>JBAWJQ010004226.1:0-2525110 GCA_037783105.1 Bactrocera zonata | reverse complement strand
CCACTTAATGTGAGATTTGTCAGAAGGATTTTGGTTTTAGGGATTATATAACCCAGTTCATGCAAAAATTTAAACCGAACTACCAACAAACGCGTCGCTAGTTCGATGAATTGGTCCAAAACGTGAATGGTGAAGCTTACTTTTGCTTGAAGAGTGATAATAATCAACAAGCGATTAAGACGTCATTACATCCCCACTGTTGGGTATGCTCATTGGTCCATACTTTTTTGTTTTTGTGCCTGAATTGGAGGATGTTAATGTGTTAATGCCATACAGCCAACGAAAAAATCAATTTATTGAAGAAAATTTTTGGCGGGCGTCGAAGTCCCGGGGCGTGGAGTCCAAGAGGGGGCGATTTTACCCAGCTGGACATAAATTGTTTAACATATAGGATATTGGAGTAAAATTTTTACTGTGGTTTTTCGAAAACTCTAATATATTTATCATTTTCTAAGCGTTACGCCTTAATAATTCCTTTGAGGAATTTCCGTAGAAAATCTCAAATATACCTTGACAGACAAACATTTGCATCACCGAAAGCAACCATGTCGGAAGTCAGATAATGAAACCGCATGCAAAACTGTCGGAATTGAATTAGTTACATACTAAACTACAGAAGTTTTGTAGAAGTTGTAGACATATCGATTGATAAAAAAAATATACCTCATTCGTTAGCAGCACTCCAGTGTTTTCACAACTACACTCAAAACCACATCTCATCGATCAAGATTTTCCATTTTTAAATGGTATCTGAATAAGTGTATTAGTATGTTCATCGAATCATACCTTACATAGAGGGAAATTTTGGTTTTGAAAAACAAAGAATATGTCGGCTTTATAGAGCTTTGCATGATACTGAACTAGAGAGATTCATAATTGTGTATGTAGGAAAATAACTGAAAATAAGTTACTATAACCTAAATTATATACCTTAAAATACGGTGAAAACTGAATTTATTGAACTTTTCCGATTTAATAAGGATTAATTTAGAGTAATAATGATAACACACAGAGCCGTACATATTATAGTATAAATTCATTTTCGAACTGAATATTCAATATAGTTGCTCCCTGTAAGTGAATAACTCATCTAGTGCGTTTAATTTAACAGTCTCCGGTAGCTCCATCATTTTCAAATCATAGCTAATATTCAATGCCATATTCGGTTCAGAGTCTTTTAGTGGTGTCCAGCAAACTGGTTTGATTTCATCGCAATTAGGATCAGAATTAGCGGCAAAGGTAGTTAGCATAGCAATTAGTCTTCGAATAGTCTTATATTCTGGCGAATCCAAGCCAACTTTCCAAGAGTCATTGGAGAAAAATGTGTACGATAAATCATCAGCATGAGACACACCACGCACCGGATCGTTGCCACAATATTTAGCGCGATATAGATTAAAGTCGGGCGAGTCAAAATCGAAACGATAAACATACGTGGGTTGGCTAGCATATGCCGAACGTGCCAAAATAGTGCGATGGATATCGTGTAAAAATATTTTGTAGCCATAAATCTGAAAAGTTGTTGACAAACAAGAAAGTATTAGAAATGCGGTAAATTTGTGGGTAAAGATCGTTTGGTTAAACTTACATCCAGAAATTTGAATACTGAACGATCACTTGGAGTTTTGGCGCCAAAAAACAATGTTAATAATTTTTCACCCATTGCTTGCAGCTCTTCCGGTGTGTGCGCAGCCTTAGCATCCTCCGGCAAAATACGCTCTGGATCATTAATAAGTGTACGCATTATATGCGGAAACATTTTGAGACGTTGATACATATATAGTCCTTCGAAAGAATTTGCACCTATAATCATCGGTATACGGTTACTCCATGTATTTTTCAGCAGCTCAAATGGGCGTTGCGACAATATACAATTCTCACTAACATACGGTTCAATAACTGGTCCAAAAGCAAACATGTATAATTTTCTGCGTTCCTCTTCGTTGAGTAAAGAATGCTTTACCAATTTATCCGGTTCTAATTGCTGAAGAAAGCTCAAAACTTCGGCGTCATTATTGTCACCATTAAAGCCGTGAAATTTCGCTAATCTATAGGCCATATCAGTTTGTGGCATATTTACCCAGTAACATAGCGCACTTCCCGACATAAGTATGACGCGTTGAAAGAGGTCTTCTGACTGTGCACTAAGCGTAATCGCATGAGCGCTGGCAGCGCCGGCACTTTCACCAAAAAGCGTTATATTTTCGGGATCACCGTTGAAGTGACAAATGTACTGTTTCACCCATTTGAGTGCAAGTAATTGATCTTTCAGCGCAGCATTTCCCGGCACTTGTAGCGCTGGATCGGCGAGACTAAGGAAACCTTTGCCAAAACGTTAAATTTCTTCTTCTTATTTATTTGACGCCAAGTTTGCGTCAACTCACCCAAAGAACAGAGTCGATAATTGAACGTAACCAATACCACTCGCTCACTCATAAAATAGTCCGGACTGTAAACATTCGTTGTGGCTTCCCCTGTATAGAATGCGCCGCCGTAAATAAATACCAACACCGGCAAAGGTTGCTCTGATTGCAGCTACATATTGCAGAATGCATTAGAAATTAAATAATGCACATTTTTATTGCACCATTTAAACTTTAAATAGGCGCTAATTGGCGAACCCACCTCTTTTGTATAAACATTTAAATATAGGCAATCCTCCGAGCCCTCCACACCGCCTGTACGCGAGTTCTTTTGCAACGGCTTGCTAGCGTATTGCGTACAATCCTTGACACCGCTCCAAGGCTCGATCGGCTGCGGCGCCTTGAAGCGTAACTCTCCTAAGGGCGGCTTCGCATAGGGTATGCCCTCAAAACTGAAGTAATCGTGTGCGTAAACGGTCTGGCAGTGTTTTCCTTGGATCACACCCAGTGGCAGTGCGATTTGTGGAATTTCGCTAATAAAGAAATTTTGTGTGCCATTAATTTTCCTCTTCATTTAATGACAATAAATTAGCATTGTGCATACATATATTCATCATCATCTGTCACACGCGTTTGTAAACTTACGTTGAACTCATCAGTCTGGGGCTATGTAAACAATTATATTTATTAGTACGTATTCAGTTACTTGGCGAATCACTACCCTCTCAACATGCAGAACCGACTGACTTCGCCGCTTGCTCAAAAACAACTGAAAATGTATTTCGAAATTAAGTCAGTTGTGCGATTAGATTGCGTAGGTTGTTGCATATTTTAAATAAAAAGCAAATAGTTCGTGGTGACTGGAAAGTGACGAATATCGTCGGTATCGGTCGAAGAGAAATTTTTGCGGTGCTTGGCTCTATTCTGTTGAAGCCATACAATCTGTGACCTCAAACTTTCTTTACATAAGGCAGATACGATAAATATGGTTACCCAAAAGGATTTGATTTTAGTCAAATAATTCACAAGCAAAGAATGCAGTAATATGCAAACTGACAGCTGCAGAAAACATTGTTTAATCATTCATATTCATAAGCCCTTGTCCGACTTTATTTAATCAGAATCGGAAGTAAATTCAATGCGAAATGAGGAGGTTATTTCTCTGTCATAAAACAGTATATTTTGATAACAAATGAACCTAGTAAGTTTGTACGGTTAGACCACAGTAGACTGGGTGTATTGAGGTTGCAAAGCTGTACCGTTTCAGTTCTAGGTCCAATAAAACATTGATTTCTTCTAACTCCGTCAATTTGAGTTTTAAAAAAGTATTAGACAGTATTGTTTTCGGTGCAGACCCCTTCCAACGATTATCATTTATCAACACTTTAGACATTTTGTATATGTATATTGGTTTTCTTATCGGCCGTTGTACGTGCTTTTTTCGAAATATATACTAGCATTCATCATGGAGCATTTCATTGACCGCCTTGAGTGCTCATAATTGAACATTTTTGAAAACCTTTGTACTAAGTGTTGAGAATTTACAGTTAATTCAAACTAATCAAGCCGCAGAAAGGCGATACACGTATTAATGTGTAATATGTAATGTGTAATACAAAGGTCATTACTTTTAATATTCAGGAAAAAATAATTAGCTACTAATTGGCTTTGTAAATTACTAAAAGAGGTGAGAAAGTGTTTTTACATAAAGTGCATATTGCTATAAAAAAATTACTTCGATATGCATTTATAAATGCATACAAGGAGAAAATGTTTAGTCATATGCATATCAAGAGGAACTTGAAAAATATTTTTAAAGTCGGGTAAAAAAGGAAAATATTTTGTACATTACCTCTCCCAACCGCTATAATGGTATATAGGTACATATGTATGAACCAAATAGAAGTAGTTTTGGGACGTTTTATGTCTAACTCTCCTGTTAAGTAACTTAAATGAATTGAAGAAAAAATAAGGCCTAAAGTGAACCACCTTGAAGGACGGTCCACTGTGACACCTGAAGCTACTAAACATTGATTATAAAGACGCTCGTGTGTAAGTCTACATAACGCTTTGAGCTTATCACAAATTTGTTGAGGCGGCCAATATCTGTCTCGCCTATCTGTACTGGTTCAAGCCATTAGCCCATTGCAACTGCGAATGTAGTCTAAAATAATCTTACAGCTGCATTACAGTAATGGTTACAGCAAACGTAAATAAAACTCATGGAATTTTGAAATTTCTCTTTCATACAATATATTTGGCTATTTTCGTGTGTATACAAATAATGACCCGAAGGTGAGTGGATGTTTGCGGGCACAACAACATGTGCATAGTAAAATGAATATTAAGTTGAATTTTAAAAAGGAATTTGCATTTCGATTGGAAATTGTTTAAATACTTTTCGATTAAGAATATAACGTAAAATTATTTTGTGCTGGTTCACGTTTTAATTTCCCTAATGAAGTCGTTATCTTATCGGTCAGTGTTCCAAAATACAGTAGTTGCCTTCCACAATTGCAGCACTTTCATATCACCCATATAAAGTTAAATATTTACATGAGATACATACCTAAATTCTACCAATGGTGAAAGCGACCTTGAGTGGAATTTTACAAATCACTTTTCTAAATTACTGAATTGTTATAATAACAGCGTGTGATAAAGAAATGCGAGCGTTATTGCGATGATGATAGCTAAAATTATCTTTATCAGTCTATTGTACGAAGACTTCGGGTATACTCGTATTTAGAGATACTTGCCGCTCTTAGGGCATACTATGCGTATGCGAACGCGTTTCTTTTTAAGAAAACTTGTCTCGGGTAATGTCTTATATCCACTGTATTCCGATACAAAGCACCGAAATAACTTGAGAACAGTCGCTGAAATAGGAAATACTCTCAGACGGTGTCTGGAGGCAAAATTTGAGGAACAGAAAGCATATTTCAGATCCATGAAACACAATTGTATAAGTGAAAAGTAATCGAAGGAGTCCATATTTGTGACCATATCACAACAATTTCGTGGATTTGCGATGTTGGAAAGAGGTGACATGGAGTGATCACCAAATCTTCAGATATTCCCATTTATAATCTTACTGACTTTCTTTAGTGGCGTGCCATGTGATGAACAAAATACTGCCTAGAAAAAAATACTCGAAGGGCTAATTCTTTTGACTGATGTTGTGTTCAATAATAGATCCAAAAACTAAATAATTAATTGTCTTAATTGTCTATCCTAAAAAGTTCCTGTGCTTCTTTGACAATATGTGTTAAGCAATTGTATCGGTATGTAAATAATTTATTATACGCTACCTTTAATTAACAATTTTTAAATAATATTTCACTGAGAAATAAAATAAGTTTTAATATTCTAAGACATTTTCAGGCAGATATGAATATCCATAAAAATGAAAACATTTACTACCGGCTATCCTCAGCTGTCAACCTGTTCTCCAGTATGATCATTAGATTGTTGGTAATGGATCACCCCAATTATAATCTTCTACCTTGTGGGCGCCACACAATTGCTCTGGGCTCTTATATAACTTCGCCCACGCTTCCAACTTGTCTACTTCTGGAATTGTCTTGAATTCCAAGTGTTGACCAATATTAACTCCCCGCAGATTGTAATACTTCGTTACGGCGTCCCAAATAATCGGATCCGTTGTTTGCGAATCGGGATCACCAGTAGTGGCATATGCCGTCCACATACTTATCATACACTTTATGGTTTTATATTCGGCCGAGTTTGGATACAACTTTCGTGCGTCGCGTGCATGGAACAAATAGCACAGGTCATCGCCATGGGATACACCGCGTGCCTTTTCATCTGAGTATCGTCTGCGATTTGGATTGAAATCTGGTGAGTCGAAGCCAAAACGATACAGAAAAGTGGGGGCCAGCGCAAAGCTTAAGCGTGCCAAAATAGTACGATGGAAGTCGTGCCAAAAGATTTTATAGCTATATATCTGAAAATTATAAATGAAAAAAAAAAAAAAATAATAATAATAGCCGTGAGGTATGAAATCAGCCAACACTCACATCTAAATAATAAAGTAGCGAGTGATCATTCGGCTCTTTCTCGCCGAAATGCAATTTCAATAGTTGTTCGCCCATGCGCTTATTTTCTTTTGTGGTATTTGAGTTGAAAACATCTTCTGGTAGTATTAATGCCGGTTCGTTGTAGAGGAGTTTCATAATATCAGGATTTCTCTTGAGTGTACTGTACATAAACAGACCTTCAAATGAGGTGCCACCGATCATCATGGAGATTTTATTGCTCCATGCATTCTTCAGCATATTAAATGGGCGTTCCGGTATAATGCAACCCTCTTCTATATATGGTTCAACTATCGGACCGAATGGAAACATGTAGGACTTACGCTGTTCATCTTTGTTCAATAAAGAGTGCACAACCAATTTTGTAGGGTCTAGCTTATTTAGAAATTGTAAAACGTTGGCATCGATATTGTCGCCATTATATCCATGGAATTTTGCCAAACGGTAGGCCATATTTGTTTGCGGCATATTAACCCAATAATTTAGAGCACAACCAGACATGGCAATGGCACGTTTGAAGAGATCACGGGCTTGCTCAGAGAGCATCAGCAAGTGGGTGGAAGCAGCACCGGCGCTTGAGCCAAAAACCGTAACGTTCTTAGGATCGCCATTGAAGTGCGATATAAACTGCTTAACCCACTTAAGTGCCAGTACTTGATCCTTGAGACCAGCATTACCAGGTATACGCAGTGAGGGATCGGCGAGACTGAGAAAGCCTATTTTAAATAGCGAGAGTCAAAGAGTGAGTAGAAAAAGGGAGAATGATTGCAGACAAAATATAGGTACGTACCTAAAGCGCATAGCCGATAATTAAAGGTAACAAGCACCACATCTTCATTCATAAAGTAGTCGGGACCCAATGTTTCTCTTCTGGCGCCGCCTGAACGAAAAGATCCACCGGGTATAAATACCAGAACAGGCAGTGGTTTTTCCGAATTTAGCTGTTAGAAATATTTCAAAATTATTGTTTTTCAGCTCAAGCATTAATTAACTTACGCGTTTTGCATACACATTTAGATAAAGACAATCTTCGGACCCTTCTATGCTCTCATTGACTGGGTTTAACTGTAAAGGCTTGCTAGCGCATTTCGTACAGTCCTTAATGCCTTTCCATGGTTCGACCTGTGCTGGCGCACGAAAACGCAACTCGCCTAATGGCGGTTGCGCGTAAGGTATACCCTCGAAACTAAAAAATTTCTGATCGTAAATAGTTTTGGATTCTCGCCCTTTGATTCCGCCCAATGGTAAGGTGATAATGCATTCTCCATCCTTTTGTGCACTGCAAATAAATTCCAGCTGTATTAAAATATTTTCCATTGTTGCCATTTCTTCCAATCGCTTTTGTTTACTTACTTTTGACTCATTATGCTTTCGGCTTGTTTTCGTTCTATGTTTTTTAGCTTATCACCAAATTTGTCTCGTTTCCTCTCCGGCATAAGAGTTCCGTCACGGCACAACTATATTTTATTCCTCAGTAAACTGCTTCATACTTGTATAACTCAAAATTTATTAATCAATATGCATTTTGTTATAGAAAAGCAATAATATTAAGCCTGTATTTGTATTTTCTAAAATTATCTTAATAATAGTGTATGTCAAAACAAAATATATGCAAACAAAACCAAAAAATTTGTAATGGAAACAGTCACCCAAAGTACTGAATGACTTAAAAAAGACTAGTTGCTGTGCGAGAAATGAGAAAAGAAAACAGTGGGGAATCAAAATAACATACACGCACATATCCATCCATATGCCATAATAGATATAGAGATTGCTTAGCGCTAGTGAGAAAATCACTATCTAAGCTTTTCATTGATCGCGAGCACGTTGACCCTCAGCTATCCGTGCACTACTATGCTTGCTCGTATCATTGAGAGCATAGATACTTTATAATGTGCTATGTGCTCACAGTGAGTGTAGTAACTCACATTGTGCAAGAGACTCTGAGGCCCAAAGGTGGGCGAAAGCAAGTGTAAAAATGGTTCTCTGCTCTCCTAACTATGAAATGGAAGACAATAAGCAAGAAACGCAAACTAAGCTGAATGTATTAAGACCACTCATGCCCATCGATCCCGAGATATCTCAACAATTTCGGGATTATATGATTATAAACTCATAAAACAAGCATAGTTGGCTTAAGCTCCGATGGAGCCATAGCAATCAAAAAGTGCTGTATTCCAAATTTAGACAGGCTTTCTCAACACACCTGATTAAACGGTATCGTCTACTGTGGATCTGAAGCAGCCCCAAAAATCATCAAACATTTCATTACAGAAGAAAACAACATTCGCTTAATTTTAATTATATAATAATTTTCAGATTTTAGTACAGTAATATAATTTTCGTTATCATAATAATAGATAATTAGATTGTATACAGTATATTTGTTCTCTTTTGGACCCAACATTAGCATTCAAAATAGCTTCACACCCGCCTCTTTGTAGTATTCATCATAAATCTTGCATATTTCCGATTCGGGCCAATCCACAAAACTAATTTCGTTGGAGATATTCAAACATTTATGTTCGCCAAATGCCGACAGCGGTTCCCAAACAATTGGCTTAATAGAGTCTACATTAGGGTCGGAAGTGGCGGCGAATGTAGTAAATAAATCCAACATATATTCTATGGTACGGAACTCCGCAGAGTCACGTGCCAACTTAAACGATTCTGGCATGTAAAATATATAGGAAAGATCATCGACGTGTGCTACGCCTCGCACATTCCGACCACACTTTTTAATGCGATACAAATTGAAATCGGGCGAGTCAAAGTCGAAGCGATAGAGATACGTTGGTGCTATCGCACGTCGAAGACGGGCACACATATAGCGGTGCATGGGATGATAATAAGAGCCATACGATGCTAACTGCATGGTGAAATATATGGTAAATAGATTTATCTTGAACAATGTACTAGTACTTACTTTTATCAGGCTTAGCGCGTTCTCTTTATCCATGACTTCATTGCCTATATGCAATTTGATTAATTTCTTTGCCAGCGCTTTTTGTGTTAGCAAATCGCATTTTCGAATTAATTCGCTGGAGAGCACGTATTCGGGGTGCAGATTAAGTATATCGTAGAGCTCTGGAGTAGTTGTGTAGAACTTATAACTCAAGAGCGACTCTAAAGACGTGCCACCTAACATTAGCGGCATTCTATGGGACCAAGCCTGCGGTTCAGCAAACGCCTCGAATGGATCTTTAGTGATTATTGCATCTACTGTGTTGGCATTTTCTATTGTCGGAAAGAATAGATAGGATAGATTTCGGTCTTTTTCTTCTTTAGTTAGGAAGTCTACGTTGGTTAATTTCTTCGCTTCAAGACCACGCAGATACTTTAATATGCTTTCGTTGTCTTCGGAACCTTCATAACCAATATGTTTGGCGAAACGGAGCTGTAAATTGGGTATTTCGCGAATGTGTATAACTGTGCCGGACATGAGTATGGCTTTGTGAAATAGCCCCTCACATTGCGGTGCCATCATAAGTATATGCGTGGCGGCACTACCCGCGCTGTGTCCGAAGAGCGTAATATTATCTGGATCGCCATTGAAATTGTGATAATTTATTTTAAGCCATTTTAATGCTGCTACAATATCTTTTAGTCCGGCATTTCCGGAAACCTGCAGTTCAGATTCTGGGAAACTGAGGAAACCTGAGTAAAAGTAAAAGCGATAAACCGATATATGCAATAATGGCACCAAATGTCAAAAAGTGGATTCTTAGATATATGGAAATTCATTCGTTGGTATTCAAAAACTTTGCTCAACATACCCAACGCTCCCATACGATGTCCTATTGTTACGAATATCACATCTCGCATCATGAAGTAGTCTGGTCCCCAGTTAAGACGAGACGCACTGCCAGTTGTGAAACCCCCGCCGTGTATATAAACCATAACCGGCAGTGGTTTGTCAGATTTCAGCTAAAATTTTGCAAATGTGAATAAACACGGTTGCATATTACAAACTTATACTTCTGCTTACCTTCTTGGCATAAATATTCAAATATAGACAATCTTCGGAGCCCTCAATGGTATCGGTATAACGATTATATTGTATGCATTTAGGTGCGATTTCAGTGCAATCGCGCACACCCTCCCAATGATCAACTGACTGTGGTGACTTGAAACGGAGTTCTCCCAACGGAGGCTTGGCGTAGGGTATACCATCGAAGCAATAATACTGATCGCCATAAACGGTATCGCGCAATTGTCCACGCACTTGCCCATGTGTTGTGGAAATTATCGGTTGTTTGGTATTTTCATCAATGCTATCGATAGATTAAATATGTTAATATAGGAGCTTTGATGAGAGTAAAGAGGCAACTTACTAAGCAGTCATGCTGTGTATTTTCGACTGGTCGCTACAGGAGGCAAATTACGATTAACTTATGCAAGTTGCCAAATGTAATTAAGATAATTTAAATGTTTTCCTTTTCTACCAACTTTCAAGGTTAAAGGGGCTTTGATAAGATGCTTATCAGAGCTTTCTGATCACTTATTCACAAATTAAGTCAGTGGTTATCTGAAGTGTACTACATATACCAGCTGAGCGATACGGTTAAGACGGAGAGCGGTGTAGTACTTTTTCTAGCAATAAAATCCGTTATCAGGATTATATATACCATATATTTACCATATAGCACCGAATCATCTCTATGAAGGTCATTTCTTGTAGCACAGGTTTGATAGCTCTTTACTAAATCAGTCATCAAATATTGGACTTCACGTTTGTTCCTAGCTAAAAACCGAAAATTAAAAGCACTTGCTCAATACTCAACTCACAATTGTCATTAACTAATCTTAAATGAAATAAAATATTTAACATGTTTCTTCATTTATTTATCATATGTTTAACTAACTTTAACAAAAGTTTATTGAAATAATCGTTTATATAAAAAAAATAAAAAACAAATAAACTGCTGCCAAACATTTGCACACACAGTAAAACTTGGTGTCAACTAAAAAGTTCTTATACCCGCCTCCTCATAATATTGATTCCACACGATGCACTTCTCTTCCTCTGGCCATTTGACAAAGTTAATTTTATCGCTAATATTAAGACTATAGCGTGCATCTGCAGTCAGTGGTTCCCAAACTAAACTGCTTAGTTTTTCACAATTGGGATCCGAATTGAGAGCAAAGGCTGTAATCCAATCTATCATGCATTCAATCATCTTAAACTCCTTCGAGTTACGCTGCAGCTTGAATGAGTCTGGCACAAAGAAGACATAGGAAAGCTCATCTTCATGGCATACGCCACGCACTTCACGGCCACAATGCTTTATACAATACAAGTTGAAGTAAGGTGAGTCAAAATCGAAGCAATAAAGATAGGTAGGGGCTTTAGCATTAGGTATTCGTGTTTTGAGATGTCGATACATTGGGTGGTACATAAAATCATATGACGATAACTGTAACGGTATGCAGAAATGGAAATATATATTACAACATCGTTTGTTTATACACAAAATGGGGTTAACAAAGAATTATAAATAAATTTACATACTTACACGCAAAACATCAAAGGATTGTTCAACATCGTAGTTGTAATGCATAAGAGACTCAAATGAGTTTCCACCTAACACCAGCGGTATCTTGTGACACCAAGATTGCTTATTGGCAAACATATCAAGTGGGTTATTGGTCAGTATAGCATCAGGCGCAGACTCATTTTCCAGCATGAGAGAGAATACGAAAAGAGGGCATTGTTTCAGTTCTTCTCGCGTCCAAATCTTAAGATCTCTAATGCGCTCTGGTGTTATATTATCGGGATCGCCGTTGAAGTACTGACAATTTTTCTCTCTCCATTGTAAAGCCATGACGATATCTTTGAGGCCCGCATTACCGGGTACTTGAAGTTCGGGTTGCGGAAAACTGAGGAAGCCTAAGTGGTTTAAGGTGGAAAACTCGCTATATTATTCTACTTTTCTGAATTAATTATTAAGTACTTTTTCCTTTAAGACTTTTTTTAATCCTTGCTTATTTTGAATTTTCATATATTTCTTCACTTACCTAAAGCACCTAAGCGATATCCAATTGTTGTAAGTATTACATCTTTCATCTTAAAGTAATCCGGACCACAGCTATTGCGGGAGGCGGCTCCGGTGGCGAAACCTCCACCAATCAAATAAGCTAAGACCGGTAAGGGCTTTGCAGAACGTAGCTAGATTTATGTGACATTCAAATAAATATTATTCTGCAATTTTCTATTATATTTGCAATATTGCCAAGCTTACCTTCTTCGTAAATACATGTAAATACAAGCAATCCTCTTTGCCTTCAATCGCGCCATTGTCACGATTGCTTTGCATACATTTCGGCGGACATATGGTACAGTCGCGTACGCCAAGCAAAGACTCGACTGTCTGTGGTGATTTGAAGCTTAATTTTCCAAGTGGTGGCTTCGCATAAGGTATGTCATCGATACTGTAATAGGTGTCACCGTGGATATCTTCACGCAGTTGACCTCTCACCTCGCCACTTGCGGTGGACACTATTGGCTCTAGAATTCTAAAAAAAATATGTTAAATAGAAATTCTCATTTCTTTCTACAGTTTGCCTGTAGGTTATTTATAAGAAATTACTCCCGGTCGTCGTGCGACTTACTGCGAACCCATAATTTCATTATTTTAGCAACTGTCTTCTGCAGTGTAATAACTGACATTGCGGCTGCATTGCGTTCCGGCGAAACCATACTCAATTTTTACATATGTTTTGTGATATGGAAATTTAAGTGTATTTTGTCAACTTGATAAAAACATTTATCACCATAAATTTGTAGACGTAATGCAAATTTTATGTTTTTCTGATGGATCGTGAAGAGGTTATAAATAAAATTTACGCTGAGGACACTTCAGGGTCACTCTTTGGTACAACAAAAGCTATTTCTGAAGTGAACAGAGCTAAGGTATCGTGATGAGGACTCAGTGTATCCAAACTAACATCACTCGAGTACAAGCTGCGATTTAACCCCTTGAAAACAAACCTAAAGCCAAACCTTTTTGCGGTTATATTTACTTGAAAAAATGTTCTCAACTATTTACTTAGCTACGTGTTTTATATTTACAAATTCTACATGTTTAAATTTAAATACTTTTGATGTACAATATAAAGCAAAAACTATGTTAACACCGTCTTTACTCTTCTGCCACCTCATACAGACTATCCCACACTTGTAGTTTATGTATTTCCGGCAACTCGATCACTTCTAAATCCTCACTTACATTTAGGCAATGCAACTGGCCATCAGCTTGCAGCGGCATCCATTTGTTACCACCGAGATTATCACAATTCGGATCAGAGTTGGCGGCAAACGAAGTCCAAATGTCTATTTTCCGTTGGATTGTACGAAATTCAGGCGTGTCTTTGTCCAGCTTCCAAGCGAAATCGCCAAAAAACAAGTACGAGTGATCATCCACATGTGAAACGCCGCGTACTTCTTTACCACAATAGCCGATACGCTGGTGATTAAAGTCGGGAGAGTCGAAATCGAAGCGGTAAAGATAGGTGGGCGCGCGTGCATGTCGCAACCGCGCCTTTACGGTGCGCAATATGGGATGCCAGAATACTTTATACGAAGCATACTATAAATAAATGAAGAGAGTTTAAAGCTAAAATAATAATTATTTACCGCTACTCAGAGTCACCTCGCAGTAGTTGAGTACATGTTCCATCTGCAATTCCCTCTCGGCAAAATGTGTTTCACGCAATTTCGCTGCCAATTCTCTTTGCGTTTGTATGTCATGCTTTTGTTTCAATTCCAATGGCAACATATGTTGTTGGTTTTCGTTTAACTCGTGCAAAAGAAACGGTGCCATATGTACGCGCGCAAACATGAGGAGACCCTCAAAAGATGTACCACTAATTATAACGGGTATATCGTTGCCCCAAGCATCGGCAAACAGAGCAATCGGTTGCTTCGGTATAATACATGTCTCTGTTAAATACGGTTCAATTACTGGGCCAAATGCGAATAAGCAATCATCCAAGTTCTCCTCTTTGGTAAGCAAGTTGTGACGTAACAGATCGGCAGCGGGTAACTGTTGCAGGTACTCGAGCACATCTTGATCATTGTCATCGCCAGTGTAGCCATTAGCTTGTGCTAAACGTTTTGGTAAAGCCTTCAGCGGCGACAGCGCCCATGGGCAGAGTACGGTGCCAGACATTAGTATAGCTTTGTGAAAGAGTCCTTTCGCCAGCGGTGACAGCATCATAAAGTGTGTGGACGCAGAGCCGGCGCTCTCACCGAAAAGAGTTATGTTATTCGGATCGCCATTGAAATTTTTGATGTTTTCTTTAACCCACTGTAAGCCAAGAAGTTGGTCTTTCAGACCCGCATTGCCCGGGGTCCCAACTGCGGGATCGTGCAAGCTAAGAAAACCTGCAAATATGACAAGAAAGTGTTTAAAAACACCATTATAAGGTTTAGAAGTGATCTGTAGTTGTTTGATAAAACAGAAGACGCGATCACAAAATTTCAAATGTGTATGGATATCATTTATGTGAACAATCAGAAAAAACTGAAGAAGCAATAAAATTAATTGACATGTTCAATTGCTTTTTTCCGCTGTAAGTAGATATTCCAGACAAAAGCTCACTAAATGCTGTGTATAAATATATGTACATATATAAATATATATATATCTGTTTGTGTGTGCATACGCCTTTTCAATTAAAACTTACCTAATGGACCAAGCCTGTAGCCAATTGTGACTAGAATGACATCCTTCATCATCAAATAATCTGGGCCATGCAGATCACGTGTCGGATCGCCTCTTTCAAAGCCACCACCGTAAAGAAAGACCATGACAGGCAGCGGATTTTCTGATTTTAGCTGTTTAAATATAGAGAAATATTGCGTTTTCAGAAAAGCTCTTGGATGACTAGAATTGTTCATGGGCTTTTTCTAAGCATACAAAATGTAAAATCGCAAAAGTTATTTTCGAAGTAAAAGATTTTCGTTTCGTTGCTATAAAAGAGAGCCACCATATTAAATTACCTTCAAAAGTGACCCTAGTTCCTAAGCTTAAGAAATCGTTACTGGAAAGAAATTAGGCGAGAATGAAAAGGCAGTCCACGAGACTGAAGCGTATTTGAAAGCAGAGAGTCAATCTTACTGCAAACACGGTACTAAAAAGTTAGAAAATCGTTTTAATTTTTTGCTGAGAGTTTTGTAAGAGAGGAATTCGTAGGATTCTGAAGCAGATGATATGCATGGATCGTAAATTAATTCTGTGAAGTATAATAAATCTGGTTTGTATCTTAAAATACACGTCATAATCTCGAGCCGTTAATGATAAATCATAAAACACACTCTTCATCACCTCTCAATCTTTATTCATCCAGTAATAGTAGTATCAGTCTTTTGACAACCATAGTGATAAAATTTATCAATATATGAAATACTTTCGTTTAAGATTGTGAAGAGTTGTTGTTGTTTTGCGGATAATGCATCAACGTTTCGTAACCGTAAACCGTAAGTAGAAGAAAAAATAAAAACGGCAATATGTGAGCCCTGTGTATATTATCTTTTTTTTTGGTACATTTTCATCGCATATAAAAATTTAAAGATCGTTATATATTTCAGCATTGTTTTTCTGGTTTTTTGTTTGGAATCAAGTGGAGTCACAAGTCGGTTAGTTTGAAATTGCACAATTTTGAGCTACAATAACACTCCAACCAACCACCTTATCAACCACTTACCTTCTTCGCATATATATTCAGATACAAACAGTCCTCGTCGCCTTCGATTTCATTTGTGCGAGCATTTTTCTGCAACGGTTTCTCGGCCTTTTGCGTGCAATCCAAAACCCCTTGCCACGGTGTCGCGGCTACAGGCGCCCTAAAGCGTAATGCACCCAGTGGGGGCTGCGCAAAGGGTATGCGCTCGAAGCTGTAGTAGTTGTCATCGTAAATGGACGTATTGCGTTTACCTTTGACGGTGCCAAGCGTTGTTTCCGCCAGCATTTCTGCATTTGCTGCGCTAATTTTGATATACGAAACACATATAAAAATATTATAATATTACATTTTGTTACAAAAATAAAACGCTTTGCCACTTCACATACTTGCCCGTCATAGCTGCACCGAGAATAAACGAAAAATTCCCCTTTGTCGAAGTAAACTTTTTTAATTGATTACTTTTTGATATATAGTATGTATATTTATTACTACACGTAATTATTATCTGCCTCCTTATATATACATACACATAATACTATTCATACGGTTTACAACTTTTTGTTTTGTTTATCACTTTTATTATTGTTATCTAATTACAGTGTTGTTGCAGGCGACCAATTGACTTGACTAATGTGACACCGCACGCTATGGGGCACAAGTAGCAACTGTCGGTCTATAGAATTCAAACACCCATTGCACACTTATGGCTACTAGCTTTTGAGTGCAGTCGGGTTAGCAAGTGCATTACACACATACAGCTGAAATATTTGAGCATGTCTATTAGAATTTTATTTTTGTTTTGCTCTCTCTTTCAGCTATAGAAACCGTTGCGCTGATGTTAGGAGAGTTGCGTGCTCTTGAACAAGTGTATAACTATATAACTAAACATATTTTATTTCCATTTCTCTAAATTGTACCGCAAACTTCTACATTAAATGCTTAGATATTTAAAAGAACAATCATCAAAGCAAAAGCCACTTTGCTAACGTAAACAAATGCACGATCAGTAGGTGAGAGATAAGATAACGGGAGAGCAAAAACATGTTAGAGAGCAATATATCATATGATAGAGAGTGAGTTCAGATGATAAGCATTTTCCTTTACTTTACTCTTTCGTTGCATTTTTGTAAGATAAGCGAGAGAGTGAGAGAGAGAGTCAGGTGAATGCATGCTAGCAGGTATTCTGAAGAGTTCAATTAACCTGTTGCACTTTTCAATATTTGCTTTCATTTACTCCTTCGTTGTACTCCCTTTGAAACGTGCTCTCAATAGCGGTTTGTAAGGCGTGCTCAGCGTTTACTTGCTTGTTCTTCGAGATGCACTAAATTTATCTTTAGCAGGTCAATGAACTTCGCCTTGTCAAGCGATCTTGCCACGTTGTGAAAAAGAAATGATTTGCCTCAAATAATAACGCATTGCTACATCCAATATCACAACCAAATTTGATCGTAAATTTCCTAACCAAAGCCAGTTAAAGATTCATTTGGGGTGAAGGCTTTATAGTTTACAGTAGAAAGGAGTTTGTTTAGTATTGTTTCAAATAAAAATATTACAATTATTTTACAAAAATTTTAACGATGTAGAAAATTATTGTTTTTAAATATCTTTAATTAAAATATGATGTGTGGTTGTTTAAGAAATTGTATTCGAGTTTTTTTCCTAAACCAAATCCGTTCGTTATATCCAACTTAAATTATATATGTATATATAAATATTGGGTAGTCGAAAAAGTCTTTTCGTATTTCTAATCAAATTTTAACTTAATATACTCTCGCAACAAAGTTGCTAAAGAGAGTATTATAGTTTTGTTCACATAACGGTTGTTTGTAAGTCCTAAAACTAAATGAGTCAGATACAGGGTTATATATACCAAAGTGATCAGGGTGACGAGTAGAGTTGAAATCCGGATGTCTGTCTGTCCGTCCGTCCGTCCGTGCAAGCTGTAACTTGAGTAAAAATTGATATATCATGATGAAACTTGGAACACGTATTTCTTGGCTCTATAAGAAGGTTAAGTTCGAAGATGGGCAAAATCGGCCCACTGCCACGCCCACAAAATGGCGGAAACCGAAAACCTATAAAGTGTCATAACTAAGCCATAAATAAAGATATTAAAGTGAAATTTGGTACAAAGGATTGCATTAGGAAGGGGCATATTTTGAGGTAATTTTTTTGGAAAAGTGGGCGTGGCCCCGCCCCCTAAAAAGTTTTTTGTACATATCTCGGAAACTACTATAGCTATGTCAAACAAAGGTAGCTATGCCATACAAAGGTTATGTTGAAAATCACTTAAAGTGCGTCAACCGACTAACAAAAAACGTCAGAAACACAAAATTTTACGGAAGAAATGGCAGAAGGAAGCTGCATCCAGGCTTTTTTAAAAAATTGAAAATGGGCGTGGCGCCGCCCACTTATGGACCAAAAACCATATCTCAGGAACTACTCGACCGATTTCAATGAAATTCGGTATATAATATTTTCTTAACACTTTGATGACATGTACAAAATATGGGTGAAATCGGTTCACAACCACGCCTTCTTCCAATATAATGCTATTTTGAATTCCTTCTGATGCCTTCTCTGTTTAATATATACATTAGGAACCAATGATGATAGCGGAATAAAACTTTACACAAATACGGTATTTGAGCTGAGGTATCCCTTGTGGAAAAATTGTCGTGATCGGACTATAACTTTTCAAGATCCCTGATATCGAACACGAAAAACTCAGTGCCTAACCTAACCTAACCTAATTTTTTACCGAAAATATCGGTAAATCTCTCAGAATTTAATTCTCATTAATTTTACAGCAAAATAAAAAAATATGTAAATGACGGATAATGAAATCTCAATTATCACTTTATCATGCGAGAGTATAAAATGTTCGGTGATACCCGAACTTAGCCCTTCCTTACTTGTTTTTTTTTTTATATTTATACTAATAAATAAATAAACAAATAGGTTCCATTTTGGTCCACCACTTTCTGTCATTTTTCCGCTAAAGACATTTTTCCATCATTGTAAAACTCTCATCAGTGTAAATCGAAATTTCGAAATTTCCAGAACGGAAGTGAGCGAACCATTGTTGTGCTGTAGCAACTGATATAGCATCGTCTTCGTAAACTTCACAAATTTTGTTGGTGCCTTGCGTAGCATTCCTCTCTTTTTTCTACAAAAATTTCAAAATATAGCGAATTTATTCATTATTTTCACTCAATTTTGAACTGCTGTAACATTTTTCCAATTTTCCCGAATTTAATTTAATTTCTTGTTAAATTAAGATTAAAATCTCAGCTTTCCACAATATATGGTATGACACAATGTTATTGGTGGCACTGGAGATATACGACTGCAATGACACCTATTGACAAAAAACGAAAAGACTTTTTCGACTACCCAATATATTTTCTTTGAGTAAAAAAATTTTGTTCCATAAGGCTTTAAAATTTTGTTGTTTGCTATCTTGTCCAAAAACACATTCTACAGTACACATAAGTGGAAACAATAAGTAATCATAAAAAATTAAAATGTTAAAGAATCAAGAGCTTAATATCTTTAGTGTTATAAAACATCTACAACTAAAATAAATTATCTTTGGTAAAAAGACTAATCCAGGTTTTCAGATGTTTGTGGGGTAAATATTTGATTTCGAGCTCTTCGTCTATGTTAAGGCATTTGGGCTGCGCATTTTCCACATCTTCCGCTTCCACTGGTTGCCATTGAATCGGTTCGATTTCGGTACAATTTGGATTGCCTGTTGCCGCAAATGCAGTCCACATACCAATCATGCGTTGGATTGTTTTGAATTCACCGCATGTGGGTGGTAATTTTTCGGCGCTCGCATTGTAGAACATATAAGAGAGATCATCGGCATGACATACTCCGCGAGCGGAGCGTCCACAGTGCAGCGTGCGAGAGTGATTGTAATGCGGTGAATCGAATGCAAAGCGATAAAGATAAGTGGGCACATTAGACGCGTAGGCGGCACGTGCTAAGAGAGTACGTTGCATGTCGACGAGAAAGTGTCTGTAAGTCAAGAGCTGTATGCAGTAGAAACATAAGTATACTATGTTATTGAAATGTTAAATAAATTGCTGCATCATATAGTACCTCCAAGTATTGATACAGATGTTTACTACAATGCGGTTCCGCATTACCAAAGTGTGCTTCCTTTAGGCGTAGACCCAACTCTTTGCAGTTCTGCATATCACAATCTTTTTTCACAATTTTCGGCAAAACTGCCAAACAATCTCCGAGCTCATTAACTAAATGCGGATTTTTCACAGTCTCATTATAATGCAACATGCCTTCGTCAGCTGTGAAACCCAGCAGTATTGGTATTTCATTGCTCCAAGTCGTTACGAGTAGATCTTTAAATGGTTTTGTCAACAAACCGTTCTCGCTTTCATACGGTTCCACTACTGGTGTGAAAGAGAAAAATACACGTTCATCCTTCTCATGTGGCTGCCTGAACTCTTTATAAAATTGTATTAGCTTTGAACCGCTAACATTTGACAGGTAAGAGATTACGTCTTTATCTATGTTTTCACCACTGTAGCCTAATTCGACGGCCAGAAAATAGGCTCGATTTTTGGGTTCCTGTTCGGTCCATGGGCAAAGCGCTGTACCTGATTGCAATATCGCCTTATGGAAGAGGCCCTGCGCTTTCGGCGCAAGCATAAGCAGATGTGTAGCAGCGGCACCAGCACTCTCTCCGAATATTGTCACATTGTTGGGATCGCCATTGAAGCTGGCGATGTTCTCTTGAATCCAACGTAATGCGAATAATTGATCCTTCAGGCCTGCATTACCAGGCACTTGTACATCAGGATCCGGTAGCGACAGGAAACCTAAGGAAATTGTTTTATAAATTTGTTGAAAATTATAGTGAGACAAATACATACTAACCTAAAGCACCCAGCCTATAGTTAAAAGTCACTAAGACGATTTCTCTCTCCATGAAATAATCGGGAGCATAAACATCACGCGTAGCTTCACCAAAACGAAAGCCACCACCATAGATCCAAACCATTACCGGCAGTGGCTTAGCAGATTTTAGCTGCAATGATTTAATAGCGCAATATACATATAAATAACATTGATCGAACTCAAATGTTTTATCATGATCGATGGCTCTCTCACCTCTTTAGCGTATACATTTAAATACAAACAGTCTTCAGAGCCGTGAGTGATGCCCAGGACGAAGTGTTTTTGCAGTGGCACATTTCCCAACTTTGTGCAATTACGCACTCCTGTCCAAGGTTCTGGCGGTTGCGGCGCCCGAAAGCGCAATTCACCGAGTGGCGGTTTAGCGTACGGTATGCCTTCGAAGGCATAAAAATGGTGGTTGTAGACGGTTTTACGTTTAACACCTTTAACTTGTCCGTACTTTGTGGGTATGATAGTCGTTTCACTGGTTGTTGCCTGATATTGTTGAATGCGATGAGCCACCATTCTGGGAAATTTATTATCACTAATTATTATGAAATTTAATTGAGTTTTATTTTGATTTTATTGTATTTGACGAGCAAATGCCTATGAAGGCTACAATTAGACCGTCCCTCGTGTGACATTTTTACTAATAGAAGTCAAAAGCGATTTCTCTTCGGATGACACATTTTTAGTTTGATTAAATTTTTCATATCCGAGGTTTTGTCAATACACAGGATAATATATATTAGGGAGTTTACAGGTTTGTACTCAGTTTTTTTTTCAATATTTCAAGTTTGATTTGTTGTTATTTAGCAAAAGACGATCATAGGTATGTAAGAAAAGCTTTGTTAGTAATTTAAAAGCAAAACTTTTTCTTGCTCTTGAAACTTAACTTAGATTTACTGCATATATTGAATAAAGATCTAACAACTTGTGTAATCCTCTTAAATACATTTGGAATAGAATATTGCAATGTATTACTTTATTATTTTCAAAATTGCCGCGAAGAGGGACGAAATAACGAAATTGCAGGGTTCTGAGTTACATATTTCTGAGCTCACTTAGTACTGAATATTTCAATATTTGCTCTTTTCGTTTCATAATTATTTAGTTCGATCTGCAATTTCTGTTAAAAAAAGGCCTGTCAAGCTAAAACACATTTTTTATTCAACAAATAGTAGTTCTCTTGAGGTATGATATTATTGCGACCCTTCAATTTTTCGATACCATTTTTGTAGAAAGATTCAAAATCAATAACTTTATGTAATAGTCGCTGTCGATAACATTGTGAGCCGACTGTTGCGTTGTTTCACGATTTACAGCGGGTTCGTTGTGTGAAGGTCACGCGGACGACTAATGATTGGACTGCGAAGTGCAAGGATAATAGGCTTTATGGTGCTTTAACATCTCCAACCACTGCTGCGAATTATTAACTCATCGTTGCTTTTGCCCAAAAATGATCTCGAACTGCACACACTTTGCACAGAACTCTCTCATACCCAAATGTTCGCGAATGATTTAATGTACACATTCAGTTGATATCTTTAGAGTGCCTGCTATATCGAACAACCTCACTCTACGGGCATCCAAAATTAGCAATAATTTTGATGTTTTCCTCAGTAACGAACTCTTTTGGACGATCACCGTCTTTGATTCTCCTTTCATTGCATATGAACTCACCACACAAATCCCTGAAGATTGATTTTCTTGGGACGGTGCCCGAAAACTCGTTGTCCAGCCAAGTTTTTCTTCAAATCTACTTTTTCCCTTCAAAAAGCAATATTTTATCAACACGCGAAATTCTTTTTTTCTTTTTTTTTCAAAATAACAAAAATGTATATATAAAAAGTACGTCATAAATTAAGAATAAGTTCTCTTAAATGGACGCCCTATTAAGCGGACATCTCCATTAACCATGCACATTGTTGGTGTGTAGTAAGTACAATCTATTATATTAAGCGGACAACTCTATTAACTGGACAGAAACGCCAGACATATCATATCCTAAACAGGGTATATTAAGTTTGTCACGAAGTTTGTAACACTCAGGAGGAAGCGTCGAAGACCCTATAAATTATATATATAAATGATCAGTATGTCGAGCTGAGTCGATTTAACCATGTCCGTCTGTCTGTCAGTTTATCTGTATATATACGAACTAGTCCCTCAGTTTTTAAAATATCGTTTTGAAATTTTGCAAACGTCATTTTCTCTTCAAGAAGCTGCCCATTTGTCGGAACTGCCAATACCGGACCACTATAACATATAGCTGCCATACAAACCGAACGATCGGAATCAAGGGCTTGTATGGAAAACTTCTGCATTTGACGTGGTATCTTCACGAAATTTGGCATGGATGCTTAAGGTAACAATATAATCTCCAAAAAAATTGTTCAGAACGGATTACTATAGCATATAGCTTCCATACAAATTGAACACATGGTAACTAACAAAAATTCACCTGTGAAGGGTATTTAGCTTCGGTGCAACCGATGTCAACGTTTTTCTTATTTTTTCTAATGACATTTATTTGTATGAACATATTCAAATTTAAACCGCAAGTACAATTCCTTGGATTTTTCCACCGACCGACGTTTTCATCTTTATTCATAAATAATAAAATAAAAATAATAATTGTCACTGTATTGAATAGTTTATTATATTAATAATAGTGTCTACCAGCAACGCGTGGCCGGATATACTAGTATATTATAATTCACAAATTAATGATCCGATAGCTATCAAATTTATACACGCGCCTTTTGGAGTTCGAGGCTTACTATGTTGTAGCGCCTTCTATGTATCAGGGAACTTTTCAATTGACTTTGTATGTGGAAGCGAAAACGAAGTTCTCCTGCGCAATATAATGTATGTCTATCTGTTCTGATTTGTCTCGCATCTGATTCATGCCAGTTGCATTGTCGTTTCGCCACTGAAATTGCTGAATAATTTCCGATTGCAGTTTACTATAAACTAGCAGTTTTCTGTACGGTATATGTATTATATATTTTTTCGCAACAAAACAACACAAACAAATTCGTCAAATCAGAAAACACGAGCAACAAGTTGTTTTCATTGAAAGTGAAATCGATTGCACGTTGTAATTTATGTCAATATTTATATTATGATTGCGTCCTCTAGACTTTTTATACATTTTTATGAGCAGTTTGTTTCTTTACACGAGCTTAATAGGTTGAACTAAGTCGTTCACCTAACTGCAGTTGGAAATGCTACAAATATGGAAGAATGTTTTCAAGTATGTTAATTGAGTAGAACAGGTAGTTTTGCAATTCTTTGGAAATTTTGTATTTTGTTTGCATATTTCACCAACAAGTTGGCATTTCATGAATTTTTTTTTAAATTTTTGTGCTTTACTTGTCACTTTCTAATATATTTGATTTTGAAGTTATTCTAGAATTCTCTTTTCATGAATAATAAATTATAGAATTTTGCTTGGAATATTATTTACTTATCACATACTTCACGCCCATTTGCAACAAATTTGTAAGAGGCACGTTGATATCGACCATTTTCACGACACTGATAAATATAGATCAGTCAGCGAAACACACGTGTCAAATGGAAGAAAATCAAACTTTATTTTACAGGTTTGTTTCGAACTAAACTATTCTTGAGAAAAATTGTTCATCATTAGTGAAACGTCGAGCGCGAACTGACTTAGTGTTCTAGTATATGAAAGTTGTCGCTTAGCTGCGTTCTTATCGGCATATAAATAAGTATATTTGAGCAAATGATTATATTATATATGTACATACATATGTATGTATGAGTTTATGGGCACTTGGATTAACAGCCAGTAGCTTTGTTTATCAAGTGTAATTGCACTATGAACTTAGATGTGTGTGTGTGTATGTGCATATTAATTTGTGCATTTTAACTCAATGAATTCTTCTATCAGCTTGTTTATTGTATACCCTATAAGTGATTTCGCTGTTGTAGTTTCTTACTCAAATATACATAATGCAAATATATGACACTAAAAGTGAAATTAATCACGTTTGCAGTGAAGCTTTTATTCAAAGTTTGCATATTTTGCTGCGACTAATATTATCTTATACTTTAAGGCTTTTGAAAATCACGAAATGCATATTTATATAGGCAGTTTTCTAGAAAGGTAACCGTTGAACCTTACTAGATATTTACAATCAAGATACGAAAGTTGTCAGAACAACAAACTTTTTGACCTGGGCAGCAAGGAGAGTTAAAAGCAGTAGCAATTACAGTAAAATTATGAAGCAACCATAATAGCTAGCTTCTATGTCGACTGTACGGGTGCTTTAAAAGATCACCAGTGAAAACGCCCGATTATTATTTTTTATCTGCATTAAACTGATACACATGTCTCTAAGCTATTCAATTACAATTTAGTAAAACTATTAAAATACGAAAGTAAGACTTTTAATTGCAACACGATTTAAAAGCTTTTCAATGAAAGATTAAAACAAGTATTGATCAATGCAACAAACTAGCATGCGTTAATAATTATTATTTTTTTATTACCTGAAACAAGTTTGCTTTGCAATTCAAGGAAGCGAGAAAAAAAATAATTTTAATGCAATTTCGCAGTTATTTTAATGCAACGCTGAGAAAGTTTTGTTCTCTATCTTTCCAGCAGCTAATTGTTTTATCAATAGCTTTTGTGGTATTTGAAAATTGTCAACTTCTTCGTTGCGAGTTAATCGTATTGTCATGAGTGGCACAAATCTTACTAATATCTTACGGAACAGAAGTCATAAGCATAAATTCCACTTGTAAGCCTGGGGAACAAGCGCAGAATAACTCCTGCCAACTGGTGTAACTTTGGGATTGGTAGGTAATTGAGAGGCATATCCCTTTCTCGACGAACAAAAATTATGATCTATAAGTCTCCCATTGTTTTCGTTTTATTATACAGCACAGAAACATGAACGGTGGCGATCCGGGATGAGAAACCACTAGGAGCGTGCGAGAGAACTGTTCTTGGCAAGATCTTAGGAGCCGTCCGCGTGAGGGATGAGTATCGAGGTAGATGAAACTCCGAAATTGATATAGGTAAGCGGATAAAAATTCGACGAATACGTTGCTTAGACTACGTCATTTTCAAAATTTTTTCGACTCGAGACCCTAGGATGGACAACGGAAGCAAGGGCACCCACGACTCCAATGGAAGGACAAAATGCGTAGCGACTTGCCTGCACTTGGAGTATACAACTTGCGCGACCTCGCCAAGGAAAGAGGCAACTGGCGAAGTTTTGTATTGCCGGCCCTGACCGACCCACGGTCTGCCAGTGTCAAAGAAGAAGCTAAAATAATATTACCGCAATATCATTATTTAATTTGCCATTAAATGCTTCAATGCAATATACATAAAACAGGATATTCGGAAAAAATGCTTCAAAGCACTGAAACGTTGCCAAATTGCACGCCTGAGTTAACCACTAGGTGTACAGTGTGTGGTGAGATGCCACCTAAGCTCGTGTGAGCACAAAAGAAATGCTAAAGTATCACTGAAAGCGTGCATAATATTTTTGAACTATTTGCTTATGTATGTATGTGTGTGGCTGTTTTGTTATAAATCGTTTACTATGCTGCTCATCGATGCATTTGACACGTATACCGCAACTGTTTTTACCACTTTTACACACACACACATATGTACATGCGAGTTTATCGAAAAGATTTCAGTTGCAGCATAGAATTTATGGCGAAGAAGGGGATAGTGAAGCCAAAGTGCAGTCTAAAGCATAACCTAAAAGGTTAACAGACGCCTTTGCTTCCAACTTCCGTGCTTTCCCTTTGATAGTGCCATATTTTCTTCTTGATTGCTGTTGCTGAAATTTTCTATTTTCCAAAGTGCCAGCTTCTACTATTCAGCGTGCCAATTTCGTAACGCTCACCACTTTTCACGCCAGTATCGAGTGTATATGTGTGTGTGAAAAATGGTTAAAGCCAATAGCTGAGCTGGAGTCGCTGCCACTTGGAAT
This sequence comes from Bactrocera zonata, assembly GCA_037783105.1. Classification (NCBI taxonomy): domain Eukaryota; kingdom Metazoa; phylum Arthropoda; class Insecta; order Diptera; family Tephritidae; genus Bactrocera; species Bactrocera zonata. The sequence goes on along the minus strand of JBAWJQ010004226.1, from coordinate 2,498,086 downwards.
TGTTTTTTTTTCAATATTCCAGCATTTGACCAATATTTACATAGTACAATTTATGATATAGCAATTATCGGAGAGTAAATGGCATGAAGGTCACGGGCGTCACTTTATTTCGTATTGATTAATTCTATTTTGAATTTTTCAAAAAAGATTTTCCCTTATAAAATTGGTTCTCACGTATAATTTTAGCACTTTCATTAAAACCACAAAATTTGTTTTTATTTAAAAAAAAAAAAGCGCAGGAATTTAAAGCTTTCGCTGGCATTGATATTTAGTCTGGAAATAAGTGGGCCAAAAATGGTGTTATTCGTCCAACAGACAGCGGCGGCTGGCCAGGCATTTACAGCGTTTCAACGCGTTCGTTCTTCATTATAATTTAATAAGCTCCCTGTTGGCGAAAGATTTTGTTTGCCATGCAGTTGCCGTTGGGAATGAGATGATGGGGATTCTGCTTTTCATATTGCAGCTTTCGGCCGTTTGCGGTCCACCACTCAACTCACGAAAGTGTTGAATTACACCAGCGGGAAGTGCGCGCCGCTTGTCTACAATGTTGCCGAGAATATAAGTTCGCCAGCGCCGTCTTTAGGGGTTGAACTGCCTGATACACAGATATATTTATAATAAGGATAAGCTGAGTATTTGCCTGGGCTGATGAAATGCGCCACATGCTGACTCAAATTTCTAGCATTGGCGTAATAAAATAAACGCTTATTTCATTTCTCACTTATTTGAATTTTTGTGGCATTTTACTTTGATTTGGTCCCACTCATTTTTATGTTGAGCAAATACGCCTGAAATAAAATGGTCAACAAGTGTAATTAAATCTCGGCTTATTTGACTTTTGCAAACGCTTAAATCATACTTTTTAATTACTTTTTGCTTAGCACCGATTGGCGCTTGGCCCTTGAGCGATTTCGGTTAATTCTAGCGGCGAAATTTAATTTACTTTTGGACTCATTCTCATTACTTTTATGTTGAAATTTAAAGTACGAAGTTGCATTTTGCTTATACAGTGCGAACTTTTGTCGATTGAATAAGACCGTAACGTACTTTGATCTTTTCAAAAGTGAATTTTTACTTTCTCCTAATTGAGGAATAATTAAATTTCGGCAGCTTTGCTTCAGCAAAATTCCTGCCAACTGTTGGCACAATAAATGCCGAAATCGACAATCGATTGCAGTGCCATTAAACGAAAAAGTTGTTTTCCCAAATGAAATAGCAAGCATAAATATGAAATTACAATAAAAGTAACTGAAAATTTAATAAAAGTTTGAGAATTTCGCACAATTTGGCACCAACATGAAAACAGGAATTTGAGCAATATGAATTTGGTGCATATGAACATACAAATACAAATTTTCTCTGGTACATAGGTGTACAAATGTATGTGTGCGCCGTTTTGATCCCGTGGGAAAGCTTAAACATTTTAAATAATTTTTTAGTAGCAGCAATATTCCTGAAAACACATTTATACATAAATAGCAAACGCTGTTTGTTGGTTTCTAGTCAGTTTGCTTCGCACAAGTTGTGGGGTTTAAGAGGGAACATACCAAAGGTTTGGTTTTAGATGAACAGTTATTCCATAAATTTATGTGGAAGTATAATAGAGTTGCCGAGGCTTTTTTCCGGCTGCAAGTCTCAACCACGACTGTGTCTAATCTTTTAGAAAATCGCTCATTCGACACAAAGTCTCATTATTCTGAAACTTGATAATATGTATACTCCCTAACTTTATTTAGAAAATCCATTTTTCTAACCAAATAAGGGATTTTGCATTTTAGTTTTCTTTATTTTTATGTTATGGCTTCTACAACGTAATTTTTAAATTTGCCTCCTGTCGACCGCTGGTCATTCAGTAGAACTGGGCTGGTAATGGTAGACCTCCGTGAATCCTTAAGTCGCATAATACAAAAAAAAAATTGACAAAATTTCTTCTAGATTCAGAAATAAGCTCTGCATGAACCGCTGGTGTAAATACAGAAGGTTTTCTAATTTTGTAATTATCTTTTTTTCTTACTCTCAGCCAGGATAAGCGAAGTGATTGTAAAGTTCCATATAGTATGTTGCAAACTATAATTTCCAGCAAAGCCAACATTTTTGATTCTTTTTCATACTTCTATAAACCGTTCTCGTATTCTGCCCATTTTGGGACATTATATTATAAAAATAGATCACGGGATTCAAAGGGTTTTAACGTGAAAAAATTTTAATCTCTACTCATCATCAGCGACATTTTCGTGTTCCACTCAGCTTTAGTATTTAACCTCTAATAAAATATCAAACAAATGTCTACGATTTCGAAAGAAATCTTATTTTTTTTTCCGTTTCCTAGAAAGCACATATTACCTACCGAAGTCAAGTTAATTTCGCTGTAATTAAAGCTTAATGTATAATAAAAGCACATCTTACTCAATTGTTCTAGAACCACTTATATATTTTATAGAATTCATACCCTTTAGCAATTACCGAAATCTAAATCCGTGCTTATTATTCTCCAAAGTATAAATACATCGGCCAAGAGAGCCTAATGCACTACAAACGGCCGAGAATGTTAATTTATGTACTCCCGTTACACACATGTATACACGCACATACTTACATGCATCGCTGCAAGTGCGTAACAGTAAATAAGTGTGGTAATTTAAAAGGGCGCGCACAAAATTTAAGACTTTATTATAATCAGTTACTCTTTTATTGCCGCAGAACTTTCTTTAGAGCATTGTCGATTCCTTTTTCACAGGCTGTAAAACCATGTAAACATTTCTTCTCTGTGATGTTGATTTTTTTTTGTTCCCTTTCGTGCAGCTTTATTGCTTTTTACGGTAAAGTGCTTTAGTTGAAAAGTAAGTCAATTTGTAAAGGACAGTAAAGAATCGAAAGTGGAATGTAACGAAAAAAAAAATGTTACTAAACAGACGGACGGTGTTGCAAACGGCAAAAGGCCGGCAAAAATAAAGTGGCTTATTTGGATTTTAGGTGTGAGTTGTTGCCCGAGCAGTAAAAAGTTGAGTAAATACCTTAAGTGCTTATTGTTGTTGTGCCTATATTTTGGCTGGCCTTTATGCTTAAACGCATGACCCTGTGACAGACTGGCCATTCATAAATAACTGTATGTATGTTGGTGGTTTACATGTAAAAATAGCGTTCCCTTTAGTGTGTGCGTAATTGATAGAATTTTCATTTTCTGCGAAAAGTAAGGTGCGTACATTCTATGATAACCGATTTGTATCACAGGCTATATATAGTACATTGAAACTCCAAGTGGTAATATCGAGTGGTGGCGTTTCAGTTTAAGTGCTGACTGGGAGTGAATGGTTGATTCTCTATTAAAGGTAAGTATAAAATGCATCAATGAACAGCAGAAGCCATTTGAGTACAGCTAAAATTAGAAAAAGAACTTCAGAAACATGCCCAATAAGTTTCATTTTATAGAAGCTTAAACTTATTTTGGAAAAGAAAATTATATTTGGAATATTACATAATATGAATTTTAGTAAAACTGTGATATATATAAATTCCTTTCTTACGTTTTAGAGGTACAAAAAGCCACCATAATAGCTTAATCAAGATTGTGCGGGTTCTGTCCTGTCAACTTGCATAGTATAAACATTCTTGGAGAAGCTCTTTAGGCCTCTTGCATCCATCAAAATATCCTATTTAACGATTTTTGAATATCGTTGGTATTCTGGGTCTTCATATAAAACTTTTTACTTTATGTTTCTCACCTCAGTAACAATTGTGCAATACCTAAGAAGTTTGCAAGAAAATGGTGCAGTAAGCTAAGTACTTTTTTAACTGACTAAATAAATTAAATCTATTCTAAATTAAAATTAAAAAATTAAATTAACTATCTATTCCATGGGATTTGATGACATTAGCCTTCTACAATAGCTTTCCTAGGACACATTAAAATATTCTAAACAGATAAGCTACTAGGGATCAAAACCTAAAATAAACTGCTGGCATTGGTGTAAATTTGATACTGGTGGGTCTTCATAAGACCCGACTGCTTTACCCATGTGCTCGTAGTAGTACTCAAAATCTAACTGCCATAAAATTGTCAATAAATAACGTTAAAATATTGGTCACTTCATTAACAAATTTTTGTATATTTCTAAAATCATAAGCCATATTAACAATACCTACTGGGTTCTCATTGTACACATAAAGTTAGGTTTGTACATATAGTATATATATACATATATAAGGCCTTATTCTTTATATTTCATTCGAACCTTTTTTTTTTTTTTGCATATTTCTTAACATAACATGACTGTTACAATATTTTCAGCTATTCTAATGCGCATATAATGACATTTTTAATGCTACTGGCATTAAGTAGCTGCCTAAGCATATCAGCCTATTTAGTTCCCATAAAATTTTCTGTGTCTCTGTTTTGCATGCTTATTTAACATTACATTCTGGCGGCTCTTAAGGCTTCCACAAAAAGAACGTTGCGCATAGCGAAATGCCAGACAAGTACATAAAGCTTCCAGTGAAAAAAAAAAAAAAAATTATAATTACATATAACTTTGTTGCAAGCATCATTTCGGCTGAGGATGCCTTTGTTGCGGGCCTTTCACTTTGCGCCTATAAAAATTTATGTATGCTTGGTGCGATGCTATAAGAGCAACTTGCACGCTAAATGAAATTTTAAAGTTTCCTTTGTTATAATCGCTTTTCACTTTTTCGCAGACGCTGTAATGGGTTTGGCTTCTTTGTGCGGCTTTGCTGTTGTTAAGCGATTTCATTACTGCCTTTCGTTCGCGTAGGCGTATGAGTAACTTCAGTTGTTCTTTTAATTAGCTGGTTATAGCGTAATGGTTGCGTCTCTGCCGAAAACTTTGCTTGCGCGCAAGGTTGAGTTTTTGAGCACCACTGAAAACTGCCAATAATTTCGGGTAGAAAAGTGTAAAAAGTAAGATACTTCAAGCAGTTACTACCGCAAAGGTGCTGCAAGAAGCCATTACGCCACGGCTTATCACTTTGGACTGCGTTGTTCTGAGTATTTGGGTTTCGCATAAGTAGTTTAACAGACTGCTTGGATTCGCATATATTTTGTTGTAACTATAAGTACACACTTTGTTGCTTGAAAATGCTTTCACTTCAATAAATGCTTAAATAAAGTGATTTCGAATACAAATAATGATTCAACTGCTTAATTTATAAACCAGCGGAAAGTACTAAGAATATTTGCTAGCTTACATAACAATGCAACGTAAGCTTTATAGTACCGCTAAACGCGAGTCCCCCAGATCTTTCAACCTCCTTTGCATTGAGATGTGTTCGGAGTAGTTCACTGCAGCAGCGCGGACATAGCAACAAAGTTATATGCTATGACATTGAGCTGAAATGGGTAGATATATTTGCAGAAAGAGGGAATGCCGTTATGTGAAACACTACGAGTGTCGCTTAACCTATATGTGACATCTTGCTTGAATGCCTTCTATAAGCAAAGGACAGTGCACTTTATAATCGGCGCGTCTTATTATACTAAAAATCAAATGGGGTTTAAATTATAATCAGGAATACTATATTCAGATCTTATGAGTATGTTATGAACTTAACAAGGAAAGGTGCAATAGAATTACAGAAATATAAAATATTGTGGCGGGGAGTAAGTCGGAGCTCAGTTAAACATTTGAATCACCCGTTGAAAGACAGCTTTCCCGACTTCTTTCTATATCTCATCATATTATGCGACTAATAAATACTGGAGACTTTATCGAAATAGTTTCGAAACTTTTAAAGACTTTTCTTAATGTAACAAGTTTTCATACTAATTTTTTTCGGTCTAATTGCATCACTTAATATCCTCACGAATACTAAATGAAATGCGCTGTATTTTTGGAGACTTGTGAGACAACCCTCGTGAGCACAAAGGGATCGCATTGATAAGCATAGCGTTAGTGATACGTAGAGTTCAGATATCAGCTAGCTGCAGTCATAATCGGAATAGAATATCAAATGATTATGCACGCAACAAGCAGCTTAAATTTTCTTATTGATAAAGACATTTCCTTATCTGCAGAGACGCTGCTTCCATGACGAAGCAAGCTGTGTACGCTATCACTTGCGTCTGCATTCCAAATTAATACATTGCAATGTTGACATGTGTCTGCATATATACATATTCAACGATTTACTTTATGAGACGTATACGTTTGCTGTTACTTATACTCGACTAAATTTAACACTTCTACTGAGTATGATTGCGACATTGTGTCTCAGCTTTCGTGCCTTTTCACTTTCTTCGCAAGTGAATGTAGCTCATAATGAAAGCTGTTGAGAGTTGAAGTTTCGCTAAGCAAACTGTGATGGGATAGCGAACAAAATTAGCATTTCAAATTTCAACACTTCTATTGACTCTGGGGTGAAGTTCACGCTTTTCTTCTCAAAGGAATTTCCATTACGAATTGCTCAAAAATTTGTTGCTGCTTAAATTTGTATTGAACAAATGTTTATTGTATATTATACCACACTTAAATTCAAATATTTTTGTTTCTAACTGTGCATAAAATAAATAAATATTATTTCAGGTTTATATTATTTTCTATACTTTCCCTGCTCATAGCATAATGCTGTCATATTTCTGGTTTTTTGCATAACCGCGATCACCGATTTCAAGCGGATTTAATGGGTTGCTCAAGCCAATCATGACAAAGCTATACTTTCCCGATTTTTTTCTAAATTCTGCTTCTGCCAAGAGAGGTCTTCCTAGTTTCATCATCACTCATTTCATATAGCTTTTACGATTTGTTAGTCGATAGCAAAGGATTAAAAATATTATCTGCTTTTTGTTTGTTTGCCACTGTTATTCCAAAACAATTACTTTCGCGTTTACTTACCACGATAAGGTACCGCCGTGTTTCAAATATCTTTATGGAGTTCTTGTGAATTCTAAAGCACTCCAAATATATAGACCGCAGCTATAACATGCAAGTGATTTGCTTCTGAAGTGTGAACTTCAAAGTGAACATATTTTTAAATTTTTTCGATTTTTTGATGATTCATGAATTATTTTGTCAAGATCAGAAGATTATCACTTCCGAAATCACACATAATTCCAAAAAGTTCATTTATTTTGGGTTTCAATAAACCTAGGTATCACTAAAGCCAGTATTCAACCAATGCACCAAATGAAATTTGCATCTCCTTTTACTATAATGGCAACAATCTGCAAAGCATTGCGCAATAAGATTGGATAAAAAACTTGTGTAGCACTGAATGAATTTAGACCATAGTTTCCAAGCAATAAAATCCGTAGCGATGCAGGGGGTCACATGCCAACAGTGTTGGCTGCAGCCCAAAAAACAAAACAGCTTCCATACATATTGCAAATCAGCAGCACATCAGCATGTAGAAACACATTATACGCACGCTCTGCGTGGTGCCACGCTTTCCGCAACGTTTAACTTCTGAGCAGTACGCTTACCACGCATGTCTACCGAAATTCTACTCCAATGCAAAATAGCACACTATCTTGCCATATCTGTTTCATTACACTCCTTTCAGCCTACTTTCAGGCGCTACATAGCACCCATTTGCCACTCTGACATTCCACACCCGCTAGTGCTCTAGCTGTGGGTATATGGAAATTCTTCGCAGCTTCCTTTCGTCCTGCCAAATTTGTTTACGTGCATTACCACTAACGCTACCACAGTCGGTTGCCGGTACGCCCACCTAGCACTTACAGTAGCTAACCTTAACTAGCAGGCATGGAACAGCAATTCATTTTTCTGCCTTAATAGCTGCACCATTTACTGCTGCTGCTGCTGCAGCGCAACATTTTCGTTGCAGTCAAGCAGTTGCAATATATTTCGCCGCTTTTTTGGTTTCCATCTCGGGCGCAGCAGCTTGAGCGCCATGTGTGTTTGCATGCAGTCTTTAACCTTTAGCCTGTACTGTGCCACTGCTGTTGTTGCCACATTTAACCCACTTTGTTGCAGCGACATCACGCGCTTGCCTCGCTTTCCCTCGACGCGAGCTGGCGAAGTTGCGCCCCAGCAGCGAAATGACAACGAAACAGGCATAGTTTGGTAAAGTATTTGGCGTCAATAAATTTAAATTAGCGCCACAAAAGGACGGAAAGCCACAAACACACACTATTTAAACGTTGACACACATACTTGTATGTGAATGTAGTGATTTTTGCACACCCAGCAGGAAATAAAGTTAGTTTTCCATCTAAATTGGGACATTAAAACCTGCCGAGAAGTCCTAAACAGAATAGTTTACAACTTTTATATGCAGTTTACCATGCATCAAACCATGTAGATGTTTGTGAGATAATCGAAAGTACTTTAACCATGGTCAAGTGTTTCGCACTTTGAACAGATTTCGAAGTCTTGAAAGTTGCTGATCTTTTTCTTTCACATGAAGCGAGACCCAGCAGTTTTGACTTTTAGACCACCTTTGTCCTTAAGGTAATATTGCGGGAGTCTTCAGTAGCACAACTTTATTATTTCTTTATACTATTTTATACGATCATATCAATAAGATTTGCCGCTTGCATGGTTTCTAGATGGGCAAAAGCAAATAAGAAATTTGTGTACATATCTCTGTCAGCCCAACCCAGTATTGGAATCACTACCAAAACTTATGCCTACCACATTAATTACAAAACTAACATGGTATAAGTGCTTAAGGGAGCTCTGAGATTCTTTGACCCCTTTACGTTAATGAGCTTGAAGAGTCTGCGACGTTTTGTCAATGTAGTTGTTCAAGCTGAGTGTGCATGAATTTATTCACCAAAAGTGTCCTTCCAATGGTATTTCCATCCTCATTTATTTCACTTCATATTTTCTAGAAAACACTAGGTTTTTAATTACATTTTTCTTAACAAGAATCTGTGGTTTCATTGTGAACCCGAGTAGAATCCTTCTTTCGGAAACTTGTAGTTGCGATATTCTCACTGCTATCTAAGGTTTAGAAGCTAGCATCCTGACTCCTCCAGTAAGTTTGTTTTGGGTTCTATTAGATTATTTATTACATAAGATCTAGCCTTATGCTCGGTTGAGGAGTAACAAGAGCATACTTTATTTATATTTTTAAGATTTTTCAAAGAATGCTAGAGGGCCTTCAAGTTTAAACTGTCACTACATTAGACTCTGCCTGGTGTTATTTTCATAGACACATATACGAACGCTTTTCCTCCACTAGCTGCTCCTACTCAACGAAGCCGCTTTTGTGTGGGTAAGCTTCATCATTATTGCAACAACTATTCAATAGTGTACAACAACAAAACTGCTGCAAATACATCACATATATTTTGTTTATGACCAACAACGATCGTCATACAATAACAAAAGGCAAAGTGGTACACATAATGGCAGGGAGTAATAAACGCTTGATGCAGAAGCTAACAAAAGACCGTTAAGGCGGTAGTTAGGCTGCGTATGCAAGAGACCACACAGCAGCCACTATCTTTTGTTGTGTCTCATCTTGAACTATTTATTACCAGCACACACAAGCGCTCACACGTGCAGCTGCCTTTCCGCCGTTTGCTGTTGGTCTCTGCGCATGAAACACATCACCCTACAGATTTAGGCATATGTTTGTGTGTAGTTTTGTAGCGTAAGAGCCTCAACTAATTAGTTGTGTAGTATGTCGTCGGGCTGGGCGAAATGAAGATATATGAGGGTACAAACTTCATCAGATGAAGATACAATAATTTCTGCTGCCGTTGACATTAGAATTTCTGAAGGATGGATAATAGCCAGGCAGTAAGCAGTACAGTCAATATCCTTTGGCATACGACCGTTACAGAATGCAAACTAAAATTTTAATGAGCAAGTCGAATTCTAAGAAATTCTGTTTCAGTGCAAATTTGATCTTCATAAGCATGCGAACAGTCAAAGTGTCAGGCATCTCAATGTGGAAACGTATAAGTTGGCTTTTATGACATTTGGGTGAAATATTATGTTATCACTAGTGGGCAATAAAGTAGGATTTAACTCAATTAGGCACTAGTTGGAAATAGCTCCATAAATTTAATCGTCTCACTTTCTAGGAATTTAGATAGAAGGTTCAGCTAAAACTGATTTAAAAAATATTACAAATCAGAGAGCTAATATTGTGGGTCATTTATGGGAGTGCTTTTTAAGAAAAAAATTAAAAAAAAAGAAAAAAATTGAATATCACGCCTTTTTGCTGGGTCGTTAAAAATTCTATCTCAAAGTGTCCATGAATACGTGATGATGCCTCATCCCTGGGTTTATTCTTGTAACAATTTAATGCATTAATTTTTTTATGCCAATCACCAGTTTTATATTTAACTTCAATTATATATTTTTACCTTGCATAAGTATTATACTGCTGCAAAAATACAGTTGATATCATCGAATCAACGAGAAATTCCATTAACAGTGTTTGATATTGTTTACAGCAATGTAAGCAGTGAACTTGAACAACAGGGAAGGCAAAAGATGTACAAAAACTTACATTGTTCGTTTCATTGAGCAAATCAAACAGTACGTACACTGTTTTGTTGCTTGAAAGCTAATGCAATGTAAAACATTGTCTTTATTGAGTAGCTAAAGCACAACGAGTGCATCATGCACTTACTGTTTAAGGCGCATGCTGTAGGTATGTAAAATAGGACAAGAAACGCATACTCGTTGAGAATAAAACATTGCAGTGTTATGAACGAACGAACGACTTTAAACACGCTGTAAGTCGACACACATTTTCAAATATCTTATTATTTGTTATTAAAAATTTGTTGCAACTCATTTATGTCGTAAATAACGCACAGAAAACAAAAAGCTTAACTAAAATGGAATGCTCGAAAGTTTTCCAAGAAAAATTCTCAGGATAACTCAAGACTTGTGTGCCAAGCATGCTGTCCAAATATTTTCAGTTAGCTATTCTTAGCTAAAAATGCGGTTGTTTGAAACATACACCCTTGCGGTCTACAACACCAAAAACAAAAATTAGCAAAAAATAACTGCGAATCATTTGTTCAGGCGTTCGTGTGCTGCAATTTTTCATGCTCACTACCCAATGCAAAAATGAAAATAAAAGTGTGGTTGCGGCAGGTTATTGTATATATATCTATATATAATAAAAGTCTATATTCATATATACATACATATGTATGTATATATGGATTTGGGTATGACTGGGTATGTATATATGGACTTGAGAGGCGCACTGGTCGTCCTTTATACTGCCGCAGTGTAGGTGCGGCGGGTATTTTGTCATTGGCGCACGGCTAAGGAGCGTGACAGCTGTCATCATTGTTGTCAGCGGGCTTTGTGAAAAGGCAAAGAAATGAGGATGTCGCAACCTGCTATGGCGGATTAAATGGAATATGCACATGTGTTTATACATAAATATTTATGCAAACATGTTCGGATGAAATACAAATATTATAATATGCAAATTGTATATTAATCGATAATGGCAACGCACATCTTTCGAACCGAAAATGAATTTTGTTGCTCATTCGTTTCAATGACTTTAATCAACTTAATTGTTCACAGCTGGCAATTTTTCGGTATTTACTATAAAGTGTGCACGGGGAAGCTGGATATAAGTATATGAACGATTATATATGAATTTACACATAAATGTATGTATTTATGTACAGTTACTGTATTACCGCTAAGAAAATAAAGGAAGAAGAGGATGTTAGTAGTATAATCATAGGAACTGAACACCACGCCGAAGCACTGAGTCCATGTTCCCTGGATTTGTTTAATGTTCAGTTCCCACAAAATAACAGAATTATGTTAACCAAATATTTAGAAATTCTTAAGCCGTTTCTTATGCGCACATAGCACTCGACTGTCTCAACTGGGCTCTTCCTTATTTGTTTACAACATATTTTTCATGTTATTGGCAATTTTAATTTAATTTATTAACAAACATTTAAAAACATAATTCCACTATATTTGGTGTTTGCAATAACAATTATGCCATCTACTCAACGCAATAAAATAAAATATTTGTTAATCGATTCATATTATTGTTTACTTTCACTCTTTGCAGTAAATATATTCTTGTGCACTTTTCGATTTTTGAAATGAATTTCCTTTAGTTGGTTGCCTATTAAAAAACAATTAAGAACTAAGAATAAAAGTGTTTTTTATTGATCACTTAACTAATCAATTTTGTATTATGTGATTTGCTAACTGGCATATGTATATATGCGCGCCTTGAAAAATTTTTTAATGAACTAAATTTGATTCGGGGACATTTTAATTTTTTCGCTTGGTTATATAAGCTGAAGAATATGTTTTGGTTTTACTGACATATTCATTATATTATAAACTTGGAAGTAAGCTTAGTTATAAAAACAGAATACCAAAATGGTTAATGGTATTCCATAAAAATTTGCACACATATTTGGTTTTGAGATCTAGAAGACTCCCAAGATCAGATATTGCGAATGAAGCAGTTCAGCAATGCGTTTTATTTGTGATTAGCTGGAAATCGTCGCCTGAAATTCGCCACTCGACAATATCTCTGCTGAAGAATTAGTTGTCTAAAGTAAGTATAATATTTTAACCTAGTCCATAGACCTTTATATATTTGTTATTGCGATAGTTTAAAATTCAAAAATAAAAGATTTTATGAAGGAAAAAACGATGCAGTCATTTTAGTGTATTGCCAAGTCGGCCGCAATAGTTAGAACTAGTCTAAACTCCAAATTAAATTTGTTTATTTATTATTAAGAAAGTTGCTGGAAACACGTGCCCTTGCATAGTCTATTGGCGGCTGCTTTGCTTTTTTGCAAGAAAATATTTTTCAATTTCTATCCGTATTCTCCGCTAGTGACGAACAAAATAGAGCAAAATATTAAATTGTACTCAGTGGTTCTCAAATAGGTAATCTCAAAGTAGACTCCGGCGTATGCATATAGATATATACATACTTGTATATATACTTATATATATGCATATATAAATCTATATCAATACAATGAACTTTTATTTGCATATATTTTTTATACACAAATGAGTTTGCCTTAGAAAATTTTAAATTATGCTCGTATTTCTAGCTTTCCTTTGCCATCTTGAACGGCCTGCACAAGGCGGTTGTCCACATTTTCTAAACCTCTCTTCAAATTTTTCGACTTTGCTTGTATTGCCTTGTTTGCATGCGTGTGAAAATGCGCAAATTGTAGAGATTAAATTGCTTTGATAAGCTAAAGCAATTAGTGTGTTTTGTTAGACCAACTGCCATGCATTGCGCACCAATATTGCAATCAGATATTTTTGTGCAATTGTCACACGTGGATTTGCTAAAGCAATTAGTATGAGATCGTTATAGTCACGATGGTTTTTAAATATTTTTAGCTAAAAATTATGCTTTCAATTAAGAATAAGTTGGAGTCTTAATTTCTGTTTGTTATGCCTATATTAGTTCATACTGTCCAACCCAGCAAAAATATTCTCAAAGCAAAAAGTTTCGCCAAGCTTAACAAAGCTCTTGCACTTCTTAGCTTTAAAAACCCCCAAAGTCTTGAAAAGAGACACATTTTGTACGAAAATCAAATAAAGGAGTAAAGGTATGTCATACATACACATATGTATTGCGAATTTGCATGCTTCCGCACACATCGAAGTCATATGCAAGGGAATGTCCAGTTTGGGTGTAAGCATGCAAAGTTAACCAGTTTTGCAATGGAAAGTTACAGTTGTTCACTTCGGCGTTGCACGAACTGGCAATAGTTGGAGTTCAAAGTGACCAATTCTCGATAAACTGAAAAGTTTTCAACTTTCTTGCAAATTGTTTTAACACAACTTTGTAGACTGTGCAACAGATGCCATATTGCCAGTTGTATGGCAATAAAATTATTTAACGCTGAAAATTTAAGCATGACATGGAAAAAATATCAATATAAGTAACTTGATTATAAAATTTTCATAATCGAGTTGTTACAATTTATTAAGGCAATTAATGACAGTGTGTATATTCTGGCAACATTTTGCTACAGATTCTAATAGTTTTGTTCACCGAATGGTTGTATCAAATAAAAAAGTATTATTAAAGGCCAAATAATAATTTATAAAATTCCTTACAACAAATTAAGTGCGTTTCTTCTTGAAATATTGTAAAGTCTTTGGTTTTTGCTCGCTTTTGTACCGAAAATAGTTGTCAAGTGTGTGTAGAAAGCGTTGAAAGAACCCACAAAGCGTTGAGATATCAGTGATAGCAAATTTCTGGTTCCTACAAGTATTATAAAGAGTAATAACCATTTTTATTTTCAAATGCTACTTCTGAGACAGTCCGACAACAGTTATCGTTTATTTGCGGCCTTCAGAGAAATTCAGTTTTCCATAAAAAACCTTTATACACATCAGTGTGTCTGTTGATTTGCAAATTTTGTGTGCTCCTGCAGCTCCCCACATGCACGTGCGTATACCACGAATATGGTATTAACGTTTAATTGACAATCTTAAGCATCGCCCATACGCATAAACGAAAATACCAGTTATATAAGTTTGCTTGCCTGCACCAAGGCCTGCGTACGTGATATTGCACGATGTCTGGCTGGCAGTGCAGCAAAACTTCAGCAACATTTCTTTTTTCGAGAAATTTCAGATATGCTTGCTTCTGTGTCATCTCACTTTGGGTAAAAGTGAAGACATGTGCAACCTGAACGAGATTTCACTTTTGCAACAACTTTGGCATTTACGCCTTTTCACACACTTCACATCATCACTATTCTTGCTTTCACAAATCAGCACTCTCACAATAGTTTGGCATGTGGATGCTTCAATTTGCAGACAGTTGAAATCTTTTGCCAATTTAAACAGATTCAAAATGGAGTCAGGTGACAAACTGTTGTGCATGAGAATTCGAGAATTCGGAAAAAGTGCAATCATTGCAATTTCGAGCAATACTTGGAAAAGGCAGTTACGTTAACAGATTGCATATGTCCTGCAATATAAATTTTATGGCTTCTTGACTATTTTGCATTTATATAAATAAATAAGCATTTTTCCTGCATTAACCAATTAAAGTCGTCATGTGGATACAGCACTCGTCGACAATAAATTAAATAAAAAATAAAGTTTTAGTGAATATATTTTCCTCTCTCTTTCTAATTTCTTTAGCTTCAGGTTTTACTAACTACCCTTATATGCATTATACAATATTTTAACATGCTGTAATAGTAAAGTAAGTAAGTCAGCAATTAGTATAGCTTTTTTTATTCATATTATACTTACACACCTAATTTTTATATATACCAAAAACACTACTTTGCCAGTGAAAGTTAAAACACTAGAAAATGCTTTTCAAAAGCTTTCATTTTTTCATTACAGAAATATTTAGAGTTGATATGTTATATATAAGCACAACTAAAATTTCTACAGCATTTCTATGTGGGGCAAGTTAAAGGCTTAAGCTCTGCAGATAATATTAACGTGTTGTCGGAATTTGGCTGTGATATGTGTCATCAGCAATTGTCAACAGCAGATTTCAGCTGGCCTAAACCTGAACATTTTTCCATTAGATAAAGTTTCACTGCAATGAAAGCAACGCAAACACGTCGAGTAGATGTTTGCCAGCCGCAAAACTTTTAAGCTGTGCTTTTTATGCTGCGACGTGCAGTTTCTGCCAATGAACAAGTAGTGATAATCCCATTTTTTCATAGCAGACCACATGCGCATCAGATAATGCCAAATAATTAGAGTTGGTTTGCGGTTTTTAATTGAGCAGAGCACTAAACTTTTCGACGTTGCAGTTGACGAACTTTTTGAAACCTTTATTTTTGTGTTTCTTGTTGTTTTTTTGCTCATCTGTTTTTTACTTATTTATTTATTCGTACCTTTTTACGCGGTTTAGCATTTTTTCAATTATTCCTTCTTTCATTTGCGATGAGGAGCATTTGATGGCAAATTGTTTAATCTATTTGGTTTTCGTTTTATTTCAAAGTTTCAGCTCAACTCATTGGCTCCGTTACGTACAAGAATTGCACTGGCATGTCATTCAATTCCTCTCAATCTGCAAAAGTTTGCCCCCTTCACTATCAAATCTCCAGAAAATTGTCACTATTTTGTCGCTTCGAATTCACAGCTGCGCCAAATGTAGAGAAACAAATTTGTATGGGTCTTCTTTCAATTTCAGTTCTTTCTTTTTCGAAATGTACAAAAAATCTTACATCGTTCGAAAATGACTGTGGCTACTCTCTACCACAATTCATTAGTTTTAACAGCAGCAGCTAAGTTGTAAATGATGAATTTCTCGAATAAAGTTGACCACATATGTTATGCGACCATATACTGTATTGATTGTATATACTATGTGCATTCTAAAGAACGTGAGTTGAACAAAACTGCATATACTTGTATGTGTTTGTGTCCACTTTGTGTGTCTGTTGAAAAAATTCCTCTTTACTTATTTTTGTTTTATCAATTATGTACAAATCAAATTCCATATACACATCTATACAACTAATTGAATCATCATATATGTATTTACTTCGTTAGCCGATGGATTATGTGTATCGAATATTTGGTATTCTTATAATTTATCTAGACCAAGAATATCGGAAATATGGCGACTCCGTTTTTTTCGTCAATTTAAACACAAATTATAGTGCAGCTGGCTTTTATAGCTAGATCGGCAGAACTGAGCTCATTAGCACATAAGGTCAAAGTGCGCAGTGGCGTATGAGTAATATAATAATTAAGCTATGATAAGTGCTGATATAGGCACATATTTCTATTTTCCGACTTTTATCAAACATTTATTAAGGAAAAAGATCCTAAAAACGTAATTTACGTTTCTTATTAAGTTATTAGTCTTTACATAACGAATAAAAGGAAATTACAGACAGAACTTTTAAAGATTCTATTACAACGATCGTGGACAGAAAACATTTATTTACTTTATTATTAATTTAAAATAGCGAAAAAGTGCTTATCTCCAGTAGCAATTCGTTTTGTGTTTGAAGCAAGAATGTTTACGATTTTAAAGGATTTTAAACCTTAAAGGGAAGCTCCAAACTAAACTCTGTCACTATTTTTCTTTCTGCACATATGCACACACTAACAGCATTTGCCACACACATGCCACTTATATACATCGTATATATGCACACTATGTGTTTTAAATCCTTTTTGCTTTAGCACAGTTTTCCAAACGTATATGCTGTTCTACATATTCTGCGCTGGTTGGCCATAATAGCATAGCGACTTAGACAAAAAAATAACATTTGAATAAGCAGTTTGGTGGGAGGGCGGATTGCAATTCACTTATGCTTTCGATATTTGCATAATAAATCTATTTTCAATGGATTTTTATTTCGCTCCCCACACTGTCGACACACAAAGCAGACACTCACACATACGCAACGAGCAGCGCTGCTAATGCTTTTAGAATTTATGTCACAAACACACATTCATACACACGTGTATATGCACTTGACTAGTTTGGTTAAAGAAACGTGTTTTTTCGAAAATCGTGTTGTGTTTGTCATTGCCGTAGCCATTACTAGCTCTACTTCCGCTATGCTAAATACAAGAGTACAAACACACATACATTTGTATGTATAAATATGAACACATGTATGTGCGCGTCGGTGTCTGTTTAGTGTGAATTTCTATAAGTATTGCTGCTTCCAAAATTTAAAAGCATTAAAACTTCAGCACATACATTGATGAATACATACACATTTGCAGTTAGTCTCACTTCCATACGAAGTAATATCCCTTTACACACACATGTGTATAACGGAAGTCCACATTTGCGGTAAGGGAGTTATTTGAAGACCGCAAATCATTTCTCCTCTTCTTTTACACGTTATCTCTGTACTGGATGTACACACATACAAATGCACATGCTTGGTATTGGGAAGGAATGTTCGATTTACCAGAACAACTTTTCATTTGCCGTTTTTGTTTTATCACGTAATTTTAATGCAAATTGCTTAACTTTTTAACACTTTCGGCTGATTTCATTTTTGCGGGCGGCTTTAATTTAAGTTGGTGTGGTAATGTACGAATCGATGAGCAAACTCACATCTCAAAGAGAATGTTAGCTGATGGTTTTTAAAATGAAAAAGTTTATCTGGGCCATTACCACACTAAGACGATTTTTATACTCATCAACCAGTTTTTGCGAGTTGAAAGTTAACTCATATAGCAATTGGGGTCTATTGCTCGGTTGGCAACTAAACAAATTTTTTTAAGCAATTTTTAAGAGGAACGTTTTTCGAAAAAAGTCGATAATATATCGAAAAACAATAACAGGAGAAAATATTCCTTAGACGACAATAATGAAGTATCGATAGAAATTGTTGAAATGTGAGGAAAGCTTCTCGTAAAACCATGGCGGATCTCTTGGTGTCTCAAAGAACATTAGTATCTGCATTGCTATTAGAAGAGTAATAATAACATGCCTTGAGGCTTTATGTTCTATCTGGACGCTATGTAAAATATATATATCTAAGCGATAGTTTCATACACATACGTCAAATTAAGCTATTAGTTTTCATACCCTCCACAGGGTATATTAAGTTTGCCACGATGTTTATAATACCTAAGTAGAAAGGAACGTCGTCAGCGTGATGGGCTGAGCCTATTTAGGCATGCCCGTCTCCTTGTTCTTCCGTTTATCCGCCCGTCTGTATGCCTGTCTACATATATGTGAACTAGTCCTTCAGTTTTTCAGACAACAATCTGAATTTTTGCACACCTTATTTTCACCCCAAGAAGCTGCCATCGGACCACTATAGCATATAGCTACCATACAAACTGAATGATCAGAATCAAGTTCTTGTGGAAATCTTTGTTATTTGTGAGGGGTGCAATCGGTGCAACCGGAGTTAACATATAGGTAATTTCATAGGTATTTTCATTTGCATTCAATTATTTTCTGCTTTACAATGAGTGTATGTATGTTGTTATGAATATTTTCATTGTGTTCACTACAATAATGGAAAAAGTTTTGAGTTAATTTCATTACCGCGCGACTGAAGAGCCAACAGTATGGCTAATCATCCACGAAGTATACAAACAAGAGGTAAATAAAAAAATACTTACGTTTAGTTATTTTAACCCAGCGACTGTTGCAGTGGTTTATTATATTTTGTTGTCAAATAGAAAAAGTTCTTTTCTAATTTTTGTAACGAACTTGGTTAGTTGGAAATCGTAAGGCTCGGCCCAGACAACTTTATATAGCAATTTTTGAGCGCAATTTCTCTTGCGTTCTCTATTTCTCTGCAAGGTATAGGTTTCAGCGTTATATATTTTATAATACCTTCGAGTAGGCCAATTCAAATGGTTTGTATGCCGCAAATTATGCCATTCAAAGGCAGATGTTAGAGTAAATTTTTACTGTTTTCCCCCGAAATAGTGCCACTGGAGTCATTACATAAAATAAACATAACATATAAAGTAAAAATTAAAGTTGTATAGAAGCACTTCAAGCCAAGCAGATGCTCATATGTATATATCTGATAAAATTTTGACGAGACGTATTACCATTTTCATGCTACGTGCTCCTACATTCAAACGTTTTTTTTTCGAATAATAAAAAACCAAAGTTTTCCCGTTTACTACCCAAACTTCGCGTTATTACCACTATAATTTGCAAAATTGTAAAGTACATATTTATTATATTATAATATATAAAATATTGCAATATTGCTATGGGTTATGTCCTCTGGGTTAAGCCTTAAATAAGATTTATTTTACCTCCATACTTATAAAAACACCCTATATACGCAAGTACATGCATATGTATAAACGTGTACGTATGAAATTGCTTTTGTCATTTTTATGTTGAAATGGCGTATAATTGAATTTTTATTGTAAACTTTGCAAGTGTGCGTTGCTTGTTTGGAAACTTCTGTCTGTTAAGTAAGCGCTGAGGCATACATGAATGAGGCGCAGAAGAGAAGATTTTTAAGTGGAATTGAAAAAGTTTTATGAGTTTTACTACCAAAATGAGCAAGAAATTACTCAGATACAAATCCATATTATTTCATCTATATACATATATACATATATACATATATAAAAGCGCTATCATTTTTAGATTACAGTACAGTCTTAACAGATGTACACGGAAATTGTGAGTATATCCATCTCTAGACTGTAATAATTCACAATTAAACATTTTAGTTATGAGAAATCGATTTTGTTATAGTTATATGTAAATATGTTACTCATGTTACGAGAAAAGTATTCTCGTAAATTAACATAAAGAAAGGAATAGAGTTAGAGAGACAAACTATATAATGATATATATAGAGATAATAAAGAAAATGTTATTGATGAACGTAAATAATAATAATAAACATAATGATAGAATGAAAAAATATTGTTAAAATATTATTTGCTTGAGACTATGTAGCTCTTCTGTTTACAAAACACTAATAACCCAATAATGATCACAGTACGAATTGGCCAGCGCCACATGTTGTCGTACAATGACTTACAAGTAGAAGTAGCTTATTATGTTAATTTTAATTTTAATATTTTAAGTGATTAGTTACAAAGTCTAACACAGCGACCACATGCATTTATTCACTGCTAATGAATATAGGTAATCAATTTTAGGTAGCTCAACTGAAAGCAAAAGGTTGCTCATACGCCACTACCACATCCTCGTATAGAAACTTCGTTACATTAATTCAAAATTTCGATTAAAAATGCAAGAGCAAAACATTAAATTAATTATGCCAACATGCAGCCGTTGTCACAGCCCGCCCAAAGAAAGTCCGCACAGCGCAGGTGTCGATTGAAACTCAGTCCACAAAAAACGGCATCGATTAATAAAATATTTATGAGCACTTTAATTAGTTTGCAGAAGCCAATTTCCATTTTGAAATGTGATGCGTAGCTTCTACGCCGCAATATTTTTCTAATACACTAAAAGAAGTTAGTGCTGAAAACACTTAATTAGCACTGCGTAGCTGGTCCGGAGTCAGTATTAACGTTCCGAGAAACTCCTATTGGAATTAGTTTTCAGTTTTTAACCGAAAAGATTTTGAGTCACGTGATTAATTTCTGCGGCGGCCACTAATAAGTGAAGCAAACACAAAATCATTTATAACTTAATTAATCGTTATTAATCTTCGTCATTTCGCACAAGAATATTTAAGCGTTCTGCTGTTGACTATGTTTTAGTGGGTTCCGATTTTAGTAAAGCCGTGTGCAGTTAATAAATAATTGAAATTAATAATTTACATTTAGTGTGCATGTAAAAGCGTAAAATTAATGATGAAATTAAAGGCGGAATTTTCAAAATTTACAATGAAAATATTGCTTAAATTTGGATCAATAAAATTGAACTAATGACATTGTCAAGGTTGTTCCGTCGCAAATGAACACATTTTTTTGGTATCTTGCTTTGAAACTTTCAAAGCTGGACAATTTTTTAAAGACAGGGTCAAACTCTATTGGCTAAAAAGGATCATGTGGTAGAACAGAGATTTCCTATCATAAGCTTGCCAATTATTGCGGATTACAGGCATTTAATTGTTTTCTGAATAACTTTCATTAACATTTCTGAAACGTGCCAAAAACATCAGTTCTTTCTACTGTTCTAAATCCGTTATAATATTATTCATTTAAAAACATTATTGATGTAAAATGAAATTTGACGAATAATGTTGGGAAGAGCAATTGAAGATAAAAAAATTAAACGTCCTTGATATTTTATTTAAACTTATTTTTATTATCAGTTTTTATTGTAATATAATACATTTATAGTAGAATTTTTCTCTGCCATTTAAGTCGCATATCCACGACAAAAAGTTGACACGCCAAACAAACTCATTTGTAATTTTCATTTTACAATATGATTTAAGCTTAGCGTGAAGAAAATATCGTTCAATATTTAGCATGTGGTATGAATAACTATTAAAAAGCACTTGAAGACTCACCATGTTGCACTTACGAGAATAAAATAGACCATTCGTTCATAATATTAATTCTGTCTTTTATTATCCATTATTAATCCCTTACTTTTTACGCATTTTAAATTTCGTACGCTCACCATCATACAATTATAACATACTTATATTACCACAATTTTTTCCATGCTTAACTAGTTTTCTATATATATTGCACAGGTTGTCATTTTATAGCTTTTAAACACGGTTGCCAGCGTTGTTGCTGGTGTTGACAAGTAATTACTGACTGCTTCAACTGCAGCACTAAAAATACAATTGTGTCACAGATTTTTATAGGTTAAGTACTTATAGCGTACTTTTATGCTATACATTCTTTTACGCACTAATACTTAAAAATACTTAGTAAATATTCAAATTATTTATTTCCTACTTATCGCTTCACTTACAATGTAGTCTTGTTGTTGCTTGCTTGTTTACTTCTTATAACTAAATTATGTATATATTTTTTTAATTTGTATACACATTATGATTTAGTTTACCTAGGTAGTTATTTGCTAAGGTTGTTTATACTATATATAGCGTGTATATATAATATTTCTTTTTAATCTTTGATTTTCAGTAAGCTGCTTACAAAGTTTTTGTAGAATACACATTTGCTTAATTACGCCAAACTTACTTAAATCTGAACTAACTATTCCTGTGAGTTAGTAATTTTACATAACCTGCACACACACACATACTCAACATAACAGAAGGTTTAAGGAATCTTTATCCTTTTTAAATAATAAGTAAGAAATAGAAACTCTAAAAAGTTAAAACAAATAAATAAAGTTTAAGGAAAATATATTTTTATTATTGGTAGTCGAAAATTTTAGTATTTTTTTAGAGCTTATGTCTCTTAGCAACAAACAAAGTCTAAAGACTAATCTTATTCACATTTTTTAGGTTCAAGAAGTTAGTAAACTACTAAACTATTGGAACTTAGGTTTCCAAATACAATTTCTCCCCAATCACCTCCGCATTGCAATAACCAAAATTCTGCATTTAATTTATTACTCTACATTTTGTTTGTGTGAAAATTTTCTAACAACGTTCATTTTGTTTTAGTACTACGGCTCCTTTCCCTATTTACAAGCATTAAAATATTTACTTCACATTTATTGGTTTATACAAACCTACTTGTACACACATATACACATTAATTTTTTAATAGATGCACACTAACGGTAATTATTATATACACACTTAATCAGTCTTTGGAAGAATAATTTACACAAATACGGAAAGCTACTTTAAATTTGTTATATCAGTGTCTAGTAGGGAACCAATATGTTATTTACTTAAAAAACTTAAAGAATTTATAATAAATGAATAAATGCTTAACAGAATTCGTGTTAGCAGCAGGCTGGTAGAGTAAACCAGGAATGCAAGAGAGCCTAAGTTGAGGGAGTTAAATGCTACCATATTCAGATTTTCACAAAAAGGGTAATATTATTTGATCTTCAGACAAAACATCCACAAAAAATGAAATGTTTTTCGTTTATAGAAGAGTTAAAGACTTTGGTAGCCAAAGCTGGGTTGTGAGTTCATCCGAATAATATCACTCGTTACTAGAAGTAGTCGCAGTTGTATTTATGTCTAAAATTGCTGAGTTCTCTACTATATACATACAATGTCAGGTCAGATGGTGTTCCGTTGCTTAAAGGCTGATGTTTGAAAGCCAATACTTGTATAAATGAACACCGGTAACGCTTTGCGTAGGCAACTACATACTAAGACAAGATTGAAGAAAGAAGGTTCCACACATATTATTTGAATTTTTCCCCGTTTTTTTAAAGTTATTAATCAATTTTTTTAAAGTAATTTCTCTAGAGCAAATTGTTATTTTCGCACACTAGTCTTAAATGAAGATACTTCAGTACATAACATACTTTTGCAGTATAAAACTATTGCCAATTGTAGCAGAGCCTTTTTGTTAAATATGTTGGAACTTTAAAGGTTTTATTTCATCAGGTCGGACAGGTTCGTAAAATTAATCCAACTCTGCCGAAATTTGATCAATTCACACCTCAAAGTGCTGTTGGTTAGAGTATAATGATGACTAGTTTTAACTCTGATTACAAAACCCCAAGCTGTATTTCCCGAATCTAGAGATGTTTTGGAAGAGTGCTAATATGAGAAGGCATATCAAATTGAAAGTTTTAAGGCAAAAGTTATAAAAAGTAGGGGTATTCACATATTTCACGCTCTGAAGTGAATATGTTTGCCAATGTCTAATAGCAAGCAGTCTACTTATAGGAATTACTTGTCTATTGTTTATATAAAACCATTTTGACATAGCTGGTAATAAGTGTGCCGCCGATTACAGTTTCCAAACCGCAGCGTTTGATGAACCCGAGAATATTTTGCTTCTCTCAAATGATTCTTCTGCATTATTTTTCATAGATATTAATGCCTCGGACCCCACAAAATCTAAGCATATCCATAAATCTTCACTAGGAAGTTCACTAGGAAGACTTCCGGTGATATTGAAAATTCAACGAGTGCTTAGAGTAAATAACTATATTATAGACAATTAGATAGATGGTGGAGTGATAAGCTGTAAATAAAGAAATGGCAGAAATAAAATCCAAAATATAAAATAGCTTGCGAGTTCCTCAATGACTATACAGTTTTTGAGAACGTTTTATGATCAGAAAGTTTTCAAATTTTAGGCCAAAATACTAACTTCGTTTTAAAGTGGCTCTTTAGTTACATCTGAGTATGATGGCAGCTCAGTGCTGTGGTTTATTTAATTGCTTTTTGTTTCAACGTAATTATTTCAGTAGTTTAGAGTTTTCAAAAATTATATATAACAAAATTCATATCAAAACGTAATACTATAATTAATTCGAACGAAATCATAAACGAATCTAAAATGTTTGGAAAACCAGCTTCGTAACTATAATTCTGGCTAATAATGCATCAGTTTACACGCTTTCGATTTTTGCAACTTTATTTTCACTATGTACAAAATATTTGATTGTTAAACTTCAACTTGGTATGACAATCGAATTTTTAGTTTTAAAACTTCCTACTAAGTATGGCTACAGTTAGAACAAGTTTTGAAATAATATTTAGGTTTTGTGCCTAGCACCACGACTTAATATACCTTTTTCCTCGTCTTAGTATATATACCCTCAATAATGCTACTATATCTAATACTAATACTACTAAGTATGTAATTAACAAAATGCGCCTACGTCATGCAATCCCGTTTTGGTTTGCTACTAAATGCAATGGCGTACCGACGCCCACAGAGAGAATAGGTAATGGGCGTTATCACCAAGGACGCCGCACACGATTAAATCCACGCATATCCACTACACGCTCAAAATCACGCACCCACGCACTCATAAATACACAAAGCGACTCATACACTCACACACTTTAATCGAGCTATGTGGCATTGTGTGGCGCCCGTTTCCACTTCATTTCACATCACAATCATTTAATCACCGCTAGAGATCACATTTGAAACGCACTGTTAATTAATGTCACAGTCGCAACTCATCCATTAGTGGATGCTGTTGGATTTGTTGTAGTTGTGCTTGCTGATGATGTTGTTGCTGCTGTTGCTGTTGCTGTTGTTGCACACTTGCGTGCGTGTGCGCTTGTGCGCTGGACACCGAAGGTGGCGGTGGGCCAACAGCGCTACCGCCGCCACCCATTAAAGCCGTCGTCATGCTTTGATTATGATGATTCTGCAAATGCTGCTGATGTGTAACCACCAGCTGTTGCTGTTGCTGCTGCTGTTGTGTTTGTTTCATGCAACTCTTTTTAGTAAGCGTGCCGCATTGATTGCCCATGACTTGCAACGCGTGCGGTGGTGGCATTAGACCCATCATGCTGCCACCGCCTCCGCTGCCACTGGGCCCACTACTACCTTGCCCGCTGGCGCTGCCCAGACCCCCAACGCCAGCAGCATTGCCGCCACCGCCGCTGCTACCCATGGCACCACCTACCATACCACCACCGCTTGCCGCGCTACCCGGCGCACTGAGCGCGCCACCCATATTTATGTTGCCGCTCGAATCCTGCAGCGATTTTAAATGTTTTGGCGGCGGCGGCGCACGATGTGGTATGTCTGCGAATTCGGGTGGCGGCAGCTGGTGTTGGTGCTGCAGCGCGTGGTGATGTGAAAGTATCGTCGCCGGATCGTTTTTCGTATGTATCGTTAAGGTTTCGAGATCGCCGCATATGTTATTCGGCATTTGACCGTTTTCTTGCCGCTTCAGTTTGGTCTGAGCGCGCGGCTCACTCAGGCGCGTCTTGTCACGTTGATAGTAAACACCAGCGAAGATAAGCACGTTCAGGATGAGCAGTGAACAGCCAATTGCAATTGTCACGCTCAGTGCGGTGGAGTAGGCAGCAAAACCGTCTTGGCCATCCGGTGGCGAACCACTTCCGGCGGCATGCGCTTCCCCGTTGTCGTCAGCGCCATACATTTTGCCGCCATAACGTGTGCCATTACGCGCCGATGAGGGCGACGAGAGATTCAGCAGTGAGAATACTTGATTAGTAAACAATGTGAAATTGCCAAGCGCCGCGCTGCCGGCATGCGGCGAATAGGGTGGGTTGAGTGGCTTGACGGAACCGTCACTGGCGATATTATTGTCGACATCATCATCGCTATCATCCAGTAGCTGGTGATGTGCGGCGGGCACATTGTCACCGCCTGGCTTGTGCAGATCGGGAATGAGATTCAGCCAGAAGGATAAGCGATGTGCGCGATAGTGATTCTTGAGTTTGGGTTTTGTGTCTGGAAAGATGTAGATTGATATGGTTTGAGCTTAGTAAAAGCGCTTATGTAAATATTGAGTCATAAATGGCATTAATGAATGATCCTAGTATATGTAACAACTATTCTCGCAGCTTGTTTGGTAGCACTTACCGAAATTGAGATACTTTTTATGCACACTCTCGTAAGCGGTCCATTCAATCGTTTTGTATCGACTTCGCTCCTGTCGACTACCGGGATGTTCGCCTTCCATTTGTTCATTCGGATTACTGCGAAGAAAGGAAAGTAAAACACATGCTTTATACATACGCATTCTGTACAGTCTAATACATAAAGATTTTGAAAATGAGGTGACTTGCAAAATAAAGCTTTCTGACTTTTCTTTGCCTGTTATTGTATGTGGTGATAAGGTCATGAGCTAAGGTATAGTAACCGCTTCAATGTTTTTATTACTCACCCTGTGCGCACGAAGTTCGACCAGTACAGCATTACAACTTCCGAGAGATTGATTTCGGTTTTGGTGTAATTTCGTGTGAAATGACTGAAACCACCCACTAAAGGTGCGCCGAACAGGTAGGGTAAGTCCTCGCCATGAATACAGCCTTGGCGCTGAGAACAAAATAAGAATATAGACACATGTATAGAAATATGTAGAAAAAACAGCGAAGTTTTTACAAATAATAGAATAGGAAAATAGAATAAAAATTTCATGATTGGGCTAATTCCGTACCGTCGGTTGGGCGAAAGGAGGATAATCGTTAAAACTCATTGAAGCCTTATTAAAGCTTGCTATTCTATCTTTATTTGATTCCACGACTGAAATTATATAACTCATTACATAATAAGAACTATTTCTTGTATTACCCTTGAAATCATACACTTTGCACGAATGTCGAAATATTTTCCTAGAACAGTAACTCAGGTATTGAAAGTTTTCAAAGAGTTCTCATCAACGCTTGGCACTCTTTAGCGCATTTGATTGCTTTGGAATGTAAGTAAGAGTATGTACATATGTATGTATTGTAGGCAAATGCGCACGCTTTAGATCACTTGATGTCCCTTAGTGGGTTTGGCGTTGGAAAAGCTCGCATTACCTCACTTCAACTCTAACTTATGTTGAGCGTTGTAGAGCAGCGGTTGTGTATGGGCATAAGGCGTAGTGCACTTGGCTTGCCTTGAGCCGCTTCCGAAGCACTTAGTATTGCAGATAATTGCCTACATAAGTTGTTTGAACGTTTGCTGCATTGACTGGTCTACATGCTCGCTCTACTTGCATATGCGCATGTGTGCGCTGAAGTGGCGTCGCAGTTCAAATGCTTGCATAGCACCAATCCATGTAAATTCATATGTACGTTGCTGGTAGTACATGGGGTTAAGGGAACATACTATATAAACTGCAATTTGCAATCAGTTGAATGTAAACAAATCTTAGCAATGCGGCAGTTATGAATATCTGCAGCAGATACCCAACGAAAAGAACGATTGTAATTCCCAGAATTAGCTGGTTATGTCATACTTCGTGTACGGTTATATCATCGTAACTAAAATTGCTTTTCAGTCAGCAAAATGACAAAAGGCGGAGAGATTTGCGTGTTGAAACTAAGAATTTTATAATGTTTTCATCAATGGAAGACTTAACACAAATATTTCGATACAAAATTTAGCCAGAAGAAGCTTCATACTCGACTTTATTTATTTGCAACGGCACTGTGTACTGTATACTGTAAAAGTTCACTTGAGAGTTCACATCGCACGGCGTTCTTAAATTTGCTTTTGAAGTGGTTCAAATATACAATTCTCTTTTGATGGTATAGTGATTTAATATTATTGCTGCCGGCAGAATTTGTTGCTTAAATCATATTTAATGCTAGAAACCTGTAATAGTGCGCTAATGATTTTTTAACCAAATGTTCAAAATTATTTTCATTGGAACTAAAGCTTAAAATAAAGTTAGCATAAAATATCAAAATTAATTTTTTTTCGAAAGTCACTAATTGTAAGCTAATTTTTCAAATTTCAAAAAGATATGTACATATATTGCTACATCGCAGAAATAAATATAGGAAATCTTTAAATTTAAAAAAAGATGTAATTGAAGCTACAGAGCAACATATCGTACATAAGGGCCTTCAGTTGGCACGGCAATACAATATAATTATCTCAAAACTAGTGTATCACCTGAGTTCCTTATATGAATATAGTTGCAGTCTACACATACCTAATTAATATCGAAATTATTTGCACACTCTTTTAATTATAAGAATATGAAAAGGGAATTAGAATAAACAGGAAATATTTTTATAAGTCCAACATTAAATATTTGAGAGAACTTCACAAGCCGTTTAAAATAATAAGCGAATTTTAACTAAATACTTGCACACATTTCTCATATGTAGATATGCATGTGTGCTATGCTTAAGAGACGGGATCATTATATGAGCATCAAACTTACCTGAGGATAATCCCCATATCTCGTCTGATAGTCAAAGACGTACAAGTACGAATTGCGATGATCCGCCGAATGTAGGTCAACGGTTTGAGCAGCTGGTGCCACAATTTGTGCATCGCTGAGCGCTTCCAGTGTTTCATCGCTGCAAATGTGAAAATAGGAGAACAGATATAATATTTTTCAACAATCAAAAGTGTATCTTAAATAAAAAATGCATAGCTTACGAGTACAATACTTAATGTTAAGTGTAGTTGTTGCTAAGAAATAAGAAAACAAGAAAAATTGTTAACTTCGGTTACACCAAAACTCTAATGCCCTTCACCACTGGATAGCAGAAAAGGATCTTATCTTGATTTTGACCGATTAGATTGTATGACAGCTATATGCCATAGTGTTCCGTTCTGAATTATTTTTAAGGAGACTCTGGCGCTGCCTTCGATAGTAATCTGTGCCAGATTTTGTCAAATAAAAAATTTGCCTATACAAAGGTTCCATTTTGACCGATCAGTTTTTATGTCAGCTATAGCGTTTCGATAACGTCGATTTCGACCAATGAGAACTTCTTATTTTTATATGCATTTTATAGGGCCGCCAAAGCTTCCTTCCGTGTGCTATAAATTTCGTCGCAAACTTCATATACTACGCCCTGCTAAATATGTATATGAATACCTGTACATTCGTATGCGCTTCTGAGCATGAATTGAAGTACCGAAGTACGAGTACGAGCATAGATAGGTATGAGTGAGGCGATTACTATTATGCAATCTGGAATTGAGTATGTTTTGCTTTTATGCTTCGTGCAGTTATATAGTATGGAGCAATGGCTGTACGTAATAGTAATGCGTAACCATGGATTTTAAACCGGTTGAATTGCGCTTAGCTTTAAGCTATCTCTCAATATAATTGAAATTGCTCGTATATTTGTGCGTAGCTTCTGATAGCACAAAATACTAAGTTTACACCTACATACATACATACATACTATATATTATATAGTTCACTTATTTTCGGTGGTTTGAGGATTCCATCAAAACAAATTTATGATTTTTTTTTCTAATTGAAATCTTACCTGGTTAATAGTGTTAAATATCTGAATAATTTTGATGGTTCTGAGACTTTAATATGGGTTTATCAAGATCGAAAGCCTGCCCATTAAGTTTATTTCATTTAAATATTTTATATACTGACAAATATATATGTGTATATGTAAGACATAAAGTGAACCGAAAAGTCGAAGATTGCTCATGGCCTCTAGGGAGATATTTGTGAGGGCTTTATATTGATAAATTTAATTGTGTTTAATTCGTTTACTCAAAAGTTAAGAAACCAGATAAAATCTATGTTGCTATTAGATTAGGTTTTACTAGTTTTCAACATCAACTTTATATGGAAATTGGTTGCGATTACTTCCCGATTTCACCTATTTTGCACTGTGCGAGGAGGAGTTAGAGGAAAATGTTACCAGATAATTTGTAGTTTGTGGGAAATGTACATGAAAATTTTAGGAGATCGATCACCCACAATTTTATGTACTTTTTAAATCACAGAGGGCTCTCTCACTGTGATACTCTGTACTATATTTCAAATTACACTTTCCGGTTATAGCACAGCGAGGCGCACGAATCGTGCTATAAAAACAAAACAAACCGTAATTGTTTTTCTGACTTAAAATTTTCTACTTCCCAGATTATTATTTAAACTTTTTTAAAATGAACAAATTTCGAAAAGTGAGTTTGGATAGTGCAGCGGTACCATGCTTTGAAGTCTCTCATTTCCGTCTAAAGGAAAATAAGACGGGATTTTGGCGGCCACCCCCAAATAGATGGAACTTTATGGGGTCGGTAAACATATGGTCGAATACGCAAGTATCATAAAAAGATTGTACCATATATGTAGATCAGTACGTTCATATTCAAGAACGCTCAGTCGGTCATTATAAAGGATAATTCATGATGGCTTAAACTTGTTTCCGCCCAAAATTCAATTAACAAGCCGGTCATGCTTGGCTGAGCATGAAGATCATTTTTAAAAATAATTAATTACATAAAATAAAATAAAATTTGCTTTCCAAAAAAATAAGTGTATTGCATTGCTGAAAAAAAGTAATTACGGTTTGTTTTGTTTCACATTTTGCATTGTGATGCTTAGCCCAATAAAGCACACAAAATTTGTGTTTTTCATATTTCTAAATTTTGTTAACAAATATTAAATACATACTTAATGCTTATACAAATTCTATGGTATGATAAGCGGGAATTAAATTATACTTCTGAAACACAAAAATAAACTGAATTTTATTAACAAAATATTCTACACAAAATTTATAGAATGAAATGTAATCTCACATATTTGTTATTACAATCAACAACATCAACAACAAAAGAAGTGTTGAGAGAGTGATTTCGAATAAATAAAGTCATTATTATTTCATTTATCCATTTGCGAAATTCATGCTGCGTTAATAAACCGAATTATTATGCAACACTTTCGCTATATATTCGATTAAGTTTTAAATATTTTATGCAAATAACACAATTCGATGTAAATAAAGTTTAACTTAATATTTTGAATGCTTCAATTTGAATATATTTAAATGTATGAAACACTTTTCCATGTAGTGAGAATCCAAATTTAAAATTTGTTTGTATAAAAGCGATTAAGTAGGTGCTGAGAATACGTTATCAGTTAATTATGGTTTTGCTTGTATTATATTCTGGTTAAAATTGCTTCTTGCTTTCATGCAATTATAGATGTGGTGGAACCGATTTCAGGCAGCTTTGTTGCCAAATCGAAGTTATTTAAGTGAATTGTCCAATAAATTCATTATACTTTACAGAATCGCAACGATATATTCATTAAAAGAAACTTGAGAGACGAAATTATTGGATTATAGAGCGCTCAAGAAAGGCACTCAGTGATTTGGGATGAGAAAACTTGGATGATGTTTTTCTTATACTTAATACAAATAATTATTTTACAATTAAATTAGATATTTTGCTATTACTTAGGTTTTAAAGAATAGGTAATGTGAGGATTGTGTTCCAAAAAATCCAGATTTATGAACTTTCTGCCAGTTAACGCTTTATTAAGCAGTACATAACTCAACATATTGCGTCTCTATACTATATACATTATATACAATACATCAACATTATATATGATGAGTGCGTTTGCGTTGCCATGTTTTCTTTTGTGTCTGTATTTGTTTAAAATGCTTACCGTATATTAATTGGATGCTGTACGGGTCGCTCCCAATC
Source organism: Bactrocera zonata (assembly GCA_037783105.1). Lineage (NCBI taxonomy): Eukaryota > Metazoa > Arthropoda > Insecta > Diptera > Tephritidae > Bactrocera > Bactrocera zonata. Next base: position 2,465,783 of record JBAWJQ010004226.1, on the reverse strand, counting down.
CGTGTACTCATTAACAATCGTCGCGAATATTTCGTTCAGATGATACGTGTACGTATTGCGTACGTAGGCCTTTAGTATTTTCGAGCGACGATCCGCTTCAATGCCGTATTGTACGTCGCCGGAATTGAAGGAGAAAAACGCCTCGGCACGTGTCACGCCAGCCAACAGGTCATATCTGCGTATTTATTCGTTTGTTTGTCATGCAAGGAAATGGAAAATAAAAGCAAACGAAATAAATTAAAACTGATTGTGGTAAGAGCAGGCAGAAAACGATATATACACACAAGCACGCACACACTTACGCTCCAAGCGAACCTACATTTTCATATACTCGTAAATGTGCGCTCACACACAAAAGCAGCTTGGTTTCAGCTACGCGTTAAATGCATTTTTACATGTAAATTGGATTTAAACCGAAACGCCGAGCAAGGAAAGCGAAGAAAGGTAAGACGAGAGCGATTAAAATGCAGTGTACGTAAGAATCCGCCCAAATATATGTGTGCATAATCAAGGGAAAGCTTACACACACTCGCAAGTGTCGTTGATCATATCGGTTGCATGGTTAAAGAGTATGCAATATGTGGTATGTGACCTGTCTGCAGTAAAAAAGATTAATATTCTATCTGTGTACTCTTCAAAATTACAGGAAGGGGCGTCACTGTTTGCTACGTAAGCAAAACGTGAAAGAGCCAGGAAATGGAAAACAAATTAAATCAGTTAAATTACCGTTATTTTACACTGATGAAGTCGAGGTACATCACAGAAAAAGAACTCTTGAAAAATGTACAATATATGTACATAATATACAAAACATGTGAAACAAATTTTTGTGTAGAAATATATAGACAAATAGGTTGCATGTCATTCCTTTAAAATATTTTGAAAGTTTATTGAATAGAAATTAATTATTTGCAATTCCGTTAGTCTTTCATTAACCAAAATTTTAGAGAGGCGACGGTAACGGCAACGGTAAGATTTTTGTAGCTCATTTGTAAAACTGCTTCATTGTCTGACCAATTATTTAATGTTAAAATATCACTAAACTCAAACTCTGAGTTTTTGAGTGAAAATACTTCAATTACACATTTTGCATTTAATTTTCCCGGCTTTGTGTCAGTTAATTTTTGTGTGCCAGTTTCAGTGTTTTCTTTTCATTTCCATTCTAAAAACAATTTAATGCCCTTTGGCTGCAAAATTTTACAATGCCATAGACTAGTGAGCTACTTGCTGTGTAGTTGTTTAGCTGGCCTTGTGAATCCGCCACCTTCTGCACTGCTAACCTACCCATCTTCGTGTGTAGGCATCGTGTTGTCGACTGCTACTATTTCCATCTCTACAGGTCAATGCCAACGTTACAATGCTGCGTTGTTCTTTATATTACATTTATAAATATAAATACTGGTTCTTGAAGTTACCTTCGATATTTACATTTCGAGTTTCGTTTAGCTACTTTTCATGAAAGCTGCTTTGTTGCCTAGTTAGTAAGAAATTTAAAAAATGTTTGTAGATATGATTTGTTTCTGCACTACTAGCATCTAGTATGTTATAACAGAGGTACGAGAAATAATAATTTACTGTCTGTTAGAAACCAACCACAAAGCGATTTGGTTTAATAGTAAGTAAGTAACTTCATGAATGCTATTTAATATTAGAATTAGCAATTCATACTAGAAAATTATTTTAGACGAACTAAAGATCATACAGAGGAAAAACGTAGTTATATTATATTAATTAAAATAGCAAAGTGTCTTCATTTGTGAAGAGGTTTGTTCTACTTGACACTGGCGTCTATGAATCCGAACAAGTCGCATTCGTGTACTTGAGCTTATCTGATATTAAGTAAATCTGTTTCTAGTAGATAGAGGTGTAGGAAATATGGAATTAATTAAGAGTTTATGAAGAGATTTACGGCAATAAGTTGCTATTAACGTCTCAAGCACGAACGCGTGTGGTGTTGTCACAGTGACGAAGTAGCTGATGCAAAATAGTTGAGTTAAAGATAGAGACAGGCTTATAAGTGAGAGCAATTTGCTAAGTGGATACATTGACTAATTTTGTAAATATGTACTAATTATAACATTCGTATCACCTAAGGAGTATGCGCTAATGTACCGCTAGTACTGCATACTATAAGTTACGGCGTGGATGTGATTCAATTAGTCATAAGCAAAGAGGAAAATTGATTGAAAAGAAGGATACAAAATTTTAAGTTAAAAAGCTAAAGAGTACTACTAAGTAGTAGCAAGAGCTACATTTTTTCTATGACGATTCTCTCATGAGTCCTTAATCACTTTATATCTTTGCTTATACTATATATACTGTGTGACGCCGAAGTAGAATTTGAAGCAAAGCCGACTATTAGACAAAACTGTCAACGCCATATATCTGCGTGTATGCATATATGTAGTATATGCGTAGTGCTGTTTCATGTTTCCTTGGAATTATGTCACCGTTTCTGCATTATTTAACACTAATTAATGCAAGATTTGCGCTAATGATGTACTAATATCGATGTATTACCCACATTATTGCCTAGCGCAAATTTATGTTAATTACTAATTGTCTGCACACATCCGTAAAGGATGGCACATATAAACCTTATAGTTGAAGACCCAAGTTTTAGGAAGCACTAGTTCACAAGAAGGTGTCTCTGGCTGAAATCGTACTAGTCCGAAAAGTATGAGTATTACGTTAAACTTCTGGAAAATCAGCACCGAAAGAGAGCGCAATATTTTTAAAAGAAGACATGGATGACGTACGCGAATATATTTGATTTCTTTGAAAAAGCAAAAGCAGACAGTTGAAGGCCCCAAGCTGCTTACTGCAATGGCTTGCTGCAAGATTGCCTTACCTATCGTCAGTATTTCATTGTGAGTAAAAATGAATAAATTTAATCTTTGCAAAGACGCTTTAAGCAATTGAGCAGTGATATGTTTAACCAGTAAGTATATCAACACAATCATTCACAGATTTCAATCTTTCAACGAGCACTTCTCCGAAATTAAAATCACTCACTCTTTGCATTAAAACTGTGTAAACATAAATCATTCACAGGTTATAGGTTTTACATACCTTGACAGTTTGTTAATGGCTGTTTTCCTCATTAATACTGTATTAAAATGAGAGCAAATTGAAGCCGTCGCCATTGGAGTTTAAGATGACATTAAAAGCGCATTCGTGCGTTAAGCAGCCACCACGGCAATTGGAGAAAGCGGATAAAGGCAAGTCGATAATGCGTTGTAATCCCGTTGAAATACAATCAACGACACCATGAAGAGGAGGAAGCAATATGCCCACAACGGAAGTACAGCAAATCGTGCGCGAAATAAGTTCAGGTTGCAAATTGAAAGTGGTCATGTAAAGGAAATTAATTATTCATGGTTTCATTATTTCACTCAATAAGAACTTTTACATATTACTTTTACATGTTATTTATGATACACTTAGCGTCTACAATAATTACCGATATTTTCCAACTGTCCCGGTGTACCCCAACCACCCGCTGCTGCGATGCCGGCACCCCCGCCGAGGCCACTGCCGGCTGCAGTCGATGCCTGGGCCTGTGCAGCAGCCGAACCGGGCGCTGGCGGTACATAGTCACCACCATCGATGACCACACCATCTATGCTGGGGCCAAACGCGAAACCGAACTCGGGCTGACGTATGGGTACGCTCAGCAGCTGCTCCAGTGTCTTGTCGCGCAGACACTTCATAAGATGCGCATGTGACAGGTCGGGCGCACAGTTCACGTGATGCGCAACGATGGCAGCATATTTGGCAGGGTTGCTCACCAGCGACCAGGGTGCTAAACCGGAGCCGGACATCAGTATGGCGCGGTTAAACAGGAGACCTAGTCATAAATTAGATATTTGCTTGTTTTATATATTGAGTTTGCTGATAATTATCTCTGCTATACCTTCTGGCACCGCCAGTGAGGAGATGAGAAAGTGCACACACGCTGCTCCGGTGCCATGACCCGCTAGGGTTATACTCTGTGGATCGCCACCAAATGCAGCTATATTCTCCTTCAACCAGTGTAACGCAGCAATGATGTCCATTAGGCCATAGTTGGCAGGCAGTTTCGAGTAGCGATCTGTATTGGCATTTAAGAAACCTGAATGGGGAATGAAGAATTGAATTTAATGTTAAAAGGATACGAAATATTTTTTCACAGAAAGTGAAGAATTTCAAATAATTATATTCTTTTATGAGCTGAGTTCTTGTGGTTATGCGCTGACCTTGAAAGGTATTTAAGATTAAACCTCTAGAGAAGGAACTCGAGAAGCTTAAGTTTTCACCTTTCAATGGCGAACACAGTGTATGTTTTCAGATCAAAAATTTCGGTCTCATAATTAAACAATTAAACTCAATTACTCAGGTAGGGATGTGCGTTGATTCGTCGGCTTCTGTAGACAGAGATAAGTTGTGAAGCTTTATTCTATTATGACTATTGGAAGGGAGTATAGTTCCCGCCAACCAAACAAGCATTATCACTTTCATGTAAAGTACCTGTTTCAGTTAAATTATCGGAATTTGTTAACCCAAGGAGGGAAAAGGTAAAAGGTGTAGAGTCAATTGATTTGTTTCACTATTGATAAGGCTATTCCATGAACTTTTAGTTTCATGGCCCCAAATCCATTGAAAATAGGATGTATTCTATTTTTCAGCATACCATAGATGAGGAGAAAAACTCAACCAAGCTGTTGTACGATGATTGCAGGAAGGCAAACTCAATATTCATCCGACCCTCTGGTTGTAACTTCTGGTTGGGATACAGCACTTAAAGTATCTCACATTCTTTGGCGTTGAATTTACCTACGCCAACTGCTGACAAAATTCCATTACGTTCGGTTTTTTCAATCGCAGCAACATTTGAAGCAAAATATTTGTGCATGACTTGCGCTGTCTAGCAACGAGTTTGAATAGTCACTTGGTGCATCCCCCGCCTACTTGTATATATACAAATATATATGTATGTATTAATGTGTAAGTGTTTACATTTAGGTCAACATTGCGCTGACTCTGTGCGGATGCGTTCACTCATGTTTATCTCACTTTGGTCTGTTCAAATGCACTAAAGCCTAAACTCTTTATACACACACGCGCATACCTCCATGTCCACATAAGCGGAACGTGTTGGAGTTTAGGCTGAACGTTGCGGATTTCGCATGCTTAATCCGTGGCAAGCATAGCGCCGCATACCTGGGGGCATATGCAGTACATACATATATTATGTACTCCAGTGCATGAGAGCTACACGGATATGACAAATTCGCACATGCAATTTAATGTAAGCGCAAAATTTTTTGTCACCGTTATAGCTATGAAAACATGCTGCAATTCAGGTAAACAAGTGCATATTTACCTTTGTCGCTGCCGCTTGCCACATGCCACGTGCAAACTTAGTTTCTGGTAAATCTGTGTTAGGTCGAAAAAATACCTGTTTGTTGTGTAACGGGTGCTACGGTTCGGTTGTAAAAATATTGGAATTAATGTTATTCATTTGTTGAGGGTTTTTTGGACGAATAGAAAACTATCTGAGTGGCTTAAGCACTTGTTTTTTTGATAGACGCAATGTATCTAAGGCAAAAGATGTGAGTAAACGATCAATTAACTTCCTTCTTCTTATTTAAGTCTTCTCCAATTGGCCACTTTTCCAGACTTATACCAAGACAGTTAGCCGGTTGAGTTCATATTATTATGGTATGTCCATATTTATTCGTTGCTTCTTCGATTCAACGCCCCTAAGGTCCAATGAATATAAACGAATACCAATATATATTATATAAAAATCCTTATATGCTTATATTAGAAACATCAGATGAAAAAAATATATTTCCGAATTCCAAAAAATGGCGTTTTGAAGTATACTCAGAAAATTACCCTTACTTTGCCTAGTATAAAACTGATTTAAGCAAGTCATAAATTATAGAGTAAGAAACAGTTGTGAGTGAGTTCTTTCAGGGAGTGCCGAATAACGAAAATCGAAATTGTTACAATATTTATTTTCAGAAGACTGATAGTATGGAGATATAACATGCTGTACTCGTAAATCGAAGATGTGCAGTATTTTGATCTACCTTTTCAATGACGTAGGCGTTATTTTGCTGTTACAGCTATCATTAAGCATTGTTTTTGGTTTCATTCAATATAAAAAGAAATAATGCAATATTTTCTTTTATATAAGCTTATAATTTTGGTCTTACAGAATCAAAATATAATAATTTTTGGGAATACTATAGCCATAACTATACCCAGCAATTCGATTTTCGCCACAAAACTACACGCACCCTTTATGTGACGGCATTTTTTCTCGCACTTATTTGCAACGCGTAGTCGCGTGTCGGTATTTGAGTTCGAGTTCATGCAGCTGCATTTAGTAGTAACCGCGCTTAATTCTGTATGTATTTTGGATGCGTCAAATGCGCTAGCGGGCAACCTATGAGTAGCATGGCACCGCCAGCACGCCTTTTTGCCACCACCAACATTGACGCCGCTATCAACCTTCTAAACTCGAAATCCAGTTGAATTTTGAATGAAAAATTTCATTTAATTTTATAGCCAACATTCGCATTTGCGCGCATAGTGGGCGGAAACAATTTGAATTGCTGTGCTGTGCAAACGAATCATCGCATTTGGTTGCTTGCTTGACTGTCGGTACGTATGTGTGTGTGTGTGTGGGTGGCTCATGAAAAATTCATAAAAGCAAAAGTTGCATTTATAAATTCCAAAGCAGCTAAACACTAACAGCAGCCACAACTGCGGCATTGCAACACAACCAACTCCAACACCGCCACCAAGTAACCCACGCACCGCCGCAGAAATACACACGCCTCCACACACACACAAACGCACTTGTATGCGATTGGAGCGCGGAAAGCGTTTTTTTTTTCAGTTCGGAGGGTTACTGGAAAGCAAATTTCATATGCAAATTGGGAAACAAATGAATATCACGTAAAGCTACGTTCTATGCTAAATAGTAGTAAAAGTTTATTTTCAAGCGTGTTCTAAAGTGCAGTGTTTGTGTGTGTGTGTGTGTTTGTGCATGTGTAAGTGTGTAGTTACATTAACACCGCTCCACTGTGTCATTGCAATCTGGGCGCTAATTGTGCTTTTTAATAAAGTGCACGTTGCATATATATTTGCATAAAATTTTAAGTGCCACACAGAGCAGGCGCGCTTAAAATACACATTAGCATGCATATGTAGCGGGCGAAAATGTATTATTGGTGGTCTCTGCTGAAATTGCGAAAGTCCATTTATTTTAGTCTTATGGCCCTTTGTTTCCGAAACTGCTGCAAATTAATATTATATGCGCAGGGGGAGGGGCGAGCGGCACCGGCTTTGCAGAGAGTTTTTACATTAAAAAAATGGCTAAGTAAATTAAAAGTGGGCGCTCAAACGCACGCTGTTCTACTTTGCTTTAATTAAGCATTTGCGTTTTTAATATTCTTTCTATTTTAAATTCGTTTTCAATATGAAATAAAGAGCCAGTTGGATTTGCATAAAGGACTTATAATATATTGAATTATATTTATGCTGATAAGGGTGGTCATGATGCAAGTAGCCGCACTCCAGCCAACTTAAGAAGTCCCAGCTAAGCGCACTACTCACCAACCAGCTGAATTTCATCTTATATCTGCCCAATTTCCTTCCGTTGGGGCCCTTAAAAGTATCGAACTGTAACGCTGTAATGCTTTAGCAGCACTTTTGACTTGTATGGAATTACCAATTCCTTATCTCTTTCCAAAAAATGTAAGCCAAGCCACACTAACCCAAAGTAAGTGTTTTTCTTACAATTGAGAAACTTAATCACCGATAATTGTTGAAGTGTTGGAACAAATGAGCAAAATTTACTCCACTAGCACTTCATATTTAACCTGTCGGAAGTCGTTTCAAAAAAAAAAAAAAAATAATAATAATAAAATGCATTGTGCCTTATACGTACCTAGTATGCCCAGTCGATAATTTATTGTGACGACAAGTATTTGACCAAAGCTCGCCAACACCGAACCATCATACGGATTCCCGCTATTCCATTCATAGGATTCGCCATGTACAAACACTACAACCGGGTACCTTGTTTGCCCGCCTCCACCGCCACTACTACCGCCCGCATTGTTGCTTGATCCGCTGCTGCTGCTGCCACTGCCAGAAGCGTCACGCGAAGCGACTGCAAGAAAAGAGGTTGTATTTATTGAGAAAAAAATACACAATCTAAATATACATATTTAAAATAAATAATTTTTTGGTAATAAAATATACAGTTTGTTGAGAACATACGAAGGTAAGTTTAAACCAAAACTTGATTATTTAAGTTTTTTACATAAATTTTGAGGTTATGTGAAACAAGTCTATATAGTATACCAAAGTTACATATCTTTTTATTACCTACAACTTTGCCACATAACTGTCACCAATAAAACTCGTAGACTTGCCGAAAATCGAGATAAACCGTTTTTAAGCCTTAAAAATTCACCACCCACCCTCTCTTTTCTGGATCTCAGATCGCTAGCAAATTATTTTTCCCTTAACGTTTGTTATTTTATCTTTTGTTTCCAATGGATTTTAAATTCTTTGAAATTCTTTGCTTTTACCATTCTCAGCGGCTTCTGGTCGAGTCTAAAATGTATTCAATTTCAGTGTATTGTTCTGCAAATTGCTAGTATCAGATGTTTTTATAAAGGATTTGACGATAAATATGTTTCCTCTGTGAGAAAGGGATGATTACATATGTTAGTTAGTGAGGAGATTTGGTTACCACATTTCAGGTAATGATCAGAACGGACCATTGTCATTTCATTTGTAATCTCAACCATTGCTTGGTTCTCCGAAGATTTAGGTTCTGGTTCTCCAAAGATTTAGGTTCTGTAGTTACTGTAAAATGCTTTGCATTACTCCTATTTGATTAGAAATTGATGTTTGGCCTTGTGATTAAAGGTCCAAATTGAGCGCTCATAGGTTTATCGATGTTGGCTCTCTTGCTTGATCATATTTTTTATACCACATGGGCTTGGTTGAACCCAGGCTTGAAGTTTATAACCACCCTGCTATGATCTACTAAATTAATTATTTATTATTTCTGTCTTTGCCACCACCAAGCTGCCTTAGCTGCTATTAAAGTTCGCAAAAAGTATTTCTTCGTTTTAGGTATTAATAATTATCATTCTTTTCGCTCTTCGCTCTTGTTACAACTCCAGCATCGCTATTTAAACTTGCAACTTGAAGTCAGTCATACTTGAGATGTGCAAATTTGCTCGATCTATAAATTATGAATGAAACTCTGTATAGCTATTATTTTGAACGAGCTTTAATTCCGTAATAATTACTTGCTTACTTACTCTAACTCAGCAAACGGAAGCATTTTTTTATAAAAACGTTCCCATGAGTTAAGAGGTTTTTTCTTAAATTTTTTGCTTTGAGTTTTTCTAAAAACTCCAATTCACAGCGTTATTAAAAACCATATGTGCATAATGAACACACAAGTGTACTACGTGTGGTATGAGTAACTAAAAATCCATGTTCTCAGGCATATATATGTGCGTGTTTAATAGTAAATGCAATTAGCGCTTTGGTGGCAAAGTTAGTATTTACATAGAATTAATAACGCAACTTCCTGCAACTCTAACGAAATCACGTATGCGTATGGGTGAGTATATTCGCACTTACAGATATTAATTCGCATTGGCGTGATATACAATTAGCGTCATTATTACATAGTTAGCCATTAATCACCGGCTTAAGCTCACCGGTTGAAGCTCCTGACAGGAATAGCAATCGCACCAAACTTAAAACCCAATAGCGTTTCGCTACAGCAAACAAGTTTTATGGTGAAGCAGCGCCGTCATGTGAAAAACAATGCAGCGTAAAATTAATGATGCTTTGCATTGCACTGTTGCCTGCAAGTATGGTGTGTGTTGCAATTGGCAAGCAAATAACACACTGATGGACTGATTGTGCGCTGAACAAAATTAGTGAATGGGCCAAAAGTAGTTAACGGACATTTAGTGTGAGCGCTGAACAGGGTGAATTAAAGCTTTTAATACAGCCTGAAGGACGGGTGTGAACAATTCAATTAGGTAGTTAATCAGCTTTCGCGCTATATATGACAAACTACAACGGGAAGTTTGTTAGTTTTGTGCAGTGCAGGAGTAACTACGAATTAAATACCTTTAATAGGGATTCCATTTGCTAAAGAATATTTTGAACTTCATTCAAACAAAAAAGTATTTGCCTGCAAATACATGGAAAAGGTCTTGACGCCTATTGGGTTCAGGAACTTTGCGCACCATGTGACACTCTCTGTCAAACTATTTGGATTATGTGTAAATAATCAGTTGTTCAGCTGAATTCAAAAGGAGTAAAAAAACCTAAAATTTTCAAAAATTTATTCATTCTCACTTTATTTTTGTATTGATTGTATTGATTGTTGTTACTAGAAAAACTATTTAACTAATTTTCAAAAAAAAATTCATATAGTTTTTTAAGGTAATTACAAAATCTTTGCCGTAGAAACTTAAAAATGTTAATTTAATCCAATTTAATGAATAAATTGCATTTATTCACATGCTTTGCTGCAATTTTCCCACAGGGCACTCAGTTGCCTACAAACGGATGCATCTGCAATTGAGTGCATCTTTGAATAATTGCTTCAATTAGCACGCTGCTGTACAAATCTACAACCACAGTTGATTATTGATGAATGGCGCAGTGATTGACACAAATACTTACACACTTAAATAAAGTAGAAATTAGACATACATACATACTAATGGAATAACGAAGTGTTGGTGGATATACTCTACTGCATAGTTGATGGATTAATTTCAATTAGTGTTGCATTTCCATTAAAAGTGAATTTTCGAACCTAATTGCGTCAATGGCTACAGATATTTTTCTTCACAGCAATAAAATGTGTGCAGATAATAGTACGCTCATTGTATATCTAAACGATTTTACCATTTTCTAGTACTTTGTAATTGATTATAAGCTTTAATTGTATGCGAAGGTGCTAAGAGAAATTAGTTCCAGTATCAGGGAGGAAGAAACTGTTGTGTGGCAAAGGTTAGGTTAGGTCGTGCTGGGTAATCAGCATAATAAATACTAAAATAAGGCTTGGGGTGGCTCACACAAATTCTAAGCGGTGTTGAAGAATTATAAAAATCAGTTAATACCTGATTTGTGGACGAGAGTTAGGTTTATAAACGGAATGGCAAAAGGCTGTTCAGAAGAATTTCTGCAGGCATGATATCTAAAGTATTTTAATCTTCGTATTGCAAAACAGCATTGTCGGGACAGGAAATATGAACTTGTTCCTCTTCACTAAAATTTCAGATGCCAATGAAATAATATTATAAAGAATTATGAATCTAGTAAGGACGATAGCCAGGCGTTTTGTGAATATTTAAAAAAAATATTAAGCAAATCGTTTGAGTTGTTCGACCGGAATCATGTCCGCCGGTTTAAAAAAAAGTGTGTTTTGAGAAAAACGCGTTTAGAGTTTGAGATGGGGCACTCCAAGCGCTCCGAACGTTGAGCTTGACTATTATTTTTTAGCCTTTTTCGAAACCTTCCAATGGTAAAGTGGGTTCCTACATTAATTTTAATAATTAGGGGAACAGAAATTGCAAACAAAAAATTTTTTTGTTTTTTAAAAGATTACCCTACTGACCCCTTAAATAATATTACTTGTTAAATAAAAACCTAAAGTTTTGCTCTTAAAGCTGCCAGTTTTATTAATGCTATATTGCACTTCACATTTTCTTCTTTAGACTGCATTCGCTCTCACATGACAAAGTTGCTACAGTGCAATTGAACTCGATCCTTATCGATTGATGTGGCATGCTCGTACCAGTTCTGCTTTTATTTCTTTTCGATTGCAAAATAAGAAATATATTTCTGTTTTTATATTTCTTCTGCTCAGAATTTTTATTGCTAAAATAAATGGAATTGCACAACTTGAAACATTTTCCAATCTGTCTTGCATGGAAGTGTGCAAAAAGTTGAGTTAACCCTTTCAGTTGTCAAAGTGAATGAGGCAACTAGTCGAAGAAGAAGAGTTACTGCAACTTTGATTGTAGTTACAAGATAAAATACTTAAAAATACTTCGATTTTAAGTTTTACGTCAAAGTTAGCTTATTATGAGTGATTGCTAATTAAAGGTTTCTTACTGCTACGGATATCAGATGTATGTATAATACACTTACATAAATACCTAACATATTTTTTTATAAAATTAGAGATATATTAGTTTAAGTTTTCCAAGCAAAGATCGTTTGATGTCTCTTTTCTGAAGTGAGTTCGAGAAGAAATATTAATTAATTTTGTTCTAGCATCCATTTTTTAATAGTTGGCTGGCTCACACAGGTCCAACTGTCCTTGGATATCTACAACCGAAGAGATTTTCAACCGGTTAACTCCACTTTGTATTGTGTTTTATTTATGTGAAAACAATAATAATATTATTTATAAAAAATTTGAAATGCAAATGCACTGTTCTTTGCTGAACCTTTATAGCATCTCTCAAGCAGTTATATACTTGGCTAATCCACCAGCATTCGTCTGGCCGCTCACCATTTATGCGAACTTATAACCAACCACTTCCTACAATTAGGTACTAAATTTTTGGCTTGCTCTCAAAACCATTATTTTATTTGATGCTTTCTTTCATTTGAGTGCTGCATAAAAATGTGGTTCTGTTATTTAGCCACATGCGTTGCGTTGCAAAGTTAGTTGGCTTTCTCCCGCTCTTACCCACTGACCTTTTCGAATTTTATTCGATCGCACGCTATGCGCAGCTGCAGTCCGCTACAGCTTTCTAAGCTCAAAATTGTGTTTGCTTCCTGCGCTTTAATGCCTTTTTAAGGCCGCGTTGCCAAAACTTTGCTCATTGTCTTCAAGTGCAGGGCGACTTTACTCTATTGTTTGCTACGTACACTAGTTCACTGGATTCCAACTACCATTACTCCACTGTTTTATGACCGAACGACCGACTTGATTTCTTTTTCTTTGCAGTTCCTCAGTTCCTTTCAATTTTTCTTCGCTATTTCTATGTATTTTTTTTATTATTATAATTTTTTTTTTTGGTGGCACATTTTTATTTCGCTTGACTGCAGGTCGGTTGGTGGGTCGATTGGATTGGTTGCTTGGCCAGTTGCTAAGTACATATTGGCATTCAATATTTTAGTGGCTTTTTATTTCGTTGCGGCTACTCAGCGCAGAATAGACACGAAGCCCTTCAGCAGAAAAGTAAAGAAAATAAAGTAAAAGTTTGCAGTGATGAAAAAAATGTGCCTTCCTGCACTGTCGGAAAGTGGAGCAGCAAGAAAGTTGTTGGAAATATACTTTAGCAAGTGCAATTTTTTATTGCCCTTTTTATGGCATCGCAATGTGGCATGCCACACAGCGGTCACCAGCTACGATGACTCAAATTTCTTTTATCTTCTCGCGCAACTTTTCATTTCATTTTCATTTTATGTATTCTGCTAGTTTTTCCCTCCGTTTCTCAACTTGAAGCAGCAGCGGCTAGCAGTGAAAGACGTGCCACAGTTGAGAAAGAAGTTGCCGCATTAAACATACTTATTATGCCCTGCAATCGCGTTTGCATTATAAATTTTCAATTTGGTGTGAAATACAATATGTCAGTGTGTGTATATGGGATCATGTGGCGGTGTAATATATCTTTCATTTGCTCTGCGCAGCTGTTGAAAAATTAGGTATTGCGGCATTACTTCAGAGCCGCAGGCAACAAATGATTTATTCACTCAACCCCAACAACAACTCAGCGAGTTTTATTAGCACATCAGTGCATTAAAAGCTGACATTTATACATTAATTTGAAATCAGAAATAATTTAAACGCTCACACGTACTCTTTTCGCAGTCTATTAATTTCATTGCCTTCGCCAGTTAATGTTGGCAGCAACCAAATTGATAGAAGACGAGATAAATAAAAGTGAGCGCATGAATTGCAGAAAGGCAAAGCTTGACGTCGAGTTGCAGATCATTCATTTCAGCAGCTGCTCATAAATTTCAATGCCACACTTCGTAATAATACGCAAATATTTCATGAACCATCAGGGCGTATGAGTGATGCAAAATATTCCTGCAGCTCTACTTGAAGCATAGCAGTATTTTAAAAGCATTGTAAATTGTAAAAATGAGCTTAAAAGTTTTGGTTAGAATATAATTTTTATGTTTTTGTTATTTACAATTTTCATTTATTAATTCATTTCATTAGAAAAAATTTAGAAGCACCGAACATGGATCGTGTAAAAAGTAACCACATTCATAGAACTTTTAGTGATATTTTAGAGTTACATTGTTAATATGTTAGTAATATATTTCATGCGTAAGACCTTCAGAATATTGTAGATAGAAATATATATATGCAGCTTTTCTACATTTCTTTTCCTTTCCCCGAATCTCAGAACACAATATTAGTTGATCATTATATTTCTAGAACATATACACAATATCGGAAATACGTTTTATTCAGTCCGTCAGCACATTCCGTTTACGAGAGTTTTTCACAAGAGTATACATTTTAAACACCTCTTTTTTCTTAAAAATGTGTGACAAAATTTTTTTAAAAATTTACCTATTTTCCTATAGGAAACTGATCTAACTCAAATTTGTAGATTTTTCTAAAGTTCTTAAAGCATTTCAATTCAAATATAGTTCAAATATTTCGAGGCTATAAATCTGCACGTTTTAAATTTTAAAATTTTTCCATCCGATATATTTTATGTGGACTCCCTCGTATTTTCACGGCACTCCTTTATATTTTATAGGCATGTCGTGACAAGTTTTCTGAATACAACGCATAAAGGCAATAAAAATTCCATTTCTGCGGTCTATAAAGCGTGAGTAAATGCGGGAGCATTTCAAAAATGCTGTCGGTTGCGAGCAGGAGCCAACGAACTTTTGCGGGTAAATGGGAAAATAGGTTAGCGATTTTGCGTTGAAGGCGCTGAAATATGGCTCACGAATTTTAATAACAACAAAAATATCGTTGATTTATTGGCATTTAAATGTCTGCAGAAAGCATCATATACATACATACATACATATATGTTTTGCCGCAGCCATTGTGCCGCATAGATGCCGTTTTGCGCACAAAAATCAACCCATGAGTGCGGTTGTTTATTTAAGCGTATTGGTGTGTGTGTGTGTGTGTGTGTGTATGTGTGCCTTTGAATATGCAATTCAAGCTTAATGTACAAGACTGCTTTCCCCACCTTTTCGGCGAGCTTTTGGTCTTTTGATTGCGTTTACGTGTGGACGCATGAAATATGCAAGCACTTAGGTCTTTGATTTTATTGTGGTTCTTGATAACTTCATTTTACTTCTCCTGGCGCTTTTGGTGAAGATGCTTTGTTGGCAGTTGGTACTTTTAAGGTAATTTAAGTTGTAAAGCATCAGCTAAGGAAGTTTATCAAAAGAGTAATGGTTATAAGTTGATTCATTGTCATGCTCGAAAGTGTAATGATGTGGCGTGGGTTCATTAGGCGAAATCAAGGAGGTAGCAAATGCAGCAATTTTTCAGCTTTTTATACCTTTGCTGATGTATTTATTGCAAAACAGTTATATATTCAATGCTTGAGTACAATTATGAAACGTCTCGAACGCCAAGGAAAAACAATATTTCAGAAATAATTTTTCAGCCTTTGAAACAATCCACCTTTGAGCTTGATTTTTAGTAAAACTTATGTTAAGGGGTTACATGGGCTTATGGGTTTCAAAAAATCGATTTTTTTATTGTCTTATTCAATTATTCAACATCTCTAGAATATTGACCTAAATTTTCAAGTTGATTCAAATAATAGTTTCGGAGATACAGCCATGAAAACTTGTGCGCTCGGGGCTAGCTAGGCCAAATGCGCCGTTTTTAAACGCGTTTTTCTCGAAACTGTGTTTTTGAAGTCGTTTGGAAAGAGAGAAAGAAAGAGAGAGAGAGAGAACTGCTCTACCGATATTCATGAAATTTTTCACTGGTCTTTGAGATAAAATTTTTAAGGACTTAGACGAAGGAGTTTTTTTCGAATACAACTATTTAAAAAAAATATTTATATATATTTTTGAGAAAGCATCTATTCATGATAGCGATGTGGTGCAATGCCAATACTTATTTAAGCCAGTTCTCCATTTGTCTTTATTAGATTCGAATTCAAAATCGAAACTATTTACTTGTTGGTTAATTACATGCCCAAAAGTGAAATGTGAATTTAAAATCAAATATGCAAATGTATTGGTGTATGAGTGGATATGCGCGCCGCCTGCATCTCTTACAGTACATTTATGCCACATATGCATACTTATCAACTTTCATGAACGTTATTCAATTAAGTCATTGACCTGATTTCACGGCTGCTGCAATTGAGGTTTGCGGAGCAAAGCCAGCAGCGGCAGCAATGAAATATAAAATGGCATAACATAATTGGAAATTATGCGCAGCAGACAATAATTCCAATATAAGCAGGCAATTACCAACACGCACGTCAACAAGCGCACAACAACATGTGTGTGAAGAGTGTGCGTAAGCTCAGAGATGTGTGCATAAATAGAAAATGGCGAAAATAAGTAAACAATTTTGCAAGGGAAATTGGAAATTTTTGCTTGTCAAATAGGCAAATAGATGAGGGTTTAAATAAGCGGATTTGCGCAAATATTTGTACAAATATGTTGTCGCTTGCCAACGAATTGGTTGTTGCAAAATACACGCTTGAATTGCAATTCAAAACTCACACATATGCACAGCGTGTACGCATTTCGCATTTTACAAGCGTCATGTCTGCAACACAGTCTGATTGTTTGTAGAAAAAAGGAGGATAAAAGCGACGTCTGTCGGGTGCAAACAATACGTGTAGACGCGTGTAATAATTATACCCTAGAGTAGCAAGTTGTACACCTAACCGTTTTGTGTGTAGGAATATAAAGCGGCGGGGGAGACGTCGACATGTAGACGCGACACGCAATAAAATGATCTGAGTGAAGTGCAGGGATTGTTTGTGCCATGAAATGTAAGCTTAAAATCGGTTTTACAGTTGTTTTTGTACTTCTACTTCCATTTAATTATATGAATAGGTTCAAAACAATCCCGTCAATGAGCACTCAGCCCTTTTCGTATGCTTCGTATACGAAATAGAGAAACAAGTATGGTAAAGACTGGGTAGTCGATGGTCCCGAATATCAATGTGTTTTAACCTTATTGACTTTCTTATAACATTTGTTTCTTTTAAAAATAGTTAAAATTGCAGATTACTGTCGGAAATGAATATATAAAAAATTTTGTTTAAAAACTTAAAAGTATTCGAGATCTATAGGCTACTAAAACATAAGAAGTTAGTTAAGCGTTAAGAAAGACAAGAGAGAATCAGAAAACAGTTGGTTTGAAGAGTTACTCTAGTATGTTCGATTCGCCACTGTCTTACGCTTGGTGAGTCGATCATTGCACTGTTCAGATTAGATAGAAATTACCGGCATTTCAAATTCAGTATAAAAACTCTTTAAAAATGTATTAAATTCTCATTACTCCGTAGCTTACTTCTAATATTGCATAACATCATTTGCCACTTCCGCGTTCATTCATGTCAACAAACTTCTTTGTAGCCATACACGGTGCTATATTAACATGAATTGAAAGTTATAAATAAACCTGCGCTATCATCATATCAATGGCAGCTGATACTGCCTGGCACCTCACTTCAGCGCTTCTAAACCATGTCGCACCAATACCAAAGCACATCACAACGCTTCACTTCACAATCATTTGCTACATCACTTTGTCGCTCACTCTCTCTCTATGACACGTGTTTTTGTTGTTGGTGTGGATGTACTCGTATGCATGTAGTTGCTGCTGTTGGGAGTACTCATTTCTGCTGCCGTTTTTTTTCTGTTGTTTTTGTAAATGTTCAATAAAACCATTTTGTCGATATTTCCACAGACAAAAAAGCGGAAAGCAGAGTGTGAAAAGTATGAAATGAGGACATAAAATGCCTCGGTCGCTTCCTACTGACAGTTCGTTTTGCTTACTCAGTACATTGCCGTTTAACTGGGGTACAATATATGACACTGTTCGGTATGAGTATTCGGAAATAGCACTAACGCCGCATACTCGTTGCAACAATAACATAGAGCCGCTATTCGCTATTCTAAGCTACTCAAGCAGAAGACATAACGAAATTTTAATTTTACCACAATTGCCGCTTAATAGGGCGTGAATGTTCATAAATATAGCTATAATAGAGATATGCATGTGTAGCTAAGTAAAACATACCATGTAACGGTGTATAAACAAAAACTCTGTGGATTATTATTTATCAGCAATTCATACTTTTTCTGATAGCTGAATTGCGAAAAGGCCGTTATATATTGATCGTGTCTAAATTGCTGGGTATTTTTGTGTACTTCAATAGCCTTGGTATATGCGCCACAAAAACAAATGATAAGAAGATTGGTCGCAAAAGTTGTTTAATTAATGCTGGTAGCTTTTAGTAAATGAACCATACATATTAAAGAAATAACTAGCATTCAAATAAGATACTCATTTTGAGTAAATTAAAGTAAAATAAAAAAAATATATATATTACTATTTTGAATTGATTACTCGACCTCGAGCGGGTTTTATATCCTGATCAGGATAAGCGAAGTTTTCCACGAAGTTTGTTACGGCCAAAAGCTCCGTGAGGATCGAAAAGGACAGAAGACAAAGCGACCACCTATCGTACGACTTCTTCAGTCCACTCCAGAAGAAACAATTTCGAGCTGCAGATATGAATAGAGAAGGTCAAACCAATGACATTAATATCATTAGCTATAAAAACCGTGCTGCTTTCTCCAGACTATACTCCAGATAAGGGGGCGAGCAAATCGGTCTAGTAGTAAACGAGGGCAAGACGAAATAGCTCCTGTCTTAAAACAAACAGTCTTCGCACTTGTAACTTGGCTACCGCGTGACAGTCATAATTTCGAAGTCGTAGATAATTTCGTCCTTCTTTGAACTAGCATTAACACTAACAACAACGTTAGCCTTGAAATCTAACGCAGTAAAGTGCTCTCTCGACGAACAAAAATTCTCAACCCCAAAATGGCGATGTGAAATTCTATATGGTGTAGAGGCCTGGAGGATGACAATATCTGACGAGTGGACGTTAAGAGATTTCGAGATGAAGGTTCTGAAGAAGATTTATGGTCCTTTGCACTTTGGTAACGGCGAATATCGTATTCTATGGAACGATGAGCTGTATGAGATATACGACGACATTGACATAGTTCAGCGAATTAAAAGACATCGGCTACGCTGGCTAGGTAATGTCGTCCGAATGATCGGAAACACTTCAAAACTGAAAGTACTCCACTTAGTACCCGCCGGGGCATGCAGAAGAAGAGAAAGACCTCCACTCCGTTGGAAAGAGTAGAATTGGGTTTCGCTTGGAATATCCAATTGGCGCCACATAGCAAAAAGGAGAAACGACAGGTGCGCAGCGCTTAAGTATTAAGTCTTAGTAGCAACAGTTATGAAAAACTTAAAAAGAGCTTTCGACAGCGCAAATAATCCAAAAGCACACTACTATATTACAAACTGGAAAAACCGCCCATAAAAATTATCTGAAATTGTATCGCCACACGTGCGTAATGTTTGATAAGTTTTTGATCATAATCATGAAAAAGCACAAAATAAAAAACATTCACACATACACAAAAATATATGTAAGTAACTTAACAAAAACTTTCACTCGCTCAGTGGAGGTTTAGTACGCGGACCACTAAGAGCGACGCGAAGATAATTTATCTAAGCTTTGATAAAATAAATTGACTTCAACTTGAGTTATTTACAAACGACTGAAAAAATATTTGCATTTCAACGTTACAAATACATGTGTGTGTATGTGTGTCTGTCTGTCTAATGGAAGTAAGTCGGTGTAAAAAATCTTCGACTCGTTAGAAAAATAACTGCTTGACAACTTATTTATGTTTGATCAAAAATAAGAGTAAGCAAAAAACCTAACACGCTGAGTCAATACATCACGAACGGTGAGCACTTCCGGCAAAACATCGATGCTGCGATGCGGCCCACCATTTATTTGCCTGATTTGGCAAATGAGCCCTCGTAAAGCAAATTTCTATATGCAAACATTAGGGAGTTCAATGGTGAATGTGTAGCAAATAAAAAAGTAAAACAGCAGCAGTGGTCGCAGAGGTGATGCTGACGTATGGTGCGGCGCTCGTGTTATAAATTACGCCTAACGAACGACACTTTATCGTGCGAAGGGAAATCGTAAACTATGTTCAAATGAATTACGGAAAAAAGCTGTCAAAGTGGAAGGAAAATAAAGTAGACAGCAAAAAATTGCTTTATAAGTAAACAAATCGAAGGTCCTCTGACTCGCTGACAACATTTTTATACCCAATGGTATTCAAAAAGGCAGATGTTGAGTTGTTTAGTGAATCTACTTTTCATTCTTGTATGAGTTGAACACAGGCTCCTACTTCGCACATGGAAAGTTTAGCTCGTTCGTTTATTCCATTTGGATTTATAGGAAAGTGCACGTCGCCACTTCAAGGTCCTAGCCGTAAGGAGTGGAATTTAGACATACCAATACTTACCTTTTCATTCAAACTTACACTGAGGCGCTTAGGCTTATTCAAGGAACAAACAAACCTCAACCCAAGGTTAATATATGGAAGAAATCAATACTGGATTACTCTTTAGTTCAGAACATGAATTTTCTCGGTTAACCAAACGCTGAAGAAACCTTTTTACTTAACTTATTCAAAAAAATCTGGTCCCAATCTTTTCATTTCGAAAAAAATGTAATGCCGCTCAGTTTGTACTATAATGTACTCATCACTGTTCACGCATAAATAAGGAAACTCGGCGTATTGTTTTAAAGCCATTCGAAAAAACTGAAATTATTCCCAATTTTATGCAACCATCAGTAAAAGCATCGCAGACACCAAAGGGCAATAAATTTAACTGAGCAACTGTCACAAATTCCCGCTCGCCACACAACTGCAAACAAGCCGTTATGTGTGAAAGAAGAACAAAAGCAACAACGCCATAAAGCTGTCGACATCGCACACGCAGGAAGCAAGTATTATTTACTAGACTCAATAATTTAACGATATCCTTCCAATATGGCTCCGGCCGAAGAACATACCGAATCGCTTAAACGATAGACAACACATCGACACACATACACACAGCTGTGAAGACGCGTATATACACGGTGTATTTCTATAAAATATGTTTTTTTTTTTGGAAAAACTGGTACCGGAAGATCATGACAAGCACAAGACATTTACCCGGAAAGCATGTGTTCCAAGGGGAAGCAGCATAACTTCTGAAAACAAGTAAAAAACACGTAAAGAGGAGAAACGCTAAGATGGCGTACTCTTTGCTTTATAACTTCAACCTTTGGCATTTTTGCGCCACGAGTATAAACACACCGTCTTCGCACAAACACCTCGCCGCTTTGGGGTTGAGCTTTTAAGCTGATTTGTGTTTGCATAGGTACGCCCACATATATCACCCCCTTTTTGGCTATAATTTCTGACATGTTGAAAATTAATGATAGCGAAAATGATTTAACTGCTACGCATTTAAAACCGTTGACTTATGTATTCTGCTCTCTGTCTGCACTTGTCTGCCCGTCCTTGCACATTTGGCCCTGCGTAGCGCGGCTATTTCGCAGACAGTCCCACATTATATATGATAAACACAAATTGTACGAGTAAAATTGGTGGCACACGTACATGCATACACACGTGCGAAAATGTATCCTTATATATATATATATGTACATATATTCGTTTAGATTTATATGCCGCCTGCTCCCATAGCTTCGGGTTAATAACCACACTCAGCAATATATATAGGTATAAGCCATATAAATAATACAGTCCCGTACATTTATATATGCACTTGCTTTGAGTTAAACCGCAAAAATCGGCGTAAGATTAACGTAGCTACATAAAGCACGTTGTTTGCGATTATCTTTTATTTTGTAATGCGATTATTTATGCGGTCCGTGGAAAGTATTATTTATATGCCTTCAGTGGGTGCTATGTTTTCGCTGACACCACTGAATGCCAAGGCTCATTATTATAAATTTTTTTGAGCACGCTTATTAACCCTTCTGCGGGTTGCAGAGCCCAAATGCCACAAGTTTGGAGGAAATCCCAGTAAAATATAAAAATATATTTAAAAAGTGCTCAATATTTTATGTTAGTAAGCAGATTTCGTAAAACCTTGATGTTTAAAAACTCATTGAGTTCAGTACACTTCGAAGCATGAGTCATTCAACACCGAAATGACACATGAAAATAGCGAGTTATTTTACCAAACTCTGGTGGTGTGAGTCAGTAAAATTTGTGTAAAGTGGTTTTTAAGCTATAGTGGTAGTTATGACCGATTAAAACGGGGAATGGGTGTCTTGGAACTAGTAATATTACAGATTGAGGTGACTCTCATTCTAATAACACTCCATAGGAAGCTACACACATAACAGAGACATGAAAATAACCACATTAAGCATTGAGTTTCAAGTTGACTAATATGACTGAAACTGTATCGTGTGCCATTATCTGTAACGAACAACTTGTCGACGCTAGTGAATATAGTAGTGAGTTAAGTCTACCTGACAATTTTGAATCTGAATTTTCCCTCTTCACTTCATTTTTGTATCTTCGCCGTTGATGGACAACTTGCTTAATTCCAGTAGACTCGGTTAGAATTAAAAAGACAAGTATATGCTGTTGAGTTAAATATGTGAAGGCCTCTAGGAACTGTCAGCGTTTGCGGGAAGATTAACAGATCCTCCATTATCTAATTTGGGGCAGTTGTGTAGAAATCGGGCTAAGAGAACGTAGACTTGAGATGAATAACCAAGTGGCTCTAATTTCCCATGCTCCATTGAAATAATATGAAGTGAAAGAAACCTCCAATTGTAGATGGATTCACAATAAAATGCGACGATTTTTTATCGCAACTCTGAAGTGACTTAATGTGGATACAGTATCTGAACTATTACTTCCAACAATACCTTTTACTTTCAACAATAGCAACTGATTGCTATTCATTTGTGTAGTGCTACAAAGGAGGTCCCTTTAGTTTAAGAATAATATTGGGTAGTCGAAAAAGTATTTTCGTATTTTGTTAAAAGATGCCGTTCCAGTCGCATATCTTCAGTGCTACCAATCACATTATATCGTACCATACAGTGTTGGAAAGGTGAGATTTTAAGCTTCACTTATCCAGAAAAAATTAAATTCGTGGAAGTTGAAAAAGAGTTACAGCTGTTCAAAAATAAATGAAAATAATAAAAAAATTCGCTATATTTTGAAATTTTTATATAAAAAAGAGAAGTATGCCTCGCAAGCCATCAGAGACGATCAGTTTGTCTAGCGCAACAATGGTTCGATCGCTTCCGATCTGGAAATTTCGAAATTTCGAAGGCGTTGATTCAATAATGTCTCCTGCGGAAAAAGGGCAAAAAGTGGTCCACCAAAACTGTACATATTCGTTTATTTATTTATGAGTATAAATATAAAAAAAATAAGTTTAAGTGTGATTAGAAATACGAAAAGACTTTTTAGACTACCCAATATACAAGAAATTTATACGGATACATGTTGCTCTGCCAGTATCTCATTGCATTACAATAAAAGTATTAATTTTGCACTGCCGCAGGGGTAAATGAGAATCATTTCCGTTCAGTCTAAGCTAAATTGAATTTATGTACCTACACACATATGTACATAAAAAGTCTTGAAGTAAAATCAAATATTTACGCAAAAAATTGGTTTTTATCAGTAATGCGCGTAAGCCGTGAGAGCACCTGAAATTTAATATCACCCCGTAGGAAAGTTTTATGTCGTAAAGCATGTGCCACAAGTGCTTCAAAGACAGTTTTTTATAATGCACTTGGCTTAATTTTTTCCATAAAATTTCACGTTGCCTGAAGCCATGATTAAGAACGCTTCGCTTTACCTCGAACTCGTCACCGCAAAACCAATTTACATTTAAACACACATACTCATAGATATATACATATGTATATAAGTACCTTTAATATATGACTGTGTCTTTCAATACGTCGTCCGCTGGCTGTCGATGTCGATTTTTTCGCAGCAATTTGCCTAAGCAGTTTTACGCTTGAACACCACATAACCTTGTTAAACGATAATACATCGAAATTGCAAAAGCCACAAATCCTAACGACAAATTGCATATTTCCAAGCGAATGCGATTACAGGTTGAGTAACAAGAATGGCGACAACAAGATATAATAAAAGTGCATATGAAAGCAACCGGAACAGACAGCGTAGCCTCAATTGCCGCGTACAGGTATATATGTAAATATATTTACAAGTGTGTGAGTGTAGTAGTGTTTGACAGTTCGCAGCCGTGCCACAGGCTACCAAATGGCACAAGCAACAGATATGTATGGGTTCACGTATCAGATACAAACGTACATAACTAAACATCGAATATTTGAAGGGTATTGTATAACGGTACGAGAGTCGCAGATAAAAAAATATGTATACAGACTCGCGCGTACGCAAAGTCATCAATATTGTAGCGATTTAAAATGAAAGCAGTCAGGTGTGCTGCAAATGCGCACTCCTCACACGAGCATACAGCTATACATACACACATGTCTGCAAATGTAAGTGTGTGTGAGTGGTTGAGTTTGTTAAACACACGGGTAAGCAGCGAAAGTCTGCTTGCTCATCTGGCAGGAATTTAAGTGTGTTGAGAGGAAAAAATAACACTTGAGGGTACAATGCTATTTACATATAACGGTAAGCGCAACGCTACTGAAGGTAAACTCTAGTTACAGTTAGTGAAGAAAGAGCGCAGTGAAAAGCAGTAGGAAGAAGCTGATGTATATACATATAATAGCATTGCTAGCGACTAGAATTGAGTTTTAGTAGATGCAAAATTTATGTTTCACGTGAAGGGCTTAAAGATGGCTAAAAATAGATGATTCTCGCAGTGCTTCCATTACTAATATCAGGAAATTTCGACTTTGGGATTCACTCTAAGAAGAGAGACTATTATTTTCAAATTTGGAGTGGCTTGAACCGAAAATGATAGTTAAGATAGCACATAAGATTTTTGTGTCGTAATCAAAGGATGTTTGGGTCAAACCACTACCACTAAAAACTCACAAATTTTTCCTTCAGATTTGTTGAGA
This sequence comes from Bactrocera zonata, assembly GCA_037783105.1. NCBI lineage: Eukaryota > Metazoa > Arthropoda > Insecta > Diptera > Tephritidae > Bactrocera > Bactrocera zonata. The sequence goes on along the minus strand of JBAWJQ010004226.1, from coordinate 2,440,581 downwards.
AGTATGATTATAGTAAAAGAAATTTAATCTCCTTCAAAGTTAATAAAAATATTTTTTTCTCGAAAAAAATTATCACAAATAACAAACGTAATCTTCAATTCATCAAACCGATTCTGACCCCTTCCAGGCACCATCCAGAGAGTCTAGAATAGCCGTGCTTATCACTAACTTTCAATTGAAAGTATCGGAAGATAAAGGGCATTTCATAAAAAAATTGAGCACTCTTTGTAGCTCAAGCATAGTACAAGTATAAGACTTCAGTTCAAAACTTCTCTCCGTCATATTCCTGAAAATTATTTTTGACTTTCACTCGTTGTGGATGTAGTACCTTTATGAACATAGTTTTCTTAAATTTTGCGTTGAGCAGTTTCTTTGAAAATACTTCCGTTTTACTCTCTTTTTGATATTTCTGATTGCCAACACTTTCTGTAGATGTATTAACAGAGCTGTATATAGAGGAGAAGTAATATTAGCCTCGAAAGGCAACCGAAGCCAATCAGAATCATTCTACGTTGGATACAGCAACATGCGAGATATCATAAAAATCGCGAAATATCCCCGAGCAAACAAAGACGTTCATACAATCTTTATGTGTGTATGAAAAAAGATGTCAACAACGAAGTTGTTAGTAAGACGTACTCGCCTGAGGCATGACAGGGCGTATGAGTGATAAGCCTTTTGCATAAACACTTACACACCAGTAAAGGTGTGCACGTCCATGCAAGCGCTGCGTTAGCAGTCACCGGGAGAAATGTGTAAATGCATAAATCCCTGCACAAAAACGTTAAGAACGGAAAGGCAAATGTTGAAGTTAAAAAAAAATTAAAAAGACAGAATTCACGCCGCCTTTGTGACAACGCCTGAAGCAGTTGTACGCCTCGGCTGCTATTGACGTGCTGCACCTGCTGGAGAGTGAGCAGTCAATGTGCAGGCATCGTGTGATACGTATAAAATCTAGCATGACAGACACCATGTTGCCGTGTTCGTACCGCCTTACGTTGCCCAGAGGCATGCATTGATATCCTGAGGGCGTCTTTCGGCAACGCTGACTGTAGGCAGTTGCCTTTGTTATGTCTACCTTAAAATGCATATTCTGTTATCACTTAAAGTCGCGTATTTCAAGTGCAGGCAATACAGTTGGGCGTAAAGTAACAACTTGACGTGAGCATTGCACAAAAGTCAAAAGAATTTTCTAGGTATGTGATTTTAATATTTACTTTTTGTACTTTTGTATATAAGCGTATGAATATATACTTACATTATTGTGGTACAATAACAAGTCATAATTATAATCTGCTAAGAAAAAGTCAGATAATGCTGTCAAAAAAGCTGTACTGCCTACATTTGGTCCTTCAAAATGCGGATTTCATGGAAAATACAGTCAAGGTGGCCTTAAAGGCATACCGAATAACTGTCTACATACAAAATGGAATTATTTTTATAAAAACATTCGCAAATACGCCTCATGTCTGTACTACGCTACCAAATTTATTTCGTTCACACCGGAGGATACGTTGAACTTGCAACTATCTTATTTGTATGAATACATTTGGTTTCTTCCAGCAGAAGAATCTTTTTTTCAGTTGTAAATATTCGCTAACTTCTCATTTTTCTGTTCATGGTCTGAATCATATACACGTGGTGTTTTTGTGAAATATTTAATATGGCAACGTTTATTCGTCTTCATGGTTATAGTTTTAAATGTGCGTTTACGCTTTTATGGCACGTCTGCTGAATTTAAAGTATGTCATTTGAACTGAATAAAGGTGAATTTGTACACTGGAAGAAAAAAATAGGATGTTTCAGATTTTTAAAGTCAACTTACGCAAATGGAAATTTTGAAAAAATCAACGTAAATTGGCGCTGTTTAGTGAATTTGTTGATAACTCTTGTTTTGTAATTTTTCGAAACCAAATTTTGGTTTGCTCATAATAAAGTGGTCTTTAAGTATAGGAGGAAATTTTTTCATTATTTAAATGTATGAAGAAATAATTTCTCTGTTCCCTACTCACGCAACGGAAAAGGAACTCTAAATTTCCTGTACTATAATTACTGAGAAATATAAAAAGAAGCTAAAAATCATAAATTCGTACGTAATATTTATAAAGAAGATATGTCGAATAATAATTTACTTATATACATATATAATAGTATGTATTTTTGCGCTAAGAACCCGCTTTTAAATAAAAAAATATTAAAGCAATATCATATGGAATATTTTTGGAAATACATTTAAAAAATCTCAGTGTTTCTGCGATTTAAAATCTCTTTTCGCCGTGTATATGCGAATGTAGCAACAGGTGCCTTGAATTAAAGTTAAGTGTGAATGTTATTGGCTGTTTATTAAAATTAGCTTAACATAATGCTAATATGGTTCAATAACACTTTCCTTTATTTTTGTTAAAAATTGACTTGGCACCAAAGTGTTGATGAGGGCAAAAATCTGTCGTTGAATACGAGTGCACTCATGACCTTGGGTTCCGTTTAACATAATCCAAACGATTGGGCTAGACAAAAGCACTTAAATTTTAGCGCATATTTTGTCAATCTCTATTAAGTACACTTAAGTGGCTGAATGAGTTATACATTTAAAAATTGTGGCACTTAAAAGGGCTGAATGAATATGACACACTTAGAAATATGAAAATTTTAATAAACTGGTAACTCTTCTTATTGCTAAACACTGAATAATTTCTAAAGTATTGATTTGACTTTTTGCGTACGCCCTTTTTTACCCAAAAGTCTGCTCTTTTGTCAGAATCGCCTATATCGGTGCTGAATAGGATATTGCTGTCGAACAAACTAATCAATCAAGAGCAAGTATGGAACACATTTTGATTTGACGAGTTATCTTCCTGCAACTTTACATAAATTATTGTCCAAGTCAATGCTATAGTCTCCGAATAATGTTTTCAGATCCGAGCGCTAATCATAAATCTTCCGAGATAGTTATTTTCATAAAAGATCTTCTTCCTTATTATGTCACCCTTAGTCGACTTGAAGGTTGCTTATATCAAAACGCGTGACTATAAGGAACTAGCAAAACAATTTTCATTGGTTGAGGAATATACCCTTCAAAATTTATATCTATTTTTTAATATTTTTCAAGAACAGTTCCATATAAAGCTTGTAAACAAAAAAATTAACCCTTGAAGTACTCAGCTACGCTTACAGAATCCTGCAGCTTAATGCAACTTGTTCACAGCGCTCAACACATTAAAAGTTCATAAATGCATCTGCAGCAAAATTTGTGAAAAAACTTCAACGAAAGTTGTTTGCCAACTTTCATATTGTCGAATATATAGTACATACAGGTTTTTTGTTTACCCTTTAGAGTTTCCCAATTGTCAAATTACAGTTTTATAAAATGCAAACGATTGTTTGAAATTGTTTGTGTTTAGTAGGTAAGCATTTGTTACGAGTTTCTAATAAGTTTTGACTTTTTTTATTATAAATGTTTCGTAGAAATTGTCTTCATCCAGCATGCATTTTTTCAAGCTGAGCTGTCAAGCGAGGTCGTTTTTCTTATGCTTTAATAATACGCCACTGAAATAAGGATTTTAAAGTGGAATTTCCTGTAAAAGTCAATTGGTGTCTTTGCAAAGTTTGACATGGATTACTGCTGATCAGATCGGACCACTATAGCATACAACTGTCAAACAAACTGAGTGATTAAAATCAACATAAATATCCTTTTATATCCTTCAATGCTATAAAAAATGCACCTGTTAGGGGTATTATAGAATCGATGGAGCCAAAGAGAACGCGGTTACTTGTTTTGTATCAGTATGAGACTAACCTATAACAGACTAAAATCTCGCTATTAACAACCATTAGTACATTGACATTAAAAGTCAGTTGTGCTTGCGGTGCTTACTAGTTGCACCAGTACTTATTTCACATTTTAGTTGACTTTACTGCTGGGTATATGGATGATTGTAAATACGAGCGAGTATGTGAATGTGCTGTGTGTTTTCTTTTCATTCTTCAATATTTGCTGCATTTTATTCATTTCGTTGCCAAAGTTGCAAGTATTGAGTTGGAATACTTGCACGGTAAATATTTTTCATCAAAATATTTTGATGAATAAAATTGAAGATTTCCAAAATAGCAAATATGTGAATATTTACAACAATGGAACATAAGCTATACGTTTGCGCTTCATGTCATTATTTTGAGGATAAATATTCTAAAATTATTTGTAAATATATATTTTTACCTCAGATTTAAGGTAAGAAACGCCACTTGTAGGTACAAGGTTATGCCTCACCCCCAATAACTCACTTATTTCTACTGCTTAGGCCACCTGGGCTTATTTCAGTAGTACATATTCCTTTAGAAACGCCCTGCACTTATTTAAAATTCAAAAGTTGATGTTTAATGGCTGTTTCTGTAGAGTTGAATTGCTTTCGAGTTTTCAAAAATATGTAGTAAAGTTACTTTTTTTGTGTTGCCATATTTATATTACATAACTCTCCAACTATTTACTTCGGCTTTCAACATTTTATTGCTTGTTACAACTTGTTGTTGTTGGTAATATTTGCCTAACTGTAGTTGTCAACTTGCAGCTTAAAACTTTTGCAAAAAGTTTTCTTTAAATATTTCTCCATGCACAAAACCTTGCAGCAACACAATCAAATCAGGAGCGTGTGTGTAGCAGAATAACAGAAATTATTTCGAAAGTTGTCATGCAAATTCTCACTGCACTTTTTCAAATTACGGTGCGGCAGTGATGTAACGACAGTGCAGTGATAACAAAGGATTACATACATGCATTTTATATATATGCGTTTATATATTTTATGTATGTATGTTCATTGCAGCCTTACACTCCTGTCATGTGCTAAGTAACAACTGCTCTGGCGCGCCCTGCTTCTTCGACTTCAACCTTCTTTGTTACATATATATGTATGTATCTGTTTATTTTATTACATTCTCAGTTTTTTTGTGGCGTTCCGCACCGCAACTAACGAATTAATCTGCTTAAAGTGACTACAATTTTAATTAGTTTACCTCAACAATGATGAGCGAACTTTTTAATTTGACATTTTTTGTTCAAGAATTTCGAACGTTATATACTTGCTTGCTGAAAGTCTCTCTGGTCGTAAGTTTATGGTGAAACATAGCTTTTCTATTAAACTTAAAGTTTCCTAAATACACATTTGTAAATTTAACTCAGATTGTGCTATTTTCAACGTAATAAAATGGAGTTTATTGGTAGCTGCGGCATTTTAGGTAGAATAAATTTAGTACAAGTAGTTTATTGATGTAAATGAATTTGAAGGTATAGTTCATTGTTATTAAAATATTAAGACTAATTTTGCAAAGCTTTTCGCTGGAAAATATTACGATTTTTGCTAAGGGATGTTATTAGAATATCCCTATTTTTTCTGATGTGAGTCCTTGCGAAACAACCTGAATTCAGAACTGTATGGCTCAGAATTTATGTGAAAGACATGCTGAAAGCTCTTAATATTTCTTTATAAATTTCCTAGTAATTTCGGAGTCTAAATTCATTATAATACTCAACACTAATTATTGATAGAGTATGTAGGATTTGGGTGTTTTTTTTTTTTTTTTTGAACTATTAATTTTTTTCAGTCCCGTCACGAAATATCCTTGGAAATACCCTAAGAAAAGTTCCCAGAAAATTTTAGCACTTAATATTAACATTGAGAACTAGACCAAGGCTTGTACAAATTTTCCATAGAAAATACACTACAATCGTGAGTTTTTATCTTCAAATTCCTACAGACAAGAAGAATTTTATAGCATCGCTTTGACTTCAGACGCATATTTCTCAGAATTGTTCACTCTACCAAAGTGTCCAGTGCAACAAAGTTGTTACTCACACCGGCGAGGTAGTACGGGGCTCTAAACCTGTTTTTTCCATGAAATTCGCATTTTTTTCATATATATCTTGTAAATGACAAGAGCTATAGAAAAAATGTTCAACACAAACTTGTAGGAAATTTTATTTGCTACAAAAAAGATCCGAGGTCAAAATCGCTATCATTAATACTTCTCGAGATATTCAGCTTTTTAAGTAAGGCTTTATTAGAATTTTCATAGATTACCATGTAATGAAAAGTCTATATTCTATTAAAATTGTATAACCGATGGAATAGATAGAATTGTGGTAACCATAATGTCAGCTAATTTATTAGTATTTTGCTAATAACGGTTTTCATACCCAACAGTCCGAACTTAAATGTTTAACTATAATATAACTGCCTCTTCCTCTTTTGTGTAATTTTTTTCTCAAAATGCAATTTATAAAAGTTTCATTAATCTTCTTCAATGCGTCTAAAGAATATTATAAACGCAATTGAGGTTTTGTACACTTGCTGCTCCGGATTAAAAATTCTTTCTGAAAGCACGCTAAAACGCGTTGTACTTTTGTTTAATTAATTATAAGTTTGACACCTGCTAAACCTGCATCAAAAAATTAAAATGACTTTCTCTTATTTCTGTGCGTGAAGCGGCATATATTTTTATGCGTAAGCCCGGTTCATTATCCATTAAAAGTAAGCTTTGTACGTGGATGCAAAGGAAATTTCCAATAAACCCTTACTTTTTCGTTTTTATTTTGACTGATCCTTCTGGAATATTATCTTAATGAATAATCAAGTCATAAGTGAAGTGCCTAAATTTCTAAATTTCCTCCAAAGCGTTCATTCGAAATTAGAAACACATTTACATAAGTGCGGTGAAGAAGAAATGCACTGAAAGTTAGCTACAGTCAACAATGCTTACAAAAATAACTGTGAATTTCAAATATTTATGATTTTCAACAAGGGACAGTAATATTTCTTAGATATTTTCTGCAGTTAGAAGCAAAAAATGTAAATATTTTACGTTTCTAAGCGAAAGCACTTCTTCATTTATTCCACTGCAAATATTTAATCCCGCGCCTCGGGGTAGCCCCAGCACTGTATTCCCATTGCTTAACGCAAATTTAGCTATGAGGCAATTCCAAATATTTTCAACATTTCTGTAAAAACATTTCAAGTTATAGTAAAGTAGGTATTAAATAATTTCATTGTTGTTGTTAGAGTGCAGAAATTAAATATACAAAAATAAATCGAGCAAATACCCGCTGTCATGTTTGCAAGTGGATTAGCGTCGTTCATTGTTGCCATCTAGCCACTTTTGCTTAGCGGGTCTTACGCATTAAATAGCAGTTATGCGCGTAATCAAGCTTCTAAAATTGGTGAGAGGAGACAAATGAACGAATTATTCTTTTTATTTAAAATGATCAGGGAACTGATAAATTTCCGCAAATTATTCCTAGTTATAGTGAAGAGTCCCGTGACAGCAGCAAATTCGCGTCTATTCTTATAATTGAGCTTTATTGGATGAGCCGCTTGGAAAGACTTTGAGTAGATTATTTATTATAGATTTCTGAGTTGGTATGATCAATTTTCGAAAGATGGCGCCACTTCTGTAAGTTGAGTCTAAAAGTATGTTGGCTGACTCAATCCAAAAAATATATCAACTGAACGAACGCAAAACAAGTCTAATTTGATCCACACTTTCCACTTGGCCTTTGGGTTGACTTTTCTTTAATTCCTAATCTTCTGCTCTATCACCCAAAGAATTATTTCTAATTCCCTGAAATTTAAAGAAATAACATTTTTTTTATTCCTAAAGGTCTAATTTTTACTTTGACCAACAATATCCAGTTGATATATCATTTCGTTATGGCTTCCTTTTGTTCATCGGCAGAGTGCTTGGAAAGCCTTATTGCGTTCGTTTTTTGTTCGCTCGCTTGTTATTGTTATTTTATTTTTTGCTCTGGCAAAGGTTTGTTTATGCTTTTACGTTTGCCGCATTAATGCAGACATTAAGCGTTATCTGTTTCAGGGTTTATGCTTTCTAAGCGCTAAAGTGTATTTGATTTACATTTTCATAGCCACTTACAACTATATATTTTATGTTCAGACAAAGACAGTCAAGCAAAATCGTACAGGCCAATATAAATTTGTTTACTTGTTTTTCTTTTAATCTGTCCTTTGCTTGCTTTCCTCTTCGCAATGTTCGTTTCGGTTTTTTTGCGATTCTTTGTGATTCCCAGCGGATTGATATGGGCCCATCGGCTGTACAATCTTAGTTGTTTCGGATAATTTATTTTGACATTGAAGACACATAAATAATGATTTATGGTTGTGCGTGCAAAGAAAAAAGAAAATGGCGCAAGTAGATGAAGTGCGCAAAAAGCAAGGAAATAACAAAGCTAAATAATGAAATTGGACTAAATTAGATTTAGGTTTGGCTTAACGTTTGGAATTTTGAGGTTGACAGAAAAACGTTTCCCGATATATGTATCTTGCCGAATTGACTAAAATTATGGGATTTTTTCAGCAAATTTTTGCTGGAGCAAACGAAATTTGCTATTTTGTTGCACTTCATATTTTTTTTATTTTGTTACAATTTTCCAATTATTTTCATTCGAGAGTTAAGTTAAACTTGAAAAATCAAAATTTTAAATAAACTATATATGTGTTGTATTAATTAATGGTGCAATTTATTAAAGTTTAGCTAATAAGTATATAATATATAACTGAACGTTTCAAATAAAATTATTACGAAATTATTCTGATTTCATTTGCGACCTAAAGTCACTCATACGCTCGGTATATCATCTGCAACTCTTCCATTTAAAATGAAAAATATGAAAAACAAATTGACTGCGGTTTTGATCACTGAGAATTGTGTGCATTGATTACCACAGGCATATCTGTGAATTCAAGTTAGAGTTAAACCAAATTTTCAAATTTTTAATATCCTTTAATACTTCTTCTTCTAAGTGCTGTTGATTTTCCGCTCAAAGTTTTGCCTTAGAACATTCGAAATTTGCACATTCGTACAGTTTAAGATTTCATCAAATTTATCTCACATTTCGAAAATCAAATATGCATAGCTGAAGTTGCTCAAAAATGTCTGGTTTGGTTTAAAAGTTACCTTAAGGGGGAGATAGCTCTAGAATTTTCAAGAAATGAAAAAAAAAAATTGTTTCGCTCTAATCAATTGAAAAAATATTCAAAAATATAGTCACGAAGTTTCATTGGTTTACCCTAAATATTTTCGAAGAAATAGGCCCCAGAACCACTTCATGCAGCGGCTGTATGGTACCAAAACTTTTAGGCTCGTTTCCTCGAAACTAGCCTTGTTATTCCAGCCGTCAAAATTGAAAGCTAGTTATTTAACCAATTTACTTGAACTAAAGCGCATTTGATAGACAATTTTATACTTAAGTGCGCGATAGAGTGCTTTTTGTTTAACAATTTTGATGTCGAAAAACACAGCTAATAACGGCAATTTTTACAAAATCCAGGCCTACATCCCCGATATTTCGAAATTCTCAATACCCTTCTACTATACACTTGACAAAAGCTTCCTGATTAGAAAAAAATACTTTTGTCAATCTACGGGATCGTTGACATTATCGCCATTTTGTCTTTTTACATGAAATAAATTTTATTTTGTAGTTCAAAAATACCTTTTAATATTGTATGCATATGTACTATATATTTTCAATTTATTTTGTAGTTCAAAAATACCTTTTAATATTGTATGCATATGTACTATATATGCAAAAAAATCGGATATGATCTGGTTTTATTCTTCTATAATAAAAGAGGAAAAATAACTTTCTTGACGCACGAAAGGCAACTGTATTTGTATCTGGGCCAGCCATACATATACATTTATCCCCAAGAATACTTTTCATTTGCACTCTACAAGTACGCAAAAATATATACAAACCTTAAAGGCAAATAATGCCAAAGTGCCTTAAAAATGTTATTTATTTTTTTTAGAAATGTTTGCAAATTTTCGCTTGAAAATAAATATTAACAACTCGGTGTACAGTACTTTGCAATTAAATTTCAAAAATACTTGTATTTCGAAATTCCCAAATGAACCAGCGGATCTGTATTGCATATCAGGCCTGTGTGCAGTTACACACACACGCACACTTTTAAACACATACAGAAGTTGTGCAAAACTTTGGTTATAACTTACACGCCTCCAATGTTCAACAACTTGTTCATCCCACTACGCACATACACCATGCCTGTACAAAGAACTATATGGTACACACACACATAAGCGCATATGTGAAGCTCTTGTGCACCCATGAAGGACATTAGGAACAACGACACTGCGGTGGCAAATGTGTAACAAAAGCAAACTTACACTGATTTCCCACGCCGATAAACCTTATCACTTTGCAATTTTTGTTTGTACTCAATGTTTTTCTTGTGCCTCATACGCTGCCATGAATTCGCTGCAGCATATGCACGCCCATGTATATATGTTGCACACACACACATACGAATGTATGAACTTTAATGTGCGCTATCAGTGCGTCTTTTCAAACTTATTGAAGTGTAACTAAAGTGCCTGCTTTCGTAGTCGAAAATGACTGCGAAGAAGTGTAAAGACGCTCATGCATGTGTGTGTGAGAATGTGGCACTGCCAATATTTCAGTGTTCTAGTTTCTCGACTACGCACATACTTACTCTCAATCTAGAACGTTATGTTTATAAATTTGCCTTTTTGTTAGTGTTCAACACTGCACATACACAATAGCCTCTTCTTTCCACTTGCTGCACTTGCCACATTTTTGCTTGCTTCCTTTTGGCTGCATGTTTTTTTCACTCATTAGTAACACAATTGCTTTCATTATCATTTCTGTTAGTTGTTGTTCTTCTTTTCGTTTTACACACACATTTTTGTTTTTATTGAATTTTGCTTTTTCGTTGTTCTTTTCCATTTGCCCAGTCGGCTCAAGTCAAAGTTTTGCGAAAGTTTGCCACTTTATGTTTGCTTTTATTTGCATTGTCTTTTGGCCTTTTTGTGCTACAAACTTTTCCTGAGTATTCGATAATTTTTGTACTTTTGGGTAAAGCCAACGCGAAATTTAGTAAATATGTCGATCTGCATATAAAGCAAAATATTTGCAATATTCGCAAGCGGTGGCGTTGAATGGTTGCACAACTGTTTTTGAAAAATAATATTCACCAAAAATAAGCACCAGCAAAGATTTTACTTTTATAGGTTTAGTTCAAAAAGTTTATTAAAAGCAAATAAAATCAAAAAAGTATTATCGATAAATTGAAAGGTAAATAATTAAAGTTTTTCCAAATAAACGTTAAGAAAATACTCTCATTTACTGATTTGTATAATCTTTGTAAAAAACTTAGTTAAATTCTCGCAGCTTCATTGAAGTATTTATGAAAAAAGTGAGTTCGAATTTTGTTAATGGTGCAAAACTGAGAGAACGCTTTTCAAAGCAACAGCTTAAGAGCATATAGTTTCTTCGATAAATATAGAAACAAATTTCTCCACTACCATAAGAGGTTCTATGACGGTTTTAGCTTCCATTATAGTCCAGTATGCACAGCCAGAGCTGGAGAGAAATAAAAAGGAGTGAATACTCACATCTGTCGTAGATGCTTACCACCTCGAGCGTTGCTTCTATTAAAACAGTCTGTCTCAATTCAATGGTTAAACTATTCATTCCTTAGTAAAATAGTGCCATATTTTCATGAACATATTTTCCTATATAAGTAAGAAACAGTTATTCGAAATTCATAACGTCTATTGGTTTTTAATATAATAAAAACTTTTTTGTCTAAAAACGTAGAAAAGACTAAAGATGTTTACTTTGTACCCTCTCAGACAGGTTTATTTTCATTTTTCTAAGTATAGGTCTTCTCTTCAACAGCTTGTGGAATAATTGCGTTCTTTGTGATCCTTGCACAATAATAAAATTACAAGTCCACTTTGAATTTCTATATACAGCGAAGACCTCGACCGAGAAAGGTAAAGATTACCAATTTCCAGTTCTGAGTACTAACGTATGCAGCACTCATTCCATTTAAAAGTTTTAATGATACAAAAAAATATTGCTATGTTAGCCAGTAAATCATTTGACGCTGGCAGCAGCCGAGATTTATTACTAATTGACTCAAAAGCCTTGATATTATATCCACATTGTTTTTTATTGAGTATATAAATATATATATGTGTATATGCATGTACTGTTTTAGACCACAACTTGAATTATTCTAATATGTATGCCAACAGAAAAAGAAACGGGAGTTAAAAAGTTAATTAAAACAGCGGTTTGATGCAAATCTGCCAGCTAAGATTATTAATTATAATTGAAAAATTGTATTTGTGTTTTATAATAAGGCAACTGGAATAGCAGGGTGAGTCGAAAAGTGAATCGAGTTGCGAAGCAGTCATAAATTAAACCACAATCAACGATTGAAATAACCTTTTTATTTTCTAACTCATTTGTTACAAGCAAATTGTATTTCTTTTAATAAATCCTTAGGAAGTCATTTACTTATTCAAGTGGCCTTTGAACCACCCCTTATGCCAAAATGCTTCCTCCACTCATACTGAAATGAGCACTTTCATTGCGAGCAACACTCCGACTAATTTTCTCTTTCCCCTCAATTGAGACCGGCCACTTTCTTCACGACAGTTTCACGTACCACTGCCTACCTACACTTTACTCTCAGCTATTCCTTCTGCTGGTCTATTATTTATTTAGATATTTTAAATGAATTTCATTCAGGTGTGCGCAAGCAAGGTCGCTTGTTGGATTTACATTTTTCTAATAAAGGTGACACCGTGTCATTTTTTCGAAATTCTTTTAATTTATTTACGTCACGCGACCCTCCTCTAGCATTTGCATTCGCTCATCTCAGTTCATCCAGTGGTTTTCTCGCTTTTATGTACGAATACATATATATATATAATATATGTATATACATATACAGTGCTTATTTGTTATACAGCAGCAAATAGCATAAAATATGCAAAGGACACACTCGGAAGTTTTCTGGTTTTGACTGTCACCGCAAATTGCGGTCAAATTTAATTAGAATTTTAATTTATTGGTACTAGATAAAATTTAAAAAATAAATTAAGACGACAGAGTAAATATTAATTTATTTATGTAAGAAAGAAAACGTTTCACAGGAAAAATGATTTAAGGAAAATTGATACATATGTATCAGTGTGAGGGCAGTTTGATGAGTTTTATGCTTTTCGCGTACCTAATTCATGCAAAATTGGTATAGACCTTCACCTCAGTCGAACTTTTCTAAACTGTGCGGAAGGATAATCAGATTATCGATTAAAAGTAATCACATCCAGCGCTACTTCTTCAATATACAATTTAATTACAATTGATAATAATTTTATCAGCCACCTCCAGGCTACGCCATGTCAAAAGTAAAAGAAAGCCTTAATTGAAAGATTAGGTAATACTGACTTTTCTATAAAGCCATAATTAATTTCAACTATTATTTCTTAAGCTGAAAGTGAAGGTATATTACTTTTTATACTCCTGCAACATGTAGCTAGAATCCTTAGAACCGCAAGGATTTTTTTCAATTCTTTAGAAAACCACTGAAGGGATAGCCCATCAGCGAAGCCTTCTTTTAACTACCTGGCCTTCTTAATATAAGAAAAAACTTCTTATTTGGGAAACATAAAATCTAATTGGGACAATGAATATTCCAAAGCATATCTAAAAAGTTAATGGTTGGACCGAAATCTTCACAAATACTAAGCCAGATTTCGGTAAACAAAATTAAGTAATCGATGTAACGGCTATTGATAAATACTGAATTCATTATGGCGCTTACTTTTTTGTCCTCGAGTTCAGAAAAAAGTAAAAATGAATAGTAAAGGGTTAAATGAAATAAGCTTCAGATAAAGTACACTCTTTAACTGTCTTTAATTACTTCACTTGTTTCACTTAGAGTTCATTATTATATAAGGTAACTCGAATGTAGAAAAATGAGACGGCATTTAAAATGTGCCAATTTCATTGACATTCGTAGCATTAATTCCTGGCAGCAAAATGAACTAGAAAATTTCTATACAAACAAACAAACATAACGGTATTGAAGCGTTAACTGAATATGCGCCGAAACAAGGGCCAAGCAATAAGCGAAAGTAGAACAGACAGCAGTGAGAAATATATTGACACAAATGGGTTGATGTAAACAGTTCAGGCCACGAAGAGTTTATAAAGGATGACCGATGAAAATATGTAGCTATTAATGAGGTTATCAAAAATGGTTAGCGGGCTTAAGTTAAATGATGTGACTGATGGTGAAGTTGACCCTCACTGCAAAATAAATTGGGATCGAGGTAACTTTTTTCGTTTCGTTAGTGTTAAAAAAAATATGGAAAGTGGAAGGATTCATAATAAGCGATAGAAATTGCCACTCAAATAAGTGACGAACGAGGTAATGGGTCGCTGGACTTGTAATCTAGACTAAACTGATATGATGAAACCGCACAGCTGTTGCAAAACGTTCCTCACACTACTCAGTTGAGACATAAAGACATTCGCGGAATAGGATGCAATGTTGCAATATTAAAATGTGAAAAATGTACGTCAAGTGTTTTGAGGCAAAAAGGAAATATCAAAAATGATTTGTGCGTCAATTGATATAGTCATCCTCTTTCCAAATTTTCGAATAAACGTGGAATTTGATGGTTCGATTTGCTTGAGAATTCTAAAAAATAAAAGTTTCAAGTCACAAATTAATGTGGCTCATTAATTTTGTCGGCTTTTATACTCGTATTATATTTTAATTTTATTTTTGTATAAACCACAACATAAACTGAGACTGCGGTCTCAAGTTTAAAAAAAAACTAGAAAAAAAGTTGTGTAAAAGGAAATAGATTATAAATAAAGAGAAAGTTTATTCCAACTATTTTTTTTTTTGTGCGCAGACACCCAACTAAAAGCCAGAGAGATTAAAGCACAAATGAAGTGTCGAAAGTTTGAAGTGCCCAAGGACGCTGGTCATATGGAGGGGAAAAATATTACAAACATTTCAATAAGTGAACCTTTCCAGCTCTGCTTTTATTTGATTCTCCTTATCATTGTGATTGTTATTTTATCTACTGAAAACTTTTTCTGGCTGGATTGCCTACTTTTTTACCTAACCTTGAGTAAGTGGCATAATGGGTGATGAAGCTCGCAAAACATCTCACTACAAAATTTTCTAGCCCCTTACCGTCTTCGCTTTTGCCCCGTCAAATGAATACATCGCACCCACAAATGGGTTTTTCTCACAAACTTACAAATAATACACCCATTTCTTTCACGCCTTTTTATTAATGTGTAAAATAAGCAAATATTTTGCATTGCTGCGGCGGGCCGAATCCTTTTTTGCACCCATAACTCCAGTTGCCATTTTGACCGCCGCCAGTTGGTAGCCGACAGCTGCCAATTCCGACAAACGGACGGTGTTATTTCGTTAAACAGTCCCTTGAGAAATTCACACAAATCGAGGCAGAATTTTACAAATTTAACTAATCCATGAACACACACACACACACGTGTATAATTGTGTTGCCCCAATAGCCAAGTGGGTTCATGCAAAACAGTTATATTATATACATATAAGTAAGACTACATATATTTACACAGCACTCACCTTGTATGGGCACGTAAATATTCAAATATAGACAATCTTCCGATTGATTTTGCAGATACGGCAGTAGGCGCTTCAAATACTCCAGCCGTCCTTTGGGCATACGCTCTAAAGCGGCTGTTTCGTTGGCGATGTCGGGTAGGCGTTGCGGACAAACCGGACTAAATCTATACGCCAAAATGAAAAGAAAAGAAAAAAGTTGACATCGATGTATATCTATTATATTTAGTAGCATAATAGGTGTGTGTGAAATGAAAGAGTAGAAGATGACTTGGCAAAGCACACGATGACAAATGTAAGAATGAAGATTGTTTTAAGATACTATTTTTCATTTTGCTTGATAAATTGTGTTTAATATGATTTACAGGAAGCTTTTATATATAATTTTGCGTAGAAAAAAAAGTTTATGTTATTCAATTTTTAGTTAAATTATCTGGTTTTATGTTAATGTGTAACAATAGCTTTTAAATTGTTTAGAACAAGAGTTCTCTCAGAGTTCGACAAAACTTAAAATGACCACAGGGCCCCAAAAACTAATATTGAACCATATTTTTTCAAAACTAACGAAACAAGAAAATCAAATCAATAGTGACCGCTGCGGACGATATACGTGAACTTGAAAACAACATACCTCATAAGCCTGTCATTGAACGGCAACAGTGGTACTTACTAAAAAGCCAGGTTTATACTTGTATATGTAATTGTTGGAACAACAAAAAGTTATATCACACATTGTACTGTGAAATAAATTTAAGATTTCATATTTCTAGCAAATTTTACTTTACAATTTTTAGAGTTTTTCCGGTAGTAAAATGAAAATATGGTCCATACATTTAACTCAACTCGAATTTTACAATGCAGCAAAAATGTCAACAGCTAATCAGTGAAGAAGAGCTTATTTTCTAAAAATTTGTAAATCAAACATTCAGCGTCATTTCAGCTTCTTCGTGCATACGAGAACCAGTTCATGACAATATATATATGTATGTTTGTATATTGATTTTCTTTTGAATTTAAGCGGAAAACTTTGAAACTTTTCTTTTGCACTTTCTTCGCAATTTCCCGAAAGGCCATTATTTCCATAAAAATGCCGCCATTTCACTTTTAACTTTGCATTTAATGTCATTACATAATTTTCAATGGCGCTTGACACGCGTAATCTTTTCTGTAAGCAAGCAAATAATAAGTTCTAAATAAAAAGAAGATGAAGAGAGAAAAGAATTGCAAACCTGTCAGAAAGACAATAACTTGGCACAGTTCATTGCACTATAGGTGTGAAGGCAGGCTCGCTCCTCTCTTACCACGTTAAAGTTAAATCAAGTTTTTTTTGTTTTTTCTTAGATGAATCCATTAAATTTTATTTTGCTGAGAGACACGACGTAACACTTTGTGACTTAGTTTGAAGTTTTGGCAGTCGGTTTTATAAATATTTTGCTGTTAAAGACTTTAAACTGAATATGTTCAGTATTCATGTATCAAAAACTCTTCCATTTGGTCAACTGCCTAAAATTATACTTCAAATCGTGAAAAACGTGAAGATTTTCAGAAACAAATAATTAAGACCTCCTTGTAAAACGACCTTATTTTTTTTAAATTACAGAGACAAGTAAAATGAAAGAGACTGTTAAGGACTAAAGATCACGTTAAGTTACAAGTAGAATTGGTTTGCATCTGCAGCATTGGTTCTCTCGAAAGTACTGGGGATAATATTTTTTATAATGATCACCTATATTTTCTAACCTTAGTTATAGTACCTTCCTGTAGTCAGAAATTGGGTTTTTTATAAAGCACTTTCCAAATGAGTGTTCAACAGACTATTGGACTATGAATGAAAAAATAAAAGTAAATTTCATCTTCATTGTAAACTATAGACTTTATATAATCGGACAAAACAAATCTCTCTGAATGAAATAATGAAATAGAAAAGTAAAATATGAAAATGTCTTTTGGAGTTGCTATATTTTATTCTTCTATAATGGCTGAATGATTTTGAAAACAGTCTAATAGTCAGTAAATGTGAGAAAAATATTTTTAATAATATTTTTTCCTTAAAATATTCTCGATATCGAATTAAATAACAATTTTCTTTAACCGTTTGAGAAGTACAATAATATTTGACTAGTGCAAGGAAGTGTTCTGAAAATTCTTGCTAGCTACTTTTCCCGTGTATTAACCTTGTCATTTACGTTGCCTTTCCACATAGCCTATGCTATATTATACCCTTAAATTATTCAAAGTATATAAAATTATTTGTAATAACAATTTCATTTGACTCGATGTAATTTTAATAAAAACAGCGAACTCTTTAAGGCGGTCTATGAAATTACACTCTAATAAAATCCAAAGTAGCTCACGCTTTGCCAGTTAATGGGTTTATGTGCTCGTCACACCAGTTAAGTGCCGACACCCGCAACAACAGCAACATTTACTGGAGCAATAGCATAACGAGTAACCACAATTCACATAGCAACAAAAATTTCTTGCAACACAAACAACGTAAAACATGCACATTAAAGTTAAAGTCAAGAACTCAGCAAGATAGAACCCAAGTGCTGGTTGATGGCAACGCTGTTTCAGCGAAAATGAAATGAAAAATTTTCCAACATTAAAATCTTAATTTCACTTTTTTACAGTATCTACGGTGAGTGCTTTGCGCTATGCCACAGAGTGGCTGACAGTGTAGGAGGAAGTGGCAGCACTCACTTTGCAAGCGCCATTATTAAAAAGGCACACAAAGCATCGCACCAGCTAAGAGAAAAGTATATATATGCATATGTATGTGTATGTATATATGTATATATCAATATTAGAGCGAAGAAACAAATATTAAACCACTTTAAGGCACAAGCGGAGGCGACATCGTTTGTGAATTTAATTGGTTGAGAGGTACATAGATGCTTAGATAACATGCGGAGAGTGCTGAAACACAGATCGGAGGAGTTGTGAGGAGTAGTAGAACTTAATCTTTAATCACAAAGTTTTCTTGGGCTCTGAAATCCGTAATTAAAGAAATTTGTGGTAATTTACAAGCATAGGTCCAGTTAGGAGCTTGCCGACAGAAGAGCAGCTCTTAGTAGATGTTTTTCTGTCTATCTCACCAAATACATAGCAAGACGTTCCTGAACGACTGTCCTGACTTGGCAACCGAATGAGCTAGACAACAGAGTTTTCTTTGTACAATGGTTCCCACGTCGACAATCGAAATATGACCAGTTTTCACTTTCCTGGTGTCCACCTTTAACGCTTACTTAAACAATGGTGTGGCAACCAATAAAAAACTATCTGAAAGGCGCTGTACAAAGTCTCATCTACTTAACGCCGTATAGCGTAATCTAAATTTAAACTATACCAGTTTTTGTTGTAAAACCACTTATTGGAAAAATCATGGATCTCTTTTCCCTACAGCTTATGAATGCGTATAACCTCTAACGAGACTGAAATGCATACAGAACTATATGTGAGAAAAATGTCTGGTCTTTATCGTTGTAATACTTCGTGCGTTTGACTTAAGTGGTAGCTAAGGCATTCAAATGTCTCAGCGCACAAATTCATTCAACGCCACACAGTCTCCGTAATCTCTCATTTTAAGTCAGTCTGCTTGGCAACTACAAAGGTGGAAGAGCAACCACCAGTATGTAGGTCGTATCGTATATTTATATATGTTTAATGTCGACAGTAACATAATCCCCAAATGAGTATCGCAGCAAATCTTATGAAGGTGTGTATGTGTGTGTATACACACCTTTCAAGTTTGCCACACTCATTTTGTAATTGAGATGCCTAATGCTGCGTATAATCCACATCAGAGTTAGGAGGATACTTGGAAGCAACCTAAATGGGGAAGTAAGATTAAGTATGAAAAGCTTTTTATTTATAACGCTATTAGTTCCACTGTCACTGCCAATTTTACTACGAATTTTGCCTTTGAAGGAACTTGAGTGAAAAGTTCTGACATTTATACGTTATACACGTCAATCAGGGGCTGTTTAGCTTTGCAATGCATAGAAAAGCTCATATGTGTCTTTAACAGAAACAAATTGGTTTAGGTAGCGGATAACAACAGCATTACTGTCATATAAAAATCTTGCTTTTTTACCTAAAATCTAAGAGTTAGGGCTAACTTCGGGTTGAATTGAAGATATGACTTCTAATACCTTAGCCTACGGGTTACAAAGTACAGTTGAAGCAAGAAACATGAACTTGCAAAGTACCTTTTCATTATTTAATGACGGCTTGACACAAACTTGAAAAGTAACAGACCTTGCAACACGTGTCTTTTTCGTCTTTGCAACTTCGAAGCTTTTGAAGCTGTGTAAGGATTGACGAAACGCGACAAAAAAAACTAAGTGGGAACGATATTGAATGCTTATTTGTATTCAAAATGCTACTAAGCTTACTACACATTACATGCATTTTCTCTGAAATTTTTTCTTAATTTAGATGCCAAATTGCCCTTTTTTAGCTCTGCATGTTCTTTGTATAACAGCTATGAGAAAGTGATCTGGGTGTTTGCTCTTTGTCTTTTCACTGAAAAAATATTAAAAAGTCTCTTTCATTGTTGTAAATATAGTACCGAACACTCACACTTTGTTGACTTTTCTTTGATATAAAAGAACGCTTTACAGGCAGCAGTAGCATTTTTAAAACAGATCGATCGCAATCTTTATAACTCGGCTTATGTTGTAAAATACTTCAGAGTCGATTGCGTTAAAATTGCTCAATTATTTATATTTAAGCATATAACAAAATTTACTGCGGGTATTAACTGTAATTACAGTTGGAATATAACAAACAACACCCACAGCCGATAAATCTCCACAGTTTTATTTACAAATAAAATTACACACGTGCATACCTCTAAGGATATTTTCCTGTATAAATGTGTGGGTGCGCCTGTGTGTGCTTGCAGGTGGTTTGATATCCGCTACCTCTTCCTTGCGCTTGTACATAAATAAATTCGAAGGTATAATGACAATTTTTGCATAAACACATGCACAAAAACGCACATACATTCATATATGTACACCGATTATTTACCACAATCGTGGTGTGTTTGTCTTTTGGACCATTATGCTGGTGGTAATAAAATTTGAAGCTTTTTTAAACGCTGCCTTGAAATATGCCTGCGTGTGTGAGAATGTGTGCATGTGTGGGTAAGTGTGTGGCACACGTGTGGAATCTCAGGTATTTTATGCTCTGTCTGTTGCTGAAATTGCTTCGATTATTTTTATACAACGCTGTAAATATCTTCACTCACTCATAACGCATGCATGTGTATGTGTAGCATTTTTGTTAGCAAATATAGTGTTGGTGTTGGTATGTTTGCCACTTTAGTGCACTGCATCAATTTGGTAATCATAAAATTTTCGTTTACTCAGCAAAAATGTGTATCGATGGAAAATACCAGCCGGAAAATGTTTTTATTACAACACATTAGCGCCAAACGCAATTTACGATGTTTGAGCGGCACGGAGGGGAATGCTGATCGTAAGAACAACCATAAAAGAACGCGTACAAGTATAACGGTAGTATGCAGGTGTGCAAAATAAAAACAATCGACGGCAGGGATCAGTGTCGAAATTTATTGTGCTACTGTTGCCTCGCAGGGGCATGTGGGGGGAGGGGTATACAATTTGTAGTATGAGTTGTACAAACAGCTCAATTGAGACATAAATCGGAAAATTGTTTTTTAATGATTTCTGACTTTTCTGCTAGTTTGTCCATCGAAACATGTATTTTGCTGTTCCAGGTAAGATAAGAAGTTTTTATGTGCTCAGGGACTAGGCTTCGAATGCGGCCGATTTTCGGAAATGAGATCCAGTGA
This sequence comes from Bactrocera zonata, assembly GCA_037783105.1. Taxonomy (NCBI): domain Eukaryota; kingdom Metazoa; phylum Arthropoda; class Insecta; order Diptera; family Tephritidae; genus Bactrocera; species Bactrocera zonata. The sequence goes on along the minus strand of JBAWJQ010004226.1, from coordinate 2,419,275 downwards.
CGCTTATCAGTTGTTAGACGGCTAACTTAGACCTCAATATCATGTTCAATGGATAGCGGCTTGGCGACAGTGAAGTCTTTTCCACTAGTTAGCGTGGATGACTTAATATTGCAGGTTCCAATAGAGTTTGGAGGGAATCATTCAACTTTGAAAGATTACCTAATTTATTGCAAAAAGTTTTCTAAGAACTTGAAATTCACCTACAAGCGGAAATTACTACCATGAATATTTGCATTTCACATTAGTGACCCCATTAAAACATTGCGACCTGCACTTTCGTTCTCTTACTGTTGTGTTTCATCACTCGATTAATGGCACAAAAAAGGAGAGGAAGGAAAATATGAACATTTTTCAAAGCCGAACATTTCAAGGCAACCAACATTTGACGACAAAATCATTACACATTCTTAAACTATTGTTCCGTATGAAGGCCACCATCAAGCCAAACCCGTTAAATAAACTGCTTTCGCCAATGCTGCACATCAGAAAATCCATTCCTGATTACTCGCAATGAAAGCACACGCAACAACAGCGAAGACGCTGACTCTTTGTTGTTCCTTCACATCAAAAAAGTCATTTTCGCACGTATCTTCTTTTCTTCTACTTTCCTCATACAGCGATTTAATAGCGCGCGCTGCTTGCTGGAAATTGCTTTGCGGCACATGAGTTTCTTCAATATTTTCTCTCACATTACGCAATGCTTTTTTTACCTTTGGCTTTTACGCATTTGCGTCAAGTATAAGTTTTATGAAGGACATGTTTGAAATCTGATATTTTCAGTCATTTTTAAAAGTTAACCAGTTATAAGAAACCAAAAAGTTTTGCTTGAAAAATATGTAAAACAGTTCATATAATTTGTTTTAAGTCTTCATTTTTTGAAATAATATCTTTTTGTAAATTATTTATAGTCTCTGCAAAAGGAAGACTGCACAGATGAACACAAAAATTGGAACATTTATACTCAAGAACTGACTGATAGAAGTATTAGAATTATATGAATCTTATGCTTTTTAGTTAGCCCTAAGATTCAAAAAGAATCATGGCTCCATCACTTCACTCCGCAGTCACTCGACAGTGATCTAAGTGGACTACACGCGATGAGTCAGTAAAAACCGTATTCTGCTGATCTGATTCACAGAGATAGCAGATCTTAAAAGAATACTTGGTGGAAGAAATTTTCGTCGAATGAAGAGATGATCGCCGAAACTGAGACCAATTTTGAAGCAAACCACAAATCGTACTACAATGGTATCGAAAAGTTGGTGGTTCGGTGTAATCAGTGTATTACCCTCGAACAGAACTATATATTTGCAATAAAATATGTGAAGTTTTTAATTAATAATTATTTCGGTAACTTATTTCTGACTGTTAATCTATTATAACTCTTGGAGCTTTCTTCTACTTTGAGTTGATGAACCTATGCTCACGGTGGTTCTGAAATATTCGCCTGTATACTCATATATTATCTTCTACTTTATTACCCAGCCATAACTGGAAAAAATTTTATCTGAAAGCATTCAATGAAGTTTATTGCGGTATGAGTGTGTAGTGCAAAAGAATAGCTTAACAAAACTGCTGTCAATTGAAAATATGGCCCAATTTAAGTGTCTTTATTTCTTGTATAAACTGTACATTAAAGTTTTTCTTTTACGACATAAACTATTATAACCTTTTTCTAAGTGAGCACTGACATATTAAATAAAAAGTCTCTAATTTACACTCACCTATCTGCTTTCTTAACGCCCGACCACATGGCCGCCGAAACAGGTGGCATGAAACGTAAATTGCCCACAGGTGGCGAAGCATATGGTATGCCGCGATACGCTTCCACCGGATCCAAGTGCCGACCTTCAAGTTGTACAATAACACCGGATATGGCGCCGTTGCGTGTATGTATAATGCGCGAGGATAATTGCGCTGGCAGTTGATCGCCATGTGTATGACTATTGACGTTGTTGTTGGTTATGCCGCCACCGACATTTTGCCGACTACTACGTCCGCTACTGCTACTAACACCAGCACTGCCAGCGCCACCACTACTGCTACCGGCACCACCCGCCAGTGAAGCGGATTGTAGCATTGAACCAGCGCCGGAGGTAGCAGATGCGGCGCTGCTGCTTGTCAGCGAGAGCGATGGACCCAAAAATATATTATTGGCGGTCAGTGAGGCAGTTGTTATCGGTGAGGAGACTAGCGACATTTGCAAGCTATTGCCTTCGGACGCTAATGCGGCGGCTGACTGCAGGCGATTGTTGTTGTCCGTTAATGAGGCGGCGACAAGCGCTCGAAACACCGCTGAGGAGCTGCTACTACTGCCTCCATACACCGTGATATCACGTGCGCTGCGGCTGTAATTTCGTGTGTTGGCATTTTGATTGTTCGCGCCATGCGATGCTGTTGCCGCTGTAGCGAATGAGCCACTGTTGCCGCCGCCACCGCCGACACATGCCAAGAGTAGGAAGAGTATGGAAAGTACGGTGGTGTTTGTTTGCAGCAAGTAAAAGTAACGCGGTAACATTATCATAATGGCGCTATGTAGCACCCCTCTTAGTTTATGACTCTGGTTGCAGCGAGGGATGCTGCCGCTGTTGGCGTCGCTGCTGCCTTACTGCGCCCGCTTGATGCTTGTTGGCTGCTTGGTGCTAACTGAAATGATTGTTATTGCTATTTATGCACCTAACGGCTTGCGTTTAATGGCGCACTCCGTTTATAACGACGGTTAAAATTATGCCATGCACTTGCTGCTGTCGCGGCTTCCTGCTGTCCTTGTTTCAACCGCCATTTCGCAACAAATTCATACAACTTTATATTACCAGCAGTTTTTAGAATTTTAAGTGTTTATTAGGTAAATTGCTTTTCTTGTGTTAATTGCAAAAGTTGCCGCGTTTAGTTGTGCATAAGTTGCCTCAATTTTCCGTAGACTTCGATCTAATTTTCATGCTAATTAGCGACTTCATTGTTCATTTTATGTTCTATTTTCAATCTTCTCCTTCACTCTTAGATTTCTTTAAGCTTTCTCCATATTTTACTAACGAACTTCTTACTTCTTCCTTCCTTGTCAAATCATTCATTCGTTTTTTGTTGTTCATAATTTCATAAATTATTTGAATAGTAAACATGCTACTCTCTCGCAGTCTCTCTGAGGTGATGCCTTTGAGTTCCACTGATCCATTCGTATGAGCATTTGAGTTTTGTTATATTCGTAAATATATTTCTAGAACCGAGTACACCTTTCAACATTTGTCCGTGAATCGGTCTTCACTGCGCAAATCTAGAAGAAAGTGAAAAATTAAATTTTTTTGAAATTAATTATTTGCCAATAAATTATCATCGGACTATGTAGGCTTTAAAACCTTATAAGCATATCAAATTGATAGTCTAGATATAATTTTGCGTAATTAACAATTTGATTGAATTAAAAATCGCTAGATGGCAATCTTATCAAAAGAAGTTTAAGCTGTAGAATTCCTTTAACACATTTCTTTTGCTCATATTGTGATAATAATAGTTTATCATTTGGCTTTGACATGATTTTGAAAGTTAGACACAAAAGATGTTTCTGTTTAGCATAAGCCCCATCTAAGTGCTGTCCAGTTGGTGCCACTTTGTCTGGACACTGCTTCTATGAAAAGATTTCAACAACCTATCCCTCTGATAAGTTGAAGGGGTGACGTGGCATCACATTTTGCTGGAAACATTCAGTAAATTCGAATGATTGCAGAAGATTATTTAAAAAAAAAAAATAATAACAAATGAAGCAGAAACCTTTCTCTATATTGCAACATCTACCACAGAGTTCATCCCTAAGGCCTGCCATTAGAAATCTATAATCCAATAAATAACAAAAAAGCGAGAGCTAACCAAGCTGACAACAATAAAGCTCAACGTAAATTTTTTAATAAACAAAGCAAGATGTAATCACATTAAACTTAAAGGAACTCGTCTGATCCATGTAAAGAAGTAGGCAGCGTTTACTGCAGCCAAAATCTAGTTAGCATATTAAACTTAAACGCAGCGCAAATGCCACTTGCGACAATCCCTGCATTCTTCTTCTTCCGCCCACTAACGCGTTCACAAGCTGCTCACACAATGTAAAGTTGTCGCTGCAGGTGTTGCAACACCATAAAAAAAGAGTAAAATGAGAACAACAGCAGCTTCAGCCAACTCGCACTCAGGTAGTTAAAATTGCAACAACAACACGAACTGCATTTAACATAACAAAACGTTGTTAAATGCACTGAGGCGCATATGCAACACTTCATAAACACATGCATGTGAGCATTATGCAAAAACAAAAAAACAAAAACAGAAAAATGTGGCCTGAAAATAAATGCCGACGAGCAGAGTAGCTATTTGTTACGTATACGCCGTGAGGTTGGCTTGCAAATAGGGAAGTTAAGCCTGTGTGAGCTGTATGTAAATTGATTGGAACGAGTGTGTATAAGGAATGCAGGTAAAAAGCAGGGAAGAAGCAGCAACTAGCATGGAGCTCGTAACGTTCCTCCACAGAAAGGAAGCATGAAAACAACAGAACAACAAAAGCAATAGCATAGCTGACAACTTCAGCAGTATGACAATTGTCCTTAGGCTGGGATTTAAATATCCGCGCGAGCGAAAAGTAGCGTAACGTAACGCAGCTGAGCGTGAAACAAGTGCAATTGCAGTGCGGATCATTGCCAGCAATAAAACAAAAACAAGCGTCAACTGTAGCCCAAGCGGCAATAGCAGCATGCGCCTGCAGCCGACACATTCTTTTGAATCGTCAGAAGGCATTGCTGCTTAAGGGCGACAAAAATGTACGTAAGGCTGTTCATTGCAAAAGCACATATATCAGTATTGCCACGTTTTGCGTTGCATATAACTGCTGTTATTCTTGTTATCTTATATGGAATCACTATAGTTTTTGTGAATATAAAAAAAAAACTAATCTGAATTAAATAATGAGTGAGTTCTTTTCTTATCTACCAAGGAGGTTTTTAAATTTTATCACAAATATTTCTTTTATCAGTGTAGAAATTTTTAGAATAAGATTATATAACTAAACAACATGTGTCCATGCTGAGAGGTTGCTTTTAGTTATGTTCAGATATTTCAATCAATCTTAATAAAAATTTATTTTATTTATTTTATTTATACATATTTTTTGAGGTATCAGTTGAGGATGTCCAAATAGATATTGACGTACAGTTTTTTTGAACGCAATCCTTAAACATCTTTGATTGTTTGCAGGTAATTGTTTGCACAAGCGCTTGAAAGATAATCTGGCAAAGGTAGACGGAAAATGCTATAAAGCTTAGCTTCTCACATTTAAAAATTATTAAATTTCGCTAAGTTGTGAAAACTTTACTTAAATCACAATATTTCCTGTCTTTTCAACATCAGGTATCACATATCTTTATGTAGACAAGGTTACATATGACGTGTCCAAAGGGCAGTCGTTACAGTTTCTCAGAACCGTATATTATCTAAGTTTAATTTCCTACTTGGGCTTTGAGATTTACTTCTTTTTTAATACAGGCTAACAGCAAAGATCACCTCATCATTTGCATGTCAGTTTCTCGATATAAAAATGAACAGATAAACAAATTATTTCAGTTGCTTTAAAGCGTTTTGTTCTCTTCCGTTGGAATCATTCAGCACTAAGCCTTTAGCTATCGCCAATACCACGGTCGTTGCTTCCGCTCTTCATACTGAAAAAGTGTTGACCATTTTTGGTGCGAAGTTTGAGTTTCTTTGGAATGCCTTTGTATCTGGAAGATTCCACCTGCATACATTGGGCTGTCGTCATTTACTTTCCACCTGAAGATATTCGCTTAGTCTAAAGTACGAATGTTGAAATGTATGAAAATAAGTTTTACTACTCAGTACAACATTATTTACTTTAGATTAGTATTAAAAAATCCAATTACGCCACATTGCCATGCCAGCAGCACAACAATTCAATGCTGGGTTTATGTAAGCACTCTCTGCACGTGCGACTCCGTTAGTGGATAAAAACTGTAAGTGTCGTGCAGCAATACAACTACAATTGTAATACCGTGAATTGCATAATCACTTACACTTGCGCACAACGTGCCTGGCACATACCCCACTTATGATGCACCTGCGCGAGCATTAAGCGTCTGACTGTTGAATGAATGCCACAGATGCGCAGCTATCAGGCGGCCACGGCATGAGCCAGCAAATGCATTCGTACGAAAGCTCTTTACCACCATTTACATACGCACACATATACATACATATGTACAGGTATACCAGTGTGCGTAGTGAGCCAGTTAATCCAATGGAGTGTGTGCAACATGCAACAAACAAGGACAAGGCCGTTGCCGTTGTCGTTGGCATTGTAGTTGGTGTTGGCGTTGCCAACTGCATTTCATTTAATATCAGACAAAAGCAAAGCCATTAGCAAGACAACAATATAAACGCAATAAGAATAACGGAACGTCAGCAACAAAAACAACACACGCCAACAATGAAAATGGCATGCAGTGTATGTGTGTCTGGGTGGTGGGTGGGTTGAAAGCACATTTTCGCTCGTTTTTTACAGCGAGTTCAGCTGGCGCACGCTTCTTGATGTGTAAAAGCACTCTTCTGTATTTTCATTGCGGCATAAAAGTGGCATTTGAATTGCATTAACTTGCTTGAGTTGGAGCTTACGAAATTCTTACTTGAATGCGTGTAAAGAACGTGATGCGATAGCGCATTTAAGTTCCTGGAGAACAAAGTGAATCTTAAAGAGCTTCAACTTAAAGTTAATTAACTTACTGGAATTTTGAGGATACTTGCAATATGGTTGATTTCATTTAAAACTCTGAGTTTCTGGGAACGATGCTGTTGTTGTTGAAGAGGAATTGCAAAAGCTGAGAAATAGCAATGGAAAACTTGAACTTATATTGCTATTCTTCTATCTAGTTAATGCTATTGCACGTACTGAGATTGAAATTAGAGTAGCACCTCTTAGGAATGTGCACAAAACTACGGAAGAATGCTTTTTCAGTGATTTTGTGTTGTCTAATTCTTGACTGAATTATTTCGTTTGGCCTAATATATCTTTTTCTCGATTTTGACTCGACTTCCAATAGATTTTCATATCTTAAATTGGTTTCACACCTACTCACCTATTTATAAGACTGAAAGAACACTTCTCCAAAAAGTAGAAAACAGATTTTAAATTATAACTGGCAGAACTCTGATTCCATTGTAGATTATGCCAAACCTTAATATGTGCTATGTGGGATTTTCCGTTTCTAAAGTTTTTTATTTTTCATCATTTTTTTGGTAGATATTTTCTGATATTTTCTTAGATACGAAATTCATAGACCACTTCCATATATTCCCCTACACTTTGGACCACAATTTCTTATTTATCCCAGTAATATATTCACTATGGAATGGAGAAATGTAAGCTATTCTGTCAAGTCAAATATTGCATGCGATATTAAACACTTGACCCCAGCAATACATAATCAGAATTTATTATTGAATGCCCAAATTATTAATGTGAATAGGTCCACAAAAGATCGTTCCACTAAAGTGATGGTTTCATCACATGTTCTCTTTGTTGCACTTCCTTCCCAAGAATAAATGCTTAATATCGATGTAAAGAACTAAAACATCGAAAATTTAGCTCATACCGTTGACAATAAGTTCTTTTACAACTTCAGCTTCCAAAAAGTCAAGCTTTTATTGATTAAAACAGGTCTGGGGGGTTCTCCTCACAGGTTTCTCCTTTGCATACCAGTTACCATCGCTAAAGCTGATTTCACAAAAAAGAATATTTTTCATCTTCATCGATTGATGTGTATTTGAGAAAAAAAATCCTCCCGATTTGTAACAAGTTTTTCAGGATCAACCTTTCCCAAAAAAACAAAAAAAAAAAATAAGAGTTTCATTGAGTACTGTTCTGTTCTTTTCTATCTCGAAAAATAACATACCAGGTTCAGTAGTAATAATTAGTGAACTGGTACAATTCAATAACCAGTTACCTCTAAGTATTGCGGAGAAAAGTGGATAATTTCATAATAAGAGTATAACAATGTAGGATTTCTTAACCGTTTTTACTTTCAAAGTCAAATCTAAGGTAATTAAATAGCTAGTAAATTAACGCGTAATAAAAACCGGTACTTAATGGCGATAAGAAAATAAATAAAAGGCCAATTAGGCGGCTTAAGAAGCGATTGTATTTCTTGTTTATTGGCTCCAGACCGATGATAAAAATACAAATAATATAGTAAATTGTGTGCGGCACTAAATCAGATTGCTTTGGCGCGCAACAATCGACGACAATTAACAATTTAAATATTGTTTACTAACGTAGCACAAAGTCCTAATGAAAACAATAAGATTCGCAGTTCATTGGCAATTATTTACCAAAGTAATTTACTCGTTGTAAGCAGCGACTTTATCAACTTGTAATACTTTTCACTTGCGCGGCTATTTGGCCGCAACGGACGTTGGTTAACTTAGCGATGCAATTTATGGCATTGGTGGGTGGGCACAAGTATATAAAGCCAATAACAAAGGGGCCAAATGAAAGCAAGCGAATAAGTAATTGCCAGCGGCACAACCTTCACTTCAACAACAGCAAGTAGCAGCAAGTACAACAACAAATAACGGTACAATATGCATATATACAGCAAGTGGTAAGCGAGTAGTTACTCTACTTGCTTTGAACGAGCAAGAGTGGAGCACAAAGACTTTGTGTGTAATTAAAAGCTGTAAAATATGGAAATGAGCCAATGCGCGTAAAAGCTAAGTGGAAATTAAAGCACACGAAAAAAATGCCATAAAAAGGAATTTACAAATATCTTGACTTGAGGCGGTGTGTGCTTAATATGCGTGGAGCAAAATTGAAAGTTCCAGCTTTTTACTCTGGAAGGCAAACGGAAAATTTTTAACTCAAAGGAAGAGTAAGTGGTTCGAAAAAATACTTATTGGTATCGTAAAGCGATACCTTGCAGAGCAAGGCAGAAATGCAGAAAGTGAAAATATGTCCAAGGTATTTAGCAGCTAAATATCAACAGCGTCGGTGTGCACTCAATTAATTAAACCGAATATTCAAATGAGAATTTATGCAAACTGTTGGCCAATCTGGTTGAAAGTGCAAAATGAAACTGAAACCGCCAGTAAGAGTCGAAACGTCATCAAAACGTGGAATGTGGTGGCGAAAAAAGTTCAAATATTTATTGCGAATGGCAGTGCTAGTTGTATGTTTGTATGTGTGTATGTATACCTACGTAGTTGTGTGTGTGTGGCTCAGTAAAAAACTGTGTCACGGGCACTATGCCATTGCCAGTGTCATCGTCACGGAGCTGCCGCTTCCCACACAGCTCTCAAGCGAACGCCAGCGTGCACTCGCTGCCATCCGCAACTAATTACGCGGTAAATGTACTGCATAATAATTCCAGTTCACATACAAGTCTGCCTGCCCGCGCATACGATCATGTTTACCTACAATGTAGTAACAAAAATGTCAACCAGACGTAAACAAAAACAGCATTTTTTGAGGAGTAGCATTACAGACTTCGGCGTAATGTCAATACTTTGCATATACGCCTTACCGTAAGCTATAAAATTGTTTGCTTTTATGCAATTAATGGCAAATTAATTTATGGAACACTGTAAGAAATTCATGTTTAATTGATATTTTACTTTTGATATATTATCCCTGCTTTAGCAGTAGCATCAAAAAGTTCAGATTACACAAGTCTATAGTGAAAGGGGTAGCTTCCTGGTAAATACTGGCATAAGATGAAAAAATATAATATTATTAACAGCAGCGAGAAAGAAAATGAAAGGAAATAAATATATCTGCTCTTCTTCCTCTACTTCTTTTACTGCCTAAACTTTGGTAGAGCATACTCAAGAGAATATTGTTCGGCTATTCCGACGAGCTTATCCATTTATTGTCAGTTCGCATCATAAATCTTAAAACCGAATATATCGAACTATATCTTAAGTTCTCCACAATGCTTTTTTTCCTACAGGGTAGCTTAAATATGCTCACAAAGGAAAAGTAATTGATTTAGCTTATTTGATTGCAGTCAAGGCGAATTAAATTTATTTTTCAATACATACAAATTACCCAATAAGCAGTTTTATGTAGCTGTAATGCATCAACATTAGAGCGTGTTGATTTGCAGGGAGGCAAAAACAACGGTATAATAGCGTTTGCGGGAAATTTTCTGATTTAAGTCTGAACAACATTCCCTAAAAGATTATATGTTTAAACCCGGTTTTGAACCAACGATTTATAAGTTTATTTTTTACAGTGATCGTAAAAATTTGTTCGTCAGTTTGTGCGATATCCAAGTGAAATTTTGATGTACATTGATATTCTACTAATCATTTTCGGAACCTGACCGATTGGACTACTGTATCACACTACTCCCATACAACCGATTATAGAGAGTTTGTAAACTTCACCATAAAACCCGTTAGCTCGAAACCAGTTTTAGACTCATAATCCTTTGGGAAAGTTTGTTTAGAATGATCCGTAGAACATTTCCTGCATTTTATAGAAAAAAAAATCGACCCACTCTAATGTACATGGCTTTGTACGTACAAAAGTTTACATTGGTTTGCGCGACTGTGCAAATTTACTTTTCTCCTGCATATTTCAAGATTTGCTTATGTGAATGTATGTGCAAGTGTGTATGCTTTGTGCAAATGTCGCGATAAATTGTCAGTTAATTGATTTGTAAATAATTAAATTAGTCGAGCATTCTAAATGTAATGCGAAGGGGTACAACAGATTTGTCTTTTGTGAGGATAATGCACGTATCTTATTTTGTCTACAGTATGTCAAATAATACGTGTTTAAATTATTACCGGGATATATCTATAACTTTTTGTAGCACCCTAAAGTTAAAAATCAGCACTCCTAAATGTATGCAATGGCTGTCATATTAAATGTATGTGTATGTACTTCCGCTAATATTTTGTAGATTATCTAATATGAAGATAAGTTAGAAGTAATCCGATATATTACTCTTGGTAGAAAATAATAATATTCAGTAACGGATGTGATGGATAAAGCAGATTGCATACTCGTGTCCTAGTTCTTGAAAAAAACGCCTCTCATTTTAATGAGCCGAAACCTTTTGCATTCTGGAGTTTGGCCTTAGCAGAAAGTAATCGATGATATCTACATATGCATGTATAAATGTGGCAACCCTGATATTTTTTGTTATTAATCACAAGAAATTATACTACTTCCAATGAACCAGTAAGAAAAGAAGTCGTTAGTTGGTTAACTCTTTCACTTTGTGGAAATTCGACAGAGGTTGCTAAGTAAGTATTTCTATTAAGAATCTGTAACTAAGATTGATTAAGCGTGGAACTACCTCTCACTGTTGAATGTGTATTGTTAATTACATTCTCTCTTTTATAAAGAAGAGGGTTAAAAATCCAGTAGTGATCGGAAGATAAAAGAGTTTCGAAAAAGATAACAAAATTATTTTGTTAAATATCGGTTATATAAATATTAATAATGAAAAATCCATCTTAATAGATATATAAGAACTTAAAACTCTCTCGATGATAAATGCTTAAAATTGTTACTTTTACGCTAATATCGAATTTGTTCATATCTAGGACGAAAGAGGGAAATAATTTTATAAATCATTTTTATCCACGTTGGCTCTACCACATAGGTATTTGATTTCTCCTGCTGTTTTAAATATACAAATCTCGAAGATGGTAAGGATGACCATGAGTAATCATAAAAACAATTTTGAGACTGGTTTCTGATTAAGATGATATATAAAAATAATTTTCGAATATTTAACTAACAATATCCAAGTAAAATACGGATCCATCGAAAATCTATTACAATATCATAACCTTTATTTTAGTAGGTAATTTCGGCTGGGTGCGGTTTGCCGGAAATGCCATAAAGCAGTATTGAGTAGATTTTATCGTTGCCGGCATAGGCGCCTGCATTCGGCTTTATTGCTTGCGAAATGCTCATGAAGTGTGCGAAATCATTGGCACAATGCCAAGCGAACAGAGCGGAAATGCCAACACAAACAATCAATATGGCAAATAGAGGGAAAACAAACAGCCATTTGAAGCGCACATACACAATTACACAATACACCATTTAGGACTAAATATATACTTGTCGCCATGTATACATATATATCGTATATATTTGCGCTCGGGAATGCACATAACTGCCTTGGCTAGCACATTTATCATACAACAAAGCATACTATTAATGTCCAGATAAGCAGAAAGCAAATCTCGATAAAAGTAAGGCTATGCTGAGACCCATTAAAATCAAGAAATGAAAACGAAGCCAAACGCATACTAGCAACTTGCGAAGCGGCGAAGTAGCCTAGTGGCGTGAAAAGCAATTGGGAGCAAAAGAGTGTGGGTTTGGTATGAATGGTGTGGAGGTGTATATAGCTTTCACCAAAAACGCGCCATGCCCATTTATTGATTTGGTTAGGTTTAAGTGCGAGCACAAAGTAACTAGCCAAGTAGAAGTGAGATTATTTTGTGGGATTTTGGTAAGGGAAAAAGCGTGTGGCAGAACGTTCATGGCAGACTTATGAACACACACACAAATACACACCATTAGCCAAGAGCATCAAACATGCTTTGTTGTTGGCAAATAATGCAAGCTGATCGGATCTCCTTCTCATCCTTTGAGCTGACCTTACATTAAAGTGCTTCCGAAAATTTAATAAGTCAACACCCAAGGACATCGGCACTTATAATGTAGGATATTGACAAACACAAAACTGTATACACTAAATATTAATTACTTCAATACATCTACAAACATTAGCATACCAGGGGAAGTCACAGAGTTTGTATAGAGGTGGAACTCTTTTTATTATTGATGCAAATGGGGAGACTCTCCTCCGATTGATATCACTTTTTAGAATTATTGTCGATTTAAGGTGAAGCTTATCAGACACACTTCGACAGACTAAACCGATAATTTTGAAAAACAAAATAGGCCAGAGAATATTTCAAAAACTAGAGAAACTCTATTTAACACCGTTAACAATCAATGGTTGCTAACATAGAATACCATTTATTTTTTTATTGAAAAAAAAAAATCAGACTTTCATCTAAGCAGCGGAAATCGTTATTAGATTAATCATTATTAGCGCATTACTGCATTTTACTGCTTCTGAACATCATTTCTGTTTTGATCTACCAGAGTTCGCAAGAGACTGCCTCGCATTTATCTTCGCTTTGGTAAAGCCCACAGAACATATATTTTGGGCTTGATCCAGGATCTTGTTACGTCCGTTTTTTTCTGGCTAAACAAGTGCATGCTAAAGAGAAAAAAATAAGAAATCATTGCCAGTGCTTTCTAAAGCCAAAAAGTTATCGCAGCACCCTCGCAAATATTTCCATCAAATCAAGTAGAATACGCGGCGCGTTTTGGGGGAAAACATGAAAGTAAATAAGCAAGTCAAATACTGAGTGCTAAAGTTTCCGCAAATAGCTATAAAATGCTTTTGGCAAATAGTTACTTGCTTTGTGGAGAAGAAATGTACACAAATCCGTTACATATATATGCATATATATTTACATATTTACGCGCGCAAACTATCCGACTTGTTAAATATTTGTCTGCACGTTGTGTTGTATATTCACTACAGTCGTCGCTGCGATAGAACTAATACCGCAAACAACTGCACGCCAAAATCGGAAATATATTATTCAAAAGTTTTCTTACGCGTGCACGCACACCAAGAATACATTTAAACACACACACTTTACGTGTAGAATATATTTATTTATGTATATTTACGGCAGTGCTGTAGATCTTAGGAGGAGATTTAGCTGTGCTTTAAAGGAAAGTAAATAGTTCCGAAGGGTTTTTAAGCTAGCTTAAGGGGTTACATTGGTTTCAGGCATAAAAAACTATTTGGGTCTTATTTAATTCTATAACATTTCTAGAATAATGTCGTCTCAAGATAAACGAATAATATTTTTAATGATACCGCCAAGTAATGTTGCTCGCTCGTTGCTGGCTATATAACTTAATCTCAAATAAATTTCACACAGATCTTTGAAATAGAATTTATAAGGTCATGAAGGAAGGATTTTGTATATGTTCCAATAAAAATATAAAAAACAAAACAAACTAGAGAAATTTTTACCAAGATTTGCACTTTTTTGTAAAACCGTCTGCCAAAAAATAGTCTCTTTTATTTATTTATTTTTGTTTTCCTTTGGTCCAATACCAAGTTTATAACCATAAATACGTGTTTTTTTTTTCTTTTCACTATTGATGATCCTGTAAGAAGTTGTGCTGTCAACGCGGAGGCACATTTCTTCCAAAAGACTGCAAGAGTTGACGTTATATTAGCGGAGTTTTGCATATTTTCCTTAAAAAATTTTGCGAAATTTTTACAAAATATATGTCTTTGGAATAATAAAATAGAAAAATAAAAATATTATTATCTAAACATAACTATGTTTTTTCTTCTTTTAGTCCTCAGACTTATTTAGGTTTTTATAGAAATGATATTTAATATAATTCTGAAAAAATGTGGTTCCTTTACCTTAGTTTATTTACGATAAATGAAGATATAACGATTTAATTTTCATTGTAATAGCATGTTACACTGTGAAAAGGTTAACTCAAAACCCTGCCTCGAACCCTTTTGATAGATAAAAATTATTCAATTTAGTGTCACCTTGATGTGCAAAAGCTAATATGCATATATATTAAAACACTTTCGCAATTGATTCGCACAAAATATTCAAATATAACATATAAATATATAATATATGTATATATATTTTTTTTTCTTTATGTGCCGCAGAGAAAATAAGTAGACCATAACTAAATCACATTGCCTGGTGATTGGCTCTGCCAAAGCTCGTTAAAATAAGTATTAGCAAATATATGGCATTCAATACTATTTACTTTTGCAAGCTTACATATACAAAAGCATATAAAGTGTGAAGCATGAGTAGAGTATTTTAATCTAGCAAAGTTTTGAAACAAACATATGTCTACGTTCCAATGCAAATATTGATAAAAAAATCTCTATCAAATGTCTGCTTGGGCAAGCGGAAGAAATATTGGATATACTATACATACATGCATATATGTCAAAATATTTTTTTGGAAAAATATGCTTTCTGCTGCTTTTATTTAAGAAAATTTCTGCTTGAGGGCATCCTTAAAGAGTTAAACTTCGTGATGAATTCTGAAGTGGCGATAATTTTGGTCTGATTCTGCTAAATAGGCTGATATTCGTCAAATAAATGGTGGCAAATGCAAGTGATCTTTACATGTCATTTGTTTTATTGCGCAAAATTTGATAAACTTTAAGTAAGAAAGATGCATGCAGATCATATTTAATGACTGTAGAGAATTATTTATCTTCGTTTCCATTTAAATATTTTATGTTATATAATTTGAGAGAATAATCTCATATCCTCTCTATCTCGTTACAAAAAAAAAACTTTTTTTATGTATTTTCTCATTTAATTAGTTTTCGTTGAAGAAATGAGCGTAGCGAAATGTGCACTGGCGAAAAATCTCAGTCACGCCCAAACCTCGGCAGTCACTCAAGTGAGTAAACAGCGCCGAAGTGCTTAATCCTAATTACGCTGCAGCAGCAAAGGAATAGTATGTTGAGAAAAAGTTGAAACAATGCGAAGGGAAAATACCTAACTTTCATGATTTGTTTGTAGGTTTTGTTAAATGCCGCCTTTTGATTATTTTATTTTGTTGCTCTCTGATTTAATGTTGTACAGGTATGTCTGCCGGCATATATGAACATTTGCACATACTGTTTTGTTTTTGTTGTTGTATTTTATATATTTTCAAAGAAAGTATTATTGCTCATGCGTTTGTCTAGCTAAATATTTCTATTATTTGCGGAGCTTTTGTGTACTTGAAGCATACTTCTAGATTAGAGGCTTGCGTTAAGAACCTGAAATCGTGTCTTTTTATAACTATTCACGTTCAGTTTGAAGAAATCTACCTTTTAACATGGGTTATTCAGTCAAAAACTATGATTGTGGTTGAGTGCTTTTAAGAAGCGCACAATTTCCTAGACAAACCAGTTACCATAGTAAACACGTATGTTTGATACTCATATTTCATATGCTTTGCCAAATTAATATTTCAATACTAACATTTATTTCCGAAACGTGTGCATGCGGTTAAAAAACTAATTCAATAAATATATTTCATTAAAGAACTCCTTTTGGTGTGGCTTGCATGCTGAAGTGAAAACGGTTTAGTGGATTCTTTCACTGTTCTTTATTTCTCCAGTTTTCGCACTTTCCAGTAAAGAATTTACTAAACAACATGTTGCACGAAACCTTAGAAGTGGTATTGCAAAATATTATCTTAACATTTCCGTTCTAATACATTATTAAAAACTACGAATAAGAACAAGGGAGGTATATATCTTGATATATATCTCTGATATATATCTACACATTTACTTACGAGTATCTACTCGCATTTACTGAGACGAAAACTTATAAAAATGCTGAAACTTACTGCGCTGCAGTTAAAAGGTAGCGCAGTAATAAAATGTGGGTCAAATAACAACGGAAGTCAATGCACCGATATGGGCCACGCATACCAATGCACCACTCTGTGCATGCATGTATTTGTATTTGCCCAGCAAGGGTTAGTGTGAGGTCACATGCGCCACTGGCTGGCATATTGCAACATGTGCAGGAGCGCGGCGAATGCGGCCACAGCGGCACACAGCCGTAAGTCAAAGATTTAGCGCAAAAATTATGACAGTTCAACAAATGCACAGCAGGAAAATAGTTTTCTGCTTACTCGCTCGTATTTGCCATGCGCTGAGGGGAAATGGCGGCCAAAAAATCACGAAGCAGAGACATGCATAGCGGGGCGTATAAATTAAAGAATTTCTACAAATACATATACATATACAATATGTTTATATATTTACATATTTGCTGTAATGTTTATATACAGACAAGCATATAGTTACAAGCTCGTATGTGTGTTTTGCAAAAATATAGTTTTATGGCTGCCTTACTTGGCAAACAAATGCGTCTGTTGGCAACGAGAAAACTTTAAGTAGTTTATAGCTTCTCTAAAAAATTAATGAAAAAGTTGTATCTAATGAAAAAAGAACGAGCAATTCAAAAGTTTCTCTACATCTTGCGCCCTTCTATGGAAACTTTTTGAGCTTCTGCGCTCTGCTTGCCTTTACATAGATTTTTAACAAAAACACAAACAACTGTAATGAGTGGCGAAATTGCGCGCTTAAGTCATCATTGCCAATCTAAATTTATACGTATAACTATGAAAAAATTGCAATCAAATTAAGCATCGAGTGAAAAAAATAAAAAATATATTTTAATGAAGCGAATGATGGTCCTGATTGCGAAGTCATTTATTAATATTTATTTAAATATTCCTCAGCAGGTTGCGCATATGAAGTCTGTTAAACCTTAAGCTTTCTAAAGATATTATTATAATTTACCTCGGCTTACGTTATTGATTAAGTTTGAAGAGTTTAGTTAATGGTACGTTAGTTCAAGTGTTTTAATAAAACTTAGAAAATTTTAAAATTGTAGGCTTCCTCCATTAGGTCAACTTCTTCTGCCAAATTTCTTAAATCGCCTTGCTATTTTTGCCAAAGGCTGCCGTTTGAAGGAATACGCATGACTCCGGCGACAAATACTGCTACTGGCCGTTACAAATACTTCGATTTTGGTTCCGAAGGCAAGCAAACTGGCTCCAGCATGCTTAACTATACATTAATAAGTTAAAGATGTTAGTGATAGTGTTTGACTAGCAGCACAACAATATGTATATTCTAACTTCAAGGCCGAATTGAGTATAAACATCCCGTATTAAGCAAACGTGGCGGTGCCTAAAATGTTGAGCAACTATTTTCCAACAATATCAATCGCCATTGAAGTGGACAGAGTTTTTGCAAAAAAAAAAAAAAATAATAGTGTAAAGCGTACCTCGCTATATGCTCTGCTCTTTCTGTGCGCCTAAAATTTGTTTGCATATTTTTTATTGCAAATTCAACTCATTTGCTTGCTCAGTTGTTAGTTCGCTATCAACACCATCAAGAATGACCCCTTAACTGCTGGGCCTGCCTCTCAGTCTGTTCCACGTAATGGTCATTTCATTGTTACGTTCATGCAACATTTCCCTATTTGAAATTGTTATTAAAAGTAGGCGCGGCGCGGCATCAGCGCTCACATGTCTGCGAAAAACAAACAAGCTCGTCACACAGGCATACAAACCGGTAAGTGTGTCTGCGTGTGCATGTGTGTACACGTTGGTACAGTAAGCAGTGTTTATCAACATGGCGCCATCTTTATTGCTGTCGACGAGCGCGAAAACTAAAAACGAAAAAAGAAGAGATCTGAAAAACAAAAACTGTCCTCGTGCTGAAAAAATTGCTAGGAAAAATATTGTTAGGAAAAAGTGGTTGCTAACACATGTTTTTGGTCAGTTAGCTGCCTTCTTTACTCGCCCTCTTTCATTTTGCTTTTGCAATTCAGTGTGTATAAAATTTGTATTTACATTGTACAGATTTTCGATTGCCTTTTTGTGTGCCCCAATTGTGATTCCAAATAGCAAATTTCAGCTAGCAATATACTGTTTACCATTCCACAGATTTCTGTTGAGTTTCTGTGGAAAACTATTGAAGTGACAGAATAATTTTGGACTATTTGGTTGTTGTAAACGAATTTCGTGAATTAGCAGTGAAAATTTAAGGCGTGTAGAGTATGAACGAATGTTAGAAAAATTAGATTTACGTATTTTGAGATTTTTCTTTATATATTTATGTATATTAAGATTTCGGTTTTCAAGAAGTATAAATTAATATAAATAAACAGAAAATAATAAAACTGATCGACCGCAGAAGACTGTTAAATTTTCAAATTATTTTTTAGTCGTAAGCGATAAATAAAGAACCAAACCAGAAAACTGAAATACGTATATACAAATATGTAACAAATCGGCTTTGAGTTTTTTCTTATCGGGTCTGTATTTTCAAATTTAAAAGAGAAGATAATTAGATCACTACATCAGATTTCGGCTTGGGCATCACCATTTTCGTGTTTAAAGAATGTTCGAAAGCTAAGGACTTCTCGGTTGCTCTAAAGTTGTTCACTAACATTAGAGGTTAGAAAAAGAGGTAGTTTCTGCTCATTTCTTGGTCGATTGCTAAATTTTGGCTTGATGGGACAAGACACTGATACGCGACTGCACACTCGTATTCCATATTGAATAAGTTGAGAAAATAATTAAAAATATTTACGAAAATGCACCAGCACTCCCCAGCTTGCAGAACGCATTGCAAGAAAAATGTCACTCATACGTCATGGCAGTCGGAAATTTTCGTGATTTCCATAATTTGTAACGCTCACTCATTATATTTTGAATAAAACTCAAGGACGAAATTTCGCGTTTGAACCACAACAACAACGTTGGGCGAACGAAATTAATTAAAGTAAAATTAAACTGCAGGGTGGCAAGACAGGCAGTACATATGTATAATTACATACCAGTGTAAAAAGTTAATGAGATTTCTTTGAGCCAAAGCAGCTTATTATTATTCCATATAAAATTGGCGTTAGGTAAAACAAGTTGGTCGTAGGAAAAGTGAGTGCTGAAGCAAATAAAACAGAATTAAAAAAACGTGCGCACAAAAATACACATGTACATAGGTAATAAGTCGATTAATACACACGCTTGTAACACGCTGCGTCATGTGTATGCAACATTTACAATTTGGCGTAAATCTGCGCTATGCCATGCCTGCAAGCGATGCCTGAGCAGATTTGCGAAAATGATTTGAATGGAAAATAATTGCTACATACCGACTGACACGTAGGCAGCAAGATTTTCACTGAAGAAATTTCCACGAACGCACGTGCATAAATTTATGTACATATGTGTGTGCACACCCTCGAAGATGAAAATCAGCGCAAATTAATTTTGCCAGCACAGTGGCGGCAACGAAATAATATATTTAAGGCGAAAATTTGCAAAAATTATGCCACAGCTTCGAATGCTCGCGCAAATTTTTTATGTATGTCGCCTGCAGCCTTTTACACGCCGCAGCATGCATGCATTTACTTACAAACTAACTAAATTTTTGTCGATTATGCGTTCGCAGAATTGTGGGAAATTGCAATTATTTTTGATGAGATTTATTATTGTTTTTGGATTTTCGTTGAAATTCTGCATTTATTTAGACACTTTTTGTGTTTGCTGTCACCTCTTTGATGTCGTTTAAAGTTTAATGGAGTTTTAAAATAATTTCTAAAATATCTTTTTGCCGGAAAATCAAGTAGAAACATACAATATTCTGGCGATGGCAGTTAAATTCATGAGGTTTTATATTACTGACGTGAATTCTAGTCTTATTCTAACAGACATGAAACAAAATTAAAAATACCCACTATAATGACCACCAGAAAGACTGATAATTTGATATCTTTTCTATGAAGAACAAAAGCTTCTAAAAAATTGAAAATCGATTCTGCTGATTCTGAAAACAGTGTTCGCGATAGCTCTTATTCTACGGATATCAAAGTGATCTGTCGAACATATCGTGCGTTTATATTCGAGTATAGGGAATCCTCTTGGAAAGTGATTGCCGCGCAAGCTCACAATCGGCACTGAGCTTATGGTTTGACAAGTTAATAAAGTCAATACTAATATTGCAGGGATTGAGATTCGAATTCTTTTGAATTTTTTTTCTCCTCCCAGCGACATCTTCTGTAATCAGGTTTTATGAGGGGTACGTTGAAACAAAAATCCTACGAAAAAAAAAAAATTTATTGAAAAATTTGAAATTCGCTATTATCGATTTATCGTCCTCAATCTATTTTACATTGAACAATAAACTCCAATTTGATAAAAAAAATGGTTTTCCTTTAAATGAACTCTTCATTTGCATGTGAATAACGCGAAAATTGTTTATGTTTATATAACAAGTTTATATCGACTACTGAATTGTTTATTTTAACAATATGCTTTATATCTCTCCTAATTTACTTGGAGAGCTAATTGAATTTCATCAAAATATTGTATGCAAGTATACATCAGCCCATACTAATCTCTATTTTTCTATATATTTCAAGTTTAAAAATAGATTTCTACCAAAATATTTTCCTTTAAAATGAATGGATAATATTGTGTGACATTTCGATTATATTCAAGTTCAAATATGTGGTATTGAACAAATAAAATAATAAAGACATTCACATATTTTGCCGAGCTTTGGCAGTTACCGAGCCATCACCATGCCACTTTACAAAACTGCATGTATGATTTTTCGATATTTTTTTTTTTTTCAAAGATAACATTTTGCTAAACCAGCAATTTATAATCTTCTAAATCAAACATCAGAGCACACCAATACATACAAATTATATAATAGGTAAAAGCCAATATAAACTTGGATATGAACAATGCTTGAGTTGGGCGAGTGAAGTGAGCAAGGCAGTTTGACCTTGATCAGATTAGCCACAATGTCACTGACGCAACCCGATTCGATAGTTTTTGTGCCAATTAATTAACGTTACGGCGCGCTTTTAGCATTCACTGTTGCTTAATTGAGTGGTAGAGGAGATAACTCTATTGTCTTTGGAGAGTTCCATACCTCCTTAAATCTCTCGCTCCTTCCCTCGTACACACATCTACATAGGCTTATTGAAATCAGCGCACGTAATTATGTAAGTGTCTATAGAAGTTTTGTTTGTTTTCTTTAATCGTATAGAAACTTTCGTTGCATGATACACATGTGCCCTATCCGTCGTTCTCCAACTATTAATGCAACAACAAATATGCAGTTTGCGTGACTATTTTTTAGAATGTTTGTGCTCTATTTTCATTAAACAAATATATTTTCGCGGAGCTTATTTTTAGTTATTCCATCGGGAGCATTTACGTGACAGCCACGAGCTACAAACAAGCTAGGAAGTTGGGTAAATGTAGGCAGGCATGTGATCATGAATAAAATTTTGTTAATTATCAGGTAGCCGCTGACTTTACTGGCAGACGTATACATGTATTCGAATATTACTTTTACTACACAAACATCTAAATATTATAAACTGTGTCAGTACGTAAGTAAAGTGTACTGCCCGTGGGCCAAAGTGCTTGTTCTTTACACATTTCATTTGGACTAAAATTTAAAATTATCTCATGACTAGGTCAATGAATTATAAATTTGTTACTATTCCGTTTATTCGGAGGTATTTTTTTAGTCACAAAATATGACTACTTTTTCAAGTAATTTGTGTAGAATTTCGAAATCAAGATGACCAATTTTCAAATCACATCTATTACTGACATTACGTCATCTTGCTAAAGGACCCTTTCGATGCGTTTATTGCATCAAGATTTCCAGCGGCGGTTCCATGAAAGAAACTAAAGCAGTCACTCTTTGCTCAAGCCTTGTCTTCTCGTGCCATAAACGTTTAATGTCAGCAGCACTTTCTTACTCTACTCTATGTAGACGGAAATCACACTCTCCAACAATTTCTTTTCTGAAATTCAATGTCACTCACTTAAACAACTTTGACTTTAGTATGTGCTTATGTTTAAGTGAGAATTTCTCCTTAACGAAGTTAATATTAATTAAATTTTGTGACATGTGATTAATATGAAATAAGTGTAAGGCAATTTATTTCCACACTTTATGTTTCTGAATTCTATCAATCAATCACTGCGCTTTGTAAGTCAAACTATTTAAGGGCATATCATCAGTTAAACCAATTATTCATTTTCAAATGCCTCTGGCTTTCTGTATAGCTTTAAAATCCGATAATTTATCTCTGAAAAGAGAAATTATTATTTTTATAATACAATGCAATTGTGCTCGAAAATGAGATGGCAATGAAAGTAAACACAATTACATGTATGTATGTATATTATATTGGCGTTAGTCATCAATCGTTTAACGAAATCCTCAATAACATTTTTTTTTTACATTCACACATTGCGGCACAGTGTGTCATTTCAACCAATTGGCTTTGAATTTCAAAGCTTAATGAAATTATTTCTTGACGCTTCGACGTTTTCTCAAATGGTTTGGTTTAATACAAAATATATTTTACTCAAAGACTCCTATCTTCATAAATTTCTTCGGTTTTTTATGCTGCTTAATTTATTATTAAAAATTTACTAACTTATGACAATTTTCTATTTTTTTATATTTTTATTTAAAGCATTTAATTGCAGTAAAATAATAAAAAAAAACAGTTATCGACATTCTTTATAATATTTTTCGATCTTTATTTTTTACGTTTGAGCAAATTGTCCCACTGTCCTTCACTTGTTATCGCAAAACCTGTATTTTCGCTTGCTATTTATATTCGATGTGAATGTTTTGTTGTTCCTAATAACTTCTGCTGCTGCTGTTGTCAGTGCGAGTAATTGAATTCTAATTTATGTAAGAGGTTTTGAGTATTTTGCTGCAGGTCCTTGTGTGTAAATAGTACACAAAATACGCTCTCATTTCGAGTCAAGAAATCAGCAATAAATTGATACAATAAGCCTTATATGCATGCGTGTATGTATGTATGTATATACATGTATGTATAGAATGTATATTTACATGTATGGCATTACTTATTCGAATAGGCATTACTTGTGTTAGATAAGTATGTTTGGCGTATTTGATTTTAAGTGTTTTGTATGAAAGACTTAAAACTGTCACAAGTTCAGTTTAATCTCATCTTGAATGATTTTTAATGCTTGTAAGTATATTTGTTGTTAAAATTTAATTTTCCTATTGTATTTGTTGTAATAATTTAATGTGTTTTTACCGCATTTATATTTTTGGACGTTTCAGCAAAGCTTTCAATTATAGCATACCTTTCAACTAGGCTCTTAAATTTAAGATGATTTTCCTTATAATGTATTTTTCTCGTTTCCCAATCTTCAATTGTCAACAGTTTTATTCTAATAAATTCAAATTGATTAGCAACACCTATAATCAGCTGAGTTGTCATTTATGTGCATATAAAAATAAGAAAATAATCGAAATAATTTCTCACGTTCAGAAAAATTTAATCTCCACACATGCCATACATCATGGAGTATAGAGATATTTGTTGTGACCATATATAAATCATAAACTAAGGACTAGGTTATGGGTGGCAGCGGCAAACATGCCCGTTAAACCACAGACAGCGCGATTGAAACCGTACACACGCAAATTCTAATAAGCGGCGACCTCTAGCAGGCAAACAGGCGCACCAAGTAAATACCAATATATTCGCTTCAACGTATTTGCACTTGCTACAGTGTATGCCTGATTGCATAATTAATATGAGCAGACATACATGTACCTCGTACAAAGCATATACGAATAATCGCTGCATTGAATATTAAAGACAGTATCTGATCAAAAAAAATTTTTTTTTGTAATTTTGTAAAAACCTTTTTTTTTAATATTTTATTTAGAGAGTGACATTTATCATAATTTCTATAAGGTTCTGATTTTGCAGTTAAGCTTGTAAATATGTTTGGTAAAACTCTTCCATAAAACCGTCAGAAGATTATCTCAAATGAACAGATTAGCGAATAGCATCATGAATACAAACAGTATGACACTGGACATCCATCAGCGGGCGAGAAATCATTACTGCAGGAGTTTAAGCTGCTTCAGAAAGGTATGTATGTATATTTCAATAATTATTTTACAAAATCTCAGTATATTCATTGCAATTTTATCTCACACCCTCGTATATCGGACCATCAATTTTATGCAAAGTAAACTCAACCTTAAGGGCAGAGAAACTTTCTTCGACGAAGAACACCGATTTGGATCGTTAGATCGGTGTTGTGAGTTGGAAATGAAAAGAGGCATCATAATGCTAGGTCTTGTTGACCTGAGTGCATTACACAAAATGGAAAATGGGCGTGGCTCTACCTCGACTTTAACTAAATTCTAATAATGCATTCTAATAAGAGGACATAACTTGAATTTTATGAAAAAAATATTCTTAAACCGTTTTCATAAATTGTTAGATAGGAAATTTTATGTTCCCTCTTATCATCTATACTTCAATTTTCGAATTGTTTTATACCTTTGATGTTTGTGACCTTTATTCGGAATACTAGAGGACCCGTCCACGCTTCAAAGTGGCTGATACATAGATAATACTACTACCATCTATATGATTTTTATTAGTTGGTTTATAACTATTAGTTAATGAGATATAATATTTTGTGAAGCAACTTGTGTTAGTTTACAAAAAAATGGATCATAAAGCATTTCGTATGTTAATAAAGCATTTGGCTTTTTGAGGAAAATACTGTTGAATTTGGGCTCAGGTAAATTCACCGTTGAAAAGATATTTGCTAACCTGGAAACAGGCGAAATGAGCAAAGTAGGTGCCTCGCAAGTTCATAATCCAACGAAAACAACGAATAACTGATTCTGAGAAGTGTTTAAGTGCTCTCTAATCGGAATAAATCCGAAATTTTTCGTCAGTGATAGAAGCATAGCTCCATCATTTCCCACTGGAGTTCAATCGACAGTCATTGTAGTGGACTCCACATGATGAACCTGATGAACCGATTCTTAGGCGTGGAAAAACAAAAAGGCGGCGGGAAAGGTTATAACATCAGTCTTTTGGGATGCACGTGGTATAATACATACTCAACGACTGATTACTAAGCCAGTTATGGGAGTATTCTACTCTAGAATTTTGAAAAATTCGATTTTTTTCATATATTTAAAGCTAAGACCCTTAAGAACATATCCTCCAAAGGATTGTTAAAAATTAAAATTATTTTAAGAGCTACAGTTACTTTAGTGACGCAGTACCTAGCCCGGTTCGGCCGGACTCACTTTTTTAAACGCGTTTTTCTCGAAACTACTTTTTTCCACACGGTACCGGCATTATCTCAAGTTCTATACAACCGATTTACTTGAAATTTTGTGTGAACCTTCTTTATATAATCCTTTATCGTTTCTACCAGTATCGTGTCAAAATTTTTGTTTTTAATATTTTAAAAAAATTCAGGAATTTCAAAAAAAGCGTACAAAATTATTTTTATTTTCAAGCAGTCGCCATTTTTCGAAAAAAAAAATTCGTGTTCCCTGAGGTAGGGACTATAACAGCATCCTTACTGATTAAGAATTTCTTTTGATTTTTTTTTTTCAGACCACCAGGAGAGTCAGGATCAATGTCACCAGGATACCCCATTTTTTTTACACCTGTCTGAGTTGTATTAAATCTTGACATAAAGAGATAAAAGGTATCCTATGTCCTTACCCTGGTTCTAAGCTACCTCTCCACCAATGTTCAGCCAAATCGGTTCAGCCGTTCTTGAGTTATAAATGGTGTAACTAACATCAACTTTCTTTTATATATATAGATTTAGACAGAAAGGCTACTTTTAGGAGTTCCCAACACTGGTGATGCGTGGGAAGTGGGTGAGGTTATTTACCAATTTGACCTTGTTTTGTATCAAAGTACAAAATACTGCTAAAAAGCGCCTGTAGTTTTTAATGTGTGTAAGTGTATTAATCCTGCTAGTACATAATACCCTCTACACACTCGAGAAGGATCGCACAAAAGGGAAATCGCGAAGAGCGCATTTTCTTAGCTCTCCCTTTACATACCTACTTGGATCCCACAACCCACAATCCACACAAAGAGGAATTCCTGGGGATTACACCTTGAGGAATTTACGAGAAACAGCTGCACTAGTGGACTGCTATAGGAATAGCTGAGGAAATGTCAGCTAAACCTAAAGCAGCACATACCATTACTGGTACTAAGGAGGATCATAGTCCGTTCACAAGGAGCAATAAGACCCCCCGATCACCTGATCGACAATGCGCTCAGTTGTTAATAGTCGCTACACCAACTACACAAGAAGTGACCCCAACAAACACTGTCTCGCACGATGTGACCGAATTAAATAGCGTCACAATGCCAACTAAAAAAGCTAGCGCAGCCGATCTGCCAATACAAGGCACCACTAGCAGCGAAAATGCAATAAGTGTGAGCGAAGGAGAGAGCGCACTTACTGAGCTGGGCATACTGATAGAAGAGCTAATCGCGCTCACCCATGGCCAAAAACAAAGGCATGTTAACCAACACATGCGTAGCATAATTGATAAGATCTCGCAACTGCAAAAACAAGCAGTAGCAGAGGTTAGAGAGTCGGCTATCCACCGAATCGCCCAGGCGAAAAGAGGTCGCAGTACTCTCACTGAAGAACCAATGGGGGAGGAGCAGACCCTACAACAAAACAAACGGTCATGCATCAATTCGCCAAAAACACGAGCAAGAACAAGTTTAATTGGCCAGTTCAAACAATCAAAAATAAGTTCTCAAATGTATGAAGCCACGGCAAAGTCGCCAACAAGAATATTAAGTACGCAGCTAGCGAAAGGGCCTGATAATAAGGCAACAACAAATAATCCAATGGAGGAACAGTGGAATGTAGTAGCTAAGAAAGCCAACCAGAAAGCAGCAAAATTACCAAAAACAAAACCACAAGCGATATTAATTTCAAAAAGTGGGGACCTTTCCTATGCGGAAATTCTAAGGAAAATCAAGTCCGACTCAGCGCTCAGCGGATTCGGAAATAATGTCACTAAGATACGTAAAACGCAAAATGGTGAAATGTTGCTACAACTAAGCGGAACTGCGATCCCAACCGACTCCCAGGAGAACATGAAGAAGTGTCTAGGGGATCAAGCCCACATTAAACTGCTGACCCAGGAGATCCTACTGGAGTGCAAAGACATTGATGAGGTTACAAGCAAGGAAGAAGTTCTTTACGCCCTGCGGAGAGAATTAGGTAACACTGATCTGACGATCTCAACAATTAAGAACTTAAGAAAATCCTATGGAGATACCCAAACAGCCCTCATTAAACTCCCGGTTGAGGCAGCTAGACAGCTTCTACTGACTAGAAGGCTGAAAGTTGGATGGGTAAATTGCCGTATTCGAGAATACAGGCAACCACAGCGGTGCTTTAAATGCCTCGATTATGGACACACTGCAAAAACCTGCACAAATGAGGACAGGTCCAGACTCTGTAGAAGATGTGGCGAAGAGGAGCACCAGGCAAAGGACTGCAACAACAAGCCAAAATGTTTGCTCTGCCTGAAAGCCGGTTCAAAGGAAATCGATCACTTTACTGGAAGCGTCAGGTGTCCAGTATATAAGAAGGCAGCTCAGCAGGTAACATGAGATTTCTACAACTGAACGCAAACCACTGTAAAGCGGCTCATGACTTACTAAAACAGTCAGTTGCCGAAAAGCAAATAGATGTGGTTCTACTAAGTGAACCATATAAAATCGGACAAGGCGTAACCTGGATAAGTGACACTCGAAATAAAGCGGTTATATGGAAATGTAACCCTAACTATGCGCAACTGGAAGCACCCTTCTCTTCAGATGGTTTTGTCCGAGCAACATCTAATAATATTAATATATATAGCTGCTACTTACCCCCGAGCCTCAACGACGAGGAATATCGTCGTATTATCGACAACCTAGTGGCCGATGCCAGATGCAAAACGAAAGTTATAATAGCTGGTGATTTTAATGCCTGGGCTATCGAGTGGGGATGCAAAAAAACCAACAGCAGAGGTAAAACCTTACTAGAAGCTTTTGCTTCCCTTGATCTGGAGCTTTTAAATGCAGGCAAGCAATGCACATTTAACAAAGATGGCCGACAATCTGTGATAGACCTAACGTTCGTACACTCAAGCTTAGTTCGCAAATCTCACTGGGAAATTAGTGATCATTACACTTTTAGCGATCACTATGCAATCATATTCGAAATAAATACCGCACACGAACGACAGCGTTTACCGACCCTAAAAAGAAGTAACTGGCGACCCTCAACGTTCGACCCAGACCTTTTTGAAGAAGTCTTCAGGCTAACTTCTCCTCCCGACAATCTGTTGTCGGCTAACAAAGCTGCTCACTCGATTATGAGCTGTATTAAAAGTGCATGCGATGCTTCCATGTCTAAGTTATCTCGACGCAAATACCATTCCCCAGTGTATTGGTGGAATGAGACGATCGCCGGGTTACGTAAAGAATGCCAGCAAGCAAGGCGATTATACCAAAGGTCACGAGGTACACCTGTATACACCACTCTCCAAAAACATTTTAAGGAGAAAAGAAAACTGCTAAAGCAAGCAATTAAAAAAAGCAAACAGGAATGCTTCCTTAAACTGTGCGACGATGTCGAAAACAACGCTTGGGGACTCGGTTACAAAATGGTAATGGGGAAACTCCGCACTGGCGGGCAAATGCCAACCTCCCCCTCAACAGTTGAGAGAATTGTCTCGGTCCTCTTCCCTATCCAACCCCCACTCCATCAGGAGATCGTGAGAGTACCACAAACCCAGGTTATCCCGGCTGTTTCGAATGAAGAAGTCCGAGAAGCATGCAAACGGTTAAATCCATCTAAAGCCCCGGGACCAGATGGAATTCCGAATATAGTGTTAAAAACAGCGATTGATAGAAACGTAGACCCCTTTCGAACTATGTATAATACATGCATCCAGGAAGGCCGCTTTCCCACCATATGGAAAAGGCAAAACCTGATACTATTACCCAAACCTAACAAACCTATGACCGAACCGTCCCACTTCCGGCCCCTTTGCATGTTAGACTCCGCTGGAAAGATCCTGGAGCGGATCATACACCAACGGCTAAATAAGGCAATTGACGATGCCGGTGGGCTATCACCCAACCAATTCGGATTCAGGAAGGCAAGATCCACAATTGCAGCTGTAAATTTAGCAAAGACCCTGGCTGAACGGGCTATAAGCGGGAAAAGATGGAAAGGAGGTACAATACAGTACTGTATGGTTGTAACCCTGGATGTAAAGAATGCCTTTAACTCGGCATCCTGGCACAGTATATTGAGCGCACTAAAAAGCTTCTCCGTGCCTCTATACCTTTATAACATAATAGCAAGCTATTTCGAGGATAGAACTTTGAGCTACATCACAAGTGAAGGCTCTAAAAAATATAAAGTCTCTGGTGGAGTACCCCAAGGATCTGTTCTTGGGCCGCTACTATGGAACGTCATGTACGATGGAGTACTGCGACTAAAAGTACCCAAAAACGTGCATATTATTGGGTTCGCAGACGATATCGCTGTTGTGGTTATAGCAAAACATGTACAAGATATAGTTTCGATAACCAACAGAACAATAGAATTAATAAGCGATTGGCTCGAAACTAACGGACTGAACCTAGCGGAGAGCAAGACTGAAGCGGTACTCATTACTGGCAGAAAAGTCCGTGAAGTTGCCACGTTCAATATAAAGGGTGTAAGCATTACGACAAAACCGGCAATTAAATACTTGGGAATCATGCTTGATGCAAGGATGTCCTTTAAGGAGCACTTAGCGTACACAGGGGAAAAAGCTACAAAAGTGTGCAGAGCCTTGACCCGGTTAATGCTCAATACCCGTGGGCCAAAGCAAAATAGAAGACGACTATTAGCTGGTGTACTAAAGTCAGTAGCGCTGTACGGCGTCCAGGTATGGGGAAAAGCGCTAGAAGTAAAATCATATCGCCGTGGCCTTTTTTCGATATATGCCACTTGCGCGCTAAGAGTATGTTCTGCGTTCCGCACAGTATCGGAAGATGCTGCTCTAGTTATTGCAGGCTTACACCCTTTAGACCTCCTGGCCAAGGAGATTCAATGCTGTACAAATGACTGGTTACCGCAAAATACACTAAAAGAAATAGCAAGAGCAGAGACAGTAGATCAATGGCAAAAACGCTGGGAGGAAAGCGGAAACGGGCGGTGGACATTCCGACTGATCCCCAATGTCGAACCATGGTTAAATAGACCACACGGTGAGGTAGATTTCCACCTAACTCAAATTCTCACAGGACATGGCTGCTTCAAAGCATACCTAAAACGATTCGGACATGAAGATAACGACACATGCGATCATTGCGGAGGTGATACCGTCGAAAGCGTAGAACACTCATTTTTCTATTGCCCGAAATATAGTCATGAGAGGCAGCACTTAAAAAATGCGTTCGGTGTGGAGCCAACTCCTGATAACTTGGTAAACCAAATGGTCGAATCAGCAGAGAAATGGAAAGCGGCTAGCGAAGTGGCAGCAAGGGTCATGAAATCCCAACGTGCTAGCGAACAGCGGCGGAGAAGAGAGGTGTTAAATATAACGAACAACCACGACCCAAACACACTAACATTGACGTGACGGGAAGGGTGGGCGACGAACACTGTACAAGGGGGGTTATTAGACCAACAGAGGTGGGGCCAAGTAAATGCAACTTGTAACTGACTGCATTTTGACCATCACGTACGCATGAGTGTCACTCAACCATCCTCCCGACGTAATACTTGACGGTGGTACCGGGGGGAACGGTACAGGACAGTAGGAGGTTTAGTTTGGATTAAAGTTCCACACTGACTTGGGGTCCAGGCTTTCGATGCTTCCTCCTCGTAAAAAAAAAAAAAAAAAAAAAAAAAAAAAAAAAAACACTCGTTTGTTTGCCCCCTAAGTTGTGTATATTTACATAACCTAAAATCACTTTTTTTTCTAGTTCGTTTAAGATTTCTGTAACCCATACAAAACTAGAAATTAGAATTAATATTAAATCGAAAATCCACTGCCCATCAGCATACGGAAAAAAAACGAATGGCGCGCTTTCATTTGTAAGTAATAAAGCGAAAACCCTGACCTACAAAATATGAATGGGCATAGCCCAAATATTTATGTATGTGCGCAAGTACACATGACGTTGCCGCTTCGTGCACATAATGACATGTTGATAGAAGCCAACGTAAAGACACGTTACATCTACTCATATTACCATCTGTACACACACAAATAACATACGAGTATAGCGCTTTTGTATGTATGTAAAATAGCAAATAAACATACATATGCGTACAGAGAAACAGGCTAAGCAAAAGTTTTTATGCCACAAGCCGCCCCAAAAAGCAACTGTGCAAACATCACAAAACCACAAAAGATGTAAAACTGTCTGTTTAAATTAAAGTGAGTTGCGGTTGGTTAGCGGCATTTTTAGGCCCTTTGCAATACGCTACGAATATGCGTGTTTGTGTATGTGTGCTTAGCATTTGTATATGTGAGTGTGTATCGGCTTAGTCCTTGACTTTTGTCAAACTTGCTCACCAACCCCACCACAGCTTGCGCTCTTGTTTCGTTTTATATGTCCAACTGGCCTCACACACACACACTGCCCCAAACATGCACACAAATATTGGCTTAGCAACTGGCTCAACCACTGTGCATCTTCAAGTTGAAAATTTTCTTTCACACTGGTTTCTCTACTCTTGCATTTAGATTTTCCATTTTCATATATGCGCGCATGTGACTGTGTTTGTGTGTGTCCGTCGGTTGTACATCAAGTTTTGCTGTGTGCCACTTTTGCAGCACGCATGTTGCGCAATCATCGTGTATCGTCGCAATGTGTTGCTCTTAGGACAGTTACTGCCACTGTTGCCCTTTACTCAAACATTGCATGCTATCCAATACTAATGCAGCATCAACACATTGCGAATTGTTCGCACACAGCCGCTTGTTTACATTTTCCACTTTGTTTTCCATTCAACGCTTTATGATTGCCATATGTGCTGGTTGCTTGCACTTTTCAGCTCAGCAGTTGACAGTCGGAATTTGAAATTCAAATGCATAAACGCTTGTGAATTCATTGCTCCTTCATGCCATCGAAAAGCTGTTATTCCACTCGAACGCTATTGAAAGACGTTTTGAGTTCTGAGAAAAGTTTTCAGTGCAAAAATGTTTGCAGATTTTATCCTACAATATTGGTTCCTTTCGTATTGTGTAAAGTGTGAATTTAATTATGACCAGCTTTGAATTTGCTGATTTGTTGTAAATCCATTGCCTGACCAAGAGTTTAAGCCTATTAGAGATTTAAATGAAAATTTGTACTGATATTGACTTATCCTTAACAAAAATGCCATAGAGTATGTGCACTGGAAGCTTTATTAAATAAGTTGTAAAGCTTAGCCGAATTTATGTTATTCACTAGATTTCGTTATATTATGTATATATGTACATATGTATAGTAACCGTAGTCATGAAAATTTCCATTAACATTTATAAACATATATTTACCCTGATTCGCTTCAGAAGAGATAACTGCTAATTGTTTTTGTTAAATGTGTTATCTGTAATTGAAAGAATTTATAGAATTATGTTAATATAAAATATGTATATGAAGAACAAATTAAAGTTAATAATATGACAATAATTTATTTATATATTTATTCTTTTAATTACATTTCTAAACTTCCGCCAGAATAAAGAGCTTACAACAAAGTAATGACGATTGTTCAACTAACTCGAGTCTTTCATTTTTTGTTTATGAACATCTGGCAGGTGTTTAAGAAAGTACAGCTTCATCTTGCCACTTCTGATGCGGAGATGTTTAAATTTCCGCATACCATAAAGGAAATCATTGAAGATATCTCGACAAAATCGAGTTGGACTCAAAATAGTTTAAGCACACCTAACAAGTACTTATGTTGGGAACTCAGACTTTTTCTTACATTTATAAAAGCTGTGAGTGATTATAAGACACCATAACGTAATCATTCTGCAAAATTATGAATATATTAGGTTGTCAAATATCTCCCTTCCGCCTTTTTGTTTTTTGAATTTCGCGGCTGTGTATAAAGCGTTTCAGAGCTCGTATCTGTACGCAATACTATACGTCGTTTGAAAGGTCTTGACATAGCCTACAAAACGACGCTATGCATGATTAGTTTGGATATTGCGTCCAACAGTTATAGACGTGTAAACATGAAGTTCGCTAACGCCGAAATGCGCGTTGTATTAAAATTTTCCTTGGGTGGTTTGGGTGAGTGTACTTTATCACTTCGAAATGCGGAGGAATGGCTTCGACGATTCAGAGTGGGTGAAAACGACATCATGAAATGACACCAGAAAATAGGAGTTAGTCACCAAACCACTTTAAACCATCTGCAGAAGGCTGGATACACAAAAAAGATTGATATTTGGGTGCCGCATGATTTGACGCAAAAAAACCTTCTGGACCGAATCAACACCTGCGATATGCTGCTGAAACAGAACAGAATCACATGCGACAATATCAAGCGAAAACGGTCGCGGTCGGAGGACGGTGAATCGTTCCAAACAGTGCTCAAGCCGGGATTGACAGCCAGGAAGGTTTTGCTGTGTATTTGGTGAGATTGGAAGGGAATCATGCACTATGAGTTGCTCCCATATAGCCAGAGGCTTAATTCTACTATCTACTGCGAACTGGAGCGCTTGAAGCAGGCGATCGACCAGAAGCGTCGTTCCACCAGGACAACGCCAGACCACACACTTCGTTGGTGACTCGTCAGCAGCTACGGGAGCTCTGATGGGAGGTTTTATCGCATCCACCATATAGCCCGGACATAGCGAAAAGTGATTACCACCTGTTCCTGTCCATGGCGAACGCCCTTGTTGGTGTAAAGTTGAACTCAAAAGAGGCTTGTGAAAAGTACCTGTTCGGGTTCTTCGCAAATAAGGAGGGCAGCTTCTACGAGTGGGGTATAATGAAGTTGCCGCTTGGATGGAAACAGATTATCGAACGAAATGTCGCATATTTGAACTAAATGCGATCACTGTAACACTTTTTATTAAACATTCAATAAAGAGCAAAAAGACGGAAGAGAGATATTAGACGACCTAATATTATATTGCCTAAACATGAAATTGTTCTGCTGAATGCGAGTTAAAAATTTTTTAATTACAGGAAATTTCTTAATACAAATTAATTATAAATCGGTCAAAAACTCATTGTATGGCAAATTGCATATTTGAGAATTGGTTTAAAGGTTGAATACCAAAGTGACTACCACAATCGGGCTTGTCTAGTTGTTGCTGTGCTTACGTTGCATAACAAAATGGGACTTAGGATTTATGAATGTCTACTTAGTTAAAATTTAAACAAGGAGTTGAGTAATGATAACTTCCCTTTAACAAAACTGCGTTTAGTATAAGTCGCACAAAAAAATTAGAAAATAAAATAAAACTAATTATTTCAATTGCTGTTCTGCAAAGATATTCATCTTAAAAAGGTATGCTTCTCAAAAATGTATAAAGTTAGTAATAATATTTTTTATTCACCGCCACTATCTTGCCTCGTTCAATCTACATTTATTTTTAAAACCTTTTATAAGAAGAGCAGAAGGGAAATTTTACGCGAGCATATGATATATTGATAGTTTTGATAATATTCCACATAGGGTTCAAGGAACAGATAGCTTATTTCTTAATAAATGTTACCAAATAACAAGTGAGAGGTCTTATGAGCACTGTCGAAAACTCTATGCCAACCAAATGACAGCAAGGGATCAAGCGAAATGACTTTAGTTGAAAATTTGGCAAAAAACTCGCGGATCCATGCATCAATGCAGTATACGAATATCAACTTAACCTTGACTTTTGCCACACCTTGACGTTTTTCGACTTCATCCCTCCTTTGCTACGATATTCGTTGGTTGATCGTCTCCTGTCAGGTTTAAGCATGGATTCAACACTCATCGTAATAACACGACATTCTGGTAGACGGAAAGATTTGCTTCACATACATTAACGCGATGCCATTTTTCGAAAATATTTAGTGATTTTGAAACCAATCATGCTTTCACTTTTCTTTGGCTAAAGTAATCTTTTAAAATGGTTTTCACTGATATTTTCGATATTACAACGATGCCAGTAAGATCTCTAACTGTTAATGGTCGATTCTCAAATATCAATTCCATTACTTTATGCACATGGTCATGATCAGTTGATGTTGATCGCCATTGTAGAGGTGGTTCGCCGTCAACGTTATCGCCTACTTTGAATAAGAACACTTGTTCGATACAATCATTACCGAAGACCATTTCCAACATTCTAATCTTTCGGAAATTTGATTGCGTAGACAAAATTTAATGAAACTTCTTTGTTGAATAATTTCACTCATCGTAAGAATCGCCGAATGCACTTTATGTACTTCACTAATGATTATTTTGATGTGACATTTGGCTTAGATGTCAATGACAATCATACCAATTTAGGGAAACATATTCCGACGAATATATTTTTGCACTAAATTTAAATTACAAAGTCTAACTGTTTTTTGTTCACATATGGTGAAGTGTAGAAGCAGCGGAATTTTAATTAAAATCAAGCAGCAAATTAATTTACTTCAGTAGTCATTGGCTTAGAAACAAATGCTACTTAATTGCATTATTTGTGGTTTCCTTATCAATACATTGAAAGTAAACACGAAATCTTCAGTAATTGCAAAGTTATATGTATATATCAATAAAAAGCGCCGAAAATTGCGGAACGGAAACCACGAAAACTAGAAATTTAGCAAACTCAACAGAAAATGGCTCACAATTGAGATTTGGTATTTACAATTTATTTATGTGCAAATATTATTGAAAGCCTACGCAAATATTTACTTGTGCATAATATATATAGAAATATATACATATGTATGTACGCACTTGCCACAGAATGCATTTTACTATACACGCATTTTCGCTGCTGGATTCGCTAATTCACCTTTCATTTACCATTTATGTCTTCAAACTTTCGTTATAGTGCACATATGTACATATCTCGTGGCATAAATGCACGCGTGTGTGTTGGTGCGATGTTGCGCTGCTTTTTGCGTGTCGGCAACCACACCGCAAGTAGATGTTGCGGTTTCCCATGCATGTGTTTGCGTCTAATCAGACAGCAACTTTACACATTATGATTGATTGCTATATTTGTGCGGGTATATATATACATACATTCATATTTCCTTATATCATTTAGTTAATTTATGTATATATACGTATCATATGGCCTTAATGCGGCTATGTATGTGGTGATATTCTGTTTGCACCTATTTCTCCTAAGTATTTCTGTAAATAAAGCAAATATGTAGAAATATGATTGATTTGCGGTTGCGGTATCTTGTGTAGCTGGTTAGCATTTATACTTATATATATATATATATATATTGTACATATTAACGAATGCTAGCAGGAACCCGCTGTGCATATTCCACTGAAGTTTACTAAAATATTTTGTGGTCAGAGGAAAGGCTTTTGCTTTGTGAATGCATTGCAATTCGGCCTTTGCGTTTAAATTATATTTAGTAAGTAGAACAACGTTTGAGTATTATCACTTAAAAAAGTGGATTTTAGAAATAATTATGCAGTTTTATTATTTACAATGGCAATGCCTTTCTGCAAGACATTTAAATAAAACTTAATCAAATTTAAACTCAACTGAATATGAACAAATTTATTAGTAGCTTCAAAATAGCCTTTAAGTTCACTTAAGAACTCAAAGCACTTTTCGAGACACATTTAAGATCGCGACTTTTGCTTACTTTCTCCAAAACCTATTACGTTTTATTTTCGAACAGAATCCTTGAGTTTCAGAAGAATTAAATCTTTCGAGCTCCACATTCGGAGAATATGGTGGATGCGAAATTCCAAGTCTTACTCATGCAACTTTGTAATCAGTTCGTAGTTTTGAGACACATATCAACATTCCTTCATTTCATCTTAAAATATGATAGTATTTAGTTGAGTCTCTTGATAGTCTTTTTGCTTTTTAAGATAATATATCAGTGAAAAGTTGATCCTTGTGTCTTAGGAATATAGCCGCCTTCACTTCACCAGCTGGCTATTATAGCTTGCTATGCTTTGGATTCGATTCATGGAAGGCAGTTCCCTCGGTTATTCACAAGCTTCTCTCAAATATCAAGTGAGCTGAACTCTCTAACAAATAATTATCTAAGTTCGCAGAAAGAACATGGACAAAACAAGAAATTAATAACAGGTTTTCCTTTTCAGACAATGGTTGCTCCTCGGCAAAGCAATATTGACTGTTCGGGTAGTTTGAAATACGCAAAATTCTCTCGTTAAAATCCATCAGCTGTTGGGAGGTGACTTAAAACTTTTACTTATCTTTGAACTTTTAAATAATTGCCACTTTCAGATAAATAATTTATATAAAACAAGCTAAGTTCTACTTTGCAATTATTTCACTAATTGGTATAAAAGTTTATAATAGCATAACCGAACACTGCACAAAAGCGCTCCACACATAACCAACAAACAGCACAAACGCGCTTTCTTGACATCAGTTGCCTATATGTAATTACCACAGCGACAACTTTTGGCCATAGTGGTTAAGCAATTAAGAAAGTTTTTAGTGGTTAAATTGTGTAGAGTCCATAAGTACAGCAAATACATTTTACATAAGATTTGATTGCAGCCTCTCGAGCATATACGCCAAGCTCTCTATATTTCGGCTGCAAAAGGGTTAAGGTACTTCAACTACCTTCGAGTGTGTGTGTATTGCAATTAAGACGACCACAAGAATTTCTCTTAGCTGTGGCGGTCACATAATTGCAAAGATTTGAGCAATAGCAAATTGTTTTGCAAAAAGCACAGCAAAGCATAAGTGTTGTATAAATATATAAGATTCCTGCAATCGATATAAACTACGGGATAAGTACACGAAGCGTTCTTCCGTTCAACCAATATCAAACGAACCCACATTTTAGCATACAAGTACACCCACTTTGACTTGATTACGCTAGACTTATGTCACTCATACGCCCTGGGTGTGTAGTTGTTGTGCTTGATCGCCGCAATCGCTGTCGTTGTGTGTGTCGTTAAATTCTTGCATGAAGTCATAAAATAAAATTTAGTAGTCGTTAAATTCATTTGCAACAATCGTATAAGACATCAGCCGATACGAAAGTCTTCAAAACAGCTATATTTCGACGCCGACGAAAGCTAATATTTTATATGACATTGTTAAGGAGAAGCTAGTTAATGGCACACAAAATGAAAACTGAAAACACAAAATGAGTGTAAATTTTATGAATGTAGAGAAACTATAAAAGTTTATGAAATATTTAGTTTCTAAGTTATATGTATATCCGTCGTTAGAACAAAGTACAGGCTTCTCGTACTGCTTCGTTTACGATATGTTGATTATGTACAACTAGAAGTGTTGATAACTGTATATAAGTGTTTTATATGGCTGTTTTTATATAAAAGGCTCTCAATTTCTAAACCTCTTCTAGGAAGATTTCGTGCGGAGGCAATTTGAAGCTTTCGTTATTTTGTTCTTTTCGCAATGCAGTTCATTCTTATAGACCATGAGGGTGATTTACCCTGATTATCACGTTGGAATTAGCTCAGTGTTAAAAAAAATATTTTTTATGCTAACTTTTCGGTTCAGCGGTCAATGGAGAATGTATAGATGAAACAAAAAGTGAACTAATAAGATGTTCTACATATTATGTCTTCACTTCTTATACAGTCGACAAAGTGTGTAGTGTTTGTCTTGATCTCTTGGATAGACAGTTTACTTTAAAAGTAAAAACCGAAAATAGACAAAAGGGTCAAATGTAGAGACATAGTGTACATAAATCAAGAAAAGAGACCAGCAAAAGAAATGAATTGATGACGAGATCTCCAAATATTCAAATTGAACCACATATATTGGCTATTGAAGAGGAAGCTTCATATGGCGACACTGTGGGCGCTTAAAAGTGAGTAATTTCCTTCTCACTTCTTTTTCGTGGAAGGATTTGACCAATAGCTACTTTCGTAAAATAAAATAATGTTTCATATGTGTTCATTTTAAGCAACCGATTCGCTGATTTAGTGGATTTAGTGCAGAAAACAGCTGGGGATCAGAAGAAAATTAACAACTTGTGAACCAGTGAATAAAAGTATTCAATTTCAAATGGAAAACCTGCATTAAATAACTTAGTTTCAAATAATGAAAGGAAATTTATTTTCAATCTGTGTTTCTAAATATTAAATATGAATTCCAAGTAAATTGTGCTTTAGGTTGAATAAAAATACAAGTAACTTAGATAAAGTTTAACTGAAAAATATTGTTATTTAATAGAAAAACATATATATATACTATCCAAAATGAGTTTAGTTAATGTTCATATTTATATTGAAATATACGAAACAATTTACTTTGTAAAATACTAAATACATACATATTAAAATCGTAGGTATTGTAAGTCAACTACAAGTTGTTCTAGTGTAAACACTTGCAAGAGCAATTAACGCTGTCACATGTGATTATTTGCGTTAATATAAATTACGGAATTGCTTTCAATGATGCTTAAGGATATGCAATTAGCAAATTTTAATTGACATCAGCATCCTTTTCACTCTCATAAGTGAGTGTTTGGCTTAACTTTATAAATTAATATTTAACTTCCAGCAACAACTCCTTCTGTGCTAATCTCAGTTGTAAACGTGTCTAGGAAATTACTCAGATTTTTCACTTATATGTGTACCTAGAAGAGTACACATGTATGTGCAGTTTAGAAATTCGCAAGCAACAGTATGAATTCTGCGTGTGCTTCAGCCCTATAAAGCCCTTTTACAATTTTCGAATGCAATTGGCTTGTTGTGTCTCTGCTAGGGTTCGCACGTGCGCTCAGCACGTTGCCTCGCAACCAACTACATTCATCTAATATGGTACTTTATTAATGAGCTCCCATAATTAGCTGACAAGTACGAATCTCCGTACAAACTTTCTGCCACGCGCACGCACACATACATGCCTTAAAGGATGGTGTACAAAGTGAAGTTTGTGCGCGCACAGGATGTGTTGGTGCAATGCTAATGAATGGCAATTCCGCTTTAACACTGTACACTAACACCACAACACGTGTGCACGTTGTGTTTGCAATTGAAATTGCTGCGTGCGCTTGCCAAGTGCGGCATGTTGGCATTAACTATGTATTAGGTATTGGCGTCAGTGTTTGTTATTTGCAACTTGGCTGACACAAACAAATATGCAAGCGCACAAAGCGATGTGCATTTTAATGATGTAATTGTTATTGTTATTATTGCGCTAGAAAGTACTCGTTCAAAGTTTACCCTTGGCATGTGGCTGTAAACAAGAAAGTACGAGTCTCATGTACTTTCAGCTATGTAATTGCTAAAACTGCAGTAGAAACTATGCTGCACATGCTTGCAATAGCTGGCAGACGTTTCTGTAAACGAAGTTGCTGAAAAGTGACAACTTCTAGTTGCTATTTCCGTTTGTAAGAAAACGTTAAGCAATTACCCGAAATGAAAAAGGAGGTGGATTGCATTAACATTCGATTTTCTTTTATGTAAGTGTTTCTTGTTTAAAATCGAAGAATTCTCTTCACTTATGAAAAAGTCTCTTCTAAAGAAGTTAACCACACCTAGTTTTCAGCCTCTTACTCTGAATACTTGAACATAAAGAACTAATAGTATTTTAAAGTCATTATTAAATTTCTGGTTGCAGCTCAAATAATATGGTTTGTGAACGTGAACAAATACAATAGGCTAGAAAACTTGTTTGACCACTGATATATGCCCTGTTAGGGAGACTTGCGGTTTTTTAAGTGAAAAGACGTTACAAGATGTTTTAAATTAATGATTCTGCACACTGTTCGGGGCTGTTGAACCATGATAGACCAAACAAAATTTATTTGCATATAACTGCCTATGTATGACACATGCTTTTCTTATTTCACTTTGCTGCCCAGTCGTTAGTATAAGACGAGGAAAAGAGCAACAGCCCATCTAAAAGAATTCTTAGAATAATTATTATCGACTATCTTTGTCAAGATTAGCCAATTAATAGCGACTATCAGCTAGTTAAAAATAAAATTTGGTAGAAAGACCCTTTGTGTAAACTTTTTGGTCTATACAAAATGAAAGAAATAAACTTCAAAAAGCTTTCGAATTGATTGTTTTCTTTGATCTGGTCGCTGCGTAATTATTCGGTTCTGTTGTGATGCTGAGAACTCTTTATAATCACTCTGTATCAATTCTGTGAAACTAGAGATTGTTCGTAGTCACATTACTGAAATCGGTTCAAGAATGCATCTACTGCGAAAAACAGAGACAGGTGCACGAAAAGAGTCCCTTTGGACAGCCTTAAATAGCAGCACGACGACTTGATCTCTGAGAAAAATCGTACATCATACCAAGCTACGTAGCTTTTAGTATCCACCAAAATAGGTTTGTGCAAATTCGTTGAAACAAGGCCTTCATTGCTAACTATCAACCACCTTGCATATGCGAAATTTATTATTTAGCAATTTATATGCGGCCTTTAAGCCCTTTAAATAATACGAGCCTTTGGAAAAAAAAGTCTTCTCAAAGCAATTTGAAAATCTTCTTTTTCATTTGCATGCCAGTCATATTTTACCGAATCTAACGAATCTACTGCCAGCTGCATGGAGACATTTGATGATTGCCGAAATTTATTGCAATACATTTTGCAAGGCAGCACAGTCATACATCAAGAAAAGCAACAACTGTGAGGGCGCCAGTTAGAAGGACACAAATGTCAAACCATTAACAACTGCCTGAAATGTAAATTATGCATGGCTGTCCACACGAAACCTACAGTTAGCACACACACTCTGACACCTGTGTGCACACACATGGGTATGGGTATAAAGACGTTATATATATGCATTCGGGCGACAAAATCATGTGGATACATATTTGCAACAAGATGAGGCAGAAAGCTAATAAAAACGTACAAATCACCTAACTGCTGTTGTATTTGTGCACAAACGATGTCTTGCTATGTATGATGTGTGTGTGCGTTTACACATGTGCTGTCTTGCTGTTTGTTTACTTGTTTTGGAAATTAAGTGCTTAAAAATTCATTTTCAAATATTTCACAAAATGCAATCAAAATTGGCCAGACCGAACGGCTCGAGTAGTCTCTACCCTTTATTTAGGCAGCAGGCAGCAGGCAGCTATCAAATTGTGGCGGCTTATCTGCAACCGGACACGCCCGCTTAGAAGTGCCAATAAAATAAGGAAAATGTAGTCGTGCATTTGGATTTTACGACATTCCTTACGAAAACGCGCCAAAAGTGTAAACATACAAACAGATATGAATGAAGGAGCTCAACTCCCAGGGGACACATTTGTACATATGTATGTATGTATGTGTATAAAGCATACATAAGCTGGAGCGCATCTATTTGGCTCGAAGACACTGAAACCCAGGACAGCAATAACGGGTTCTATGCCTACCACCAGCACTTAGGTCTGGTATATAGGCCAATTGTGTGTATGTATGTAAGGAGTTTTGAATTGCTGGGGATGGCGTTGAGCTGCCAACACAATTTCTCAAATTGCATCAACAAACAAATCTTTGCCAGCAACACCAAATGGCGAAAATGTGCGTACATATTCTGGTAGTTAATGTAATTTTGAAATATGTATATATATAAATACATGTGAAACTTTATATAGTTATAGTCCAATGTAAACTTCAAAAAACTACCGAATAAG
Organism: Bactrocera zonata; assembly: GCA_037783105.1. NCBI lineage: Eukaryota > Metazoa > Arthropoda > Insecta > Diptera > Tephritidae > Bactrocera > Bactrocera zonata. The sequence goes on along the minus strand of JBAWJQ010004226.1, from coordinate 2,375,939 downwards.
ACGTTTTTAAGAATTTTATAGCAGATCATATACATATTCATATTCTGCCGAATTTTGGAGCTGTATAAACGCTGTGCAGAAAATTATAATTAATATTTCCTGCTTGAAAACCTAAGTAAAACTTATTAATCTGAGCTTGAACCAATAAATTTCTCTACAGGGTTCTACATCATCTACATACACACATATGTAAATAAATGCCTACACATTCATATGAACACTACTGTCCTTAGAGCCAACGAGGATTACGCCAAGGCGTTGTAAATGTGGCAGAATATCTCACCAAAGCCCCAAACAACTTGATGTGTACCGACTGGATAAGCAGACAGGTCACACATCGTGAGGGTGCCGTAAAAACGCAAATGCGTTGGTTGAATAAAAAAGAAGAAGAAAGGAAAAACAAAAATACGTGTGTCATAAAACGGAGTTTAATGTGTTTCCTGAACAGGCCGGAAAGTTGAGGCGATGTGTTTGCACATCAAAGCGGTGACTACTTTATAAAAGGATGTAAGCGACCAAAACGCTTATTAGAGCATGAAATATGAGGCATACAGGCATATTCCTAGGTACATATGTATCTGTGTTTGGTAGGTGAAAGCCAATGCAACTAAGCTGGCAAGGATGAGATGGATTGGCAGCAAGCAGTTACATAATGGCAAACTGGAAAAGGAGGAAGTCAGCGCCTTGTTGGCTAGGAGCGGAATTAACTGTAATGCATCACTTTTATCGCAGTCTTACTATACTTGTATATTATTACACTATAACAAAGACTTTACATAAACTAAATTTTATTCGGTTCGTATGTCTCTCAGCGTTTGAGATATCGATCTGATATTTCGAAAGAGTCCTTTCTCGCCAAGAAGCTGAGCATTTAGCTGAACCGCCGATAGCATAGTACATATGTATTATATACTGAACAACTAAAAAGTTATTGCAAGGAATATTATATTCATGAAGGGTAAATGAAGTTAATAACTTTTCTTATTTTTCATATAAGAAAGAAAGATCCCTTAGATTAGAAGAAGGCACAGTTAGACTATTCTAACCCAAAACCGTTACCTCTTCCGGCCTCCAATTAACGCTGCTGCGAATCTTGATCTCATTGAGAAATCATTCTAGGGAAAATTTGACAGTGCCCAACTACAATTATTTATAAGCGTATTTCACTCATTTCTGGGTTTTCACTTGGTGCACACTTTCATTGCTGAAATATTTTTTTTATTAAGCCAGGCATAAACAGTCACAACAAGAATACATATGTTAAACACTCATAACAACAATAGTTTACCACTTGGTGAAAGAGACATCCTACATGGTCTACAAAACTGAATTGAATTGTGTACGGACGAAAACATATTTATACGAGTACATAAATATCTAAACCAATGCCTCAATGTCGCAATTGTAACTCAAGCACGTAACACACTTCTAGAGCCTCAACACGCGCCATGTTTTCGTTTCACTGCTTTAACAACCGAACGTTTTGTTATCTTTTCCAAAGCATCTAGGCAATCAATTTGTTTTATTGAATTTTCCGATTTTTTACGCCAATTTGGGTCGATAAAAAACAATATGAACGGGCGTACAAATAGATAAATACAAAACTGGAACGTGGATGTATGTATTTGGCTCCATATACACATACACATACGTACTTGTATGTGGCATAGAGGAAAGTTGAGACATCCACGGCAGACATTCAATCATTTGATTGCTACAGTTTCCACGTACACACACACATATATATATAAATGACTCACATTTATTGACAGCCTATGCTTGTGTGATAAAAGTCGCTTTGGCCTCACAGCGTGCGCAATGTATGGCAGCCGGAAAGTGGGTATTGCATATGCTAAATTGCCAATGCGAACACACTGAGCTATACGTTCGATACAACTATACATACTACATGTACATATTGATGTTGTTTCGTAATGGTACTCAATGAGCTATTTGTGTTGCCGATCGTCCTTCAATTTGAGTTCTGTTGTCTATACGAACACTACAGCCTGCTGTTCTCTGCTTGTTTCTATGAAAGGCTGTACTGTTGTGTACGATTGACGCATGACAAATGGTTAATCATGCTAACGGTGCGTTCTATTCATACCATTTTGTCACTTGTTAAGCTACATACGTCTATGTGCCTATGTGTCGTGTGTACTGGCAGGGTTTATGCTGTAGCATACCTGTCGAAAGGATAAGCTTTCAGTCTTTAAGTGCAAAATGAGAGCTTTGTAGAGTTTTGTTATCGGAGCAGCCCCCTTTCGAACAGCAATGAATGGCAAATGGATTGTATAGAGGAGATGGCTACGTATTTGCATACAAATTATGGGTATATGAGAGATAAAGAACATGCATTTATGTGATTTCTAGTTTCAACCACTTTTGCTATGATACCTTAAATATTTTTTATTGCCATTTTATTAAATTAGTTTCATAGCTATGCGAATTACATAATAAACTTAAATTGAGTTGTTTTAAGACTTCTAGAAAGGTTTATTCAAAGCATACTGGGATAAGTATTTGAAATTGCTTGAGTTTATTTTAAATAAGGAATGCTGAGGGAAGGGGTCTGCAACTTACATGTATGTTTAAGGATATCTGTAAAATATTCCTTTATGTTTAATTTCCATGTTTATACTAACTAAATTAAAATATATGTCCAACAATACCTGAAGCAATATTTGCAAACTTATTGACTGAATTTAATTAGAATTAACTTCAGAAAGGCTTTAACACCTCTTATATTTACCCATTACCATTCAAGGCAAGCTCAGGTCTTTGACTAATAATATGCTATTTCAACTTTTTGAGTAATTGATTTGAAACTCTACATAACTTTGTGTAAAAAATATTCTCATAGTCAAATCAGTGAGTCTCAGCATCAGACGGGGAGCTGCATTTTCTTCACTTGCCCGGAGGTATAGACCTTGGTGAGTTGTTCGACTAAGAAGCTTTATAACGGGCTTGTCGTATATTAAGATCTAAGGTGGGATTCTTAAAGCGGACAATCAAACAAGCTTCAGTAAGCACCATAAGTTTTTGGTTCTTTTAAAGTAGTCTTATTGAGCGTATTTGCTTTGGCAACCCATCGTCGGTACGGCAAGTAGTTAATCACACTAGAAGTTGTTTGGGAGAGCTTAATATGGAACCACATTCTAGGTAGTTAGCTCAACCCGAAGTAAATATAGTAAACTACCTTTCTAGCTTTAAAAAAATTTTAGTAAAGGAATCGTAGAAACATTCCACATTCCAAAATATCTATCAAACAAATATCCAATTTAAGTTTAGAGTTTATGGTCTCAATTCAACTATTTCGCATTCGTTACCTCAATGTAAATGGAAACCTTCTACTAAAATAAACGACAATATCGCTTTCAGTTCAAATAAAGAAGAAATCCTTGCTATAGTAAGTCACCACTCTTAACAATTTGTATGAGGGAAACTACGTTTTTCAATGGCTAAAAGGCGAAAATATTTCCACAACCGTATTTCGCCTTTTTCCACGTTTTTCTCTTAAATTACTTTTCTGGACCATGTATTGTTATTGTAATGTCTTTTCGATTGCTGATAACTGATAGCTATGGCTGCAGCCAAATAGAATACAACGAGTACATCAGCTTTGCGATAGCGGGATCAACGGACAGCAAAACAAGCAGCAGTGTGTGCGTGGCAGACCAACAAACAAGCGGGCGAACAGCAGAGTTGCGTAGCAGCGGGAAAATCCCTGGGATTTTATTTCATATCACAGATTTGCTGTGGCTTTACTGCCGCTGCACATGTGTGTGGGTGCAAGTGAAAGGTACATGTTTACAAACAATGGCATGTAACAACATAAGCCTGGACTCTCGCCGAGTTTTTGCCTCAGGCGAATGGTGTAAAATGTCTACCGACTGGGATTACCCCAACGCCTTCTATGGTAGCATATCCTGCAGGTAGTAAAAAACGCATAAAAGTAGTAAGGTTGTAGCCGAGAAACACATATTTATTTACATATCTTGCGTTTATGCTTTGTACACATAAATGTGTTTGTTTTTGTAAGGGAATTTAATCTTTAGTATAACACAGTTGAAATATAAGTTTTTATTTGAATGAAGTTCAAATAAAAATCCATTTTATTATTTCTATTTAACTATGCTAAAGAAGTTAAAGGATGGATATATGGAGACTACTTTTGTTAGATTTAATTTAACAAAAATTACATCTGTTGCCGACAAAATTATGAATACGTAGAAATAAAAAAAGCAGAGAACTGAATATCAGTTACAAAAATTAATATTTTTATTGATTCATAAATCAAAAGTATAATAACTTTCAATAACTCTAAAACTTCTTACTTACTTACGAAATGTTAAATTTTTAATAAATTTATTAGCCTTGCTCATTGCGTATTGTTGCTTTTTTCCGCAAATTGTGGTCATAAATAATATTTATAACCCCATCTGTATGTATATACATAAATACACAGTATTATTTGGTCACGAGAAAATCCGCAAACTGTGGGCCTATCAGCCAACTTCCACTCAATTGCGCTGCGGCACATAAATTCCGCTATATTTATATTTTGTTAACATTTTATTGCGGTTTTATTCATTTCGCATTCCACTTTCCACTCTTCCTTCACAGCCAAATGACGATCGCATTGCAAATGTAAATAGTTTGCTTAATGGATAAATGAAGAGCGAAAAGCGGAATTAAAGTATCCGCAGTTAAGATGCGATTAACGGATTTGTATTCGTACATACATAAATACTTGCTCATTCAGTGTCCAGTGAAAGCTTATTTATATACCTTTTTATAAATGTGCAGAGTTTCTTTTACAATGCTCATCAGTATGAATGCGGCGGAATGTCAGTGACAGTGAGGCAGTCATGGCCAAATGTATGTAAATAAATGGGTTTTCGTTGAAAGGTTTAGTGGTTATCGTTTTGGTTTTATCCAGTCATTTTAAAAATGTCTATTCTATTCAGTTTTCATGTCTATAAATATACTAATAAAATATAAACCGTAAATATTTCAGAGGTCAGACACTTTTATAACGGCAGTGCTAAACTGTAAAGCCCCGAATTTTATTTTATTAATTATTAGGAGACAATTATTAAAATATTTAAAATCATTATATATAGGGATGAAGGGCACATTTATACACATAAACTCGCATGCATACACTAGTATAAACATTTCATCTACTTTTATATTTATAATTTAATAGCGTTCAGACTTTTACTGGAAGTTTGATTGGGCTTCTCCTTCCGAGGACTTGAAACTACGACTTAACGGAGATAAGTGCCTTAATCAATCAAATGGACTGAATACAAACATAGAGATTAGGCATAACTCATCTTTTCAGCGATGCTAATAGCAGCCGCCACTGCGTATACGCAACATTTTAAATGCATAAATTATTCATTAGCGCAAAAGTCGAAAATTTAGTTCACTTAGTTAACCGCAAGCCTTCATCTGTTGTCAACTATGCTGTACCAAAAGAAACCCCTTAAGATGTTGACTGTAGAGTAGTAGAATCAACCAGAAGCAAAGCTGTCAAATCCGCTGTCCAAGTAAATGCATGTGTTAGACATTTATAAACCGAATCTCGTCTTAGGTGAACACCATATGCAAAGTATTCACAACTTTGTGGTTAATCACGTCAAGAACTGTCAGCTAAATATTAAATTATCTCAAAAAGGTAATGCAATAAGCCACTGAGCGGTAAAATCCGTCCCTTTATTGAAACCTTTCTTTTGGTAAGCAAATCACGTCAGATAATGGACCTGTCGATTAAACACCGAGGTCACTTGATTTAACTACATTGGAGTAATTTTTATCCAATTTTTCTGAGTTTCATTTAGCGTAAAATTTCTTATCGCTTAAAAAGCCTCCCATCTTATGTATCGCTCTTTATGTTGGGTAATCGAAAAAATATTTTCGTATTTTATTTGGTTAAATGAATGAATGAAGCTTAAAATCTCACCTTTCCAACACTATAAGGTACGACATAATGTGATTGGTAGGACTAGAGATATACGACTGTAAAGACATCTATTGACAAAATACGAAAAGACGTTTTTTTTTCTGTGTGTGTTTAAATATTCTTGCGAACAAATGCATTTTCCTTGACCCGAAAATAACTCAATGCGTTGAAAATATTTTATAGAGAAAATGTGAATAAATTTGTTGGATGTGGCAAAGATTAGTTATGGCTCTATAGTATTCCCTCTTGATCGTCATATTACAAATGGTATTAATTTTCAAGAAATGTGGACCAATGTTCACCTCAGGCAAACATTTTAAAGGATGTAAGACGTCTCAACAAAGTCTTGTGGATCAGTCCAAATATAACAATTTCTTGTGAATTTGCGACGCCCTTGAGATCGTTCGGCTGCAATTCTTGCGCGAGTTGGATTTTGTAAGCCCACAAACTAAGATACTTCCACAGAATTTTCCATAAAGCAGATGGGCACAGCTTCAATTGTTACATTACGACGTCTTAGGGCGTGTATTCTCCACTAGAGTAAACGCGGTGCAAAACCGATACATGGTGGCTCGAGTTATCGAATCTGCTGGCTGATTTGACTGGTACGGAACGCAGCACGGGATGCCAGGAGCAAAGCGAAGCATTGTTTGGTAATAATTTAATGATGCCAAAGTCTACATCGGTTAGGTGCACAGGCGTCAATTGTTGATTGGATTACAAACGGTCGGAGCTGACACAAAGCGGTTAAATATACAAATATATATACATAAGTTTGGTGTGGGATTCGTGGTGGGAGAGAGACTCCGTCACCGACTACTATCATTCACTCCGAAGAATGAACGTCTAACCACAATCCGCATCAAGGCGACACAAGAGAAGGACGAAGTGACCAAAAATGCCTTTTATGAGTGTTTGGAGCGCACTTATGAGAGCTGCCCCCGCCACGATGTCAAAATCCTGTTTGGCGACTTTAACGGCAGGGTGGACAAAGAAGGTATCTTTGGCACCACGATCGGTAAATTCAGCCTCCACGGGGAAACATCCCCAAATGGGTTGAGGCTGATCGACTTCGCCCGGGCCCGAATTAGGGTTATCTGTAGTACTAGATTCCAGCATAAGAAGATTCATCAAGCTACCTGGCTGTCTCCGGATCGAAAAACAACCAACCAGATCGATCATGTTGTGATAGACGGAAGACACGTCTCCAGTGTTTTAGATGTGCGTGCGCTCCGAGGTCCTAATATCGACTCGGATCACTATCTTGTTGCAGCCAAGATTCGCACCCGCCCCTGTGCAGCAAAAAACGCACGCCAACAAACACAAAGAAGGTTCGACGTCGAGAAGCTGCACTCCTGCTCTCTGAGAGCACTCGTGAAAAACTCGGTATAAGGGAACTCCTTACGTACATCCCCAAGGTGATCTAGTCACCGATGCCCAGAGCATACTTAAATTATGGAGGGAACACTTCTCCACCCTGCTGAATGGCAGTGAACGTACAACGCCAGGAGAAGGCGAACCCGATTCCCCAATCGATGACGATGGAGCAGACGTTCCATTGCCTGATCATGAAGAGGTTCGAATAGCAATTGCCCGCCTGAAGAGCAACAAGGCGGCAGGGGCCGATGGATTGCCGGCCGAGCTATTCAAACACGGCGGTGAAGAACTGATAAGTAGTATGAATCAGCTTCCTTGTAAAATATGGTCGGACGAAAGCATGCCCAGCGATTGGAATTTAACTGTGCTATGCACAATCCATAAAAAAGGACACCCCGGAATCTGCGCCAACTACCGAGGGATTAGCCTCCTCAACATCGCATATAAGGTTCTATCGAGCGTATTATGTAAAAGATTAAAGCCCACCGTCAACAAACTGATTGGGACTTATCAGTGTGGCTTTAGACCTGGCAAATCAACAACCGATCAGATAATCACCATGCGCCAAATCTTGGAAAAGACCCGTGTAAGGAGAATCGACACACACCAACTTTTCGTGGATTTCAAAGTTGCTTTTGACAGTACGACTGCCTTTATGCCGCGATGTCTGAATTTGGTATCCCCGCAAAACTAATACGGCAGTGTAAACTGACGTTGAGCAACACCAAAAGTTCCGTCAGGATCGTGAAGGACCTCTCCGAGCCGTTCGATACCAAACGAGGTTTCAGACAAGGCGACTCCCTATCGTGCGACTTTTTCAACCTGCTTCTGGAGAAAATAGTTCGAGCTGCAGAACTAAATAGAGAAGGTACTGTGGAGGTTTGGTCCTGTACATTCATCAAGCGGCAGGTCTGCCGTGTCGTAAGGAAACAGAGAAAGAATTAATATGAAACACCTAACACACGATCACATCGCTCAGCCTGCTGATGTGAACGCGACAAATTACATTTTTAAACAGCCCCTTTGTGAGGGCTAATCATTAAGCTTAGTCAGCCGGAATGATTTAGTTGAGATACAAAACACAACAGGTTTGGTTCATGTATGCTCTGAATCTGTCCTTTATTGAAAATATAAGGGTATTTATACATTTTGGTTTAACTGACTCTTCCATGACTCCGCCCCGTGTATTTCCAGTCAAAACCCGGAAAAGTATAAAGGCAGCCAATCAAAGTGATTGCTGACCTTGCAGAATGCATTACAATGCGACTATACTGTTTACTCATTAGGTTGCAACACTTGTTATTTTTAGAGTGCATTGACCGTGTTGTTTGCACATATTGATTGCAACATAGAAAATATTATTATTGAATTTCGTCTCGTTTGTAATGCGAAACTCTTTTGTGTATGTCGCTTTGCTTATGTATTCTTGTGTGGTCTTTACAAATGTGACTAATTCATGAATTTGCTTATTATAATTTATGAGTGCTTGGTAAGTGGCATTTAGGTAGGACCACTACAGTACCATCTTCTATAAGAGTGTACAGCTGTTGGCGTATGCCGATGATATTGATATCAACGGCCTCAACACCCGCGCCGTGAGTTCTGCTTTCTCCAGACTGGACAAGGAAGCAAAAGAAATGGGTCTGGAAATGAACGAAGGCAAGACGAAATATCTCCTGTCATCAAACAAACAGTTTGATGTTGTAGATAATTTCGTCTATCTTGGAACCAGCGTAAACACCACGAACAATGTCAGCCTAGAAATCCAACGCAGGATAACTCTTGCCAACAGGTGCTACTTCGGACTGAGTAGGCAATTGAGAAGCAAAGTCCTCTCTCGACAAACAAAAACCAAACTCTATAAGTCACTCATAATTCCCGTCCTGCTATATGGTGCATAGGCTTGGACGATGTCAACAACGGATGAGTCGAGGTTGCGAGTTTTCGAGTGAAAAATTCTGCGAAAGATTTATGGTCCTTTGCGCGTTGGCCACGGCGAATATCGCATTCGATGGAATGATGAGCTGTACGAGATGTACGACGACATTGACGTAGTTCAGCGAATTAAAAGACAGCGGCTACGTTGTTGTCCGGATGGATGAAAACACTCCAGCTCTGAAGGTATTCGACGCAGCACCCGCCGGGGGAAGCAGAGGAAGAGTAAGACCTCCACTCCGTTGGAAGGACCAAGTGGAGAAAGACCTGGCTTCGCTTGGGATATCCAATTGGCGCTACGTAGCGAAAAGAAGAAACGACTGGCGCACATAGGGATTTCCGTGGCTGAAATTCAAAAATGGCATGTTGTCTGATTTGAATGAAAATTTCACAGTTTGTTACCAACTATACTACAGATTATTTTTACTAAAGTATTAGGATTCTATCTGCATTAGTTTTTTGTCCAGAACTGCCCAAAGGTGGTGAATGTGGAGAACATCAAAATTAGCAAAAAATTTACTCAAAAGTCAAATCATTGATACAATAAAACAACTATTGAAATTCAACTTTACTATTATTTTTCATTTATAATATGTATCAAAGAAAAAATTTGCATCAAAATCCATTGAAAAAAATAATGCATAAAAAATTTTGTGGAACAACATAATTTGGACGTCGAAATTTCAATGTTCTTCAAATCCAAAATGGTGCATCTTTTTAGCGCTGTCTACCGCTGTCGACATACATATACCGAATTAATGCCTGAAGTCTCAGCTAAACGATAAAAAAAAATCAGCTGCCCCAAATTGCCCCCCTTGAAAAAAACAATGAAATACTCTAAAATGGCAAGTTACCGCCCAAAAGTATGCAATATATATGTCTAGACGATTTTTTGAAAATCCTGATGTATCATTCCAAAAGAATTGGACGCATATCCACTAACGAAGATGTGATTCATCACTTATTAATGTCTTCGGATCCGTACATAAATATTTTTCGTACTAAAATAAAATTTAAAAAATTAGAATGTCACGAAGATGTAAAAAAGTTGCTAAAAGAGACTTGATAAAAGAGAATTTAGTTGATGGGAGGTGGGCGTAAAAGTGGGCGGATATTATTGAAATTTAACACCAACATATATAATGTCATAAAAATGCTATGTACCAAAAATCAGTGCTGTAGGTCAAAAATTAAGTTTCACCTTATATGGGAGGTGGGCGTAAAATAGGGGGCGTGGTTTTGATTTTTTCATTTTTTTCTTGATTGGTATCCAAAACAATGATGTACCAAATGTCATTGTCCTGCGACAACTCCTTATATTTTTAGCCGCAGTATGCACTAGCAGAAACCTATGTGTGGCGCACGGTTGTAAACTCGGCTATAATCGCGTAAGCGGTGTCTGCGCCAATTAAGAAGAAGATATACATAAGTTTTTCCATACGTGATTAAAAACGTAGAAACGCATTATAATTTCGATTATCAAGTATTTCTTGCATACAAACATTTCATTGACGTAGGCAAATATTATTACACTTTTTACGTATGAGAATGGCATTCATCCCCTACACATATTCACATATTTATATACAAATAAAATCATTGATGAAAAAATTTGCATATTTCCGCTGCGTAGTAACTATGAATGGGCGGGCACAAAACACAAAGGTGAGTGCACACTTCCTCAAGCATGCACACACACGATAACCACACGTGTACAATGGAAGGAGGCATAACAGTGGAAATCATGCACATCACACGCAAATAATGAAGCAGAAAAATGAAAATGAAAATGAAGAGATACCAATTTGTCAGTGTGCAAACAACAGAACCACAGAAATACCATTATGACTTCTCGGGTGTGGGCGTGTGTACTTACTGTGTGTGAAATATACAAAGGGATAAGTATTAACAGCATGATGAAGGACAACATATTGAGGTATGGTGTTTGTAGGCACAATGTAAGTAATAATCTGGCAGACATGCTAAGAAATAAACATTATGCGCCGCAAATAATATGCTTATGTTGCCTTTGAAACCTCCTATAGTGTATATAATGCATGTGTACTCTCATGCTCTCATGTGTGAGTGGACGTGTATGTCAATTTGCAACAGCCCGGCATCAATAGTCCATCAAACCGCAATCCAGGATTTGTGTGAATATTAAATTAAAAAGGTTCGTGATTTTCATTCAATTCAATTTAATATGAAGATGAGTGCCGCCACACCTATTTGCACATGTGTGTATATATGCTTTTATTTTAATAAATTCTTCAAAATTATAAAAAAAAAAAATAAAATTAAAATCAATATAAAGAATAAAATGCGAAATATTTTAAGCTTATCGAGCCATTTATCACCTCGAATTGAATCACCAGAGATTATTTTGCATAAATATGTTTACTGAATTATGTCGATACTGTTTTTCTATAATCTTTATACCCTCTTAACATGGGGGATAAGTAAGCCCCGCATTAATAGCACATTCCATATCTAGTTTGTTGTCCACAAAAATGTATGGCTCTCCGGACATGCCTTTTTTTCCTTCTTTTTTTTTTTTGAAAGTGTGAGTTTTCGACTTTGACAGCGCTGCAAAGCCTTTTACTTTTTTGTGTTCGCACAAAGCGTCTATGTTGTTGTGTGTGTGTGTTTCTAATGCCCATCAAGGACGATGAGTGTCATGTATGAAATGATACACTCACCAGCAGTGCCATTTCGCATATCAAAATGTGCAGACGGAAACAGTGCATATGCATACCATATACTAACCCATATAAGCTGACAAAATGCAAACATATTTACTTATTTCTATATGTAGTCGTGAAGTGCAAATATATAACTGGTAAGTGTATTCTTCGTTTGTTTTATCATGCGTTGAGTGCATTTTAAAAATAAACAAACAGCTTTGTGCAAACACACATATATTTTATATACTTACACGCACACACAGATATGCATACATGTGTGTATGCATTATAAAAGCACAAATCAAATATGAATATAAAGTATACACGCACATAACTAAGTAAATAAAGAGAGATATTTATATTTTGTACAACAGAATGTTATTATTTTAACCCTCCAACTCTAAGGAAGAAAGGATAGTTACTGAACGTAGCCATGTATAAGAGAATATACGAATAATATTGTATAGAGATTTATTTTTGGTTCTTCATAGTCATCAATTAGCTTCTCTAAAAATTCACCATTCGTTTGTATTGAGCTCAGAAATTGTTAGGAATATATATTTCTCGGATATTATATGGCAAATTAGATATTGTCTGCATTTATTTTTGACGCGATTTTTAATGCCAATGTTTGAGTTTCACTTGGAACATAAAATCTCAAAGCTTTTTCATTGCTCAAAAGCTGTAAATTGTACATTTAGTTGTTGCCCCTCTACCAGCTTGACATTTTTTGGGAAAAAGCATATTAGATCCCACGCCAAACTTAAGGATTAAGCGAGCAATGCAAGGAAATACAAACGTATATGAGTTTCGGGTGTAACAAATTGTATTTTCCTTTAAAATTATAATTGTATCGTTTTTGTTATTAAATGTTTATTTGCATATTCGCAGAAACGCGTATTTGTGCGTATATGTAACTAATTCCGTTTACAGATTGTACAAATAGATTAGCTAAAACTGCAGGAACCTCTTAATAACTGCCTTTCACAAGAAATAATTTTATAGTTATTGTCAAAATTTCACTATAAATGAAAAACTTGTGAAAGAAATATTGTATTATCAGTGTTATCAATTTTGGAAACTTTTTCGTTAATTTGAAGTCCTCAGTTTTTCGTGGATAGAAGCAAAACAACAAGTGAACATAATTGATGATTTCATCGATTCTGAAAAATCATTTCTCGAAAATATCGATAATATAATGGAAATATTCATGTAAGTAATATTTCGATTTTTGCTGACTAGAAAATGCCGCATAGATTTTAACGATTTAAGTCAAGGGAGCTCATGGACCGAATTTCCATCTCCGAATCGCTCCTCAATCGCAATAAAATTGATCAATTCCTGAAACAGGTGATGAAAACACATATTTGACTTAAATCAAATCATTTCGGTTACGCTGAATAAAATCATTAAAATAAAAAAAATAAAATATATTATTTGACTGGACCTTGTTACATATATAAGGTTATTGAAATATTTAGAAAACCAAGGCGGAAAGAAAGGTTTTCATTTAAAGGACTAGAAAATGCTGCTTCAATATAAAATTATATGTATGTGCATCGGGTAACACTTTCCCTGGGAAATAGGAAAAAAATCTTTTACGAAAAAGCTAAAATTCTCTCATAGTTAAATTTATTTTCTTCTACTTACAATTTATTTAGTTCATTTACTCGCTAAAACTCTCATAGCACTGATTTATATTGATTGTAATTTCTGAAATTGAACCCCAATACATGCCTTTCAGGGAAACTAATATATTTATAAATATATACATATGTAAGCACAAATTTGTAAAAAAAAAATATAAATAAATTCCCGCAAAAGATCACATTTGAGACCATACTCTCGTACACATATGATTTGATTAAACAAATTCTTGGATAGAAATAGGTCAACTTTCCGTTCAATTACACAATAAAATATTTTTATCCACAATCCGCCATGTGATGCAAAAAGAATTGAGTTGCACAGTTTTAAATTACATTGCAAATTCATAAAATAAATTTGTTACGCATACGCCATGGCAACTCAAAGCTGTGGGGTTAATATTAGCACTTAGCGGAATAAATATTTTCTACGCATTATTTTCTCTGCATTATTGCTGGTAAGTATTGAATTTATTAAATGTATGTAAATATATATATGTTTATGCCTCTGTAAAGGTAAACCAGCACTCCAACATATTGCCACAGCAATTTACTTGAAACAAGTAAGTATGAGCTAATTTCGGGTGCAACCGAATATTTTATACTCTTGCAACTTGCCAGAATTAAAGGCAGGGAAATACCATAAGTTGTAAAACATTGAGCTCTGGGGTCGTAATCCAAGCAATTTTATATATAACTCATACACTGACCGCCATATTTAGCTTAAGGTTTATTTCCAATCGTCCAATTTTGACCTCGGCTACATTAAAGGCTTCTCATACCATTATTGGAGGACTGGGCCACGCCCACTTTATAAAATTTTCAGCCCACAGTACCTTGTACAACGGCAAAACGTTGTCCTAATATGTTATTTTAATGTTCTATATTTAATTTTAATGCTTAATTATGAAGAATCATTAGGTGAACAAATCTATTATACTCTGTAGCAACATTTTGCAAGAGTATAAAAAGGAAGTGCAATGTTTCAGCGCTTATGGACTTGAAAAAGGATCTGTGATAAATTAGCGGCAATTTTACTTGAACTTTCTTGTCTTTCAGGCACTTTTCGTTTACACTCGCCTACGTCTGGAATGCTGTGGCAGTGATTGAAAGACTGAAAATTAAGTAATGTGAGCACCATGAAACCTGTGATATTAAAACAGACAATAAAGAATGCTTAGTTGCTTGGTAATATAATAGGGGTAAAATTTTTCGCAGCAATTCAAAAATTTGATGAACTTTCACTTTTGGTATAAGAATTATGGGGGAAGGTTAAAGAAAATTGTTTTAAGTTAAGTAAACTTGTCTGATTTGCATACAGTATATGCCAATAGGATAATATTTAGAGGCGTCACTGTACATTAACTTGATTTACTCCCTTTTAGAGTCGCACAATGGAGATAGATCCCGCTGCTTTGCCGCCCGGAAAAGTGTACCCTTTACTCACATTACCACAAAAATGCGAAATAATCACTTTATATTTAAACTTTGCTGATAGGCGGCAGTAAATGTACAAAATGAACTTTTTATTTAATTGAGACAATTTATAACCCCTTGTGGTGGTAAAAAACGTGAAGAAATAAGCAAAAAATCAAGAACGCAACTTGCGAGTGCGTAACAAAAAGCCGCACAAACTGCTGGAAAATAATAAATGGGAAAAAATTAAACGAAACAGCGGTTAATGTAACGATGTGAACGCGTCTGTCTTTTATCACGCGGAAGGCTTACGATTTCGTACAAACTCACGTTGCGGAAGCCATTGGCTCAACCTTTGGATGTCTGCTTACCCCAGCAACTGACTAACAAATAAGTAAAAGCTGAAAAGTGTAAGCAGAAGTTATTTACAACAGAAAAGCAATCGGGCGCATGAAAAAAGGCAAGCATCGCAGACACATATGCAGATAAAGAGAAATTTTCCATTTCGACATGGGCAAATGAGGATAAGAGTTACTGCCGCATAAGTGGTTTCCTGGGTGTGAATTGTGTTCTAAAGTCGGTGCGGCACACAAACTATATACTTTCAGTTGCTGCTTTAGCAGTCTGTCGAAGCTGCTACCGCTTGTGGTTTGGTAACTTAATAAAAATATACAAAAAAAAAAGTGCGGTGTAATTAAAAACAACAATTTAAAAGCCAAGATGTAGAGTATTTAAATAAATATAGCTGCTGATGTATCAACAAAGGAAGAACTAGTTCCAATAACAATGGCCTCCACAAAAAAGTTTGATGCGGCTCTGTCCATATTTGTAGTCGGTAAGGTTGGTAGTATAAATCTTATTGCTGCTACTAAATGCCAGCTAACAGCACTAGTTTACAGTTCTTATTTCACGGCGAACTTTTCCACCGGGTTATAATTTCTATGGAGCACAGGTAGCAAGGCAGATGTAATGAGAATATAATAGCTGATTACTTTGGGGGACTTATGCGTTCCCGGGGCATTCTCACACAAAAAAGTCACCCAAAAACATGTTCTTGGTGTATAATTTCCAAATAAATATTTTTTTTTTTAACTGCTGTGTGTTTTTATTCTTTCTTATTAATGAGGGCTGACGTGAAATATATGACTGATATTTTTGTATCGGCTCGCATAATATACCCTGAATCAGGTCTAAAGTCTTAGGCACCAAAATGTGTGTAGGTCAGTATAGTAAATGCCTGGCAACAAAAATGAAGCTCAATTAATAATCATACATATTTGTTACTTGATGCCATACAGGCTATTTGCCGTAACTATAATAATTACTTGAAAATGTGCTTTTGCATTCAGAATTATATTCTGGCACAATTATTCTTTTTTCTTCTCAACTTAAGACTTCAAAGCTTAATATAAGTAACATTTTCAGCGATAATGAAATAAATTTTACCTTTATTCCCCCCAACACAGATTCTGATATGGTATTCTTCATTCCATTTGTTAAATTATGCCATAACCGAGAAAAGTGTACTCAAGGTATTAATGAGACCATGTGTCAGTATATAAGCTTGTCGTGTGTGGTTCTTAATCCCAGTCCTAGGAGCTGACACGTTATGTACCATGCAAATGCGTGTGGCATATGGCACACATGTGGCGTACAGCAATTTTATGGTTGCAGTTAATATCCTCCACTAGTCTCATGCTATTATGATAACGATCACTGACATATCTACGCAAGTAGCCTTTTTTATGGCCGAGCTAAGTGTTTTATTTATTTTTCGTATATAGTATGTACTTATATATATATATCTATTTTATATATATGGTTGATGTACTTTATATATGAGCATACTATTGGCATAATTATGTGTATCCCTAGCCACTGTTATATTAACCCTCGCTGATAGCAATTTTCGCAAACAACTTTCCACTGACTTTGACCTCTCGTATTCCGACAGTTCAGGCATCGCATGCCTTTGAAAGCGCTTGGCTTTCTTTCTTGGCATTAATGCCTGTGTGCTGTTCATGTCATTAATTAAATATAAATTATTTTTTTTTTGTGTTACACTTTTAATACCCACTAGGAAAAGCTAGAGTGGTGGAAAAAAAGTAAAAAAAGAAAAAAATCTGAATAAAGTTTTTAGCCAAATCAAGCAAAAATAAAACACTAGCGCTGCTAATACAAAATTTTCTATTAAATTAATCTTTTAGTTAAAATTATCAATTTGATAATAATTTTTTTAAGCTCAAGATGAACTTGCGTCTGGGTATAAGAAAAGTTCTGCGTAGTTGTTTTTCATAACAAACACATACGGCTGGGCTAACTAAATGCTAGATACTGTACACAATTTGTGGCTTGGGTAATAATTTTTATGGTGATCCATTTTATTTTAGAACTCTTTGGTTAATTTTTCCGCCTCATCGCCGTTCAATAGCTATTAAAAGAGTGCAATTAATTGCCTTTTGCAGGCTACAACAAAACCTAAACGAAAGCTATGAAACAAAAATGCGGCATTAAAAAAGCAGAAACAAAAAAAAAAAAAACAACAAACAACAATAACATTATCGACTAGCATTAAACTCGACAGCTCGCACAACAAAGCGATAAAAAATATTTTAAACACAACATCAACAGCAGCTACAATGGCCTATATGACAACTGCACTGGCCACAATAAGAATACAAACAAAACAACAAACAACAGCAAGGCATAACAAACCACAACCGGCGCCGACCATAATGACAATCGTCGGCTGCTGAAATTAATACGGCTGTGTCTGTAAATAAATGTTTATAAGTATGTTCCTGACTGAAAAAAATAAAAATAAATGAATAAAAATTAATGTGTATACAAAACAATCAACGCATTACTGAAAGCTGTGGCGCGAAAAAAACAAGAAACAATAATAAATTCCAATAAATGCAAACAAAGGCTACGCTATAACAAAAAAGAGCATAAAAATAAACCATAACCATAACCAAGCAACTGTGTGGGTGAGTGTATGCGTGTGTTAGTGCTTCAATGCAGACAGAAAAAAAATTTAATTATCGTTAAAATCGTTTATATATGGGTAAGTAATTAATTACTGCACATTTATGGTAATGGGGGCCCACATGCCGATACACAATTTACGACTTGCGCTTCATTCACCCTTTTAACTATGTATGTGCAGCAGTATTAGTGTACAACCCCACAGACACCGACCCGCTGTGCTGTATGTACTATATATAGCGTGCTGAGTGCTTACCAGCTACACATTAACACCCAGCTGCGTAGTTAAACAAATATGTCAACCCGCGTGTGCTGTGGCGTATGAGTGACATTCTTCCATGTAAATTATTCAGTGATGGAAACGATCTTTTTAAACCACACACTTACAAAGCGTGTTTCAAATATTTTATTTACTACAGCAAAATATGCAACGGCATGTTTATTCTACTTTATTTACTCGTTTAAAAATAGTTTAAGCCTCTGAGGAGAACAATGTGTACATTCGTGGTAACTCGCTGTATGTACCTTACAATGGATGTAATGACTATCGTATGCCCGCAATTTAATGCAAAAATATTGATGTGCAGCCACAATAGTAAATATTGTTTTCTGACTATAGAGATACTATTTAACGATTAAAAAATATGTTTCGTTCATAATTATTTCATTATACCCTGAACAAGGTTTGCAACTTAGTTTGTCACACCGAGAAGGAGACTTCTGAAACCAAATAAAATTTATATATTTATGACCAGCGTAACGCTCATCTGTCCGTCTGTCTATATATACGCGAACTGATATCTAAATTTTTTCTATATCGCCCTGAAATGTTGTATACCGCCTTTTCTACCAAAGCAAACGCATATACGATGTCTGATCGATATCACACAACTAGAGCGTATAGCTGTCATACACACTTAACGATCAATATTAGACTCTTGTAGAAAATTCTCCTTTATTTCAAAGGATTTTGAAAGCATTTAAAGGAGCATTTTATTTATTCGTTCTTTCATTGAAAACAGATGGTTTAAGTCAACCAGAGTACCGAAAATAATTATCTTGAATATACGAGGGCTAAGAAATATATGAACCAATTTATCATAAATCTTTCAAAACAGGTTACCTCTATAACACTAGTAATTTTTCATCTAAATTCCTCACTCCAATGCCTTATTACTATTCATGCATTCCTCGAGCAACTGACCTCGTTCGCCTCAGCGAAAAAAGTGAACGAATGTGTGAAAATATTGCTTACTTTCTTTGACTTGTTACTGAAAAATATTTGTGCAACGATTAGACGGAACCAAACGGCATAACTGCACGCACAAAATACAGTTCATTTCTGCAGCGAAAACATGGTTATAATTACGCCGTAAATTAGAGCGTTTTATTGTTTTATTATCGCCATATAAGCGATTATTAATTGTTGTAAGTCACGGCAAATAGTAAGATGTCAAAGTAATTGCACACACTAACCGACAATCAAAACGCAATTCCGTTACAATTCCAATGCAAAACGTGCACAAAATGTGTGATAATTTCTATTATTAATTTCGGCTTTCTCATAAATTCATATAAACCAAAGAATGCTTGCGACGATTAAATAATCTGCATGGCATGATTTGCCGGAAGTGAGTTTGAAAATTATTTCAACATTTGCTTGCGGAAGGCATGGAACGCCCACACGCAACTAATCTCAAATTATGACAGCAATATACCTGCATACAATCATCCGATTTGGTGTGTAGCAGTAGTAAAGAAAAGAATTGGACTAAAAGCTGGTTACATGCAGCGGGTGAAAGAAAAAATGAAACACGCAATTAAATTATTTACAGAAATTTCTGGGGCCTGTGATTTCGTCAAGCACTGCGTGACATTTATTTAGGAAAATAGAATTTAACGGTAGTTTTTATCATAGTTACTTTCATAAGCATTAAAAATAATAAGTAAAGGTATGACTCGAACAGTGCTGAACATTTGGGAACTGTGGTGATTCAGTAATATCGAATGCAATATTAGTTGTTGTGAAAGTTATGTTAAGGTGAGATACCTGTACAATTTTTAGTAAAGTTTTTTTCATAAAATGTTAGTGTGATGCTTAGAGAATATGTCAAACAAATTTTGGAATGTGATTCCAATTATTTCCTATATAATATAACAGGCCATTAACACGTCCAGTATTTTAGCTTTAAACACATTTTTCTCAAATTCTTGCTTTTAGAATCTACTACCACGATAACTCAAAATGTTATTGGTCGATCTTCCTTAACGATTTGATCTTCTTTATAGATTTATTTTCTATATTAATATCGAATATTTCTTTAGAAAATAATGTACTCGATGAAAAAACAGCCGTAAACTTCGATAAAAAATTATTATTTTTGAGTGTTTTATTTTACGGAACAAACTTAATTTAGTAAAAAAGTTTTATTTTTCATTTTTAGATCAATCAAGTCGATGTTATAATGGCAACAGATTGCAACGACTCACTGCGACCTTCCCGGAGGAAATTGATATACAGCCGCCATTTTCAAAAATTGCATTTTTTTGTATCAATTTCAAATATAAAAAAAATAAATCATATGCTATTTTTCAAAAATATATAATAACTTTTTCATCAGAAAAAAAGTGTTTGAATTTCAAGCGAAATTTGATTATTTACAGGTATCTCGTCCCTTCTCAATTATAAGTTTACATTTTACACACTGAGAGTTATTCAGAAACACAGCTTAGAAACAGAGCTCAGCTTATGATCTTGTGTTTTTCATTTCATATTACTTAACGCCCCAAAGCGGCAATTGCTGATCATAGATAATATATATTACGTAAATTATAATTCTCTTTGTACATAGTTAAGGTGAAATACTTAGAATAAAAAAAACGGGTAATATGTGAGATATTCGTCGTTATATTAATGTAAGGAATACAATACAAAAAATATAGTTTTAAATAGTTAACTTGGAGCTTCTTTAAACTCTTTATTGTAATCTGAGCTTGACTGTATTTCTTAGCAATCAAAACTAATATTTTTAACCTCAAAAATTCCCTGAACACCATATTTTCCAAAACTCATATCATATCTGAACCGCCTTAACGCATACAATTGTACTTATGTTTGCTAAAGTTATGCCTGAAGTTGCAAAAGCAATTACGCGATAAGACTGTATTGTTGACTACTTAAGCTGCTCATACACATTAATCCTGCGTGAATTTGGGTTTGAGGGCAGCCCACATGCTTTCCCAGGAAAACAGTGTTGCTATTGATGTATGTAAAACATGCAAATTCTTATCGCAGATCTCACACGCAAGTTCCACATTAGAAAGCTAGTTTAGTAATATAATAAAAGGTTGTGGTTTTTTTTTAATAATATGAAAGCCATGCCAGCTTATTGTTCTCACATATTGATTTAAGTTGACTAAAAACTGTTTATATGATAATATATATCAAGAAATTTTACGCAAATTTTTGCTAAATACTTGAAAAAAATTTTAAGTCAAGAAGATTTGCTTTAGTAATATTTTTTATCCACAATTTTCTCTATATGGGGAGACAACAATGTGGGGTTACATAGCTTGCTATCAATACAGTTAGTTTATTTCACCTTGAGTAGAATCCTAAAAAGTGTAGAAAGTCCATCGAATTTAATATGAAGTCGCTCGCTCCAAATTTACTATCATCTTCGTTTTTAGCGACCCAAAATGAGTATCTAAGCAACAGCCTCTAACATCATAGTGAAAAAAAGAATTTAAATTAAAGTAATTAGTACTAATGACCCACTCAACTAAAACTTTAGAACATAATAATGTTATTAAATTCCTTGAAATGTAACTGCTTTTACTAAAAAGTCACCAAATCTAGGTTCAAAACTTCATCAACATGTTAGCTACTAATAATCTGCCCAAGCATTCCCACAAGCAACCGGCTAGCTGACATCATCAACACTTCATGCTTTGTATATAAAGTAATTTAATTTTATCACACGTGTGGGAAATGCCTCGACAAGTAGACCCAAAAACATTTATGTGTTTGTGTGGTTTTTTTTTCGAAAAAGCTGAAATTCTAGTTTAATATTGATAAAATGTAAAGCAGTTAGGGATCCGGAGGATTAAAATTTACTACACAAACTTAAATTAATTTCGTACGATATACTCCGCTACCTTAAACTAAATGATATTAATGAATGTAACACACTAAAGTATGTTTGCTTAGGCAAAATGTACTTTTGTGTCACATTGTAAGCACAGCAAGCAAAATATATTATATATTGTTCGTTTGTGCAATCTAAATATCCATTTCTTTGATAGTTTATGAATGTATTTTTTTCGAAGTATTGTGCTCTATACAATTAGTTTCTAGAGCATAAATATACTTGTAGTCTTTTTGTTATTTGTTGCCGTGCTCGCCACTGTGTTATCCACTTAAGTGAAGTACCACTAGGCGTATGATTAATTTATTATGTTTGCACCGCCGCCCTTAGCCAGTCAACGACAGCTCAGACTTATATATATATCTGCTATATATGTTTATGAGCATGTATTGCTGCTTTGTTAAAAAAGGCGAGGCTTATGTGTCACAGCCAAATAATTTGTCGACACATTTTTGCGTTGGAAAAACATGGCAGACAAAGTGGTGACATAAATATGCAATATACTTGTATGTATATACCCAGACTATACTAAACTTTACATATTTTAACATTACCACATATGCACTTTGCTAGGTTCCTTTATTTTTGCAGGGAAAGGAACTAGTCCACCACAAGAGTTTCATGGCTAAAAGTGAATCAATCGGATACTCCAAATTATTACGGTTAGTTGATAATGAGCGCATAGTTCTGTTTGCCAGTTTATATTTTTATAAAATAAAATTAAGTAAATGAAGTGCTGGAAACGAATCTAATTTAAATTAAAAACACGCACTTAACTATAAATGATCAATTTTGATGTACGAAACTAATATATCAGCGAACCGAACTGAAAAATCTAACACTCCTGCCACAACACCATGTAAAATAGCAGTTTGCTCCATAAAAAACACACTCAGTAAATTATTTGGGCTTTTAGTTCATACTAGTTCAAGAACTAGTTCATTTTACTACCAAGATTAGATGCTCAAGTCTATGTGGGTGTATAGAACAGACGATAGTGGCTTTAGTAAGCTGTCAACCCATATGAAAATTGTATGTACTATATTATAATATAATTGTCATGATTTGTATGTGCAATGTGTATACTAGTATTTTTTCTAAAAATGTTTTATTTTGAAATCGAGACCGGAAGAGTACTTGCGCTAAAAATTAACTCACTTGAATGCACTTGAGTTTTAGGTTAACCACTGCAGCTGTTTTCAGCAACGGTAAAAATTATATAAAGCTGCTCATAATGAATATTTAACAATATCACATAATATGATGCTAATTCGATATGCTTTCTAACTTTTTGTATACAACTAACCATATGGATATGTTGCATATACTATATATTTATTTATTATTGTTGTTGCTTTACTCACATAGTTATCCTCATTGCTTGTTAGCCGCACACAAATTATTCGCTTCATTTTCTTTTCATTCGTTCTCTTTATTTTCGCTTAACTTTCACTCCCATTCGCCGTGATTAATTATCCGGCGCTTATATGTACAAATGTGCACCGCAACGCATACGCATACACGTTATACATGTGTGCGTACATTCGAGTGTAGTTTGCGTTGATTATGAATGCTAGACGATTTTTTCGCATCACACTCGAAACATCAAAACCAGGCCACAGTCTCGGTCGAATGGCTCAATAGCACTCATATATGACTATACATGCATGTATATGTATTATGCATACGTACACATATTTGCAAATAACATTGTGTATTTTGAAGTGGTGCTTTCATTGTAGACTTGTGCTCTGTTCTGCCCCACAATGGACATGTGGCTTTTGATTAATAGTCCACTGTGCTATTATCTCGGTCTACAATGGCGATTTACTTGTCGCTTTAATTCTGAGCCGTGCTCTTGAGCGTACTTACCAGCCTAACAACTTTCATATGTATTAATTGTTCGGTTCGGTGTAATCTCTTCTCATGAATGTACAACTAATTGTTGTTATTATTCTTGCTTTATTTGACCTCTTCGTCAGCAGCTCCACTGTTTCGCTTTTCTCATCATATTTCATCTTAATAAATGAAAGTTTGCCAAACTTCGGCAATTTGCTCGTACACTTAGTTAGAATACAAATTTGATTGGCTTTCTTTAAGTACCTGTGAATTGTCTTCGCGTTGCCACGTAGTTTTATTAAACACCGACTGTCAAGCTTAATTGAAGCATACAAATGGCGCACATAAATAATAAAGTTTGATTTGCCTGATGCTTCAATGGAAGAAAGATAAATATAAGGAATGTGTGCTTATATCATCGGTGAAATGAAAAAAAAAAAATGAAAGAAAAATGCTAAAAAATGTTGAGAGAAAAAATGTTCTTCTTCTGCAACGAAATTAAGTGCGCAACGCATGCAGATAGTCATTATCTTATATTTTCGAAAGTCGTTTTTGCATAAAGTAATAAAGTGCATCTACAATAAACACATAAAATATATGAAGACAAGCAAAAAGTTACATTGAAAGTTTATAAATTTTATTTTCCTGCAGCACCTATTTTGCTCTTTACAATACTGTTATATAAAGTATTACATATATGAGTGAAGTTTAATTCTAATAAATTCAAATATTTTATATAATATATTTACGAGTCTATTATTCAAATAAATATTTAAATTTATTCGAAATTCTTATACGGATTAATATGAAAATTCCATTCACATAATTTTTTTCAATTCTATTGCTTCTAAAAATCTAAGCGCTGGTTTTATTGCTTATTTCATAGATGCAAATGCCGAAATGAAATCACATATTTATTCTCATACGATTCTACACAAGTATATCTATGTTTGTGCTCGCTAGTAATTGTTCATATCCGGAGTAGTGCATGCATATTCAGGTAGCCACTCTTAAAATATTTGCATATTTGAATTTTCATATATTCAAAGAGTCTTCCTCCGGCTGAAAGCAATTGTTATGCAAAGCAATTTGAAGTAGTCTTCAACTGCGTTATGGTACTGAGAAATTATATTTCGAAAGCAGAGCACTAAATTTGTATTTATTTGCTTACATGTGTTTCTGTATAAAGAAAAGGTCCCGCTTGACAAGTAAAATAAAATTTCAAATGACTGCGTGCATAAACTAGCAACAAACTTTAAGCTTACTGCATTAATTGTCTGTAAGTTGTTTTATTTAAATAAGGAAAAATGGTTTTTATGGCATTCAGAGTTATCATCGTACCCTAATATAGATTCATCATTCTACCTTACTCCACAGCAACAGCTCACATACCAGACTCTTGAAAATAAAAATAACAAAATTAAAATCAACCAGAGCAATGGAGAACTATTTTCGAAAAGAAGAAATCAATCAGTGTAAAGATATTTTAATAAATATGTCAATAAACTGAAATTCAATAAACTCAACTGAGCAATTGAAGTTGAAACACCAGTGGCATACTCCTGAATGGTTGTTTGATAGGTTGTTCACATCAATGATGTATCGTGTTCCTAAATTCAGGTCATTTAGAAAATTATGAAACTAAAAATATGTAGTTTTGTAAGTAAACAGAGATAGATAGATATTATACACCTTTTATGCACTGAAAACAATGCTTGCTGCCTCAGGGTCCGTGGCGTATAAGTAACTGAGAGATTTCAGAGAAATATTAATACTTTAATTAAAATTAAATATAGCAACAGCTACATTTCCAATAACGCAAAAATATCCATTTTGCTAATATTTTTAATCATCATTATTGATTTGTACTAGGTTGACCAATTTCTTTTTTATGCAAGCAGAGAACGCTGAATACTAAAATAAATCAATATTTAAACCGATAATTCATACTTCTTTTAACCTTAACTAGGTTATGTTTGCCATGAAGCGATCAACACCGAGAAGTAAACATGAGAGACCATATAAAATAGATACCTAAATGAACGACGTGACGAAATAAGTCGATTTATCCATGTGCGTCTGCCTGTATACATATAAACTAGTTCTTCACTTCTCGAGATACCGGTCTCAAATTTTATATATGTACGTAATTTTCTTACTAAGATGTTGATAACTTGTCGAAAGTACGATATCGCATAGCTGTCATCGAAATTGGCCTCTCAAAATGAGACCCTTGTATGGATTTTTTTTTTTTTATAACTTTACGAAAGTTATTTTGTTTTTCAGTACAGCGCTAGAATCTTCGAAAGAATGGTTCATATCTGACTGCTATAGCATATTTCTGCCAAAGTGACCCATCGAAATCAAGCGCTTGTAATTTCAAATTTTAAAGAGAAGCAGCTTCTTTGCCACTTTAAGCTAGGCTATGTTACTGTTGTCTTTTGAAGGAGTAAATAAAGCACACATATTAATTGGAGCACACTATGTGTGGTAAACAAGCATACTTTATATGTATGTAAGATATAAGCGCATAAACTTTATCTGAGCGTGAAATGCTCGAGCATGAGAAAGCATAAATGCCTGGTTTAAGGTGTAATTAGCAATTGTCCATGCACAACTGCTGCTTCGCCTCGCTGACTTCGTCGCATGCACACATACATATGTGGGTTATTAAGTGACTGGCAATTTTCTTCTAAGTGTGTGAGGAATTCACTTTTATCAACAGATAATCATGAAGTAAGTGATTACTTAAATGCGCTGCCTTCCTTGTGTTAAGAAGAAATATTTATTAAATGAATGCATACTCGTAGATATATGTACAAGAGTTCTTATAATATTTAAGACAATTTATTCTTTAGCATGCACTGGTAATATTGTAATAGCACTTAATCCGAACATATTTTTAAGAAATAAATAATTATTGAATAAATATGCAAAGTTGTTACAATAAAGACTTCTTCTTCTGTTTACTGACGTAGACACCGCTTACGTGATTATAGCCGAGTCAACAACAGCGCGCCAGTCGTTTCTTCTCTTCGCTACGTGGCGCCAATTGGATATTCCAAGCGAAGCCAGGTCCTTCTCCACTTGGTCCTTCCAATGAAGTGGAGGTCTTCCTCTTCCTCTGCTTTCCCCGGCGGGTACTGCGTCGAATACTTTCAGAGCTGGAGTGTTTTCATCCATCCGAACAACATGACCTAGCCAGCGTAGCCGCTGTCTTTTAATTCGCTGAACTATGTCAATGTCGTCGTATATCTCGTACAGCTCATCGTTCCATCGAATGCGATATTCGCCGTGGCCAACGCGCAAAGGACCATAAATCTTTCGCAGAACCTTTCTCTCGAAAACTCGCAAAGTCGACTCATCCGTTGTTGACATCGTCCAAGCCTCTGCACCATATAGCAGGACGGGAATTATGAGTGACTTATAGAGTTTGGTTTTTGTTTGTGGAGGATGGAGTCATGTGTAGAAGTTCACGCAAGTGAGGAAAGTTCTCTGATCGCCATTCACTTGGGAGTGGCCAGAAACGATTCTTTTACATATGACTCAAGCAGCTCACGACTTCCGGTCTTTGACCAAGTATCCTCTGGGTAGCCTAAGAACATCCGTTTGAAGGCGAGCTAAAGTGAGAAGGCGAAACACCCCCTGCATGGGGTTGTGCGCTGTGTTTGGGACCCGCCACGTAAAAAAACACCCCCAATGAAAAGAAAAAAACAGCCTCGGATGGGAGACCCCCCTTTTGATAACGACCATGGCAAACGAAATAAGGACTATGATTTGAGGGCGTGCACCTGGAATGTCCGGTCCCTTAATTGGGAAGGTGCCGCTGCCCAGCTGGTAGATGTCCTCGTACAATAAAGACTAAATACTTTTATATTACGTTAAATGTTTGTAAGAACTTAAGCTTTAACCAAAAAAATTTAAAATATTTTAGGCTGTATTTAAAGAAAAGAGTTTAACAATAATATTCATAGTGTATAGAAAACTGTCAAACCTTGCTTTGAAATTTTCCAAATTGCGGCTATAATATAGATAGTTCTAAATAATGAATGCAAAATGTTCTTTCCTTAAATTTTCTTTTGCTTAAACGACAATATATTAACTTTCACTAAAGCCTTTTCTTTCAAAGTTTCTTATCCTTAAAAAATTTACTCTTTCGTTCCAATAAAATAAATAAACTAATAAATTAAAAAAAAAATAATAATAACAATAAAATCGAAATAAGTTGTTGTGGTTCCATATTTTATCTTTGTTTCGAAAAGATAGCTCTTAAGCACATTTCAGAGCAACTTGAGTCAAAATACGGCATTTATATGGAGCTTAAACATGCAAAGGCAGAAGAAGTGGTCCATTATTTGTATGACTTCAATTCGACCTTTCATATGTGGTATTTATCAATTCTTTTGAAATAATCCCCCACTCCAAACGTTTGCGGTTTACTAATCCTATATTCAGATTAGATTAATAACGGGTGATTTTTTTGAGGTTAGGATTTTCATGCAGTAGTATTTGACAGATCACGTGGGATGTCAGACATGGTGTCAAAGAGAAAGATGCTCAGTATGCTTTGACATTTCATCATGAATAGACTTACTAACGAGCAACGCTTGCAAATCATTGAATTTTATTACCAAAATCAGTGTTCGGTTCGAAATGTGTTTCGCGTCCGTGTCCGATGAGCGATGAGGCTCATTTCTGGTTGAATGGCTACGTAAATAAGCAAAATTGCCGCATTTGGGGTGAAGAGCAACCAGAAGCCGTTCAAGAACTGCCCATGCATCCCGAAAAATGCACTGTTTGGTGTGGTTTGTACGCTGGTGGAATCATTGGACCGTATTTTTTCAAAGATGCTGTTGGACGCAACGTTACGGTGAATGGCGATCGCTATCGTTCGATGCTAACAAACTTTTTGTTGCCAAAAATGGAAGAACTGAACTTGGTTGACATGTGGTTTCAACAAGATGGCGCTACATGCCACACAGCTCGCGATTCTATGGCCATTTTGAGGGAAAACTTCGGACAACAATTCATCTCAAGAAATGGACCCGTAAGTTGGCCACCAAGATCATGCGATTTAACGCCTTTAGACTATTTTTTGTGGGGCTACGTCAAGTCTAAAGTCTACAGAAATAAGCCAGCAACTATTCCAGCTTTGGAAGACAACATTTCCGAAGAAATTCGGGCTATTCCGGCCGAAATGCTCGAAAAAGTTGCCCAAAATTGGACTTTCCGAATGGACCACCTAAGACGCAGCCGCGGTCAACATTTAAATGAAATTATCTTCAAAAAGTAAATGTCATGAACCAATCTAACGTTTCAAATAAAGAACCGATGAGATTTTGCAAATTTTATGCGTTTTTTTTTTTTAAAAAGTTATCAAGCTCTTAAAAAATCACCCTTTACAACCGGACCTGATAGGAGATATACTATAAGTTCAAATAACACGTACCATATAATCCTCGGTACAACAAGTCGTAATTTGAGTTAATTTGAATGACTTGGTTACTTGAAAGTCTTGGAATCATTCACTTGTCTGAAAGACCGGATAAATGGAAAGCAGTGGGAAATAAAAAAACCTTGACCTTAATTTCGTAGAAAATTTCTGAAACAATGTTTTGTTTAAGGGATCGTCTCAGTGTTAAATTTTTCGACTTTCTTGTTGAAATATCGGATATTTTATAATAAACATTCTCTCAAATTTTTGAATTGAAATTCAATCTTGTTACGGTTGCTACAGCGTTTTTTGTAGAAAGAGAACAGAGTGGGGAACATAGCGACTCCAATCAGTTTTTCTCAAAATAGCTTTTTTTTTAACGGTTTTTAAAGGAAGAGTTTTGAAGACATCTAGTTTCAATTTGAAGACAACATTTTTACAAAGTCACGCTATGGAAGCCTTTTTTTAAACCTTCCTATTTTTTCTACGAAAAACTGTCGAAAAGAGGGCCAAAACCGATACTTTTTGTTCAAACTTGTTTAAACCGCCGCCATTTTGTCAAAGCCATTTTGAAAAAAGCTTCCATAGCGCGATAGCGACTTTCCTTCAGATTAATAAGCCTTTTAAAATTTTTGTTTTAGATCAAAATTGCCTTTTGTTTACATGTAATTTCAATAATTTATTTGGCTATTATACACCCAATAAATAAACATAAAAACGAATAATTTTTTATTTGTCATTAATGTATTTATTTATAATATTCAAGGGCTCCGTAGGGTTTTCTTTTTTGAATTTTTTTTTGTATTTTCTGTTCCCTTATATCCTTAGAATTAAAGTAGAAACCCACTTTACCATTGGACGGTTTCGAA
The DNA here is from genome assembly GCA_037783105.1 of Bactrocera zonata. Classification (NCBI taxonomy): domain Eukaryota; kingdom Metazoa; phylum Arthropoda; class Insecta; order Diptera; family Tephritidae; genus Bactrocera; species Bactrocera zonata. The sequence continues at coordinate 2,345,632 of JBAWJQ010004226.1, read as the reverse complement.
AAAATCACTCAACGTCCGGAGCGCTCGGAGTACCTCGCCTCACCACCACCAACGCGTTTTTCTCAAAACACACTTCTTTAAACTAGCGGACATGATTTCGGTCGAACTACTCAACCGGATTGCTTTATTTTATTTTTTTTAATGTTCACAAAACGCCTAGCTATCGTCCCTACTAGATTCGTAATTTTTTATAATTTTTTGACAGAGTTATAACAAAATTTTTAGGAAAAAAAATGGGGAAAAATTAAAAAAAAAAACGATAATTACTTTTTTATTTATCAACACTTTTTCATGATTCTAGTAGGGACGATAACCATTCACGTCCTTTTTAAGAATAAATTGGGTTTTTGTGTTTCAGATGATCCAAACATGGGAACTCGTCCGCCAGTGAAAAAACTCATCTGATTCACCCAGCCATTTCTCCGATAGATGTCATCGAAAAATTCCGTAAAAAAATTTTTTTATACACTCTACGATATACCTCATGATATGTGAAAAAAGTTTTATCGTGGAATAAAAATTTCTATGAAAAAAATAATGTCAAAGAAGCCAGCCAGATTACCCTACTGACCCTTTAAGGCTGGCCGCGCTTGCTCCGTGGTGTCACTAACTTCAAGGCAACCAACATACCATGTTCAGGATATAATTATGAAGTCGATGAATTAACTAGAGTACCTTTCTCCGGTATTTCTTATTGGTGAATGTCTTTTATTGAATGTAAAATTCCAGATATTATATCTGAAGGTGTGATCATATTTCAAAATTTACAAAGCGTCTTGGCATGTCTTTACCTGTTTAATTTTCAAATGGCTGTCTACTTCAGCATTTCAATAGAATGCCGCGTTTTTATTTAAAATGTATTTCAATTTCATTTTCAATTATGGCCAGCGAGGCATTTTCTCTGCGGCCGCTAGATTTATTTCTGCAAGCTCGCTTGTTGTCAATTTGCTTTACTTCCTTTCCACTTGTATTAAATTTAATGAAATTACGCGTCACTTATTCTCGACACGTTTTCAGCGCCAATATTAGCAGGTGCCAGAGGTTTATGTCCTCGCACTTGAAACTGCAGCTGGGCAAAGGGCGTTTGTGTCAGCTTTAATTTGCTGAGCTTTAGCCTTTTACAATTTTTTTTCTTCAAATTTTATATTTTTGATTTGCTGGCCTTTCTTTTACTACACATACCAACAGCTCTTTCATTCCACTTTCTACACATTTTCACATTTCCTCACTTTAGTATGTATATATATACGATTTCTGATTTTTTTGTTTTGCTTCACCTTTTGGTTGTGCAAGCGCGTTGAGTATGCAGTGCACGTAACTTATGGCAGCAAACATCTGTCAATGCCAATGCCAAATATCAGAAAAAGGTCCATAACTGCGACAATTTTCACAATAAACCTCGTTAAGTTGAGTTTTTCGGAAGATTTTTACTATTTTTGAGGCTGCCGCGCCTTTCATTTGCACATGTTACAAGGGCAGCAGACTTTGCATTACTTATTGCCGCACACGCACTGGGCCAATTTGTGCGTTATACGTTCCGTATTGGGTTAAGTTGAGTGTTGTAATTCCCGGTTGATTTTGTTACGGCACTGCGAAAGAACGTGTTCATGCACTTTAACTGCTAAGTGACACAGATAAAGCTGTTAGCTAGAAGGCAGGAAACGTTGATTATACGCACACAAACACTATGAACATATATACACATATGTATGTATGTAAAAACCAATAGTAACTAAGAGTACGACAGCGCCACCGGCAAACCGACCGAACTACACTTAAACCGACACAAATAACTTCTGCGACATAAACTTAGCCTTTCAGACAGTTGCCAGCTTACGTGTGACAATGCAAGGACGACATAGTGGCGCCTTGTACAGGCCAAAACGGAAGCACGCAAGTACACACGTTCACGCTTTAATTGCAGAGCTCTTCCTACCTTGGACACAACATCTCTTACATCTCAACACTGAACTCTTACAGCTGCTTTGGCATTTCTTAGCGACAACAGCACACACACTCATACAAGCTTAATTGATTTCTATGTTACTGTAGCTGACCAAAATGCACGCAACTGCTGAGCACTTATACGCACTGTAGGTCTGCATGCAGAACAATTGCCGGTGCTATGCCTGCATTTGAGTTCCACAGAATTGCACAAATGCCACACATTTAAATTGCTGACAGCATGAAATTTTAGCAACTACTGTTATTATATAGTTGTTGCTGCAATGCAAACTGTCAAAGTGAATGGCGATTTATATACGTATAGACAACAACAATTCGGTAGTTCACAACTGACAAAAGCAATTAACGCCACACAGCTTCACTGCTCGCTTCAACGTTGCGCATTCACAAACACATTTACGAACTGCAGGACATTTCACGTAATCTTAGCGCAGCTTAGTTGCCTTAAAACTATTTGGATTCGGCTTTTACTTAGATTAAAGCACTTTTAGTTTAATGCAGATCAAACACTTTTGACAACTTATTAGAAGATTATAACATTTTTTTATGCGCACAACACAAAATACACTTGAAATTGCAAATCGCATGTAGATTTATTTGCGATAAACCGTTATTTCGCTTAAAATCACAAGAAATTACTATGCGCCGTCGTTGCGCTACGCGTACCGCCGTCGGTATTTGTACATCCATACCAAACAACACAAATATTGAACATCAACTGACGGCAGTGCATTGAAATTGCCGAGAGTTCGGAAGGTTGAACTCGTATTTGCAACTGCGGTCCACGAGTCGTGTTTGCACCAACTGTTAGCAGCGACACCGTTTTCCTGCCGCGAAATGTGGTGAGCCTGTTGGCGACGACGCACGCGTTGCAACATTTTACTCTCAATTTTAGGGATATTTCTCTTGTGCGGTTTGTTTGCAAGGACTTATTACATCCCATTATTTTGAGGAGTAAGATGTGTAATAAAAGGAGAAGGATATAATAACGAAAACCATAGAGGGGAAATGAAAAGTTATTATTATTTTTTTTTTTGTTTATTATTATGGAGGAAAGGTAAAAGGATTCTTGTGCTGCAAACGCATGTAATATAAGTACGATCCGAAAGCTGAACTACCAAATTCAGTCTAATATACTTGTATGTAAAACATAACTGGTCTGTGCCTTCTTAAAACTATCTCTTTCCCACTTTAAGCCAAGATAGAAATATTTCTTGTTTGGAGTAATAGTAAAGTAAGTCCAATTCTCTTCTACCAAATAGAGAAACTTGAGCAATTGTTCCTGCTTTTTGGCAGCAAAATACAATAAGTTTTCTGTGATTTTAAGTTTTAAATCATCACTGATAATAAATGTACATAGTTATGCATGCAGACAAAGTTTTATATGAATATTCCATAAATCAATAAATTTTCTAGTTTTATAAGTAGACTGGTATTTCTTTTGACAGTTGTGTCCTGATTTATCTTCTAGCAACAACGCTTGCGAATCGTGCAAATTTATTACCAAATTTATTAATTGTTCGCACTCTGCGTCCATTTGGTCGAGATAACCGACCATCAGAGCCGATAACGTGGATCGGTTTGACACCACGTTTACTCTAGTGGACAGGCTATTGCTGCTGTGAAGCAGATCATCAAAGAAGGCATGCAAGTGTCCATCCGAAATCCGTGCAAGAACAGGATTTTGAAGGAGTGTGGTAAAAAATCTTGATCTTAATTTGCGGGCTTGCAAAATTCAACTCGTGGAAGATTTAAAGGCAAATGACCGTCTGATGGTGACGTCGCAACCTTCGTGAATAGGCCCAAAACGGGATGGCTACCTATAGCGATTCTTATAAGAAACAGTTCTTCAACGATGAAACTTACTTCTGGTTGATCTGGTGCGTTAATACGAGGGCTGCTATATATATTTCTGGCCTAATAATGAAAATAGGCATATTTATCAACGAAAATGTTTTTTTTTTTTTTTCGTTGGATTTGGCTCGTCTTGGAAGACCCACACGGTCGATTGCTGTTTTGTTTCAGGCTCATACGCATAGATCCATGATTCGTCACCTGTGACGATTTCATAAAGGTCTTTTGAAGCACCGCGATCGTATTTTTTCAGCATTTCTTTACACCAATCCACACGAGCCTTTTTTTGAACGATTGTCAAATTGTGCGGGATCCAACGAGAACAAACCTTTTTTACGCCCAGGTGTTCATGCAATATCGAATGTATGCTGGTGGGAGAAATGCATAGGCATGCCTCTATCTGAAGGTATGTTACATGACGGTCTTCAATTATCAGTTCACGTATGGCATCGATGTTTTCTGGCACAACGGCTATTTTTGGACGACCTTCACGGAATTCGTCTTTGAGCGAGCGTCGGCCACGATTGAATTCGTTGTACCTCTTTTTCACAGTGCTATAGGATGGTGCTTCATAGCCATACAAAGATTTTAGTTCATCGATGCACTCTTGTCGTGATAATCCACGTCGAAAGTTGTGAAAAATGATTGCACGAAAATGTTCACGAGTTCATTCCATTTTTTGGCCGAGATAAATTTTTTAATTCCCTGTAAATAAAACAATTCACGATTAAATGACAAAACGTTCTGAGTGATGTTATGTTAAAAAATGTCAAACTTTCCAATGGAAATGTCAGATTGCACCTGGCAACACTTAGTGTTGCCTAGTCCAGAAATATATATAGCAATCTACGTGTACAAAATTGACGCATTCAGAACCATGGTAATCCACAAGCCAAGGTTGTGACGACGCTACAACCTCAAAAATTTAATGTTTTTGATTATACTATATATATAGTATGTATTATAGTATATGCATCGGGTAGTTTTTTCAAATTATGCTGAAAATACTTTTCTACTTTTCGCTAGCTAGCACGTTTTTATTATCCTTCATAATCTGTAGTCAGTCAGGCGTTAATACAACACTGGCTTATTTTAATGCCAATAGGCTTTGTTTTCTACTGTTTTTGCATTTCAATTGAAATGAAGTGGTCTATTTCTAGGTTATATGAAGTTCTCTAAGTTATCAAATATTAACCAAATGAAAATAAATATTTTTACATTGCTTCATTGGTACGCAACTGCTAAGTAAAACTTCAATCAACTTCCAAGTAACTAGTTCAGTTTAAGGCTAAATGCCGCAAGCCTTAAGCTCCGCGTACAACGATATTCACTACTTCATATGTGTGCCACTAGTTTGAATTGCGAATGCATTTGCCTTTGTTGTTGTGGGCATTCATTTGATGTCTGCCATTATTGGAAATCACTCGAACGTAATGTATTGAGCGCCTAAAAGCAGGCTTTCCGCAACTTCTGAATGTTTGGCTGTTTGTTGCGGCTAATAGCGTATCATTGCGCATAATGATCTCAGATAATATTCATTAGACTGCAACAGAGAGGCACGCAATAAAGAGTGAGAAGGAAGTGCGTGTATTTATGTTGTGTATGTTTGTGTGTGTTTGTAGATGCAAATAACCTGAAACAAAAAGTAATTGTTGATGCAAACGCAATACAAACAAACACGCATTCATCTACGCGCAATTTAGTGAGTGTATAAGCTGCCAAAGTTGGTTTTGAAAAATAACGGAAAGCACTAATATACCGTATGCAGATATCGGAGCATACAAATGCACAAACATACATACACACATACAAATCATGACAGGAAATACAAAACGCGGAGTTGAATCCTATAAAGCTCACACTCGCCGGCTTTATTATTTATGCGTGGAAGTATGAGTATAAATGTACATATGTACATGTATGTGTGTGCGTATGTGTACTAGGTGACGCGCTCATTGCGAAGTTCATGCGTTTCGTTTGTTTTGTGAATTTTTAATGACTTTCGGAGCCAGTCATGGCATCGACACATTTCTAAATTCGCATTTGTGCTCCACACCAACACCAACACATGCATGAAATTATAAGTATGCACGCTTTTGTATGTGTGCATATGAAATCAATTGAGTTTGTATGCTCATTTCGTATAAATCACACACATGTACGAGTATGTATTGTGTGTGTGCGTGCATGAGCATACATGTAATTTGTCCACCGCATAAATGTGTGCTTCATTAATTTTGATCACTCAATTTCGTCGCCACCACCACAGCCAGCTTTTGGCGCTGGCTTTTCCGCAGCTGTAATTTTGCTGGGAGCATTTTGGTCACTCTCAAAATTTACTGCTATCAAATGTGGAACGATTATAAGTCGAATAGCATTGTATATGTATGTATATGCAGGCAATAGTTAGGAAATAGCCAGTTGACCGGCAGCGATTGAAAAAAGGAATGAATAAGCAGCTTTTGAGAAGGCGCTAATGAGAAGTTGTGTTTAACTTTTTATGTTGCTTTATTTTTTATATTTCTTAAGAAATTCAACGATTTTATGTGTTGTCGATAAGCGTAAAAGCTCTCCGAGGGCCTTTTATATCTTTTCAAGTTTTTTTATGAGCGTTTAGTTTACCTTGAGCATTGATGACTGTAACTTATAACTTTGTATCCATGTTAACAAATAAAAAATGGAAAATTTAGTAATTTGTATTTATGCTTTTTATTCTTAATATAAGGCTTAAACTTCGTAGAAACTTTACAGAGCCTCCAAAACTTTCAACTTCATATAGCGGCTCCTATTTTTATTCATATGAAATACATTTCTCCGAAGCCCTTAAATAAAATGAGAGGTAGAGAAACTGGACATGCTTTGCGAAAATTAAAGCTCGCTTAGTCGTAATAGGTATATGTGGTATGTAGTTCGGATAGTCCTTATAAACGCCCACTATCGGTAAATCTCCGTACAAATCAAATAAAATTCCTTTATAAAATGTCTTTGGTAAGCGCCGGTTGATATCCAAACTATTTTCTCCACTTATTCGGATTGAAATATTGGGAAGCACTGACGCCATTGGGCAGTGATGGCAAGAGCGTCATCTGCACTCCAAAGGTGCTAGAAATTTTAATGCAGGAAGTGCAGCATAAAGATAAGCTGTTATAACCAACGTATTTTGCGAAAGAAAAGCTTATCTTTAAGCTTTTACCCGAGACCGGCGATAGAGCTTTCTAAGGTATCCAAAGCTCTTTTAAAAGTAAAGATAATGTTAAATCAAAGGCGTTTAGAAACTTAAAGCTTTATACATAGAGTTAAAGCATTTTATCTAAGTTTTGTCTTTTCGAGCTTTTTTGGAAGCTTATTTCGCTCACTGAACTTCGGAAGAACCACTATGAGAAAATGCTCTTGCTCAGTTATACTATATTTAGTTTTTATACCTTTTTTGTTTCAAATTCTGAGATATAGATGTCTGGAAAAAATTAAAGCTTTTTTGAACTCGAAAAATTTATTTCTAGCTGATTAAAAAGCGTCGCGTAATTTTTACTAAACCAAAGTAAGGACCCTTAACTTACTTTTGCTATTATTCGTAAGGGTACTTATATTAAAATTGAACTTTGAGCTATTATTATATGACATAACTTAGGCTTAATTCACCAAAATATATTTTTTCGTACATTCTTTATTTATTTATTCTTCGTCAGAGTTTTTTTGACAACGTAGTCTCGCACGAATTTCAGTTTTATGCAAGAAAATATTATCTAAGTCTCAGAAGTCCAAATTTTTTTAGAAGCTTTCCTTAAAATTTGATAATTATAGCTATTTATGTATGTCTTACTCATATTATGCCGTCCGCATAATTTAAGCGAAGCAAATTTTTCGATATTCAAAATTTGACAGCCCGAGACGGCTTGCTCAAATCGCTGTCACATCTGTAAGTATAGAAAACGTAGAAATTGTAATCGCGTAAGCGGTGTCTACGCCAGTAAAGAAGAAGAAGAAATTATATGCCAAATTAAGCATATTTCTTAAATGTTTACTTCAGCTTTAAAGAATTGACAGGCATTTTAATTAGAACGTGTGTAGACAGCTTCGGTGTTGTCTGCCCACATAAGGCGTTGGCAGGGTCAAGTGTGCAAGTGTGGTGGAAAAAATATTTAAATTATAATGATAGTGATATGCACTGAAACAAAATGAAATAATTTTTAATTAGCTAAAATGAAAGCCGTTTGGTTTTCTTAGACTCAATTGAATGCAGAGTTGAAATATTAAATTTTTAATTCCGAAAACGGAAAGTCAACAAAAATTTTGGTTTATTTTTATCGGCTATTTTTAAATCTCTCCCCTAAATTTACTTTCGCTTAAGGTAATATTTGTTAGCCCTCAAGTGCTCACACCACAAGTGTGTGTCTTCTAATAGTACATATGTGACATAAATAAATACATATACATATATGTGTAAATGACCCGAAGGAAATTTTGAAACCCAGTAGTGATACGGAATAATTAATTTTGAACAGTAAGTAAAAGTTAAAGTTGGCAAATGCAAGTACATTCGTTGTACTCCAACACATTCGAATATTCGTTGAAGAGGGGAAACACATAATTACGACGCTTAAAACTAAAACTAAATTCTTTCCATATTTCCTAATTTCAAGCATTTTGCGAGCTTTAAGAGAAAATGGACTAGGTTTAAACTTTAATATTTTGAAGTATGAGTAGTATATTGAAATGAGAATCGCACTCCCTTTTTTCCGATTTTCCTATAGGTTCGTGTGCTATTTGCATTCTAATAATAATTAACTGCACCTTGTATTTGTATGGCCGCGCTTCTCAAAAGTATAAAACCAAATATGAGGCCTTGCTGTGCCCAGGCGTTGAACATACGATTTACTGTGTAGTTGCAACGTGCGCACCACCTACGGCCTCTGCGCGCGCCACATGTATGCGATTGCATATAAAACGAGCTGCTAATTTTGGGCACGCGCACGCAAGCGAAAGTGATGTGGCATGCCAGATGCGCATTACACGCTCCTCGATGTCAACGTTCGTTTTTGCCGTTTTTGCAACGATACGTAAACAATTCGGAATCTGAAAAAAGAATCATTGCAAAGCGGTTACATCGTAAACACGAGAATATTCGCGCGTTTTGCGTTTTTCTGCAAAGGCAAAGCAAAATCGTTCTTTTTTTGTAACATTCAGTTTCATTTAGCTCACTTTAAGTGGCAGCTGCAACAGCGCGCCAGCCGCATATTACAGCGGGCGGCTATTTTTAGGACATGCCGCATAGGAGTTTGGAGCGCTATGAGCACCCCTCGTTCTTTAATTGAATTTATTGACGTGTGCCGCTTTCATGCATTGGCATTGATATTGTGTGCGTGTAAGTTGCGCAGGTGTGCGTGTGCGGGCATAAATATACATACATGCTATATAGTCAGTTCATAAATTCGGAGCGTGGTGTTGTGGAGTGCTCCAGAGTTTGCTCTACAACTTATCAGAGCAGATGATTGGTAGTAATACTATAACAATAATTATTTAGCTGAATATTCAGTCTGTTTTACTGTATCTGCAAAATAATGAAGTCACTGAGTGAACAAAAACTTAGAGAAACGTGAAACTTGAAACTTCATAATTAATACAGCCGTCTTTTGACGGTTATCCAATTTTCAGATATAAAAGTAAAATTTATTGCAATTACTGGAAACTTAGAAAAATGATTTCCTTGAATTTTTATATCAACTAATTGCATAGGCTAAAATCCATCCCTTTTATATCGATTTTTTTTTGTGACTGCAGCTTTATATATAAGAAATAGATATAGATAAGAATAGATACATATACATATGTTTTATGTACACCTTTATCTCTAATGTAAAACCCACATTACTCTCCTCTATAGAAATCAGCTAACATCAATTATTTACTATCCGAACGTTTCAATAATAAATAACCGATTTCCAGTGCGCCCTGCCATTTGCATGCTGCTGATTTACATAGCCACAGTTTTTGCTTGTACCATGCAGCATCAACGCGTATATATTTGTATATATAATACATATGGAGTTAAAATACATTTTGGGAATGATGGTTATTCACTTATAGACAACTATTAAAACAGGGCTATGGCGCCACCGAAATATCGAATAACTGTGGAAACAAATAGTTCCTAGATAACTGACTAAATTCACCCAATCAAAATTTTCCGGCACATTTCAAAATTTTTGAGTCTTCTGAACGATATAGTGATGGTTCCAACATAATTTTGAATTTTGAAAATAATATTTTAAAGTAATATTTAATAATATTTAAAACCTCAACTTAGAACTTGAACGAAGGAAAAAAATTAAAATTTAATTGTTGGCAGACACCTTTACAAAAAAAATTAAATTATATTGAAAATTTTGCAAAAATTTTTTTTCAAATAGTTGCAGTCGAAAACACAATCGAAATCTTTAAGAATTGTGACCGGTGTAAAATTTCATGAAGATCGGTTGAGTAGTTCTCGAGAAATCTTCTTGTTGTAGAATTTAATAAGAGAATAAAAAATCGATTTGTTGAAACCCGTAAACCCAAGTAACCCCTTAAGTTTGGAAATGTTTGAGACCATACAAACAGCGTTCCAAAGTAAATAAGACTTTTTGAATTTAACGCCCGCTGATGGCGCCATTTTTTCTGTTTTTTTTTAAGTCCTGTTTACTTTGGAACACACGTTGTCTAACATATTAAGGGTTGCACTGAACTTAACGTTTTTCACTAGAAATGTCATTTCCAGTATCTTCAATGTATTTGCTTAAATGGCAAAATGCTAACTAGTGCTGTTCGACAATATAACTGGTTGGATAATACAAATAAATTATTACGATTTCTGCACATTGTATAATTCGGAATTGTAGTGAATTAAGCCTCCCAAATAAATAAAAACTTGCTTAGTCGGTTATTAAATATTAAAGCTATGAATTTATACCAAAAGACATATGTAAAAATACTCCAACCTTGTCTATAACGAGCATATTATTCCAGGTATTTGTAATACAAAAACTGGAATGGAAGTACTGAGAATTTGTTTTTAGAAATATTAGTAAATAATGGCAGAAATAAATAATCTATACTCTAAATTTTCATTATTAATTGAAAACGACGAACAACATAAAGCTTAAAACTTTGAATAAATACTTGTTTTTAACGCTAACGTTTATGTCTACCAAGAATTGGCACATTTCAAGGTCTACTGGAAAACGTCAATTGTATATTCTCTCTGCTTCTATTTACCCTCCTAAGCAAGCACCTACCATACACTGCAAAGCGAACGAAGGAAAGCATAGAGACTTCCACAAACACGAAATTTCAGCACAAAATACCTCCTTATATACACATGTAGATGCTGTAAGCGGTGTCTACGGCATTAAAGAAGTAGAAGATGCATATACACTTCAATTTTTGATTTGGTGATTCTGGCTAAACAAAAATGCTTGCTGTAAGAAGATTAAAATCAACTCCATTGGCCGCAAGTATAAGTCAGTCGCACACATACGCTAAAAGTTTTGCAAACCTCCCAGCATCCTACAAATAAACCCACAGAGTCCAGCTCATCGCCACCGCAGATGCCACATTTGAACTGACGTCTATCAGTCAGCAGTAAAAATGGAAATTTTTCCCTTTCAACGCCAGAGTGCCGCCTTCCACAACATTTTTGGCTGATTTGTGATATTTTTCTACGTCAGTTGCCACAACTCAGCAACTGTACGTAACATATGGGAACTTTGTTGCACATGAACTGTGGTGCGGCAACGAGCCGTTGCAACAATTTATCTGAATTCTATCTTTCTATGTATCAACTTTGAATATACTTTGATACCGGTTCAATTCAAACATGAAATATATAGTCAATCTGGCATTCACCATTGATTTTTTCTGCTCGGTTGCGCCCATCAACAATTGCCGGCAATGCTTAGCCGTCTCTAACAGCAGCGATTGAGCGACGCTCACCGACAAAGTGAATTTCTATTGAACACAACTTTATTCTAACTAAATGTCAGAAATTGTGCAGCGACGGCTGATTGCTATACCTATTCATATCAGTTACACTTTTTCCAATGCTCAATGCAAAGGTAAACAGAATAAATCGTTGTTTAGAACAAAACGGCGCACACAGAATCCTACTGTGCGCCAGCGAAATTGACTGCACCGAGCTATGCATACCATTGAGCAAATCAAGAGCAAACTCAATCCAATTCATCTAAAATAATAGCGGAGCAAATGGTATACAACAACATCTAACTATGTAGAGCAAAAATATAAAATGAAAAGCGCAAACAAAGAAAATAAAATATTCAGCGAACAATTTGGAAGGCCTGCGTCCCAGTGACATCACATGGCTATGTTTAAAGTCCGGCTTATTTTGTTACTGTTACATACATAGGTATTAAGCTGTCAGAGGAATAAATAAATTTTTCGAAAAATTTCACTTCAATGATTGGTGTTAGTGTGTTAAATGCTGCTATATGTTCTTGTCAGCGCCAATTGGTTCAATATTTTAGCGATAATACTTGATATATCGCAGTTTTTGATGGTCTTTGGAAGCTTAATATTTCGTTGAGAATATGTATACAAGGAGCTGTAATTAAAAAGGACATATAATCTTTGGTCTATGAGTACTTGAGATATACCTTACTAACAATGATTGGATTCCTTGGCGCACTTTTCTTATCGATATCGTTAAAATATATGTAGTAGTATAAGTAGAAAAAAAAGATATTTATCATCTACAAAATTTGGCGCGTAGTGTAAAATATGGTATTCTATTCTGAAAAGTTAAGTCCGTCTAACTTAAAAAGCTTTTGAGTGTGGCAAATCTCCAATTAAATCGATTATTTTTCTCTGAAAAATGAAATTGCACAAAGCGTATATATTCACATGTATGGATTATCAACTATAAACGGCTAATCAGGCATAACGCTTTTCATATATTTTTATTTTCACAATTGTGCAATTTATATAAATTCATAACATATTTTTGCTCAAAGCCGATATTGATTGAAAAAGTGTTGCATGGCAGATTACAGTTTGTGCAATTACATTCATGTAATCCCTGAATAAGTGACGCCAGTAAAGAGCTGTTGGTTAAACTGATAGAGCGAGTTTTAAATAATAAATTATTTTAATATTTTCAATCATGAAAAATGGAAAGTAATATATAATTTCGCGCTAGCTGTTTGTGTTCTACTTTTGCAGTTAAACATATAGTAGGGAAAGCATATCTTCAGGGGCAACACTTTCTAAACAAATAAGTGACACACATATATTTTTGCTTTCAACCACTTATACCTTTTGATTATCACTTTCATCTTCTAACAAAAACATGATTTAAAGCATAAAACAATTGAAATAAATTTAATATAAACCACGATACATTTTGTTTACTTAAAATTGACATTAAAAGTTTGACACATTGGTCCAGAACTACTAAGAACTATTAAGGATGCATAAAGACAATTTGTGTAATTAAAATTTCATTGACCACAAAATGCAAGTCAAAGCGATATTTTATGCAGAAATAAAAGGCCGTTTATCACGCTTACATCCTACTTCAATCAAATAAAATGAATAATTTGCAAGCGCAAATTGCTAAGCCAAAGCATTGCTATCAACACATTTACTTTACGAAAAGCACTTTCAAGCATCGAGTAAGCTTCTGCTTCCTCAAATACATATATCTACATATATATATGTATATATAATAGTTTATATATTCGTTTTATTAAAACCAATGACCCGGCAGCTTTATTCACAGCATTGTTGCAAATTACCTGAGAACATGAAATTTTGCAAATTCAGAAATTTATATGCCACTATATAACTGCATACATATTGTAATTGCACATACGTCTGTGTATGCAGGAAAATATTTATATGTGGGACTAAAATTACAAGCCTTCAAACTGATATGTTTGTCCATAATTCCTGTGACATTGAATACCGAAACCGGAATCCTGATATTATGATGGAAAATTCTTGCTTTAAAATAGAGACAGAAAATTAAAGAGAGCTTAAATAGTTTATTATACGAAAAAACAGCAATGATTTCAATAATAATTGTAGCTATCTCTTATACTGACTGAAAAATGTAGACTATTTCTGGAAAAAAAATATTTCGTCAAAATTTCTGATAAATTTTGCACCGCTGCAAAAGTTCCTTTCATTTTACATTCTGGAACATTGTCTAATAATGTAACATTTTTAATTCAAAAATCTTCTACGGTTGTCAAAAATTTTGTCCTATACGGCTTTTTCTTTAATATTTCTGTATTTCTTCAAATTCTACGCCAGTTTTAGTCATGTCAATGAAAATGGTTGTCATTGCAATATCATAAAATATTATAAAAATTTGGTAAGTATTCATCTGAAAACGATGTTGCAAAATCCCCTTAATATTCCAAAGCACCGTCCGGGTTTCCATACACTGTTATAAATTTGCAAGCTGCTTAACACTAATTGTTGTTTTTGTTGAAATACGTAGGTGTATAAATGTTTATCTTTTCAAATATACCTTACCTTTATGCTAAATCTGCATCTTTATTTGACAATAATTTTGGAAACTGCACACTCTCCCGTACACCGTTGTACATGTGTAAGTACATATCAATTTGTTATGCAAATACTCTATAATCCATTACTTTCAAATCGCTACGAAGTCATCTAATCTTTCACATTTGTGTCTATGTAAAGCATTATATAGATTTTGCAATTATTTATTACTTTACAGTGAATTAAAATGAACCATTACCACTTCTTTGCATCCGTGATTCCTTACAATTTCATCCTATCAAATATCTGTATTTATTCTGTAAAATTGAAATATAAATTATCTTTTAATAAAAGATCCCAACCACTTTTTCTCTAAATTTCCTTCGGTCGCTCGGTCCATAGAGAGAAGACTGTTATATGAGTGAATTCAACTACGAATGTAAAGAAGTAGCTGGTGTCATGTGGGAACTTGCTCCATGTCTAAAAAATATGTGAATTTGATTGATAAGAGGAATTTTCACCCACTATAGTATCCAAAGCAAAATTTAAGCGAGCCTCTTAAGATATCTTGAGGATTTGAGGTACAATTAGCAGTCCTTTGGCATCAATAGCGTAAGTCTTGTCAACGTGGTTCAAACTTCTGCTCTATATAATAAATATATGTATTCCATATGTATGTAAAATATAGGACTTTGTCGATTTAAGTTAGAAGTGTGATGCTGCTTACTCTATTCTATATTATTAGCCGTATTATATAGTTGGTACTCGATCGACATCAAGAGGTACCTCTCTAAGCTATTGTAGGTTAGTAACGCGTTTTAAACCTATGAAGATGATATCAAAGAAAATATTATTCTGCTTTTTCAAATAAGGCTTTATATTTTTAGTAAAATAAAACACTCATTTGAGCTAATCCACTGAACATTTGAGACACCTTACTTATAAATAACTCAATATTATGATGACGTTACAAGCGGCCACTCATCTAAGCAGTTAACAGTTCAGCACTTTCCCTAATGCCAAATACCACTCCACTATAAAAATAAAGAATATCAGCACCGTGTAGGCAGCCCAAATCTTCCAGTATTCGCGCACTCAAAGCTGTGCTATTTTCGTCAACACTTTGTAGGACCATCAATCATACTACTACGGAGTAGATTTCCTTATGTGAGAATGCTTATCTCTGTATATGTTGCATAAATACTTAGTTACATAGATGTGCACATAAAAATATTTGTATATTTGCTGAAATTGTTGGGAGTCCACACAAGCGCGTGTGCGCACACATATACTTACAAGTACATACTCTTATCTGTAATCGCAATTGTATTTGCTGCAAGAAAAAAATTTGCTAAGCTATGCGCGCAACCGCGGCATTTGACGCAGACAGACAGTCTCTGTGGGATGTACATTTGTTGCATATGCACAAAGGAGAATATGGCATGTTGCATGCTTTGCGGTTGTTGCACTAATTTGAGAAAGCAAGTGCATGGAATCTAGGGAAAATGCAAAGTCTTCGGATATAAGCGTACTTACTGGAGGGGATTTCTTATCTGCTTAGGGATTTGGTGATATTTCCGTACGTAGCATTTTCTTATGAAAAACTTGTGAAGACGCGATGGAGAAGCACTATTGAGCGGTTTGAATATGTAATACTTGTACTTCAAGCAAAGCTACTTTTCGCGGGTAAATTTAGCTGAAGAGCAATTAATGCTCTAAGTTTATCTAATTGGTGTTTTTTTATGTTGTAGGCACTATTGTCAAATGTTGCTTGATACAATAATTGTTCATGTACTTTTTTAAGTAAGTCACAAAAACTTACTGTATGATGTAACTTTCCGGATGATTTATTGTGCGAGGTATAATATATTCTTTTTTTTTCAAATAATGAACTTTAAAGCGAATGCATATTTTTTTTTTTTAAATAAACCAATAATCAAAATTTTATCTTTTTGGAAGCTGACTCTTACCCTCACTTCAACCATGCCTTGGCTTAAGGGGCTATACCAGTGTGACACTTTCAAAAAAAAAAAATTTTTTTGCTTTTTCGATAGCTTATATTTCCATAAATATCCTGTGAAATGGGGAAGGTCGTATTTTGAACGTTTTTTGATGGCACGGTTCTAAAGAGCGACCGCTCGGAGGTTCAAACATATATAAGTGAAACTTTAAACACGTTTTTCTCGAAACGACATTTTTCAAAATTGCTGACATCATAACTCAACGAGAAATTGACCGATCGACTTCAAAATAAAACTGAATATTTTTGAATATATTTACCATACAATGACCTACGATCTTTTTGATTGGTTGAAAATTGTCAATTTGGCATTAGAAAAACAGCCATTGCTTACCTCAAAGAACGATTTTTTTTTTCAAATTACGCTATTTTGTTAATTTTCGATACTTTTCAAAGATCGTTGGTCATTGTATAGGAAATATCTTTAAGTTTAATAAACTTTTTAAATTTTTTTTGTGTCAGCTACTCATTCGGCCGGAATCATGCCAGCAGTTGCCGCCCCTCCGAAGACAGCCCATAACTCCATTATTTTTCAACATTTTTGTAAAAAAAAAATTCTACAATATAGCTGAAAATATACTTCATTACGTTCAAAGAAGTTCGAAATGTTCAATGGCGTACTTTCTCTTAAAAAAATCACGAAAATCGCCTAATTTTTCATGCGACACACTGGTATAGCCCCTTAAGCCAAAATTTGATATAACTGCAAAATTATAGCACTTTGATATAGAGGACACCAATTCAATTTATGGGGCCAAAATTTCACCAATTTTGTTATTTAATATGCTAGTTAAAAGACTACCCTCTTATTATATAGCAAAACATTGTTCCATATTATAATTGGCTTACGTCTGCGAGGAATATGAAAAAATTAGCCCTTTCTAATTTGCTTATGTGAAAATACAAATTCACGCTAAAGTAAGCAAACAAACTGCTTACCTTAAGCAACGGTAAAAGTATAAGCAAAATTTTTTTGCGGCATTATATCCCCCAAAATAAAATCAGAGACTTTTAGCCCGAGGCATGTAGCACGTGACACTTCATAGTGTGACGTCCCCTCCATTTGAATTTGAATAGTGTTATACTGAAAAGGGGAATAAACAAGTGAAGTGGCAAATATAGAGAGCAAAACGCGAACATACAATGGAAAAGCTATACACAGATCTTGCTTAACAAATTTGCCAAGAAGATTTTAGCAGAGTGCAACTGTACTTCACTTTGCTTACGGAAAAATTTGTTCAGTTAACGGTTGAATCACCTATCTGTTATCAACTTATGACTGTTTTGTTTCTCAAGTGGTGTATGGTGGAAAAAGTGGGGGATAATCAAGGAAAGCACAAGAGTCTTTAATTTTAATGGAATAATCATAGAGTTAGTCGCTCGGATTAAGAGGGTAATTTAATATTGCCCTAACTCAGAAGTTGTGCTCAATTCAGTGAGTTGGTTAAACGGCTTCAGCGAAGCACTGACTTTGAATTTCAGATTAATAGCAGTTAAAACAGTCTTGAAACACGAAGGAATATCGAAATAGGGAAGGAAAAATGTTGCCATTTTGTTTTTATAAGTAACATAACATAACTGTTGTTGACTCAGTACTGTTACGAAATAAAAACTGAAGAAACTTAATCAATTTCGAAAGTATACTGAAAATAAAAAAGACGGTGGCAAGTTTGAGTAAAGCCGAGTATTCGCTACTTTCAGAGTTTTTCCGAATTTAAAGCGTTTGAAATTTTTTGAGGTGCCACCATCACTTACCGGCATATGTTTTTGGCTTAAGAACAAATAATGATAATTAAATATATTTATATTAGTCATTTTATTACTTAATATATATTTATTTCAACCATTTTTGGAACTGAGCAACCATGTGGAAAAATTTCTGTTCTAAATTTTATTACAGGTATTAAAAACAGCTTAATTCTATAAGATTACTATTATAGAGTGAAAGTTACGAAGAAAACGATTGCTGTAACCACCATCATCGAGTTATTTTACTTGTATTTTCTTATGTAATAGCACATATGCGTTTCTAAGCTTATGTATAGTAAGCTTTACCTTCTCGTATTTCCTTGGTTACAATTAGGTTACACTCCTTTAAAAGTTTTGCCGCAATCCACTTAAATTCTATCTCAAGACTAAATCCCTGATGAAGGACATTGCCATAACTACACATAACAACAACCAATTATAAAGATTCCACATTTAAATTTTTGTGATGAAAAAAGTGAAACAGACCAATAAAATGATAAAAGCTCCAAACTTGAAGCATTAAAACCGAAACCTGAATGAAAGATAAATGCACCGAAAGAGGCTGTTATACATTTTAAATTAACGCTAAACGATTTTTATTTCATACAGAAGTATTAAAAAATGACAAGAAATCCTAAATTACAGTGATAGTGGATTCACATGCAACTTTCGCTTCGATTCGCTTTGAAAGAAAAGTTCGATGTATGCATTTTATGAATTCGTTCACAAATGCAAAATGTTGGCAGCACTGACCCTCTTACGCTTTGCGAAGCAATAGTCACCGTTTGCATTAGAGAGAAGCAATTGAAGCACTTTGACATACCTTTTGCTTTCTTCGCTGCCTTATTAAATCACGAATTGTCAAGCATTGCAAGGAGAGTTGTATGTGAATCGGCCGTTATACTCAGCATCAACGCCTTTTCTCTTTCCTTTACGATATTATTCCTGCACTTGTGCTTTATCTTGCGGCTGCTCAATTTTGGTGCTCTCCATGATGGTTATTAAATTGCAATTTAATTAAAAAATGCGCTTAATGCGCTCAAGATTGTAGAGTGTTCAAGTGTTTTTAACACCGCTACACTCTTCTATACAGCTCCTTGCATTGCTCATGCAGTGCTCCCGAAAGCGTGAATGATGTGAAAATTCTACTTTTGCGGTTAATTTTTCAACATTTATCTGCAAATCCCTGCGCTCGGCGCTATTATACTATTTATACTTCTTATACAAAGGAGCTCCACTTTTTTTTGCTCGCTCATAAATGATGCATTTTCTGCAAAGCTTCAAGGGCAGTGGAACAGGATATGACGTGCTTAATTCAAAGCAGATGTGCAGCCATAAGTTCGCAAAGGCGAGGCATATGTCCGGAAAGCACATAAAGATATACATGTATATACATACATACTAATAGTTATTATTCTCCTATTGGATATAATTAGCTACTGGTACACACTTAAGAGCGGAAATAGCGGCAAAGATGAATGAAGGCAGAGCAGAGCTAATGAGCGTGGTCGCTTGGCAGCTCAGTTGACATTGGAAAAAAATATAGTCAAGTAAAAGTGGTGTTAAATGAATTAAATTAAAATATAAACAAGAAAAACTGAACGTAGGAGTCAACAGAAAAGCGCGATTTCGCATGTGCATTTATATGCACTGATAAAATGCTTTTATTAACAGATTTAAGAGAGTATATACCACTTCTGTGTGTGAGTTTATATATGAATAATATTTCAAAACCTTATATTTTTAGTGAAAGCAATGAATATCTTGAAAGTTGGCTACATATTATTCAAAGACACCAAAGTCGATAATTTACTTGAAAAGGACAGAACTAACAGATATTTCTGGAGGTACTCTTAGTCGCATGATTTAATAATGTCTTGTGAATTTGATTTGTGAAAAGAAGAAAAAATATCATTGCTCTTAAGCATAAAGTTATTTTAATAACAAAAGTGAAGAAAAATATTATACTTATTTTCCGTTTTTTCGAAGCTATGCAATATTCAGATATAAGCACTTTTTGTGAAAGGTACTGAAATGAATTAACAATCGAAATTATAAATATAAATCAAACCCCGTTACAAGAAGCAGCGGAAAAGGTTAAAATTCGGAATCATTCTCAGTATTTGTTTTATGTAACAGAACTTCCTGAGTACATTTCAAGTAAAACCACAAATACTGTTAACATAAATTCCTTCGCTGGAAAAAATAGACGTAATAAAACAATGAATTGCCCGAGGGCATTCCCAGCAATTTTCGGCGAAAAATGTTTGTAAAATAAATATAAATTGAAAAATTAAATAAAACTGAAATTCTGTCAGAGTTGAAAAATGCATGGTCCTGGGTCGACGCTATGTTACTGATTCGCCGCTAATTTTCCATTCCACTACAGACGGGCAAATTGATTTCTCCGCTTTATTGGCAAGGGGAAAGTAGCAAAAAACTGCAGGCGGCAGAACTGTTGAACCTGAGTTCATTTATCAAATATGCTCCTATGTAGAAGAAGTAAAACAAAAATAACTATGCACAAAGGAGACGTGAGTAAATCCGTGCAATGTCAGAAGTACAAAAAACGCTTAGTTGCACGTTGAATTGAGTTCAGCGGTGAAGAGTACAGTTTAACTTAGTTTGGCTTATTTGCTTTCTCATACAACTGCATGCAAGTTTTGTGGGTTGAGTGGCCTCAAGTTCAGTTTGAAACAGAGAAATTTTAATATAGCTATTGCAAAGCCGGCAACAACAACTGTGTAGACTCTGCGCTTAATATTTGTTTTTGTTTTTTTTTTCTGGCGAGCCGCTAAGTCCCACTTGTTCAGCTTCAAGGATAACGCAGGAAACTCAAGACGTGCGAAACGCCGCAAAAGTTTAGCACTCCCAAGCAAACATTTTTTATTTGGCTTTAAGGCAAAGCAATTTTCTTGAAAAAAAAATCAGCAAAAAAAAAACTGAAGCCAAAGTTGATAGTGGGAGCTTACCTGCTGCTTTGCAGTCTTTTGGTTTACCGCCTTTCTTCTAGTAGTGCCTAGAGGATTAACTGTGCAAGCGTGCGAGCAGCGTTGAAGTATATGGCGGCAGAAAATGCAGAAATACTCTGACAGAGTAAACGAAAATGATAAATGAAAAAATCAGTATAATCGCAAAGAAGCGGCGAAAGAGTGTGCAAAAAGTAATAGGGCGGGACACACATTTTTCTAGTAGAAAACAGCGCTTCACTTTATTCAAATTTATTTCATTTACTTACACTTTGTATTTGTTTTCCAACCTCTCGTAATTTTATGCGCGCCTCGCTTAGTAATCCGCTGCGCGGTCTAATGCAAAATAGCTGCCGGCGCACTTGCCACCCCCAACCGCAGCTGCACAGGTTGCCTCTGCAGTCGAGTGAATTCCGAAAGAGTTGAGTGAATGTGCTGAACAAATTTTGTGAAAAATTAAAAATAAATAGTATACGTAAAAGGTAGATAAACAATAACGAGTGAAGCAACAAATATTCGAAAAACCGCTAAGGAAATGCTTGGAATACAAACGCATACTAGTAGCATAGTTACAGGAGCAAACAACTTACAGCATCAGTTAAGCGGCCAAGGACGCCGGGGTGTAGCGAAAACACAGCTGCAGCTCGTGAGAGCACATAACCGCGTGAGCAAAACAAAACGCTGAAAGCAATTGTGGTTGTAGCAATGGCGGATTAACAATTGCAAACTGCCTACGGCTGCTAAATGGGCAGAAACGCGTCAAAAGAACACGGAAAAGAAGGAAACACGAAAACCTTACACACAATTTCCTAATATGCGTTGGTGTTTCGGCGCGGTGGCAGCAATATTTCATGAGTAATTGCTACGATATATGCAGAAAAATGGCGATGGACGCTTTGAAACGAAGGATCTGATGATAATACCCTTGTATAAAGGCAGCTTGTGCTTAACGGAAATCCCTCGAGAGAGTCGAAATAAATGTTTCATCATCTGTTTTTATGTAGAATAACTTGTATGGATCACAGTTATTAGTACACAAAAGAGACCACCATCAGGCGTGGATCATTTCTGTCTAAATTTTAAAGTAACCTCGAAACTAAAATTATCCCACCTCAGTCATATTATAATACACATAGAAGATTAATTTCTTCATGTGATTGGGTCACATAAAGTCTGTGCCATTAAAAAAGAGCTTCATCTATTGCTACATCATCCCGCTGGAACCATTCAGCACTTAGTCAATAGATGTTTGCTGTGGAAGACGGAAAAAACCAAAATCATTTCCCTATGCTACTTTCCATTCTTGGTAACCTTTGCTCTGTCGTCAGTTTAAAGAAACATGTATTATGTTACAATAATACCTTCGTTACTAGTCGACGCAATAACGTGCCAAACAATAACTTTTCCTCTCCAAAAGAAATCCGAAAGAATACTGAAACCCTGTTCAGTTTTGCTCGCATTCCGTAAATTGAAACTTTACTTACAAGACTGTTGTGCGAGAAATTTACCGCTTCACCGATTTGAGCGAATGCCAAAAATACTGAATTCGCATGAAAATGTCAAACGCTTATGTTTAGTCTGACAGCTGGGTTTACAGCTATCGCTCTTCTAAATGTCAACTGACATGTGTTTGATTTGACAGCTGATTCGATATCCAGCCATCTAGGAAATTGCATATTTCAAAGCAAACGTTCATTTTGCGTGATTTCAATGAGAGAAACACACTGATTTGCGGTTAAGTTCTGAGAATTGAAATAATTACATTTCTGACATAAGTTAGAGTTTCGAAGATTGCAAAATATCGGACATACGGACATACTTCGACTGGACATCTTCAAGAAGTAGGCTTTGACTCATTTATTTACTATTTAAAAAAAAATCCTGTAAAATATCGAGTTTATCGACGAATGTACATATCATTTATTTTTTCGGCATTACATCGCTTATACGAAACCGCTTTCATCCAAACATACCCTCCATTGCGAAGTTACAGCAACTTAAATAAAAATTGTGAATTCATTAAATTGAAATTTAAATGTCTTATCTGCATGGATAAGCAAATACCTCTCTTCACTGACTGAAATACTTGTGCTACATTCTTCCGGACATTAAGAGACTAGCGAATGCCATGGAGGAGGAAGCATCACTATATACTTAGTAGCTGCAATTAACAGCTAATTAGCATCGTATTGCCTGTTGAAGGCGAAAGCATTTAATTGCATTAGATTAGCGTAATTGCATGCAGCAACACGCTTAAAGCACGAAAAACAGTAGGTACAAGTGCACACACATATAAGTGCACTTTTTTGATATATTGTGCGGGTAATAAAGAATAAAGGAGACTCCTCAGATAACAACGCCAGAGTAAGAATCAACAACAAAACGGAGCAATTTAAGTGAGGAGCAAAAACTTGCGTAGAAAAAAGAGAAATGGCAAAGGGAACTTAAAAGTTTGCCACGAGACAAAGGTACGAATACCAACAGCATAAGTAATGTGTAAAATATGACAAAAAGCATTACAAAAACGATCAACTTTCTTCTTCAGTTTAGCACCATACTGCTGCAGCAACAATGTCCTGAAAGCGACTTACGTAATATATGTGTTTAGCATACTTCAGTGGAGAGAATGTATACAAAAAGAGGCCACCAACAAACGCGGTGGTGCTGCGTTCGGACGCGTCGGTCAAGGAAGGAAATACGGGCTTCATAAGTATCTTCCTTGTCTTGAGTACATTTTTGCACTCTGCACTCTCGAATTTCACTTCCTTTACTGTCTTTGCTGTTTGCCTTTACTTATTCACATTATATTCTACAGCATTTTTTATGCTTCTTTCAGCGATTCTTAGCAACTCTTTGTAATTTTTTCACCCGCTTCAAATTATGCAAATAAGAAAATAATAACAGTGGCTGACTTGTCTGTCTTTTGCTTGCTTGCAACAAATTGATTTACACAAAGCAGTTTTCTTTTATATAATTCGCTTGGTAAATTTTCCCAATTACCTCTCTACGCTGCTCGAAAAGCTGTTTGCCAAACGCTAAGTGAAGAGAAAGTAATTTGCTTTTATGCACTAACTGATTTCGCAAGTGTTTATTGACTTTGCTGGTACTCGAGGTACGTTCAGTTAGTTAAATTTCATTATATTATGGCTGATATATATTTTCCATTAGAGCATAGGGAGAAGTTATATGCTGAGGCATTGCATCTATAGCTTGGTATAGTACCGGTTTCTGGATATATAGTATCTAATAACTATTCTTGCAGAGAATAAACACTTATGTGATCATATTGCGATCTCAAATAATGGCAAAGAACGCGCCTATAGTACTAGCCGTGACGGTTGATTTGGTATGATGATGTTTAGAAGTTAATCTCTTGTATAGGAAATAATATTCTGGCAGTTTTAAACCAGTTCTTTGAGGTGTAGGAAACTCAAATTTATAGATTAAAGCTTTTATATGTATATCAATAAAAATATTTAAACTGATCAATGATTCAATCCACGAATTACTCACTTAATAATTAAAATGATTCTACCTTCTAATATCCTTTAAACAGTTTAAGGTATCCGTAAAAGTTGTTTATGTTTTTCATTTTAAACCTCTGTCTAGAAATTTCCTAGTGATTCGTATGCGAGTGTACCATATTAACTTAAATCTCATAGGTGTCATAAGACTTTTTCGAAATTTGGAACTAAATTTGGTTTATAAAGCGCAAAAATTGCTTTGATAAAGAAGTTCAGAATAGTGCTTTAAAAGCACGATGTTGGAAAACTATTTAATTAGTACATTGCTTTTATATATATTGAAACAAATGCCGTTATTAATCAACTGTTCATATTTTCTCAAATGGTCAATGAGTCGAATCATTTCGACGAGAAGGTCTTACCTGTTTTTTATGTCTTTAGTTGTGACCAAATTTCCGATTTTTTTTTATTTCTAACAGCTTGCGCTTTAAACTAACAAATGTTTGACGTTTTATTATTTTTCTCTTCTCCCTAAGGGAAGTCTGACGCGCTATAAATTGAACTCCAAAGGCAATATGATTATCTCACTTCATTGCTACTTGTAAATAACTGAAGTAAATATTTATTTTAGGTATTTACAGATTTCCGCTGTGGTAATTTCTCAAACACAACACAATGTTTGCAATACATTGCACAATATTTACTATACACTCATATAGGTGTTTTATATTGACAGTTTCCAATTGTTCTGCTTCCATAAACTTCTGCAAATGAGATATTTTACATTTCTTGCTTGCGCGATTTTAATGTTTGCCTTGTCGTTGTGACAAAACAAAGTTTATACAAAAGCTGAAAGGTGCTTGGTAACCATAGTATTTGACTTTGAATATTCTGCTCTAAGAATACCATATAAGTAGAATACCTACAAATAATTTGATAACAGGAGATATGGGAATTAGATAATAGGTGGGTATACGAGTATGTATGTATATTTTAAAAAAGTGTCAATGAATTGCTGCTCGGGTCAAGACAACCAAACATCAATGCAAATACTAAAGAGAATGCGTGACATGATTTTGTGTATGTGTAACTGATTTGACATGTGTATATATGTATTTAAGCAAAGCTTTACATTATTATATGTTTTTGTTGATAGCGGAACTTAAAATATTTTCTAAGCTAACCAAATACTCGTATAATGTGCAAGTTATTGTGACTTCTGCTTTTCGAAATATATATGTATATATATATATATATATAATATGTGATTATAGAATCCACAAATATCAAGATGGGCAATACCTTCGCCTTCAGAATATCTGCGATTCGACTTCATCAGATCTAAAGCAACATTGATAAGAACAATTTTGTTTTGGATGATGATCCCTGAAGGCGGAGGATAAGAGAGTTTGACCCGACTGCAGATTCGTCAATTGACTATATTGGAATTGTTGCCACAGCACGTCAACGAAACTGAATACCTACCAACTAAAAAGTTATTTCTCGAGCCAATGTACTGTAATAAGCGAAATTAAGACCTATTTTAATAGATAGAACTGTCTGAAACCTTTTCGGGGTTTATTTTCTAACAATTGCTACTCGAACGCTGTCATATGGGTGATTGGAAAGCAGTTTCATAATTGCAGGACTATTTTAGTCTTTCTTTCTAAGGAATAAAAATCTATTTTGCAATATGATCCCGAATGATGGAATGTCAAGTCAATAAAGGCGAGATATATTTCATACACTTTTGAAGGTCCATTCAATGTCAACATTATGTAACAAATATAAGACTAATATAATATAAGAACTGTAGTACTAGCAATATGAATACTTATAACATAATGAAATACCTAATTATGGTACTTGCCAAGAGATTGAGTGAGGTTCGAATGCCACAACTTAGTTGAAAATAGAATGTAGAACGACATCTCTACTGAATGAAGTTTTCAACAGCAACAAAAAATCCTATAGCTTATATGAATGGGTTAAAAATCAATATTTCAATATCTTCTTATTGACAATGAAGCAGAGGAAGAGTGTAGAAAACCGGCCTTCGAATTTCCGTTGCTAAGGAGAACCTTCAATTTACAATAATTACTAATATTCACCACGAAAAGTGGACATGTGGTTCTGTTTGAGTGAATTTCTATAAAAAATAATTTCAGGCAAATAAGTATATGTGTATGCGTTTATATGTACAAGTGTGTGTTAAATATGATTTATGGCTACGGATTTTTTTAAAGTGATTTTTGATTTATTTGATGTTCGCTACGCTATATTTCAGATTTTCGTGATATTTACAAATATACCTGGGAAATGGTGCACATGTATATGTGTGTGTGACTATATTTACATGAATATAAATTTGCATTGAATATTTAATTATGTGGGTTCGTATGGTATTCCACAATTTGCGGTCTTTGTTGCCACTTTTACGGTTTTCATTATTGCGAAGTTATTGCCGTTATTTTCTAAACACAAAATGAATGCGTACATGTGACTTTGTTTGAAACAAATATAGCGGCTTATTTTAACACTGGCGAAAACAGCGACTTCTCACATTTAAAGGGCACTTTAAGAATTTTTTATGATTTTTTTAAATTTTTTTCTTAAATTTGCTTTCATATTTTTTGAACTATTATAATAAATTTTAAAATATACCACCTTATCCTTATCCAGAGTTTTTAACCAGTTTTAAACTTACTAACGATCTGAGATGGAAACATCTTTTCTGTTGTCTAGTTTTCTCTTGACAAAGGTAGAAATATCTCGGTGGTCATTCCTTCTACAAACCAGAAGCCTCTAAAAATTTGTGCCACGTTCTGGACATCACAACGGACAGTCTTTTCAAACTGTTCAAATGAGATTATTCATGACCGCTGATTTCTGATATTAAGAGATCGGTGTCATATTATCTCTCCTATTTAATTAATCAGCAGCAATTTTCAAGAAAGACATATATTACAAACTAAGAATATGCGTTGTTATAGTATTTACATTAACCTGAACTCAGTCACCCGAAGCTGTCAGCTCACATTACTAAATTCATTAATTAATTGAACAATTTCTGTTTAAAAAGTTCTAAGCATTCCAAAGTTTTTTGTTTTTTTTTAACAACGATTGTTCCACATATTTTAGAGATTACTTTTTACACCATTTTCACCCTGATTCGCTTCCAACAGCCGACGAGGTGCGACTCCATTGCTTGCCGCGCCGAAGCTTTCCTTTGTGTCGCGACAATCAAGTGACACCTAATAGAAAATTGGAAAGAAATAAAACAATAGCGGAATGAAATAACATTAAAAGCAATAAACTTAAGATAAGTACGCTCAGTGGAAAGAATGCGAATACAAATACAAGAAGAAAAGCAAAAAATTCACAAGAAAATCACCAGAATAAAACAGAAGATGGAGCAACATTAAATCTCACAGATCCTGCCCAAAGATTTGCGGTGATGCCGGCGGCGGTATGAAAGGGAAAAGCGAAGGTAAGATGCTGAAAGCGTTTTCTGTGAAGCGCTTACGACATTGAGAAAAAATTTGCTGACAGCATTAATTTATTTTGCGAACTTAGTTACAAGAAGCTGTGGCTACGCCGGTATTATAAGAGCTCTGCGAAAACAAGTGTGAAGAAAACACGGAGATTTGGTAGTTTTAGATCTATAGCATTGGCGGTTAAACGGGAAGTCTAACTAACGAAAAGTTAAGGAAGTTGTTTACATAAAGACATTGTGCCATTGAGGGGTTGCAGTTGGTATCATGTATATTGACATACCTATGTATATTATTACATATATATAGTATATACATTAGAACAGGTATTTATATACCTAAGGTGCAACGCGCTCCCTTTGAAAACGTAAATAGTACGACGGTGATTGCATTTTACCTCCTTTTGCTTTTTCTTCTTCTTCTTCGTGTTTGGTCCGAACCTTAGAGTAGTCAGTCGTTGCATGCAATTAAGTAACTAAGCATTGCAAGTGCCTGGGGAAATTGTAGAATGTAAAATGCTCAACAACAACAATAAGAAAGTGGACATGAGCTATAATCGTACACTTAGTTAACGAAGATGGGAAATTTAATCACCGCTGCTGCCGTGCAGCGAGATAATAGTGTCTACTGTAACTTAAATAATGTCCCGCAAGTTTATTTGAATTTTGCCCTCCGCAAGATTTTGCCTACTTTTGAAAGAGACGAACGCATTGCGGAGAAGAAATGCTGTTGTATATAGTACACCAGTGCACCTGTGATCATTTGTTACATTTATATATATATTTAGTAACTAGGAATAAAAGATTTGGCGTGCAGACATTGAAAAGAATTGAACTACACATTCCGTCGAGTAAGAGTTAACTTAAAAGTAATGAAAGCCACTAAAATTATTCTCTATAATCTTGTAAAGTACTTTCTTCAGCTCAACGGATGAAATCACCGCGGCTCGAATCGGCTCGAAAGAAAAAGTCATGAACTTTTAGATCTTTAAATCGATCACATTTGGTTCAACACGTATCAGATAATGAGTGATGTGCCTAGATTGCTTCGTAGATATTGCTGGTAAGTAGGCGTCTTCATATATGAAATACCGATGATCTTTACCTTCCATACTCTGATGTTGTGGACACTTTGAAATATCTATGCCCGGAATATATTCGAATAGGGTATATTAGGTTTGGCATGAACTTACTGATTCCCAGAAGAAGTCGTTGGAAACCTTGTAAAGTATATTATAAGTATAAACGATCACCGTGACAAGCGGGTAAACATCTGTCTGACTTCAAGTACTTGGATATCTTAAAAAAATTTGGCGTAGATTATTATCCACGGCAATGGTGCCATATCCGAAGAAATTAGGTCGAGTCACTAAAGCATAACGAATGGGTCGCCCAGATTTTGGGTTGCTTCACATAGGGGCTCATAACGATTGTTGTAACCGGAATTATATTTTAATGTTTTGGGGTTGACATTGGCTCGTGTTAATTGAATTCCCTCGCTTCCCGTTAAGGCACATCAACTTTTACCCAATAATATGCACACAATTGTCTCAAAGATCCCCATAGATTTCATCGCACAACAAATGTTTTCTTTTTATATTATTCTTATTTATTCTATCTCCATATGGTTTTCCATATTCTCTATGCTCGACTCAAAGTAAATTGTCCCAAAAATATCTCTGAATAATTGAGTTAAACGAAAACAGAGGGGGAACTTTGTGCTCAGCAAACACAACGCCGAGTTGTTGATCGCCGAGATTGTGATGATCATTCTTAT
Organism: Bactrocera zonata; assembly: GCA_037783105.1. Lineage (NCBI taxonomy): Eukaryota > Metazoa > Arthropoda > Insecta > Diptera > Tephritidae > Bactrocera > Bactrocera zonata. Next base: position 2,315,835 of record JBAWJQ010004226.1, on the reverse strand, counting down.
ACAAGAGTCAGCCAAAGATCCTCACAGAAGAGCAATGCGCTGCGGCTTAGCTAAGGGCGCTCTCGTGACAAAATTCTTACGTTAGTTGACTTTCGGCAAAGATGCCAAACGGACGTTTCTACACACTCTAAACGGGCGAAACGAAGAAAATTCGGTGAAATAGAAATGTTAAAGTGGAAAAGCAAATTAAATTGAATGTGTGCGTAGGAAAAATGAAAAGCGGATAAACTGCAGAATGGTCTATAAAAAAGTAATACTATATGCATTTAGAGCATGTTTGTATGTATGTATGTATGTCAGCAGATAGCCAAGGAATTTTGTTAAATATTGAATATAAAGTGGGGAAGATAAAAAATAAGCTGTGCGATAAAATCTAAGAAAATGAAATGAAAGTTAAGTGTAAATAAAATTCAATAAAGTGTGAAAGAAGGAGCAGTGCTAAGCACACACACGCTTCCATATGCGTCCAAATGTGCTGCTGTTGCGTAAAAAAATTAAAAATAAAAGTGTATAAATGGATATGTATGTATGTCTGTGCACACATTAAACAGCACTATGACTGCCTACAATTTATTGATGGAACATGTGAAGTGAAATGAGAATTTATGTGCTGCATTAAACGCTGCTGAAATTGCGGCAAAGCGCTGGCGAAATCCACAATCCGAAATGGTTTTTGACGCATAACAAAACTCTGACGCCTCACCATATCCATATGTGTATTCGGAAGCGTCAAAGCGTGCGTAGTCCACGATAAAACACGGTACATACATACAGAAGTGTTTATTTACGTTATGATTTTGTGCTTCAACCGCCAGCGCGTTGGTTGTTTGCCGCCGTGTGCCACCCTCGCAGTGCTGGAACGTGAATAATTGATCATGCACACTAACAAACAAGTGTGTACATGTGTACAGTGTATGCGGCATGTGTTAACTTGTGTACGGAATGTTTATTTAGAAATAATCAAATGTGACAATCGCTCACTCAGCGCCCAACGCAACTCAGCCAGATTTAGATGAAAGCCACTGAAGGCAATTTGGTAGATAAACAAAGCGGGAAAGCGCAACAGGAATCGGCTGAATTTTGCTATCAAAAAAGAAAGATAAAATACAAAAACAACAATAATAAACAACGGCAAATAGTCACTGAAGTGCTTGTTATATAGTAATGGATTTTATTGCACCTAATGCTTTGAAATGTGTACAGCGACATATGTGTGTGTGTGCGTGTGCATATGATTTGGCTTATAAATAGATACACTTGGTGTGCGAGTGTAAGTTTGTATATCTGAATGCAATCTATTTCTCTCGGTACTAATTAGTTTGCTTCGTGAATTGTGAAGTCGATTTATATTTAGACAAAAACATTTGAAAGTGCATTATGACTTGCTGTCAACTTATTACATTATAATTAGACTGAAAATGCAGTTATTTGACATCTTAACTGAAAATTAAATTTAACATAGTTTGTTTATACTTTTATACAAAAGTGATGATGTTGTCGAAAATTGATAGAGAACGACTGACGAAATACATACCTACGTAGTTTATGTTTGGAGGTCGTGAATTTAAAATTAGAAAGATTAGTTCTTGCTATAAATAATATTTTTAAACAACAACAAAAATTCGTGCTTTTTATGAAGTTTTCTGTTTATACTTTCAAATAGATTCCACTTTATCAACATACAGCTTCTGAAATCCGTGATATACCCTTTTATGTGGTAAAGCTGACTTATTAAAGTAAAAAAATAAATATTAAAATTGAATAATGCTAAAAAAAAACAAAAAACTATGTCTGAAATATGAAAAAAATTCATAAAATATGAAAAAAAAACAATCGAAAAATTCCTTCTAAATAATTAGTGAGAAGACGAAAGAAAAAGATTTTCAAGAGCTACTTTTTTCATAACACATTCGATTCGCTACTAATTAGTGTGAAATTTTTATAGTGATTTTCGAAGGAAGTTACTTTGGTTTTGGTAAAAAAAATACAGTAAAAAATCTTTTTTGTAGTTCAAAAACAACGAGAAAATAGTTAACTTTTATCGCACCGAAGCTATATGGTAGACGAACCTGACTCCGATCGTTCAGATTGTATGGCAGCTATAAGCTATAGCTATATGAACTGAACAATTTTTTCGAAGATTAAACCGTTGCCTCGAGCAATAACCCATATTGAATTTCTTGAAGATACCTCGTCAAAGGAAAGAGTTTTCCATGAGATTCTGATTTTTGATTTTGTATGGCAACTATTATATAGTGGGCCGACATCGACAGTTTCGACAAATGAGCACCTTCTTTGTTGGAAAAGTACATGTGGGAAATTTCAGTTAGATGTCTCAAAAACTGAAGGATTAATTTGCGTATATACTGACGGACAGGTTTAAATCTAAGCTCGTCATTCTGACCGTATACATATATAGACACATAGTTTATGGGCTCTCTGACGTTTTTCTATGTGTTAAAACCTTCATGGCAAACTAAATATACTACACTATTCAGAATATAAAAAAAACATTTTTTTCTAAAAACGTTTATTATTTCCAAAAAAGAAAAACATTTATATCTTTTTCGAGTTTTGACGTTGTATACGAGTCACTGTTCGTACCAACAAAAATAAAAATAAAAGCGAAATAAATATCAATTCCTATTAAGAGTCAAATTTATTAAATTTCTATTTACATTGCTACAATATTATTTTACATATTTTATTTACTTATATACTATACATACATACATATGTATATATATATGTATATGTAGTATTTTGTCGTTCCGTTTTTCCACTTTGCACATTTTTCATGTTGATGACACAAAATGCAAACATCTGTGGAATTCCGAAATTTGTTTTTACTCAAATGGGTTTAAAAATATCACAGCGCTCGTAGTGAGCAAAGTGCACCAGCACTCACACACACACAAAACATACATACGCACACTAAATGCGCTGCATTGCACCGAACGCACATTTTTGGGGGAAATTTTATTTAGTTAGCTGCTGCGTGGCAGATACAAAAATAAAATTGCGACCACAGCAAAAAACAAAAACATATAGAAGCTTCGCGTTTACAGCTGTTATTGTTGTTTTCGTTTAGCTTGCAATTTCCAAGTTGCTGCGGCTTGGCAAACTAGCGTAGCAAAAAACCATTTACATATAAATTGCTGACAATATTTACTTGCGGGCTCATTAAACTAAAATTAGTTACAATGAATACGGGAAATCTATTATAAATAGAACAAACAATTGTAATGGCGTTTGCTTTCAAAGTTTTCGTGTACAATAATAATATTTGTATGTGAGAAGGAGTAATTAAAATAAAACTATAAAAGTGAAATTCGTAGTATTCACTGATTTAAAGGTTGAGAAAATATGCGGAGCGTTAAGAAAAGTAAAACAAGAAAAATATTAACTTCAGACGGCGATACAGACAGACGGACATGGTTGAAAGAACTCAGTTTATCACTCAGCAATCATGTATATATGTATATACTTCATAAGGTCTCCAACGTTTGAGTAATACACCCCGTTTGGGATACTATTATGAGCAAAAAGTAGTAAGACTGTATTCATAATTTTAAAATTTAAGTCGCCCTCTCAAAGTAATCTTCCTTGGTTGCAACACACTTGTGCCAACATTTTTTCCAATCCTCGAAACAGTTGTTAATGTCAATTTTCGGAAAAGCCTTCAATACGCATAGCGATTTAAGTTCAATGTCTTCAATTGACCCGAAATGGTTTCCCCGGAGCAGTCATTTGAACGAATACGATGGTTACGGCACGATATTGGTTGAAAGTTTGACGAAGAGTCAATGCAGTTTTACAAAAAAAGTACAAAAACCAAGAATTGTCGGCCTATTATTCCGGCCTTTTTTTATGAATAGCTTAGCTCAAGCGACGCTTAATATTCAAATAGTATTCCTTTTTGACAGTTCGGTGGATAGGAAGAAATTCGGGGTGCGCCATGTCTCGATAATCGAAGAAAACTCTCAACATAACCTTGATTTTGACCTGCTCTAATTTGGTTTTTCGGATTCGGCTCACCTTTGGCATTTCATTCGGCCGGTTGATCGTTCGTTTTGGGGTCGTAAGCATTGATCCAAGACTCATCGCCAGTAATAATACGTTTCATCTCATCCAGGTAGTCGGAAATCATTGTTTCACTCATTGTGTTTTTGGAGCTTTCACTTTTCAAAAGCCTAAATGATTTTTCAAAATGGTTTTCATTGATATTTCCGATATTTCAACAACGTCAGCAAAATCTCTCACAGTTAGTAAGTCGTTTCTCAGGCACCAATCCCTTTGTTTTATTGACGTGTTGATCAACAATTGATTTTGATGGCCGTCCGAGTTGCTTGAGCCATGGCAAAAGAATCATCTCTTGCCACTCCCAAGTAAATGGCGCTCAAAGAACTTTCCTCACTTACGTGAACTTATACATATGGCTCCATCCTCCATAAGATAGAATTATATAGCTTTTGTCAATGATACTGTGCTAGACATGGTAGCTTTGATAGATAATTTGATCTCTGCAATATGGAACACTGAAATACGAGGTGTGTTAACTGACAGTTTTTTTCGATTGCAGGGGCGTGGTGCATCATGAGTTCCTGCCACAGGGAAGAACGGTCAATAAGGAATAGTACCTGCAAGTTATGCGGTAATTTGCGCGAAGCAATCCGCCAGAAACGCCCGGATTTGTGGAAGAACAAAAATTGGCTTTTGCATCACGATAACGCCCCTGCTCACACACATCGTTGCTTTTGCGCGACTTTTTGGCCAAAAACAACACACTAATGATGCCGCAGCCACCGTATTCCCCAGATCTGGCCCCCAGTGACTTTTTCTTGTTCCCTAAACTGAAGAGGCCCATGAAAGGACGACGTTACGCTTATAAAGACGGCATCGAAGGAGGAACTGAAGAAGATAAAAAAAATGATTTTTTGAAGTGCTTCGAAGATTGGAAAAACCGTTGGCACAAGTGTATAATATCTCATGGGGATTACTTTGAAGGGGACAAAATAGATATTCATGAATAAATAAATAATTTTTGAAAAAACACAATATTCGCGATACTTTTTGAACACATCTCGTATAGAGAGCAATTGCTCTTAAATTTAGTACAAAGAAAATTCAAATAATTAATAATATTTCTGTAGGCGGTTCTGTGATTGGGTTTCGATATCAACCAGTATTAAAGGGCTATGTTATAAATTTCCATTAAATATTAAATTGTTGAAAATCTATATATATATTTATATCTTTTAAAGCTCATCATAAATTAATATCATGTAGAAGTTATTAGTGACTCAAACTGCTTCAATGTTTCGCAATTTCAAAACTAGTTGAGAAGAGTGATTCTCTTATGGCACGCATTAGCACAAATGCCTGCTGCACTCGAAAAAATTTAGCCAAAAATTTATATTTTAAATAGCACTTAAGTGCATTTTTATGAGTTTGAATATTTAGAGGAAAAGTGGAACGCAAAGTGTGCGCAGCTGACAAGCCTGGCGTGCAGCAAGAGCGACGGAAGAAATACCGAAAGCACCACAATGAAGCTTTTAGCGCTTGTTGACTTTTCATTAAGCAGTTGCAGCTGGAAGCCGAAGCGAAACGAAAAGTACCCAGAAAAAGTTAAGCATTTTTGCTGTCACATGAAGCGTACAAGAAAAATAAATTTTACAGGCGAAACATTGTTAAAACAGAACAAACTCGCCGCACTTGGAAGAACACATACATATACACCGTAGACTATACTCGAGTTGCGGCGCATGCACGCACCTCTGCACCCAGTGCAACTCAGTTGCTCAGCTGACGACCTTTCGCCTCTTGCCGGCTGCTGTTTCTAAAGCGCAGTGTCCGCTTTTTTGCAGCTGACAATACATTTTAGGCACTCAAAGTAGCTGCTGCTCGTTTGTGTTACAACGCGGCTGCTAAGCGCTGTTGTTGCCGGCGCGTTGGGCTTTTAAAGCGTTCTTTGTAGCAGGCGATGCAATAAGTTGGTGGCGCGCACCAGGCATGCATATGTATGTGTTTTGTAAATATATTCGAAAAAATCATGTTGATTTTGTTTTGTTATTGCAATTTAGTTCGCTGCTGTTGCATGTTGCATGGGGTAATTTTTTTGTCATTTGTCTGCTTTAGTGTATTTTAATAAATATTTCACTGCTCTTATGCGCTTTTGCGTCGTACCACCGGCTCTGACGTATCGGCGTTGGATATTGTTGTTTGTGTACGCCTGCAGTTGAGTATTTTTAACGCTATCGCTACTTGGCATCTGCCGTCGCTTACACCCATACGTAAAAACTTCTCGCAGCTAATTTAAATTTGAATGCTGAAATGCATAAATAAATGCAAAAGCAAAGCAAATGCGCAAGAAGCTAAGAAAATACAAAGTAAGGAAAACATTGAGCAAAAAAATATGGAAAGCAAATGTATGCCACTTGCGGAAAATAAAAACGTGACAACACCGTCGACGCTTTATTTTTGAACAGCTTCATGTGTGCTTGTGTGTATGTATGAATGCGCGTGAAATTCTGAAAATATTTTACGGTTTGCCGGTTACCGATAGTTTGGCGCCTACGATTTGCAATGCAACATTGTGCGCATTTTCTAATTGATTTCCATATTTCGTATGCCATAAATAGGTGCATGTCCGCAGGAATCTTTAAATAACCAAATTTTGGCACAATATTCTGAACAAAGAAGGTCTAAATATGGCTTCTAATACTATTAAACCTCAATTGAAAACATAAAAATAATAATAAATAGGATATAATATTCTTTAAATATAAACTAGCTCGCCAAATTTTAGATAATGACGAATCAAATACATCTAAAGAAAATACATAGATGAAGTGGACTAGCATAACAAAGAAGATATGAAACAAAAAGCGATTAAGCCACATTAGTGAGGTATATACTTTTTTATAATAACTTTGATGTTGTTTGACAATTAATTTTCGTTTTTCGAAAACCGAGCAGTGATCGAACATGGAGAGTAGTGAAAATGATCAAAGCTGAAAATTTTCCTCTCATATGTCAAATAAATTATTCCGCGTAATGATCATGGCTTGAGCATGTCAAAAGAAATACCATGATTCTCTCTCCCATACCAACACTCATCTTTCCCCATTGCCAGTTGGGCTTACTTTGCTCTAATCGGCAGGAAAGTGCGCTTCATCAGGAAAGATAAGACGCGAGTAAACTCTTTGTTGATAGCAAGCTTCTATGACTTCAGGACTTTCTGGCAAGACCGACATGCTTGACATGTGTGTTAAAAGTGGCGGGGCAAAATTTTCCTACAGGGTAATACCTGTAGCTAAGCTCGCAGATATATATATGTACATATTTAAAATATTTTAATGTGCGCACGCAGATGCTGGGGGATAAATGAAAAGCAAAATGAGATCAATTTGAAATAAAAGAGATTTCCTAAGTCCTGAACTCTTGGCACGCGTTTGTTGTGCTACTCAAGGAAAAGCGAAAAAATAGGAACACATCTTTATTTAAAATAAATAATATTCCTGCTTTAAATATATATAATATGACTGTTTTTTGCTCCACTTATTCGCGCGTTTTGAGTGCGTGGCTACTAACTAGTGTATCGCGGTTCGTACTCTAACTGCGGTGATTATCAATAAATGAGTATGTATTTGTGTAGCCAATCCAAAATCATTGGCAGATTTTCTCATGATTTTATTTTTTTCTTAGCACATAAGTAATGTAGTTTAAGGCTGTCCCACTGTGTTCTGCTTTCTATAAAATTCAATGGAAATTAGTGTGTGGGTAGTCAATAGTTGGCAATGTCATGTTGGCCTACACATATTTACATTCAGTTTGTACGATTTTTTGCTAATTTATTGAACAGCTAAGCATTTTCTTAATTGCTTTTGAGGAATTTCGAATTTTGTGGTTATGACAAAATCGTTTAAAATAAAAATAGTTTTATCAAATAATTATATGAAAATAATAAAGAAACGAAATTATTTGAAATATTTGTTGGTATGATTACATAAAACAGATCTGATAAATAGTATATGGTATTTCTATAAATAAATGGTTTGATTATATAAATGTTTCAAAATTAGATATGTATTTAAACTCTTTGTTGTCATCTTCAATAATGTTTATATTTTTAACTGCCTTAAATAGTATTATAGAAATTTCAGCGGCGAAAAAGCCTAAAGACTGTTTTTTTTAATCTGATATTTTGACTTAATATATTTCTATTGAAAATTAGCATATTTTTCTGATATTAAGACAACATAATATGAAATAAATAATATATATAAAAAATGGACGTTGTGTTTGGAACATAAAAAGGTTAAATTACACCAAATTTCTTTAATATTTTTCTGTGTTTTTTATTAATAAAAATAAAAATCAAAAATTGGTTATTTAAATTTTTCACATAAAGTTTGAGGTTATGTGAAAAAGATGTTAAAAACAAATTGCAGATCGCTTTCATACCTATAACTTTGTCCTCTCACTTCTTTGAGTAAGAGGCATAGTTCGGGATAAACCCTTTTCAACTCTTCAGGCATTTTTACCTTTTCCACTTCTTCTTCCTGATCTGCGATGGCCAATAATTACTTTTCCATTCAATCTATTCGGATTTTATTTTATTTTTGCTACAATTTCGAAGGCCTCTGCTTTGGCCTACAATTGTTATTTAATTAATTTTTCTAATTTGCTTAAAAACATTTGCACAACTTAATTCTAGCACAAACATTATTCTAGTTTTGCGATAACAAAACGTAACAACAGTTAATAAACACATTTAGCGCAGCGTGCCTGCCACGCTTTGGTCTGATTTGTACGCTTGGCCGCCTTTTCCGAGTTTTTTCTAAATGCTCATGCATTTCTTTCAATTTTGTTTTGCTTTGCACTTAATACACGCGCTAAATGCACGCATCTGCTCACACATGCACAGAAATGCAAACACATACATACATACCTGTGCGTGTGTTTGTACTTTCAGGCATGACGTTAAATCATTTGTTTACGAAATCACTGAACTAATTTAAAATTTCAGTGATTTGCGCTCGACAGGAAAATGCACACCGGTGTGTGAAAAAATTGAATTCACACACACATACATATGTATTTAACAACGCGCAAACAAAAAATTATTTTTTTCCTTTTTATTTTTTTGTTTTGTTAAATTCGCACAGGTTTGCATTTCCCTTTTTATGAACCTGAAATCGCTGCAATAAAGTTCACTGCATAAAAGTATGCTCCCGTTTATACAAAATATACACGTGTGTGTTTAAACACGTGTTTTTCATACGGCCATTAAAGTGCCAATAATGTTCTGGAACTGCCTGCATTTCAAAGTCATGAAAAAGACTTTTATGAATTTATGTGCATATATACATACATATGTTTGTTTATGCATGTTGGTTAAGTATGGCAACAGTTGTTGTTTTTCTTTATTTGTAGTGCATTTAAAAATTTTTATGTGCCGCTTGTAAAAGCAAATAAATATTTTATTGTGTAATATTTATGATTTTAAGGCATTCCATGCTCTTCTCAGAAAATTTTTATAAATATTTGTACATCGTATATAAGTATAGGGCATTCTGAAGGGTTAGCTGTCAAACTAGTTGTCAAAGTAAGCATAGTATTTGACAGTTCTGTTCAGTGTACTTTGTGAGTTTTATAGCCGAAAATCGTTTTGATATATTATACAAAATAATCTGCTTGCTATCTTTGGGCGCCGTCCTCTCCTCAAAAATTTACATATTTGACAAGAGTTCAGTGGCCAAACTAGTTGGGTCGCAGATATCTCATTAAAGTTGTATAACCGCTAACTTCAATGCTAAAGGGTTTGTCATACGCATTTTAGAACAATTTTGTCATTGTGAATGTCAGAATATTTTTTGTTGATTTTTTAACATTAGGACATAACATTAACATAAATTAAAGTTGTTTATATAAAACGCAGGACTTGAAACTGATTTAAAATGTTTGTCCCGTGGAAGAACGACTTCGAACTTTCATTAGCAGCTATGTCCTTCGATTTACAACTCTCCAATGCTCGACTAATCTAAGGCTGCTACAAACTCAATCTATATCCTCTATATTCAAAGTGTTCGATCATCGATTGAAATAGATGTAAATATGCTATCTAAATATACACTGTTATTTTTAGCTTATGATTTTAGTGTTTATTTATATACATACTACATATGTTTGAACACTCTTTTTGAATATACTTTATATACTTAGTTATATACGTTCAAGTATTATGTGTATTTAGTAGCAATCCTAAAAAGTATATAACCCTAAAAACATTTTCGTTGGAAAATTTAATATATTTCATCGCAAAAAGTAAATCACAATCAAATTTTTTCCCGCTCAATTAACATTTTCCAAAAGCTTGATTTAAGTTCATTTGTAATTACTTACACATGTTCATAAAGCAATCAACAACTTTGCAACATAAAATGTTGTATTCAATGAGTAACACTTTTCAATTTGTTTATTGGCAACAAATGTTACGAAACGCCCGAAATATGTATGTACATATGTATATGTGCTCATATTCACACAATATTTCCTAAACAAATATGTGCCAACACTGGCATGAACAAGTGTAAGTGCTCAATTACCACATAGTAAAATGCATTAGTTATACATTACCTGGTAACTACTTTGAAGTGCAGGTCCAATTAGTCAACACACTGCTATTTTCCATTACTAAAAGCTGATATTTCACATATTCTGGTTTAAAATGAGCAAAAATCGTTTTGAACTATAGAAAACGAACAAAAAATATAAAAGAAATATCCTTATTAAGTCTACAGTAAAGGAACTTTCAACAATTAGTATGATTATTACTTTTTGTATACTAAGGACAATAATGTGACGCTAAAAATAGATTGGTTAGGTTAATCTGGTAGGCCAATAAGCCACGCATAGACCGGTTTTTGTCCTTTCCTGTAGCAGATAAAGTTCAGTTGCTAGGTCCAAGAGCAGAAGTCATCTGTAGGATGCCTGTGCTTGACGGGAATTTTAACAGACTCTGCGGCCTCACTATCCGTTCATCCTCCAGTGTATCATACCGTAGGGGCCGTTAACAATAAGTAAATATTATTTTCAACTAATTATGGCTTGAAGTTTGGTGCTGGCGCAGAAAAAAAACCGAGTTTTATTAATGAACAATAAATGAACTAAATCTTAATATTTTAAAATAATTTAAGTGAATTTCTAAATTTAATGGGAGCATTAATTAACTGGTAATGTATTGGAATTTTTAGTACTAGTTCGACTTCAGTTCAAAAAAAATTTTAGTTGTGCATCAATGGTTTTCTGAGCAGTTTCATCCACTGTTGTAAGACCTTTGTAATTATATTGGGGGTTTCATTTTTTATCAAAATTCTGTTGAGAATACTTAATTTGAGTAAAAAATAATATGATGAACTAGTGAAAAAGCTAGAGGGTTATTGTGGGACTGAATAGAAACGAATTTATATTCAAGAATCGATTTGTTAAAAATTATTGTTAGCTTTATTTAAAAAATTATCGATGCTTATCAACCCCCCCATCTTGCTAGGTCGTTGAAAAACTATAATTTGTTGATCGTATAAAATAATTTTGAAATGTACCGAATCGTAATTTACCCACACCCTAATACGTTCTAGAACACACACTGGGTTGCATGTAAATACAGTGTGTGTTAGGGAAAATTAACAATAAACAAAACTCCTCGATGAATCGGGTTCGAGGCCATAAATATTTTACGCAAAACAATTATAATACAATGCACGGGATTGTGCAAGTACACCGAATTTACATGCAACAAATAAAAACGTAAATATAAACAAAACAAATTAATTACGGTCAAGTTATTTACGATCATAAAAACAAAAGCAAAAACTGTTTAAAAAATAAATTGCTCGTCAATAATTATTCCCCCGCAAACGCATACACATACATATATGCATGAAGAGACTGTAATATAGATTTGTGTTGTAATAAATATTTCGCGGGCTTAAATAATCATTATTTCAGAGATACTGTAATTTAAAATGCTTTTAATTATTAAAAAAAAGCGTTTAAAAATTAATGTTCAACTTAAACTGATCTAATGTGATCTGTCTGATGACTGGCTTTTTATGAACAACCGTTATCGGATCGGAGAAGAAGTCCATAACCTTAAGTTATCTATTTATACTCTGGTACTTTAGAAATAATAGAGTGCTAAATTCATTAAAATTTGCCAACGAATTATAGCAAAATGAGAAGAAAAGACGCTTCTCACCTAGAAAAGAAAATAGCCACAACCACACTGAGAAAAATGATTCTGTATGAAATCAATACGGAATAAACTAATATGTAGGAACAAATGATTTTTTTAAATAACAGCTTACATAACAGATTACATCTTAGCTTTAAAGATTGTGAATTGGTGATGAATAATAAAGTTACAGTCAAAAAGAACGGACTTGTTAATATGTTGTCAAATCTGCGGCAACCAAACATAAACTTTCGCCAAAAGAGATAAAAAAACTCAATAAGTTTTTCAGCAGCACAAATAATTTTGAAAGCCAAAACCGAAATAACTAAAAAATAGCAAAAACAAAAAGACAACAAACAGTGAAATGAAAGCGAAAACAGATTCCTCGCTACATTCGAATGTGACAGTGACGCGTCTATACTACAAAAGGAAGTCAAAAATTTTGCTGACGAAAATAGAAAGCAGTGCAAAATAAATAGCCAAAGCGGCGAGCAAAATCAATGCTATCCAAAACAAGTCAAAATAGAAATAAATAAAAAAATAATATAAATACAAATAAAATAAAATCAGCGGAGATAACATCAAAGCAGTGCAAGCACAAATGAGCAATGAAGCAAAGGCTACAAAAAGCAGAGAAAAAAGACTGAGAATTCGCCACGAGACGCACACAAGCGCACGCAAAGCAAACCAGGCGAGAAAACTGGCCTTGACGCGGAAAAAGCGGACACAGCGGTAGAGATTGGTTAGAGGCTTTTACAACAGCAGCAACAGTTCTTCATAAGAACAACGAAACTGTGCCACACCGCATGCCACAAAATGTATTTCCGACGCTATTGGCATTGGCAAAGCTATGCTAGCTACGCAGCCGTTTGGCTATTTTGGTTGACTTTTGTCAGTGTGCAACAGCAACGATTTTATGGTGATGGCTGCTCGGCGGCAACACTATACGCCAAAGAGCAACAAAACACTCAAATATTCCAAAAACATTCGTCACCGCGACAGCTGCAAAGTAGCACCGATTGCAGCGAACAGATGGTGCACATCGGCGCAACAATGTTGCCACCTCAACACAAAGCAACAACGCCAACAACGCGTAATGCCAACATAATGACTACCTCGCAGCAAGTTGTAGGGGATGTAGTGACAGAAGCAATTGCAACGCTTGCCCCCATATTGCGCGACAAGACGGCGGAAATGCCATCCGCCATGCCGCCGGAACCTGACAGCGAAAGTGATGAGCGCCTAGTGACAGCGGATTGCAATGAAGTGGCAACGACAAAAACAAATGCGGATATCAATGGGTCACTGTTGAAGTTCACCAACTCGTTGGCGGTAAACGCTGCGGGCAGCGGTAGCAAGGGCACAGATAATACCACTAAAAGCTTCAACAGCAAAACAACAACAACACCAGCAACACCGAAAATACGTATATTGCCCAAAATGGAGACAATAAAGAGGGAAATGACCGCAATACCAAAATTTCAAATATCCTCTGCAACAAAAATACGGACAACAATAAGAACAACTGCTATGCCGATAACACCGCTTCCGTTTGCTGGCAGCAGCACCGCCACAGCAAGTCAAGCAGCCAAGCAGCTCACTGCAAAGAATTTGAAACACTCCAAGTATGCCATTAATGCCGATCATTTGCTGTACGATTTCAGAGCGAATGTGGCAAATTTGTTTGCCAACGAGAGCGCAGCTGTCCGCACTGGAAACACTCGCAATGCCGACGAATTTAAAAATAGCCAACGCAATAATGAAGTACCTAATAAAAATGTGCATGAACACAGCGACACCAACAACAACCACAACAGCAGCGCGCCCATTGTAAGCAGCACGGAGACTTTGAGTAGCAGAAGCAGAAAGGGCAAAACCAATGCTAACAAGAAACACAACGAGCACAATAACAGTGTCAACAATCCCCACACTGGCGAGCAGAGGTTGCGCACGAGCGCTGAATTGAATGCTAATTCCGTTGCTATCGCCTTAAGTTCAAATTTATCTGATGGCCTATTAGTTGAGCCAGCAGCTGTTGCGAGTAGTGATGACACCAGCAACAACAATAATAACAGTCATAGCACCAATGGCGTTCATAACAAGCATAATAAGGCACCTCACAACAATGAACGTCGTCACATCGTGCCGGAAAAGCTGCAATACACCAAAGAGATACGAATGAAACAGGGGCGCCTGATGGGCATCACTCGGCATTTTCATCCGTCGACCGGTTTACGTGATGTCGATCAATATCTGGGCTTGCCATATGCAGAGGCGCCCGTAGGCAGTCGCCGCTTCATGCCACCAGGTGAGTCAACTTATGTTATAGTTCTGAACTTATGATGTATCGAAATGTATGAATTGTGCGGTTGTTATTGGAGTAGTGTTATAATTATTATGATGATGGCATGTATAGCATATTCACTGAGCGACAACAAAGTATTTATCGAATATAATTTTCCGCAACCCAGAAATATGGTTTGAAATTTTAAAAATTCAACTTAATTCCTTTATATCTCCATTCACAGTAAATGCTGTAAAGACTTGTTATTTTTCTTCGCGCAAAACGAATTTGATATGTATCAACCACTTTTCCGGCTGGCTTAACACTTTAACTCTCTATAATATTCTATAATATTTCCGAAGCGAAGCGAAAGACCGCTTAGGAGTTTAAATCTGGCGCGATGACGGTTCCATATACACATTCTCTCACATAACAAGCTGATTTTGGCATATTTGGCATTGAAACTGTAGAAAACGCCTTAGCTCTTGAAAAAGCCTTAGTTTGAGTACACGAACAAGGAATTATTGGGAGAGTATACAAAGGTAAAGGTGAATGGAAAATAGTTCATTGATAGGGCAGTTTTTTCTCAGTTAATTCATTCAATCTGCTGAGGTCTACTCAAATTAAAGCTGAAGTCAGCTCTTTAGTCCGCAGAAGCACTTGTTTTAGTAAAACCTCAGATTCTTCTGTTTCTTAGAAGTTTGGAGTCCAACCTTTTCTATGGCTTGCAGCACCAATAACAGGCAGCAACAATACATTTTTCTCGTTGGCTTTATCTTTTGCGTCGCAGCTGATTACTAGCTTTTGTTGATAGATTTAGTATTTCCAGCCGAAATTCTGACAGTTTTTGGTTAGAACAACGTAATACTCATCGCGCATGCCCAAACGATTATATTTATTCTTCCGCATATATAGCAGATTTTGGCCTTATTTTCTTTCCGTAGAGCTTTTCTAAGCATATTAGTAGGTTTCCTCGTTTCTGTGGTCTTGCAAGCTCATTAAGGCGCCGTAATTTCCACAGTTTTTCATTACCATCTAACAATTTGTAACCTCATAGCTATCTGCAGTTTAAGTTTTCATACTTATCATGAACCCTTTAACCCTAAAAAGCATGCAAATACTTCTCTATCAAAGCAGAACTCACACTTACAAGTCTGAACCCGGCATACATCAATTTTGTCGTAATTACAGAAACAATAACGCTTTTGCCTCGAAGCTTGGCAGACATACAACTGTCTGACAATTTCACATAATTTCCAGGACACATACAAGTTTCGAATCTGATGCGCCTCGCAGCGTAAGCTGTTTGCAGGTAACAATAAGAGGAAATGTTCCTCGAGGCACACATATGTCAGACTAACTCATTTATATGTCAGATGCCTAACTGCTAGGCAGAAACAATTAGAAGCTATGTGCCTACGAGTTTGCTGCTTAATGATAACTCTGTTATTAATTTCTACTGCAGTTTAAGGAGATTTAATCGTAGCAAGTAAAATCTGCAACTACCAAGTTGTTGGAAGTGCATATCCTTTGATGTTTCAAAGAGACATAGGAATTTTAAATAATTTGGAATAGCGTTCAGTATATTATAGTCGTGCTTTTTGTGCTGTGGTCTGATTTTTTAAAGACTGAAAAGATAATATGAAAGGCACGATTGTATTTATCGTGGTCACGCAAACCTTAGCACTAAACTTTCTTACATTTTTTTATGACTTTTTCGTTTGTTCGTAATTTCCCTCAATTTTGTTTTTTTATGTTTTTAGTAAGCACAAGTAAATTAAATTTTATTATTTAATTATAATCATAGTTTTTAATTTATTACGTTTAATGAGTAAAACACAAATCAGCTTTTCCGTGCTAATACAAAAGCGGCCGATTACATTGTTTTTATAGTGATACACCGATTAAACTTCATGCTTCAATTAAAAAAAAATAAAATAAAATATTAATTTCAATTATAGTGTAAATAAAATCAATTAAAAAAAATTTTCATCACTTGTCAGTCTCTTACCTTTCGAGCTCATTTTATAAAGCTCACTATCTTTCAATTTATTTATGTTGAAGAAGAATCGTAAACTTTAGCTTTACCGAGATTTTTGTTAACGATTTTTTCGAGAATTTCTAAATATAAAAAATAAAAATCTTCCCCATTTTTAATTTTTCACTAAAATTCGTTTGAAAAAGTTAAAAAAAATACAACAGTTTAAAGGCTTCCCATAGATATGTGTATTCGTGCGTTTTTGTTGCCTAATTTTTTAACGTCCTTTTAAGATTTCCATTTGGCCGATACTCAATGACTTGGAAACATTAAAAGTTACCGTGTCCTTCCTTCTTTTCTACTTTGTTATACGCTGTCTTTCCTGTGCTTTTGAAGGCGACAATATCACCGCCTCTGCGGTCAAAAGATTTAATTATAGATACCAAATTGGTGCATTAGAATAAAAATGTTGCTGCTAGGCAGGCAAGGTGGTCTTCGTGTGGCAACGAGGAAAGTGGCGCGAACATTAAATAACTTTACATGCACCAAATGTTTATTGTTTTCTGCCAAAAATAACTATGGCCAAAAATATAAACAAATAAACAAAAGCTAATATTATGTAATAAAATCGTTTTAAACAACAATAATACAGTAAATAATTTTTAAATTTAAACCCTGCCGTGCCAAAAAATTTTGTTTTACTCCAAGCACCCGTTCATACAGTACGTATTTCTTATATTTTTCCAATAAGACGTTTTATCGTTATTTCATGTAAATATCTGCAATTCGCTGGAATTTGGTTCATTTACCATTTCCGTCGGATGGAAATATTTTTCCCAATAGCATTCGCATTTATATTCCTGTCTTTGCCACATACCAATACACACTTGGCGTTTCTTTTGCTGGCAGCTCGCAGCTCACAGATAATTCAAATTTGTTTTTAACACACCGCACAGCCACACACGAGGTACATATTCTATATATGTATGTAGAGCAACCTACACGCAAAAGCAATATAAGCTGCGAATTCAAATAGTGCAGCGCCATCGACCGCTGTTTTGCGTTTTTCGGTAATTTTAGCAATTCCACACCAAAATATCCTCCTCTTTCTGGCATTGACCATAGCATTCGTATTGCAGCGTGTGCTTTCGTATATACCGTTTTCCGGGCACAGCTGTAGTTTAGGTGTTAGTAACGACACGTTTCAAGCGCGCTCTTGTGTACATAAATTACAACGGCAAATTGGCGTTGTAAATGCAGTTAAAACATAATGTGAACACGGCGCTCGGCATCGAAAATCAACTACGAAATTCAAACTTAAATTGCTGGCGACCCCTTGTACAAATACAATGCTTAAGTACTCATGCTGCTTATTGTATGTGTTGGTAAGTCATTATTGTCACTAATGTGTGGTGTGTGGCGTATACGTAGCTAGTTAGCCGTTCAATGTCGGTGGGTTGTGGCTTGTTGTGTGCTTATGGAAACTTGTGGAATTTGCCGCTTAAATACTTTATTTAAAATTTGCATTATTTATGGGGAGAGAACATTATAATAGTAATTGTAGAAATTTAATTTATTCAATTTAAAAATGGGGTTTTCATACGATAGGTAGTAAGTGGCTCCATCTTGATTTTATGCTGAAATAAATCTGAAGTTTAAAATTTTTCAGTTTTAATAATAATAATAAATATAAACAGTTTAGGCATTCATTAAGCTGGTAATTATATGGTATACTCTGTATAATATATATTGTGTAAAGTACATATTTCAGCAGAACTCTTTATATTGCAATGTATGACCGCTAAGGAAAGTGATTTCCATAACTTTCGCATCAAAAACCTAACCATAAAAAATATGCTAATTTCATTACATTAATTTTGTCTCACATACTGCTGTTACAATCCGCGATAGTATAGCAAAAACTTCCGACATCTTCATATATTTTTAATCGTAATTTTTATTTCAACTATCTTCATTAAGTATACCATTTAAGTTCACTTATCTCTTTAAGTTACTCATACGCCATGTATGACATTTAAATAGGAAACTTTAAACGAAGCAAGCAAAATTGTACACTTGTAGTTATTTGCTAAATTCGTGAATGAAATGTCATAGAATCTGATAATGTAGAATCCCTTGCTTAACCAATGTGCTTTGCGGCACGCTTACCTTCCGGCTAAGCAGTTCCACACATTAGAGCGATTAGTAGGCTGGTAGTAAACATTAAAATAAGCCAAATACACCAGCTATCGATTTGTAGCAGCTGGTGTTGGGATCACCATTTTAATGGGTGCCCGAAAGCACTGACCACTCAATTAAATCCGATCGACGTGTGATTATAATTAGCAGGAGGCAATAAACGTTCTTGCTTATACACGAATGGATGTTTGCTGTGCCTTATATACTAGTTGCACGCTCTAAGTGCTTGCAGTCACATTTAAGTGTACGTATTTAGCAATGCCACTCGATTTCGCATCCATGCAGTGGCTGTAGACCACACAAATGGTACAATTATACACTCCAAAATGGACGCATATACACAAGTAAGTATTATGGTAGCGGGTAGCTATTGACCATACAACCACATCTTGTCGAAATGGTCATCAGCTTGAGGTCGCACGCGTATCCTGTTGTTATTTACACCACCTGTTAGTAAACACATACATACATAGCAGTTGTGTTTAATACATTATATAATTGTGTATGCGGCGTACATATGTTTATTGTATTTTGATGTTAGGTGAGATGCATACGTGCACATTCGGCACACGCGTTCATTGTTGTCTATATCTTTTGCTGTATGGCATATATGTATAGTATATTGCTCCAACCTGCTGGCATGGAATATTTCAGACGTTGCTTATACGCCATGGTATGCCACATATAATTGCTCACAGAAAGGCTTCAAATTGCTTGTGAATATTGAGCAACTAATGGCTATTAAATAGTAGAAACTTCGAAGTGAGATAGCAACAGATATACTATTTGTAGTTTATTTGATAATTTGGTACTGAAAGTTAAATTAATTTTTCTGGTGCAAAATGTTTAATAATCTTTTCAACGGACTTGTATTAAATTTATATTTTGTTTATAAGAGAATTGTGTGGCTTTTATAAAGAATTCAGATTTAATGGCCTTAAAATCGAAACAGTAAACCCATTTTTTACCTTCGAAGGACATGCGTCAATTATTTCAGTCAAGAAAAAAATTATATTTAATTATTTGAAGTTTTACTGCATCTTCGTATACCGCAAATGTGTTGGCATCTCGCTGATTACCAACCTAACATACCTGCGCGCTTATAACAATAAAGAAGCTCTACACGTGGGCAAACAGAGTTCCAGACATCAAAGCAAATACAAATATAATCAACAAAAGAGTAATGCACACACTTACAAACAAAGCAGGCGGCTCTAAGGAGCATATTTGCAACTTTGCAGAAAGCAGAATGAATAAACAAAAAACGGTAGTCATTGACTGTGCCAGCCACAATTTGACGTTAAAACAACAGGTGTCGGAACATTTTTTTCTAATTTCGATAGACACATATATACTTGTACGTATGTATATATGTTTTGAGCATATTTCGTATATCAACGCCCATCAAATATTTATGGCAACTTTCTCCCTTATCCATTGAGATCTGCTTTGCCCACATCATAAATAAATGCGCAGGTATCTATAAACATTATTATTTGCAAGCATTCCCTTTTGATGAGCATTTTCTGCTTCGCCAGGCAAATATTTTGTTTTTTTTTCGACATGAGAAAAAAAATAATACAAATACATAAATTTCGATCCATTTGGACAGAAATTGAAAATGCTCTGGATATTTGTCGAAAAATATTTATTAATTTCAACTAACAATAAATGCAAAATATCGGAATTTCACATATTGAACATGGCGCACGGTGACTCACATATACAATTTAGGTGAGAACGTGAAGATATCCGCAAGTACTTCTCCTACTAACATTTCTGCTCGAATTTTTGCGCATGCAAATTACACCTTGCAAGAAAAACTAAGAAATATATATGCGCAAGAAATTCGTACGTGGCAAGAGTATAGACACCATGCACTTGCCAGTTCGTTACATATCTTTTCACAATAAGCAAAAATATTTTATAGGTACATATATGTTCCATAATTTGTGCCTTTCGGTAGTTATACTTGTATCACACGTCTGGGTGGAGCTCATCAATGGTCCAACATTTGTTGGCTTGAAATCAAATAAAACCCTCGAAAATGGTTGTGTGACGTCAAATTTGCAGATCCTTATTTGTTTATTCGATAATAACACTGTGAAGCTATAGTTAAAATATCAAAAGGATACCTTGCATAGTGTCCTAATAACCACGACGACGACTAGTGACTTCGATATACTTGACTTTGCAAGCTCATCATATTTACAGTTTCACTCAATTTTGCTATAAATAATTAATTTTCAATAGTATGAATGGTCTGCGAGGCTAGTACCTCCATCCCACAATTACCCTGCCAGACGATATGCTTCGTAGCAATAAATATACTGCTCGCTTAATGGTTGCCATTAAAGCTTCGGTGCAACCAAAATAACAAGTTTTTCTTGTTTTTTTTTATCGAATATCTTCAAAACTCAAATTACTTACGGTTCCAAAATAATTTTAGCAATATGCTGATTAAAGCTACTTATAATTTCTTGAAGGTAATTATTTTGGCCTCACTGCCCTTTACATACAATCTAGCTCATGTTCAAACAGTTAATTAAAACGTTATAATTTATTTCAGCAACTGCAATTTACTTAAGCGTGTTCGCACTTACATATACTCTGGTACTATCATCTATCTTTCTACCCCACTTTTCTTCTATTCGCACACTTTCGCTTAATTTAGCAGCATGCGTTAACATTTTTTCTCGATTTCTTACGTTCTTTACTCGTGCGTGTGTAGGTGCGCCGCTGCCTTGGCAAGGATTGAAAATGGCCCGTCATTTACCACCAGTCTGCCTGCAGCAGTTGCCCGACGTCACGGCGCAGGGAAGTGTGAAAATGTCACGTGGTCGTTACAAGCAATTGACACGCCTGCTACCTTACCTGAAGACGGAGAGCGAAGATTGTCTCTACTTGAATGTGTATGTGCCGCGTGTGGGTAAGTTCAATTATATTTATATACATACATAAGCATATGTATATATGCATGTATACAAGTATACAAGTAAATGGATATATCGCTATATATTCGTGCGATGCCATGAATGTCCACCGTGTGTTAACCTTAACCTCCCGTCGTGTCCGAGTGCTTATTGCGCTGCCTACGCCTACGCGGAGTTGTGTGACAGTGAATGACACCTTTTTTCGGACATCATTCGCCTACCAATCCATTTAACAAAGTCAAATTTAATGCCATGGTACTTTTTCTTGTATTGGCCGCAGATGGCGTATTCGATGCGTCCAACGCCTACGATATGGGCACACAATCCACAAAGCGTTTACCGGTAATGGTGTACGTGCATGGCGAATCTTTTGAGTGGAACAGTGGCAATCCCTACGATGGATCAGTGCTCGCCAGCTATGGGCAAGTCATTGTTGTTACCATCAATTATCGGCTCGGTGTCATGGGTAAGTGTAAAATTGCAATTTTATTTGTATATGTCTGAATGAAAATGTATATAAAGCATAGATATATACAGTAACGGGTAAATGTAAGTTACTTTAGATGTGGAGCATATTTTATTTTCTACTTGGAGTAAATTAGTGTAATTTCGTTGACAATAAAATGTCTGTCTAAATTAGCCTTTTGACTTAAATGTTGTTACCTTTTATCCAGTACAAGTGGTTATTCGAGCATTTCTGAAATATAAATCCCATTTCTTCGTATAACAAGAATGAAAGGGATCTGGTATAAGAAAGTATTGCGATATTAGCATTTATCGTATTGATTGAACCTGCTTTAGTAGAAGCAATCTTAGCTATTATAAATGAGAAACGTCGTAAAAAAATTAAAGATGATGTATTGAGATGGCAATAATAATTTTCTGGTGAAAGCGAAATCTAAAATACGAAGCTGGACAAGACTTCAAAGTCAATTACTACTACCCTGTAAAACCAGAAAATAAAAGACTTTTAGTAGAAAATACACTCAGAGACATCCTGAGATCCTTATTTCAGAAACTAAGTAACTAAAAATCGGTCGACTGTAAAGCAAGTTCATTTTTGCATTACAAAGCTTTCAGCCACTTGATATGGTATCTTTTTTAAGTACCATGCAGTTCCAATCTTTAATAAAATGAGCAGGCAATTTAAAAGAAACTCAATGTTATCAACCCCAACCATGTTATTTTTTCATTCAATACAAAAAACAATAATATAGTACCACCTTATTGAACTTTACCCCGTTCATCCTGCATGATACCTAATTTAAATTCTCTCATTTCAAATATTTCGCAGGTTTTCTGAAGCCCAGTATTGATGAGAATACTGTCGCGAATTTCGGACTGCTCGATCAAATTGCCGCCTTGCATTGGATTAAGGAAAATATAGCGTCTTTCGGCGGCGATAAGGACAGCGTAACGCTAATGGGACACAGCACAGGTGCTGCATGCGTAAATTATTTGATGATATCGCCTGTTGCATCCGGTAGGCAATAATACACACGCACACAGGTACACGTGTCCAACTAACGCCGTGAATGGGTTTTCACGAAGACACGATATCCTGTCACTTATCACATATTTACACTTCAATTTCATTTAAATTAATTGAATCTTCTCTCCTTTTCATATTACCGCCGCCATGACTCGCTTGGTTGCGCAACACTTGCTGACACCCTTGTCCTTCACTTTGACGGGCAAATACCGCCTCACAGGCCTATTTCATCGCGCCATACTCATGTCAGGTTCGGCTATGTCAGACTGGGCGGCCAGTAATCATTCGCTTCAGCTCACCATGCAAATCGCTCACACGCTCAATTGTCCCCTAAACGATGACAACGAGGAGATGCTGTCCTGCTTGCGCCAAAAGCGGTAAGTTATTTAATTATAAAGTACTCAATGCGGCGCTATGGCGGTTACGCCTAGAATCACGTTTTAGTTTGGGCTGACATCTCGCATTTCAAATTCCATTATATCCCACCGGCCCAGCCTAGCACATCAGGGCATTATGTAGTAAAATACTGTGTGTGTGTGTGTGTGGGTGACTGTAAATGAGGCCAAGCGGAGTTTTGGCAAATAATAGAGAATTTATGTTTGTATAGACACTTTGATCTCTGCTCGTGCAGCTTAAAGTGGGTTAAGCGAATGTGTTTGTGTGTGTGCCTCACTTAAGCATTGCATATTTATGCGGTTTAGCGCAATGCGCGTCGTCATTGCCGGCAAATTTATTACACACTGTGCGAAATTTGTTGCGATGACTTGCCTTAATATTTGATTAATTAATCAGAACACAAATGAATTAATTATATTTGTTCCTTGTAAAAGGAAAGTAGCATGATGAAATGCTCTTTTCGAAGCGATTAATTATGTAGCCCTATTTTAGTTGATGGGTTTACCAACTTGCTCTCACTCTTTCACCCTTTCGTGGGTTTGTTTGACATAACTCACAAAGTACTATGGTAATAGATATATTTTCGACAAAGCGATAAATCGTGGTCCACATCATATATAATATGGTTTGTAGGGATTTTCGATCCTCATTCACAGAAATCATATTTGAAATTAGAATTTTAGTTCTGGAATGAGTTAGATGCTCTGTTTGTTTGCTTCTCTCATTATTTGAACTCGCCTTTACTGCGCGATAAATTGAGGACCATTCAAATCATCTTTGGTTTAATGTGTAGATAGGAACGGTTGAACTTGTTGAGCGTTTCTATTTTTCCTGTTTTTTTCTTCCCATTATTATTGATAGCTGAATGTCTCTCTGAAAGTCTTTGTTTGCTCGAGTTCGGCTGTTATCTTAGCACTAGAATATTTTAAAAGTGCGTTTTTTTTTGTAAGCGCCTCAGGTTCATGTTGACTGTCAGCGACTTTTCTTTCCCATTTTTGCTTTCAATCTTATTCACACACACATGCATGCATGCTGAATAGAGTGCATACAACTGCCTCACCTGTTTCTATCGCCTAATTAGCATTCTTGAAATTTGCATTTCCAACTTCTTTTCATTACTTAATTATTATAATTCCATGCGCCACCTTGGGAAGTTCTCAACTACTTTTATCGGCTACACTTTGTAATTTTAATTAAAACATAAAATTCGTGCTCAGTGTAGTCGATTCCTGTCATCCGCAGTTGCTCTCAAATAAGCTATACTCAGATAAAGCGAAAGGGGGGCATGGGTATGCGGCGTGAATAATCTTACGGTCAATTTGCAATTCAATGTAACGCACTGTAGCGTTAATGCGATCAGCGCCAGCAGCGCCACTTGGCGGGGTGTTGGACTTCAAATGCGCTGCGTATCTTCCAAGCAACAATGGAGATAACTGGCTTTTGTTGCTCAAGTAAGCGCTGAATGCGTGGGTACGTGCGCGCATATCGAAGTGTGTGTGTCAACCGTGTGACCAATTGTTTAAGTAGGGTTCAGAAATACCTAAGAACATATCTATGCATATCTATTGTGCAGTGGCTGGTTAGAAGTGTTAGATAGCTTTCGCATTGTTTAATTATGCATGTAGCTGTATACAGTACTGTGAATATGAAAGTAGGCATTAAATGGTATTAATTATTTATTGGTAGTCTCATTATTGGGTGAAAAATGCATGGCTTCTTGTTTGGTTCTTTACAGCCATTTTCTGTTGTGCATATTTAAATCAATGTAAAATATTTTATGGTAATTAATATGGATTGAAATTTACACAAACTTTCATGAGTTTCGCTTTTACCATTGATTCACGCAAAAAATCTCTCACACACAAAAATAAATTCCCGCTTTTTTCCAAAATGTGCCTCCTGGCTACGGGCATGATTTACACATTCACTGTATTATACTTTATTTTATTCAGGAATATTTACTCGTATATATATATACATATATGCACATATAAATATGATAGCAATTTACTGTGGGCAGTAATTTCTTCCTTGAATAGTTTATTCATTTCCGTTGATGTAAAAATATTGATTTTCTCTATTTGTATAATATCGGCAAGGATTATCGAAACCGAATACAATTCAATTTTATTAATTTATGGTATTCGGTAATTGATGCCTACATAAAATATGCGTTTTATGCACCTACGTACACACATGTAGCTCTTCAGTATACAGCATGTGTTCTATGCTGGTGTTATGATTTTATGGCCTTACGTACCTACCTTTAATAGTAATGATAAAGTTAAAGAGATAAAAGGCTCCAATATTACTGAAATATTTACTTTCCGTGGACAATCAGTCCAACCAAGAGCAATCAATATGCCACAGTAGTAAAAGGTCTCTCAATTGCATGTTATAGAGTCAGTATCTCTGTAAAATACATAATACCTAATCTGGAGATTATTTCTCTGAAGGCATATTGTTGAATACCCCTCATTAGTAGATTTGTCAGCTTTCGCTTGAACATTATTTAAATAAAAACACCAGGTTTTCAGTTCGAAAGTAAACAAAATCGGTCTACATCCACTTTCCTTGGAACTTCATTTTGAATCACGTCTTCTTTATTTAAAATAATATAGTTCAAGGTTCAAGTATTAGTTTTACTCAGCACAAATCAACCCCCTTAAAAGACAACAAAAAAGGTTTGCGGCTCTTTATACTTCCGGTTAAAATTTTACCAAATATGGTGTTAGTTAGTTAGCTATCCATATTCGGCAGTTGCAAGAAGTTTATACCCAACTGAATATACATATATAAAATTATGACATTTATATGAAGAGGTTCTACATAACACCCACTTATTTTCATATGACAGATTTGAAAGTTTTTCATTAAAAAAGTAATAACTGTAAATGATAGCAGTACGCGTGGTCGGGATTAAAGTACATAACTTGCAGTTTGGTGCAGAAATAACCTTTTTGCCAACATTCTGCCCAACTTATTTTCATTTAATTTGGCAACTTTCCCAAACATGCTGACAAATTGTAGAGTGAATAAATATTTGTTGACTTGAGTGAATCAAAGCGGCTGATGAGTGAGCATAAGCATCAAAAAGTTGTATTTGCGCACAGTGATGACATACGAATAAAAACTTTTTGGACATAAATGTGGTAATTAAACTAACTAGTTGGAAAACAAATATATTTATATGATAAAGTAATTTTCAGTTATTTAGTTCCGCCGCATGTCAAGCTATGATATGCTGAGTAAACTGACCAATTACACACATTCACATTTAAGCTGTGAAAAAGTTGAGTATTTTTTACTCACTTGATATTCAGAAGTGTGAGTTATAAAAATGCGCGCTATTATTTGAAAATATGCTTTGTGAAAAATTGCGGAAATACGCTTTTACAAAAAATGGCTTCATTAATTTTCTATTATTAAACTTGACACAGATATGTCATGTCAGATAGTTTTAGTATTTTTTTAACAGCGAAATAGCAAAGCTATCATTTATGCGTAATATTTGCAATTATTAATTTTTGCTTGATATTTCACATGCCTCATTCCACTGCAGAAAATCAGTCATCGTGAAATTATTGTAAAATGTATGAAAAAAATAATTTGCATTCTTTTCTTAAAAATAACTCTCTAACTTATGGTAAAATAAACCTTATTGCTCATATAGGGTGTTATTTTTGGAGTTAGTAAATTTATTTGAAGGATAGTTGTCAAGCGAGCTGTTAAAGTGCACACATGTATTTGACATTTACAGTAAGACATGAAAAAGCGCACATTGTCCAAAAACTTTTTGCCGTAACATTGCTACAGTCAACTAATTTTTAGCGTTGGGACCCATTTATAAATACGAATAACTTCTGGTACGTCAATGAATACGTTTATTAGTTATAGTTTTACAATGTCGCCAACAGAACAGCGCAAGAGTGTATACTGTACCTGCGACCATCGCTATTTGTGGCGTAACTTATAATGATCGTTGGTATAATGTGATTTGATATCGTTAGAAGATTTTATTTACTTTTGTGTGGGGACATTAAGTCCAACTTGCTAAGATCGACCTCTTTGAAAATATCATTTAGCATACTATCGTCAAAATAAATCGAACTATGCTGGAAAAAGTGAACTAAAGACCGCCAGAATGGTCCATAAGTTCCGTTCTGTGTCATTAAATGAAGTACCAAAAGAAGCCACTGCATTCATTTTTCTGAATTTTATTTGAAACTTATATCTTTTGATTCAAAGAAACACACTCAGTAAGGGCAGCAGAGTCTGTGTAAATCGAATATCACCTTTCACACACATACTGACAAATTTATTTGAATATGTATGTACCATCATAAAACAAGCGTAGTGAAAACGTAAAGAACATTCCTCCTTAAACGTATATTTTCCACGTTTACGCATAAATTACTCGGAATTTTCTAAGGCGTTTGCAATTTCATGCAATTTCACTTTTCACACTTCCTTCGCTTTGTGAAATTATAAACTTTAGTTCAGTGTAATTTGAATATATCCGAAACTTTGTTAATGCACGTAATGTACTTTCAGTTTATTTAAATTTTAATTGAATTTTAGCATACACTTTTATTGCAGAGAAAAGTCTCGATCTCCATATATTTGCACTTTAGTATTCAAGGGAACTATTTGCAAGTTATATGGCAAGCCGGAAAGCAAAATGTTAAATTCATGTATTTATTTTGATGCCATCGAAAGGACGGAAGTAGCTTCAAGTGCATATTAGCAAAAATTAAATACAGTGGAACAGATATCACACTAATCAGCAAACACTTCTTGATCCTTGAGTATCACTTAAGGTTTTCGTTATGGGTATGAGTTGCAATGTGTTCGTAGCGTGTGTCGAAACGCTAACAAACTGCTTCAAAAGTTTGAAGTTTTCAAGTCAATAATTATCATTTTTACATAGGCGTTGGGTTCATGAAAAAGTATTATTAGAAGTACACGTTAAAAAATTCGATATTGGATGACACTTTATGATCACAATCATGTGAGGGTCGAAGTTTCTTCTGGTAATCTTAAATTAGATGGAATACTCTAAGAACACTTTAAATTTAAATTCATTGCGAAGCTTTCCAAACTTGCTCCTAAGCTCTCAAAGTGTAGTGCTTAAAAATACTTGAGAATTTTCGAAATATTTTGTTTTGTATCTTCTTACGAATTGACAGTCGAGGGTCTCAGAGAAAATGTTAAATGTTGAAGCTCAGCAAACAGAGTGACATAAATTGGTGCTAGATTAAGTCAGCTTAGCTTTCAGGATGATTTTTGACTAGGATATACAACTGATAATTACTTTGATGATGGTCTAAATTTTATTTATGGGTGAAGTGACCACTTAATCATTACGCACTGGCTCTAGACTGTTTACCTGTGAAAGTTTGAGAACCAATCGGCTTTATAATTAAGAAGATCGTTAGAAACGGTATCCACGACAAGTATAAATATCTTGGACTTCATCCTATCTAGAAAAATAATATAACCACGGAAATTTTAAGTAGTTGACCAGCGCACACTGAACTCACTTGGGAGGCCATCAGTGACAGCTAACCTGGAGGTGAACAACTGAACTCAAACTCTATCCCTACTGGTCATGTTACTACATGCGATTTTGGTAATCAGAAATGAAGAACTAGTTTTTTGTTTATATTTTATTATATATAATATTAGGATCTTGCAAAGCTCAGAAGAAAAAAAAGTTATGTTGCCTATTACTTAATTTTACTTGGTATTCATCACTCGACAAATGTTTGTTATTTCTCTAGATTTCCTACATTCTCTTTCCATAAATTTCCGGCATTACAACGTAGCTCAACACAAGCTTGGCAAGCTCTGAACTTGCACCATTAACTTTTCAACTCAGCCTCTTTAGTTGACAGGATTTAGAACTTAGCTGACATATTTGATGCTTCTCCAAAAACAAAAAAACAAATTCAGCTTACAACACACATATCCTCTTACACATAAAAAAGTTTTGATTCACTGTACACATCCGCTTGTCTAAAGTCTTACGGAAAATCAATTTTCTTCACACAACATTTATTTTACCTACCGTTGAGCTTAATAGAAGCGAAACCTTATTATTTTATAGTCACACGCAATTGATAGATGACAGCACAAAAGTTTAGACAAATTCATTTTCTCCACACACGCGTCAGTTTGTTTGAACGTCGCGATGCGCTATACTTCCACGTTCAGGTTTACTGACACAAGTGCCGTTGCATGTCGAAATCAGATAAGAAGACATATTAGACATAATTTTGTTTAGCCAAACAGAGTGTCAGCTTATCGCTTGACGTGCAATGCGTTGCTGCTAACAAGCGGTTTAACAGCATATTACTCAGTGCGCTAATAAGGCTATAAATGAAAAAATTGCGCGAATCGTAAATTTCTATAATTTAAAGTTAAGTGAGCGGACGATCTTAGGGACAAAATCTGGAAATTCTTCTTTTATTTGTTACTGTAGACGAAAATATAAATTATTACTAGCATAAAACTACCTTTTTTTAGCTCATAAACTTTTTTAGTGGCATAAAAAAATCCAGAAGCCAAATCATGTGCCTGGTTTCGAAATTCCATTACCACGCAAATGACACAGATAACAAATATTTCAGATAGATGAGAATCAAGAAATTGGATACACCAAGATGGTGACTTAGGCCACATTATCATTGTTTTATTATTGGCACCCTGACTTCTGAAAATGTCTTCTCAGCGACCTTAATACAGAGGCCGCTTGACCAGATTCTCCTATGTATTGAAATACTAAAAACTGGTATCGATAATATAGTGGTGAATTTGATGCAGTAACCTTAAGGGACTATACCAGTGTGAAACTTTAAAAAAAAGTTTTTTATTTGCTTTTTCGATAGCTTTTCAAAAATATCCTGTGAAATCGGCAAAGTCGCATGTTGAATAGTTTTTGGATGGGAGCATTCTAAAGAGCGGCCGCTCGGAGGAGCAAACATATATGTACATGTAAGTGAAACTTTAAATTGTGTAGGAAATATCTTTAGGTTTAGTAAACTTTTTGAATTTTTTTGTTTCAGCTACTCATTCGGCCGGAATCATGTCAGCAAATGGGGCACTCTTTTTTGGCACCTCCGAAGACAGCACATAACTTCGTTATTTTTTTAACATTTTTGTAAAAAAAAATCTTAAAATATGGCTGAAAATATACCTTATTACGTTGAAAGAAGATCGAAATGTTCAATAGCATACTTTCTCTTAAAAAATTCACGAAATTCGCCTAATTTTTCATGCGTCTCACTGGTATAGCCCCTTAAAGAAGGGCTGGGAATCTAATGAAATTTTTTCTATTTGGCATAATTCTATATTATGAAGAATAATTTTTACGTTTTTACCGAATTTTATTTATTTTAAGAGCTTTCATAATTCTTTTGTTCGTTGATTGACTTTGTGGTGTGCTTATAGGCCGATGTGTGGGGTAACTTCTAAGAACTGAGTGAGAGCATTTCATTTAACACAGTGTTATTTAATTTATACTATTTCTGATCCCAATTCTTGATTTCCAACAGCCCACTTATTGATATTTCAATCAATATATCAATGAAAAGATTTGCTAGCTTAAGCACTTCCATTATACCATGTTCCGACCTTCACTAAAATGCGAGATTTAGGCTATTGAGTAAATTACCTCACTAATCAACTAAGAAAAGATTAAGATAAGCTAGGTTTAGCCATATAAAAATGACATCTGCCAATCTCGTTATCAGGGAGATTTGAAGCTAATCTACTCGATATCTCCCTATGCCATACTCATTTAGCGCAATTTGTATGTCTGTAAGGAAATATACATTATTTTCATTAAATGGAAAATGTTTAAAACGAAACGACAACAACATTACAATGTTTCTTTCAACAAATATTAAACGGTGTGAATTTTTCAAAGTCAAAAACAGCTGTTTTATAGACCTCCAACGGTAGTTTGAATACTCTAGATTAGTGAAAACAGATTATATTTAATCAAGTGATCACTAAAAATTTTCGATTGGAGCCTGGTATTAGCAAAGCGGATTTATGAACCATTCTATAGCTTAAGCAATCATTTATTTTTTTTTTTATTAAAGCTTACATAATAAACAAATTATTATATAAACTAAAGTACGCAGCGCTAGCATCATAGGCTTTCGGCTGAGCAACCATTTAATATTTACATCTACTGAAGTAATTTTTTTTTTAATTTTTCTCAAATTAATGTGTAACTCATACATTTTATATTACTCCTAACCATAACAAAACTGACATTCGATAGTCTTGCTATTATTACCGTTTTTACCGAAGCAGTTAGCTTTACAATACCTTGTGGAATACATGTACATTACATGGCCATGGCCTTTCCCAGGTTAGGCATGCACCTCAATCCATCAACATGCGCCGGGTGTTACACTTATTTTTATTATTTTTATGTTTTATGTACCAAAGTTTATACTATATATGGCGTCGCTTTAGTATCTTTAGGCAGCTTTTGTTGATGCAGTCAACTGTGATTTATGATATATTGGCCACTGCAATTCGGTGTTTTACTGCTTTTGTGCCATCACTCAAGCGGGCATGTCTTCACTTTGTTGCAAACTCTCCACCACTATTGTGTTTATTGTTGTTGACAATATAAAATATTCTCTTTGATAGCACATACTTATATACATATGTGTGTGGACTCCTGTATGTGGTTCTACATTTTTATGCCGGCCATTTATGCTTATATATTGTACTTGCTATACATGTTATGTATGTGTGTTGTCCAACAGCTGCCTCACTCACCTTTTCGCTGCAACTTTCATTCAACCACTGACTGCTGTGGCTCACAATCTTTTTTATTCCGCTTCTCAACCCTTTGTTTGTTATTTATTTTTTACCTTTTTTTTTGTATACTTTGTTTTTCTCTCTTTCGTTTTATTCAGTGTTCAATCTTTTTTACTCGATAAGCACGTGTTGGAAATTTGTCACTCGAAATCGCTACAGTTTGCACCACTGCCCCACACATACACATATCCACACTTCCGACGGCGCATGAGAAGCTCTTGAGATTTTTCAGCTTAAGCGGCAGAGTAAAAAATGCTTTATGGTTTACCGTTAATGTGTGGAATGCAATTTGCGTCCACAAGATTTTACAGGAGCAAAAAAAAAAATAAATAAATATTTATTAAAAAGAACATCAAACAGAAAACTTAAAAACAATATTTTTCTTGAATATTATTAGTTTATTCTTCTTCAAAGACTTCCGGAAAAAAAGAAAATAGGAAAAGTGGTATGTACTAGCCGTACACAAAATAAGATTGCCTCTAACGGTGTCGCTTGCACAATGAAAGCACTTGGGCCATGGATTTTTACGCAAAAGAACAATAGTTAGCATCAGCCATGTTTCTGTTTTTCCACTTCAAAGGATTTCAAGCTTAGTTTCTCGTTAGTTGGCGACGCTGTTAACAAACAATGCACTCATTTAGTAATAATTCGCTCAGTTTAACATTTGGTGAAGGTTGGCATCCCTATTATAAACTAATTTTCTGATAAGCACAGAATATTATATGTTTTGGTAACGCTAAATACAAACGAAATGAGATCATCTTTGCCTTGGTTGCATTTTACTCAGAAAATTAATTATTTCGAGTGAAGCGTGAAGTAGTTCAATAGCAATTTCGTTACGCGATATTGTGATGCCGCATTTTCTTAATTATTTTCATTGTGAAAGAGCTGCAGCTGTCTAAGCAGCACGTGTTTAATGAAATATATGCACATTTACAGGAATGAACTTATGTACCCTGTCTTACAATTTTAAGGCAATTCGCACTCATGTTGATTATTTCAATGTGAAATTGCCTTGCATTTATTACGCGAAGGCGCATGTTCTTGTACAATACATAAAGCTATTATACGGCGCATTAAACTGAAGCATAGAAACTTACTCCTTCAGGTAATTCAATTTTAACGCGCGCATACGGAACTACATACCACTTACAAAATAACGCACGCATTCAGCTGGAAAATGCCAAAAGAAGAAGTAGCAGTAAAATATTTAAATGTGTATCGTTCTGCTTTGCTTTGTAGAGCTATGAAATATTTAGCTTTATCACCACGTGTTACCTTTTATAGTGTGTGAAATTTGCAAGTGTTTGTGCATAAAATGTGTGGGTGTTGCATGGCGTGTACGCAATGGTCTGTGGTACGGAAATAAAGAAATAAACTCAGTTTGCTATAAATTTTACATATTTGCAATTTCCTTTTCTCTCACTTTGCTACGCCTTTGCACAGATTTCTTGTTGTACGTCCTTTTCGTAGGTTCACGTCTACTTCCGCTACTTTTACTGCTGTATTTATTTATTATTATTATATAAATATACCGGCAGTTTTCATATATTGCATGGACATTGCTTGTTTCTATTCACTTCTCTCAGAATATCTTTCGTTTATCATAAAATTCGAATTTTTTTATTTTATTTATTTAATTTTATTATACTTTCGTCTTTATTTTTCTTGCAGCTACCAGAACATCTTAAAAATACCAACATCATTTCCCCAATTTTCAACTCCATTGGGTCCAATTGTCGATGGCCATGTGATACCAAATCAGCCATACAAAGTGATGGGACAATACACTGAACACTTCAGTCGGTTTGTAGTATTTTTGCTTTCCTCTTCAATTTTTTGAGTTATATTATTTGGCTGAATTACCACTTTTATTATTGCTTTTTGTTGCGTATCGGTAAATACGATATGATCTTATAGCTGAGGCGTACAAGATATTGATTGGTTTGAACAGAAAGTGTTTGTGGGGGTTTGTTGAACGTTAGTCTACTAACAACAATTACATGATATGTAGTAAATGGTCTTCTGAGAAGCTCAAAGGTTATCAATCAAACTCTTTGCTCTAACTAAGCTTCATCTCGCCTCAGAGACTAAAAAATTTCGTTGATGATTATTTTGAACCACCAAGAAGTAATTTGACTTAGACATTCTCTTCTTCTTAAGTGTTAAAGATTTCTACTAAAACAAGCTTTTACCAACCTTTACCGATTTGCTTATATAGTATATATTATAAAGTGTGGAAAGGTATGAAGAGGTTAAACAATACTATTTTTATGGTGTGGTCTTCAAAAAAGTGTGTGCAACACACAGAAGAAAACGCCGGAGACTCTACAAAATATATATTTTATGGATCAGCATAACGCGCTAAGTCGATTTCACAAGTCCGTCTCACTATATATACGCGAATTGGTCCCCTAGTTTTTGAGATATCGATCCAACCACACATTATTTTCTTCACAAGCAGCAGATCATTTGTCGAAACCACTCACAGCGACAGTGGTTCGCATATAGTGCCATATTGACCGATGAGAATGATGTGCTTGTGCGGAAAATATACCAAGAGATTTTCAGTATTCTTCTCACTCTGTATGTTCACAATTATTGTTACCATAGAAGACAAATCAACCCGCTTTCATCACGAACTATGAACATATGCTACTAATTAGCAATTAGATATCTCTTAATGAATAAATAACTAATTAAAATACACACAGCAGTTGCGTAGCTAATCGGCGCTGCATTGTTGATATTTAAGGTATTACTAACCGGAAAGCACTTAGTGGGGCAACTAACTTCACTTGGGATTACATGAAAACACACGTATGGTCTACATTGTGCGTCGTTGGCGCGCCCAAAAGAGCCAACTTCCTCTGAACACTTGAGTTGGAAGTTTTTGCTTGACGCAAAATTAAGTAGTTTGCTTGAGCCAAACAAATAATTATTATTTCTCACAGATAATCGAGGCGCGAAGGCGAGCTAAACGCTTTGCTAAGGCTTACCAAAAATTTAGTAAAATTTACCGCTTCCATTATTTGCTATTAACGCTTGTGCATTAGCCCAAAAGCCGCAGCGAATAAGCCAAGTCGAGGTAAACAAGTTTTATATAAGAAAATGCCGCGCACTCACACATGCATAAATAACACTACGTGAGTGTGTGGTTTTGTGTAACAACATGTGCTCATATGCATATATAATGTTGTTGCTCTTATATAATGCGGTGCGATGGTAGTTGATTGTGGTGTGGATTGCGCTTAGGCTCATGGTTGCATTATGGTTGTGGATAACGTGTTTGTAGTAGTTGTGGCTTGGCGTTACTTTACTTATTAAAGCATGTGTAATGTACACAAATATACACAAGCAGATCGAACCTATTACATACATATTGGTACTTATGCTATACACAAAATCATCTTTCACCATTGTATTTACTGCTCAGCAGCCTTATTCGTAAACAAACATAGACAGACGCGCAGAAGCTTCATTGCAAGCATTATTATTTATATGCAAACGTAAATACATAGTTACACAACTCTCTTTATACCCTAATGTGCATAGACACTTATGCAATTTACCGCTATTGGTTTATTCATTTCAGCTATGATTTATTATTTGGCGTCACCGAGTCCGAATCGTATCACACGCTGGGCGCATTAGCACTAGAAGAAGGATTACGTGAGAATGAGCGCGATAATTTATTGCGCTTTTATATGCAGACACGATTTGATGTTCGACCCGATTTAGCATTGGCTGCCACGCTCAAGAAGTAAGTAAAATTTATTGAATTTATGATTACATTCTCCATAGTTATGTAGTGTGTCTGGGTCGGCGCATAAATAGGCGAGGCGCAACATGCCTACCAAATCACGGGAACAGGAAGCCAGGCATTTATCATGCGGCCAATGCTAGGCATAGACGATTTTGTTGATGAAGTTTGGTGAGAAAAATTCAAAATAGAAAGATGGCCTTAAATAGCATATATTTTGAACACATTTTCGGTCCTCATTAATATCGAAATCATATCAGAAAAGTAAAAACTGGAGGGCTTCGAACTATTTTAACCAAAAGTTAGTGAAAATTGTTAAGAAATATACTGTACTAATTGTATTAAAAAGAGATAATTATATTTATAATGTCGATACAAAATAAGATGTTATGAAGTTGCCAGCAATTTTAACTAAAAACAAATAAAGCTTTTAAATATCATTTAAATATGTTTGCGCTTAATTCCCTAAATACATATCTACATTATCATATAAAGATTCAGTAAGGGTATATGCTTCAAAAATGCAAAAATATTATTCAACAATTGGCTGCTTGAAATTCGAAAACTCCACACTCCACCATGGAATGCGCCATCTTCATGGAAAGTCTTTAGTGTTTGTTGAATCGTAAAGCTTCCGTTGTGGCCGTCATCGGCCTTTAAGCCGTTTATCTCAATTTATTCGTAATATATAGTTGCATTTAAAGCCGTTTGCTTCTATAATAACGGCTTCTTGTCAGCTTTTCTTGCTGCTAGCGTCAGCTCAATTCCGTTTTTCCTGCCCCTGCAAAATTCAATGAAGCGCATGTGAATAATTGCATTTGTTGAATAAAGTTGTTGCCGCATTACCACACGCACAAGCGTCTAAACTCACACATATATATGCGTGTACTCAAAAACGCATTTGTATGTATGTATGTATGCAGCTGAGGGCAAAAGTTGTGTTGCAAAACCAGAAGTTTTATTGAAAATGCTGCGGCAGCCCAAAACCGACTGCGATGAGCGCTGCAAAAGCGGAAGTTAGTATGGAAAGTAATTGTAATTTAGTATTTTTAAGTGCAATAACCGATCCAATCATACGCTTACAGTCGGGGCGAAAAAAAGTCGTTACCACATTTTTGCTGCTCGCATATTGGCAGAATTAATTGCAATAGTTTCAAGCCTAAAAAGTTGTTTAATAAATGCCCGTTCGTACAAAAAGGTTTTTGAACTCTGCAAACTGCCGACCAGAGAGCAAAATTCAAAACATTCATTAATGTTTATATGTACGTGTGGTCGAAAATGTTACCTTGTACGCTTAGTAGGTCAAGTGCTATTGATTTTTCTGCATACGTTTAATAATAAAATTAAAATAAAATTCATTAAAAAAGATTGCCTACGGTGGCAAGGTGATAAAGCGAAACCGAAAGTAAAAATCATTATTGATTGTATTAAAGTATAAGTATTTTAATTGCCAGGACGTGCGATATGAGCGTCCTTATTGACTATTTCGTTGGTTTAAAAAAATATATAAACATCTTTCACTTTAAAATTTGGAATCTGAATTTTTGCTATAAAAAGTGAAATATGGCAAACAGATTGAAGCGCTTTCATAAGGCTTTAATTATAAAATATTTTGTAGTCGAAAAGTCTTTTCGTATTTGCCAATGGTTGTCGCTGCAGTCATATATCTCCATTGTGTCATACCATAAGTTGTTGAACATGCGAGATTTTCAGCTTAATTTAACAAAAAAAAAGTTCTGGAAGTTGTAAATAAGTTACAGCCGTTCAAAAATGAGTGAAAATAATACAGAAATTCGCTGCATTTTGAAATTTTTGTATAAAAAAGCCATAAAAGTATTAAAAATAAAAACAAAAGTAGTTATCGGTAAGCTAAATGAAGCCTTTTGATAAAGTATATGCTAAGAATATATAAATAAGATACTTCACCAATTTCGTCCAAACTTACTGCAGCTTTTGAGAGCAGAAAGATTTCTTTCAATAATTCTCGTATTACTAAAATAAACAATTATAAAATAACATTAAACGTTATTTTTTGAAACTTTAGAGAATGCTTTCTTAAAGCTTAAGCTCAAACTCTGCATTTTCTTCACTAAACGGCTCAATTACACAGCTGAAAATCGATTCCTCTTTTACGTTTGAATTATGCTTGAAATCACTAGCTACAATTCAATTACATGCAAATGATTTAGTGTCTTGAATAGCTTATAACTTCGTACTTATGACACATATGGCAAATGTATGTATGTATGCATGTGCCTGTAGCACGTACTCTTTCTCTATCAAGCTTGCTTCCATCCATCGAGCATGCAGAGCATGTTGTACAACAACGCTTGTGATTTTGCAACCATAACCCCGGGTATGTCAGCCGAAGTTAGCACTTGTGTTTGATGTGCTTTGCCACTATGCAGAATGATCGAATTTGATGGGTGCGGACAAGAGAGAAAAAAGAGAAAAGTGCATTAAAACTTGAAAGTACACATACGTGCATGTTCATGTAAAATTTGTGCACATATGTTGCGACAGAGCATAAGGGCGATCTCTTAGGGGTAATGCGAAAAATTTTGCAAAACGTTTGTGTAATGTTCACATTTTAAAGCCACTTAGAATTCATTTCCAACTCGATGCTTTGTCCCTAGACGAAGATGCCGCACAAAAGCACATGCACAGCTATTACTGTAAGTGACCCTCAACTCGGAAACATGCATCTAAATTTGTCCCCTAGTCTATAAACAGTGTTGAGCTGATTTGTCGGTGAGTTTTTGCTGTTCGAGGAAGTGAAATTTTGAGAAGTGTTATAAAATGGAATCAGTTTGAGTTCTTAGTTTGAAATTCTCAATTATATGGTAGAAGAGTGAAGCAAAGCAAGAGTTTGGAATCCTTTAACGTATAATTACTAATCCTTATCTATAATTTTTGAAGCTAAAATATAAGAGCAGCCTAAAAAACTTACTAACCTTGAAAAAGG
Source organism: Bactrocera zonata (assembly GCA_037783105.1). NCBI lineage: Eukaryota > Metazoa > Arthropoda > Insecta > Diptera > Tephritidae > Bactrocera > Bactrocera zonata. Next base: position 2,276,743 of record JBAWJQ010004226.1, on the reverse strand, counting down.
AATAATGGTGAAATCTTTGTATTCAAAGAAGTTTTCCTTTAACACACTAGTTAATGTTAGATCTTACTATATGTGTGTTCTTTCTCTCTTGCGTCACTCAAATGTATTTATTTAATGAGAGTGAAGAGTTCAAAAATACACTCGTATAATAAGGATTTTCCACATAACACACAGACTTTTTGCACTGCCCTCGTAGTGTAACTCATAAATGAATTTTCGTATGTATGTGTGTAGTTTAGCAAAACTGCATATCTTCAGAGCAGCGCTGAACTTTTATATTTCTATATTTCCGCACATATTTTTTCAACAGCTCAGCCAATATTGTGCATGTATATATGTAAGTACGGTTTAAATGCAACTGTGTGGATATGTTTTGGTAAAATTATGTCAACATGTTGCCAGCTATTCGTCAAATGCTAGACAGGAAAAAACCGTTCCAACGTACTGTCCTCTAGTAATTTAGGACAAGGGTAGAGCTGCAAGAGAAATGGCAAGCGGCAGGCTAAAAAGCATTGTGGACATTACAACGAGCGGAATGGGTCTGCCTGGCACCAAGTGATGTCAACCATGGCACAGCCATAACATACATATAAATGCTTGCGGCAGCGAACTCAAAGCGAGCGCTATGAGATAATCTGCTGGTTGTGCATTTTGAGCACTTTAAGCTGGCTGGCCGAATGGCTGCTTACCGCTTTGCTGGCCGCATAGATGGATGGCTAGAGATGGATGGATGGCTCGCTGGCTGGTTGCATAGCTGTGTGTATGCGGATAATATACGAATGCATGCATGTTGCCTTGGAGATGCTTACTGACTAACGGCATCAGTTTTCAATGACGCTTTTCACACATATGCATACATGCAAACGTACATACAGTTGAGTGATTGGAAGAGTGCTTGCGTTTCTACTTGTTAACATGTGTAAATGCGTTGTAAGAGTGAGTGAGATTTTCAAGCTTATGAAACGTTCAAATGTGTTAAACCGCAATGTGTGGGTAAATATGGAGCTTTCAGTGTGGCGCTTTAACACACAAAGAAACTTGAATTTAATACAAAGCAAACAGCGACTTAGGTATTACTTTCAACGATTTTATTTTAAATATAGCTGCAGTTGATCTTATAGGAAATTGTAGAGTGTACAATTGAGAAAAATCCAAATGAAATTTTTTATAGTTATCAAGTTTCTATGAAAATTAAAAACAAATTATTACAATTTTTGAGAGAAAAGCACTTTTCTTTTAATTTTTTTTTCAAACAACTTTGCCGAGCATTTAAAATATTTTATTAATGTTTATTTATATATATTCCCATTAAAATAAATTTTTCCGTAACATTTTCGTTCCACTTGCTTACAGAAAGTTTCCCAGCAGAAAAACCCATGACTTTAGTTTAGATTACTTCGCTTCAATTGATTCATGATGCTAAAATATATTTTCACACTAAAATCCACTGCAATTTCCCCATAAATCATTTTACCTTTCAAAAATTTTATATAAGGAAAGCACCCATATTTTTCAAGAAGTGGTTTGCGTAAATGTTAGATGGTCACAAACAAACAAATATTTCACGTGCAAGCACCCGCCCACCACTTATGTTTCCGTTATAAAATTTATGAGCCACTCAACAGGTTTTCCGTCCGTAGCCTTTGAACGTTTTCAGTAGAGTTTGCACGCTCACTTAACTCTACTTTGACTCTTTGTGCCGCTGACGTTATGAGCTAGGCGCGTGCACGACATGGCGTATGAGTAACGTGAAATGCTATACGCAGGTCGCCGTGATTGGTCGCTGGCTTTGGTCGTTTAGAAGCTACGAAATACATTTTGGCTGCCATCCTTTTTCATACGGAGGTAGGGAGATTGCGAAATTGTTTTTCGTTACAAAGCAGCTCGTATGAGAAATACCGGAACATTGCAGCCTGATTGAAATTGCATTCAGCTAAGAGCTATTTAACACCAGCGGTGTTGTGCGCGTTAACTGAAGCAAAGACATTTTGATGAATTCTGAAATTGGAAAACGGAAATATGTAATAAAATTGTCTTGAAAATATCTTATGTTGATTTATCTGGCTTTTGACAATCAACGGTATAAAGACACTTAGAAGATGTAAAAATATACTGTGTATGTATTGTTAATAGAAAGTGAATGAATGCGGAAAAGTTGATAACCGAGGCTGACAGTAAGGACACGATAGTAAGGCGGCTATGAGGATCAGTAGAGAAAGATAGCTTTTCAATATGTTCTTTAATTTTGCCGATTATTGGTGATAAGTCTCACTCAGTTTCTTTCAGGGGTCGGAATATTCCGAAAATTATTGAAAATGTTCAAGCCTAACAACATGGCATTTTGTGTAATCTGAGCAAAGTGAGAAAGCAATGCGTGACACATAGAATACAGATTTCCAAGACATGCCAATACCTAGTTAAAGAGTACAACGTTATGCCAGATATTTTAGGTTAGAGAAACTTGGCAAAGAATTTGAGAAAAAACTAAAACAACTTACACAAAACGGAATCATTCAAGCATTTTAAGGTGACATGGTATTATATGTCAGCTGTGGGATTACAAGTTGTGCATACACAAGTGTTTCAGGCGCTGCGGAGATAATATTCTATAGAACTGATTAAATGCAGCATAAAGTTTAAGATGCAGACTGAACTTTGCACTTCTTCACTTAGATGACTTTTAAAAAATGCGATTGAAATTTTGCGAAAAGTATTTTTCTTCTCGAACAATGAAGGTATATGTGTCTTACAAAACGTTGAAACTATTAACCGAAAATTTTGGAAAACTTTATGAAATTTTTATATATGCCTTTTTTCTGAAACAAAACAAGAATCTCACTCCACGTCACGAAAACAAATCAAATTGCACATATCAGTGGATTTTTCCATCAACAAATAGCTTCATAAAACAATAAACGTAAAATGATTCTAACTGACATGAAAATGATGTAAAAACACCGCGTCGATTGAAAGCTCAAAGAACTGTAGACACTCTCTTTTTTCTATTTTTCAAGTGAAAAGTGCAAAAATATTTCCATTATTTTTCTAAAAATTTGCGGCGAATTTTTTTGGGCGCAAATTCACACGGGAGCAATGTCACACACTATGCCACGTGTTATGTAACAACCAGGTAAAGAGTATTTGGCAAAGCTGTAGTGTGTTTGTATGTGTAAATCCATGTGTGAGTGAGTGAAGGGTGAAATAAATATGATGTGAAGCTAGCTAGGCACGTTGCAGCCCTTTCAACTAAGTGCTAACGTGTGCGTCTAACAGCAGTGACAGCTGTAAATCTCTACTGTGCCACACACACACACACATTTTACAAATGTTTTAACAAGAGTTTTTGAAGTAAAATGGTGCACTATTTTCTATATGCCAAAAAGTAAAAGGAGAAAAAGAAATCAACGCTAAAATCACTGAACAAATCGCTGCTAACTTATTTCAGACTGAAATGGAGGCGCGAGTGGAAAAGGCAGGCTGTCAAAATCTGTGCTCACATACGTTATTTGATGGCGTTTTGACCATGTTAACAACGTGTTTGCAGCGCGATTGAAGTAATAAAAAGTTACTGCGGTATATTTCAATGCTTCTCAACACGATAGTTATGGTTAAAAGAGCATATGTTATTTCAATCAATGCTAGGTATGTGCTTGTGTGGGCAAAGGAAAAGTTGCTGCCTTGCAGTATTTAAAAGTTTTTATGACAGATGTGGGCTTTTCGCTGAATAAAATAATTTTAGTTTTATATGTGAAAATTTATCAAAAAAATTTTTCTGGTGATGAAGAACACGGTCTTCGCTAACTATTAGCCCTACCTAATCTTATATTCATATTTTGCCATATTTTGTTTTTTCGGTTTCTCATTTCCGGTGCATTCTTGTATATAAGTACGAAATAATTCTGTGTTTTCAAACTTCGCTGGTATAATGTTAATGAAAGTCCAGCCAAGCATTGTTGTACCTTAACACATTTTCCTCTCTCTCTCAGCTCCCCTTTCCACTTTGTGTACTCGTTCATTTTGTGTACTAACGCAACAATAGCGTTAATGCTCGCCCATTAAGAGAGAATTGGGCAACTGACCCGCCGCAAGATGCAAAATGTTTAAAATAGTCGTAATTCTTCTGGCATTGCTGTTAACTCTCCCATCGTGCACTAACACGAAAGCGTGTTTATTTCAGTGATGGAGACAGCGCAAAGCTGATGACACAAATTTGTAAGTTCGAACCTATAGCAAGTTACCCAAATTTAAAGCCCAAAAATTGAGTGAAGCGTACATCAAACAAGAAAAAACGTTAACTTCCGTTGCACCGAAGCTAAATACCCTTCACGGGTGTATTTCTGTTAGTAACTATGTTTTCAGTTTGGAAGCTATATGCTATAGTAATCCGTCCTGAACAATTTTTTGGGATATATTTTGTGGGCTTAAAAAATAATCTGTACCAAATTTCGTGAATATATCTTGGCAAATGTGAAAATTTTCCATACAAGAACTTGATTCCGATCGTTCAGTTTGTATGGCAGCTATGTATATGTTATAGTGGTCCGATATCGGCTGTTCCGACAAATGAGCAGCTTCTTGAAGGGCAAATGACGTTTGCAAAATTTCAAAACGATATCTTAAAAACTGAGGGACTAGTTCGTATATATACAGACATACAGACGGATATGGCTAAATCAACTCAGCTCGACATACTGATCATTTATATATATACTTTATAGGGTCTCTGACGCTTCCTTCTGTGTGCTACAAACTTCGTGACAAACTTAATATACCCTGTTCAGGGTATAAAAAGAAAAAAGAATAAAAATTCAATAATTTTTAATTTTCAATTTTTTTATTTTCTTACATCTCCGACTTTTCTGCAGGGAATTTATCAATTTGAGATAGTCTTAGTAGCCGATCGATCAGTTCGACCACTTTCTGGAACTTTTAGTTTGCTATCAGTTTTAAGGTGTTCTCTCGTTTCTTTTTCTTTAAATTATTATATTTATATTATAATAAGTTAATAATTTTTTGAGAGTTTTCTAACGTATATGGTATTATAGTAAATATATATATATATATATGTAGGACGGCAACACCGCAGTGGACGAAAGACTTAGAATATATTTACTTAACAATACCACCCTAACAATGTTGAACGAACCTGACGAACGCGTTGCAAGCAAAACAGCAGTTGAAAATTGAAAGTTGAATAGCCAACATCGAAGTCGTGTATTAAATACCAGAATATGAACTTGCTATTATTAATATTTAATTTAAGAGAAAACTATGTAATCAATACATATAAAATAAACATTTCTATATATTTAAACACCTAAATAAACAGTGAATTGACTATTACTACATATATATATATATATATATATACATATATATATATATTTGAAATATAATAATCTTTAGATACGCTTAATAGCCTTTAGAAAACCCCATACGTTCTTTAAAAATATTATTAATGCTTATTCATTTAGCTACTATGACCATATCCATTTTTAAAAGGGAAAATATTTTTTGTTCCTATATAACGCTTTAACTAGCAATTCGACTTTATAATTTTCCACTGAAATTGCACACAAAAACACAAGAATAGCGAGATAAAAAAGAAAATGCAAAAATTATCTTATTCATACAAAAACTTTTCATAGTAGCATTTTTATAATCATATTAAAATGTAGTTATAAAATGGTTCAGCAGTGCGCATACGTAACATATTGCTCATACATCATTTTTCCCTTGAAACATTTCTAAAAAAAAATTCTAATAAATTGAAAAATGCACAAAGCACGATATTAAACCACAATACTGTTATATACTCACAGCGTTTGACAGCAAAAAAAATTTACTTTCGTCAGTGCGTAAACGTAACAAATTCCGCCATACCACTAATAATTTTCACCCTATATTCACAATGGTGTTCATTTTTTCCGCAAAAGGGTATATGCTCTTAATTTTTTCGGTCAGCGGTTTGCTCTTTTGGTCAGCGCCATTGTCACTACAAGAAATATAATTAATTTAATTGCAGTTTAATGATACATAAGCATAGAGAGTGAAAATGCGCGATAAATCAGCAAGTTAAAAAATAATAAAAGCGAATTGTCAGCGGTAATTAACAGTAGATACAATAATGAAAAAACGTCGTACACATTCGTGCAATCAAGAATGAGAATGAATGAAAGAGATTACAATAGAGATGGGAGAAAATGTAATGAAAAGGAATAAAATTTTATTTTCAGTAATAACAGTAAGGATTACAATGGAAAAAGTATTACCCTCGTGCTAACGCGAATTGCTGTCTTCACTGAATAATTTATATTACACAGAGAGTAAAAATTGTGAAACTTTTTCGCAAAAGCGTTTCGCCTTACATGTTTAAGTGATAAATGAGGGTATTTGTGCGAAATCTGGGTTTGATTTTTCATACTCGAAGCTTTTGTTAAATTCTGTAGATTAAAAACTGAATATTATAATAATGTAAATGATGAGGAATATTTATACCCCGTATAGTGTATATTAAGTCTGCCGCGTTGCCCTATAAATATACATATATATTATCTAAGATATAATTATAGCCATATCTATGTGTTTATCGGTCTGCAAATACGCGAAATTGTCCCTAAATTTTGAGATATTGATCTTTCATCTTGCACATGTCCACTGTAAGTATCACAGAGTTGCCTTGCTTTCTGAGGAACTCAGTTTAGGTTCCTGTTTGGAAATCTTTTGCATTGGATATCTTTACGAAATTTGTTTTGTTCAGCAGTCATCGACTAGCTCTCGCGCCGACAAGTCGTGTCTTTGCAATTCGAGTGTTTTTTCGAGTGTTTTTTTCGACATCTTCTTTTTCTTCTTTTCCGAACTTTTATTTACGCTTAATCCGTTCTTTCTTTCTTTTTCTTTTACTGTTTCGCGCGCGGAATCGTATTAAAAAGTGCGTATCAGTGTTTCTCGTGCATAATGGCCCCTGGGCCTAACATTATCGAGGCGAATCGTTTCGCCTTACTCGACACAGGACCTGGTAAAAAAAAACGTAAAGCTGGTAAAAGTGTTTCAGTTATGGAGTTTCCTGAACTCCCAGATATAAAAGTTGACGACCCCAAATTCGTGGTGATGGAAGCCACTGACGCGGCCAAACCCCTTTCCCACTATTCCTGCTTTGCAATTTACCGTGCCATTAAGCAAATTAGTGATTACGTTCACTCCATATCTACCCTTCGTGATGGTAAACTACTTCTACTTGTCAAGAATAACGATATTGCAAAAAAATTCCTGAAAGTAAAAGAACTACCCAACATTTGTTCAATATCAGCCTCTCTACACGAGTCTCTTAACCAAGTAAAAGGAACGATATATGCTCCTTTTCTAAACAACGTTTCAGAAGAGGAGATAGTTAATGAGCTCAGCCCTCAAGGCGTCGTAGCAGTATTTAAATTCAATAAGTTTATTGAAGGAAAACCGCACCCCTCGGGGGTTTTGTTACTAACTTTCAACCTCTACAAGCTACCAAACAAAATTGACGTTGCCTGGTGTAAACTTTTGGTACGTCAATATATCCCTTCGCCAATGCGCTGCAAAAATTGCCAACTTCTCGGTCATACAGCTAAGCGCTGTAATCGTTCCCCTCTTTGCGTTAATTGTTCACTCCCTCCCCATGCACCATCTGATTGCGAACGCATTTTTTGCATCAACTGCTACCAACAACACGCATCTTCCTCTAAAGACTGTACCAAATTCTTACAAGCAAAAGAGATAATAAAAATTAAAACAATAAACAAATGTTCAATGAGGGAAGCAATAAAAATGCATAAGGAACAAACAACGCCAGCATTTCTATCCAATAACACATATGCTTCAATAGCGTCTAATTCCAACAAAAATATCGAAACAACAAACACTAACGTTGACTCTTCCACCACCACAAACAATAACAACATTAGTTCTCCCAGCAACATTCAAAGATCAAATTCACCAAAAATTACCAAAAATAGCACTCAATCTAAAAACATTTCCCCTTTACACCAAAGCAATATTTCCAAATCGCCCATAGTAGAATCCACTCAAGCATTAGAAAAGAACATCTCAACGACTCTACGGACCAACGGAGCTAACCTCTCTCGCCGCTCCATAAACTCTGTTAGTCCACCAAGACTCTCTGCCTGTAATGATTTCACCTCTAACCTCACCACTAATAATAGCCCACCTCTTTCACCATACAAGCCATCCACTCAAATTACTTCACCATACCAAACAAACCCACCATTCTCTCCGTCTCTTCAATTCCAATCCTTACCTTTCGAACCCCTTCCTTCCCTTTCTCAAGTACTTTCCAACACTCAAGAATTAATTACATCCGAAGATGAAATTTAATACACACGACATTTGAACTTACTACTTATATACAGTTAAACAAAATATTTTTTTTCTTTTCTCTCTATCTTATTAATGACGCTTAAAATCATCCAGTGGAACATGAACGGGTACAACAACAATTATGATGAACTCTTATTACTCATAAAAGAGCACAACCCCGACGTTATTTGTATTCAAGAAACACATATCCCAATTACTCCTAGTAACAACATGTCCTGTCCTAGGCAATACAGCGGTTATTTTTCGAATTTACATAACATCCAAAGCAATAAGCAAGGCGTTTGCATTTTAATAAAAAAAATCATAACACATGAAATTATCGATTTAAATTCCACACTATCAACAATAGTTCTTAAAATCAATTTAAATTTTAGCTTTACTATCATTAATACGTATATACCACCCCAGCAAGTTTTTAACGAAACTGATTTGAAAGATTTACTTTCCCAACTATCCCCTCCGGTTTTGTGGACTGGGGACTTCAACGCGTGGAATACACTCTGGGGTTCTCGAAAATCAAACACAAGGGGTGCAATCATAGAGAATTTTTTATTGGACAGTAACCTAATACTTCTTAACAATGGCGCCCCCACACATTTTTCTACCCACTCTTCCTTAACGTGCGTCGACCTTACCCTATCCTCTCCCCAGCTCTCCCCCAGAATCAGTTGGGAAGCTTCCTCTATCCTCAGAGGTAGTGACCACTTCCCTATATCGATCTCACTTCAAACAAACTTCCACTTTGAAAAATATAAGCATCTCCCAAAATTTATTATTTCACGCGCAAACTGGAATATATTTCAAAGTGAAATTTTAAAAAGTTTACCCACCACCCCAATCGACAACATCAACCAAGCCACATCGGCTTTCACAAAACTGATTCGTTCTGCGGCAAATAAGTCGATTCCTCAAACCAAACGCAAGTCTTCAAAAGTTTTTCCAATTTGGTGGAACAAAGATCTTGACCATATGCGGGACAAAAAAAATGAATACTGGAATACTTTCAAGATATCAATGTCTGATTATAATCTGAACAATTATAAAAAAGCAAACGCTCTCTTTAAAAAAGCTGTAAAGACCGCTAAAAGGAAAAGTTTTGAAGTATTCACTGCCAAAATCTCTCCTGCGTCAACTACCAAAAAGGTATGGTCCGACATTAAACGTTTGACTGGAATCCCTCACAAATGTATTAATTTCATTAAAACAAATCAAAGTATTCTGACGAATTCAGCAGATATTGCGGCAACCTTCGCCAACATTTGGTCTACATATTCGCAAGATAGTAATTTTTCTGCAGAATATATCGCAGATAAACAACATTGGATATCTGCCACCTATACACCAACGATTCTCTCTGCATCAGCAAGAAGCCTAGAGTGCGATATTACCTTCCGCGAACTAGAATCTGCGTTACAAAATGCTAAAGGCAAAACACCAGGCATTGATAGGGTATCCTACCCGATGCTTGCAAACTTACCTACAGCAGCCAAAGAAAGACTACTCTGCCTGTACAACACAATTTTCCACAAAGGTTCATACCCACAAAACTGGCGGATAGCCACCATTATACCAATTATTAAACCAAATAAACCATCGAACCTAACTACTTCTTACAGACCAATTTCCTTGCTATCCTGCTTAAGTAAAATTTTCGAAAAAATTATTGCTAGGCGACTTTCATGGTTTGCTACAAAAAATAATTTTATAAACCACAACCAAACGGCCTTCAAACATCAGCACAGCATAATGGATTCACTTATTCAACTCCAACACTATGTATCTGACACTCTCTCCTCTAAAAACCATGCCACTATCCTGGTCACTGATTTCGAGAGAGCTTTTGATCGCATAGGAATTCACGCAGTGCTAAGCCAATTAGCAGCTTGGAAGACAGGTCCAAAAGTTTTTAGCATAGTAAAAGCTTTTATGATCCTAAGGAAATTTCAGGTTCGCATAAACAATGTCCTATCTTGTTTGCATCCTCTCAAAAATGGTATACCGCAAGGCTCGCCTCTATCGGTGATGCTTTTTATTATAGCTTTTGATAAGATAACTGAGATATGCCTTAAAACTAAAGGCATTAAACTCACTATGTACGCGGACGATGCTATTATTTATTGTAATATAAAAGATCCCCAAATTGCTAACAATATTTTTAAGAAATTACTAACAGAGTTTAAGAAATGGGGCATGAAATCTGGTGCAACAATTTCGATTCCAAAATGTAAATTACTACATATTTGTAAAAAGACAAAATGTATATATCCACAGCTAGTTTTTGAAAATATTGTAATAGAATCCGTAAGCAATTTAAATATTTTAGGAGTGTATTTTGATAAAAGATTTAATTTTCGGTATCAATGTCTTAACCTTAGAAATAACCTAACAAAAAGGCTACACATAATTAAATATTTAACTAGTAAACGATCTTTTATTCATCCCAACTCTCTAATAAACGCTACAAGAGCTTTAATACTCGCTAAAATCGACTACGGTTTACCTATTTTCGGATGGTGCGCAATCTCTAATTTGAAACTTTTGGAACCTCCCTATCACGCAGCGAGCCGTCGGAGTATAAACGCTTTCCCTACATCACCTATTAAGTGTATCTTGGCGGAATGTGGCCTACCAACAATAAAAGAAAGGGTATACGAACGGACGATGCAACTAATTCCAAAACTGTTTTACTCCCCAAATGCCAGCCTACATAAAACCGTAATTTACGCGTCACGACATAAACGGAACTTTAGGCTAAAATCCACTTTACGCCGTTGTATCAAATACGGAAAAGACTTAAACATATATCCGCCCCCAAAGCACAAGAGAATCAACAAACAGCCGGAGTGGTTGTTAAATAGAGAAACTATTAACACGTTCCTGCACTCCTTCAAAAAGAGCAACACCAGTAATTTAGTATTTCAGAAACTCTTCTTAGAGTTAATGAATACATATGAAGAAAACAATTGGACTGCAATTTACACAGATGGGTCCAAAGCGACAAACACAGCTTTTGCTCTCACCAAAGCAAATGGTGAAGTTATTACAGGCGGGATTCTTCCTTGTTACTCGTCGATATTTACAGCCGAGGCTTTTGCTGTTTTCAAAGCTTTAGAATATGCGATACATAGCAAAGGCAAATTTATTATTTGCTCGGACAGCTTTTCTTGTCTATCTGCTGTTTGTAACATTCGGAATACTGCCTCACTTATCTCGAATATTCGTGACATGTGCGTTAAATACAGTCATAAAGTTGCACTACTCTGGGTACCAGGACATGTTGGTATTATGGGAAATGAACATGCAGACCACGCAGCTCGGTTTTTGAATCAGCGCCAACCCTACAATATGAGCCACATGACAGAAACGACCTTTGTAATATGCTGGACCGCTACGTTAACGAAATTAAACACATGGAATGGAAACGTTTCGACCATTGGTACTCTACCTTCAATCCCACAATGACAAAAGTTGTATATCCTAGGAATATATCTCGCCTACAAGCTACCATCTTCACACGTCTAAGGATTGGCCACACACAACTTACACATCAGCACCTCCTTACTGGCAATGTAAAACCGTCTTGCCCTCTCTGCGGAAGCACGCTATCACTTCATCACATCTTTAACGAATGTTCGGCTTTAGCGAGTATTAGGCAAAAGCACAATTTTTTTCCAAACTATCAAGAATTGTTAAAACTCCCTTCGTTTGCAAATATTATAAGCATTTATAACTTTATTACTGATTGTTACTTACAAAATAAAATATAACTTTATATTTAGCTAGTAACCTAAGTTATTTGTTTGTTCAGAGTCGATGGCTTTAATAGCTCGTACTCTTTTATTTTTTTTAATATTAGGTTTAATATTACTTTGTATATTTCTCCTAATAAATAAATATTCTCTATTTGTTTTGTTCAGATCGGACTACCATGAAGTTAAAGACTTATTACGCTTTTATGCTTTAAAGTATGCACTTGTGAAGGGTATATTATAGCTTCGGTGAGAGTGAAGTTAACGTTTTTGTTGTTTTTTTTTTAATACATAGCAAAGATTACACTTACTAGGAATAAAGCCATAAATCATTCCCATGTCTAATTTTTCACATATAAAAAAGTGCTTTATTGCAGCGTTTGCTTAAAAGAATAAAATTGATTTCTGTATTACAGATATTCAATGGTAAGGAAAAAGTAGTGAGTTAATAAGATTTCTTACTGTTGGAGTTTACATCTCCCAGCGGACATTTGCCCGCGGTAAGGTATGCCTGTCGTAAGAGGCGACTAAAATCCATATGAACTTTGTCTGAATTTTACGTTTGCTTGAAATGTCAGCATCGTATGTCAAAAATAGTGCTATAATACTCAGCTGGATATGATATTATAGACTTTGATTGAATTTCCTTCTAAGGAAAAGACGTTTGAAGTTCAAGCGACAATTGCCACCAGTCATTGAGCTGTGGGCGTTCAACTGGTGGTAACAAAAGTAATAAGGTCTTACCAGAAACTGTAAACTGGAACCACGGGGAGCACTCTGCTCTTGATGTTTACTGCAATCTGCTCATTGGGCTTGGCCCTTTATAGAGATTAGTGATGGCTGTGGTTTAAACCTAAAGGCAGGTAAGTGTGGAGTCGCACTGCGGCCAGGTGCCGGACACACAGCAAGGCAGAGGTTTTAGATCGGCCTCGAATACGACCAAGGTGTAAAAAGGGAACTTCGGCAGGTACTCACGTACACCACAAGGGTTGTTGTTGAAGTTTACAGTTAAAATATATTTGTCACCTCATTTGGCTTTCTATGCTTTCTTTATTTTATGTTTATAACTGAACTGCTCTTAAGTAACTATATCATATTTTATTGATAATTCTAGCTGAAATCAGAGTTTGGCTTTTCTAACTAAAAGCTTGTTTTATTTTTTGTAATTTTTACGTTTTGTAAAATTTTTATTTTGAAAATAACAAACTAAAACCGACTATTTGAAAGCCTGTCAGAGTTTAAAGGACTTAAGCTATATTCTCTTCCCACACACACACATTTTTAATAAGCAACACACACATGATGAAAATGCCCGCATAATGTACTCAAATGCAGCCACAATTGCTCTCACATTAAACACATAAGCAAAATAAAATAAAGCAAAATAAAAGTAAAATAAATTGAAACAAAGAATAAAGTAAATAAATAAACAATAAAGCGTTGTGTGCATTGCATTTATCTGAGTCAAACTGCTATTACTGTGTCTCGTATTTATTTTCAGCTGTTATTTCTAAAGCAAACATTTATTGTACACTTTTTTATTGTTTCTGTGGCCATTGGTTTGTTGCTTTTGCTGGCGTTATGTCTGCCGACGGTTAGTGTGTTGCTTTCCTGCACGCTGGTTGCACTGTGTGGGTGCAATATTTGTCTGAAAAGTTGCATTGTTGATTAACTTAAAACACTGTTTGACTTTATGGCGTTGGGCATTTTGTATTGTTGTTCAGAAAAACGGTCGGGCATCAGGCTTTTTCTAGCATTTTTTTCATAACACATACAAGAGATAAATGCTTTAAAAGAGTGGTGTGGAGTTCAGTTGAATATTATATAGAAAATATTGGTATTTTATTTAAACAGAACGAAACAATCCATACTTTTTATAATACTTGGCATAAAACATCGGTTTACGAGGGATAAATTTACACTCAAGCTTTTACCTGTTTTTTATTCAATTAAATATGTCAGTTATAACTCGTCAAAAAAGTGAAAGCGCATTATTGCAATCAAAGTGTTATTATTTATTGAAGACGCCATTAACGTCAATGTCAGAAGTCATATAAAATAACGACGTAAGGAAAAATAACAAAAACTCAGAAAGTTGTGCCAGAAATCGCATGTGACACTTCAGACAAAATATCAGAGCACATAACCATCGTGACACTTATGCACACAGACATATGAGCGAGCTCTTGCCTCACGAAAAGTGTAAATTTAATTTCAAAATGTACATATCGTCACCTAAAATGCAAAATAACGTAACAACATTTTCGAAAATTTACGGTGGCGTGAATGAAACTCGAAATAAAATGGAACAAAAAAGCAAAACAAAAATAATATTGGTTAAAACTGGTTCATATATGAGCGCAGAACCTGAAAATGTTGGACATATGGAATATTATGTATGTAATTTGAAGTAGTGAATCGTAATCAATAAGAAACTCAATTTCGAATTTTTTGATGATACGTTATTTTGCATTTTAGTTGACGAGATGCTCTTGTTGTAATATATCTACATAAATACAACGCTATATATAAACTGTTTAACTTGTAATCAAGCAGTAAAGTGAGTGATAAAATTTATATTATAAATCAATTTAAATATAAATTACGACAAAGTGTTCGTATATAAATTTGACATTACATATACGCCATGTCCGACATAAGCAAATTTGATCATTATATGAAGGAGTGGCGAAGATCTCAAGCAAGTGTTACGTATGGCTTAACGCATGGCTTTTGCTGCCAAAAGCTACCATTTAACTTGCCAAATTTATTCAATGCCACCACTAAAGGCTGATGCACGTGTAAAGATAATACAAAGTGAATGACTTGAGCGCCGTGCAACGCAACTTGACGCCTGCAAAGCGACGGTATGAAACACACAAAATTTTACAATGAATAAAATTCCAAGATAAATGAGATTGCAGGACACACTGACGGCAGCAACTCGTGTGCGGCTACAGAACATGCATAACATTTGATTTCCGTTTGTACTTATGACTTTTTAAAGATTTCCGCACTTAAGGGAAAGGATTTTTACTGCGGAAATTTAAGAGACTAAAGCAGGGTTGTCCGATTGCGGAAGGCAGAAGACGCTGCTATTTCAATTCCAAAGCACACACACAAACAAGGACAAAGCATGAAAATAAACATTTTTGAATTGATAAATACAGCTATGTGTGTCGTGCAGTGAACGCAGCAATTGTTGCTGCTCTTGTACTATATAAGTTGGTATGGGTTTGTGTGTGCATGCTTGAGTTTGCATAACAGCTTGTGACGCACGAATGTGCAAACAAACATCACAGCTCAACATGTGAGCCAACATTCAAGCGACTTTGCATTATATTTGTATGGGATTTGAAGAACTAAACGCCCACTGGAGTTGAAGTGGAGATAAGCAAGAATGTCAGACACAATACGTATGCGCTCAAATTGCACTCAGTAATAAGCAAAAGCAATTTCGTTTACGACAGCTAACTGCTGGCATGAAAAATTCAAACCTCTAGAATCAGTTCTTCAATGAATGATGATGCAGTTGACATGTAATGGTACTAGTCGACAAGTTACTTTAGTTAAAAGCAAGAAAAAACTGTGTGCACTGAATAATAACTGAATTGACTAACAAAAATATAGTTGGTCTTTAATGAAATTTTTTATTTTCTTGACAGAGAGCACACTCAGTTAAGTTAAGTTTTAAACTAAAAGACTTAAAAATTGTTTCGCTTATGCTAGTTTTATTCAATCAATAAATATATATTTGCTTACTCCTAAGCTCTAAAATCAATACAGAATTTAACTCAGCCTCAGACTAAATCACTTTGATTGCAATTAACGACAAGTTCAGTTATACTATGAGATGTAAGATTCTACAACATTGCTAAGGATCAAATCAACTGTAATCAAGTCAATTCAGTCTGTGCTTTTTGCAATTTTTGTTAATTTTTAGGCAGTTTCCCCTAATGAAGACTAGTGTCCATAATTTCTTCCGTGGCCTAACTAAACGATATTTAGTTAGCAATTTTATTATTTTGTTGAAAAGTATATGACTTTACTATTTAACGTAAATATCGGGAACTGCTGTGTTTCCTTTATAAAAGTTCAATCTTGTGTAGCATTAGTAGCTATGAGCCCACTAGTTGTTACTAGTTTCTACAGCAAGAACGAACATGGCTAAATTTTGCAATTTGTCTATATGGACAACAAAGCATAGACTTAAATTGTCTGCATAGTAGTGCATGCACAAATATTTAATTATATTAAGTAAATAAATGTACGTATATGTATATGTAATATATTTTACATATTCACATGTTAGTTGTTTTACTTCGCTCTAAGGGAATTTTGATTTTAGCAGACAATGTACGTAGATAATCTAATGGAAATAAGTATAATTTAAATACTCCTTTTCGAGTACAGGCAAGCAAGGTGAATAGTAAAAGGAATAATTTAATGAATTAAGGCGTTCCGCTTTAAAATTAAAACTATTTGCGAATATCAGAGATACTAAAGAAAAATTCGTGTCAAATAACGAGCAGTTTTCGAGAAAGTCGGGATGACGGGATGATCAAGTAATGATTCGCGATAATGGAATAACTAGATTCAAAGGCATGGTGGTTTTAAATGAGAATGAGTGTTAAGGCATACACAAATACTGTGGCTAATGAAAATTAGCATCGATTTTAATTTTCTTCAAAATATCCGAAATTTAAAATATTGACAAAATGTAAAATTTAGACTATTATTTATTATTAAGTGGCTTTTATAAATAAAAGAAGAGAAAATTTAAACTATTATAAATTTAAGGATAAAATTTACGGCACTAAGTTGATAAACCGAGACTCATACTTAAATAAAGTGAAGTTCATCTTGAATAGACTCTTCTGTAAATAAAGTCTTTTTATAGTACAAAGAAACGCTTTAATCTTTCAGTGTGGTCTCATGCGCTCAGCTGCCTCCTCTTCTTCCTCCAAAATTAATTATTCTGATAACATGGAAATTGATAGGGATTATTCTATAGAAATTATGCAATTTGGTTTAGGAAACTGAAGGTCAGACAAAACAAGGTCAGAGCTAAAGCAAAGCATTTGGCTAATTGATAATGCCAACAAGTCTTATACAAACTATATTAAAATGCCATTTTAATAATAAAATTATTTACTTCATAACTATATATATAACATATTTTCTGATCGGTTATCGAAAAATCTGTTACAGATACTTCTAATCAGATATGGAGGAACTATAGAATACTCCTGTAATATTGGTGTCGTATTAACTGTGCTACAAAACAAAATATATCAATATCTTTACGTGCGTAAACACTTTGGCATAATTTAAAATCGGTTTATAATTCTTGTAAGAACTCATCTACGTATTCTTATTGAATTTAAATGATAAATGGAATAGCTAAGAAAAAATTCCCTTCACTGACGTGATAATTTATGTTTCAGTACAGTCATTTAAATTGATTTATACATTGACTCATATATACTTATCTACATTCCATGTTAGCGCTGTATTAAGAATTCATTTAATGAAAATAGCCACCCAAATGAACAACAACATTTAATAAAGGGTGATTTTTTAAGAGCTTGATAACTTTTTAAAAAAAAAAAACGCATAAAATTTGCAAAATCTCATCGGTTCTTTATTTGAAACGTTAGATTGGTTCATGACATTTACTTTTTGAAGATAATTTCATTTAAATGTTGACCGCGGCTGCGTCTTAGGTGGTCCATTCGGAAAGTCCAATTTTGGGCAACTTTTTCGAGCATTTCGGCCGGAATAGCCCGAATTTCTTCGGAAATGTTGTCTTCCAAAGCTGGAATAGTTGCTGGCTTATTTCTGTAGACTTTAGACTTGACGTAGCCCCACAAAAAATAGTCTAAAGGCGTTAAATCGCATGATCTTGGTGGCCAACTTACGGGTCCATTTCTTGAGATGAATTGTTGTCCGAAGTTTTCCCTCAAAATGGCCATAGAATCGCGAGCTGTGTGGCATGTAGCGCCATCTTGTTGAAACCACATGTCAACCAAGTTCAGTTCTTCCATTTTTGGCAACAAAAAGTTTGTTAGCATCGAACGATAGCGATCGCCATTCACCGTAACGTTGCGTCCAACAGCATCTTTGAAAAAATACGGTCCAATGATTCCACCAGCGTACAAACCACACCAAACAGTGCATTTTTCGGGATGCATGGGCAGTTCTTGAACGGCTTCTGGTTGCTCTTCACCCCAAATGCGGCAATTTTGCTTATTTACGTAGCCATTCAACCAGAAATGAGCCTCATCGCTCATCGGACACGGACGCGAAACACATTTCGAACCGAACACTGATTTTGGTAATAAAATTCAATGATTTGCAAGCGTTGCTCGTTAGTAAGTCTATTCATGATGAAATGTCAAAGCATACTGAGCATCTTTCTCTTTGACACCATGTCTGACATCCCACGTGATCTGTCAAATACTACTGCATGAAAATCCTAACCTCAAAAAAATCACCCGTTATTTATTTAAATTGCAAAATTTACGGACAGCTTTGTTCTAATTTTGAAACTTTCCTACTGAAAACTCATTAAATAACAGTTAAACTATTTAAATATTGCCTAA
Source organism: Bactrocera zonata (assembly GCA_037783105.1). NCBI lineage: Eukaryota > Metazoa > Arthropoda > Insecta > Diptera > Tephritidae > Bactrocera > Bactrocera zonata. Next base: position 2,258,019 of record JBAWJQ010004226.1, on the reverse strand, counting down.
AATACAAACTATTTACATAGTTTTCCCAATATATCACATTTGCCAGGTGCCAACAAAATATTACGTATACGCCCCGCAGCGCCGCATGCGAACCAGCAAATGCAACCAAGCATATTACTATGAAGTAGCATAGAATATAATTAATTTTTTCTTAATTAAAACAGTTTGGTACTTCTATATAATTTCCAAATGATGAACATGTATGTCAATTTAACTGTCAGTATTTTCACCATCTTATTTACAAAGTGGTTATTCCTTGCATGTCATCACCATGCCAACGCCAATTATAAATATTTGATAAGCTAGCAACCACAATGCCGAAAATTAATATTTTTTGTTTATGAGAACTACAAACGCATATTTGCTATACGAGTATGTCCATATATATTGCTAAGTTGGCAAACAATAGGAGTGTAAGGTCACACATGTGTATGTTGTATTGAGGGCAGCACTACCCACTATTCGCTGTACGAAAATTGCTTTTTATTCGCCTCTCAGATTGTCACTAGCACTGATGTTGGCATCACCGCCTCTACGGCAACAACACGGGTTAAGGTAATATTAGCATGATTTGCATTTTATGAAAAAAACTTCCAGGTTAAATCACTAACGCACCACCTCTAGCTGCGCTTTTGTAAGGGATTCCAGTAAAGTGTGCAAACAACAAGAATATTAACTAGGTACATCGTGCAGCCAACAGTTGAGCATCTCTATTTTTAGTCGCTGATTTGCAGCCACGCCATCATCATTATTCGTAGCCACGGGCGGGCCTAAGTTCAAACACCCGGCAAATTGTGCGTTACCAGAACGACGCACCAAACCAACTATGAGTATGCAGTTATTGTCAGTTTTCTGTTAGTTCTACTGCTGTCTTTTAGAAATGTGAATAATGAAAATAACGTTCAGTAAATAGGGTATAAGGGAAAATACATACCGCTTTCGGTTAAAGCTCGGTAAATATGTGTTTGGGCACTATCAATTTCATATATTACAAATTATTAGACTAGCGACCTCTTCAGTAGTTGGCAAATTATGATGGGTTATCCCAAGAAAAAACACCATAGTCTTTAAAAAAAAAATTCACTTCAGGCTTGTGTTATTATTGAGAACGAAAGAAATATATTAAATAAAATTAGAGTTAACATCTTGCAGTATTAATATTGACCACAGCATTCTTTTAACAGTGATTTATATATTAATATTTATTGCAGATATGAGGATATGTACAACAATCCTACGAAGGGCACCAATTCGGAGCATCGCGATGTTGTACTCGACATATTGTCCGATGCACGTGTAGTGGGGCCTCTAATGCAGACAGGCCTATTTCATGCCGATGTTAATCGACGCAATTATATGTATGTATTTGGACATAACAGCGCAACGGGACCCTATGCCAATGTGAGTAATTTTTTTTTTTCTTTTTTTGTTTGTTAGTTTTGGTTTGTTATGTTATTATAATATCATTTACGGAAAACTTTTAGAAACTTTATTTTGAAATATTTTCTGTATCGAAAAAAAAATGTTTTCTTTTGTGTACCTAACAAAGTATCATCTGCCATCAAAACTAGATAATAGAGCTTGACGTTAACATGCCGAAGTTCTAAATTTTCTAGCCATACATCTCATATCCATCACTATAATATGCCACACATTATTTGTTATGTATTTATTTCACTGGCACTGTATTTTGTCGCACCATTAAATTTGTCGTCATGAATATTACATAAATACTCCTTATTCGCCAAATCACTTTATTTACTTTTGGAAATCAATAAAAAATTAACTTGAAGTCATCAGACTCGTTAAGCTTTATAGTATGTGCATTAGGGTAAGTCGCAAAACTCGAATGTTTTTTTTTTTTTTTGTTTAATACTTTGAAAAACTGGTTGGTAGACAAATTCAACAAAGCCTCTCCAAGAATGAGCTCTTAATTTTAAGGCCAAGGATCTCTGCCTTACAGTCATCAATATTGTTTCCAATCACTTGGAAAAATATTTATTTTTGACCTACCCTAATATACATACATACGTATATTACATTTTATTTGTCTTATGTACATATGTGCATGTGTGTGTGTGTATGTGCGTATAATGTAAAGATTTATGTTAATGTCTTTACTAAAGCGATCGAAAACAAAACGCTCGCCAGCTGCCACTGGAGTAGCTAATATCAATACATGCGCTTCATATGTATCACCCATAAATACATGTGTGTGTATTACATTTCTATGTGATCATATATCTATTGTAGAATTCTATATGAGCTTGTGTGCTGGCGAGTGTGTAGTAGAAATAAACAAACGCTCCTATTTGCCCTACCGACAAAGTTTGTATCGCAGTCAAAGCGGAAGGACAAACGGCATTCAGTTGGAGACAAAAGCGTGGCATTTCTATGGAAATACCAGTGGTAGAGCAAACAATGCGCGCATATACAACAATGATACAGTTGCCCTGCAGAGAGTGTTGATATAAGTTAATAATGCAAGCAAGCTCCTATTAACTTTGCCGCTGTTTTTACACACAAGTTTTTTGACAGGACAGCGCCGTCTGCTAAGATAGCAGATATTCATAGTTAACATAAATACTTTTGTAACAATTTGATATTAGCTTCATTGTCGTGTTCAATAAATTATTTGTGGCTGTTATTGGGAAATCATTGATATAATTTTTTGGCAAACCATAAGCTGAACTTGAAAGAATTTAATTTTTTTTATCAGATTTTTTTTGGTTATACAGTTATATGTTCTTAATAAATAATACAGGTACTCATAATTTACTTAAGATAAAATACACAAATAGTGAAATATTTCTCAGAGTTTGCTTCTGAGAGAAAAGTCATCGAAATAATATGGATAAATTGAAGGTCCTGCTTACAAATGGATTCTGTTCTATATATGTATATATTGTGACAAATATACTGCACTTAAACATGAATTAGTATGACTTTATTTATTAATGACAAATATACCATGCTGGTTTCTGTTATTTACTAGTCTTGTTTAGTATGAATAATAAATAATGTTTTTTTTTTTTTGCAATTGAATAAGATTTTCCAGAAGCACTTGAAAATCAAAATCAAAGTTACATATACTATTTATAGAAAATATTCGCATATATTTTCAAAACCTGTTGCTGGCGAAAGCTTAAATTCCAGATTTTGAATTCGTAAACTGGCGCTACTCAGTAATATCAGCGGAACTCCAAGAAGATCAAATTCTGTTTCTACGGCAATAGAACAGCTTCAGTCTACAAATTTCTTAATTTATTCAAAATAATTACTCGAAAACTTTTGATCATATTGAGCTCAGAAAATTTTGCAGGCATTATAATGAGTTTGTAGATATTTTGCCCAATTCATAGAACTAATTCAAATACTATATAACAGAACACTGATTTGTTCAGTTCATCCTTTTTTGAGAAAATAAAGACCATCTTCTTATACCGGCTCTTTTAACAGAAGTATCTTAGTGCCACTGCCATTCCACAATAAATTCTGTAATAATAGTTTTTAAAATTATATATTCCTAAATATCAATTGAACTCAATTTATTCAAATAGTTTGCATATATTATTTCAAAGTTTACATAAATTTAATTTCCTAAAACCACTTTGTTTCTTTTCTTATCTTAAACTCAGTACCACATCACACAAAATTAGGGAAATTTGGTTTAAAACTAATTTCGAAGTTTGAAGTTTGACTGCAGGGCCAGCATAAACTAATACAAACAAATTAAATTTAACAAGCGAGCCGAAATCAAACAAAGAAACAGGGCACATACACGCACATACGACGAAGCGGCGACTAGCGCTAATGGTGCCGCCAGCGGTCTTCATTTATTTGCTGAACTTTCGTTATTTCATTTTCTAAGAAGATGAAGCTGCTTAACGCTCGTTCGTTACTTCCGCACAATTGCGGTTTGGCCAGAGTCAGAGGCTCAAACGGCTATCCCGGCGGAAAATATTGCAATGACTATACGGATTTATGTGTTTGTTTGTGTGTGTTTGGACATTCTGGAGGTTGAAGCGCGGCATTTTCTTTTAAGCATTTCAAAATTATACAAATGCATTTATGTACTTTTAAATATTTCTGTATTATCATGTCCATTACACAAAAGCAACATTTGATAGCTTAATTTTGAGGAGAACTCAAATTTCCTTCTCTTTCCCACCCTCATAAATTTCATAAAAGTCTGTGTTTTCGGTATTTAACCTACGGGAACATAATAGATCATAGCGTAGTTATAATTAAAAAATGAATTATTTGGAACACATCAATTTAAACAAAATAAAACAGGCCTTGCATGTCTATGATACAAAGATGCGTGAAAATTATATTGACGGTTATTGGTTTCTTTGACTTGACCCCCACAGAGTCCTTTTGGAGGATTATTTGAAAAAAAAATATTCATTCAGGCTCAGACAGTAAGTGAATGGTTTTCCAACAATAAAGCAAAAAGTATAATAAGGCCTTTTATGAATTTCCTTTGCGCCCTAGTCTATTCTTCATAATGAGACTCACAAGACTGTCTTCAAAGAGGAATTATAATAAATAATATTTAAAAATTAAAAATTACTTTCCTCCTTCATAATGTCAACTGGGTATTGCTATAAACATATACATATATATATGTGTGTGTGTCAATCTCTTTGTATTTTAAAACCATATCAACCATAATTTTTTATGTTCTGAGAGAATGCTTGCCCACTTCATTACATGGCGGTGTGTGGGTTCGCATATGATTACCATGGATTTCGCCTTTATTTATTTAGCTTTTTAAGCATAGGGGCGTTGTGTGTACACGCATCACTGTTTTTGTGCTGTTTACACATGTGTTCATACAATATACAGGCAATGCAAATTAAATTAATTAAATTCCGGTTTGAAATGCAAAATTATTTCCGGCTTCACAACGGTTGGAGTGTCTGAATATTTTATATTATGTACGAGCTCTTATTGGAAATTTTCGTACACATGAGCGCATCAACACACTAATGTTAGGAATATTCCGGCTGCTACGATTTTAGGGTCGCGAGGATGTTATAATACCAAAAACTTTATAATTTAGCTTATTCAATGCTTTTAGCTTAAAATTTTTTCTCTCAAACATTTTAAAATATGAAACAATAATTCCACAACATATTCGTTTTATTTTACACTGGTTTGATCATTTTAACTCTTTACCAACCATTAATGTTGACTTATTTTTCCATTTTTTTTTCATTTATTTCTTGAGTTCACACATAAAACTTAAACTCGTCCCACCTTTAGATTAAATACGAAAAAAAAAATTGTGGAAACATGAAAATACTTTCTTCCAAGACTTCCAAATGAAGCCACTCGGGCCCTATATGCCCTAACGGCACCGCTAATGTGTTAGTATTTACATTGTGGAAGCGTCTATTCTTACAAACAAACATGGTAAAATAAAAGAGCATAGCGTAAGATTTTAGGCGCATTATGCCATACATCCGGGTTTGCCACATGTAACAGGCTTTTGTATAAATGTCACGCGGGATTTATTGTTGTCTACAAACAGCATACATGCTGGCGTACAAAGTTTTGTTTTTCTGCCATCTTTACATTTTCTTAGAGACATCGTACATACGTACATAGACATATATAGTGGGTGCTTTTTTTGAGAATGAAATCATATTCAGCTTAAATGTGAGCAAATAACATACCCGGAAGGTAATGTACAGCACAAAGTAAAATTTTTGTTTGGAAGAAAGCCCAGTGAGGTGTTTCCCGGATTTCTTCTCCATTATATACGTTAATTTAATTTCTGCCAGTTTTTACTAAAAAAATTCATAGCTCTACAACGGACACCCTTTATCACATTGTGTGGTTTTGACACAGCCAACAACAGCTAAGCTGCAGCTAAATTGTCTGTACACATGATGCGAACATATCGTTTATATCTGTTTAGAAATCATTTAGCAAATTGCTTGCGGATTCTCGAAAACCTGCTAGAGCTGAGGCAACAACAGCTTGAGCCATAGAAAAGTTCCCTCTGATTTATTAACTGCTTTTGGTTAACCGAATGCGCTATTGTTGTGTTGACTTGTATGAAGCTTTTGGATATCTTGACTCACTCCCTTGAAATTTAAAATAAGTTTCGAAATTGTATAAGTTGTATTAAAATAAATGTCTCTTAAGGTCACAAGCTCAATAAATCAGCCGGTTACTGGCAGCTAACTGAATGGTGACGCAGTTATATGCTTCACATTTAAGAATCGTACTATGCGCCGAAGATTTTATGGAATGTTGGCATAATGTGTATCATTAAATAAAATTAATTCAAATAAGGATAATTGAAGTGGGAGCGAAGTGATAAATATTAAAATTGTGAAAACTAAGTTTTTGTAAGCTCACAAACATACTATTAGTAGATGCAGGTCACGTCCACGACCGTGTAGGAACCCACTGCCATACTAGTGGATAAAACCAACTTAATTACTATATTAACGTGCTAGAAGCTACATCAGTACTTTGGGGAAAACACTTAATTAGAGGAATACATAATAGTTATTTTTAGCCTAGATATGTAATGACTAGATTTCTAATACGTTTCTTTAATCATTATTTAGAAAGTAATGAATGGTAGAACAAAGAGTTTTTGTTGAGTCTATGAAATCATTAACTACTTAATTAGAAGGTCAATATCCAACTTGTTCGATCTACTAAATGAAGCAAGGATCTATGTATACAGTTTTCAACGACGCTTATATCAGACACATGCTACACTTACACATCCAAAACTTCTAAAACTAATTGTTGGGTCTAACTACTAACCGGGAGTTGAAAGTCGATTAAGCGTAGGAAGCGAGACCTGAAGCATGAGTAAATTGAATTTCTCTATCACTAGCGGCAACTGGGGCCAGCAGAGTATATTATCCTCTTGCTCTCATATATTAAAAATGAATACCTATTTTCTGGTTAATCTCTTAACCGATAGTTACCCGTAAATTCAACATTACTTATTGTATTTATGCAGTTAGAGGAGAACATTTGCATTTCGTGACTAGACTTTCTTTATTTGCCGTTTCATATAACAATAATTTTTTTTTATAATCAGACGATATTCTCATTCAAGTGATTGTTTATTTATTTACCTTTCGTTAGCGTATTACATTAATGCATTAAAAAGAAGCAAAAAATCGATGATGATCAGTCATGCGAGCGGGTTTACAAAGTGGAAAGAAAAGCAAATGGCTAATATAATAGGAAAAATAAACGAAAACCCTAATTCCCGCAAAAAAGCATATCGAAGCTTCGTTGTTATTCGTGTGGTCCGTGGTTGGTACAACGAAAATGTGTGAGGTAATGTAAACGCATTTATTTACATTTGAAGTTTTTGCAAGCACTTTCAGTGAGTGTCGGGCAGTAATGCGTTTGGACTTGTTCACTTTGCTCGAGTGTTAATGTAGCCAAAAGTTTCCAAATGCTGCCAATTGCGTTGCGCCATGCCATGAGTTGAAGTGCTTTCTGCGTGTTATTGAATCCACAGGAGTGGGCATCGGAATGTTCGTTTATATTTAAGTAGTTTGTACTGGGCACTGGTTGTACGGGCACGTCGCTCCAACCAGCCATCAAGCAGTCGTGACTGTGGCGAAAAGATGTTCAGTAATTCTGAATTGAGTTGCGAATTATTTGACTTTCAATATTTTTCTAATGCCCACAGCTGACTTCTGAAAAGCACGCATAATCTTTGAAGGAACGTTTTTTGTACACTGAGAGAAATGTGCGTAATTTTTTGAATTTGCATCATATACCAGTTAAATATTTACTGCCAAAAGCACGTCCAAAGAAATCTACTTGAGACATTCGCCCACTCCTAAGGCAACTTAAACTTGCAAAAATTAAATCACTGTAGCAAGATCTATTAACTTATGTCCATCTACAGAGTTGGACTAGTTTTCTGTTGAACATTGTTCTACAGTCTTTTGCAGCATAACAGAATCTCGATAGAGCTTCGACATTAAATAGTGGTTCTTATGACAAATTGGTTGTCGTTCAAGAATAAGCAAGAACAAATGATTATAGTATGATATTGGGTTCGTGAGAGAGAGAAAGATAGAAAATTTTTTAAGTATTAAACAACGGAGAGGCCAAAACTCGCGATCAACAAAATAGGCGAGTACGCGGAGGCATATAACTCAACTATTATCTGCAATGGTTCTTCGGACAGTCTCATGATATCGTGCTCTTCAGTAATTAAATCTCACAAAACTCTACAGACTTCAATTCTCGTCAATATTTATAATTATCCTCAGTGTAGCACTATATCATTTTTCTTCTGAGTGCAAAAAAATAACAGTCATGATGCGCACACGTTTCATGCGATGTTTGTTTAGGCATCTATACACACACACCTGTATCTATGCACATATGTACATTGGTCCTTATTGAAAAACAACTGCGAGCGCTATAATTGCAGTGCACGAGACAAGTGAAAGAGTGAAGTGAAAGTATTGAATTTAGTGGTATTGGTTAAAAAAGAAACTATTCTTTGGGAAAGCAAAATTGGAAATTAAGACAAACATGTGACTGTGGTTGCCAAAACTTCCCGAAAGCAGTATCAACATCAGAAATTACACGAGTGCACCATGCACAGGCAATATTGAAGCTAAAAAAAGTTCAGTTCTTTCGGTGACACTGACTTTGATACGGCAGTGATCATACGCCCACATGGACGATGAAATTAAAGCAAGTGTCAGAAACGGAAATTGGTGAATGCAGGAAAAGACGATGAAAGAGAGTGTGATTGAAGCCAGCATAAAACCTGCTGTCAATCTAAGCGTACTTGACATGAGATTGATGTCGGCATATGGACTTTGCTAGTGACGTTTCTACGGAGCGGTGTACGCAAAGATATCAAATTGATAGACTAACCCACATTCGACTTTAACGTGAGCAGCTCGATGAAAATGTTGTTTAATAACACAACCAAGTTCAACTTTACTTACTCACTTGTAAGCTGTTGAGCGGAAATTTTTGTGCAAACGCTTTTTCTTCGACATTTTTCCCATTACAAAATATGATGTTATTTTTAATGGCTTGTAAACGCATGTCCATGGCTCCAGTGATGGCTTCTTTCGACAAGCCATTCGTAAGTGCACAACCATGTACACAGGCATGCGCATAAGTGCGTAAGTGAGTGAATGGGCGCTTGAGCGTAAAGTGCATAAGTAGTATAGTACATGTATTTGCACAACCGTTCGAACGTAGGAGCACGTGCATAAGAAGTATGCAAACATTTCAGCATGCTGCAACAGATGTACTCGCCTTGTATACTGTCTTGAGTGTGTGTTTTCAAAATTCAAACAAAATTAGACACATACATATGTACGTTGGAGTGTCTCCAAAGACGGAACACTTTTTAAGAAATACCTAAATCCACTTACTCATGTACGGTATATGGGGGCTAGGAATATCTGAACGCATTGTTACTATTTTTGGATCGCAGTTGTTCTTTATTAGGTGCTTAACCTTTACGAAGCTACTACAGTTTGAGTTGTTTGTTGTAAAGTAGAGTAGGTTGACAGCACTCGAAAAGGTGTTTTATGAGAAGAGAATATTGTTGGGGTTCAATGTTATTTGTTTTGTAAGAGAGTAAAAGAGCCAGGAGAGGGCAATGAGAATCTCAACTGAACTGAGTTTGACACCAATGAGCCATGCATTTTATTTTTTGATTTGTGAATATTTCCCAAAAATCTCCACTTCTAAGAATGATCTTATAAAATATTCTCAATGAGTTTAGCTGGCGACTCTTTGGTAGTCTACTAGAGAAGTATGAGTATTCAACATGTTAGAGAGTGGGCCATAGCTTATCGAAATATATGTACATACTCTTTCCCACTAGGAGCCTGTTTTATAGCTCGCTTTGTGTTTCAGTAACTTCAAGGTGCCAGGAAAAGACGTTTTATCAGAATATCTCTAAATAATTACTGGAGATATTTCTTACACGAACTGGTGTGCAGACGAACGGAACAGATTATTTTCAGAAATCAATTTGGTTTGTCATTTTGAAGAGTTTGATATAGGAGTATAAGTCGCCATATAGTATACTCATATTTTTGTCTTATCTATCTAAATTTGTATAAGAACAAATAACCCTTTAAAAGTATAAAGGGACTTTGGTTAGACATTTTTAATTATAGAGCTCACAGTTATTCGCTTATTGAAATGTTGAATTAAGGCTAGAAGAAAAAATATGACTATCAAGAGCTGACTTTTCTTATTTCGCTTCACATTTTCTCTGGCAAAATACACTACTCTACTTCTCCCACGATTGTCATTATTTCAGTTAGTCAGAAGTGCTTTCTTTCTCTCATATCTACTTTTGACACAGCCTTAGTTATATGCCTCATAATCTTTTCACAAGCTTACCAACATACAAGCACATATGTATGTATGTGGCTCGTGTATAACTGTGCGGTGCAGTAAATGCGCTGTGCGTCTCATCAATTAGAGTGCAGTGGGCGAATTACAGCAGCAAATCAAGTGTAATGCAGCTAAGATGATGATGATGCTGCTCATATTTTTGCAAAGAGAAGAAACCCCCATTTGACTTATAACTTCATTTTGTCAGATTAGTTTCTGCACAACGGACACAAGCACGCAGACGACGAATGAAAAGCCCACACACATACTACTTATAGCAAAGAGGAGTGTATTTCCTCGAAGCATATTATTTGAGCAAAATGCCAAGCATCAACTTACATTACGCCAGATTACGTCTTTCAAGCAGTTAACAAATGATCACGTGTACATATGTACTTAAAGGGTGTCTTTAGAGGTTTAGAAATTACAAGGAGTATAGATGTCGAACTAGCAGCCTAAGTGGAAACATTTTTTGGAGTAAGTCAGTGGCCTATTCTGAGCATCAAGCTTAATGTTGAGTTAAGGTGGGCTAAGCTACATAAAAATGGCAGTTTTAAATACTAGGGTGTGCTTCATAAAATCGATTTTTAAAAGTCGTCGTGTGACCACAACTCTACTCAAGAAAAGTGTTAATAACATTTATATACAAAAGTATTATAACTCTACAGAATAACCTTTTATAATACAGTCAACCCACTAGTGGTTCTAGTGGATGCACATCGCAAAGAAATGATTATTCTTACAGAAGTATAAATGTATTTATACCAAAATATGTGGCTTATACTGTAATGGTGCAAGAAACAAAATCTCTTGAAAATCCACATTTTGAGCAGCTGTTCTTCACAACATATAATAATGGAAATTACATGGACATATAGTGTAAGGACCACATGATGGCCAAAATGTACCAGTCATTCCAGCAATTTTGGTCCAATAAGCCACTTGTGAATAATGCTCTTTACTTTGGACTCGCAACTGCGTCAGAATTTATTTGTACTGTCTTATAATGTCATTTTGCGTCATGTTTGCCTTATGCCCATATTTTCTTTGCCACATGAATGGCAAGAACAATTTTTTTGCTTGCAAATGCGTATATTTTTAGCTTTACACTTTCCCTTATATTTATACAATATCTTTGCAGTGATCAAGCTGTCACAGTCTACAAATCAAAGGTTAGCACTTTAAAGGACGGCTTGATTAGTTTACACACACATATATAGAAGCATTACAAACAAATATGATTTCAAGGCCTTTGCATACAAGCCAACAATAAAATACTTAAGAAATGCTTATTCCGCTTTGTAGCACTATACTCTTTTTGAGTGTTGTCAATTCTTTCTCAGAGCTGCGGAATTAAATGTATTGAATGTGAAGAAGAAATGAGCCTATCAAGAGCAGCTCTGTGATTCCCCTAATGATTACTAATGTTTATATTAAAACTTTAACTTTGAGATTGATTAGGGAACTTCACATTCATCATAAAATAGTTTTGAACCATTTAAAAACAGCTGGCTACAAAATGAAGCTCTTTATTTAGATTCCACGTGCATTGTCTGTGAAAAATTTAATGGACCGAATTAACATCTGCGCTACTTTGCCAAAATGAAAAGAAATCGGACCATTTCTGAAGCAAATGGTAACAAGAGGTAAAAAGTGGCTCAAATACTACAATAATGTGCGAAAAAGATCATGGTCCAAGCGTGGTGAAGCTCAACAAATGGTCACACAGCTAGGATTGACGTCTAAAAAGGTTAGGCTGAGTGTGCTATGAGCTTCCCCAGTCTGGTTGACCGATTTTGCTGTCAACAACTGATGAGATTGAAGAAAGCAATCGAAAAAACTGCCAGAACTGATCAACAAAACGGGCTTCGTCTTCCATCAGAACAACGCTAGACCACACACATCCTTGAAGACCCGGCAAAAACTGGGAGAGCTTGGCTAGGAAGTTTTGATGCATACACTATATAGCACTGACCTTGCACCATGGGACCACCATTTGTTTCGGTCAATGCAGAACTCCCTTAGTGGGGTAAAGTTGGTTTCAAGAGAAGCATGTGAAAACTATTTGTCGCAGTTTTCCGCCGAGAAACCAGAAAAGACTAAAAATTGCTCAAATCGAACCAAAATTGTTCAATCTCCTACCTTCTGCTTATGTGAACCCAGTGCTTAAAGTTGACTTTTTACCGAAAATATCGTTCAATGTGGTAGTTATATAATTGAAATTAGGAGAGAATTCATTCCCGATTTTGCTATGTCGAACTTTCGAGGGATTTTTCTAGTAACGGTTTCCATGCTTTGAATAAAATCTGGTGACAAACTCGTGTTAGACCACATATAACTAACAAGCCTTATGTATCTAACGGAATTGCCTTGGATTTACCTCTTACAAGTTGCAAGAGTATGTCAATTTTGGTTATACCCCAACTTAGTGTTCCTTTCTTGTTAGATATTAAAACTATTTTCAACTCGCATTTTATTTGATTTTTGTTTTGTATAAATTTTTCTCTTCTCCAAATAATCATTCTATTGGCATAATTTTTTAATTTTAGAGAAATTTCCAAACACGTGTAATATTCCCCCCCATCGGTTTTAACTTTCATGAATACTTAATGATTATTGCCAATAAAGGAAGGCATCAGCAGCAATTCGAAGCTTTTAGTGCCAAATTGTTGTATATGTGAATTTTCATAAATTACCTTTGTATCCCTCGGGGTGCCGCTAAACAATCATTTGTTGTAGCTTACAGATTTACAATCATAAAAACATTTACCGAAAAATCCTTTGGGGCACTTCGTGTGAAGGAAAGAGAGAATATGTGTTATTGCAGCTTACATTTTGTCGTTTATTTCGATTATGTTGTAATTTTTCAAGCATATAAAATATATTTTGGGCCCACTAACGGGACAAATAAATAAATTTATGTGGCTACGAAATGCTTGCACACACAGACACACTTGCGTGTACAAATATTTACATGGCAGCGCTTGTGTGTGTTGGTATTTGTTTACTTGAGCCGCCTTATAAATATGTTTGGCCTTTAGCCAAATAAATAAAAGAGCGTTTAAATAAAATTCGTGCTAACTCAAAGACCAGGCTTTGTGATGTAGTCGGCGGAAGAAAAAAATAATAAAATAAAATAAAATGAAATAATGGTCTACTAAGAAATATTAAATATATATATATATATATATGTATAGTATACAAGCAAGTGCGGCAAAATGAAATAGAGCAAACTTAGCGTAAAGCTGGATGAAGCACAACCCATGCATAAGCGGTAAGTAAAGTTGTAAGTAGAAGTAATGCGGAAAGCATAAAAAATCGCTGGATGCCAAGGAAGGGAAGGGAAAGGGCCGCCAACAACCCAGTCAAACGAAATACAACGAGTATGCTTCTAAGTTGCCGCTTTTCGTGGTCGCCAAACGCTCTTTGCGCATGTAGTTGTGCACTTTCACCACGTGACTTGGCGCAAATCTTTGATTGTGTTTAACCAAAAAATGAAGCGCAGTAGGTCACAGCCAACAATGGACTTACAAACGAAAGCATAAACAAAAGCAGCAACAACGCGTAGCGCCTACACAGCGCGCCGTGGCGTTTCGCAAAGTTTGCATGCATCAAGAGTTTGCTTGTTAGCTCACAGCGTGTTCGTAGTGGAGGCGGCGTGCTGGTTTTGCTTTCAAAGCTCTACTGTAAATAAATAAACACACGAGCATTTTATTTAGTGTGCGCTCCTACTCACTTACTGCTTGACAACTTTAAACTTTCTCATGTTTGGTTTAAGTTTGCTTATTTATTGGTCGGTTTTCTACGCTTGACACTTAGCAATTTTATTTGTTTGTCTCGCAAATAGGTACACATTAAACAAGGCAATCAAAAACACATGTGGGTTATTTATCAGTTCAGGACGTAAGAATCCGCAAAGTACATATTTGTTTATTAAAGCTCTTTGAGAGAAGAACACATATCTTTTTATCAACTTACAAATCCAAACAAATTTACTTTGGAACCAAAAACAAATTTGATATTTTTTAATGACTCTGGCGGGCGGTGTTCATTTCGAGAAAGATTGAATTAAAATTTGCATAATTTGGTAGCTTAAACCGATCTCGACCCACGATAGAGATTTAGAGGAAACCACCAGGAAAGAGCATAACAAAAGCCTTAGACGCACGAGTTTTATTTGCGTACCTAACGACTCAAAAATCCCTTTTATTATTATGCAATGTCACCAGGTTTTTCAGCAAAGTCGGCATAATCCATTTAAAAACGGGTCTAACGTTGCTTTCTAACTGATCCCTATATCTAAATGATCACCAAAAGGTTGCCCACCTACATGGCTAAAGAACAGAAAAGTTTATTGGCGACATTTTTGAAAGACTTCCCGACACTTTAATTACTAAAATTAAAAAAGTTGATGTCAGTTAGACGCCGGTTCATGATCCTCAACTCTTCTTAGTAAGGTCGAAAATTCTCTTCAAATGTTGCAGAAATTTACTGCTTAAAGGAGCTGTGAGAGACCTGAGGCTAGTTTATAACACCTTATCTCTAAAACTGCTTTAGTATTGAAATATTTTTAAGAAACCGCACAAAATAGAAATACCTCACAGGCATTGTGAGTTTATTGTTGTAGTAATACCGAAACAAGTTCCGTTTTTGTCGGACATTCAACATCAACTTGGTAGAGCGCAACTCTGCCACACAACAAAAGTGAGCGAACCGCCAGTTTGGCAAGTATCCAATGGTAAAACTAAGTAATCAACAACAACAACAAAAACGTCACAAATGATAACAAAGCAAGTTATGTACACAAACAACAAAATAGCCGACAAGTTTTGAATGAATGCGGCACAAGGATATAAAACCAATGAATTTCGTTAGACATGTTGAGCTAACAGCAGAACACATGCCACGGGCAAGCAAACAAGCTTACAACAAAACATATTTATATCTGCAAGGACGAACTGATCCACTTACAAGCAAACGTGGCTCTAACACATGCTACACGGAAGTAACCAAATATATTTGCACAACTAACAAGTGAATAAAGGAATATAGACTCATTTGTAAGCAGAAGTGCATGTGTGCGTGCGTGCGAGTATGTATGTATGTTGTTGTTGGTGTGTGGTAACACCTCATAGCAAAGAAAACTTCACACTTTCTGGCACGTAAATTCTTGGCGGAGCATCTGCTTTGAGGTTATAACCGAACACGTGCAGTTACAGACATGCAAGGATACGGCCTTGTCACCAGCACGTGTGTGCTTTCTTGCGTCGTGTTTTGCGCCAAAATCATATTTTCGCACACAATTACAATGGCAAGGAAATGTCAAAAGAAAGCCGGAAGTTTTCATTTCACTATATTGGCGAGAAAATGAAAGTGTTAAGCTAACACGAAGAAAAACGGTGAAAAGAAACTGAAATGAAATTAATAAAAAATGAGTAAACACTAGATAATCGAAAGTAACGGAATATGCAGACAATTGTAAGCAATAATAGAAAAATAAAATAGAGAATGCTTGTAGCGAACTTGACATTTGACCAGAAAATATATTTTTTATAAATATTTGTATGTAATAGTTCCGAAATCATAGAGCTGCATTAAATAATGTAGAGAAGAAAATGTTGGGTTTCAATACGGGTATGATAGAAGAGTTATACAAGTAACTTCGGCGAGAACTTTTGTCTCGCAAAAATACATATAAAAAATATTTATATATTTCTAATTTCTAAGTATCATTTAAGGCGGGCTACGTGCCGCAAAGCACTTGCACAAACCGAAATATTGCGAGAAAAGTTTGGAGCTTCGATTACTTTAACGAATTGTGACATTGAATGGCCTCCAAGAAGTTGTGATTTCACACCAACAGACTGCTCCTTGTGGGGTTATTTGCAGTCATTGGCTTTAAGCAATAAACTAAACTATCTCAGGCTTAAGAGGTCAATATAGAATAGATTTAGAGGAAATAGTACAATTAATTTGTTTTTTTTAGAAAAAAATGATATTAGTCCTATTGGAAAACGCGGTATAAACGAAATCAGAAATATATTAACCGTTTTGGTTCAAAAGAAAAATATAAAAAATAGGAATATATAAGAAATATTTGAGTGGTTTATATAGAAAACTTTCACTTACAAGTACTCATATTCACCCATTTGCCAATATGTTTTGAACTTCTCCATAAATTTGAAAATTGCTGCTACTACCTGTTGTGTAGAATTTAGCAGCTTAACTGACACAAACAAAAATTAGCAAAGTGCAAAATAAAGTGAATGAAAATATGTATGTAGTTAGAAACAGATATTAAGGAAAAAGTTGCAAAACTTTGCTGCACTTTTAATTTGTATTGACTACTTTGATAGCGGCAACATAGAATATCAAAGAAATGCATGAAAGTAGTAAGTGCACACAAATTCGCACGACGGTTTGGTATTTAAAACGATTTGCTGAGTTTTACTTTTATTAAAATACAGAGTGAACCTAACTTAAAGTATAAACAAGAAAAAACGGTAACTTCGACTGCACCGAAGCCAATATACCCTTTTAGTAACTATGTGTTCAGTTTATATGGAAACTATATGCTATAGTAATCCGATCTAAACAATTTTTTCGGAGATTGTATTATTGCCTTAAGCAGTAATTCATGTCGAATTTCGTGAAGATACCACCTCAAATGTGAAAGTTTTCCGTACAAGAACTTGATTCCGAACTTTCAGTTTGTATGGCAGCTATATGTTATAATGGTCCGATATCGGCAGTTCCGACAAATGAGCAGCTTCTTGAAGAGAAAATGACGTTTGCAAAATTTCAAAACGATGTCTTAAAAACTGAGGGACTAGTTCGTATATACACAGACGGACGGACAGACACACAGACTATACTGATCATTTATATATATACCTTATAGGGTCACTCAGACTATACTGATCATTTATATATATACCTTATAGGGTCTCCGATGCTTCTTTCTTGGTGTTACAAACTTCGTGACAAACTTAAGGTACCCTCTTCAGAGTATAATAACAAAACAAAAAGCCTATAAAACTCTGAGTTTTTATTAATATGCTTGACTTAAAAGCTACACAATCTTCCTTGTCCATCAGCGAATTAACCTTTCGTACAAAAAAATACTTGATCGTCAGACTTAAAAAGACTGAATTACGCTACTACTTCCTTCAATAGGCTTTACTTAGGAAGCTAATTTTACCACAGAAAACATTGCATTCGAGGACCTCGAAAAGGTAATATTTAGCGCATCAAAAGGATATTTTCTCCGTTATCAATAAAACCAGTTACTTTACGGATGTTTCGTTCGAAAATGAAAATAAGCAAATTTCACTTTGCTTTCAAAGTTAGGTACCGACATGGCGCACCCTATACAAATACAAAAAATACCGTTCGCAAATGCACAACTTAAGCAACTTTGTTTTCGTTTCTAGGAAAAATGTCTTAACAACTCTGACTGGCAGACGGTCTACATTTACGCTGCCATTGAATTATAATCCAAGGAGTAATTGTATGTCTTGTTTATTTATTTGGGAGGTCTGAAAAGGATATTTCGCTTAATGAATCAATTTAGAGTTAAGGTGCCTCAATTAACTTGTGTCAGTAACCTTTTTGAACATTTTCAATAAGAGGACTGCTTTAATCAGAAGTAAAGAATTCGAATTTGTCTTGTATATTTTAGAATTTTTAATATTTTTAATTTAAGTTTCGTGATTTCACGATAAGACTTACAGACACACATTTATGCTAATATAAGCTTATAAAACACTTCAGGAAATTATTTTTCATGCCCACATTTGGTTGCTGTTTGCCGTTAGCGTTTGTAAATGTGGGCGTGAGCAAATATGTCGAGAAACTAAAATTATGAAAATAAAGATGAGAAAGCACACAAATAGAAAATTTATGAATTGACTTATAGAAGATCAATTCATTAGTTTCTTTTGTCGTAAAAATGTAGGAAATTCTTACTATTTTGCTAAAAACTAACAAATAAACAAATTTTAGTGAAAGAGCAGCAAATTCTTACAAAATTCCGCACGTTTTTTGCTGGACAAAAAAAATTTTAGGTAGTTAATTCAATCCGAAAACTTTGCATATTTTTAAAAAAAGCATAATAAAAATTTGTTTCAACATAACGGGAATTTAATTGCTAAAACCACATTCTTGCATTGATACACAGACTTGTCATGCATATTTAGTGGCAAATAAAAATAGTTTTCTGCATTGCGTGTGAATTAGAATAAATATTTAAAAATAAATGCACATCGTTTCCAAATCTAATTAAAATAAAACGGAAAGCATTTGCATGCGATACACACTTAAACACACAACAATAAAGCAATTTGCACATTTTTATACAATTTCCGGTAGTAAATTGATTTGAAAGGTGAAAGGAAACTATTTTTCAGCGAACCACGAGAGAATTCCTTCGATTTATTTATTTTTCACGAAATATTTAGCTGCGCTTTATATCATTTCTGTGAGTATTTTAGTTTTGTTTTCGTTTTTTATTTATTATTGCAACAAAGTTTTATTAAATTAAATTTATTTCGACTAGAATTTTTAGAAATTCATTAAAAATTTATTGCTTGGCATTTTGTAATGAATTTAGTTTGAGTTTGTTTACCAGTTTATTATAATTTATTTGCTTGTTAAAATAGAAGCACATATTTAGCTTGAACAGAACATCAAAAAAATCGCTGAAGGTAACCAATTTTTTTTACCAAATATATTTATCTTAATGAAAACTAAGGAACTTCTACTGGTTTTAATTCTTAAAGTTATATATTGTTTTTATTTATATAATATATAATTGAATAAGTAATCTATTGTTTGTTGTCTTGCTTTAATTTGTCACATATTTATTTACAGTTGCCGCATAGCATTGCGGGTGAAGAGTTGGCCTTCATTTTCGGTGCACCACTTGCACCAGCTGGTCCCTTTCCCAGCAATTCGTATGGCGCACAGGAAAAGCTGCTCTCCGAAGCAGTGATGACATACTGGACCAATTTTGCGAAGACTGGGTGAGTTTGAAAATTTATATACATATGTATGTATATAATCGCTTTCTTAAAGCTGCTATGCGCATTTATGGAATGTGTCCCTGTGTTGTTGTGAATTTTAAAGCAGTTATTCATGAAAAGTGGAAATCAAGAATGTGAAATAATATTTTCCTGACTGTAAAACTAATAATCTTGAACCTGATTATATGGTCTTTATTGAAGGAAAATCGTGATCATTATAATACAGTTTAGTTTCAATTTTGAATCTCAATCAGTTCATTCAGGATTCGTGATCATTTATTGTCATTCAAGTTAATTCTGAAAAGTCATATAAGTATATAATTAACTATTTTTAAAACCATTTCAAAAATTACTTCCACAAAAAATTTATATTATTTCTAGACTATATGGATTTATGAAAATGTTATTCCTAATATCTTGTTATGACATTTTAACTAAATCCTGCTGTGACTTAGCAAAATTGCAAAAGTGATACTGTGAAATAAAAGCGAAAGTGTTTTCTTCGGGCCATTGTGCGTAATGGACTTTACGTAAGCGAATCTAGCAAGTGCAGTCAAATTCAATTTTTACTGCAAATGTGTGCAAAACTGCAATGGAGAAAGCTTTACGGCGCTTACTCAGTATATGCAAGTGAGTTTGTTCAGTGCGAGTGTGTATAAGCACGTATGTGTGTAGTGGTGGAGACTGCTGTTGGCAATAGAAATAAAGTTTTATACTTTTGTATATTTCTACACAAGCCGGAATGAATTTCAATTCTATTTCGAAAATGTTCGTTTAAATTTTATTTGTACTTGCTCCTTGGCCCGACCAACCGACCAGCAGAAAGTGAATTTTCATGACCTTTAAAGTTGATTGCATAGCCGAGATTGCACATCATCAAATAATTGTTTATATAGTTGTATATGACAATTCCAGCATTTATTTTATTTTGTTGTTTTCTATTATCAACAGAAATCCGAAAGCACCATGGAAGGGAAGTTTCAT
The DNA here is from genome assembly GCA_037783105.1 of Bactrocera zonata. NCBI lineage: Eukaryota > Metazoa > Arthropoda > Insecta > Diptera > Tephritidae > Bactrocera > Bactrocera zonata. The sequence continues at coordinate 2,237,626 of JBAWJQ010004226.1, read as the reverse complement.
CAATTTGCACGCGCTGGAATGGGATAGGTATGATCTCGATTGGCCGGAATTTAATAAACGAACGCAATCGTATATGAATATTGGTGAGTTGGCAATGGTATAAATATGCCTTTTATAGTATGTGTGGAGTAGATCATCAAGTGTGATGGGAGTTCTGAAACTGTGGTTGATTATTTTTGTTCAAACTTTCTCAAATTTTAGCCTCCAAATTATTTTCAGGAATCCATCTTATTCAAAAAAATCGACTATTTCGAGAGAAAGGAAGAATAATCGTACCATCGCAGTACCTACTTACAATTATTGATTTCCGAGTGCCAATGTTTGACGAAATATTTTTATAAACATTTCCAACTATCCCTCAACCCATAAAGCCAAGGAGAATAGGTATAAGCGCTCAAGTTTTCTATTCAGCGCCTTAGAATCTAAATCTCTCATCAATAGCGATCAATATTATTGAACCCTTGCCACAATAGACTGCACGTTGCAGCAATGCTATTATAAAATTTAATTAGAAACTAAGGAATCTCATTAATATAACCTGTGAACTGTGAAATTACTGAATGGCTTGTTGTTTTTGTTCCGAATACTAAGCAAAGCAATGTAAAACATAGCAACTAAATAAATTGTTATAATTAGGAAAAGCAATATGAGATTAATATGCTCTCAATAAAATATCCATAGCCTTTCGGCTGCAGGGAGCGCAACTCGTCGGTAAATCGTAGCGTTTATGTAATAAGCCATTTATGTGTGTAGCCCTAAAAGCCCATTAAATTAATAAAGATTTATAAAAGCCTAAAAAGGACGATGAGCTCTAGCCTTCGTCTAGGATACGGCTGTGTAGACAGTTACATAAATATGAATGAGTGTGTGTCTATGCGCTCTTGCTATGCGCTCCATAGACTCTCAGCCTATCCTATTAAAGCAATAAGAGCAATAAATATGTGTGTGCGAACGTATGTTTGTGCACCGTAACGAGCGAAAGTATTCCACTAATTGGTAGCCGTTTAATTCAATTTGATTTTCGTTCGAAGAAGTGAGCACAGGCGAATACGCACACTCGTGCAAGCTTAAGTTGATTCTGTGTGTTGGTGTGTGGGGGCAAAGGATGGCAGAAGGAGCAGTCCATGCAAAATATGCAACAGCTGGAATTTTGAATATAACTGCTTTGAACATATTTTCGTGAAATTAAATTTTTACCCTTTCGAACAATTAAGTTAAATTTAAGGACCAATATACTGACCCTTAGGTGGTTTACGCATTGCCAGATGTTAGATACCAAAATATTTCTGTGCGTAACGAATAGTTTCCTTTAAGAATAGCTGCTGTATACTTCTATTCCACAAGGAATATTATTTCGTTCTTTAGAAAATTTATAGAGCTCTGAACTTCATTGAAACACAAGTGGGAAACTCTGTGCGTAAAGTAAAATATTCAAACAATTTTAAGTAAAGATCATTATAACAAACGGAATGCGGCCTTAAAAAATATATTGTTCATTTCTTTATAATTCTTCTCAACATATTTAGTTATAAAATTGTATTGTTTATATAAAACGAATTTTTCATTTCCAAAACATTTCAAACCAGATCCTCTAAAATGGTTTGATGTGAACCTCGTTAATAATACTTTTTCAAGTAAGGAATGCGCTGATCCTTTGACTGAAATAACGTGGAAAAGACTTTCATAATTTTAATTATAGGACCGTCTGATAACTTCAACAAATTAATAACCCAAATTACGCCAATTTGAGTTAGATTGAAAAAAAAAAAACAATTACAGGATCACAAAGCTCTTGGGTGTTAAAAAATTCGTACAAGTACTTTCTTGACATGACGTGGGTTAGCAGCTTACATAGTGTTGCCCCTCATTTTACTCGGAAGTAAAATAGAGAATATTTCTTCGCTTACTTACTCTGATGAAGCTTAAAACTCGTTGCTTATAAGATCAGTGCATTAGTCAGTTCTAAGAGCTTACCTATGCTAAAGCCCTGAATGGGCATATTTGAGTAAGAGTAGTTTATGAATATTTTTATTTATAATATTTAATTTACATAAAAAAGGCAGCAGTAGTCATAAAGAAAACTCTATACAACTTATACGTGGAGTCCCCCCATGAACCTTGCACAAATGCAACAGCTCTTCAAAAAACAGAGCCATTTACTCAGTTAAGTCAATGCAACACAATGCATTGAATCAACTCGTTTCCACTTCATACCTCTTCTACACACATGCATACATACCAAAATACATAGCGGCACTGACAAATTTCTTCATTATATATTCACAGGCATACCACCAACGATTGGCTATAAGTACCGACAAATCTATATGAATTTTTGGAACAAAGAGTTGCCCGATGAACTGAACCAAATTGCAAACATACAACGGCAGCCGTATTTGCATACAACCCTGTACAATGGAGCCGATGGTGTCTTTGGTACGAGTAGTGCCGCTTCTGCAACACAGCATACATATCCGGTGCAGCGGCATGGTGGGGGCGAAGTAATAACCGGGCACATGAGTCAATTTGGCACACGTGATAATGGTGCCGAGGATCCAGTACGCACATTGAAACTACTACTACAGGAGCCATGGAAATTAGGTGGTAACAAAGATGGTGGCGGCGGCGCAAGCGATGCGAACGCGGCTGGCGATACCTTCGCAGAGAATATGTACAATGCGCCACCGACTTTTGGCGTGACGAAACAAGCGAACGATGAACAAATCTATGCGATGGCTGCAAATGGTGTAATGGGTGGGCTAGCTGGCATGGGAAGAGGCAATGGGGTGCCTAGAATAAATGACTTGGGTGGTTTTAGTGAAATTGGTGTTGGTAGTGGCACTACGCTGGCTGGCGGCAGTGCAATTTATGGAGTGCCAAGAGCGGAAATTGCCGAGTATGACAATGGAATTGGTGGTGGTGTTAGTGATGCAGGTAGTGATGGCAGTGGTGGCACAGGTAATGATGCGGGTAGCAGCACTGTCGTTGGTGACGAAGCCAGCGCTGGCAACAAAGAGGAAGTTGCCAAATCAGAGACGACAATACAACTACTCATCGGGCTGATTGCCGTCTTCATTGTGCTTAATGTCATCATTTACTCGACATTCCTACTGCAGAGGAAGAAGAAAGCGCACTCAATGCAACGAAAACTGGGCGGCATACTCAGTTACGACGGCACCACGGACGATGAATTCAAGCGCTCGAAGCAAAATGACGGCGATGAGAGCTACATTCTGGACATTGTACGCAAATCGAACACTTACGAGGCGGTCAAAACGGAACGTTCGCCGATTAATGGCTTTCAAATGACACGACAACTGAGCACCTCCACCGTGGACACACACACCAAGGTGTGCGCTTGGATGTCTGCTGCGGTCGGCGCCGCTGCGGATGCAAAAGCATGTGTTGGTGGGGGTGGGGACAGCAGCTCAAAGGGTGGTTCGAAAAAGTCCTCTTCGCCCACCTTTTCCTCACTGCGTAGCAGCAGCGCCGGCGGCAGTTTCAAGCAGCCAGTGGGATCGCAGAAAGTGAGCGTCGCTGTTGATGCCACACCATCGGCACGCAGCAGCAGCGTAATGGAGCAAGAGCCGATTGAGGTGCACAAATTAAAGTCAGATGGGCGCAACATAATTATCTGCCAGGAGGTAGAGGTAACCGATCAGGATTTGCTCACGCCGCAGAACTCTTTGGATAGCACACGTTACGCGCTTACCCGCCAGCATTCAGCCGCCACCGAACCGTGTGAGGCGGAATTGCCACAACAGGGCCAACTGCCGCCATATATGCCAATCGCGCAGCATGCGCACTCACACTCGGACCCAGTTGATATGCAACACTACTACAGTGGAATATGCGATACCATTGAAGAAAACGAAAAGGTGACCAGTTTTCGGGATGAGGATGTAAATGTGACCAGCCGCGATGATGATGATCATGATGGTGGGATGGCCAGCGTCTGCCGTACACCAGCGCAGCAACTACAAGTTATCAAAAGTCGTAATTATCCCAAGGTTTTGCCAACAACCAGTGCAAATATTGAATTGCATGCAAACCCTAATGACTCACCACCCATGACGCTGGACCTGCGAACCACTAATAAACGCAACTCATTGCCGCCTAATAGCTTTCTGCCGCACTTCAGCAGCACACTAGGTGCTGGTGGCACTACTGGTGCACGTTATCCACCACTTCCGCCACCGCGCACAATCTCCACGCTTGGAAGGAAACCTTCGACGCGCCGTAATAGCAGCAATATCACCACATCGCCATTAATGCTGGCTCACGATTGCACGGCCGAGGAGGAAGACGAGCCGCCAATCACGCAGAATACACTTATCGTGGGTCCCATAGTGCCGCAACAGAAGGCGAAGGCGCAGGCGGGCGCTGGCGGCGATACTAATTACTCGACGCTTAAGCGCGCTGAGCTCACCGCAGCTGACAAGGCGCCCTTTAATAGCCTCACAAGCAGCAGAGCGGAAGAGGTAATGGGCTCAGCAGCAACAAATCTTATGCATAGCTCCTCGGAAGCATCATTAACGCCGGCCAACTCTCAAATCGGCTCAAAGCCGAACGCCACGACGTCAGGTTGTGTTGGCGGTGTGACGACATTCTTAAGTAACGGTGCAACTGCGGGTTTGCAAAGCTTCGAAAGCCATCCAATTGCCGTCGAAGTGGAAGACAAATTGCTGCAAAAACACCAACAATCCGACGCGAAACGAACACACCACACTGAGCGTATTTATGCGATACAACAGCCAACTAATTTGCCAGCCACACAAAATGAAGGCAAGACAACAGCAGGGATGTCAAATGCATTGACACCAACCCTAATTACACCTACATTAATGAATTTGGCAGGCCATCAAAGTGGTGGTGTACGCAATAATGTAATGAAAACAACGGGTTACAACAACAATAGCGGTACAGCCATTGCCTCCGGCATTACGGACATTTATGCACAACCCAATAAGTCGAAAGTTAAAGCGAAATCGAATTTGACAGCGTCACATGAGAATATTCCCAGTGAGCAATCGGCAATAGCAGCAACACCCTCACCATACATCAAGTCACCTTCGATAGGCGTTATACCCGCTTTGGTGCACCCACACGATCACACATCGAAGTCAAGTCCGCTTGATGACAAGGCTAAAGCTTACACGCTATCAGCGACAACAGCAGCAACAAGTACTAAAATAACAACCGGTTTAGGTGCAACGGAATTGACAAACACTGGCGTCGACAAACCGGTGACAGCTATGAGCAAGCAAACAATGGAATCTGTGACAGCAGCAGTGGCTCAGAAAGCTCCTGTCACGGCTAACGACATAAGTGCAACAGTAAGTAAAACAGACGATGCAACAGTACCACACTCGTGCATGCCACAAATGCCGACGAGCGCCGCCTGCTCAGGCAGCTTACAAGAACGATTAGAGCAAAAGCAAACCGAGCAACGACAACAAAGCGTAGCGACCGTAGCCTTGACAAAACATGGCATAGACGGTGCAACCGCAAAAACAGCAGCAGCAGCGTTACGCGTACCTGTCAATTGCACGTCAGCCACACCGACAACGACAACGACAACGACAGCGCCAACGACAACCGCAACCAGGACAATAGCAGATGCCATCGCCGCGCAATTGGCGCAAACAAAGCCTTTAAAGGCAGCTCTGGCGTCCGGCGTAGAGAAACCATCAACAGTCGGCGGCAGTGTCAGCAGGCAGGCAAGTTTGCGTGACTCCTGTCTGAGTTCAGTGTCAGCGCGTTCAACAGATTCCAGAGCGTCCTCGGCGTGTTCGACGTCGTCGTCAGGTTCCACAGCGTCATCAAATGCCTCTACCGCAACGGGCGCCTCCTCTTCTGCCTCGTCGTCGTCGTCGTCCACGGGCACTGTACGCACCGAACTGCAACAAAAGTAATAAGATCAACTAACCCCCGCCCTAAGTATACAATTTATTCAGTTTTTTGCCTGCATCTAACGTGCCACCGCATGCTGTACAATTAATTAAGTTCGCTTACAAAATACTCCTTCAGTGCGGCATTTGGTGATCTGCTTTCACTCACCGTTTTGTACTTTTTTGTATTGCTTTTCCTGGTGTTTACCAACTCAATGTTTGGCTTCAATGTTTTTCACAGAAGTATAGTCTTTGTAGTAATATTTGTTATCAATATCAGGAAAAAGAGTTCATGGTTAAAAAAAAGTATTTTTTGTTCGAAAAATTGCATTTTATTAATCGTTCATAAACTGCGCGTTTTTCTGTACTCTCAACAGGGTACACTTAGTTTATACAATATTTGTTGTAACCAGAAGGGAGAAGTATAAACTTTGAAATATATATCTTAAGATATTTGACCAGCATGACAAGCTGAGATGATTTAACCATGACCGTCTCTCGGTTCGTCTCAGTCCTCACTACCTCAGTTTTTGAGATGTGAATCTCAAATTGCTTTTCTCCTCAAGAAGTCCTTCATTGATCATTGATCATTGATTGCCATACAAAGTGATCGATCAAAACCAAGCACTTATTTATAAAACTATGCCAAGTTATGTTCACGAATTTATTATCCGAAATAATGCTATAGTCTGCGTACATCATCTCTCAGGTCGTACCATGTAACTGCCACCCAACCTAGCCGATCCAAATGAAGATAAGGTCCTTCTAAAAATATATATTTTCTTTAATATTTAACCTTAACTCGACTTAACGTTAAAGGCTCCTCTTGAATTCTTGTCGCAACATCCTAAAGAAATGTTATACATTTTCCACTTTACCGGTTAGTAACACCTAGCGGTACTTTTATTACTTAATTTAGCATTCATCTATATGCAAAATAAAAACGCACTTCTAGAGCTCAATCGATTTAGTTCCCGTTTCCTCACACCGCGTGCTGTTTAGCAAGGTTCCACTGCAGTTTGTTGCACCCTCCACTGGTGCTTGTGCCTGTCACGTTAGCTATATAATATTCTATATAAATATGTATTTTTTGTGGAAAGTTTTATCGTTATTTGGCTACTTTGCATAGTTTGTGCGAGAATGAGCACTTATGCGTTGATGATATGGCGCCGCATCCTCTCAACGTGCTGATGTGCAAGGCAGGAGCGCTCGCGACACATGCGCAACTGTAAATATTTACCCTTACAATACATATATATATATATATATTTAAATATTTATATCTACGTACATGGCGGCAAATAGTTGCGTTGTGTTGCAGAATTTCGCTGTGACAGCAAACAAAATTTATTTTTCGCAAAATTATGTTATTTCGTAAATTGGTTTTCAGTGGTTTCCGGAGCGGAAACCAAAAGTATACACACAAATGCCGCCACAACTATTGGTCCCGCAGAGCGCCGGTTATTGTTCCACACGGTCTGCTGCTGCGGTTCGTCAGTGAAGCAGTTGCTGAACTATGCATTGTTGTTGGAATTTTATGTTGACTTTGCTGCTGGTCCGACTTGAGTTGTCCCGCCTCACAGCCGTTTGCTACGCATACTACAATCGTATATTTATTTTGCTAGTAGTGATGTGAAATTGAAATGCATACTTTAATATATATGTGTATACTTACATACGAATAGTTTCATAGATATTTCAGTCTGTGCGTGTGTTGGGTGTAATTTGTATGTTTGTTCAAATTTTTGGCGGTTGTGGCACTCAAATGACTGCGAATGATTACTGGGTGTGTCTCGCTTGAATGCTTGAAATTGATAAGCGTTAGTTTGTGTTAGGTTATGTTTGTGCAGAACCTTCTGTTTGCTTACTTCGATCGATTGACGCAAATTGCTAGCAGCATTGACGGAACAAATCGTGCCTACTTTCTTTTCTCTCAACCACTGCCCAAGCAGTATTCAAAATTTTATGACATAAACTGAATTTGTCAACTTGGCTATAGAAATGCACAGGTTTGCCAGTCGGCCAGCAAGTCTTTAGCCGGTAAGTCAGCCAAGCAGTAAGGCAGCCAGACAGTCAGTTGGTCAGTAAGTCACGAAGTAACTCAGTCAGTCAGCCACAGCGAACCATTCAACACACTTGCCTTTCACTGACCCAACTTTGCAGCCGAGTGCCTTCTAGCTACACAGCGCTCACCGCCTCGCTTGCCTAACCAAACACAAACCTAATCAACTTAACCGCCGTCTACCCACCAAGTCACAGCTAACAGCAAAGTCTGCTGATTGCCAACTATTTCTGATAGTTTTGCTGTAGGTTCATTTTATCCTTTTTTGGCTTTATCATTTCTCTCTCTATGTTTGTGCTCACAAATATTTTCCATACTTGAATTCATAAATTTTCTATGGGTCCATTTATTGACATCTCGAAGGAGTTTAATATTTTATATATATGATAAAATATAAATGAATACGTCCTGTAGGAAATATTAGACAGTAGATAGTAATAACTAAGAAGTTTGCATTTTCTCACCATTTAATTAGCAGAGTGTATTACAATCATAGAAACAACATTTTCAGTCAATTTTCTCGACATTTAATTACTCAATATTCCTGCTTTGTTTTAGTTTACATTGTCTACTCATTAGCCAATTTCCTCACGGGGTATATTTGCCTCCGAATAGCTACCCGTACACCTCAACGTCTTCGTCTGTTTGCCCAACGTTTGAATTTCTGACATTATAAGCCAGCTTAAAATCACCAAAATGACTACCAAATTCAACAAAAATTGCTGGCGAACATTCATAATGCCATCGTTTATGGTTGTGTGCCAAGTGGTCCGAAATTTCCAAAATGTGTTTGTGTGACAAAAATAAACAAAAAAGAATCGAAAATATTCCTCAATTCATATTGAGTTAGTGGGCAATTTTCTTTCCAACTTTTTTACATAGAATCTTTCTTTGTTTGCCGTTGAAATGGGAATTTCAAGTGCTTTGCGCGCAGCAATCGGGGATTTGTTGATTTTGTATGACACAGTTGGACATCACAAACTTTGGGCATTAACGAAAAACTTCCAGCATGCGCGCTCAAAAAGTTATTTAAAGCAACGCATTGATAGCAAACTTTTTGTCATTAGACGGGAATTAAATCTTAAAGCATTGCCAAGAAATGGATAATTATTTTATGAATGAAATGAGTACAGTGTGTTCAGTGTGTACAGAAATAAACGGAGACAATAAATGGCTCGGTGAATCCTTTTTGTAAGCTGTCTTATTTCTTTCGCGATAACCACAGTTCCTTCTACCATCCTTTGTACTTCTATAAGCAACGAAAAGTAAGACTTTCACAATTTGCAAATTCTTAACATATTCTTCAAAATCTATAATTCCTGAAATGACTCAAATAATGTTTCTTGTTGACAGTTTGGCTGACCGAAAGAAACTCGGAATATTATACACCACATTTCGATAATCGAAAAAAATTGTCAGCACAACCTTGATTTTGGGCTGCTCTGAGGTGGTTTTTTCGGCTTCGGCTTATTTTTCCAATTGATCGTATGTTTCAAGGTCTTATGCATAGATCTAATGTGAATATGTTTCATGACGCCAGTGAGATATCTGACTGTTACTGGTCGAATCTCAAGCACCAATTCCTTTATTTTCGTCCTGGACGCATTTCCTTGACAAAGCGTTCTGGACCCTCTTTGAATAATTTGTACCAATCAAAAACACTTGCTGACGACAAACAATTATCGCCGTCTACCATACCAATATGGGAAAAATGGGTTTTCGCCTGATATTTTAACTAAAAAATCTTTCTACATTTTGTCCATAGTAGTAACGGCAATCAGTGATGTGCGGTTTGAAAATATCTATGTTGAAAGTATTTTATTCTCAACAGCTTGAAAATTTTCCTTAACCAACTGCTTGAGCATTTCGCCTGACAAACTATAACTGTTGCATTAGTTAGAGCATGATTCCCCAGAGATTAATCACCATCAAATTAGTAGCCACATTCAGCTGGATTTGTTGCTAAATAGCAGTTTTGAACTAACCCAATATACACAGATCATCATGTCATTCTTGCAATTAAGCCGAGAGAAACATTGCCACCGATACCCATATCAAAACTGCAACACTTGGAATACTTTCAGTTTACTTTGCAACTTTCAACTCAATTAGATGACTAATTAAATCATTTATTTGGCATTTAGGGACATCAAACTCCCAGTAAAGCTTTGTCTCCTCCTACAACTTTTGTATTATTCGTATGGAATTTAGTTACAATCGAGCTTGCCAGAAAACACCGAGACCACATTGTTGATATAATTGTAGAAATATTTACCAGCTTACAATAATGCTTGTGGCAAGTTCTCTTAAATCTCTGCAAACACTTGAAGAAAAGCCAAAATAATTTATGTATCCTTTTGAGTGGTTGGTGGGCTTGACAACAGGGCGGTTTGCTGTCAGCCACACTAACAAGAAATAAACTAAGGCAAACGTAAAGAGTTGGATGGGCAAGAAAATAGATATGCAAATTTTCGTATATAAATATCAAAACCAATGATAACAAAAGATTGATTTGCGAATTCTTTAAGCAAAATATACGTGATATCTGAATAGAGGGTGCACTTTCTATACATCGGAAAGGATTGAATAAGCTTGATAGTTACTAATCGATTGAGATGGTTGGGGTTTTTCTCACTGCACTAAAACGCTAGTCGATATCCATTAGATATAATTTCATGTCCATGGGATCGGCGGATCTTAGGAATTGATTAATACTGATTTATGCTCAGTTTCTGTAACAAAAATTCTCTGAACGACTTATATCAAAATGATGGTATATAGGTTGGGCACACAGATCTCTTAGTGTGACTCACTCTGCCAAAACGGTGCTTAATCAAAAAAAATTGACGAGCTTAAAGCAAATATTTCTTTCGAAACCGTCGCTAATTAATCCAGGCTGTAAAAGGTACATTACTGTTGTCAATGGAAGACACTTAGTGAAAGGTAAACAAAAAAAAAATGCTCAGAAAGCTAAGTTTAAGAATCCTAACATAAAGTATGGCGCACCCAGTATATCAATCTGTATATTTATGGTATATACATATATAGTTTCATATAAAAACATTAAGATTCTTGCAATTTTTGCAATGAAACAATTTCATTTTCTTTGGCCAACACTAAAATCTGGGTCGAGTGTGCATTTAATGAATATTGGTAGTGCAAAAGTTGTAGAAATTACGAAATGTTTTTTAAGTAATTTTTTTGTGCTGTTTGCAGTAAATTTTTGAGGCATTTTCTTTATTAGAAATTTCTGTTTAACTTTTGGCTCACCTGCGGTCAGCAGCATAATATGTATCTTTCTTTAGTTCCTCAATAAACGAATCGCTTGCTTGCCACAAGTGAAGGCAAAAAACAAATATTTTAGAAAAGAACAAACAATAGTCTGAAAATCCATCATGGAAATTAAAATCTGTAGGTCAAGTTGCACGTACCGTGTTGCAACTTCTAGCTATACTTTCGATGTTTATATAAGCATTTCTGCTATTTTCTGACATAGTACATACATACATATATCAAGGGTAGTAACAGTTGGTCGCTATTATTGTTGTTATTGTACTCTGCGGGAATTGCCGCCTGGAATCTTTTTTAATTTTGTTAAGCCACAAATGAGTGCCGTTAAAGGCTGTGGTGATTAAATGTGTGCATAGAACTTGAGTAACGTGCATAAAACCAACAAACAAGGCTTTGCAGTGGCAACATTGAAGGTGACTGCTGCCTCGGGAAACAGCCGGAAGTTAAATACATAAAGCAACTGTTGCAAGGAAATGTATAACATTTTTTCCATACAAAATTCGTGGTAAATTGAAAAACTAAACTAGCGGGAGTAGCTGAAGCAATCAAATGAAATTGGTCGCCAAAGTAATTTTAATATGTGAGGCTGCCACAGTTTTCCAATAGTGGTATTATCCAAACAGCTTTTAGGTCACCATAAACTAATTAACGTGAGAGTTGATACAGTTTAATTTGCTGAAAGACTACAAAAATGTGGACTTGGCCAGCTTAGTAAAGTGTTTGATATTATCAAAATTTACCATTTTAAGAGTCAATTTATAGTTTTCCGACCTCACATATAGATGGTGTTACTAGATTTAAATCCATATGACTTTTACTTAGCCTTAATCTTCCAAAATATTGGTTCTTACCGAAGATAACATCAAAAAATCGACAAAATAATTTTGGATGACCGTAAAATGAAGTTATTCGGGATATCAGGCACTCTAAAGATATCAACGGAACATGTGCATCATATCATTCACGAATACATATCTCGGTATGAGAAAGCTCTGTTCAAAGTGGGTACGGCGCGTGCTCACTTTTGACCAAAACAGCGACGCCTTGATGGTTCGCAGCAGAATTTGGAGATATTCAAGCGTAATAAATCCAAGTTACAGCGTCGGTATATTACAATGAATGAATCATGGCTACATCTTTTTACTCCGAAGTCCAATTCACAGTCATCCAAGTGGACTGCACATGATGATGTCGCTCGAAAGCGTCAAAAAAGGCAACAGTCGACTGGCAATGTTAGGACTTTTGTAATGTGGGATGCCAAGAGATAATTTTTATTGACTTCCCTGAAAAAGAAACGACCATCAACAGCGACTATTACAAAACGTTAATGGGAGGTTTAAACAAAAAACACGCCGAAAAACGGCCACATTAAAAAAAGCAGTAGCAGTTTCACACGCACAACGCACCGTGTAACAAGTCAGTATAGCGAAGCAAAAAACCAGGAATTCGGCTTTGAATTGCTTGTGCATCCACTGTATTATGAAGATCTGGCCCCCAGCAATTACTACCTTTTCACAAGGCTATTTGGTGAATAAAGAGGTGATCGCCGACTTAGAAGCAAAAGACAAATCTTTTGTTGAATAAAATACGAATTTCGCCAAAAAATGTGTTTTACTATGGTAGGCCATGGACTTATCAGTTTACTTGTCTTGTTGTTATACTAGCGATGTCTAGTAAACTGGCAACTACTCATCAATCGTGGTATTGCTATTGTATTGTCAGTTTAACTGATCATATGATTAGAATATCAGCTGCATAGCTCTTCTTATGATGCATACATATTTAAAAAATTTCTACAAATTTCATGGGAACTTAAACATCAAATATAGGTAACACTTCAATAAATTACCAAAGTTGCTCTCCTCGTAATCGAAATGTATCAAAAACTTATCAATTAGATGACAATGTTGCCTTCCTGTGTCTGGCTATCTGAAATAACAAAGTGAAATGCTTAGCTTAAGTAGGATTAAATATATCAGTTCAGGCAAAGTAGCCAACTCTGCTTTCAGTGATCTGCTTGGATCTCCTTCATTTTCAAAGGAAGAATCTGTTGTAATAAATAAATCTGCTTTGCCTTACATACTAAATCAAGGAGGCTTATAAATCCTATCACAGAAGTGCTAATGGTAATTTATTGGTATTAACATATATGTAAGTAGTCTTTGTTTGTGTGTTTAAATTTAACGAAATCAGATACTAATGATGATCAGGATACCTTAATTCAATGCAAGCGCTGGAAATAATTTCTGTAGTAATTTGCTTTGTTGAAATCTAAGCAACAGCTGCAAGGCAGTACAATCTCTAGCAGCTATTTATGAAAGTATTTACATAAGTGTAATGTCTATTTGTGTATGTGTGTTAATGTGTAGGTGCTGACAGTGAGTGAAATGAGCTTTGTTTGAGTAGCAATGCAGAAGCCAAGATACATTCAATTGTTAATAAGAGACAGCTTGGCAGTTTGTCGCTTCGGCAGGTTGGTATTGTCTATGTATGCGTCTGCTGTAAGTGAATTTATATACGAGTGTGTATGAATGAGAAGCACTCATACCAACAGATTCAACGGATAAGTATATAAGTAAACAATACTGTCTGTAAACATAGTCAATTGTGTTTTTGCTACCACTACAAATTGTTGTATTTGTTTTTGCCTTGCTATTGTTACAAGTTTCGTTGACTGAAATCCTTCAAATATCTATCATACATACTACCACGATATCTATTTACAGGATTAGTGGCACCAAACGACCAACACAAATTTAATACCAACAAGCAATCAATGAAATGAGTACGGAATACTTACACAACAACAATAATAACACCAAAAGCGCAAACAACTAAAAATAACAATCACAACGTGCAGATAAGTCAACAATGGCTGGTGAGCAGGTGAATTGTGTCGTTGGCAACGAAAAGTGTGTGAACCAAGAAGTTTAACAAAAGTTTGCATTTAATGCAATTACGTATACGCCATGTATGCCATAGCATGGAACCGCACAATACAATCCCAAACAATGGCCAAACGTAGCCCTGTCTAAAAGTGTGTATATGTATTTGTGCGTAAAACATTTAGCTTAGATGATTTCAGGGCAAAGTATGCAGCAAGCGGGCGGCAAATTGACGAAGACAAACTTTGCACATTAAAATCAAGCGTGAGTGTGAGCAATTACTTGTCATCACTACATGCACGTACATATAATACAAAGATATATATAATATTTACACAGCGGCGTTTATGTATTTATAAGTTGCGGGTAAAGCAACAACACAGTTACTTATAGGTAGGAAGTAGAAAATCATTAAACTGCTTATAGTTCTTCAGGTACGGTTTGAACGTAGTCATTATTAGAATTAATTATTATATAAGAAATCAACTAAATTACCACAACCTTTAATTATTATGCAACTCATAAATTATATGCTTAAATTAGACTTTATTTAGACATAAGAACGTAATATTACAATATAATAGTTATTAAAAGAAGAGGTAACAACACATAATCTATTAAAGAAATAATAATCTTAATGGTTCTGAATATCTAAACTTTAGTTTTAATTTGTATTAGTATTAAGTAAACGCCATGCTTGTTCTATTTGAAGAAAATAGGAATAATGTACAATGCTCTTATCAGTATACGCAATAAATTGCAAGAAAATATAAGTTTTTTTAATAAAAGGAAATTTTATTAAATATATCAATAATAGAATATATTGGTATATTGGCAGTAACATAAACATGAATTCTTGATAAACAAAAAGTGAAAACCCTGACATGGTTTGAACACACATAAGCTGTTTCAAAGTGGCATAAACGTTAACTGAGCACTATTTTTTAGCTCAAGAAAAAGAGACTTAAGATTTGACCAATTGAGTTTGAACGGGAGACCATAGTCGGTTGACAGCGAAATACCCGCAGTAGGACACAATCGTTTCACAATCTTCGATTCCTACAATACCTAATGACTCAAGTAGTGAAAACCGTTATTCAGCAATACCATCAAGCAGTTCTGAGGTTCAAATCAAAGGCTTTTGGTTTGGTTTTTGAACTACTGTATTTGGATATGCTAAATTGTCTGACAATATTTTTGTTTCTATTAATATTGTCATTTTGATTGAGAACTGCAGCCTCGGTATCGATCAGCTCATGTGACTACCTATTACATCTATCTTTCTCTAATATAAATATGAACCCACATAATGTATCATCATCTCTATTATGGCTATTTGTTTATCTTTTCAGACAACATACTAGTTGAGAGTAAAAGGACCCTTACGACTTTTTGTTGTCCTCTAGTTCTTCTCGTTATTTCTTACTTATTTCGGTGTTTAACCTAGTGTACCATATATGCAAATTTTGTTCAGAAGTTTATCTTTTATTGTTTTTACCATATTTGGAAATATACTTAGTAAAATTTTGAAGCTTATGTAAAACTAGTTTCACTAATGTAATTCCATATTTTGTAAACTGCACTGCAGCCTAGCACCAACGCTCAATAGCAGTAAAGTAGTGGGAGCCTAAAGAAGTTAAAGCGCACTTTCTATCACATTAATCCAACGTGATAAGGTTTTTTCTTACGTTTACTTCTGATGAAAAAAGGAGTTATTTTTCGTGCTTCAAACTATTTTTCTAGTCTCTTTTACAAGTAAGCGGAGCAGTTGGTGTAATCTCCTTAGCCGGAGTTTCCAAAAAACAAAATAGTCCTCATTTGATGCCTTCTAAATGGTTTTGAGCTCAATTTCAAAGCTTTTGACTAGCCTTTGACTCAAAAATTTTCTTCAAATGTTTCTTAATTCACACAAATTAAACGAAAATTATTTAAAATTTTATTTTTTTCTTTATAAAAGTTTTTTTTATGACAACGTTCCCAGTTATTTATAAAAATAACTGACTTTCCGACAAATTTTTCTATATTCATGGCTGTAACATTTCTATGTCAAAAGAAAAATTTTGCCTCCTTAGGTATTTAAAGAGCTGCCATAATTTTGCTGATAAATAAATACCAACGCATTCATTTAATTCTATAATTTTCTATTATTGAACAGACGAAGTTTATACAATTAAAAAAATAATAATAATAATTACAAACATTTTTATTACACATCAATAGTTTAAACTCGTAGCCTTAATAACATATTTTTTTGATACTACATCACCATCAACCAAACACCAACCAATATATAAAATATTTGCACATACACACCGCAACTCAATTTAGTATTTTTTCCGTATGCAATTAATTACATTAAAATAAAGCAAACAAATTTTGCATATGCACAAAGTATTATCACGAAATATCTATGTAATTACACTTAAACGCAATTAAGTGTCTAATATTTGCCATCAATGAAAAAATATTTAGCAAAATATTAAAACTACACCAGATAATAAAAACACTTTAACCGAATTCAATTATGGTTTGATAGAAAATTTCATTTACAGTTCACAGGCTTATAAATATAAACATATGCGAAATACATAGATACGGTTAAAGTGGATTCTGCTGCATTTGCCGACTAAAGTTTAATATACGAGACCACGCGCAGGTGTGAAAAAGTAAATAAACTTTTATCAAATCACCCAAACATAAGCAAACATATGGACTTAATTACAAATACAAATTAAATGAAAACAAAAACAGCAGTGTCACATTTGTACAATGAAATCCACTCCTAATCTACATCATTAATTAGCGATTCGAGGTTATTTGTAATGAGTTAGACAATAAAAAAACATTATATTGAGTTTTTGAATTTTAATATATTTCCTATTTAAATGCATATTTTGCTAATATTCGATTTAAAATTTAATCGACACACATTGCTGCATGCTATTAAAGTTTCAGTCTTGGGAATTAAGAAAATTTGAGTTTTGTATAAGGGATGGAAGCGAGAAGCAGGGAATCTTTTGGCAATCAGCCAGTTTCTTCAAAACAATTTAAAAGGAAAATGAAGAAAGAAACTAAAACTGACAAGTTAAGCAAATACCGATATAAAATACCAAGGCAATCGATATCGTTTAGCATCGAAAAAGTCGGCTTTGCAAACATTTTGGAACCTCTATTCGAAAATCATAGCGCTGAAACACCTACGGTTCCTTCAAGTCATTTTGCAACTACGTTATTCACAAGCATTTTTTTCGTAGCTCACATTAATAAAGAACCCTTGATGACATTTACCAGCTTTTTTTTTGTTCTGGTGAGGCACGTTTCTATATAAATGCATAGGAAAGGGGTACAATTTAAATTTCAAAGCACTTTTACACAAGGTTACTACTGTAACTACATGGACAGATTTTTCAGTAAGTGTCATTTTCTTCACACTTTTAGAAATTTAAAAGTGAAAGTGAGTGATTTCAGATCGCTACCTTCCTTATTTGTATTTGCTCATACAATATAAAAACAAAAAAACATTTCATTCATACTTTCCACACGTTTAAAGTTCAAGTCCGACAACCCAAGACAATACGGTATTTTCGCTGATTGTCATTTTTGTTATGCGCAGACCTGTCGATTAAATTTTATGTGAAAATGAAATCAAAGGTAGAAACAATGCAAAAAATTTGCGAGAAAATTCTTCGATAAACTAGTCAACTCTATTGATGTTTCAAAATCATCTCAATAACAGTGTCTGACATTTATACAGTTGAACAAAATCTAAAGCTTTTCAATAGTTTCCAAATAATTTAATTCCAACTCCACAATTGTTACATGGTCGCAGCTTGACTATATCAGTAGCATTCACTAGTGTGAATCGAATTGAAAATTGTTTTTCATTTTTTATGCGAACACATCATTAGGAAATACCGAAACTTATTATGTGTGTTCCACAGTTCCACAAATATTTCAATGCTTATTATGCAACATAATAGGCAACAAAATATGAGCTGTAAATTAATTACCTTGAACTATTGTCATTGCATAATTTATTTATTCATTTGACCCGCGCCTAATACTATGCTGTACTATATGGTAGAAAGTGAAAAATTAATTTACCCGCAAATTTATACCAGATTGAGGTCACAAATAATTTTAATGACAACCAACATTACTAAAGCAACACAAATTGCAACCAGTCACATTTAATATTAATTTTCAAATGGCAAAATATATTTTTTATAACGTAATCTAATACCGCAGCTAATTTTTAGAATAACTAAGCACCCATGTTTGCTAGCCGTAACAATATCAACAAATGTTTGCAATTATGCCCAAATTGCCTAATTAAGTATTAAATTTGTTATTAATAGTATGCTTATGGCATATTGCTAGTTTTTCAAATGAAATTATTTTTAAGTAATACTTATTATGCATAAACTCGAACAAGCTGTGTGTAAAGTAGGGAAATATGAGAGGTAAATAAAAATATTTGCGATTTATGATTAGCTATTTTAAACCATTTCATTAAATGGTTGAAATTTAATTTCAAATCGCACAGCAAACATAATTGGGAAGGTTTAGAGTTTCCTAGAGAACAAATCTGCTTGACACTTCTGTTCAGCTTGCTTCGCAGACTAATTTCAGAATATAGTAAATAAATAATAAGTGAATGAAATGCGAAAATACTTTTTAATAATATTTGATTGAAAATCAAGATAGGTGACATATAAAATGAAATATATAACTAATACAAATATTACTTTTTTCCCGAATATGAAAGGAGGTCATTCGAAATAAATTTACTAAAAACCTTCTAAAGTAATTCTCTTCTGTAATAATTAGTTAAATTATATTGTAAGCAAAATAATAGTAATCTATTTTTGTTCTAATAGAGATAGAATATATCACTGCCAAGACACAATCTCTCAATTGAATATGAAATTAAAGACTTTAGCTTTGTTTGAGTGTCTATTACTGCTTCTACTAAGATCTACCTATTACACAGTTAGAGCTATCTTCAAACGGAATGGTATGTCACGCTATTATGACGCGAGCAATAAGTTATATTTGTACATATATCAGGTTTGCATACCTGGCCATCCACTCATGTCCCACACCAGAAAATACTTGAAATTACTAGTGCATAGAGCAACAAACATGATATATTTGAGTTTTCATAAATTCAATAATATTAAAGCATATTCCATCAACAAAACAGCAACGGAACCTGGGGCATGGAGCATTTAATAATAACCGCTTTATTTAATTGCCGGTAAATATATTATTACTATTACTAGCCCTTTGGCATAACGAGCTCAATATACACAAACAATAAGAGGGGAAAATCGAAAAACCTACATCAATTAAGTTAAGGTTCATTTACTTTTGCTCTGGTATACATTATTAAATGTTTTAACTAGCATATTTATTAAATCTTCTCATTTAATTTTAATTACCTCCGCTATTGCTCTAATTATTACTCGTTTCAACACACACTTGAAAGACAAAAACTATTAATTATGGCATTGAAACACAAAGCATCAGTGTCCATTCAAAACTCGGATTACATAATACAAAAGATTATTGTGTTTTACTCTGAATATGCTGTGTGTATAGTGAAAAGGGAACCCAAACAGTTCGCACACAGAGCCGCCATCGAAAGTTAAAGAGTTTCGGTGAAATATTGAAAATAATTTTAATAACACTTTCAAGCTTAATAAAGTTTCATTAAAAGTTTAAATTAAGATTTTGTTGAAAATACTATCCGTCTTCCAATATAATATTAGATGCTGACTTGCGTTTACTTGACTCACATTTAGTTTCTGTCATTAATCATACGATAGTAGACATAAAATATTACTCTGAAAAGATTGGGAGCAGGATCCAAAAATTTCAACAAAATTCTGTTTTGGGAACGATCCCCGCTATTTGAGAGCCCAGCCATTAGATTGGAATGAACTCCGCTCATCAGCTTGAAAAATTATTTCTAAGTGTCGTTTCGGCCATTTTTAATATGTTGTGATCTGTAACTTTTTTTTCATTGTATACAAATGCATTGTGGAAAGATATACAAAATGCATATGGCACGCCAAAACAACGTTTACAAATTATTAAATTTTATTATCAAAATAATTGTTCTACAATTGCACCTTTTCGTGAGCTTTTGAGATTTTATGTTCGTAATAATCGTTCACCGGTGTCCGCCATTCGTTGAATTGTTGAAAACTTCCAGCTTATGGTTTCTTAACATAATGTTCATACAGCAAAGAAGCACAATATGCCGATTCCAAGACCTACTCAACAATTGGGACTATATCAAACCACAACTTGGCGGATTTCGAGAAAGGATTTGGGCTTGCATCCGTATAAAATTGCTTTCAAGAACTAAAGTTTTTAGACAATCACAAACGTCAAAAATGGGCTGATTTTGCCATGGAACAACTTTAAAACGGCTATTTAAGAAAATCATTTTCTCTGATGAGGTTCAATGTCATCTGAGTGACGCGAAAAATAAACAAAAATTTCGATTCTGGTGCGAAAAAAATCTACAAATTATTAACGAACAATAATTATGTTCACTAAAATTGACAGTTTGTTGTGAAGTGTTTTTGGTCTGGTGAAATCATCGGTGCCTACTTCTTTCAAAATCAAGCTGGTGACATCGTTACTGTCAATGAAGAGCGGTATAGATCGATGATAACCGACTTTTTATGTCCGCAATTGGAAGAAGTTGATCTTGACAACATTTGGTTCCAACAAGACGGGGTTGTGTGCCACACAGTATGTCCAAAAACGAATTATTGCGAGAAAACTTTGGAGATTATTTTTTCAAGAAATTGTGACAGTGAATAGCATCCAGGAATATGTCATTTAATACCATTAGCTACTCATTGTGAGGATATTTGAAGTCATTGGTTTTTGCAAATAAATCAAACTTTAGAAGCCAATATTAAACGTGGTATTCATGACATGTGACTTGATTTAGTGGAAAATTTACTTGAAAATTACCAAAGATATCATATTCAGACCTTCATTCGATTGTTTTTCACAATAAATAAGAAAAAATTTAAATTTCCAATAAATGTTTTTGTTTTAAGAAATCATATCCCTCTTTTCGGAAAACCATGAATAACACGAATTTTTATATACAGATTGAAATTTTCATAATTATATTGTATAATTAACTCTAGCAAACACTGAATTAAATGGCAAACATGTGTGCAAAGGCAATATAATTATTTAGTTAGCACTCACATCTACTTATATTATAAACTCACATGACAACAAGTTTTTGCTGACGGCTCAAAATAATACAAGCTCTGACGAGACAATTATGACAGACAAGCAACAACATTCATCAAACTTTCTCTTAGGTGCGCATAGCAACCAATTTCATTACAAATTTCTATTTAAACATGCATACATACATTGTAATGTTGGAATTAGTTAAATATGAAATTCATTAATACCAATTTTACTGCTTGCATCGGCCTAGCTAGCTCGTGCCAAATTTGTACCGCATTCGAAAACGTCATTTTCGTAACTTACTGACAGCTGGCTGCTGGAGCTGATATACGTAGAGCCAGACTCAATGCAAAATGAAAGATCAGGCAGCCTTAAGTTCTAAGAAGACTGTGTGTTAATTAAATTCCCACGTAAGTTGATTAAATTTTGATTGACATAAAACGCAGACAACTGGGTGGGACTTAACAATTCGTTGAATTATTTAGAAATATTATTGCAGCTATATTTCAGTACTCATTTGATATTCTAAAGAAATATAAGTTCACTTCATTTTTATTACTTTATTGGCAACCATTTTTCTAGTGAAGTCTATTTGACTAATTAGTGCGTTATTGAAGCCACTTTTTGACCAAATTTAGCCCACTTGTTGAACTAAAGTTCAGGGGGCTTACTAAAGGTCGAAGTGATTACATCAACCCCGCTGTTGAAGAGAACAGTGAACGTCCCACAAAAAATGTTGTGAAAAACGGGTTTAGGTAATAGTAAAATAAAGTTGATAGAGTTAGTTGACACTTCAAAGATAACGAAAGAACATTGTGTTCATATAAATATGGTTTTGTGAAAATTCTATGCCAGGTAAGTGTCCATTTAATGTACACGAAAGATATCTAATTAATAACGCGATGGCAAAATTTTTTAGTTCAATTCCAAAAACCAATGAAAACTTCTTAAACTTGAGGACCTCCAGGGACCTGCAGGGACTGAAAAAAAATTAGCAAGACTTTGAGTACTATAATTACTGCCCACAGCTACATTTTATGTGGAATTAAAAAAAAATAGATAAAATAGTATTTTCTGGTAGATTTAAAGAGAAGATAGCAATCGGTTCGGAAGTATTAATATTCTCCAGAATCTTCGTTTCAAACTTGATGACTAACGAAATATTATTTGTGTTCGTTGAAGTACTTTTCAATTTCCATTCAATGCAATCTTGAACAAGCTCATCTGACCAATATCAATTCTAGATTTTAAGGCATTTGTAAATACATCTAAACTTCGACTCAAGAAGTTCTCTTTAGCCCTCGCTCTTTCTCACTTTCCCTATCTCTATTGTTTTCTAAATGAACCTCCATGCGACGAGGCATCTCTTCTTTCTGTTATTATTTAACTATCTTAACAGTTTATTTATAGATGTATTTATATTATTTATGTAACATACATGTGCCTATTTTCCACTTAAGAACCAGTATTCGTCAATTCGACAGCTTGTTCTAAACACCAAATTGGTGGGTGTTGCAAATATGCTGAGCATAATCGCTATATAATATAAATATCTGATAATGTATGCAAAAATATGGCTCAACATTGGAAACACAACCATTTCACGCCTATGAATAATTCATAATATGACAACACACAAATATTCGTGTGGGGCTTACTCAGTGTTTACCATACAATAACAAAGGCTCCCACTATCAAACAATGGCAGCAATAGTAAATTGTTTTGGCAAACTAACCATAACAATGGAGCTAACTTCAAAGTGACGTAAATAATCTATATATGAAACACAAAGAATGAAATGTGCATATGTAAATAATAAACAGCAACAATTGGGGACATTTTTATGAAGAGGGCAAAGTACAACAACCCATTAGGTCATCACCTATATTTTTTTTTTTTTTTGCTTTTTGCTTCGGTGCCAATACCACCACTTAACTTATCCACTTAGGCGTACTTCTTTTGACAAGCACTAGAGATTTCACTGAATTTTAATAAGCTTGCTTAACTCAAATACTCGCCTTGAAGCCTAAATTTATATTCTTGAGCAGAGCTTAAGTTTAAATATGCTAATACTTTGATGCCACGTGGGCTATGGATAAGAACCCACGTATATAAATGCGTATGTTAATAAGTATGTTAAATTTCAATGTTAGTGTTAATGTTAAAGAGATATTCAATGTTAAGTCATTGCTCCACTATTATACAGTTACATTATCGAGTAATGTTAATTGAGAATGTAACCCAGCGGGATAATGGTTCACCGCTTACATTTTTCTTTGAAAAATGCTTCGAAGAAAATTCTATGTAGAATTCTTCGATACCAGGTAATGCATAAAAGTAAGCTATGCGGCTAAATTCTACTGTGTTCATATTTACAAGTCAAGTAGGTACATGAAAAACGACAAATACAAATTGATGGAATAAAATTTATAAGTAAATTTTTTCATTATTTCGTCAAATCATCAAGCAAAAAGTTGGTCGTGATCAGGTGAGCTGCTATTTTAATTAAATATTTTGTTTATTTTTGTGTTTAAACTTAGAATAAAAAATAAAAGAATGTTCTCGAAAAGACATATGAGAAGATTAAATAAAAATGAAGAAAGTGAATTTTACGGAATGGCTGAAGATGATTCTGAAGAGGATGCGGTGAATTGTAGTGAATTTTTCGGAATGGCTGATCATTTTGTATTATATATACGTATATAATATGTATTTAACGTTTTTGAACTATTTCAATTTGTAATAATTCAGTTCAGTTAAACACATTTTGTTATAACAATTTTTAAGTGAATTTCGCATAAAATAAAACCTTTATAACGATTGTATTGAATCTAGTGCATTTTTCTATTTAACAAAAAGTGTGAGTGGCCTATAAGGTGAGTTTTTGTACACATAATACTTATTTTCATACGAATATGCAATTTTTTCTATTGACCTTGGCATCAAAGAATTCTTCGTTAACTGTGGCATCGAAAAATTCATCGTTAACTGTGGTATCGAAGAAATTTCGTTTACTTTGGCATCAAAGAGTTCTTCGTTTACTATGGCATCGAAGAATTCTTCGTCCCTATGTTAAGCGAAAGAGGTGATCTGTTACTTTTCGTAGGACATCGCCGTGTTAATTTTCATCGGTCGGGGTAATCGATACAATCATGCTGCATCGTTTACCTTGCTTGCTTACCAATGGGAGAATTTGGAACTGCTCTGTTATGTGGCGTAAACAGTAGCTTCAAAAGAGTTTAGTCATACGATGTGAAATTCATTAGGTAATAACTTTTTTGTTTGAATAGACATACAGATAAGTTAGTTTTGTTTTCCGGTTTGGTCTAACAAATGCATGTTTGAGTAATACTTGTCTGGCTAGGTATAAGCATTGAATTTTGAAATTTTCTGAACACTTAAATGCACTGAAAAAGTTTAAATTTCAAGCAAAATCAATTCAAATCAGTTAGTTGTGCTAAATATATGTCGGATAGCTTCTGTCAGACTTCCGCTGTCATATGAATCTTAGATTGAAACTGTCAAATGAGTGTGCAAACGAACCTATAACTTTTTTTTAAATCACTTTCATATTATCAAGAACCAAGCGAATATGTGCAGGAAGACGCTGTGTTGAATCATGCTCGATCAAAGATGGAAGACGAAGAGCTTAAAATCTACTCTACTCTAAACTTTGTTTTAATAAAAGATCTTGTACATTAAATACAGCTACGAACTCAGACCACAGTGTTTTCAACAAAACTGTTTCGTAAATATTTAAAGCTTTCTCAGCAAAAACTAAAAGCGATCGAGTATATTTACTTCATAAATACAGCGAATTTATATTTTCCGCTTCGGGAGGCAAATTCAAACTTCTTAGGAATCGTCTGATATGAACATCTCATTCCTGCAAGTTTTGACCAACGTTTGCAGATTCTATGACACTTGTTTGATAAAGTCTGCAGACATTGCAAGATCAAACGGAACATAAGGGCACACAACTGCAAAAGCACCTAATAATGTACTTGTGTGCAAATTTCTTCCACAATCCAATCCTTACGAATACCACTTCCCACCAGTAGTTACTAGTTTTGCTAATTTTAAATCTTTCTGCGATTGCATATGCTCTGTGACAAATAATGACCACATTGAAAAGTGATTGCTTAGCGACAGTCAAAATCACTCAGTTTCTCCTCTACGCTTACATAATTATAATCTACTGCACTTGTAGCTGACATTGTGGTTACTTTGGGCAAAGTTAAGTTCTATTGTCAAGCCGTATAAGTTTGTCTCATTGGCGTCCTTGGCTGTCACCACATTTCATTTACAGTTCCATCAAAATTATTAAACCAAAAAGCAAAACAAAAAAAAAAAAACGCAACAACAAGAAAATTAAACGCAAAATTGCATCTACACATGTACATAGCATACATATGTACATTGTTGCATATAGGTAAGTGGCAGTTAGCTTGAAGATTGACGACGCATGCTTTTACTGTTGCTGTCAGCTACAATTTGTTGCAGGTTAACGCGTGCTGCACGTTTTGTGGCGCAACCACAACCGTGTTGCGATGGACATCAAAGCTGAGACCGCACACACCGACTGTTGAACGTGACAGGCCGCAACGCTCCGCATACCGATACTTCGACGCTGACGTGACGGACGATAAATAGTGAATGGGTAAAAGTTGGTCCACTTGGCGAGGCTGTGTGTCGCCAAATTTACTTGGTCCCAGCAGTTTGATAACAATTTGAGTTAATGAGCAAAAAATTCGCATATATAGTATACACATAGAGGAATATACATAAGTAAATATGTCTATATATGTATGTAGTCGTAAATAAGCAACCGTACGTAAATATAAAGTGCTTTGGTGTGGACGACATACACCCCTCCATCTTCATCTCTTCATGGGCTATCGAAGTGAAATGAAAGACAAATATAATTTGATTGCGTTTCTGTACTGGAAAATTGCTTTGGTTGCGGTTATGAGAGTAGAACTTGTTTTTACCGAAAATAATTCCACTCGCAATTTCATTTGACTTTCACATTGCACACTGCGGTACTTTCGTGAATTTTTTCTTCGCGTTTCGTATGAAGTGTAGTTGAGTTATTGTTTAGTAGGTTAACAGCTTGATAGTTTAGGTGGAGTTTCATCAAAAAGTATGGGCAAATTAAAAGTTTTTAAAACAAAGTTTTTATAAAAAAGTTTTAACGGAATTAGGTTTACGTCTGTAATTGAGGTAAGTGTTTTATGGAGCAAAATGACAACTGAGCAATGAAGAAATATAAACATTTTGAATAAAAAAACCTTTTGTTTGTTTTATTTGTCTTTGTTTGTAAATTTTTTTTTGTTAAAAAAAAGAAGCTCAAACTCATCTGAACAATGTGATACAAAGGTTACCAATATTAAGGAGCTTTAAGTTCCAAATGTGTTGGTAGAGAACATTTGTTGCCCTCATAAGGTGTGCACCGATTTACAATTTAACCGAGCATCTTTTTCTCTGAAAGAATCATCGGCATATTTCTGTACGTAAAACGAATTAAATAAAATACTAACTAACGTACGCAAAATGAATTATACTTGAATATTGCCCACCCTTTTCGAGTTTTAATGACAATGTTGAAGAATACGTTATGGAAAATGAAACTCTCATGTCAGATGCCTCCCTTCAGCAGCATTTAAATTGAATTCTTCTGCGATCTTCACATGGTTGCTCAGCTACTTCCGCGCAAACAGAGCAATAAGCGCTCTAGGTGTATTGCAAGCCACACAATGCAATTCGCTGAGAGAAAAATAACATAAGCTTTGCATTTGTAGTTTCTTCATTCCATATTGTTTTTGTTGTTGTCGCACAGAATGTTGATTGCATGCATGTCAACAGCGTCGTTGCGTTGATGGCAATTATATGAGCGAGACATCCCAGCGGCTGTGTGAGTTACATCAAAAGAAGCACATGAATGTATTTGAGAAGACAAAGGAAATGAAATAAAATCAGAATAGAGATATTTCTCGGATAAAGATCTTTAATTGTAATGCAATATTTGTAATATTTACAAACATAGCGATTAATGCCGTGTATTTTGAACACGCAAGTGGCATAAAGCGAGCAGACTGGTATAATCGAGCGGAGGTATGTAGTAGCGATCAAAGGCGCAGAGATTAATTTTGCCTAATACAATATCAATGCATCGATTCTTTGGCATAATTGCAAGTAAACTGATCCCCGGAAACTAACTTTCCTTTAATAAAGCGGAAGACCTGATAATATTATCGAAATAAATTTACGTAATAGAAAAATATATTGGCTTAAACCTTGCAAAAATCAAAAATGTGGTCTTTGGAAATGAATTAAGAACCCGTTTTTGGGCGGAATTGTATTAATTTATAGAGGAACTTACTTAGCTTTTAAAATCCAGCTGAATACCCCAAATTATCCTTTACAATGGGTATATTTATCATATCACTGTTGTTGGAAAATAACTATTTTTTCTAACTAACTTTCGTTTTTTAATAAATCTGCTTTATAAACTAATTTAAACAAATTTAAAATCGTGCATACCCCTCGGATAAACACAATCGGAAATTATATTTAAAGCACCTTTCAAACTTTGAAAATATACATACTATGTAAAGGTTGTAAAGGTGAACTAAATGCCTGTTAGAATTTACCATCGAAGTATGTAATACACATTTATCAATTTTTATGAAAGTTTCAACGTGCACATGACTCCTATTTCCATTGTCAGTATGTCTAACATGTGCATGCGAACGAACCCTTTATCTCGAAATTTTGGTGTATTCTTATACTACTTCCCATCGAACAAACAAACCTAAAATTCAGTTTAATTAATTTACCGTTTTATCGCCAATGTATAGATTTTCATGTTTGTCTGCTCTCGTAATCGTATACTGGTGCTTGAAAGCAAACGGAAGGGAGCGCATGTATACTATACATAGTATGTGAGTATATTTGGGTGTCCGTTATTTCCCAAGTAGATATTTTTTGTTGCAATCGGCGGCTGAAATTTCAGTTTTTGTCCTAAAACTAAGGGTACAAGCCTTTTATTATCAATTTAAATCATATATTTTATATAGGAGTTTTTGATTTTTTCCAATATCTTTCATCTCAAAAGCAGGCAAATCTACAATTTTCAGAAAGTTAATTTGTATTTAAAGAGCTTTTCGTTCTACAAAAAATTTTCAAATGTTTTTTTCATAAAAAATTTCCTCTAAAAGTCATATTCATAGAGTACACCATGTCGTATGAGCAACACAAAATGTGTCATTTGTATGATTGCCCAGTTCATTTGATGTACAGTATAACTTTAACTGCGTATAACTTTGAAAGAAAAACTTGTATGGAGAAAATTATTAAGACTTCTTTGTATACCGGTAAATTTTTCATTAGAATATTGCTTTTTCGAAGTTTTAAATTTTGTTGCCTAATGCAAAATTTCTAACAATCCAACGTTATAAACATGGAAAAAGAAATTTAAATTAAAAATAAAAATAAAAAGTTTGTTTACGTTGGATCCTTATTTTTGAGACAAAAACTGAAACCTCAGAGGCATTTGCAAAAGACCAAATAATTTAGGACATAACGGACACCCTACTGTAAACACACATATCTACGCACATAAGAGAGAGTGTGAGTAAGAGAGAAAGTTTAAATGGACTCGTTTATGTATATAGCAAGTGCTAATATATGTTGGTGCCGATTTACAATAATTAGGGTGATTAGATGTAGTTGCCCAGAATTTAACCCAGCTCAACCTTTGTTGTTATTGTATGGTCCGATGAGTGTATATTTTGACAGTGTATACATATATGCACATAGGTATTTGAAATGGAAAATGCTTTCTATATTAGAAAAGTTTTAGTTGAGTAAATGCTGGGGAATTTTGCGCAGCTAAAGTTTTCATTAAAAATGTAAATGCGGTTTAGTTTAGAAATGTGTTAGATAAAAAAAAAACAAAAATACATTGTCCAGAGTGGGTGTTAAGTAAAAGCATGTTATTTTTAAAAACAACCTTGCACTCGACAAAATCAACGTATGTAACCGTTAACTCTAGCGGCTTTGTGTGGGGATACAAAAGCAAGACCAAGCAGGCTAAGCACATCATACCTCTATAAGCGAGATAGAGGAGAGCTTTCTGATTAGAAACAGAAAAGTCACAACTCTCAGAATAGAAAATGGCAAACAAGAACACTTTGTTCTTAAAGAAAATTTTCAAATTTCATGTAATAAAACTAAGATATTTCACATAATCAGAGTAACCGTGAAACCTAGCTTTATAGAAACTTTGTTTTTTCTCTCTCCTTTTAACTCAATTTTCTACATATAGCACATGTATATGTAAAAACTACGGTAACTTTAAGTTCTTTGAAACAAATTTAAAAACACAAGCATTAGCAAGTGAAGGAATGTGAAGTCGCCCCGCTTGTTTACCGAAGTCTCACGGCTTGTGCCTGGGTAACTGCGGTAAAATCTACACCTGAGTTAGAGTGCACAACATTAAGCAGCCACACATTTGCATGCATATTTAAATATAATTACCTTAGCAACCCCATTATACTCATATGCATACAAACTCATTAAAAACACACGAAAATTTTTCACTACCAATCCCAACCTCCGGCGCGCAAGGAATGCGAAAGGAAAAAACAATAACAAACAGCAGCTACTTGACTTACGAAAATCACTGGTTGTGTGCATGGGCGGATTTGTGCGCACCGCTGCGCCGCTGCGAAAATTCTTGTCACGTTTTATGCGCTCGACCACATTCGTCTTATGTACGGCCACGCCATCGGCACCCCAGGGTGTAATTTTCACTACAAAAACGTGCCTGGTTGGTGATTATCGCACACACACATCGACGAACTTAGATGCAAATACACGTATTTAAGTATATGTGTGGTACATGTAGAGAGTATATACCACAAGTAACTACTCGTGCATATACTGACTTCAAAAAAAAAACGAAAGTGTTAGTGGAGAGCAGCGCGCAGACTTCAATTAAATTTGTCTGAAAACTTGACAAACATTAGGAATATGTACTTGTGCGTGTACTAGTGCTTATGTGCTTCTTTGTTGAATCAAATCATCTATTTATGAAGTACTTTACAACTAATTGGAACCATAAGTCGACCGCCGCCTTCTCTGGCATGTTTTCCATTGATAGCTGTTAGTGAAATGTCAATTGTCAGATTGCGGTCAGAAATGTACCAGTTATATACTAGTTGAGAACGTTGTATATATTTAACTTTTTTAGGTCAAGTCCTTATCATTTTTATACAAAAATTGTATGCCCTATCTTCTGTTGAAACCCAGATCTATGCAAGATGTTTCTTTTAGTATAAAAGTAACCAGTATTTCCTTCAAAACTGGTTTCATATTTCCTGTGGGGTGGCTTCACCTACCCACACAGTGGCAAATGAAATAAAGTGTGCGCGTCAAATTCTGAATTTTAATTTTACAAAAAGTAAACGAACTTAAGCCCGCAAAATAAAAGTCATGAATATTGTATACAAAATGTGTTGCTTACTTTGCAAATTGACTTAGTAGTTTATTTATGTTGTCAGACGGCCATTCGCGAAATTAAATCAGCAAAAACAAAGTAAGATTATTATTTTTTATTTTAAAGTAGTCGCAGAAATATTTTAGCATAACATACTTATTTTGCAGAAAACTTTTGCTCACAATATCAAATGTATTTGAACTAAATATATGACCTCAGACCTTTAAGCAATAATGTGATATATGACGTCTTTCTATCCGTTTTTCTTCCATGCAAGCAATAATTTGGGTAGAACTTTTTAGGTATACTCGTATTTATAGAACTATGGGGCTTAGCAACTCCAAATCAGAATCGTCGTTCCCGGAAAGCATAATCTTGGTCAAAAAAGTTTAAAGAACTTTTTAATATTTTAGATCTTTCTCATAATAAATGTGATCAATGTCAAGATTTGTTGTTGCTAGACTGATTTTAATACAAATATTTGGGATATAAAGCTGAATGATGTACGAAATTAAATAAACACGTGATCTATGGTATATGCTAAACAAATATAAAAAATATTTTAATCGATTTACTATTTCTTAACCCTTACTTATACAAGGTGCGTTCCAAAGTAAATAGGACTTTTTGAATCTGGCGTCATCTATATGTCGAGTAGTGCGTTAGAATATCTTTATCGATTGTTCAGTGAGAATTTCATGATATTTTACTGATTGGAAGCGAAGTTATTGCGTTTTAAGCGTCAGTATGTTTGTGTTATCGGTACGAAAATGAGCTTCGAACAAAGAGCCAACATCAAATTTTGTTTTAAAATTGGTAAAACTTTTACCGAAATGTTGCAATTGATGAAACAAGTTTATGGCGATGATTGTATATCCCGTAGCACAGTGCACGAGTGGTTTCAAAGACTTCAACATTCGAAAGACGATTGTTTGACCAAAAATCATATTTTAACCACTAACCACTCCCCGTATTCACCTGATATGGCACCGTGCGACTTTTTCCTTTTCGGAAAATGCATTTGTCTATGGGTGCCCGCAGAGTGGACGCTTAAAGCCGAGCCGAGCGGAAATTCACGTGTTGCGTAAATGGGAAAATGTGCTCGGCTCGGCTTTAAGCGTCCACTCTGCGGACACCCTATGAATGGAAATCGTTATGCAGACGTAAAGGCCATTCAAAAGGCTTGCATCGGCATACTGGCGAACATACCGACCAACGAGCTAAAACACTCGTTCGACATGCTTTTGGACCGTGCAAAAAGCTGTATTGAAGCCAAGGGAGACTATTTTGAATAAAATAAATTGATTTTGCCGAAAAACCTATTTTTTTTTTTTTTAGTCCTGTTTATTTCGGAAAGCTCCTTGTGTGTTTTATTTTAATGTTTCTCCATACATTTTATGAGATATTATAACTTCCATTCACTGTTGCGTTTTCATAGTATATTGCCTGTTACTTTGAAGTGCTTAAGTTGATCTATGACATGCAGTTAGTGGGTCATATCCCAATAAAAAACATAAACAATTCAAAATCAATCTTTTTGGCACCCCATAAATTACACTACCCTTCCGAGCAACGGTAAATAAATGCACCCTTCCAATTACTTACAATAAATTTCCGTTTATAGACTTTCATGTTTTCACTTGTGTGCAAAAGACAGTTTGAGTTGAGTAACAGCTTTTCGTTTACCACAAAGTGAAAACGTTTCATGCTTTCGCTCACCTTGAAGAATTCATGCACTAACTAACTAGTCAATTGCATAAACAAATGACAATATAACGTGACAATAAAAATACGCATGAGCGTGCCGGCGAATGAAAGCAGCGAAGAAAGCGCCATTGCGAAAATCTGAAGTGTGTGAATGTTATTTCCAGCACACCACCTTCTCATGGACGCAGCGCCAACCGACGGCACTCTCGCATTGCTCATTCATGCAAATTCAAAGCAACTGGCGTTGTCAGCAATAACGACTGCCGGCACAAGTTGCTCGTCAGCACATTAGGCATTTATGATATTCAACACATTCTCATAAATAATTTCTCGTTGCTGCAAGAACGCACAGTTAGGCAGCTCGGCAGTTTGGCGTGGGGGCGGTGGAACGTCCATGTGTTGATATTTTAAGTTGGTGTGTCGACAGAGCAATGCATTTTTATTAGTGGCTTGTTTTAGTGACAAAGACAACGTGTAAGCTGAGGTGTCATAAATGGCACTGTGGTTAATTTTAAATGGCGAAAGATAAATTGCGACAAAACTACACCATAAATGTTAAATGACGAATGAATTATGAAAGCGAGTACGCGTGGAGCTGGAAAACAGATTTGTTGCCCTCTTTGAAGCGACCGCTGTGAGGGATAGAAGACAAAATGTTCTGAATTTAGCTAAAGCAATGATTTTTCGAGAGATTTGTACTGATTTGTACTTACCTTTGGCGTGAAATAGTTGGCTTTAGTTTATGAAGACGGAGAAAAGAGACGACAAAAGAATCGTGTTGTATTTTAACTCCCCTGCTTCAGAGGGGCAGTAGTATAATCTTTGGAATATAGAACGAAAAATACGGATACAGATAACTGAAGCCCACATTTATCTCAATATTTTGATTAAAATTTCCTAAGTTTATTGGCGTAGACATCGCTAAGCCGGTTATAGCCGAAATTACAACAGCGCGACAGTCTTTCAACCTTTTCGCTTTTTGGCGCTAATTAGAAATGCCTCGCGAAGCCACGTCCTTCTCCACTTGCTCTTGCCAACGGAAAGGAGCTCTCTCTTTCTCTACTTATCCTGGCGGGTACTGTGTCGGATACTTTCAGAGCTGGAGTGTTTCCATCCATTCCGACAACATGACCTAGCCAGCGAAGCCGCTGCTTCTTAATTCGCTGATCTATGTAATTTTCTTCGTATATCTCCCACAGCTCATGGTTTTATAGACTTCGGTACCCGCCATTGACTATGCGCCAAAGATCACAAATCGACTCATATGATGTTGTGATCGTCTATTCCGCTGCATCATATACCTAGACAGTTTTGCTTTTGGCCGGTAACCTATGTACCGGTTACTTGCCTTAACCATGCGAAACTTATATATGAAATTTGAGCCTGAAAGCTGTTCTAAAACTCCGCTCTTCATATACATAATTTTGCTGGAACTTTTACTGCTTTCTGCACTTGCTTCCTGTGGTACTTCCTAATTATTTCAATACTTCAACAATCGTAACCAAGCCAGTCTTTATCTGCGCACGACACACCTCACCTATTTAAACCATTCGACACGTGTGAGTATGTATATGTGTGTATACTCAGGCATAATACGCAGACATTTCATTTAACACAACTGAGGCGATAGCTGTCAGGGTTGATATCATTAAATTGAGTTCTATGACTTTTCACAGCTGCGGGAGCATTCGTAAATATGCTGCAAATGAATGCACAGATAAAAGTGTGAATTTATATACATATATTCGGTTATGGATATGTTTTCGCATGTACTAGTCACAAGTTAAAGCGCCATGTGACATAAAAGGACGGAAGTGAAAACTTGTTGCGACTACATAATGCAGCTACCCCCGAGTCATACAGAGATAAATATATGAAAACAAAACTAACTGCGCTCGAGTGTTATGCCACATGCTTTGGTACACTCGAAGTGAATGTCATTATCCTTTAGCAGTTGAGGTTGACTTTTAGAATCGAAGTTGATACTTTGGCATATCGTCACTAAAGCTGCAGGGCGTGAACAGCAATCAACGCGTCTCCATGTGTAAATATCGGTGGTGTGTGTCTGATGGTGTGCGCTTCCCTCACCAGCCCCTTGGCAGTATTATTGCAACTGGCACGCCATAAAGCCAAATTGTTGTCAATCTAAACAAAATTCAGCAGCTGCAGCGGCAGCAGTACTAAGGACCAGTAGGACTCTATACACAGTGTTGCTGTTGTTGCAATTTCGCACTGTTCTTCAGCAAACGCCATGCATTCAACACTCACTATTCGATGCCTGTGGATGACGGCTGCATCTGCAAGTCATCAACTTGCTACTTTGCCACCGAAACCGCACTTATTCTTCACTTTTCTTCCAGACACAGCTTCTTCCACCAGTTATGCTGCCAACACACCACAGTTGATAAGCGCAAATTTGTCTCAGCCATATTGCCAACAAGTGGAAGAACTTCCCGTTCTTCTTGCTCTGCGCCGCTAGCGTCTTCTAATGTTGCATTTGTGTTATAGTCGGTCGTGTAGTCGGCGCTTGTGCTGCGCTCTCTGTATTATGTTGTGTTTTTTTTGTGCCTGTTGCAGCGTACAAAATATTTGCAGCACTAATAAAAATGTTTACCAGCTGCCAACATGCAGTGTGGCGCCACCATTGGTGGCAATGTGCTACTGTTGTAGCAATTTCATGCGCTGTCGGCAAGCTGTTGACGCCTTTGACGTTACTGTCGACACCAACGATGTATTTGACTGATCTAAGACCGAGACGTGGGGCGGCAAAAAGCGGGCAGTTTACAACAACACGGCTGCAGTATGTGCCATAAGTTTTCGCTGCTTCTTTTTCAGTTAGTTCTGCTACTTTCTTAGCTTTTATTTTGCCACTTGTGTATTTATGTTATGTTTTTCGTTGCTTAGTTGAAAGGTTGCTGTAGTCATTGTCATTGTTGTTGTAGTTATTGTTGTTGCATTACACTCAACTGACACATGTCACTGCCATAATGAACCTAATTTGTTTGCGCCAACGTCGGCACCGACATTGTTGTCAGCTGTATTCTTGTTTGTGTGTTCGTTTCACATCGTAAATCGACAGAGAAAATGCACCAAGTACATTATGTAATAATTAGAAATGATTCTGCGTAGCCTTTAAAGTGAAATTTTGTGGATGCCTCTAATTCTGTTCAAATTTTTTTATGTATGTGATTAAGTGTGGTAGTAATTCGGAAACATACTTAATTAGGTAATGATAAGAGATTACGGTATTCGGCGTCAAAATTAATTAAGTTAGCTTTTTTGTTGAAAATTTAATTACTATGGCAATCCTGTGCTGTGACACCCTGATATTCCAAAATATGGTATTGGTCGATGAAAGTTAAAATGACGCATTAAGATATCGCTAAAATATGGCGCCATCAAAAATTTGTTGATTAAGTGAAAAAGTAGTGTTGTCAACGTATGTGTCTTCTGAATGTAATACCATGTTCAGACCGCAAATTTAAAGGGATTAGATTACATTTAATTACATTCACTAATAAGCCCGTTCTCACTGCCTTTGAAAAGAACTGTTGTTGCCATTTAAGAATTTACATCGCTCAATATTTATCAAAAGAAAGCATTGTCATAAAGTATTTTGTAATAAAAGCCCTTTTATTTTAAATATTTTCCATATAATTGAAATAATGGACGCAATTTTTCATTTGGGAAGTCGATTTTCAGGTGAAATTAGATTCTTTGCTCTAAAAAAATTTTGTTTTTTTTACATTTTTTCCCCTTTTTAGTGTCTAAATCAGCTTGGATAATGCAATAGATTTCCAATGCTGACAAGTAGATGGCGCAAAATCAGAGTCGCACAGAGAGATTTAGCGTGGATCAGTTTCAAATCACTCCGATGAAGTGATTTTAAACTGTAATTTTTGTTTGGCGAAATCTTGATAAATTTATAAGTTTAGTGGGATAAACCACTCAACCGCCGAAATCGTGTGATTAAGTGTCGGTTAAAAAATCGAAGAGAACAGCTTATCAACAATCACTCAGTTTTACACCCAGTGATTTCTGTGTGTTCATCTTCGACAGGAAGATCATTGCCAGGGGGTAAATTTGAATTTTTTTTATTAATCGAATTATGGACATTGTGCGGAAAAATGTTAGGTTTAATCATCTGTACACTTTATTCTCATTATTTATTTTGCTCTCCTTCCAGCTATGAGCCCTAAAACTGGCAAGTAGTGGCTGTTACAATGATCCTTCTTCAACTGATTAAGTGTGATCTCCGCGATTTCCGCTGTTCAAATATAGTACAAAAGCTTACCTAACCTATTGATTATAGCATAAGATCATAAAGTCATGTAACCAGTTTGTAGTGATTGAGGTTAAGGTTTACTATGAGAAATTATAATGAATATCTCATCGTTTCCTTAGACAATTTTGTGACCCCATGTAAACTATATGCGAAACACTACTACTTTTTCGACAGGCAGATTGTAATAAAGTGCGAATTATGTGGATAATATTTTACGTAAAATCCTAATCGTGTTTACCTTTTATAAAGAAAAGCCGTCTCCCTTAATTACCAAGTTCGCTTGGGGCAACCATATAGCGAAGATTTAAAATTATCAGTGAAATTATTGTTCTGATCGTTGAAAGATGCCATAATTTCCATTTCCTGATTGAAGTTAGGTACAGAACTTTTAAACTACTAACTGTTGAAAATATTTTCAGTATATGTAACACGTCCGTACAACTAAAACACCAGCAAAATATGCCGTAGTGAGAATGTGGGCTGACCTATTTTACAAAAGAATTATTATTAATTTACCTTTGTTCTCATATTTATAAGTGTATTTCTTATGGAACGCGTTTGCCACTGATTCTCTGTAATATACTTACATACAAATACACACACAATATATCGCCATGTAAGTGCTGCGTTTCATTTAGTTTCATATTTTATTTATTTATGTACTCATTAACCTAAACTGGAGAGTATATTCCCCAAACACTTAATAGAAAATCAATAATAATA
Source organism: Bactrocera zonata (assembly GCA_037783105.1). NCBI lineage: Eukaryota > Metazoa > Arthropoda > Insecta > Diptera > Tephritidae > Bactrocera > Bactrocera zonata. Next base: position 2,200,046 of record JBAWJQ010004226.1, on the reverse strand, counting down.
ATCACTTTAAGAGCATTATATCACACTACAGTTTCCACTTACGTTCTGTCTTCTCAACACATATAACGGAGATATGAAAACACATATGATTTTCGTAAACGAAGCAAATCGAATAAACTGATTTTTGTTTATTATTACGTTGTCAAAAAAGTCTTGCAGTATTTTTATTGAACTTTCAATTGTTCATAAAATTGGATAGAATAATGCGATTCAAGTCAAATATGCGCCGTTTTGTTCGGTGACGCGTTCCCAACCAGATGCCAACTTCATAATGCCCGTCTCATAGAAGCTCGCTTCCCTATTGGCAAAAAACTCGGAGAGCCAATTTTCACAGGACTCTCTTGTGGCAAGACTTACCGCAAGACTTTTTTGACAACCTATTATTTCTTTGCTTAAATTATTTATTAAAGCCAGATGAAATCTCATAAAAAAGCAGAACGCATACGTCTATATAAATTTATTATCCTTGCCAGTACTGGATTAATATGCTCGCAGTTTATTAGAATCCACAGCCTTGCAAAGTGTGACAGGTGTTGCCGTGCGTAGCGAATTTATTAATGTATAACAATGAAATTAAATTAAGAGAAATTAATATACGGGAGCGGTTTCACTTGGCATATAATGAATGAGCATATGCAAGCAGGCCTTTCGTTGGCGGTAAGTAAATAAAAACATCAGCAAGCCTATTTATAAAGCGCTGCCATTAAATGAAACGATGTCGGTAATGATACACTGAAAATATTTATGGCGAATGCGCCGACATATGTGCTGCGAGTATATGATTAAATGGAATCGAATTGAAGTCTGATGAAATCTGTGAAAAGGAAAATTTATGGTGCCATATGTAAACAAATAATATATGTACACAGTATTAAGTGAAGCCTTTTTTCACGGACTATGTAAATAAAACAGGCGTACGTGGAAATGTTAAGTACGTGAATACCTGTCCAATCGTTCTACGTTTAATTGCTATATGGGAAAAGTCAGATTTACGATTGAGTCCATGGATTGCGGAGCAATAAAGAGCGCTTCCATCCACAGCCGTCATTTCTAGAGAAATTCTACCTGCTTATTCTCAAACCTTTCTATTTAATAATCTTGGATGTATTCAATTTCCTTAATTTATTATCTATTTTTAATGATATAATCGTAAACTACTTCATTATCCGTTAAAGCTAAGTGAAAGGTTATACTCACTCTAATCAATCGTTTTCATTTATCTTGCATTCACTCTATCACTTCCGACATACTTGTACTTACCTGAAGGCCTACAGTTGCGAGCAAATACAGGCAAAAATTCAGATATTATACTCCAGCAGACATACCAACACGCATTTCCAGGAAGGTTTGCATAATTTTGTGAGCACATAAAACCACAAATGATGTGCCAACATGTACTCATATGCTTTGGCCTTTTTAATAGAGGCATGAACATTAATGATCACATGCAGGCAAAAACGCAAGCGATACGCACCTGGCATATTTTAATAACTTAACACGTATGAAACAGTGCGTAGGCACATGATTAATACACACACCCATTAATATCCACCTCCATCTACATACTATATAATTACAAAAAGCAATTATACATCAATGCACACGAACGCTTGAACTTACTCACAATCGCTGGCAACGTATCAATAATCATTTTCAGAAAATAATAACTTAGCATAGCGTATTACACAAAGTACTACCATATAAGCCTGTGTATGTGTGTGGGTATGTGCTGTGCCTTTGACGTCGTTCGTTTTGTGCTGAAGGCAAATGATGCCACACTGACTGCAGCTGACGTCAAGCTGCTTTGCGCTGGCATTTTTATTTAATTGACTTCACATTCTTATTTCTCGCTCAGTTATTTGCACAGCAATAATATTGAAGTGAATCGCATGCCAATCAATAAAAGATCCATGGCGCTATAGGTGTGCACAGTCATTTATAACAGTGCTAAAAATATATTATATACATATATACACATAGTATATAAGTATAAAGGTGCTTATATACATACATGTATGGATGCTTGCGATTTACGCTAACGACCTAAGTCGATTATAAATCTCATTATTGGCAATTAAAGCGCTCAAATGTCGACCTGAGAAATGCCGCGGATTCTGTGGAAAGCAAGGACTCCTGGCCGCATGAGTGGTGGAACGCTTGAAAAAATATGGTATGAATTATTTAATGCGCGCATATACCAGTTATAGATATTGCAATTCGATTTTCTGAGGCCAGTGTTTGAATTGCACGAAGTGCGAGAAATATAAGAAGTACGAAGGTTGGCATTGAGAATGTCAGTGGGCTCAGTAATAAGAGGCTACGCGGCTTTAAATCGTTTGTGAATGACTTATTCGTAGAATGTGGAAAGAAATTATTTGCAAAGCTCTTGCAAAAGAGTTGCCAACTGCATAGTAATGGCTTGGTTATGAATGTATTCAAGTTTCACTACAGTTCTGTAACCTAGGGAATTCACATATAAATTTTAACTAATTCCTTTTCTTCTTTGAGTTTTCTGTGAACTCTAATAGCCTTTATCTACAAAGCCTTTATCTACATGATCCGGCAACTTTTAGGGCTTTTACTTTAAAAGACAAGCGGCTTTCAACGTTTCAAATCGTAATCTCTTTTCTGATGAAGTCTAAACAATTAGAACACATAAGTAAGTTCTTCAATTAAACACACTGAACAGCTGCTTGAAGCGTGAGTATATAAAGTGGGTATATTGTATAAAAGAGCTTGCCACGCTTTACACAATTTTATTGCCTCATTCAAGTCTCTCTTTATATCCACGACTTTTGTGAAAGCATTTTTAAAGCAAATGAAATTGCCTTCTTATTTTAGATCTTTTGTTTTCTCACACAATCCTACTCAAACTCGGCAGTCTGCTATTAGTTTACGTTTTTTATTCTACTTATTTGAAATAAATTTTACGCCAAATTTAATTGCTCATTTACTAGCTATTCAGCGCGTGAGCTGCAGTCAACGACGACCGCTCCCAGCTGCCATTATTCACCGTCTTCATTACCTATGCTGCGTTTGCTACCCACCATCCGCCACAACAACAGCGTAGGCTTTCCTTTGAATGGCAAGTTTAGTTGGGAAATTAAAAAAGGAATCCGTAAAAAAAAAATTAAATTAAAATAATTGCCAATGATTGCAGTTAATTGGCTTGGTATTTTGCAACATTAAACATTTTTTCACATTAACATACGAAAATATATAACTTCTTATGAATTCAGCGCGGACCTCTGTCAGCGGCTCTTCCATTTCCTACTTAATTTGCTGGCAATTTCAAACTGGCATAAATTACTTACCCTCGTTTTAAATGAAGTCTTTCAGTAACGTGAATGGCGTACGTGCGCAAGTTGCTTGAACTCACTTAATTGCGGTAAATTTATTTTACAGAGCTGGAGTAAATTTGATTAGAAATTTTGGAGTGGCATGCCATTGTACAAATGCTAATATATTTTATATTCAGTGCCTCGACCCACAATAGTTGTTTTACTGTGTCAAGTGACACTGCGTTAAACCGAGAAATCTTTGTGAAGTGTTTTCGAGTCTGACGATTTATTTGACACTGACCAATGATTCGACTAAAGTGACCCTCTTCACTGGGATTTCTACCATTAATGTTTCTTTGGAATTCCAGCGCTGAACTGCTTAGGTAGAAACTTTCCTTTGTCACAGTATAGTAAAGGAATATATAATTAAATATATACTCATTTATACCGTCTTCAAGCAAATGGTCAGCAAAGTGACTAAGTTGACTTATTTTTATATTAAATAGTTTACTTACTATGTATGGAAGAAGCTATGAGAACCAGGTTTGCCTTTTCTTGGTCGGAAAATACCGAAAGTGACTCCATGCTGAGCTCAGAAACTTATTAGCAAACAGTAAACAACTATTGCGCAGAGTTCGATGGGCTCATAATAAGCAAAATGATGAAGGCTAAGAGAGTTGGAGCAGAGGAGAAACCAAAAAAGGATAGCTTTACGTTGCAGTGGTCTAAATAATTAAAAACGAAGTAGGTCGAAGTGGCTTTCATGTTAACTTCAGCGCTGTAATTGTTTAGCCTGCCAAGGTAATTGGTGATTTTTTAGTGCTCCTAAAGAAATAATTAACTCTTCTTTTGCAACTTCTAGGAGTTATAATGATATTTAAGAGCAAAGTTGGCGATATATGAAAAATAACAATTTCGTAAGTTGAATAATTATTTACAATTTATATTTCAAAATTATGGTCTGACGCACTGGTTCAAACAACTCATTTTAAAAAATATGAGTGCATTTGTCAGTGCCACATACCAGCCTCTGCGTTCGGATTGAGGTTGAGCATGCCAAACAGAAAAAGATTGTTTACTCGCATACTAGTAATCATCACATTGCCAATTATAACATAAAATATGTACATCCAGTTTCGGCCATCATCACAACATCGACTCTGGGTAAGTAAATGTCGGAAATTTACAGTTACACAAATTAACAAAAATTTTAGCGAAGCATTTTTGGTAACCAATTTTGTCGCCACTTCTTATGCCTTTAACTATTTTTGCCACGATGGATCCACAAATGGCATATAGAACACGTTTAAAGGCGCACAAGTGCTTTTTGCACAAGAGTCGACAAACCGATAAATATTTCAGTGAGCTGTTAAACCATTAAAAACTCGTGGCCTACGGCAGCGTAAGAGTAGAAACAGCCAGATCATGTGAGCGACAGCGTGAGAATGGCCAACTGTTTAATGAACGCGGCTAAAAAATGAGCCAAAAAACATGTAACATACATATGCATGTTCCAGTTTTATTATTATTTGTGTTTTGTTTTTGTCGGCATCACATTCACGCACTTTTGCCAAATTTTTTCAACTTTAGAATTTCAGTAATTTTTTACTCGAGGATGAATTGACACGCTCAGGATAAAAATGCAGGCACACATGTTCCCCGAAAGCAGGCACTTTATACAAAAACACGCGTGCAATAATAACAGTGGGGAGTTGCCATTGGAATTTTGTAGGGAAATTGTCTAAAGGGTTGCCAGCTCTTCGGATGTTGGTGTGCATGCAGAGCAAAATTTTTTGTTAATTTTTTATGCCTTTGCCGTGCACACCTGCAGCGTTGCAGCATATGTGATTGTTATTTATATACTTTATCTATACTAAAGGGTGCTCATATAGTGGTACACAATTTAAGAGAGAGTTTACTGAAGAACCAGCTGTCAAAGTAAGTATTTGAGTTTGGGTTACTTTATTGAAGAAAATTACTAATAAAAATTTACGTACTTCAATTCCGAATGTGACTGAAAACCCCTCCAAAGTTGTTGAGAAACTAAAAAAGCGTGTCAGTACAAAGTTGGACCGGCAGGATGCTTCTTATACAATATGACGGTAACCGATTGCCCGAAATTATGCTCATATGTTCGATGTTTTCATAAATTTTGCGAGTTAATAAAGTCAAAGCAGTAATTTCTGTAATTTCATAGACAGCCTTTACTATTTTTCATTATTTTTCTTATTTTAAAATATTCCTTAAATAAAAAAGGCTCGCTAAAATAGCATAACGATTTAAAAAAAAATGTGCTTTTGTTTAATCGGTTGCAAAATGCCAGGAAAGACAAATTTATTTGTTATTTAAATTTATTAACATTTAAATAAAATATTTTTGATGAATTTACATTTTACTTTTAATGCGAATTTTCTTTAATTCACTAACTCTTACGTCGCGAGTTTGAATAACAAATTAAATAAGCTTTTTTTTTGGCAATTTAATATTAAACAACATCGTGAGATAACGCTGACGCCTTTACCTTGACAAGTTTCACATAACATTATTACTGCAACTACAAATTTCAGGCTGACCTGCCAAAAGACTCTAAGCACAAGTAGCTACTAACCTTGCTAGAGCGCTGCAGGCATTACGTTGTTAAATTAGATGTCAAATGCTGAAGTTGCGTATACGCCGTGTAGAACACTTCGTGGGGGTCCTGCATGTACAAATATTCTGTGCTGTTTTATTTTCTTTATGTACCTTCATTAAATGAAATATGAAGTGTAAACATAAACAAGTACCAAACATGACAACCGCAATGAGGGTGTGAGTGTGTGAATAATTACGCGACACCAGTTACCTGCGAAAACAAGGTAAATACAGAGAGGCGAACGAAAGAGTTGGGTGCATAATACATTATTTAAACATCAAAAGAGCGGATACGGTACAAAAACACCAACAAATTGGTATATAAAATTAACAGTAAAAACGCATGAGCAATGTTGTTAAGGAAATGAATGTACTTAAATGCATAAGTACGACATATAAATATTATATTTTCCTTATTATGCACGACTTTTTTATATTTTAAAATGCATATAAGTATGTGCATACACATACGTTCGCGTTTGAGTTACATGCATACTCATGTAGAAGATGAGCTATAATAAAAGAAGCTTCCAGCTCATTCCCCACCCGTTTTAGCATCTACAAGTACACCAACATGTAACTTCAGTACATACATATGTATATACACAATTAAAACAGCGCATATATATTTTAAAACATTAAACATCTTTATGATTGCCCATACAGCTATCAGCAGTGAACAGTTGTGCGCTTCCGCGTTTGAGTGGTTGTCACCATCATCAGCAGCCAGCCAAAAGCAGCCAACTGGCAGTTGTTAATTGAGGCTAGACCAAACGCCAGATGCTTGTATATTTCCGCATACGGTTGCGCACACAATACGAGCATATGTGGTATATATGATACCATACACACTCCCTACTACATATGTGCTGACCTAACATATCTGCCTGTCAGTTATGCTGTCACAAAGAAGAGTTTTAATGAATTGCAATGCAGTCGATGCCCACCACAGCTTCTCGGAGACACACACACACACACAGTCTCGCAGCAGTAAAAGCGCCATGGATAAAAACGTCTCAAATGAATAGCTCCGTCACATATGCCGTTTATGAAAGGTAGCCATAAGAATTCTGTCAACTGTATGGCGAGGTGAATTGTGACAGCCGGTGCAATTTGCAACTGTAAAGTAGCCAACGAGTGCAAATGCATTGCATTATGTAATAAGCTGGCATATGTTGAAACAGACAACCGACATTTGTTCTCTGCAGAGTTGAAGTTTCGCGCTGATGACGAGTTGTAATATAATATCGTCGTGCGCTGTAATATGGAGGGACAGTGGGTGAAGTGCATAATGGAACAAACTAAAAATCAGTTGTAGTATGTAATGTTGTTGTACAAGAGAGCTTATGTTCGAAATTATTCTACATGTGAATTGAAAACCATTTCAAACACTTTGGGCTGTTAAGCAGACTTTTTTTCAAACTTTCTTAATACTTCTGGTAATAATTGAAATTATATTATAAACTATTCACCCGATCGAACCTAATTTATGAAAAACATGTCTTCAGTCATATGTTTGTACCACTGTAGATAGAAAATACATGGCTAATTTTACTGTGTTTCTACTGTATATTTTCGAGAGAAACTTTATAATGACGATCGTGTAAGAAATTCTTTTATCAACTTGTGCTACGTCCATGTGAATGTGTATGTTCTGCACAAGCGAGGCTTTTCTCAATTGCTTTTCGCCTTTTCGCACTGCAACTGTCAATCGGATATTTTCGCTTGAAATTTAAAGAAGGCTAAAGAATTTTAATTACATCTTTGCTTTGCACACATGCACATACAAGTGTATTTGCTTAATCATCAAATTTGTTGCGCATTCTTCTGTCGATGTTGATTCCTTAAAGAAATGTAATTAAAAGGTACATATTTACTTTGCAAGAGAACTCCTGAATCACGCCCAGGACCTATGAAACCTGTTTATACTTCGAAATTAAATCAGTAATAATTAGTTCAAGACAGTAACCTAAAAATTAGAAATTTTTCTACAGTTTAAATAACATGTCATTTACTACAAAAATAAACATATCTCTACTCAGAAGTTTTGAGTTTTCAGTTGTGAAGTTTAAGGAGACGATGCTGAATCAGTTCCTGTAGCTGGCTTCCGTTCTGGAAATTTCCATGTGAAAGTTGCACCTCGCTCTGGTCGACATACCGCTGAAAAAGTCGGTGAAATTTGGGAAAAGATTGACCAGGACCGTCACGTAAGCAGCCATGACATCGCTGGGAACTTAACATTCAAAAGAAGCTCAATGTTTGGGTACCACATGCATTGTCTGTGAAAAATTTAATAAACCGATTTAACATTTGCGATCCATTTTTGAAGCGAATGGTAGGAGGAGACGAAAAGTGGATCAAATACGACAATAATGTGCCAAAAAGATCATGGTCCAAGAGTGATGGAGTTCAACAAATGGTCGCAAAGCCAGGATTGACGCCTCAGGCTATGCTGAGTGTTTGGTGGGATTGGAAAGGAAGCATCCACTTTGAGCTGCTCCAGCCTGATTGAACGATTAATTCTACATTTTGCTGTCAACAACTGAGGAGATTGAAGCAAGCAATCGAAAAAAACGGCCAGAACTGATCAACAGAAAGGGCTTCGTCTTCCATCAGGACAACGCTAAACCACACACATTTTTGGTGATTCGGCAAAAACTGTTATAGCTTGGTTGGGAAGTTTTGATGGGGTAAAGTTGGTTTCAAGAGAAGCATGTGAAAATTACTTATCACAGTTTTTCGCCGAGAAACCAAAAAAGTTTTACAATGATGGAATAATGTCTCTTGCGGAAAAATGGCAAAAGGTGGTCAACCAAAATGGTGCATATTTGGTTCGTTAAAGTTCATTATAAATATAAATAGAAAATTATGTTTGATTAGAAATACGAAAAGACTTATTCGACTACCCAATATTTCCTTTTTATTTTTTCTAATTAAGATTAAATAGAAGACTATGTTTATATTTTTATGTTTCTCCATACAATTTATCCCTCTCAACTGAATTTTGTGTTAATAAGAGTAAACTTTTCTTTTACTTCAAATGTGTCGAAAAAACAGAATAATGCAGCTTTAAGCACCAAAAAGTTGTACATCATACGCCAAAGGTTGTCAAATTTGGACTGGTCCCAGAAGTACAACCCTCAAGTATGTATTATATAATAGAAGTTTCAGTTATATCTTGGATAAATTTTATATCTGGAAAACAAATTTAATGGGTTATATACCTGCTTTTTACTAAAAAATACTCTGAAAATAGACACTCTTAATAATATTTGCGCTATCCACGTATACAATGAGGTGTGCATCTGAGCTTGCCAACTCTACTCATGGCCATATCAAAGCATTGGCCCAGCAGAAGCCACGCCACGTCATATGGAAAGCAGCGTGACCGCGTGAATTGCCCAACCACTAGAGGAAAGGCAACGCAAAAGTTGGCTGGCATGCGCTCGCTAACAAATATGTGCTTAAATACCAGTTAGATAAGTTCACTCATACATGTGCATTAGGTTGGGTCAATTGCTGTGTGCTAATTATACTTAAATAAATAAATAAGTTAGAAAAATCAACCAAGGAGGGAACAAGCGTCAAAGTGGCTGCTACTGTAAGCACGAAGAGAGAGAGTGAGAAAAATAATTTCGAAAAGTTTAAAGCAACAAAGAGTTTAAAAAAGCGCACACCCTAATGTCTATGGCAGCAAATACATATATGGTAAAAGGTTAAAAAGCTGCTTGAAGCATGCAGACCCCAATGCACACACATACCGTCGCAACAAAGGCTGCCGCAAAAAACAGAAAATTTTCAAAAAGCGTAAATATTTTCTTCGTGTTTGGAGGACAAAAAAGGAAGCAATTTCAGCGTATGGAAAAATTAATTAAACCCACCTTTAATGGGGCAAAAGTCGCGGCTGTTGCGAAACCACGCAGGAATCTCACAAAGTTTCCACAAATTGCGTAGCAGATTCAAAAGAGTAAGCACTTCAACCAGCTCCGCCCCCCCGTCAGCTATAGCTGATTTTTAATTTCTAATTTACAACACCTGCCCAGCAGCGCAAAATAGCTGGTGAGCGAATATGCGCGCCATGCTTTGCTGGCTGTCAGCGAACCGCGCTTCCGGTCTGCGTTATTAGATTGGAATGCCGTAGGCACTCATTAACGCCGCCATTAATACAATTTTAATATTTCAGTTATTTGGGCTCATTTTGCGGGTTGGTTGTTTGGTTGTTTGCTTGGAGAGTTTGCTCTTGGTTTCATTTAGGTTCCTATCTATTTTGGTGCCATTGCCTCACGCGTAATGCGTATAGTCCAGCTCTTATGTGTATTTACTCAATTTTTAATATTCAATTAAAAGCGGATTAAAATTATTTTCATGCTTCGCCTATTTTGTTTCGTCTTTTTGCCATATGGCGGTTGTCATTGCTGCGGTTCTATTTTTTTTTTGTGGGGTTTTGTTTATTTTAAGCGGATCTATGTCGACATTACGTTTGCGGTCTTTTTTGCTTTGAATTATTACGGCTTTGTAATTGTGTCCCACCACTTCGACCGCAACGAACCACAACTTATTCGAAAGTGGCGGCATTCGGAAAATCTCCGAGCTTACAACAAAATCGCGTCGCTGATCTAATTAAGCGCCTATTTAAATATATAATTTGTTGTTTATATACATATTTGTTTGCATACATATGTTTCTATGTGTGTTTGTAGTTTAATTTTCATTGCAACTAATCCGTAATTAGACACGCTTGAGAAGGGTTTTAATGTCTTTTGCAGAGATTCTCTTAAAATCCTTTTAAACACAACACATTTGACGAAGCAGTGCTATTAATTATCGCCTGCGGTTGGTGAACTGAAAAGGGATATTTTGCTATTTGCATGCAGTTGTGTGCGGAGTGACAATTTTCTTTAAGAATAAATACACTTTTACATATAAGAATACTGAGATAAGCAATTACCTTATAGACGTCTACGATGAAAACGCCTAAATTGGGTACTTTTTATCATTAATTTGGCGTTGTTTATTCATATTTACATTATGTAACAATTACTACAATAATGAAAAACTGTTTTAAGCATGATGTGTATGTAAATAACAAATTATGTTTAAATATTCTAAATATTTCTAAGCTCAATTGTTTAAAATTTATTACAAAAGAAAAAAAAAATATAGTCCAACACAGATTTACCAAATATAATTTTGATATTCGAACAATTTTAAGACTTTAAGTAAAAAGTTATCGAAAAAATTATCATAAATGGTCGAAAGTTGTGTTTCAGGCTTGAAAATCTCATAACGCAATTTTCTATTTATAAGCAAATATTATTATATTATATGTTTCTTGAAGTACTTTTTTTTACATTAGAGGCATAAATTGGTTCAGTTTCTTGGCTGATGTCTGAAATATTTGACTTAGAGAGCTAAAGAGTAATACTAAATAATGCCAGATTGCTTCTGACTTCAAATCGTTTGAAGAACCGCACATAATAATATAATAAGGCCACGGAAAAATATATGTTTCTGCGCATATACCATATATTTCCAGTGAAGCAACCACGAAAAGATATCCGCCCACCCTGACCTTCATGTTAAAAAATGTTCGAGGTCAACGAGGCGGCTGCGCGGGCAGCAACAACTTATTCAAATAAAAGAAAGTCACTTGAGGCACCTAAAACCAAAGGGTTACGCGAAGTAAACAAACTAAGTAGAGAATAATAATATGGAGTACGCCGAGTTAAGAATGACATTAGGAAAATTTTATATTTTTCGTTATGCAGATATTGTTGTTATCTCCTTTGCGTTTGTTTACGGTAAATTTGAAATTAAACGACCCGTGAAGGTATTGCACGGTAGTTTCGGTTCGCTTAATATGGAGAGAAATATATAATTTCTTAAATTTTTTTTATATTTGAAGAAGCATAAGAGCATGGCATAAGGCAAGTACCACTCAATCAAATTTACGCCCACTTTGGCTAAAATAGTGAATTTTTTTATTTCGGCATTACAGGGTTGTCAATCATATATATGTGTGTAGGTATACCTACAACATTAAAAACAGAAATTAATGATATTGGTTGTCTGTCTTTTTCTGAGAATACAGCATCTGTACATTTGTATATTAATTAGAATAAAATCATGAACGTATTTATTGAAGTGAGTACAAGTGTAAAAGTTTCATAGTCTTAATAGAATAAAAACTGTTTCATTCATATGATAATAACATAGCATTATCATTAGACAGGGCGTATACGTAATCTGAAAAATATATGGCGCCCAAACGAAGTCTGGCTTAATATATTGTATAGCTTTATTTCTGCCACGATCTTAAAGATGAAGCCGGTATAAGTGTCGCATAGAGTACGATAGTATTTATGTGCACATATCTTGCGATGCTAGATAAGAAATAAAGAAAAACTTGAACATTTGCTCGTCTCAAAAATTTTTTTTCTAAAAATTAGGCAAAAGTGTAAAAATTATAATAATTTGTATATATAACAAGCAGATCTTATAATAACAACCGAGAAATACCATACACCATACAGAAACTTTAGGACATGGCGTATACGTAACATTTTCATATAAATAAAACTACTTGAACCCACAGTGCTGGGCATTAGACGCACCGTTAATGCAGTCATTTGATGTAAAAAATTTGTTATATAACCTGTTGTTGGTCGAGAATTTGGTTGTTTGTGTGCATTATTACGCATATTTTTTGACATGTAAGTGCTGAGACTACCATGCGCGACCCTAATCTGCAAAATATTTGCATAAACACTTGCTCGGGGTAAATAAGTCTCGCAACAGAGCGCACATTTCAACGCCAATTTTATATTTTCATTTGAACAAAGTGAATTCTAACATTTCAATGCGCAAAACGCAAGCCAATGCAAGTGTTAATACAAATAGGGACAAAGGCATTTGCTTTAATGTGTCACCATGGAAAAATTTAAAGCGAACATCAAAAGATATTTGGCTAAATTTTATGGATCTGCGAAAAATTAAAAAAAAAAATTTTCTCAAATTGTCACACATAAAAGAATAATTTGATACAACAAATATGTTACTTAATTTTCTAACAAAACAAGAAATAAAATTTCTAATAAAAAATTATATCCTCAATAAATATACAGCTTTTAATACACACACTCGCCTGTTTGTTGACAAATTATTTTCTCTTGTCTCTTTGGGTATATACAATGGTATGTGCTAAAATTTTCACCTTGAAAGAAAAGAGTCCAGTTTAATGGTGCCACATTAGTCAAGTAATTTATCAAGCAGATGATGTATTGTGTATTTACTTTTTACACTCTAAATTTAAAGTCTTCTATCTTTGTAAGGGGTTGGAATACTCCCAATGCTTCCACTAACATGTATATGTACATATGTATAAATGTATGTGCTTGTGCTTAATGGGCGCAATTCGTAGAAGTGAATTTAAAAGGTTACGAAAAGGATTGATGGGTCTAACATTTGTAAACACATCAATGTGTGAAGGGTTCTTGGAATGACACGACAAAACGTCAACAGGCAAAATTAAAACAAACCTCTGTTTCTATGTTTGTGCAAGTAACATGATTGACATACTAAGTTGAACGAAACATGCATTAAACGTCTCTATATGATTCACAGGGAAACGTATATTTACTTGTTTTGGATAAGTAGAAGACATTAATCGAGTGACATTTTCCCAAGAGGCTCTTTATTTTATGTCGAAAGTGGCAGAGGATTTAATAAAGTAAATGATTAAACTACTGAATGTCATTTATCAGTTCTGCCTGAGAAGCTCTGAACTTCTTATTACTGCTTCTTAAGAAGCCGTTTTGTCCCTTAAGGTTACTCTTTTATGTATCAGATAAAAAATATGTTATTTGTAACCATTGTAACTGTTGTTGTAGTGATAATAGTGATAAAAACTGGTTACGCTTTCGGATAGGAAGATAACTGAAACTTTAACAAAAACTATAACTAATTAAAGTTTAATGGAATGTGAGTGCTTTCTGAGTACAAGCTTATGAACACCCTCCAAGTATCGCACGACGTCAAAATATAAAAATATTAAACTCGTGACGGAAATAAATTCATAAAGTATAAGCAGTTTTTATCAAAAATTAAAGAAAGCAGAGGATATTTATTCTTAGTAAGATATTACTATATATTATTATTACAAAAAATGAGTTGAACTTCTTTTTTAAATAAGATTATTAACTCTAAAAATGTGCCCTGATAACTCAAGTTACATAGTGGTGTGACTGAAAACAATTTCAAAAAGAAAGAAATCACCTTCAAAACGCTAAATGTTTCTAAACTTAACAATTACCAAAACCTTGTTTATGCTCAAAAGTCATTAATCAATAATAAAAGCCTTCTTACAAATGCCATTTCAATAAAAAACGGTTCCTTATCTTAATGTAATATCTAACGTTAATGCTGCAAGTGTATTACATACGCATAGAAAAACAACTGAAAACAAATTGTTATTGCAATCTGAGTAAAACCGCCTTCTGAGACATTTTTCTTTACATAATATCTCTTTCTTCGTGTAGTATCAAGTTCCGCAGCTTTTATTAACACACTCACAGCACTGAAAAACAAGAAGTAACACGCCTTATTCAAAGTGCGTCGTTTGAAGACCACAGAAGGGAGTGAAAGTCACTCTTTAGTAGACAGTAAAAAAGTCTATTTTTCTTACAACAAAGAAAGCAAGCCGAAAGTCATCGGAATCCTCTGCATGGGAGGCACATTGAAGCGCCCAATACTAATGGCTGCTCTAAATTTGGGGATTATTTTGTTGAAAAATTTTTATGTACACAATATACGAGCCTGGGGAAAAAATGTTTCGCAACTGTATTTGTAGTCCTTGTGTTGTGGCGCATGGCGTGTGTATCCAACAAAATGGAAAACAGCAATCACAGCATAAAGAAAGTAAATAAGCACCTAAGCCGCGGGTGGAAGACAGCAGCTGCCCCGAGTAAATAGAAAGCTAAATATCAAACAGAATTGAACGTGTCAATGAACAAGATAACAAATTTGTGCGCGCCAATGTACGCAAAAACATATCCGAGGACAAATATAAAAAAGCGATTGCATTTTTGAATGCCCCGAATCAATGAATACACTTCCCAACACTCAGCCACTTGGTGTTCTCCACGAAAATTCGATTTTAATATTTGGCAAAATTTTTAAAAATGGGGAAAAAATCGCAACAGCCAACTTGAGCACGACAACAATAGAGTATTTGTGTGCAAAAATTTGTTGTTGATTGGGATTTACATTTTGACGTCTAATAAGCCCTTGGCGCAACCAACAGTTTCAACACAATGCACTGCATTCAGCCGTCCGGTCAAACTCATTCCCAGCAACTGTCAAAATACTTACCGACATTGGTATACATTTGCTCACAATTTTGCTGCTTTGCTGTTTTACTACGTTACTTACTCCCTTTGAAACGCAATCAAAAATTCCATTCAAAATTTCCGGCAAATGGCTAAACTAAATATTCATTGCCCTTAAAAATGTTGCAAAGTTTAGTTGATTCTATTTTCGTCTTTCACTTTTTTTTGTACGCACAAAAAGGAGGATCCGAATTAGCATAGAAATGAGCTCGATTCCTGATTTTATAAAAATACAGTGAGAAAAATTTTGAGAGCTTGGCGCAACTACATCAAAATTAAAAATTCTGTAAAAAACCACATGCTTAGAGACTTTTTCTATTTTCTTTCTAACTTATCATTTTCTGAATGAAATGCCGTCCTTAAAGCGTTGTGTCTCAAATATTTTCCTAAAATACTAAATTCTATCTAGCAAAACTAACTGCAGCCTTTCAAAGGTTAAAAATATACTCTACAACTAGTAAGTGCTATCAGTAGATCCAAGCGAAAGTCTCGTTAATCCTTGACTATTTGTCTGCAACCAAGCAGCAACGAATATTCGACCATATATGTACTACCAGATAATAAACAAAAATTTTCAGTTTTAAAAACCTTTCAACGCAGAAAGATTCTAACGCGCTATCTATTACATATATGTATGCTAGCAAACCCAAATAAACATACACTCTGTGCTACACAACAGATATTTTAGAATATTTTTACAATACAATTATTATTATAATCTTGATTATATTCTCTTCTGTGATCATTCACACCAATTACACAAAAGCTGGTTTCCATGTCAACGTTCCCACGAATGCGCACAGTGTAGTGAGCTTCCAGCTCATTCGCCTTTCCGCTTTACTGTTGCAAGCCATTAGTTTTAAAGTAAAGTGCCTGCATATAAAAACAAGCGCGAATGCAAGCACTTCGCCATGCCTATTAAAACGAATACCAGCCGGTTGGGATAGTTGTGTTGGGTACCCAGTTCGAGCTCGTACCTAAATAACTGTTATTAAGGTGGAAATGCCGTTGTCTTACGCATCCTTTGCTGCGATCATGCACAGTTATGTATGTATGTGCGGATGTGGCACGGCGCGCTTTGAAATGGAGTGGAATTTTTTTAAATCCTTTTGTTCTACGCATGCATTGTTGTTATTGTTTTTAAATTAAATGTTCTTGTTGTCCGAGAAAGAAATACCGACATCTTTTTGTATGAATTTCGCTGCTTGAACCCTTATGTGTTGTTATATTACTTACAGCGAGCAACTATTGGCATCTTCATATTCGCTGTCAAGCAAAGGAGAAGCGATGAGCCAAGCGGCCAGTGAAACTCAAAGCAGTGAAGCAATCAAGCAGCTTTTGAGTGAGGCAGTCGTCAGGCAACCAGCCAGGTCAGTTAAATTTCGCGTCAAGTCATTGTATATGTGTGAGTGTGCGCGCAATTTGCCTGTGACAGTCATTTGCAGTTGAATGGCTCCGTGGCGGCCTGCTGTGCCTCAGCATTACGGTATGTGTATGTATACGTGCATAAAGCTGCGGGTGGTTCATTGTTTTCTTAAATTTTATATCTCTGTATGTGTAGTTGAATAATTTTTGCCAGCTCTCATACTCGGGCCACACACGCCCGCTGCAGCCATTCAATGTTTGCAACTCAATTGAGTGTAAAACAATTTCATTGTCCTGTCCAGATACAGCACAACAGAAATTGTAAGGCGCAAAAAGGCTTTGAAAAGTATAAAAATAAAATCACCAAAGCAGTTAAAACAATAAGCAAGCGTAAAAAAATGTGTATAATAACAGCGGCCGCCGAAAGGAGCCAAAGGATAACAACAGCATGCCAAATGCCAGTCCGTTAATGCTCAATGTTCTCTGTTTTATCTCGGCAACTGCTGGCTTTCTTGCCTGCCGTTTGGTCTGCTCGTAAAAATTCATATGTAACTGTGTGTTGATGTTTGTTATTATGGCGCTGTCGACAAAAACAAAACTGACAGCGCTGAGTTTGATTGTAGCTTTTGGCTGGCAATTGGTTTGGTGACGGTTCAAGACATCTAATGTCAGCAAACTACCGACATACTGCGAAAACATAAACCGTTTTATTTTCGTCAACTTTCGGTTTATTTTTCCGTCATACCGTTACATTTAGTGCGCGTACATGATACACATACAAAGTAGAGCGTCGGCTGCTTCATTTTAGTTGGAATATGGCAAAAGTCAGAGTCAAGTGGGTGATTATTTTCAAGAGGCCTCTTATTGAATATTAAGGCTAAATAAATTTTTTATTTGTTTTCTTAAATATATTGAGGAACTGATGTTACTTTCGATAGAAATATATCTATTGCTTGTGAAGAACAATGAAAATGCATAACTATAACACTCTTTACTTCCCACTTTGGTGTAAGAAGTACGTTCTAAAAAATGTTCCTAGAAAGCTTTAAGCAAGCAGTTGTCAAACTTTAAGCATTATCCAAGTAGATATATTTGAATATTTTTGTTCACTCTTCTTCTTAAAAATTGATGGAATGAGAATGCGTGATTGTGAAATAAAAGTATCTTAAGGTGTTCAGACCTAAAGTATAAAGTGAAATCATATATTTCGAAAGTTTAAAACCAATTTATTTGAAAAATTTAATTTTTAACATCACCCCGCATACGGATCGTCAATCAGACACATTGTCTTATTATGTTTGCAGTGGTCATCATCAAAATTGTGGACTTTTCATCCAAGGCGGTTTTTTTTTATTTTCATTGAGAGTGGTTTCTTTGAAGCGGGTCCCAAACCCAGCGCACATTTCCAAAGCGAACTTTTTGTTTCAAGACTGACGCCCGCTAGCAGCTGCAGCTCTGGTGAACAGACGCTGCAATCAGACTTCCACGATCCCTGAAATCGAATATATCGGAGTGGCTAAGCTGAAACTTTCTCTCTTTTAGCCGTGACCGCAGGCTCCACACTTCAACCCTCAATCAGACACATGGCTCAACGAAATGCGCGAAATAGAAAAGGAAGAAAATAGCATACTTTTTTAATGAATGTCCATTACAAAGAGAACTGGTGTTTTTTATATGAAAATGTATATAAATAGCTTTGGCATAGTTGTTTTCTAATTTCTAGAGCTCGTTTACTCCATTGCATCGTCTTCAATTTCCCACAGCATTTATTTAAATGGGAGCAAAGTTGTAAAGAAAGTTATGAATATCTTTGACTGCCTGCGATTTACTACAGGTTTTTACTACTATATTATATTTATTTTATATTTTGTTGCTATATGTTACATAAAAAAGCTGAAAAAGTAGTCATGAAATTTCCAACAATCCATTATATATCTTTACAAGTTAATTGAGTGTTTCTTGGCTTATAAATCAACAAAATTTAGACTTTTCTCGCGCTATTATATTCGTTAATGTTTATACCAGAGCTTTCAAGCGCCTTGTCTCTCTAAATCTATTATTATTGCGCTGCACTAAATCAATATGCCTTACTGTCTGATAACACAAATTGCAGCGGAATGCAACCAAGCCATGGCTTGCAGTCCAAACCAATGAAATGTAATGAAACTTAATGAATTGAAATTGAAAATGAGAATCAAGTGTTCGAGTTCAATTTACGACCTCGTACATCAAACGCGACTACATTTTCACAGAGCACACAATGAATTATGTATGTGCGTGTGTATGTTTGCGGAACGGGGATCAAATAAAATGCGCGCACTGTTGAGTAAAAAAACCGCAAGCAAAGTATATTTTAGGCTGATGGTCAAAGGAGAAGCTGTGGCCAGCTGGTCCACCGCACGAGCACTGGAATTTCTATCATTTCCACATTTATAGATACACATCGCCAAATTCGATATGATGATATAGCGTGTGTATATAGGTGTGTATTTGAGTGGTATCGAATTATTGGTATGGCGGAGCGCATAAATTGTTAAGGGAGAAGCTATGCGGCAAAATAAAATGTGGCAAGAATCAGTGAATGTATGTGTGTGTGTGTGTACTTATGAATGTTAGAACATGGCTCCTTTGTATATGGCTTTGTTCTGTATTTTTGGGTTTCAATTCCAGAATTGATAGCAAAATTTTCCGAAATCACAAAATCAGTAAACATTGTACCTCCAAACGCATACAGACTTCCATACATACAGATGTCTATAAATAAAGACACTCATAGAAATATTGAACTCGCGCCATGAACTCCCATAAGCGCACTAAACGACGGCAGCTACCTTATTGACATGACAGGGTGCACTAGCTTTTATGTCGGGTCATATATTTATATTTCATTGGACCCTGCGTGATTTGTTTCAACTATTTTTTTAGTTCCATTGAAACAAGAAAAACCGCGCTCTTTGCTGAAGATATATACTATGTTAATATATATTTTCAAGAATCTTGGGTGGAAAATCGGCGCAAAGGTTTGCTTGTCAAAAGATAAGTTCAGACAAATCGTTAGTCGGGGTTGTTAACCAGTTTACTTAGGAAATTTTTGTCGCAGAAATGTAATAAGGGGCTGAGAAGCCTTCTTTTAAGCCTTCTTTAGGTCGGTTTCTATCAATTATTTAATTTGTTTTGAAAACTTATGGCCCAATGACACTCAAGACGTCACTTTCTGGTCAGGCAAAGCAGTTTGAAGGATCTCGACTACATTTTTTCGGTGAAAACGGCGACACATTCTGCAATTGTATTAATTGAATAAAAATATTTCGGTTGGAAATTTTTAATACATACACATCTCCATTAAAGATGGTGCACCCTGCACACTTCTTAATAACAAGAAATATATTCAAAATAAAAATTAGAAAATGCTCATATTTGGGTAGAGCGCGTACAAGCCTGCAAAAGCAAAATGTTTGTTTTGGGTGACCTTTTTGGCAAGTTTTGGCAGGTGAAAAATTTATTTGCCCATTGATATCCGTTGACAGAAAGATAATTTATTGTTCTTAAATTTTTATTTGAGATACATTTACTTTTATTGCTTGCGTTTGTAGTTGTGTTCGCCACTGCACTTGTGTACCCGCTTCTGTATCTTTATTTGCCTCTACTTATTGCCTTCTTCGAATTTTTCGGCAAATTTTCAATCTTAATAGGATCTTTTTGACTTACAACGGGCCATAAAATTCATATTGACTTTAAGTTATTGCGAAAGTATATGCAGACGTCAGAACTTCATTTATAAGTACATTGATTATATTGTCTAGACGTGATGGAGAGAATTAAAAGACAACCTTAGACCGATAAAGTTATTATGGTTACGAAGAAATTACTCAAACGCCGGTTTTTCTGCTATTTAGTGTAAAATTATATTACAACAGAAAACATAAATAAATTGTACCCATTGAGTTCGCAAATATTTAGCAAAACGTAATGGCGAAAGAATGGGCTAGTTAAATTTTCAAGAATTCGATAATCGTATTGACTCGCTTAAAAGTACTTTTCTATCTCAATTAGTTCAATTTATTGATTGATATTGGTTTTTTGAAGAGTTTTAACAGTAAGCACTCGGAATTCGAATAAACTTCGGAACAATCAATTTCTGCATACTGACCAAGTCATATTCTTGCCCTTACGATTACTTTCTAGATACTCCCGTGAACACACTTCTCTCACAAGCGGTTTATTACGTACTAATAACGTTAGTAAATTTGATAAAGATATCATGCCTTAGTCCAAAATACATTATTTTGAAGAGAAATTTGGGTAAAAATCGTGTTTAGTTTTGCAACACTGGAGTAATGGGATAGTTAGGTTACTCATACGCACTGTTGGCTACGATAAGCTAAATAAAATGTGAAAAAAAGAATTTATTTAATGTGCTTTTCCAGAATATGGAGAGAAATGAAGGTAAGTGTCCGCCATAGAGGCAACTCATAACACTTTGGATTGCCGCTTGTAACACAAAGAAATCCAGTTCACCTTTTGAAGTTGACTGGGTGTGTTCTGACTAGAATAGTTTTATATGTATTTAGATTTAGCGCGGACATCGCTTAGATTTTTATGGGTAAGTTTATCCACTTTTCAGATAAAGTTGGAACACACTTGGACCCTTAAGGCCAAACCACGATCTCTATGCTTATTGCTGAATTATTTTGTGGATACATTTCTTTCCGAAAACTTTTTCTAATAGGCGTTTACTCTAGGCCAAGCACTCTAATGAAATGAGGTATGAAAGTGTCTGCAAAGCTCTTCTAAACTCAAAAATAACACGTTAAATTGTTTATTAGATCAATAATAAAAGTGGAACATTTAGGAGTAATAGCAAAACACATTAAAACCCCTTGCAGCTCCACTAAGTATAAGTTAATTTTCCACTTTCCAAAATCAAACAGCCCGTTATATGATAGTCTGCGCAATCATCTGGTAAATTTTCGAAAGCATTTTCCGATTGTTACATCGTTTGCTGCAAGTATTTATGTAATAGTGCCCAACTATAGCTAGAGCTGGAGCTATTTTTCGATAGTCACTATGTATCCGCTGCCTTGGCGGCAAAATGCAACCGAAATTCGAGCGGAATATTGCTTTGAATAGCGGCGGACAACGAACGAACTGGCTCGAGAGTATTTAAGTGGTCAGCAATAAATCTCTGCTTGCCATCAACGTCGGCTTGTGCGCCGAATGTGCGCTTACATTTCATTTTAAATTAAACGCTGAAAGGCATGCAGCGGCGCTTTGCAAATGCAGTCGGCGGACGAGTGCCAGGCGAGCGGTGTGGGGTCGTGTTAACGCGCTTTTTCTTTGGAGAAAAGGGAAACGGTTCGAAGCGTGCAACTTAGCGGCGAGTGGCGCTTGTGACGCTAAGTTACACACACAGATATGAATGCATATGCAGGCATATAAAAGTGAGTGTGGGTATGTACAATTATGCGGACGAATACAAAAATTCGCCCACAGAAATAAAGTTTTCAAAAGGCTAGCCAGAAAAATAGAATGAACTAAAATGCTCATAAATGCATGCAGACATACACACATACACACATACGGAGATATAAACATGTACCCGCACAAAAGTTTCAAAAGTTGATGTAGTATTATTATTATTTTTTGTCTATACAAACACACATACAAACATAGTCATAGACACATGTAAGTGTTTGTCTGAAGCGGGTCAATGTTGGCAGAGGAGCGCACATTCTTTCGTCGCCATGCACTCGACACACATACACAGCTGCAAAAAAAGCGGATTTGTTGGTGTACAACAATATGTGTGATCGTTTGTTTGTGTAATTGTGTGGGTGAGACTATGAATTTAGTGGAATGTCATTGAGACATATCGACACACACACACAACTATGGCATAATTTCACGCTTATTTATGTTGGCTGCGCATTCTTTGCAGGCCGCAACGCTGCTACCGCCACATAACTACATTCACACACTCTTACATGGGTATGCTTACATATAACGCGCGCGGCTAAGTCACCACAGCTCTCGATGCTTTTCATTTATGCTCTTATTTGGCAGCTTTTAGGCTATTAAATGTATGCGCTCACACATAAACATGTCGAACGCCGCAGACATACACACACACACTAACACAATGCGCTATTTGATTTGATATTTTAAGCGCTTATTTTTCGCGTTTCGAGTACAGCATGAAAAAAAAAACGAAATTAAGTCATAAAACAGCATATAAAGCAGAAAATTCGTTAAAATATTGCAAATACTACAAATGGGAAGAGAGAAGCCGCATAGCGGAGCTGAAATATTAAATAAAAGCCTCCTCTTTGTTTGTTTGCTTGTTCATCAAGTAGCCAAGCAAAAAGCAAAGCTGCTATAATAAACGAAAGAATAAATGAGCGACTTCCCAACATAATTCTTCCGTGCTTTGTTTTCGATTAAAGTCATTCTAAATATGATAACTGACAAATGGTCCCCGAACGAGTCAGCAAAATCATGCCAATTGCGGCCCAAAGCCGCACAGAGCACAGCGAGGCGGTTGTAATCGCATTGTTGTCGTGGCTAGTGCTCAACCTAAATCCGCCTAATGCCGGCCAGATGCCGTTCATCCAAACTAAAATCCGAAATCAACAGGATAAAAACAACAAACGCAAAACAGAGCCAGTCATTCACTCAGCCAATAGGTCATTGAGTCCTTCTACCATTTCCACGACTGCGACCTAGCCGCCGCCAATTTCCATTACACGCTAATGCTTTTTGAGCTTCATGTCGTTGCCAAAATGAGATGAAAATTGCTTTATAATGCAACTCGGCAAAAATTAAATTTTTTGTCAACAAAAGCGTTTTTTCCCTTAGTTTTCATAATTCTCTTTGTTTACTTATTTAAGTTCAGTGCTGGCTGCTCAAAGGTGGTAGACGACAGACTGAAAGGCATAAAAAGCGTGCAATGAAAATATGAAATTTTTTGCATAAATTGAGTTGTGTGTTAAAGTGAGAACCGCATGTAATAAATTGCCGACACATTTTTGTTAAGTTAGTTGTTTGTAACCAAACTGACCGCGTTTGCATAAATAAAGTCAAATTAACATTCATGAGCACACTTTTGTGGCAGACTGAGAGCCACGGTGAAGTGCGGAAAACTGAAGAGCTTGTAACCCGTCTATATACATGTTAGATGGATGATGTTGTATGGAACACAAGTAAAATAATTGCCAGGGAATAATATTTAGTTTTCTAAAACCGCGATTTTAGGTATATTAGACAGATTGATATCATTTAAAGAAAAACACATTTCTTTGGCATATGTACTTCGATTATTCTATTTACGATGTTCTTTCAACCTTTCGGTACCAATTTTAGAATACGACATTTCTGTCTGTTACTGCAAAATATAGCTCAATCTAAACTTTTTCGTCTTCACGGTTACTAAATTTATTTCCGGCGAGCATTTCCGCCTACCTTAAAAGAGTATAAAATTTCCTCAAGTGAAAGCTGAATAAAATAGTGAATGTAGAACCATTACGAAGCATACTTTTCGAACGTTTTCAGTAGATTGTATACCGGCACATACTCTCGACTATGAGTTCGCGCAACATAGAGATACTACTCGAAGTGTAACCAACTTCAGACCGTTCGCGCAGCTGTCGCTCTGGAATCAGCTATTTATAAATTTGCTGAATGACAGTTCGGAGTATTGTTTACAAGTGTGCAAAAGCGTTTTGCCCAAAGTGAACGCAAAAAAATCATCAGCGATGGAATTCAAACGTAATAATGTGATTGCTTTGGAAAATCACAGCCAGCAATTGTTCGTGAGCTCAAACACCTTAATGTGAATAAAGTTTTTGTGTATCATAACTCGTTACAATGACAATTGTATCATCGCAAAACGCCATGGAGGTGGGCATCAAAAGACCGTAACGTCACGTGAGATGGTTCGGCTGAAAAGAATGTTCCGAACTTCATTACGGCCACACAATGGCTCTCGCAGATGCGAATCCATTGGAATATTCTCTCTGCGCTTTGAAGAGCAAGGTCCGAAGGAAGCCATACCGGCAAGTCACATTCGGGCAGCTTGCGAATTTATGGTTTTTTTAATTGATTACCGGACTCTGTTAGCTTTGTCGAAAACGAGCCTTTCATGTCTTTGGACTATCATATATCTCTCTGAGCTTCATTTTACGATCATCTAAAAGCTTTTTATGGAATTTTCCTTCTGATTGCATGACCTTGCTCTGGCTTACTTGCAAAAATACAAAAGAAAACAACGTTCAGCTCAATTTAAATAGTTTCTTTCTCTGAAATAGAAAAGTAAAATTCGAAGACCCAACACCTTTTTTAAATGTGCAAATTTCGTCTATTTTGGGTTCAATAAATTCAATAAAATAAATAAATAAAAATAACAATAAATATTTAAAAAAATTAGGAGTGAAATCTGTTAATTTCATAATTGGATAACTTCGCATAAAGTTTAATTTATTTGCTTAAAAATTTCAACTTAAACACTTCGGCATTATTCAGTACATATACTACAGTCATATATATTCAAACTTTCCAGCCGGTCGTTACACACATTCAACTGAAAAATCATAGCACACTTTGGCTTAAAGAGCAATAAAAACTTATAAAAATATTTTATAACCACACGGCCTCAAACGCAAAGTTACCTGCTCTACTGTGCAAATATTAAATATGTATATGCAAGTGTGTGCCAAGCAAAGCATATACACATAACAGCATCACAGCCGACACAGTGTAAAATAATCCGCCGCCAGAGCTACAGCACAGCGATAAATTGCATTTATGGCACAAAAAATATAAACGTATATAAATATTTGAAAGGTGAGTGTGAATGTGCTGAACGATGGCGCTTGTACTTCGCCTTCATGAGCTATAGTGTCAATGGCGTTAGCGGCAGCTCACCGCGAAAACCAACAGCAATGCAGCAATGGCCCGGCTTCAGTTACTTCTGTCATAAACTGTTGCATATTGTCAGGCGCAAGTGATTGGCAATATAATATTGCACACACAGTGGAAACTGAGGTGAAATAAGTACGAGTTTTATTAGCGAATCTTGGTGTAAATCGAAAAAGAAAACAAAGTCATACAGATTGTAGATGAGATCTTTTATGTTTATGGTCTACGTAAAATTTTTAGAAACTTTTATAGGCAATGATAGGTTCTTCTTCTTAATGACTGCTTAAAGAAAGAATAAAATTAATTTTATTGGAAGACTTCATTATAAAATAACAAAAAATATTATTTTAGTTTGATAAGAAAATATCTGTCCACATTTATCCTTAAAATAAGAGTCGTGTATATGTCTATATAGTATTTTAACCGGGGATGTGACTATAAGGCTCGGCCAGAAATTTTAAATACTTTAACATTTCTAAGTTAATTTTTTTATAAATATTCAATGCACATTAATAATGAACTTCAGAAACGATGTACCATTTCGAAATTCAGTGCGTTTGTGATCCGTCCATTCCGTCCAATATTCGATGACTTGTTCGCGCATTTCGGCTAGTAACTGTCGAATGACATACGTGCTCTTTTGCTCAGGCCTCAAATAATTGATTATCACAGCGCGATAACGGCGCCATTAACGGTTACATTTTTACTCTTCATTTTTGAAATAATGTGGATCACTTACTCCACAGACTAACAAATCTCACAAAACCGTTGTATTCTGAATGAAATGACAGCTTTGGGATCTCTTCAGGTTGCTCTTTGTCCCAAATATGGAAATTTTGCTTGTTTACATACCAATTGAGGCAGAAATGGAACGCATCGCTGATTTGGCTTGAAAACGAGCCTTCAAGAGCCAATCTCTATTGGCGAAGCATTGTCGCTTGAGAAGGTCGATCGGCTTAAGTTCTTGCACAAGTTGTATTTTGTACGCTTTCAATTTAAGATCTTGACGTAAAATGCGCCAAGTCGTTCCATGCGTCACTTCGAGTTGTTGCGAACGGCATCGAATCGACTTCGTGTACACTTTCATCTACGTCTACTATATTTTCGTCACTGCGTGCTGGACGTGGTCTATTCGATCGAGTATTATCCAATAATGAACTTTACCTGAATTTTACCTTAAAAAGTACCACAAACCAAGGGAATAAACTTAAACCATATTGGAAGTTACCTTTCTTAAGCCATTTTGAAATTATCCCTTTGAAATGGCTTCTTATATCTTATTTTTCTTCTTTACTGGCGTAGATATCGCTTACGCGATTACAGCCGAGTCAACAACAGCGCGCCAGCCGTTTCTTCTCTTCGCTACGTGGCGCCAATTGGATATTCCAAGATCCTTATCCACTGGGTCCTTCCAACGGAGTGGAGGTCTTCCTCTTCCTCTGCTTCCTGCGGCGGGTACTGCGTCGAATACTTTCAGAGCTGGAGTGTTTTCATCCATCCGGACAACAACGTAGCCGCTGTCTTTTAATTCGCTGAACTACGTGAATGTCGTCGTATATCTTGAACAGCTCATCGTTCCATCGAATGCGATATTCGCCGTAGCCAATGCGCAAAGGACAATAAATCTTTCGCAGAACCTTTCTCTCAAAAACTCGTAACGTCGACTCATCGGTTGTTGTCATCGTCCAAGCCTCTGCACCATATAGCACGACGGGAATTATGAGCGACTTATAGAGTTCGGCTTTTGTTCGTCGAGAGAGGGACTTTACTTTTCAATTGCCTACTCAGTTCGAAGTAGCACCTGTTGGCAAGAGTTATCCTGCATTGGATTTCTAGGCTGACATTGTTGGTGGTGTTTACGCTGGTTCCAAGATAGACGAATTTATCAACAACTTCGAAGGTATGACTATCAACAGTGACGTGAGGGCCAAGTCGGGAGTGCGACGACTGTTTGTTTCATGACAGGAGATATTTCGTCTTGCCCTCATTCACCGCCAGACCCATTTGCGTTGCTTCCTTGTACAGTCTGGAGAAAGCAGAACTAACGGCGCGGGTGTTGAGGCCGATGATATCAATATCATCGGCATACGCCAGCAGCTGTACACTCTTGTAAAAGATTGTACCTGCTCGATTAAGTTCTGCAGCTCGAATAATTTTCTCCAGCAGCAGATTGAAGAAATCGCACGATAGGGAGTCGCCTTGTCTGAAACCTCGTTTGGTATCGAACGGCTCGGAGAGGTCCTTCCCGATCCTGACGGAGCTTTTGGTGCTGCTCAACTTCAGTTTACACAGCCGTATTAGTTTTGAGGGGATACCAAATTCAGGCATCGCGGCATAGACGCAGCTCCTTTTCGTGCTGTTGAAAATGACTTTGAAATCGACGAATAGGTAGTGCGTGTCGATTCTCCTTTCACGGGCGTTTTGCAAAATTTGGCGCATGGTGAATATCTGGTCGGTTGTTGATTTTCCAGGTCTAAAGCCACACTGATAAGGTCCAATCAGTTTGTTGACGGTGGGCCTTAATCTTCACACAATACGCTCGATATAACCCCCCCACGGTAGTTGGCGCAGATTGTGGGGTCTCCTTTTTTATGGATTGGGCATAGCACACTTAAATTCCAATCGTTGGGCATACTTTCGTCCAACCAAAGAAGCTGATGCATGCTCCTTATCAGTTCTTCTCCGCCGTGTTTGAATAGCTCGGCCGGCAGTCCATCGGTCTCCGCGGCTTTGTTGTTCTTCAGGCGGGTAATTGCTATTCGAACTTCTTCATGGTCGGGCAATGGAACGTCTGCTCCTTCGTCATCGATTGGGGAATCGGGTTCGCCTTCTCCTGGTGTTGTGCGTTCACTGCCATTCAGCAGGCTGGAGAAGTGCTCCCTTCATAATTTAAGTATGCTCTGGGCATCGGTGGCTAGATCACCTTGGGGGGTTCTACAAGAGTATGCTCCGGTCTTGAAACCTTCTGTAAGCCGCCGCATCTTTTCGTAGAATTTTCGAGCATTACCCCTGTCGGCCAGCTTATCAATCTCTTCGTACTCACGCATTTCTGCCTCTTTCTTTTTCTGTCTACAAATGCGTCTCGCTTCCCTCTTCAAATCTCGGTATCTATCCCATCCCGCACTTCTTATATTCCATTATAAAATAACCCAATTTTGTCTGGGTATTCTCGGAAAAATTTTACATTCCATTTACACAAATTTTGCTATGAACATATCACTATTAACGTATAAATTGTCTAACAAATTGAGCACACTTGCAGGCACGTAGTTATTCCCATATTTACACAGCTTTACACACACGATATAATGAGGTAAAGTGGTTATTTCGTAGAGCTGTGCAGGCGCCTGAACCAGTAATATAATAAATACCGATTTTTCGCAGCCAATGTTACGGAAGAAATATGTTTTGGCAGCAAAGCAGAAGCAGAAGAAAATGCAAAGTAGCTGCTCGACTGGCATAAGCTAAATACACATATAAAATATATTTATATAAATACATATGTAATATACCATACACATATGGACGTCTGCGGAATTTTTATTTCATACACAAGTAATACCGCAGCTACACATGCGGAGGCTATTACTTTGCCAGTGTGTGTATGTGTGTTGCTGCGACCACGTTTATGCTACGAAAACTGTCACATAATATCCTATAATGAGCTCATTGCATTGGATTTGGCGCTTTGTGCCTGCGCCACTGAAGTTACTCGCCTAAACTATAAAAAGGAGCGCTGCACGCAGGTTGCCACATGGAGAGACTTGGCTTTGTAAACGAAATTTGAACGGCTAAAGTGTGTGTAAGCCTCAAACTTGAACTCCAGCCATGGCTGGTTGCCTGTTGTGCGGCAGAAAGGCGCAGAGATTTGAATTACTTCCTTTTTGTCGTTAGTTTTGGAAAGGACATAAAAATGCTGTGGTTATGTGCATCATAAACTTACATATAACGTACGTTTTGATATAATACGGTAATATGTAGTGCAATTTTAAATAAATTTCAACAATAGGTAGTGGAGAATTCGTTCAAGTGGAAGCGTCTGTCAAATGCCGTTTTAATAGTTTACATTCAGTCGAGCATAAGGGCGCTTAATTCACATGCGTTCCCTGTAACTTCATTTTAAGTCGATATGTGCTAATACTAAAGATTCGGTTAAAGTTTCGAGGAGGCTACGTGATGTGTCCTTTCGTTGTAGCAAACTTTCCCAGTATTGAAAGACTCCTACGCAGACTACTGAGTACACCTGAAGAACAACAATTTTTTTAATACTTTGGTCAAAAAATAGTGAGACTTTTTAGTTTAAATTTGGAGCGAAAACCTTTCGTTAAAATATGTTTTTATGACCCACGTCCAGGATGATCATTAACGCGTAAATAAAATAAAGGAATTCGTGCTTGAGAATCGGCGATGAATCTCTGATCTGTGCTTACCACCCGTAAACAGATGATCAATCGGCAGAATATTATGACAAAGTTGAGCCGAAGCCGAAAAAACTACATCAAAACAATTCCTTCTGAACCGTTTTGAGTCAATTGAAGACATTAAACGTGAATTGCTTCGCGCATTTAAGGCTTTTCCGGAAATTGACTTTAACAACAGTTTTGAGGATTGAAAAAAACATTGATACAAGTGTATTTTGAGGAGACGACATAGATTTTGAAGAACAAATTAGAAATTTTAAAGTTATGAAGAAAGTCTTACTATTTTTTACTTATATGTCATTAGCCAAGAAGCGACCTTCTCTCTACATTCGCTCCTTACTTCACATCCTCAGCCATTCATATATGCTCGTGCTGCACCTAAATAACTGTACCCGACTACTGCTATTCCAAATCCACCGTTTTGTTTATAGTAAACTTTACGTTAATGAGATATTTACCGCACTTAGACAGCCTAAAGACTTGCACAAATTGAACAATACAAATGTAGCGTGAGCACGTAAGGCAACGTCAGTCGTCGAGCTCACCGGCAAGGTAGTTGAAGGAAAAAACTTTTGATTTTGTTTAGCCTATTTTAAAATAACAGTAATTTGTACGCCAACTTGTGCGCGAAATATTTTCAATAGCGACGTTTTTGCTTAACTTTCGCTTTCGAACTCAGACGCGGAGGCCAGAACCAAGTTTTCTCTTCACGCTGAATGAACAGCGTTTTTGTTTTACTTTCTTTTGGCAGAAATATTAACCTAATTTGCTTATTAGCGTATTTTATGTAGCATAAAATGTAGTCTCTTGAAGAAATATACGCATAGAATGATAAATGTTGTTTCGAAACTGTCCTTAAGTGGGATTACTTGCGAAACTTCTAAGTAAATAAAAGTTTCGATTTTCGTTAATTTGTTTTAGATATTTTGCATTCAAGGGCACTTAAGTAAGAATGGCACTATTGGCTATATAATTATATGAGGATGGCACGAGAAGGTAATAACTTAATAAGTATATTTTTTTTAACAAATTGGTTTAAAAATTTTCGAAATATGTATTTCTGACTTTAAAAATGACAAAAAGAGGGAGAGTAGATTTTTCGATACTTCGGAAGTCACTCATTATATAATGGAAATGAAAAGTATCTATTTCTAATGCTTGCCAATAAGGAAGCTGAATGCTTCAGTAACCGATAGTGAGATACTCTCTAAATGGACGCTTATTTACAAAATCAGTAGAAAAAAAAAAAAAAATTAAGAGTACCCAACCCTTAAATTAAAAAAAAAAAAAACACGCCATAGACCCAGAAACATTTTTAAATTGTCCATTCGATCATTATATGTCTTCACTTTCCAGCTTCAAAAAATTGCTGTCTATGACCTTCAAATGCCACCATGAACCTAGGGTTATATGTACATACACTAATAGCTATCACACAAAAAAAGCACACATTCCATATATGAAAAGAATCTTTGACGCAGACACACACTGACACCAATTAAAACGCTTAGAATGTCAGAAAATTCCTGCAAATCACCGCTCAAAGCCCATCGAATCCGCTATAGCCCGTAATTACATATTAAATTCATGTGGTACGTTCAAGTCAGACACAGCAACTGCTTAACGAACACATGCAGACTTAAATACATATGAATGTATGTCTGTTCGAGTGTTTTGTGTGTAAAAATGTGTGCTTCTGGCAAACATAGACGGAGACGCCGTCACAACGAAGCAAAGCGTTACTAAGCTTTAATTATATTAATTTCATGGCGTTCGTGGGTGAAATGCGAGTTCAGTCAAGAAAGTTAAGGAAAATAAAGTAAAAATCAAAAGTCAAGTGCCTATAACAATAAAAAGAAGGAAAGCGTGGAAAAGAGTGGTGTTGCAATGAAAGAATTCGGTAAAAAGTGAACGCTGAAGCGCCGGAACATTTAAATTTATTTACCGCAAAAGCGTAAAATCACAAAGCCGCAGCAGTCAAAGCTGGCAACATTGTGCTTCCTCTTTACTTTTATTATTCACGATTTTTTGCATGCGTTTATGACCACACGCAACTCGTTAATTGTTAAGCTATGAGCATTTATCGGCGCTGCCAGCACAATGCCGCGCCAACAATAAAGTTTAAGGCTAATGAGTGTGTACAAAAGCTGGGTTTAGCTGAAGTGCCACGCACACAAAGAAATCTACGTTTATGTGTATGTACATACAGTCATGCATACATTCAGTACGGCGGTCAGCGACATTACGACAATCGCGTATTTGCTCTCATTCACGTATTTTGATGCTACGTTACCTATACAAAAAATTAACTTTCATAGCGTCTACCATGCGTTAGCACGTGCTTACTGTGCCGTGCCGCATAGCCTACTGGCAGGCGCATAACCTTGCATAACACAACAAGAGTCACTAAGTGAGAACAACTCTCAAAGTCTCCAATAAAATTCACATTTAGCGCTGCAGGAGCAAGCGAGTGGGTATGCTCACTTGCTGTCGCCGCTAGAGTGGGACAGTGTGCTGTGCGAGTGCGACAACGTGCTTTTTACGCTCATCCAAGAGCGCTTATTTGCGTTTATGCTCCACACTGTGCTCATTAATCTCACTATATATGTACGCTTAACAGCAAAATGTTGTAAAAATCGCCTTTGTTGAAAGCTTTTAGAGCGAAACTGCTAATGAAATTTAATTAACATAGCCACAACAGCTGGCCAAACAGACGTTAGAGTTAACATCTGTTACACAGTTTAAATCGGTTAGAATTTGCAGTTGTACAGATATTGTGAATATAAATGATATATATACATATAAAAGAGGAGTGTGACAGTTTGAATTGAATTTTCTGTTTTATGCTAGAATTAAATTTGTTACGAGTCAATATAGAACAGATTACTTTGTGATATTTCAAGGTAAAAATTTTATCAAAAGTGGCTACGTTTTGAAAAGTAACAAGATTCCTTATTTGCTTCCTTTGACTTCGATATGGAGCAGTTTTGACATTATATTCATTCAGGGTCTTGTCTATCTTCCACATATGGATTTCCCCAAAGAAAGGATCGGCAGCTAAATAAAAATATGACCCAGTTTCGCGAAAAAATGTATGGTCATTTCATATTAAAAATAGCATATTAAATATTGGGTAGTCGAAAAAGTTTTTTCCTATTTTGTCAATAGATGTCGTTGCAGTCGTATATCTCCAGTGCTACCTATCACATTATATATAGTGTTGGAAATGTGAGATTTTAAGTTTTACTTAATCAAAAAAATTAATTCTGGGAAGTGGAAAAAAAGTAACAACTGTTCAAAAGTGAGTGAAAATAACGAAGGAATTCGTTATTTTTTGAAAATGTTGTATTGAAAAGACAAGAATGCCACGCAAGCCACCAATGAAATTTATGAAGTTTACGGAGCTGTATCGGCTCGTGTAGCACAAAAATGCTCTGAAAATTTTGAAATTTCGATTTACACTAATAAAAGTTTTAGACTGATGGAATAATGTCTCTAGCGGAAAAGTGGCCAAAAGTGGTCGATCAAAATGGTACATATTTGTTTATTTATTTTGAGTATAAATATAGAAAAAATGCCTTAAAATTTAATTAAAAATACGAAAAGACTTTTTAGACTACCTAATATAATATAATCTCTGCTGTATAAAATTATGAACTAACGATTTTTGTGTACGAGGCATCCAACTTTCTTCGGCAAATTCTTAAGCTATTCAAAACACCCTTGCGACATTGTGATGTGGTAGTAAAGTCGGTGAAAACATAAAATTGTATATTTATGTAATAGAAAGAATCTCCAGACCCTGCTTGTCATGTTCCGCTCACACTTCTCATAAATTTTAATCGAGTTTAATCCAAACCAAAAACCGATTTCGTTTTTGCGCGCATTTTAAATGGACCGGTCGGTCGCATGTGATCAACTGGTATGTGTCAGTGCTGATTTTGTATTTTATTCCAACATAAATTCGAAATATTTTTTATTCCCCACTTTATTAGATGCGTTTGCCAAAATTTTGTTATTCGCTTTATGCGTTTTTTTTCAGTTCTTGTTCTATTTATCATGCATTCATTGGCACTTTAGTAGCGAGTATTACAAACAAATATTTTCAACACCACTACACTGACATGCGATTACTGTGGTATAACTTGGCAAGCGGAATGCGTCCGACTCAGCTGCGCGTGTGTGTTGGCGCTTGTACGTGGTTTCGGTGGTAACAGTCGGATGATGGAGCAAAACAACGCGTCCGCACCAATCTCCGCTGAGTGTCTGCTAAAATAGCGATCACACTTACATAAATAAATGTGTGTATGTGTGTGTGAATAAGTGCCAATTTCTGTATTTTATTTGTTTGTTTTGTTTGCAATAGCCAGGCAATGACCTCGAAAATAACGGGAAAACTAGCGCATCATGCGCCACAAAACCAAAAGCAAGCTGATTTACAACCACAATTAAGTTAAAAAGTGGTTTTGAAAAAAAAAAATAATATTTCAAACCATAAATAAATCAATAGCAGTGAAAATATATGGGGTGAAATTCCCAAAAAGCACTAAAACTTGCTTTTGAACGCTCCGCACAAATACATGGCTGCGTATATGGGTTAATGGTATTGTGCTGGTTCAATGGCTTCTCTGGTTAGTTGGCTGAGTGGTAGTGAGTACGAATGGATTTGGATTTTGAATTTAGCGGTTTTTAATTGGTATGCTGAGTGCTTGTTTTGTGCTTGTATTGCGGTGGTATGCCTGTTTAACTGTGTGAGTGTGTGTGTAAATGAACATACAATAGTTTTTGCGCTTTACGCTTGCACATGAAAGCTTTCGTTGATTTTTGCTGTTGTTGTTGTTACCAATCATACTCAATTTATGCTAGTGAATGCAGCAACGCAGGCAATAAATTGCCGCTGCCAACCAGGTAGGGCATGACAAAGAGCCGGAGAGTGCGGCTCTGTCAAGTACTAAGTAGTTAGTGAAGCGTCAGTAGTTTCAACAGTTTCAAGTGGTAATTGAAACGCACAAAAGTATAGCACAAACGAATAAAAGTAGGCCAAAGTCTGGCGGAAATAGCATCTTCCTCGGTGCATCCATTATTATTAAAATTCAAAGGAAAAATAAAAAACTCAATTAATATTCGAACGACTGTTGGCATAGCAAAAAAATTGTAACTAAATCCTTTGAGAAGCTAAAATAAAATCTACAAATTAACGGGTGAAATAAGGTGGTTAAAGTATGCAGCGCACTTTTGCATAAAGTAATCTATCCTGTAAGGAACAAGTTTCAAATCTAAAATCAGAATCGACTAAGTGGCAGTGTAGCCTAGTGATTATACATGTTTCGAAAAATATGTTTATAGAACCGTCTATAACTAACCAAATGTACTTTTGTTTTCAAAAATCGGAGCCGAAAAAGATATTGAATTTTTTCTGAATCTACTGCATTGGTTTCCTCGGATAAAATCTGCATTTTTTCAACAATTTTTTCTCATAAAAAAATAAAATATTTTATTAGAATTTATTATTGTTGCAAAGATACACTATTCACAAACAAATTCTGAAATTTTTGGAAACAAAATATTTCAAACTCTGCCATTGCAATGCCATTTGCGACGATCCATCGTTGAAAATATGCGCCCGCGTTGGCAGAATAACACCTTCCAGGATCATATAAAGTAAAACAATATGTGTTTTGGTTAAATACTTCACTTAAAACTTGGATTAAGGAAAAAACTAAAAATAAGATTTTTGAGACATTTAAAAAAATGAGAATTTCAATGAAAATATCGCGACTTTTTTTTAAATAGTTTAAATCGAATAAAAATTAAAATTTAAGAACTGTATCCCAGATATCTTGCCAACTCATTTAAAGACGGCGCACTTAGCATAGCTAGCCTCGAGCGCACAAGTTCTCAAGGCTCTATCTCCGAAACTGTTACTTGGATCATCTTGAAATTTTAGGGCAATATTCAAAAGGTCTTGTAGAATTTAATAAGATAATTAAAAAAATTCGGTTTTTTTGAAGCCCGTAAACCCATCCCTTAAACATCAACATCTACGTCAGAACCAAACACTTCATTGAAGTTGATTAACAAAATCATAAATCCAACTCAACATGCTTGTATAGATTTTTATTATCGAAATATTCATACTTTACGCTATTCACATGGCAATTAAAATCAACAGCTTCCCTTCGAAAGTCACATACTTCGCTTGTTCCCATGCGTCTAATGCCATTCAATGAATGTTATCGAATGTTTTTCGCGCGCCGAATAAGACGTCACTGCTTTCCAAGCATCAATTTCAGCACTAGCATCATAAATCCCATGTTTTTTCGAAGGCAAACAATCCATCCTTACGCGTACAGAACTATATTACCATGTTAGCGGTACTGGCGTCCGGTATAAGGCTATAAATATTCAAAGCAAAACAAATACAAAACAACTGCAAAACAACAAGAAAATGTCGAGCATTGCTTGAGGCTATTGTAAAAGTATTATTACTGTTTAAGCCCAGACAGCCTGGCATGTTCTCGTTAGCAACGGAAACTAGCGCGCACAGCTACGGCCAGACTGGCCATAACTGCACTGCCAACAATAAAAATTAGTACGCAGCAACAAAGGAATAACAAAACAAAAATACAAACACAAACAACAATAACACAAACAATGGAAGCACCCAGACGCAGTCTAAATCAACTCGACGCTGGTCGTTATAATTGTTTAATTTATAGCTGAGACTTTCAAGTTTCAAGAAGCAACAGAAAATTGTGGCCTTCATTCGCCTGCTCGTCGATTCGGCTCGATTTGGCCGGCACACTAATGAGTTCGGTTGTCTTTGCAACTTCAGCGCTAAAAAGCTTTATAAAATTTTTAGTTCATTCCTATTTGTAGTTAATCCGCTTTGCTTTGATTTGGCCATTAATTTCGCTTATGAAATATTAATACTCGTGTACATTTATTTATTGTGCCTCATCATTAACTTCCTCTCTTTCTCTCTTTATTTCTGATATGCCATGGTTCGGTGTTTAATAATTTATTGAAGCTTTATCAAAGCAAAAAGGTGTTATGCCTATGTATTCCAAATTTATGAGCCTGAAACTTATTGGCAAAAATATAGTAGACAGAATTCTTAATGAATTATATAAGTAAAATTATGTATAAGGCTAAAGATACTAACAATGTCAGGACTACAATGTTTTTGGTGAACTTTTTGATGCATAAAAAAGTAATGATATTTCTCCGGATATTTCAAAACATATAAAGGGATATATGAGGTATGGATTCTTACATATTTGATTACAATGAAAACAATGAGACGAATTGGTATTAAAATGAACTAAAAATGTTTTCAAATGTCGAGCACAATGTTTTCATCGAACCTTTTAACTTTCTATTTATTTGCTCGATTATTTGTACTTAATTATAAAAACTTAAGGTAGAAATTCCTCGAAATGATATTTACTTGTGTAATATTTATAGTGATATAATATCTAAATCGACTATCAGAGCCCTTATATGTTGGAGAGTTGAAGAAGGAAAAGTTGCAAAGGAAGTGAGAAAATAACCTGGGGCAGCTTATGTCCATGGTAAATACATTTTTGTAATATGCCATAGTAAGGTATATGTATGTATATATGGTAGTAGGGTCACTGCTAACACAGACAATCGGCTTTGCTTTATAAAGCTATACTTAATTCAATTATATCCTGCAAAAAATATACTCGAGTGAAAGGTTTCACTCGGATGCAGATTTATTATGGTTATATAGATTCTAATGCATCAACTTCCTATTAGGAATTTCTGTTTTAACTTTTGATACAATTTATTAGTCTTTTAATGGTGCTCAGCTCTATCTAGGTACCTGGAATAACTTTGGCTTGAAAACGCCGACCAAAAATTTTGTGAAGGATCGAGGCAAATCCCTATCGAAGTAGTGAGTATAATCACGTTTGCAATAGAAACAACACTTATACATTTAGACCACCAATTTTTACGGAATTTTTAAAAGAATGTTAGATGATACTCGTTATTTTGATATTTTGCAATTAATAAATAATTTAATTTTAATAAGAAAAATATGAATAAATACTTAGTACAAACATAGAAAAATGCAAAGATTTCTAATTCCACTTAAACCATTAATATCTATTACATTATCCACATACCAAGTTCATTGACTTTACCATATCCCTGAAACACACACACACATTAATATCACTTCATTTTACTGATTGCACGCAGCCTTGTTGTACATTTCCTCATTTGAAAAACAGACGGATCTGCGAAAAGCGAGTTACTACTCATAATTCATCTAATTAGTGCATGTACTCTTACAAACATCAAGCCGTCATTAATTACGTTGGAGGTGGAGAAAAAATGATTTTCGTGCCTAATGCATACCAACAATGGTGTATTTATGAGCGAGCATGTGCTATAAATAAATCAATTGGCCTATATTAATTTAGTGAAAATGAGGTGCTTAGGAACTGAAACTTTGCCGAGGAAAAATAGACAGCGACTAATGGTTCTGTGGTTATAATGAATTAATACTTACACATATGCTTATAAAAATGTTATTCGGTGAAAAGAATGGGAGAGTAGTTAGGCTTGGAAACTTCTTTCTTGTGAAAAATTCAGGAATTGTTAGCAAAGTGAAAACTGGCCCAACGCTGGGAGGTCCCTTTAAGCAAAGCATTCAAGCAAATGAAGCTAACATTAAAATTCGTACAGTCAAGTCCAGCTTTGCAGAGTCTGCTAATCGCTGTAAACCAAAGTCAAATATAAAAAATAATTAAAACTATTAGTGTTTGGTTGCCTTCATCGCGGGAGCACACGAATGGATAATGGCTAAGACGCCTGCAAAAGTCATCACGTAGATGTTTTGCAAGACTAGCACAGAACTGAGGCAGATATTTGTGATTTGTTCCTTTATACGACGGCACATAATACAATACTGACCAAGATTCTTCTATTTTTTTAGAGTTAATCTATCTGAGGAGGTGCTAGAAACACTTGTTATAATTGTATACAAATGTACTGTAATCTGTTAGTCGATTGGGTCACATCCATATTTTATGAACCTTTAATTTTATATGTCAGCGAGACCCTTTCATGTTGTTCATATTGAAGAGGGGAAACAAAATCGGATATTCATTTAGTTCATATAATTGCTTACAGTCATACTCGTAATCTTAAGTAACTATTTAAATTTGCATAGTATTATTGTAAAATTAAATAAGCTTATGTAATCTTAACCTTTACCTTTGAACTTTCCCTACGCTAAGGTCAGCACCTTCACATAATGTGTGTATGTGCGCTTGTATTGAAGTAATTACATGACAGCTGAGTCACGTGTTTATTATGCGGAATTTAAAGCTTTACCATTTTCACTCGCTTAATCCTATTATATTTGCCAACGGTCGTGTAGTTTATTCACGCATACATATGGACATGTGTATACTCATTTCCCAACCGGAAACGATTAAATGTGCTCAATCATTCAACCATTTTTCGCAGGAACTACACAATTAGATGAACATAAACTACATGTGTGTTATTTTGACTGTGGTGGATGAACCATTATTAACCAGCAATTATAATAATAAGGGTTTTTCTTCGATGCAGAGGTCCATTGCTCATACGCCCGGTAGGTTTCAAATGACACAATTCATTAATATACATTTAAATTTGGTTTTCAGCAAGCGTATGTCAACGCATGTCTGTGTGTGTGTAGTAAAGTGTTTCGTTAAGCTAAATTGCTACTATCCAATACAAGCGCCATCAAAACCGCAACGCAGTGAAAGCACATCAAAATGATAATAAATGGAAACTTTTTTATTCCACAAGGAATACGGCTGAAAAGTGAAATAGACAAAGTTCTGCCTAACAAACAAGCTGAGAGGCAAACAAAAATCACGTAGATATAAAAATTTGATTTTTTCACCGTTTTGTGGTTGGAATTTACAATGGGGCAATAGGGCAGACAAAAGGTATCCCGACGGTGCACTTGTGTCTGTATCCGTGTTTATTGGCTGGCACAACTTTGTTGTTTGCGGTTCGTTGAATAGACGATTGGGGTTAAGCAATAACGGAAATACGTTGCAAACGCTGCGCTGATGGCTCTCAGGTTCCGTCAAATAAACCAAATAATGGACAAATCAATTTATCTAATCGATACAGGGCTTTATTTGAATATGGATGGGATGAATGAAAAAATGGTTATTAAAAACTTTCAATATATGTAATATAACATACTTGAAAGCTTGAATTTATGCGCAGGATGAGTTTCTCAAGAAAACATTCATTATATCTTTGGCTTAAAGCACACTGCATGGTTAAAAAATATTATGACTATTCAACTGGCAAAGAGTGCTGATTAGACCGTTTAGCATGTCAAACCTTAAAAACACTTTTCTCGAACCTTCATTATGTTGATTAAGACCCCGTTATTTCATACTGCCTCAGTTTGCGCGGGTTTCTTGAATTAGCTTTTATGCCCTCCTGAAACAGAACTGACGGCCTTGTAACCGCCCTTTTGTTTCAACTGGAAATATTAAATATTTGTTATGCCTTTAAATATATATTTAATATAGCCTTCGGTTACTTATTCCCAGAAAAAATTAGCTAAGCTAGTTCTTATTTGAAGACCGATGATACTCCAACCCCTTAAAATCGTAAAAATTAAGTTCGAAAACTGTTAATTTCTGTCACAGAGTCTTTTATTAGAAAAATTTTATGAGAAATCTAAGTTCAAAAAAGCACCCATTATAGAGCGTTTGCAACAAAAGCTCTAAAAATGGTGGTATTAGTCGAAAGACACGTCGATTGCTCAAACATCTACACACATATGTATATGTCGTATCTCCTGCTCTACCTAAAGTCCAGCAAAAACTTGCGTCCAAACAATTTTGCCATATTTCAGAAATTCGCCAAGCATGAGCAACAGCCACTCAGTGAAATATATTGCGTGTCGCCACTTATGGTCCAGCTCCAGTTGTTCGGGTTAAGTGTGTCACAAACTTGCGCCAAAGCTAACTTTTCAATAGGTGCTTGCTTACTTTTAGGCACGTTTGTATTAGCAGGAAAAACTCATTTGTATGTGTCCCCGGCACGTAGATACTTACGAATAGTTTTTGCGTGTGCGAAAAAGTTATTGCCGTTAAAGTTTATGCCACACAATCGGCTACCTTAATGCGTATATGTGTACGCATAAACGCACACGTATGAATGTGTGTGTGTTGTGTAAACATACTGTAGTAATTTAACCATGGCACACCCAAAACTTTGAACCGAACAGCATGAATAGATATTTAGATATACAGTGTGTTTTGTTATAGTGCTAAATGCATATATGCAATAGTCTAGTACTATATAGTCGCAATATACGAGTTTTATCAAAATCGATTTACTTTGGCCACAAGACAGACTAAATATATGGTAAGTGCAAAATTACAAGTGCTTAGGGTCGTCTGAGGCTTCAGTCTATGGTTGATCACCGATATAGTGATCGAACACCTTTCTGAGCCCAGCAGCTACAATAAGCGGCGTAGCGTATCAATAAATCCTAACTTACAGCGATCATGCTGGGTCGCATATACTGGAAAGTGCTTATCGCGTGCAAAACCTCAGTAAGGTTTTCATTTACAGCCATAATGAAATAAATATTTATTGAAATATTTAAAAGTTAAGTCCTCTATCACCCATCTAGATATTCTTTGTACATTCATTGTCCGTTGGTTAAAATTACTATTAATTTCGTCTCAGAGCCACTCTAATGTGCATTTGTTCATGAATGTGCCTATGCGATCGCATTTAATATTGCCATGTGTTTAGCGAAGTGTCTAGCGTATACAGTTTCCAAAACGCTTTTATCGCAAATTAAATTTTTACATGTCGCTGAATGTTTAAATGATTTTTAGCTCAATTCGCTAGCCAGCAGCTGCTTCAATGTGATTCGCATGGCAACTTGACTCCGTTGTTTTCGATTATTAAATATTATATTATATGTTCATATATACAAGTATATACATATTCACGCAAAACTAGGTAAGCACTATATATCAGTATGCTACTACATATATATGTATGTCTGCTAGCCACAACTTTCCGACCCGACTAAAGTGCTGAAAAGGTCGCGGCGCACGTTTTACTGTATACATGATTGTGCAGTACATACATATGTGTAATTATGAGCGGTCACTATAAGTAATTATGCATGTTCGCAGATGCATGTGTAATTAATTTATAGTATATAATTTATTTGCGCACAGGCGTGTCATTGCATTTATGATATTCACACGT
Source organism: Bactrocera zonata (assembly GCA_037783105.1). Lineage (NCBI taxonomy): Eukaryota > Metazoa > Arthropoda > Insecta > Diptera > Tephritidae > Bactrocera > Bactrocera zonata. The sequence continues at coordinate 2,157,761 of JBAWJQ010004226.1, read as the reverse complement.
TCATTGCACTTCCTTTACTAATTTTCATTTCATATCTCGTTCATTATATTATCACTAATTTCATTATTGTCTAGTACGAACATAAATTGATTAAGAGACTGCCCGAGTTTTATGGTATTTGTTACATGGCGGTTAATCTTTATTTGCCAGCATGCCATAAAACAGACGGAAAACTTTGAAATCATATTCATCATATTCGATACAAAACTAATCACATACCTTAAATAATATTATACACTGAAAGGAGTATATTAAGGGGATAGTTATGTAAAGAAAGACTGTGCAAAATTTCAAAAGGATCGGTTCAGTAGATTTTGAGCTACAGAGTTCACCGGCTGCGGAGAAGTGAAGTGTGAGAAAAACCCGTTTAAAGTTTCACAGCCCCTCACAATCACATCGGAGGGCGGAGACTTACAAGTGTATATCTCCGTCAATTTTGCTTTAATTTCTCTCAAATAATCTTAAGATATTGTACATTAATATAAAATACTAAAAAAAATGCAAAAAAATACTAGTCTGGTAACTTGTGTTCAAAAAATCGAAAATTTTTTTTTGCTTACTTTGAAAGTACAATGTCTTGAGAATATACTGCGAAAATTTCAGACAGAAATTCGAAATATTTCGGGAGTTATAACGAGTTTCCTAGAGCGCATCAGAGTCCTCTCTCTCGGAATTGTTGAACTTTGAACGCGTTTTTCTCAAAACATTGTTTTTCTGGTCGGCCCGGGTCCTAACTTCTTTTCTACTAAACCGATTGCTTTCAAATTTTAACAGGCTATTCTGCATACTTATAGTTCTCGTCGGTATTAACGAGAACTTTTTTTCACCCCTAACTTTTCATTTTACAACCCTTTCTTTGCTGAAATAAAAGGACTTTTTTCAAAGTCCGGTGTTTTGTTATTTACCCTTGAAATTTAACTTCAGTAGTTCCGACGCGAGGGGCACATGTCTATGGATTAAGAATAGTCAAGAATATTTGATTTCAGATATCATCAAGGGCCAAAATCACACGGGCCACCCACGTGCATTTTTTTTGAGGACCCAACTTCGAGTGACAATAATAATAGTAATAAAGTATTAAATTTTTTCAAATAAATTTTTTGTTTATATTTTTAATATGTAAATAAAAACACTTCAAATATTCAAGATAATTCATTTTTATTTTCTTATAAAAAACCACCCTCCAAAGAAGTCATGAAAATAGGCATAAGTTGCTAGACTACTACCTTAAGTTTGTCACGAAACTTGCCATATCGCCGTCCAGGAGGAAACGTCGGAGACAATAAAAATATAAATGTATATATAAATGATCAACAGAAGGAGTTGAGTCGACTTTGTCAAGTCCGTCTTATAGTATTTAACAAACCTTATGCACCTGAAGGTATTTCTCTGGGTTTTATACTGGCAAAGTCCAAGAACATGAAGTGTTCTGATACACCAGAACTTAGCCCTTACTTATTTGTTTTTTTCATGTAAATTTATTTCTGTAGCTACGTTTATGACTAAAATCAATACTGCAAAGTCAATAGAGGATTATAATAATGGTAAGCGATCGTATAAATTCAACATTTTAAAATCCATATGAAAGCTTATTTTCTTCATTTAATACTTAAAACCCGTATTGTGGTCTAGCCAATTGCAAAAGCATTTGATTATATTTTGATTGTTGTTGTATCTTCACTTATATGTTATGTTATGGCTTCATATGTACGTCAAGAGCAATGTAAACAAAAACACTACAACACTTTGCTTATTCCTAGAATACATTTCGCCACAATATGAATTATGGACTCGAGGACTCGAATAGCAAGCTGAAGGCAACCATAATAAGAAACACAGCAAGAGTGACAACAAAAGTAATAACAAAATAATTGTGTTAACCACAACAGTTTTCATTGTTAACCTTGAAGTGGATGGGCGAAGCCTTGCCGAGTGACCATAAACGCACAAATTACAATACTTTCAGTACGTTAACATGGCATATATCACAACGACAAGAGGCCATAGACAGATTATTCATCACTAAATTCATCACACACATCAGCATGCTCACCAATAACATCCCACAAACAAAACACAACTCAGTGCTCTGCTTATTTTCAATCATCCCATATGTATATATGCATATGTATAAGTGCGATGTATGTATATATACGCTTATTTGTATACGAAATATGAGAGTGTAATCCAGTGTAAGAAATTCTTGTGGTCAGGAAATTATCTTGCTGATTTTGCAAACTCTACGCTTAGATGGACAAAAGCAGCGAATGGACAAGGCAGCAGTTGGAGTAACGAAGACAATGCATACCTAAGCGTACTTATGCACATGCATGTATATATAGTTATATATAGTATATACAAAGCAAAAACAACAATGCTGTAGATTTGGCAACTAAGTTTGATCAAAGTTTTGGCCTATGGCTACAAAACAATAACAAATTTGAGCTAAAACTTCTAAATTACCTTCAATGCTTTAACTTGGATTTGTTCGTATATGCAACGGGTATGTTGTGTCCTCGCTGAGTTAGCACTAAATCATCATCTTCTGAAAAAGTAATAAACTTGGAGAAAACCAAAGAAGTAACAAATCAGCGGAGCAAGGCATATATTGCATAAAGTTTGCCATTAAGGATGCATATGATAACAGTTAGGATGCTATGATTTCCTGAGTAGAAAATGAAGGGAAATATGAATTAAGCGTCATCTACATAAATATTACATGCCGACATATGAAATGATTTAAAAACTTTATAATTTCATATGCAGGTTATTAGAGGTTTCGACTGTCAAATCAGTTGCCAATTTTTTTGCCATTCATGTGCAGGACTTCAACGGATTGCCATGCAGTAACTAAAACAAAATTAAGATTTTAGTTTACAACATATCGTATCAAACGCTAATATTTTTTTTTTTTTTTGAAATAATGAAAGACTAATAAAAAAAGAAGGGCTGTTCATGCAAGCCTTGGAGAAAAACATAGACAATACCAACTTAACAGAATTGGTTGATTCTTGATACCAGTCTCGTGAGTATTAAAGAGAAATATGAGTTGATTAATGCTTTTCTCCGAAGAGCATCAGATCTTCTTTAGTAGAGATGGATGAACCAGTTATTAAGTTAAAATGTGAGCGGATATACTTGTAAGAGCAGAAATACTTTGTGGCAACCTTTAAGTGTACAAAATATGCCAACAGTAAACTTCTACTTTGAGGAAAAAAGTTATTCAGTGCTGTAAGTAATAGGAACACCACAAGAGATTTCAGCCTTATTTCTTAACTTAAGACCATTCGGCTTATCCTTTCAGCTTTCAAAGTTAAAATTAAAGTAGACATCCTATAAAATCTCACCTGTAGACAATTTTTTTCATTTGAATGTACAATGTGTACATGAGGTTAGTTTGATAACAATTAAAAGTCACATATTTACCATAGATCCTTTATATTTGTATATTTCTGATATGTGCATAAAATGCATATCTCAGTTGTTTATTTTTCGGAAGAAATTTCTTGAATAAACACGCTTTCTATACCGAATAAGCATTGTGTGAGCACAATTAAGACACCCTCGCGCTACTCATCCGCACGGCGGCTGAAACATTCAAATATTTTTGCCGCATTTTCTAGCCGACAACAATTGTTTTTATCAAAACTAAAATAAAGCGCAACAATAGAAATGTTAACCATCAACCTAAATAACAATAGACTAAACACCGAACAATAGTCATGGATATAAGTGGTGGGTCGGAAAAGTGGTTTACCGCCATAAATGGTCAATGTTTCGCCAAAGGCTTTCAGTTTGTTTATGAGTGTAAGTCGTGGTTGAAAAGGCAGCGAAAACTGCAACAAAAGCCAAAAGGTAACTTCGCTACATTGCAGCCATGCAAATGGATTGAAAGGGCTATAAATATGTATGCTTTTTTATATTCGAAAAGAATGGATTTTAGATTATGAGTATGGAAGAGAAAAAGTCTGTAAATGTAAAGGAGTAAGTTATTTTCGCGAAGGCGAAGTTCTGGCATATATGTACATACTGAGACCTATCCGATATTGTTAATATTTTTAATAACGCAAATTATTTTTAACACAGCTTTTTGGAAAATTATTTAAGAGGTTGCATGGATTTCCTCGGGTAAAACACAAGACTTTTTAATATCTTTTTTCTGCTATTAAAAATTAAATATTTTATTATAATTTTTTATTGTTACGAAACACACAAAAAAAATTCTGAAACTTTTGGATAAAGATATTTTGAACTCGACCATTACGATCATCTAAAGTGAAAAAATACGTGTTTTAGTTAAAGCCTTAATTTAAAATTAGACGAACGAAAAATCTGAAAATTGAATTTTTGGCCAACTTTTAAAAAAATGAAATTTGTAATCGAAAAAAGTTATTCATCCAAGTCTTTAAGAGTTGTATCTCAAAGGTCTGTGTAAAATTTCATGAAGAACGGTTGAGCAGTTCTCAAGAAATCTTGCCAACCGACTTCAAACAGTTTCGAGAAAAACACGTTTAAAGACGGCGCACTTAGCCTAGCTAGCTCGAACGCACAAATTCTCAAGGCTCTACGTCCGAAATTACGGATCAACTTGAAAACTATTCTAGAGGTATTGTAGAATCTAATAAGATAATTTTGGCACTCAGTTTTGGTGCTCATCAAATCGATCTAATGGCACATAGAGTGGATAGATAATTCTAGGATATTACCGTAGATTAGATCACAGTCCAGCTCATTTTTATTCATAGTCAACACTAAACTACTATACATCATATTCAGGAAGTCCAGTTCACTTATTTTCATGCAAATATGACACAGAGTTACATATTTAAATGATTAAGTCAGCTGGAAAGTTGAAAATCACTGTACTTACTCTACTATTATAAAACGCGAGGAAGGTTTGAGCAGATAAAAGTTTAGTTTTTTGAGATTAAACTGAAATATGCTAGAAATCACGTTTTGAATCAGTTTTATTAAAATAGCATAAAAGTCGACCGACATATTCGTGAAAGAGTCCACTGGGATAACAATAGTCTCTACATTTAATATATGGAAGCTGAGGGATTTTACTGGATGTTTCAAATTTTTACAATTCCTTTCAGAGCAACGCTACATTTTAAATTATAATAGAGTTTTTATTAAGTCGGAACAAGTTAACAACGATTTGAAGGGCGCTTGAATCAGCAACATTAACGGCGGAAATGCCATAGCTCGAAAATATAAAACGCTTTAGAAACAGTTTTTTCATGAGAAAATTGAAAGCGTTGGCGTCGTCTGCTCTGCAGTACATTTATGTGCGAACATACACATTGTATAAAACGACGTACTTATACTCATGTAAATTTGCATACTTGCACACACACATACACTAATGTAATATACACAGACAAGAACCTACACCGACTCCCACCAATCGCTCATCTCCCGCCAACAGAGCGTGCAGACTATTGTGGGGCCGTTTGTAGGGCTGTGCGGGTAAGTACTTTATTATACGTGTGCGGCTGGTAAACTGTCTGCGGAAATCGCAACAACAACCAACTCATTTCTCATTTCTCATTTGCAACGTTTCAGCGTTGTTTTTGCCGCCTCTTTTATTTATGCATTCTAGTGTTTTCAGTTTTTGGCTGAAAATGGCTGAAAATGGCGAATGATATGCAGAAAATAATAAATATATGCGATAATAAAAAACAAAGGAGTTTTATGGGAATGGACAAGTGGACTTATGCTGTCTGTCAGACACACCTGTACGGCGTGCAAATTTACTGTCGAAATTGCTGCATCTTGAGTGTTTACTTTTATATATGCGCATGTGTGTGCTGAGGCCAACAAGTGTGCTTGTTAACATACGTACCTGTGTAAATGTAGTTTTTATTGCTTCAACAATTCAGCTCATGCGTACACATGTATATGTATATATACGGTGTATATGCAAATTCATTTTCGCGCACGTAAACTCCGAAAACGTATGAGAAATACAGAACTGTTAAAATACCCATTAGGAATATTAATTTTTTGTGTTACTGTCAGGATTTATGAGTGCCGATGTTTGAGTTTAATACAAGCCAAATGCGAAGGAGTTCGTATCCACCCTGAGAAAGAGGCTAAAAACTCGCTTCATGCTAAATATGCTATCCTGTGGGCGGTACTGATATAAATTTGTAGTATAAATCTCACAGCACTTAGTTGATATTTTCGCAAATGCATAGATGGCAATGATTGTAGGTGTTTACCTCCTCCTTGAGATAATAGATCTGTGCACTTGTTTACTATATAAATTGCTCCCATTCTGAAGGCTTAGTTTTCATGAGAGAGCTTCCTTAAGAATTGGTTGTGGATTTGATATGAGAACCGGTAACATAGAGGATTTCGGTGAAAAAGGCATTATCGCACCAGTGAAACTTATGTTCAAGTGATAGCCGTTGTTAGAAAATAATTTTATAATTTACATATGTACATACGCATCTTAAATAGATTGGCGTAGATTCCCAGCAATATTTCATATATACGAGAATAAGAATGAAAAACGAAAATTGTAATATTGGCAACATAAAAATTTTCGTTTACACTGGCTAAGCAGGTAAAAATATTTCTAATATGTTCATCAACATAATATCTTTTTAGATCGATACAGTTGACTCAGCTATATTCAAACTTCTTCAACTCGTCATCAAATTTCTGAACGTCTGCAAAGAGGGCTCTGTGGCGGCGATAAACTTATAATGCGATTATAATTTTTTCCAAGTGACTTTTTGAAGACGAATTGCGCTTAAACAGCGGCAAACTCTGCCTCGAATTGATCTTATCGTTTCGTTTGTTGTTCAAAACTTATCACGCCGACAGCTTTCCAAAGCCAAAACGAGGTTATGGACTTTTCTCACATTTTCCTCTATGGTAAGTATTTTCAGAGCACCGGCAACCATATTAAAATTTGTTAAACCAATTTTTTTGCGGTGGGAACCCCATTCGGCTGAAATTTCAAAATCTGCCGTCTTGTAGAATATACTACACGTAGCTGTTAAATTTCTATTGCGAAAGTGGCGCCTCCGCCGATAAGGCTAAAAACTTTTCGGATCATACTCGGAGGTAGATCAACTTCACTAGTTATATTACAAAGTTTACTGCTGTTGAAACAAAGTTAAGATGAAGTTACTGAGTCTACTGTATGGATTCACATTAATGTTCCTCATACGTAACACTTCAAGCCGATTGGTGCCATACTAGGTTCCCTATAGTATGACTAACTTTTGTCCGATTTCATTGAACTCTTTTTAAATAAACCAGTTATAATCACACAGTTATAATACGAACATCCTTCATATTTTGAGGATTCTGAGCCTACTAACTAAGATATATTCCCAGCGACCTGGTACAGAAAAAGTTCGGTATAACTGCACGAAAAACTCCGAGTTGTTCCGAAAATTTGTGCCTGGTGCAATTAAATTTATCTCTGTCATTGTTAAACCATTTCACTAGAAAATGATGGTCCGCCTAATATGAATCAATAGCCTAGTTTGCATAGCCCGTTCAACAGCTTGGTGCTGCCGCACCAACTAATGATGAAAATCAAAGAGTTTGCTAACGTGTGGCATAGCACCCAGATTGCGGCCAATCTGCCCTTACATACGTAAGTACTCATAACTACATACATACATACATTTGTAGTAATGCAACTAGAAGTAATTTTATGGTGCTCTTATTGCGAGCTGCCTGCAGCGTTTCGTTGTTGACTTACTAGCTTCAATGCTTATCCGTGACCCAGCGCCTGCCGTTCACCTGCTATGCGCTAATGTAGCACACATATTCAACCAGTTAGCCGTAAAACACACTGACTATTTGGCGCTCAGCGGGTAAACAGTCGATTGTTATTGTAGAATGGCGTGCTATCAAGCATACACGTAAGTGTGTGAGTATTTGTAGAAGCGTGTTTCATATGAGATTTTGCTTATGTGGGATAAATATGCTTGTAGAAAGTTGTTATAACTCCAACGTAAATTTAAAAGAGAAAAGAAAACTGAAGCGTAGGTCTTTAAACGGACTTAACAATACTAAAATATGATTATAAATTAACCATGTATATCTCTAAAAGCTACTGCGATTTCAGTATTATTGAAACATTGACAACACTTATAAAGTCTCTATAAATCTCATTTAACCTCAAAAGTGATGACAGATATTTTGAGAAGTGTTTTCTCGCTATATATATTTCTAAAATTTTAAAATTAGTTCGTACTTAGGCCGATAATTGAGTCGCCTATCCATTAGTTAAAGTTCTATGAGCAAAAGACTCGAAGTTAAACGTGGTCAGTCCGCCGAATATCGCAATAATACTTGCCAGAATGAAGCCCTTTATGATTTTGAACTACAAAACTATTGTGGCTGGGATAAGACTAGGTTGAGAAAAGCCTGAACGAATCAGGTGTTTATAATAAAATTTAACATACTCATACGAATACGAGAAAAAATCCTCAAAACCGTTGAGTATTTAAGAGGGAGCCTGCTTTAGAAGCTTAAAAAAATCGATTTTTTTTTTTTTTGTTTGCTTAAATCTCGATTTTTCTTAATTGGCGGGCAGGATAGAAAAAAAAAAACTAAACGTCTTATGGAATTGGGGAAAAGTTTGTTGTCTTTTGCATTAAATTATCTTACATTTAAACTTAAAAAAAAACTAAGAAAATTCAAGTTTGAACATTTTTTCAAAACATTTTTTCAAACAACATAAAGTAAAATATTTTTCCTCGAATTTTTTTTTTTAATTTTTAAAAAATTTTTAAAATTTTACACTTTTTTGGAATTTTTTTAGTTTAACTAGAAGATAAATTATTAAAAGAATCTCTTTGCATTTTTTGTTTCCGATAGAAATTGTGACCTGCATCCTGCCCGCCGTCCGACAAATGCACAAGTGAGATGCATCGGGCGATTGCTTCCCAAAGGCAGAATATCAAAGATTTCGTTTACAAGAATTGTGTGAATCATGTTTAAATATATAGCTATAAACCATGGAAATTTTGATTTGATCAATTATTTCTTCTCAACGAAAAATCTCTCAAAAATCGATATTTTTAAGCCTCTAAAACAGGTTCCTTACTTAAGGCGCCAGTTGAGCAAAAAATCACGTTGTTATTATAGACATACATATGTAGATATATTTATAATTTAATTAGAGAAATGTCTAGTACTGTTCTGTTGGTTTACAGCACAGGAAATTTCCAACATTTCCAAGTACATATGTATGTATGTACATGCCCGTATATGGTCAGTATGTCTGACATTGACATCCGCTGCGAATGACTGATATGCGTGTATTGGCCTTGTGGCGTTACTATCAGAAGTATCTCTCATTCCATAGCTTTCCTCTCACCGCGTTGTCCTGTACTCATACACATGTTTTCATGTTAGCCTTGGATAGCAAACCAGCCAACTAAAAATAAATGCATTTCTGCTTATATGAGTATGTGTAAACATATATACAATTACTGACTATATAGATATGTGTGATGTGCCACTTTGTAATGCTCATATATCTTCTCATTGTTTTGATTTATGCTTTTTAACGGAAAACAAACGCTACAATTGACCGTCAAGCAATCGAATGAAATCTTTATTTTGTCTACATACAAATACATGTGTACATATCTAGATAAGTATATAAAGAAAAGTCATGAGGCTGAGGTGTAAACAGGGTCTTTAAGAACTTATCCCGTAACAATGTTAAAAATATCGGTAAATTTACTCATGGAGTTGGAGTCTTAAGCAAATAACTTGTAAAAATTGTCAGCCAGGAGCACAAATTAGCTATGAGCTATGCTTAAAGAGTGCTAAAAATGCGAAATCACTATACTTAGAGTACGAAGGATCTTGAAGAATCATCCAGTTACCGTCGTAAATGAAAATTCATACTATTTGATATTGTTGAAGCCACGTTCCTGGCAATAGTAAGCATAGCAGAAAAATATTTTCAACCTTTTTGCTTCTCGAAGTCTATAACAATCGTCTATAAGCTAAGTTTATACAACAAAATATGTATGACATTTTACTTCTTTCAGACAAATTTTCTATAATTAAATACCATTAAGAAGGATTTGCTGGGAAACTTGTGTTAGTGCCCGAATTCTTGTTCATGCTTTAAATGTTGTAAAATAACAAAACCAGTAAAGCCAAAATATTATTTTTTGTTTTATTGCATTAAATAAAAAGTCCAAAGCTTTAAACAACACCCTATATTTTCGAAGGTGATGGAGGCAGTTGCAGCGTATCACTCCGTTAAAATCAAAAGTCCTTCAAAGTACATATTAGCTTCTGTCCAGTCTTCAATTTGAAGCCATGAAGTGCACATGCCACTTAGTGTATAGTCGAGAGATGAATGGAATTTTCAAGCACATACATATGTAGCTAAGTATACATAAACGCATGCATACATATGTATATACATACATGCACCGAATAGCGGGCATGATTTCCTGTGTTAGCAATGCACATACATATTTCATGCATGGATATTATAGTTTCTATGCTCTGCCCTTTTTTTTTTTGTACCCCTCGGCTTCTGATTTGACGTTGTGCACATCGAATGAGTCTAATGGTTTCAAGCTATTCCTGGAAGCTTTCAATCAATGCAATGCCATCTGGTTATAAACAGAATTGGTTTAAAAATTATAGTTTTTACTTTCATTTTTGTTTTTAGGAAATTGCTTTACCAAACTACTAAAGGCAATTGAAACCAGACTGGAGCATGTCAAGTGCGATCAAAAATTCAGTGCATGAAGCTTTTGGGCGGTAATAAAGGTTTTTGAATGTGCGGAGCTTGTTGGAAGTCATACACAAAAACAACAAGAGCTTTCTCAACTATTGTATTCGATTCTTTCTTTAAGAAGGTGATCACTGCGTTGAACTTAGATTGCATTAGTTTTGAAGTCCCAAAATGTTTTTATGATGATTGAGAGTCCATAGCCTGAGCTAAAAGTGAGAACCATGCGCTTCGCTGACAGAATGTTCTGCATATAAGATGTATGGCATACTGCTTATATAATTATATTTATGAATATTAAGATCTCAAATTTCTTACCTCGTTCCCCTTTAGTATCGATCGCAACAAATTTTATATTTTCTGAAGTTTTATCTGATATAATAACAAATATTCTTTTTAGTCATTTAATAAACATAAATATATTTTCAAAATTAAATGGAACAGACAACACATATGTACATGTTTATTTCTTTTCACCTGCTGCCAATTTAGCCTTTAAGGAAGCCGGCATCTCTGGCGGCGGCGGACGCGGTATACGTAGTGCCACTTTAACGCCGTCATAAATGAACCATTGCAGCGCGGTCAAAGTGCCAATCATGATTATACGCGGCACCAAACCACCCCACATTCCTATAAATCCCAGCGATTTCGCCACATCCAAAGCCGATGCACCCTTAGCTTGATTCAATTTTGAGACGACTACATCGGCGGGATGTGAAACTATCGCACAGAAGACACCAGCAATATAGCCCGCAGCAAAAGTGACCACTAACTGTTCGCCCTTGGTGCACTCGGCACGCGGCTTTGGCACAACGTACTTATAAAGCAGCTCCAGTGTTAGTTCGAAGCAAGCAAACTTCATCATCGTATATGGTATCTGACGCATCCACAGCGGCACAAGTCCCTTGTAGAAAGCCGTAATACCCTCGTCCGCCACCATTTTCGGTATAGCTTCACGCATTGTCTTGGCAAAACCTTGTGTCGTTTGCATTTTTACCTTAACTGCCTCCATGGGCGATAAGGCTATATCGGCGAAAAATTCAGCCGAAGCCGAGGCAACCAAATAGATGTACGTGCGATATAGGTAAGCATTTTCATCGCCTAACAGCTTGGAATAGTAGACTTTGAAAACTTCATAGAATCCAAATTTGAAGGTACCCTGTGCTGAGTAGCCGAAGAATGTGGGCGCCCAACCTCTGGCCAAGCCACGTACACCTTCCTCCTTGACGGTTAACTTCAGACCGTGTATCAGATTTTTGTATTTGGCCTTATCGACTTGCAAGCGACACTTAACCAAATCCAAGGGCGTTACCAGTGTGTGTGTGGAGCCGCACGATATAAGACCACCAATCATGCACAATTGGAAATACTTAAGACTGCCGAACTCGCAGGACTCTTCACCGGGCGCAACCGCAGCGGCCATCAAGTGACGATAAGGTAGAAATGGCATACGCAAAGGCGGGTCCAGTTGCCTTTCTTCTTTTGCTTGACATTTTACCGATTTTACCGGCGAACTAAGTAAAATGTGTGACGCGGAATCAAATAACGCGGACAGCATGCCGTCTTACTTTTTTCCCCGTAATTTTATTTATTTGAAGCGGTTGTAAGTGATTTGGCGTTTGAAGAAAATAAGCACTGATGAATGAAAGTTTTTAAACTTCATATCTGATTTCTGTAAAATTCGTTTAAATAATGTATTTCAGGCTTTCAGTAGAAATGTTTTTGATTTTACATTTCGTCTGTGAGTACAACTCTGTACGATATGACGTGGTATATATTATATATTCTAATTGAAATTTTTTTGAGGAATGTTGCCACGTTATCACTCTCTGAAAGGGAAAATTAAATGAAAGGGAAATCCTGACTGTGGTTTTTTGGATATAGGACTGTTCTTCAAAAATTTCAAAAATACCTGAACATAATTTTTCATACCGTTTAAGAGAAGATTGCAGTCTTATTCTCAATTTCCTACTGAGGGATGGTTGCTAACAGAAATAACATAGCTATGGCCGGATAGTCATGACTTTACCTAACAACAGCCTTTGAGTGCGCCAATCCTAAATAAGATTGATTTAAGTACCAACTCATAGATCAAAGCAGCGTTCAAACTGACTTCCACCAAAAATAAATAAAACTTTAGCTTTGGTTTATATTTTGTTTGTTTTCTCTTTTCCTTTATTTTATTCTGAGAACATCGCTGATTTGTTTTATAACTAAAACTGTACTTTTGATCCAAAATTTGGGGTATTCGGTACTTATCGAACCATTTTATAGTGCTTTTAGTTGTGGGCGAGCATGACTTTCGTAAATATTATCTTTGAGCCATTAACTGATGCAGACGACTTCTTTGCTTGCTAGTGAAACAATCAAATAGTCGTCTGGATCTAAACAACTCGCGACGATTATGTAATGGCGGCCACAGGGACGTATAGCTGAGGTGCCTAAAGTTAATAAAAGATTAAGATAAAATATAAATCAAAAATACATTATAATTTATATAAATTTAAGTAGGACAAGGCAAGGTAGTATACTGTTTTTATTAAGAAAGAGTAGTGTAACGATCGTGGAACACAAAGGTGAAAACATAAGCTTGTCATGAGTACATTATTTTTAATTTCAATAATTTATATTATAAGAGATATAAATAAAAATCTTTAAGTAAAAAACTAAAAGATCTTTGAGTAATCTGAGAAATTTAGTAGTGCCTGGAAAGCAATAGGTATCGTTCACATAGAAACAGGATAAAAAAAAAAGCGACTGGATGTCCAAGCGCTTAGAGCTTTTAACTTAGGTGAATTTTGACAGTTTCTTTAACCACAAAACTAAAAATCACTTACCTTTGCAAACTTACCACCTCATAGGCGGTCGGTTGAGCTTCAAGTAGTAATGAAATTTCACGTTGAAATTGTTGTTCGTATTTGCTTATTAATTCTCTATAATTCATCAAGCTGTTAAATTTACTAAAATACAAAATGAAAGATTATGTCTATAAATATGTTTATTTCCTATAATTCTCAGATTATAGCTAACGTGAAAAACTCCTTTGTAAAGCTAGGATCGCGGCTGGGCAAGTCTCTGGCATCCGCCTCTTCATAGTTACGTGGCTCGTCTACATTTATGTCGTCCATCAGTTGTTGAACCCCTTCTGCTGGTTTCCTTCCGGGAGCTTCGGAAGTTGTGACAATTGACGTCAACAAAATGCTACTTGCTTTTGGTACAACATCGTCATCCGCAGCTTGATACGATACGCGTGGACTATCATCGTCTAAGGCTACACTCAAAACGGTTCTTCTACGCCCCGAAAGAGTTGAGCGGCGAAGAGACATTTGCTGTGATTTTGCTGATCCTAAAGGGCGTTTAAAACCAAACAAACAATTTTCGGTATAAAAATAAAAAATAAAATATAAAAAAATATTATAAAAATATTGTTGTGAAGAACGCGGTAAGTGATCGACACATTTATAAAAGTAAATGTAAATTGACTACTTTGACAATGAAGTAGTAAAAAACACATAAACCCAATGTACAGGTAGTCATACAAATAATGGTGAATCAGGGTGTTTTCACTTCCATTAAACAAGTTAAATGTAACAATGAGTATAAGCAAATTTGTGAAAGAGAAATTGGTGCAAGTGCTTGACATTCTGACTTTATTTACCGCACATAAATTTGTTTAAAAAGTGTTGAGATTCAGGCCTGTTCGAGGAAAATATTTGTTCACTTTTTTAAGTTTCAAATTTGACGACAAGGCAACTGAATCCAGTCTCTAGTTTGCCTCTAAGAATAATTAATCAAAAGTTTGTTTTGTAAAACACACACACAAATATAATATTTATTTACTAGATGATCCATCGGTCACCCTATCAAATAGTGAGGTTCTTAAAGATTTACAAATATACATGAAATTGTTGTTGTAAGCCGCTTTAAGCGCAACCTAGACTATTGAAAATTGGTAGCAATAATCTGATTTAAACGTCGACGTTGTTCGGATCGCAGGCGGAAGTAGTAACGATGTGTGTGGATAAGTTCAGCACGATTGTGCAGTGGCGGCCACAAGGTGGTAATGCATAAATGACTATAAAGAATATATGAAATCAATATGAATAAAACTTTATAAGCGTGATCATATGCACCGATTGAAACGCGCCGCTTCGTAGGCCGTGTTCAGATTGTTCATTAACAGACTGATTTCACGTTGAAATTGCTCCTCATACTCCTTTTTAGTCTTATGATAGCGATCACGACACTTGAAGTGACTGCGAAAGATGCGAAGCAAATATAACAAAATAATATATTTGCATTAAAATTCAAAATTTTTGGTATTCTCACTAAGGCACTGTAAATTTCCTATAGCTCGGATGCCGACTATCATCGCGCCAGTCTTCTTTCTTCTTGCGATCCTGGCAAATTTCTTCATACAACAATTCAAGTTCACGTCGCGAAAATGGCACATTTTCGCCATCACCAGCCGGTGGAATAACTGAGCGGTTTATTTGTGAAGATTTGATCTCAACAGGTGCAGTTGGTTCTGTCATTTGTACAATTTTTATAATTACTATGTTTTTTGTATTATTTTATAGTTTTATTTCATATTTTTGTGATTATTAAATATTTTTTATTTTTGCTTATGTCGTTTTACAACTCAACTGTTCGATATTTTTGATTGACTCAATATGCTAGAGTGCTGAGTTTGTTTTTTTTTTCAGCAGCATTGCGGGTGGCTACATAAATAACTGATTGAATATTAGCGATTTTCCATTTATCTTTTCAGTGAAAATAAGTATTCCTTTGTTTTCCATTTATTTGAAGGCATTGTAATAGAGTCCTTATCTCCTTTTAAAGAAGAAATCAAACGCATATTGTTTAATGTTATAGCCAAGAATTGAATTCTGTAATAAAGATGAAGGTTGGACATTACAGGTGAGTTCCATTTTCGACCACTATTTGCAGCATTTGTCAACAACAACGTGCCGAATATTATCATCAGTGATTTCTGACTTATATGCATAGACAAGCAACCCACACAAATATCCTCCAATTCAGGCACTAAAAAGTTTCACATGGCTTTATAGACTTCCCCTTGATGACATGGTACACATGGACCCATGATTCCCCCTGACCATAAATCACAACGAAAAGTTACTCGTTTTGGTTTATTAACCTACCCATCAACCAAAAGTTAGCTTCATCGTTGGAAAAACTTATTTGTGAAAATGGACATCGGTGGTCATCTTGTTTGTAGCCCTTTCACCGAAAGTGCGATGGTCGTTCGACTTCAAATATTGTTCGAGTTGGATTATGTAAGCGCACAAACCAAAATCCTTTTGCAAAATTTTCCGTGAACTGAATGACTCCAATTGTTAGCTGTGATGCCGAATGGACTAACGCGGGTCTTCTTTAATACTCTGTTGCACAGCAACAACACTCGTATTAATTTATTGAAGCACTCCCATGCAACAGCATGCTGCATTGATGGTCTTATTAGCGTTGCGTGAACAAAGCCGCTTATACAGTTGTATACCCACACACTTTTATTCAAATAGGTTCAATATTTATATTTTTTGTTTATTAATCTTTTACCCACATGTAATCAATAAGCCATAAAAATTTATAATGAGAAACTTAACCAATTAATTTGATTCAATTACCACTAACAAAGCATATAGTCGCCCTGCATTGTAGTCCTTCGAGTTTTTCGACCCAGTAATTCCACCTGCAATGTCTGGTGGTTTTATATGTTAACATAAGCGTTTTTATGAAATCACTGCATGTGCATGCCATAGCTACAAATATATTCATACAAACTCGCGTTATTTGAACATTTCATTATTGAAAGCAAAGGGTTCTGTGCTGCAAGTGGATATTACTCGTACAGGAAATGGAATAATTAAACGAATTAAAACGTTGCATTTAAATGGATTAATTAAATATGGAAGCCATTTTTATAATTTCATTATCGATGGTAGCTTTAATAACGGTACATATAGGAGAACAGGTCTTAACTTTTAATCAAAAATTTTATTCCAAACACAATATAAAATACAATGAACGATCAGTAGAAGTGTTGATTTAACACAGGGTGCGTCATTTTTTTTTTTTTTTTTTTTTTTTGTGTTAGTATGTAAGCATTGAGCAGCTTATTAATACATAGCTTTATTTGGATTATTTTTCAACACAACTGTAATCCACTGCATGCTTTTGATGCTCACTTGAGTTTGATTTGGTGCGCTTTCCATTATTTTTTCATTTATATTGGCGGCTTAGTGATTTCGCCACGAGTAATTGCTTTTAGGTCGTCAACCACAAGAAAAAAAAACAAAAACGTAAACCTGGATGACTGTATGCCAGTCAATATCAGCACTTCTTGACATCAGACCGGTAGGGATTTTTTTTTTTTGTGCAGAAGTCCAACATTTTGGTTCTCTAGCAACCATTAAAATCCACCGATAGCTATTTGCAACGACTGCTTCGTTTTCTATTTAGGAATACTATGTAGCTTTTCAATCAATTGAATCGGTCAATCTCAAAGTCATCAATTGCTTATTTACCTACATAGAAAATAGCGCTCACTGTGGGCCTATAAAACACCCGCATTTTTTGCTTTTACAGATGCTCTCCGTTTCCCTCTCAATCCTAAGAGTTACTCAAATTTGACAAATATGCATATGGATCTACTGAGAACTTAATTGAAACAACGATACGGCACACAGCTCGGGTTACTCCGCAAGAAGCCGTCAAAATCACGCCATTTCTCATATATTGCGTTCTACAGCTACACCTTAGTCAAATGCCATTCAGTTAAGGCAGCATCAATTAGCATAAGTGCATTAGTGGCAAGCAGGATGCTTATTACACCAACAAATGCAACACGATTGCCCAAGTGCCGAGCAATTTCGCCTCCGTCGTATACACCATACGAATTGCCGCTTAATAATGCAGCTGCCGCTAAGCATGGCAGCTGTGCAACGTTTGTATGCAATCAATTAATTAGTCACCTAAGGACTGTATTGTGGCGCCGAAGGGCAGCTTGGTGGAATAACAATCAACACTTCACACTCGGTGCTGAATTGCTAGGTTTACATTTGGGTAAGCGGAGTGGGTAAGGCAAGTGCTATTTATAAATGGATGTGGGCATGCACGTCTGCCAACTTATATGGGCGCGTGCATATTTGGCATAGCAATTTGTTATTTATCAAAACGGTACACAGGTTTAGACGAACAGTACGAATACCTCCTGAATATAATGTCCAAATATGGTTTTCAAACATTTACTTTCTTTATGGAAAACAATTATCACTTCAGTTAGGCTCTTCCTTTAAGTCTTCGTCACAGCATTTTTTAATCATTATTGCGGATTATTTTGTGCATTTAAAAAAAAAAGAACTTTCTTTCATATGTCCGAAAATGTATTTCCTTTTCTTTAAGACTATCTTTGCCCTTTCATTATATTCGTGGTTGTGCTTCAACATTAAAGAGCTAGGGATATTTCTTTGGTTTAATCACTGCAATCATAAGTGCATCTTTCGAAGGAAAGTGCGTAAGAAGTGTTAAAATCAACACCACTTTACAAACCTTTCGAAAAAATAAAACGAGATTTTATATCAAGCAAGCAGGTAAGTGCCAAACTGGAGCGCAAGCTTATCAATCGGCGGTCCATGTGATGATTAACTGCACGGACCCTTTGCCAACACTGTTTAACAAAATGTTAATATTTTATACATTTTTGTAACCGGAGAATATAAGCATAATATTAACAAATATTAGGTTGTCAAAAAAGTCTTGCGGTATTTTCGCTAGTTGGCGCTGAAAGCTCGTAGTTCTAGTTTCATTCTTCGCATCGGGTTATGCTATACCTTTTTGGAAAGCTCATTTCACGCGCTAACACGTGTTTGATTGATTGTCGTTTCTTTTAAGTCGTTCGTGAGTTATAGCGTCGCAAACATGGAGCAAAAATAAAGAGAAAATACGGCATATTTTACAGTACTACTACGATAAAGGCAAAAATGCATCTCAAGCCGCCAATAAAATTTGTGCAATTTATGGACCCGATACAGTTTGTATTTCCACCGCACAACGATGGTTTCAACGTTTTGGTTCTGGTGTAGAGGTGGTCGAAGATGCGCCACGCTCCGGAAGGCCTGTCGTCGAAAATTGCGACAAAATCGCTGAATTGATCGAAAGAGACCGGCATAGTAGTCATCAAACCGTTATAAACCATTTGAAGAAGCTTGGAGTCACTAAGAAACTCGATGTATGGGTGACACACGAATTGATTCAATAAAAATACCGCAAGACTTTTTTGAAAACCTAATATTTCAGGAAAAGCTTCTCCAAACAAATTATCACTCCGCTGCAAAAAAAATACATTGAGTTTTTTAAAATGATATTAGAAAGTTCTTGATTATTTAAACTAGTTCTTGGTCGGCCACTTTTTGCTGTTACATAGTGTAGTTACATAAACACATTTTTTGTGGAAATGACCGCAAAGCTTTTGGCAGCGCACTCAGAATCTGAAACGAAAACAAATCTAAAGAGCTTCCTACCTACCGATCGTTAGTCTACCCCTACCTGCCAATTTTGCTTATTTGCGCTCAAACAAACGTTGTGACGACAAATTCGAGGAAAACAGCAACATACACAGCATCCGAATAGGAAACTGTAACAAAGTCTCAGGAACATGATGCATTCAGTAAATTTTCTAGAGATTTCATTCACTAATATTTAAGGTTAGGCTAAGATTTTGTAAAAGAAATTCATTGAGTATGCAAAATTTATTTAGAAAAACAGCACGTGGTTGGAAATCCTGACCGTTTAAGGGATGCAAAGGTTTTAGAACGGCCTCTAATATAAACGTACAACATTTTTGCAAAAACTTATATGAATAAAATACGTATTTCCCGAGCTTCTCTAGAATATTAGAAATATATGATATCATTCGATAATCTTTTCCGCAGATCTCTACAATGATAATTGATTATACCAATTTATTCATAAAATATTTCCGGAATTACGATTATATTTTTGGTTAATTATCTCAGAAAAAAACTAAAATGTAGCTTCTTTCAACAATTGATATGTGTGATGTGTTCAATGCCCGTTTCCACACTGAATCACTTACGGATTCCAGCTTAGATTTTAAGATGATACAACTTTCCCGCAGGGCTCTAGCCAGGTGCCATTACAATTCACACACATACATACCAGTATGTACATCGACTTCAAGTACATAAACTCACTTACATATCAACGCACAAAAGCCGCCTAAAAGTTGTTGCCTACCTTCATTTCCTCGAGAATACGAGTTTTTCGATTTCCTTTTACGTTAGTCTAACATAGGTGCATGTCTTGATTTGCACCCACTTATTTTTTCCATTTCGCTTTCCCCTTGCTTTTTCGCTTGCACTGAGTACGTTGCTGTCTGTTGATCTCCACTTGTGTTGTTTATTGTTTATGCTGTTGTCAATCGCTCACAATTTGTGATGATTTGTGTGCACTTAATTCAATTGCCACAAAACAATGCCGATTTCCCATACATTTGCTTGTGTGTGGTATGCAATAATAGTATATATATATATATATAATCTTTATAGATAAATGTGTGCATAAATTCTTTTAATTTACGACATACGAGTCTTATTTACTCTGCTCTATTTCAGCTACCACTAGTGTAGAGAGTGAGAACTTTGAGGTAGTTAATTTCAACGTAAGTACTTACATAAGTATTTAGAGAATTTAATGCACTTATAAATTTAAAAACACACCAACAATTTAAAAGTAACAGTCGGCCGCCTTGCCAAACGTGTGCTTGCTATTATTCTTTGCTTCTTAGGTAGTGTTAGAAAAATATGGAAAAATCTTCCAGGAAAGTTTCAACAGTGCCAGCCTTATTGTCTGAAAAGTTAGAAACTTTTAGTCATACACTCATAGCCGTTTTATAACGTTTTCTTATTATGGTAATGGAAATATACAACTATTCTGTGAATTTGTTCCTGTTAGTGCCGATAGTGAAGTGGTCAAATCGATTTGCAACACCTTTTTATCTAACCCAGCGTGGATGGCGTTAAAAGCTTTAACGCTGGACTTTCAGTTTGAGTGCTTTGAGCACACTTTGTATATAATTTTTCATACGAAAAGGTCTGTAAAAAATTTCAAAGCATCGAACCAGATATTATCAATCATAATAACTGCAAGAAAACATTGCGTACCGAATTTCCACAAAAATTTCATAAATCTGGACTTTTTCTATGAAATCCTAATAACGATAAAAATAAATGATAAATGCAGTTGTCTCACATTCAAAATCAAATTGAAGTATGTTACTGAAACTGTTTGGTATTCTGAGTCTCTTCTATCAGCAATTACACGAATTTTAAATTTAGCTTGCTGCTTTTCAACTTGGTTATAAATATATATTATACATACACATGCATGTACTTATGTTTGCCCTCTCGTAAATAACAATACAAACAATCATTCCGTTACATTTGCAAAGCGCTAATGCGGTTTAACACACGCCGTTAACTAATTAAATTCAAGTGCTTGTCATTTGATTTTCTACTTCGCGTTAATGCTAATTATAAGTGTAAACACTCAGGGGAGAGAGTGAAGGTGAGCTATCCCGCTACCTTTGCCTGTGAAGCCAGGAGTTCGCTCACACAGATATGAGGCCATTGCCGCACACACAGAGACCCACACAGGTGCGCAAACTAAATCAACGGTACTAAGTGAATTTGTTAGTAATTGTAGTTAACGGTAATTCCCAATTCTCGAAACAATATTTTAATTAATTACCCAACATTATCATTTATACGCTGTAACAATTGCAGACGACACACGCAAGTGCCGTTATACACACAACCACACACACAAACGGCACACGGAGTTGAAATCGCTACCCTGCAAAAAATTGTGAGTGTAATCTTCAAAAGGAGTGTACGCGGATTACTCTCGATGGAGTAGAGCAGGGAATGAATTGGTCTACAACACATATGTTTAGCATAAAATTAGGTATTAATTAGTCGCTTTTAGGAGCGTTTAGCTTTTGGGGCATAGAAGCTAATTGCTTTATTGAATCTTTGTTAACATTTCTATTTCAAAGCTGCACACCAGAATTTACGCTTTCGTACGATTTTTAAGATTAGTCTCTTTTAGTAGGCTTTCAAGTACACAATGGCACAATTAGTCACTTCATGGCATATGCACGAACAACAGTGCACAGTTCGTTTCATAAAAAATATCCAAAAAGCTTTTAGGCAAATGCTCCTTTGCGACTAATCGCGGACTCATCGAAGACTTGTCGCTTTTTTGAAGTGAACTCTTGGTATATAACACACACAGCAGCATACTTTTTAAATTATTATGTGTAGTGCAATTGTAATGGTGCGCCACGCAGTCTCTTGCAAATCATTGTTCGTCCAATCGACACGACGCCCAAAAGCATTTCACTTTCTTTTCCAAGTTGTTCATTTAACACTGGCACTGCAGCTATGCGAGAGTAAATTGTAATAATGTGGACGCGCAACTTGAATAACCTTAATTAATGCGCTGACGAAACGCTTGCATCGCTCGCTGCGCTTCAGCACGCCTGCATCTGAACTGTGCCCCGCAGCACTCTGTTTGCATCAGTCGCCATTATTCGCTTTTACATTTTCCGCGTATTTCCTCACTGCATTTTTATATTAATTTTCAATACTTGTTTTTCTTTGTCGCTTCATTTTCGAAACTTCACCGTCGCTGAATATATCCCTCTGATGCTTTGTCGCTTTCATTCTGCCCGTTCGTTTGTCCTTCGTGCCTGCACCGCGGTGTTCGTCGCGTAATACCAAGCTCGCCACTTGCATAGCAATTACAATTAAAAACTTTTTCAATTCTTCGCTAAGGAATGTTCGTAAACAAAGAAAAGTTTTTAAATAACGGAAAATTTCTACAAATCTCAAATGATTGTTATATACTCGTGGCCATTTGTTGCGCATTTATTAGTTGTACTCGTATGTATTTGTTGTAATTAACTGACATTGAAAAGTTATTATAGTTATGACGGAGCACATGTCTGGGTATTGACCAATCCAGTCCAAAGCTTTATGAAGAAAAGTTTCAGATAAGATTTGATCTGATTCTTACGAACATCGTAGAGAATGCAGTGAAGATCAGAACCATCTTAACTGAGTGCTTTTACCAGTAACAGGAGCAGTCAACGCGCATTTGAGTCAAGAAAGGCCATAACTCCAAATGAATGTTTCAACCTTCTTCTTGAAGAGTCATCGTAATACATTTTAATAAAATGGCTGCGCAAATCATTTCACACCATTCTAATGGATGTTGCTTGAAATATTTGATTATAATTCAAGGCGTTAATTTATGAAGGTCTTCAACGAAACCTTCTTCCAGTCAGAAATCTGCAAGTCTCCTATCTTTAGATTTAATTTCATAATTCAATCATCAGAAAATAGATAGCTAAAATTATCAATTATTAAATTCAATAAAAAGTTAAAATTCAAGTTGTTCATTTACGAAAAAAGTAACATAACTATAAGGAAATTTATCAAAAAAGTATGAAAAAATGTTCATCTATCTCCGAGCGCATTCGTAAACCGCTGTAAGTATTTAATGTGGCTAATAGTTTTACTGTTATCTACATGTATGATATGAAAATGATCAGCACAAAGAGTAGAAGTTACCAATGGAGATTTGCATAAATTTTGTAACGCAGTCGCGAACAGAACCATTATCTGTGCATTCGCTTATTCATCCTTTTGTATTTCCGTACATGCATTTTCATACATGAAAATATACATATGTATGTATGTACAAACAAGTCGACGGCCACTTTGTAATCACTAACAACGCCGGGCGGTCGCTAATCATTTGGTCCCGCACTGCGGATGGAAATTTAAGTATTTTACTCCTCTGAGTTGCGAGCCTAGTACCTACATATATGTATTTACTATGCGTACACATAGCATGTGGGTACTTCGCTTTAAATAAAGGGTACTTTTGCAGAAGTATGTAGATATTTAATTTCAAACTAAATTCAGATGAATAAAATAAACGGCAAATATTTTGGTTTTTTATGCAAGGAAAAAGGAAATTTCACATGTTTTCAAAGCCCACCATATCGATATAAATTTTACACTACTTTCTCTAGCAGTGCTAAGATTATCCGGATAATAAAGCAACGAATATTAATAATCAGTTTTAAATCATTATGAGGTTGAATTACTACTAAAAAGCTAGTCCACCAGAGTCGAATAAGATTCCTAAACAACATCAGATTGTAACTTTTTCTGTATGAAAATGAGAATAAAAATCTCACAAGACTTCATATCTCTAAAAAATTTTAATAGGCAGTTCTTGCTTCTTCAGTATTCCGAACTCTGATCTGACGTTAAAAATGTAAATAATGGGTTGTTAAAAAAGTCTTGCGGCATTTTTATTGAATCAATTCGTGTGGCACTCATACATCGAGCTTCATAGTGACTTCAAGCTTCTTCAAATGTTTTATAACGGTTTGATGACTACTACGCCGGTCTCTTTCAACCAATTCAGCTATTTTATCGCAATTTTCGACGACAGGCCTTCCGGAGCGTGGCGCATCTTCGACCACCTCTACACCAGAACGAAAATGTTGAAACCATCGTTGTGCGGTGGAAATGGAAACTGTATCGGGTCCATAAACTGCACAAATTTTATTGGCGGCCTGAGATGCATTTTTGCCTTTATCGTAGTAGTACTGTAAAATATGCCGTATTTTCTTTTTATTTTGCTCCATGTTTGCGACGCTATAACTCACGAACGACTTAAAAGAAACGACAATCAAT
Organism: Bactrocera zonata; assembly: GCA_037783105.1. Lineage (NCBI taxonomy): Eukaryota > Metazoa > Arthropoda > Insecta > Diptera > Tephritidae > Bactrocera > Bactrocera zonata. The sequence continues at coordinate 2,133,203 of JBAWJQ010004226.1, read as the reverse complement.
CAAACACGTGTTAGCGCGTGAAATGAGCTTTCCAAAAAGGTGATGACCCGATGCGACGAATAAAACTAGAACTACGAGCTTTCAGCTTTTTTGATAACCTAATGTAATGTAAAATGTAGTAAATTCTCACGATTCGAAACATTGTGCCGTTGGGGGTCTAATTTATTACAATAAAAAAAGTGAAATACAGTTCACAAGTTGGACAGCTGGTTCGACAGATATCTTTGCAGAAAAATTTATACCTTCAAAAAAGTACCCTTTATATAGCAAGTATAATATTTCCGGTTCTTATGGACAGTACAACTTTTGTAATTTGCTACCTGCTACTATGTAATATTGGTTATTTTAGCATTTCGATTTCAGCGCGCTCCATTCGAAAGAGATAATAACTACAATTTCCCAAAAGCATTACCACTTCATGGAATGAAATGCATTTCGAATGAAAAATGTTAAGCTGCTGAGCTACAAGTGCAGCATACCAAAATATAAACAAAAATTCATTACATACGAGTTCTGACTGCAATTGCTGATGAAATAATGCCAATATACATACATATGTATACATAAGTGGAGAGTTGTCATGATTTTTGAATACCAAAATATGTGTTGTGGTAATTATTCCTAGCATCGGGCCCTTTGTGCGTTGGCTCATTGTGGATTTCAAACGCCAACTAAGTCCGTTTTCGCGGCGTCAGTTCTAAGTAGCCGGAGCAAAGCCCGCTTTATATCCTAAGGAACGCTGTTCACCTCAAAGTCCTTCTCAAAATACCGTGAATGGAATCTGGAAAGTATTTACTAAAAGTCTCCAAGCTCTGGATTCTGACAACTCTTATAAGATTAGGGTTTTCAAATTACTATCATGAAAGAAAAGGGAGTACTTATATGTAAGAACATGATGGGCCACACTCTTATTGAATTTATTTAGTAGTGAGAGCAATAAAATGAGACGAAAAAGTAGCTAGCTAGACTAACAATATAATTTATCACAAACAAATGATTTCTGATGCTCTATTCTTATAGTTTCTTAAGCCACATCAGGGAGGAGAAACGTATAAATCTCTCTTGTAAAGCGTATATATATATCCTTATAATTTTGAGCTTAGAAATTATGTAATGTACTAGACTTTCCAAATAAATACACTCGAGAAGTAATAATAATTTTTAACGCTTCTTTAAAGCCGTTAAAACACTCATAAACATATAAATAACATATAAAAACGGCTGCAATGAGTGATGCAACACTTGAGCAGACGATACAAATTCTACATTGAATCATTTAGTTTGCAACAAGCTAAGCCAAGCTAACACAATACAAATTGGCGAGAATGTAGCAAAATGTGTTGAGATTTGAAATATGTGAGAGCAAATTTGTTCATACACACATCCCTCACGGAAAACTCTCGGATGTAACTAGATAAAAGCATGTGAAGTTCTCACATGTTTTGGGAACTCACTCTGGAGTCTATAAAAGTAGTATTGTTGTATTAGTTAATCCAATAAAATGTGTTATTTAACTTTTTTAGTTTTCGCCTACTAGATATCTTCAAAAGATGCTGATACTTGTATCTCAACAACGGATTTCAAAACCTTTTTTAAATGCTTTAAGAGATTCCGTGAAATAAGGGACGCATGCTTGGAACTTTGTTGAACTAAGGTTAAAGACTTGGACCTATGTCATTTTTCATTTTGATGGGATAATCCCTACAGCTTGTGCATAATCCATTATTGTTTCCCCAAGTACGGTAACTATTTCTAAATTTATATCTAGCAAAAAATATACCAATAAAATAACAAATAAATACCGTGACAAATAATATAAGCCTTTCTTAGTTTCCGTATTTCACTTAAAAACCAAACTTTAGTTCGGAAAGTGAAATTTCTTCCCCAGCGCAGTCTTTCCTATAGGGTGTCCACGAACGTGTGGTGCGGCATTTGATAAACAGAGTTGTATGCAAACGAAATTCCTGGCGCGAGCAACACAAAACAGAAACACCCACACACACAAACTGGAATTTGAATGGCCCTCGATATTTCACTGCTATTGTATACACTATTTTAGCCGCAACATGTTACCACCAGCTTAGCTTGTTATCGGCAGCACACCTGTGTCGCGATACAAAAATATTTACTTTAGACGCTTTTGTTAATTTATTTTTTATACGTGTATTTTGCCGGTAAATGCAAGTTTATTTTACTGCCTCTGAGCATCGAGAGCATTGTGCTGGATATGTTTTCATATTTTTAAAAGCGATATAACGGATTTTTGAAACATTTTCGCTAGCCCGCTGTGGGGCCGTTTAAATGTTAATAATCTAAATATTTAAATATTTTGCTATGGCAATGCTATTAAAATAATATGATAACCGGATTTGCTTGGTATTAAAATGGTAGTTATGCCTCGAGGCTTTGCATGTACGCCGGAAGGGAATCGTTAAAAATAATGTGCACTGATGATACTCATAGACTTTGGAATGGGGAACCGGGCAAATAAAATGGAATGCTATGATTTTTCGTCGGTCAGATTTGTTGACGCTTCAATATATGCAATGTCTAAAGTAGTGAGTAATTGCGATAACTGGGTATAAAAAATAGGTTAGAAATAAGGCAATCGCATTCTAAAATACAAATTTATATTGGTGAATCCGCAGGATTTTAGTATTTGATTTGTTTTCTATAATAAGTAACCGACTATTTCTCAATTCAGCCAATAATGCCAGTTTCGATTAGTTTCCGCACTTCAGGAAATGTTTAATAAATTAAACTAAAAAACCCAGTTGAATTACCTTATTATATATCAATGAGAATTAACCGGATTTTAACTCGTCCCTTCATCCCGATCATTTTTTTATTATTTAACTATACATATATATAACTCGATTAGTTTGAGATGATACGTGAAACCGTGAAATGAACAAAACTATTATAATCTGTAGCAAAATGTTGCAAGAGTATAAAAATTAAACGTCATGACATTTAAAAATGATCGAAAGGACACTTAGAAAACATACCATCCCTATTGGAAACCCTGTGTCACATCACTTCTAACCAGTCATTCATCAGCGTCAATTGAAGCGCGTGTGCAGCTGCAACAAAACATCAAAGTGCGCAGATCCACTAAATTATAGGTATCAAGCGGGCGGCAGCATTAGGCAGTTAAGAGCAACTGCAGCTACAATCGTTGACAATAATTTTCAGTTGCTGCACAGCGCACATATCAACATTGCACCAGCCGTTGTAAGAGTTCAATAGATTTCCATAAGTGAGAATAAGTAACCAAATTTTCGTTATCGGCTTCGCAAATGTGGAAACTACTATGGAAATGGCCCTTTACACAACATTTCAATTCAATTATATTTATAGTGTGCATCAACAGCAAATAAATACTCATATTCAAAGGGTGTTTTTTTAAGATTTGGGTTTCAAGAAAAATTAAAAGGAATATGGTTTAAAGCCAAGAATTAAATTATAAGAGGTGTGTTCAAAAAGTATCGCGAATTTTGTGTTTTTTCAAAAATTATTTATTTATTCATGAATATCTTTTTTTTTTTTTTTTTTTTTTTTTTATTTTATTAAAGCTTACATAATAAATAAATTATTATATAAACTAAAGTACGCAGCGCTAGCAACATAGGCTTTCGGCTGAGACTATTTTGTCCCCTTCAAAGTAATCCCCATGAGATATTAAACACTTGTGCCAACGGATTTTCCAATCTTCGAAGCACTTCAAAATATCATTTTTTTTTTTTTTTTATCTTCTTCAGCTCCTCCTTCGATGCCGTCTTTATCTCGTCAAGAGAAGCGTAACGTCGTTCTTTCATGGGCCTCTTCAGTTTAGGGAACAAGAAAAAGTCACAACGGCCAGATCTGGGGAATACGGTGCTGCGGCATCATTAGTGTGTTGTTTTTGGCCAAAAAATCGCGCACAAGCAGCGATGTATGTGAGCAGGGGCGTTATCGTGGTGCAAAAGCCATATTTGTGTTCTTCCACAAATCCGGGCGTTTCTGGCAGATTGCTTCGCGCATAACTTGCAGGTAATATTCCTTATTGACCGTTCTTCCCTGTGGCAAGAACTCATGATGCACCACGCCCCTGCAATCAAAGAAAACTGTCAGTTACGATTCACGATACTTTTTGAACACACCTCGTATTATAAAGATGAAGGTCAGATTTCGAGCAAGTGACCGAGACGACTATTTCGAATAACCTTTTGCATCAATGAAACCGTACGTCGGCAATAACGCACCGAATATTCTCTTCCCAGAGTCTTATCTGCTTCGATAAGCGAGTTTACAGTGATTGACTGGCTGGTCGAATAAAGAGGCGCATGAGCGAATTCATAACACAAAAAAAAAAAAAAATAGTAGATCTTGGAGGCCATGTCCTCCTTAGCAAGACCAACTCCGAAAACCACACGCCTAGAGCAAAACACCCATTATAAGGACATATATATACATTTACGTATGTGTGGACATATGCTCATTTCAATAGATTTTATGATTTTCTCATCAATTCAGTACAGCCATGTGCAACAATTGCTTTGACTGTGTGCACGTCTTTATTGCAAATGAACATTGCATATTGTATGCTCGTAGCTAACAGCCAATAAAAGCCATTTTACCATGGTACATGGCATTAGTATAGCCCAATATTTGCATTTGGCAAACTACATTTCGAATTCCTTTTATATTGGTCTATTAGCTCGACTTTCATTCTGCTCATGCAAAAGTGAGTGAAATTTTGAGCGAAATGTATGAATATATTTTTGAATGTATTTGTTAGTTGGAAGAATGTTTAATATTGTACATATGTACATGGTGAACAGTGACCAAATGTTTAAGGCTCTGGATCAAACATATTTCTTCAAAATTATTCAAAATTGGGAAAATTGGTCTCTGGCTTCTTTTGTTAGGTCATCTGAAATTCATTAGCAACTTTGTCTAGGTCTGCGGATAAATGCATCTTAATATTTGTCATTAACTTTGCTTGCACTTTTGGACCTCTTTAAATTAATTAAGAATACCTTCCATTTAAATATATAGTATATATCTAAAAACCTGTCATTTGGCATCAAGATGCAAGTAACTGGACACAGAGTGTCCTCGTCCACGGTTTCCTTTCGATCCATAGTGCACCCTTGAATGATGTTCTCTAGTATATGCAATGAATTATAGATTAGAATAATTACAGTTATATTTATTTCATAGGCTCAGAGCGAATCTGTTGGTGGAGCTAGTGCATTTCGTGATACCGTCTTTGAATGACATTTTCCCACCGACACTACTTTAAGATGTGATCAGCTTTTCTTTGCTCTTCATCTTAGAAAGAACGATTGCTACCAAACGGCTTGGAGTAAGCACTTTCGTAGCTTGAACGTACTCTTCGGAAAGAACAAAAAACCTACTCAACATAGTTTTTATAAGAAAATAGTTCTCGAAACCTACTGATAGGACCTAAATTTATATCACTAAAACTGCATAAAAGTACCTTTGGTTCTAGTTGATGCTATTGCGAGCCAAACGGAGTCAAGAGAGCTATGACGAGAAGGGCAGTATTTTTATCATATTAACATGCAAAAATGGTAAAAGCCTTAATATATAAATACTTAAATACATTAAATATATAAACGAATTTTAGATGCAAACCAAGCCTTCCCAGCTCCCCGATACCGTAGAATATTTGTATGTTACAGTCAAATTTCTCTAAATTGCTCCACTTAATTACCTGTTGTCATATTTTAATAATTGTGTAATATTACGGTAGGATCTCATACATTTTGATTTGGGTCCATAATTGCCAACTATTTAAAAATTGTTAGGTCAACCAACCGTTAGCAATTATCTTGTATTATTATTGCTCTCTTGTGAATGCACTCTCATAAATTATACAAAGGCATTAACCACATTATTTCCGATATGGCCGGCACAAATAGATACAAGTGTAAATAGAAGCACAAAGCCAGAACAAAGCATATGTATTTGCACACACAAAAGCACTCATCTAAATACTGTCGTATACAGTGTTGTGCAAAAAAATATCACACAGTCGATATATAGTTTCAGTATTTTGCAATAATTTTTTTCAATAAGATCAAGTCCATATTTGTATACGTATCTAATCAAGTTGTTTATTGTTCAATGGCACACTATAAACAAAAAATAATAATTTGTTCATATTTTTTAAATTTTAATTTATTCTTAAAAACTAATAGTCATTGCAGTATGTACAACTAACAAACATTTTTATTTGTGTTTGAAATCAATTTATTTTTAAGCGAGTCTGAGACAAAATCCAGAGACGAGAACTTTTCACTTAAAGTATACGAGTTTGCACGGTTATCTCGGTTATACTTGCTTAGGCCCCTCAGAAAATGTGCCGAGGCTTTGTTCACTTTGTTTACTTATAACTAAGTGAAGTATACCAAAAATTTATTCAAATAGGCTTCCGAAACTCATTGCCAATTTTCCGCACATAAGGTGTGAGTATAGAAACATAGAGCATTGTAGCAAACCAAATATATATATAGAATAACCATTGTTCAAATTAATTTAAACAATTGTAATATGTATTATTTATTGCTGCACATACATATACATCTAAAGTTACAGACTAACTCAGTGGACTTTATTTAAACATGAATGGTTTCCCCAAATAAGCAAAAAACCCATGTCAGTGAAGAAACGGTTAATTTAAGCTTCGAATACGCTGCCATCATACAAAATTGCATGACATCGAAATAAAGCTGCGATTTGCTACTGGACACAGTCTTCTTGGTACGGGTTTTTTATATAACCCATACAACAATTACAAAACTCGCTTACTGCCCTCATTTGGCACCAAATTTATTACACACAAACATATTTGAAAAAAAACTTGTTCATTTGCAAAAATAAACGCTATCGTTACCATAGTTACCATTTTCTGAATTCATGTTTAAGCATTGATCTAATAATTTTGTTAAACATAACACCATTTGATTACCATATTGATACAAATGTAGTTACATATGTACATGAACAAGTATATGTAGTATGTGAACAAATATTTACACTTGTTCAAGCACATTGTTCGTGTAGATATTATTTATTAATAATAAAGGCAATTAGGTAAATATTTGCTAGTTACCTTGTTTAATACATCGGCCGGTGCAATAGAGAAATAGATGAATTTATGCAAGCCATATTCAACGTCTTTTAAATAAATAAATTGTTGAAGCATGCACAGTCGGAGAATTAAATACATTGTAATAGAGATAAGCAAATATTATTGTGAAGATTTTCTTGAGATTTTCCCGGTATTAGATTCAAATGTTTACATTGGGCTAATGGTATTGCTAACACCGATACAATGAGCAAAATGAATTTTCTACTATTTCAAATTCTATTTTTTCAAATTGTACATTAGTTTCCAATTCATCAAGTCTAGTGGAGTAGCGTACTAATAACTGGTAAAAATAACATAAACTCGCACAACTCAATGAATACAGAAAACATAAAAGCTTTACTGCTGCGTAAAAATATAACTAATATTGAATTAAAATACAAAACCCACTCAATGAAGATTGATTGATTTAATATTGAATTAAAATACAAAACCCACTCAATTAAGATTTTTGATAATATCACAGATCTCAAACATGACGAGAAGAAAATTGATGAATCGAACAAAAGACTGGCATACAACGCAAAAATGGTTTAATGAAAGAGAGACAATGATAAGGTTTGCTCAAAAAAACTGGAGAAGTTTGTTGTGTGCTTTCACATATAAAATTCTTTGCAAGACTTACTAGAACTAACTAGCAAAGAAGTGGTCAATCGAAGTAGCAATTGATTTACAAATAATTTAGGGGAATCCTGCTTAGTTGACAGTACTTGACCAGATATAAATTATTGTCAATTACCTTACTCGATTTGCATAAGAAAGGTTTCTTATATATATGTAGTATATGTATATTATCGGCCTCTTTAAGGTTGCCGAAAATTCTTATTCAAATGCATACTCTTGTCTAACACATTTCTTATCACGAGCACCATTTTTCGTGTTGTAATGAGATTAGCTGCTGGTTTTAAGCTTCCATTAATAAAGAGAAACCTGCAAAACCTTGATGCGTACTGAATACTCCTTGTATAAGAGCATCAGGGAACCTACAGTGTAAGAATTTATTGACACAAATTTTGAATATTACTACACATACATAATATATAGGTTTATTTTTATCAATACAAGTCAAACTTTTCCAAAAAAACAATTAAATACTATTTTTTACAAAGCAGCTTGCACAAACATTTAATTTTCTTAAGTTGTGCGTGCAATTGCAAGCTGAGGGCTAAATCCGAATAGTGAAATGAATGTTTTTGTATAAACGAACAATTTTATGAGAAACGTCATAAAAGCACTCCTGGTGATGCCAGAGGATGACCAATTGCCAAGATGATCAAATTTGTCTTTCCTTTCTGCTTATGCATATATAAATATGTTTGAATATAAAATCAAATATTTTTATTAAAAGACAGCTTGACTCCATGGCAGTTGCTAGCTAGCAAAATTAAGCGACTACAGTGTATAAACATAAACATATATGGTATGTACATATTTCTATTTCGAGGAACCAATAACTGGAGGCAAGCAAACTATACTCGCATATCGATTGCAAAATAAAGCACATTTCGCTTACAAAAAATATTTAGAAGACAAAGAAATGCAACTGCAGGAAATAGCACGATTTATCAGCATTTAAGAAATAGTAAATGCACACACACATTAAAAGGCTCACAACCATAGGTGTGGTTTAGAAGTGTGCTGAAATCGACATTCAACTTGTATGCATGTGAGCGTGTGCGAAGGAAATGAAAATGAAAACTTTAGACAAAATTAAAGCAGCGAAAACAAAAACAAACAAAAGCTTATATAGTGAAAGGCGACCGCAAGAGGTGTTAACTGTGGTTTGATTGCATGATGTGTGGTAATTTTGTCCACCGGAAATGACAGCAAAGGCAAACGCCAAGCGCAAAAAAAAACAATCGATGAAATGAGAAAATCCCATGAAAAAACTGTAACAATACGGTGTAATCAGATGAAATAAAAATAAATAATTGAAATGCGCTCAGCGAAATTGCAACTTTTTAAATTCATTGCTTAATTGAATAGAAAATTGCTTTCGCATACAATCATGAAATTTATTTTAGAAAAAGGAAATTGCTTAAAAAATTGCACTAACTCTTTATTCTCGTTAATTATTTGCTATACAGAGAATATGGATATATAAAAAAATGAGATTCCAGAAAGGCTTAAAAACAATCATAAAATGTTTCTGCAGTCTATTACTAGAGGGATTACGCGACTGTGGAGCGTAGGTAAATTATCTAATCGAGTCTGTTTCCTTAAAAAAAAATAATAATGACAAAGCAAAACAGGCGATTTTTAGAAAATTAAACATTTCTAGTGTACAAAACTTTCGAGAAGAAAGTGAATTTTTAGCACTTTTCCAAAAAATAGTTGATGTTTGAAGTTAAATTCTTGTTGCCGAAAATATATTTATAGCAGATGAAATATGAAAAACCAAAAATCTTCGGATATTTCTTTATTTATTTTCGAGTAATTCAGTGAACAACAACAGCACGAGTTATTTTATGAGCCTCTTAAGACCACTTCAAGCATTTTTCCACCTTAAAACACCAAAGGTCGCATAAAAATTTAATTAGCGCACTACTAATTAACTAAAGACTAAGTGTTTATAAATATACGTGCATAAATATTTACTTTCAAATGTTAAATGTTGCTTCTCAGAGCCAGTAACGCACGCCGTCACGCGCATTCCCCGCCAACACCGCATTTCAATTAACTGCAGTCTACTTCCTTTGCTGCAAGCAAGGAAACAACTTCAAAAGGTTTTCAGCCATTTCTTCGTTTTTCCTTGAATTTCTTACCCCCACCGGTGTTGATTTAATAGATGCACAGTTGCTTGCTCATACAACATGGTGCATAATCCTTTATTAGTGCGGTTGCCTCATGAGAATGGCAGTGTTTTAAATGCTACTGGAAATGTTGATGGAATGACAACTGATGAGCAGGCTTGGAAAAATGCAAATGCATACAAGCCAGTGAGTAGATAAAAAAAAACAAATACACTTTCATGCTCTTAACCGCCCGTTAGTCGTACACTTGCTATGTACTTTTCTTCCGTTTTAAGTATTTTCAATTTGTTGCGTATACACCTCCCTTTTCTCTGAACGTGTATATGTTCTAGCACATAGACTTGTGCATTTTCAGTAGAAAGCTTCCGACGTGCTCAGCACTCCACAAAACATATATACCTTGTTGCATTGTTTTCTCAGAACGAAAAAATTATTCACAGTGTTTTCCGTTAATCAAAAGCACGGGTTGCTTTTTACTCTGAGAGAAATCTGAACTGAGGATATTATTTTGGAAATATCAAAAAATCGTTAGACTATTTCATGGTTTCGGTAAAACTTAAGAGCTTCAGGGTAGGAGCTAACTTTGACTTCGGTTACAATACAAAAAGCTTCTTACAAGAACTTTAATCGGTCAGTTTGTATGACAGCTAGACGCTATAGTGATCCGATCTCAACAACTTCTGTGGAAGTTGCACCGTTGTCGGATACAATAACCCACGAAAAATTCATATATCGCCATATGACAAAATTTTCCATAAAAGCTCTTAAATCCGATAGTTCAATTTGTGTGAGAGCTATAGTGGGTTGATATAGACGATTCTGATAAATGAGCAACTTCTCAGTGAGAAAAAGACGTGGGAAAAATTTCAGATCAATATTTTAAAAAATTTGGTACAAACGGAAATGGCTGAATCGACTTAGCTCGTGAAGCTGATCATTTATTTGCATAAGTAAATTACAGGGTTTTTGGCTTTTTTGTTTGAGTGTTATAAATATAATGGTGAACTTAATATACCCCGTTCAGGGTATAATGATGCCCAAATTACGGGAAGTGCCAACAGCACTCTTCTTCTTCTCTTCTTAGATATGGTGATGAAGCTTTATTTCTCACAAAAAGACGAAATACGAATACATACTATTTGAACTGACTTTTATAAGACTTTCTAAAAGAGAAGATGATTGAGGTGTGATTAAATGAAAAGAGAAGGAAGATGTTGAACAACGAATAATATACATTTCATTGAGAAGAAGCTTTATTTATTTTTTTGTTTTGTTGTTGTTGTGATGGTAGAAATTATTCGGTAAATAGTTTAATTTTGTCGAGTTGACAAAACTTGCCTAAAAACCAGTATCATTTATCGTGGCAACGCCATTTAAAATAGTGCTACACGGCGTATTAGTAACATTTTCAAGTTCAACTAGAATAGGATGCAATAAATTTATTTTTATGCTACAGTATTAGACATCCGTTGGTGTATTTTTAGTACGCACTATATATATATGTGCGTGAATTCGTTATTTTAAGCGGTTTTTGCGTGGCTTTGTTGCGTCTGCTTGCCGCCAACTTCAGAAAGGGCGCGTAAATCTAATTAACTTTTGCCTGTCACGCGCTTGTGGCGCAGCTGGCAGATGAGCAGCACCAACTGAAGCTGCAGTATAAGCGCGATGTGAAAGGCTACATGAATAGACAATAGAAAACTCTACTTCAATAAGTCGATAAGCTTGGCTTTGGCTATAAAGTTCAAAAGGGCTTGCTGCCTTCAACTAGTTCTATATAAATGTATAAGTATATATATGTATATACTATCCGCTGTTATTTTTAAACACATTGTATGTTGCAAATGCAAAGAGTTTATTAGATATTGCGAAACTGCTACGCTAAGATGGTGTGCTTACATTTACTTTTAACGAAATTGGGAGAACAAAGCGGCAGTTAAGTCAAGAATTTTCAGCTGAGAGACTAATTTCTAACCCGCTGCAGCTACAAGTATACACTTTGCTTCAAATAGTTGCATGGCTTGGATGAAACTTTAACAAATAAACGGATTTATAAACTACTTCTATCGAAGAGAAAACTAAAAAGCTGATAAAAAATGAGATATACTAGGAAAGCCCGCTTGCGGTAAGGTTGACGCGAAGTACTCCAAAATACACTTGGCTATGCTGTAACTAAAATGTCGAAATTAACCAAAACGCAAAGCTAAAAGCAAATGTTCATCCTTGCTTTCCTTCTTATTTACAGCAGTAAAAAAAATACAGCAGTTTTCTGATGATTGAGTTTTCGCTGAGCGTAAAGGAATGCTTAAACTTTCTGTAAAATCTTGTTTTTTGTTGTACGTGTAGTACAATGCATGCCAAAGTGCTTGTAGAGCAAGAGTTTCGCTTATAGAAAATTCGTTAATTTATACAGAACATTTTTGGTAACAACAAGAAATAGTGCGCAAACTAAATTTACTTTAACTAAAGTACAGCAAGGTCATGTTGTTCGGAACTTTATTCGCAAAAACTGCTTCCAGCGACTTGTCAAAGTTTGAAATGTGCTTATTGCTGCACTGCGGTTGTACATTTTGGTGCGGAGCATTAACTAGTTTCCTGGTTGGAATGTCCGATTCAAAAGAGTAATTAGATGCTTAGAAGTGTATTTAACTTAATTGGCAATGACATATTTTTTTGGAGCGCGGTTTTCCTCTTGATGAAAAGCTTAATTGATTGTAGCGCCTTCGTCAATTCAATCGAGCTGTTTTGATAGAATTTAGAGCTTATATCGCTTAAACGATTCTTTTATGTCGCACTTAGTATAATTATTATTCCATCTTATGTTTTTAAATCGCAGAAAAGCCGTTACTGTCTAAGATTACGATAATTGAACTTGAGACATGTGTGTGCACAAGTGAACTAGTGATTACCTGTATCTTCAGAATTTGCGAAAAGTCCTTCATTTTCGTTGTCTGACTTCATATCAACAAATACAAGCATTATGTTCACTTTGAATAATATTTGAAATGAGGTACAAATTATTTCCGGACTATCGATGGGATCGTAATTCCCCCGTTTCCAACACTGTTGTGGCGAATATTATTGGACACCTTAGTTGTCAAAAAAAAAATATAAAAGGTTCTGTTATCACATTCAAAAACTAATATTGCGGAATCGTATTGAAACCAGGTGCCTTCGATTATCTAAATAAGCCAAGCATGCCAAAATCTTAAAGATATATTTGTGGCTAAGACTATAGAATTCAAACCATTTCCGAGCCACTCAGCTCATGGAACTATTTGACAAAAATATTTTGACGATTTACGATTAACTTTAAAATCATTACCCAATTATTTCTAATCTGCAGACGGATCAAGTGTCTACTTTTCATATACTCTATTTTCAGTTGTCAGACCTTAAGATGTCAGATGGAGCCTTTTTTGAAATCATATTATTAATATGAAAAATTTCGAAGATCGATATCTTCCTTTTAAGTATCTTTTTTTCAAAATAAAATAAACTTTCCAGCTTCGACAGTACCAAAGCTATGAAACTGACAGATAGCCAGTGCTGGGCGTTAGTTCAGTGCTGTTTTATTTATGGTCTCTCAAATTCCTTAGTGCCAAACTAATTAAAAATCTCTTTCAGAAATATTTTCTCTCTAAACTAAATAAATATTTCGTATAATACTCACTCATATGTATTTACTTGCTTAAAGAAATATTTTCGATTTTTGTATCACTCTGAGGCAATTTTGCTGAGAATATTGAAGACTTTAGACCGCAAGCCAATTGCCGAGCACGTGAGACTACTTACTACACTACAAATGTACGAGCATTTCACTGCATTCACACACAAATGCATGTAATCAGCGACCTACTTTAGCCACTCCCCTTAATTATTTTTATTCTGATACATAAGAAGCAAATTAGATGCTTATGTGCACATATGTACTTACACATATATATTTGCTGATTGTATGGCATTGTATACGCCTGGGTCTAATTTATAGCCAACAATATTCTTTTATTAAATGCCATAAGAAGAAGCAGTGTCTTGTGAGTATGTATTATGTATGTAAGTTCGTTTATGCCTGATTCAAAGTGAGTACAACTTTTAACGTATTGGCAAATATATTTGAGCACACACATGCATTAGCAGATGCACACCCGCATGGGCGTTTAGCGTCAAGCACACGTTTGCACACACACATTGTCAAACCCCTAGGTAATGACAATAAAGGAAATTAGTATGAAAGCTAACTTGTGGTCTGGAGAGGGGAGGTCTGCTGCATAGTTGACCAGCTACAGATGAAAGTGATAGTGGTATAACCGAAATTGAATTGCGGTTATTTCCGACTACGTATTGTTTTATTGTTGCCGCGTGGTTAATATGCATATTATGAATGCCTTAGTAATGTGGAATGCACTATATTTTGAATGTATGAAGATTGGTTAAGGTATAAATAGTGTATATAATGTGGTAAGGTGTATATTAGCATATTTTCTTGTTGTTTAGTTCCATAAATCTGAATATGCATATGTATGTATCTGGAAAAGATAGTATTTAATTCATTGGAAGTACTGATATTATAAGAGAAAGTGTTCTCATAGAAAAAAAATATTTCTTTGTCAATAGTGATATCTGAAAATATTTGGTAATGCTAAAGGTAACACTACTAGTCAACTTCGTTCATATAACGCTTGTTTCTTTCAATAAATAGTAAAATTTCTTATTTCAACTTAAGGGGGTATTCTAGTCTAGAAATTTAAAAAAATTGAAATTTTTTTTATATTTTCAATGTTTAACTATTCAAGATATGTGTACAAGAGGATTTTTAAAAATTCAAATTATTTTCGGAGATATAGGCATTTTTCTGACCCGGTATCCAAACTGGTTCGGCCGGAACTAATCGAACAAAAGACATTAGGGAAAATTTAAACGCGTTTTTCTCAAAACTGACTTTGTCGGAACGATGCCCACGATTTCTCAGGTTCTACTGAACCGATTTAATTGAAATTTTTATAGAGTCTTCTCTATAGGCTTGTCTACGGTTGGAACTAGCCCGATTTTTTAAAAATTCGAAATAGTCGGAAAAAGTGATAAAATTTTTTTTTTTTTTCAGGCAGTCGCCATCTTGTGAAAAAAATGTTTCCCACTTTTCCGTAGTTCCGACAATTGCGACATTATTCTCGATTAATAATCTTTTTTTTTTTTTGGTTTCAGATAACTAGGAGCATGGTCACGTGAAAATTTTTGGAGACCCCCCACTTTGTCAGCTCATAATTTTTGAAATTTTTTACTTTTTTTAGTTTTTAATTTTCTTCTGTACTCTTCAAAAATTAATTAATAACTAATAAAAAAGGGGATAGTAAAAATATTAATTGCCTTTTTTTACGACACTTTAAAAATTACCAGAAATTCATGCTTCTAGACTAGAATACCCCCTTAAAGTATTCACGATAACAATACGATATGCATACTTGATAAGTATGTGTGTATGTATAATTTTGTTTCATTTGTGAATTTATGTGTTATATACTTTTGGTCATTTGCAGGATGTTTCGCTTTTCTTCTTTCAGTCCAAGAAATCGGCGGCTGAAGCACATCGGGAACTCCAGAAAGTTTAGGAAGGCACTGCCCCAAGTGAAACATATTGCCGTGATTGGTAGCATCACAAGATGAATAGTTTTACCATAATTGAATTCGAGTTTTGGCAGAAAGATGGAAAAAAGTTGTGACTAGCGATAAGCAATACTTCGAATAACTAAAAGAATAAATAAAATTGCGTTTTCATTAAAAAAAACAGCCAGATCTCTCTAAAATATTTGAATTTCGCTGCTGTCAAAATGCTTCTTTTAAAGTTTACAAGAAATACTTAGAATAGAAGTTAAGAAAAAGAAATACGGTCTACTAGTGAACAAAGAACTAATATCAATTGGGTTAGTTAGAATAAATATACGATGAGTCCAGGCGCGGTGAAGTTTGTGGATCACCGTCAAACGTGTTTGTAATGACGCTGGGTGTTTTCGACTGATGAAAGTATTATAATAGTATAACCGCTGGCAAAAATATATATTTTTTTATTACATGTAAGTACCAGTCGAAATGATGCCAGTGGTTCGTTCGAATCGCTGATATTCACGACTGACTAATACAGAGCACTTATTTGGTATAAGCGCTTGCTATTGTATATTATTTTCATTTTGTCGGTTTAAGTGATTTATACCAGTTTTTGTTCTTTCGGACACTCTCTAATATTTTTCAAACCGGTTTAAGTGATTTATACCAGTTTTTGTTCTTTCGGACACTCTCTAATATTTTCAAACCTAGATGAGCTATGTTCCCATACAAGGACATTATTTTTATTTTACTCTAGAAAAATCACATATTTTAATTTAAATAACATTCGTGGCTACCCAAATTCTTAACCTATTAAAAGCATTTTTAACTCAAGTAGTTGATTGAAATTTGATTGATTTATAATGTTTTTTTTTTATTAATTTTCATTACTTTTACAGACACATTACTTATCAATTATTTGCATGATTAACAGCTGGCAATCGAATAAATTGTAACCAATGGACGCTAAGCGTAAACACAATTCACTACAGCTACAGTCCATGCCGCCTACTTGTCTCAACTTTATCGAACATTAAGCAACAACTACGGGCGCAAGCTCTGCGCAATCCAATCTGTATAATCGGCCACACGCGTATATACCGCCGGCCAACCTTCCAGACCGCAACGATTGCCAAAAGATACAACACCCTCAAGGTACCAGCGATTCTGAGCAGTTTGGCGCATTAACGGACCGCCGGAATCACCATCACAACTATCCTTGGAGAACTCACCGCCCGCGCAGAGCTGCGACGTAATCAAATTGACATTTCGTGAGGAAAATTTACGCGCGCATGAATCATGATCCACCACTGGCACGGCCAATTCTTGCTTGACATTGCTCTGGCGCGCTGCCGCAGTCGAGCGCACAAACAGCATATATTTAAGGACCAACGATGGCGAAGCATGGCGCATATAAAAATAAAATGAAAGCAAACATTATAAAAGATGTCACATTGAACAATGAAAATATACAAGCGTAAAATGTAAATCTATACTTATACATTCACTACATTCACTACATAAAATGGGCCGTATCATTATGTCTGCGTGCGTGTGTATGTGTAGGTGTGTAGTTCAGCCAGTAGTGGGTCGAGCGCCCGTGCTCGGCAACATGCATACGCCTCCTTTACAATTTACTGCTTTCACCCAACTTGCTACACACTCACACACACATACACGCTTTTATTTGCGCTTATCTCCATATTTATATAGCTGCTGCCGCTTAATACACACTTACCCAATAACGTACGCCCCCAGCCGGCTACTGTGAGCAGCTCACCCACATTGATGGCTTGACGTGTGCTGGCCAACGGCAGGCAAACTGGCCTAATGAAATCCGAGTATGTCACGTCCGCAGACATTCGTATCAGGGCGATGTCGTGATGACGGTCGTTGTTGTTGGGTTCGTACTGTGGATGTGGGATCACCTGTTCGTATCCCATTTTTACAACTTTGTTGTTGCAATCGTCTTGTATGCAATCGATTTCCTTACTGATATCATACTCACCCAGATGAATCGTCGACCTGCATATGGTGCGGATCGAGGATTGCGAAATTTCCGGTTTGACAACGGTCGCAGATAGCGGTAAGGTGGTTTGCGGGATTTTTTTGTTGCGGATTCGCCAGTTCACATGATGGTAGTAGTGGTGAAATGCGCAAGCATCGGAAATCCATTCGTTCGTGTGTAAATTGAAAAATGCGAAAAATAAAATGAAATTAAATATAAATTAAATAAACTGTAAGTGACGTTATTGTTTTTGCGAAATGATGTGTGAACTTAGCCTGAATATGCTTCCGTATGTAAAGGGTGGTTTAAGTGCTTGTAACTTATTTTTTTAATAAAATTAAATTTTTACGACATAAAATATTTTGCGGGGATATGTATGTGTAGATTAACATTATTAAGTAACAAAATATAAATATAATTAAATTTAAAAAAATATATAAGACTTATATTTACGCCTTTTCATTAATACAATAATATTAAGAGTTCTAAAACTCAAGATAAGCTTTTGAGGTATGCAGAAAACTTTAGTTTTTTATTACTTAAGAGCTTAATCATCATACCCTGAACAGGGTAAATTGAGTTTTCCACAAAATTTGTAACACGTTGAAGCAAACGTCGGACACCCTATTGAATATATACATATATAAATTCTCAGCATAACGAGTTGAGTTGATTTTACTATGTCCATTTGACTGTCTGTATATATGCCATCTAGTCCCATAGCTTTTGAAATTTCAATCTAACCAAAAAGCTGCTCATTTGTCGGAACCGCCGCCACATATGATATCGTAACGAAATTGAGCATGGATTGTTGTCTAAGGTAATAATGCAATGTACGAAGACATTTTTCAGATCAGTTTAATGATTTTTTTTTTTACGGTTGACTATTTGCCGAATGCTTTGTTATGTCTTATTGAAGTTAATTAAGCATGTTGTTGATTACTATGTCATTTTGAGGTATAATTGAAATAATCAATCAAATTATTTCTCACAAAAAACAGTTACATCATTATTACTTTAAAGGAGTCTCGAAATTCGCATTGTTTAATAATAGTAATGCTTTTGTTATAGCATTTGTCCTGTCATAATGAATTCAAAACTTTAAATTCTCATAAAATTGTGTCCCTAAAACACACTTCCCCAATCAGGAAGATTTTTGTCAAATTATTTGCATATATAATTAACATTCAAAATAGACTCATCAGCAAGAAAATTAGTACCGTAACTGCCTGCCTTATATTTATGGCATACGCGTGTGAATTTAGCAAATTTTCCATTAAATTGAGCACTGAATAAATTAAATGAAAATAGCAACTGAGCAACTTGATTGGCCTTCAACGGCACAGACACCAATTTCGATCTATCGTTTTAAAATTGCATATCAAATTAAGCAAATTTCTATGGGAAGCCTTGATTATCTCGCTCTCGCAATAATCCATTTGGAAATTATTTGTGAAATTAAACAGAAAGCAGAAATTGCACCGAAATATGTTTATAAGCCATTAAATTATTACGAGCATTTGAGCAAAGTCCCCACACACACATGAAAATATGTTTACGAACTCTTTAAGCCGCTTTTATGCAAGCACATTTAAATGGCAGTGTATTTCAGTTAGCTTGGGACCCATCTATTATGCGGGATAACTTTGAATGTCTGCCATTAGAAATCCACTCAAATCGATTATGTGCGATAGCAGCATATTATGGTCTAATAACACTAGTTTACAGTCATTTTGTGACTGTGATGTTAGAGGCTGCTTCTGGCTAATTTTGGGTTGCAAAAACCGAAAATTATAGTAAAATTTTTTAACCCTTTTCTATAATTTTTTTTTTTTTTTGTTATGGTTAAGGAGTGAAGGTTACAAACAACCGCCGTTTACTAACATTACAAAGGTAGATGTATGTGAAGGAAAATTTTCGAAGTAATCAGTACACCTCAAACCTCATAGACCACCACAGACCTCTTAGCACAAAAGTCGCAAATAATTCCTTTCGATTTCTTGAGTAGTGTAAGTTTGCAGGCGTAGCTTTATATGGTTAAGCACAAAAGGATTCGATTAATATTAATTAACTTGAAGTGTATTGATTAAATCTGTGTGTTGTGCGAGATTGATTTTGTGCCACAAGAAACTCGGATCATAATTACAAGAAATTGATTTCGCTTATGCTATTGTTGTTAACCGCGGGAAATGAGTATGAAAGCTTCTCAGAAATGCCACTGAGTTGTGTTGTTATAAGCCTTTAGTTATAGATTCTGCACGCCGTGGCGTATGAGTTACTGATGTTTAATCAAGGGTTATAGAATAACAAAGCAAAAATAGTGGTTAGCTCAGCTGAGTATTAATTATTGAAGCAAATAAAGCAGATATTGCCACTATTGAAATATCATGTCATAAACATAGTATATTCTCAATTTTGAGAAAATAAGTATCGTCATTGACGATGTTGCACATCACCTTAGCAATGCCACTACCACGAAAGAGCAAATTTGATTACACATCAGCAAAGTTCATTAGCAAGTATAAAACAAAATATTTTAAAATTATACAATACACTGCTATGCCTTTGCAGAGCCTTGGAAAATGCAATGATAAACAATTCGCATTTCCATGAATTTTATCATTTTGCCAGCATTCTTGACTTCTATATTGTATCTACTGTTATTTAGTGAGCTTTTCAATTAAAATATTTAATTTAAAGGTAAACAGTGTATATATGTAAGTGCGTATTACTTGCCATAAAATCTAACAAAATATTTACCAAATTCCACGAACTAAGACTGCATGATTGACACACACACAAGCATAAAATCGAAAATCAAATTGCCGCAGAAAAGGATTACCGTTATTTTAGAAGACAAACGTATCGATTGACAAAATTATATACACTCGCTTTAAAGGTAGCTAAACATAAGTTCATGCAATTACCGCTGCGGCACATGAAGAAGTCTTTGTATACACATGTTATAGATATGTACATATATATATATATATATATCTGTGCGCATTACTGTGTAATATATACTATAAATATGCCAGAGCACGTCTACTTACAGTGGACCAATTTCCGTTTCGATGGCTCCCACAACACAGTGACCTGCTGTCAGCACATAACGTTGATTTATCAAACTGCCGCCACAATTGAGTATAGGTTTGCCGTTCTCTGTGTAAGTAGGCGCAGGCAAGTGCGAGAATAACAAGAAACAAAAACAAAAACAAAGAAGACGGTATGAGTATGAAAGGCATTGAAATTCAAATCAATAACGGCGATTTAATCTACAACAAACAAGAAATAACAACATCAGCAGCAAAGCTGTAAGTTGCCTCCCCCACCCCCGCAGCTATAAAGCCACACATAATACATGTACACTTACTCTGTATGTATTCGAGCAACACCATCCATGGGTATTGATCCAGTGCCGTGTCTTTGCCATTGTAAATTTTATCATTCAGTGAAGTTGGACCACATTCTGGCGGCACCGGTAGCACATTGCCTTTACCATTGCTCGGCGTTGGTGGATTGACAGTCGATGGGCGACGCGTTGTCGTTGTTGTTGTTGATGTTGGATTTTCGTCATCATCCGATGAATCGTAACCTTTATCAGGCGTACAACAGACATACGGCGAACGTCCATAACCGTTGACGCACTGAGATTTCTGCAAGAACTCGCGATCCGCTGCCGCTAAGTTGTAGCGTTGTACTACTTCTAGCAGGCTGGGGCATTCGTAAATGGAGACACAATAACCCACTTTGGCATTCGGATTGCGGCAACGTGCTAATCAAGTATAAGAGTTGAGAAATGTATATGTATGAGTGAGCGTAACTGTATTTAAGAGAATGCAAGAGATAAACTGAAATAAGAAAGAAAGAGAAGAGAAATTTACGAATGCTGAGCTATTAAGAGCGCAACTCACGCGAGTACAAAAATAAATGAGAAAATTTCCCAAAACGCTTCGGCATGTGCACGAACCACTTTTGAGCGCAGGCAAACGACGATAAGAAAAACGACAGCAGCAGCTGGGCACTGCTTGCGGAACAGCATCTGTGCGCTGCTTCCGAATGCTACCATTATACGCTACGTTCCAGTCAAGCACACTCCCATCGTGAATTGTCGTTGGCGTTGTCGTTGACGTTGTTAGCATGACAGTGGCAATGGACTCAACTAAAAACAGCAATTCGCATTGATTGCATTGAACTTTGGCTTTGTTTGTATCATATTTTTGTTATTTGCTTAAATCGGTTTCTTCTCCTTCCGTTTCTTTTTTGGTTCTTGTGGTTTTTTTTTTATTCACATCCCATTTGTTGCCCTTTTTGCGGCTTTCATTTGCCTGCTATTACCCGCACCAATGACTCACCGACGGTGGGATTTGCGTAAATGTGCGACGGCGATGACACCGACCGACACTGAGCCAACACAAACTAGCACGCCAGCCCAGCAGCCGCAGCAACAACAAAAACAACGACAAAAATAAACCATTTTATTCAACTCAATTACACTCGCAACTTTATGTTGTAAGATTACTTGTAATGATAATGCCGAAGTTAAATACAGAAGAATTATGAGTAGCTGCTGGTGCATGGCCTCTGTGTACTGAAGACTACCGTCTTCCACTTATACTATTATGGGCGCGAAACAAAGAAGTGAAAACGAAATGAATAGCGTTTTCGGATGGAAAGTAGTAAATGGTGAATGGGCATTAAGGCGTATGACAGGACATTTATATCGATCGTGTAGCTGTAAATTAGCTTGTTTCAGGCAATAAACACAAATTAACGGTTTCTCCGATTAGCTGGCACCTAGTCATTGCTTCAAATGTCGGTATTAACTGCTTTATTTTATCTCAGCAGCACTAAAAGTGCGCCAAATCACATTTCGTGAGAAATTTACGCTATCGAAGCAGCATTAATTATGAGAGAATTTTACCTTTGCATGACAGATTTCGTAGCATGAGACCCTAATTACTTGCCTGAGATTTGTATGGTGTGTTTGAAGGGTTTAAAAGAATATTTTTTGATATACATATTTTGCTTTATGATAGCATTAGAAAGCGCTGGCATGGGTCAGAATGATATTATTTTTGCAGAATTTTTGGAAATTTTACACACATAATTCATACATACAAACATTTCTATTTTATATTTATTTTAATCATATTTTGAACTTTAAATTTATGTATGCATTAAATATTTGTAATGACTTGGGGCAATTCGAAAATCGCGTACAAAATATGGTTGGATTAGCGTTTTAACTACGTCAAACATGAACAGATTAATTGAAATAGCGGAAAATTTTAATCATACGCTAATTTTATGACATCCTGTACAATTAAGCCACATAATATTGAGCCCTGTCCACTTTGATGACTTAAAGCTTATCGCTGTTGCCAAATGGCTTTCGATTTGAGTAGTAATTTTGAGTATTAACAGTGAGTAATTAATTTTTATTTTAACACAAACTCAATAATATTTTCTAGGTGTGATCAAATGTAATTTGGTTTGTGACATTTTGTCAAAAAATTATTTTGCATATTCCTTCAATTAATTACTAGATTTAACATTATTTCAACGAAATCTGTTTGGTTTCTTAATTTCAAAGGATCCAGTTCAGAGATATAGTGGTCACCGCTAAATGTCTGTTTTGGGAGGAGCTCTCGGAGATCAGCTATAGTTCCTTTCTAAATAAATATTTTTACTCATACTCATAAAAGATACTTTTCATGCATACAAAATTTTGTATTAATAAATTTAAATTTTTTTTAAGAAAAAATTTGTGGAAAATTCACTTTTCTGGCCTTCTGTCTATATATAATCCGTTAAGCTAATGAATTGATTTTCATATGTCGATATCGATATACTTGTGATTTTTGATAACATTTTTGATTTTCGATCTAAAAAACCATAAATAAATATGTATATATTCATATGTTAGCAAATCATCACTTTTTCAGTTAGAGAAATAAATATGCTTATTGTTACACTCTTGTGCGGGCAAAAGATTCGGTTTGAAGATATTAAATTTATTTTACGACCGGGTAATTTTGGTATTTATTTTCATTTCACTAAAGTTTTGTTATACAAGTTTCATAATTTCAAAAGCACAGAAACCAACTGTATATGTATTCTCTTGCTGCTAGCTATTTGCTGCCTTTTGATTGTACACACAGACATATTGCTATACCCAATACTCTCTTCTCCTTCAATTAACCTAAAAAAAGGTTTAGTAGCTGTTATTGTGTTTTCAAATTACTCTTCGTTAGGATTGTCTACGAAAATCTGATATTTCATCACTAATAAATGCATATTCGCTAAATTATTTTTTTTCACAGTTCGTTCAATTTAATTGAACTGAAAATATGAGCAATTGTCACTCGCACAGTACAACACAATTTATTAGGAATTTACATTGTTTTAATTAACGAAATATTTGATATATTCGTGCATGATGACTCGAAATAAATAACAATGGTGGGAGAATTAATATTTTTTTTTATTCGTATGGATTTTCTCGAAAATACTCGTGAAATTACTACGCTCCAACCGTATTTAGATTTGTTCTAAATTCTATACAAATGGCGAGCATGCGATTTCCCAAATGATTTTTGTTATTTTCTTTTTGTAAAATGTATTTTGATTCAGTTCATATAAGTTGGGATCGGACTACATTACTGTGAAGTTAGTGTCATATTGAAGTTTAAAACAGGGGAAAATATTTAGTTTAATGGTTCCATACTTCTCAATATCTCTCTATTAAAAATATATTCGATAAGCTTAGTTAAGTGAGTTTCAGAAAGTCATCGAGACATGACACAACATAATTTTTGTTGCCTTGACATATCTTTTACCACCTAGAGATATTCGCCGTGACCAATGTCAAAGGACTATGTATCTTTTAGCAACGTCGACTCATCAGGTGTTGTCATCGTCCATGCCTCTGCACCATACAGCAAGACGGAAATAATGAATGACTTATGGAGTTCGGTTTTTGTTCGTCGAGAGAGTACTTTACTTTTCAATTGCCTACTCAGTCCGAAGTAGCACCTGTTGGTAAGAGTGATCCTGCGTTGGATTTCAGGGCTGATATTATTGCTGCTGTTAATGCTGGTTTCAAGATAGACAAAATTATATACAAATTCGAAGTTATGAATGTCATCAGGAGTCCATCCGTCGGTATGTACGAAAACTAGTCCCACATTTTTAAAGATATCGACCTGAAACGTCCCTTTCGCATCAAGAAGCTGCTCATTTGTCGAAACCACCGATATCAGACAACTACATAGTTGCCATTTAAACTGTACCATGAAATTCAAGATAAAACTGTGAAGGGAATATGCACAGCTAAAGCTAACTATTTTTCGTGAATATATTTTATGTTGGGAACCACAGTGAACTGTAAAGTACAGTATACGCTGGCATAAAACTTTCAACGAAAGAAACTTTAAAAATCGCCTTGATATTGAACAAAGCTTAAATATTTTAAGGATAATTATTTATGCGGCGTAGAATTATTTCTGCTTTGAGTTTGTAATTCAATTTAAATCTCTCGCTGGCTAAATTTGTGGTGGTGCATGAACTGTGGCAAACGCAAATAATTGTAATCAGAATTATGCAATGTTCCATTATACATCAGCACGATAATATTAACATCATTATCAGCGCTCTACTGTATTCCTAATTAAATTAAGTGCCCAATTTTGTTCCCTGCATTTTTTATCACATTTAAATCTGCACCTAAATATGCTTTTTGTGAGAAGATGGAACAAATCAAGCGCTTCTAAAATTTTTCCTGCCTCCACCATACTTGTTGCTGCTACACGCACACACTGCTAAACACGCTAATATTTATATATAGCAGCTCTGTGTTGTTTTCGTTGCTTTGTGGCCGTTCTAGATGGCTTAAAATAGCCACTGAATGTTTAATGCTCCAATTCCCCTTCGAAGCGCTGTGTACACGCATCCCCACGATTGTTGCGGCGGCTGCCCACCTTCCTGCCGCTTGTCGCCTGTTGCCTGCCTCCTGTGGCGGCCTTGTCACAGCCTGTCGTACATATGTTCGCTTAAATTGTGCTTACTTAGCTTGTGCGTAAATATGTTTGTGTGCAGGCATGTGTGCGTGACACATATGAGATTATACATATATTATGTATGTGTATATTTGTGCGATGAATTTGCAAGTACGCACACACATATAGATATGTACGCAATGCAGGTACTTACCCTGCGCTGTGGCCGTTGAAAATAACGCAGCGATGAAAACCAGGCAAAATTGCCATTGAGGCATATTAAATCGTGCGGATTTTCCCACATTGAACAACCGCATATTGAGCGAATTTTATTTGCGTTTGATTGTTGTTATACGTTTTTTCTTTGTTGTTCTTTTTTTTTTACAACAGCGAATGCGTTTGTTTTTACTTTTTATGTGGGTTTGCGTGTGTGTGTTAACTTTTTTGCCTAGAGAATTATTTTCGGTTTACAATTATTTAATTGATGGCACACTTTACTTGAACAAACATCAATTCAACTGCTACGCACACACAATTTCATTTATTAATTTTAAAAAATCACACTTTATGTATGAATCATCGATATTTAAATATAAACTAAGCGTAATTGGCTGAAAATATAGTCTCCATGCGTTCACAATACGATTTCAACGAGATTTACTTAAATTCTACTTCAACGTTTCGCCAGCGACTGAGCGCATTTGATCGCCAGCGCTGAGATTATAAATGTGTAGCTTTAATATTAAACCGGCCGATCGATGAGCTACTAGTTAGCATAAGGAACCCGCCGAGAACGCAAGTCTCTATGTACTTTCATGTGTATGTTTGTACGTAAGTATGTGCACATGACCCAGCGTCAGCTGGCGATAATCAAGACAGACTTGTATTCACTGTGCATGCACAAAAGCTCATCTACACATATGCACATACATTTAATATATACCCGAAGCATGCTCTGCTCAGCAAGACTGTAATCAAGATGAAATCGCTACAGTTTGTTGCTTACGTTCATGTCTTCACCCCACCTATCGATTGATAAACTTGTCATGTTTGCTGCCGTTTTCGTTCTTATTGTTTACTCTTGACAGATACACCGTAAAATCAAACACACACACGCATATACGTACGTGTATATAATGTATGTTTATTCTTTCGACATTATACGCTCATCTTAATGCGTTGAGTGTGCGTTGAGCGCTGTTGCCGAGATTCCTAAAACTTATTACCAGTTTTGAATTTTGTTGATTACACTGTGAGAAACCAACACACACATCTGCCTGTTATTATTCAGCAAGCGCTCATAGCTCATGTTCATATTTTTGTAATGTTGTGATGAGCTGGGGCTATTGCTTTAAACGGATTTTTTTGCAGCTTCTGTTCTGTGCACACTTGCATATTTACAAAGATACTTCTACGAATATGACTCTGTACATATCGTAGTATATAAAATATATGCCATATTTGTATTTTTACCGCAAGCTACTTTGTTTTGTTTTCGGCTGTTTTTGTGAAAGCGTGGGGGGAAGTGGTGCCGAAAGGCACTTTTTAAGTGATTTTGAGGGGTTTCCCTGCGCAGCATTTAACGCTGTTGCTGTGGTTGTTGTTGCTTACTTGTTACTAATGACACTTTCTAAAGCTTATTGTTTTTTGTTTGCTTATCGCTTTGTGTCATTTGTCACCCACAGCGGCATGAAGAATTGCGTAGGCAATAAATTGGCATGTGCATTATCATTTTCTTTGGTTTTGAGTAAGTGATTGACTTTTGCAGTCCTCAAAAAGTGCTTCGGCTTTTTAAACAGAAGCCAACGACTTAACAAATTATAGCCCATCGAAATTTTTGAATGAAATTACTTTGAAGAATGGAAATATACAACTTGAAACAAAAAAAAAATACAATTACTGGAAATGATATCTTAATTCAAACTTAATTTTGACAATCATCGCACATAACAATAGGAACAAAGGAGTTGTGACGCAGTATCGTTTTTGTGCGTCCACCCTCTTTTATGGAAAAGCGTGTTCCTTTAAGGCAACTCCATCAATGTCAGCACAATATTTGTAAATACTCCCGCAAACAAGAAATCCCGTAACAAGAACCAAACTTGTAGCTACATATATTTACTTCACAAATACATACATATACATCGATGTATGTGCCAGGAGCTGCTATAAATGCTTGAAGTAACATACAAGGGTTTACACACGAATTCTGTTGATGGCCAAACTCGTAGCTTGTGTACGAGCGGGTAATAAAGCAAACTAAGGAAACCCAATTGCTCGTGCTCGGGCGATACGCTTTGCGTTCTTATTCAGTATGTGCTTTAAAATATATTCGGAAATAAGGGTTTTATCACATCCTTTTTATATTCTTGCGACAGGTTAAAATTTTTTAAAGAACCATAACTAAGCACCTAATTAAGATACATAAATGTAATTCGACCAAAGGGCCAAGGAGCACTTGTGCGTTAAAAATTTTCAAAAATGGGCCCCAACCTTTCAAAATTGCATATCTGCCAAACCATTTAAACTATTATAACTAAATTAGCGCAGCGCAAATCCATTAAGCCCCCCACTGACACTGTAAAAATGGACCGACCACTTTTCATATAACGGTATTGTTCAACTGACATTCTTATGTCACGATGTGAAAACGAGCAAAATTGAAGCACAACCTCGCTTACTTCCAATATAACACTTTTTTAAATTCCATCTGATTCTTTCACTTTCCGGTGTAGTAATGAAGATACAATTAATATAACTAAATAAAACTTTGAAGGAATAGTGTCTTTGAAGTTTGCCGTATAACCAAGAATTGTCCAAATCGAAACAAAACTGTTCAAGCCCTTAGGTACTGAATATGTGGACCCAAGTATCTATAATATTGGTCTTTGTGTGAGATATATGTATAATTGAAATTCAGAGGTAATCTTTTTATTATAATTATATAGCTCTGTGTGAAAATTGTGTTGAATCGGATCAAAACTTTCTTTGGCCTCATGTAAAAAATTTCGCATTTCAGGGTTATTTTATACCGCAAGTGAGTTATCTCATTGAAATTGAGAGAGCATGTTTTCCCTATAACAGCGTATTTGTATGCTTAAAAAATAGTTAAAATCAAGTGAGAAAGGTTTGGTATAATTTTCACTTTTGTTGAAATCTATTCCCGATTTCGTGGAACCATGAATTTCAACCCTTGCGCTACATTTTCCAATATTGTCAATGTCTGAAGTTATTTACTACCTTTCATAATTTACTTAGTACCTTTCATAACTCAAAAGCCACTAGAATATTTTGATATGAATTTTATTTGATATACTTGTATTTCCATCGTTCAATCTGAACGAGATGACCAACAGTCTTGGTAACTGGTTTGAGATTGTATTCCCAACAAAAAGTTGAAAACACCAATTTCGAATGTATTTGTTGGATTGTAGGACTTACCCATTCGTTCAGCATACAAATTAGTTTGGAAAACGATATGATCATAAATTTTTAAATTTGTTGAAAATTGAAAAAACTTTGGCGGGCTTTTCGATAATAACACAAGGCCGCTGTCTCGGGCCAGCAAACAAATCCGGTGGATCCACAAAATTTTGATTATTCCACGTGGGTAGGACAAACAATTGTCGGTTACCCACTAGCTCAGTTACAGGAACTTTGTCGTCGCTATTGAAAATTTCTTGCGAATTATGGGTTCTGTTACCAAAAAATCAAGAACATTACTAATATATGGTATAGTTTTCATGCCATGGCAAAGCTCCAAATATAAAATTGTCCTGTTTTCATACTTATCCTTTCTAACAGACTGCTGAGTATACTTTTTTATTGAGAATTTTAATTCCATAAATATTTGCATATCGAACAATATAAATTTGTTGTACCCCTAACTCATTATTTCACAAAAAACTATGTCCAGAGACAAGCCCAAAACTACTTATGTCATAACAACGTGTAAAGTACGACTTGATTACTGGAAGTACTGTCAAATTGCAGCAACACTCTCTTCACGCTTGCATCAAGCAAGCAACTAATGACTTTAATGAATGTAATTCGAAATAAACTGCTCTTTAAGCTGACATATTCAAAGTTTCTCCATAGACAGTTGAAATATATGCCGTCTGTTGCCAAATTTCGTAATTCATTAACAAAATGTTCTCGCACTTCTCAGACATGGAAATTTCGCAGTTAGCTTTCAGCAGTCAACCATCAAGACAGATGTTACAGAACGTTACAAGCGCGTTGTAAATAAACTTAATTAGCTGCTTGAAATTCCAGCTCGCAGTTCATTGGCCAATTAGACGAATGCACGAGCTAATTGTATGCCGTTATGCGCCGCGATGCAGGCACTGCAAATTGACTTTAACAAGCGCGATTGCCAATGTTCTGAGAATATCTAAGTATTAAAATATAATATTATATCATAAATTATATTATATTTTTTTGGTTGGAAAATTTTTACATTCGAAAGAATTCTATTACTTTCAAAGTTAAAAATGTCATCTGAGGGCGGAGAATTCAAGTACGATGCAATGAGGCAAATATATCTCTTAGTCCGGGCGATCGTCGATCTAAACGGCAATCTTTGTGAAACAGATTGCTAACAACTGATGACGTAGGCATGAAATAGTCCACTTCCGAAAATCTACATCTCGCTTACAAACTTTTAAAACACATCGATTTTTTTATTAATGATTAGCCATCGCATATCAGCGCGCTTTGTTTTAATTCACCGATATATTTTTTTTGTATATTGACATTATTGCATAATATAATAGCCAACAGAGCTCGAATTAATCTTTCTAGGAATCATGCTGTTGAACGTCATCAAAGCCGTGCTAATGTAGCCATCCCACCAGTATACTTAGCTTAAATTTTTAAGTAAAAATAGAGCACTTAGCCGACAAGATCGAAGAGATAAGCTATTCCGATTTGAATATTTATGGAATCTAATGTGAGAATTTTTTTTTTTTTTTAACAAACTTTCAATAACCACTTCTTTGGATTAACAACACAGCAATTATGTCTTTTAATCAATCGTTCGTTGTCAGTTTAATTTTTTATAGCCTTTATAGTTATCTTTTAGCAAATTTATTTTTCAGGTTTTAATCAGCTTCGAGTGGACATCATTTAGTTTCGCACCAGGATAAAATAGCCTCTGAGCATAATCAATCAATGAGCTGACTAAAATAAAGCCTTTCCATACACTTCGTAGAGAAATTCAAGCATAATGAGCATAATCAGTGACTTTAAGGTGCATGGGAGCGGACGCAGACATCGAGCAGAGAAATGACGAAACGAGAACGGCTAGTCGTTTTTATCGCTCTGGGCATTATTTGATAAAAATTTTAATTATTGACGTTCTTTTAATCCAAAGTAGCATCTTTGTGTGTTTTTCCTGTTTTTTTTCTTAAAGAACACTCATAAAAAACGTCTTTGCAACAGAGTGCGACAAAAACATTATGCTCCCGAGATGGCTTTATAGACTAAGAATATTATTTTGCGTTTAAAATTTGTTAACTTTGAAAATCCAATAACGCTGCAAGTATTTTGTAATCCCATGTTAGAAAGAGCTTATCGTCTTAAATCATTTTTCATTATAGACTCAGACGATAACTTAAAACTGCTTTACGCATTTACTTATATAACAAAAAAGGTTGCTACGAACTGAGTAATTTCAATTGAAACTGAATTGATTTTATTCTTTTTATTTCTCCACTAAGTAAATTATTAAACTTTGCAGAAAGTAACTTTACGCAAACGAGCCGAGCAACTGATTGCCTAAACTAAGGATGACGTTTTATTTTCGCAAAGTTTCATGCAACTTGGCAACTCACCTTACTGCAGCCACTAGTTCACTGCCAGCCACAGCTGTTGCCATTTCCGCAGCCCTTCACTTATCGTACAAACCGTTTGGCCAAAGCGCCAGTCGCCGTTCATCGACTGCCGTTACTCTCTTACCAAAGGTCAGTGCACACACAAAGCAGAAACAAATACACAGCCGCACAGACACACACAAACAAACAGTAAAAGAAAAACACAAAATATGACCACTAAAAAGGATTCGAGTAGTCTTGTGAGTACGTGAGTGGTTGTTGTGAGCGTGTGGAAAGCGCGTGCGAAAACTTTTCGGCGAGTCATTAACATTTAAACAAAATTTTCAAATGGAATGAAAACGAATGTTATTCACCATTAAACTGCACTTAGCAGGGTGCACAGTGTTAATGCCGGTCTACCTACTTACATAATAAGTTTCCAGTATATAAATAATATATATGTGTACATATACTTGAAGTCATTGCTTTATTTGTAGTTGCTCTTTTGGATTACTGAGTTTGTGGCGTTTCTAATTGCTGCCATAAATATTTTTGCAAACTCGTAATACAATCAAAAAATTATAATGAAATAATTCAAATATAAGGAAATTTTTTTGTAATGTAATGTTTACATATATTTAGGGTGCTTGTTCGGAGCTTTGGAATTTACTAGTGTGATAAATACGTTATCTGCTGTCAAAGAAAATATGTGGCGTAGACATTTACTCATTCAATGCTGTTTGGCAAACTACTCGCTTGCACAGAATTCTTTCGCCGAAGAAAAATATAGAACCCGTGAAGGTTACAGAGTTAATAATTCGCTAAATTTTGGTCAAACAAACAACATCATGAAGCCATTTTTTTACAGTGTCAAGCTATTTTGAACAAATTATGTCAAGGAATGGACCGCCACCAAAGCAAATAGTATATAGCTGGAGTCAATAACCAAGATAAGACAATCAATTTTGAACATAAATATAAGATTGTGGAATTTTTCCAAATGTTCTACCGTTACTGTTTTATAAAATCTCCAATAACGTGAAACTGGTAAGTTAACTTGAATTTGTGATAACCAACGTATTATTAACGGCACGAGTTAGGCTTGCCTTACTGGAAAAAGTGGTGC
This sequence comes from Bactrocera zonata, assembly GCA_037783105.1. NCBI lineage: Eukaryota > Metazoa > Arthropoda > Insecta > Diptera > Tephritidae > Bactrocera > Bactrocera zonata. Next base: position 2,100,746 of record JBAWJQ010004226.1, on the reverse strand, counting down.
GCAATTGGACCGGCATTTGGACCTTAAAGAAGTCGCCAAGATTATTTTATATATAATGTCCTAAAACTTGACAACAATTTATGTCAAAATATAAGCAATTTCATTCAGTATTCCTTCATTTCTATAACTCTCAAAAAACACCCTTTATGCAAAGATAGCGAAAGTTGGTTTGGAAGGTAAAAATTGGTTGCGAGTAGTTAAATTTGGTTGACACTGCTTGCAATGCGCAATTTTGCGGAAAAGTTAATTTGTCAGAGTGTGCAAATAAAGCAACAACCACAAGAGTCGAAAACAATTCTACAGTTGCTAAATTATTCGCATATGTACATATTTGTATTATACTTGTGAACAGCGACTGTTGTTTTATTTTGTTTCATGTTCAGTTTAGTATATGTACCACAAATATCCACTTAGTTTTTATACACTTGTCAGAGTGGGATATGTCTATATAGTATATATAGTATATACTTCGTTAGTATATATGATATGTATATACTTGAATGTATATAGACATTTGCATGTATTATGTTGTGTTGTGCTTCGTATGCACTTGTGTGTCAACCAGCTGACAATTTTTGGGTATTTAAGGCGTACTAGCACTGTGGCGTGTCATCTGCGCCGCAATACAGATGCTGAGCACAGCCACTACTTTCGCTGTAGTCCTTTCACGTGCTGCTTCTCTGCGACTTCTTTCCATGTTAGTTGACATTTTAGTTTTGCAATTCGGCAATTGCAATATCCCTTACAAAGTCCTTTGAATTTGCCGTGCGTCTACGTTGCAGCGTGGTGTAGTGGCAACTTTGCAAGTATAATTTGTTAAAATGTTGCATGTAATTTATGTGCTTCACGACACTTTGCATGTAAATGTACTGGCGGTTCCACAACTACATACATACATAAGCACAAGTGTATGCCTGCCACAAGTCTAGGCAACAAGGCTGTAGCTTTAGATATGCCACTCAATCTTACAAGTTCATATGAGCTGTAGCTCGGCAAAACTAAATTGTAACACATTCAAGTGTCTGACACACACGCACGCGGGCAACTGTATTTATTTGAAAATTTCAAAATACTACTGAATTTATTCACAAATATATATATATTTATTTATATGTACACGATCAGATGTTGTTTCATTAAAATGACTACGCCTTATAGCTTTACAATTTTGCAATTGAAAACTTAAATTTAAAGTAATTTTTATGAATGAAATCAAAAAACTTTGAATTAAACTATGGCAATCACGTACTTTTGACTTCTGATTGTTTTTATAGCTTCAACAACAACATTTTCAACACAAATCGAAGTGTTAGGTCGGCTCAATTTAACTAGGAGGCAGATTGAAAAACTGAGTATGAGAGAGTGCAACTTGTACTGTACCCGAAAATGCTCAAAAAACTAGTGTGTAAATTATTTATGGTCGGAGAATTGATGACACTGCGCAATTTGGACAGATGATAAACCAAAATTATGAAGTCAATGAATAAGACAAGGCCAGGAAACAGCAATATTTTATAACGAAAGAAGTTCTGCTTCATTAAGTCAAAACACCGATCTATGGATCAATGAAAATGATGGTAAAATTGAGTAAACTGGGCTTTGAATTGGCCCACAAATATCTGTTATCCCAATCGACTTCTTAGATCTACATAGAATGCTGACTGGAAAGAAATTTATTGACATTAATGTGATAAACACCAAAACAAAAACTGTTCTTAAGCAAAGAACAAATCCTGCTTCGAAGGCGTTTTTTTTTTGTAATTGATGATCGCTATCGGTGTTCCATAGATACAACCATAAAATTCAATTGACAACTAATTAAAAGAAATTGAATTTAGTTAAAATTTTAATTAAGGCAATTAAGTTGCTAATTGAATCAATTTAATTGTTATATAATACAATCTAAGAAATTGTTAAACTGATATTCTTCGATTAGCGTGTTATTTGTTGCAGGAATCAAAAGCCACAAAAGATGTCCGCGAAGTGTTCTTATAAATATGAAACACAAACGCTTTTTAGCAGCAACCAGATGTTCATTTCACAGTTGTGGAGTTAACATTTAAATTAAAGCAAAAATTTTGTAAATGTCCAAAGGTGTATGTACTGCGCTTCGTTGCACTTACACTTGCAACCGAAAAGCAATTTGGTAATGATGCCCTTAAGTGACTGTGTATGTATGTTAAATGCATTTACGCACACACATATCTCATGTGTTGCCTGCTGCACATATTTAACTCGTGTATTTATAGCATCGGTTCGCATTAGCTGTAGGCACAGAGCAGCCAACCGGGTGTCATTGCAATAAATGCCACATGGCAGGCTGCACATCCCAACAACGAGCTCACATACATACACACACATAACAGCAAGACATATTTCTTCACTTGATTACTTGCTTTTTCTCAACACATGAAGTCATGTTATTTAGCAATTAAGCAAAGAAAGACAATAAAATTTCAAATTTAGTAAAATACTAGAAGAAATTATAGAGAAATTGCGCAAGTTTGGTTTACGTTATGGGAAGCTAATAGTCAGTTGCAGAGTTTGATGTTTATGCTTGTCAGTTAGTAAATAAAAAATAGTTTAATAACTTTTCTTCTTCTCCTTATTTCCACAAACTTAAACTGTCCATGAAAAAAAAAATAATACCTGCAATCAAAGTAGAAATACAGTTAGGGTTATCTTAATTGCCTTAACTACTCACTGAATAAGCTTATACTTCCAACAGTATGATTCCATTAGAAATGGTTTATCTTTATTCTGTCAATATTTTTTTCTGCAAAAAGCAAAGGCAATATTTATTTATAACTACACAACAAAAGCTATAAATCAACTGATAATGGTATGCTTGCGTTCCTGTAAGTCTACGCATATTGCTAAGGCATATCTATTTATACACTTACGGAACAGAAAACTTTCCGAGAGTGTGCCGCCCGGATATTTATAAACGAATATCAGTCGCGCGCAATTTAGGCTATCATATCGCTGACGATCAATAGATAACTCTCTCAACAGCCAATAATCGCACACGAGCGATAGTTTTAAGAAACGACCCGCAACGACGATCGGTATATAAAGAACTGAAAAATCAGCACACAGCACAGTCGAAAGCTTTACAAAACAGTTTGTCTACAATTTTGTAATATGAATCAATTACTCGTTTGCTCTTTCTTGTTGGCGATCGCCTCGTCTTACGCAGCCGTTGCTTCAGCAGCATCCTATGTCGTTTCAGTTCAAGGAAACGACAGTAGCGACCCAATCTGTGGTGGTGCTCTCATCGGTGAAAAAACAGTTCTGACCACTGCACAGTGTCTGGCTTTCTACGACCCTGAGCAATTGGTTGTTTCTGTAAACAATGGCGCTCAAATCATCAAGCTTGCAGGTTACACTTTTGATGTAGACTTCGATTTCGTTACCATGGAAAACAACATCGGCCTCTTGAAATTGGCTGAAGCTGCCAACGCTGATATCATTGAGCTGGCTCAAGAACAACCAGCAACCGGCGCTAGCGGTGTTTCTTACAGCTGGGGTACCAATGGCACACTAAACAGTGTCGACGTTGAACTCATCAGCACGAGTGATTGTGGTTCTGGTGATTATGGCTGGAGTGAAGATGAGGTGTTGAACACAATGGTTTGCGGATTGGTAAAAGACAGCAACTCTTGCGTTGGTCGTTTCGGTAGTCCAGTTGTCTCCGACGACAAACTGGTTGGTTTGACTGCATGGGGTGGCTGTGGCACCAACGGCCAAGCAGCTGTTTTCACCGATGTAGTATCTCTACTCTCTTGGATCAATAGTAGCCTATAAACTTAGGAATAATTAAAGCAAAAGCTTTTTTCTGATATCTAAAATAAAAAAAGTAATAATAATAATTTAAGTAATTCATTTATTATTTTAATAATAGTGTTGGCAACTCTTTAACGCACAAAAGTGGAATGATAGATTTTGGGAAAATAGATTACAACTCTTTGAGATCACATTATTCTAAATTCATGCCAGCAATATTATACGTTCAATCACTGTTCACAGGATCTGACAATACTACTTCTGTGAAGTTTTTTAAAGACTACTCGAACTTTTCTTCTGAAATTGGTGGTTCTTTATTTTCTAGAAGGAAGTTACTGCATGCATTGTTTCGACCATAGATACCGTAATTGCTCGAGAGCTGGCAACCACGTTCTTCTTCCAAAAATGAAAAGAGCATAGTTTTTATCCGAAAAACAGCTTTCAAATGTAGCATTTCAACTGAAGTGCGAGAAACAATGCTCAAAAGTACCAGCGGGCATTCTGAGCCTGGTTTTAGTGTCATTTGACTGCGATACGTGAATGCCCACTTTATTATTTTTACTTTATTTTGCAAAAACAATTTCGCATTTTATGCGCAAATCGTGTAAATATTTGTTCCTACTGAAGTTATAAACTTTCTGACAAACAGTTTGCCGAATTGAAACGAACTCTTAAATTCTGTTCTATTTGTATGCACAACTGTCTTTAAACGATATTATAAATATTAACTTTTATTTAACGCTTAGAGAAAATACTACCCAAGCTTTTTCATAGAAGACAGCACAGCAACACCCGCTAGTTAAATTAAATTACGTTTCGGCTTCACTCATATTTTAACAAACTCTAAAATATTTATTTCGTGCATTTCGTCGGTAGTATTAATATAATAATATAGTTTTGTTCACCTAACGGTTTTATGTGTCACCTGAAACTAACTGAGATAGATGTAGAGTTTTATATACAAGTATATAAAATAATTTGGGTGACTGTTTGTCTGTCCGTCAGTACAAGCTGTAACTTGAGTACATTGAGATATATTGATGAAACTTGATATGCGCGTTCCTTGGAAAAATAAAATTACGAGTTCGCAGATGGGCGTAATCAGACCACTGCCACGCCCACAAAACGCCATTATCTCCTTAAAGCGCGATTAATCAATAAGTAAATAGCAGATACATTAAATTTAACTCCCGAGAAGCACACGAGCACACTTGTAGGTAAAGTCATATACCTCAGGACCTGCTGAACCGATTTCAACCGAATTCGGTGCAGAACATTTTTATTTCTTAGTGCGAAAATTGGGCGGCATGCACGCTTACCTCCAAAGTAACACAATTTTAACTTTTATATCTTCTTTTCTTTCGAGTGTAAAAACCAAGAATCAATACAACTAAAAATTACAACTACCAGGTCTTATGTATCTGAAGGTACATCCCTGGCTTCAATCCATGCAAGTTGTAAGAGTATAGATCTTCCCTCAAGTGGAACTGTTAATATAGGAGAAGCTGGGAGCTGATGCCATCTCTGAGCTGAACAGATTTGGTCTAGTGCCCACTTTTCTGAGTTAAAGATCTTTTGCTAACAATATGAGAACACCATAACAACTTGACATGATCACCATCAATAAACTAATAAATAAATTACATCAAGATGTTATTTTTTGCTTTGTTATTTTAGATATCAAGAAAAGCTTTTTCTTATGTTATTCCTAAGTTTATAGGCTACTATTGATCCAAGAGAGTAGAGATACTACATCGGTGAAAACAGCTGCTTGACCATTGGTACCACAGCCACCCCATGCAGTCAAACCAACCAGTTTGTCGTCGGAGACTACTGGACTACCAAAACGACCAACGCAAGAGTTGCTGTCTTTTACCAATCCGCAAACCATTGTGTTCAACACCTCATCTTCACTCCAGCCATAATCACCAGAACCGCAATCACTCGTGCTGATGAGTTCAACGTCGACACTGTTTAGTGTGCCATTGGTACCCCAGCTGTAGGAAACACCGCTAGCGCCGGTTGCTGGTTGTTCTTGAGCCAGCTCAATGATATCAGCGTTGGCAGCTTCAGCCAATTTCAAGAGGCCGATGTTGTTTTCCATGGTAACGAAATCGAAGTCTACATCAAAAGTGTAACCTGCAAGCTTGATGATTTGAGCGCCATTGTTTACAGAAACAACCAATTGCTCAGGGTCGTAGAAAGCCAGACACTGTGCAGTGGTCAGAACTGTTTTTTCACCGATGAGAGCACCACCACAGATTGGGTCGCTACTGTCGTTTCCTTGAACTGAAACGACATAGGATGCTGCTGAAGCAACGGCTGCGTAAGACGAGGCGATCGCCAACAAGAAAGAGCAAACGAGTAATTGATTCATATTACAAAATTGTAGGCAAACTGTTTCGTAGTCTTTGCGTGCGATTTACTCGATGTAAAGCTTTCTACTGTGCTCTGTGTGGATTTTTCAGTTCTTTATATACCGATCGCCTTTGCGGGTTGTTTCTTAAAACTATCGCTGGTGTACGATCATTGGCTGTTGAGAGAGTTATCTACTGATCGTCAGCGATATGATTGGTTTAATGGCTCGCGACTGATATTCGGAAAGTTGCGCAATTGCGCAAAGATCTACCGTAAACCTAATTAAATTGTGGTCTATTACATAAAGCATAAGACAAGCTGTGCAAATTAATTCGTGCAAAAAAACTTCCGTTAAGCACCAAAGTACACAAAGCTGATAATTAAACATATATGTATATTGTTCTATTTAACTGTAAATATTTAAGTAAGTTGTCTGAACAGTTAGTTAAGCTAGTCAAAGGGTTTGCGAGTACAAAACACTGTGGGGAGGAAACTGGGACTTAGCAATCTGTTTCGTGCAGAGTAGTCGCACGAAATATATTAAAAAATAAATAAAAACAATTTACTTGAAATGTTCAAACAATTTGCCTTCTTGCTCTTTGTAGCCGTCGCCAGCGTGAGTGCCGCCGCCGTTGCTGCAGATTTTTCCGCCGATTGAGCTCTATTATGCAACGATACTCGTAGTACAATCTGGAGCGGCGACAATGGCGGAGAAGCAATTTTTACTTATACGACATCGTTTAGATCTTGAAATGGTTAATCCACAAACAATTCTAAAATAACTAAATGAAGTATTTCACAAAGTCGATATTTTGCTACATTAAGAAACTGAAATAATTTTTTTTCAGTGTATGGAATTCATTTTTCTTTTATTCATGTTAAAGTTCATTCAATTTTTTAAAAATAGCTTAATTAGTTTTAAAAATAATGGAATTTAAATGCCCCCTGCTCGTTGATGCATGTGCGGCATCTTACCAAAAAGTTGTTCATTACTGCTTGGAGAGTTGAGACAGGAATAGCCGCAATTGTTTCTCGAATGGGTTGCCTTAGTTCATTCAAATTTGTTGGTTTTGCTTTGTAGACTTCCTGTTTGCAATAACCCCACAAGAAAAAGTCAGGTGCAGTAAAGTCAGGCGACCTGGGTGGCCAACGGAATGTGGAGTTTCTGGATATCAGCTTATTGGGAAATTTTCGTCGCAATTCTGTCATAACAGGTTGGGCTATGGGAGGAGCTGCACCATCTTGGTGAAACCACACAGAGTTGAAAGAAATTCTCATTCGGCGTAATTCTGGATAGAAAAACTCTCTCAACATGATCAAGTAACGGTCTCCAGTAACCGTAACGGTGTGACCGTTTTCTTCGAAGAAGTAGGGCTCGACAATGCAGCGTTATGAAACTGCACACCACACTGTGACACGAAGTGGATGCAATTCCGTCTCATGGAGTATCTGTGGGTTGGAAGCACTCCATATTCGACAATTTTGTTTGTTTATGTTGCCGTTTAAATCGAAATGGGCCTCGTCAGACATGAAAAGACAGTTCAACATGTTTCCATCCTCTTCCACCATTTGAAGCATCTTCTGGCAAAATTCCAAGTAAATCGGCAAGTCTGCAGCGTTCAGTTTGTTGGCCATTTGAATTTTATATGGGAATAAATCCAAATCTTTGTGCATAATTGACTGTAATGACTGTCTGCTTATACCCATTTGAGCAGGTAAGCTTCTTGTCGAAACACGTGGATTGTTTTGTATGGCAGCAGCTACAGCAGCGATTGTTTCCTCCGCTCGAACCGAAGGGTTTCGATGGTATGGTCTTCTATTGACTGCCCCATGCTCGGCAAAATTGTTTACAAGTCTCATTATGGTCCATCTGCTCGGAGGATTGCCGCCAAACGTGCGCCTATACTCTCTTTGAACCGAAACTACGGACTCCAGTGCGTGATAGCGGCGGACAATCCAAATTCTTGTTTCAGTGTCCCAGTTATCCATTTTTGTTAAATGTAAAAGTCAATCTGCAAAATAAAAAAAATTTAACCAGATTCATTAAATGTACAAAAGTTATTTAATTTTTTTTTTTTTTGGTAGCGGCTTTCATCAACCACCCTGTATTTTTTTAAATTCATGTCGGCTAAAATGTACGCTTAAAAAATTGTATAAAGAAACAGTTCGGCAATTGTTCATCATATATAATTAATATCGGAATTTTTGAACATACAACTGACTTTTCTCAATATGGATTGGTGATGTTATGTGAGGTACCTTAATGATACCCAGAAAGCATCACATTAGTTTCTGAGATGTTAACAGATGAAACCGGGTTGATGCTGCCACTATTCCCATATTTTAATATAAAATTTTGCCACCTGAAGGAATTTCCCGGACTTTGATTCTTTCAAGTTACGAGAGTATAAAATGTTCGGTTACACCCATGCTAAGCCCTTCCATACTTGTTACTGATTTGTCTTTATCGCTTTTTCCAAAAGCGTTACTATGACGTCACATTATTGACGTCATCATAAGCTTAGAAATTAGGTAATTAATGCGTATATATTTGAATAAACAATGTGAAAGAAATAATTTATTATCGGGAATCGGGGAAAGTTTTGAAAAAGTTTAAGAATGTTGTATGAGACAATGGTATTAAAAAATATTATTCAATCGATTATTAAATATAGATTTAAGTGGAATTATTTGCATTTATTAACTTTCCAACAGTAATCGTGAAAGTCGCTAACTCCTTTTTCTGCAATGCGTACAGTTCACGAGTACCCACCACTCTTACCATCACCAAAGATAGCTCCGCCATATTTACAGCGGCTATAATCGCGTCCGATTAAGAAGAAGATAAGAGCAAGCGATAGAAAAACACTCAAAGAATCGTATGAAGCAAAGTAAAATGGTTTGCGTCATACTAATACTGTGAAAAATTTAGAGAAAAATAATGAAGAAGGTTAATTTACAAGTAGTTTTTAATGAAAAGTCTTTTGGAAGGCATAGCCTGTTGTTGAGTTGCTAACGGTGTTCCGGAGAAGGCCTTTTCGTTATAAGATGACAAAATAAAATGATTATACTGGAAGTAACAGTGGATTGCCCCATTGAAAAACATACGCCTAAACAAAAAACCTTTTAAATATAGAATAAAGTATAATAATTTCATCCAATTGCTTTCGAAATCTTTCAAACTGTTTCGATGAAACCCCTAAAGCACCGTTATATAAACTTAGTTCTTTAGAAGTTGAAAAGTGTTTAATCGAGATTATTTATAGATAATACTGTGCCCAAAAAATAAGGTGACATTTGAATTTAAACTGCGCGCCTCGAAGGATTTGGAGAATTATTTTTTTTTAGGTTGGTAGTACTGTCAGTCACATTTATGTCAAATTTCATGTCAAAATATTACATTAGTGTTTGAGATACGTGTCGTTTTGTGAGCTGCTAAAAGTGAGTTTTTCGTTTTTTGCGATGTCGAAATTTGTTGAGCAAAGAATTTGCATTAAATTTTGTTTACGGAATCAATTTTCTGCTGCGGGTACGTTGAGGATGGTGCAGAAAGCCTTTGGTGATGAAGCTATGTCTAAAAAAAATATTTACAAGTAGTATAGTGAGTTCCAAGCCGGGGTTCCAAGCGTCCAGGGCGACCATCAACCTCAACCGACGAAGCTCACGTTTAACAAATCAAAGATTTGGTGTTGAAAAACCGTCGATTAACAATTAGAGACCTTGTTGATGAAGTTGGCATATCGATAGGCTCAGCCAATACCATTTTAAAGGATGTTTTGGGCCTCAAGCGCGTTAAATCTCGACTGGTACCGAAAACGTTGAATTTTTTGGAAAAAAGGCGTCGCGTTGAAGTGTGTGAAACGATGCTTTCCGACTACCAGGGTGTCATGAAATGCATCATAACTGGCGATGAAACTTGGATCTATGCTTACGACCCCGAAACAACCGATCAATCGAGCGAATATCGTGCCAAAAGAGAGCCGAAACCAAAAAAAACAGTCAGGAATATTATTTGAACGTTATGCGTCGTTTGCGTAACGCTATCCGCCTAAAAAGGAATTGTGGAAAGACAATTCTTGGTTTTTACACCACGATAATGCACTATCTCATACTGCCCTCGTAATTCGTGATCATTTCGCCAAAAACACAACCCATATCGTTCTAAAACCACAGTATTCACCTGATCTGGTGCCATGCGACTTCTGGCTGTTCACCAAGCTCAAAAGACCGCTCCGTGGATACCGTTTTTATACGACAGAGGAGATTCAAGCCGCAGCGAAGGCCATCCCAGAAAGTGACTACAGCCAGTGCTTCGAAGATTGGAAAATCCGTTGGCATAAGTGCATTTCATCGGGAGGGGATTACTTTGAAGGAGATGAAATTGATTTGGAAGAATAAATAAAGAATTTTCAAAATAAATACAATGTCACCTTATTATGTAGTATGTTAAGAATAGTTCAAAACTCATTCCTAAACCAAACAATGCTCGCTATAAAGGAGCTGATAAACAACTTGATTGAAAAGATCTTGATATTTTGCATCCACGTGGAAGGTTTCTTATTCTAAACAACCTGTGCCATGTTAACTATTATCTTGTTGAAAAAAAAAAAATAATTTCTATCAAGTCTTTTTTAACAAACTTTGTAACAAACTAATCTAATATATTTATGATTACGTACATATATGAAAAAAATTCTAAGAAATTATAATTTCGATTTAAGATGTTTTCGTTGTGATTAACAAATTCTTAAGAAGGTAAGTATTTACGCCTGACAGCGACTCGTCGAGTACCATTTTATGTTCTATATTTAGTTTCAGACTGATTTGATATAAAACTATAAGCGGCCAGTTCTACAGTAGATAACAAAAAAAAATCCCCTATTAGTTTCTATAATGAAAACGTTTCAAATTTTATGCTTGAACATATTAAGTTTATCATTGGTTGTCAAGCATGCCTAAATATTTATTATTAATTTGGAATGAGCAAAACAGGGTTACATTATCAAATTTAAATTTTCTTTTATGGAAAAGTTTCGACATAACTTAAGCGGAAAATAAAATAAAAACATTTAAGTTAGTATATATGGTATATAACATCATAAGACTTTAGTCGTAGGTTGCCTTTTATATTTCAGTATTTGGCAACTTTAGTGCTGCAACCTGACAACTGACAGCTTGATCGTAAAGTTTGACATTTTTAATGCTATACGAGTACATACATAGAACATTTTGACATGCAGCCGCTTCTAGTGTTGTTAACAGTAACTTGAAGTATACATCTCGGCCAAAAACTGGAATTAAATCGCGAACACTTTCACGCGATTATTTTTCACAACTTTTGACGGGGAATATCTGAGCACAGTGCATTAATTGTCTTGTCTAATTAATTTATTTTACATGGCTTATCTAGAGCTCCTTCATCTGCATCTGGGTATTGCAGTTGATAAAATGCGTTCTCAGAATAAAAACCCTACGACAGACTTTCTTGTTTACAATACCGTTGCATTGTCCTTTGTCTAGTCTATACTCCTTCCCAACAAATCTAGCATATACCATACATATGGTAGATAATGGAGATTCCCATTGTTATTGGAGGGTATTACAAAATATAGAAACGAGGTTGTTGATCTCTTCTTACAGCGATGATCTAAGAATTTCTGAGGAGCATACTATTAATATATATCACAACACGTAACAATAAAAAACATACCAGGAGTTGGAAATAAGCTAGGTTAAGCAGATTGAAGTTCCAAACCACAACATGTTCTGTCATTACAAAGAAAACTTCTGAGAATCCAATTCTTAGAATATGCTGTTTATCACAGCGTCACTATAAGGGGAATAACAACATGCACGACTGTTCGACTTGCTCAATTGTAGCAATTTGTTTTTTATTGTTAAATAGTTTACTAAACAAAGTCTGCGGGTATAAAAAACCTGTGCAAATTAAATTCGGGCCAAAAAGTTCCATTTGGTGCCAAAATACACAAAACTATTAATTTAAAAAATATTAGTTATACTATTTAACTGTAAATATTTAAGAAAGCAGTTGTCCAAACAATTCGTAAAATTTGTCAGCGGCTTGGAGAGTATAAAACAACGTTACAATCGGACTGGGTCATATTATACAGTTTCGTGTAGAGTGAGTCACACGAAATATATTAAATAATAAATAAAAGCACTTTTCTTAAAATGTTCAAGCAAATTTCAAACGTTTTCCTGCTGCTCGTGGTCGTCAGCAGCGCCAGTGCTGCCGCTGTTCACGCAGACTCCTATGTCGTTTCGGTTCAAACATCCGCCAACACTACAATCTGTGGTGGCGCTCTGATTAACAAAAATACAGTGGTGACATCAGCGACGTGCTTGGCTTTCTACGATGCTGATCAATTGGTTGTTGGTATAAATAATGGCTCGCAAATCATCAAGACTAAAGCGCACAGTTTTAAAGTAGATTTCGATTTTGTCACCATGGAAAATGATGTGGCCATCTTGAAATTGGCGCAATCAGTGAAAACTCGTTTTATAAAATTGGCGAGTAAGGAAAGAAAAACCGGGTCTACCGCTGTGGTCATAAACCCAAATCTAAACGAGGTACCTGTGACCATAATAGACTACAAAGAATGCGTTTCTGGAGATTATGGCTGGAGTGAGGATGAAGTGTTCAGTACAATGGTGTGCGGCCTCGTGAAGGAAAATGGTGTTTGTGTCGGACAGGCGGGCAGTCCTTTAGTCTCCGAAAATAAGCTGATTGGTTTGGTCTCTTGGGGTGGTTGTGGCAACAATGGCCAGCCAGCCGTTTTTACCGACATTTCGGCGTTCCAGTCCTGGATCAAGCAAACCACAAAGCAATTGTAAAATAAGTAAACAAATTTAATTTTTACTTTAAAATAATATTGGATGTTTTGTAATTATTTTTATATGTATTTCGTAATAGAAAGCCAGCATAATAGCATAAGTCCAAACGACAACAACAAATAGTTGCTATAAAAAGTCGGCACGTGAAGCGATTTACAGATTATTTTTTATTATTTCCTGAAAAAGCTTTAATAGTCTGAAATTGATAAGCTTTATATCAAGAACTAGTTTATCTTCATTTTATTGTTATTGAAGAGTTTTAGTAAATATTGTTCGGCACTTTTTAGTTGCTTAGATAAAAGTAAAATATTAAGCGCACAACATTTCACATAATTAATGGCTTCGGCGGTATCTTGGCTAGCCACTTACTCAATAAAAACGTTTAGTTGTAATTTTGAATGGGATTGATCGGCATCGTACCGCTTGAAATATATTCTTGAGATATTTGGTGATAGCTAAACTAAAAACTATAATATTTAGAAACAAGTAAGGGAGAACTAAGTTCGGGCGTAAACGGAGATTATAGCAGTAATTACTAAAAACTCTATTTAATGGCTATATTTCATTTAAGACGCCACAAAGTAATTCGTTGACTGTTGAAAGATCACTTTGTTTTCAAAAACTTACTAAAGGGTATGGTATGAAAGCACGGTTTATCTCACATCTACTAAATACTGTTGGAACTATTTGGCGGAAATGTAAATCTTTATAGCAAGAGCTAAAATTGTTGTAAATTTTTCTCTTTCATGTGCTCCCACAGCCGGCTGTAAGCCGCAAGTTTCTGCAGAATCACAAGGAAAACTGAAAGGTTACTGAGTCATTCAATACAGCCAACATTTGTAGTTAGGACCTGCTTTACAGATTGTTCAAGTAGAAGAAGAATTAGTAAAATCATTCATTTGATTAATGTTGACAGGCTTGTGAGTACTCTCGCAGCGCGCATCGATTTATTAAACAAAAAAAGAAGGGAGCAATCCTAGCAACCTTAAAGCCGAAGGATGCGAAATGGTTTTTTGTAGGTTTGTTTGTGTGTGTGCGTTTGTGCGCCTGAATGATTTTCGTAAAAGCACAATGCGAGTGAGTGTAACAAATTTGAAATCATTAAAAGCCAGCTTGTTTGGCTGCCTGCAGAAAATGCTCAAAGCACGCGCGCAGAAAGTAGATGAGAAATGCAAAGCAGTAGAAAATTAAAAAAAAAAAAAAAAAAAAAAAAACAACTGCATACGAAAAGAAATCAAAGCTTTAACCCGATTTGCTTTGCTGTCTTACCGCCTGCAATATGCAGTCTCACTACTACTTAGAAGTAAATTTGTTAATTCTTGTACCTACACACGAATGTATGTGTGTGTTTGCAACGAGATAACGGTTGCAGTTGGTTAAAGAGCATTTTTCTTCGACGAACTTTTAATCAAAGCAAATAGGGTTGAGAGGTGACACAGACTTTGTATAGAAAAATGAACTGAACGGCTTTCAGTTGCTGTTATTGTGTTCGGTGTTGGGCGTTGGGCGTTGGGATTGACTGCTGCTGAATGGGTTTGTTACGTGGCACTTTTGCACATTTCACAAAGCCATTCACTTGAATGAGTGCAAAATTTTCAAGTAAAAGGTAACAATCTCTCTGCGGATTATAACAGGAAATTTTCATTTCCGGTCGAAGTGGCACACTTGTTGCAAAAACCGCTGGCGTGGCAATGGCGCTCGCTCGCTCAAGGTAAGACTGAGCTGATGAATAAATTAAGAGCGAAGCGCTCGGCACTCGGACTGACTGAGTATTGTAAGCAAGATTGTAAGTCTGCCGCCTGTTGGTGTGGTCACGCAATTGGTCCCACTGCGTCACTTAACGTTCACTGTGTCAGTGACGCTTACTGGTGAGCCCTTCATGCCTGATTGTGGCATGACAGTATGCCATTAAGGACAATTACTTGTTGCCGCCAGACATTCTAGTAAATTTTAAATCAAAACTGCTGTCAGTTCTTCAACAGTCGGTTAGATTTTGCACCTGCTGCCAAACTAATGAGTTAGCAGGCGCTCGGTTTATAGGACTATGCATACATACATGTAGAATACATGTAATATATGTACATGTGTGTGTGCATAGCACTCGATTACTTGTCGGCTAAGCGAGTCGGTACTTCATATTACGCATACTTTTAGGAGCCGCAATAACCAATTGGTGACAGCAGGGGACACTGCCACAATAGATAAAGCCACAAAACGGCAACCGTGAAATTATCAACCAAGTACCCAGCTCTATTTGCCTTTTCTAGGCTGGTGGTTGCTGCTAGTGTTGTTGGGCAGAAGGAAAAACGAATGTTTCGGCAATGCAAGGCACAAAACGGCAGTGCGGCATGATAAAAGCATCAGACAAAATGGCAAAAACGTGATGGTGGTTTGCTAGAAGCACTGCAGCTGTTGCAGGCAATCCAACAAACTACTGCACTACAGTTTCATGGCGGTTGCACAGGTCCAATTAAACTTATGAGTTGGCTAAGAGTAGCTCAAGCGCAAAAGGCTTGTCGTTCAGCATGAAGAGCACAGCAATGATGGGCAACAAAGAAATACATCAGACTAATTTCTTTTATAAAATTTTAAAACAAATATATACACACATAATTTTAAAAGCAATTACAAAGCAAACAGAACTTAAGCATCCCAATGCAGAAAGCAGCAGCAGAAACGTAAATGAGTAACCCATAATAAATTCGTATTCAAAGCAAACTGTCTAAATCACAAACACACATACACACATATATATAAATATATTCATAAGCAAGCGAACAGGCACACATACCTTAATATGCAACCGTGTGTTATGGCCTTTATACCCCTGCATGGTGTACATATTGAATACCTTCCATGTTTTGAAACTCTGTCGCACACACATGCTCTTTTATTTCTCCATTTTCGTTTGCTCAATGAATATTCAGTGAATTTTTAGTTTTAACTAAAACTCACGCACACAAATGCAAGAGCCGTGCATGCTTACGTTGGTATGTGTTACTTTGTTGCTGTGACAGCGGGATCTTCACTCACAGCAGCGTGAGCAACATCATCAATGCCAAAGCAGGAAGGCATTCGCCTGTGCCAGCTCATAAGCGTCAAGCGGAAAATATGTAATTTTCTTACTTATGAATAGTTGAAAAATAGCAAATAGAGGAATAATTTAATAAGAATGCTGGCAAATATGTACATATGTATGTTAGCAGCACTACGGTTATATCATAGTTGTTGCACGGTGAAAAATTTTGATTTTCGTTAGAGGTAGGCAAGTGATTGCTTTACTGGCAAAAATGTTATTACTAGAGCAATTTCTGCAAAGATTTTTTCGATTTTTTCATATTACCAGCATTTTCCTTTGTATTTCGACAAGCTATTTCAAATTTCTCAATAAAGCAAAGTTCTTCTCCATAAATCTGGTTGAAACACAAATCGAGTGAGTACTGTCTTCTTTATGCCATAAGCGTACACATCGGGGTTTCAAATTCTGTAACCAATTTATATTTTGCTGTGAATACAAGTTTTAAACTAGAGAAAGATTTTCTTGCTTTCGCGTTAAAGATCTTTAATATGCTAGAATACAAATCAGTTTACTTCTTTCGTATAGCACAGGCAATGTTCTCATAATAAAGACTATAGGAACGCGCTTGATGTTTTCCATAATTCTCGTGACGTTGTTCAAAAATACTTACCAAATATATGTATTTACTATACTAACCTATGTATTGGGTAGCCGAAAAAATCTTTCCGTATTTCTAATCAAATTTCCACTTTTTTTATATTTAAACTAATAAATAAATAAATAAATATGTACCACTTTGATCGGCCGCTTTCTGCCATTTTTCCGCTAGAGGCATTATTCCATCAGTGCAAATCGAAATATCGAAATTTCCAGAACGAAAGCGAGCGAACCATTGTTATGTTACACGAACTGATACATAATCGTCTCCGTAAACTTTACAAATTTCATTGGTGGCCTGCGTGGCATTCTTCACTTTTTTATCCAAAAATTTCAAAATGTAGCGAATTTCTTTCATGATTTTATTTAGTTTTGATGACCGACAACTGTTTTTCAACTTCCCCGAATTTAACTTTTTTGGTTAAATAAAGCCTAAAATCTCACCTTCCAACAATATATGGTATGACACAATGTGATTGGTTACACTGGAGATTTACTACTGAAAGGACATATATTGACAAAATACGAAAAGACTTTTTCGACTACCCAACATATAAAAGCATGTAGGTATATAAAGCCCACCACTAATCTATAAGTAGGGTAATTTAAAACAAGAAAAAACGTTAACTTCGGTTGCACCGAAGCTAAATACCCTTCACAGGTGCATTTCTGTTAGTAACTATTTGTTCAGTTTGTATGGAAGCTATATGCTATAGTCAACCGATCTGAACAATTTCTTCGGAGATTACATTGTTGCCTTAGAAAATAATATATACCAAATTTCGTGAATATATCTTGTCAAATGTGAAAGTTGTCCATACAAGAACTTGATTCCGATCGTTCAGTTTGTATGGCAGCTATATGCTATAGTGGTCCGATATCGGCCGTTCCGACAAATGTGCAGCTTCTGGAAGAGAAAATGACATTTGCAAAATTTCAAAACGATATCTTAAAAACTGAGGGACTAGTTCGTATATATACAGACAGACGGACAGACAGACGGACATGGCTAAATCGACTCAGCTCGACATACTGATCATTTATATATATACTTTATAGGGTCTCCGACGATTCCTTCTGGGTGTTACAAACTTCGTGACAAACTTAATATACCCTGTTCAGGGTATAAAAAAAACCTCCCAACCAACCCCTTCGAAGTGGCCCACCACTAAGTTACGGCAGTAAATTTTGGTTGTTGTAACCAGTAATCTCCAAAACCTATTTAAATTAAATTCAACCAACCCAATTTAAATACAATTCATATTTCACACATTTTCTTTACGAGAAAGTTTTGTTAACTTAAGCTACCGTTACTTGAAGTCTTGTCAAGCAATCTAAGTTAATGATGCGGAAAAGTTGATGGTTTGAAAACCATTAATTACTGAAGTCCTTCAAAAATAAACGTTCTACTTGTTTTGCTTGCAAAATCAATAGCGTTGGAATGATTTAATTTACCAACACTCGAAATGTACAATTGAATGCAAAACCAATCATCAATCAATCATTATCTGAGTGACGTTATAATAGATATCAAATTATCGACAGCTCAAATAAATGCCATTTCACGTCCGATGTTTGTATTTATTTGCCATTAGCGCAGGCATTACCGCTGGACCATGAGTGACCGCTGAACCATCACAGTTACGGTTGATAAATTAAGCCTTCGTCGGAAAGTCAAAAAGTTTTAGGTAAATGAAAAATCATCGTTTTTATTGCCATTTGTGGCGGACACAAAACGAGCCAGCGAAGAAAAAATCAACAATAAAGCAAATAAAGTTCGAGCTATTTGCTTTCTCGATTGAGGTAATTTACATTTTTACATTTTATTGCTGTTTAAGTTTAGCTAAGATTTGATGCTTTTCCAATATGCTTGTATTCACATCATATTAGGCGAGTTAAGCTGTTGATAGGAAATAACTAAATTTATTGCGGCTCAAGTCCGGCACGCCGTAAACGGAGAGTATACATGTTTTACGTGAGTTTCGATTGGTAATGTCATTTCGGCATTTATTACCATAATCCGTGGAGAATTGTCTTGCTGAGGTCAACTGTAATCGAATTTTAAAACTACAATTTTATCTATTTCTTACAGGTGTTGCGGCAAAAGTGGGTAAGTATTGCAGAGAGCTAGAATATTTCTATTTTGTTATGTGTGAGACTTTATAAGTAAATAGTAGAATATAAAAATAATAATAATTAATAAACTACTGTGTTTATTGCACAAGCACATGACCTAACTTCTTCCGTAAAAGAAGTGAACCATTAGGCAAACCGAGGTCATTTCGTGAGCAGCTCACAACTAGTGCAAAACGCATACAGATTGGGTCAGTTGAAACTAGTTCTTAATTTCAATGCTGAAGAAGTTTTTTCAGATTTCATCTATTATTGGCATATTCTCCATACTAGCTCATATATTTAAAAATAGCTAAGAGCTCTCTGCCAACTATTTATTAATCAGAACAGAGTAAGAACTTAGTCTGGATCTATTTAGAACATTTTGTGGTCAAAGAAATATGACTTTTTATATCCATTAAAACACTTAAAACATTGATCCATTAGTTTAGTATAAAGTCTACCCACAGAATACAATACATAAAGAGTTAGGGAAAGTTTTTTTTGAGTGGTCATGTACCAGGGGCACTGTTATTGAGGTTTTATTAAGAAAACAAAGCCGATATCAATACGAACGTATTTTACCAATATTGTGCAGAATTTGCGCACATTTTCAGGCCGTATCAAGAATATATGATAAGAATATGGGAAATTTCATCTAATAATGGGCGCCGCCATATGGTATATGAAACAATCTATACAAAGCCTCATATCATCATATTTTTATATTCAGTTGGCCAGGATACAATATATTGGGTAGTCGAAAATGTCTTTTCGTATTTTGTCAATAGATGTGTGTGGAAAACTATTTTATTTGTTGAGATATCTTCCTGAAATTTGGCGCGGATTATTACCCAAGGCAATGCTAAAATATTTGAAAAAAACCTAGATCGGACAACTATTTCACGTAACTGCCATACAAACTGAATAAACAAAATTAAGACAAAAATGTTTGAGTTGAAATTTATATCGTTTCTATTATTATTATACTGATAAATTCATTTTAATGCGATTATTGATTCATTTACAATTATTTTAATTGTTAGCAGAGAAGATCATATCATTTATTTTCCAATTAACCGTCATGTTGAGGTCACCAGCAATGAATAAACAATTGAGATTAATGATTACGCCTTTTCAGCGAAATTGTTTTGTTTAGCATTTTTTGTACCTAAATGAGTGGAAACCTGTAATTATTGTACAGGATGACAAATTTGCAGTATTTTAATTTGAACAACAAGTAAAGCGTACAAATACATAATAATTAATTCATATTACTATTTCAATAGTATAAAACACTAAAAGGAAAACAAAATGGTTGCCTTCAAGAAGCATCATATCACTTCAATGGCGCATCCGCATAGTCTATAGACCGAATTCAATACCTCATTGTGACCACTTCAACCATTAATTTCATATATTTCTGAGAAATACCTAAGCAAGTTATGAATTCAATTCACAGCCACCCTTGTGGTAATGAAACTACAGTGTTGATAAAAAGACATCCAAATATATCTAAAACCACAATCTCATTTCTTAGGTCTCGCATGTACACATACCAACAGAGCAAAGTACAAATGAACCCAAATGCAATAAATAAATTTAAAGTTCTTATCAAAGCAAATTAATCTAAAATTTATGAGCTATTAATTACGTATACTTCATTGTTCCGGGCATATATTAAAGCCTACTCGAAAAAATTTATACCATAATAAATGATTTAAGAAGCGATAAACATGCAAAGCGACAAATTGCAAAAAGTTTGTAAAAAAATA
Source organism: Bactrocera zonata (assembly GCA_037783105.1). Classification (NCBI taxonomy): domain Eukaryota; kingdom Metazoa; phylum Arthropoda; class Insecta; order Diptera; family Tephritidae; genus Bactrocera; species Bactrocera zonata. The sequence continues at coordinate 2,080,184 of JBAWJQ010004226.1, read as the reverse complement.
CGAGCATAATTTTAAACCGTGTAATATATGGCACATCTGAGGCGCATAAAACTAACCGGAGGATGAAAATATCACAATTCATTTTACGCTAGGGAAGCAAATACCTAAAGACATAAGCACACACACACACACACTAACATCCGCTTAAAGCATACTTCAGAGCGCTTCCGCAACGCTGATTCCAGACGACAGCGGATACACAGGTATGCTACAGCCATTGCGCCGCCTATGTGTAAATGTGTGTGTGTGCATAAGTGCAAGCGCGTTGCGGAGATACCTTGGAAGCATAAACGCTGATGGAACGAACACGCTCATTCCGGCACGCACATAATAACAGCTTATCACACGCCTCTGACGTGCAGCGATGTAAGTGCGCACAGCCGAGAGGTGAACAAAAGAAGCAAACAGAAACACACAGAAATAAAATACAAGCGCGACAATAGAAAGAACACGGCAAAGAAGACAAGAAATGAAATGATGAACGCACAAAATCAGCGACAAAAAATAGCTTTCCTTTACAATATTAACCGACAAAAAATACTATGCGGGTAGATGCGCGCGAAACACCTCACCGGCAGCTAGCTTAGCTGACTGCATATGTGTATGTGCTTGCCGGCGAAAGGATGCGGCAGACGAGGTAAGCAGCGCTGTTGTGTCGCGTCAGCGGCCTTTGACGCAATAGGAAGCTGCCGGCAGTGACTTGGGCAAACGTGAAAAATTGAATGAAACATATATAATTTTCTGAATTTATGGGCTTCTATGGACAGGGACGTCACACGAAATTTAATACTGGGGATTAGCACGAGTAACGTGATTTTCATTTTAATTTTAATAAAAAATCTAAAGATATGAGGCGCGATTATCGTTCGAGCGTTTAAAATTTAATGAAACAAAAATAAAAATAAAATATTAAAAGCACAGAATATTTAAGGAAGTCAGTACTGAACCTACTAGTTCTACAATACATTAGTTTATATGTAAAATAATTCAGAATGAGTTAACTTGCCACTTGTTAATATATTATTGAATCTTAATCATCATCACCGTAGTTACGAAGCAATCTATGTTTTATGAGTAAAACTATTTTAATTATAAAATGGTGTGAAACATAATTGTCCTCGGTCATTCGATTTGGATTGCCAAGAATTTTGTTTGCTTGCAGCGAATTTAAATGAGAGCTTAATCAACATTTTACATAAACCTTTTCGAGTTTCAACTTTGATTCCGAAATTTCAATCAAATTTTTTATTATTTTTTTTTTCTACAAGTAAAAAGAAAATTTTTGAAAAGAGCACCACATCTGGTAACATCTTAAAGCGTTTAAATAATAAAAAAAAATTATGTACAAAAACTATGTAATTTTCAGACCTGAAAAACCTTAACAATAATTAAACTAATATTATTTTTTCTGCGTCTGCCACAGATCATCTAACCCCCACCCCACATAGCACCGCCTTTGCATACCTGTCCTTATATGTGCCATACATGCTTTGCAAATCCTCCTTTTAGTAAGTGATAGCTTGATTGTCGCTTTCGTCGCCATTGCTGCGTTGGTTATTTAGCGAGCTCGCATGCCCTTGCCGCACCTCTTTTCACCGCTTTGCTTTCAAGTTTACTCTACTGCACAACACAGGAAGTGTCGTTAGCTTTGTTTGTCATTTTCACTCCAAGTTTTTTTTGTTTTGTTCCTTGCTGATTTCTAGGTACGAGGTTTCAGATCAACGTCAGTCGATTATGACAATAATTAAATTATGCAAATTTATTTGAAATTACGCTTGCACATTGCAGCAGGCAATAAATATCAGAATATTAAAAAAATAACTCATGGCAAAAGTGTAAGTATCAGTCCGATGAAACTTTTAATCCTCTTTCAATTTGTATTCGATTATGTGTGATTGTGCTGTGATAGCACACAAACGTGTTTAAAGTGAAATTTGCCGAAAGAAATGAAAGCTTTAAGCGTAGGCTTTTAATCGGAAAACACTTCGTTAGTTAAAATTGGCTCGTAAAGTTCAAAGGTTGCGTAGTTTGATTAAGTTGAATGCGGAAAATGCAAACAAATTTGAAGCCTGTGGGCATTTCGTTTTACGTAGGCGTTTACTTGAAACTGCGTCATGATTTCTATATTTTTTACTTTCTAAGATTAAAACTGTGTGGGCCACAACCCGTTTTTTGTTTTGTTTTGTTAGTTAAGGTTATGCATACTTGTATTATACACTTGTGTTTACCTTGGCTTAATCGACATATTCTCAACCTATGCCCTGAGAGCATTAATTTCTTTTTCTTCTTGGCTGAATGGGTCACTTTCCTTTTTAGCGCAGATTTATATTTTCACAAATTTTTAACATAATGTATTGAATTTAACGAATGGCTATTTTTTTATTTTGGGATCGTTGATGTAGTAAGGAAATATTTTCCATGCATTTGTCCCTACTTATGTATTTTGAGACTCAACACACGCATTTAAATATCTGTAAGAATGGTGGAAAACTAAGATAAAGTGTACTTTAATGCCACCTAAGAAATCACCTAATTTCTTAAAATAGCCTAAGGCTGGATCATTTCAAATCTGGAATAAATTGTGTTGTTAACCCAATTGTTAAGTTATTAAAAAAGGTGCGCACCTCGAAACTATAGTTGAAGCTTTTCAGCGTGTAAAAATAAGAACAACAACAGCAATCAATAATGTTTAAAATAATGTGTTTGTTTGGAGGATAGAGCCATGTGTAGATGCTAACGCAAGTGAGAAAAGTTCTCTGGGCGCCATTCACTTGGAAATGGCCAGAAACGACTATTTTACATATGACTCAAGCAGTTCACGGCTTCTGGTCTTAGACCAAGTGTCCTCTGCGTAGCCAAAAACAACCGTTTGAAGGCAAGCTAAAGTGAGAAGGCGCAACATCCGCTCCTCAGGGTTGTGTGCTGGGTTTGGCAGTCGCCACGTAAAAAACTCTATCAATGAAAAGAGCAAAACATCCCTGCTGTTGTAAACTCGGCTATAACTGCGTAAGCGGTGTCTATGCCAATAAAGAAGATGAAGTTTGGTTTCTTCCTTCTTTTTTTAAAGACATACTATACTTAAAGGCTTGTTTAAAAATGTATACTTTTCTTAAATGAGTCTCCAACGTTATACTATTTTAAGTAAAATTCTTTATTTTATTTAATTCTTGTGACAATATAAGTTAGGTTAAGTTATCGGGCGCTCGCCTCACTAGTATAATTCGACTAAATATCAACAATCACTCCCATATTTGCATTAATAAAAATTAAGTCCAAGCATTGATTATCTACTATGATCTAATGTAGAATACTCTAGACAAGCATACCTCGAAAATCCTCAATTAATTTGATTGAATTTTAAATACTTTCAACCGCACATTAGGTTAGGTAACTACACTGATTAACATATTTTCATTTTCCAGTCATTCAGAAATTAAATTGGCGCAATTATGCATTCAACCATAAATTGGCATAATTCACCATTCAATGTATTGTATTCATCATTGCGAAATATTTATTTTAATACACACTTAAATAAACGAATTCGAGAGCTATCAATTAAGCTTCGATATTTTATTGGCATTGATTACCTGCATTCTGTTGGCCACACTGTTTGTGTATGTTTTAACGCAAGGATATTAAATTTTAATGAGCTGGACTTTAAGGAACATTTTCAATCAGTTTAGTTTTGCAACTTTTCGAAAATACAGATTGATGACTGCTTCTTTGGAATATAGAATTTCGAAGAGTGATGCCTAAAAAACAAGCAAACGTGTATTACATACATTAATAACGAAAATACGCAGCTATCACCAGAGCAAAATTTGAAATTCGTAGAAACTTAATACCCAAAATGGATTCGCAAAACAGGCAGAGCGCTTCACCCCATTTGGAAGGCGAACCAATTTGCTGAAACTCTCAATTAGATACACTCGCTTAGTGCATGTTACTGTCTAATGCACATTACTGTTCAGTGTTATATGCACTTTGAAGACATTATATATTTATGGTATTGTGAAATTGAATTTTGCTTTCGGTAATGAGCTCTATACGCAAATCAGCTTAAAGTTTTGCTCCAATACATAACTATCAATCTTTAAAGAGATAAATGGTTCCAGCAAACGCCATGCTATTCATGGCGTATTGCATGGCTTTGTCAAAAAATCATTTTGAAATTACTTGCAGATTTAAGAAATGCTATGAGCTTTGCGCTGCTGACGCAAAGTGCTGCTCACAAATCGGCTCTCAAATAATTCCTGCACCCCCCGTTGGAGCATTCCACAGTCGATAGTTATCTTTCTAATACACCTTTAAAAACATTAAGTTAGATATTCGATTTATAAGCGCAATTTTCTGCGTAATATTTCTGCATTAAGCGAAATTTCAGATCCCAACAAACAGCGCTATCAACCCCTTTACCTGGCCACTTTCCGCATTCTCTGCGAAATTGCTTATTATTCCTGTGCTCATCTGCCAACGCACAACTTCATTTAAGGCTATTCAACAAATTCTAACTTTTTCCATAAAATAAGCAAGCAATAACCGTTCACCTTTAACAGCTGCTGCCAGCACGAATGCAACAACAACGCAACAAAATAGCAACACGTCGTCGCTGAAACTTTTTAATGCAACGTTCCGCAAGCTCAAAGTATTTTTATATTTTCCCCCCACTAAAGGGATAGTAAAAATAAATATGTGCTGCTTTATAATACAATAATAAACTTTGTACACACATAAAAAAAACTAAAATGCATACAACAACAAAATCGAATAATGCAATCGTGGCAATACCTGAAGTGCCCGTGGGAACTTGGAGGCTTGGAAAAAAGCTTTTGGAAATAAAGCTGCACAACATTTGTTTATAGGATAAAATATTTTGGCAGATTACAGCAGAGCGCCAGCAAATATACGTAAAAACACTTAAATGTGAAAAATAGAGTTACCACCTTGCTGAAAATAAATTTTAACAGCTTAAAAGTGCTGCCAAAATTATAAAAAAAAAACACAAATCTGCAGCCGATTCACCACTTTACTATTTTCTACATAAGTTATAAACCAACTGCAGCCTCACAATTACCGAAACTAGGCAAAACCAACAAAGTGTGCCGCATGTAGAACAACTTAATATGCTTCCAAGTCAGAGTTTACATTGCGAGCCGCCATCACTAACTTCAGTCAACATTTGAAGCTTGACAAACAGTTTCCGCATCCGGCTGACATTATCATACGCACACTAAAACGTTCTCGCTCATCCGCATGTGTGAGTGAGTGCCACGCGAAATATGGCTTCGCCTGAAAAAACAATGGCACAGGGGAGGGGAAGGGGTAGGCGGTAAGCATTTACGCGCGTATGTAAAAATAGATAAAAACGGCCAGTTGCAAACAGTTTCAGACAATATGCAACAGCAGTGCTGGGCAGACAGTGATTTGATTTATTGCCAATTTTACGTAGTGTACAGTCCCGCAGGCAGACACTTGCAGCCAACTGCAGCTACGGTGGTGCAAAATTCTGCGCTCGGTCGGTTGCAAAATCAAATGTGCACTAGAATTTCTCGCCTTAGGCCTATGTGAGGAGTGTACTTTTTGGCACAATTTATTTTTCAACTAAAAACTTTCAAAAAAAAAGAAAAGAATCTTGAAATTTTAACACCGACAACTTGAAACTTTATATTAATTTTAGCTACTAAATTTCATTTTCTTCACAAAGGACAGGTTCAATGTAATCAAATGTATTCTTCCTACTTTTATAGTTTGACAGTTGAACATTATATTGTACATTTGAGAAAATTTAAGGCTCTAACAAAAAGCGAGAAATTTATATTGAATTTTCTCCACTATGCAACACAGTTCTATCGTGGGACATGCGGCTGCAAATTCACTTTCTTCAATGCAAAAATGCATTTGCGCTACTGTATGCGATATATGTGCGCTGGTATATGTTTAATGCACACAGCAGTATTCAGCAGCCAAATTTCGCGTGCAGATTGCTGTTGATTTCACACCGTACCGCTTTTGGCGTGAAATTTAATTTTTTGCCGCTATATCTCAGCAATCTGCGCCAAGCAATAAGCTGTTTCCGTCTCAAACATTTGTCATTGTATTTTGGCTGATTTTATTTTTCGCCGACGCTTTTTTCGTACGACATGCAACAATTGTAACAACGAACATTTTTTAGCCGCTTTTTGCAGAACTTTTCCTTTGCTGAACTTTTTTTGTGGCTGCTGACAGCCGCGTCAATTGCCACGCACAAATTATTTGTGTCTCCTCCTTGGCTCACCGAAATGCAATCAAAATTGCTATGTTTGCACGCCGCATTCTTCATTTTTTAATTTTTAATTTCCTTCTCACTGCATATTTGCCTTCTTGCCGCCCGCCCACGGTATGCGTCAGGGCGTATAAGTGTTGCATTTTCATCAGCAGCGTGTCAACCACAGCGCCGCCAAGTGCTGTCAGCGAAGCAATGTTAACAGTTTGAGTGGTGGTCGAGCAACTTTAAGTGATTGCTCATAGTAGCTAGCGGAAATTGTTGCATGTAACACTTGGCGCTGTTGCAACAACTGTGGAAACAGTTGAAAACTGCTTCTTTTTTACTGAATTTTTGCTTCGCGGTTAGATAAGTTTCGCTTGAGGGGTCTCATAAAATCACATGTATTTTCGAGGCTAGTGTGGCATATATAAAAATATGCATGACTGTCGTAGTTATTCATGTACTCCAGGAGTGGCATGTATACATGCTATCCACGGCTGCTAGCGCGAGTGTCACTGTAATGACAGTCAAATGTGCAAAATTTGTATAGCAGTTGCTTCAATCGCCTTTAGCGTGTCTGGCGACTTGGAAATCGCTTGTGACGACTGCTTAAAATATATGGCTGTGAACTTTAGTTTAATCTATTCTCGCATATACCCACTCTGACACATAAATGTCCACACAAATTCCTCAATTACTCGGTTTGCGTTGTTTCTTCTCTTTCATTTCATTTCATTGCTTCATTCTTCGGCTTTGCCTAACATTATTAGTCCGGCGTAAGTGCGAAAGCATGTTGTGGCCAAAAAGCCTATTTGTACTGGTTTGTTTTCAACACTTCTGTGTACCACTTTATTTCCTTTTTAGATTATTTCTTGTTTTGTTGTTTCGCTCGTATTTATATGATTCCCTCTAGATCTGCAAGGCGCTTAAGGCAAACGTTTGTACCGTTAATTCTACCGACTTCTTCAACTACCATCAACTTGTTAATTTGTGCTGAATTTATTCTTAGCTTTTACCTCTTTCAGCTGCTGTTGTTGTTGCTCTTTTTTTGTTTTGTTTCGTATTCCCTGACGAACTTGTGCGTGGCTGTCATTGCGCAAAGCCCACAAATTAGTTAAGCTGCATTAAATCTCTGTAGCTAGGCCACATAAGATGCAGGCAATCGTTTGATCAACACAAGTGGTGAGTGAATGTGTGACTATATAAGCTTGAAGATCTTTAAAAATTTAAGAAAAAATTAAAAAACCTTGTAACAACTTCTATAAAGAAAACCTTATTTCTGATTAAATATTTAAAGGTTTTTCAATGCATTTTCGAAAATAATATTTTGTTACTGAAAATGATTTTTCAAAATCGGGATCAGCCCTCGGCAACTCAAAAAACCGCTAGGCAATACATACATATGTACATTAAAATATCATGTACGATATAAGACGACATTTGGGTGAAATAAATTGCCAAGGAAGCGATCTCTGCAAATTTTTTTAATAAAACTTTGCATAATGCTTACGAAACAAAAAGTTAAATATTTTAAAATTCAATTTCAACTAAATCTTCACCTAAAATGCAAAACAACGTATCATCAAAAAATCGAAATCGAGTTTTTATTGCTTACGATTCGCTATGTCATCCTACATAAAATTTTCAGCAGCCGCTGTGAGATATAACCAATATGTAACCACTTCCTAACCAATGTAAAACAATTTCATAACCAATATTTAACCAATATAATAAATACAAAAATATAAATATTTATAACCAATATATAACCATTTTATAACCAAAACTCAAACTTTGTATCAATACGAGTGGATTCTATTATATCGTTTTCCCTTCGACTGTAAACTTATGGAAAATTGTAACATTATTAAACGCAAAATAATGTTGACGATATATGAGTGTGCATCAGAGACAAGTGGTAAAGTTACGTATACGCCATGTACTGAAATTATTTTTCATGAAAAAGTGCATGCGAAATACGTATTAGAAATAAGCTAATATAAATCATTAATTAAAACTGAAATTTTATTTTTTTTTTGTTAAAAAATAACAAATAAGCAAAAGATCGTATTCTCCACACATTTTTGCACAAAAACTAACTGAATTTTAATAGTTGAGACTGAACTTTTTAGTAATATATTGTTTGATTGCTTGTTATGTATACATTTTATTAATTAAAATTTATTTGCTTTCGAATATGATGAGCATATATTTATTTTATGTTTTCAACTTATTTCAATTAAAAAATATTTAATCCAAAAATTCTGATATAAAGTACTTTGCAAGCTATACATTTTCCTTAAGCAGCGTCAGCACAAATATTTATGCAATTAAGTTGCACAAATGCTACGTACGCACCAATAAATGCTTCTTGCAAAGCTGCCCATTTATTTTACTTAACTAACTCCACTCTGACATCCAATTTGTTATTTCATTTTGTTTTCATGCTTCAAAAATAAACTTTAATAGATGCTTCGGAATCACTCAGCCGTTGAAAAGTGCTTTGTAACTGTACAATTTATTATTTGCCATCCTCCTTTAACACAGTGAATAACAATGTTTTTTTTGCTATGTAAAAGAAAGCAAGTTCTCCAACGCAAAAGGTGAGTATGGGGTTTATTTAAAAAATAAAAAATAAAAAAATAAAAATACAAATAAAATGGAATACAAAGAATGCCGTTTTTATTACCTTTTAATTCTTTTGCCGCTTTCTGGACCTCTTATTTACAAAACAATAAAAAAAGAGAAACAATATAAACGAAAAACAATGCTTTTGCCTGTGATGAAGAAAGCACTGGGTGCGGCATTGAGCCGAAAGCAAAGTTGATATAAAGAGATTAAAAGAAGGAAAGCAAACAATGGCCGCCTCTTTCTTAACTCTGGCAAATGCGAATGTATAAAATTGAATGTGATTAATTACATTAATTTTTAAATACAATATACTGAAGTCGTTCATTTGAAGATCTCAAGTACTCTTCAACTGTAGATATATACACAAATATATTCTGGTACATACCTATGGATACATACAGTGCCTATTTGGGTCATATTCTATAATTTGAACTGGGCAACATTATCATGTCTTTATTCCAAAATATCGCGAATACGTGTACAGTGCAGAAAACGATGGTTTGGACTTGGGGTAGTGAAGTCCAATTTTAGAATACCTCAACCTTCAACCAAAATAAAATATGTGATATCCCGCAAAATTTAAATAGTGTTGCGATTTGGCCTCAGATATCTTTCTTACTATAAAGGTAACCTATGTTTAAGTTAGTCGGCTAGACTAAACCAAGATCGCTATGAGGTCTTATGTTCGAGATTAAATACATCTGGTAGTGAACTCTTTTAAATTCTGGTTGACATACTAACCTTGAATCTACTAATTATCAACTTAGTTGTCAGAAATCTGCATTACACCCTTAAGAACTCATAAAAAGTCGGTGGGTGCATATAGAATGATCACAAAACTGCTAATATTTGCTTTTGGTCCCTCACTTGCATGTAAGTAGCTCCGAACTGATATCAAACAAATTTAGGCTGCAAAGCCAAACGTCATATTAAAATAACTGTACTGAGATATTTTCTACTTAAACAAATAGGGTGGACTTATGGGACTAAGGTAACTCTTATACCGATTCCACATTACAAGCTCAATAAATTTTTGCTCAAGTGTAATGATAATGTTATGAATCAAGCCACAAACAAACTGAATATAACGCACACACACACAAATGTATTTAATCCTCCGGTCCAGCACATACATGCACGCAAGCACATTTAGCGCTTGTCACATATTCACTTATCTATCGCATTCATCAGGCGCTCACATTCGCTATGCGCCTTTAACTTGCTCACTTCCTCAGCGATACGCTCATTTACTCTACTTTACGCTAACTTTCGCTGACTATTTGCACAGTTGTTGTTTTAGTAATTTACAACTTACATTGCATTTAATAAGCCAGCACTTTGCCGCCACGGCGCTTAAATATTGCTACACAACTTTCATTTAATTATCCAAAGTTACACATAAGCGCGCGAAGGCAGTAAAACACATGTGAACGCTTCCACGTGTTTGCACATATACATTTACATATATAGTATATGCATATATATGAGTGTGTATGTGGGTATTTGAAAATTTGCTGCACTTAATTCCGCCAGCGCTTTTGTGCCACTTCTTCGACGATCAGTTGGTTGCCACAAATACCAACGAATGACTTTTATTAGACACACTCGTATCCGCGCAATTGCACCACACGCCACGTGCCACCATACAATTCACTACATTCATGCCAACTCATACCTCTTCACACTTGGTATTTAGCCACAGGGTGTGCGGTGTGCCCACCCGCCGCCTCAATTACCGCCATTGAGGCATGCTATGCTCCAGTTTCGAGCCGATTCAAGTGTTCCGCCACTCTACACCGCTCTTATCTTAAATGTCAGTTTGCCACTCGCTCTCTCAACGCCACGCTGCTGGTCTTCTGCAATTTAAACTTTTTCCTGATCAGCTTTCATACTTTTTCCGCTTGCTAACTGTGCTCTAGTAACCAACATCTCAGACTACATGACGGCATAGTTTTATCGTTTCATTTTTTTATTTATTTCTTCTTTTTTTCTCTTATTTTTGCTTATTTAACGTTCATTTACTTTTGCTGCTTCACACACTCATTTCAACGGCAACTTTCTTGGCTGTTTAATTCTCGCATACCCACTGCGTCCCTCTTTTGCGCTATACATGTGGTGTGTGCGGCGTTCTTGTGCACATGGCGTATACGTAACATTGCCAACCAGCAGCATGCTGGGTTTTGCATGCTTGTTTTCCAGCGGCACATATTATTAAAAACAAATCTACTTTTATTTCTCTGTCGACTACGTCTGCGTATGTAAAGGCAGCGAAGTTCGCAAGCACTTACGTTTCTGTGTGTGTGTGCGCTTGAATCTTGTTAATTTTTATTCCGTTGTGGCGGTATGCTCCGCTGCGTCGTGCTTGTGTGTGTGTGTGTGCGTGAAATAGATTGCGTTTATCTGCTTTTGAGCAGGGATTGAAAATGCGAGTACGTAATTGCCCACAAAGACAATTATGCTCCAGCGCACACATTCATCGAAAAATAGCTTATCAACACCTACAGTTACATACATACATATGCTCGCATATTCATTTGGTTTCAATTTTGTTTGCTTATACGTGTGTAAATATTTACATTGGTGCTTGCTGACAAAAGGGTGCGCCGTAAGTTCAAGGTCAACCTACTTGCATGTAATCCAGTTCCAAAGTTTGTGTGGCGGAATCAACGCTAAGATGTAGCGGAGCCGCTTCGATAAACGGCAGATTGTAATTATATACTCTTTCAAGGGGTGTACTTTACGTTAACGAATAATAATTAAGCAAAGTGTGTGTCCTTAACGTATGAAATTAGTTCCACAAAGCAGGAGATAAATACATTTGCTGCTGGTTCCAAGCACTGTGTATGTATCAGAAATTGGCTTTGATATAAAAAAAAAAAAAATATTTTATTAATTCTGATAACAGATTGGTTTCTGTCGATATTGGTTTAACTGAAGTGTTTTAGAATTTTTTTTAATAAATATGCATAAATGTTAGTCGCGTGTAAATTGTTTCAAAAGGGAACCATAGGTTCGACTAATTGCGAAATAAATATGTATGTCGTCTCTAAAGGCCCCTGTTTAAATGTAATCCAAAGAGTCAATGACCTCATAATTTAATCAAAGGGGTCATTGGCCCCAACGAATCTAAACAAAAGGATTAATGACATGAATGTAAACAAAGATTGACGTCTTGGCTAAATGAAAACAAAAAAGTCGTTGACGAATATATGTAAATTAAAGGGTCATTGACTTCAAACCAAAAGCTTATTAGGGGACCTAGCCATGGCTACCTTTTTCAAATATTTAAAACTACACTACCTTATATGATTCGTTGTACCTAATAGCAGCCTACATCTTTATCACCATGTGATTGACCTGCCACTAGCTTCCTCTAATAATAACACTGCTTTCATTTGATTTTGTTTTAGATAATCGGAAGAAAAAGTTGTTGCTAAATATTAAAGACCAACTTACTCAATGCCAACATAGTTCCATTTAAATTTCTTTTATTCTTTACGACTACATGGTTAAGGGAGAAGATTTCAGCAATCACATTTGAGTACAATTTATGAATTGAAAACAATAGACGACCATATATTTATTAAATTTCAATTAAGTTCATCTTTAGTTGCACAACTGAGGCTAGCAAACTAAATGCTCACTAAGAGTTAATTGAAGAATAAAATATTTTTGCCTTTATTTTATTAAATGTGTAGGTTTTATTGGAATTGTTGAGTTAAATGCTTTTGAAAACTTGAAGAAACTCTGAAAGAAAACTACTTGTATGTGTTCTTTGATTTCTGAATGGAAATCAGCCCAAAACTTAAAATTTCCTCTGCTTTGTCCATACCAAAATTTAATTTATCACTTCTGAGGTAGAAAATTTCAAGAAAACAAAAACGACAGCCAGGCATTTATACAAGCGCTTCCACATAGTTCAACAGTTTGTAACTCTTCCCTTAAGCCATGTGAGCAGAACTCAAACCATTTGTTGGTTTTTAATTTAAGTTTCACTCAAATGGATGCATAAATTATAGCAGCAACTATGGAAGCTGCCCCTGCTGCATATCGAACTTTAGCAATTTACGCAACCTTATACTCGTACATGCATGTGCGTGTGTTTATGTTAAACGCAGATTGTCTAGTCTTCGTAATCATTGCAAACACGAACGTTAACAGTTGGACGCATCTGTTCTCCTACACACACACACAGAATCCAATCACCCCCCATATAGGTATGCACATGCTTTGGATGCAGCTGCGTGCATGCGGTGTATGTGTGGGTTTGCAGGGAAAAGGTTAAAGCAAAATGACTCAATTTCATATGTACAAGCAATATTATGCAACCCACGCAAACAAGCAGCACAAAACAAATTTACACGTAAACGCACCACCTTACACGGATATATGTGTGTAAATGTATACAAACAACGCTGCAAGACAACAAACAGTTCAATTGCACTACGCTTGGAAGCAGCACTGGTTTCATATTTAACCGCATCTTCCGCTGCACTGGACTAAGACAAAAGTATTACCAGGTACGAGTCTGCTTTTATTTTATAGCACCAGCTGGCTGTCAGCTTACCCTGAAGTCAACTTGTAACACGAAATCATATCGCGGCTTAAGAGACACCTAAGCACTGTCCAGGCCCTTCCGCCTGTTTTTCTTATATAGGACAGCATTATTGTTTTTGACTACTATAGCGTATAGCTGCAATGCAAACTGACCATTGAAGTCTTTACAAGGGAAATAGTGCTGCTTCGTGCTGTATATTTCGAAATGTATCCTTACAACAGGCGATAAACAATTCAAAACTTGAGACGGAATAAAATGGCATCAATCGAGTTAAGTTCAGACCACTCGGTCACTAGTATCGTAGCATGATATTGTCCTAGTACATGATGTGGTACTCCTTTTTATAGGGTATGTATGTATATACGTATAATTTACATAAACAGCAAATGTATAGAATGTATTCCACTGGAGCACGTGCGCGAATGTCAAGCGGAGTAGCTCTGGAGCGAGTTGCTGTCTCAGGCATTTACTGATGGCTGGCTTGAAATTTCTCTGCAATTTCGCTGTTATTAAGTGAAGCTAACCAGAAATCAACACTATCGATATTTTTGACATATGTATGAATGACTCGTGGTATTGATTTATGCATTTGGAAATATGATATAAAAATATGTGAAACTTTGTTTGCATAAGCACTCGAGAATAACCGCTATTGCAAGATAAGCTCTAAAATATCGGTAACTTCTTCGTTACTTGGGCTACTTAGCTAATTGGAGATTTTTAATAATCAGATATTTAAAATAGTAACCTTTTTCCGCTTTAGTTAGAAGTTGTTGTCACTGTAATGATTATACTCCGATCATCTAATGCAATAGGCTTTCAGGGTCCAAAAAAATTCTGACAGTTTTATCTACTTTCTAAGTTAAGACTCTATCTGGGGTGAACCCTTACTATTCAGTTAAGTCCCTTGTAGTCCATACATGATTTAATTGCACGCTAAAAGACTTTTACACTAATCAGATACTCAAAATACTGTAGCAACTCTAAATTCAATATAGTTTTCGAACTATTATTGTAAATTTTTCTCAAAATTGTATTTTCTGTGCTTTTCTTTTCTTTCAATAGAAAATTGTTCTATGAGAAAACACCCTTACAACAAGTATTTACATACCCCTACTTTATATTTTCTGCATAAAAATTTAATAGTTTTTTATTAACACCTAAGCCGCTTTTCATTTTCATCAGCTGCACTCCACGAGTTGTTCTACAGCTTTATGCAATGTTTCTCTTGGCTCCTGCTCTTCATAAATGTTGACAGCTTCGCTTTAAAGTTTTTATATTTTAAATTCTTATGCATATACATATATTAAGTTTGTACATATTTCGTAGTACTCCATCAACACAGTTGTTGCTGAAGCTGGTAATATATTTACTGTCCCGACAAATGTTGCATTTGTTGTACAAACCCGCCACACTCGACGATTAGTATTTTAATTTATGTAGTTCAGTGGGTTTTGTGGAAACGTAGTAAGTTTTTAGTATGCAACGTGAAAGGACTAACGGTTGCCACGGTAAATTGTTATTGATGGAGACGTTTACGAGTGTCTTTTAAAACTTTCAACATACCCTAACTTACAGTTTACTCCAACTGTTGTAGTAAACACTTTAATCTTCGTTCACTTGCTTACGCTGTGCTCTGAGCTCAGGTATGCCTTTCTCTTTTCTCCACTCTCTCCGTTGTGCGCAAAATAGTAATGTCTTATTTTTCTGGAATTTCGCAATACTTTCGCATTCGACCGCAAGTTGTGTGTAAATAAAAGCGTGGTTAAGAAGACACTTATATCTACTCACACTCAAAATGCAGTTAAGGCAACGATTGTCTTCGGACGAACTCTAAACTGAAGTATTTTATGCGTAAATGCAGTTTACCAGCTTATGAGTGCGATAAACGGTAAATGATATTATGCAACTTATTTTTGACTTTAGGCGATGAGAAAATCTTTAAAGAGAAACCTTGTTGTTGTAGCTAGAGAGGTGTTGGCCACTCGGACTATTTTTTTACAGTTAATAAGTTTCAGAAACATATTATTTTAGTTACAAGGAATTGCTCCATATTAAATCCTTGCTATTGGGAGTACCCAAAGGGAAACAAAAACAACAAATTAACCATAACACAAGTGTTGTCTAATGTATTCCTTCAACATTTGAGTAATTATAGATGCAACTTATTGAATGCTAAAACTTTTTAAAGAGAAGGAGAGGCGAGCTATCCTTCATCAAGAAAATAAAACTTACCTCTCACGGTTCTAGACCTTCAACAACACAAGGAGGAGAAATTTGGTAAAAGAAGTTTTTGTAACAAGAAAAACCAACAGCATTGAAATAGGAGTATTTTTTTAATAATTTTTAAATTTAAAAGAGGTTTGTTCATTCATACGAGTACTATCCGAAAAGTAATTAAAAAACTATTTAAGCGCACCCATCACAAAAGGAACTACTGTATAGTACATTCTCGCAGAAAATTAGGACTTAGGATGCTCTAGAGTCTCTAAGAGGGGAATACAATCACAGCCAGTTGTAATGGCGTAAGCTAGTTCTTTCCTCCCTCTCCTTAGACCTCAAGAACTTTAATCTATGTAACACGCCTACGGCTACTCGGTTGAATAATTAAATATAATTTTGTAAAAAATGTGGTTTTATTAAAATAAATACGAACATTTCAGAAATGCATTAATGCATATTTTCAATATATATATATATACTCCATTACTATTTGCAATTCCACCGCAAATTTTATACGTTCTTGAAATCCTGCGGTTAATTAAGCATTACAAAAATGTAATAAAATAAATATTTTCTTGCCCACTCCATAATTTCGTACTGTCATCAACAGCGCTTGGCATGTCGCTTATACAGAAAGGGATAGTTTCCTTAATTACTCACACCGACAGGGAACGAAAATATTTCTGTTCTGAACAATAAGCGCACACATACATACATATGCGAGCAATATTTATAAAAAGAAAATAGCCTACTTTTTGATAAATTTATTTTTATTGCAATCAAAAGCACCCATTGTAAGTTTTAATTACGCTACCTTTGGGTAAGTGTCTGCACTTGAAAACCGCAAGGCTTGCGTTTATACATAAATAATCTTCACTTCCAGCAGCAGTTGCTGCCCACTACTAACACAAGCTTCCACACACATTCACGCATATATTTCTAGACGTGCATCGCTTATGGAAAATGCAAGTGTGTGGCTTCGGGAAATATATGCACACAGACACACACGCTCGAAGTATGCCATGAAAATACAATCTCTTATTTACCGTTCGCCCACTCCGTTGATATTATTTCATTTTTACTTTGGTTTCGTATTCACCTTGACCAAGTTGCATGCAGTTATCCTGGTTGGTTATGTGTGTGTGTATTATCTTTTAGTAACTTTCTCCATGGCATCCGACGAGCCCCAGCGCTGTTAAGCTTGTTGATGCTAAAACCGTTGCCGAGAATTTATTGCTATGCAAGTGATAAGGCTCCCCTCAGATCGGTGTAGCAAATGTGTAGTTTTTCTAGAGATTTTTTGCTACTGTAACATGCATATATTCAGCAGCGCATGATGACTCATATATTCATATATATAATAAATGTATATATGCGCATATTATTCAACTCACAGGTATTCACTCACAGATTAAGCCACCTGCTATATTCAACCAAGTTGTCGGTCTACTCTTGCAATAAGTTTTTATCGCAGCCAATGCACTGGAGAATTCATAGTTTTTCAATTTTACTGCTTTCACAACACATACGCACACACAAGCCGATTTTCCTGCTATTACTTTGTTACTTGTTTTTTGATAACCCTAGGCAACATGGTTTTATGGTTTTTGGAATTTCGGTTGAAACTATTGTGGCACCGAAAAACATGCTATGTGCATTAGCGCAAACGTTTTCAAGAGAGTCTCATTAACCGATTACTCTTTCGGGAAATAACGAGTGGTAAAGAGCGTAAGGATCCTTACCCAGCCCTAATAGCATTGAGGGAATTTTCTTTGTTATAACAATTTGTATAAAGTATTAGATGTGCTCATATATACGTACAAATCGTAATCCGCCTTAGTAGTCGCTTTACTAATTACTCATATGTATGTGCATAAGTTAGCTCGCATTAAGAATGGAAGCCAAAATGTGTCAGGCGATTTAAAAAAAACGCAAAATACATTAGAGTAGAGGATAATAAAACAAAAATTGATCCAAATCAAAGGACCTTGGTAGCCAATTGATCTATCTGCCTTTTTACATGACTCGATCACCAAAGTATTCAACTTCTAAAAATTAGCGGTTCAGTACAAAAAGTGATGAGAAGTCTACCAAAAGATAATGTGGCTTGCAGTAAATATTTATCAGGCTTCCGGAGTAGTAGTAATGGAGTATAAACATAGAGAACTTTTTAAAGTACTTAAGGATCATATTGGAATCTTGAAAACATGAAAACATTACTCTTCTTATGTACAGTATTCGGTTGATTGAGATAATGTATGTATCTGTCATAGTGCACAATATTTCAATCCAAAAGCTAGATGCAAAAAACTTGAAAAAAAGTCGCTGAATGATGTTTAATATAGGTCAGGGGTCAACTAAAAAATATGACTCCGGTTACACAAGACTACATTAAAAAATACGGCAGCATAATTTTCCGAATGCAAAAAAAATACTAAAAAAAAAATTTTGGCTAGTTGAAAAAATCTCTTCGTATTTCTAAAAATAAAGAAATATGTACGGTATTTGGTCGACCACTTTTTGCCATTATTCCAACAGTATAAATCGAAATTTCCAGAACGAAACCGAGCAAACCATTGTTGTGCATCGTCTCCGTAAACTTTGCGAATTTCATTGATGGCTTGCATTCCTGGCTTTCTTCACTTTTTTATACAAAAATTTCAAATTATAGCGAATTTCTTCATAATTTTTACTCATTTTTGAACAGCTGTAACTTTTTTCCAACTTTCCCGAATTTAATTTAATTTTTGGTTAAATGAAGATTAAAATCTCACCTTTCCAACACTATATGGCATGATACAAAGAGATTGGACTGCAATGACATCTATTACCAAGATACGAAATGACTTTTTCGACCACCCAATATGTTTGCTATAGTTAAGTGAATACGAGCCAATGCCGTTAGTTTCGAGTGACCAACGCCAACGAGACTGTTCGTAGAATCTCACAATGCTGTTAAGAAGCAAGGTGTGCCAAGTGAGCTTCGTCATAAGCATCACTCAGCTAGATTAGTGGAGAGTGCAAAATACTGGTGACCGCATGCGGTCAGGAGTTCAACAACAGTTATAAGAATCTTTGCACCAAAACCCAAAAAAAAAATG
Organism: Bactrocera zonata; assembly: GCA_037783105.1. NCBI lineage: Eukaryota > Metazoa > Arthropoda > Insecta > Diptera > Tephritidae > Bactrocera > Bactrocera zonata. Next base: position 2,061,424 of record JBAWJQ010004226.1, on the reverse strand, counting down.
TATTTATGAAACAAAAATTAAAAATGAAATATGTTTTCCCATCTCACGTTGCTCGCTGGCCAAGCTGCTGTAGGAAAATGTTTGATTAAATACTAAAAATTGATTTTTTTATTCAATCATCTTCAGCATTCCATTTCAATGCACTTATTATTTCATCAACCCATTTCAAATGAAATGTATACTTACGGTCCAACGGCACGTAAAATCCGTTTCCACAATTTCATTCACCAACTGATAAGCGATACAACTTTATGTAAAGCTTAACGCTGCGCAGCTGCCTTTAACGATTCTCTTGGTACTTTCTTATTGTACGCAATACAGACAAAAATAAAATTTAAATTTTTAATTTCCCTTTCGAAACAATCTTTCCTTACAAATGCACACAGGCAAGCAATCACACACACACCACAGCTGATTGGGATCACTTGCTCGCACACGCACCGTTTCGGATGTGGATGTGATTACAGTATACAGGTAATGCAAAAAGGTGACGGTTCGCTGCGATAAAGCCATTTTCGAATAAGCTTAATTTACTTTCGGCTTGTCGATGCGCCGTTGAATAAGTTAATCTTCGCGTTTACTCACAAACGACTATCCCGCGCTTCCAGGCATTGTGTGGCAATTCAACACCGACAATGACATCGACTGTCGAACCGATTACCCATTCATATACCTTTGTGAAACGTTTTATATATTTATACGAGTATATGTATATTTTATATGTATGTGAAGGAACATATGTATATGAAGGCAAATATACATATGTGGTTGAAATTTTATTTATACCCACACACTGGAGAGCATGTGTGTGTCTGCAAATATAGTACGCATAAAGTTTTACATCGATTGCCTGACTATTGTATTCCATATCTGCCAGCTTGGCAGGTTGCGGTTGCCGCAGTAGCGCCACTTCGATTACATTTACCCACTTCAGTTGCATGTGGCGCAACTCTTTCGTTATATGTATGTGTGCATGTGTTGCAAGTGAACGTGTTTGTGTGTTAAATTACTTATGTTGCGTATGAAATGGTTGTTTTTGTTATTGTTTTGTTGGTTTCTCCTGTTTTGCAGTGCGGCACTTCGGTGGAAATTGCGTAATTTTTTTCTCGCAAAACTTTTCTGCGGCACACATATGCAGCTACTTTATGGAAACATACATATAGGTAAATGTGTGTTTTCACTGGAAGAAGTTGGGGCGGACAGTTTGGATGAAATTCACCTGATATCTGTGCCTAACCGCGCCTCAGCTGGGATGTAAATCCGTTCGACGCCACATTGTTGTTGCGCTGCTTCAGTTACCTTTCAACCCTTTTAGCAATTTCCCATATATTGGTCAGGTACGAATAATAACAGAATTACAAAAGTATAAATTTAATACTCAGCTTAAAGTGCACTATGGTACTTCGAAGAATCGTTTGCATTTCTGCGAACTTGAAATATGATGGAGGTCACGTCAAAGCAAAAAGCAAGTGTAATGCAAGCTGCTCAAGTTGGTCACTGTAATATTTCTTAGTAAATACTCGCTGTTAAAAGTTTCAATGCCGACGAATCATTATTTAAAGTTATGGTAACTTTTCTAAAAGAAGTCGCTGAAACACCTCCGCGAGTATATTTGTTATCAAAAGGGCATTCAAAAGTAAATTAAAACTGGCTAAGGAAAGAGTAAGTAATCCAGACTTTATAAAATAAATTTTCTTATCTTTGAGAGCAGATATTCATCATGTCTTTTCTTATCACCTCAGATGTTCGCTTCGTTCTTACTAAAAAAAAAACATTAGGGAAAATAACAGGGTATGTTTTAGATTTTTTATAAATTTTACCTTTCTACAGACATTCCCCACAACAGAGTAGGGCTACTGCTAGAACTATTATTGCTAATTATAGGTATAGCTGAGAAGTTGACAGAATATATTAAAGAAAGATCGATTTCAAGTTCCCAACTTCAGAAAAAAAGATTCAAATGGCATGGGAAATTACTGAATTCAACTAAATCAAACTTAAGTGATCCCTTGCTTAAGTTTAGACACCAATACTTAAACCGCGTACTCGACCATGTTCTGGAATATACAAAGTGAGTTCCAAAGTAAACAGGATGTTGTGAATCTAGCGCCCCCTGATGGCGCCATCTATATGTCGACTGGTGCGTTAGAATCTGCTATCTTTATCGATTGTTCAGTGAGTTTCATTACATTTCATCGATTGAAGGTGAAGTTATTGCGTTTCAAGTGTCAGTGTGTTTGTGTTATCGGTGCGAAAATGACCTTTAAACAAACATTAAATTTTGTTTTAAAATTGGTAAAACTTTTACCGAAGTGTCTCAACTGAAGAAACAAGTTTATGCCGATGATTGCCTATCCCGTAGTAGAGTGCACGAGTGGTTTCCACGTTTTCAAAGTGGTCGTGAGGACATAAATGATGATCGACATATGAGCCAATCAAAATCCGCAATCACCGGAAGTTGCATCGAAACTGTACGTGAATTCATCGAAAATCAGCCGAAATCATCATTGAAATTCATGGAAATGGAATTAAACATCTCCAAAACATCAATTTATTGCATTTTGACTGAACATTTGGGCTTACGAAAGGTGTGTGAACGGTTTGTTCCGCACAAAACGACAACCAAAAATTGTTCAGAATCCAACATTCGAAGGACGCTTGTGACCAATTATTTGACCAAAATTCACATTTAACCATTAACGACTCCCCGTATTCATCTGATATGACACCATGCGACTTCTGCCTTTTCGGAAAAATGCATTTGCCCATGAAAGGAAAGCGTTATGCTGACGTAGAGGCCATTCAAAAGGTTTTCACCGGCATACTGGCGGCCATACCGGCCAACGAGGTGAAACACTCGTTCGACACGCTTTTGGACCGTGCAAAAGCTGTATTGAAGCAGCAGAAAACTATTTTGAATAAAATAAATTGAGTTTGCTGAAAACCCCATTTTTTCTGTCCTGTTTACTTTGGAATACACCTTGCATATTGTACTTAATAAACATCAACAATATGCATGGTTAAGAGAGCGTCCATTTAATAGAGCTTTAACTGTACTTTTATTTAAGAATGGTTTTTATTATCCTATCTTCTAAGTTGGTTCAAACCGGACACAATGAGTTAAATTTTACTGAAATCGGTTCAGTAGTTTAGGAGTCAGCGTGACCCGTAATTTTTTATATAAATATATATCGAATAATGTTTGACGCATTATAAATATTAATGGATGTCAATACGCGATTATGAAGACTCAAATTCAGAGTGCTTCTTATAACTACAGTATTCTATAGATTCTTTTAAGTCTTCAACTCGAACTTTTGAGTGACAATTTTGCACGTAATCTACTTGCTAGCTGCTTCGTTGTTAATATCTACTATTAGACGGGTACATACCAATACATGTACATATATCAGCATACAATGTATCTTTGCCTATAAAGCTCTTTCGTTTCGACGTCAGTTAATGGCATATGTGTTGTCACCGCAATTCGATTTCGGAGAAAATTTTCGAATTTGGAACATGTCTGCGTTGGCGTGTGCCCCACACTTTTGCAATCATTCCCAATCTCCCGCAATCGCAATCTCGTTCACCTTTGTGCGCCTCCAGTCAGGAGGGCATCGCATCACGTGGTTGGTTGTGGCGCGCAACGCCTTTTATGGTTCAATAAAAATGCTACTGTAGCGATACAAGTACATATAAAGGGTCTCCAATTTCAGTAGCCACAACAAAAGCAAAAAGAACAACAGTTCATGCCAGCCGTGTTTGCTTCGAAAAAAAATGCTGCCAAAGCTCCGCTATTGCACACTTACCATACAGTTAGTGAATAGCCGACAACAACGACAACAACAAATTAGGTTAAATTGTGGGTCAATAGCCGCTCTTAGGTTACTGTAAAGTGTAATCGTCCGAGCCGCCGCAGCGCAAACTATGCTTTGTCAAGTATACACCTGATCGTGTTTATATTTAGTTAGGCGGCTATGTGCATGTGCATGTATGTGTGTGCATATTAAAAATAGAAGATGTGAGTATAAGCGTAGGAAAAATTAAAACGGCACTGTATTGCAACAACAACGGTTTAATGATGTGGAAAGTAAGCAAGAAATTGGTAAATATGTGGAAGATTGTTGCACAATTTCTTTATAAACTTTATGGGTATATAAACCGATTTTAACACGTATTTAAAACCGTTAAAAAGGTTGTGTTTATTAGTGATTACACTAAAGAAGTATGCTTCCCACCGTAAGTGCTCACGTGCTGCATATAAAGTAAATAGATAAACACGAAATTGAACACAAGTTCAACCCTTCTCCAGTTCCGCATTAGCTCGAGATAAAGGAAGGTATAACGCAGCTGGCAACCATACTAAAAACATTTTCCTGACGTTTGGCTCGAAGAAATACATCTTTAGTATAAACGAGCTCACAAATAAACTAAAAATACTCAATGCACCTATCGTTTGACGTTTAATGGCTTAAATTGACCCAAAGCGGTTGGTCCGAAATGATCGTTTGATTTTGCTGAGTGGCCAGAAGTCACACGGAGCTAAATACAGCGAAAACGGTCAAAAATTTGTGGAAAAATGCACGAAAATCAATTCAATATGCGACGGTCATTTTCGTGGTGTAAAAGCCAAGAGTTGTCGGCCCATATTTCCGACCTCTTTTAACGTACATCTTCGCGCAAACCATGGCATAACTCTCAAATAGTACTCCCTGTTGGAAATTTTGACGGTCGGAAGGCATTCGGAGTGCACCACACATCGATTATCGAAGAAAACTGTCAACATAACCTTGATTTTACCCGCTTTGACGGGATTTTTCCGACCTCGGCCTACCTTCGCCACGGTATTCAGTATTGATCGTCTGTTTCCGGGTCGTAAGCATAGATCCAAGACTCATCTCTAGTAATAAAAATTGACCATTTACCAATTTCCATATGAATGATAGTTACGCTTTCCTTTTTTTAAGTTTTCGAATTATTCTATAGACTGTTACTCCGATCAGAGTCCAGTAAAACTTAATGTCCACTAAATTCTGCCCGTAATAATACCATAGGGGAAAGTTTCTATAGTTAAAAATAGGCTATGCTTTAATTGAAACTTGTTTGAGGAAACCGGCAGGGGGATGGACTTGTCAGCATGAATGGCATTCTTCGTAAAGCAACCTCGGTCATTATTTTGGGCCAAGTAAATTGAGCATCAATGTCGACTTGAGCGAGCGTCATTAAATCCTTTTTTCCACTAGGAAAAAAAAATTGATCAACTACACCAAACATCTAATTAAGTGAAACTAAAGGGATTCAACTATAATCCTTTAATTAAAATTTTCACCGATTTTCCAACTGATTAGACGCCTTCGCCCTTGGGTAAATTATATTTACCTTAGCTAATGCAGCGAATTTCCATTGTACACACTAAACTAGGTATATACAGATATATAATGAGACCCAACCGTGTGAGGCACTGTCAAAAACTCACGTTCAAGCTTTGCAATTTGCATTTTCGCAGTGGAACGTTTGCTGGCGAAATGAGCTGAGTGTGTCGTCGAAATAGCTGCAACTCACTCACCTGCCGCACACCAAAGAGCCAACTTAATGACCTTTTGTCCACCAACTACTGTGATTTTCCAATGATAACTTTGTAACACGTCGACCGTCATGTTGGCTCTTCTGATTTCGGCTTTAGCCATGTCTACGCTCGTGTACACGTAATCCGCACAGCTAAGTAAACTCATTAAATGACAATTTTGCCAGCAACGGATTAGAAAAGCCGAAAAGCAAACACTTAGCAAATAGTGCAAACTGAGCGCAATGCGCTTAATGCCATCTATGGTACTACAACTGCATTTGCCACTATTGCAGGCGGTGTGACATCTACTTGCCTTCGGATAGCCAACCGCAAACTGCTCGGCTTTCACTTCCATCCTCTCGATATTTGGCAGTTAACGCCAATAACTGCTTACAGTGTGTTCATTTAAGATTTGGTTTTGGTTTTCATTGGCAAATGAACGGAATTCTTCGACGAGTGAGTTGGAGTGGAAAGAAAAACATTAAAGCTTGGCTAGCTGATGGGAAGGGCCGAGCGCAGCTAGAAGTGCACACAAAAATTTAAGTAGAAAATTAATGATTATAGCTTTGCGTAGTGTCTACAAAAATAAAGTTAGCAATGTGCCATGACAGCCTCTTCTTAAGGCTATTCCATAGACAATGTACAATTAAAGGACGAGTTTCGACTTCCATGGCCAAGATTCGGCGGATCTCCTTCCAGAGTTGAAAGCTTCAGTGAAAACGAATAAAACAAAACGATGAAAGACAATTGGGGCCGAATCATAAATTTGTTTTTTTTAAGGGCTTGGGTAACAAAAAGTACCATTTTCGAAAGTTTAAATTTCAATTATTTTTTAAATAATAATATTTAATACATCTTTTGAGAAACATTTTTTATATTTCATAAAAAATAAATATTTTTTACTTTACTCACATCAGCGGCTTGTGGACTTCAGTATTTCTGCACAGCCCTTCAAAACCAAAGTTTCCGTCGATCTCTAAGTTGGTTAACCACAAGCACCTGAAACAGTCTTTTGCTCATAAGACAGAAGTTTTGTTCCATCAACAAGTGCCATGAAATAGGCATATCAACTATGAAAGCCAAAACTGGTTTCTGCCTATTTAAAAACCTTTACTCGGTTTAATAGTTTGCATAAGGTGCAATATTTGAATATTGAGAAATGTATTTCGCAGTCGTAAATATGCTTCTGTAAACTTTTGCTTTGAAAGGAATTGGTACAACGAGATTTTCTATATACCAGCCCATAGCAATTTCAACTATTTGCATATTTTTGTATTCGCTTAATTACCGTATTGAAGTATGATTACAAAAAAGTTGGAAGTGCTGAAGAAAGTTTGTCCCCTTCAGAACAGCTTGGTGAAATAAGCATCAATTTGCAAACACTTAAAAGTGAGCTCAAATAGCTGTATCTATTTCAAAGAGACATCTGTGTGTGCAGAAAACTGTGGTATTAGTGCCGCAGCTTGGAATTCCAACAAAAACAAACAAAGTTCCTTTTTATGTGACTTCATAAATTCTATGTTCTTTCCGGTTTGGAAACTAGACGATAGTTAAAATCATTTTCTTCTTGTGTACTTCCGATTTTATTAAAATCTGGCAATTGACTTATTTTAGGAAACTACTTACCTTTATAAAAAACGTATGTTACTTTAATGTAGATTTCGGATATCTATACTATATGCAAAGCTCTAATATACATTACGAACCCAGTCTTTCTAGATGCTGGTAAAGTTTTCAAAGAATCCCTCAGAAATGGTGAATACGCTAATCATCAGAATGCCCTCTCGTAACCAAAAAAAATTTACAATGCCTGAATTGTTAATTGCCGCCTCGATACCCACTCTCCAAATTTGACACAACTAAAAGTGATACCGTAATGTAAAAAACCTATATACGAGTATAATTGATACCAACTTACTAATCATAATCAATTCCCCCGAAGTTTTCTTGCAGCTCGCAATAACTGATGATTCTATTTTGTCTGTAGCGTCGTTGAAGATATTTCGATAAATAAATATTCCCCACGCTTTCATTTGCATATTTTAAGATCGTATTTATATCTGAAGCTATAATATAGTTATATAAAATATTCCATAAATTGAGATAATATAATGTGGGGAGTTTCTGAGCACTGTCCCCTGTGAGTATTCCTTTATATACATTTGTGCATCGTTAAAGAGAGACATTGATTCGGTTAAAGCTTTTGGGACAAGTTTTACAAAGCTTATGGCGATGCTGTAAAACTTGAAGCTCATAAGAAAAGTTTTGTAAAGCTTTCAGCTTTTATAGCAGCATTTGATGTTTGTATTAATTTAAAGCTTTTAGCAAATTTTTATGGTTTGTAACAAGCTTAAAGCTTTAAAAAATTTTCATAGCATTTTATGTTTGAACTTAAAGCTATTTTCTAACAGGGACTAAAGAATAACCTCCGGGCGAAATAAAGTTCGAAAACTGCTAAAACTCAAACTTGTTTTATGAAAGTTATGTATATTTATTGATTACATTTATATTTTCATAAGTTAGAACTATTCATTAATAGTTTAGGTTTCTACGACAAATGTTTAAATACATTTACATATGTATATGTGTATTCATATGTATGAAATGAAAGCAAATAACAATAATATCGTTTTGTTCAACAGCGGCTTCTTCTAGACCTTGTCATTTTCGAAATTTTGGTTTATGTAAGCGCCACGTGTTGGCTCCGGTGTAACTGGCGCGGTTGGTGCCATTGTTAAGGGTACGGCATATACTGGATATAATGGCGCAAATTCACATGGCCCGAATGCGTGTAAGTCATCCTCGTTCACATCGCCTCGCATGGTGTGCGTAGACTCCTCGTAACAGGGTGGTGCTTTAAAAAATATATGAGAAAGAAAACTGTATTGAATTTTATCGTTTTGAAAGCAACGGTTTAATGATATTCGAATTTTCATATAACGAAGGTACAAACCTTCGAAAATAGTTTAGTTGTCATACCGATGGAAATCAATTCCACTGATAGATAAAAAAACTGTGAAATTAAATTCACAATCCATTCACTGGAATGTGGAACTTTTCCAAACAAAGTCCACCCACAACGTTCCAAAAATGAATTATGGACATTTGCTTAGTAACTACAATCCACTCTTATATTCCACACGTTTTCTGGGAGAGATGTGGGCACTGAAAATTTCCTGTTATTGAAGAAGAAGTTTAAATACCAGGACGACATCTAACGTAAGGTTTCGTGTGGAATATATAAGGGTTTTTGTCATCAATATGACAAGCATTCATAAATTTATGCAAACATTTTTAATATTTGTAAATATATATATATATATAAATATGTATATATGTATACATTTTTGAAATCTTGTATAAATATGATTATTTCAATAATATGTGAAAGGCTTACAAAAGTGACGAAATATTCACGTAAACATCCAAAATTGTTTCTGTGGATAAAAAACTTCAAAGAGAATATCAATTTGCTATTAAAAAATCAACTTTAAACAAACCCTGCTTAGGGCAGAGATGTGTCTACTTATACAGTGAAATACCTCATAAGCGGACTCCCATCCTTGCAATGTTTTTGTAGGGCTATAGGTGCTGACCACCCAGAATCAAAGTTGTAATTCATTCGATGTTGTATATTCAGAAAAATACTTTTATTTTGGAAAGACAAACTTTACCGAAGAGACTATGGTTCTACGGATTCAAGTCAGCGATTTTTAAGGGAGAGTTTTTAGGGCTTTTAAAAGTTTTTTTCATAATTTTTGAGACATACGAATGAAATTTAATTCGTAGAAGCATTTGGAAATTCTAGCGACCATTTCTCGGAATCGATCTGACCGAAAACAATATCACACCAAAATTATTCAAATCCCCTGGTACTGAATATATGAATAAAATTTCCAATTGTGAACTTTTTATCGAAAATAGCAGTCAATCTGTCAGATTTATTGTAGAAATTCGGAGAATATCCTTTCTTAATAATAATATGCCTGTATGTCAAAAATGGGTCATCAATAAGTTCCTTTTCCCCCATATACCCAATAGAAAAATTTTCGAATTTATAGGAAAATGTGCGAATTATTTCAATTAAATTGAAGGAGCACATACAAAGGATAAACTAGGGCAAAAACTCCTCCTGAATCCTATATAGCTTACAAAACATATATAGCTGAACCTATTTCCTTAGCTTTGATTCTGTAAAGTTGCGAGAGTATGAAACATTGGATTACACCCGAATTTACCCCTTCCTAACTTGTTTTATAAAATCTTGTCGGATTATCAAAGAAAATTTAAATGAGATACTACCAAAGTTGTGTCCGTGTTCGGTCATTAGAATGTGCTCCTGTCCGGTTATAAGAATTGGTTTTGTATGAAAATACTAATTTAAACGATGTGTTTATGCAGTTGGTCTGGATATGGTTATAAGAATTGTTTATCTGTATACATACATAAATGGATTATCTACAGCTTCCACAACTACAGAATCCATATTTTAATAATGCTTCAGTTAGTGACCTACGTGTTCTTCCGTAACGCCAACGTAGTTGCTTTTGTTCACATTTGGTCAATGTTGCCATTGTTCATTTTGTGTAAATGGCTTTGTACACATATAGTTTTTTAGTTATAATTTTTCGTTATGTAAAACATCAAAACTAAACTCCAATTAATGAAATCAGTTTACTTATTTATAAATAAATAATTGAAGCTTATTTTTCAATTACTGCAAAATTTCGTGACGGGCAACCCTGCATTCAAGAAGGCTAACTTGTTTCTACCGAAACCATCCAATTTGCGCAAACATCTTCGTTATGGATTGTAGAAGCGGTGGTGAGTTTTCATTTGTATTGAAACAGCAATATTGCTCAAATGAAAACCACAACAACTACGTTGTCACTACGGCAGGTCGGCACGTCGATTACTAATGGAAGCTTAAGTAACAGATTCCGTAAATGGATTCCACAATGAGAATGCATTCCACATTTGGAACGTATTATACATTTGGATCGTATTGTACATTTGGATCGTATTATACATTTGGAACGCATTATAGATTCTGCGCAAAAAATGGCTGGATGTTTACAAAACAAATACTTCATGTAATATACATACATACATACATTATTTTCTATTACTCTATGGGGGATGAGGGAACTACATTATGTGGTTTGTATAATATCGGGAAAGTTTATGTGGAAATTCGTTTAAAACGAAGCTTCAACTACAACTTTTTCATTATTTAAATAATACTCACGCAATTCCGGGTAAATATCCACTGGCGACTGAACCCCTGTTAATGTTACATTCTGCTCATCCACTACTTCAGTCACAGCTTGTTGCTCACCCTCCTTGCTCATTTCATTACCCTGCAACAGCACTTCCTCAGTTAGTGCCGGCATACGACTACTGCGCGGTTGTTGTTGTATAACCGGTGGTGTTTGCCACAGTGGCACATTTCCAATAAGAACGGGAATTGTAATGGTCTGACTAGAATACCAACCCTTCATGCGTGCCTCGACTTCCACCTGATAGGAAATGCGTATAATACTGCAAGACCGCAAGCAAGTTGGTGGTGTGGACGGTACAAGAAGTTCGTGCGTTAGCGAACGCGTGCTATTACGCAACACAGACTCACTTTTCGCCGTCGTCATAGTAATACGTTCGAGGCATGAGTGTGACGCTGGCGCCGGGCTGGAATACCGAACCAACATTACGAGCGCATAACGCACTTCCGCCACGGGTATGTTGGTGTTATTGATGACCAGCGCGGTGACGGGTATGCGCTGTCCGGGCACATAACCGGCCTGCGGCAGTTGTATTTGCATCTTCAGAGGATCCGTTTTGCAGGGTCCGCAGCAGTATGAACGATAATTCTCTGAAGTTATTGGTATCTGTTGTTTAAAATTGTTGGAAAATATTCATTTAATAGTAAGTATATGAAATAGTTACAAATATGTCATGCATTCACCTTTATTTGCGGGGATTCATAGTTAAGATCGAGCATTTTCATCACTGTGAAGCCGCGTGTATAAGTCTGATTGAATTTCCAGGGTATCACCAGTGTAACTTTGACTATATACCGAATGCAGCCATGGAGGCCCTCAAATGATGTCGGACAATTCTCTGGTAACTTGCAGGCAAAATTATATGTGTGCGTACCGGTTTGTATTGTAAAAATTTGACCTATCGATTGGAAAATTAGTAGCTAATTTATTTTTGTAGTAGATTTTGGAAGTTGCTTATTACACACTTACTTGTTTCCGATCCCATTAGGTATGTTTTGGACTCCATATAATCCTCACGTCCCGAAAAGTGTCGTGCTTTACCGAAACGTTTTTCGCGCCATTTTGTAATAGCAAATCCGGATATATTCAATATTACAGCTGGAAGAAAATAAAGTAGATATTTACTTGCTAATTCAAGGATTTAAGAGTAGCAAATAGTCTCTTTACAGTTCCTACTAAAAATAGTTCTTGGTCTCATATTCATTACAATTCACACATTTCATTTCTACTCTCGATGGACCTTTGTTACATGTTTGGAAAAGTATGGGTTTTGTAAAAATATATTATCGGCGTAATAGTTCGGAGACATTGCAGTTTATTTTAGAACCTTGATAAATTCGAACTGCCAAAAGTTGTGAAAAAATTAACTATTCTTAAAAGGATATTCGACTAATTGGCTCGAAATAGTAATGATAGTTTATCTATGTGAATGTCTATATGAATCTTAAATATGCGTAGAATTAAAAAATGATCCTTAAATTTGTCATAAGTCACATAAGAAGCTATTTTTTTTTTTTTAGATCTAAGATAAGGGAACATATTAATTTTTTCCAAAAAAATGCATTGTTTTGATTTAAGCAAAAAAAAAAACCGCTAAATGGCAAAACCAGAAAAGAACAGTCTAGTCTAAATTCTAATAATCGTAGTAGCGAATATTAATTCAGCAAATACTTGCACTAGATAACGATAAGCAAAGGTAGCAACCATATAAATACGAATGTGTTAATGGCGATAAAATATCTATTAAAAACTAGCCAATTAGTCTTTAATTTTCCTACATTCCAAAAATAAATATAAATACGATACTTTGTGATAAACAAATTATACCAAATAAACTGAATGGAATTTTATCAAGTCGAATTATACTGTGAGCAATTTTTATGCCTTGAGCTGAGTATATTAAGTTTGCGGAAAAGTTTTAAGTTTGTAATACCCAGAAGAACACTCCGTAGACCCTATAAAGTATATGCATATAGATATAACTGATCAGCATAAAGAGTTCAGTCTATGTAGCCATGTCCGCCCGTCCATCTGTCTGTATATACGTGAACTACAAGTCCTTTCCTTCCAAGAAACTGCTCCTTTGTCGGAATCAACGTTATCGGACTAATAAAGCATATAGTAGCCGTACAAACTGAATAATCGGAATCAAGTGCTTGTATGGAAAATTTTTCCGTTTGAAGAGATATCTTCACGAAATTTAGCATGGGTTATTTTCCATGATAATGATGTAATCTCCGATGGGTGCAAACGAAACAATACAGTGTCGATAGAGAAGATAATAATGATGATAATGTAATTTAAGGCAAGCTTTTATGTAACACTCTTTTAATAATTGTTGAAGAGAAAAATTACAAATATTATTCCAGGTTCAAAGAGGCAGTATTAACATTGTACGTAAAGTGCTCCAAAGTTTCGTTATTCATAGCTCTAGTCAACTTTACTTTACCTTGTCCTTATGATGAACTCTCTTTTCCCTTAAAGTGGTAGTTCTTTGGTCTGTGCAGCATTAAAATTACGGCAAAGTAATTATACCCTAAGCTGAGCATATTAAATTTGCCACGATGATTGTAGCAACCAGAAGAAAACGTCGGAGAAACTATGAAATATATATATGTATATATATCTGAATTATCAACTTAACGAGCCATCTGTCTGTATATATGCGAATTAATTCCTCAATTTTTGAGATATCGATCTGAAATTTTACGCACGTTCTTTCCTCCTCAGAATGAAGTGCTTCTATGGAAAACTTTTACTTAACGAAATCTGACATGGTTGGTCCAAGGCAATGTACAATATCCGAAAACATTGGTCAGATTGCATCAATATAGCGTATATCTGCCGTACAAACTGAACGATCGGTGTCAAATTCTTGAAAGGAATCTTTAGGATCTATTTGTTACAGGCTTATCTTGTGATTTTTTTGTTATTTAAAGTTGTGTTATGTTATGTTAAGTTATGTTATGTTATGTTATGCTATGTTTTTTTTTTGTTGTGTTACGTTATGCCATGTTATGTTATGTTATGCTATATTATGTTATGTTATGTTATATTATGTTATTATATGTCACATTTTGTTATGTTTCTATATGATTATTTTTAACTACTGAAAATTTCCCGCATTATCTTACATAATTCAATTTAAAACTACAAATGTAGCATTATTTTGCCATATTAGCTAAAGTGAATGAAGTAAATATTTGCAGTGCATGCATTTTTATTCTCCGCAAATGTACAGAACTTCAGTGGGTAAATTAGCTTTTCAGATAAGATTAGTGACTGATAACCTTACTGGCGAAATTGCTGCTTGAAAATCGTTTATTCCACAGAAATTGAAGCCTAATTCCACACTTATTAGCGTTAGCCTTATACTTAACGTTACCTTTAACATTTTTGGGTTTATCAGCCTTTAGCACCACCGCGCCATCCACCAATTGGTCAGCGAAATAAATACCGTGCTCATTCTGATTGAACTGAATATCACAAGTTACGACCATTTTGCTACGACAACCGACCGACTCGGACTGAATGTGCCAAAATTGGACAAAGCGCCATTAGCTTGTAGGCACTTAGGGTAAATATCCCGCATTAAGCACATATACATACGCATGCGAGTGGAATACATGTGAGTAATTGTGATAAAACAATAACGTAAATGATCTTTCAGCTGTATGTACACATACAGTTAGAAATATTTGATATTAAAACAAAGGAAACAACAACAACAAAATTACGGTTTTAGATAAGCGAACGACGTTCTTCTGATATGAAAAATATTTGGTGACGGAAACGTTGTAGAATCGAAAAGCTTTCTGTTTTTTTTCATTCATTTGCTTCACCGCTTGCGATTTTTGTGCGCTACTGCCGCTGATAAGTTATTGAAGGTCGCTCCGAAGGAAAGAAACAAATTTTGGCGTTGCTTTGCTTATAAGTATTTATTTATTTATTCACACTCTCAGCTCTAAGTCACAGCCAAGTGCTGTTTTGTGCTGGTGAAACACCACTAGTCGCTACACCATCAACCCTAGGCCCCACATCAACTTCGTCTTTGCCTGACGCGGTCGGACTCGGCACCTTGAAGACAGGATAACGCGGTGCAAATTCGGTTTCGCCGTATTCTTGCCCTTCATCAAGGTTAAGTTTTGCTGGTTTTATATGCAACGCGGATTCATAGGACGGCGGTGCTGTGAAGGAAAAAGAACTTTGAAATATATGTACATATTATATTATAGAAGGAGGATATTTGCGCTGGATTAGAAGTGATTTGATATCCTCGCATGTACGAGTGTATAACAAGTGATAAGAGTTGTGCGAAGGAAACAGATAAACAATCAGTGTTGTGAAATAACTACTTACGTATACTGGCATCTGCATCCCAGGGATTTGGCGGTGCAGGTGTTATGACAGAACTTGTCACAGCACCGCTGTTTAGTTGTATCGGGTTCTCTTCTATAGTAGACTGCAGATAATTAGCTTCGGTGGACTTCTTTTCGTCAATATCATCGCTCTCCTCATCCGCCACGAATGAGCGATTCATAACACCACTACCGGTGGCGACGAGGTTGTTAGCAGACGCCATTGGTTGCTTCTGTATGACGCCGAGCAACGGCACATTGCCTATCGTGACTGGCACACAGATGACCTGATCCGCATGCCAACCCTTCACTTTTGCCGCAACCTCCACTTGATAGGCAATCTGTATGATGCGGCATAGATTGAAGCATGTTGGCGGCGTAGCCGGCACAATGAGCGTATAGTCGAATTGTTTCTTGCAATGCACCGGCACACCATCACCTTTCAACTTAAGCACCGGTATGCGTTGGTTCTTCGTACGCGTCAGTGGTACTTGACTGTAATAGCAAACGAGCATTACCAATTCTATTTTGAGTTCTTCGACTTTTATCTTGGTTTCGTTTGATATGAGTACGCTAACTGGTATCGCTTGTCCAGGCACATAGCCACTTTGTGGCAAGGAAACGTGCACCTCCAAGGGCTCTGTTTTACAAGGTCCACAACAGAAGACCTTTTGTGCATCCGCTTTGCTAGGCACCTTCGGAACGGGTTCATACAATTATTAGTTAAATCATAACCAGTAATTTTTTGAATTTATTCATAATAGTTTACTCACTCGCAATAAAGGACTGTCGTAGTTCAGATCCATCATTTTCAAAACCGTGAATCCGCGCGTAAAATTCTGATTGAACTTCCATGGCCGCACGAGTTCCACCCTGGTCAAATATCGTATATAACCGTAGATGCCTTCGAAGGACGAAGGGCAGTTGATGGGCAACAGGCAAGCAAACGTATAAGTATGTATGCCTGGCTCAATCACGGCAGATTGGTCTGTTGGAGAGATATTTGAATCGGTTATAATATTAGCTAATTGCCGCATGCTTTCACAAAGTCTACACACTTTCGTTGGAGCTGAGCAAATAGGTCTTCGATTTGATATAATCCTCATGACCTCTGTAGTGTGTTGTCTGGGTTTTAGTGCTCGAACGTCCATGTGCATCGGTTGTTGTGCTGCTGGAGCTTTCCGTCCAGCTTGTGTCTGCGCAGCCGCTAATTTTCAGCACAATGGCTAAAAAATAAAATTTTCATAAATAACCACAGGTGGTAAAAATTTATTATAATGTAATCACAAATATCTGTATTAGTCACACATCTGACAATTTTAAGCAGATGAGTAATGCACGCAAGACCTATGCGTCATTACCCCTGCGAAAGTAGCATTATTGATAACATGCTGCTTACTGTTATTTATTCGGGAGGGGAGTAAAAAATAGCGCTATACTACCTAAGTGCTTTTCGGTTTCCGGTGAAAAGACTTATTTACATGTAGTCTGACAAGCAAAATAGGGATGCAGAGTTATGCTTAAAGACTTGTCCAGACTTTGAAAGATAGAGAGCGCGGTTGTTTCACAATCGCAAATTTCATGAAGCTAGCATTGATAAACATTACTTTTCATCCATAGCATGAAGCTACTCGTATTAGTTGAATTTTTGATTTGAAAATATATTTTCTTAATGAATTGATTTACGCCTCTCTATGAAGCTTGATATTACTCAACAGTTACAAAATAGCCCTCGATCCTGACGTACGTCTTCATTGCCAGTGTTTCTTCCAGCCCTTCCAGCGAGAGTTCTCTCAAAGTAAGTAAACATGAAAAAGTCTCAGTAAGCAAGATCCAGGAAGTATGCTTCAGACGATAGCAATTCAATGTCCAGTTCGCCCACTTTGCGGATCGTTTTAATTGATGTAAATTAATCCTTTTGATGAAGCAGCAAATTGTTATGCAAATGATATTATTTTGCCGCAGTTGTTTTTATCTCGGTTCTCAAATAGTGATGTCTTAACAGGTAGCCAACGATAAATTCATAAGTCAAATGCCTAAGAATAGTTCGAAAGTCTTATATAAATACAATTAGCTCACAATATCGCACAATAACATGGATAATATAGGGTGTTTTCAGATGTGCGGTTTTGAATGAGGCAATTCTTTTTTATTTGCTGATCTTTTTGTCAGCTTTTACTGGACTTAAACTCAGTTTGGTAGTACCTTTAAAATTATGGATCGCTTTTGCACCACGCTTATCTTTTTTAATTCTGCGCACCCTCAGTGACGCCGTACAGAACACACCAAATACGCTATTCCAGCTGTGGAGCAGAGTATCGGAGAAGGCCGAATGAGTACATCCGCCGTCGCGCGCAACAATTGGAGCTGTGATCTAGTACTTTATGAAGATTTTGTGTATCTTGGTTTGCGAACTGACATAATCCAGCTCGTGCATGAATAGAAGCCGAAAACAAACAAGAGCGTCGCACGTTCGGTGAAAAAGCCAACAACGAAATGGCCACCGATTTTAATATTCGAATGAACATTTTGTTCTGCAAAGAAGCTCACTTTTGAAATGCGTACGTTATTAAGTAATATTGTAGCATTTGGAGTGACGATTTGCTTTTCAATTTGATCAGATTTATATAAATATATATTTATATAAAATACTTGCAGTAAAGCTCACCTTTTACCTGCTTCGGCATGTCCGCTTGCAGCGTAACTTTACCCGTCATGACTTGACCAGCAAAGTAGGTGCCGTAGGGATTATTGTCAAACTCAATGGCACATGTTACAACCATATTTAACACATATATTATTTATTTAAATATATATATAACTATACAAACACAATTTGGGTTTTTAACTTTGAGTATCAAATGGTAAACAACGCGTTCTGTTCCGTGCTATAGAGTTGTATCAACTGCTTGATTCGCAGGGAGAATACTAACGTTTTAGCAATTCTTAGAAATGTTTCACGACTTCAATACCAATCGATTTCGTTCCAATATTTTCCCGTTCACTTGCACGCTTAGTTAAAAAGTTCGCCATAACTTTGCTCACATGTGGCTGCTTATCAGTTCGTTGATAAATGCCCCATATACATGTATTTTAACAAATTTAATAACACGAAAATATCGACACACATACTTACACTGAGTATTGTGGTTAGATTTTTGCATGTGTGAAAAATGTTTTGGCCGTGAAAAACCATATTTGTGTTTCAGAAATGCGATAACACTTATCGAAGCATTGAAAGCTTGTTGTTATTACAAAGTATTCAGTTTTGTAAACTGTCAATTCTCAGAGAGTAAACGAAGAGATTAGAAAACACTTCATAAAGTTTTAATTTTACTGTTATCATATGCACACATACAGGTGTAAACGTTAAGCTACAATATGACATATGTCAGAAGACCGTCGTTCAACTGTCGAAGCAGATATGTAGAGTATGAACTTTTCGGTTTGTCGTTAAAAAATAACTGAACAAATTCTTCAAATAATTTATCGTATCTATTTGGCTGACATAAATAAAATTTCGAAAAAAATGTAAAATTTTGCATAAAGTAGAGCCTCTTTAGTTGCAACTTAGTTTCTATAAAACCGCTTCTGCAAATACAGTCGTGATAATGCTTTTATTACCAATTCTGAAATGTTTTTGGACTAAGGCCATAGACTTTAAATGGATAATGAAATCATTAGGTATCTTTCCTTTATTTTATCTCTCGTTCAACTAATATTTCAATAAGTTAACTTAGAACAGTTTTATATACAAGTATGTTTAAACTGAATACTTTTTCAAGTATTTAAAACCTCCTCATCCCTACTCTAAGTAGCTATTAAGCGCCTTTTAAGAGCTCTTTGTATTTCAGCCGACGTTGCGATAAATTACTAACAAAACGAACTCGACTTCGTCTCCAGATTTGCGAGTGGAAATAACGAGCCACCAATCATCGCTGTCTATTTTCGTGAACCCTCAAATAGTTTGGAAAACTCTCGACATTTTAGTCCAGCTTACTTGGTTAATATTATTTTGTTCGTTGAGTATTACTCAAGGGGCTATTGGTGCTATATACTATATTCTTTTAAATTACAATAGAAATGTCTTTTCTCGAAAACATCATATTTCGAAAACAGAAATTATTTACTCAAATACCTTTTGTGGCGGTATATGTTGGCATCACCCGTTATTCTGATCGTTCTACATTCATAATAATTATTTGTGAATTGAAGCAAACACCAACACATTTATATTATTATCTTTGTCAATTAACAAACAAACCACTTGTACGCTAAAGCGAGCAAGCAAAAGAAAGATAAAACTAAGAATTGCAGCTCTTTTTAAAGCGCTTCCGACACATACACCCGTGCCATCGCGGCGTCATAAGCACCTGCTCACATATTTAGGCACATAGATTGCTTGTCTATTGCGGTGTAACTGCGTGCGCTGCTCATCTACTTTATTAACTACTATTATTGCCTCAGTTCACCGCTGTTGCAGCTGGTGTGCGGTCGTGCCATCTGCAAAAGATTTCGCAGCGTTCGCGTTGTCTCAGTGCTAACGCACATAAAGAAAAACGATTAGAAACGAAGTCACTACTTTTTCAAGTTGAAGTGCAGCAGACACGTGCATGTTTTCGAGTCGGAAATTTATTTTAAATATAATTAAGCAAATTTGAGTGATTGTTAAATATTATTTCGGTTTCAAGATGGGCGATGCTAAGAAGTTTAATAACTGTGTTATTGTATTTGATCAAAATGATTTCGGCACATATTTTACCGGCCAAATTGTTAGTGGAAAAGTGATTATAACGCTGGAGAAGACAAAAAAGTTGAAAGGTAAAAAATCGGAAATTTATGTTACCAAATCATGTTGAAATACAAATACTTATGTGGAATACAACAACGTTGATATGCAATTAGAAAAAGAAGAGTGAAACAAGAGTGTATAGAGAATCGCTATTATATGATAATTTCAAATATTACTGCTAAGTTTTCTAATTAAGTATATTGAAACACTTATTGAATGCAATCGCTTCAATATTCCAGTGTATACTTCACTCAACCACTTTGGATGGAGAAGATTTTTTTTATTATCAAAGTTCTATGAGGCTAGCAATCTTCCCGATTAGTTACACTTCAAATCTGTTATCGAGACAAGTTAAATGAAATTGTAATGGCATCAAATAATTTCTAAAGACCGCCTGGTCATTTGAGATATTACAATTACATATCTACCTTACCGGAAGAGGCTAACACTCTGAACAGTGTATGCAAGTATTCTTGTTCATCAAGTTCAAGTACAAGTTAACTTAGTAACGCCTCATTTTTAATGCTTATCTTAAAACATATCAGCGTTTTTTTATAAATCCATAATTATAAAAGCATGCCCAGTGGAAAATAACTTCGTTATAGCTTAAAAAAGTGAATTTGATTATTTTACCGTCTTGCCAAAGAGCTGATAAATTGTTTTGAAGAAATGCGATAAAGTTCCAAATATGTAGAACAAATGCTCATGAGAACGTCTTAAGTTAAGGTAGCATATTTTGAACCACACGAGCAAGGATTCTGTTAGAATTTGTTGCATGAACTTGAGATCAGCTTCACATGCTTTTGAAACAATTTATGTATTATTTTCTATTCTTTTTTTTTTTCAAGTAATGCAACTCTGTGTGATTGATCTATTCTCGACTACGGAGTATCACTTATTTTTTCTGACATTATTTTCTATTAGAGTGATATTTGAAAACAAAAATACCTTCAAACCTTATAAGTTCATGTTTAAGTTTTTCAATCCATTTCCAAGTGGGCGCTTTCACCTGTAATACTATATGCTTAAATAGCAAACAGATACTTAAAGACTTAAACATCTTTTCCAACAATATTGTTGCTTATATTACTATTAGTGCTGCTTCTACTTTAATAGTAGTAGTTGCTATGAAGTTCTTCACTGTTTTAGAATTTCCGCTTTTGTAAGTGATTAATATCTGTCTGCCTACGCATTAATCGCTTAAAAATTAGTCATAAGTGTCTCAGTTAGGCCGAAAACTGATAAACAAATATCTATTTTCTTTACTGTAGCACATCCGACGCTGATTCAGTGTGCTATGTTTGGTAAATGTTGGGTTGGTGTCAAAGCTTTACTCTCTTCCAAATAAAATGGGTTATGCACTAATTGAATCTGATATTAGGTACATAAATTCCATATATGCCTCTCAACAGTGAGAACATGGTGATATCTTTTAAAACACAATACATGTTATTATCGTATCTTTACAGTTATACATTTTTGTTTGTGAAATTATCTTATCAGCATTTACCATTTACGTAAGAAAATATTTTGCTTTAAATCCAGTTGTAGACAACACTTTGATAATAATAATAATACATATATATGTAACACATATCTTAAAGAATAGGAATTTCGAATCGACTAATAATCTTTATATTGATTTCGAACACCTGCCTGTAAATATGTTGTTTAAGGGGGTATTCTGGTCTAGACGCAAGAATTTTAGGCATTTTTTACACTAAGATAAAAAAAAAAACATTTTTACTATCCATTTCTTTATATGTTTTTTATTGACAATAATATAAACAAAAATTGCAAAAACAAAATTCGTCGAGATACGGACCGGTGGAGTGGGGGCTTAAAAAAAAACGGTGCGTCCTGGTTGACGTGATTTCACCCTTGTAGAAATCTAAAACACAAAAAACAAGAAGATTCTTCGTTAGTAGGTAGTTTCGAGAAAAATGCGTTTAAAGTTTAAGAGACAATTTTAGTGAACACGGACGCCACGTCACAAAATCGGCTGTATCTCCGAAAATAAGTCGAATTGTGAAAAATTGTGAAAAATCCTTCAAAGGTCATATTTTCGAAAGTCTTTCAAAATATGCAAAAAAAATCGATTTTTTCAAAATCCTAGATCAGAATACCCCCTTAAGGAATCATTATTCTAAGAAATATAATATTGAATTACTTGTCAGAAGGATTTGGTTAGTAGGGTTCCATACAACCGAGCCATATTCCAATATAGGTCTAGCCAAATTTGTTAAAAGTGTTTAAGAAACATACGGAGATTTAAATTCTTTAGACCAACGTTTAGCAAAACTGAAAACACCTTTTGATTTTAAGATCATGGATGAATGGAAGACTAAAATTAAGTTTACCGCCAATATAACTCCCAAATCAACAAAATTAAAAACAAGCCCTAGTCTATAGTATTTTAATACATAAGGATAAGGTGATCAAATCTACGAGAAAAACACATAATCTTACATTTTCTGGCATTTACTGCCATTTTCTGGCAAATCATTTCTGCAGCAGACACCTTCCTCCTATTGTAGTATAAGATTTAAATGCTTTACGTCGTCGACATGTAGGGGAGACCGGGGTAGCGTCGGCTTTGGGGTACATTCGGCAATCGCGTTTTCGGTATGAAGGAACAAGCTGCACTGACCATAAAGTAGCGAACGCTTACCCACCACTCATAAAAAATATCGATTTGTAGTCTCACATCTCTCTCTATGCATTCGACAAATTTACATGTGCTTTTGTGTTTTCGGGAGTGCTGATAGTGTTTTCGACTCTAAAATAAAAGTGTATTAAACTTTTTGTGTTTCACTTGTTTTTTTAAACTTTGATCAAAACTACAAGGTGAGAATGTTAACTCTGTGAAAAAGTGTGATTAAGGGATAAAAAGAGTGAATTACTTAAAATAAAATAGAGAAAACGAAAATGGGAATGTCCGGGGTAGATACAGCGTTTTGTGTTGGGGCACATTCAGCGAACCTATATTTTTGCCGAATGTGCCCCGGGCAGAAATACAAGTTCGCCGAAGGTGCCCCGTATAATTTCTTTTTTTTAAGATTTATATAGATAGTGAAAAATGGTTCGAAATTATAAGCGTAAAACACAATCGAATATTGACGAAAGCAAGATGAGAAAGGCAGTTGCAGATGTCTTAAACGGTGTAGAAACGCCAACGTCTGCAGGTAAAAAATATAATTTAAAACGACAAACCATCGAATCCCGAGTAAAGAAACAAGATCCTTTAGCCGGTCACACGGCTGGAGATGCTATTTACCAGTCAAAATTTACCTGGAGACAAGTTTTTACGATGAAGGAAGAAATCGAACTAGTGGACTACATTAAACAGTGTTGTTATTATCAATATGGGTTATCATATAAAAGTTTTCAGAAGTTGGCATACCAATACGCTGTCGCTAACGGCAAAGACTTTCCTGAAAAATGGAATGTTCAAAAAGAAGCTGGGGAGGATTGGCTATATGGTTTTATGAAACGGAATTCGAGCCTAACTCTTCGTAAGCCAGAGCGAACTAGTTTAGCAAGACTAAAAGGTTTCTCAAAAAAAGCTGTCGACGAATTTTATTTAAACTTAAAAAAACTTTATGAGGAGTATTAATTTCAACCAAATGATATATACAATTTGGATGAAACTGGTATTACGACCGTCGTTGATTCGCCAAAGGTTTGTGAATTAATTAACGATTTTAGTTATAATGTTTAACGAATTCGAGGTGCTTTTTAGATAATTGCAACGAAGGGTCAACGACAAGTTGGGCAAGCTGTTTCAGCTGAGAGAGGCAGTTTGGTCACCCTTGTAGGAATAATCAACGCCAGTGGAAATCGGCTTCCACCAGCTTACGTTTTTCCACGCGTACGAAATAGTTCGCAATTTTTAAATGGATGTGTTTCGGGGTCTATCGGGTTAGTCAGTAAAAGTGGTTGGATGATGTCGGAATTGTTTATAGACGTTCTTAAACACATTCAAAATAACACAAAATGTTCTAAAGAGGGACCGATTCTTTTGCTTCTCGACAACCATTCATCTCACTGCAGCGTTGACTGCATCAATTATTCACGGGATAATGGAATACATCTATTGTCGTTTCCCCCTCATACTTCGCACCGTCTCCAGCCACTAGACGTGTCAGTTTACGGACCATTTAAAAAATTTCTTCAAACGTCTTTTACTGATTTTATGACAAACAATCCAGGAAAGAGAATAACGATATACGAAGTTGCCCACCTGTCTAACTTACCATTCCAAAGAACATTCAGATCAGAAAATATAATCAGTGGTTTCCAGTCAACAGGAATATATCCTTTCAACTCCCAAAATTTTAGCGAAGATGAGTTCGCTCCGGCAGATCATACGGATGAGGATAGTTTGACTGAACCTCTTCCGCTTCAGCCTGATAATATTGTTAATATTACAGACCCACTTCAGCTAGATGAAAGTGTTAGTGCATCTGTTTCCCGAACACCAGAACAAATTCGTCCCATTTCCCGTTTAAATGCTTCTAAAACCACTGCTCGATCTGGCTGCCCTCGAATTTTGACTAGTTCGTGTGAGAAAAAACGGATGGAAGAAAAAGCGTCCACAATAAACTCTCAAACAGCAAAAAGAAACATTCAGTTTCTAAGTAAAAAAAAAATGCTCGTAAGAACAAAAATACTAAAAATATTATAAAAAAAATCCAGCTGAAGACTAAAAAGCCTAAAGTTTCCGTTAGAAATGATATTGATTCTTCTGACGAAAGTAACATAAGTGTTGAATACGCAGACACTGACCAATCAGTTGGATCTTTCGTTGGTGGCAAAGAAACGCCGGAGATGGAGAATTTTTCAAATAATGAATTGACTGATAACTTCGAACTGAATGTGGGAGATTATGTTCTTGTCGCACCTCTTCAAACCTGTAAACAAAAAGTTTATTATGTTGCTGATATCATTGAGAGACTTAGTGAATGTACATTCACAGTTAGCTTTCTTAGGAAACTTGATGTTCTGCAGCCTATATTTGTCAAGCCCGAAAACAAGGATATATCATTGGTTTTGAAAAGCGAAATTATATTTAAACTTCCTAACCCGGTGAATCCTGCTTCAACATCACGTAGTCGCACTAAATATATATTTGAACTCGATCTAAGTGGCTTCAACATCAAATAACTTTATATTTTTTAAAGCCAAGAAGGCAACTAAAGTACCATAAAATATGCTTTTTGTTTATCTCTTTATATTTAATAAAAAAAGCCAGGGAGGCAACGCTTTTAACTACAGTACCATAAAATATGCTTTTTGTTTATCTTTTTATATTTAATAAAACGTAAAAAGATTAAAAAAGGGCTTTTTATTTAATAACTAAATCTCACCACATGAACGACGAAGGTTCCCCAGCAATTGCCGGTGCTACCCCGCCCCGGGGTACATTCAGCAGATTTGACTATTTTCAATTAACCTTAAATAAATTTGTCTCCGCTACAATTTCAAGAAAAGTTTCACCGACATCTTCTTTTTAAATAATGTCAGACTCGTTCAAGATTATATAAGTTTCGATTCGTTGGATAGTTTCTGAGATATCCAGGTTCAAAAAAAAGTGCCGCAGGTACCCCGGTCTCCCCTAATACAATTTTTGAGAATTCTGTTACAGAAGAGATATCGTTAATAAACAACAAGAACAGAATCGGGCCAAGATGACTACCTTGCGGAACATAAAACAGATATAAGTACAAATTTAAACTTGTTTAAATAGCTAATAACTAATAAGCTGCAGAACGGTCTTTTTAGAAAGTCAATGCGGAAAGGCACCATCCTTTATTCTGCGTTCCTGTCGAATGCAAGAAACATATCCATTACCAAACAGCTTGGAGCTCCGAATCACAGAGCAAAACAACAAGCTCAAGAACAGTTTGAGTTTTCACAGTTTCGAGTCTTATTATAACAGCCATGTTAAAGTTAGCCTTGACCATACTGTTCACCAACTACATACAGACATATCCTCTCATAAATTATATGTTCATTATTCATATTTCATTATTTCATATTATTCATTTTATTTCCACACTCTTCCTACTTTTTAGGCATTAAACTACAAGTTTGTGGATTCGCTGCTTGTCAATGGCGTGAAAAGTATGGCCAAAAGATAGCTGTAGCAAAAATTAACCCGAGAGACAAGCATGTATACTTTGGTCGCGAAGATTATATAGCGTCTACGACATATTTGGTAGGCTCGGAGTTTGGCAATAATTTTTCCATGGAGGAGGGCACTTACACCTACACATTCTCTTGTCCCATACCACCGCACTGCCCATCTTCCTTTGAAGGTACTTACGGACATATCCGTTACCTCGTCAGGGTTACTTTCATAAGAGCAGGTGCTGCGGATCGTGTACATAATGTCGGTTTCACAGTGCTCATGCCGTTAGATCTAAATAAAGATAGTAAATTATTAGAGGTGAGTAAAATCAATTGGGTATCCTATGGTGGTTAGAAAGTATATATTTTTTGACAGGCTCCGGCTAGCAATGACGCTATGGAGAATGTTTGTTTCTTTCTCGCAAAACCCGTACATTTGACAATTTATCTCCAACAAACTGGATATGTGCCCGGTCAATTTGTCTTGATCAGCGCAGATGTCGACAATAAATCCACAGCAGATTGCAAAAAATTAATAATAATGCTAAATTTACGTGCCACCTACAACTCAGAGACGCCTGCTCTGCATACTGTCTCGGAGAAAATCTGTCTTGTCAAGAAAGTGTGCGGTCCTGCACCGCGACAGACGCGTAAATCCTTCGCTGAGACTATACGCATACCAGCAACTGCGCCGACTTGTGAACACATCAGCAAAAATGTGCGTGTCTCGTACGAGTTATGCGTTATGGCCGTAATGACTCCCTTGATGCGAAATCCAAGGGCTACAATACCGATAACTATAGGCAATGTGCCGTTAGCAATGAGCAACACATTAGAAGAAGAATTCTTGGAGAAGAGAGAAGTGGAAAATATGCAGCCGACAACATCGCGAGCTGTTTTGCCAGAAAACAGTTTAGAGAATGAAATCGGGGCTGTTGGCGGCGCGAGTGAGGATGACCTCAGTGAAGAGGAAATTGAACTGCGTAAGTTTAATTGCTTTATGGAGGAATATAATTTCGATTATGTTCCTTGGAATCTCATATTCAAAAATAGGAACTTTAAATATTTAGGACAGAAAGAAATGAGAGAATTTTGAGCAAGGAGAGCATGAAAGTTTGTCAGGAAACTCAATTTTTCATAAAGCTTTTGATCGTTTCATATTAGTTTGAAGATTTATTGCATTAATTCCTTGGCATAACTACTTTCTAAAAAAACAGCCAGCAATTGAGAGAACAGTCTGAAAGAGTAAGTTCAGTTGATTGCGAAAGGCAAGAAATTACCAATAATAATATCTGAATATAATTCCTGAGTTTTCCTTAAACATGCCTAATGGCAGTTTCAAAGACAGAATATAATTTTTAATAAGTAATTTCGGTTAAGATAATTCGAAGATCTCAGAGATTGCATTTAAGATTCGTTATATTTTCATATATCTATTCCTCTCCTACTTAACTTATAAATTTTTATGTTTCATTTCCTTTATTTTTTTCTTCGCCCAATAATCTTGCAGCTCCTCCATCCTACGAACAAGCGATGTTCATGAGCACAAATATCGCAGATAACGATGCCAATACAGTCAGCGTAGATGCACCTTTCACGCCCCGCTATCCGGTCTACAATTTAGATGAAAGTTCTCTGGCCTTCAGCAGTATGGGTTTGAGCCCACCACCGAATTTGCCACAAAAGCGACCACGTCGTAGAAGAAGATACCGACCAGCCGAAAATCCAACAAAGTTCGCCAAAGATCAACTGCCAACTGAATCGCCAATACAAATATGAAATTGAGGAACCAACTGCTCGAGGAAATCAAAAACCAAAAGAAGGCATAAGATATGAAGTGCAATATTTTACATATTCAATATTATTGTATGAATATAATTGTTAACAAAAGGAAATTAATCTTTACACGTATGAAGAAGTAAAAATTTAGTTATGAGTACTAAATTCCGGATGAAAAGGTTCATATGAGGTACATATACATACCTAAGATGTTAGTCTTTTTCTGTGTTATCGCGCCGCAAAGGCCAATTATGAATTCAATATATAAAAACTAATAAATTAATTAATTAATAAATCAATAAATAATAATGTTGAGCTTATTATCAAAAAAAATTATAAAGAAATTATAAGAATGTTTTATTGTAATGCTGTATTTGGTGCGGAGAGATCTGTCACTGTACTATACTAAAAATTAATTTTTCGCCTTACTTTGAAAGACCGATTTCTACTTGAGAATTGGTTCAAAACCTCTGAATTTGAAGCAGAATACATCTTCTGTCCATAAGCTCCACTTCGTTCGATTGTCTCTTAAATATTTGCATATATATTTACTTCAAAATCCTCGATTAGATCCAAATTGCGGAACAAACTTTTTTTGTAAGTTAGGGACCGAGTCTCTGAAGAAATTACATTAGTAAAGTTTGATAATAGAATTCTATTGGCATAATATATCTATCATCATTAACAAAAGTATTTCAAATTTATTTGCTCAACAATAGGGGTATTCAGACCAGCCTTGTTAATTCGTTAGTCGTTATGTGGTAGTTTTTTACATGTATTTTGTTTTTGTAAAATTAACAGACTATGGTTTTACCGAGTAACGAACTATCCATCTGGCAAGCTTGATAATTGATTCGTTACTCTTTAATATCACATCAGCTGTTCTCCTGCTCCTCTGTACATCAATTTAAAGTACTTACTAGAAATAAATTTGATCTGATCCACATAATTTTCAATTAAATAACTGACAATTTTTGATTTTGCACTTTGTTGGCATTTTTACCCTTTAATAATTTTGAATCAGCTGTTTCGGAATAAAAATTACCATACTACAGAGGTAGAATTAAAAGTATGTTCAACTAACGAATTACCAAATTAACAGGCTTCGATCTGAATACCCCTAATATAATTTCCACTACACAAATAAAATTATGGCAACTCTGTCTAACATCAGCTGTTAAACTGTGATATTTAGCCGGCTCGTCTAATAAACAAACATGAAAATCATGTGAAAACAAAAAACAAGTTGATGACGTCACTTCTAATGGCAAATTTCAGACGCGACGCATGTACTCATATACATATGTGTGTATACTCCAACAATGCTGAGGTACTGAACCACTCACGCGCTCTTTAGAAAACACAAGCGCTCTCCACACACATACATAACCGATATATATGTAAATGTGTAGGTGAAATGCTCCAAAGTAGCATGGGGACAGTCTCATTTCTTTCATTCTTTCTAAACAAACCGAAGCTAGAGAGTTTGTTATAATATGTTTTAGATAGTCAGTGAGACGGCAGTGCGCCGGTTGCATCGACAGCTTGGAGCCAAAATAGACTGTGAAGCAGGCCGTGTGGACCTACAGTGTACAAAATAACTATAAATATGTGAATACTTGTCTATAATATATACATATATTGTGTGTTTTAAAATATAATGTATTCAAGAGTAAATGCGTAGCTAAGAGTGTACTTTGGGCATAAGTTATTTTGTTAAAAAGCTTAAGTGAAACATAAAAATACATTGGCATATATAAATAAAAAAAAATATATACAGCATGAATATTCTTAGTGCCGCGTTACGTTAAATTGTTGCGTCTGTCAATTGTGTAGAACATGGTGCCTTCGCGTAACTCATTGATACATGTGAAAATAAATTTATAGTATTTAATTAAAGTCAATTTGTTTACGCGCTAAAAAATCTCTAATAAATACAAGAACAATGCCATCGGAGTGTATTTTCGAATTCGATCGGCCCCAACCGGTTTACTATAGCGGAGAAATAATTAACGGACGCATTAACTTGCATACAACCAGCGAGAAGAGCGTTCGAGGTAGGCGGATTTTTGCTTGCAATTAATATTAAGTATAGCACGTTAGGGAATACTAAATAAAACAAATGCGATTAAAATACTAAATGTGCGAATTTTTCGATTTACTCAAAGCAAATTATATAGAAAACATTAGCACTAGCATATTTGTTGAACAAGTAAAGTTATTTATCTCCGAACAATGATTAGCAATTGATCCGCTATTCGCTGGAAACTAATAGTATTCACTAGAATTGCAATTATAATCACATTTATATAAGTACTGACGTATGTATGTATATTATAAAAATTCATTAAGGGGCCAGTAGGGTAATCTGGCTGGCTTTTTTGACATTATTTTTTTCATAGAAATTTTTATTATACAATAAAACTTTTTTCATATATCATGAGGTATATCGTGGAATGTATAAACAAACTTTTTCGGAATTTTTTGATGACATCTGTCGGAGAAATGGCTGGGTGAATGAAATGCGTTTTTTCACTGGCGGACACGATTTCTCATGTTTGGATCAGCTGAAACATAAAAACCCAATTTATTCTTTAAAAGTAAGTGAATGGTTACTTACTACTACTACCTACTAGAAATGAAAAAATGTTGATAAATAAAAAAGTTTTTTTTTTTTAGTTTTTCCCCATGTTCTTTTACACAAATTTTGTTATAACATTGTCAATAAATTATAAAAAATTATGAATCTAGTAGGGGCGTTAGCCAGCCGTTTTTTTTTCTAATTAAGCAAATCGGTTGAGTAGTTCGACCGGAATCATGTCCGCCAGTTTAAAAAAAGTGTGTTTTGAGAAAAACGCGTTTAAAGTTTGAGGTACTGAAAAAGCATACAAAGATGGGCATAAACATTGAAAAATTTACAAACCCTTTATTTTTATTTTTGGGCCTTTTTCGAAACCTTCCAATTGTAAAGTGGGTTTCTACATTATTTCTAAGGGTATAAGGGAGCAGAAAATGCAAAAAAAAAAAAAAAAATTGAAAAAAGATTACCCTACTGACCCCTTAAAGCTCTCAAACAATAATTGAGCAAATATCGAATAGATTATATTATTGGGGATTCCTTTTTGTAATATTTACTTCAATAAGGCACATAAAATTTATTGCATTTCTAACAAAAAGTTCCAAATATTCGCTTTTAATGCAAAATTAATACATATTTGAAAATGATACCACAAAATAACGAAAAAAAATGGTCAGATAACTTTAGTTTTATTTTCATTTCAATCAATAAAATTCCTTACACTTTCCTACGATTTGGTTAAGCTTTTATAAACTGTCACCCTTAAAACTCCAAATTTGAACTACTAGACAAGCTGAAAAGTTGGTGTCGTTCCGGTGAGCTGTTTATAGTTAGATATAACCTTCACAGCTGATAGCAAATGGGTTTGAAAGACAAATATAAAAAATATTACAGTCCGTTATTGAAATACTTTTTTTGATGGAAAAAAATGCCATTGTTATCAAGCAGGGGCTAAAGCAATGATTCGTTAATGGAATTGTTGAATGTTTAGATAAACATGGAAGACCAAAGAAAAACAAAAAATCCACAAAAAGGTTTTAGTTGACCTTAAATAGAAATTCATCGACCATAAAATGGAGTTTCGAAAATATTAATGAAACATATTAGACTAATCGTGATAGCTTAAACTAAAACTTTCGAATCACTTCCGTACTCAAGATTTTTTGCGGAAGAAAAATTACCACTGTAAAACAGTTAAGCTACAGGTAAAGAGTAAGGGCTGTTTTGAACCAAACGACTGTAGTAGTTATGATGTTTGATAATGAAAATAGTATAGAAAAGTTTAATAGTCATTATGTATAATGAATAGTAAAGAGCCTTAAATAAAAGAATAAATTTCTTAAAATTATAAGCAAAAACAAGAAATGACTTTCAGAGACCTGAAGATCACATTGACAAATACTTGTATAGAGCCAAAACAAAGCTTTTGTGGAAATAATTTAATTATAACTTATCACCAAAAATGTGTAGATCTTAAAAAAGTAAAAATTATGAAAATTGCAGCCAAAAAGTACGAACACGATGCCATTTATATACTCAGACTTTTTTGCTTGAATAATTTCTCTGCTTGCGATCACTAACGTGTTTTCATCTTTTTTTATTTCTGGTATTAATGATAATGAACTTGAAGCATGGAATGTCAATGATTATTATTTTTTTTTTTTTGGATATCTTTGTGTATGTGTATACGAGTATATTGCAAGTAATACCATACAAGAACATCTGCATTATATATTTTGAAATATTAGGAATTATTATTTTATTTTTATTTGCTTGAATTACTGTAGATAGCAATTATGACATCATTCTTTAGGCTCCCTCTGGATATGCACGTTTACATACATCTATAAATAAATCTAAATGTATTTTTTTCCATTCCGTCCCACCAAAATCAGAGGTCTACATACTCTTTGTGGGCGAGGCGAAGGTCCGCTGGGAAGAGAGCCGTACACGCTCTAGAGATGGCAAAACCGAGCACTATAATGAATATTATCGCGCTGATGAAACTTATCTACACTCGAAAACTTGCGTACATGGCGACGGTACGCTGCAACCCGGCACATATACTTACACTTTTTGTATACCATTGCCACTTGAGTGTCCGACATCGTGTGTGGAGAAATATGGCAAAATTGCATACGAACTCTCGCTGGTATTGAATCGACCATATCGGTTCGATAATGTGTTCAAAAAACCGCTAACGGTTTTATATCAGGTAAATTTGAACATGCAACCGGAGTTATTGGTAAGTTTCTAAATAACAAATATTTATATAAATGTTTACATTAAATGCAATACTTCCAGATACCGATTAAAAGTGAGGACATTAAATACTTTTGCTGCTGGCCATGCTCTTCCGGCCCAGTGATATCAACGCTTACCATACCATTTGGCGGCTATGCGCCCGGCCAGAGAATCAAATATCAACTCGAGATAGACAATCAATCGACCGGCTATGATTTAGCTGATGGCATCGAATTGAAACTAACACAGATTTACAGCTTTGAAGCACATACGCCGCACAGAAAGACGCGCTATCACAGCAATACGTTGGCGCTCACCGAACAGGGTATGCAATGCTTGCGACTGTCTAAGCGCTTGATCGACGGCACACTTCTTATACCGCCTGTGCCGCCTACCTCGAATCGAAATTACATCATTGGTGTACGTTATGAGATTAAGATGTCCATAAACACCGGTTGCTGCCACACAGACTCCGAAATAGTTATACCCATAACAATCGGAACAGTGCCTTTGGCGCAGAGCGCCACCAATCCACAGAATGCAATCGGTTTACTGCCGACAGCGCCAGCAATTCCCGATACACCGGGCACACCGCCTGGCAGTGATGCGCCACCAAATTACGAAAAATTCAGTAAGTGAACTCAGCTTAAGCGTTGATCAAAGTTTTTAAAACTTTTCTTATAAATTTTTCACAGAGCCCCCGTCCTTCGACGAGGCCACCACCATTGGTGGAAAGTTTATCGATCGCGATGTCGATGAGCGTAATCGCACCGATGAATTCATACCGCGATATCCGATGTACACGAATTTCGCCGCGCCCACAGCACCGTCTGCCGTAGGTGGTGATGAGGCCGATGCACCACTGCTGACATCGCCTACTGCGGCTTCAACCCACAATGAACCACCACCTTATCAGCAGGAAAGTGAACAGTCTGGCCAACCGGCGACACGCGCCGCCACTGGCTATGGTTGGAATAGTTAAAGCTGTGCAACCGCTTTTCTAATGTGTTAAATATGTTTATAAATAATATCAATGATTTTCTTATTGAAGCGCGCCCAAGCGTGCACATTTCCTATACCAAGCCATACAGCGTTGTGATTACTTTAAAGCTTACAGTTTCTCTTTGATATTCAAACCGCGTTTGCAAACTTTTTGTATATAAACTTGCTTAAGCCATTAATAAACCAGCTACTGCTATATAAACTTAAAAGGCTTCGTTTTTTCAATTTTAACCTTTATATGCTTTCCTAAATAGATTTGATGAATGCTTGACTCTTCTCGAGAGGATAAAAACTCGGTGAATTGAAATACATGAAAAGAGAAGGGGTTGAGGGGACGTTTTTAGACTTACAGTGGCTGCCTTGAGTTACTGGATTTTGACTGAACATTTTGTAAAGATGAAGAGATAGGAAAGATGGATTTGAAAAGCAGCGCTCATAAATAAGATGCGCCTAGTGGAAGTGAATCCTTGTTAGTGTCAACAGATTCATTGACACACAGGAATGAAACTTTTTAAGAACCTTACTTTCAGTAAGAGTTAAGGTTAGGCTCAACGCAATCATCATAACAAATAGTTAGACTAGAAAATGAGTGTATACATTTTTATACTCGAATATTTTTCTTTCTTTTCCCACACTACAAAAATATTTGAAATCTTATCAAAACAAAACTGAAAGTCATTTGAAAATAAAATAAAAAAAAGTGTATATGTAAGGATTTAAAAGAATAGAATTTTTAAGCATTAGATAGCAATTTTCATAATGCCCACCTGCGAGTTTACCTTCGAGCGTGATACGGCGGTGTATGTGTGTGGTGAAAAGCTAAGCGGCAGTGTGGCGGTAGCGTTCGCAAAGGAGAGATTACTCGAAGGTATTTCGGCACACATTTTATTAAAAAATATTATGTAATCCCACGCAATGCTTCAACACAGATATACGCATAGACTTCTGTGGTAAGGCTACCGTTAGTTGGGTTGACACAATGGCGCGCTTTCCAAAGCTCTACTCCGCTGAGGAGACATATATGGAGATGGAAACAGTCGTTTTCCAAGGCGGTCTGCTGAAGCCAAACACATATAATTACAGATTTAATTACCTTATACCAGATATATGCCCGACAACGTGTACGACAGATATCGGACGCATTTACTACGAATTATCTTTAATACTGTCATTCCAAGACAAGACACATGACAAGACAGAGACACGTAAATTTACACACGAAATACTGGTGGTGCAGGTGTTTAATATCGATAAAGTACCCAACGCATTGGTGAGTCGTAAGCCTTAGTAAAACTAACCGAAATTTATTTGAAAACTACGGTTCCGATTCAAAACCCAATGCAGCTACCAGTCATACGTAACGATGAGATCTTCTTCTGCTGTTGGCCCTGCTCGGCCGGTCCGATTTCGATACATTTGAAGACAGCATCGGGCGCCTACATACCCGGCAACACTATAAACTTCTCCATTGAAGTGGCTAATATGTCGAAGCGTTGCGAATTTCGCACACATATCACCGCCTCCTTCATGCAAGTCTACAAATTCACCACGCAAGTGCCGCGTCGTCGCACGCGCTATATTTCGTACATTTTGAATAGCGTGGAACGCCGCATCATTGTCAAAACGGATGACATCGCTTCGCTGGATGAGAAATTCGTCGTACCACCGCTGCCGCCTTCCACTCAGGGTACGCACATAATTTCTATTAAATACGAGTTACGTCTGGAGACGCGCATCAGATATATCACACAAACAACGTCGGACTTGACATTGCCCATACTGATAGGCACGTCGGCGGATATAACACCCGAGCACACGGTGAGTCCGTCAGACGTTTATATATAATTTTATTGCATCACATATTCCTTACTGATATCACCTCTTTTCCTTTATCTAGAATACGCTGAGGAAAAGTAGACGCTTGTAACGCCGTTATCCCAACAATAATCTATACAAAGTTTGCGTTTATTTTAAATTTGTAATACTTATGTATAAAGCTAAAGGAGATACTTTTATGTGTTAATATATTATTATTTAGATCCATTATATAATCCTTTATGAAGATCCGTCTATAATACTTTTACGTTCCTTCCTTTTCTTTTTAACTTTAGCACAATCCCAGGTTGGAGTAGCGGTATTTTCAGCGGTTTGATCTTCGCTGGCATTGTGTTGAGGCGGCTCGGTAGCACTTGGCAGTGCTGCTGCGATTGCTGCTGCAGTCGTCGTACCGGCGACAGCATTTTGCACACCTGGCAGACTATCTATGTCATAGTAGAGATATGATGGTTGGAAAACGGTTTGTTCCTTATTGAATTTGGATTTTTTTGGCTCTGCATTGAATTTAGTTTTCGGCAAGTGTTCAGCTTCGCGGAAGGACATGGAACCTAGAATAATGAAGCTTTTTTTCATTTTGTATGGAAAAAATGAATTATCCCTGTAACTCACGAAAATTTAATTCACAAGCACTTCGTATGGGAGATTCCGGCTCAGGTGCTGTAGCCACCGCAAAACAATATTGAGGTTCCCTTGTTGGCGGCACATCAAACTCACTGCATTTCATTGGCAAATTCTCCATGCTCCGAATTGCAGAGACCGCCGTTGGCATTGTGCCAGAAAGTGCATGAGCTTCTTGCAGTGCACGCAGGGATATGGTGCCCACAACGATCGGTATCTTTGCTTGCAGCGAACGTTTCGCATTATTCGTGCTCAGCTGCACACTCAACTCGTAACTTATTTGCAAGCACTGACAATCGGCTGGATCGGTATTCGGCACAGTTTGTGGCAAGAAAAAGGTTTGCAAATGTTGCTCGTTTCTTTCACGTAGACCACAAAACATATGCACAGCTTTAGCCAAAGTGGTGTGGAAGTATTTGGTTTTAGTTTTCTTGTGGCCATGCGCGGCAGTTATGCAACAAATTTGTTGCAGCTCATAGGTTAACTCGTGTAAACGCAACTGATCGGGATTCTCTATGGAGACGAGTATTGAAAGTTCTTCACCGGGCACAAACCCAAACTGCTGTAAGTTCACACACATTTTCAAGGGGTGTTTGAAGAAATGCCAAGGCACATTCTCTTCGACGAGCACATCACCAGCTTTTTCGGCGATTTCTGGGTATCGGCGGAGATCGAGCGGCTTGAGCACTTGCAATTGCTGTGTATACCACACTTCACGTTTGTTCTTATGGTCGATGAATACCTCAAGCATATAGCGTATATGACCGTTGGCGCTTTCAAAACTGGATGGACAGCTTTGCGGCAGTGCAACGCAAAATGGATATGTGTAAGTGCCACGTTCAATGATTCTGCCTGTTGCTGTACTTGTATAGTGTTCAGTTGAAGATATGCAAATATAATATTTAGATGTATATTTAACAGTAAAAGTATAAAATTCCTTTATGTGTACCTTCCTCGGAACCGACAAAATAATTTACATTGGACAAAAAGTCTTCTCGATTGTTGTAAACTTCAATGCACTGCTCATTAGGAGGTCCAATGTCTGCGGGTTGCTCCGACTCATTTTGTTGACTTATTTTCTTAACTTTCTTCGGTGGAAGTATTCTTTCCCATTTCACTTCTGCAAAACCCGAATATTTGATGGCAAACGCTATTGTTGTGTTTGTGTTTTTATAATTGTTATATCGTATCAGGGATTCCAATTGTTGCAGTAATGAAGTATTGAATTTAGTATGACTCATAGTTACCGAAAAATTGTAAATCACTTTATACCTTTGATAATCAGGCGTACCTCCATTGTTAGTAGCACATGGCCGGTGAGCTTGTCGCCGGGTTCATAAATACGCTTTGGATTATCCAAATGAACTTGACACTTTAGAACCATGGTGTTTTCTATATATTCTATGTACTGCAAACTGCAATTTTTAGCCTCGCAAAATTCGTTCAAACATGTTCTTTTCACTTCCACAGGCGCTGTTGTACTATTTTTTGCGAATGATTAGTATATTATTGAATCGATTTCGCTTGATTATTACCTTTCATTATCTTATCATACTCGTAAGTCTTTTGGCTTCAAATTAGATAAACACACTTCTACATACGAACATTCAAATCCTTATCTGCAACTGACTTTTCAGAACGGGCTAATGTTACAACGGCTAGAGCCTAATCGAAAATTATTTGTAATCAACAGGTAAATCAACGTATATACTATATATGTGTGTTTGTATACAGTTTAGTAAAATATTATAACAAGCAGTCAAGCGATGTAGCTTGTACTGTTATCAACAGGAGTCTGTTATCAGTATTAAGCTTTTTTGCGGTAAAGCTCTAAAATCTCAGACAGTTGGAGAAACAATAATTTTAATTAGCAGATTTCTGCAACTCTTCTGTTAATTGACATCTGTGCTTTAGCTCTACATAAATTTATCCGCTTTTGACATATGTATTTATAGATCTTAAGATCGTTGGAAGTTTTGAAAATCGAATAGTTGTTGTTGCCAATTAGACTTCAAAAACTAACCTAACTAACAAATTGTGAACAGATACTCTTGCTTCCAGGGAAGTAGTGAAGAACTAAAAATTCTGTTATATTTCAAGACTTTCGTGAGAGGGTGTCCACCTTCAGGGAAGTGACCATTCACTCAGATAGTAGAGCAGCGATACTAGCCCTGAATTCATTCACAGTGCGTTCAGGGCTGGTTGAGGAGTGCCTGGCGGTACTGTCGTTGGCGGCGACAGTATTTACTACAAGGCTTGTATGGGTGCCGGGCCATAGCGGAATAGCGGGTAATTGCAGAGCCGATGAGCTAGCAAGGAAGGGCACCCTAGAGCCACTATCGGTAGAATGGGAACGGGTCG
The DNA here is from genome assembly GCA_037783105.1 of Bactrocera zonata. NCBI lineage: Eukaryota > Metazoa > Arthropoda > Insecta > Diptera > Tephritidae > Bactrocera > Bactrocera zonata. Next base: position 2,022,879 of record JBAWJQ010004226.1, on the reverse strand, counting down.
GTGCTCCGGTGTCCTCTTGTGTCCTAATACTGGAAAGCTGGGCCTCGCGGATGCTTGGACAACGATGGGCGAGCACTGGTACTTGCGCGGTTGCAAAAGCATTTTGGCCCAAGATAGATCACAGAAGATCTAAAGATCTCTTTGCCCTCAGTAAGGCTAGCCTCTCTTTAGTAGTCGGGCTCTTTACAGGCCATTGCCCTATTGGCACACATGCTGTAAGACTAGGAATCTTACCGGATGCTGCTTGCAAAAGCTGCTTAGAAGAAGATGCGACGGAAACTAGCCAGCACTTCCTTCTTAACTGTCCCGCGTTCGGGAGGTTAAGGCTCAGACACTTGGGGGCACATACCTTCAGACATCCTACCGAACTGGTGGGTGTAGATATCGGGCGCCTTTGCAAATTTGTATCGGCTACCGGGCGTTTTGCCGATCTTTAAGTTCGAACAAGGGAGTTCTTTTTTCTATGGCATCACAAAGGACTGCGCATAGTCCACGTGCGATCTTTGATCAGCCATCTAACCTAACCTAACCTAACCTAAGACTTTCGTGAGGTAAAAGATCGCTGACATTCTGCGCAGCGGGAGAAAAGGTATCAAAGCAAACTTTAGAAATCAGACCTATTTAATATATATTGATCGGCATATCTAACTTAAACAGTACAACAACCAACTGATGATTATATAACATTTTACGAGAACAACTTTAAAAGCTGATTTCAGGCTCTTTGAGATGATCACGATGTTGGGTAATGACTTGAGCTGTCGGCAATGGAAATCCTGACAATATGTTATGTTTTCTTCTAGAAAGAGATTTGAATTGCAAGTATATGTATCTTAAGTTATATATTAAAGGTTTGAGCATACATCTTTGAAACATAAAATAATAAAATTCAATCATCTCCCATGAATTGGTTGCAAACACATATGTATATAGTATATATAATATATATATATATATATATTTTGTCGAAAATAATCCCAAAGCTTCTACAACTAAAGTATTAAATCGTATAACGTTTTTACACTAATACTAAGGCATCAAATGGATATATTATGTAATATAAGCATTATAATAATTTACAAACTACAAAATGAGGTATTGGCATATTGGCGAGTGGCAAGTTGCAGTTTTGTGTTTTGGCACTTTTTGTTTAATTCTTTGGCACTTTAATCGGTTTTAAATAAATTCTATAATTTCCTTTTTATGAAAAAAATGCGCACAGCACTTTCACATTTTTTAGAAAATGTCCTCATCATCGTCATCATCATCGCCTTCATTGGCGTCTTGCACATGCTCATCGGTTTCGCTCAGCACACCACAACTCGAAGCAAAAGTGTCCAGGCTGCGTCCGGTGTGCCCAGTGCCAAGCGAGCCATAAGAATGGTAGTAATTCAAGCTCAAAGCCGAATCTGCAGACATATTAATGGCCTGTGTTGAGGCAGCAACAATGTCGTATCCTGGAAATTTGGGCAACTTAATCGCACGTTGTTGTTGTCCTCGTGGTTTCGAATCTGAGGAGTGGCCAACACTGTCCAGGGTCTGTTGGCTGCTGAGCGTGGCAAAACTGAAGGATGGAGGTACTGAAAATGATGATAAGTGTACACGTTAGTTTAAGGAAAGGACGTTGAAATATCATAGTTATGAAATATGATTTGTATTGCTTATAACTTACAACAACTGTCATATGAAGGCGGCTCATCGTCGTCGTTGTTATTGGATATATCTTGAGCGCGTATTCGTCGTGATGTAGCGCGGCTACTGGCTACTGGCTGGATCACATCATCATCATCGCCATCATCATCGCCCTCACCATCCTCTTCGGTCTGATTAATTTCCGCCTGTACACTCCACTGCTCACCCGCCACATCACCGTCCTCCTCCTCCAGTGTAGATATATCACGGCTGCTGATTCTACGCGGCTGCGTGGTCACCAGTTGTACACCGCGCTGCTGCAGCGGAATGGTACCTATCACCACAGGCACCGACAGATCTGTATCATAGTGAAAATAGCCAGTCTTCAACTTTACTTGCAGTGTGTAGTGTACAAAAACAATGTAATTGGGATTAAGTGTTGAACGCGGTGTGTCGGAGGGCACACACACGGTGCCCTGATACATGCGTTTGGTCAGACGTAGCGTACGTTCCGTAATGATGCTTTTCGCCAGTGTTTTCGTATAGAAGTTGCGTTTATAAGGCTGTCGTGCTAGGAAAATAAAGTGCTGTTTGAGGGAGGCCTCAACGCTGGAAATGTCATAGTGCGGCGACTGGTTGTCCACTTCCAGGAAGAACGTAATTTGCTGTCGTGCCACGAAACCATTGTAAGGCAGTAGTAATGTGTACATAATGGGTCCCGACGTGCATGGCCAATTGCAGAGATATTTTACGTTCTCGTCGCGTATTGGCAGCTGTTAAGAAACAGTTATAGATAATAAATATATATTTTCCATGGTTTTGAACACTCACCCCATATTCCGGGTTATGATTCAGATTTAGTGCTTGCACCACTGTTATGGGTTTACGGAATACCTCGTCAAATGTCCACGGCTTGGCGATGGTCAGCGAGATATTGTACGCTATGAAACCATAGGGACCTTTGCATGAGGACGGACAACCGGACGGTATGCGCAAGCGCAGCACGTAGACGTGTGTTCCCGCTCGAAATTCGGTACTATCAAAAACATTGGTGCGCGTATATAAATATTGCTGATGGCCACAGTAGTTGGCCGAGTCACTTTTGCCGCTGAGGGACCATTGCACGCGGGCCTCACCTTCCAGTGTTACATAGACAGCTGCAAAACGGAGTGAATTAGTTTATTTATAAAAAATGATGAAATGGTGGATGCTAGAGAGGAACAATATATACTTATCAATATGTAGTTTAAAATAACAAATAATTTCTTTGGCGATATTAAGAAAAAAAGTTGACCCTGTCACCTTTAGTATGTTTGAGGCTGCAACTTTTTCGAATAATATAACCAACAAAAATATTTCAAAATAAAACTTTTAAATATCTGCCATGCCTTCAATTTTTTTCTAAATGAATTTTTTCTTAGAACTAACTTGTAGCTTGCTAAATTTCATTCCGATAATTTCGATCTTGAGGATACACCACCTCTTCAAAGGGATCTTCAAGCCGATATGAATAAAATAAAGTCGTTGGTCGGTGCAAGTCGTCGAATAACAACTGGAGAGATATTGAAAGATTAAATCTGTCAACTTTCGAAACTTGACATATCGGTTCTACATGTTCTTACACAACGAAATTTGCTTTCTTCCATTAACGGCGCCGATTTGCTTATCAAACGGCGGAGAAAGGATTCATTATTGATGCACATTGCTACTGGCGACGAATAGTGGGTTTACAGGAAACGGAAAACCATGGTCTCAAAAGAATGAAATTGCTCAAACCACTTTGATGCCCGAAAGTCTCCAAAAAGTGGTCATGCTGTTTGTTGGGTAGGATTTCAAAGGTATCCTTTATTTTGCGCTTTTGTCCGGCAATACCGCGATTAATTCTGATGTGTATTGTGATCAGCTGGACAAATTGAGTATTATACCCAAACATAATAGGCCAGAATTGTTCCATAAAAAAGGTGCAATGTTTCGCTAGGATAATGCGAGACTTCATACAAATTTATGACACGCCAAAAACTTTTGTGGCTTAAATGGGATGTGCTACCACACCCATCATATTCTCCAGACTTGGTAACTTCGAAAATATATTTTTTTTGTTATGAATCGAAATTAGTCCGAATAATTCATCTTTTTTTTTCCTGTGTTGGTGCAGGAGTTACGGAATTTCGTTGCGCTACACAATTTCGTCGTACTAGAGAGTTGTGAAAAAGTTTCACTTCAAAAAAGTTAAAAGGTTTTATATTATCTTTCTATCTATTTTGTAAGCTATTCTACGGAAAAACACTTATTTTGACTATTTGATATGGGATGGTGACTTGATACAACGCCTTTCTCTTCAAAGACTTCTTAGCTGCGCATGTTGCTCTATCTGTATAGACTACATATATCTACATATTATGACTACGTCTTAGTTTTGATTTCTCTTTGCCTATATTTTATAATACACCAGAGGTAAAGAACAGGGTCACAATTATGTATTAAGTAATTATTTTAAGGACCGTCTTGTTAGGTTATCGTTCAATTTGTTATGAAAAAACACCAAATTTTTGATAGGAGTTCTCAAAAATAATAAATTTGTGAAATTTGAAATGAGAGCGTTTTGCACTTGCTTTTCTTGCTTAAAATTTATTATTCATACACCAAAAAACACAAAACTGATAGTTTTTTTCCAAAATATTCAAAATATAGTAGTATTTGTCACAATGCTTAGTTCCATTACACAACCAGCTGATTTAAAGTTTTTGCATTCAAATATTATATAATAAAAATGTAAACCATAATTTTTATTTACACAATTATTATCTGACTTCAGTTTGTTTTATTTTTTTAATTTTCTTTGTAATAAAAACTTAAAAAGAAATTAAAATAAGCTGAGTATAATTTCATAATTTACCATTCACACGCTTCACTTTTTCCGTCTTCAATACGATGCGCCCGTGAATGTACTCGCCACTATTGTAGACCGCATCCATGCGGTCCAATTGAAAAGAACACATTGTGGGCATCTTGGAGGCAAAAATTCTTTACAAAACTTGTGCAAAGATCAAACAGTACGTTTTCGAAACATAAAATGTATTTATTTTTATTGTTTTCACTCTCATCAATCGTTAACGGTGTTTTTGAAATTTTTCCGTAATAAAAAAACTCGAACCGTTTTTTCAAAGTCGATGACAGTACAACAAGCGTTTTGTTGTCCTTTCTGCCTGCCAACATGTATGCTTAACTACGACTATGCGACTAAAGCGCTCTGCCATATTAAGGTCTGACTAATGAACAACTTGTACACACACACACATTTACATAGATGCTGCAAGCACAGTGTTTGCGGCGCGCATTGTGTCTGGTTGTTTACGGTCTCCATTGTGACCCGTAGCGAATCAATAAGTTGGCGCCAGAATGCCTTCGAATTCGACAGCGAAAAGAAAACAACAACTAGGAACACACAGCGCAATAGTAAGGATGTATAATAATGACTACAACAACAATGTGCAGTAAGTGGTCCAGCATGAATGCGTGGCGGAAAGAATTTGAGAGTTATCGCCTGCTCCCCGCACACTTGAGCGCCAAACAGAGACTGAGATCTGCTTTCGGTGGCTGTATACATATGTATGTGTATGTGAGGGGCTGTCAAGGCAACCGCGCTTTGTTTGAGTCCTCACGTAGTACCTTACAGCGAAAAATTGTAATAACAAAAAAAAAACAACAAATAGTCGCGTTAGTTAACAGCAATCGGCGACAGCGTTTTACAACGCAGACTCATTTAGTCTGGCGATTTTTATGCGTTCAATGCCATTCCCGCTGGCAGTCATTCATAACGGTTGTTGCAGTCGCTGAATGATTTTGCGATGCTATTGTTGTTGTGCCCTTAATTGTAGTTACGCTAAGTTTTATTGTTTTAAAATCGTTCGAGCTACGCTATATTTAGGTGCGGGTGAGTGTCTGGTGTTTGAAGACACCACTTTCTCTCTCTTTTTCACTTGCTTATCTGAGCTAAATATGCACAAACTCAATCTATAATGGAGATTACTAGAAATATATTTGACACATTATAGTCCGACCTTTTGTGATATTGGGTAACTCTTAACTATAGATTAAAACTCTCATATTTGCATGGGGCACATTCGAAATCTGCTGAGATAATAGAACTTGGCGTTAACTTCGGTTGGTCCGAAGATACAATAACCTTCACAAGCTGAACGTCAAATAAATAAAATTTTAAATACAAGTACTTGATACCGATGATTCATTTTACAAATATATTTCATATTTCGATCTAAAAAACTTCGTGGCAAACCTAATTAGCTCAGTTCATGGTTTGATAAAGCCCCAAAACCAAATCAAATATTAGCTCTTAATTTTAACAACAATCCCGTTTTATGCGTTTGAAATATTATATTCGGTATATTTCGGGATTCTCATACCACTTTACTATCTTCATATAAACACTACTACATTAGCAACTTTAAGTATCAATGTGCGGTGCCATAACGCGTTTTATGCCTGCTTTGGCCTACTTTCAGGCGTAAAGTGATGTCACAGGCATATAAACAACGCGGTTTGGTGGACATTAAGTCCTTAATAAAGACAAATGTGTTTGTTTGTGTGCTGCTAATGGCTTATAATACAATCTTACTGATGTAAATGTGATTTGATTGTATTTCTTACACAAATATCAATTCTTTGGCATGAGTAGAGATGAGGTTGTACATTTGAAATGTGGTGAAGTGCGTTAATGTGGTATTGTTTGATTTCGTTAATGAATCCATCTTGTGTAAGCAATTTTTTTCTCTTGTTTGTTATTATAAGATCTGCTAAGCTAACAAATTTTAATGGATTATTAAATAAAAAAAGTCAATAAAATAGTTTGAGTGAAGATTATTTTTGTATTATTAATGTAAATATTAATAGCATTATCTACATTTATTTTAGTTAAAACATCATTAAGATTTAAGTAAGTATATAAAGATATTAGAAAAAAATCATATTTTGTTTAAAACTTTTCTCAAATCGTCGTCATATCATCGTCTCATGTTAGACAATTGTTATGCCAAAATTGTTGTTGTACAGATGTCTGCAGTACAAGATTCTTGCTCGCAATTATGTTGTGCAGCTTGTGTCTGCAACGCGTTGACAGATGTCGAAAAAGTATTCAAAAGCAACATCGAAGCATAATCGGGCAGGTAATCGAGCAAATCGGCATCCTTTGCACCACTTCCATTTGGTATATCACATATTAACTCAGTGGCTGAAAGAAGAATAAAGAGAAATTGTATTGAAAAATATTTGGGTTTCTCTTTAAATAATGAAAATTGTAATTAAAAATAATTAAAAATGCTTTTAGGTAATTTTTAGTGTCAATTTCAGTAAGAGATTAGCTGAGAGAGCACTTTTAAATTTACTCCAAAAGACTAGAATAAAATATGTTTTTTTAAGGAATATTATTTTCCAAAATTTCGTATAAAAAATTTTCAAAATTCAATTATTTTTCGCACCCACCCAAATTATCGTAACAGTGATACTGCTCTAAGTCTTCTACGCATTGCTGCACACTGCTAGGCCGCATACTTTTCGGTGGCACTGTACCAAGCACAATCGGTACAATCAACTTCTGCAAAATGCGCTTTTTATTGAAGAGCATTGCTTCAATATGATAACTTGCATGTATGAGGCTCTTTTCATTGCCGTCCCGACAAATGTGTGCCGCTAAGGGTATACTCAATTGGCCGGATACCATGACGTATGATGAACTTATCTTCTGTACATCACTATTTAGTACTTTGAGGTATTCTTTGCACTTCGCTTGTGGTTTCGAGGCACGAAATGTGGTATACTGACACAGATTCACATATAACTTGTTGCATGCGGCAAATTTATGCTGACCGCACAGTGTGTAGGCAATATATTGACCCGGCACATAGCCAGTGCCTGTGGGTAGGGTGAAGCGCAGTGGCGCGTGAGCGTCTGACGACGGCACGTTGGCGGCAGTCAGCGTGTGGGGCTGTTGGTAGCAAAATGTGGTTAAGGAAATAGTTATTTTTTCTTATTTTCATTAATTGTTTCCACGTATTTTAAACCTACCTCACTCAACTCTACCGCCGCGCTCAAATCCACGCGGTTTTTTACTGTTATGCGCGCCTTGAAAACTTTATCGGACACCGATTTGCATTGCAACGTTAGACGTACGTAATAATTGCGCTGACCATACTTCATATCACAGCTGGCTGGCGCATCGTAGGGCAAGTCGAAGCTGAAATGCTGCATACGCACTTCAGCCGCTTGTAAGCTTGAGCGCTTCGTAAGTGTGTGTGACCCATATAAGCGCTCCTGTTTGTCGCTGTACAGCACTTTGTTGTCCTTTTCAGTGCTGTCATTGTGCAGCAACAATGCCTCCCTGCTTCTCTCCAGCCACTCCACTTGCTCAGTGCCAACCAAAGCGATTTGTATGCCTGTGGAAATGAGTGAAAACAAAAAAGCATAAAAATTAACGTAAATAAAGCTGCTGTATTCAGAAATATGTATGTATGTTAATGTGCTAAAACAAATCAGTTGTCTTGATGTTTTATCACATTTTACTAATAAAATACACAAATGTTTATTTGTACGAACTTAACTTGTTGCTTGTTATCGCTTCGTATTTATTTTTATAATTTTCTGTTTGTTTTACGATTTAACGGTTTGCGAATTTCGCCGGTGGCCTTTGAGAATAGCAAATTTTTGCAAAGTGCTAATTAATTGCTTTTAAAAGCAATTAACGTTTATCTAATCATATGGATAACAACCTTTATTCTTAAGATTTCTTTGAGTATGAAATTTTGGCAGAATGCACTTCACACTTTGAAAAAATTTCCTGGGGACTACATATGAATAGATGTATACATAAGATAACAAATTACTTAAAGCAAAAAAGAAGTGTAGCTTGTCTTTTAACTTTAAAATTTTAATTTATTCTTCAAAATCTATTCTCACAGTAGTTTCCTTGACCGCAAAACACTTGTGCCAAGTTTTTTCCAATCCTCGAAAAAATTGTTAAAATCAATTTCACTGCGCCTAGCTATTCACGTTTAATGTCTTCAATTGACTCAAAACGATTTCCTCGAAACGGTCGTTTAAGTTAGCTGAAGTCACACGTAGATAAATCAGGCGGAGATATTGGTTAAAATTTGATGAAAAACTCACGAAGAATGAATGCGGCCTCTTTTTACGAACAGCATCACGCAAACAAAGCATAACACTCAAATAGTATTCCTTGTTGACTGTTTGGCCGGTCGGCAGGAATTCGGAGTGCATCACAGCTCGATAATCGAAGTAAACTCTCAATATAACATTGAGATTTGAGATGGTTTTTCGACTTTGATTCCACTTTGTCAGCCTATTCGGTCGCTTGATCGTTGGTTTCCTCATATTCTAACTCACAGCCAGTAATAATACTGTAGTATAATTCAATGTGTACGTTTAACCCAAAAAATTCAGCCGTTATAATTCCAATTAGTGCTTAGATGTTATTCAGTAAAGACTTAACAAGCAAATGCTTTCAATAAATCTATTAAACGCTAATTGCTAATTAGTTAAAATTATCTCTACTGTTAATCAACTGAAAGAATTGTGCTTAATTATATTTACATTACATTATTTGTTCATGCCTTCATGCCACAAATGTGTTAATATCAGCAGCAATTAAAGTATTTGTCTCACCTGATATTACAAATACAAGTATACAGTTGTGTTTTCTTGATAAAAGTATTTGTATGCCAAACGCACAAAAAAGTAATAGTTTTAGATAGAGAATTGTTTATCATAATAATAGATTCAAATGAAAAATAAAAATACAAATTTATTTTTTTCGCGTATTTTGAAACTTAAGACTTAAAATCTGTTATAAAAATTTATAGAAAAAACAAACAAATGGTTATTGTGATGTTTTCAACAATTTTCCCACTAAGAAATAATCTTAAAACTATTCCGCATGCGTTAGGGTTGCACCACATATGACGCCTGTTTGTTTGAGCATCTGGCATAGTTTGTGCGATTTACTGGAGAGTAACGCTAGGCGAATCAAACACCACTTTTATTTAGTGAACCCTGTGCTTCGCCTAATACAAATTTCTTAGTTCGATTCACTCCTTCTTTGTTCACTATCTTCAGCAAAATACAGTGATATTTGCCTTACCTTACCATACCCCTTAGGTAACTGTAGCGTTTATGAAAGTTTTTCGTTACATAAGTATTTATTTACAGAACTAATGAAACAATTTTCAAGTTTGAACACCAAGCTAATGAAATTTTTTTTTCGTTTAATTTTATACACTATAATAAAAAAACGTGAGATGTCTCTTTGATTTTTTTAAACGTGCCGCGGCAAGACATTAGCGTACACAATTGTCGTATTGGAACAAACAAAAAGCAAAAATAATGGTTGTTAATCTACATAAGAATACCCATAGAAAAATATAGTGTAATTTGAAAATACTGATTACCTCCAAAACTAAGGGCATTTAAACAGAAAAATTTAACTTTTTTCAATAATTTCGTAATAAACTGGCAACAAAAAAAATTTAAATCAATCAAATTTACCTACGTACTTCAAGGCTAAATCCTAATTCTAAAATTAATCTCAAAATTTGAAGTCAGTCGGATAAACTAGAAAAAAATAATAATTTTGAAAAAAAAGCATTTAAAGTTTCAGATAGTGTAACTACAGCAGGTCGGGAAGTGGGCTCATTATGTATGGTTAAAGTGGTTTAAAAAAAATTTGCTCTAACCACTTTCTATACTGTCACTGTCACTACCCTCCATACTTTGTCGAACTGAAAGCCACTATTGTTGGATAATAGTTTACAATAGTAAAATGACAAATCCCATTTTTATATATTTTTACCTTTTAAAATAACTTACAAAAATATTAAATCTATGCCTGAAATGGTTTTTGAGTTACAGCTTTCTAATTCCTCGGCTTCATCAGATTTTTTATTCTATGGCAGGCCAAGAATGGTCAAAATTATGACCAAGATTCTACTTTAATAAGACACTGCAATTTTGTATATTATTAAATTTTTTAAGTGGGTCATTATACGGACGTCATACATCCGGTAAAAAATATTTTTTTTTTTAGGTTTTATCCACGATGAAGACCGACAGTTCTTAACAACGTTGGAGATCGCGCGTAACTCGAAATATAGTCAGTTTTTTTTCTAAAATTTTACAGTGTTTTCTTGAAATATGTGTAAGTAAATGCTTAAAGTTTAAAACAAAAATCGCCGTTTTCCCGCAGCCCCACCATGTGTTCCTATTAAGGAAGTAGTAGAGAAATTAGGAGAGAAATAGGTCATGCATTGAAACAAGGGTGACGAAAAACAAATGTCTCTAAAGAAATTCTATTCTTTGAGGTTTCTTTATTGAAATTTTATATAAATAATATATATAATAATATTGTTCATCTAAATAGTGTCCTTTGCCGGATTCAATTATTTTAGGCCTAACTTTTTATAGATGATTTCTATCAAATTTATCATGGGGAACTAGAAATTGCCGAGGCTCTTCGCACATTTCTTTGAAAATTTCGATTAAAGTTTTTAGTGAGAAACTTATAAAGTAATATATGATAAGGGTCATTCCATCCAAAATCAACATTATTTTTTTTTTTGCGAAAATTTTTTTTGTATGTTATTTGAGGCAAAATAAGTTACACGTGTTTTTTTCTTTCGACCCTTTATGAAAGAAATTTTGAATTATCAATGATAAAGCCTTCAACTGTTGATACAATTTGCTTCAATCAATTAAGTTTACGAAGAAAATGGTTTCAGTAGATCTACTTTTACCAGGCAACGGAAAATGCTCACCTTCGATAGCCAGCAGCTTTGTGCTGCTCAATACAATGAGCCCGCTTATTTGCTCACCACTGTAGTAAATCGGCGAAGTGCGCGAAAATTTGAAATGGCAAGTCGTTGGCATACTTGCGTGTAGGTTGTTACGTTTTTTTTATAATCTCACCCACTCGTTAAGGTATCAATAATTATTTAAATTTTTATTAACCGAACGAATTTTTTTACCATTAGAATTTGTTTGTTTTCTACGAAAATACTTTTATGACAATTATTTATTGTATTGTATATGTTATTTATTGGCTTTCAGCGTGATTTTATTGTTATTATTGTTGTTGTTTTCAATTTTTAAGCACTTTCAATCACGTCAAAGCAATTGGAATCAGTTACGTTGAAATTCGCTTAATACGGTAAACGATTGTGCTGCGATGCGATGAGCCGCCGTCTACGCCGCAGAATTCTACAAATCGTGCAATCATACAAATTTCAATATTTATTATTTATTTATACATGATTGGAAATGAATGTGTTCACTTTGAATGAAAAAATCTGCAACCAGTTATTATTCCGTTGTTGGATTATTCCAACAGGCACTGCACGGCACCTGGGCGCAACTGAGGCGTTGGTTGATAGCGCACAGCGCTGGTGATGCCGGTTTGGCCCTCAGCAGCGCGGCGCTACGGCCGACCGGGTGTGCGTCGCAACTAATCAAAACTTGCACTCGCAACTCAACATGTTCGTTATTATCTGTGCTTGTACATAAGTATATACACACATACGTATTTATGTTTATGTCACGCGAGTCAGTTGCCATTAGACGCTTCCACATTTCGCTCTACTGATATGAAACGGGCGTCAATTTGTATGGAAGTTTTGCGATTTTCGGTGAATTTGATGTTATGACTATCGCCGTCGCTGCTAGACGAGCACTACTTCGGGTTTTGATCTGCGCTTGGCGGTTGTTGGTGGAGCGTGCGGCGCCTGCAGGTGGTGGCCAACAGCTTGGCATGACCGCTAGAAACTGCTGCAGGAAATATGCAATTGAGTCAACTCGAGTACATAGGAAGAAAAACAGCTGTGCAACTAATTGTTTACTGTTTATGTATATATACGAATATATGTATGTACATATATGTATATTGTATAGCTGTGCTGCTATTTGTTTATGGCGCTGTGTACAAATAAACTTATTGGTATCCATTTATTATGACATTATCTTTCGGAAGCAAAGAGCTTTGATTTGAAGTCAGTTAACGATATGTAAACAAACACTCAAGCATATATATTGACATACATACATAGTATGTATATATGCATATGGTTTGATTTGATTTACGTAGAAACGTGTTTCTAACATATTGTGAATACTGCTTGGCAAATTCTAACCAAAAAACAATATTATACAACAACAAATATACTGCAAATATAAACAATATTTATAAATGGTAAGCGGCAGCAAAGTCTGGATGTATACAAATGTTAGATAGTTATAAGATATGTATGCACTAGATGTGACTCTTACCTGTCCAACTTTAGTTGAGTGCAGAAAGCGAATCTCCACAACTTGTATGTCACCTCTGAAAGTATGCTTCAATAACCAGTTTTTCTTATCAGAAATACATTGTCTTGCAATACTTAGGCATCCGCTTTTGGAAAAAAGTTCTTTCGGAAATGTTGCTGTTGGCTGGATCACGCTTTGTGTTCTCTATGCACGCATATATGTATATACTTTCTGCCTGTAAATAACAAATACTAAATTGCTTACTAATTAACGTTCTATTTCCATTAATTTGCTTAAAGCCTTCCTTCATTTCCGACCCCTTTCGAGCTTATGAATCTATCCGCACTTACAGCCATATATCTAGTTTTTTAACTCTTCCTGTTCATGGAACCATTTATCAGTTACGCTTCATATCTTTGTGATAATCCCGCCAGCTAAAATTTATTTCTTTATTATAATATTTGACTTTTGTTTTTGCTTAGATCGCTATGGGCGCTAACAACTTTCGCTTTACTAATTGTATTGGGTAGCCGAAAAAGTCTTTTCGTATATGGTGTTGGAAAGGTGAGATTTTACGCATCACTTAACCAAAAGAAGTTAAATTTGGGAAAGTTGAAAAAAAGTTACAGCTGTTCTAAAATGAGTGAAGGGAAGAATGCCACGCCGGCCGCCAACGAAATTTGTGAAGTTTACAGAGACGATGCTGTATCAGTTCGTGTAGCACAACAATGGTTCGCTAGCACCTCGCTCTGGTCGACCTATCGTTGAAAAAGTCGATGAAATTATGGAAAAGATTGACAAGGACCCTCACGTAAACAGCCATGACATCGCCATGGAACTTAACACTCATCATCAAACGGGTTTGAACTATTTTAAGAAGGCTGGTTATAAAAAAAAGCGTCTGCATCTGCGATTCTTTGCTGAAGAGAAACGCAATCGAAGGATTTCTGAAGCGAATGATAACAGGAGACGAAAAGTGGATAAAATACCACAATAATGCGCGTAAAAGATCATGGTCCAAGCATGTTGAAGTTCCACAAATGGTCGCAAAGCCAGAATTGACGCCTCGAAAGGTTATGCTGCGTGTTTGGTGAAATTGAAAAGGAATCATTTACTATGAGCCGCTCCAGCCTGGTTGAACGATTGGATCTACATTTCAGAGTCAACAACTAATCTCTCAGAAGCAAGCAATCGAAAAAAACGGTCAGAACTGGTCAGCAGAAAGTGCTTCATCCCATCAGGACAACGCTAGCCTGGACATATCTTTGATGACTCGGCAAAAACAGGGAGATCTTGGCTGGGAAGTTTCGATGCCTCTACCTGTGAAAATTACTTGTCACAGTTTTTCGCCGAGAAACTAAAAAAGTTTTACAATGATGGAATAATGTCTCTAACGGAAAAATGGCAAAAGGTGGTCGACCGAAATGGTACATATTTGGTTCATTACAGTTCATTATACATATAAAAAAATAAATGAAAGCTTAATTAGAAATAGGAAGAAACTTTCTCGACTACCCAATATATATATTTTCTATTTCAAAAGTTTACTACAATGCTTTTTTCTTAAATAAATAACAATTTTTAACTAGCATTAAGTTCCAATTTCAAATCCTTGCAATTTCAGCTGCGAAATAAACACCTTCTTTATTCATTTTAATAAATTTCAAATTTTATTTGAGGAAAAAAGTGTGAAAACGCACATTTAAAGGCTTAATAAATAACATATATGGTACTATATAAATAATTAGGGAGACTTTTCGGGAAAGTGTTTGTTGTATGCTTCAAACTTTATTTATATGTAGGCATGTATCTATTACCTAAGCGATAAGTATGTATTTATATTTAAATATATTTTTTAGGACTTGCTTAGTTTTAAAAACTTATTCAATATATTGATTTGTAAATTTGAAAATAATATTTAGCCTAAATTTACATAGTAATATAGATGAATATTTTTGCTAAATTTTCTTATATTTGGTGTTGGATTGCTGTGGAGACAATTTGAGATGATCGACAAAAAATGATGACGAGTTCAATGTGTTATATTTCAAGCATTTACAAAAGAGTTTTTGACAATTGGTTTGCAATAATCTTGGAGTTTGTTTATATATTTTACAACTCTAAAATATTTACTTAATAATAATTGAATGTAAATTTTACTTTCGCAAAATAAAAATCATTTGCAATAGTAAAAGTTTGTTAACTTTTTATAGAAAATTATTTTGAGTTTTTGTCCACCAATTTTACTACAGCGAGTTGCTTTTATGCTGGTCGATAATGGGTGAAACATTTATATATATACGTATTGCCAAGATGATAACAATGCTGAGATGAGCCTACATTAAAATGCTTAATTATGCCTTACGCTATCTAAACCGCATTGTATCTACCTGTATATGCTCGGATATCCCAGAATCCGCCTACAACGTTGCTAATAAAAATTTAATCGCATTCACACCGAGTATTTATGGGCTACACATCGAAGACGTTTATGTGGTTTAAAGGATTTACTGTGCGCTATTAGATAATGCTGTTAATTAATTCAAGTAATTGATTTCAAGTTTCACGCTTTTCATACAAAATATATGTGCTTACTTATTTATGAATAATTTATTTCTCTAATGCATATTTTGATTTTAGTCGTTACACAGTTATATTTATCTGTTATTACATTATCGTGAACAGCGGCCACTGTGACTTAATATAAAGTCCTGGAATCGAGTTTTGTTCACGATTGATCGAAATTATAGAGGAATGGAATTGGTCACAAACATTTTATGTTTATTTGTGAATAACCAAGCGCCTGTCATGCAAGGTAGAGCTACTTTTGCCTTAACAGGTATAAAGTTGTGTGAGTGTCGTACAAAGTACGCTGAATTTGGAGCAGAAAAAAGTGAAAAACGTAACTAAGAGCAAGATCAAAAACTTAATCCAAACAAATAACTACCTCACAGTTGTGAAAGAAATTCGTCCCTACAAACTCACCTGAGTTGAACTTAAAGCAACTCAATTTTAAAACAACTAAAGTTTTCGGCATTGCAAATTACAACTGTTATGAATTGAAATTGTACTGTGAAAGTTTCAATGATTTGGACCATTAGTTGGAAGATTCTTCACACACGGAAGATTTTTCTACTCACAGGCTAGTTGTGGGAAGAAAATTTGATTCAGTTTAGCGCGAGTTTCTTCCAAATTTAAGCTCAAGTGCTTCGCTGCAAAGTTAACGGTCCAAAATAAAAACAGTTATAACCATATATTCGCATTAAGATAAATTCAAGAGTATTATTCGCTCGATAGTTATATTCATATCCATAGCCAACGACTTGCGTTGGTAGACGGCTAAAAGTCTACTACTTAAGAAGTTGAAGTGCCCTCAAACTAGTATCGCTGCTTATAAAGTATTTGTATATTTGTTAATCTTTATTTGTTTTAATATTTTTCAGTTATCTAAATAGTTATTTAACTATATTAAACTATTTTATGAGTACTAAAGCTTTTACAGTGTGTTTTTCTATGAATGTGCGCGTGTTGGTACGATTACATGTTGTTGCTGGCACAGAGTTGATATTACATACATCATAATTGTATGAGTACAAGTGAAGTGTGTAAGCATTATTACTATTAAAACATATACATATGTATTTATAAGAAATTATCTATGCATTTTCGACTAAAATTTATCAAATTCCACTTTGCCACTTTAAGAGACAAAATTTGGTATTGAAAAGGACCATAAAGAAACAAGATCGGTTTTCGTATGTATAAATAAAAATATACAAGTAAAAGTGTGATAAAAATCGTAAATTTCCTGCAGTGAAGTATAATTCCATATGGTGACCAAAATACTAGTGTACCATGAGCTAGTTCTGGCTCAAATATAACTAGTCAGCAAACCACCAAATTTTAAAGGGAACTAGTAAATAATATACTACATACTTTGCAATTAAAAATTTCAGAATGAACCAGTCAGAAAAGGAAATAATGTAATGTCAGTAATATATTAGCTTAAAATCGTAATATTCTATATAAAATGTGCTAAAAATATTTTTTGGTTTGAAATTAAGTACTTCTAAAAATTATAATTTAATAAATTTCCAAAGTGATCTTTTAATGAGCGAATCTTTAAATCTATATTATACATACATATATCTGGCTTAGGTAGAACTGACCGAAAAAGGAAAAAATATATTTCGAGACCACGTGTTGTAAAAAAAAAGAAAAATACTGTTAAAAATAATTATCGACTTATAGGTTCAGTTCAGTTTCGGCTCATTCCATATATCAGTTAGTTTAGAACTAGTAATTAATTTCACTGCAGGCATTTTACACGATATTAACTACATTATTTAAGCTTATATGGTTTACATATTATATAAAGTATATCTAATAAGTATTTACATTATTTCTTCTCCTTACGAAATACATTGAAACTGGCGGCACTAAGCGGTTGATGTGGTGAGTCGGTCGAATCCGAAGACTGTAACTCGATACGCAGTTGCGAGGGCGACTCATCGTAGAGTGTTTCTAATTGAAGCGTTAGAGTAGTATAAGTAGAAGTTGTCGTTCGTATATACAGTGGACGCATGAGGGACAGAGACAGTGGGAATGTTAGCGAGGATTTTTTTGCAATTGGAAGCACAGTTGGAGTGTTGCGCATGGCGAGGTTGTTGATGAGCGATTATTTACGTGTTTGATGAGTGACGCGGAGAGAGTAAAGGAAGACGAAAGACAGATTAGCATTTATTTATTTATGAATTTCTATACTTAGTTAATTTTAAATAAAAGATACTTGTGCTAGAAATGGAAAACAAAACACATTGCCGGTGAGTTTAAACGAAGTCTAAAATCATTTACATTCAAAAAGTTGTATTTGTGTCTCTTAAACCGCTACCATTAATATTAAGTATTTATTGTTTAAGTAATTTTGAAATGTGAGGTATTTATTTTGATAAGTTTATTGAAATAATATATTAAACCCGTAAATAAGTATTTAAAAATTAGTGATTTTAATGCGCTCTTAGTTTATAGTCAAATAATATATGTATATAAAATAATGAAATTTTGCAAGCTTAGAACGCTGTTCTTCTCATCATTTAAACATATTCTCCTAAACAAAATTAAAAAATAAATTCATATGCATGCAACTAAATGCACATTAAATAAAAATTCCCTTTTTCAATTCGACATTTATTTTCGATGCGTCTTAAACTGAGAAAAAATACTTTCAACCCTTTAACCAGAAGTTTTTAACCCAGTTTCAGTCCTGTACATACATAATTGTCACAATTCTTCGCATGTTATAAAAAATAAAGTTTTCTTTTTAGTTATGTATGCTGAAAGTTTCGGAGTTAGTTTAGTGTAACGCCCACAGAATGATATTGTTTGTAGTGCCTATAAATCTGTATCAAGCAATCTAGACCAATTAGTATAGAAAAATTGAAAGGATAAGGCCGAATACAGCCGACTCCAGTGGTCATAAGTGTCAAATACCCTCTGGGAAGTATATATGGTTCTCTTAGAACTATGTATTTTCAGAAATGTTAGTTTAGCCGAGGTTTTGTTGTACAAAGATTACTAAATATGTACCTAAATGGCATTAAATTTATTAAAGGTATAGTTTTGCTCTTTTATTAAACACTTCATAATAAAGATTAGTATTATGATTATATTAAGTGCAGTTTAAACTTTCTTTTGTTTTACAAAAAAATATAATTTTTTTGCTTTTCAATTTGTTTTACTGATATCATTTAAAGGCATATTTTCAGTTAGTTGCTAAATATTATTAGTAAGGAATGCTTCTCTATTTTATTGGTTAGTGAAACTTGAATTCCAATATCTTTAGCTTCTTCATACTGAAGCTCAAAATTAGTTTAAAGATACTCTAGATTACTGTTAGTTAGTTTGTATTTACGAGTATATGCTTTTTTGTTAATAAAGATCCATCAAGTAATACATATATTAAATTTATATTATTGAAAAATGCTTGATATTATGACTATATTGATGATTGCATCTATTTACGTTATGATTGTTCGATTACTTAATATTTTATATTTTCAACTTTCGGCAGGCACACATACAAGCAGTCAGGCATAACACAGTTGGCAGACATTGTGTCAGAAGCTTAGATTATTAAAAAAAAAAAAAAAAAAAAAAACAAGGAACGAAGTGCATTTTCAATTATTTTGATACATAGTGGCTATAAACCCATACTTAAAGTAAAAAATTACATAAAATTATACATATACATTATTAGTTATATAAATAATTATTAATTTATTTTATTTTCACGTGCAATTAATTTTTTTAAGTATTTTTGAAAATAAGTAATTTAAAAAATTTTCGTAATACTTTTTTATTCAGAAAATACCTAGCTAAATATTTTAAAAAATTTAAAACTTTATGCAGAAATTATTAAACTTTGGCTAGAAAATTTAAATAAAGAGTTTCGCATTCCCACATTCTCAATACTTAAGTTCGAGCATTCGAGTCACTACATACAAAAGAACATTAACAAATTAAATTCCAAGTAAATTTTTTTAAAAATTATGGCCTGAACTGAAAATTAGTTTTTTGGCTTTTTACTCCAATCGTTCAATTCTAAATATCGGAGGTAGAATCATCACTACCGGGCGGTATGATTGGCGTCTCGTACTCATAGTAGACGGGATAGCGTGGCTTGAACGACTCGGTCGTTTCATTGGAAACAATACTACTTAAGCTGACATTTTGCAAATATTCGCTGTCATCACAGAATTTATCACTTAACGCCATGGCATCTTCATACGAAGGCGGCACTGTAAAAGAGCAAAATTTAAGAATGTCACCCAATCAAATGTGTTTCAGTTAAACGCACTCATGAGTTTGTAATCGGGCGGATTGTCACCATCGGTTATAAGCAGTGTGGGTATATCGCTTCGGCCAACATTCGACGCTGCTTCAGTATCGGTACTCTCCTGCGGTGCTTCACCAGCAGCCTCTTCACCATTCACCACTGCTGACTGCTCCGCGCTTTCGTTTGCACTTTGCCCCGTCAGTCTACGTCCACTGTAATAGCCACGTCTAACGGCATACTGGGTTTCTAATAAACTAGGCAAGCCAGCCGCTGCTGCCATGCTATCTATAATCGGTATGCTACCAATGGTTAACGGTATTTTCAGTTTCATCTTCCAATGGAAATCCGTTGGCTTAATTATAATCTTGATTAGATAAGTAATATTAATGGGGCATACAACTTTCAACGAAGACGGCGGTATGGAGGGTAAACTGAGATATCCGCGATAAACTTTACGACTCCAACGCAAAACATTACCGAATTGTTTGCGTGCGATGAGATGTTTATCATAACGGTATTCATGCTGTGGATCATGCGATTCGTAGCTGACTACTTGCTTCAGTTTGACCTCACAGTCCGTGATATCAATGGACGATTCGTTGTTAATGTAAAGGACGAAATGAATTTTTTGGCCGGGTGCGTAGCCGCAATAGGGTGTGGAGAATTTCACAGTCAGCGGTCCTGTGGGACAGCAAAAGCTCCAGAATCGTTTGCGATCGAGGATTTCGAGGGGGACCTATATTTCAGAAAAGTGGTTATAAGAACATTTAATAGAAATACTATTCATACTGCTTTTTTAAGCCCACTCACCCTGTAAATCGTGTCCAAATTCAAATCTAACGGCTGTATTACCGTAAATGGCAACTTGAAGACTTTAGGATATCGGGCTGGCCGATCAATTGTGGTGATAATCTCATAATGTATCTGCCCATATTTGCCGTCGAATGAAGTGGGCAGATTATCTGGCAGTATTACGTGAAACGTATACGAGTAATCGCCGGCCGACCAGTCCATGCACGAACTGCTCGCACACGATCCGAGCACATACGAACGCGACGATAGATATGAGCGGTAAGCGCGGCACATAGCGCGCTCGCTATCGCGCGGATACCCCTTTTTTATCCAGCGTATCTTAGCATAGCCGCTAACTGTGATGTGTATTGCTGGAATGCATTGCAAAATATAAGATTATTTACAAATTTATGACTTTAATATGTTGTAATGATAAGATATTAATGGTCGGTTGCTGGGACTTAAGCTTTATACAATTGATTTCAGCCTCGATAGAAGATAGAGGAAGCGGTGACTCCTAAAATATTTTTATGATTTCAAAATTCATTTCCAAATTTCCAATTTGCTGCTTGAAATGTAGAGTTTTAATACCTTTTTTGATATTCTTGACAGAAAATATTGGGCACGTGCCAGCCTATTTAGGCAATCAACATGCCAACTGACTCATACCAACAAAGAAGACAACCTGTCTGAGTAGCCTGCTTTACGGAATTCATTTGATACCAAGACTTGATATAAAACTGGGCGTACTATTACAAAAACGTTGCAGCGAATTTCAAGAATAGTTTACAAATTGAATTTATCATGCACGGTAATTACATTAACGTTGTCCAGCAGAACACCGTACATATTTATATATGAGCTATCTCTATTTATGTCCTCTATACAGGGTGCTCTGAAAGTTACTCATTAATTTTATTATTAAGTTTTTAGCAAAACTTACTTTCAAGAGTGCGTTCATCCTAAACTCTTTATCACTAGCATCGAGTATCTTTGTGATAAGGCTGGTATGATTGCTAGGCCACAGCGGACTCACAGGCAACTGTAAAGTTGATGGGCTAGTAAGAAAAGGTACCCTAGATCGCTATCAATATAATGGAAGCGAGTCGGTATGCTGTTGTATGCTTGGACCACCATCGATGCATGTGCTGTCGCAAATTTTTTCTGTCCCAAGATCGATCACAAGAGATCTAATGATCTCTTTGTCCTCAGTAGGGCAAGCCTCTCCTAAGTTGTGGAGATTTTAACAGGAGATTGCCATATTGGCGTCCTTGCTGTAAGGCTGGGAATCTTACCAAATGCCATCTGCAGAAGTTGTATGCAAGAAAATTAGGTGCAAACAACTCAACACTCCTTCTTGACTATCTCGCGTATGGGAGACATACCTTCAAATATCCCACCGAGTTAACGGGAATGGAAATTAAACGAGTGTGCAAATTTGTATTGGCTACTAAGCGTTTTGATAATTTATAAGTTCGAACAAAGGAGTTATTCTTTTCTATGGCTTCACAATGGACGACAAATAGCTGTCCAGATGCGATCTCTCTAAATAGTCATATAACTCAGCCTATTTTAAAATATTTATCCCATTATTAAATGATTTTCGTTAATCATAGTCCTCTTTATATAAAAACTTAATTTTTTTTATTAAAAAAAAAGATAAAAGTGTGGCAACTCTTCTCCTGAAATTAAACTGCTCAAACAAGTGGCAATGCTCATAAAATCATTTGGTGTGTGTTTTTCTGAAATTTTCTACATTAAACTTTTAATTTTGTCTACTTTTAATTTATTCGAGCACGCCACGGCCAAATTTGTAATTTTTCATATTAGTTCAGACTTTCGGTGGGTTACACGAATATGAAGCAGTTTATAAGAGGAAAAAAATTATTTGCTTGAAATTGTGTGTTAATGAAAATCATTGTATAAATCGGACAAATGAATCGCCCTTTATATTCAAAGCTACATAATACATACATATATATAACATAAATATATGTATATAATGGTGCTTTATTTCCATGGAATGTACACATCCATTTTCACAAAACTACAATTTCTGCAAACAAATGAATTTTTAGCATGTACAAACAACGAACAAGTCGTTAGCTGTCACTAAAGTGTATGCCTGACATATACATATGTAAGTGCAATTGTGTAATGGCAAATGTCGCGACAATACTGTGTCGTCATCCTCACACACTAAATCTAAGGATATACTACGTTGAGGATGTCTGCTGATGCACATGGCATGAGTAAATACAGAAAAATTGCGGTGTGATAATATGCCAAGCCCCTGCTGTATTTCAACAGTTTAATATATGTATGATCTTATTTTGCTAGTAAGTGATGAAATGTATTCTACGAACTACATGGAATTATGCAAACAGGAACCCTTGGTGAATAGTAAAAGCTTAAAATATTTTATTATTTTTCTTTCACGTATAAAAACACTTATATATATAGGTATATACTTCTTGGATATAAAGTTCAGTAGGTATAGTCTAACTGTCACTGCCGAATTAAGCCAGACAGAGTAAGATTATTATTTTCTTTGCTAATTCTCATACCAAGGTTAAATATGAGGCAATGTTCGAGAACCTAATGCTGATGGTAAAGTAGAATCCAGCAATATGTCGATATGTAACACATATATATTTATATCACCAACTATGCATGATAAATAATGAAGGTCTTTTATAATTGTATTATGATTCCATTACCAGCTTTGCACACAACTATTTTAAAAATGCAAAATCCCACTAATATTTTTGTGGAGAAAATGGTATAACTCAAAGTCTCCGTAAATGTTTCAAACCAACTTGCAATATGCAAATAAGAGCCATAGATGTGGCAGCGGGTCACTCGCGACTAGATCTGAAATAAACTAGGTATATGGGAACCCCAAAAATAAATCTTGAACTGTCAAAAACGTTAGAGGTGCCCTTTAATTTAAGGTAATTCCCTATCTTACATTTATAAAATCATTATAAGAGTCACGAAATGTTTGTTTTTGGCATTGGGCGACGTTTGTGGTAAGCCTGAACACTATTGAAGCTCTCTGGAATATATTTTTATTTTAAATCTATGCCAATGTAATAAAGAAACCTAATAAATTCATATACCCCTATTACAGAGGCAGATAAAAAGTTCTGACGGTTCTATTAGAAGGTTGCTCCCCCATATTATTTATTATACTGAAAATATAACTAAATGGTTGTTACTTTTTTACAACGAAATCACAATGAAATATTATGAGGACAGCACGTGCCAGCAGAAAACAACCGTCCCCTAATCTTAAAAAGAATACACCAAAGTCTTTGCTAGTGTCTACAAAATAAACAGGGACAATTTCATAAAGCTCAATCCATCAGTTAATGGTTTTGCGGCGAAAGATCGCTTTCCTTTCTGTGTTAAAAGTAGGTCACTTACACATTTATTGAATATATCGCTGTAGCTTCCCTGAAGGGACATGTTGCGATCCGCATGCAGTGCTAATGGTACTAAATAATTGCTTAAGTCCCAGAGGCACCCACTAGCAGAGCTACAATCATTTGATATATAGGTATATATGTACATATAAACTAAATATAATTTTGTCATTAGTTTCAAATGTTGTCGCTATTTCTCCATTTAATTACAGCCATAATTCTGCAAGCTCATATTCATATATGGGTGTGCGCTTCACTTCAACAACCGTACATATGTACGTATATACGAATGTAAATTAGGGCCAATGACCATTTACCAACTCCCACACATTTCACATGAAAACTAAAATTAGTGACGTAATTGCCTTGCGCTTTGCCAGCAACAAAATGCAAATGCAAGCAACAGAACGCATCCTCGGCTTGGGCTGGGTCAGGTCATTTATGTAGCGCCAAGCAATAGTTGTTGGCAGAAAGGCGAGCAACATGGCGCGACACAACACGAAAGGAATGCCAGAAGCGATTACATTGGCGACAGCGACAACACATACGTATACATTTGTTTATACATATATACACATACATATACAGTCTGTTACTTAGATGAATATGAATAGCTATGAGCATGAATTAATAATTGTCCCCTGAGTGTCTCTAACTGAGTTATAAAATATTTATACTAACGGCATTGACGTACATGTGTAGTCTGTGCAGCGGGTGCAGATATGCACCTGTGTGTAGGAATTCTTATCTGCAACTTTAATCTAATTTAAAATATTAAAAACAGGAAAAAGCGCTTTAAATGCGCGGCGTGCCAGTTATGGTCGCATATTTACACATATACATTTATATACATATGTATAGCAGTTGCTATAAGATTAATTTACATATAAGAGCTAATGTTGCTTACCTTTAATGCGCTTTGTTGCGTCGACGCTGAGGTCAACAATGCCGGAAAGCTCCTGCCCAGCATAGTAAACACCTTGAGGATTATTATCAAAGGATATAAGGCACTCAATGGGCATATAACTGTATTATTCACCAATTTAAACAATTTGAATTTTTCTCTGCAGTATGTGTGTGAGTGTGTGCGTGTGTTGTATGTCAAAATGAATTGTATTTGCGTGAGCTTATTGGTTTAAATACTATAAGTACTTTGTTTGCTTTGTGTGTTGTTGCAAAATGTGTGTGAGTATGTCAAAACGCACTGCAAATCACTTTGTTGTTTAAATTTTCCACTGCTTCATTAAAATCTCACTTTTTTTAACTGTGTGGTATTACTTCGTCGCGTGATTCAGTTGGAATTTCAGGTTACTCATACGCCTAGCGTGTCTCATTATACTCGTACATGCACTGTATACACAGATTTATGCATATCGCACACAGCAGAGATACATGCGCATAAATTATACTTAAATGTGAACTGCTTGCACTATAAGCACATATACATACATTTCCTAGTACATATGTATTCCAATTTTTTATTAAATTTTTTAATGTGTACATCTAGCTAAAAATTCGACTGAAGTGCGTTTATATAATTTGCGTTTTGCTTTTCCGTTACTTTAGAGCACTTTAATGAAATTTGTTGCTAATTTTAGCATAACATCCATTTTATTCGCCTTAAGTGATACATATTTTCACGGTATATTTTTGCCTGTGCGCACACACTTAGGTATTTCACTAAATTTGCCTATTTTTTTGTTGTCTGCCACACCGCCACTTTGAAATTGCTTTGCGTTAAAACACGTTCCGCACGCTCGTATGTCTAACAGCCGTTTATGAGTAAAAATGCTTATTTGATTTGACAGCCTGGCACATCGTCATCATTATCCTTGTACCGCATTTTGTTTTTTGCCTCTATTTTGCCTGCTCTCCTTACATTTGCTCTCGCACGCTCTCTCTTTTTTCGTTTCTTCTGTATACTGTTGTGTTTTGTTTACATCTTGTCTTGTTTACATCACTTTCGGTTAGGGTTGGTAACTTCCCAAAATTAGTATCCCAAAAAAAAAAAAAAAAAAAAAAACTAAGAAAGCAACGTATGTTATTTCAAAATAAAGGTACTTAGATTTAAAGAGAGAGTCGCTGTCAATCCATCAAGCAAAAACATACATTTTTGACTTTTTATTTGAAATTTTGCCGAAAAGATTGTAAATGTTACTTATTTTTATAAGGGTATTGTATACAAAGAACTTATAAATTTTCAAAAAAAATATATATTTTTTTAAAGGTGTTTTGTATATGTATTATTGTGGTTTTATATATTATTTGACAATATTTTTGGTTAATTACACCTTCCAGATTTTTCTGAGCCCATATTTTCTAATCTGAAAATGCATTCCGTTGTTTTTTTTTTTTTTTTCTTCTGATAGTTTTCTATAACAATCTTTTTTTACATTAGTCAAAAGAAGCGTTTGAAAGATAAATTGGTTAGCAGCCTGACCTTCTTAAAATACATATGTAAGATATTACTATCTTCAACTGCTCAAATTTTACTAAACTATTTTTTTCTTTGAGATCATTTTCACAATTGAAGACCGTTTCTATTATTAAATGTTATGATATTTTTACAAGAATGCAACGAATTTAATACTGGCATTTTGTACTAACATCAAGGTGCCATGAAAAATTTCGTTATATTCCTTCAACTACTTCACAAAAAAATGTTTGAACCAGCACATGACTGTAGGCTGATGTTATTAAAGAGGTTTGCAAGCTTATAAATCCACGCTTCTGTTAAAAACTGACTATGTTGAGTTAACTCGAGATACTACGCACTAACTGTAATTCAAAAACTACTCATAATTTCCGAATAAACAGTTTTTATTTCACATAATAATCAGATTTATACTCTTAAAAGACAAATGTACTTAAAGTTTTCTTAACAGTGTATGCTAAATGCAGTAACATTGAAGTTTAACATGCCTCTGTTAGCTATACGTTAATGTTAAGAATCTGATGTAAAGCAATTTACCTTATAATTCGTACAGTGTATTCAACTGTATAACAAATAAAGTTTTCAAAAAAGCTCTCCAGTTTAGAGCTTAAGCTTCTAGCGTCAGCTGTGCGCGTCACATTTAAATTGAAAGCATAAAATGGAACTGTCAAAAACAGCTGGAACACAGAATGGAATTGATAAAAGCAATTACACTAGTAAACAATTGCACAGCAAACAACCGAAAAAGCAGCCAATCCACACACACTCAGTCTGTAACAAAACAGAAAAAATAAAATAAACAAAAGTAAGTGTTATCTACCGCAAGACAGCCAAACTCCGCTGTAAATTTCAACAACATTTAACCTTACAATCACCTTTTCTACGTTTTCAACCGACCAGTGCGATTGCAACAGTTACTAAGTGTGCGTAAAATGACAACGTCGGTGAACCTATCAGGTATTCATTATTATATGCGCTGAGAAAGCATTGTCACTTAAAATAATAAAATATTTCACAGCACTCCGCCTGAAATACCGTGAGAAGAAAGAAGTTTTTCTAGAAGAAAATATCAAAGTAAAGCAACCCATAAAGCTATTCCGCGAGTGGCTAGAAGAGGCGGTGAAAACCGAGGAGCTGCTCGAACCGAATGCCGCTTGCCTAGCAACAGTAAACAAGTAACAAACTTTAATCTTTTTCAGATTCTATTACTGGTATTCACATATTGATTTATCTGTAGAGACGGCAAGCCATCTAATCGCTTCGTGTTACTAAAAGATGTCACCGACGACGGCTTTCGCTTTTTCACCAACTATGGCAGTCATAAGGCTCAAGACATTGACGACAATCCAAACGTGGCTATGACACTTTATTGGCTGCCACTACGCCGTCAGATACGTATTGAGGGCGTGGCAGAGAAGATATCCAAAGAAGATTCACTCACTTATTTTCATCAACGTCCGCGTGCATCTCAAATTGGTGCCTTAGCTAGCGAACAAAGTTCGCGTATACCATCCCGTCAGCATTTGGATGAAATTGAGAAGGAAATCAAAAACAAATTGGGATCAGATGGCGAAGTGCCACTGCCCAATTGGGGTGGTTATCTAATACGGCCGCATACCATTGAATTTTGGCAAGGACAAACCGATCGCTTACACGATCGCATACAATTCCGCCGTGGACCGGAAGTTGAGAAGGTAAGGTTTTAGCAGAGAATGCTAATGTATGATATAAACTCGAAGATAGTGACTAAATGCTAACTATGAAAAAACATATAATTTAAAATTATGAAAAATGCTATATAGTCCTAATATAGAATAAGCTGGTTAAAACTTTTGGAAAACAATGGTTACAGTATGATTAAATTGCGCGTAGATTGGCTCAGAGGGGATTGTCAGGCGTTTAATTTACTATCGATATTACCTATAATAATTCTTATAAAGCCCTTTAATTTTCACTATATTTTTAGCAGACAAAAATGGGAGGAGAGTATTTTTAGTTTCGGAACTTTTGCTCTGGTTTTGACCAGACGAACTCTTCTTAAATATATAAATATTAAAAAACTACTTGTAAATAGCTTATATATGCTTTCACCCCTTTCTCAAAATAATTATAATGTTTACATATATACGAATTCAAGCATATCTGTTTTCATTTCAGGAAGTCGATGGTAAGTTGACACATAAAGGTGAAGACGGTTGGGTCTACGAGCGATTGGCACCATAGACGTGACACTGGATGTGGATTGGTGCTGTGCTGTGAGGCTAGACTCTAGCTAAAAAAACGAATTTTTGTTTTTCTACTAAAATCATTTGTATATGTAAAATTAGAAAGTAATGTTAATAAAATGAGGCACAATTCCATATACATCATTTTGAAGAAGATTTTTATTTACAAGCTTCCAAGCCACATAATACGAGCTGTATTTAAGAAAAACGGGAATTTTCGTTAAAAATGTTTATTCATTTGTCTACATTAATCTTTTCGCCTTCAAAATAGTCCCTATTCGGTGTTATGCATTTATGCCAGCGCATCTACTAATCGTTGCAAGACTTCTGAAACTCGATTTTTTTCAACGATCCACTTTTAACGGCTTTATATGAGCCCTTTAAGGTTCTCTTTATTCTTGGAAATAAGAAAAAGTCAAACGGAACATTTTATGGCAAATATGTAGGCTGGGGCAACGTTACAATATTGTTTCTGGCCAAGAATTCACGCAAAAACTGTTTGATCCATGTCTTTTAACAAGTAGTTTAGTTGTCCTATCTAGCCGATTTCGCGTACTCAAATCTCAAAAGCCAACGGAAAAAATTTTATAGTTCTTTAAAGACCTCATCTTAAAAATCGCTCGCTCGAAAACTGTTTCCAAACATTTTTTAAAAGGAAACTTTAGGTAAGCTACAATTTAGTATTCACTTACGTACATACTCGTATATAGCTATATTTATTATATACTATAAAACAAAGCACACGCAATGTATATTAGAAGCCTTAAAGAAGGGCGAGAGTAGACGCACGCTAAGACAAAATTTCTAAAAGTATTATATAACGCACATGCATTGTTATTTTTGCCGTAATTAAAAGTTACCTGTTGGAAACCATTCATGGTCTCTGCTAACAATACACGCATTTATTGTAGTATTGGAAATATATGCGAACAAAATGTACGAAAATAGATTTTAAGACAGAAAAAATACTAGAAGGGTATGAAAAGGTCGATAAGACGCTAATTGGTGCAAAATACTTTGAAGATATTTTAATATTGTATTGCGAATTTAATGCGTATTCGTAAGCTCACTTGCATGGGAAACCATAGCAGTGAACCCTTGGCATTCAATCAAGAATTGTGCTAAATTTGTGTGCAGTGAATTAATATTTTTTGTCGCAAAAAGTTCATAGGAAAGATTGCAAGGAAAAAGATAGAATGAAAATAAATGTTTGGGGAGCTAAATTGATGAAGAAAAAAAGGATATTTGCTATGTTTTTGTATTATTTTGACATTATGGTACATTCTATGTATATAGACCATTTCTAAGTCTTTAAAGATGTTTTGCAGTGTACGCCCCATAAACGCCTTTTAGGGTATACGAAGGGGTCCCAATAATTATCTACTCCTTCAATAATATGCCTGAAACATAAACCACTGCCTCATAGAGACTACAACTGTGGACAGGGAGAAATCGTTGAAGTAAGGGCGTAGTGTGCTTTTTCAAAAGGTTTGGTGGAAATATCAAGGCAACACTTCTTCATTATGACCGGCGTTATAAGCTGTCCACGTGAAATTCTTATTAGGACCAGCTTTTTAACCTAATCTAACCTTTATGCTCATTTCTAGGAATGTGAAAATATAATTATAAAGTACATAGCATGATATAAACTAGAAAACAGAGACTAAAATTCAAAAACTAGTACAAAGGTTCTGCCGATTTCATCGATTGGATATGTACATTCGTCTTAAAAGAATATTACGACAGAATATTAAAAATATAGGTACGTATCTCACGATCCTTTATATGGTTGGATATTTTGGAACGATTTTATGAAACGGTGTCTCATGTTCTGAGTGTATCAGTGGTCAATAAAAGGCCACAGGGTTCATCACAAAGTTCCATAGCAATCCTTGCCCAAATTATCACTTGTACGAAAGATTTCAATCACGTTTTTTTTTAATTAAAGCGTGCCTATCTTTATCTATCTTTCTAAAGCCGGAACATTTTTTCTATTTGCCTCTTACCAGATTATGTCCTCTTTTATATTATTTGTATGTAGTTAAAACGAAACTGATGAGATGAAAGTATGTTTATCATATAAGCCGGTACCGACCCAGATTGCTT
Organism: Bactrocera zonata; assembly: GCA_037783105.1. Taxonomy (NCBI): domain Eukaryota; kingdom Metazoa; phylum Arthropoda; class Insecta; order Diptera; family Tephritidae; genus Bactrocera; species Bactrocera zonata. The sequence goes on along the minus strand of JBAWJQ010004226.1, from coordinate 1,992,105 downwards.
GACACCATCAGTACTTCTGTCTTCAGTTTTGCCTTTACTTAACTTTCCCGACAAGAACCTCTATTATTCGCACTACTGCGAATTAGTAATGGATATGTCTTCTCCTAGCATAATTTTCATGACATTTTTTTTATCGACAGCTGAGGCTGGTGAAGCTGAATTTATGATTTTAGATCATTCATTTATTAAGCAAATGAAATGCAAATACCTTCAGATAGGATCTTTATAATATCATGTTATATTAGTCCTTACACTTATCACATTAGGGAGAATACCATTGAAATCATTCAAACTTTTAGAGATACTTGGTATCTTGAATTAAAAACCTTGCTTACTGCCTTTGTCTATTACCATAAATCTTGAGGCGAACTGTCACTTTGGCATCCCGTTATCAAACTGTACATACAAAGAATCTTGATAATAACTAGATATTACCTAACAAAGCACTAATGGTTTATAACAATAGTTGCCCAATTTCAATGACATAAAATACAATTATTATTCCAAGTTTTGTCAGTGTGTTGTGCTGTTCTCACTCACCAGCCAAACTGTCGCCTCAATAGCCTCGTTATCAAACAGTCGTTTTGCTTTCATGTGACACGTGACAAGTTACACAATAAGTAGGGGGGCGGTTCCATCCGACAGTTGGAGCCACCGTACTCTCAATAACTTTTTGGCAAGTACCCTCGGCATAGTTCTTTCTTTAACGCCGCTTTTGCCAAATTTTTGTTTTGCTCGCGATTGATAATATACCATACATATATGTATGTATGTATATGTCGTTGCATTGGTGACGCCACAATGGACGTTTTTCAATTTCCTTACAACAGACAACCGCCGTGGGACTTTGAACTATTTATGTAAGTGTGTAAATACGTGTGAGTATGTTTGATAAGAGTACTAGAATAGGAGTGTCTGTAATGAAATTGTCCTGAGGCAATAGCAAATGTTTTTGCAAAGAGATGCATTGGCACCTGTGACGGACGCGACGCTGAGGAACATAGAGCAAGGGATTGTATGGAGAATCAGAAGAGCTAAAAGGAAAAAGCGTGAAAAGAGAGCAGCAGCAACCTGTTTGTGCATGCGCACATTCTCGCCAGAACTCACTGCTTCTTGCTCGTTTTGGGTGCATGAACCTCTGAGATTTTTTGGCCTTTTTACGAACAATACACTCTGTAGATATATATGTATATACATTTATATACTATATATATATGTAAACCGTGTTAATATTTGTAAATTGTGAGTAAGGGGCATAATTTTGCGGCAGCAAGCCGTGTGTAAAAAGTAACACAAAGAGCGCGCACACAAAGAACAAAGTAAAAAGCCGACAAAGCTTCAAAGAAGGATAAGGGAGTGTTTGTGTTTTTCGTAATTTTTTTTTTTTTTTTTTGTTCAAGATTGCCATTTTCCATTGATTTTGAAATGCATTTTTTTAAAATATCAGATGACGTTTGGATTGCCACAAATAGTTTAGCTCGTTTATGATTTGGTAACTTATTTTAGATAAATGAAGCTCTTAAAATTTGTTCGCAAATGCCTTAACCACTTCTATTTCATCCTTTCAGTTATAGTCGCGAACTCTAATTGAAGCTAAAAATCAAGCATTTGTTTTCTTCTTTCCACTGATTGTACTCGATCCAAAATATAGTGTAATCCTTGCTTCGAAAAGTCCAGGTGGAGTCTCTTAGACTCCGAGTACGATGAAATTAACTTTTTACCAGGGTAACAAAGTTATGAGATCAATAATTTTTGGAAAAGTTTTTTCAGCCTTCCTATTATATAAAAAGAAATATGTTAGGCAAAGTCCACGTAGTACGTACTTTAAAACCTTTAAGTATCGTTCGATAGACGGAAATACTCCGAAAATGCTATGTTTGGTATTAGCTTGCCTTGCCTTTGTCTTTGGCCCAAAAGAAGGATTTTGATAAGTTAAAGATAAAATTGATGATACACAAGTTCCAGTTAAGAAGTAAAGCTGACAATATTTATCCCGTCGAAAAACAAAAATTCTTTTATCAATTGGTAGCAAAGAGAACCAAAACTAATTGCACGATTTATTTAAAATCCAATGAAATAGTGACAACTCTGTGCACCACAAAACCAATTTCACCGCGCTCCTCTCCTTTCCATTTTAACTTTCTTTTTTCCTGCATTGAAAGTGCACAAAAGCAACAGTCACGCGCAGCAACAGTCGGCAAACCCGCAAACAATGCCGATTCAGCATTATTCGCTAATGTCCGGCTTCGCAATGCGGACATGGAAGGCACGTTTTTTCGATTCCGTTTTAGCCATTATATTCGTAATTGTTCGCATTATATTGAGTGGGAGCGCAGGCAGACATCCTGGCAGGTAAACCGGGCGACACGAACGAGAGGGTTGCGTGTGTAGACGAAGCAGCCGCAGAAGAGAGTAGTGAGTTGTGTACACCAGCAGTGGCTGGCTTCTTTATTGGCAGGGCAGGAGTGCACAACACACACGACGAGTCAGCAGCGTAAGCAAGGGAAGCGAAGTAACAGCAATGAAAACGCAAAACTAGACAGTTGCCCAGTGGCTGTAAAGCAAATTTGACTACGATTTTTGCGCTGCTTAGTGTCTTGGAGTTTTCATATACATACAATTTTTTTACAAAAACTTTATGCACTAATTTAAAATAATTCTAAATTAGCTTAAGCATACCTCAAGTAAAAACTAGATTACTGAAATACAATAGCTTAATTGATTGAGCGGTGTATCTGTGCCAAGCTAACAATGGTTTGTGGATGTGTGGATGCTTTAAAGCATAGATGCGAGTGAAAATTGTAGTGCTAACTTAAAAGTATACTAAAACAAAAGTGCTACCACTAATATAATAAACATAAGAGCACAGCTTTTAAGTACTAAGTGCGTGTATGTGCGTCACAAAATTATTGTTTTACCGTAGCATTTTGCATAAAAAAGAATTTTGCAAACAGTATTTCCCTAACTAAAACTAAACTTGCTATATTTCCATAACTGCGTACGCCCTAAAGTAGCCACAAATTGCTTTCATTTACGGTGGTTTGCATCAGCTGTGGACAGTGTTCAATTTATTGTATTACTGTTCAACTAAATATTACCAAAACACGTAAATTTTACAACAAAAATGTAACTAAACAATTTTGCTTATAGCCAATTGACCACACCTCCTACACTGCTCTCTTCTGCCATTTAGTTTGTACAAAGCTGTAATGGCAACATAACGAAGTTATAGCTCAAAAGTCAATTACACAAACAAAATTCGCTCACTGACTGCCAACGGCGAAAACCAATTAAAAAGGTTAAATTTTCGGTAAAGACAACTAAAACTACTTAACACACATACATATGCGCATATGGGCAAGTGAAAAGGACATTCAGAAGCGGGTGTAAAATGAAGTGAAAGAATCAGCCGACAACGAAAAAAGGAAAATTCTAACACAGCTGAGCACGAGGCACGGCCACCTGCGGCTGCTTGTCACGTTTGTAGATATGTCAGCCGGCATGTAGAGGTAGACTACACACATACACACGCGCGTACAAAGCACACAGCCATGCAAGCGGGTAATATGCACAAATTGCTGCATAATTCGAGGCGCATTCAGCACTGAACAATGAAATCAAAAGGTTGTACTTCAAACCGTTATTATTGGCTACACAAATTAGATAACACCGTTAAAGCGACGGTTTACAATTAATTAACATTTTTTAAAGTAATGCCACACAAAGCTATGCGATTGAAAGAAATTTTCGTATAATTATTTGGGTACGCGAAAATTTAAGAAAAAAATAATTTTACAGAAAAAAGTAAAGTGAGTATTATGAATATGTAGTTATGAAAAGGAAGTATAGGTGTTTTTGAAGGAACAAATGGTGGTGTTTTATGTTGCCGCCTTAATAAACAATTCGCAAATAATAAATTTTCGGCAATTATTTCTAATTTGTAAAAAAAATCATATTATTTAGTGAAACATATTAACATTATGATGAAAAATAAAATTTTATTTAAAATTTGAAAAAAAATTTCAGTTTATTTTGAAGTTAAGTTTGGCGAAAAATTATAAAAAATTTAACATAATTTATAAAAGTTTATTTTAGAATAAAAACATTTCCAAATGGCCCTAAATGGAATAAACGGTTGCTTTAGCTTATTTGATTTATTTGAAAGAATTAACTTTATCAGAATGAAGTCAAATAAAAATCAAAGATTTAATAAACATTTTTTTAAATATAAATTTTGCGTGAATTTAGTAAAATTAATCATTAGAAAGTGTTAACATGTCGTCAAAAAAAAGTTATGCATTTTTGTAAATAATAGCTTCAAAAGGCAGATGGCAGACTGACATTGCAAAGTCGACTCAGCTCATTATGCTGAGCAGTCATATATATATTTTATAGGGTCTCCGCCGTATAAATATACTCTCTTCGGGTATAAATATTAAAATCTTCAATAAAAATGTGTAAAAATTCTTTAAAAATATTATTATGAATTAGATTTTTAAAAATTATGTAAGAACTCTCAAAATACGCACTGACCTGTGTAATAAAAACGAATTAAGACAATTTTAAATATTACCAAGCGTTAATTTCGCTTAAAAATATTTGAAATATATTTAAACGGCAAGAACTTAGTAACAGTTTGTTTACAAATGCTAACAAAAAAATAATTTTGATTTATTTATAGTCATGTTTAGTTCTCTTGAAAATTGTACAAATTGTGTGAAATTGATTTTGTAGTTATTAGTTAACATATCTCAATTTTTTTATACTATTTAAATCGGACAAAATTTTAGTTTAAATTTATGCAATAAAAGAATACAATCAAAGCGCTCACTTGATGGCAAGACTGCAGCGAATAAACGCGAATCACAAAAACCAACGCGATGTGCAAACAATTTGAAGCACGCCTGAAGGTATGCTGCATAGTTGACGCATTCTTTTTCAGAGCCCACCAACAACTTCAGCAACAATACGAAATCACTGAATAGATTGTCTAAGTGTAGTTAACATACGTATGCAGAGCAAGCGTTATGCTCTCAGCAAATTGTAGCGTAGTTAAAGCGAAAAAAATTAATAAATTAAATCATAGTAAAGCAATACATAAAACATAAAAACAATAATAGCATAAAGCGGAGGCGCAAACATAGCAACAAAAACACAAAAGCGCGGAAGTACATGTGAAATCACACACAAATGCTTGGCACTGCTAAAACTTCTAAGAAAAAAATACAAAAAATAAATAAGGGAAATTTTTCAAAAATTACATAAAAGTTCAGTTACATTTGTGCCTACGTCCAGTAAAGAAAAGGTGCAGAAAAGCGTTGAAAGATGTCCAATACGAAAGACACACTGCACGTGGGGTCATACCTTAATTATGGCGCGCAGGGCGGTAGTCGCGGGTTAGCCGCTGCGGCTGCAATGACTTTTGGTCGTGGCAGCGCCGCCAGTAGTGGTCGCAATAGTGCTTGCAGTTCGGGCAGCGTTTCACCCATACCGACGATTGCGATCAGCACTGGCGATGAGTCGTCCGAGTCGGAAATCGAAACGGAGCCGGCGCGTATCTTCCATCGACGTCTCTCTACGAAAAGGAATATTAATGCGGCGGTAAGTGTTGCGCTTATTTTAGTGTTCCTCTGGTTCGATGTTGCGTTTATTTAGAGTATTTGTTAAATTCGTAAATTAATTTTTTTACATAAAAGAGGAGTGTAAAAGAATAAGACAAGAAAATTAAAAAAATGTGATTGGTGGCTGCCAGGGAGTTAGAATATAAAATATAGTATGAATTTCTGCATGATTGTACATGATTGGTTTAACTGCGGACCAAGGTATTTATGAGAAATTTCTCATCGTTTCTAATGGTACTTGATTCAAAGGTCTCTAAAATGGGATCGCAAAAAAGTATTTAAAAAGGGCTCATTCTTTCACTATACTTCACCCTCTACAGCTATAATCCTATTTAATACATTTATAATATAAAGCAGCTGCAGTTACGACCGAGAAGGCTTTTTTACTTTTCCTTATGACAAATTTAATTCTATTATTTATGAATTCAAGTTAATTTAATACAAAAATGCCGGCAACGCATCGCGTACCTGAGGTTACTCATACGCCGTGGCATACCTCCATGGCTTTCTCCTTACAACTTTAAAGCAAATATCACAATAATTTAATAACTATTAAATAAATTCTACGCACACACAGCAATTTTACTTTTTTACTTTTAATGCTTGGCATAAAAATCAATGTAAATTATGTTGCAAGATAGCTAATTCGATAATAAATAACATGCCACCGGTGCAAAGGTTATTTTTTAAACATAATTTCCTTTGATGTTATTGCTATACAGTTATTTTCAATTTATTAAAGCAAATTTAATATGTATAATTTTTTTTTTTTTGTAAACTGATGTCGTTGCCTTCATAGCAGGGCAAGAAATAGAAGGAAAACAAAACAAGAAAACTCAATTTGGTTGAAACAGAAGGCCAGATATCAAATAAATTGTTTTTTTTTTTTTTCAGACCGTACCAACCTGATCTATTCAAGTATCATATTACTTGGAAAACATTTGATAAGTTTACGTAAAATGAGTATGAATCAAATGTTCGACACTATGAAGATAAAAAAGAAAAGAGATCTTTCGTACAAACTAGCCTTTGAATTGATAAATCTGAACACTATGACCTTCTTATGATTTCAAACCCTTAGACAATGCTTGCTGAACAATAGTGAGACCCATTTTGCAGCCAAAGACAAACTGTATTAACCAAGTCATGTCCAAAAGCTAAAATCTCGCAACTGGTGGCTATAGCTTGAATAAAAAATCTACTTCAGCCAAAATATATGTTTTTCTTGAAAACTATGCTAAGTTTTACAGTTCGCCTATTACAGGAAGTATCGTGTATGCAAAACTACGTATAAAAATTCATGGAAATTTACTATGGCTACAGCACGACTTTTCACCATGCTAACTCTAAATTTTCCTCAGCCTAATATATATATCAGATAATACATTTAAAGTTATTTTCCATTCTTAATTTTTTTTTTTTCATTTTCAAGTTTTAGTACAAAACATATTTTAAAAATATTTCAATATTTATTTAAGTCACCCTGAGAGCGCCTTATTGCAAAAATAAGAAGAAGAATATGTAAGAAAGCTCTTCACAAAAGAGCTTTTATCTGAGTTTATCTTATCTTACAAATTTGCTTCCTCTGCTGAAACATTCATCATTATGCCACACACTGCTGTCTTCAACACATACTTATGCTGCTCATCTGTGCGTGTCCTTTGGCATTACGTTCGCTTTCTTGACAATGTTTCATGCTTTCTGCTTCGTAATTCACACGTGCACTATGCCCAAAAGTGCGCAGTGAGTAAAATGAAATGCCAATAACCGGAGAAATTACTTTTTTGTATGAGTGTGATGGTTAGCAGAAGTTGTAGCGTTGAAGAAGATGAAGATGAAGAAGAAAGAGTTGTATGAAGCCAACAACAGAGATGATGTTTATATACAAAGTTTTCGAATAACCGATTATGTATTTTCATTTTCTCATATATACTTCGAATATGCGTTAAATGGTTTTATTTTTTGTAATAATATACAGCATATTTCTGACTGAAAGCATACTATAAAACGAAATAAATTAGAGGTGAGGAAAATGGGGCAAGTGATAACAAGGTATGGCACTCTTCGAAATATAGACTTCAAAATCTCGTTTTTCACTTCAATATCCAAACTATAAAGAAAGAAGAAAATCAGTGCTATGACTTTCCGAACAAACCCTTTACCAATATCGCATGTTAAAGGCATCATATACTCCTAATCAGCAACGGCTGGAAATTGACAGCTCGAGAGAAGGTAATTATTTCACACAGAATTGTGGTAAAAATTCAGAGATTAAGGTAGTAGTCTAGTAACTTATGCCTATTTTCATAACTTCTTTGGAGGGTGTTTTTTTGTAGGAAAATAAAAATGAATCATCTTCAATATTTAGAGTATTTTTATTTATATATTGAAAATATAAAAAAAATTTATTTCAAAAAATTTAATACTTTATTACTATTATTATTGCCACTCGAAGTTGGAACCTGAAAAAAATGCACGTGGGTGACCCGGGTGGTTTTTTACTCATGATGTTATCTGAAATCAAATATTCTTGACTGTTCTTAATCTATAGACATGCCATTCGACGACATGCCATTTGGACGAGAACTATAAGTGTGTAGAACGGCCTGTTAAAGGTGAAAACAATTGGTTCAGTAGAAAAAAATTTTGGCCCCGAACCGACCAGAAAAACAATGTTTTGAGAAAAACGCGTTTAAAGTTCAAAAACTCCGAGAGGGAGAACTCCGAGGCGCTCAAGGAAACTCATTATACCTCTTGAAATATTTCTATTTTCTGTCTGAAAATTTCACAGTATATTCTCAAGACATTGTACTTTCAAATTAAACAAAAACAACATTAAACAAATGTTCGATTTTTTGAACCCAAGTTACCAGACTACTACCTTAAATCACACATTCAGTTTGAGGAAAAAATCTGGTTGATCAATGATATTCACTGCATTTAAATTCGGGCCCAATCGTAGCTTGATGCGATGGGGCATTAATACCGTGTAAAATGAATTGAATAACGAATTTTTTTTCCAAAATTTGGGCTAATTTCGGCGGATTTTCTCACGCAAACGTCTCAATATGGCCAAAAGAACTTCTTATACACCGCTTATCCCTGCGGAACAAATTAATGGTGCACCATACCAAGAATTCATTTTAATTTCAAAGAGACCTCTTCACGGTACTCATTTTGAAGTAAGTAATGTACTACTATGAGCAACAAATAACAAGATTTTGTTTAATTTATTTAACAAAATCTTTGTCGCCACACCTCCTGCCCGACAATACTTTATGCAAACGTTATTTTCAATCCTCAAAACAGTTTAAAAAGTCAATAACTTTCAATGCGAGTAGCGATTCACGTTTAATGTCTTCAGTTGACACAAAATGGTTTTCCGGAGCGGTCGTCTGAGTTTTCTGAACAGTTAAAAGCCTCACAAAGCTACATAAGGCGAATACTGTAGTGGGGGTACGATTTTGGTTGAAATTTTGGCGAAGCCACAGTAGTAGAAGTACAAAACTACTCCATATATAAATTTGGCTTTAAAATCGTTACGGAAACATTTATTAACGAAGGTTTTATTTCATAGGAAGAAGCATGCAACAACGTTTCGATCAATTAAAGACATTTCCGACTTTCGATGGAAATAGGTAAACATTCCTGACATTTACAGAGCACACTCAACTTTAACTAAAGCCATTAAAAGCATGAAAACTTGTTGCTGGGCATCGATACAGTGCTGCGTCTGTTGTCGCCAGTTCAACAAAGACATGCCCATGTCAGTGTCAGTGTCAATTTTGACCCAATTTGCATACGAAATGCGTCGGTCAGTGCTGCTCAATGTAAATACCAGAAACTGTCACAAACATTCAACTCAGCAACTCAACTGAATGAATAAAAGCTGCAGTCAGCAACAAGTAGCAAATATCCGTATGCGTTCGCTTAGTTATGAGAGCATCATGAAATGGTGGTTCGTAGGATGTTTTTAAAGGTATAGAACTTTCTGCTGTTTAAGTCATATAATTCAGAATTACATTTAAACTAGCGAAATTACCTTACAGGGGCTTACTGAAAACAAGAAAAAATGTTTACTTCATCTAAAAAACTTTATTCCGATTTTGATCAGCCAGTATACATTCTATATCGGTTCCGAAAAATAAGCAGCTTGTTGGACAGAGAAGAATGAGAGCAAAATTTCAGATTGTTATCGCAAAACCTGAGGGACTAGTTCGTGTAGCTCATCATATTAATCACATATATTTATAAGCTCTGTATAAAGTCTTCGACATTTTATTTTTGGGATTGGTATATGTATGTAAATAATCATAGTCAGCTAAGAGGAAGATTTCCGGCTTAACGTAGTTAATGCAAATTGCCATCGAAATTTTTATAGCTAGATATGAATTAATCTAGAAGAGATACTAAAAAATACCTGATTAGAGTTTTAAGAATCACGCTACTAAATATATAGGGATATTTATAGCTATATACATATGTATACATTTAGCAACACTTCGGAAACATAATTTATCATGACTTCGCTACATACTCGCAAATACATATCAATTAAGGTCGTTTTACGCAAGACTGCAGCACAGCATGTAGTTCCATTAGTTTTAAATAATTAAATTAAATCGTGGAAAATTCGATTATAAATAATGTTGTATTAAGAGATATTGATGTGGGCATTTTAACAGCAGTTCGAGGGAAATAATCGTCTCCTGAATTATGTTTGGTGTGTCATGTTTACTTGAATATTCCAGTTTTAATTAAATTTTTTAAAGTCTCGACAATGCGCAACAAAACATATACTTACTTATGTAGTTGTTGTCAATATATATTTTAATTTTTTATTTCGTAATACCGTTTGTATAAACTTATACGCAGTGTGAACTTTTTTCAACTGCACACATAGATAAATATAAATATATGGGCAAACACTGACATATATGTACTAACATATATTTTTAATTTTCTGCGAATGGCAAACAGTCAGTCATCTTTGCGCTTTTCAATAAATGCAATTGGATCGGGCTTTTACGCTATTTACTCAGACCGATGATTTGACTGCGCTTGTGTTTACAAAAATAGCCAAAGCAAATGGAGTGCTCACACAGCGATTTAAGTGTAAATATTGGAGTAGAGGACCAATAGGAAAGTTTTTAGGTCGATTGTGCAAATTTCAAAAATCACTCAAAACTTTGTTAAAGACTTGTTTTGAATATTTCAACATTAGCGCTAGTCATCTCGAGTCGATAAATCAATATAGAAACTTCTTCCTTAGATAAAAAATAATATTCTGATATCAATAGCTGCCACTTCGATGTCGTTTGTCGGCATTACTGCGTTATATAAAAAATACGTGTCAGAAGCAACTTCTCCGCCATGGACTCCTAAACTACTGAACCGATTTTAGTAAAATTTAGCACACTGTGCCCAGTTCGAAGCAACTTAGAAGATAACATAGTAAAAACAATTCATAAATAAAAAAAAAACAGTAAGAGCTCTGTCAAATGGATGCTCTATTAAGCGGACATTTCCATTAACCAATGTGCATGGTTGATGTCTATTAAGAATCATTTATTAAGCGGACAACTCTATTAACTGAACCAAAAGCCTGGTAACCAGACATTGAGATTACAGCCTTAAATTCGTTATTTTTTAAAATGAATTTTATTTGTAGGAACAAAATTCAACATGAAACCTCAAGTACAATCCCTTGGATACTCATACCTATAAAAATATTTTCGACTTTATTCATAAATAAAATTTTCACTGTATTGTTTAGTTTATTGTGTGAATAATAGTATTAAATGTATACCACCGTAATACGTGGCCGGATCCACTTGTATATACATTTTGTTTTCATTCGCTTCCTACTTCCTACCTGGTCTCTTTCACCTGTTTTGCTCACACGAAATATTTGCTCGAAGTTGTTTACCCGTTCACCCGCTTGGTGACTTTGCCAGCCGCGCTTCTGTTTACTCTACGTTCCTCTACCATGCCCACTCTTTTAGTTATGTATATATATATTATATTTACAAACAAAGTGCAACTGCTTTCAAAGCGTATTCACTTCCACCTCAGCGACCCCTTGTGATTTGTGTCAACTTGTGCTTTTTTTTTTTGTAAAGTCGTAAACTTTTCTCCAACCCCTCATTCTCGCTGGAAATGCTTTAATTGCATTGTGAACGCAAAAGGAAATTATTGACATTGAAAATATTAAATATGGCATGCCATTACTCGGCTTAGCAATTAAAAAGTTTGTAATTTTCTAGGGCCATTAAACTTGCTGGCTCATTTACTTGGGCCGTAGAATGCATACACCCTGTAAGTAAAGCAACTAGTTATAAACTAGACGCTGACTGTTGTTTTCTGATACAAGCAGCTTTTTTCTTATGTTTTAGTGTCTTACGAGATATCAAATTTTGGTTATGAAATAACAGATTCTTACTGATTCACAACAGTTACTGAACTGTTTTTTTTTTTCATTTTTAAGCTCTGGAAAGATTTTATTTTAAGTTTGCTCAACTGTTTGTTGCAGGAATCTTTTTCAACGAACAAGCATTGTTGCCCTTCTCTTCTATTTTTTTCTTATGAAGCGATAAGAGTCCAGTGATTTTCGGACCAGTTCGATTTTAATTGTTATATGGCATGGTTCCTTTCTATTTTCACGTTTCTATCTTGTAGTATATATATATGTTAGTGTTTGTTTGTATGTATATAAAGATGTATGTGTGTATATTAGCATGACAAATTTAAAAGCTAGCGCATAAGCATTTGTGCACTTTTCAATTAATACTTTATCAGCAATTACGATCTGATTTTTGTTTGCTTTCTTCCATCTAGGCCACAATCAAAGAGGGTTTCCTGTTAAAGCAGATATGGTCATTTCAGCGTTGGCGTCGTCGCTATTTCCGCCTGAAACAAAATAAATTGTACTACGCCAAGGATATTAAGGTACGTCAATTTTCTACTTTTTAATGATTTTCTGATAAAATAGAGAAGAGAAGGATTAAATTTTTAAGGATATGCGTATTTAAGTTAAATATAAATTTGAATATTGAACTAATTTAAAAATACATACACACATAATTGTATATGGTATACATGTGCCGAAGTGCATGATACTTTCTTGTCTGAGTAAATTATCTGATTGATTTAAAATAACAGCGAGATACCGGGTAAGTTAACCAAATGTCAATTTTTTATCATGGTGCCTAACTGAAAGGGATTACAGTTCAATCTCTTTACAGTTATAGTATTTCGTGGCAATATATTTTATATTTTTAAAAAGAAAAACTCATTTTTCTTTGAAATTTTCATATTATTTAAACTGAATTTTGAAACACAAAAGTGTGAACCTGGCATTAAGCAACTATTATTTACACACATTTCTAATTTTTCATATTCCAAAGACACTAAATTGTATAAATCGATATATCTATAAATGTATATACTATCCCTATTTTATACTATTTAAGTAATTGGTTTTGTGAAACCGAAGAGAGCAAATAAATCACTACAATAAACCACTACAATTTAAAATAACAACAACAACATAAAATAACATGCAACAGCACCTACAGGCATACCAGCATACACAGCAATCTGTCACAGACACAGCGGCAAGCAGCTGAAATTTTCAGTGGCAACCGTGGTATATAGTCACAAATTGGATTATCACGCACATTTTGCGAACTTCAAAGAGCAGAAATTTCCTGCCTTCACGTCTATTCTAGCAAGCAATTAAGGCTAAGCGGTTGCTGCCGTAGAGCAGGCGTTAACTAATTTTGTCTTGTTGCTATAATTTGGCGAGCAAAAGGCGTCTATTCAACTTAATAATAAAACACTTGAATGGTAATATAATAATAAAAGAACTAAAAGCAAATGTAATTTTGTTATGGAGGTACCTGTATATGAGATTGTGTGTCTCCTCGTTCACAAATAGGCACTTGCGAACTTCAAAGAAAACTCGAATTGGGTTTATAAAGCAAATCAACGAAAATTTGCTGGCTATCTCTTCTGCACTTCGGCAATTGTTAATTCAATATATGATAAAGATTAAATTTGATGTCAAAGACAACGAAATGATACGTTTTCAAGCTTATCTTCGCTAGTGGCTTAGGTGCTGAGGCATTTCGCGCTTGAATGCCGTTATATTACAATTGATACATATGTAGCTAACGTACTCCAATTTTATGCATTACTTTAACTATCTAACATTTAATATCAAAATTTAAAAATAATGTGGGCAATAAATCCAATATCTGCGAGCCGCTGAAGCTATGTATGCTTGTGCGATTACAAGGGAGGGCAATTAACCGGCGGTGTTTTAACAAAAGCTTTGCGGTTGTTTAAGTAATTATAATAATTTATGAGCAATTTCTATTGTAGCTGTTGCTAAGCTTCATACATTACATACCCGTTCACCGAATTCAAACAGTACTTTTAAAGTTACTCATACGCCCCTGCAAGCCTCATATTGCACGTCATTTTCTAATAACCAGGCAAGTCTTCGTCCGAGTTTATCCATTTTAGGCACACAAAAAACTGTTGTTAGGGAAATACGTTTGCTCAATTTCATTAAAATAACTCACACATTGGCGGTTATATGAGGCACTAAGTCCACTAGAATTTCGAAACTCTTTATATTAGGTACCATACATGAGCGCAAATCGATTGAACCCATAAAAATGGGTACCAGGGTATGTTATTATCAAGAAAACCTTTTCGTGGAATTTTAATAATATAACTCACAGTTCAACCGATATTTTTGACAACAGTAAGCCATGATCTAAATTCAGTCTAAAACATTTAGAGTCCGATTTTGACAATTTTTAGAATCGATATGGTTATTTTAAAGACAGTATTTCTGCTGCGTTGATTTCAAATATATGCATTGTGGCTTGATTTAGGTACAGGAAAAGGTAAGAATCAAACGGAATTTCACATTGTGTTTGATGCGAAGTAGGCGGGGTTGTAGCTCGCTTGCGCCCATTTTCCCAATATGACATTGGATCGTCAAGATTATGTTATTATATTATATGTACCGAATTTGGTCGAAATCGGTCAAGAAGGTCAAGGATATATCATTTCACCTAAATGTCTCCGTTCACATGAATTTCCTTTCGTTTCATCATCCTGATCAATTATATATTTACATATATATAAACCTATATCCAACTTTATTATTATTTGTGAGACAAGCAACTGTTAGATGATAAACTTCAAACTTTCAACATGCTGCGGGTGTAAACAAAGTTTAATAAGTCAAATTTTAATAGCAATAACAACAAATTCTATGAATAATTAATTTAATGGTTTCATTCGAACCCCTAACAAACTTTAAACTCTCAATTTCGCAAAGGCAATTTCAATTATAATAGTTTTGGCATGGTTTTAAAAACTAATCAGAACTGCTTTGTAAACTAAACTTATTTAATCAGTTGTTCAGCGCTGGTTTACAGTTCATCATGAACACAGGAGTCTCTGCTCGAATTTACTTTGAAGTGCGGACTGAAACCATAGAATACCGCAAGGCATGAAAACATGAAATGAACAAAACAAAAGGTGAAACGTAGAAAAACTCATAAACAGAAAAATGAAAAATTAAATGCGAAAGTTGAGGCAAAAAAAAAAAAATAAATAAATAGTGAGCGAGCTGCAAAAGCGTATGCACAACTCAAGGTCGCATAAGCATTAAGAAATGTTTAGCATTGTTTTTTATTTTTTATTTTACATTGCATTTCAGTCTGCATTATTGCGGTGTGTCTGTTTGTTTTTAAATAAATGGCAACCATTTACTATAAATGGGTGCGTATATCACTAGAATTATACTTATGTATTCATAGCTTAGCATAGTGATAGTTTTGAATTCATACAGTGAATAAGTTTGGTCTTTTATTATATAGACCAGAGATGCAAGTTCTGTATATGCGTATATATTAAATTACAGCTCATTTGGTGCATGTGTATAAATTTATGCTTTGATAAAAATAATTTAACATGCAATCTAAAAGAACGCTACTCGGCGTATACGTAACCAAACTGACCACCAATGCTATGAAAGGCTGTAATATAGCAATTTGAAGGCAATTGAAATTCCTTGAACTTTCATTTAGGAAACTTTTTTCCAAAACGAAACGTTCAGACACTCTTTAACAAAAAGTGTATAATAAATTAAAAATGATCATGAAATAATTTCGCGTCCTTTTGCCAATGAAATTGTGTATAAAATCCAAGTGTCAGAAAAAAGGATATAAAAATATACACTTAAATTCGTTATTAATCAAATTTTGTGATTTTTTCTTTGAACTTAAATATAGAGCAATCTTAAATCATATGACGTTACTTTTCTAATTTATGTTGAAGTGGAGAGTGTGTCTTGTGGAACTCCATGCTTAATGAACTATAATTGATATTTTCCATAGAGCTTTAATCTGTAGTTGCTACCAAAAGTGGCAAATAGTTTTAGTATTAAAGGGAAACGAACATATTTTATAAAGCTACAGTAAAAGAGATTATTTTGTGTCCACTGGTCGTGAAATATGGCAAACATATCAATGTAATTCTAAACTGCTTATATCCATATTTATACCTCTATTTTCCAGTTGCTTGCATAAACCGTCTGTGGTATAAAGACGTAAGTATATGTAAGTATATATGTTTTTATGGTAGACAATCAAGTTATGGTAGTCATCAAAGAAATATGAGTGCTACGTGTTGCAATAAAAAACATACAAGTATTGTATATAAGCCAGTTAATGCTCGCTATATACACATACAGTCGCGTTTCCTGACGAAAATAAATGTGTATATTTCAATTGAATATATGGCACAATATATGCGTAGAAACACAATTTACCACTGAAGCAAATAAAGTATACGAAGTTAACCTTATTTGAATAAATTAATAATTTGTCGTTAATTATTAATAGAGTATTTAGCACAACCTCCACGAAATATAATATAATAAAATAAAAGAAACAAGCGAGCATCACAATACAAACGCAATAGAGTATCTGACACCTGCCTAATCTACACAAAACCCTAAATCACTATTACCGACTCAAAAGACAGACATATTGAGGGAAACAACGCAGATATGAGAGCTTAAACTAAGCACTCAGCTACGGTATTGAAGTCATAAAAGCGTGTTATGCTTGAACGGTGTTTTCATGCGGCGCTTCATATTTTCCAAACATTTGGAATATTGACGCCTACAAGTGTCCATGTTTGTGTGCGAGTATGCGTATGTGTGTGTGTGGACAGTAATTTGTTGTGCTTTTGCAAAAAGGGCACAGCATGCAAACACGTACGGCACAAATGTTATAAGCCTGACACACATACACACCGACGACCGCCGACTATTTGGCACATGTGCACCAAACAAATATTTCTTACGCCAATTCACACACACATCCAGATGTACACAGCAGCACACTCATTGCGCCTTTATAGTCACCTCATTTTTCGTCCTTACTTATTTTTCGCGCTGACAGGGAAAAAGGCGGAAACGTGCACATTATTCAGCTGGAAGCGTTTCTTTTATATATCTCCATACACTTAAACATGTGTGTATCTGTATATGTATATATTTACATGCAAGCTTTTAAATATTTATCCTTTAGTCTTCTGTTTAAGTAAATATATTCACAAGTCGGCAATGCCCGCAAGTACAGACTCAACTACTGTTGCATACATACATATAACGGGATCACTTATCCTGTTGTAATTCTTCTCGCTTTGAAAATAGTGACTTCCGTGATCCATTTGAGCTCACAGTAGTCCACACAGTTTTCAAGCGTATTGTAAGCAGATGAAATGTAAATTTTAGTCGAAATTTTGTTGAATTTAAATTTATATATGATTATTTGCAAATACAGCCATAGCCAGGTCACATTATGTATGTACTATATATATATGCATATATAACTTTAATATATTGGGTAGTCGGAAAAGTCTTTTCGTATTCTGTCAATAGGTGTTGTTGAGGTGAGAAAGGTGAAACTTTAAGCTTTAAATTCGAAGAAGTTGAATAAAAGTTACAGCTATTCAAAAATGAGTAAAAATTATGAAGAAATTCGCTATTTGTTGAAATTTTTGCATAAAAAAGGGAAGAATGCCACGCAAGCCAACAATGAAATTTGTGAAGTATACGGAGACGATGCTGTATCATTTGGTGTAGCACAATAATGGTTCGCTCGCTTCAGTTCTGGAAATTTAAAAATTTCGACTCACACTGATCAAAATTTTACTCTGATAGAATAAAGTCTCTAGCGGAAAAATGGCAAAAAGTAGTCAACGAAAAAGATATAAATATAAAAAAAATTAAAAAAATGAAAATATGATTAGAAATACGAAAAGACTTTTTCGACTACCCAATCTATTAGGTAATTCGCATTAATTTACTGGTAGTAAAGACCTTTGTAACCACAATCAATTTCAGCCAGCTACTCGAAAGTTTACCATAACATAACTCATTGCTTGATGTTATGTCTGCATTTGTATACATTTGAAACTATGTATTCACCTACTTCTGTATGCCCGTGAAAGCAATGAGTGTGTGTATATAAACGTGCGCATTAACAAACGAACAGACAATACATTAATACACAGAGACGTATATCCAGCTGAATGTAAATCGGTACTTTGCCCTCGAAAAGAACTCGATGTGTCGGTGTGGTGTGGGGCAAAAGTACAAAAAGGATTCACCAAGCTGATGTTGTGATTGTTGTTCTTATTTCTGTAACCATTATCCTGCTGCTCGCACTCCGCTTCTTGCTTTCTTTACTTGGCGTGTGTATTTATATGTAGTTGTTGTAATTTACGCACGCTTATATTGTTGTTGTAACGAATTCACCACACTACAAAAGATAAACATAAAGCAACGGAAACGCTGTGCGAAGTGCTTAACAGTTTTGACGTCATGCTTATGCTCGGAGAGCAATAAAAGTACGAGAGCTTTGCGAGCGTAATGTAAGCTTCGGTTACTATGGCGATGTTTGGAAATACGCCAAGGAAAAAGTTAGTAACCGATTTTTAAACGCAAGAAATTCTTTTAGCGTTCCAGCCATTTTGCGGAATTGCACTGAACAAAGCGCAAGCAGTTGAGTTTTTCGCAACTTTAATTAATAAAACGCTGAATTTGAAACATTAATTCGATATTTTTCTATATTTATTCAATGCCAGCGCCACCCAACGGATATATAGTATATATTTTTATTTTACATATACTCAATTCAGCTGATAGTTGTTGTAGTAAGCAGTCGGCGACAATCCCAGCGAAACAACCCTATCTTTGCCTATTTTATCTTTTTAGATGTCACGTGAGTAGGATGATTCACATTAGTAACGTATTCTAAAAATTATTTAAAGTTGTTTTAAGAAAATTCAGTCAATAATAAAGTACGTGAAGTTAACATAGTGAAAAAGGCATCGTTTTGATGAGGTCACAAAACACAAATTATCTTGCTAAAGTAGACTGCGGCCCCGAACATTGAAATCGCAAGATGATTGCAATGTTTTCGATCATCAAGGATCGTTTTACCTCTGCTGCAAAACTTCGAGCAACTCTTTGGCCCCACAGAGAGCGAATGCAATTCTCTGAGAATCTAAAGAAAATTAAACACAAGGGTCTGAAACCTTACACACCCGCAAAAAACCCCATTTCGCTGCGAATACGAGGTCTACACAGCAAGAATGTGATAAGTACCACGATACATGGACCTCTGACTTAGAGGAGAATATAAAATTTTTGAACGAATAGAGAATTAATTGTAGCCAGAGGGTAAGGCAGAGAAATTGAGAAAGCCTTTCAGTTGAATGTGTGTTGAGCATTGTAAAGCATTCTGCTTACATAATGATCTATCAAGCAGTCACAAGTCAAGAGTTCACGTTTTAGTAATTTAAGGTTCTTTGAATGCAGGAAAGTTAAGAACAAAATTATTTTGAAAAAATTATATTTCATTTCGGTCAAACTTACATAATATAATTCACTTTCAATTAAAAAAAAATCTAAATAACTGTAATGAATTAGCTATTTGGTAGAATAAATTCTTAAAATATATACAAACAAATTGTCCCAACTTAAGCCTGCTTCAATTTACAAAATACTTGCTATATGGCACTTAACTGTATATACAGTATAACCGCCATACGAATATTTCGCGGGGTTTCAAGAGAAAATTGCGCTCAGCATCTTCAAGCACATGCATATATTGAACGCTCTCATTAAATAACCATGTGCTCTGTACGTCATCGTATCCTGTTACACCTGGGCATAGCAGCGGATCGATGTAAACATAATAAGTGTAAACTATAAAGGCAAAGATAGCGTAACTGCTGCACACGTGTTTCAAGATGCTTGTGTACTCGCACTTTTGCCGCCACTGCCAGTCGGTCAGAGGCAAGAGCTTTCCACGGCACTGAGAGCGTGGTGAATTTCGTACGCGCGCCTATAAATGCACGAGCACAGCACGGCGTGCGCTCAGTTCAAATTCACATACTGTACCTACAACTTGACAAATAGAAGAAGCTAAATAAAAGGATATATATAAAAAACAGAAAAAAAAACAAATAAAAAATAAAATGTTGTATCTTTTGAAGTATATATGTATTTTTGTAATATAAGCAAATCTATATGTTAAATTTAAGACTTAAAACACAATTCAGTCAACAAAAAAGTTAAACAAATGTAAAAATACATTAAAAAAGCATATATATGTATAGATATATAATTATATGTTGTTGTGTGTTTAGGTAATTAATATCTCATATAAATCATGAGAATCCACAAAAGTACGGTAACATTCGGTTAGCTTCTATGCTACTCTCAACATCTGTAGCCTATAGCCTACATCTAGGCGTTTACATTTGAAGTGACTAAAAGTGCTGATATAGATATGATTATCATCTTGTGCCCTGTGCGCTTGTCGGTACCTGAAATGTGCACTAATGGATGCGAGTTAATGTGCACAGCGCGCCGCCTCGGGACATTTTAAGGTGATGCAAATAAGAGAAAACATTAATTCAGCCTCAAGTGAATGCAAATATACAAACATAAATAGAAAGTGAAAGTGTAGAAAGACTACAAATCTGGCTTAACACACACAAACAAATATAGCACATATACATACATACAAATTTACATTTTCCCATTAAGTGACAATATAGTAAATTTTGAGCAGAATTGAGTAGCGCTCCCCAGCTAACGGCCATCTATTAAAAGTTACATTGTTGCGAGAAGAGAAATATTAATCACTTAAATGGACTTCTAAGGTAAGCAGCTGATTTTGATGTTTTTCTGCTTTTGTGCTTTCAATCACCTGCAGTAAATTAGCGTAATAGCTCACATTTATATCAAGAAAGTTTTGTAAATTTAGATGTAACAGGTCAATTGAAAAGTTTTTTTGTAACAATTGGTTTTTTATTCAAATGAGTTCCCTTCAAGTATGCTTGTCTCTTGCTTCAAAATAAGCCTCAGTTTCGGCGATCGCCTCTTCCTTCAACATACACAAGACGTTTGAAGTTTAGGGTTGACTAAAAATCATAAGAATTTAATTCTAGTACCACCCTTGCACACAGAGGCAGGCGACTTTTCAATTTCAATTGCCTCAAATGGCAATACGAGCATACTGGTTATTTTTTGTACATTCAAGTATTATTTCAACGACTTGAACGACAGCTGCTATTTCCATTTTATTTTAACAAATATAATTCTAATTCATAGTAGTATAATTACAGACAATTTAACATTAACCAAGCTAAGTTGTTAGCATGCCGTTTGCAACACGAGTGCTTCACTAATCAGCCAACTTTAAATTGGCCTCAGTTGTTGCAATAACTTTTAAGCTCATAACTTCAAACTAACTTCTTACAAAATACACAAATAAGAGCAAATTCCTCAACAAAACTGTTTAATTAAATATTTGACAGCGCATATGCTACCAAAATACCTCATTACTTAGTCGCCGATTTGTAGTACATTTTTATTGAACTTTAAAGGAAAGCAACATTTTAATACAAATGGCTCACTTTTTCAGCATTTATTACAATAAATTTTCCGTTCTAATCAAAATTAAATTCTTCCGCAGTTTATGAACTGCTTTGCTACGTACATTCGTAAGAAACTTACAATGTAATCATTTTATCTGGAATTACAAAGAGTAATTCCACATTTTTTCCACCGCAATTTTACGCAAACTGCAAGACACTTAACTCGTCGGTAGAACTCGAAAAGTACATTGTGTGATGTCAGCAAGTTTTGAGCTTCATAAGGTCATATTAGCACTGCTATAAAGTTGGCTTTCTTATTTAATGTGCCTTGTTTTGCTGTCGTTATTTTATTACTATTATTACTATTAAACCGCTTAAAGTCTTTAATCACTTAATTTAATAGCGATTATCATTGATTTCACATTTTGCAACAACGTCATTTTCAGGACAACGTAGTTGCGTGCCTCTCGATCTACTTGAAAATCAATTGAACATTTCTGGCACGTACGCACACTTAGAGACAAGTCCAGTGGCAACTGACACAATATATAAGCATGAGAATAGGTATCTTAGTAAACATGCACATTGATGATTATATAAATCATCATGTATTTATATGGGTTGAGTTCCTGGTGTTCCGTGTTCAGAGGAATATTACTAACAAAGGAAGTAATGAAATTAAGACAACAAGAAACTTTAACTTCAGCGGCACTGAATCTATAATAACCTCTACAAGTTCGTTTCATTTAAGTGCAAATAGAACTGTTCAATTGAAAAGTCTCCGGTCTACTTTGGTAAAACCCATTTTTGTGGACAAAACCTGTTTTTTTTCAACATAGTACCCTTAGAGACGATACGATTGGCGATAATGGTCTTTGGCAGGGCCAGATCTGGAGAATACAGAAGATGCGGAAGCATTTCGAAGCCTAATTCATGAATTTTTGCCATCGTTTTCACTGACTTATGGTGAACAGCACATTCTTTTTCTTCCAGTGCCTCCGTTTTTCGACGATTTCGTCCTTCAAAGGGTCCAATAATATTATGTACATATGTAATAGTCATTGCTGATAATTATTCGTGTTTCAAGGTAGTCAATAAAATTGATTCCATCCCGTCCCAAAATCAGACGCCGGCTGTTACGTTTAGAATGGGTTCATCCGGTGCAGTTCACTATATTGGACTACAGAATGAAATAATGGAGCCATGGTTTATGCATTATAACATGTCGAAGCAAAAGTTCGAATTATTATGCTTGAATATCTCCAAATTAGAAATCAGAAATTATTTGGGACTTTCTCGAGACTTTTGTCAGTAGCAGCCTATTTAGACCGTCCGCTGCCTTCATCGTTCTCGCTGTTCATGTCGTCTCAGCAAACCACTTTTCAACGGTTGATTTCCCTGGCACGACTATGCAAGTGATGTTAATCAGTCCAAACAAAAAAGTAAAGCTTTATAAACCCATGAAATTCTTTTTGTACCATTTTTTCACAATAACAAAAGTTGCTTCAGTAAAGATAATATAATTCAAAAACTAATGATTCGCCAGCTGTCAAACAACCGCCTTTAGAAGGTTAGGGCTAACTGAAAGTCATGTGGATTTTATTCTAATGGCGTTATCTGCGCGTCAGGCCGGGGATTCGGAACCGAACGGTTGAGTTTAAAAAATGAAACTGCTTACAAGCTCCTAAATCTATCTTTACCTAATTTGAATTACCTCAGAAATTTGAATTTTAATTGATTTTACATAACACAACGCTTTAATCATACAGTTCAGCGCCTACAAAACGACAAGGCCTACAACAGACAACAAAAATAGTTACAAAGTCATAAGCAAATATAGAAGTTAGTTGCCAGCTAGCACAGGTACAAAACACCACACATACATGCATACAGCTGACATTATATGTGGCTCCCAAAGTCCATTTCACGGTGATTTATAGGTATACAAACTTGCAACATTGTTAGCAAATTGCATATGCAATGTGAGTCACTCATATTCAATAGGGCAAGTGACGTTACAGACTATATAGTGCATGCGAGTTGCTGTGAAAAGGATTCAATGCGGTCCCGCTTAGTTACACAGACTGCATGTTACTCATTTAACCTTTTGTGTGTACGGACGAGCTATGGATATGTGCAAGTGAATGTAGATGTGTTTGTAAATGTAAATTTGTAGTTGTATATGTAAAACATCATGTCTTATGCGGACTTGATTCCATGGACAAGTGTAAGGCAAACAAGGCGGAAACCTTTGCAATAAAAAAGAAAAGCTCTAAAAGGGGTAGTTTAAAGTGTTTAATGTTGTTGTAGTCTATAAGTATTTACTTAGACCCGAATACAAGACCGTTCTCAAAAGCTTCGTCAAGGATGTGTGCGAATTTATTCGAAAATAATTTGGTTTTTGTGAAAAAGTCTCTTCACCTTTAATAGCAAAGTTGTTTGATATTATTTGTATCTCGTGGGATTTAAGATTATCTGCTACACAATTCTCGAGACTTCTACCCTCAAAATTGCATCCAAAAAAGATTAACTAATTTTTACAGTCTGCGTATGATTGTTATTTTTTCCGTTTAATCGATTTCGTTAAAGAAAGGTTGTATGTGTTTCTAGTTTAAATATTTTATTTTTAAAAATTTAAAAAAATTACAACTATAACCCAAGTAAATGTATGTCGCTTAACACCAAGCCACCTATCAATCTTTTAGAGTTTAGTGTTAAGATTTTTTATTAGTATTAAGATTACTATAGTTTGGCATGGCGGCATTCATATTGCGTATTAAGACTTTAATACATCTATTCGTATCAGAGTAGATACATATATTGGTAATATGTTCCATTAGTATGGCTTAATTTGTGCTCCAGCTGCTTCAAATTACATCTAAATATACATTATTGTTGTGTTTTTTTTGTGTGCTTGTACTATATACTTACATGTTTCGTGTGTGCTTATTAAAATGTTTGCTGAATTGTCTTCAATTATTGACGCAATTGTTTCATCATCAGCACATGCGACAACCTCTACACCAATCAATGAAGGGATATTAAGCTCAAAATTGTTGTTGTATAGCAATCAGTCTTTAAACCGCAAACAATTATGAAGCTGCAGCTGCAGTTGTGACAGAATTGGTGCTTAGGTAAGAGGTAAGACGAGTGTCGGATTTGTGGATGCCGCCTAATGTTATGCTCAGACTAGAGTACTGTCTTATCCTCATAACCAATAATCCTTGCTCCATTCTTTTAGTGATAATATGCTTTGAAGTAATTTGAAGTATGTATATATTCTTATATTATTCTTACTGAATATCGATATATGTATGTAAAGATGCAAGGCGGTATTTACATGTCTTTAATGCCAGGAATAAGTCAAACGCTGAAAGTAAGGTGAGCGTAAAAGCGCAGTAGAGATATTCGTATACGTCAAGGGGTTTGACCACAAGTTTTCGCAGTTTTTGAACACATATGTCACTGACGGAGATACCAACGTTGAAAACAAATATTTCGACGAATGGGTTTTCGCGTGAAATCTAAATTATCAAGTCTTACCATTTTTGCCCACACATAAACTATTCCATCACAGCAGCTGACTAATTAGTTCTTGCTGTCAGCTTTACAGGCAATGCCCACAACATCCGAATTTGGTAGAATGCAACACGCATTGAATACCAATGCAGTTACTACTTGCTAACGACCAGCAAACACGTATGTATGAATGTACTCAAAGTATATATACGCGTTTATTACGAATTGAGGCTATACAGGAACGGTACTTAATGCCACTCGCCTGAAAACCCACATTTTCACAATTAATTCGCCAGTGCCCTAATTAAAAACTAACTTACTTTCGGTCAAGTTTGTCGAATTTGAACCAATTTAGCTTTGACAAATGCACTACACGGCCGCCTAAACCATAATTACAATATCTGAGTGATACATACTTACATACCATACAAGGTCATTTGCGAATCATGAAGAATATTTCCACGAACATACTCCCGACTTACGCTCATGTTTCTAAATTCTAAATTCGCATTTCTCATAATCTACAACATTTTGCGCGGCACATCAAGAGCCAATGGTAAGTACATTTTTCCACGATTTACCTGACGCAAATTCTTTGGCTTCATATATATTTGCTTAGTACATATAATAAAGTATAATAAACGAAATGTAAACTGCAAAACAATTTCAAGAGAATTTCATCATTCAAAGCATCCGCATGGCGGCCTTGGAATTTTATAGTGTATGCGAATGAGGCGTCACACCGGTATCCTGGCTGGCCCAGTGGTACGGTTATTTTGTGGTTGAATGCTATGCGCGTCAACATTTCTTACCTTTATGGTGGTGGTGGGTGCATTTCAAAAGAGCGTGCAGTGGCAGCAGTAAACCGGATGATGGCAATTACCGACTAGCAGTTGCAAGGTTGCATATATGTACGTCGATTATATTATACATATGTACTTATGTAAGCACATTGGTATCTGCGCTCTCTTTACATATGAACCAATACAGTCCCTTCATAGATATTTTAGATACACTGAGGTAACTGTTATTTTAATGGATTATTTAATGTGCAGTATATTACAATCCATTAAAGGTGTAACTCAATATACATGCATATGTATGCACATATACATATGAGTTTTCATTTACAATTACGCCAGCGTTAAATTTACTGAGAATTTTTAGAATAAGATTAGATTAGATACGATGCCTAAGGTGAAGGTTCAAATGTCAATTTACTGAGTGCCAAATGCGCAAGCGTTCAGAACCAATAAATTTGCAAGTAGAATATAAAAAAAGGAAGCAAAGGCTAAGTTCGGGTCAAACGAACATATTATAATGATATAAATTTCAATGATCAAAGCCGAAGGTATATTTTGAGACATTACAAGACTTTAAATTGCGAATAATATTGCGTAATAATTAAATATGCGCTATTCGTCAAAATTAAGAATGGACTACGGTTATATTTGGTATCTTACCTAAAATATAGGTCTAATAATTGCTGACGATATACAGTATTTATATGAAAAGCAATCTAAGTAACACACATTTCTATATTCATCGTCATGTCAGAACTGTGGGAAGATATTGACATGTATTATCGAAATAAATAATGATTTTTTTGGAACTGGCATTGATCTGGTTTCGCCCAACTGCAATATCATTCCTCCCAGGGAGCCAAGAGCAAATTTACGACATGTTTTCTTAATTTCTTAAAAGGTTTACGAAATTTGTCGCTTAAACGAATAAACCAAAACCTATAGACTTGGCTAAATTGACTTCTCTCGTCACACCCATCATTTATGGTAGTCTAAAAAGTCTTTTCGTATTTCTAATAAAATTTCAACTTATTTTTTTTTATTTGCCCTAATAAATAATAAACAATATGTACTAATTATAGGCGTGTAAACTTGGAGTACAGTAAAGATTATCAAACGAAACGGCGCATATTTGAACTAAATTCGATCACTGTCACACTTTTTATAAAGCGACAATAGGATCCAAACGACAATGTTTTCCTCCACTGTCACACTAGTTCGATTAGACCTCAATTCAGCACTTCTGCGTATGTAGTTCTAGCATTTGGATGTGACAAAACGGAAGTCCTCGATCAGTCTCAACTGTTACCATATATGAAATTTTGACCAAATTGTTTTCCAAATCGTCCACAATCTATTATAAAAATATATATGTAACTGCCACACTGTTGGTCACGGGTTTATATTCCGCACAAACACATGTTTAAAAAACGTAAAAAACGTAAAAAATTTACAAAATATTAAGATTTATTATACTATATTTTTCAATTATACGATTTTATGTGCGTAATAAAGCTTTAATTTAACTAAATCAATACCAAAAATTTCTTCAAGAACTCATACCATTGCACACTGGTCGATTTCATAGGCCAAAAATAAAAAAAAAAAGTTTGAAATTTGCCATTGTTTGTATCAACAATATTTCTTAAAATACCAATAAAACTAACTGTAAATATATTTTTTGTCTATCCCATTCGTACGCCCTACGAAAAGCGAGAGAATTGAGACAATAGAAACACGCGAATGTGCAGTGAAAATAGCTTAAAATTTTTCTCTCATAAAAAAATTAAATTTTAGCATTAAATCGCGTTTAATCACCGTAAATTAAAATGAATATTGAAAAAAAAGGTAAAGACTATATAACTAATCGAGTTTTATGTAATAATATATTGACCTATTTTTTTAAAATTATTGTTTTACCAGTGACCTGTTGAGTGGTGTACTTTTCTTTATATATTGATTTTAGCTATAGAAAAAGTAGTGATCCCCGTCTCGCCCTCAAATGAAATATTTTTGGTAATATTAGTTAATGGTTTCTAAGCTCACGTTTTTAATTTTAGCTGCTACCTTTTGCTCCTCTCTGTGTTATTCGTGTTATTCTACCAAGCATTTTTTGTGTTGTTTTGCTTATGCATACGTTCGTGTACGTACTTGCTTACGTGAGTATTTTGTTTTTGTGTTTTGTTCGTTTTTTGTTTGAGCTTTAGTTTTAATAATATCATTTTGCTAATTTCATGAAACGTTTGTCTTATTCGTACATATATTCAGGCACATCATATCATTGTCAACTTTCCCGCATTTATATTTTTGAGATGTGGTGTTTAGAAAAAGGTTCATTTGCAGATAAAGCTAAAAAAGTATATGACGAGCTAAAACAAAGATTTGAATCTGATGGTTACGAATATGTTGAAAGTAGTGTTATGAAAAGACTAAATTATATATTTAAAAAATTTGGAGAAATGTGGAAAAAAAACAGAAGGGCAAAATCCAAAGTTATCGAAAAAAATTCCGATTGGTTTGCACAACATGAATGTATATTATTAAGTCGACAATCATCTACATTGAGTCAAAACCGAGGACGTCCTAGATTAAGTTTGGTAGAGTGCTCAGGAAGAACCAAGCGGCGACGGATAGCAGATTTAGCAGAACTCGATGTGTCCGCTGCTGATGATTTGCGTTTGGCTTGTAGTCAACCGAATCCGTTGATATTTCCAGCAAAAGCGTGTGAAGTAATTTCACTTATAACCGAAGCCAATTTAACAAAGAATCAATATCTACTTATTAGAAGCTTCGTAAACAATAAATTTGATATTAACTTCTTTCCCTGTTATGATAATATTGTAAAGGAAAAACAGAAAAGTTATCCTGAGCAAATAAGAGTTTCAGAAGCTGTCGCGGAAGTTGAGCTACAAAAATTATTGGACCACACTGCGTCGCGAATTTTAGAGATGCAAAGCGATGTGATTAATGAACTCGAGGAGTCCTCTAATTACCTAAAATTATTAGGAAAATGGGGATTTGATGGTAGCTCTGGGCAGAGCGAATAAAAGCAAAAATTTGAAAATAATGATTTGGAAGACAGTAATTTATTTATCACGTCATATGTTCCTCTCCAACTAATAACAAAATCTAAGAATGATGAGGAGCATAAAATAATTTGGAAAAACCCTCGACCGTCATCCACCTGCTATTGCCGCCCTGTTCGAATTCAATTTCAAAAGGAATCAGTTCATTTAAACTATTAACTCCCACTGAATTCAAAACAGCTACCAACCGAAAATTTTATATTGATCATATTCTTCAACTAACTATGGTGGATGGCAAAGTATGCAATGCCTTAACCGAAACCTCATCTGCAAAATGCTACATTTGCCAAGCCAAACCTACTGAGATGAACGATATTGACAAATGCTTACAAAAAGAAGTACGAACAGATCGCTACGAATTTGGGTTGTCTCCATTACATGCCTACATTCGGTTTTTTGAATATTTTCTTCACCTTTCTTATAGACTTGAAATAAGACAATGGCAAATAAGGGACTCAGAAGATAAAGAACGATTTCTGCGAAGGAAACAAAGTATTCAGTGCGAGTTTCGTAAAAAAATGGGTTTAATTGTCGACAAACCTAAAACAGGTGGTAGTGGATCTTCAAATGATGGGAACATGGCAAGAAGATTTTTCAATGATGCCTATATATCTGCTGAAATAACTGGCATAGAAAAACACCTATTTGAAAATTGTGCAACATTACTGCAAGCTATATCGTCAGGGTATAAAATTAATGTGGAAAAATTTAGGAAATTTGCGTTAGATACTGCAAGAGAGCTAACATTCAAGTATTCCTGGTATTATCTTCCTCCCTCAGTGCATAAAATTTCAATTCACGCTCCCGATGTTATTCAGTACGCATTACTTTCAATTGGAGAGCTCTCTGAAGAAGCTGCTGAGGCAAGGAATAAGGACGTTAAATTGTATCGACTCCATCATACACGAAAGAACTCACGGGTCGCTACAAATCAGGACTTGTTTAACCGATTACTTTTAAGCTCAGATCCTCTGATCACTGGTCAACGAAAATTATCAAGCAAAAATACATCGATTTTATTAAAATCAGTTTTCGATTAAGTTGAATAATACGCAAAAAAATTTTTTTTTATTTGCCAACTTTAACTACTTCTAATAAATTAAAATTCGTTATCATCACTATCACATTATTACAATTCTTTTGTCCTAAACTTCATTGCTTTAATAAATTAGTCAAAAGCAAAGCAAAAGATTTTGGCTCTTTTACTAATTATTTTTCAATGGGCGGGAGACGGCGTGGGTAGTGAGAGAGGGGGATCCGAAGCGGTTTATTTATATTATTATTATTGTTTTTTACTGATTATAATTTAAAAAACCTAAGATATAAATTTTACCATGATATAAACAGTGGAAGTATTTTTGGCCGCTGATTTCATACAAGACCGTCCACTGTGCATTGTGTGCCACCCACATATGCCCGTGGCGACCTAGAAGGTACTCACGGTTCAATTAAGTGTGACAAATTTGGTGTTCGGTCTGAAGAGTAACGAGGTTCGTGACGAAATATTTACATTTTCATTTATCCTAAAGTACAGAAGTGATGTTGTTAACTCGGCTATAATCGCGTAAGCGGTGTCTACGCCAGTAAAAAAGAAGACAGACGTTTGTTGTATACTTTTTTTTTAATTTTCCAGAGTAATTCAGCGTAAAATTTTTCAATAATCCACAACAAAAACGACAAGATATATTATGCGCTAATGTTATTATTAACAAGAAATTCCAAGTTTAACTTTCTAAAATTATTAAAAATTAACTTGACGTAATGGAGGTTTTTGCAATGTGTAACCTTCTTTTCGGCATTTAAACTTTATTGGCGAACGCATCTGTTAGCCCTCAGGGCATAGTAAATTAAAAACACTCGCTTTACGGGCAACAAAAAACTTTTCTAAAAGTGGAAGTCTAGAGGAAAGTTCTTGCCACACAAGGCTGGAATAAATAAGTTGCTGCAATACCTTGCATGTGTATGTATGTGTATATTGTTATGATTTAAGCTTTAGCCAAATGTTTGTTTGTTAATAACTACAGCTTAGTTACTTCATAACAACCTTTCTGTTTAATTTAATATTTATGTTTTGTTGCAAGAAAAGGATGCCGCCTCAGCTAAATGTGTGCGTGTTATTGACATTTTCCCATTTTCATCACAATGTTACAAGTTCAGAGAATGAAATTGGACGGAATATTTAATGTTGCATTAAGGGTGGATACTGGGTTAATTCGTGCAGAAACAGGCGTGCTTTTGTGGTTTTTTCGTGACGAAATAGCTTAAAACTTACAACTAAAATCAATGGTATATTAAAGCATCCCATTTGAACAATGTTGCATACAGTTTTCAAGACGAAATATTGATATATGCCAGCAATTATTTTGATATGTCTCGCACTTGGTGGCACACCTCATAACTAGCTGCTGGAACCAATGAAATCAAAATGTCATGGTTCATTCGTAGCATAATCATTTTTCTTGATCTTAATCATTCTGTTTGTATGGCAGACATAAGATATAGCGATCTGCTATCGACAGTACCAATGTGAGCGAAATTTGAGATATCTCAAAAAATGAGAAACTAGTTCACGTATGTAGAGTCATACTAACATGACTAATTCAACTCAGATCGTCAAAACTGTCTTATAGAAAAAAGTAAAATAAATAAGAATGAATATAAATATTACGTTTCTTTTTTAATTTTAAATTTGTAGGGTTTTTTTTTTTTTGTATAGAGCTTTCTAAAGGATGGAATAAATCCAGCTGTCAGAATCATGTTCAATATAAGTAGTTCGGTACTAAAGGCTAGGTATCGCCCCTACAATATAGTATAACACTTAGGCCATTCATCATTTATGGTATCAAAAAATCCTACGAATGAATGTGGAAACGAAATGCCTTGAGGTACTGAAGTCTCTTTTTATGTTTTTGCAAAGCAAGCTTTTACATACATTTTACATATACTTACCTATCTACGCATTAAACAGTTGTATATGTTATTAAAAAATCTCAATTAAACGGCACGCGCTACCCCAATTATGTTGCGTCAACGCCTACCAGCTGAGCCGCTAACCAGTAACCTCGTTTATTATTTTGCTAAAGCTTGCCTTCTCGATCAAAATGTCATGTCAAGCAGCCTAGCAAAATCAAACAACACATGCTTACAAACATATGTTTATTTTATACATATAGTATGTGCATTTGTAACGGTTTTTTGTCATGCCACTTTTTAATAAAAATGCTGCTACTCGACATATTAATTACATTTTATTTGTCCGCACCTACTTATTCTTCTTCTTAAACCGTGTCTACTAGAGCAGTACATACCGTTATACGCAACTAATAATTCAACTCGCAATAACGCTTTTAATGATAATTTAATTTTGTCCTATATTTTCTGCTTTCAAGGGATTCGTACTTTGTTCTAGCTGGCTATAAAGAACTAGACCAAGGTTTTTGATATTGTTGAGATGTAGGAGCGTGGAAAAAACGATTTAAATACTTCGGAAAGGTTATCAGCTCAACGTTTCAAATTAGATATCTACAAGAGAAAAAATGTAAATATTTTTTTGCGTTTGCGACAGATATACATATATGCCAATACAAGTATACCCTTCACAAATTTATAAGCGGCTTATAAAGATACAATTTTACAGTCATCATGGGAGTTAACATACATATTTCTTATCCAAGCATACATTCTATGCAAATATTTGTATTTCTATATGTGTGTATACAACATACATTTATTCCTCTAAATAAATACCACTTTTCATGCTTTTATTTTTCTTTTTTAGAAAGAGAACTTCAGGGCTTAGAAAGGGGGACTTGCGCAGTTTTCAATGCATTCTGTGCAAATATAATTAGAGAATTGTCATATTTTGAGTAAAAGTATCAGAATCATTAATTTTAATACCATGAATTCTATAGCAAATGACGTCTTCAATAATTTGCTGCTTACCATAAATAGCGTTGAAGAACCCAAAGACGAATTTGATTTTTCATCGCCTGATTCGAGCTCATGACTATCATAGTATAACAAGAAACCAATACATATTATCTACAAGGAGCTTTCCAAAGTAAACAGGACTTTTCGAATCTAGCGTCCCCAGGTGGCGCCATCTATATGTCGACTAGTGCGTTAGAGCCTGCTATCTTTATCGATCGTCCAGTGAGTTTCATGACATTTCATTGATTGGAAGTGAAGTTATTGCGTTTTAAGTGTCAGTGTGTTTGTGTTATCGGTGCGAAAATGAGCTTCGAACAAAGAGTCAACATTATATTTTGTCTTAAGATTGGAAAAACTTTACCGAAACGTTTCAACTGCTGAAACAAGTTTAGGCGATGATTGCCTATCCCGTAGTAGAGCACACGAGTGGTTTCCACGTTTTCAAAGTGGTCGTGAGGGCATAAATGATGATCAACATGTGGGCCAATCAAAATCCGTGATCACCGGAAATTCCATCGAAACTGTGCATGAATTCATCAAAAATCAACCGAAATCATCATTGAAATTCATGAAAATGGAATTGGACATCTCCAAAACATTGATTTATTGCATTTTGACTGAACATTTGGGCTTTCGAAAGGTGTGTGCACGGTTTTTTTCGCACAAATTGCCTGACGACCAAAAATTGCTCAGAATTCAACATTCGGAGCACGCTTGAGACTGATTATTTTACCAAAAATCACATTTTAACACTTAACTACTCCCATATTCAGATGATATGGTATCATGCGACTTCTTTCTTTTCGGAAAAATGCATTTGCTCATGAAAAGAAACGTTATGCAGACGTAGAGGTCATTCAAAAGGCTTCCACCGGCATACTGGCGGCCATACCGGCCAACGAGCTAAAACACTCATTCGACATGCTTTTGGACCGTGCGAAAGCTGTATTGAAGCAGGATGAGACTATTTTGAATAAAATAAATTGATTTGGCTAAAAAAACTATTTGTTCTGTTTTTTTTTTTTTTTTAAGTCCTGTTTACCTTGAAACGCTCCTTGTAAAAGTTGTTTTATGTAGATTCTAAGCTAGGTAACTGGCAAATCTTGTTTAAAAATTCAAAGACATAATCGCATAGCTGGGATTAGAAGCTTCATGGCTGCAGCATGAGGCCTACCATATAAATTATCTTAAATTTGGCAAACTTGAAGAATGGCGAATCCAACAATTGACTGGCATAAATCTGTAAGCTGGCAAAATCAAAGAAAAGAGTTTAGCAAACGATTGTACGACTTGAGATAAGTATCTATTATATTATATGCGCAAATATATAGAACGCGATGTTTTTACAGCACCTGCTGGGTTATACAGTCTTAATTTCCACTCAATAGCCACCTGCGTAAAACTCATTAATATAGCAGCTTTCTCACACACAACCGCACTCGCTGAATCCTCAAAGTTACCCAAATGAAAATATATCCATCTTTTAGTCATTTAATGCGTGAAACTTTTCCATGGACCAGTTACACGCACATATGTGTGTATAAGGATTGTGTGCGTATGTGTATTGCCGATAAGAAAACATCCGCTTATGCTCACCATGCACGCAACTAAGTTATGGCGCTGGTGCATGGAGCTGGTGCATGGAGCTATGTTGTCGATATGTAGAGCTGTGTATGTTAAGTGCCTTGCTAATGCTTCGATGGAAAATCGAATTTACGCCAAGCACTTAACATTTCTGTCCCAGCTCGTCTACCTGCTGGCTTCTATCCTCCGGCGCTTACAATGTATATATTGTATGTACCATTATGTGTATGTGTGAACAGGCATTTCACTTTCATTTTTGTTTTCACACAATCAGAAATCAGAGCGAAAACTGCGCGTGTGTGTGTGTGCCTGGGCGCAAATGTGAATATTCATGCATATTAAATCAGTAAATCTACGAAAATTGCGAAATTTTTTATGAAACTCGTTACAGCTTCAGCATACAACTTATGTACATACCATACATATGCGTGTGAGCGCGTGTGTGTGTGCATTTTAAGTGGCTGTGAATTGTGGCACTTTGGCACCTGATCGGCCTATATAGTGAGCAAATAAGAGTTTATGGATGGAAATGCCTGCAGCATTTAAACCTTATTATTATATTATGAAGTCTCCGGCAGGAACGGCAAACATGATTTTTGTATGTGTGAGGAAGTGAGGAGGTAATTTCAGAGAAACGTTTTTTGCGTAGGATTATAAAATGCCCACAATAAATGTGGTGCTAAAGTTAATTCGAATTAGACTTCTGCTTCAATTTAAATTCAAAAACTTAGTTCTTGGTTCTTGTGATTTTCTTATTAGACCAAGTTTACCATGTTGTCTCCACCATGACTCTATCAAAATCAAATAAGCGTGGCTGATTAAGTATATAACTCAAGATTCCTGCGCCTAGTGCTTGAACCAAAATGGACAATTGATTCAAATTCTAATACTTTTTAGTAAAACAAAAATTACATCTACATATTTTAAAACTATCTATTGTCTTCTTTATGGCAGGAGCTAGCTTGAAAACTCGTTAACTCATTTAGTTTTTCAAAACTGCTTTTTTCACTTCATTATGATATAAAAATACAGCTTCAGATGGCGATATTAAATGTAAATTCTAACGAAGACCCACAAAAGTTGAAAGCTGTGATTTGCTCAGTATCACATAAATATCTTACCGAATCTCAACAAATTTTCTGAGTTTTTAAAAATCTCTCATTGCACAATTAGCTCTGCTGCCAGACCAGGTTTTTTGGCTTCGTCAAAGCTAGATAGAAATTAGCGAATCGAACAAGCTACACCAGCTGTAGTGCTAAAGCGTCCTGTAACACATGTGAATATTTATGCCTTTTTGATTTTTTTGATTGAGAAAATTTTCCTTCCTCGGAAAATACCCTCTTACTAACTAGTTAGCTAACTAATCGGAATACAAAGAACTTAGTTATTAATTCTAAGGTTAAGTCTTGACTTGTAATATACTAACTAGTTAGTTAACTAGTTAGAATCAATAACTAAATTCTTTGTATTCCGATTTTTGACAAATCAGGCATTGCAGTGAAAAACAACTTAAACTTAAAAAAGTACTTTACTCACTAATATATTTTCAAACTTTCGTAGATTGCACCTAGCTCGCTATATTTCTAGTGCTACAAATACTTGTAATATTTTTGACAAGAGCAGACCTTATTAAATGCTGTATTCCATGAATCGCCAGCTGGAAATGAAATGGTGCAGAAAGGTGCTAATTGGAACGGTGTTTCAAATCAATGAAAACGATGGAAAATTACGTGAAACGAGATTCGATTTGCTTCACATAATACTACGGACTCCCAGAGACTTTTATCAGATCATAGATCTATAATGAATTTCTCCGGTAGGGAAGTTGAGCGACAATATAGAGGTAAACACTGACACCCATTAAAACACTTCTAAAGAAAAAGAAATATTACAATGAAGTTCGAAAATTTTCTACAAGCGGCGTACCGTTCTCTATGGCAATTATATTG
Source organism: Bactrocera zonata (assembly GCA_037783105.1). NCBI lineage: Eukaryota > Metazoa > Arthropoda > Insecta > Diptera > Tephritidae > Bactrocera > Bactrocera zonata. Next base: position 1,955,626 of record JBAWJQ010004226.1, on the reverse strand, counting down.
TAAAATGAAATGAAAATTTTCTGTTCATCTTTAGCACGAATTTTTCAGCCAGCCTTTTATAACTCACTATATTCTTCATCTAATATCAAACACAGTTCATCTATATAAATAAAAATGAATCGCCAAAATGTATGTACGCTCATAACTTTCATACGACTGAACCAAATTTGATAATTATTTTTTTAAAATGTTCGTTGAGGTCCAGGGATGGTTTCTGCCTAGAAAAAAATTCGAATAATTGCCGGAAAACCCCTAAAAACAGCCCTTTTCTTTTTCTCATACAAACGAATGAATGTTTGTTCGTTAGTAACGCTAAGAGAACGGCTGAACCAATATTGATGAAATTTTCAAGATAATGTTCTGTGTGAATCGGGAAAGGTTTAGAAATAAAAAAACCTGTATGTTTCTCGTGAGGAAAAGTCGGAAAATTGGAATATTCCAAAAAGTTAATTTTTTCCATACAATTTTTCTTTTCAATTTTTTGTTTGTTTTGTTTTTCAGTTATTTAAATCGTTCAAATTTGTCGTTTGCTTCAAAAATTTTTGAAAATTATTCAGTGAAAATGTTATGTGTGTTGCACATAAAGTGATCAATTACAAATTGAAAATTGTTACGATGCCACGAAGAGGTCGCGCCAATATCGGTCGGCGTTTCTTTTGGCATCAACATATATTAGCAGCCCAAAGCACATGACCGAGTACTCCCAGGATGCGCTGACATACGTCCGGTAATATGGATCGCGGTCAATCAGCAAGCGATCGTCATGATGTCAGATGGTGGATGGTGGTTACACCAGATCAAATTGATGAAATCATTCAGTCATGCGGAAGTTCCTGATGCAGAGAAAGATCCAGTATTATACGTGATAATTCGGGTGGTGGAGCACGGTGCTAGCTCGTTCCGATGATGTGGTTGGCCGTGGGGAAACGGTCGGCGCAATTATTCCACAGAAATATTATACGTAAATAAAACAAAGAGTTTCATATAATATATATAAATTTAATATAATAAATTGAAAACACACTTACCACGTCCGTATCGCAGCGTTGTCGTAAAAGGAGAGCGTGCGCAACTTTTTAGTTAGAGTTTAGTTGCGCGCGAATTAAACTTCGAAAAAACTTCGAAGAAGAGAATAGCTCTGGCGACACAGACGTGGCAAAAGAAATTGGGCGGGGGCGGCGTCAACAATACGAAATGATAAAAACCAATAAGGTTCATGGACCTTGCGGACGCCAATCCCACTTCGGTTTGTATGTCTCACAATAAATGCACGAAACAGTATCCACGTTTCTTTCGGAAACACAAACTAGAAATGATGGATATCCACTCTATCGGGGTGGCTCACGAGACGACAATGGCAGAACATTCAGCATCCAATTTAGAAGAGTGAATATCGAAGTTGACAACACATGGATCGTACTATGTTCACCATTATTGTCTAATTCAAATTCTAAACTCATATCAATGTTGAGTATTGCAGTTTGGTGTAATCGATAAAATACAAATACATAGCAACTTGACGGTTATTGGTCTTGAACGATACGGTCGATACGTGAACTGCAATAAAGCGCTTTGTAAGATATTTAATTTTGCAATTCGTGAACGTTTTCCGACTGTTGTGCGTATCGCAGTTAATTTGGAGAATGCCAAAGAGAGTATTTAAACCCAGGGAATACAGTATAGCCAGTGGAAACACCGCCAGCAACAAAATTAACATTTATGAGTTTTTGCTCAACTTTCGTCAGTGATCCGTTGGCGAGGACACTCGGAAATATCTTGATATTATACATAGAATGCATCGTCGAAGAAATAATTACGCAGAAAGCAAGGGCAAGCAGTAGATGGACATCCTGGTGTGTTATAAACTAATGCATTAGGACGAATTTACACAATCCAACCGAAAAACGACGATTGTTTCTACCTTCGGTTGCTATTGATAAATATTCGCGGTTCAACTTCATTTGAGTCATTGCACACTGTGAATGATACGGTGTATGCAACTTTTTGAGAAGCAAGCCAGCAATTACAATTGCGGGAAAATGATAATCACTGGAATGCAAATGCCTTCAAATCCGCGTCTATTATGCGATACGAACAAAAATGGCATTGTCGAAAACATTTTACATCGTCTTCGCTAAAAATTAGAAAGGGATCAATTCCGGTTGATACTTCCGGTGGTTTGATATTATTTCCATCTGCCGTTTATCGATTCACGAAAGATCGACTCATTACGAATGTTTATCAGAACATTGGCCAAATTATCGTAACTTCGTGCAATGATAGCTGCCAAAAATACCAATGTAGACGACTTAAACTGGAAAATTCTAAGACTTGACTTGCGCTCATACAAATCGATCGATCGTCTTGACAATGAAGACGACGCCGTGAATTATCCAATGGAATTTCTAAATTCTTTGGAGAGGCTTGGTATACCGCCGCATAATTTGCGTCTCAAAGTTGGATCTGTCATTATTATGTTTCCCAATCTTCATGTATCGAAACTGTGTAATGGAACCCAACTGATTGTGATGCACCTATCGAATACAAGGGGCAGAATGCTTGATTCTACGAATTGCTTTGAGTTCTATCGATTTGCCATTTCAGTTCAAACGGATTCCGTTTCCAGTAAAAATGGCATTTGAGATGACAAAGAGCAGGACGAAAAGATAGTTGCTAGAAATGTGTGGCATAAATTTGGAACTGCTATGTTTTTCAGACGGCCAAAAATACGTGGCGTGCTCACGAGTTGGAAAACTATCTTCTCTCTACATTTACGCACTGGAACAGAGACGAAAAAATGTTGTTTATCAAGCTGCGTCACATTGAAAAAAAAAATGTAGAAAAATCGCAAATAAATGATTATCAACGCAATATGAATTTTTGTCTTTTTTCATTTCAAAACACATAATTTCACGCAGGAAAACGGCTGCGGGGTCAGCTAGTATAAAATATTTATTCGGAAAATTTCCATATTTACCTATGGACAAAAAATTTAAGCTTTCATTTTGTATTTTTCCATGCAGAATGTCAACATTCGTAAACAGTTTACACATATCTATCGGAATGTAATTCAATAAACTCAATAGCTATTGGAGTGTCACGTGTTAACTATTCACATACAATATTTAATCACTTGATTACTTTAAGTATCGTATTTAATCAGACGGTTATTCACCGAAATGAAAAGTGAAAAACATTTATACCGCAATTAATAAACCATAATTGGGCGTTAATGGCAATTGAAGTGTGAAGGGAATGTTGAGTCTAGACCACAACCACACATGAGCAAAAAAATTAGTTTTGGCGCAATTCACTTCTTTCGTTTTGTAAAATGCCACATATTAAATATTTCTGTGCAACACAAACTGATTACATGGAAATTGGTATTTGTATATGCCAAACACATCCATATATTCAGAGTTTCTCTTGTGATATTTTATCCGGAAATCAGAGGACATATTTATTAATACCAATTAGAAAACAGGTATGCATAACTCTATACTACATACGCCCCATTTGTTTCCTGACAATGTTATTCTAGGAAGCTGCATTAGCAGGCAAACGTGCACAAACTACACAACTGATAACATTTCTGAAAATCCTGAATTCGAAAGAAAAGCTCACTACAGTGGATTATGAGTAAAGTATAAGCCTTGGGCACTTTGGTAAATTGTGTGCTGAATTCTTAATAAATAACTGAATTATTATGAAACCGTAAGTTCATTGCACTTAACCTTTGAAAAAAGTGTCTGGAAATTGCGTCGACTTTCAAAATTTTTTGAATACTGCTGTAATCCCGAAGCATTCTCAAATCGAACACATAGAAAAGACTGCATACAGTTTTATCATTTTTTTTGAAGAAAATACATAGCGGAAATAACGGGAATAAGGAACAACAAACAATCAAACTGGTATGAGTATGCATCACTTGGAGCATTATAACCAAATAGAACAGAAATAAAAATGATTATTTAATTATTTATAAATTTTCTATTTTGGTATGCTCCACCTTCTTGTATAAAATGCAATTGGATAAATTGGTTTTTTTTTTTTTTTGATAGGAAAATGAAATGAAATATCAATGAATACTTCTGGCATATCGATCGGAAAGTTTATCAAGAGCAGAATCAGATACGAAAACCAAATAGTTTCTTTCGTCTATCTACACAATTACCAAAAGCTCTCTTTTTTCCAAAATTAACTTAAGAATAAATAAATAATACTTCACATCAAGAAAAATTGTCTGACACCAATAGTTTTATTTCGATTTTCAATCCAAATTGTTTGACGTAATTTTTCCGTTTGGTAACTGTTTTCCTGTGCAAGGGGAAGCAAACCAAGTTTAATTTAACGAGCGGCAGGAAGTATTGCAATACACTGACACTGAAAACAGGATGCAATTAGAAGTGACTAATAAAGTTACTGATTCTGAAAGTGGAAAGTTTACAAAGTCAATGATAAGTACATAAGACATACTTGTAAATATAGGGTGGGCCATATAAATTCGAAGATAGGGCGTAAAAGATTGAGTGTAGCGTTTGCTGTGTGGCACGTAGCGCCGTCCTGCTGGAACCAAATGTTGCCCAAGTCTTCCTCTTCAATTTACTTGAGGAAAAATTCGGTTAACATTGCGCGATATCGCTCATTGATGGTTACAGCGGTTCCTTCTTCATTTTCGAATGATTTCGATGATTCCACCAGACCAAAATCCGCACCATACCGTGATTCGTGCTGGGTGCATTGGCTTCTCGACGATTACGTGCGAGTTTTCTGTGCCCCAAATGCGACAATTCTACTTGTTAACGTAACCATCGAGGTGGAAATGAGCCTCGTCCGAAGAGATGATTTTTCTGTAAAATTGACCATCCTCGGTCAAACGAACTTTGGAAAAAAGTTTTTAATATTTCCCGGTTTTCTTCTAGTGAATAGCGACCCATTTCGTAAATTTTAGACTTTTTACTGAATATCTGTTACTTTCCGAATTTTTAATTCAAATTCAAAACGTTAGATGGCCCACCCTATATAAGGGCAAATGGCAACAAGAGAGGTAAAGTTGACATGTGTGTATTATTTTAGATTATATCTCGAATATTATTGCAAATGTAATTCCGAATTGGTGCGAATTGGTGAGAAAAGTTTTTTTTAGAGAAACAATTTGATTTAACAAAAATTTAAAACTTGTAAGTCTGAGTAGGTTTCCTCGAGCTTTTACTGCCAGATTCGGCTCATTGATGGTTTACCACTACTCTCACCGCTTTTGCAGCAGTAATAATGAATATACTGTCCATTGAAAATGTCAAAAACAAGCGAAAATTTTGAGGTAAATTTAAATAGAAAATATACCTCAGGTTTTCACTTTTTTTCTCTTCTTCTTGCGGTCACACAGCACACAAACGATCTGGAGAATGCTAAATATGGATATATGTTTAAATATTAGCAAAATAATCAAAGCCACAACTAAATATGAGAGAAAAGACTAAGAAGCGCGCACCGAAGTGTGGTGAGTTTGGCCTTCGTCACAATCAAACGAAATAAAACAAATAAGGAGGGACTAAGTTGGCTAAGTGGAGTAACCGCAAAATTTATACTCTCATAGTTTTCAGGTATTGCCACATTTTTACATTAAAAAGTATTTTGCAAAAAAACAATATTATTTACGCAATGAAATCGTCAATGGATTACGCACAGATTTGCTATATTCTTCATTTATAAGTCATAGGCTCACTTCGTTCTATTTATGTATACCATACATATATAAATGTATATATATATTTTATCTCCATTAGTTTTAGCTTCTACAGACAACCGTGAGGTGAACAAAAATATTATACCTTCTACTTCAACATGTTGCGAGAGTATAAATATTTATAAGCAAGAATACTCTCAATGAAAGTGTAGTTGTACATACCCTTCAGAAATATTTTATGTAAAGCTGAATTTAATGACGCAAACGCTTGGCATTTGAGTGTTTTAGGGTAGGCTGAAGTCAAGCGGCTCGATTTTCATTGCCTTCCTAATAGGAATAAATACATATTAAGTAAAAAGAAGTCAGATTTTCATTTCGTTAAGAAATCAATTCCAGCTATATTGCCAGCTTCAGTATTTCAGCCAAATAAATAAATATATGCAGATATTATATGCTTGTTAACCTTGATTACATTTAATTGTATGTATGTACTTTTGAAGACACCCGAAAATACTTACATCTCTAAGATAAAACTATACATTCCATTCCAATTAACGAATGTCAACATGTCCGTGCAAAACAATTACAAAATGATAAATTTTGTATAGTTTCACTCCTTCAGTTTAGCGAGACTGTTTTCAGCTACAGTACCAATTTGCTACTTCTAGGAAGCTGCAATATCTTCCATCAATTTCTGAAACTAATTGAAATAATTGTTCTAAAGGGATTAGAAGTGAAGGAATACGCTTTGTACACTTACGCAGAAACGCAAGCAACCGAATTCTTAATTAGTATGAAATTTCTGCTATAAATTCAACAAAATATCTAATTTTTATACACAATCATGAGAGTACTTTTTGTTATCCACCAACAAATATTCCAGTGAAAAATGTGGTAGCACCAACAATAAACCTTCAAGACAACTTCACCCAAACTTAGTCTCATACTCATAGACTTACTTAGTACCAAAGAACAGACAAGAATAAGCAAAAGACACAATTATAACGACCAAATATTGTACTCTTCAATAATGCCGTAAAACTAAATGACTACACTTCAGGCTGAAATTGTGAGCATAAGCTGCCTCAGGCCATTTTGCTCCTCAAGGGTTGTTTGAAACAATGAACCCTAGAGAAACACATCATGTTTTGGAACATAAGCACCACAGGACATACTACAAGGATACTTTAGGATAATATTGAAGGCGCACAGACCAAAAAGCTCCTACTTGTTGGCAAGGAAAAGGGGAAAAGGTAGAGTCGGTGGAATGCTGGAACATTATCTATGCGAATGCGCGTCTGCCGTATAAGAGGGGACATATTCGCCTGCTCTCAATGCTCCAACTTAAGAATGGTTGGACAGTTACGTGGGAAAAATCGGTTTCTAACCTAGTCTATTGATTTACTGGATACGGATGAATTTGGTTACCACCCGAAAACACAATGGGTCTATTGATTGCCAAGGGCGGCCGTCTACGATCTCTCTTTAGAACTAGCCAAAAAAATCCAACATAAATTTATGAAATAAATATCGCGTCTCGTCTAAATAATTTTAATTTGCTTCATCCTAACGCGAATATTGTACAAGTGTAACAAGTAATGAAGTTTCTACTTTCTTAAAAAAACTCTGAAAAGTTCGAAGGTCAGTGGGGGCAGCAACATTTAATTGCTTTTCGAAACTTTCAATGGCATCGTTGCACTTCTGCGAGTCGTTGAAAAGTTGCAATGATATACGATTTTACGTGATAAAACAAGCAGCAAGCAGGAACGGCGCTAAATGGAAAACAACAAACGGCCATTCAAAAAGCATACAACTAACTTCCATAAAAGCTAACTGAAAGCTAATTAAGGTCGCGTCAAAATAAAAAGTCAAAAACGAAAACGTCAGCAAAAAATAAACTCGAATGCCTTAAATATTTCACATTCATATCTGTGTACTTTATTCGATTTTGCAATGTTTCCTGTACACGTGTTTGTAGATATGTATATTGTACGCCAATGTTTATGTATATATATAACAGTTTGGCAAGCTCGTGGTCAGCTTTAGCCTGCTCCTTCCATAAAATCCTTTTATTCGAAAACTTACGAAAATAATCGTGCAAAGTCATTTAACCGCAAAAGGTCAGTTGGATGAAAGAAAATTGTAGACAAGCCGATTTGGCCAACTTCCACCAGGCTTAGCAGCTTAGCTTAAACAGCATTTAAATATGCCAAGGTTTTTCATTACACGTATTTAAAACAAAACCAAATCAATAACAACAGAAGAGGGTCATCAGGAAAATTTGAATGTTATATTTATGTACTTGTGTACATACTTGAATTTATGGTAGTACAATTTTCAAGACCACGGTGGGAAAAATGAAAACAAGATGCGTTTATTGTTTCAAACTAGAATATAGTATTTTGGTGTCGTTCACATCATTGGATGGTAAATGGAATAGACACACTAAATCACACTCATTCCATAAGAAGCTGCTTATATGTAGGAACCGCCGCCAAAGTTAGCGAGTTAAGTGCTTAAATAGATTTTTTTTAATTGAAAGACATATTTTTACCAAATTTGACATAGTACTGACCGAACAAAATTAATTGCTTGTAACGAATCTTTTATATTTGTAAAGGGTATTAATACTTCAATGCAACGGAAGTTAGCGATTTTTCCTGCTTTTCTTACTCATACGGTCAGACACATTCGCGCCACTGCTATCTCAGCAATCTGGAAAATTACAATCGAAATTAGGCTCAAGAAATCTCTCAATATTTGTGTTAACTACTATTGCCAACTAACACCAGAATCCACTGTAATAATCGACTATATATTTTAGTAGTTGCTGCGAAGGCGATATGGTTTTAGCGGTAAATGATTCCTATGTTAATAAACTTTGATAAATTATTTTGCAAATACTTAAAAATAAAGAATACTTAAAATCATGAATATCTATAATGAAAATTAGACTTAACTATATTAAAACGAAAGTTTTGATTACCCAAACTTCTGCCTATCGGTATGTTAACAAGTGCACCTCACTTGAGTGCCCGATCACAAATGTATATTTCTCTGTAGCATCCACTGACATGGTACGAACTGAATCATCGCGGTGGGTCCTCTTACCATAAAGGAGCTACTCTGCAAGGAAGAAGGAATAGGCAGAGAGAGGTTACAACCTCAACAAATTTAAATGCAATATGTAATCAACCTTTCGGGGGCACAAACTTCGGCCACTGCAAGCTCAAAAACACTTACATATATAACATGGGCCTAGCTCTTTGTGCCAATTACCAGTTCAGCGACAGGAAGCCTGAAACTCCAGAACACCTACTGACTGACTGCATAACAGTCTGCAGACAAAGGATAAAAATAGAGAACACATCGCCTCACTAGCTCCTAGCACCTGTTATTTATCAATATGCTGGGGCTAGGTCGGTCGTTGTGACTAAGGAGGAAGCACAATAGACCTAAAGTCACGGTGCAACAAGATAATATAAGTCACGTGATTTGATTGCGAAAATGTATTCAAATACCAACTTATATAGAATTTTCCATCATTTTTCTATGTTTACTTCGAAATAATAATTGAATACTCCTAAAAGAACAACAAGTGTCGAAATATATCTTAAGCAGAATTTTTAGTATGTCACACTTAATTGAATTTATTATATTTGACAGTCATCCTTAACTCAAAAATACTTCACAACCAAACGGATGCATTTCATCCAATTCTATTAATTCATTCTAACAACATATCTATCGATTACGCCTGTTGAACGCACAGTAAGCCTGGAGCAAATAATAAATTGGGTTCAGCATCTTTTCCGGGAATTTCACCACTTTTCTGTTCAGTTCAGATTTCAAAAAAGATACTTAAGAACTAAAGTATAATCTACATAACAGTCAACTAGTTTTTTTCTTGAAATTACAATTTTTTTATTCTGCTTGAAGCAATATATTTTTACTGGTAACCCTTATTTACCTATGTTTTTGTGTATGTTTACGCTTGTAGCTGTCAATACCTACTGAATAAGATATCAAAACAGCCGGCTTTCTTACCCTCGTGCCACTACCATGCTTTACATACGATGAGCAAAAATTGGTTGTATACATATATATATCCGTCTGTGTGTATCTGCAGCATTTGCGCAACATACTACATACTTAGTTGTAAGTATATGTATGTATATATAAAGACGTTCACTTCAAGGAAATATGTGCTGATACGGAATTTAAAAAATTAATATTCAAGCAATACAAGAACACGAGAATAAGGAGTAGAGTTATGAAAATAAAAATGAAGAAAATGTTTGCTGAATCGAAATGAAAGCTATATCACTTGGCATTTCGGTATTGGTATAAACCTTTTACGCGAATTTTAGTAAATTTTATTGTTTGACAGATCCCTAAAACATTCTATCCTTCTCATTCCGCATATTTTCCGGTATGTCTTTGTTGACCTAAAATTATGCACATATTAGCACCCACCCATGTACGTGTGAACCGCCTGCTAGCATAGAACGTAGTAACCATAACCACAAAGACCGCAAACCACATTAATTAATTCTGAAATGCGAAAGTTCTCAGAAAACACGCATAATGTTATTTGTGAATCAATATCAATGTAGACAAATTACAGATATTTAGTGGTGTGAAAATGAGCATTTAAATTGTTCAAGCAAGCAAATGCCTCTATCGGTTTCTATCATTTTGGCGAGTAGTCGATTTCCTCTTTCTATAATTAAATAAATTTACACCAGAGGATTTGTAACAAATGGCAAACGCGTGTGGCTTTTGTCGAAACTACAAGTCACAGCACCACAGCACACATAGCATGCATAGCAAATACCCACCACATGCCTATGAGAAATTTATGTAAAACTAGGTGGATAATATGCTATCATAACCAATGCTTCCGACTTACTCAGTAGTAAAGGAGTGACACATTTGGTTTTAGTCTTCAGAATAAGTTAAAAGCCCTGACATAGACTTTAATATGATTTGATCACCCAAATCTCTAATGAAATTAAGATAGGCTTCTGACGTCTTCCCAGAGGAACCATGCATTAAACGATTCAAAATGAGAAGAAGAGACAAAATGTAGCGGATAATTTGCGTAGGTAATGTTGTCTCTTCCTTCAGTTTTGAGGAAAAGTTGAGCAATAATGCCCTTAGCGGGCAAAAATCGTCAGGTTGAGAAGTTTATTCTTGATGAAAAATATGTGTATAGCTGTTTATACAAAACTGCTTTCATCGCTTGTGCACACGTTATAATTTTTGTGAATTAATTTCCTCAGTTTGAGATGTTTTTCCCTAGGAAACCATACTATTAAAGAGCATAGTTTGTAATAAATGTCACCACCGAACTAGGAAAGCCACAGTATGTCAACAGCAGACCTTAGCAATCGCAAAGCTATACATATGTTTCTGAACGAAATCTTAATGCTTCCTCCCAGAGCTACACACAATACACAGAAATAACATAATTTAAGGCTGGAAAGTGTGAATGAACTTCGACACATTCTTTCATAAATTCTTTCGTTCTCATTAACAACAATTTACATTATTTGTTTATTGCTCATAATAGTAGCAAGCAGTGCAGGAAACACGTTGCAGCAACACGCCAAAGCATCTACACGATTTCATTCGATTGCTCAGAAAAGCGCTATCTTTTCAGCTTGAATACACACAACTGCTTAATTACAACAAAACTTCCTGAATTTCGGCTACCAGTTTATTACTTGAAAACTTTTCTGCGTCTCGCAAATTGCTCAACATCGTGCCAGCAAGCAACACACGAGGAAGGCGAATTAGCAAAACTTTATATGCTTGACTTGAGCGCGTCAAATAACATGCGGTATGTGGAAAAAAAGCAAAGTTACGGGCGACATGTAATTACAGATCTTTGTGAGCTTCCACTCTCCGTCACTTAGTTGCACACCAAGCGCTTTTGCATAAGTGTATGTGTGTTATCTTAAACGGTTCTGCTTAAACTCGCCACCTTGCCATCTTGCCACCTGTGCTAATAACGTCACCTAAGCATTGTATGTAGTGTACACTAATACAACCAAAAAGGATTTATTTAACAATTTTATGTATGCTACGTGATGAAATTAAAGAAAATAGGTTAAGCGTAGTTAATCTGGGAGAAAATAGAGAATAAACTCATAGATACGTACTTGTATATGTGGTTAATTGCAAAACGTTTAACGCCAGAAACCCTAAAAATAGAGTTAGACGATTCGCAAAATATAATTTACGTTTATAAAATTATTGAGAAACATGTCCATAGTATTTTAAATGCAAATAAGTGAATAGCTCTCAGGTTAGAATCCGGGCGAGATAAATTTCAAACACGTTTTTCTGGAAACAAAAAAAAAATTAGGCTACGGCTTTCTTTACAATTCTTTTTACTGTAAAAATATATATTTTACTACAATTGTGTCGTTTTTAATCTCCGGCGCGTTAACTTGAGCCTTTGAAATAACAGGCAGCTCTGGAATAAAGGACTATTGCGCCATTTGGAACTCACACAGTCTCTAGGGGCAAGTATAGCGCTTTTTAGCAAAAAGCAGAAAAGCAGCTGTCGAGCACAAGACGGTAACATTGCCGGTGTGCCGCCGGCACTTGAGATACTGACTTCCTCTCTGTTTCCTCTTTGTAAAGTTTTCTTAAAAGTCTGTTGATAATCAACTTGGCGCTGTTGACTTGTTGTTTTGCTTTCCATGTTTATGTGGCATGAACAGTCATTTTGAAATATTTTAATTAAAATCACTATTATTTTGCAGATTTACATAAAAAGATAAAATAATAAAGCGGACTAGTACTAACAAATTACCTGTCCATGCGTAAATGGTTGAAGCATTCACTGTAACTTTAAACTCGAGTAGTATATTTGCAAATATTTTTACCGAAAAATCCACGATTCACAAAAATGGAATTAATTAGTAAACTTACTATATTGATATATATGCATAAATTTCAGATTTAAAAAATAACAAAAGAGTATCAACAACCCTTTTCCTTCACTTTATAAAGCTCTCTATGTACATATACACCAGTTAAAAGCAGAGGTTTGGTAAAGAGTAAAGGTGGTTTGTTTCCGACTTTTGCTTTAACAGACAATTTTAATATACTTATGCTTTTGAGGGAGTACGGTTACATAAAAACTTTTCGAAGCGAAGCAAACCAAAAAGAAGCCAAAAGTTTGAAAACTCTTATATTTTTCTGCTTTAACAATCGGTTGCTCCTGCTTTTATCGAAATACATTTTTGGGATGTTGTTGTTGCATTTTTTAGAAGCTTTTAAAGCGGTTTAAAGCCTAGTGGCTTTAAGTAATTTAATATTTTGACTTGACATTTTTTGATATTATGTCAATGAGAGGAGAAAGAATAAATATAAAAATAAGTACGAGTTCGAAGATGCGGACCTCAGTGCCTTTAGTTGACTTGTTAATTGAAGTTCGAAAAGAATCCTCTTCTGATGATAATATGTCTGAATGTTAAAAATGGACTGAGTACGGTCCATACTACTCTTATCCTCCATATACCTAATACAAAGATTTTCGAAGCCGCATTAATCGGTCAATATGTGAGTTATCTCCACGAAAATAAAAGAGCGTGTTTTACTAACAACAATGTAACTTTGTACCTAAAATGGATAAAATGAAATAAAATGGGTGAATCCTAGCTCTTGTACAAGGTCTGTCGCAAAAGAAACAGAACTTTTTAAATATAACTGTTTCTGGTGGCGCCACCTATTGGTGGGTACATGAAATAAAAAGTTTGATCTCTTGTTGACATTTCGTAAAAATTTTAAGATAATTGAATAACTACATTCGATGTAATCGATCAAAAAGTGACAGCAGCTTTTGGTCATCGGTCGTAAAATGCATTTTGAACAAAGAGCAAATTGCTTGTCACTGTCTTTTTGACAAAAAACTCCATATTAACCATTAATAACTCACCCTACTCACCTGATCTGGCACCCTGTGATTTTTACCTATTTGGAAAACTTCATTTGCCCATGAAAGGACACTGGTTTCAGGACATTTCAGCTATCCAAAAGGCGACGACCGATATTCTTAAAAGCATTCCGAAAAACGACCTTAAACATTCATTTGAAATACTAATTGACCGGCCTAAACGCTGTATCGAAGCACAAGGAAACTACTTTGAATAAAAAAAATACAACTTTTAAAAATATTAATTTTTTGTTGTTTTTTTTAACAGTCCTGTTTCTTTTACGACAGACCTTGTATAACTAATATCCGAATTTTCGAACATTTAGTTGACTTTACTCGATATTGATTGGTACCTTATTAAAATCAGGGGTAGTTTTATTAGTATTTTGCATGTTAGTAGTAAAATAGTTGAAATCGGGTCGATACTTCCGCTTTTTCAAATATTTTAATATAAAACTTTGCCACCATATACTGTTCCGATTTCCCAAGAATTGAAAATTGTCATTATGCTATGTATGCCGACGACACTGCAATTTTCTATTCGCATGAGTTTGGCAATGACATAGTAACTAAGTTACAGGGTGCACTATTCAACATTTCAAACTACATGAAAAGATGGAAAATTAGAATTAACGCTAGTAAAACACAAGCTATCTTTTTCACTAGAAAAAGGAGTCCTTGCTATTTACCAAGCTCAAGGCTCAAACTGGAAAATCACGAATTACCTTGGGCCAGCTCTGTGAAATATCTTGGTGTTACTTTTGATAAAAAAATTACATATAGTGAACATATAAAACACATACAAGAGAAAGTCAACATAGCTATAAAAATGCTGTACCCTTTGATTAATAGAAAGTCTAGTATGAGCAAAGAAAACAAATTAGTAATCTACAAAACAGTTTTCCAATCCATAATTTTATATGCTTGCCCTGCATGGGGCACAGCCGCCGCGTCGCATTTAAAAAAACTGCAAATAAGTCAAAATAAAATCCTTAAAATGATGCTTGGTCTTCCTTGGGATTTCTCTACCATAAGACTTCATAATCATTCTAATATCAAACTAATATCAGAACAAATTCAAGTATTGACTGACAGATTCGTGATACGTTGTGCTTTCTCTGACAATATATTAGTATCTAATCTACATCCATAATAATTTAGTATTTTCACCATTTAGTTGAACAATAAAAACTAGTTTGTAAGATTTATAGCAGAGGTTTTTATATAGTAGTACTTTCCTCTGAAATACCTTTTATAGAATAAATAAAATCTGTGATAACAAAAAGAAAAATGTTGTAGAATTAAGGTTTATATACCATATTCTGTGAATTGTACACTATTTACGTTTATTTTTCTACTTAATAAAGAATTTGAATTTGAACTTTGCCACCACCTGAAGGAATTTCCTCGACTTCGATCCTTGCTAGTTGCAAGAATATAAAATGTTCGGGTATACTACACTACTTACTTTTCTAAGCTCTTTCTTACTTGTTTTCTATAGGCTTCGTTGCTTCACCGGAAATCGAAATGAACCATTCTTAGCCCTTACTAATTCACCACCTCCCTTCCTTTTCCTTTTCCCGACTAGAGATAGCCCGAGAAAGATTTCATCTCACATACTATATATATGTTGCTAATTGCATATTCAGCTCGTTAATAAATGGCGCCAATTTGAGTAAACGCAAACGCAGACTCTTGAACATCAGTGTTATAATATAAAAAGTCACGCATACGCACCTGTCAGCATATTTATGTAACATCAACGTATATTTATGAGCACACGTGACTATGCTACTACGCTGTATGAACCACACTTTTAGTTGCAAACTTTTAGCTGGTCATTAGTTGTTACATAACTATTATTATTATTTCCCAGTTGTTTCGATTATCATTAGCAAAGTTGTGTTAGCATCGGGTCACGTAAGCAATTTGACGGCACGATGTGGCTTAAGTTCATGCGAGAACTTTCGCGAACAGCTTATATGTATATAAAAATATATATAATGAGTTTCAAGCAAGGCTCAAGCTGACATATATGCACGAACATATACATACGTATATATGTGCCGCTATATATTTTTTCCATAAATAATATGAAAAAGCTTGGGTTTAAATTTCCTCATTTTTAGATTTTTATACACATGTATTTCTTGGCAAAATATTATTATATAACTTGCGTTAAAAAGATCATTTCTTGCTTGGCAGGAAATAACAACACGTCAGGGCTTATGCTGACTAGACAGGCAAGCCTTTACTGCACAACACACTGCCTTGTTAGACGCAAATTTTATTTACAAAATTGGAGTGAAGTGCCATATGAAATTGTTTGTACTATTTCAACTTGAAAAGTCAAGACAATTTATATGCTAAATTGAACAATAATCGAAGTCTGCTTTGACTTGCCATCAACGAGTATTTATTTATTTTGTGTTTGTAAGTAAAATAAGCAAGCAAAGTGACATACAAACTTTTTGTCATTCAATAATGTTGCAGCTATTATAGTACATGTATGGTTATATATGTACACTTTGTTTTCTAACTTGTTGGCAAAAGGCGTCTTGAAAACAAAATAAGATTTTTTTCCTTAATTTCAATAGCTGAGAGCTCATGTTGCCCTTGTTATGCCATTGCTTGTTTATAAACTTCTCGCTTTGTCTATTGCTTGTGTATAGCATAAACCCAGTTATTAACCGTTATGTGAAGGTTCCCCTACTGTATTTATGCAAAAAATATGAGAATCAGCCGTCAACTTGTTTAGCGCCAGCACTGTCAGATTGCATGAGAATTGAGTGAGAGTGCGGCCTAGCAAAAATAGGCTTCGTTGCTTTTTCACTTGCTTGTAAATGTGTATGTGTAAGCGCCAAGCGTTATGCAGATGATATTCCCATGACAGAGCAATGCCTAACGGCTGTTATCACATGCTTTCTGCATTTTAATGTATTCGAAAAAAAAACGAAATAAAAACAAACAGTCAAGAAGAATATTAGATAAATTTTGTTTCGTAAAAAATATGCGCCCACACATTTCAATTTTCAAATGGAAAGTATTTACTTTTGAAACATTAAAAATGCAACAAAAGCCAATAATTTTATGCGTTCACCACGGGAGTAAAGTATTTTTGTAATTTTTTAAAACATTTGCGAATATATGTACTCGTATTTATGCTCAATATCAGTATGTTTATGAGTAATATTTGTATTTACTATCAGTATTTTTATCCAAAGTTATTAGAGAAATTAAAAAAAAACACGCTATTTTGCCTTGCTTATTCATGGATTACAGCCGTGTGTCTTATTTGGTTCTACTATATTAATGCAAAATGTGCTAGAGGAAACAGGGTGTATCAAGTTTGCCACAAAACTCGTAGCACTCAAAAACAAAGCTATCTCGTTTGACGAGATATCTTCAACTAATTTGACACCGGTTATTGTCGAAAACAACATTGGAAACTCCGAAGAAATTGTTCAGATCAAGTCACTTTCGCATACAAACTCTCAGATCAAAGTTCTTGCAGTTTTGTGAAGGGTATTATTTGCTGCGACCGAAATTAACTATTTTATATCTCTATTTGTTGCGCCCCAAATTATTTAAGGCCCACTATTGAAACAAAATCACCTATTGTCATCCATATATACCTCATTTCTTTCGACAGAAAACCCAAAAACACAAAGAGGAAAGAATTCATATTTGTCAAAAACTTTCACTTGCCACATTTATATATACAATAAAACAGTAGAAAAAGTTGGTACATGGCTTCGCTATCATAACAACAAAGCTGCTCATGCAAGCCGTACAAACAAGCATACTTGTATAACATAACTGCGTGAGAGGCAAGATGATGTGCCTGTGGTGTTTGCTTTTATTTGTGTTTTGCAATTTCAATTTACATAAACACTGAAGAGATAACGTAGATATCAGGTAAATTGTGGTAAACAGCTAACAATTGCCTGCAGACAAATAATATGAAACTTTTTAGAAACAAAAAGCAGCTTAAATCTGACTTGTTTTTAAACTCTTGCAATATGTTGCTGCAGAGTATAATAATTTTGTTCACCTAAAGATGAGTTATTTATAGGGCTATATATATATAGAAATGACCCGCATGACGAGACGGGTTGAAATCCGGGTGACTGTTTCAATGTCCGTCCGTACGAGCTGTTACTTGAGAAAAATTTTAAATATATTGATGAAACTTAGAGTACGATTTGGTATTGATGGGCGTAATCGGATCGCTGCCACGCCTACAAAACGCCATTAACCGAAAAGTACTGGAAGTCAAACTACAGTCACAGTTTTATATTATACTTGAAACCTTTCAGTATGCAAATCAAAAATATATATCAGGAAAACTTTTGCACAAATAGAGTATTTAAGGTGTGCCACTTTATGGAAAAAAAATTGCGTAAATTAAACGAAAATTGCTCAAGCGGCTAGATACTTAATATGTCGACCCAGTGTTTATAATTGACTTTTTACCGAGATATATAATAGAAATTCAGATCGAATCCTTTCCCGATTTTAACATGCCTGTGTACTTAGTCCTGATATGCCTAATATCAGGATTTTCGAACTTGCGGGTGATTTGTAATGCATACTACATATGTGAGTTATCCTAATAAAACTGAGAGAGCGCGTTTTTCTAATAACGGTGCATATTAGCGCTTAGAATGCATAAATTCGGGTGAAAATTCGCCTTAGACTGCATATAACTAACAAGCCTTATGTAGCTTCTATTTTCCAAGCCAAAAAGTCGACTTTGCTACTTAGTATTTTCTGTTTGAAAACTTAACTTTTAAATATGTTACAAAACCATCACAATTAAGCTTTGGGCATTACTTTTAAATTTTTTTTAATTTCTGAAAGGCAACTGTGTGCGCCTACGATTTGCACGAGCTACACATTGTACAAAAAACTGTGCTCCTGGAACGGCTACACTAAACCTACAAGGAGTGCAGACAAAAGGCATGGTATACACAGTCCTGTCCGCCAAACCCTGCTGAATCTTTTGATTTTTTTTTATTTTTTTCCAAACTTGCTCCTTGCCCTTCACAAGCTTAGAGCGCTCATTAGTTGCATTGTTATAAATTTGTAATAAAGTTTCGAATGTAAAATAATTAACTGAAAGTTTAATTAGTAAATTTGAAACTATTTAAAATCGCCTGAAC
Organism: Bactrocera zonata; assembly: GCA_037783105.1. Classification (NCBI taxonomy): domain Eukaryota; kingdom Metazoa; phylum Arthropoda; class Insecta; order Diptera; family Tephritidae; genus Bactrocera; species Bactrocera zonata. Next base: position 1,936,824 of record JBAWJQ010004226.1, on the reverse strand, counting down.
TTCCCTTGAGTTGAAGGCATATAAATTGTTATGGTAATTGCCACAATTGCCAAGGTTACGTATACGCCACGCATCAATTTGCTTGCATGCAAATATTGTGTTAATGTTCAAAAATACTGGTATTCACACTAAATGCTAAAATGTGGAGTTTTCCAATAAAATCAAACATTTCATAAACACTTCATTCAAAAATCCCCTATCGTATAACCAGCACATACGGAAACCAACACAAATTTACAAAAAAACATTTCCCATATACATATTTTACTGTAATCACATTTCACTTCATTGTTCTGTCCTCAAAAATATCATGTAAAAAGTTTGATAGCTATTATTCAAATGCAGCTAAGCGTACTCTAGCCTCACTCAGTCCTTGACAGGCTGAAGCATCACGAGGTGCCACACAAGCAAAAACAGAAACAAAAACAGTGCATGTAGAGACATCGGCATCAACAGTAATATTATCAACGACGACAAGCACTAGATATATACTCAACGTCAGAAACATATACAAACTGGCCGAGGGAAAGTTATTTTGAAATATTCGAATTGTGCCACTCAGCGTTTGTAGCTGTTGCTTGTTGAATATATTTTTGGCTTGACTGTTGTTGGATATCTTCAAGTGCAGAAAATTCCAAAAGTGGATTTGTAATAGTGTGATGTCTAATAGAGTTTACTATTATGGGCTAAATATATTAAGACTTTCTGCATTATTTTAAAATTATTAATGTCGCCCCCGACACCAATAAACTTGTGCCAAAGTGTTTTCAAATCCTCGAAAACGTTATTAAAGTCAGTTTCCAGAATAGCCTTCATTGCGCAAATCACGTTTATTGTCTTTAATTGACTAGAAACAGTTTCCCCGAAACCATTGTTTGAGTATACCGATTAGCCAGAAGTCACACGGAGCTAAATCAGGCGAATGCGGTGATTGCGGCACGAGACTGGTTGAAAATTCGGCGGAAAACTCACGAAGAATCAATGCAATATGCATTACACGCAAAGAGGATTCCTTGTTGACAGTTTGACCGGTGAAGGATTTTGGAGTGCACCACACCTCTATAATCGAGAGAAACTGTCAACGTTACCTTGATATTTGACCTGCTTTGACCGGATTTTTTTGACTTCGGCTCAGCTTTGCCACGATATTTGGCCAATTGATCGTCTGTTTCCGGGTCGTAGGCATAGATCCCAGATTCATCGTCTGTAATAATACGTTTCATGTCATCTTGGTAATCCGAAAGCATTGTTTCACAGACTTTAACGCGACCCTGATTTTTGAAAAAAATTAATGGCTTAGGAACCAATCGCGGGTTAATTTTTTTTTATGCCCAAGATATCTTTCAAGATTGTTTTCACTAATCTTTTCGATATTCCAACGATGCCAGAAAGATTTCTGACTATCAATTGTCGATTCTCAAGCACTAGTTCCTTTATTTTATTGATGTATTGGACATCACTTGATGTTGATGACTGTCTTGGACAAGCGTATACTAAACACTAATGTTTAAAGTGATTGACTTCTAGCACATATATCACTGGCAGTCGCACCAACCTCAAAAAAAAATATTTTTCGACGAATGGATTTTCGCGAAAAATTTAAATTGAAAAGTCTTACTATTTTTGCCCACATTTCATCGAAATGCTCCTTGATTCATTAGACAAGTTTTGATATTAAATTCTATTAGTTTCTGTTAGAAAAAATACCACACCAACTATAACTAAGGTATGTGCAGATATTTTTGGAACTCAATTTAAACTTTAAACGAAACTTAAGGTTAAATAAGTTTAATATGAAAATACATTCTACCTCCCTCTTGAGTGCAACAACGGAAGTTTTTGAAGTGCTTATTGAAGAAATATTCAAATAGTTGTAATATAGCTGAGCACACAAGCAAACAAAATAACACACATGTTTCTGAGAATAGAGATATTGCAGCTATGTTATGTACACATATAAATATTCGAAAAAGGATCAAAAATCGAATCGTTTTTTTTTTGGTAAATTCATTTAAATCAGACGTCGGAAGCGTGAATAAATTTTAGAATTTTTTAGACCATCTACTAATATTTAGCAGTTTTTTGTAATTTTTCGCACGCAATTAAACTTAAATCCAGTTCAAAAGTGACCCAAAAACCTTTTTAATAAACCAACTAATTGATAGGCTACACACCTTTCATTGAACAGCAGCAAACTGAAAAGGCGGCAACAATTTGATGCTGTCGTCATAGTTACCTGATGTTTTTACGATTGCTGTCACTGCGCCTCAACAAGCATATTGTCGACAGCTGCTATAAACTGTCATGACAACCACTTCATTGATATACGAATATGTTGCTGCTGCAGATGCGTTGTGACATATTGTTGTGCTACGCTTATATGTGCTTTTTCATTATACAGATGATTTAAAATAAATACTTTCCTTTCTTGGTGTGTTGATCAACAAACTAACATTATCGATTTTATTTCAATATTTATTTCCTGCATATACACTATTAAATATATATATATAATATAAATATATATATATATATATATATATTATATTTATATTCATATATATATTTATATTCATTTATATATATATATTTATATTATATATATATATTTAATATATATATATATACAGCTCCCTAAGCACATTATGAACGATTTGTGTCACCTTCGTTTTGAATATTATATTTTAATAATTGCAAAATGTTTTTTTTTTTGTTTGCAGAGCGAAGTGTTCGATGAAATCGATTTATCCGATTTGTGCACCGCTGAATGTAGTATTAAGAATATAAATCATAGTTTTCAGGTAAGTGACTGAATCATCTTAGTTAGGAATATGAATTAAATAAAATTTGAATTAGCGTATTATACTATTTTAAATTCAATTAAATTAGAAATAATAAAAAATAAAATTAATTAAATATGCAAACAAGACAATAATGCCATAAAAATTCAGCACATATATACCTTAACTAACAATAATCGGTTATTATAGCTGACAAAAGAAGTTTATATAAAATATATATTGTTGGCATTGTATTGGCTATAAACAATTGCCAAACAGTTTTGAGTAATCCCCACTTGGTCGAGTAAACACTCTGTTCCTTCAAGTTACGTACATCAAACTAAAAATATTTCTTGCAGCAGTTATTGAAAAATCTTAAGTTTTTGAAAGCTTAGATCAACTCAGATTATTCTTCACATATCAGTGATCTCTTCATGAAAGGATACGGATGAAAACAATCCACTTACACGCGATAACCCCACTGTCCTATTGAGTCTATACTGCTTACTGGTGAGTCCCATTCGGACAACTTGCAACAATTTGTGCATTAACGAATAATATATTAGCTTAAAGCCATCAGAAAATTTTTTCCTTGTGGCAAGCAATAGAATGCTTTCCGCAATAACTGAGCAGTTTAACTCTTCCATTTTTCAAGACTGAATTTTGGCAGTAGCTCTTTACTTCCATTGCCTGCAGAATGTTAAGCGGCACTCTGTAATCTTTGTATTTAAGGTAGTTAGAAGTTAGAGATGACTTTACTTAATTACATTCTTTTAAAAAAATTGAGCTCCGAACATTTTTCAAACTCAACGTAAATCGTATCTCTTCACCAATTGTGGATAATCGTAAGATATTTCTATATACTACCACACACGTACGAGAGATAGAGATTTAGGGTTCACACTTCTAAAGCCTCTATATTATATTCTTGTTGTTATTTCTCAACTCAAGATCAACTTTTTATTGTACAAGCAGTGCGTCATATTCATTAAATAAACATTCAAAAATTCTTCGAAAGATTTTCTATAAAAAGGATCGACAGAATTCTTGTGAAATGTTACCATCGGCTACACTCCTATGAACAGCATTTCGAAACATGTTTTACAATCTTGTGCGCCGGAACTAATTATTGATTACAGGGTAATTTCGAAAGCACGAAAGCAGCAAACTTTTCAATTAATGCTGAAATTGAGTAAATAATAACGGTACATGATTTAATTGTCCGAAATTACATAGAAACAGTTGACAACAATTAAACTCTTACCAACGCTTGTTCTTCTTGTCAACTTAGTTGCCTGGATATTTTCATAGCACTTGCAAAGCATGAATAAATACCTACCACCCGAAATATCCGTTTCCCAATTTGAAATTCTCGGCGCATTAGTTTACTTTGTGAGCATTCCAATTATTTAATTGGTTTTGCTTGTATCCTCCCAAGAGCCGCATGAATATTTTATAACGCTCGACCAACAAGGCAAAGCATAAGTCAGCCAGCTAAGTAGTCGGCAAACTAAACGAACAAACACAAGCACAGAAAATGGGAAAAAACAACAAAAGCAAAAACCAAACAAAGAAAAGTGTCAACAACGGCGCGGTCGGCAGCAATCAGCGCCAATTCACTGTAATCGACTTTAGTCGAGTGTGAGTGAAAGCAAAAATGAAACGCCCAACACTACAGTGCACCACAGCGACATGGCGTAAACGTTGACTTGCCACGTTATGTGGCGTGAGTGAAAACAAGCAAAAAAAAAAAACAAAATACGAAAATGCCTATTAATGCATGTGTGTGTGTGAGAATTTAAAAGTTGTATAAATGTTGGATTGCATTGGCGATTGATTCTGCCGATGCATAAGTCTACAATGAAGGCCATTACTGTCGCGTGTTCAGCACCGCCCATTCAATTTGCCGTGACTCCATCGACGTGTTAACACTTGTTGCAAATCGCTGGAAAATGCATTGAATGGGAGTGAATTTGAATGGCATAAAATTAATTAAATTGCGCATATTCGCGCATGTAAAAAACTTCAAAGAGAAAGTTTAATGCGCACGGAAGGAAGTGCAGTATCAATAAACTGTGATCGCTTCCATTTATTTCATTTATCATCGGTTGTGCCTGTTATGCCGTTGCTGGGGGAATTAAATTTCGAAGAATTCGCAAAAGCTTTGTGATATTCAAATGAAATAAAGTAATTGATCCTTCGTGGAATGCTTTGCAGAATATGCTCTTTATGCAACTTTAACCTTTATATCGATAGCAATGTTCGAAGAAGACCAATAATGCAGAAGATTGATGCAAAAATGAGAGCTAACTTAGCTTGAGGTTCAAAAATATTGAAACAGCAGAAGAAACAATTTGGCGGTCTGCAGGTAACCACTTGCTAAACGCAATCTGGTGCATTTTTAATTCTCGATTTAAATTCTAGTTTTTTTACGAGATTAGTACACTGACATTAAAATGTATTAAGAGCAAGGAAATACCAATCCCATTATCCTTAATAAACTCATAAGCACGCTCGCTGCGTAAAAATTTTAAACGAGTATAGACGATTTATGGCACGAAAGCAGCAGCTTGTTTGTGGTTGAACTTTGAGCGCCATCACAGCAAAACTTTTCAAAGCCTCTTTGTAAACAGAAATCCAGTTATATGCGGTTTAAAGCGCACAACGCGAATAACACGAAGCAAAGCGTGCGTATTCCTTGAGCAAAGTTTTAATTTATTTACACACATACACACACACACTTTCATGCCACATATCAAAAATATCAGGTGGGCTGAAAAGTACGCAGGCTAACAAAGAAAAACTTTTTTTTTTATTTTTTTTGTTTTTGACAAAATTTGATAATATTATTCAATGTAGGTATCTTCGAGAACGATGCAATGATTTCAGTGGTCAAAAATACTATGGTTTCAATGCCATCTGTACAGTACATTTGCCTTAAGCTCCAAAATAAGCTTTACTGCGATTACATCTTCATTGTGGCTAAATTTCTTTCGAACGAGCATTCTTTGAAAATCTGAGAACAGAAAATAGTCGCTGAGGACCAGATTTGGAGAATATGGTGGACGTGGAAGAAATTCGAAGCCCAACTCATGAAATCTTGACATCATATTCCTCTTTCTTCTTGAGACCGTGTTTTCTTTTTCTTCAAATGTAGCCATTTTTTCGCGATTTCTTTCTTCTAATGGTTTCGGTTAGTGGGCTTTTTCTTTAAAGATAGTTTATGAATATCTTACTACGAGCATCCCGCAATACTGATGCTGGCACCGACTTAGAGTCGGTCCATTACGTACTCGGCTGACTATCAATTGGACTCCTTCAAACCCTATTCAGAATCATCGGCACCTACTTTGCACAGAGCTCTCGCACTGCTAAATATGCATTCACATTATATTCAACACGTTTCCCTTGATGTCTTCAGAGTCTCAGAAAAGCCGAATAACTTTGCTTTATGGGCAACTGAAATTATTTTTGGGAATTTTTCAATGTTTTCTGTAGGTAACAGCCTCTTTCGGCCGTCAACTGCCTTCATCATCCTCCGTGCTCATGTCGTCCTGATCAAACTTAGCAAACCACCTCTTAACGGTTGATTTCCGTGACATAGCGTCCAAATAACAACAAATGCGAGAGTATAAAAATAGTAAAAGGAGACGAATAGAAAAATACTCGGACTTAGCACGCATAATTGATGGCAATCTATTTGCTTTTAACGCGTATTGAGTATCCAAAAGTACAATTTAATTATTGAAAAAAAAAAAACTGCATTTAAATAAGCCATAATATTAATGGAACAACTACCTCGCAATTAAAACAGGTCTGAAAAACTTAGAAAGTGGCTAACTAAATATTTCGCAGAAGTATCGGCAAAAGTTTTGATAAGTTCACAAACACTCACTTTATTTTCGCGTTTCTCTCAACATTTCTTGGAGTATGTAATTTAGAAGCATATTTAGGAAAGAGGCGGTCGGCAGAACAACTTCGAAATTATGGCATTTATTAATGCCTGATTTATGCATAAGCGCAAAGCGCATTAAAAATAATATTATTTGCAAGACAGAGTATACATAAAGCTTCAATAATAATGTTATATTCAATAAATATGTTTTATTCAAATATATATAGAGTAGATTACTCATACGCCACGGGCGACACATGAAAATCGTTGATAGGTGATATAAAAGGAGTCGCAGTGTAAAAGTGATTAGTGGTATTACAAATGCAGCCTTTAAAGTTCTGTATTAGATGCACATACGAACAGATTTTCGACTATGCTTTGGTGGGAAACTAAAAATAATCTACCTCTATTAACTACATATTTTTATGTTTATAATTCCTCCAACAAATTAATTCGTTTTTATATAATTAAACCACAATTGTAAGTACTCTTCACTAAGTAAATTAATTAAGAGGAAAGTTGCTGAGGGATCTGTTAGTATTTTATTGAATAAAACATAATACTAATTGATATTATCAAAATTCATAGTGATAACATTCAGACTTCATAGCAAAAACAAAGCCCAAAGTACTGATTTAATCACATCAATGGCTTTCAAAAGATTTTTCATCAGCATATGCTCCTTTACAACCAGCCCATTATTATTAAAAAGTTGTACTAAGTTCAAGACGAGCAATAAAAAAATAAAAGGCCAAATGCCTCCAGAATCCGGTGCAGTGAGTTGTGAATATCGCTGAAAGCGACCACAACGACGCTCAAACTTCGACAGCTTTTCATTGATGACCGCACCCAGCCGCCACCTGCAGCCGTTATCCATTAGCGCATTGCCCTTTCATCAGCTTTTTAATTCCATTTTTTTACTTTAACCCATTTGGTGTCTGAGATTCACTGACATTCTGGTCTCAATTAGCGGATCAAGCAGAAGCAAGCAGTTTCAAAGGCCGCTTGTATTTTCCACAGCATAGGAAATAGGCTTCATTAAACATTTAACGAAGCACACGATAACCATAGTAACCGGAAAAAGGCATGCAAATCGCAAAGATTAAAATCTAAATCAAAAGAACGGCTGTTTGAAGTTAAATTATGTATTTTTTAAACAGCAATTAATTGTCACAACAAAGAAAATATCAAGTTCGGCTAAATTACACCTTACATTTTTCGGCTGAAGGAATGCAGCAAATAAAGGTAAGGTCAGTAAATGTAGAAAAACATGAAAACAAACACACAAAACTGAAATGAGTGCAACGTGATAAAAAGGAGGGAACTTTTCTCTTATTGCATTCTACGTTCAATAGTGAAAATTTTTGCTCAAAATAAATACGTTGACACAAAAGCATTCCTCTACTGAACATTTCAGATATAGGAGGGTATTTTCAGAGCAACATTCCAAATTTTTTTCTTTTGTATGAATGCGTCTATTTTATCCGTGCATTCACCCACGCAAATTTTCAGTGCATTTCGTCATACAAGTGCCACATTTTTGTGCGAAGCAGCGCTTTTACAGCTAAGAGCAATATTGAGTACCTTTGAATTATTGAATCTGATTGAAATATCCAAATTGAAAAAGCTTCAAGGCTTCATTTCACTTCCTGCAAACATTAATTGCATTTATTGTACGCTTTGATTTCATTTATTTTTTGTGCCTACTGGGTGGCAACCCAATCAATGTGAAGCGTTGGAAAAATAAACACACATTTTTATAATCTTGGAACATGTTGCTACAGCAATAGTTTTGTCCATCTGACGGTTGTACGTATCACCCAAAACTTATCGACGTAGATATAGAATTCTATATATATAGTATATAAATGATTAGAATGACGAAACGAGTTGAAGTCAGGGTGACTGTCCGTCTATACGTACAAGCTGTAACTTGAGTACAAATTGAGATATCTTGATGGAACTTGGTATGCGCCTTCCTTGGAATAAAAAAGAACATGTTCGTAGATAGGCGTAAACGGACCACTGCCACGCTCACAAAACACCATTAACCAAAAACCTACAAAATACCATAACTAAGCACTAAGATAGCAAAGGGAAGAGTGTGAAAGTGAAGGAAATGGTACTATAAGCCCACTACTCCCCTTGTATGCCACCTTATGACAAAAAATTGTCCAAGTCCAACAAAAACTGTTGAAGCCCCTAGATACCAAATATTTGGACCCTAGTACCTTTACTAACTTTTTACCGAAAATATTGCTCAATGTGTGAAATTCAGAAGAATCCTTTCCTGATAGTTGTATGTGTGTGTGCTGCAAATGGGTTGAATGGGGTCAATACTTCCCTGAACTTGCAATTTTCTTATAATAGTGCAGATTTGTGCTTAGAATGAATAAAATTCGGTAAAAACTCGCCTTAGACTCCGTATAACTAACAAACCTTATATATCTGAAGATTCTTCCTGGCTTTGGTTCTGGGAAGTTGCAAGAGTATGAAGACTCGGTTTTTGTCAAAGTTAATAACTCTTCAAGAACAAATAAACCTTTAATTTTTTTCAAATTTCTAGAACCCTGCAGCAAAATTCCTGATTTTTAAACATGAAAAGAATTTTTTTTTATTTTTTTACAAATTGTCAAGGATCTATCGTTCAGGAATTAAAAAACAAATGTTTCCTCGAATTTTTTCATTAAAAGCACTTTCATAACAATGGAAAAAATACATTACTTTACCTTGCTGAATAAAAGCCAATCAAAGTGAAATGCGTTAAATAAAATGCATAAATGCAGTATTAAGCAGTATCAACGGCAAAATAATGAGAAATGATAATCGGCTACGTATGTGTCAGACATAAGCTTTAAATTGAATCTTAAAGTTTTTTGATGCTATGCCTCTTCGCTTTTTGAAACAAATGAATTCATTCGCTGTTGCCACTGACAACTTCCGCAAGTAAGTTTTGCACACAAAACATTCAACTCTACAGGCGCACGCTTTGCTGACAGCCTTCTAGGGAGCGAACGGCGCTCATGAAGCACATGTGAATATGCGTCTGTATGTATGTTTACTTGGGTGTCTTTGTATGCGTGAGTGGAAATTTGATTGACACAAAACGTAGAAGAAGGCCAGTGAGTGGGTTTGCTCAAAGAGTCATGTGCAACGTTAAGTGTTTAAACGGAACTAAGGTGGTGCTAACCTATAAGGATTTTCAAAAATGATTTACTTTTGGATAAAATTATAACTTCAATCAATATTATTGCTTCATCAATTCTTCATGATAAATTCTGATGTGAAGAAAAAGAATATTTATTATAATATTGAATGTCTCATTTGTAAGTTTGCACAATACCGCTTTAAGGATCTTAGTTATCTGCGTCAAGCCTTTTAAATATCTTTCCACAAACAATCTATTCAAATACGGAACAAAAATCGCATTTCCTTACTAGTGCCGTGTCATACCACTCTACTGCTCAATGTTCACTAGTTTGGTGTATATACACTTGTTCATCACTGCGCATGTTTTTATCATTTAGTTGCACTATCGCATACTTTCATGTGAAAGTCAACATTGGCACAGATTTGTTGGTTAAACTTCGCTGACGTCAATCAGCAGAAATATTCCGGAAATTCTATTTAGCTTCGCCATAGACAAAAAGGACAAATCCTTTAAACTGAGGAAATTACATTGAAGTACAAGTTTGTCCCTGTGTGTCATGCAACTCATTGTATCATTGTAAGTTCGCACGAAAGTTATACTGTTCCAGTAGTTATGAAGGCGCATGCGCGTTGGTTGTTTGCGAGTGGTTGTGGTGAAAAAATAAAATTTTTCTTCCACTTTACTTTCGTAGACACCGCTTGCGCGACTATAGCCAAGTTAACAAGAGCGACAGTCGTTTGTTCTTTTCTTCTTCCTTTCCTTCTCCACCGCGTAGCCGCTGTCTTTTAATGCGCTGAACTATGTCAATATCGTCGTATGTCGCATCCTGCTCATCATTCCATCGAATGCGATATTGCGATGCGTGGCCAATGCGCAAAGGACTATAAATCTTTCGCAGAACCTTTCTCTCGAAAACTCGTGACGTCGACTCATCGGTTATTGTCATCGTCCAAGCCTCTGCACTATATAGCAGGTCGGGAATTATGAGCGACTTATAGACTTTGGCTTTTGTTCGTCGAGAGAAGAGTTTACTTTTCAATTTCCTACTCAGTCCGAAGTAGCACCTGTTGGCAAGAGTAATCCTGCGTTGGATTTCCAGGCTGACATTGTTGGTAGTGTTAATGCTGGTTCCTAAATTGACGAAATTATCAACAACTTCGAAGGAATATCTATCAACAGTGTCGTGAGAGCCAAGTCGCGAGTGCGACGAATGTTTGTTTGATGACAGGAGATATTTCGTCTTGCCCTCATTCACTGCCAGACCCATTTGCGTTGCTTCCTTGTTCAGTCTGGAGAAAGCAGAACTAACGGCGCGGGTGTTGAGGCCGATGATATCAATATCAGCATACGCCAGCAGCTTTACACTCTTATAAAAGATTGTACCTGCTCGATTAAGTTCTGCAGCTGGAATAATTTTCTCCAGCAGCAGATTGAAGAAGTCGCACGATAGGGAATCGCCTTGTCTGAAACCTCGTTTGGTATCGAACGACTCGAAAAGGGTCCTTCCAGATCCTGACGGAGCTTTTAGTGCTGCTCAACTTCAGTTTACACAGGCGTATTAGTTTTGCGGGGATACCAAATTCAGACATCGCGGCATTGACGCAGCTCCTTTTCGTGCTGTTGAAAGTGGCTTTGAAATCGACGAATAGGTGGTGCGTGTCGATTCTCCTTTCACTGGTCTTTTCCAAAATTTGGCGCATGGTGAATATCTGGTCGGTTGTTGATTTGCCAGGTCTAAAGCCACACTGATAAGGTCCAATCAGTTTGTTGACGGTGGGCTTTAATCTTTCACACAATACGCTCGGTAGAACCTTATACGCGATGTTGAGAGGGCTTATCCCACGGTAGTTGGCGCAGATTGTGGGGTCTCCCTTTTTCTGTATTAAGCAGAGCACACTTAAATTCCAATTGTTGGGCAAGCTTTCGTCCCACCATATTCTACATAGAAGCTGATGCATGGTCCTTATCATCCGCCATGCTTGAATAACTCGGCCGACCATCCATCGGCTTCCGCCGCTTTGTTGTTCTTCAGACGGTTAATTGCTATTCGAACTTCTCCATGGTCGGGCAATGGAACGTCTGCTCCATCGTCATCGATTGGGGAATCGGGTTCACCTTCTCCTGACCTTATACTTTCACCGCCATTCAGCAGGCTGGAGAAGAGTTTAGAATTTTCGAGCACGATGCTTGTCGGCCAGCTTGTCAAGCTCCTCATACTCACGCATTTCGGCCTCTCTCTTTTTCTGTCTGAAAAAATACTCATAGGTTAGTAAAATCTGTTGTAAAAGTTGAATAGTTGAATAGGTGGTTTTTCCGTTTTCTAGAAAACCAGCCCGTACTTCAGAAACTTTTCAACCATATTCAGTTCAAGTTTTCAACCGATCGAGAAATGATGCTACAGCAGCAGAAGCTAATTGTATTTTATTACAATGAAGCTGCTTCGAAAACATTCATACGAGTTGTAAAATTCTGTATAATAGGATCTTTTAGATATGAATAGTTTAGATAATATTTCAAACATATATGACTCTTTCCATTTTTGGTTGACGCTATAATGTTCTTCCTTGAACCCAAAGTCTTTAGAAACAAGCTGCTTCAAACAGCGCTAAGTCAAACTTTAAAATATACTGTCATATTAATTATTTTACAGCTATTTTACAGTGGTACAAACATAGTAGCATATTAACCTTCACTGCATTATTGCTTTTCACTTACTCGTACTAGAAAATATATTTTTTCTCCCAGAAATCATTAGTATATTAAAAATTCACAAAAAAAATTTTTGCTTGCCAAAACAGCTCCTTTAAATTCTTAGCCAAAGCATTACACAATCCAAATTTTTTTTACTTACTTGAAATCCAAACCATATCAGTAGGAATGTTCTATGAGCTATCAGAAAGCAATATTGTGCACGTGTTTCTATGACGTGTGTACATGTTGTCGGTGGTCACCTCCACCTACATAGTTTGGCATATTATTACGAAACCTGCAGCGACTTTACCTTTGACCCCAAAGTTTACTTCAAAAGCAAAGCAATTTAAATTGTGTTGCATGCTGTGCTACTACACAATTGTATGTGTGTTAAGTGTTATGTCAATGCAAAGCAGCCAACAATGTTGCAGGCGCGACCTGTTACAACTCCCCATTGAACTTGAGGTTACATGCAACTCTGACATCAAGGTGCAGTGACGTGGCGTGAAACATAAATCTCTATATTACTCTAAGTATACAGTTACACAAACGGCTTGTGCCACTACTGCGTTCATGTACATGGCGTGTGGATTGACGCAAGCCACTGAGCAGATCTTATGTTTTATGCATATAGTACGATTATGAGAAAGTATGATAGCTGCTGCTGTTGTTAGCTTCGCACTCTGCTAACGGCTGACGTTGGCCTTTCACTGACGTTGATGGAGCTGCAATTGCATAAAATCGTCCTTCAATTTAACAAACCGCCTTTGCTGCCAATATATCGGGGATATTAAATAACATTATTATATTGTTATTATTGATCACTTTGCTGATGCACACTTTGTTCGGAAACACACAGCGTTGGCGTCATGCAGCAAGCGCAATATATTGCATAAAGCATAAAGCTGACGTACTAATTACTCTAGTTACCAGCATAACATTAATTAGACATTTGCACAGAGGTTATGTGTAGCTCTTATAAGCTAGTGTTCGAAGTATACAAAACCTTCAAGTAACTTGTTTATGTGCATTACTAGAGCCCTTGATAAGTTATAGACTTAACTCATAACCTAGAGAAAAATCTTAAATTTTCACCACAATTTGCCGCTAATAGTACTTAGGTAGACAGTACTACATTTCTGAGTGTAGTAAATCAGAAACAGGAAGGAAACAAGAAAGTTTCAGTTTAAGGTAGTATTTCAGGTCTTCTCGCTATGATAGCACTATTTTGTTATTATCAACTTAACTTGGAGAAAGACTTGGAAACTAAGTACCAGCTTAGAGTAGATCACATATTTGTGATGGTTTTAGAATGTCAACGAAATCTTTGCCACGTACTGTTTTTTTTATGCAAACATTTTATGGAGTTCAGATAATTACTACAACAAGCTAATGTTTCACCTAATTACTAAAAACACTGTGACATAATTATGCTCTCTATGTCCTCTATATATGCATTTGGTACACAAATATATCACTTGAACAGTTATTGGAGTCAATCAATCATTGTTTAGCAAATGACTGCACATGACTGCCACTTAATGAAATTTATGGCTTAATGCCGATGCCTATGTGCCGAAAGCTAATTCAGTCAAATTATACTCGCATGGAAGTAGGTAAAATGTTTGACACTGAAGCCTTCCGGCATACGGCTTATTGAGTTTGTGCGTGAATGCCATTGCTGCTATTACTCCGATACGCAATATGGTCAGCTGAAATTGGAATTATGTAATAAACACTCGAAGGACAAAACTGAGTTAATTGCCAACAAAGGTAGCTTTAATTATGCTAGTCAATGACAATAAGCTAATGCTGTAATGCAGGCAGTTTGTGTTTACCTGTGGAGTAAATTGGTGGGATGTGATAGATACCGTGAAAATAGGTGACAGTAATTGAAAATAATGCTGTGAAAAAGAGTATGTGCCAATATTACTAATAGAAGAGTCTTAGGTGCTATGTGAAGACGAAGAAAAGTGATTTCCGAAAATAAGATCCCTTCTCATCTCATATATAACCGCTAGTAACGGATTATTCAAGAAGATTAGAAATTTAATTAGAAACTCAAAACAGTCTTAGAAACCATTCATATGTTCATGCTGTGATCTACAAAATTAAGTTCTGGTGTTTTTGTAATTCCTGAAAGCACATAGGCCAAAATCTTCAACTCACTTCTGTGTCGTCTAGGAAAATGCAGAAACAACCGAGAGTTTTGGTCAGTATGTTCTGAGAATCAATATATTTAAAGATAAGAATGAATTCAAACAAATCTGATATAAATATATGTACTCTTCTACTATGAGCCACTTATTTTTACACTATAGTAAAAAAATAATCCTTTTCCATTAACATAGAGTAGAATATAATTGTCGCACAATCTTCTTCTTCAGGTAATCACCGCCACACGTTCACTTGTGCTTTGTGCCGAATCTCGCCGCGAAATGGAAGACTGGCTTAGCTCGCTGAAATCCGCCTCAATACCGGCGCGAGCGCGTGGCGATAGCTTCTTCATTGAGCAACATGATTTATTCTCCAATCATCATCACTGGTATGCGACCTCCCACGCCCGTCCCACCTTCTGCAATGTATGCCGCGATGTACTCTCCGGCGTTACCTCGCATGGCCTCTCTTGTGAGGTGTGCAAATGCAAAGTACATAAACGTTGCGCTGCCAAAGCCATTGCCAATTGTAAATGGACGACATTGGCTACCGTCGGCAAGGATATCATTGAGGATCGCGACGGAAGTATTATTATGCCACATCAATGGATGGAGGGTAATTTACCGGTCTCATCGACCTGCTCGGTTTGTAAGAAGACTTGCGGTTCGGTTTTGCGTTTGCAAGATTGGCGTTGTTTATGGTGTCGCGAAACGGTACATGTTGCTTGCCGACCACAAATTGCAGTCGCTTGTCCACTAGGACCGGCCAAGCTGTCAGTTGTGCCGCCTACCTGTGTGCATTCCATTGGCAATGATGACTCCTGGGATGTGGAGAGTCCGAAGGGTAACTTTTCGCCACTGTTGGTTTTCGTCAATTCAAAATCAGGTGACAATCAGGGAGTGAAGTTCTTGCGACGCTTCAAGCAGTTATTAAACCCAGCTCAAGTTTTCGATCTCATATCCACCGGTCCCAGTTTGGGTTTGCGGCTCTTCAGACGTTTCGAAATGTTTCGAATATTAGTTTGCTCCGGTGACGGCTCTGTGGGCTGGGTGCTCAGCGAGATTGATCGGTTCAGTATGCATGTAAGTTTCTTTTAATAAGTAATATTTCCAACTTTTAAACAAATGTCTTTGAGAATTACAGTTGCATAATTTATTAGCCGTCTAACGTTTTCCCGCTTATCTCCCAACCCGAAACTATTATAAAAGAATACCTAACATGTTAAAATGAGTGTTACCCATCTCTTTTCTGCAGAAACAATGTCAAGTAGCAGTACTGCCTCTTGGCACCGGTAACGATTTGGCGCGTGTTTTGGGCTGGGGCTCATCCTGTGATGATGACGCACATCTGCCGCAAATACTCGAACGTTACGAATCTGCTAGTACCAAAATGTTGGATCGTTGGAGCATAATGGTCTTCGAAAAGGCTGTCGCCGTGCAACCGAAGACGCCGAAAATGTCATTGTCGAGCGCACAAGAAGCACTACTTACCGGCATGGTAACATCGGCTAATTTAAATTTGCGCAACATTGTCGAGACCGATGATTCGCAGACGCTTATTACTGCCACCAAAACTCTCTGCGAAACGCTCGACGAACTGATGGTTCAGATCTCTGAAAGTCGTAAGGATGACGAACAATTACTGGTTAAATGCGACATACTGCGTGAGAAGTTAGCCATGTTATTGGAAGCTTTGCGCGAAGAAGAGACCGGTGCACATGCCGGCGATGATCTCTTAACGACAATCAGTAGCATTATATCAAAGAGTGCTGCCGCCTCTCCAACTGCTTCCACAACGCCCTCGACATCAGCTTCACTGCTGTAAGTTGCCAAGATCAAAATGTTATATGTTAAAAGATATCATACTTTCTTTTTACAGTAATCCAAACATATCAATCGAGAAAGACGAGAAGGACCAATTTAACACGAATGAGCGACGCAATAGTCGCTCCTTACAGTCTACAGAGCGCGAGTCACTACAATGTCGGGCCAACAGTGTTAAACGTGCCATGTACAATGTCATCGAACACTCGGAACCAGGCCGACCCAAGCGCTATCAGCGCAAGCTATCCATAACGCCATTCGAAGCTTTAAAACTACCAACCAATGCATCGGGTGAATCTACTCCTTGCTCTTCACCATTACCAATTATACCACCAATAAATATAATATCGCCAACCATGGAAACCTCTCGCCTAACTTGCATATCGCCACTACCGGATACACGTCGGGACTCAGTCGACGAGAACTTCTTCAATGCGATTAGTATACCAGTGCCACGTCAATTCGCGGACAGTCGCCGCAGTTCAGGCGTGCCCGAAGTAATACAAGAGATAGAAGAAAATGGACAAGGAGGAAATAGTGAGATTGTCTATCGCGTCGGCAGATTGTCACTAAGTGGTGGTGCTAACATTGATGATTTCGGCAATCCATTACCCATAGTTGGTGAAAATACTGATGTGAACTCACCCTCCGAACGTAAAATCGACTTTCTTAGTGTGCCGATATTGACAAGCGATCAGATTGTAGATCCTCTTTCGGACTACCGTCCAATAGAGGTATTCGAACGCAACTACTATATGAGTCGTGAATTGGATAAGGAAAAGAAACTCAAGCAAAGTATGAGTGCCAATAGGGAGTGCAACTATGAAGATGGCAAGGAGGAGAAAACAATGCCCGAAAAGTCTAAGGCGTTACGTTTCGATGACGAAGTTTGTCAGTTGCAGGTACCCAACGTAGCCATACCCCCTAAAGCCCCAAATGTATACTCAAGCGAAACCATAACGATCATTGATACAGACGTAGCCACTGTACGTATCGTACGGTTAATGTTTTATAACAAAAAGACGATGTACTCGCAATAATCATTATTTAATTATTTACTTTTGTGGTTTAGGAATTATCCTCGTCGGATGAGTTACCAGGCGGCGAGGCTAGCGATGTGCTGTCAGCCATCGGTGATGAGGAGTGCAGCGTAGCCTCCGAAATATTTGACAGGCAACAAGAAGGTCAAGATCTCGACCGCCCACTGCAGTTAGGAGACATAATACAGGTACTTTGTAATTAATAATAAGTTATATGAAGACATGATTGTAACACATTAGAAATATTGACACGAAAGGAATAATTTCGAAAATTTGTCAACATTCTATTGACGCTTTATTTAAAAAGTTTTCCAACCAAAAATGTTGTACCAAATTTTTTTTTGTTTCAAAATCATCTAAAATATAGTATTAGAAAGGCTTGTTTTTCAATTAACAGATGTTGTAATAAAATATCAATTCAATTTTTATCTTAACTGCAGAACCTCGATGCAAACTCTTTCACACACATCGACTCGCCAGAAACGAGCGATGAAACGGAAGTCGTGCCAGGCGAATCGTTTATGGATGATATTAGTTCGGTACTGGGCCATGACATAGCATGCGCCTTGCAGGACAATACCATCACCGACGATACACCAACCCTTTGCTCGGACAATCAACCGCCGCCACTAAAATCTATACGCAAGAAATCGCTCAGCATGGGTGGACAGCGCAGCATACGACGGAACTCATCACCGCCACGGCACGCACAATTGGCACGCATGGACAGCGATGAGAATCCGCAACAATTCGGTTTTGAGAATATCGTTTTCGAAATCGACAATCGCTGCGATGATCAGAAGATTCGTGAGCCGCCAAGGTACTGCAGTTTGGCACAGTTTGTCGAGGGTAATGACATAGCGCGCCAAAGCTTCAAGGTGAGTTTGTTTTCGCACTTTGCCACAACATACATACATATGTATGTCTGTGTTTAGCGTACGCAAAGTTGACGGCTTATATTAGAAAGTTAGGTGCAAGTGCACTCGTACGTTGTTGTTGTTGTTGTTGATGTTGACGGTGTATGTGTATAAATGCTAAAACTACAACTTTGCTGCTCTTTCGTTTTTTCATATTTATTTTAATGCTGCCTTTTCATAAACTACATCTGTATATACATATATATATGTATATGTATGCATTTGTATACATATGTACTTGTGCTTTGTCCGCAAAAACCAACCTAACACCCGTCCCATATTCACTACAACTACATATGTATGATGAATTGCTTGCATTTCTCGTGATAACGACCACCTTCGTACGCCAAACATCTCCCACGGATTATCCGGCAAATTCATTCGAAACGTATGCGCACTCATTAACCGCTCTTTTAATTTGGCCATACGTTTGGATAATAAACCTTGACTCCTCAAAGCGCCCGAAAAAGCGTTCGTCCCTACGCAAACCTAAATCCGCCATACTTATCTCACAACAACAACTCTCCATTGATGCATCTACGACAACAACTTCCGCAACACATGCGAACGGCCAACAGACTGAAGATGAATTGACCACAAAAATGGCTATTAAGATTGAGGTATGCGACATCGAGACCTATGCACACATGGATAGTGGGGACAACTTGGAAGCGCCGTCAATGCCTTATGCCCAAAACCAGCCGAATGTAGCCACAATGCCCCACAGCACAATGAACAACCAATCAACAATAACAACAGCAACAACGCTTGGCTCAGCATTGAGCACATCGCCGAAAAAATCCGGACACGGACAAGATGTAAAGCGCATTACTTTTGATGAGTCGTGTAAGAAAGAATCCTTTGATGATGTAAATCCAAACTATCCGCAGATAAGTGTAGTTGTGCGCCCACCAACCCCATTACGTGGAGACGCTATCAAACCGATGAATGCTGCGTCGGCAGCCAGCCTACTGTCGGCCCGTATGCTGCCGATGGAGTTGAGGCGGCACTCAAGTCATGCAACAACCAGCCTAGCGGTGCGCGAGCATGCCGAGAAGGATCGTCGACATTCGGGCTTCAATCCAAATTTGTTAAGTTTAGATCCAGAGCATACGAAATTCTTAAGCTCGTCACCGGCAGCAAGTCGACGCATCAGCTGTGGCAGTCTCTTCAAGGTAAGTTCTGTTAGCGTATATTCTCTTCTGTGCATATGATTACACATAAATGGAGAGGGAGAGGGAGAGTGAAAGAGGAAAGAGAGGGAGAGAATGACATAAAACAGGAAACTACAGGGGAAGTTTTATGTCGAAGGTCAGTGCAGTAGTTAGCAAGTTTTACATATGTATGTATTTTATATGAATTATCTAATAATATTAGCCTTATTTTGTTAGGCTTTGCTTAGGTTTACACACAATTTTACAAATGATTTCTCTTAATTTACATATATTTCATCAAAATCTACGAAAACAAAAATTGAAAAAAATACAATTTTTAGCGAAAAGAATTGGTATGTATTTCAAAATTTCTTATAATATTTTAAATATACATACATACTTACATGCATACATACATATGTATTTGGAAACGCATACGCTGAAATTCTCTGTCAAAACGCTGCTTAAGTCCCAAATCTTAAGTTTTTCCCATTAATGTAATCACACAAAAACACAGTTATTCTACTTCTACACAACAACAATTTTATTTACACACACAAGTTTCTTCAAAATATAAACACCATAATCTTAACTCTCATCATCACATTAACCTTTAATTTTAAATATATATTCGTACATACATACATATGTGGTTATAGAAGAAGCATTCGAAGAAATGCCTCTCAGAGCGCGCTTACGGATTGTTGGGTTTGCGTTTCTTTGTGGTCGCCGAGCCGGATATACGTTTGGCCACTTTGGCTCTGATAAGACCACTTATACCGTTGGTAAGCATTCCAAACTCAACCTGCTAATAAATCCTTAACGACCAGTTTACATCCCCATCAATCCAAATGCTTATGGAACCCTGTTTGGAAGTGTGAATTTCCTGTTTTTGTGTCGACTGTTGCTGTGAAATTGTGCTCCTCTTATTTTATGGTGGAACCCGTGAGATTTAAAAATATTTTTTAATGTTATCGAATATTCATGTGTTCGGGTAATTAGGAGTGATTAAACAATACATAAGGAACTCTAAATCCAGATCAAGAGCAACGCAATGAAGCATCAGTGATTTAGCAAATTCCCAAACCAATTTTGTCTAATGTTTTGAAGTTTTTCGAAACTTTGTATACTGTCCAAACAATTTTGTCTTACACTGATTGCTTATTCAAGTTTTAAAACTCATAATAAAAACAATTCTTTTAAATTTTTATTTACCCCGTTTATATTAGGACATTTCATATTGGGTAGCCGAAAAAGTCTTTTCGAATTTCTAATCAAACTTTAACTTATTTTTTTTATATCTATACTAATAGATAAATAAACAAATATGGACCATTTTGGTCTTCCAACACTATACGGTATGACACTATGTGATTGGTAGCACTAGAGTTATACGACTACATCGACATCTATTGACAAAATACGAAAAGACTTTTTCGACTTTTCAATACCCACTGTTCGTTCTCCAGAGCTAATTTCAAATAACAATTGAATGCTTGGATTTGGTCATAGTCATTCTTTTCATTTTATCATGGCCGCTGACACTTTCGTATATTGACGATATTGACTAACTTCGATTTGATGCCGAAAGTTCCGAAAATATCACTCGGGTAGTAAGACCATTTCGTATAGATTTTGGTATCTTAATAAGAACTCGACTCATAGAGAAAACTCGAGCAATCATTTTGATGGATTGCGCATATTTACAAATTCTTACAGAGTCTCGCTCCAACTTGAATTTTTGTAAAGAGCTTATCGTGTTCGAGTCGGTAAAATTCCTTTAAATCATTGTGCCGACCAGTCATATACGGCAATACCTTCATATATTGTTATTTAACAAGGGAGTGTTACGTAAATATGCCCAGTTAAGATCCTCGAGATGATAATACTTTAAGCAAAGTCGATAAACCTCTTTTTCCAACTGTTTAGCTTGTATATTATTTTTTGATTTAACAACATCTTTCTAACACTGAGTCAAGAAAAGTCAGAAAAAATGTTAATAAATGTGCTATAACAACGAGCCCTCTCATAAAAACGCAACGACCTGTGAAAGAAGGAACCAACGCTGCTAACGAATTAAAAATTTATAATTTTTCTAATTCAATTAAATATTTTATTGTGTTACAGTTATTTTACTAGTTTGCCAAATGAGTTTGTAGTTGCTTTGTAAATTCGTTTCTATAACCTCCACTTAAACCCTAAGTGCTCTGCAAAACTGTCCTAAAATTAACTATTTACATTCTTCCACAGCTTATTGTCTAGTCTACGCTCAACTTTCTTCGTTCGTTTATCCTTCGAAATATCATTATTTCCGCTGACATTGCTTCTCTCTGTACATAAAATATTGTGTTTGTTTTCGTTTAAGAATTAATTTCCACACTTCGTTTACTTTTAGTTAGAACAACATAACTAAACTATATACAATTTGTCCACTCTACCACACACTTACTGAACTTTCAAGCATTCTCCTTCACTTACTAGTAGTTAGTGCAATACTATCTGATACTTTCCACACTACTTAACGGTTTTTCCTGCTAACGCCACTGAGATTACATATATATACTCTCTTTGCAGCCAAATGAGGCGTTACCAAATCTGCAGACACTTAAAGGCTCCAAGTCCAGTCTTTTTATGGGTTCGGCACTGTTTGGATTCGATCATTTCGGCACTGGCAGTGGTGGCGGTAATCCAGGTGGTGACAAAGAACGTGACGATAAGGGCAAAAAAGATAAGGAGCGTCTACTTGGCGCTGAAGATGGTGCTAGGAAAATGCCGATCATTAATCCACTTGTACGCCTACCAAATTGGCCAAGTGAGTACAACTAAGCAATCTATCCCTAATATATTATTAATTACATACTTACTTCTTACCATCTAGCGTTAGCGAACAGTTCCGGGTTCATTTCCAAATGCTTGCTAGCAAATGCTGATACGCTCTGCGCTGCTGTTAGTCCACTAATGGATCCCGATGAAACCCTGCTGGCAGGCTATCATGAGAAATGCGTTATGAACAATTACTTCGGTATTGGTATAGATGCCAAGATCTCGCTCGATTTTCATAACAAACGGGAAGAGCATCCCGAGAAGTGTCGCTCGCGTGCCAAAAACTATATGTGGTACGGTGTGTTGGGTTCGAAGCAGCTATTGCAGAAAACATGCAAAAACCTCGAGCAACGAGTGCAGTTGGAATGTGATGGGCAGCGTATACCGCTGCCATCCCTGCAGGGCATCGTCATATTGAATATACCCAGGTGAGTAACAACAAATATAATACTCTACTTATTGATAATCTGATCTATAAATATACAAATCATACTACAGCTTCATGGGTGGCACGAATTTCTGGGGCTCCAGCAAGAAGGATGATATCTTCCTTTTGCCCAGCTTTGACGATCGCATACTCGAAGTTGTCGCGGTGTTCGGTTCGGTGCAAATGGCCGCCTCGCGTCTCATAAACTTACAGCATCATCGCATAGCACAATGCCAGAGCGTACAAATAAATATTTTGGGCGACGAAGAAATACCCATACAAGTTGATGGCGAAGCTTGGCTACAACCACCCGGCATGATTCGTATACTGCACAAGAATCGTGTACAAATGCTTTGTCGTAATCGTCATTTGGAAATTTCACTGAAATCCTGGCAAGAAAAGCAGCGTCAACATAGCATATCCATACAGCGCGAACAATCATCGACTGCATCCGAGCATGCAATGTCTACGGACGAGGTGCTGTCCGAACGTGAATGCTATGTACTTTTGAACTTCATTGAGGCGGTCAGTTCGCTGGTAAAATGGGTGAAATTCCTTATAATTTCACATCCATCTTTGCAACACGATTTGTATGCTGTGGCTTGTCGTGCCGCTGAAGTACTCGAATCCATACATCCGGATGGCAAATTACTTGAGGGTCCCACACTACGCACCAAACTGGTGGAGGTTATCGAGTCGGCCCGTCAGTTGTACGAGGACTCCTGCAACTTATTACGCGATCGTGCACACAGCTTAATATTGAGAGAGGATCTCGAGTCTAAGTTGAGCGCGGCCTTGGCCAATATCGAAATGGAGCTGAAAAAATGTTCAGTACAGAAGAGTTTCGATGGGAAATTGCGCGCATACTTCAATGCTTTGGCGCCAAATGAAGAGGTAAGTCGATTGCTGTTTTTTAAAGCTGTGAAATGCTGAAATATAAGATCTACGTAGATGATATAATATTTGGCTAAACTTTAATGTGAACATTACTTATTCTTCCCATTTAGGGTGATGGCCGTCGCAAATCGCGCCACTTCTGGGTGCGTTTGCGCTCTGGTTCCACAGTGGGACAGACACAGCTGAAGCCACCACTAACGACAACACGCGAAGCTGCCAGCAATTGGAGCGTCGACGAAGTGGTCACTTGGCTAGAAACAATGCAGCTCTCCGAATATGTGGAGAGCTTCATGAAGAACGATATACGCGGCAAAGAGCTACTAACACTAGGCAGAAGAGATCTCAAAGATTTGGGTGTAGTTAAAGTGGGGCACGTCAAACGCATATTGCAAGCAATCAAGGATATGAACGAGAATTAAAAGGCGTGCGTTTGAGTGTAGTAACAAATTAGTGCTTGTGGTCTAACGGTATGGAATGAAATAAAAGCACACCTTGAAGGTGTTAGGGCGAAAAACAAAGGTATATGTGAACTTTTTGACGACGAGCAAAAATGCATAAAACAATCATCTAGTAATAAACTAAATAGACTATAAGGCAGATTGACAAGTAGAAAGCCGTTAATAAGTTACAGATACTTATTAAATGGGTTTTTTTTTTGTAATGGAGAAGTTCGCATGCTAATCAAATGCATTACTAAAGCAAAAATATAAAGTAATTTTAATTAAAATTTTTTTAAATAACTTAAATGTTGCCTAGAAACATATAAACGAAGTAGTCAAATGCAGTGGTAAATGTGCACCTTGAGTAATTACAATATTATAAATTAAAAAAAAAAAAATAACTCAATTAAATACAAAAACAAAAATATTTTACACTTATGAATGCGTTTGTGTAAAAGTTCAACTTATTTATTATAATTACTATAAACGAATTTAAATGTAGTTACAAAATGTATTATTGGTCAATGTACCTCAGGAGTTTTTTGGGTGCAACTATAAAATAAACAATTTTATGAAAAATTTAAGAAGATTTAAATTCACACACAAACCGAACACAGCAATGTAACAAACATTTCTTTACGCTTTTAAGATTTAGGTAGATAAAATTACAACTTCGAAATTTATCAAAGAAGCGAACCTTCGAGCAAAATTAAAAATTGAATTCTAAATTTATAAGCAATTTAAAGTCTAACTATCGTTAATATTTAACACTAATATCATTATAATTCTATAAATTGTAGCTCCACTCCCTTACCCGACATAACCCCCTACACACAAAACCCACTGCTGTATATATACAAATATTATGTGTTAAGCGTAAATTAATGTAATAAGTAAAAATTTTATAATTTTGTATTTCACAAAGCGTTTTAAATGTGTAACAAAATTTTTAGAAATCAGTAAATTACCGTAAAATCTCAATTACTCTGTAAGGCAAACGCAATTAGCTATCAGTTGTACTTCCCAACGACACATAGGAGAAGCCCACTATTTTTCTAGAACAGTTATTTGCAGTTATCTGAATTCTGCGTTACAAATAACTGCAAAAAAAATATTAAAATAATTGCTAGATTTCAATTAATTTAGTTGAAGCGGGACCAACACTTTACTAATAGAACAAGTGAGATGTAGAGGTTGAATTGACTAAAAAACGCTGTGGAATGGAAACCGCTATTTTTGTGTGTGACATTATTTCAACAACAAAGCAGGTTTAAAACAGTTTCTGAATAATAAATGGTTATCAAAGCCGGTTGACCAGCTCGCGCCGCAGTTATTCATTTCTTGCAGTTTCGTCAAAGGAAAAATACATATTTCATTTAAAAAAAGGTCCCTTTATAAAATTATGATTAAGTTGAGTTATGAACTTAGACTCAACTTCAAAGATTTTTTGGTATACAAGTACAACCTTGCATTATCTACGATTTACATGATTACATATAGTTTGAAGGTAAATTTAGCTGCATATTTAAGCACTTACATTAACGGTCAACTATAAATTAGCATAAACGTGTATACATTACATAAGTATGCAGAAGTCAACTAATATTAAGTCTTTGAGAAAAACCAAAACCCGACAGAAGTACTAAATATTTTATAATTATTAAATATAGACACATTTAATTTATAAGAAAATAAATAAAACATTTTTGAAATTTTTCCTCGTACGTCTCCTATTGGGGAAGATTTTGAAAATGCCTTAAGAGTAACTATAAATGGAAAACTTAAACAAAACGAAGTAAATTTAACTGTAAACAAACCTTTTGAGTATGTCTTATTTTTTCGCTGAGAAAAAAGTATGAGCCCAGATATACTCAAGATGTTTTAGAAAAAATTAAAATTCAATGTTGACATAAACACATTGTCTTAATTTACTAGTCAAACAAACTAAAGTTTTACAAAAAAAAAATTAATAATTTAAATGATACAATATTAATCTTCTTTTTCATTTTGTAACTGTAAAATATATTTTTGTACTATTTATGTCTTTGTACCATTTTAATTTATTTGATACTAATTTTTTTGGTTATTACTTAAGTCAGCGTATAAAAGTCGGTTGAAGAGCTTTTGTTACAAAAAATTTGTTAAGTTTGTGTTACAAAATTTCGTAGATATTTGTTAATTATTTGCTAATTTATTTGTTAATTTTTATATCATCTTTCGAAGTGTTAATTACTTACCATTGAAAAATGTGCTGTCACAAAACATGGAAATTCAAACGATTTACGCTTAAAACGAGGACATGAAACATTTTACTAAAAAAACATTTAGACAAAATTTGTATTGATACGTAAGCTCATTAAATTTAAGAATTAGAGTAAACAATGTAATCTTAAAAGATATTAAAACAAAAATTAGAAGTTGTAATTTCACAATTGATTTAATTGTAAACAATTTGATAAGAACTAAAAATGAAATTTAAAGACATTATTTAACAAGAAATGGCTTAAAATGAAACTCTAAAATTATACAAATCTAACTAATAAACATATTCCCCTTAATTATATGTACTTAAAATCAATACTCTAAATAATTCGACGTACTAAAGGAAAATTTAAGTTAGAAAACATTGTAAGTTGTGGCCGTAGGTTATTACCAATTTTTTATATAAGCCCAAAAGCACTATAAAGGGCAAATGGCGTTAGAACGCAATATTCCGTAGATGTTGACAAAGTTACGATAGATTAAGTATATGCGAATACAATTCACTGAATTTGAGGTTATAAATTCAGTTAAGCTTATTTCAATTCAACAAAGGAGTCAATTTTACTGCCGTTTATACTTTTCACAACTCATATCTCAGACACTAATAACCTATGCTTTGTAGTTTTTTCTTTCACATGCGTTTAAAACAAAACTTCATATTTCCGGATGCATCTTTGTTTACACTATCTACATTTTCCTATTAGAGTACATAGAGTTGCAAGTTATTTTTTATAAAAAGTAAGTTTTTCGAAAAGAGGACAATGTTGCAGCCTCAAAGACGTTACAGAGTCCACTTTTTTCTTTACAAAAATAGCAACTTTCTGACATTATCGAAAATTAAATACTCTTTTATTTAAAGTATTATAAATTGACGAAATTCTGCTAAAATCTAGTATTCCTTATATAATACTCCCAAAAATACTAAAATTGTTTCATAAAAATTCATTAACTGACATTGCAAACTGCAGTTGCAGTGTTGTTAATAGTAAACAGTCATGTTAAATGACCAGCTGTTAATCACAACTAAACGAGAGACAGTGAAAACAGTCATAGGAATGGTTTGCTTTAAGCCGCACGTTGCAAGCAAAATCATTTCAGCGAGTTTATTAATTTCGCAGACCTAATTTTTGAATAAAAGTTACGCTTTGAGAATTTCTGCAGCATAAAACGACTTCTGTAAACATTTTTGAAAATTTGTATTTAATATAAAAATTATGAAAAAAAACTCTGAAGTTATTGTTTTCTTTTTGATTATTTTTTTTTTTATCTTATTATTATTATTTTTTTTTGATTATGATTTATTGTTGCCATGATTTTTTTATAACATACCCGAAATGCATTAAACCACATATCAAGTAACATTCACATTATTGAATTTCCAATAATATAATTTTTCATGCGTCTATATTTGTTTATATTTCTATATAGTTACTATCACATTTATTAGGAAGACAAAATATGCTAACATTCCACTTAAATCCTGTGTTCGAAAAACCAAAAGTATTTGTTACACCTTTAAAGACTGCTAAATTCAGTAAAATCTGTGATATTTTTGCAGTCTCTATTTTTAAATTACACAAATAATTACACAAAATTTAGAGCGAGAAAAGTAAAGTAATAACAAATTCGCAGGTAATGAAGGCTGGAGCGATCATAAGCAAAGTGAATGAGCTAAAGCTTATTAGTGCTTTTAATTGCTACTAAAGTTGGCATCTAATAAGAAAAAGAGCAAAAGGAATTTGCCAGCTAATTTAATCAAATAAATGCAGAAAACGCATTTGTACTTTCATGCATTTACAATTATGTACGTATGTTGTTGTATTCTAAATGTGTTTCTCAAAAAATGCTCATATGTTTTCGATATCATAAAGAGGCACTCACATAAGCCTCTCCTCGCTATGAAACGATTTTGAGCGCCAACAATTATTTGTATACTTTCTGAAACCACATTTCTTTTGAAGTACAATCAACAAGAAAAAAATTAATAAAAATTAGTTATTAAGTAACAATAAAAATATAAATAAATAAACGAAAACTAAACGCAAAATCATCAAAGACTACATCTGAACTCTTACTCGCATTGTGGCTGGGGAGCAAGGAGCGATGTAACAGTATGAAAACGATATACGCTTACAACACATGTACTCGTATTTATATAAGATATGGTACATGCATTTGAACTGTCAGTTACTGTAGACTTAACTATGTTAAGGCATAGATGAATACGTATGTAGCTGTGTAATTAATAAATTGATACAATCTGATTGCTATTAGATAAGATGATCTAAAAGATACTTAGTTATGAAATTAGGATAACGAAACGAAAGGATTTTCACAAACACATACACACTCATTTACATGTTACTAATACATACACGATTGTGTAACTTTTCCAGTTACATATATATGTACGAGTATATGTATATTCGCAATCTATATGTTTGTTAATTAAATAAACGCAAAATTTAAAAATTTTTTAGCGAAAAAATCAAAGGAAAATTAAATAAAAGTTTAAATTTCTATAAATTAATTTTAATATAATTGTAAGTGTATAATTCTACCATTGAACTAAGTACCGCCATGCCAATATTTGAATAAACACATGTTTATATAATTGTTTAAATATATACATATGTATATGTATGTATATACATATATATATGTACATGTGCATACCAAAACAAAAAGTTTGTAACACATAGAAATTTATTTTGTAAATGTGCAACATGCAACAAAAAAGCTCACTAGTACCCATATACATACGTATTCCAACTCTTTTTATAACCCCAACTGTTTGGAACAAAACCAAAGCTTCAATAACAAAAATTTAATATTAAAGTAAAGAAATGTATACAATTTTAATACAACGATGATTGCAGCTACAAAATGTTTTGTATAAATTCTACAACACATCAAAATTTTTAAACTCTCCTCGCAAAATACCTTCAGTGTAATGCACACTTTCAAAACTTTATATTATTGTGCATTGAGCACAGCTGCTGTATTATTTTTCCACACTTTCCCGTTTTCTAGTGGTTTGAAAATCGGTCTAAATTAAGTCTCTTTCGAAATCTTTATTATTGAAATTAACATATTTTAACTGAAATGTTATGTTTTCCTTTATATGTAAAAATTTTCCGGTAACCAATAATTCCTGTTATTAATATGCATAATAACATTCCTGTACTTATAAAAACTAAACTGCACATTCACTGCACTTAAAAATTGCAGTGCTGTTAATAGTTAACAGTCATGTCAAAAATGTTGTAATATTCACGCATAGAGAATGCGCTTTTAACAGTGAGAACATAATGCACTCGTTGCATTACAGCTAGGCAATGCTGAACATTACATTGCCTTTCAATCATCAACACAGAGTATGTACTGTTTGCTTTGTTGCGATGGCCGAAGAAGTCATGTTTGTTTGTGACTTTTGCCTTCGCTGTTGTTCATGTTCACCACTTACATTACTGTAAGTGATATCAAATAATGTTAATGCAATAGGTCACTCGTTGCTTCGGCGATATCAAGTGCAATCAATAAAAGCCCGGTGTTGTCTAAAAGTGTTGTAAATTCACCATAACTGTAAAAAATATTATTTTAAAAGATATTCCTAGAAAAGTCAATAACGAAATATACAATCTATGACTATGTAATTGCAGTACCTAAGTTCACATGCTCTATAACTTATTCCTTACTACTATAAAGTCTGTAAATAAACTTAGTTTTCTTCCCACAGAGCATTTTTATTTCACTTATAATTTTGTGCTAATAAAACGGGCATACAAAAGCGTCGCAAACACTGAGGATTTCAATAACACTTAACAGCAACAGCAGCTATGTTAAATTGCACATAATATTACTATGCTATATGTTAGGAACACTAAACAAATATATACATACTAACACAGCGTAAACACAATAAGCCTAAACGAATATTCAACTACTGCTGAGATGTGTTATTGAACAAACAAACAGTAATGATTTTCAATAAAGTTTAAACCTCAACTGCAGAAATTTGGTTTTATTAAAAGCTTGTTTGCCTAGGAACAAGATTGAAGAAGACGTTTAACGTTGGTTTAGTAGTTTACAGATATATTAAAATTCTTAAATTATATAATTTTAAATATGCATCAAAGGTTGTAAAGCTTTGAATAATTTTTCTATTGTCGACGGTTATGGGATTCTGGAATCTAAGATTCCGTTAGAAACACTTCACGGCTGGATAACCATAAGTTAATCGATTGGAAATAATGAGTAATGCCGAACCGCTGAGTATTCTTTTTGGAAGCAGTCTCGACAAAGCCAGTCATTCCTCGTCCTCAAACAATAAAAAAAAAAAATAATGAATGAGTCAATCAGTATATCTGAAACATGTGTACATATATTGAGTTAAAGAGAGCCCAGCATTCTATGAAGCTCGGCATACTACAAGCAAAATAGCGCAGCGTTTTGAAGGCTATTACTCACCGTCTTAAAAGTAGACTTTCTTCGAAATTAAACACACTGGTTATGTTTTTTTTTTAAATGTTTATATGCAGTTTCCATAAATTTTATTATACATAATTTTTTTAGGTCGATTTTTCTTTGTTGTTTGATCGTTCGTATTTTTATGCATGTATTTATTCCTAATTTTTAGCTATTATTTAGCAATATTTTTATACTCTTGTTTTTTTCCCATTCTCTGGAAGTTTATAAGAGTTCATTTATTCTTTGCTGTATACTAGTTAAATATCGATGAAGATCGACCGGAGCGAAGCTCTTTTGTTATTTTACAATTCGATAATAACACTTTATCTGCCGCTGTGCGATATTTGGAAATTATTTGTTTATTTTTCATTTTAGCTGCTGCAGAGAGTGTCCAACTTGCATTCTCTTATCTCACCTCAGTAGCTTCTGTTTGCTTAACTACGGCGTTATGCACGTATAAGCCTAGCTTTTTGATGCAAATATTCGTTTATTATATTTGCCCAATGCTCTTAATATACTTTAGTTTTTATGCATTTGTGTATTGTTTTGTAGACAGTTCACAGAGATAGTTCTACATGTACATAGATAGTGAGAGGAATAAATAGTTTTCAACTTTGTTTTCAATTTTAGTGTGGAGTTTCGTACATTACGCAAAAGGGTTATGTTAGATTTTACAATTTTTCTTTTTCAATATTGAAAAATGTTTGCTGTTGAGACTTGTTTTTGTTATCTGTGTCGCTAAGCAAGTTGTGTTGGCCAATTAAAACCAAAAAAAAAAAATATTTCCATCAAATTTCTAGCAACAGAGCATGTTTTATAGGTATCTCTTGCTAACTGTTACTTTTTAGTTTTTTTTCAATTCAAGTTTTATAAATTCAAATGCTTTTTCAATGCAGTTATTGTTTTCGTAAAAGAATATATCCCTAGATTACCCCAAACTCTACGCATTTAATCTAAGTTACGCTTTAATATTTATAATTTTAGCTGCCTTCTGCAGTTTTGCTTTGATATTGTTATGCTTACAAAAATTTTGAGTGAAATTCTGAAACAAATTGCCTTTTTATTTTGACGATGAAATTTTTTTTGTTTTTAATTTTTATCTGTTTACTTCTGTGTTTTATTTCCTTGTTTTGCAAAGTTTCGCTTTTAAGTTTTGCTTAGTTTTTTGATACACAAACTGCTTAATTGCTTTATGCATATTTTTTGTTGATTTCTTTGAATTTTTTAGTATCGCTTTTTAAATGTTTCTTAAGTTTTTATTTACTTGCATTATTTTAATATTCAAATCGTTCCAACAAAAATACTCAAACTGAACCATATATTAAAAAAATAAGATAACATTTGTAAAACTTTAACAGATTCCGTTTTTAAAATGTTTACGTGGCAGAAAAAAATCTTACAGATTTATTCCTAAAACATATCCCACACAAAAAGTTGCGACACGGCATGACTACCCAGAAGTTTAAATCTATGCGTTCTTGTCTATTTTTGGCATAAATGTCTTTATAGTCACCATGCGAAATATACTATTAAAAATAATAGAAAAACTGTAGTTTTCCAGTTCAATTAAAAGGAGTGCACTCTGAAAGCCTTTTATATGGAATCGGCTGCTGTATTATTATACAAAAGCTTATATGAGTCATTATGAACCCGAAATACAGATTTTTTTAACGGACTTTCACAGCTGCTTTGACAGGCTGCTGAATTTAGAGAATCATTTGTTTCTCGCCTGTTGAAAAGCTGTAAGTATTGTATATACTAGAACTTAAAAGTGGTTGCTCTTTTTGCGAAATGCGCCTATTCTTAACTTCTTTCACTTTTGCCTCAGTAGTTCACTGCAACAAATACAACAGAATAGAATTGTAAGCAATCTTCTCAGTAATTTTCCCGCACTTGCAATTTATTTAATTTTTTAATATTTATGGCATTTGTTAGAATACTATTTTAGATTTTTCTTTCACAGATTTATTGTTTCTAAATTTTAGTATTTCTTTAGCTATTAGACTACTATGAGTACCTACATATAGTACATTTAGTATATTGTTAGACATTGAACTGCATGCGCATCTGTTTTCAAAGTTATAGGTGATCTCTCAGTTGTGCCTAAGTTACTAATCTTTACTAATCTATGGATTTACTTATTGGTTTGTTTGCTTGATTTTTGTATTTAAGTTATGCTTTTTCTTGCCAGTGAAAAAAATTGATTTTGCTGTCACTAACTAGATTTTAAAACATTGCAATTCATTACCGTTTTTTTCTTATGCTATTATGACTTTTATTGAGAATTTTTGTTGTTATTTAGAGATTATGCTTTTTTACTATTTTAAATAAATTTGTTACATTTTCTCAATCCGATTTTCGACTTTTCTATTATCTGCGCATTCACCCATTTTATAGTTTCGTCTTGTCAACTCTGTGGATATGAGATTTTCAATAAGGTTCCAAATAAATTAATTAAACTAAAAAAGAGGCATACGCGATATCAGTTTACCCTGTTTATTATGCAAATAAATCCAAGAAATTTGCAACTTGCAATTATTTAGCAGACTCAGTGCAAATTTGTATACTTTTAAGCCTTCTTAAATATGTTTTTTTTTATTTATTTTTCAGTCGTTCATAAAGTTGTCCAATGTCGTTTCTTACCGCAGAAGGCTCAAATAACTCCGACATAAGTTTTTCAGCTTGAACTATTTATTATACTTGCCGATCAATAATATGTGGTATAAGCATAATTTATTGGTATGTTATATATAGAGAGTTTTTATTTCACTTATATTACGGTAAATAATGAGTGGTATTTTAACATGAAAAAATTTTAATAATCTAAAGCATTACGCTCCTTATACTTTAATACTTTGTCAACTGTTTCATGTTGATAACGCTTTTTTCACATGAAATTCAATTTAATTTCTTTACACATACCATAAACAACATTGATCGTTTGTAAGAGTTCTCCTAAGATTTAAAATCAGAAATCGTAGATTATACATCATAAATCATTAATCGTTAATTATAAATCATTAGTCATTAATCATAAATCGTAAATCATAAATCATAAATCATAAATCATAAATCATAAATCATAAATCATAAATCATAAATCATAAATCATAAATCATAAATCATATATCATAAATCATAAATCATAAATTATAAATCATAAAGCATTAATCATAAAACAAAAATCCATAATAAACCAAAAATTTTAAAACAAAAATCAGAAATCCACAAGTATGGAAATCTCGCTTTAAGTTCGTTATATCACGAAAAAGTTAAAAACAAACATATCCAATCCTCAGCGTTAGTATGAAGCAACGTTAATGTAAAGCACAAAAAAAACATCTGCCACACTCTCATGTTTTGCTAATAAACGCTAACAAACTTTATTTAAATAATTCTTATATGCACAAGTGATATTAGGACTACATCTATAACAAATATAACAATTATTTTATATGCATTGATTGAGGCATTACATAAAGGCTACTTGATGCTTAATAAATAAATATTTATTTGCGCTAAAAAATGTCGGCGCTTGCTTTTTTATCGAAATATTTGTCAAACTCCATAATAATTAGGAATCCTTAAATCAATATTAAACTAAATTGTAATTTATGCAGGAGTTCACTTAGAGAACCAACCTTTTGTTACGAAAAAAGTTGCGCTGAAATATTTTGCAAGCTTTTAATAGCAAGTATAGCTTTCATTAGTTTTTTCAAAATAAGTTTTTAATTAAAACATGCTTTTACAAACATTTTAATTATTATTTTGGTGCTTTTTTCGAAACTCTTGCTTAACTTACACAATAAGTAAATGCCATAAACAATTGTTTGGCTAATTTTGACTGACTGCTTCAATAGTATGTTCACAATTCACTCCCCGTCTCGAAATCATCTACATATATAAGTGATGGTATTTTGACCCATATAATTTTAGAAAATTTTTTAATAATAATGTTTCACTTTTGCACTTATTTCCACAGAGATCTACCACAAAATTATCAAAACGACAACGGCATATTCTTGATCTTTGTTTTAATATGAATATGCTTAGCTTTTCAACATGAAAATTCCCCACACATTTGTTGCAAACGCGCCGTTGCATACCATATGTTTGTTATTATTATTGTATTGTTTATATAAGAAAGTGCTGGCATGCTGTTATGCAAGTATGTTTTTGTGTTTTGTTAAAAAAATTTAAAACTGGCGAACACTTTCACTTTGCAATGTTCACCCTGAAATACAACCCTATTGTATAACATATATACATATGTAATTGGCATATATGTATATATATGCTTGCGTTTCTGTTTTTGTTATTTATTTAGAGGTTGTAAGTAGTTATCTCTCTACTTTTATTGCACCTAAATTTACTTTAGTTATCTTTACTTTAGTTATTTAGCTCAAAAATGTTTCCTTATAGTTGTTCAAGCTTGTATTTTTTATATATGTTTTGGACGGGTCTTTTTCTGATGCCTACTTTTCATATATGAAGTGATGATGATGTTTTTGATTTGATGATGGTTGATTACGATTTTTATTAATATGTATGTATGTGTCTTAATGCAACAATGTGAGAAAGTGTTCCAAGCCACTCATTAACGACACCTTTTAATATAATCTGAGAATATGGCTAAACGTATATAAATGAAATATACTATAAATTAAAAAAATACAAAAACCAAATGTAAAAAAAAAATATTTTCAATTGTTTATCTTAGTTGGCGCATGTGCTCGTGTTTACAAACTAATTAAAAAAAATAAAAATAAAAAAAAAACAGTAAAAAATATTAAACATTTAAACATAAAAATAGAAAATATTTGATTTCTTTATAATATTTTCTTTGTTATGTTTTTCAGGTATTTCATTTTTTAATAAAAAAAATATGGATAGAATAAAAAACAAATCTTTAACTGTTAATTAAATCTTCTCTATAAAAAACAAAAATCGAGGTAGTTCAAACTTAAAATAAAGCCTCTCAATAATTACGTCTTCCTACTCTCTTGCTCTCTGTAATTAACAATAAAAACTTCCTTGTTTTGCGCACAAATTCAATTTGTCTTTATATTTGTCTTAAGCTGCAAAAGAAATATTTCGCATTGGCATACATTTAATTAATTTACCAAAAATATTATATTATAAAACAAAGACAACTATTTTAGAGTTTTACATACATAAGTACATGCGTATTGAGCTTATTATTAATGAGTTCTTAGACAATTGAACACATTTTCCCAAACATTTAGTTAGTTTTCAGTAAGGTTATGTAATTGTAATGTAGGCGTGAAGTTTAAAAACAAAATATAATTATCTGCTTCATGGAATGCTGATTAACGAAAAGGTAGTCAAAAAGATTTGTATGTCTAATTCTCGTATAATTTTCTCACTTAATAAAATCAATGAGTGGATTTTCCGAACATAAATCAGAAATTTCCATTAAGAACTTTCATAACGTCGGACCTGTCTTCTCTTCTGGAATGACTCAACTTTTTTATCTAAAAAATTCTGTGAAGAAACTACACTCTCTTTAACGAAATGTCTTTAACGAAATGTCAATCAAAAAGTTTCCAAGTATCTTTCAAGTATTTTTTGTTTTTCAAGTGATGATCAATCTCATTATGAACTATTACGTAAGATCATTACTCTTCTAAGCAATACTAAAAGATCAGAAAACTTTGGCTCTATGACTTAGAATTGACTTCGAGTTGAGTGCTTTGCGAGTTTCTTAGAGGCAAAGATCATGAGCAATTCTCTTATGTAGAGAATAATCGTTGAAGAGTTTAAACTCTGAGTAAAAGCTTGCTTTCATCGAATTCGACTGCTGTCTGGCAAGTCGTCATGTAATCGGAATAGATACATAAAATACTCAATTTGAAAGAGACCTTGATTGAAAGAAGTTCCTAGGTTGGAATTTACTATAAATATTTCAAAACTACAACACACAAAATGGCCAAAGTTGATAGAAGACAATAAACAGCTGACTTCATTTGTCTTTGCGATGGATGACTTTATGTTATACTACCATGAAAAAAGTTGAAAAAACCAGCAGTCACATAATACCATATTTTAAACTCTCTTAAATTTGCCTTTAGGACTTAGGAAAGTTTAATAACCAAATATTTCTCAAAAGCAGTATTTTGGAAGTCAGGCCTCTTTGTTGGTTTTTGCTACGATATCCGAAATATCCAGTAGTACTTATATCTAAATTTGTAGTTGTACATAGTTTTGGCAATTCAGGTATGTCAGAAAAGTTGTATTGAAATTTTGTTCATGTCAATAATAGAAACTCAAAAATAGGGATTAAATTGAGCTTAATGTTCATATGTCAACGTTTTATACTTTCGTCGTCAATTTCAATAGAATTTAAGTTGCTAATTAAATAAATTAATACACATTTAAAATAGTATTTTTCTAATTAATGAAATTAATACACATTTAATATAGTGTTTTTTATTCGAATGCATTTGAGTCTCTTGAAAAAAATATTTTTAAATGCCACTAAATTATCGACGAAAAGAAATCGACAGCTCTAATTGCTGCAATTTACTTAATTAAATTTACCGCGAATTAAGTGGCAAACACTACATAGTATATAAATTAATTTAAATTTTATGTAATATTTTTCATGCTAATTTTGTTTCTTTAAAAAACGTTCTACAATAACGGCGAAAATTATCATGATTCTCAACAGGTTCATTAACAAAGCTTAAAAAATTCTAACTAATAACTCTGGTTAATTTCAATCAATTAGTTTCAATTTTAACAGAAGATACTAAACATTTAATGTCCACTCTTTCGCTGCAAATAAATTTTATTTTTTCGCAACAAAATGTACTTCACCGCTGAGATAATCTGAAGTTATGTCAGTTAAGCTTATGAAGTGACACCCAAGCTTGTTGTTTGGTATCTTCAATTTGATGTTTCAACAGTTTTTTGCTTATGATTTAATTTGAAAACACTTAATTTAAAGACATCTTTCAATTAGCTGTGTGTAGACTTAGTAAAAACTATGAATTGAAATCCTGCTACCCTGTGTCTTTTTCAATGAAATATTCCAACACATACATATGCATTTTAGTAAACTATTTAGTTATATATGACAAGATTTGATTTGTTAATTTAATAAAATATCTAGTTTTTCTAATGTTGTCGTGGCTTATAGCGCGAGTGTGTCAATTGGTGTGGCATTAAAGAGCGCAACGCTAACACAGTGTTTGCTTGCGTGTAATTTGCGCTGTAGTAAGAGTTTGTGTGGTTGAGTGTGTGTGTTTGTGAGGGTATATAGTTTGACACACTGCATACTTAGATTTTCATATTATTGCTATGACTTTCATGCAAGTACTTTGCACTAAAAACTTTTATTACATATTTGCTTGTCTTGTTTGTTTTATTCTATGCTAGTTTTTTTCACACATATGTTTCGTGTTTCTGATTCTTCTGTTCACTTAATTGTTGTATTTGCTTTTGTTGTTACATATTCACTTTGTGTTACACATTTTAATAATAATAAAGTTATTCAATGAATTTGACTAACCGGCTGTCTGTCGTTGAGTATAAAAATCTCAGCTGAACTTCATGCGGTCCACCTCAAAACTCTAACCTCAGTGCGGCCTACGTTGCTTTAATAGCAATTACATTTTCATCAAAATAATCAACATCATCACCAACATCATTTCGACCAGCGTCTTTCATTTGAAATAAACATTGTTTCATTGTAATTGGTTTCGAACAAGCGTCAACTTAAACATGCTCCTCCTTGCTGCCGCCCCAGAAGCGATCGAAACGGTCACGAGCCTTTTCTAGCACATCGTTCGCTGTGGTGCGTGCTGTCACCGCCGTGGTGGTCGACGTGGACGATGACGAAGTGTTGCCACCGCCACCAGCGCTGACACCACCAACACCACCACCTCCACCACCCAAATGGCCAATGTCCACATCGAAGATGGGGTCATCGAGGCAGCGCAATGTTGAGCCAGGCACTGGCTTACCGGTTGCTATTGCTGTTGACGCCAGCGATGGTGGAGGTGATGGCAGACCACCAGCGCCAGCGGTTGGCTGCGTGGCGACAATTGAGCGTCCAGCACCAACGGTACCGGTTGGACTTGTGGTGCCCATCTTCGGTTCGGCATGTTTCCAGGCTGCACTCGCCGTCAATGTACAAGTGTGTGTATATGTGTGGGGGGGAAAGTTACGAAAGTGTTAAACGTATTCCAATGCTTGTTTTTTTGTTTTTGTTATTGGAATTTTATTTATTTTTGTGGATTTTTGCATTGAATTTTGTTTGCAGTGATACTTTTTTTTTAAGTTTTGACTTAATTAATTTACTTGAATTATATCAACTTTGTTCTTAGATTGTTTTTTTTTTTTTGCTTGATTTGATTTAATTTGATTTGCAGTTTATTATATGTATGCATGTATATATAAAGTATATATATATATATATAAATTACTTGACTATTGGCGCAATGTAATGATGAGTAGCGAATAATACGAATACGTTAAGAAGCTGGTCTGAGTTTGATATGGATTTCTTACGAGATACGTTATATACCATAAATATATAGTAAATATATATATGTATATATAGAGAGAGATTTTTTTGGTTTGGCTTAAGTTTGCTAGCGTTTTTGAAATTTTTCTTTATTTGTTGTGTAGAAGCGACTTTAAGGCTTACCGTCCATTTTAGCCTGTTCGGTTAGTTGTGGCGGTGCCGATTGTGGTGGTGGTGGTGGCTTCTCGACCGGAGTCGAAGCCTTTATTTCGCTCTGTGGCCGACTATAGTTTTCACCTATGAAAGAGACCAAATAGCACATTTTAGAATATATTTTTCGAAATAAGTTACTGTTCGATATAATCTTTAAATTTTTAGTTTATTGAGATGAAAGATATATTATTGGGTTAACGATTTTTGATATATGTATATGTGTATATTACCATACATATTGGAATCCATATATACATAATTACTCACCCTCTTTCACGTTCTGCGTAACAGTGAATGTTTTCCCTGTATCCAGTGGCACGGTCCAATTGACCGGATCCGGTGAGCGCATTAATATCTGCTCTGGCGATTTGACGCGTGTAGGCTCTGGTGGCGACTTAACAATAGGCTCATCAGGTATTTCAGGCGCCGGCTGTGGGCTGCAACTCGACACAGATATAGCAGTATCGCGCCCATCTTCAGCATCGTCTACGAAGTAAGTGATTATACGTGGTTGTAGGGGAAAAGCGGAAAATCAAATAATAAAGTAAACAAGTTAGCAAAAGCTTTTGCTACGGAAAAATGCACAAATTTTAACGTTTAATGTAACCTACAATAATTTAACTGTTTTATATTACTAATTTAGACATATTTTTATAGTTTGTATATTAAATATTTTCTTTTCGTAGCTGATGGAAAGCAAATTTTATGGTTAGAGTTTTGTGGTTAGTAAATTGATATTGAAAATAAATCTCACTTATAACTCATCAAAACTGGGTATGATTAGGTAACATATGTATTTAGTTGAAAGAAAAGGTTTTAAAAAAAATATTATTATTAAAGAAAATTAACACAAGTATTTGTTAGAGCATTTTAAGCAATAAAAAGCGCCAAAATGCAAGAGTCAAACGAAGCGACACGAAAACAGCTCGAAATTAAAAAAAAATAGTTAGTGGTTAGTTGGTAAAAAAGCATAAAGGTTCACAAAGCGCTGGTTCAAGGTTAAAGCCGCCAATTAGTTAGAAGAAGGATAGCTATAAAGCTTGCTTATCGAAAGAAGAAACGTGGAAAGGCACGTAAGAGCAAGTCACAATCAGCCTTTAATACTGAGAAATATTTGTACATAGGTTAATTTGCAGTTAGTGGACGTTTAGTTGGTTGGTTGAGCATGCAGCAAACAGGGCATTAGCTGTAGAACAGACATAACGGCAGATATTTACACACAGTTATAGTAGTTGGATATTAAACAATATTTTCGAACTGAATTACGAAAAACTCAACAACAATTTGGCTAACAAAACTGTAACTGAGTTATTTATACTTAATGGGTTTAATGTTTATGTGTGTGTGGATGATTGATATATGTGTTTCAATTTAATATACATACATACCGTGTATGTTATTGTATATATGATTTACTCTCAATCCATAAACCGATTTTGTGGCCAATTAAATGTGTCTAATTTAG
Source organism: Bactrocera zonata (assembly GCA_037783105.1). NCBI lineage: Eukaryota > Metazoa > Arthropoda > Insecta > Diptera > Tephritidae > Bactrocera > Bactrocera zonata. The sequence continues at coordinate 1,895,728 of JBAWJQ010004226.1, read as the reverse complement.
GTTGATTTCAGATTTTAATTAAATGGTGTGTTAAGAAAATTTTGAGAACCCAATTAGAGTGTTCTTTTGATTAAAGACTGTTTCTTAAAATTTTAATGTAATGTATCTATCACCTATGCAGTTTTAGTAAAATAATAAGCTAACTTTTATACCTAAGTTTATATATATTTTAACAACGAAAATAGTTTGGTGTTAGTAGTTATATTAAGTTCATTATTTTATAGTTTTTAGGAAGAGCAAACTAGAAAGTTGTAACAAACATTTAAACACTAACTACAAATATACGCATATGTATTAGAATCAGGTGAGTGTACATACAAGAAAATTGGGATACAATAGTAAGTTGAAATAACATAAAGCACATTCTTGAATAAAATGTCACGATTTTTGGTTGCAAATATTTATTTTTTTCTTTTCAAGCACAACTAAAATATAGTGTGTAATTTTTTATATCTCTGACCTTGTAGTTCTATTCTAAGCTTGTATAGGATCATAAAGTTCCCATAAACAATTGATAAAATACGCTTTGGAAAGTTCATGTCAAATACCGACATATCGGGCCAGTGTCAAAAGTTGTATTTACTATGTGTCTGATTGGTTTGTTTCTTACTCGAAGTTCATATTTACAAGGAATACAATAAAAGGTACAATTAGCAATAAGGAATTTCAATAGATTAAAGTTTCAGCTTCATACATTTGTCTAAGACATTTTTAAAGACGTACTTATAGAATCTTATGTAACTTTGAATTCGATATACTGTGAAAAGACGAAACAAAGTTTAGAAAGCAATGGTTAAATATATTTGTTGCGCGACTTTTGGTGACCGAATCATATCAATAAATGTGACTATTACTGTGATCTTATGCGCAAATTTCTATTAAATACTAAATGTTACACACCTTTTTTTGTATTTCGATATAAAAATAAATAAATTGAAATAATATTTCAATGTATCCAAAACCAGCCTTATATTTGGCACTGCATCTTCATATCGTCACTTAAAATTCAAAAAAAAGTAGCACCACTTTTCGAAATTTTATAGGCGAAGGAAAAACGATGTAATAGAAATTACTCATATTGAAACAAATTTGAGTTTTGGTTATAAAATGGCTATAAATCGGCTTATATAGTGGTTATATATTGGTTATATATTGGTTATATATTGGTTATATATTTGGTTATAACTGATAGCGGAAGCGGAAATTTTCGATTTATTTTTGCAGATACGGAGTTTTGCATTTTAGGTGACGATATAGATATTCCTTGAAGTGTTTAAGCACTAAGAGCTGAAAAATACAGTTCTAAGTTTGCTTCCCGTGCGAAACTGAAGATAAAATTCTCATTTTGGTTAAATTTAAATAATGTGGGCGTAAAAATCACGTTGTGCGGAGGAAAAACCCGACCTTCATTACTTTTTCGATTTCCTTTGAAAATCCCTTTTAAGAACGCATTATGTTGCTAATTATATTATTTAAGAGCAAACATTGGTAATTACAAAAAAATATGTATAATTTTACGCATATTAAGAAAGCACAATTGCAATACGCACACGCACACACAAACACATATGCAGTTATTTAGGTGACATTAAAATATACACATACTACCAAGTATTGAAATATTGAGTACGTTTCTCTAATATCCGCGCTATATATTATCTAATAACGGCATAACCCCTTCTGGACATTAGTGTGGGTCAATAAGCTCAGTATCGATACTATTATAAGTTGTCATTGGCACACTTTACAACATTTATACAGACACATATGTGCGTCAACTACATATTTACATATAAACAAAATAAGAGAATATGTTTTTGTTAAATAACTGTAAACTGGCATAATTTTCGTTGACCTTTATTTACTTGGAACGACTAAAAATGTTTACAAACTTGAAATTGTTTCGTATTGTATTTGATTATGGTTAATTGTTGCAAAACCAAACTAGAGTTAGTACGATTACTTATTTAGATATGCACACATACACACACACACACACACACAAACTTCCTTGTACTCATATACAGAGCTGAGTACAAGTGTGTATGCAGGTGATTGTATGTTTTGTTGTAGTTAAGTCAGCAAATGCTTCTTCTACTCACTTTCACCGGATTTCTTATGATCCCGCGCGTATGGTACCGTTAAGCCAGTCAAGGTGAGATTTTTGGCCAATACTGGCTCAACGGTTTTGACCGCTGTGACATCAACACCACCACCACCAGCACCACTAACCATACCAACACCACTGCCACCACCAACATCATCACCACCACCGCCGCCGCTACCACCAACGGCAATATTGCGTGCAGCGTCTCCGCCAACCTCTCCAGCAGGCAATTGTCCAAATACACTCGTCAACATGGAATCAGCAGTGACGCGACTGTCACCGAATCCACCATACACGCTGGCGGCCATGAGATTGGAGACATCTTTACTGTCAGCCCCAACATTTGGTAGCGCGCCGAATACGCTAGTCATCATGGGATCTGCCATTTTGAGTGGCAATTCTGTGTTCTTTTGTTTTGGTTGCAGTCCTTCGGCGTCCTTGCCTGCGACAACAGTTGGAGCTGGAGCTTTTGCTGTTGTTGATGCTGTTTTCTGTGTTTCCTTATCGCTTTTCAATTCTTTTGCCAATGGTTTTGTTGTTGTTGCATCAATTTTCGCGGCATTAGTGGCGATTTTAGCCGTGGTCACCTTTGTTGTCGAAGCCGCCTTACTTGGCAGCAGTGTGGCCTCGGTGAGGGAAACCGGTCTGGCGGGCTTTGCGCCACTTGCTGTCACATTTATGGCAGCACCTGTGGACTTCGGGCGCGCTTTGACGGCGCCAGTCTCACCAACCCTGCTGTTGCCAAGATTTATCAAATTTGTCTTGTCTTTATCCTTCTTGCGCAATAACGGCATACCGTATGCAGTTTGTGTGAAGTTTTTGCACAGCTGACTGGACTTCGGGTACTTCGTGGATTCGTGTGTGGATTTCGACTGTTTTGCAGCTGCTGCGTTTGTTGTAGTAGTAGTGGTAGCCGCAGTAGCAGAAGCTGACTGAGCTCTGCCGCTGGGCGGTGGTAGGGAACTACTCTTCGTACGTGAATGGAGTGTGGTGGATAGGGTGGCTGTAAAAATGTTAGCAGTTTGTTTGTAGTTGTGTTTTTGTTGTTGGAGACATAAGTTATCGAAAAAAAAACAAAAACAAAAATTTTTTTTTTTACTCAGCTGCGATAAGAGTTTGTGTTTATAAAATATCTAGCATAAACTACAACAAAAGTGTCGAAGGAAACCAAGTCAAATGGAAATTAAATTTAGCAAAACAAAACAGAAACAAGATTACACCAACATAGGCTACAAAATAAGAAGAATAAAACAGATGAAACTACAAAGAATGACAAACTTATTAGGCATTCGCTTCTCAAACTCTAAAACTTTTGTCTTTAATTATAGAAATTTGATGTTATATATAAAACCGATTCTTAAATGTAAACTTAACTATATACACTTTTACTTTTATTCACAACAAATCCATAAAGGTTTCCACTAATCTAGCGCAACTCGCTTGGTGCGTATTTAACAGTTATTTCCATATTTTTGTTTTATATAAAATACTTTAGCAGTTGTTGTTTACTATTTACACAAATAGATTTTTACACAACAAAAGAAGGCGTTATTGAAAAAGAGTTAAGTTACTAATTAGACACTACTTTTCCATAGTTTTCGCAATAAAATTAGTTTTTATTTTATTTTTTCTTTTTTTCCTTTGTTCTTGTATCCTTATATCTTATATATAATTTTTTTTTTTTTTTTTTTCAAAACACTATTTCTTGCAATAACGTTTTTTTATACGGCTTTTTCTAGGTGGCTTGTATGCCTCATCCTTTCATCCCAAAAATTTGCTTGGCACTGTATTGCGAGTATTACAGCACGCCATAACTGATATTTATTGACGAAAATCATTGATTGATACGATATGTCTAGATCAGAACTTTGTTAAGCTGTAATATTCACGTAAATATTCCCTAGAGCTTAAGCGCAAAAGCATCTTCATTTTGATTTTTATCTGTTAGTTTGAATGTGCTGATCTGTTATATATATAACGGGTGATCCAAGTGAAGGTACTTCTTTCAATACCCTAATTTTGACAGACAACGCGTAAGACGTGTTAAGCTTTCGTGATGTTTTTGTTCAGTATTGCTGGGCATTTCATCGTGGAAAGATTACGCCTAAACAACGTTTACAAATCGTTGAACTTTATTACGAAAATTCACATTCTGTAAAGAATGTGTTTCGCCCAACTTATGGTCAACATAAGCGGCCTATTGAGCGTACCATTCGCAACACCATCACCCATCTTGAGACACAACATTCATTATTGGATAATATTCGACCGAATAGACCAAGTCTAGCAGGATTTGAAGAAAATATAGCTGTCATAGCTGAGAGTGTACACGTCGCCGTTCGCAGCAACTCTATGAGCTCTTGAAAAGTTCCCAGAAGATCTGACGTTTTCGAACCAAATTTTGTTCAGCGATAACAACAAGAACAAATTTTGTTCTGGCTCAAAGAATATGTAAACAAGCGAAATTGACGTATTTGAAACAGAAGATTCAATGATTGAAATTTCATCAATAAAAAAACAAAGTTGTTGTGTAGTTTGTGAGCTGGTAGAATTATAGGCTCATATTTCTTCAAAAAATGATGACGGTGAGAACTATTTGATGCCTGATATTGAAGCTCGTGAAATCTGCGACATTTAGTTTCAACAAGACGGCGCCACTTCTCACATATTAACCAATGGATTCATTTAGATAATTTCACTTCTTTGGCCGGTCGATTGGTCACTAAGATCATGTGATATTTCACCGTTAGAATTTTCGTGAAAATGTAAAGTGTAAAGTCTATGCGGATAACCCGTTTCAATTCAGGCCTTGGAGTAAAACATCACTCGTGTCTTTCGCCAGTTACCAGTCGAAATGCTCGAACGAGTAATCGAAAATTGGAATGCAAGAATTGACGATTTGAGACATAGCCGCGGCCAATATTTGAAGGAGATAATCATCAAAGAATGAATGCTAAGGAATGTTCTTTCGAATGATAATAAAATTTCCCATTAAATATGAAGTTTCTGTAGTATAGAAGGCTTAAGGCCTCCGACATTTTCACACTAGCTTAACGACTTGATTTAAAAAGCAGTTTTATTGTTCGAAAACTATATGTAATAGCACAATTTACAGGGTGGACAATCTATTACGTCAATAAGCTGCAGGTAATGTATAATTTGATTTTCTCGCTTAAGCTCTACTCTTGACTTTATAGTTTTCTTCTTCTTCGGTATAACAATCTCGTGTTATATTCACTTTTTCCACATTAAGCTCGCTTGTTGATAAGTACCCTTTTTCCATTTGGTTATACAAAACGCTTAAAAACATATAAAATTATATCTACATTTTCGGAAACCATTATATTTTCAAGGTTCTGATACTGTCGCGAAGATTGCAATAAAATAGGTATTTTTTGAAAGAGAAAACTGCGGCATCAACATCGTAACAGTATAATTAATAGTAACATTTTAAATTATTTTTTATATTAATAGACACTCAAAATCACAAAAATTAACAATGCAATTTACCATATTCTGATTGGAGATCAAATATGTTTCAACTATATTTTTGACATGCTGAGAGTTGAGTAAGTAAGTGGTGGAGGTAAAGTCGTACCAAAACAAATATCGAACGAAAGAAATTGTTTGTGTGTTTTATTTGAAAATTTTAAATTCATAGACAATTATGTAGTTTAAGAACTCGATTAACTTAGCTAAATACACACTATTTCTATATATTCATACAAACAACGAACGATTATCGGAAGTAATTGCAATTCCAGCATTTCCTTTTATACAAATGAGGAGAAAAATATTTTGTGCTGGAATTTAAAGTTTGAAAGCACTAGCGAGTATATAAGAGTATGTAAAGAGAGTTGAAATGTAACAAGAATTTCATAACCTACAAACCGCTATTAACAGCTAAGTACGCACTAAACTAACAAAACTAGAGGGTATATTTACGATATGCACATTTTAATAAAAAAAATTAGTTCGATAATATTTTGCTAGCAATAACAACTAACTAACACATAGTTCACACGCTAACAGTGGTTCTCAAATATTTCCAACACATAAACGGCGCATGTGTGAATGTATTTTAGGGCCATTAACGAAACCTACTATGCAATTAGCACACTATCCGCTATCTACTATATGCAGGGAATGTAATGAAATGGAAATGAGATAAATCATGACACATGAATTGGATTGTAATGATGATAAATGAGACATGAAATGATGACAATCGAAGTATGAACAATGAACAATGAAATTGAAATGAGTCAACGAGAAGCAACAGAGGGAAATTAAAATATTGAAAAAAAGCATTTAATAAACAAATTATAAAAATAAAAGTGAAAAAGTAAAAATTAAATATAAATAAAAGGCACAGTTAGAATAACAGACACTAATTAAACATCGAATCACATTTGCCAGAAACAAATTGAAACTCAAGAAATCATAAGCAAAAGTAAAGAATAAACATTAATATGAATTGTATGGCATATTTGATGCGCTGCAATTCACAATGCAATTTTGTACGCTTTGCTTTATACAACAACGTCTACTTACATGGGCGTGGCTTACGTTCGACGGCGGTTCCGCTTGCGGCCGTTCCAGCGCTTGTCGCATGATGAGGTACAACGGGTGTCTTCTTGCCAGCCGTTAGCCGGGCGCTAGGCGCTGTGCTGGCGGAGCGCAGTTGACGCTTCGGCGAGACATGCTCGGCCGGACCAACGGATTGTGAACGCGCTGTTGTTGTTGTTGTTGTGGTCGTTGTGATACAGTTTATAATGATAGTTGTTGTTTGTTTTTTTGGTATTCATTTTTTTTTTTTGATGAAATTTGTGATATAGAGGAATTTTTTATTTTATTTTAATTAGCAAATGAGAATTACGAAATTGACTGTATTTTGTATTAATTTCTTTTTTTTTGGTTTTGGGTGTTGAGTTCGAGGTTTTGTGATTTGATTGACACAGTGAATGTGTTTTAGTGGTTTTTGTGATAAAAACACACGCACATATAGATTTACAGTTACTCATATTATACACATAAGTTTGAAATTATAGACAACAGAGCAGAGACAGTAGTAAGGTATGTTTTATTTTCAATAATATAGACAGAGACATGGACACACACATAAATATATATATATATATATATATACGTAGCTATAGTAAAGAACGCAAATTTCGCTAAAGTATTTTCTAGTTACTACATAACGGTTGTGTAATGCTCTTTAGTTGATTCGCTAGCAATGAAACTCTCATTCAGACGCTATTATATAAGTGAAATTTTATTTACATACATTTCGACTAGTTATTTACACATGTGTAGGCCATACATTTTTTGGTAGACTTATTTGCGTGGCAGTTCTAGACAAATAAAAAATCGTTTAGTGTTCTTTGTAGCCTAGAATGTGCTAGCTAGCATTTGATTCCCTAAATACTTAAAATCCTAAAAAAAATGAAATTAAATATTATTTACTCGATCTCAGTTTTCTTAGGCTGAGCATATAGTGAGGCCAAGTATGTTCAGCAAAAATGCAAAAAAACATGCCAAAGGTATTGCAAAACATTGGCTATACTATAGTCACAGCGAATACTATGTTTCTGGAGCTCATATTAATGATCCTTAATGCTTGACTTTGGCTTTATTCTTAATATTTTTTAGTTGAAATGCAAAAGAAAAGTTCTTTCATAAAATTCAGTTAATTTAGTTTTTGAAGGAAACTGCACTATGTAGTATCATATACACTCTTTTTTCATTTGCCTTTTCGACGATTTGCGCAACGCTTTAATATGCTGTCAGCCTTGGAAACTTCAAGCACAAAAGACTTAAGACACGAACCTGCTGTGAAGGGCAGTCTTGATAAATACAATAATCATGCTAAATGTAATTCAAAAACAATATCCGCTCCGGACAGAAAACATCTTACGTTTAACAGCCTTTAATAAGCAAAAAGTATTTTCCTAAGCAAAAGAGCTATCATCATCTCAAGCAGTGCTTCACCGCCCAGATTTTCTGGACATTACTAAGTATTGTCATTTGAAATTTAAAATCTTTAGCACTGAATATTTTCAGCTAAAAAAACCCATCTATAATCCGAAATTATGTTGCACGTATTCTACCAGAAACTATTTTCATAGACACATGCTTTTCTATCAAGCTTGGTAATGTTAACATAAAGCTTCAACGCTTGAAGCAAGTCATGCTAGCCTACAACTTGCTTTCAATGCCAAATATATGGATTTGCGATTTTTTTTTATAACGAAATTTTCTTCTCTAAAAACCAACGCTTAAAGTTGATTTGCATTTTGCGAACTTAATTTTCGCGATTAAAGCAGCATAATGACCTAAAGGTATCAGGCCACAAATTTATTAATTTTTGAAATCTAATTGAACTAATTATTAATCTAATACAAATTTTAAAACAGCTATGTTCAGCCAATCAAGCTAAAGTAAAGAAGCAAACTGTAAATGATTCGGTGATTTTTTAAATAAAGAAGTTAATGTAATTACATATTATAGTGATTTTATAGATCGATATAAATTTTCACTAAAATTTAAATAACACACACTAAAGCATTTTTCGTACAAAATAACCATTTTCATTATAATTTATAATAACCACCTGGCGTAAATACCTAACCGTTTATATTTAGCACAACCCACTAAGGTCTTTACTAAACTTCTCTAATCTTAAAACTTGCTGGATGTGGCTCAGCCGGTATCAGCTTGTTTTGTAATCATAACTAGCACTATTTATTAATAATGTATGTATGTGTGTATATAATTAAATCGGTTATAATGTGGTGCAAGTTAAAGTAAAATAAGCAAGCATAGCATAAATGTTCAATAATATTGCATATAAATATATTTCCATCATAATAAATATATATGCTTAGCATTGCAAACATTTCAGGATTAAGAAAAACAAATTCGAACCAAATTTTGCAAATGCTGCGCAACGCAAACGGCAAATGTTGCAATGTAAATCAAAAGTCAGTAGTGCAAAATAATACAAAGAGGATTTAAGAAGAGTAAAAAAAGTGGAAAAATACTCCATAATTTGTAGCAGAATTTCGACTTATTTTTCGGCTCAATATATTAAAAAAAAAAAATTAAATAAATTAACCTAGAATATTTTTTTCCAGAAATATACACTTAAAAAAATACTTTCAATTCATATTAACTTCGAAATTTCTAAGGCGAGAGTGTAGGTAATTGGGAACAACACCGTGTGTGTTTGCATTTCGTGTACGGTATTTGTGTGTACTAATATTCTCAACAATTTCAAGTGCGTATTTTGCAAATTAGTGGCATTTTGGACTTTCACCATTGCGCTTTCGCTATGACATTATTCAATTTTCATCGGATTGCTTTCGCTTTTAAACGGTAGGAACTTTCACTAACACGCACACACACATGCTGTTTGGTGTGACATTTTTGTGCGGCTGTATTTTACCATACAACAACTATATTTGGTACTTACTTTTGATCACCTTCTTGGGACTGCCCTTCTGTGGACTGCCCTTTTGTGGTGAGCCATGCCGTGAGGCGGCCGTCTTCTTGGGGCTGCCGCGTTGTGATTCAGACTCACGTTTGGTGATTGCCGGCATTAGCTTTTCGCGTGTGGGCGATGGCAGCAATGCACCCTCCTCAACATCTGTAAGAGTGTGGAAAGTAGATTGGTATTAGTAGCGAATTGGCAAAGATGAGACTATCCTGCTGCCATTTGAGGAGCTTTCAAACGGTTTTGAAGTGGTAACGCATTGATACTGCTTTCTCAAGGCCAATTAAGTGGAATGGAATGCAATGAAATAGTTAATATTTTGGAGTTTGGTGAGAACGCATGAAGCAGCTGTAGCTGATGGGTATCTTATGTGCAAGAGTAAACTTTGTCTCCGTGTTAATGAATGCTAATGAGAGCTGGCTAGTTTGTTTATGTAACAAGGAAACAATGTGAAGGATGATAAGAAGAAGTTTGATACTATTCACCTTTATTATTTTTATTTTTCTTTAATTTCATAATTTTTGAAGGCAGTGTAATATGAAATGAATCTAGCTTTAGTATAAAACTGGAACACTTAGCAATAATCCTAGCTGTGACGCTAGTTGTCAAAGTTGTATGGAGGAGCGCACTTTCTGTTCCATTGAAACGTCTCGATAGTCTTACATTCGGCAAACCAGAAGACATAACCGAAACTGACACAAGTCGTCTTAATAAATTTTTGGAAAACTCAAAGCGCTTCGTTATGGTATTATGATCCAGTATATAGGAGTTTTTAGGTACCACAAGAGATCGGTGCTCATAGCTGTTCAAATTAGATCCTTGTTTAGATCGGCCTCTTAACCTAACCTAGCCTAATAATTCTATCAGCAGAATCGTGAAATGTGTGCAGTTTGTAAGTAGTGTATTCTCAGGCAAAAAACTAGTTACTAAATTTGCTATTGAAGTTGAACTCGAATGCATATGAATGCATATTACTATGAGCCTTTGAGACTATGAGACTAGTTAAGGATGCAAAATGAATAAGTTTGGTTGAGATGGAAAAGAAGAATACTTAAAAAAAGCCCTCAGTGCGCGTCTGAGCAATCCAACAAGCGGGGAAAACATGTGCACGTTGACTATTTTTGATGACATTGCTCGGATATGGAGACAGAACAATCGGCTGCTCAGTGAATTTAAAGTGCCATAGTAAGAAGAACAGCATCTTCAGCTGACAAAATATTTATTGGGTTAACAGTTGGTCGTGGCAACAAAATAGAGAAGTAACCGTTACTTTAAAAATATTAAGAAAGAAATGAAACAAACTTTACAGACAAGGTTATAGCATAGTTACATTCAGAAAGATCGCGTCTAAATCGCTCAAAAGTTTCTAAAATGCTTTTATTTTATATCGTAGACCATAAAGAAAGTACTTAGACCGTGATGCTTAGTGAACTTCATTGAGATATTGAGGGAAGATGTTGGCAACAGCATAGCCTTACTCGTGGACGTGCAACTACTTTGCATGTATGTATGTGTGTTTGTTAAATCGTATTTATGTAAGCAGTGTTTCACTGTATGATTATGAAAATGTATGCAAATGAATTATAAATTGTATACCGGGACCGGTGGTGCGCTCCAAATGATGACGTATATTGCTAAAGCGAGCTGGCAGTGCGGAAATCTCATCTTTATTATCAAGCAAATGGGCATGGCCAGGAACTCGAGTTTTTTGTGTGGCTTTACTTAATGGTATGGATTTTTTATTATTCTCCTGCTCCTTCTCCTCCTTAGTAATAGGTCTGCAAGTTGTATACGCATATGTAAGAGATATATATTAATACACTTTTGCATATATATGTATATGTATGTAGGGACGAATGGAAAATAGTGGCCTTACCTATGCACGGAAGATGCTAATGATAAGGCAGACAGTGAACTGCGCTTGGAAACCTGCTCCCAAAGGTCCTTTTGCTTCTTGTACAGCTCCGGATCGATTTCTATGCCCCAACCGCGACACTGCAATACAAAGTCATACGTTGCTTACCCAATATTTCTTAATACCAAACCTGGTTACTTATACTAATATATATCATACCTTGTACTCGCCGGCCTTCTTTCGCAGTTCGACTACCTCCTTGAACCACAAATCCAAATTCGGCTGCGAACGTGGCGGTGCTGTGCCATTCAAGAGCACTTCCTGCTCCGGCTGCTGTTGCTGCTTATTGTCCACACCGACGCCGCCCTTGATCTCGTCAAAGCCAAAGTTCTCCTTCTTGGTTATGAAGTGATTGGTGCGCTCTTGGTCGAAAGCTTGCGAGAATGGCCGTATAGTCATTTTTCGTTCGACCTTCTCTACAATGGTGACTTGTCTGCTCGTGCGGCAAGAATGCATATCGTTATTTTCATGTTGTTGTGTTTTTTTGTTTTGTTTTTTTTTTTTTTTTTGTTTTGTATGGTGATCAGGTGCAATCAAGCATGTAATTTAATTTTTTTTTTGCGAATTATCAATTTGTCATTCGGTCGAAGCGAGTTACCGTTAAAGCAGGTTGCATTTGATTTTTTCGTTTGATTTTTTTTTTTTTTTTTTTGATTTTCGCATTTGTGTGCAAGCAATGTGAAAATTGAAAATTTCAAGCCAAGTCCACGATGTATGCATGGTGGTGTGTGATTGGTTGATGCATTGTTGTAGTTGTTGCGGTTTTGTGTTGACATATGGCATATGTTTGATGGTGGTTTTACAACGTTGTAGTTGTTGGCAAAAACATTTGTTTGTGTACGTGTGTGTTTTTTAAAGCGCCGGAAATCGCAATGGACGGGCAGCGGATATGACAAAGTTGGACAAAAATGCAAAGAGAAAAATATCATTTTAAATTTTCATATGCTGCGAACATATTGCACATAAAGAGTGAAAAATTGAAAGGAATGAATGGCGGTGATATTATGTGATGATGATGGATGGGGGTGGCGGCGGTACTAAATGGCAGGTAAGGTGTGGCAGGAGATAAAGCTATTGGTGACGGTACGATTAAGCACCAGATGAAACGCTTTATAGGTATGACTTATATTCCGCTACACACACACATATACATATCCTCTGCCGTCTGAATGGAGAATTTGAACTCGATATAAGAGACAAATTGCAATTTGTTAGTGAGTGAATGAGTTCGAAAGACAATCGTGAAAAATAAAAATAATAACAAAAATGAAAAAATTCAAATGTGCCAAAAAGGGTGCATAAAAAACGAAAAAGTAACTATTTCTACATGAAATTTGAAATTGTTTTTGCATACTTTTCTTGTGGTTTGCTTTCTTCAGCATCGCTAACCAGCGGCTCCAGCTCATGTAGTGTAGCTGAAAGCACATAAAAAATTTAATTTTCGTTCCACTTCATTTCTTAGTGTGTTTGCAGTTATTAAGAAAGTTATATATTATAACATATTTCTATAATAATCGATAAGTTATGATGTAGCAGAAAAAGGTATAGAAAGTATTTAAGTCTTAAATTGCTAAAATTTTTCTCTTAATCGTTTGTACAATAAATTACTACAACAAATAAATCCGAATGAGAAAATCTTAAAGTAAATAATAAAACTTTAATTAAAATGTGAAACTTGTGAAAGAAAAGAGTGGGAGAGGCATTTCGTTTAGCACAAAGAGAACGTTTTCTTTCGTTATTTTTAGTGTTTACTAAATATTTTATGAATTAGATTTAAAAAGTGTTGGAAAGTACTTTCGCAGCCTTCAAGCTGGAGAAAATATGCTTTGACAACACTCAGCTCTCATATTGTTATGTCTTTTCCGAGATAATATCTTTCTTGTTGCTATGACACTGTGTTAGACAGCAGTTAGGCTGTATTTATGGAACTATCACAAAGAAGGTCACTACGTTCACTTCTGAAGAATTTGAGCCACATATTGGTTTGAATTGGATCCTTAACAGTTGGATAGCCAGGGAAAGCAGTGGACTGTAGGCATGAAATAGTTATCGCTTGTACTTATTCTTATCTTTTAGATCATTGTTTGTTTTTTTAAGTTTTTGTTTAAAATGTACTTTTATATAATCATTCGTTTTAATTTAGATGTCTATTATTGTTACATGAGATCCCTAAAACAACTTTACAGAAATGTTTCGAGCAGAAAATCTGAAAATCGGAAGGAAATATCACGTACAACTAAATACACGTAAATTTTTTCCGAAAAATCTATTGAGCGAAAATTTCAACAAGTAACGACTTAGAATGGAACCAGCTTTTAGGCCAAACTGGACTAATTCACCAAATAAATTTCATCAAACAGGAAAGAATTTACAATTTGCTAAACGAAACGTCTCCCTCGAGCATGTAATGTGATAAAACCAAAGCCAGCAATGCAACAAAAATACGAAGAAAACGAATAATTTAATTAATATAATTTTCATTGAGGAAAAGGCAGCAGTGAAATGAAATCGGGCGGCATGAATTGAAAACTAAGCAAGGTAAATCAAGAAGATTTCTTCAACAAATATTTTGGGGGACAGTGCAGCAGCCGTTGCAAAGGTGTTAGGGGTTTGACTTTATTGGCGCTTATTGGGGTTTTTTGGGTGGCGCATTGAAGTTTGCGAAATAAGAAAAAAAAATAAGCCAAAATACAATTTTCATGTAAATGTTAGTGTGCCTCTGTATGTGTGAGTAAATGTTAATGTGAAATGTGTATGTATATTTGTTATTTGTTTGTATGTATTAGTATGTTTGTACGCTGTGGATGAATGGTATTAATATAGAACGAAATTTCATCGAACAAATCAGGTTGAATTGAATTACACGAATAAATTAATGTAGTAAATGTAGCAAGTGTCGTTTGAGGAGAATATTACAGTTAGATAAAATTATAAAAAATTATTCGAAAATAAATAAATACACGTTGAGAAGAAATTAGGCAAAAGCAGCTTTCATTATCTCAAATTCGCAGTCACTATTAACACCAGCAAAGCTGGTCGGTTTACTGTTACTTAATACATTTTTGGAATTTTTGCATTAAATTAAAATAAAATATAGTAGAAGCAGCATTGTTTTGGAGTAGAGTAGCAAATATATTTCTCAGCAGAAGCAGCATAAATTTTGGAATTTTAAAGCTCAATTTCACGCAAAAATTAGAAAGCTAAGCTAAAGTATTAAAAAATATGTTTTCTTTGGTAAGAAACTAAAAGAATTTAAACAGTTCTAACGAAGGCTCTTTCCTAAACTGCAACGCTCACATTTGTTTGTGTATTTACATTTCATTTCTTTTTTAAATAAATTTATACTGTGTAGCCTCTAATTGTATTCATTTCATATGATATTAACTTAAAAAAATAAGTAAATAAAATTTATTAAGAATTACTGTAATAGAATCTAGTGAAGAAATATTTTAATATTACTCTGACATAATGTAACCTCAAAAAAATTGAAACCTTGAAATCTGAAAAAATTTTATTAAAATGTTACTAAGCTTCTCTCCTCTCCTCATTATATTTGTACTATTGGTTTTAAAGAAACGATTGGTAAAGTCATGGTGGAACTATTGTGCTTCACTCAGAGTTCTCCTCGTTATTTATTGAACACGCAATCGTGAGAGAAAGAAAAGTAAATCTGTTACCAATTGCGGAGATATTAAGAGGATGATCAAAAAGCGCTTATACGTTATTGAAGTTGTTTTTTTTTTGTTTTAATTGAAGTTGACCCCAAGTAACTGTCTTTGTCTTATAAGTTGTTTAAGTTCGTTCATACGAAAAAGCGGAATCGGCCTCGAGGTTACAAGTCCTGATTTTTTAAATTATTCTTTCTCTTATCAATCGATTATAGGTTTCAGTCATATATTGTAATGTATTATAAAAGACTTTAGCAATTCTTTTAAATGTAAAACTCAGTAGCCGTGTTCTTTACAGGGGTTTCTGGCCCTGGAAAGGGTGCTACACATTAAAATAAAAATCTGAGAGGAAGAATTCGAGGATATTGCATTATTTCGTATATTCTGATGTGCAAAACGTGATATCCCTTAAAATTTTAAATGCTTTACGAAAGTGCCAATCCTTTAAATACATAAAAATTAAAAAGCCTTAGTGGAGATTTTTTATTCTTAAAACAGATTTTGTTCTTTGACACTCGAGGAAATTAAGGCACCTCTGTATGAACCTAAATATATCTCACTTTATTATTATATAGTTTCTATTTTACTGTCTATTTTCTTCTGTGACAATATCCTGCTAACAAAAACAATCAAAAAACCGTAGAGAAAATATACAAAAAACAGAATCACATGAGGGATGTGAAGTTCAATTGTCATGCCTTTCCTCACAGTAAACAAATGAAAAACTCCTTAATTTTTGCACATAACCGTACACTAAAATTAAATTTCCATACAATTAATAACTGTTCTTTATAATGGCATACTCACTGTATGATTTCTGCTACATTTAAATAATACTACAGAAGGAAATAAAATCATAATTTGTGCTCACTGAAAGTCGTGGAAGTGAGGAAAATTATTTTCATATCACAGTAACTGACTTAAAGCTGCCAGATTGTATGCAAATCGTTTACCAAATTAATTTTTTAACTTTACTAAAGTGTTTTTGAATGATGGATTTTAAATTTGTTCGTTTCGTTTTCATATGCTTGTTATTAGTTTAGTATTTCTACGAATTTTCCAAACTCTACAGCTTTCATTGAGCACACAGTTTCACCATTCTTTGTGTAAATAACAAAAAATAAGATAAGTTAGAATATTTCATTGTTATTAACACTTCAACACTTACGTCATTTTTTGCATTTTGAAAGTTTCAACTTACATTTTTTTGTCAAAATTTTATGTTTGAAAAAGCATATTTAGAGTGAATGCATTACTTTGCATTACTTTAATTTCGTTCTATATAAAGAAGGAAACTTTTGTAATAGAGAATTTTCTTTAGTAAAATTGGCAATATTTTCCAGTATATTCAGTTTAATAGATTTTTGTTAGAGAAATTAGTTAGCAAATGATATTTTAAAGCTATAAAATATATAAATGTCTAAGAGAAAATGTAAACAAATTATAATGTAAAATTACGATATACTTTTAAATACAATTAAAATACTATTAAAAATTACACAGTCCGCTAGAAGTGTATTTGAAATAGCGTAAATCCTTCTGAGGCGTTTTTCATCTTTTTTTTTTCAAATTCAATAATAAGGAAGTTATTGCTTTCATGTTTTAAGCATAAGCAATGAAAGGTAGGTGTCTAACCTTTTAGCTAAAGAATTTAATTAATATTATTTGCTGAGTAATCATCAAATTTTACCCCATAAAATCAGCATCGGCAGTGGAGTAAAGAGTGTATATATAGACAAGAAATCAACTGGAAACTTTACATCTTCACTTTGAAACTTACTGTTTTTCAAATACAGACACGTTGTGTAAAAATGCCTTTGTTATGTTTATTTAACGGATATTCAGCCACAGCAGACTGGGATCAGACTTTTGAATACTCTTCATAGCAATAACATTTTATTAATGCCAACCAAATATACCAAACTAAAGATAACCCTTGGTTGTGAGTAAAACCAAAACAGCTCCCAAAACGTGCGCTATAAAAGCATTAAGCGTTGCTAATTTTTTACCACACCCTAAAGGTATGCTACGCATTTTTTTCTTAATTAGTCACTCTCTAAAGGTATGCTATATATACTTTTTTAATTAGAATTTCCAAAAAATAATTGTTATGCTTTTCTAATTTAACATAAGCAACAGATTTTTGTTAATTCTCTCATTTTAGAAACGCTCAAAAGGATTTCGCATTTTCAAAAACATTATAATTGTAGTCTTTTGCAGTTCGCTTGACTTATTTAAAATCTACAAATTAGTATATTTATTTTTATAGAAAAAGTATGCTAACAGAGTATGCATTTACGGGCGCAAACGAAGTTTTGCTAAAAATATGCAACAAATATTGCTTTGAATCATCAATACTTCAGATATTTAAAATGAGTTCAGTTTTTTAGTTTCATAAGCATATTTTTAGGCGCAGTAGGTATTGTGCATATTCTGTTATATGGAAAAAAATTAATTTTGAATACTACGGTATATTTTTTTATCGTTTCGTACTTGAAGCAACAGATTTACGACAGCGTGTACATAAAAAACTTCAAAATAATTCAACTTTTCTTTTCAAAAATTAAATCTACCAACGCGAGCATTAAATTTTGATTATTCTAAGAGCCGCAAAGTTTCTTAAAATTTTCAGAAAATATTATGTGAAAAGCTTTGCTACGAAAACTTGTAAATAAATAATATTGTACAACAGTTATTTACTACTTGCGGTCTTTTGCTTTTCAATATCGAGTTTAATTTTGACCAAGGTCATCTAGTTGTAACACTATGTGCGTCAGTTTTGAAAGATGAATAGCACTTAAGTTAATTTCACTGATTTTCAATGCAATTCCAATCTTGCTCGTAAACCAATCAAGAACTAGTCCATTTTTTTATTGTTACAGGTTACGGTTTATAAACTAAATACCCGTCTGTCTGACTTATAAGTCTTTAAGATACACAAAATCGGATAAAAGTCGAATTTACCTTTCATATCATCACTTCAAGGCTCAGCAAACTTAAAATTTGAGGGAAGTGTGGGCTCACTGAAAACTAATTTAAATTGCAATCCTGCATTATCCAAAAATGGATTTGGTTAGGATGCTAAGTATGATAAACAAGAGATTGTGAAACATAACAGTACTTTTGTAGAAAAAATAGCCAGGTTTCAGGTCTTTCTATTTTGTTATTTATACTGTCAGTTTGGTCCCCAAAGTCACCCGAAGCGCTTTTTTATTTCTGAAGCACCAGTGTTACAACTTGGTTTTATTTTAGTCAAACAATAGCAACACAAAGTTTGTTGTAACTTTAACTAACTTGATTATGTCGAGATTTTTAAGTGAATTACTTAATTGGAAATTGAAACGCTTATAGTTAGTTGTTAGTAAATTAATTTAAGAGAATTCGAAACATTTTCGTTTTACTTTTAATTAAACGTTAAATTCATTAACTTGTAAATTAATTATTGTGAATTAATTATTAGCGACAATTGAATATTGTCGCACCTTCTTTCTGATTTGTTGTACGTTTTTTATGAACGGTTGGCATTGCCGGTTGTGGGTGTTGCCTGAGATGCAGTTGTTGCTGCTGTTGCTGTTGTTGTTGGCTAGCTTTGAGCGCCCCCATTGATATTGATTTTCGGGGGTGATCCGCCGCATCGCCGGCCTCAATGCCCTTTATTCGTCGGACATTGGGCCAAACGAATTGCAAACGATATTCTGTGCTCAATTTTGAGATGGTCTTTTTGAATAGGCCATTTGACTCACCCGCCTGCAAAAGAGAAGAGCAGAGAGAAAAAAGAGAGAGGGAACAAATAAAACAAAAACAAGTATATAAATGCATAAAATCGTAGAGAATTATTATTATTTTTTTTAATACAAAAAGCCAACGGCAAGTAATTAATTTGTTTATTAAACATTTTTTTTTTTTTTGTTTTGTTTTTTGTTTCACAATGCAACCACCATGTAAAGTACGACGACAACAACGATGATGACGACAGCAAGCGAGCAAATAGTATTATTTTTTTATACAATAAAAGAAAAAGAGAGAACAAATGCAAAATGAGGAAAAAAACAATATTTCGGAGAGAAAAGAGAGAAAGACAAAATACAAGTATTTTTTGTAAACCTTGTATAAATTATGACTAAGTTTGCTTGAACTTTAAAAGATATACAATTTTTCAGTACCTAATTAATAACAAATAACTGTACAATCTGCTAAATATATACATTTATATTTATATATCTAAATATTTGAGTATTATTAGCAAAAAATATAACCACAAATATAATGTGAAAGCATGCAAAATGTTGGACTAATTTACTTAAATGACTAAATAATCTTTCAAGAATTTACTAAAATCAATTTTTCCTAGAATTTGTTGTTGCAGGTCATCGTGGATCGGTAATTTGGTGTACGGACGCTTTGCGACGGAGTGCAAAATCTATAGAAACTTTGAAAATACCAATTAAGACCTGTATAGCAGGAAGCTTCGATCAGTTCTTTCAACCGTGCCCGACATAAACTCGGTGCGATTGATGATCTCGTCGAGGTTTTCAGCTCTGAGTGTAGGACTACGCTTGAAAGCTCATTTCCTTTGAAAATTCAGAAAGGTAAAGAAAAACCACCTTGGTAGACATCGGAGCTACCGGTGATCAAGTCTTCGAGCTGAAGTGCCTTCGACAAAGTCTATAAAAGTAAAAGTAGCTCTAGGAATGACTACACGCTGTATAAGGCAGGACTTGCTATATACAAAACCGAGTTTAGGAAAGCCAAAATCGTGGGCCGGCGTACAGTTCTTGTACGACTACGAGGTTTTTCTGGCCAAGAGTGGAATGTAAGTGTTCTACTGCACTAGTTGCCCTGAGCAAAGTGCATCTTCCCGCAATTTTAAGAGTTCTTACTGGACAGTCGGTATTCTACACCATTGCCCAGCCTTTGCAAGACTGAGGCTGAAACATTCCAGTAATATTAGCTTTGCCGAACCAAAAGACATAGCCGAAAATGCTATTAGCCGTCTCAATATATTTTTGACAGGCTCAAAGCGCCTTGTCGATCTGTAAGGGTTTTATGATCCTGTATATAGAAGTGTAAGTGTTCCAAAACGGCCCAGCGTTCTATGCTGCCCAAAAGATTTCCTTGTTAGGATCGACATTTTAACCCAACCTAATCATCACAGAGAACCTAAATTCGGCCACTGATCCAAACAATATCAAGCCAGAGAAAGACAAGATTCCTACAAATTTAAGTATCTTGTTCAAGAATATTAAATCTTAAATTCTTTACAAAGATTTCCCTGTGAATATTCACGCAGGTGAGGATACATTCGCCTAGCTGCACACCAGCAATGCAAGTTTTGGACGAATTGAAAATATATACATATGGTATACTATATATGAAAATATATCTGGTGGTATCATTTATTACGTCTCACTTTACATTTAAGCTAATGCTTTTGGATAGTCCTTAGCATGCCTTTCGTGCCGTTGCTTGGCTATGAAGAGGCGCTACAACAACTGGCAACAGTAAATCGAACTTTGCCAATTGAATGGGTTCGCATAAAATTGAGAGTAGTATGCCGCTGAAGTACTTATTGATCTAAATGCATACCAGCTCTTTACTGTTGAGTATGTCTTAAGAATATATGAGCAGGCTTACAAGCGCTTACCGAACTCAATACCGGCATGTGTGTATGTGAGCGCGTATGTGTACGTAGCTGTTGAAATTGCCATTTCAAAAGAGAATATATTAGACTCCTTCAGCATTTCACCACACGTTTTGATTAGCGCCATCGCGTCGCAATACATGTGTATACTCATTTGCTGTTTAATGGTGTATATTTGTATGTAAGCTGGCACTTATCTTTATAGCGCATAATAAAAATGGACAAGTATTCCCATTTTCACTTTTGGCTGCATGAAATTGTGCACTGAGGTAAAATGAATTCTTTTTCGTTGAATTTTATTACAACGAGTCCAGAATTGAAAGAAACAGTGATGGATAGGGAGAAACAGCACACCAAACAAATTTAGATGTAGAGAAAACTGTCTTTCGTTGCAAAACTAGCTGCAACAAATTTTCTAATTTAGAGAATACAGAACAAATTTGAGAGATAAAACTAACAGGCGGGTAATCACATAGAAGTTTCATTAAATGATATTCGATAAAAGAAGAATGATACTATATGATACTAGAAATATAATTATAACGAAGAAACTTTCTATATACATATGTACATACATATCTTTCATTAGCATTTCTTTCGTCATTAAAAATAAATTCGAAATTTCAAATATTTTATTTAATTAAGTGAGTAAACCTTCTTTTTCAAATACATTATATTGAAATAATGTAATGTAACTAATTACGTGTACTTAAATAATAATTGTCATGCTTCGCAGTCAATAAAATGCCGCTAATAATTTACAGCTATAAATGTAGATATGTAATTAATTTTTCAAACACATTCTTTGTAATTTAATTTCACTCACATGCCCGATCAATGTTCATGCTAAAGGATTGATAGACTTAATTTTTAATCTCAGTAAGTAACGTATTTGTTTATAAGCCGTGTCAATATTAATCTCTAGAGTTTTTTTTCATAATTTAGCCACTTGTTAATAAATTAAATCTAATCTTTTAAGCTTTCACTGATTTCCATCAAAATTTGCGTATTTCTAATCGAGTTTTTCTATTTCTATTTCTTTCAGGAAAGAATACTACTGAAAAATTATTGCTGACATAAATACATGTATCAATCTTAAATGATGCCAGATTAGTGACAATAAATTTTAGAATATAAGCTCTTAAGAACGATGTGGAACTCGTGATAATTATGTAAAGTATTGAGCAATAATATACAGCTTTTTTGGTTTCGAAATATGACAAATAGCGTGGAAAATATGAAAGTCAACGTTTTTTAAACTTTTATCAACCAACAGAAACGGACATAACGCTTAAAGCCCTTTATATAGGTGATCACTTAAATGTTAGCTTTTTGATAACAGAATAATAAATCCTCAATCAAAAGCCACTTGTGTTTCATAAAAGCAAAGTCTTAGTTCCGTAAGAAGAATTATAAATTTGTAGCTCTGATTAACTTATTCTTATGATTATATATACAGACACTATGATATCAACTTTTCTATAAACTGACTCAAATATTTGGCTTCTGCTAAGTACGAGTATAATACCAACTCAACTCACGAGACACACACACAAATATTTTTCTATACAAGACCACAATATGTAATTCGTACTATTTATGTTTGAAGCTATATTTTCTTTACTAAATAATTAATATTTTTCCACACATTGGGCATACAGATACATATAGAAACGACATACTTTTAGCATATATGTAAAGATTTGAAAAATATTTTGACATGCTCCTGAAAACATACCTGTTTTTTAGCCGGTCCATCAACCTCCTCTGGTATGGCATACGCACGTCCATTGGGCACAGCTGGGGGTCCCTCAGATTTGCTCCGACGCGATGGTGTACCGCGTTCTTCCGACTTGAAAGCAAAATTTACAAGAAGAAAAATTAAAATTAAATTTAATATAAAATGTAATCAGCATGCTTATACATATATCTTTATTTCTTCAGTGTTTGCATTTAAAATTTTATACTTTTGAGGCTAATGTGCGCCAAATTATACCTGATCATTATCTAGATCGAGAGTTGTCATAGAAAGTGCGGAAAGTTTGCGTAAACTCGGTTGGAAAAACTCTTCTAAGCATGGAAATGAAGAGAGAAACCATAGACATCGCAAATTGAAAAGCGGTGCCATGGAATAATAAGAATTATCATAATCATTAATCATATTAAGAATATCGTTTTATTATTTTGCACAATTTTCTTCTTTCCTTGTATCTATTTCTTGGGAAAGAGGCCTAATCTGCATTGTGAAAACTAGGCGGAGAAGCATATTTTGCCTGAAGTTTCCAAAAATTTCAAATTTCCAAAGAAAATAGCGACTTTTATCAAAAAGTGATAAAAATTCCTTTTACAGAAATAAATATAAAGGAAAAGGTTGCAATTTTTCACTTTGAACATTTGAAAAACTACTTCTAAATATCATTTCTTTATCTCTTACTTTTTTGGTATACACGTCAGCTACTAATTTAGTAAAAAAATATAAACAACAGAGCACTTTTCCGAAAAATCAGATTTCAATCTATTAATCACTTTTAAAAAGTTATGTAAAATTAGTTACGCACATTATGCCAATTATTTATTTATAATTTCCGACCACTGTTTGGTTAATTAGAGAGAAATGCAAACCGGTTCAGACTCTCGTAGGCATATATGTGCATTTTAGCAGTTCCATTCAAAACACATTCATATATGGTGACTAATTAGCGTGTATGCGCGCTTAGAGTATCAGCAAACCATGAAATTGAAATAAAATTTTAATTCTGAGCGTCAAAAGTGAATGAGGCCGCAGTTTACCCACACACATAAAAATAGAAGAGAAAAGCAACCTGCATGCCTTTGCAATGCTTTTAGAGCAATACACTCGCACAGATGGATTAATGTGGTTTGCATGTGATTTGCGATAAATTTAAATTAGCATTTTCACAACTAAATAAACTTTATTCAACCAAACCAGAAAAAAACGGAAAAAGTGGGCATTTTCATTTGCTCCAAAAGTATTCGAATATATTTTCTACTCACTGGCGAGCACATATGCTCATATTTTAGTGGATTTAAATGCTTGAAAGCTCGCCATTGTATGTTTAAAAAAAAAAAAAAATCGTGCGACAAACGTCCTTGCCCGCGCATCTCGTCGCGTCGGTTGGTCGGTTTAATCAAGGACACGCCGCTCTGCTGTTAGCTAAGTAAAAGCAATGCTGACTGCCATCTGAACATGATGGGTACATACAGCCAACAAATAATGAATAATTTACACATATATCCTCACTTTAATGTATGCCATTGTCTGCGATAAGCGAACAGAATTAATAAAAAAATAATAGAAATGGACATTCCATGAAGGCTGTCATTAAATGTCTAACAAATATACCGTTATACACAATAATTGCACAATAAGTGGTTGAATACATGAAAAAGCTGCATTCATATACATTACACCTAACTTTTATTTAGTTTTCATATAAAAATATGTTGCAACATTTCTGAATATATCACATTCATAGTGGCATCACTCCAAGTAGAACAGGTAAGGAGAGAGTTAAGGTCAAAGCTTTCAGATAAGCTAATAAATGTTGTTAAATTTAATAAAGTGATGCATTTTCATAAATTACCATTTTACATATAACATAATTCCAAAGAAAATTTTTTTGTTGAAGCACTAGGGAATTTATAATTTTGTTGCACTAAAAATAGTGGGCTGCCTTCAATTGCGTATTTATTTTAAAATAATTTTGTGCTTTAAATTTCCATAAAGAAAAATCCCTGCCTTACCAAATACATATACATACATATTTTAGGAGTTTCCCGTTCATATACATTTATAGCTACATAAAAGTCTTTCAACTCACCCTGGCTAACCGATTGGCACCAGCATGTCCACCTCTTGTATCTGTGTACTCCGAACCGATGATGAATTCGTGCGACTTGTATGCCAGTTCTGGACATTTTTTCCGCCTGGGTAATGGTGGCTCATTCGTTGGACCTGTTAATGAGGCTTAAGATAGTTTTGAATAGTAACTGAAGTTAAGCGTTCAAGCATAAATTTATCAATATTGCATAACATACATCAGAATACTAATAATAATAATACATATACATATATTCACATATAGATATGTCTAGGCTCTAGTAATTTGTTTTTAGCAAACAGCGTATGCGCATTATTTGTTTCATCTAAGTTTGGGCAACTCACCGATGAATTGACTTGGATTGGGTGCTGGCGCACGACGCACCACTTCTGGCCGCGAATTGCCTGTGAACTCATGCCAGCGATAAGTGCTCCGATACTCCGAATGGAGCTGCTAAAAAGAAAAAAGCGAAAAATGTGTTTGATAAATTGAATTTTTTTATAGAAAATTACAATGAAAATAGAAAGAGTAATTTTTTGTAAGTCCACTCTTACTATTATTACTACTATGACATGCTAAAAAATTGTGGAAAAAAAATAATTAATTAAAGCTAAATTATTTTCTTTACTGGCGTGGACACCGTTTACTTGGTTATTTTCGAGTAAACAACAGCGCAACAGACTTCTTTTTGCAGGTCCTTCTTCACCTGATCTCTCCAACGGAGTGAAAGTCTTCCTCTTTTTTCTGCCTCCACAGGCACGTACTGAATCGAAAACCATCAAAAGAGTTTTCCCTTCCAATTCAATATGCAAAGGACCCCAAATCTTCCGCAAAACCTTACACTCCTAAGACCAACTCATCAGATGATGTCATTCTCCATTCTTCCGCACCACACATATATACGAGTATAGCAGGATGGGGATAATAGAGATAGAGTTTGGTATTTGTTTATCAAGAGAGAACTACACTTTTCAATTGCGTACTCAATCCAAAATAGCACCTGTTGGCAGGAGTTATTCTGCGATGGATTTCAAGGCAGACATTTTTATTGATGTTGATACTGGTTCCAAGATAGACGAAATTATCTACGATTTCAAGGTTATGACTGCCAATAGTGACGTGACAGCCAAGTCGTGAGTGCGACGACTGTTTGTTTAATGACCGATATTTCGTCTTGCCCTCGTTCACCACTAGACCCATTTGCTTCATTTTCATATCCATTCTGGAAAAAGCAAAACTAACGGCGCGGTTTTTAAGGCTCGGAGACATCTTTCCCAATCCTGACGGAGCTAGCGGCATAGAGGCAGTTCCTTTTCGTGCAACTGAAGATGGCTCAATAAGTGACAAGACCTTTCTCACACATTTGTGGGGCAGATAAAATAAAACAACAACCATGGATATCGATTTTAACTATCGATTCTTTGGAACTGAAATTTCTGCTATCGACACATCCACACAAGGGATGTCATAGCCAGTAAACCTCTTAAAATTATTTTTAGACTACTCTAAGTGACCAAGAAAATTCAAGCGAAAAACAAAACTAATTTTAAAAATCATTTGGACTCTAAAAGCTGAAAAGTACATATTACATAGGGTTTTATATATAAATCAAACACACAAGGATAAGCCCAACTGAAAAAATAGTGTACGAGTGGTTGTCCAGTAAACAAGTGGAATGTTAAACAATTTACAACTTGTTTTGCCTTGGCGACTAGCCAATTTTTCGCCATTACGATTGTATACTAAGCCACTAACTGTAAAACAGTAGGAGCAACAACACTCAATGGCCTGTCATTGCGGTTAAGTGAGAGGACGCAGCGGACATAGATGACATTGCGGACATGTAGCCAACACACACACTCATTTTATAGCTAATACATAAATATACATACACGTGAGTACAATACAAGAGTACCTCTGAAGCGAGCTATGTCACTGCCAATTGGCTAAGCTACAGTTTGTGTTGATTAATGCTTTTGCAATGCCCAAATGACAGCTTGTCGCCCAAATTGATTTCAAACAAATCACGAAAGGCACACATACAAGTGTTCAAAACAAAAAATTGATAGAGAAAAGTGAGCAGTAAATGATGATTACAGATGCCAGTTGACCAAACAGCAAGAGCCTTACAGCCACTCACCACAAATGTTTGTGCTCGACAGACTTACATAAGTCAATGATGGGTTTGCCATTTCAAGGGATTAAAGGATTAACGAAAAGCACTTAGTATTGCAACATTTACCGCTATGAAAAGTGCAGAAATATAGAAGCATTGCCAGAACTGCATGTGGAGAGGTAAGGAAGTTGCGCTGTGGCTGCCGCTGCGGAGTTATTGTTGACTGATCCTCCAGTCATGCAAAAAATGCAAGCTGAAACAGCTGTCTGCAATCAAAAACCAAAAGTCACTTAATCACCGGCACACACACACCGCACCACACCACGCCTTGGGGACATAAGCTGCTGCAGTTTTAATTTGAAATGTGCAGATTTGTAACTCCCCACAGTCGGATGGTCGT
Source organism: Bactrocera zonata (assembly GCA_037783105.1). Lineage (NCBI taxonomy): Eukaryota > Metazoa > Arthropoda > Insecta > Diptera > Tephritidae > Bactrocera > Bactrocera zonata. Next base: position 1,868,541 of record JBAWJQ010004226.1, on the reverse strand, counting down.
AAAGTTGTTGAGTGCAGCAAGAAGAACAAAAATTAAAAACAGTTAAAATCAAAATGTCAACTTAACGAGCTACGGTGCTTAGTTGCGGACACAAGCACCAGCAGGCAAAGCATCGCCCACATGTATGGATGTACTCATAAATATAACGGTACAACATTTTTACTTATAGCAAAGGGGAGCTAATCCCTGCTCCTTCCATCAGAACAACCAAGCCGAACGAGAACGTGTGCGTCACAGCGCTAGCCCAGTGCCAAACAGCTGACTGCATTGCGTCGCATGCAACCATTGGCAGACATCACTGCACCAACACCACCAAACACACAGGGGTGGTGGCACAAACAATTAGCCAAGTTTACGGCTGCCATGGCAGCAAGCGCTACTGCTGGCGGCAACAACAGACCGTAAGTGGCCAATTGCAGCAGTGGTTGTAAACAATTTTGTATTGATTTTATAAAGTTCAGTGGGTTAAGCGGTGCAGTAGTATGTAAATAACAGTTATAAATAAGAGCAGTTAGTAGTTAAATAAAAAATTTCAACTCGAAATGGCAGCGCAATAGTTGGGTCGAGTTGGCGTTACATTTCGAATGCAATTGTTGTAGGCGACGCCCAAATCGCTGGGTATGAACAGTGTGTCTGAAAAATAAACGTACTGTTAGTGAGATGCTTGCGTGTCGCTTGGACGAAGTTAAAATATTGGGTAGTCGAAAAAGTCTTTTCGTATTTTGTCAATAGATGTCGCTTCAGTCGTATAACACTGTCGTACACTCATTTTGGTGCCTAAGATTCAAAACCTGATTTTCGGCATATTTTGTGAGCTAATACGAAAATATCAATCACATTTTTCATATCAGTTCTCGTTCGCGCTTTATCTTGATTGCCAATTTCAATACCAAAGTAAGCAGAATACAAGCGAATTACAATGTCATTAATCGGCTTACGTTTATTTTTCATTATATACTCGCCGCATATATAATATAACAAAACTTGTCAGGATCATTACTGCAACTACTCAACTTACTTTCCATAATAAATTTGTACTATTAATCTCATAAAAGTGAAAATCAGATTGACAGACTTTGAATAAAACCGGAAAAAATTAAAATAAGACTTGTAGATAAACCAGAGCTGTCAGCTGACACCTAGTAGCAGCAATGCAGTTACTACTACCTACTTTACCGACTGCAGATACGGACAGAGCTGCACCAAACAAAATTTTTTTTTTTTTTTTGTAGGCCAGTGTAATGAATGAAAATAATAAAGAAATTCGCTATATTTTGAAACTTTTGTATAAAAATGGGAAGAATGTCACGCAAGCCACCAATGAAATTTTTGAAGTTTACCGAGACGATGCTGGACCAGCTCGTGTACCACAATAATGGTTCGCTCGCTTCCGATGTGAAAGATGCACCTCGCTCTGGCCGACCTATCATTGAAAAGGTCGATGAAATTATGGAAAATATTGACCAACTTCGTCACATAAGTAGCCATGACATCGCTAAGGAACTTAATATTCATCATCAAACGGTTTTGAACTATTTCAAAAAGAGCTTCGAATCCTCCCCGCTTTTTAATTTTCTCATAAATATTACATTAGCAGACTGGTATAAATACACATTTTTTTTTGCAAATTGTGACAGACAATCGGATTTTGACACATCACCCCTGACTTCTCAATAGCTTTTAAGAATCTGTCTTCCTTAATAAGGACTAGCTCAAGTTTTTCCTACCAGGCACCTACATATGTAGCTTTGCTTCAGGTATATACACATATGTGCAACGAAGCACTGTTATTTTATTCCTTTGTTTCGTAAGCACAAAAAGTATTATTGCTGTACAACATGCAAACAAGGCACAAACAATTGCGCTTTTTATAGTGCACCGAGTAAATAACGGTATTGCTGGAAACACGCACAGTGCAAGAGAGGTATGTATAGACGAATAATTTAAAAATGCCATTAAAGTGGTATCATATATTTCCAATGCACGTGCCTCTCTTTTTGCTCACAGGCATTTTTGGAGAGACATGTACCCGTATATGATGCAGAGACTCTTTGGAATAACACCAGCACTGAATTAATTAAAGATACGTGACACGAGAGAAAATTTAAAATATTTAAGCAGGATGTCAGACTTAGAACAGATATACTAGTTTCAATGAAATTGATCCTGTAAAAAAGGGAGTTTTTAAGCAAAATGCGACAACCGGATACTCTACACTTTATATTATATCGACAGTGGTGCAAATCTAGCCTGAGCAGAACAGAATTAACAAATTTATGCTTGTACAACATAAGAAATTTGCTAATATTGGATTGACCAAGACTATACATTGCAGGGCAGATATTATTGAAAAGATTTCTTAGTCCAAACAAGACCTTTAATTGTACAAATATTCCTCATATTGACCTGCTAGAGACAACTCCACCATAGATAACCGATCATAACTACCGAGAATGACCAAATAATTCTTAAAATATCAACTCTTTTTGAGGTTCCAAATGCAATAAGAACCATTAAACGGTTATTGGGGGTAATTCCTTCGAAATTTTTTATCGGCAATCGAAAAATAAGAGGGTTTTGGACACCGTTGTCAGTCGGTCTGCTGCTGATGCGATTAATGAATACTTAAGCTCACTCGCTCTTAAAACTATTTGAGAATATTTTCCAACGCTACAACAACAACTACTAGACTAATAATGAAATTACTGATTAATGGCAACATTTTGCACTAAAGACTGAAATAAATTTAGTAAAAGCAATTACTTTTACACTCTTACTACTAATTAGCAAATAAACACTAACCAATTTGTTCAGCTACCAATATGCTTGATTAGCCTGTGCAAAATGGGAAGGAATCGTTGCACACTTAATTAGCACTGGCAGTCACATTTACCAATAAACGGAGGCAATAAGCCTGCAGCAAAGTTCAGCATAGCGCAACAACCGGTGTTACAGCTGGAACTTTTTCTCGGCGCATTTAAACGCGTACATTGAGTGCAATAGAGAAATTGTGGATAATTGAAAAATCGGTGTGAATGGCGGTTACGCACGCAACACACGCCCGCCAGGGCCAACTGAAGTAGACTGGCTGACTGCGTGCTACGTTAAACGGCAACGTCACTAAAGACAAACTGAAATTACATTATGATTAAGGCGGCGCGTCGTTAGGGATTTAATTTGACGCTGAGGCGTGTGAGACCAGGGCGCGATATGGGCGGGTGCGCAAATTTACGGCGTCAAGTTCAATGCAAAATTTTGAACCATTTTTCATGTTGCTCAGTTCGTAGCTGCGCACACGTTTACTTCAAGCCCGCGGCGTTCCTCAATTAAGGGTGGCAATCAAATATATTCCGTTTCGATTTTATACACTCCGGTAAACACCCCATAATATTTACCGTTGAATAATAACCACGACCGCTGTCAATTATTCAGCGTGTTTTCAATTTCTTGCAAAACCACAATTTACTCTTCTTTTCCAGCATTTGCAGCATAATTTCTCAAAATATGTGTGTCACGACGTGTTATTGTTGTTGTGTACCACATTGTAATTAATCACAATCGCACAAATAAATCATACTCAAGTCAAGGAGACGCGCTCAACATCTGTGCAAGACTGCTGACTCAAATAACAGCGGCACTCTGCTTAACACACACGAACACCCCCTCCGGTCCGCCGGCCAGTTACAGTTACGCGTGGAAGGTCTTTGTCCATAGCACGCTCACGAGCTCTTCTCCTTTTCATTGAATTTATTGAGCACAACATCCATGCTTTATGGCTTATGAGTATAAATGCCATAGAAATGCATGCTTCCCAGATTATTTATAGCAAAGTGAATTGTTTACGATGTGTGCCACAGATATACTACGTATGTAAGTGTTTATGAATTTATATAAGTATAGAAATCTACACATACTATGTATGCATATACGTAAACAGGGAGATGAAATGTATGCAGAGTTACAGATTTATTTGTTAAAAATGTAAGCAATCATTATTAATATGATAAATATGTTCACCCTAAATCTGGGGAGAGAATTGAATTTTTTCTAAATGCTTCACATAATAGTATAATACATGTATAACAATATGGTACAAGCAAAAAAAATTATCTTCTTAAAGAAAAAAGAGCTCAACTTATGGTCAACAAAATCGGTCTATTGAGCGTACTATTCGCAACACCATCACCCAGCTTGAGATCCAGCTTTCATTACTGTCGACTCGGCGCCGTCTGCAGCAACTCAGACTGTCGTAAGGAATGACTTGGCGCATTTTCCGTCGATATCTTACAGTTTGTGCAAGAACTAAGGCCGCTTCACCTTCCCAAGGGACATCGCTTCGCTCTATGGGCTTTTGAAAAACTCCAAGAAGATCCAACGTTTTCGAGCCAAATTTTTTCAGCGACGAGAGCAATTTCTGGTTCAATGGACACTTCATCCAAAAAAAAACAACGATTTGGTCTGTTTTGTGGGCCGGTGAAAATGTCGGTCCATCTTACTTCTAAAATGATGCATATTTTATATATTTATATTATATATTCATATTTTATGCGAAGGGCTTTTTCATTAGGAGTATATCTTTTTTCAAATAATTACAAAGCTTCATAAAAATTTCTATCGGCACAAGAGATCAGTGTTTTAAGATTTCTTGAAATATAAAATCAAATTAATAGGTTTTCTGCTGCTATTAATTGGTTCACGCCGTAAAATCAATAATACTCATACGCAATGGTGTTCTTAATCAGAGTATAGTGATGAATAGATGATCCACTAAAATATGTAAAAATCTAAATTCAACTAATGAGGATTATTTCATTCATTTTATATTAGTATTTTATTTGAAACTAGAGTTCTCTACCTTCAGTACATAAATATTTGTATGAAAATTAATTACTCAAGTACTCTCATATCATAATGAGGCTGCCTGTGAGTTGAATTATACAAATAGCAGAAAACCGCAAAGGAAGCATGTAAATAATGTGAAATCTTTACAAAAAAGCAAAAGAACGGAATTGAAAAATCAACACGAGTAAAATGATGTCAGATTCATCATTTAAATCTGGCCTACATATGTAGAATTAATACTTAATGATAAGTATATAAGAAATGATTAAATAAATGGAGCAATCAAATGGAAAAAGCGATAAAAATAGTGTAAGTAATTAAACTTAATGAAGACGGATTTATGTTGCGGAATGCCGATTTTATTTTCAAATTTAAAATAATATATGTATATTATTTTTGAACTTTAATAATTCAGTATCGGTATTGAAAGATGTGAAAATTAAGTATGAACTCGAAACACAATTTTTTTCAAACATAACAGAAAACAAATCAAATACAATTAAGCTAAATCTTTTTATTCTATACTGAAAATTTCTAGCCACATTTTTAGTCCCTATTAAGCATCAACACTTCATGCAACATGCCTTCAACTTTGGCACTAAAGTCTCGAAAGGCGTCTGCTTGTCGGGTCGTCATTGGTTTTGTCCTCTAAGTATCCTTACGTATCATTGCGCAAGCAATTTATTCGCTTTGGTTGGCCTTTGTTTTTATTTTCTTGGTTTTTTTCGTTACTGTCGTCTTACATCATCCTCCAATATAGCCGCAGAGTAATGATTTTATTTCTTGGAAGGGACAGTTTTGCCTCAACAGTATACATGTCTATGTGGAAAAAGTCACATGAAAGTAAGTGCGAAAAATCGAAGAAAAGCGCTTTTGCTTTGTCGCTTTTATGACATGCAGAAGTATGTAGCAGCCTACAATAAAGACTGGCACATCACTACGTTGTGCTGCTTTTAATCAGATTTCGATTCTTTAAGTATATCACACGCACTGCAGTGGCAATAAATACTCGTATACTTGCTGCTTAAAAGCTTGCTCCTTTCACCTCAGCATGCCCTGCTGTGCCCTGTGTGGGCTGGTGTAATGAACTGTAGAAAATTGCAAACATGACTGCTCTACTTATGCAAAGTTGCTGAATTCCATACAAATACGTGTGTACCAAAAGAATAGATACATACAGATACAGACATACATTCTTGTTCGCATTTTATGCTAAGTAATGCCGAGAATTCTTTAAAAAAAATTAGAAATTTAAGTATACACATTTTATATAGTATTTTAAATAGCTTCCAAGGATATTGAAATTGTAGCATTAGATGATAATAATTTTTCATCCAAACCTATTTTTCATAGCTAACTCCAACAAATCCGGTCCCTAGCACGTGTTGTAAGAGGAAAAGGCTGTGGGAGCATCGCGATTGGCTTTTAGTAAGCGTCTCAGAAGTAGTAGGATGAGGCGAACAATACTATCTGATAGGTCATTCACGTCTGAGCATCAATATGGGTAATATTATGGATGAGTCCTCAAGAAGTTCAAAAAAGTATCAACAGCTGGACTAATACTTCTCGTGACAGAAAGGTTCATCAAATAGTAATATGGTGAGTGTCCTCTGGCCGAATGGGATACAGATTACTAGAAAACCCCACAAATCAGTGGAACTTTTCTACGAGATTACTAAAAGCTCTTAGTGGACCTCAAATCTCTTTGAAGGGCTGACCGAGTGATGCAGAAATAAGCTATCAACGGACCAAACCGACCAGCGTTACTGTTTATGACACGGGGAGGGAATCGAGGTTCTGCGCGGGTTTTTGTATCGACCTAACACCACTTAGACAGAACACTATTACCAGATCGCACATATGTATGCTGAAGTGCATGCACCTAAACACGAAAACTATACCGAGAACCATAAAAAATTTTCCAAAAAATTCCAATTAATTTTGGTATAATTGTTATATACTATATATCGTAATTAGATATAACTTTAACGCCATAAAGACTAATAAGTATAATACCAACAACAAAGCACTAAGAGTGTTAAATTACCACGCTAATATATAGAAAATTATTGTTATTAACTGTTTGTGTGCCTAGTAATTTTAAGCGCAGCCCAGATAATTAAATGATGCGCAATATCACCTAACAAGTTATACACCCAACCAACATACGATCCAACAGTTTGATGGTGGAGTGAAAAGTGGATAGCAAGCTCACCACGAGCTGACCACAGGCACACCAAACAACACCGAGGAGCGCAGTAAAAGTGGCACAGACGTGCTTGTGTTGGTGTTGTGGTCAGTGGCAACGAATACATATTTACAAACTGTGTTCTTCGTTTTTATATGGGAGTAGAAGGAAACCAAAGAAGCCCCCAAAAAGCCAGCCAGCATAAGTGGTGCTGCCAGAGGCCGATTGCGTTGCTGAACCAACGGCAAATGATATCAAATTGCATGCATGTATGTATGCATATAAGCGTAGATTCGCACAATCGTGTCGTACGTTTGAATTCCTGCATTATTTTGTTTATGGTACTTATATATGTATGTGTATGCTGATATGGAACTGAAAATGCTCATACGCACTGGTGGCCCGACTGCATGTAGTTTTCGCCTGACGGTATGCAGCGCCCATGTTGTGTTAACCACAAAGCGCATTAATGTGTTTTCGTGTTTATTTACGCTTTTAGAGATACGGGTACTTTTCCGAGCAAATAAAGGGGTGACAGACCTTTGTCTCTGAAAATTTTTCCAACTCATGTTTCTCGCTAATGTCAGGAAGTTGTTAGAGCGAAGGAATAAAAATTAAATTTTAAAATTAGTACGCTTAAAACAAGTAAAAAAAGGATACCATTACATATACATATATGTATGTTACATATGTGCATATGAAAATGTGGTAGTGTTTCGCCACAAGTGAAGTTTTAACTGAAGTTAATGTTTCACAACAATCGAGTTCAACAACTGCATTTCACCACAAATAGTTAGCTGGAAGGCGTTTAAATGTAATTAAATACTTTGGGCAGCAAATTGTGTGATTTTTCTTTCGGGAGAGCGTTGAATGACTTGTAAGAAAATGTTTGTTAAGCATTGGGTAGCTTTGACAGATGATTACATAGAAATTTGGAGCCAAATTCTTCATTTACGGAACAACCCACCATATCAAGCCGCTCTCCTGACTGGACTTCTACTTTTTGAAGCCAATTATTTTTAGATATGTATCATCACGCGTACTTTCAAATGCGATGTAACAAGCTGTCAAGGAATTCTCGCAAAATAGGTTTTGTAGCAGCCCATAAACAAAACTTCTTATGGTTTGCTATCCTAATTTTGATTGCGAAACATATAAGCATGAAAACGGCAAAAGTGCAGCGCCGGAGCATTGCACCATAAAGTTCATTGCCTATTCGTGGTGAAAAAAGGCAAAAAAAAAAATCCAAAACGTTTGGAGTAAAGGCAGAAATCAACCAGCCTGCTCTTCATATAAAGGGTAAGCGCAAGATGAGACGAAAACTAGCAGCATAACCGCATTCAACAATCAGAATTCATACTCCTCACTCATACACAATTGTGTGCACATATGTTTGTCTTCGCAAAGCAAACCTCTGCAATTTTCGGCACTCAAGCGAGCATCACTTAAGCACCCTTCAGCTTAAGCGCGGGATATAGCGTTGCGTTTTCGGTAAGCAGTGGTTGGATAATATTTGCTGCAATACTCAGCGTGGCAATCCCACTTGTCTTACTTTTATCCTTTTCAGCACAGTTGCATAATTTTACTCCAAAGCAGCCAAATTATGATCGCTACAGTATCTCTTTTTCAGTTTTCTGTTTTTTCTTTTTGAGTCTGCTCAGTACAATGACAGGCAACTTTTTACTCTTTTGGTAATATTATATTATATAAAAAATAAATGTTACATTCTTTTTAGTTAAATTTTATTATGTGTTCTTAAAGATTTGTTTGCTTAAAATCTCTGATGTGAGTGACACCTTTGAGTTTATTCAATACTTCGAGCATACCGTAATTAGAAGAAAAATACCTCATGGACTTTCTCAGACTGTGGCACTGTTTTGTATTTTATTTTGTTTCGGCTAAGTTCCTACAGACTCGATTCATGGATTATACTTTGAACAGATTACATAATTCTTAGAAACTTCTATAAAGAATTGATCTTGGAAACATTTAAACGTGAGGGCGGACAAATGGTGCGGTCTCTGTTCCGGTTAGGGAACAGAAAAGTAATTTTAATCAAGAGAGCCAAACTCTGGATTTGGCGAATCATCTCTCAAAATTTTTATAGGAACCTTCAATAAATGTGTTTTCACAGAACAATCGCGGTGAAGATACATACATCATAAATCGTCCTTCTATATATAAGTAATTTCTAAAGCTATTATTTTTAGTGAAACAAAGAGTAGTCTCGGTAATGAGTTCGAAAATCAAAAAATAAATACTTTAGCCCATGATTCTCTATGAAAATAGTTCTGGTATCCCTTACTTACTCTACTCGAGATAAAGCATTAGTCTTTCACAAAACAATTACCAGATAACTGTTAGTAATAAAAGAATCGAATCTTCTTTTTAAAAATAAGAAAAAGAATAGCTTTCGCATGCCTACATATGTATATATTCAATCAACTAAGTATATTCCAGCGCAACATCTAATATTTGCTCAGCTCATTTAAGCGCTATTTTTCTCCAACAAATATTAAAGGAAAGCGATAAAACAAACAAAAAGCGACAAACAACAAAACATTTACTATTTTCTTAAGTACAGCAATCGCTTTTACAATCGTTTCTAAGAATCCTTCTGGTAAAATGTTGATTCTCCCCACCTATATACTTTTCATTGCACAGGTATCGACAAGACAGCACTCTCGCTCGTCCAAGCAAATAGAAGAAAAGCACTTTCGCGAGCTTCGGAAAACTTTCGCCAAACAATGCGCAGAAAAACCAATAAAAGCAATAATCATAATTGTGAGAACAACAGAACACAGAGGCAGATAATTGCTTGCGGTATCATCAAGTTTAATGCGCCATATTTTACGGTGTTCAAGAAAATCATTACAATGATTTAGTGAGATGGAGATAATAGTTATTGTACGCCTTTATATGCAGAATATTTCTTTTTTATTGATTTTTCGCATTTCTTTTGTCAAACTTTAAGGTTTTTTGTATTATTTATAAGTGATATTTATGGTCGTACAATTTTCCGCATTATAATACTGGAGTTAAATGACAATATAAAACTTTTTCAGAAGCGATTCACGCATTCTATTTAATAATTATACATATTTAAACATTGAAAATACCAATAAATTGCCTACTTCTCGTTTGAATAAAAAATTATGAAGCAACACTGCAGACTAAAACTTTTCTTCTCAGGCTAAAGCTCATATATATTTCCTTTTATGGAAAAAATTAAAGGAAAAGTTGCTTAAAAGTGTAAAAAAAAAATTTTAGGGAAACAACTCTAGGACTTAGAGAGCATCATCAAAATAAATAATAAACAAGTGTATAAAAATTTAAATACCGTCATGGCGTATACGTAACGCACCGAGTACCATAGCAGACCACTCAAATTCTTTGTAATATTTTCAGTTGAAGTTAGTAGCTACCAAAATTATATTACATTTAAACAATTAAAGCTTCGAAATAATGTAAATCAATAACATAAAATATTATCTAAGAGAATTTATTTGATATTTACATAAAACAAGGATGTCGTAGAACAAAACCATATATATCAAGGTATTATATGACAGAAAAAGCATAGGTTAAACTGAGATAAACATTCAGCTCAACAAATTTCACTTTAAAAGTTTTTTGTAATTCTGAACATTTTCCGCGCACTTAAACTACACCGACCATTTTTTGTTGAGCAAACTTCACACAACTTTGCGATTACGTAAATGATTAAATTTTACTCAGTACGACATCAGCTGGTTAAGAGTTTCAGGTAGCTTTTTATACCCTGAACAAGACATATTAAGCTTATTATGAAGTTTGTAACACGCAGTGGGAAGCGGCGAAGTGTATATATATAAATAATCAGCGTGACGAGCTGAGTCGATTTAGCCATGTCTGCCTGTCCGTCCGTCTGTATATACGTGAACTAGTTAGTTAATCAGTTTTTGGGATATCGATCTAGAGATTTGCACACGTTTTTTCCCAAGAAGTTACTCATTTGTCGAAACCGCCGATATCGGCCCATTATAGCATATAGCTGCTATGCAAACTGAACAATCGGAATCAAGTCCTTATATTGGAAACGTTTATATTTTACCAGATATCTTCTCAAAATTTGGCATGGCTTACCCAAAGCATGGCTACAATCTCCAAAGAAGTTTTTCCGATCAGACCACTATAGCATATAGCTGTCATACAAGCTGACCGAACAAAGTGGTTTCTTGTATGGAAATTTTTCTATTTATGAAGGGTGTTCTAACATCGGTTAACATTTTCTCTTGTTTAGTTTGGATGCGTAATTGTTGGCAGCTTGTACCAGAATGGGTTTAAATTACATTCAAAATGTATAGCGTTAAGTGAAAAGCAAAATGCAACTTATCTCGCTTTGATTTGTTTTTATTTCCATTATATAGGACTTAAACAAAATTTATGTGCAATTTTGCACATTAGTAATTGCACATGCCACAGAAACATGCGTGCATAGAAGTAAGTTCAGAAAAGCGCATTTCATATTAGTTGCTCCATAGCGTTTGTTACCACATTAGTGCACACTCGGCGAGCATTTAATTTTCACTTTTCATTTTTGAATCGTTATTTTTCCCCGCGCATATTCATATACAGAAAATTTGATCACGCCCTTCGGATTTCATAGCCTTTCAGCGTAATGTGGTTGCAAAGGCAGCACGTCAGAGCATGTCCTTAGCGCAGGTTAAGGATACCACAGCATTTGAAGGCTGTCAAAGCAAATGCCCCAACAAGCAGCCATACGTCGAATTGAGTGGTAAATTATATAATCCCTGTTGCTAAGCATAGTCATTTTTCAATTTTTCCTTGCTTCCTCATACATGCTTGTGTGGTATTTACACTATAACCGTTGCATGCATTGGTAGTTTTTCTTGCTTTCTGGTGGTATTATTTTAGCATTTCGCAAAATTTTTTGCGCAAACATGTGGAAGCACTGCAAACTACTTATTTCTGAAGAAACTTTTCTACGCTTTGCTTGCTTTCAATTAAAAGTTTCTGTCGAAGTGACTTTTCGCCTGAAGGACGGCCTATTAATGTCAGCCAAAGGGAGTGGGCTAATTTTCCACACGAACAATTTGAAAGCATTGCCAGTGTGTTTTAGTCGAAATGTTGAAGAAAGAAAGCTTTGCTCATAAGTAGCTAACTATTTTGGCTATGAATTCAGTATTACGCTGACTCGCTAAAATCTTATAATCATAAACCAACTTTTAAGGTTTTTATGGAAAAAAAAACTTTTTTTGCGAATTTATTTCTTAAATATGGATTGAGTAATTTTATTCGGACTTTTTGTATATTATTAAGCATACTTTTGACAATCTAGCAATCGATGAAAATCCAGATCATCTTAAGGGGGTATTCTACTCTTGAATTTTGAAAAATTCGATTTTTTTTCATATATTTAAAGTTTAGACTTTCAAAAATATGACCTTGGAAGGGTTTTTCAAAATTCGAGTTATTTTAGAATTGTCTCCTAAAATTTAAACGCGTTTTTCTCGAAACTACTTTTTTCCACACGGTACCGGCATTATCTCAAGTTCTGTACACCCGATTTACTTGAAGTTTTGTGTGAACCTTCTTTATATAATCCTTTATCGTTCCCATCAGCATCGTGTCAAAATTTTTGATTTTAATATTTAAAAAAAATTCAGGAATTTCAAAAAAAAAGCGTAAAAACTGATTTTTATTTCCAGGCAGTCGTCATTTTTCAAAAAAAAATGTTTCGTGCCCCGGACTATAACAGCATTCTTTTGATTTTTTTTTTCAGACCACATTGGGAATGTCGGGATCAGTGTCACCAGGATGCGCCATTTTTTTACACCTGTCTCTCCCCACCTCCCCCCTCTAATTATTTTAATTTTTAATACTTTTTTGTAAAATTTTTTTTCTGTATTTTTAAGATATCAATAAAAACACCATAAAAAAATGGATATTTAAATAAAATATTTTTGGTTTTTTTTTTAAATAAAATTCAAAAAACTACCCAAAATTTGATTTCTAGAGTAGAAAACCCCCTTATAGTTGAGACCACTGACTCCGTACTTTGGTAGTAAATTTTAATAATTTCGACTTGTTGTTGGATCGTATATCTTTCCATAAAGAAATTACAAACCTTTCTGAAGAGAAATGTCAAAAGAGCAGGAAAAATATGCTGTCGTTTGCTGTCAATATCGATCTACTCGGTAGTTCCTATTAAAGACCCGTTAAATAATTATTATAATTAATTAAGTCTTATTTAACCCTATAGAAGACTAGATTCTTATGATGCTTTGAATTTTTTTGAATTTTGCCTACATAACCCAGCCAGTAAAACCCTGTCAGTTTTGTATAATATGATCCCACTCCATGACTCGTTCAATGAAATACTAGAGTCTCCATTTAAGAGTTCATTATGTTTTATTAACTTGCAATAACGAACTCTATTAATCAAATAATTAATTAAAAACCTGCCGTACACTATGTGAACTTTGACTGCTACATTGTTGTTTTTGCACTCCAACAATCATAAATGATCAGCCATGAAGTACCACCTCAACGCCCATCAATTCCGCAATCAAGCACAGTTCGCAGCAGCATTGACTGATTGCAGTTCCAACGACCAACTCATTCAAAGGACGGGAATAGCCGTGCATACGCCAACAATCCAATGTATAAAATGTGCCGCTGTGTGTGTTGTCCCCCTACTATTATATATTTAACTATGCAATTTGTGACTCACCTAACGTCTGACCCCTCTCAATATTCCGCTAGTGCTAGGTATTCGTGTAAATTGCTCTTCCATGGTTCGTTGGCAATTTCATTTTCAATTTCCCGCTTTTAACTAATGTGATTATAATAATTTCCCTTCCAGTTAACGAATAGTATATAAATAATAACGGTGAATATGTACTAGTGCACGTTGCATTGGTACGTATGTAGATATGTATATCTGTACCCGTTAAATGGCAACGGCAACAACAATTATCAGGCTTAGGTATGGCAACAAGAAAGGCCAATAAGAAATTGGGTTTTGGACGGCTTAACAGCGTTTGATTGACTTATAAAGATTTACATATTTGTGAGAGAGCTTTATGGGTTGTTTGCAAAAATAACTGTCGATTTCCTGCCTATGCAGGTGTCAAGCAGACTAAGAGCTCTTCTACACGAAACCTCTGAAGAATAGTGGTTCCTATGCTCTCATTATTTCCAATCTACGTGAACAGCAATATTTACCATATCAAAGTATCAATCCAGGAATTAAAATTACCTTTCAAAGTTTGAGGTCGTTTATAAGTATTAGGCTTAGCGAGAAAAATATCAAAACTTTCAAGCCGACTCTCGAAAATAGTATTCATCGGTTAATATTGATAGGAACGGTTACAATCCGGATATTCGATTAATTGGTTTTAGGTTATTAGAAAAAATTTAGAGTCCTAGCATAGCCTAACACTCTAAATCCATGGTTATACGAATGAAATTTGAACGCAAGAGCTCTTCCCTTAAAAAGGCAAATTTATTTTAAAAATTAATAGTCTTCACTAAAACGAAAAACGTTGAAGAAAACGGACGAAGAAGACTCCAGTGGTGCAATACCACTTACTGGCATACCCTTAACGATCTGTGACATAGACTAGATGTGCATAAAAGCTAAATTAATATTGTATTTCCTATATTTTCTAATTAAATGGTCAACACCCAATTGGCTGGGTGTATCTGAGAAAAATTAAAAGACTTCATTATGTATTAATCTTAACATAGATTTACTATATATTTCATATAGATTTTGGTTATAATCCTCCTTATATAATTTAACGCTTTGAAATCGCTAACACACCACTCCCTGGATCTCAAGGACATCCTCCACAAACTTTCAATGTGGCATTTGAAATTAAGCCCAAGTGATTTTCGCTGCCAAAAGGCTAACAAGCGCATAAATATACATATATATGGATTCACATATAAATATATGTATATTATGTGTGAATGTATAGCTAAATATAATAATTTATGTGTTCGGATTGCCGTCGCTCACATCTTTTTAAGCTGCAAAGCTCTTCAATCCCAGACGATGATGCTCACTAGCTGGTGTGTAGTGGCGTAACTGAAGTGCTTCATGTCACCTAACAACAACAAAAACAAAAACAACAATGTTCTCAGCCGCCATTGAAGATGTTCCAGCAGCTAACGACAGACAACCTGTGCAGCACAATACGAAGACCGGGTAGCGAGGCTTCACTTTGTGTCACTCTCAATATATATCACTCGGCTTTGCAGAGCTACGTCTAATTTAATTTAGTTTTCGAAATGGATATAATAAATTGTATTTATTTATTTAAGAGTTTGTAGAAAAGAGCTTAGATGTGAAATTTTAAAATTAACTTTTAGTGAAGGTAAGTCCACAAAATATTGTTTCTAATATAATATAATCTTATATAAGAATAACAAAATGTGCAATATTTATCCCTTAAATCACAATAAACGTCTTAAGCCTTTCCAAATCGTTAAAATAAGAAAATAAATAGTTCATGTTTGCACTAAAACAAAGCAAAAATCGTTAAAAGCAAACATTTTGAAATCAGTTTTTTATTTTTCGCGAAAAATCAAGAAAAAACCAGAAAATGTTTGTAAAGGAATAAAAACGCTCATAATACCGATTACCGCACACGCTATGAGCGCATGCAATAACTGTTCGAAAAAAAGAGAATAAATTATTTGCACTTTGGAAGCAAAGCTAAAACGTGCGCTCATTTGCGCCAGGCAATGCTTTCATGCCAACCGACATTTCCTTTTTACTGCCTGGTGACTTAATGTCTAAAAACAACTGCTTAGAAAACAAAAGACGAAAAGATGTCGTGAAAGCAAAATGTAATGAAAAGAAAAATCAAATCGAATGCGCTTGATTGCAAGCGTTTGCTTTAATGCGCCGCTTCCCGATGCATTCGGTTCAACGGAGCGACACAAGGGGGAAATCTGTGCAAGACAAAACTGCAGTATGTGCAGGTAAAATATTTTTTCTGTCTGTGGCATAATGCTTTTGCTTTCTAAAGAAGTTCCCCCGGAAAGCTGCAAGGAATAATTACAAAAACTCTTAGGTTGTAGTGAAAATTGTCAAAACTAAGGCTTTGTGCATATTATGGTTGCTTTCCTCAATTTTGCAGCAATTAGATGGAGCTTCTAATATATTTAAAGCCAGTTTTCTTGACTACTACTATTATGGTACAGTTAGAAATTTTTGGCAGTTATGAACTTTATTTAAAATTAGAACAGACCTGCTCGCCTTTCTACTTCACATAACTACGCGGCAAGCTGTTAAGTTCATAACTCCTTAAACATAAAATATATTGTCTGCTAAATTGAATTTCATTATTCAGCATTGCCATTGATACCTATAATAATTTACTCAAGACAATTTCCAGGGACCGGTCGTTTGAGTTTGCTGAATAGCTAAATCAGGTGAATATATTGGTCGGCTGATTGATTTTCTGTTTCCGTATCATAAGCATAGATCAAAGACTCATCGCCACTAATAATATGTTTCATGACACCCTGGTGGTCGAAAATCATTGTTTCAGAGATCATCGTAAGAATCGCCGTATGCATTTTATGTACTTCAGAAAGACACGCGACATAGATATCACTGACAGTCATACCAACCTAGAAAAAGAAATATTTGAACGAATGGAATTAAAAAGTCTTACTAATTTTTGCCCACAGTAGTATAGCAACTTCGCGATCATACCACTACTCATTTCCAATTTTGGAGTAAAATTTCTGTTCTCTCAGTCTCGACTTGTTTTTTTTATTTTCTTTTTATTTTCGGTAAATTTTTAAACATTTCTCTTCAATGAGCGTTCACTTGTAATGAAGCAAAGTCTTAAGGCCAAAATTTTTACCGCAGCAATTTGAAGTGCAATTCGTTTACTTTTGCAACAATTTTTAATAGATTTGTTGATTGAAAAACTCAACTTGACGAATTATTTTTTTCTTCTTCTTTTTCAAAGAGCACCGATTTTTGTTTTTCGATTTTTTCTCTTGTACTACTTGGTATAGTGAAAAACTTAGGAGTGATTATTTTGTCGGGTGTAGAGTGTGATCAATGCTATTTTAGCCTTATTTTTGGCATTTCTATTATCAAAATTTAATTTTGTGTATTCAGAACAAATAGCATTTTTTCATATAAAAAATTAAATATATTATTAGAATTTTTTTTTTACAAACATACACCATTAACAAAGAAATTCTGAGATTTTTGGAAAAAATATTTTAAACTCTGCTATTGCAACGCCATTTCCGGTGATCCCTCGGAAAAAAAGATGGGCCCGCGTTGGCAAGATAACTCCTTACAGCCTCATCTAATGTGAAAAATACATGCTTTAGTTAAAACTTTAACTTAGAACTTGGGCGAAGGAAAAAAACTGAAAATGAGATACTTGGCAGACATTTTTACAAAAAAATTTAAATTTCAGTGAATTTTTTTTTTCAAATAGCTGTAATCGAGAAAAAAATTCTTTGTCTAAAAATTGAAACTCAAAGACCTGTGTAAAATTTCATGAAGATGGGTTGAATTATTCTCGAGAAATCTTACCAACCGCATTCAAAAACACAGTTTCGAGAAAAACGTGCTTAAAGACAGCGCACTTAGCCTAGCTAGCCTCGAGCGCACAACTTCTCATGGCCTTTTCTGCGAAACTATTATTCAGATCAACTTGAAAATTTAGCACAATATTTTAGAGATGTTGTAGAATTAGATAGATAATAAAACAAAGTCTGCAAAATATATTTTCTGTGCAAAATTAGGAATTTCGTTGAAAAATTAACACATTTTTGAGACTTCCGTTGTATGTTAAGTTGGCGCCAGCAACCGATCCGAATCATTTGCTAACCTTGCGAGTATTCCAGTTTAACATTATTAAGCCAACCTTTTATCACATTTCATTTATTTTGGCAATACCTTTTCCAGTTTATTTTTATGTTGTGCACTGTGCTCTAAGCTGCTTCACTTAAAAAATAATCCCTTTTAAATTCACGCTGTTGTCACCATAAAGTCCGCTGTTTTATTTTAAAAGTTTTGAACTTAACGAAATGTTATGCATGTAGGTGTATATACGCGAGGAGAAGGAACAAAAGCACTTAAACGGTGATTTTAATTAAAACCACACATTGTGTCAGCTGTTACATGCATACATATATACTGCAAGTTTGTGTTGCACGCTTTCGGGCGTGAAGACAAGCAGCAAACCTGTCATGCATTTTTATGGCATTCACACCTGCCTGCAATTACTGGAGATTACGGAAATGCTCTCTAGGGAAAATGGGAAGGCTGTTGTAAATGTTTAAAATTATCATTTTTTTACACGGTTTATATTCACGAAAAAAGTAAAGTACTCTTTTATGTTATATGAAGAGTATACTTTATTATTAAAAATGGTATTTTCCATGCCAGTTTGATTAGTACTTTCTACTATATCCTTGTGCAGGCATAAGAAAAAAGTCTACAAATATATTCAGTTCTATTCAATGAAGTGGAAAAGTTCACACTTTTGCTAACGCTTGAAGGTAAAACTAACCAAGCACCAACATTTCTACAAAGCCAGCAAAAAACTGCTAACTTCGTTGAATAAAGCGATGGTGGAAAACTCTCAAAAATATACATATATACCCTAGTATTCTCAGATATTTCTGCTTTTCGCTTTTCGAACGGCTTTACTTTTGGCTCATAGCAATAAATGGTTTCTCCATGGCAGCGCTGATAGCCATAGTCTGCTTCCACAAAAACATATATGTATATTCATATATGTAGTATATAACTATGGAGAAGCAGAAAAACTTATTATTAAATTGAATGTTTACTTGCATTCTCACATCCGTGTTTATGTACTTATGTGTGCGCATCGAAAATGAAACTGCAGCTATCAGCAGTGCTTGCATGGAAGTATGTAAATGAGGTCTTTTAATTGGCTATCATAGCGCTTTAAAAGTTGAGGGTATGAGGAGAATATACTTCAGTTTATATTTTATGATTTTAAGCTTACTTATTATGACATATGAATATATAAATTGAAGCTGCATGTATAGTAAAGTGAGCCGATTTGTAAGGGGGAAAGTATTCTACGGATCATTCGGATCAACCTTGTCTAAAAAACTTATAGTTTAAAACCGATTAAGAGACAGCGATTTTAAGGCAAAATTTAGTTAGGATTATAAAAATGTGTGCCTAAATTTTCGAGATATCCTAATGAAATTGAATACGCAGGTGTGTTTTGATGTTATACTGAGCATTTGTTGAATCACAGGACGGAACAAAAGTAGACCAATAGATACAGCAAACAAACTCTTTTGACATATCTCTTCTGTAAAGTTTACCATTTTGTCATGGAAAGATATATGATCTAACGACGAGTCGAAATTATTAAAATTTACTTCCGAAATTTGAAGTCAGTGGCCTCAACTTTAAGAGCGCTACGTCCAATTTATGGTAGTCAAAACTAAACTGTCAGATCAACAATTGAGCGTCTGGTGGAAAATTTTGAACTCACAGGCACAGCACAAAATTCCTGTGCCAGTGAGACAAAGATGTGTCCGCAGTGTCGAGAATATTGACGCCGCTAGCGCATCAATTGAGGAAGAACCAAATCAGTCTCTCACACGTCATTCTCAAACAGTGGGCATCTCTGTGACGTTGTTGTAGCAAATTTGCGTAAGAATATTGGTCTACACCTTTACAAGATCAAACTGATGCAAGAGCTAAAGCCACTTAACCCCCAGAATTGCCGTATGTTCGTGAAGAGGGCTGAGCAACAACTTGAATTATCTGGATTTTCATCGAAAACTCATCTCAAAGGCGATAGCACTTCTTTCGATTGCAATTTATTTCTCCTTTGAACTATCTTTAGAACTTTTTTACTAGTACCGTCAAAGGATCGATTGAACATTATAAATAAGATTTTCGAAACGGCACAATCGCACATCGGAACGCAACCTGATAAACACACTGTGTCGTTCATTTTTACCCGGATCTTAAAGAAACCCTGTAACATTTCTCATCTATATAGTCCTTGAAGGTCTACATTCGCCAGCAATTTAACCAGTTATACAAAGCAGACTAAAATCAAAGCAGGAAAAGTTTAACTCTCTCGACATCTCTGATGATTCTAAGCCAAGAAGAATAATTTTTTACCAAACAGACATTGTAGGTTATTATAACTTATAAAAGAGGGTCCGATAGCACATAAGGCTGAGTATAGAAATCCAATATTATGGAGGTTTTAGTATTATAAAGGGTAAACCCTTAAAAACCAGTTGATGTAATCACTTAAAAAACTATCGATTTTGTCAGTTTTTTTTTTTGGTGGGCGTCAAGCTCTTTCTTCCAAATATGGTGAGTGCTTACACAAAAGAGGGGGTCCTGACCACTACCCAATAGCTGAGTGATATTATTAGACAGTTATTAGTTCGAACCCCAGTGCTCCAGAGGGATAAAGTACACCACCGTGATCACAATCAAACAATTTATTTTTTAATATTTTTTTCTTATTTATAGTTATAATCAGCGACACCTGTCGCAAATAGCAAACTACAGCATTTCTTAATTAAATGTCAATCAAATCAACGAGCAGCTGATCGATAAATAATCAAATACGCCACTTTGCAAAACTCATATGTCACTGACACCAGACCCAGGGCGAATGTACATCGGCATTGTGCTGCATCGCGTTGCCAAAAATGTCATGAATACCGTCGAGCCTACGAAACACAACAACAAAATGTCGACTTACTCGAAGGCATTATGCAAATAAGGTTTTATATGTACATAACTGCATATAAGGCAGCTGACTATAGCACCGATTTAATGCTGAGGTTACATTATCACACCGTTGCAGGGCGAATAAAAAGGATATGCGACACAATGAGAAGTATGTGCAAAGAAGGGAACAAGCGCGCAGTGCAGCCACGATTGCTGGCAAACTACCAAAGTGAATGAGCACAAACGGGGCACGCTGCGGCAAAGCAGTCGAAAGCAGCAGCTATGTAGACACCACCAGACTAATGCAAGCATACATAAATACACGCTATCTGCACATTTGAGCCGGGCCAGACCGGGTCACCGCGTCGGCCGGCAGCGAGACAGGCACTCCGTCTGCCAGCAAGTCAGTCACTCAAACATGCACGACATGCAGTCAGTTAGTCAACCAGTTAGATTGGCGTGCATGCCGACATGTGATAAGTTTAGTTAGTGCAACTGCGGGCAGCACAAAGCGCTTCGTCAAGCTTCGTCGAAGATAATATAATTTTGGGGGGAAAATAAGACAACAAATCGATTGAGTAATCTACCAAAAAGGATCAACATATGTATACATATATGTATGTAAACGGCATATGTACATACATACGCTTTTAGCCGGTACTACGCTTAGGAAGCGACAGAAAACCACCAAAAGCAACAACAAACCGCAGCCATAAGCATGAATCACCATAGCCGCTGGTGCACAGACACTTTTCACATGCTAAACATAGCCGCAAGAAGACATACATACGTACCGCTGTACAACCCGAACGAGTCGTGCGGAGATTCCTTACAATCGTTAAGTAATAAAATCACTTGAACTGTTGTAATGCCAGGCAGCAAAACGAAGCGAGCTCTCGTAATCGGTGCTTGTGCTTCATTTTTATTTTTGCTCAGTATATATGTAAAAATAAATATACGCAACAGAAACAATAGCAACAGAAGCCGGTACCGCAATCGTCACGTTATAACAGGACATGCACGACAACCCCGTAAACGCAACGTGGTTGGTCGAGGACACCGACGTTCATGCGCGGCCTTCCAGTGAGCTCTATATGTAAGCCAAAATGAACGCTCCTCTGCTGTGTGGTTCGTCACTGCGCTCTCTTTCTGCCTTGCTCTAGCACTCTCTCTAACAGGCTCTATAAATATTCATTTCGATGGGTGTTGGGCGCAAAGTGTAGTGTTGCCACTAGTCTTACACAAACAAAAGTCACCACTTTTTGACTTCACTGCACTTTGTTTTTTGTTTGTTTTGGCTACCTCTTCACTCGTACGTAGACCATTTCGTCCGACCATATGGTATCGATTTTTCTCTTGTGCCGCATTTTTCGAACTTTAGACTTCTCGTCTTTGCTCTCACGTTCGTTTTCTACTTGCTTCTTCAGTATCTTTTGTGTGCCTTTTGCATTTCTTCACATCGTAATGTTGTTCCCTAAATTTATAGCAACCCCGTCTACACTTTCCCTTAAATATTTCTTTCTCTTAACCACATTGCCTTATGACTTAACTCGCACGTTTGCAATACAATGCGATAAATTAAGGAAATTGCATAAATTGGAGCGCTTCAAGTCGTATGAAACATTAATAATGACAACAATAAAGTTGATAAATATATTAAAAAGCATACCAATAGTAGAGTAGTAGTAGTAGTTGTTGTAGTATATTAAAGCATACATTTAAGGGCAAATACATTTGAGGAGTTTTGGGGATATTTGGGGAGCTACCAGTGACTTGCTTTTACATTTGATAAATTAGTTAGACATTTTTGAGCATTTCTAGTATATTCATAACATGTAATGTGTAACAGTGTTTAGTGTAAATAAATTTCGAACACAAAAACTACCAAATGTTATCATATTTTATAAGCAAATATTGTACTTATCCGTTCTTATGGATCGTGGTTCAAAAATTCCATCTCATTTTATGTGAATAACACCTTATTATTAGCACAAAGAGCGTCTATTAGCGTTTTGAGCGTCTTTGATGTAAATAAATATCCTAAATGTAGGCTACACTTTTTGTTAAAGTTTTCAGCGTAGCGGCGAGCGTTAAGGAGAGCAAAAGAATTCGACGACTTGTGCATTCAAATCACCGATTCTCACAATTTCTTGATTTATAAAATATATTTGTGGTAATTTTCGGCTCTCCTTATTAAGTTTGCGAATTTTCCACATAGAAAGTGACTCATAACTAGGCCGCAATGCAAAGAATTTCAATTAATTTGTCTAATAGAGAATTGGACTCCTGTGAGATCAACGAATTTTTAAACCTCGAAATAATAAAGTATTTAACTATATACAGATTGGATCGTTGAAATAATTTCGTTTTTCACTCTAATTGCTTACTAGGTAAGGCTTTCACCACACAAGTACGAATCACATCTGAATGACACCCGAACTGCTAAAAAGTCTTCTGTGAGGCATTTGTACATCGCGTTATTAAAATTTATGCTGTCGCTTAAGCTTTCACTCCATTGTTTATTCAATTCAGGAAAGAGTAAATTGCTAAGCGAAACTTTTTTCAAACCCCACCTTGTGCTGTAACCCCTTAAAACACTGTATAATAACATTCGCTGACCCATTATCGGTAAACCTATGAAAGTCGCGAGGAAAGCTGTTACTCATACTTTAGAGAAACTTATGCGCTGCTCACAAATTTTTCAATCTTTAATATCACCCACATATGTAGGTGATCATCAAGTCGGTTCTAACAAATAAATTTTCAGTCTCCATGGCAATTCATACTGAACCGGCATTTGCCGCCATTTGATTTGATTTTTTTTTTCAATCAGAGATATAATGAAAACTTCTTACTCATTATTTATCATGCAAGAGTACGAATAATAATATTTTGCACTGTTTGCTCTGGGTCCTGCTGATGAACATTAAAAATGCTTACATACTTATTTATTTACATCAATATATACGCATACATATATAATAATGCATTGAATACATACGGCTCCACTCACCTTGTCGACCGGCATTGATGGGCACGCTCTACACAAATTCCAAAATGATCCGATCATAAGGAAGGTTTTTACTTTGTAGCACTAAAACTTATTCGAAACTAAACCACCAGACACAAAATTCACGTTGGTTAATCAAAGCGATGACGATGCCGAACACAAACCAGAAATGCTTGCACGAAACACACTGTAAATGTCCACTATATTTCCGGCTGTTGGGGGAATAAACTGTGGAAGAAGGGTATCTCCCGCTGTTAGGGCGTGGGTTGGTGGTTCGGTTGGCGCCGATTGATGCGACAAATGTGGCGCCGAATATATTATTACGTCTTCAGATCCCAACCAAACGAAAACGACAGCGTTCAGAACAAACAAAATACACAAATGCAGGGAGCTGGTTAAATATTTATGTGGACATGTGTGTGTGTGTATTGTTTGTGTGTATGTATATTATTTATAACTTTGTCTTACTTTTCGCGTTTCTATGCTTTCAAGCGGCTTGTAAGAACGTCTTCCTTGACGGCGTTTAGACTTCAAAGCGACTTATTTTATTGCGTAGATGGCGTTAAAGAGGCGCAAAAAACCGTTATGGCTGAGTACGCGTCGCTAAAGTGAAATGTGCGTAGTTTATTTGCAGGATTTTTTTTCACTTTTTCTTCTCACCAATTCACTTTGTGTGGCAGTTGCAGATACACAAATTCATATATACTTATAGATGTGTGTGTGTGTGTGTGTGCAGGTAGATTTGGTAACCAGATTGAACAACCGACGGCAACAATGTTTCGGCAACAACAACAACGTGTACAGTGATATTAAATTAAATCGCTGGTGTGTGTTTGTGATATTTCGCTTTCAATTAGTACACTTACGTATGTGTGGATGTGTGGGTGTGCTCGTACATACACTTCTAAATAATTCGTTTACGTATACGATTTTGAAGTAGTCTGTATGCAGATAGACTTATGTGTATGTGTGTGTGAAAACGTGTGGGCAGAATTGAGTTTTCTTCGGGGACGACGTGGAACGAAAGTGAAGGTAAAACTGTAAAAGCAATTTAATTATTTATAGCCAGCGCCCATGAACTATTGTCTTCTCCACACCAAGCGCAGAGGCTTGTGTGAAAAATCGCAATTTACTAACAAGCACTCACACGTACATATGTACATGTATAGGTATGTATCTATACATAAGTGTTGCATATTTCGTAAATCGCACACGACGCGTTGATGAGCGCAATAAATTTGATTGCCTTTGGGTATTCCGACAGTGACGTTGAATTTTTAATGCCGACGAATTTGGTTCAAAAGCTGCGCGTGCCGCGTGAACGAGAAATGTTGCATATTCGCTGGCGCTTAACACATGTACTCATTCTACTATATACAATAATAGCCACGGATGATATCGGTATAGATTGCAAAGGCGTTGGAGCTAAACTATCAAACGGTGCATGATAGATGATGGTGTGAAATGCAATTTTAAACAAATTTTATTTGTTTTTAGAAGAAATTGTTCTCTACTTTTATTAAAATATTAATTTACGAAGCATTTAATCGAAGTATTTTTTACTTTATATTTTCGTTCTAAAGATAAAATATCCGTTTATGCAATCTGAACTTGCCACTGCTCTACAAATTTGGTACCAATTTTTCAAATCCTACATATAATTATAACTGATAATTATATTATATTTCTACATTGCGTCATTTCTAAATATTATTCCTATACATTTAATTATATAACCTCTTCAATGTAATTCTCGTTTTTACTATTTTCATCATCTGATACCTTTACAAAATTTTTTTAGATTTCAAAAATAATTTAGTACTAGTATTAAGGCCCCTTTTTATTAAAATTTAACTTTAATTCGTACTTTTACCTCTTTAAGATATATAAAATAATTTTTCTTGCTTTTTTATAGAAGAAACTTTACTAATAACCTATATATTGGGTAGTCGAAAAAGTCTTTTCGTATATATAAGCAAATTTTAACTTATTTTTTTATAATTGTAATAATAAATAAATAAACAGATATGTACCATTTTGGTCAACCACTTTTTGCGATTTTTCCGCTGGAGACGTTATTCCATCAGTCTAAAACTTTCATCAATGTAAATCGAAATTTCGAAATCTCCAGAACAAAATCGAGCGGACCATTATTGTGTTATACGAACTGATAGAGCATCGTCTCCGTAACCTTCACAAATTTCATTGGTGGCTTGCGTAGCATTCTTCCCTTTCTTATTCAAAATTTTCAAAATACCGCGAATTTCGTCATTATTTTCACTCGTTTTTGAACAGCTGTAACTTTTTTTCAAGTTCCCCGAATTTAATTTTTTAGTTAAATAAAGCTTAAAGTCTCGCCTTTCCAACACTATTTGGTATGACACAATGTGATTGGTAGCACTGGTACGGCTGCAACGACATCCATTGACAAAATACGAAAAGACTTTTTCGACTACCCAATATATTTTTCCTACATAAAACTTTTCCAGTGCACTTTTTAGGCAAATTTCGTCTGTGCACAGCAAAATATATCAACATAAAGAATATATATTCATAAATCAAACGATTTTTTCAATTATAAATTCGTCTTCTAAAAGCCGTTTGAAGAGATAACTCTGACAATTGCACTTCATTGAAGCATTAAAAGAAGCTATTAAATTCTGTTACTGTATATATTTTGCCTTTGAATATGTGTATTTGTATTTATGAATATTTATCGATATTTACCAATAATGCCAATATATTGAACGGCCTAAAAGCAGTCAGTTTCTAAGATATTTACAAAATGGATGGAAAATGAGAAGCAAGGAGATAAAGTGTTGAGGGATTTTCTTATTTTTATTACCGAGAAAAGAAAAACCACCAAAAATTAATATATTTTCGAGTTATGCCACATACGCATATATACGCTTTTTAGCCTAAAAGTAGGCAAGCAATTTATGAAATAACAGCTGCTTATTGAACTGCAATGATAAAAGAGTTTCACAAACAACACTTCTTATTGAAATATGGAAATAAGCATAAAACCATTCAAATCAAAATCGAAATCCGCATTTTTTACTTTCTGGAGAAAACAAAGCAAAGGCACCTTGCAGTGCAAACGACTGAAAGAAGCTTTGAAAACACGCACATATATAAATTTCATGACGACTAGGCACGACTGTATTGGCATTCACGTATATCACTTATACGAGAACGAAAAGTAGTTGTATTGGTAGCAGCGATGGTGATCTCACACGCTCGTTCACCGCTGCATGAAAATTTTCATTATGGTACACAAAAACGGTGCCATCAATTGCCCAGCCGTCTGCCCGCCTGCCTGCCGGATGGCCGTACAAGTTTTTATAATGCCGTCCGGCCTAACGGTCTGCTTGCCGTCTTCGTGGCAAATCGATTTTTATCGTTTTCAAAATCTAATTTTTTCCACATTGTGCTAATAAAAATGGAACTACAAGAAATAATATGGTGTTCCGCAGTTAGGGTGGAAAATGCAAATTTGCTTAGCTTTGTGGCAAAATCGATATGCCGTTGGACGAGCTAAGCGATCGACCTGCGAGCTGGCTGACTAATTCCGTGCATATTTTTTGGTCTGCTGCTTGGTTGGTTGTTTTCTTGCTTGTCCTACAACTTGGCGATTTGTCTGGCTGGCACCCAAATGTAGGCAATCAAATCGCACACTCCGTCAAACGCCTCGTGGATATGTCACACTCATTCACACACCGCAATTTTCCACCTATACTTTCACAAATTTCAATTTTTCTCACGGTTTCCGTAAATTTTAACTGATTTAATAATTATTTTCCAAATTTCAATGCAAATCGCCTCAGATTTTCTGCATTTAATCAAGATTTTCTGCTAAGTCACAATTTACTTCTAGCTCTTCTGTTTTCATGAATTTTTTCTTGGATTTTCGCTTCGCAACGACGCGTCCGCTAATGCACGATTAACAACACGACTCGACGACGGTACGAACACGACTGGTCCCTTTGCCAAGTTGACTTTCAGCAATTTCGACAATCGCAGCCTGGCTGGAAGGTTGAATTGACTACGACGACTGGCGAAAATGAACCATAAGCTGGTACGTCTCTCCGCCATCCCAAATAGCGAACGGGAGTGGTTTGTGTAGCCAAAATGAATCGCTCAAAGCAATTGTTGCTATTGCTTCCAATGACGGTGTTTGGCATTGCCCCGACATGTGTTGTTTTCGCATTCCGCTTTGTTGTTGTCACTGCTGATTGCCGCAGTCATATGGTTTGAAATCGCCGCACATGCAAAGCCCGATTTGGCCGCATACTATATACATCTATGCCTTGATTTAGCTTCTTTTGGGCGAAGGCAAATCGTTGCCCTTTTAGTTGTGTGTTTTGATAACCGCAGGCGCAGAGAACGCACAAGCATAAACGGAAGTTGTAAATAACCAGAAACGCATAGGAAAATGTTTTGTATACCCGCACAGATTGGTATTCCTTATTTCACTAATTTAAGCGGAAACGGAGAAATGGTAAACGACAATAGATTTTTATCTAAATTTGAACTCTTAATCTTACCAAATTTGTTTAAAATGTTCTCGTTCATTCTTAGCTATATATAAGCCTGCTTTCATTTAAGACCTGCGCTGGGTTCAATCTTGGTCCTTTATTCCTACTCCACACAAATCATCCCGCACATTCAAATTGAAAAAGAAATCTTCTTCTCCGTGCAATGTGGGGATGAGCTGGAGATTTTATGCGGAAAAGCCTGAACAATAGTGCCAATTTAATCAGACCCCGCAGAGAAACTCTTATTGGTGATATTTTGGGACAAAGCTTTTCTTTAAAAAAAAAAGTTTTATAGATTCAATGCCCTTTTTCCAGTAAATTTTGTGAAACTGGATTGGACTTATTGTCAGACTTTGTTTGTGATAGAAATGGAACAATGAAGCGCTTTTCCAGACGAATCGTTCCCTGTTATTTCTTACTTTAAAACCACTTTAAGTAGACAATATTGTTTTGGTAACGGCGATAGGATGAGCGGTGCAGGCTCGAATTAAGCCCGAGAGGCAAATTGAAATTATCATAAACAATTTTTCTCATGAATGTTACCTATGAACTGATTAATATCAGAGAGTCTTGTCGATAAAAAACAAGCTATTCAGAAAACAATTATCAGACCTAACGTAACTAACCAATATGAAGAACTGATCTACAAAATGATTGGAAAATGTGTATGTAACTATTTAATAATATTTTTTTTTTTTTTGTAAACTATTGTATTATTTTATCGGCTAAGAGAAAAAAAAATATTTTTTATGGTTCTAAAATTAAAAAAAATCATTCAATTTTAAACTAACTACTAAATTATTAGTTGTTTGCCTATGTGTGTATATAAACATATGTATGTGTAGTATTTAAGTTTTTGCAGAGAACGTATATTTATATAAATTTATTCTCTATAAATATACGTTCTCTGTTGTACGTTCCACCAAATAGTTGGCAACTCGACCATGTACAAAAGTATGCTTCGTTCTCTGGTATAAGAATTCTTTACGTAAAAAAGAGATCGCTACCTTCTTATGACGTGTATTGTCTGTCTCTTTCAGGAAGTATTAAAAATCAGCTGTTTGCATAGTTGCATTTTTGACAGCAGTGACATCTCTCGGTGAAGAGCAAAGCTAAGACAGCAAATGCATAAAATAAATCTTTGTGAAGTATTATATTTAGGCACATTATATATATATTATACGTAAATCATAAATTTATATTTACATATTATCGGCATTATGTTAAATATGGTTCACAGCTCAAATAACTAACTAATCATACCTTGCAACGAAGAATTAAACATTTTCTGTGCCCCCTTAATATGAGCAGCTGACGCGGATTTCGGCACAGCAACCCTGCAAGTGCTACGAAATGTGGAAAAATATGTAACCAGAACATCACATCTGGCAATCTTGTTTGTGCTGTTCCGTCGATTGGTCGGAGGGTTGTGTATTTTTTTGCTCCGTGTGTTGCGCAGAATTTAACATTATTTTGTATTAAGTGCCGGGGTGCATAAACAAAAAATTCTAGCAAAAGCAAGCGAAATAATCAATTACACCTTGTGTAAATTCGCAAATAGTGAAAGTGTTGTTGTGTCTGCGAATGTCTCGCAAATTGCCATAGCGCTTGGCAAAATTTGTTTTAGTGATTGTTGTTTGTGTTTTCATTATATTATACATTGACGCTTGGTGCTGCGGTATATTGATTAAAAGCGACCAAATACAGGGGTGAGAAAATGGCATTTTTTTAAAGATTTGAATTCATTGTGCTAATTTAAAGATAAAGTTCATGTTGATAATGGCTATGTCTTGTTTGTATATAAGTATTTATATACTAGGTATAAAAAAAATATGCCTGCAGGTAGCTATCACATTCATGTCTACATACATACATACATGTATTGTATCAAGGGCTAGTCTGCGATTTGCATCTTGTAACATGCAGCAGCACTTAATTGAAATTAGTAAAGTAATTAAATAGATTAATTGACATATGTATGTAAGGTGAGATATTAAAATATTGTCGTGACTACAACAATTCAGCAATTTTTCACACGATTTTAAATAATTAATAATTTTTCATATTGGAGTCGCCATAAGTTTTTTCAAAGCTGTTATAAGTAAAGTTTAATAATTTAATAATAATAATTTAAATTTAAATTATAGTAATGATTTCGTATCATATACAAGGGCATCGAAATTTAATATTTAATAAGAGCATACACTAATGCAATACCAAATAAGAACTTTACTAATTTTAAACGCAATTATCAAAAAAAAAAAACTTAAAAAAAAATCGGCAGCTGTCCTTAAGGGGATATACCAGCGTGACGCATGGAAAATTAGGCGATTTTCGTAATTTTTTTAAGAGAAAGGACGCAATTGAACATTTCGATCCTCTTTGAACGTAATAAAGTATATTTTAAGATTTTTTTTTACAAAAATTTTGAAAAATTACGGAGTTATGGGCTGTCTTCGGAGGGGCCATTAATAAAAGTACCTCAACTGCTGGCATAATTTTGAAAAATAATACTTCGAAACACCACCTCATTAAAATATGTACCTCTTTTACATCCTAACATCCCAAAAGATATGATTTGAAGATATGAAGATTTCGAAAAGTTTAAAGTGGATGTGATAGCTTCGTTGTTATGCAATAAACTTAGCTTTAAGTTCGAGATCAGTTCCTTTTGAGAGTTACAAACTAAATTTTTGGAATTTTGTGATTTCGTAAAAAAAAAGTATGCGCATTCATTCATTACTAATTGAAGCATTTCTTGGTGAATGTTAATGAAGCAGTTTAAATATAATTACTATCAAAATACGCAAATATTTTAAAGTCGAAAATATACAAATTTTAATAAAAATATATTATGTATCTATGAAAATATATGTATGTATGTAAAATATTCCAGACTCATCATACTAATGACACGAAATCAGTTCCTTTCGGAAGTTACAAAATACACTTTTGAGATTTTATGATTTCGCAAAGTAATTACTGGCATTACCTTCACCCATTACCAATTCGAGTTTATATTGGTGAATGGTTTTGTTACTGCCAACAAATGTTCTTGAATTAAATATATTTTTAGTTATTTATAAGTTTCCTAAAATATAATTTGTTTAATGTGATTTACAATTTTGACACTATATGCTCGAAATCAGTTCCTTTTGAAAGTTACAAGCTAAACTTTTGGAATTTTATGATTTCGTAAAGTAATTACTGGCATTACCTTCACCCATTACCAATTCAAGTTTATATTGGTGAATGTTTTTGTTACTGCCTACATATGTATGTATGTACAAAACAAAATTCTAAAACATGCATAAAAAAAATCTCTTAAAATATTTGTATTTATAATTTTATGATTATTCTTTCAATTGCAGGTGATAAATTTGCGACTTCTGAGTCTTGGGTAAGTTACCAAATTTTATATTGTAGAATTACCAGATTTAAAATTAAACGCATTTATTCATAACTTGTGGGTCATTGTCCCCAACAGCGAAAGCAACATTATCACAGAAAAGAATTTTAAACTTTCTTCGTCCATTTCTCGCTTGGCGCTATTTTTGCGCTTACACAGTGTGTAACGTGCTGTGACCACCACTGTGGTATATTTTGGTTAAAATAAACGAGACACTGCACCGGAAACAACACGACAACGGCAACTACTTAAATAGTAAACATGAGAAACAATGTAGACGGACAGACCGGCAGCAGACAAGACAACGTAACCCGTACGAATTTGGCAGCTTCAACCGCATGCACATTTAAAGTGTGCATACATACGCACACACATCGAATATATATATGATAACTCACGTAATAATAAAAATAGCAGGGAAAATCTGTGTGGCAACCAACGAAGCATGTCACGAAAGTCTGCATTTTTGTTGGTTAGTGTTCGGTTAGTTGGCACGAATATTCAGCCACAAACGTTGTGTAGAAGCTCAGAATAAAAGATATACAAAAGACATTTGTTGTCTACAAAATTTATATTTATTTATTGCAGCTGACGTTGCCAATTCGTCTACGAAAAACAAATGCGTCACTGAATTATAATTTTTCTAGACCGAAGAATTGAGTGTGGCCAGCTAGACGACTAAGAGGCGCACGCAGAAGGTGTGCTCTTAGCGCTGCGCTGATATTACTAAGCAAACAAAAAGCCAACGAAGTGAAATTAACAACCGTGAAAGCAATTAAATGTTACAAAATAAATAGTAATGAAAGCGTAAGTGCAAAAGTGAAACTAAAACTAAATAAGTGCTAGAAGTTGTAGGCGCAAAAATAATAATACAACGAAAAGAAATAATGAGATAACTCTGCACCCGCAGGCACCAAAACAAACTAGCAACTAATTAATATGTAGTCTGTAATGAAGATACCCGTGGGTAGATATTCAGCGCTGATTACCAAGCGAAAGTATCACACGATTTGTGGGCTATTTGAATGACACACTTGTTGTTACTTTCATTTCTTACCGGATTTTCCGTGCTTACGGTTTTCAATTGCCAACTCCAACTGCACTACAACTTTTGATGCTTATCTATGTATGTGTAAATATATCATATGAATGTATGTATGTGTGCGCTTTTATGACGACATCTTTACCTATTCACCCATTTAAGTACATGACAGCCCGTCTGTCTGCCTACTTGTCCGCGCTATTTGCCTTCTGACTTTTAACTACACTCATATGCACGTATATACGTATATATATACATATTTATATATATTTCGTGTTTGCTTGGTCTATTTTTACTATTGTCTGGCCGCCACCACTTTTGTTCATTCATTTATTTGCGCAGAAATGGGCTTCTTTTCTATATTGTAGCGCTTGCACTACTAGCGCTCCTCATGCCCCACTCAAACCAATGCTATCGCATCAACTAGCGGATGTGCTCGACACACACTCATCGCTGTCAATGCCAAAGTTTTTTGCACATTTGCCGCCCTCCCTCCCAGCCCACTTTTCTCTCATGTGGCGTTGGCAATTTCTACTTTGTAAGCGCAATGCGCGCAGCACACCCAAGTGTTTACCAAACAAAGTGATGGGGAAAATGTGCAGCGAAAGGAAAAAATTAGCAACATGCTATGTGCCACATGTGGCAGCTAACTATAGTCGTGCATGTGTTGCATGTGGTGCCTGCAGCGACGCCAATGGCAATAGTTAATCTCCTGTTAGCCTTGCGCTTCTTTCCACCTCGACGCTCGTAAATCGGGTCAAAAGCGTATAAGGAATATATGCAAGTGTGGTGGTAATTAAATTGTTAATGAGTAGCATTAACGACTTTGTTGGTGGATTTGTTCCCGCAGCTGCTATCGATGTGCACGAAAGTAGAAGTGTGGATTTTCATTAGGAGCTAATATAGGAATTATTACTGTATTTGCATGATAAGCGTGTAAAATTGAGTGAAGAGGAGAAAAATTGGAAAATTTTAATATGCACAGTTCCGGCTAGAATATGAACTGGAGGTTGCATGCATACATTTGTGAATGTAAGTAGCGAAATCATCAAAAAAAGTTTATAAAACACACAAATTTTCAAAAATGAATAATAAAACTACTGTTAATTCATCTATAATTTGAACAATACTTTTTCTGGAGGCCTGTAAGTGGATAAAGAAGATCTCCGTGGTGGCCTTAACCTCCGCATTCGATTTAAATTTCTAAGACTTTTTCTTGTTTGGTCGCAGTATGATCGGCGATACCCTTTCAAGTATAAGAGATTATAGAGTTTTGTCGCGTTATCCACCATAGTAACTGTTTTGGAGACACCTACGCGAGTTTCATCAAAAACCGACGTCCGAGAATTGTAGATACGTTTCGATTATTTTTTCTCTGCGAAAATTCCAGATTTATATTCGTAAAAATAGCTATAAAACAACTTGAAAAATAAAAAATAAACATTTTCGATTATCTTCTTTTCTCACCTTCACCTTCACCAATATTCAATTACTAATTTACTTATCACTCGATTACAATCAACTGCTCACTCACTCAACAAGACGTGTGAACAGTTCATGACCTTGCGGCTTAATCATTACTGTTGTTGGTGGCGATCACATGTATAAATGACTGAAATCAGCTTTTAAATGTGGTCGATTTGTTGAGATATCACTGCTTATAAACTAACTGCTAACAGATAGTATTATATTTATATATATATTCATAACGAAAATGACTAACACCCATGAAAATGCTCCCCAAACATTTTATCAAAACATTGTTAATTGTTCGCTGAACTATTAATAAATCAACGACTTAAGAGAATTTAGAGGAATTATGGTTATAATTAGTGCACGAGAATGTTTAAATTCTCTTATATGCAAATTAGTTCATTTTACCTTTCTGACCTGTGCATTAAAAGCACATTCGCTGCTATAAATCTAGCATTGTATCAAGAACAAGCAGCAACAGTTTGTGTCGTTTTCGGGTTCCCATGGCGGTCAATGAATAAATAATGTTCAAATAACAATAAACAAACAAAGAGCCAATAATTCAAGCGAAACACCCCGATAGATCACGAATCGAATTAAACTCTTGTTGTTGAAGTGTAAAATGAGCGGACGAGTGTGATATGACAAAGTAAATTAATGCGCTTTTGCTGTCTGATCTTGTTTTTCTGAGTATTTAGATTTAAAAGGCACTATTCTATTCGAATTATATTCTAGAATCAAGATACACATTCTCCTCTCCTCATTCTATATACTGTACATAATATTGTGAAAATCTGCCGTGTTCAGTATATTCTTACACTGAAATTGAAATCATTTTAAAGCCAAAATTTAATTATTTTTCTACGAAAAGGGCATCTTGTCTTTAAATTCACCTAAAATAAACCAATTTTCGTCTATTTCCGAGCATTTTTCTAATCATTGAGCATTCAAACTTCATGAAAAGTTCGCCACTTCAATGATCTGACTTAATCAAGTCTTTGAAATCAGCACGTATGACTGATCAAAAGTGTTCTTGGTCTTGCAACAATGCTTTTCAATGTTTACTTTTTGCCGCTATTACACTATAGCCTGGTTACAATACAACAAATACAACAACATAAGCCTCGGAGCCAATTTAATTAAAAAGCTTCGCAGAGTCGAGTATTTCTGTCAGTTTTTCCTTGAAGACAATATCCCTTTTCAGCATTTTTTCTTTGTGACGTATCTTTTAATGAAGTCAATGAACTCGTAGTTATCAAGTCAACACACAAGCTGCTTTCTGCTTGGCTGTGTTCTTTTTGTACTCAAATTGCAAAGTAGTTAATTTGCTTCCTTTTCGCTCTTTCCTTCGTGATATTATTTACATGGATACGTTTGTGGCATGTTCGTTATTGTGTGGCTGTGCAACATGTAATTGACATCTCGTGCACGTTGCACAAACACAAAAGTGGAACGAGCCGCCGAAAATTGTTTGGGCTTGGTTTCTACACAAGGATCTACATGTCAGTTCTAAAAAATTGTGCATTTTTGCTAACCACTGAACTTTCCTTTTTCAATTTGCAATTCTGGCTTTGATTAGCTGTTTTCATATTTGTGGAATTTTTTTCGTCTACGCTTTGTCGTTGCTGCCGTCATTTGTTGCATGTGTATTGAGTCATCCATGTGGGCAATTAGCGCTAGTCTATCGTAAAAGGCGAGCCAGTCAATCTGTGCTAACCTCTGACCTCAATGGAGCAATTAACGTCCGCTTTTCTGAACAAACTGTTAAATTGAAACTAATTAACAGACATACTTGGCGCTATCTTGTTGGCGTAACCCACTGCTTATTGTGCAAGCGCTGATGTCATATCGGTTTGGATGATTACAGAGCTTCATTCTGGTGATACAATTTTATTCCTGCAATACTTTTATAAAATTGCTTCGGGATTTTTGCCTCTGTAAGGGTGTGTAGTCACCGAAGGTAGCTGCTAAGTTTGTATCGAATGTCAGTTCTCTAAACTATTGAGAACCTCAGTTTTTTGAAAAGATGCTTTGCATTTTGCAGAGATATGCTAATCCAAAGAAACCCACTGGCAAAAGTGGGTAGAATTTGACCGAATCGAAGGTCCTATACGGTATAATATTGACCATATGCAATAAAGTTATAACTATACTTTTGAAAAGAACACACTATGCTGAGTTGCTTCTCACTTCCGTCAATTTCCTCTGGATTTTGCAAGTAATAATGTCTTCACTGTAAATGACCAGCAAAGCAACCTCTTCTTCATCTCTCTTGCACTATTTCTTTACTTCATTTGTGGCATTTATCATTTTTAATTATTTCTACATATTTGTGTCTCTACATTATATTTTAATCTATATTTTTTTCATACGGATTTGATGGCTTCCCCCTTTTTGTGTTGCCTGCAGACAATTGTCTCATTTTCAGCGTTTCACTTCTTCAAAAATTCATTAACGTTCATTTGGGGCAAAAATAATAAACGATTGTAATAATTCAGTCACTTGTTTCTTCATTGTAACGCTCCCGATGTTTTTGTTGTCATAATGAGCGTAAAATATTTTCATAACATTAAGCCTTTGTGTGCGCTTCCATGCCACAAAGACCTCAGCTCGCTTGCGCAACATAAAAAGAAGAAAATAATTTCGGTTTTTGTTAGTTATAGGCTTAGCACTTTTGTTTGCTTTCTTTTTCGTGTCTTTTGTTGTCATTACACATTTTATTTTGTGCACTTTCTGCGGCTGTGCAGTGTGTGAACCATTTAAGCGTTTCACAACAACGCTCAATTGTTTTTGCATTCATAAATATGCAATGTTCCCGCCGGCAGCGTATTGCACAATAATATACAAGTATATTCATACATACATATACTTCTACTAGGGTGGTTCGATAAATATTTGATCCCACCGCACGATGGCGCCGCTAGCTCAAGAATATAGAACCTTGGAAGCAGGTGCGCAAATTTATGAGAAATGTTATTAATATTGCTTATGAAGAGCAATCGGGTATTTATGAGAAATGTTATTAATATTGTTCATGAAGAGCAATCGGGTAGCGAAATCAAGGAGCGCTTGGATGCTGTGTACGATGACTCTACTCCATTGATAGAAACCGTAAAAATTTTGTCAGTTTTTGATAAACATGGCCCAGGTGTACCGAAAACGGCTACAGCGGAAAACGTGCCAAAAGTCCACGATTTTATATTGACAAATCGCCGATTGAAAATGCACGCGAAGTTCAGACTAATAGACCGGATTGGTCAAAATATTATGTACGAGAGAACCTGTCAGTTAATATCAATTCGATAGAGCTTCTGCAGAAAACATGCTTTCAGACGGGTTAAATAAGTTGGAGCATTGCTGGGTCGAGTTGAGTTCCGAAACTTTGTGGGCTAAGTACTTACATGTGCGCCCTCGTAAGTACATTTGTAAACCCTAAACTTAACAAACCTCTACTTTATATGCCTTACCCAGTTATTATTCTCGTACGAGTTTTTGTAAGCACTTGTCTGTTCCCCGTTTTAGTCACACTTTCCAGTCACTTCAATTCACAGTCGCCAAGCAATTGTTTGTGCGCATTCACTCACTTGCTTTTCTCCCTCAGCTTTACTTTTCTACTTGATTATTATTATTTTTTCCTTCAAATCTTGCTCTCGCATTGCCCGCTCACTGGAGCTTGCCTCAGTCATACTTATGTATCCCGGCTTAAATTCATCGAACTACTAAATAACCAAATGTCCGTCTGGTAGTGTGTGTGTGTTGAGTATCACGCTCGCTGCTGGACACCAAGTGCGCTTCAATGCCTTAGCAGGGCTTAGCTTAACGAGCCGTTGTACCTCCCTCAATATATCAGTATCAATGTACACACATCCTTGCAGCGTAAGCGTACGAACCACACATCGATTTAGTGGTGCAAGCAAAACAAAGAAATCGTTCAAAAAACAGTGCTAAAAAGATCTTCGTCTCCAAGTATTGCAACGAACCAACACTGCCGACCACTTCATTGTACATTGCCTTCAATTCGTTGTTCCTCTTCTTCTTGTTTTCATTTGTTTGTATTTATATGCATGTGTATGTGCGTGTTCCGCCTTGAAAGGTACAAAACGGTTTAGTTGGCTGACTGGCAGGCCGTGTAACCGGTCGCTCGGATAACTAACTCTTATGTTCTTCTGCGTACATTCGCTTTAGTGCAACGCCACTTGGCGTGGGTATTAACCTTACGTTGAAGGGCTCGTTCCAATTTTGTTGCAAGTAAATCTGCTTGTTTATACCATGTATTTATGTAGGCATTTGCGAGTTACCAAGAAGTCGGACAATACGTGTACGTGGCGACTTACAAAAATTCGCATAAAAATTATTTCAAGACCTTTATTTCATCGTAGATCTTCGATGGAACTTATCTTTTATATATAGAAAACACGAAAAAAAATTTCAGAAAAACTGCTCGATTTCAAAGGCATTATGCACGAGGTCTTTTATGTCCAGGGAGGGACGACGATTGTACAAAAATAGGATTCTAATACTATGATTTTCACAATAAAGTTCAATGTGTTAGATATCAAGATAAAGATATCAGGGTTGCACCCTGATGAAAAGTCCCTTGTTATATATCATATATTTTTTGATGACTGTCACTTCTGCTGCATAACTACGCTCGGCCTTACATTGCCACACTCGATAAAACCTACCTCTAAACTCTTAAAGGAAAATGACCATTTTTCTCAGGTATTTCACCGCCCGATTATTACTTGTTCCGTTCAATGGCACAAAGTCCGGCTCAGAAGCAGTCGCACTCACAAGAGGACACGTAAAATTACTTGATACTAGGATAGCATCACAGGATGAAAAGTTATATCGAGCTTTCCAAGAAAGATTTGAAAAAGTTGTGTTCGGACTTTTTTCTTTAGTCACGGAATTTATGACCGATGAAACCACTTTATTGTCTTTAACGCATAATTAGCTACAACCTTCCTTCGGCGAGCAAACTTTACAAACTTTTGTCAATCCCCCCATCGTGCAAACATAAATTATAAAGCTATAGAACCTTAAGGCATAAATATACGCTATGAAGGGTAAAAGAACGTAACTAGTATGGATTAATTATCGCTGATTAGTAGACCACAACAACTGGCCGCTTTAAATATATGTATTTTTAAATACATGTACTTCATAATTAAACCCTTTTCCGTTTTCCGAGCGCTGATCGGTTGCCGGTCCTTAGGTGGAAATAAAATAGACTTTTGCGGTTCGTTTCGAGCATAAAAAATTCGGGCGAATGGACGCACAAAATTGCGTTCGTGTCTTCCCAGATGTCTTCTACATCGAATCTATAAGGTTTTTTTTGATATCTGGTATGAAGGGCTTTTCGTAAAATTGTACATTCCTCTTCTTTACTGGTGTAGAAAATGCTTATTCCGAGTTAACCACAACGCGGCGGTCGTTTCTTCTTTTCGCAAGGTGGCGCCAGATGGAGAATCCAAGCGAAGCCAAGTCCATCTTCACCTAGTCCCTCCAACGGAGTGGAGGTCTTCCTCTCCCTCTGTTTCCCCCCGCGGGTGGACCTAACCAGCGTAGCCGCTGTTTTTTAATTCGTTGAATTATGTCAATGTCATCGTATATCTCATACAGCTCATTGTTCCAGCGAATGCGATATTCGCCGTGGCCAACGCGCAAAGGACCATAAATCTTTCGGAGAACCTTTCTCTCGAAAGCTCGTAACGTCGACTCATCGGTTTCTGTCAATGGCTTAGTGCCTGCGAGTGCGACGACTATTTGTTTGATGACAGGCGATGTTTCGTCTTGCCTTCGCTCACGACCAAACCCATTTGCTTCGCTGCCTTATCCATTCCGGAGAACCCAGAACTAACGGCGCGGTTGTTAAGGCCAATGATATCAACACCATCCAGAAAAATTAGAAAGGGACAAATTACTTTAAAAATAATGTTAAAAGAACATTAAACATTCATTTTAATTCTTCGTTTTTTATCATAGTCTAAACCATCTACTAACAATCTCTTAAACCGAATTTCCACTATTCGACACCTCTGGACTTATAATTAATAGTGCTCTTGATTTAGAACGGAGTGTTACCTTTTATTGTATTTTATATTTAATTATTTTGTTATTTTTATTTTATTTATTTGTTTATGTTTTTAATAATAACTGTACTCAATTTATTTTATTACAGTTTCTCTCCTCTGCCACAAAGTAAGCAAAATGTGAGCAAACTGAAGGTAAGCACCAGCTAACCACACTCGCACATACATACACACATTTGTTGTATATAAAGTAGTACATAACGCGTGTTTGTTGCAAGTTGATGTTGCTGCGAGCACTGCCATCTAACCGTGCAACTGTTTGTGAAATCAAAGATTGCGGTTGGTGGTTTTGGCTCTGCGGTTGCCTTTAAAATTTGTGTTTGACTTTATATGGCAGTCGTGTAGATTGCTAAGCGACACAGGCAGCTACTGAGCTCCATTGCGGCTTTATGGCTTAAAAGCTTGTAAAAGTCACTCAGCGGCATTGTCGTTTGCTCCGATGTAATCGCCATCGACGTCTTTGTATGTTGTTGTTTGCTGTTGTTGTTACTCTTGTTATTCGACATCATGATGCACCGTGAACGCGCGCTTGCTTGCACAGTTTTGAAGGTTTCAAGTTTATGGTGAGGATTTGTAGATTATAATCTCTACAACATATCACCCTATAGGGATTTCCATTGACTATCTGCCGTGAAGTATGTGTTGTCTTGTGTGTGGATACAATATATGGAAGCAACTATGTGGTCCAGTCGACTATGTGTGCGAGATAAATGATTCGACTTTGACACTGCGCATCTTCAACATATTTCAATGTTGCAAATTTAATTGTCACACGATAAAGAGAAAAAAAAAAACAAAAACAAATTTGATCGCTAAACATGTTTATGCAGAGGAACAGAGAGTTAAGAAAAAAATTGTGGCACTCTCTAATAAAATAAAAAATAAGCACCTCGCGAATCCAACGTTACAGGGATTTACCTTCAATTGACACTTAAAGTAAATCCTAACTGTTGATTTCGTAAAAAAAAACCATATTATAATACATTGCAGCGATTTCCACGTCTCTCAAGTTTAGTAACATACCGACCTGACGTTCAAGAACGCTAGCAACATTTATAAATATGTATAAAAAATTAAAAAATAAAAATTAATTTAATCTAACGACTTTTTTTACTTTTTTGTTTACATTTAGGGCTTTCATAAGGTCTCATAAAGTTATAAGTTATAACGATTCGAAAACACAGCATTGAGAATTGTAAATGTGTAAACTCATTTTTGTATGAAATCCAACAACAATTTTTTTAAACAAGTGTAAAAATTTATAATTTTACGATTTTACGATGCTTTACGACAGGTTGTGAGTACACCAATTATATAAATTGTATTCACTTAAAGCGCCATTTTTAAAGTCTGTATCGTTCATATTATCCGCTTAATGTTTAAGATACAACCCTGTTGCTCTCTTCTTCTGTTAATAGCGGTTAGAATAGATATATGTTTATTCATCGAGTGGTCCAAAAATCCTAAAAATGGGTCTAAACACGTCTAAGTGTTCTGAAATCAGACTAAAGAGTGGTCGCTTTAGTTGTCTGATTTCCCAAATGTTTCATAAGACTAAATTTTCTCCAACTATTCTTCTTTTCACAAGATTATAAGTCATAGAAGAACTTATGAGTCTAATAAAAAGGAAGGTATTGGACTACAAGTCTTTGATGTACATATTTAGCAAACAGTTAGAAAATCAAGTTGTCTACATCTGTTTTTGAGATGAGTTTGATATAAGTTTTATCTGAACACCAGTAAAAATTGCTGACCTCACCGCTAATAATATCAATTTGACGTTTTAAAAGCCATAATCGGTTGGCTCCTAGCATTTAAAATATATTTTATTCAAATCGTTATCGAATATGACTTTTTAATAATGCTTATTATAATTAGTATAATGACAATGCGGGTATTAAAGTGGGCTTTAAACGCCAGTATATCCAAAACCAATTATTACCTGAATAATGCTTTTTAATACTTAAAAAAAAATTTAATTACTTTCACTTCACTATATTTTTTGTTATTTGTTCAAAACAATTTCGACTCGTAAGTTGTAGAACTTCTAAATACTTTTTAAATAACGATTAGATACTTAGTTACGAATTTTAGAAATAAAAATATTATTCTTCACTAAAGTAGTTGATGTTTTTCAAGAAGTTTTCTGAAACGCAACCTTAAACTACGCTAAGAAATATAACAATACCTTCTGAAATATGAAAAATTAGTAATAGTTTTCATCGACTTATTTAATAGATAACAAAAAAATAGATTTATGTGTCCTCTTACGTTAATAAGTTCGAAAACGTAAACGCTTTCCCTTGTAGTATTCGGCTATCTCGAAAACGGTGCGGTTCTACTTTGCATTGCACCACAAAAAGTTGATGCGTGTTGTTTTTTTCGCCCATAATTTCAATGCACTGTCATATAATCAGACTTGCCATGTCCAATTATTATATTTTTAATTGCGTTACCAGTTGTTTGTTGTAGTGGTGTTGCTGCGCCATGCAGTATCAGCAGTCATCACTGCTGCTCGGTTGTCGTGTTTTGCCAGGTAATTACCTGCAGCTAATTGAATTCAACACACTTGTCTGTTGTAAATCACATATCAGATATGGATTTCTGTTTGCCAACAATGCAAATTCTCTTTCACGCAAACACAAGCATACTATACACGTGTGTATGTGTGTGGGTATGCGTCGAAATCTATACGCGTGGAATCACGCTCGATTAAACGGTGCGCTGCACCCCACAAAGAGTGTAGGACACTGGCGGGCTGTGATATCCTTAAAGCCTGATGCGAGCACAACCAACTGCCAAGCTGACAGCTTATAAATATTATTCAATGGCATTGTAGGCACGTACACCAAGCGACAGCTTAATAGAAACGCTTGTAAAAAACTTTTGGTTTCGGTTGATAATAATAATATAATTCACTCAAAATAGTTTAATTGCTGACATGTTTCTTTATCTTTCTGTTTTTTTTTTTTTGTTTTTTTGTTTTTTGTTATTTTTACATTATCTTCAACGCTTTATGAGTCGAACGCAGCTATTCATTATAAATTTTGCTAAGGCGGAATGATATAATTTCTAAGTATCGTTACTGCCCATTTTTAATATGTCATATTGCTGCCGTTCAGGCAGGTGTTGCTGAAGACCGCAATTTGTCGATTCCAAGCCGTTCTCAAGAATTGGAATTTTCAAACCACAACCTGTCGGATTTTGGGAAAGGATTTGGGAGCCATTGAAAATTGTTCTCACTCAAACAGAATAGTTTATAAATCCTGTTACTAATTTTATCTCAAAATCAATGTTCCCTGCTTCACAACCCGCCATATTTACAAACAAAGTTTCTCAAGGATTCATATCTTTAACCAACCTTTACATATTTCTACTT
Source organism: Bactrocera zonata (assembly GCA_037783105.1). NCBI lineage: Eukaryota > Metazoa > Arthropoda > Insecta > Diptera > Tephritidae > Bactrocera > Bactrocera zonata. The sequence continues at coordinate 1,824,824 of JBAWJQ010004226.1, read as the reverse complement.
TGGTTAGGCATTTCTCTGCCTTTATTTCTGCAGTTTGATCAATGGAAAAAGCTGGGATTTTACGTCGAAATTCATTCCACCACCTTGTTATATAAGACTTCTGTGGACACAATTAACAATTACAGTCTCTGAAAAGGATGCAAATAAGCAGTATATCATCGAGACTCTTCAGCTGTCCTAAAACTTAATATACATATTTATTTTCGAACCAAACCTCAAAGATAAGTGTTATATTCGTAAAAATGTAAACACAACACATTTCTGTACAGATAACGATCACTAGCAAACTCTTTAGATCCACCGAGAACGTGCAGTGCGTCGATATTTAATCTACGTCCAAAATCCAGCTACCATTAATCTGCAATGTGTCTCTAATTATTGGTCCGTGTGTATATTTACACAATTTTTTGCTTTTACTTTCCATCCTTAACATATGACGCCGTGACGACAATGCTGCATCACAACTGTAGTGAGCAGCAGCATGTTGCCACTAAGGCAAACCAGCAGTAATATTTGCACAGTCCACCAGTTAACTGGCAGCAACCAACAATAAACGCTGCAATTTTCATGCGCCGCTGCACGACGTTCTGTTGCTGACAGCAAAGTGTTGCTGGCGTCGTCGATGTTTGCTGCTGGCTCTACAGACACGAGTGAGCGCCACACGAGCACGCGAGCGCCAAACTGCACACACAGGCATCGTAGCCAAGTTGGCACAATAAGCTGGCGAACAGCTCACCGCTGCCGTTAGTTACTCTCAGTTTCGATTTGTGTGCGAAACGCGTCGGTGGTGAATAATAAAAGTGCGCGCGTTTGCTGGCCTAACTCGACCGCCCTTTAAAAGTTAAATGTTTTAAGAAACAATAAAAATTTCTAAAAAACCTTGTAAGTTCAATTGAAAAGAAGCAGTAAACCGGTCCGGAGTGCAGGCCTTCACCTCAGCGGCGGCAAGGCTTCATTACAAAAGAATTACAACCGTTTGTGTGTAATTTATGAAAAATTAAATAAAATAAAATAAAAGTAAAACAACAAAAGATATTAGAGCAGTGCAAGTGCAACTGTTGAACAGTTTTGTTTCTGTTGTTTTTTTTTTTTCATGTGAAAAGTTCGGAAACGAGCGCAGCGAAATGAATGTAAAAATTTTATGTTAAGTGTAAAAAACGAGCGAAAAATAAATTCTAAAAACAAAGCAAGCAAAGCAGCGCAGCAGCAGTTGTAATTGAATTTGTGCGGTACTCTTTGGCATCAGCAGCAGTTGCAGCCGCATTCCCTACAGTCGCTGCATAAAATATAGGAGGAAAAGAAGCAATATTGCCTGCAACAGCAATGCAGTTGGACGCCTTACGAGCAACCGACAATCGACGCATTTGATATGTATGTATGTATGCGCGTTTGTATTGCACACTTACACATACACACACACAAGCTTTCGATCGCACACACGTATACTTACAAAGTCACTATCTACATTAAAGTGAAGTTTAAACAAACGTTCAAGTAACGGCATCACAGTCCATCTTACGGACGTGCCAACACCAAAAACAACAACAGCAAAAAAAATTCAATTCGATTCAATTGAATTCTACTTTGTTTTTCTTACTTTCAACTCGTTCTCAGCGCTTAATTGTGTTGACTTTGTTGAAATTGTTGGTTTTTTTGCTTGTGCTCTGGAGCGCAGCCCCCATCCTTGCCCTCATCCATTGCTCTTGCACATTGCCAGTGCCGTTGAACTTGTTGCGAACTGCGTTTCCTCGTAATATGTTTGCGTGTGTGTGCGTGTGCGTGTGCATGTGTAACGAGCAGAGCTGCGTACTGGGATAATTGCCCAGTTTTTCTTTCGTCCCTGTGGCTTTTTTGGCATACACTTTTTTCTCTCTCTCATGTTTTGCAAAACATTTTAAAATTCCTGGTGTTATTAGGAATCTTGGTGCAGAAACACAAATATTTTGTTGTTCAGCTCAGCTCGGTATGAGCACAAAGCGATTAGATTTGAAATGGGAAACTTACAAGAGTGCAATTTTATTCTGAATTTGCGTTGAACTCAACGGAATATTAATAAGAAACTCAATGAGTTTTTATTTTTTCTAATGAAAGTGTTTATTTAAATGGAAATTGTAACTTTAGACCAAGGTCAAGTAAAGAGAAATGAATCGCTAACTTAAAGACTTGGTTTAGTTCGATAATTTTTGATGTCAATTATGGCTTTTCTTGAAGCGAAATCAAATCATTCGAATTAGACAGGAACAGATAGTAATCACTTTGTGTGAGATCTGGACTAAAAGGTGGATACATAAAAACATTTTATCCAAACTCCGGAAGATTCTGGCGAGTCACAATCGATGTGTGAGCTCGCGTTGTCTTTATTGAACCCGATTACTCTCCTATTGGCCAAAGCTGGACACTTCTGGGCGGTTGATTCCTTCAGACGGTCTAACTGTTGACAGTACAGTTCCGAATTACAAGCTTCTCTGTAGGAAAATAGGAACCAAACGCTCAGCAAACACTTGACTGTTAATGCATCCCGGCTTAACCACCGCTACTTCTGGGAGGATACAATCCTGCAAGGTTTAAGGAAAGGATCAACCTCCCCCGAGACAAATTCCGCCTCCTTGTCGCGCTCTATACGGGGCATTGAAGGGTTAGGAAGCACTTGTCCAACATGGGCATATTTTCTTGCATTGCCCATGCAGAAGCAGGCTTGAATCCCTAGGTTCTGTCTGCATAGACAGGGATCACATCAAATCAGTCGCGCATAGCGGGCTCCTGGAATTGTTCAGGATGCTGGATCTTTGTGACCATATGTGATATAGGGGAGCGCATAATGGACCCTAGTTCGTAGTGCAAACCCTCAATTTTACTATCTATGTAGCCACCGCTTCCGCTGGCTGGCCGTGCTTCGACCAGAACCGTTTTCGCTTTACATTGTCCAGTAATCGATCCACCTCTTATCTTTCTAACGCCATATTACGTAATCTTATCGCACTTATATAACGACGCGAAACACATTATTAAAGTCAAAATATATCTGACTAAAGCAGTATCCAGAAATTTAATGTTCAAATTTAAAAATAAATTCTAGTCAAAATATTTCTGGACCTTTATAAACGTTGTAAAAATTTCCCAATAAAAAAATTCTAACGAAATCACTCTGTATTAAAAGCGAAACTTCCATACCATTGACCAAACCATATACTATCTATTTCAGTCCATTTTACCTTTATTTATTATTCAAATTTCGAATGCGCCTTGAATGGCAGAGGATATTCCCACTACACTTTGCCGGCCAACAACTCATCAAAAATCAAAGCCATGTACTTCATAAAATAACTTTCAGCAGCAAAGTGCCAACACACTTGACTGGCTGCGCAGTGATTTCTTGATACGCCAGATTGCTGCTCTCCCCTTTTCTTTGTCACACATTATTGATTGGTTGGCCCTGGTGTGGACGTCGCCGAGCTTCTTTCCATGGACTTTATTTAAATAAAGTTAATATTTGTTTTTGTGTTTCATTTTTTCCTTTTTGTTGCTTTTTTTGTATTTTGTGTTTGCGCTTCTCACGTTTAAGTACTTTTATTATTATTTTTTGAAGTTTCGCTGCGCCTGCAAAACGCCGTGGAATTTTGTGGGGGCACGTGTGGACGAGTTCATTTAAATGTGTGGGCCGCCTTAATCTGTGTGACAAGACTAAAGAGCTCATTGTCTGCTATATACATATACTATATATATATATATGGTTTTGAAATTCAGCGGAATTTTCGTTATGTTGTTTGTGTTTAAAAAGTCTACGCGAACACGTTCCTTCTTCAGCCAGTCGGCCAGGCTTACTTCCCACGCCACTGCATGGCGCCTCCGCTTTGTGCTATCGATTTGCTAATAATAAATTTGTACTTGCTTTTAGTTATTGTCGACGACAGCACTTTTTATTTTACGCTGGTCAAACTTTCCTTTTTCATTTATTTGTTTTTTTTTTTCATTTTTGTTTCCACCGTCACGCTTTGTTATTTTAGGGCAATACATTTGTGTTCAGTCATTAAATATTCAATGTGATCGCGTTTTTCTGTCAATGGCGCTTGTTAAGCGCTCAAACAAAGCATGAAAAGTATTGTAATGTTGAATGAAAACGAATTTTTTTTTGTATAGCTACCGCCAAATTATTAAATTAAAAAGCTCATTGGTTAGGTTTTTGCTTTCCTAAATGAAATGAAAACATTATAGAGCAGTCGGTTCCAAAAATATTGTATATATATTCTAAAGCGTGAACTAGATGCATTGTACTCGTATAAAATGTATCGATAAAAGCATATCAGACCCTTTTATGACGATATTCACGGTGACTAAAAGTACGACTGCACCCGTTGATCACCTCAGCATGTCTTTCGATGTTAAGGAAAAGTGAAGTTGAAAAAATCTTTATGGTTATCCACTATAGTCTTGTAAAATGACTCAAGTTATAGTAGATCATATTGAAATTGTATAACTAGTTTTAATAATACAATACAGTTCACTAAAACATTCTCGTTTATTTTATGTGGGCTTAACTGCCAAACTTACCAGTTGTGAGGGAAACGAAATTTTATTTCATGAGAATGGCATACGTTGCGAATTCTTATTTTTAGAGGTAATTTTCCTCTGATTTACGAAAATGAATGTTTTTATATTGTTTGCCAATCCACCAACGTTTAGCTAGTTACAAACGAACATTCAACTTTGATAAAACTTCCTTGGTAAGGTGTCTAATTATGGTGGCAATGGTACGCCATTGCATTTTCTTATAAATTTTAAACAACACCATGGATAAGCCAACCGACGGAAGACCTGTGACGACGAATACCGATCAAATCATGGAAAACTTCGAATTAGATCGGCATGTGGCATCTCGTGACATCGCCCAGAAGATGGGAGTTAGTCACCAAACCATTTTGAACCATCTACGCTGGATACACCAAAAGCTTGATGTTTGGGTGCCGCATGATATGACTCAAAAAACCTTCTGGAGCGACTCGACCCACTTTTGAAGCGAAGCGGATGGTGACTAGCAACGAAAAATGGATCACATACGACAATATCAAGCGAAAACGGTCGTGGTCGAAGGCCGGTGAATCGTCCCAAAGAGTGGTCAAGCCGGGATTAACGGCCAGGAAGGTTAAGCTGTGTGTTTGGTGGGATTAGAAGGGAATCATCCAGTATGAGCTGCTCGATCGACCAGAAACGTCCAGAATTGGCTAACAGGAAGGGTGTAGGGTTCCACCAGGACAAAGCCAGACCACACACTTCGTTGATGACTCGTCAGAAGTTAAAGAAGTTCGGATGGGATGTTTTATCGCATCCACCATATAGCCCGGACATAGCGCCAAGTGATTACCACCTGTTACTGTTCATGGCGAACACCCTTCTTGGTGTAAAGTAGAACTCAATAGAGGCTTGTGAAAAGTGGCTGTCCGAGTTCTTCGCAGATAAGGAGGGGGACTTCTACGAGGGAGATATTATGAAGTTGCCGTTTAGATGAAAACAGATTATCGAAAGAAACAGCGGATATTTGAACTAAATCCGATCACTGTAACACTTTATAAAGCATTGAATAAAGAGGAAAAAGGTGGAAGGGAGATATTTGACAACCTTCTATTTCGGTTGCCGAAATTGGATGAATATGATAGTTCGGAAGCAGCTCTGTTCAGATCCAAAAAGTTGGTGGTATCCACCAATATAAAGAATATGGTTTTAACGAAAGCACACAAAAGCTTCTATTACACATCTTTATTATCAAAATCACAAAACGAAACTTATATCTGATAGTTAAATGAGTATCTCCTACTCTAATTATTAAATATTTAGTTTGAATATTCGGATTATACAAATGCCAGGGCGACTCTTTGTATATGCATATGTATGTGCGTTGAGAATTTCAGTTGCCACAAATAGCCCAAAATATTAATGACATGTCATATGCCACATATGATTGACAGCCCTGCAAAGGTTATTGTCTTGTCTGTTCGTGGCAGCATAATATTAGAGATGTAATTAAATATTTGTTTATTGCTTCCAACACCACACCAATATAACTAAATATGTTTACACGTGCATATATAGTTGAATATGGAACGGTGCACTTTCAAACCGTCACACATTGTTGCCGCACTCACTCTTGCAACACGATTTTGTAAAGGTATGTAATTCTATCCAGCAATGTAATGTCGTATTTGAATGACTTTTATATCGTCAACCTGGCAGTTGGCGAAATTCTACATTCACCTACTTGTAGTTCCGGTCATTCAACCTTTCCTTTTGAATATGAATCTGGTCACACACATATATATGTACGTTCATATAAATATTTGACTATGTATGTTACACATATGTCACAAGCCATTAGCAAGCGATAATAATGGAATATTTAATGATATACTCGTATATTGTAATAATATGTAATGCTCACGATTTTTCGCAAAGAAGCGCTATTTTAATAATTATTGTAATTAAATATTAATTAAGTTATCAATTTGTCAGTATTCTCGGACTTTGATGTTTAGTTAGTTAATTCGTCAGTAGTGCAGCCATATAAATCAAATGATTGTTATTTGAACCTGAAAAGCATAGAAGCTCATTTGTGTAGAGTATGGGTATGGTACGTACTGAAAGTCATTGACGTCTCTCTTTCGGCAAAACTACAAGCAATACTTTAATGACATTTCATTCAATACATTGGCTTTAAAAGCGTCCGTAACTCGTAAAATCATCTCAGAAGAGGAGTACTAAGCTATAAGTTTCATTATTTGATGCACATCAATATGGAAAAAAGGAGAAGCTTTGATAAACCGCAGCCAAAGTACCTTATTTTACAGGATTGCTCCGGAAAGTATTAAGACTTAGTCGATTAAAAAAAATGTATTTAACCAACGTTACAACTCTTTAAACACTTTTAAAATAGGCGGCTTCTGCGTCGATGCAGCACTGCCAGCTCGATTTCCAAGCTTTGAAGGCGTCACCGAAGGCATTCTTCGAAATAGCCTTGAGAACCGAGGTGCATGCTGCTTGGATCTCCTCTGTCGTCTCAAAATATTTACTTTTCATGCTCTTCATGCTGCACCACTCACAGAAGCACGTCGCGCGAAAATGTTTGTCCTGACTGTCCAGGTGCTCGGAGACAACGGATCAGCCAATCCTTCGTTTGCTAGGAATGCGCTCTACCGAATACAGTCGGTGCGCGCACGGTCCGAAGTACAGTCGCGGCGGATGAAAATCAGTCCTATTACTTTTCGGATAAACCCCGTAAAAAAACCAACTTAGACTTAAAGATTTTGAATATTACTAGAAGCTTTTTTAATGACAAAACTAAACTTCGGTCTTAAGCATAACGCAGAGCTTATGCTATTAGATAATTACTTTCTTAGCTGGTCTAAAGTTGTCTAAACTTTTTTATTATTTTTACATTAGCACACTAGAGCAAGAAGAGATATAAATTCGTTTTCACTTCCCCATATAATCATCTACCAAGCCAAATTGCTTTCATCTCAGGAGCACGAGCTCAGTTATGCATATCATTGAAGTTGTTTGAATGCTACAATATCTAAATTACTGCGAGTTTATGAAGAAGCCGCAACATTAATGGAAATCCATTAAAAACAGCTCAACCAGAGGCTAGCACAATACACACAGCACACAGCCCAGCTCTGCTCCTGACTTGCATAAATCATTTTCAAATTGCGCGTCTCCATCAACCCATTATTTTGGTTCATCCATCTGTTTTGCCGACTAAATGCGTAATTTTAGTGCCGATTCAGCAATTAAATTTGAGTCGAAACTGGCTACTGTTGCGCGCCCGCCAGGATGCTGTGTGTGTCCGTTAAAACAACAAATGCCATAACTAAACAGCTTAGCCAGCAATGCATCGGACGACCACCAGCGGTGCAATTGTGCGGCTATGCTGAAATGCGACGCCCGGCTTATTGTTATGGACTGCGAGAGAATTAGCAAACATTTAGTTGATGTATACAATGAGCCTGGTATTTACTTATATACTTTATGTACATATGTATCGGTTTATATGGGCTTGCAGCGGCCGCTGGCTTAGCTGGGATGTGTCGAATGGGTGGCCGGTGGCCGGCAGTCTTTTGGTTGTCGTTTCATGGTACGCTTGCGTAATTGGTAATATCACGCTAATTAATCCACATCGTAACTAAACGTTTTTTTCGGAAAGTGTGTAAATTTGTTTCTGAGGCAGAGTTTATTGTATGTACCTGGGTACATTTTGGGTTGGAAATTTGTACTTTGCCTTTTGTGCATTTATGGTTAGATGAAACAAGTAATTTGCGTTTTGCCGCGGAACTCTTTAAAAATAAACTTTAACTTCCATATTGAAGTCATTTAGGAAGTATACTCGTTACGGAGTTAAAGTACGGCCTGATTACCCCCCTTTTTTTAATGCCTCTCACCGAAATATTCGAAAAAAGTGAGTACAAGATATAGACCGATTTCAGCAATTTTTGGAATAGACGTACATCATACCCCGGGGTACCAAATTAGCTAGGTTTTAATACGATATTGTATTCATAATGTATACAGAAATACCTACATAGTTTACTAAGCCTGCGGTTTTTACTATTCCCACGTTGTTGTTTTTATAATTTTTCGGTATTTTTTATTTTTCAGACTTTTTAAATTATGTGAGAAAAATTTTAAAGCAGCATAACAGCCGTTTTTCCTTTTTAGCAATAGCGGCCTACTATTTCACTTGAGTGCTAACCAGCATGTCTCTCCATTTCGGTACAAAATGCTATTAACGGCATGTCCATAAATGCAGTGTGGGGAATATTTGCGCGTTCGATTCGGTATTTGCACATAAATAAATTTGATTTTTGTAAAAGAACGAAATATTTTTCACTTATATATGTATGTATATACTACTGCGATCAAATTGAAAGGTGAACTTTTTATTCATACTTCGCGTGTTTTTCGAGTCGGTAAATTTTTTGCTGTAAGTTGATAATACTGTTAGTGGCATCTATGCTAAATATCACATCAAAATATTCAATAGTATTTGAGATAGGCGTCATTTTGTGAGGCTCTAAAGTGAATGCTTGGATTTTTACTATTTCTGAATTTATTGAACAAAGAAGTGCGATAATGAACCATCTTCATACTGCATTGGTTATTCCTGATCATTTCTACACATTTTCAACTAATATCGTGCCGCAACCAATGCATTCGCCTGATTTACCTTCGTCTAACATCTGGCTATTCAGCAAATTGACATACATAACAACTCCGAGAACACCGTTTTGACTCAATTGAGGATATAAAAGTTGAATCGTAAAAGGCTCTGATGGCCGTCAGGACGTAGGACTTTTCCACTTTCCCAATGCTATGGTGACTGGAAAATTCGTCGGCATAAGTGTATTGCAGCGGCAGGGGATTACTTTGTAGGACATGAAATGGACAAAATTCACCTTTCTATTTGGCCACACTAGTATACTGGTTATTAACGAATTATAATTTTGTAACTCATATCAGAGACCTTGTTTACTTCTTAGTTAGGTTCATTATGACTAAAATATGACTACCAGTTTGCTCCATTGTATGCTTATATATAACTTACATACATATGTAGTCCAAAGCCTAAAAACTATAAGAAATCAAAAAACGTATCTAAATTAGGTTGGCAAACTTTTGAGGTTGTTGGACTGCCTTAATAACCTCTTCGCATATTAATTAATCAAATACCTGGGCAATATTGCTCGATTAAAGCGCTAGTTTAGATGGATTTACCATCAAAAATAAAAATCTTATTTTACTACATAATTCTTAACCGAATTCAATAGAGTTGGAATGCGGGGTTGCTGTCCACACTGTAAATTTGGTTGTGTGCATTGATAAAATCAGCAATCAGCTGATGAATTTTAGTCATTAGAAAGAAATACAAAATGAAGAACACAAGCAAGTAACGGGTGATCTAAGTAGAGGTACTTTTTTCAGTAGCTTGAGTCGTGTTAAGCTGTCATGTATTTTCAGTATTCTTTGGCATTTCATCATAGAATTACTTACGCTTAAACAACGTTTACAAATCGTCATTTTATTACGAAAATTCACGTTCGGGAGATGTTCCAGCTCTCGCTTAACTTTATAGTCAACATAATCGGCCTACTTAGCGTATCCAGAATTCATTGTTTTATAATATTCGACCGTGGTCTACTTGGTCCAGCACGCAGTCAAAAAAATATAGCAGCCGCAGCTAAGAGTGTACACGAAGACCATGGAGAGTCGATTCGGCACCGTTCGTAGTAACTCGGACTGACGTCCGGCGCATTTGACGTCAAGATCTTAAAATGAAAGCGTACAAAATACAGCTTTTGCAAGAACTGAAGCCACTCGACCTTTCCAAGCGACAACGCTACACTCCATGGGCTCTATGGCCAACATTTGAAAGAGACAATTCTCAAAAATTAAATGCCAAAGAATGATCTTTCGAATGATAAAAAACATACTCCATTAAATTTGAAGTTTCTGTGTTTTCTGAGCGAATCCTTCCTTCGTTTTAGTTTGGTTGCCAACTAGTTTTTGATACATTTTGTTATTTTAAATTACGAAAATTTTTAAATTTCCCTTTAACGATATTTCCAAAAAAAAAAATTGTTACAAAATTTCTAAAAAAGTGTGTTTACCTCACATTTCGTCGTCAACAGTCGGTGTCATTACTTACATAATGCCTTTGCCAACACTAATTACATTCGAAGTCAACACTTTGGCGCGCTGAAAGCCGTTCGCCAAGAGTTTTGGCTGCTTGTCAATGAAGGCTTAAAAGCTCGTCGATTTTTTGTCGTCGCTACGTTTTTGAAGACTTTCGCATTAGAATTATGTTTAGTGGAAGTGACAGTTAACTGCAATGTTGTTGCTGTTGTTGTACATTCTTTCACTTCCTGTAAAGCGTTGTTTTGCATTTCATCAACGCTGTCGATTCCACGCTTTGTGCAGTTGAACGGTTAATTTGTTATTGTTTGCGTAATACACAGTTAACTCAGTGCGCTCGTACGTGCTGTGACAGTCGCCTGTTCGCGCGTAGGTAATTTATTTATTTACGTTTTCCTTCGTTTTTTGATTTTCTTTGAACAAACCATGCACAAAATGAGGAAAATGCAGTAACAATTTGCATGAACTTGGCTCGTTGGCCAACTGGCCCTGGCAGCAGCAAACAACAAACACACGCACACAAAGTGTCACACTACAACAATTGCATTCACATTGTTCTTGTTGTTGTTGTAGGTGGTAGTCACACCGTCGTTGTTTTTGTATTGTTAACATTGCCGGCTTAGCGTGACGAAATTACTACCAGTCGGCCAAGCAATGCTTCGACAACAAGCCAACCCAGTTGCATGCCCCAAAAACCGTTGCAAGAACAACAATCATGCCATAATCATGGCAATAAAAAACACAAAAGGAATAGCAAAAATTGCTTTATGTTGGCAGCTTTGAGTTGTTTCTGTTGTTAATTTGTATTTGTTATTCACCAACGGAAAATTCATAAACGTTTGCATAGTAAAAGCCATCGTTTATTTGTACCCTCCGTTCTCGGCGCCACTCCATTCTTTATTGCTCAATACATGCTTCGCCCGCCGTGGTTGGTCGGAATATGCCGTTTTATGTTTTTTATACCATCGCAACATTTTGCATGGAGTAAAATAGCTTTGTTCACTGAACTGTTGTTGGGAACCTCATAAAATAATCCCGATGGATAAAGGGTTATATACAAATATGTTATCAAAATTATCAGAATGACGGTAAGAAAGTTAACGAAATTCGTCACGCCCAAAAGCATATGTAATATAACATTACTTCGATCTGCTGATACAGCTAACCGATTACGCTAACATCATTTTAAAAGAGGGTTCGTATAGTATGCCCAAACATAAGTCATTGGAATGGGGGAAATGGACGTGTCACGATCCATTGTTATACCCTGAATAGAGTATATTATGTTTTACGAAGTTTGTAATAACCAGAACAAAGCGTTAAAGACCTCATAAAATATATATATAAATGATCGGCATGATGAGCTGAGTCGTTTTATCCACGCCCTTCTGGCTATCTGGTATATACGAAATAGTCCTTCAGTTTTTGAGATACCGATCTGAAATTGTGTCCCTGTCCTTTTATCATCAATATCATTTGCAAAACGGTCGATATCGGACTTCTATAGCATATAACTGACACAAAAACTTAACAATCGAAATCAGGTCGCTGTATGGAAAACTCTTTCATTTGACGAGATATTTTCATGAAAATTGACATGGATCATTACCTAAGGCAATATTCAAATCTCAAAATAAATCGTTCAGATCGGATCACTATAGCATATAGCTGCCATATAAACTGAATATTATAAGGAACATTTTGTATTTGTGAAGGGTATTATAGTTTTGGTGCAACTTAAGTTAACATTTTTTCTTCTTTTGGCGAAATTTAATTCCCCTCACAAATTGGTTGACTACTATGAATAAACTGTGGTTAGAAAATGTTTTTATTAAACTACTGCTTGCAGTTTGCAGTTTTCCTTAAACTTGAGAGTCTCTCTTGTTTGCGAACAACATGAAGAACCACATCCCACATATTGAGAATAGCTCTTTTAAAAATCCTACAGAAATGTAAGCCTTTGTATTTGTTTTTTGTTTTGACCCCTTCTAACCTTAGCCCCTTTTTACTTATTACGCTTTAAATGCACCTGCAATACCACCTAATTTTCCGCAAGCGCATATATTGCTGTGTGCGAGCTTCTAGCAGTAGCTATTGTAATCCAAAAATTTCGAAAATTGTAACTAAATTAAACGAGTTTTCAGTGCGAAAAAACGAAAGAGAAATATAATTTCCACGTTTTCCCGCAACAGTTATGAAAGTTACAATTTCGGAATTTGTTTTTTTGTAATTTGTTTTATTAACGCTGGTTATGGCTTTTAAGGCTTACATACATATACATGCATACTTAGAAATCGTAATTACAGTTGTTATTCCGTGTCACTGCTTGCACCATGGAATTTATATCACATATGTACATATACAGGCATATAGTACAAAAATAGTGCAGTTAGTTCTAAATTGCTTATGGTAAATATTTTTTTTTATGATTTCTATGAAATTTGCAATTAGTTAGGGCAAGTGGGTGGCGGAAAATACGAGTGTTAGTAGCAAGTTTGATAACTATTGGAAAAGTCATTCTGCACTTAGTTGATAGATGGTAAATTTAATGGTTTTCCGTTAATCCATATTTCAATTTTTTATACAAATATTGGAAAAATCTGAACAATCGAGAATTAAAAGGTTTTTTTCTGATATGTTGGTATGTTTTGCATTTACGGCGCCATATCAGGTGAATACGGGGAGTGGTTAATGGTTAAAATGTGATTTTAAATGTGAATAAAGATAGCAGATTCTAGCGCAGCAGTCGAAATATAGATGGCGCCATCGGGGGGCGCTAGATTCAAAAAGTCCTGTTTACTTAGGAACGCTCCTTATAGTTGCCATACAAACTGGCTGATCGAAATCATGTTCTTGTAAGGAATATTTTGTATTTGCCAAAGGTATTATAGCCATGTTTGCTTAATGTTTTTTCTTGATTTTATTTATTTTTGGTAGAACTTTACACAACTATTTTGAACCCTTCAGCTATCATAAAATACCACTATATCAGCAAATTGATGCCGATTTCCTGCCTGCTATTGAGGGCATGAACATAATGAAGCACATAATAGTTGTTTTACCATAAAACACTATCAAAGCTCATATCACCACACATAATCATTTAATGATCATAGATAAGTAAGTTTTGGTGTTCAGTTTGAATTTGACATTAAAACAAACAATACATAACAACTTAATTCGCAGTCGGCTTGAAAAGACCGAGAGCCAACGGACCACACCGTGGGAGAGGAAAAGGCTATAAAAGCACGCAACATTGACTGTAGAAAAAAGAAACCGGCATTAGGCTTGATAGAGCACTGATTGCACTGTTACACTGGCGGTCACAAATAGTTAGAATCTTGAGAAATATCAAATTTTGAGAACTAAAAAACTAAAGTACCTTGCTGTATAAAAAAACGGATGAGAATAATCGTAGGCCATGATTTTGTGCCACTATCAATTCATAAATTTGTAGCTTTGGACAGAAATGGAGAAACAATTTGTTTCGGAAAAGCTGTTGCTCTATATTTTTAAATCAAAAAATTTCAGTTACGTTTCAGTAAAAATATATACAGCACGGCCTTGAAAACATCGTGTTTATATATATAATAATTTTGGTCTCTCTAACATACGAAATATTTTGAATTAAAAATACGTGTAGACGCTGTCAAAACTTAATCTTTATTATGGAAAACTTAATTTCAAAACCGACCGAAAACTTTCAAAATTTAACATTCTTTCTTCGAAAATCTCAGTATAAAGTTTCTAAATTGGTTGCTCAAGAATCAAAATATTCGTTGAAATAAAAAATATTGATCAGAGGCACCACTTGGTCAACTTTTTTTTAAGTTTTGCGAATTCGCTTTATTATTTTATATTAAAAAATGGGAAGTATTTTTTTGAAATATGAGAAATATGGACTTAATTGTTGCAATTGAGGCCCACAGTTTCATAAGCCTGAAAACGTATAATTTGGAAGTGATTTATCTATGAAGGAGACGTAATTTAGGCCTAGAGTTTCCTCAGCCTGAAAATATATCATATTGATTCCTTCTTATATCTATGATGATTTCGCCCATTAGAAATTTATTACCTTAAAAAATCTTATTAAAATGTAAGTTATATAAAATAATATCAGAGCAACTTTAAGCAGGTTAGGATTACCAACTTTCTAGAATGCTGAAAAAATATTTAGTTGGATCTATATTTTTGAATAGATTTAAGCTACGAGTATATAATAATATATCTTATCATCTTAATAACCCATTACAAGCCACTCATGGCTACAACAAAAACCTGCCGTTATTTTTCTGTGCCCACCAGTGTAAAAGTAGCTGAGAATAGCAAAAAATAATTGCCATTCACGTTTTTAAAGCCATTAATTTTATGGTCATACATTTTGACTATAAAAGCACTCAAGTGATAAAACATCCAGGCGGCCGATCAGCCGGTTCACTGCAAGTTTGCTTACAGCGCTGCAGCCAAGCCTCAACCAGTGCACTTACACAGCCATGGGTACAAACGCAACAACAACACAGCCCTGCAGAAACGCAAAAAAGCAAATTTGACAATTTAAAGAGTAATTTTTGTGCAATTCCATTTACCAGCGATTGATAGTTTCACACTTTTACTATTTCACTATTATTTATGCGCCATATCCTGTCTAATGCACGAGCAGCCAAACCGGCGAACCGACAGCTGTGACCAGGAAACGCACGAGGGGCAGCTTTTTATGGACTGGCGGCAGTTCGGAGCTCTCAGTGCGGACTGTGTGTTGGCTCGATAGGTACATTAAGTCGTTGAAATTAAATTATCGCGTGCATTGTTGAGACGGTTTTTATTGCACGATTTTGCTTGTTTTTGTTGCATTTCGGCGAATATATTTACCAAGCGTCAATTATAGAGCAACAAAGAGCATTGTCACTGCTGCTACTGCACAACAGATGGTGGTAATTAAGTGTTAAATAATAGCGGTGGCAGGCAAATGGAAAAAGCAGAAATTGTCAACGTTTAATTTGCTGTAATTTCATAAGCAAAAAGTCAGCCCTCACAGAGCATGACGAAAAACGCAAATATTGTGATTATAGAGTAAAAACAGTGCGCATGCTGTAAATTGATGGTAAATCATTGCGTTTCGCTGGCACGAAACAAAAACATGCACGCAAACGCTGTGCAGTGGGCATAAAGGCGCAACCGCTGCTTACATTCACACACTTAACTCGAGCGGACTGTTAGCGCATGCAACAGCAAGTGAATAGAAAAGTGAAGTCTAGATATATTCAATGTATATATGCATGTATGTATGTATATACAGTGACCCCTTGTGCAACATTTATTAATAACAAGTTAATTGAAAAGTCTTCGACTGACAAATATATGTATGCTATGGTAGATGGCGCTACTAGAATCGAGTCCATATGATATTTGGTTAGCCCTAACCTTCAAAAGATACATGTATAAATTTGTCAGATCATTAGTTTGTGTATTATATCACTTTGAGTGAAGCCACTTTTGTTATTGTGAAAAATTGGTAACAAAGAATTTCGCGCGTTGATAAAATATTGCTTTTTGCAAGCAAAAAATACAGTTGAAGCAAAAACTTGGCTTGATGACCAGTTTCCGAACACTGCCCCAGGAAACTCAGTCGTCAAAGATTCGTAAGTTAAACTTAGGGGGAAATGAGCACCGAGACGCTGAACGCAGTGGGCGCCGATAATAGGTTCGTACCGACGACAACATCAAAAAAGTCCACAAAGTACTTCTTTGGACGATGTAATGGAAAGTTGTTTGAGATACCAAAAGATATCAACTTAACGTGTAGATCATATAATTCACGAATATTTGAGTATGAGAAAGCTCTGTGCGGAGTGGGTGCCGCGAGAGCTCACTTTTGACCAAAAAAAAAAACGACGAATTAATGATTCGGAGCATATGTAAAAATCGGTGAAGCATGGCCCCATCTTTTCACTCCGAAGTCCAATCGACAGTCACAGGATGAATCCGTCCCAAGGTGTGGAAAGACGCAACAGTCGGCTGGCACGGTTATCACATCTTTATTTTGGGATACGCATAGAATAATTGTTTTTGATATATTCAAAAAGGAAGGACCATCAACAGCGACTAATACACAGCGTTTTTAGACCGCTGAAAAACGGCCTCATTCAAAGTGGCAATGGTCTCATTGAAAGTGTTGTTCTACCAAAACAAAACACCTACCACAAGTCAGCGTATTCCCCAAATCTGGTCTCCAGCAACTATTTCCTGTTCTCAAATCTCAAAAGAATGAGAAAGAGAAGAAATTTTTATGGAATGAAGAGGTGATCGCCTATGTTGAAGCAACGGAAAAATCGTACGACAAAAATGGTATTGAGGAATTAGACCGTCGCTACAATCTATCTTACTATGGTAGACCGAAGATTTTTCAATTGAGCTTTTATATGAGTACATATTCAGACATGCATGTAGCTATAAAATCCTTTTAGGTTTAATGTTAATGTTCCTAGATGCACTAATTGATACACGGATTAAGCCTCTTAACAAATATGAGGTGTTATTTCAAGTAAAAAGCATCTAGTGCAAATTTTCATATGCGCCTTATTTCAGGTGTATAAAATAACCTAAACCCTGCCAGTGAAATTTCATAACACATTTTTGTAGGCGCCATGTAACTATGATAAACTGGAAAAAATATTAAAATAATACCCGTAATCTTAGATACAAAATAGACGGTTTTAGGTAACCGGGAAAGATCCGGACTATCAATTCGACAGCATTCTGCTAAAATATATGCACAACATCTTTACACTTCCTAACTAGTTTTAATATCACTAAATTGACAAGCGCTCCTTTTAAAATAGTTTTTAGTGTAAGCAGTCGTAGTTCTCAGTTGAACGATTTGCACGACATTGAATTTTCAAGTAATAAAGATTTACTCATTTTTATATAATATATGTACGTACTTCTGACGTTTCATAACACACATCAATTAAAAATTGACAACTATAACATAACCCCGCTAATTCCATTTACTTGCATTTATTTTCAATTTCCAGATAAGCCCTCTGACAGTCGAAATGCTGCGGTAGCTACAGTTGATTTTTAGATGAGCCCCATAGACAAGCGGAAAACACCAGGCATAAAGTAAATTGCAACTGCAAATGTTCAATTGAACAACCGGCGCTGCCAATCCGGAATAGCCACAAGCTTTGCGAACGTCCGGCGCCTAAATTAGGTTTGATACGTAACAATGTCGGTGGTGACGCTGAAATTGCATTGGAAATAGTAAATAGGAAATCTCACACCCTTAAGGGGGGGAGCGAAATGAATGTTTTATGCAACTGAAGCAACAGAGCAATACAAATCGAAAATCCAATGTCAATCAACGTAACAGAACGACGCAACGAACTCGAAAACGCCCAGTTAACTAACCTATATTCCCCAGGTATCTACTGAGGGCGGGTAAGTAGTGCAGCGGCTTAGCAGGCGAATTAAATAGAATGACACGGGAAGCACACTGCACAGCTTCGGGCAGCGGCAATTGACTAACACCACGGTGTTTGATCACAAACCAGCGAGCACATCGAATGCAATCGAATTAAATTGAGAAAATCATAAAAAAAAAAAATAATTTATATGTCGATAGTAAGAAAGAAAGAATATAAAAATTTGAAACAAAAATAATAAAAGGCAACTATCATAATTAATAAGCAAAAACAAACAGCAGAAAAAACAATAACTGTCCGCCTCACATCAGCACCTCCGCAGAGCCACTGACAAGCGCCGTCACGCAAAATGACATTTAAATTATTTCGCCGCGGCTCGGCGCGTTGTTTCGGTCTACTGTCCGCGTTCATCACGATCTTAATCTGCCTCTACTACATATCCATTGGCCAGCAACAAGACGAAACGCTGCAGCCGGGCAAAGACACGACTGTTGCGCTGAGCAGCGGATTCGGCAGCATAGTGGCGACCAGTTTGAATTCAGTGCCGCAGCAAATGCACAAAGTGAATGTGCATAATGCCAAAGTCAGAGGTATGCGTGGCGATGGCGAAGAGAAGAGTGGCGCGCAGAAATCTGCGACTGGCAGTGGCGCCAGCGCAGGGCAGTTGTCGGTAGGCACAACAACCGCGGACGGCAATGGCAATGTCGATGCGTATAATGGCGTCGACATGACCGGGCATGGCGCGCCCACCAAGAATCCTGATTGGGGTGATGTTTGCTATGTGATGGATGAGAGTGACACGAATATCACAACGAGCGAGGAGTATGGGAAATTTGATTTCCAGGTAATAAATTACACTTAAGTTTGGTATTTGCACGGAAATTTATTGTACAGTCAAAATTAAGTGACGAGCGCGCATGTTACCGGTCTTATAATGAAGAAAATTTAATTTAGGTTCGGTATATGCTGCTGTCATTGTGGACTGCATTGAGTTGTGGACTCAAATTATAATCAGATATACATCTAAAGATATTGCGTTAGTGTGAGTAGTACATATACATATGTAGGTGCTTAGTACTGATCATATATTAAGGGTTCTTGATCGTTGAAATGTATTACCTGTAAGAGTTACGGTACTAGAGACACAGCGCCACAAAGTGAGCCTACTTTTATCAGCTAAAAGCTTCCAACTTCCCTTTGACTTCTGTGTACTTCTTCATTAGATTCGGTTTTTAATCAAGGAAAAAATTTTACAATTGAGCTTCGTGCTGATTTCGCTCATTTCGGGAATATGAACAGTTTCCTTTCATATGCCATACCAAGTCGATGAAATACAATAGATCCAAAGATATATGAAGAAATAAACGAAAAAAATCTAAAATACCCTTAGGAATCATGATTGCATGTTATTCTAATATTCCAGACAGTTTTGGTAAGCTTATTATAGATACATCTTTCATTATTTGCAGCCTGAATGGATTCACACAAAGGAATATTGGGATCGTGGTTTTGAAGAACGATTTGAGGCACAAAAGAAAGACTATAAACGACCGCCACTGAAGGTAAATGAGTTTTGTGTAACTATTTGAGGTTATGCTATAAGTGCTTTAAAGAAAATTAGATCACAGATCTCTCGAAATGGTACCTTAATATTTTGTTTTCATATGCAGATCTTCGTCGTACCACATTCGCACAATGATCCCGGTTGGCTGAAGACTTTCGTTAATTATTTCCAATCTGATTCGCGACAGATACTTAATTTGATAGTAACAAAAATGCAGGAGTACACCGACATGACGTTCATTTGGTCCGAGATCAGCTTTCTACAACTGTGGTGGGATCAAGCGCATCCGACAAAACAGCGCGCTCTGAAGAAACTTATCAAGTCAGGACGTTTCGAAATCACAACCGGCGGTTGGGTGATGACCGACGAAGCGAATGTGCATTTATACGCCATGTTAGATCAGCTCATCGAAGGACATCAGTGGTTACGCAACAATCTGAATGTAACACCAACCGTCGGCTGGTCAATCGATCCCTTCGGGCATGGCAGTACAGTGCCGTATTTGCTGTCTGGCAGCAATTTCGAAGGCGCCATAATACAACGCATACACTATGCCTGGAAACAGTGGTTTGCGCGTCAACAGAAGGGCGATTTCATGTGGACACCTTATTGGCAGCAACGCGGCAAGGCGCCAACGGAGCGTGGCAGGTTGCTAACACACAATATGCCCTTTGACATTTACTCCATTAAGGGTTCGTGTGGCCCACATCCATTTATTTGCCTAAATTTCGATTTCCGTAAAATACCAGGCGAGTATACGGAATATTCGGTGAAGGCGCAATTTATAACCGATGACAATGTTGAATCGAAAGCGCAAGTATTGTTGGAACAATATTCACGTACTGCTTCGTTATTTCCGCACAACGTAGCGCTTATACCAGTCGGCGATGACTTCCGTTACAATAAGGAGCGCGAAGTGGATCAGCAATATACGAATTATAAGAAATTAATCGATCATATAATGGCCAATAAGCGTCTCTATAATGTGGACATCTCTTTCGGTAAGTTTTGGTTATTGAAAATTTACTTTGAATTCTTCAACAATTACTTTTTACTTAGAAAATAAACTACTCATTATTTTAAATTGTTTTCACTCCCAAAAGGCACACCACGTGACTACTTCAACGAAATTCGTCGTCGCACTACCTCCTTCCCAACGCTCAAGGGCGATTTCTTTGTATATTCAGACATCTTCTCCGAAGGACGGCCTGCTTATTGGTCCGGCTACTATACCACACGTCCGTTCTATAAGCTGCTTAGCGCCGATTTAGAGCATAATCTGCGCGCTGCCGAAATACTCTTCACCGTGGCTTACAATACCGCACGACAGATCCATCATGTGAATGCCATCAAGATCTTCGAGAAGAATTATGAGAAAATGATACACGCACGTCGCAATTTGGGACTCTTCCAACACCATGATGCCATCACCGGCACATCAAAAGCGGCCGTAATGCGCGATTACGGCATGCGTCTGTTCGAAAGCATACAAGATGCGGTCAAGATGCAAGAGTCCTCCATTGAAATGTTGCTGCAAGAGGGCAGTGAGCGTCTTAATTTCCTGCTGAGCGAATTAGAGCGTGATAACTTCAGTAAGCTGGCGCGCAAGACCCCGATACCAATCAGTGGTAATGGTATGGTTGATGAATTTGATGACTTGAATGCAAATGCTGGCACAGCTTCGTTTGTCATCTTCAATTCGTTGGCGCAGAAACGTTTGGAAGTGATTACGTTGCGTTCGCCAGTGCCGAATGTCAAAGTGCTGAATGAGCGCGGCGAGGAGATACGCTTAATGCAAATCAATCCAGTTTGGAATATAACCGATGTTTATGAGATGGGTATGGGTGCCGGTGTGGGTGCTAATAGCGCTATGGGACGAATACGCGTTTCTACACGTCAGTATGAAATCATGTTTATAGCCGAATTGGACGCGCTTTCACTTGCGACCTACAGCCTTGTGGTTGTGGATGAAAAGAACTTTAGTCAACCGACAATGGCGACTATTTATTGCGATGGCTGCACAGATGGGTCAACGCCGAACCCACCTAATACCAGCACCAATTTTGTGGTCAAAGCCAAGCCATCAGGTAAAATCTACATCTTTATCTAAATAATTAACTTAATAATCAAGCATCACTTTTAGGTGACATACAACTCGAAAACAATTTTATGCGTCTGCTCTTCGATGAGAAGACCGGTTTCCTCAAGACCGTTACGCGTAAGAGCGATAATGAGCAAGCGCTCAAACCCATGCAATGCGCTATAAAATTCGCTGCCTATCGCAGCGCACAGTTCCACTCGGGAGCCTATCTCTTCAAAACCGATCCCGAGCAAAACGAAGCCGAAAAAGATGTACTCGACCAGTATGAAGATGTGCGCATTATTATTTCATCGGGCCCGATTGCTAGCGATGTTACGGTTATTTATGGTCCGTTCTTGGCGCACACAGTACGCATTTTCAACACACATACTCACCTAGATGCAGCCATGTATATTGAGAATGATGTCGATTTTGAGCCGCCGCCAAAGAATCGTGAAACTGAGCTATTCATGCGTTTTGTCACAGACGTGGATAATATTATAACAGTAAAACGTGATGATGTGCTGAAGGAGGCGGATACTGTAGCGGAATTGCCGGTGTTCTATAGTGATCAAAACGGTTTCCAATACCACAAGTAAGTCAGAAAACTATAATTTTCATAAAACAAACCTTTAAGTCTCCTTAACAAACGCTTTAATCATTATTATATACTTAATTTGTATTTAAATTGTTTATTTCGTCCGTTGTAGACGCATTAAAGTGCCCGCAATCGGCATTGAAGGCAACTACTTCCCCATAACAAGCGGCGCCTTCATACAAGATGCGCGCGTGCGTTTCACCCTACTGACCACACATGCACAGGGTGCCGCCTCCTATGAACCGGGCCAATTGGAAGTGATGCTCGATCGACGCACACTTTACGACGATTATCGTGGCATGGGCGAAGGCATTGTGGACAGTCGCCTCACACGACACAAATTTTGGATACTCATCGAAGATATGCCAACCAAAAATGAAAATGCCTACCAAATACCCAGCTTACTGGCCAACCAGCTTGCGAACGGTCTACGTTATCCACCGAACCTGTACTTTGTAGAGACATTTGATGCGCCAGCTGTGCAACTGAAACCGAAAGTCGCATTACTCGATCATGGCGCGCTGCCATGTGATGTACATCTGTTGAATTTGCGCGCACTCTCCGAAGAGCAGCTACAGCTCTTCCCATCGACATCGGCTTTGATGGTGCTGCAGCGCCAGGGTTATGATTGTGCCATTGGTCAAAATATCGATATAACGCGTGTGTGTGCTGCATCGACAAGCGGTCTGGGTCCGGTGGGTTTCAATAGACTGCATATCGCGCGTTTGGAGACGACGAGTTTGACCGGCACGCTGCATGAGAGCCAACGCAAGCGACTGAAATCGTTTGCGGAGATCACACTGGATCCCATGGAAATGCGCACTTTTAATGTGACGTTCAAATTTTAAATTACAAATTAGTTAGTTTATTATTAATTTATCTATTTAATTTTTTTTTGTGAAAAACTGCACTAAAATTTTAGTTTTGTGATGTTAGTGATAATTTTAACGCGACTTTTCGGCAGAATTCGTGTTGCGTATTTGATTTTTTCTTTTTTTTTTGTTTTTTTACATGAGATAATGTCATAACTGTTATTTATATATTTTAGTTTAGAATGTATTTATTAAAATTTACATTTAACCGCGATAATATTTCAACAGGAAGCCTCACGCAATTGACATTTCCATTCAACTTTGAATACAAAACTGCCTTTGACATTTCCCTACTTATAACAAAACAAGCAAAAACAACAACTAGGTTTCAGAAGCACATTTATTGCATTGTATTGCTAATAAAGGTAAATAAATTTCAGAAATTAAATAAAAAAATTTGAAACAAAAAGTGTTTGTCAAATATTTTTAAAGAAATTGTTTACTTTTCTTAGTAATAAAATGCGATTTCATAGTACTTTGTTACCCTTTTAAGCACTCGCAAACACTATAGTACAGTTAAAGCAAAAACCATTCCAACAGCTATAATATATTTAAACTATTTAATTTCTCAAATACGCTTACAATAGTTTAGTGAAATATTTTAGCAATAGGAACGATAATTTTCTTATTTACACAAACAACAAAATTTTTTGCTCATTATTATGCACTGTTATAGTGCAGACTTGACCAGTGTGACGACAAATTAATATTTTTTAAAACCAAAAACCGTTAAATCAAAGCTTAATCGAGCTTTATTGATTACTCTAGCAATATTTTTTTGCTAACTTGTACACAGCTACCTGTTAAACGGTCCCTCGCCACTTTCGTCTTTTGTCGAAGCCACCAGTATTTTTGCATTACTTTCAAATAAATAGTTTAATTGTAATATTATATTATAAATAGCGTTTATTACCAGCTGATATTCATTTTGCGCACTCATTGTTTTCAAACATTTATGTTTGGCATTAAATTTCTTTATTATATAAAATATGCTAAGTCATGCCGGGTTTACTTTTTCCCTTTCAAGCGCAGCCTAATTTTATTTCACTTACTCAGGCAGCTCTTAGCTTTCACACATTTGGAAATAGTAAGCAGCATTTCAGCATTAAAGACAAGATTTGAATGTAAA
Organism: Bactrocera zonata; assembly: GCA_037783105.1. NCBI lineage: Eukaryota > Metazoa > Arthropoda > Insecta > Diptera > Tephritidae > Bactrocera > Bactrocera zonata. The sequence goes on along the minus strand of JBAWJQ010004226.1, from coordinate 1,800,480 downwards.
ATACAAAAACGGTTTTAAATAACGATAAATTATATGCAATACGATGCGAATATAAAACAAAATTACCAAACACTTAATAGTTAATTTTAGTGAAATGCACGCCATGCACCCTAGTTAAGTTTAGCAGTTAATAATGTTTAGACATACGGCAAGAAAACATGTTAAGACACCATATTTATGTAGTAAGTATTTATGAAAGTAATGAAATGTAATCATCCATACACAACTAATTGTTGCTCCTTTTCGTTTATTTGTCATTAAGGCTTTGAAATTTACTTAAATATATTTGCAGTTTAACTTGAAAACATTTTTCAACCAAAATAAAAAAAAAAAATCAATGACAGTTCTTGAAGCCAGTAACACAAGCTTATTAATATTGTTATTGCAATGCTAAAATGTCGTTACTTTGCAGTAATAATTGAGTAGTCGAAATCTGGACGCAGCAATTGAATGTGTGGATATAGTCTGATATTAGCTATCGAATATGTGTGTGTATGCAGTAAGCTTAGATTTTTATATAGCTACAAATTGATTTAAGCGTCTTTCTCATTAGCGAATTTAAAAAGTTGTGGCGAATATTTGGCAACATTTTAATTAAAAAAAAATTGGAACCGAAGAAAAATTAGACTTGAAGAAAAAATTAGCAAAATTAAAGTTGATTTATTTTATTTGAAAGAAAACAAATATTTTTCGCTGTTTTGCAGTTTCTTTTCAGACTGAGTAGCATAAATGTACAACTAAAATGAATTCGCGTTTAGTTTTATAGGTTAGTATAATATGTTTTGTTAATTTATGTGTTTTTAACGCTGTTTTGAGCATATATGTATATGTATATATGTATAAGTGGTGAAAAAGGAAATTATATTTATATTTTTATGTTTGTATATAATATATACTTATATTTCTTGCGTTTGCACCAAAAATATAGGCAGTTTAGTTTAAAAACTATTCCGAATATATTTAAATAATAATTATTTCAAAAATGTAATAATAAATTATTTCAAAAATGTAATTGAATGTGTAATATTATGAAAATTTTGAAGGATCTTTTTAACGAACAAATATTTTTATGCGTCTGAAACCCGAACAAATAGTTTTATATTTAAATTAAAATACGGTTATTTTTGTTTGAATCTCAATAAAAGAAACTTTTGAATCTCACATTTAATTCTTATAAACATTTTTGAGCAACTTCAACGAAACCCTACAATTTTGTGCATTTTATGAATTATAAAAGACGAACCAAACTGATTAATAGAACCGTTTTAAATGTACGAGAGATATGACATGAACCCCATCGGACCATAATTGAAACTTAACGGCATTATTCATTACAAAAGAAGTTCACTATTTTATTTTTTATGAAATAAACGAAGCAAAAGTAGACAGCAGCCACTATTAGTATACATGTATACATAGGCCTTACTGTAGTAATCACTTTAATTTATAACCTGCAAATTTACGTTCTCAATTTAAGTAAGCCACTGTACAATGGGTAGTAAAAAGAAATAACTAAAATAAAAAATATTATTTTTAATATAGTATATAGTTATTGCAAGTTATTATAACCAAAAAAACAGAACGCAATGACGCGTATAAAATTGTAAAATCACCTAAACAATTCAATGCACCGAATGTTGTAATTACTTGAAAAGAAAAAATAAACGAACAAATTAATACACAATATTATCAAAAATTTTAGAAATGAAATATAAACTAGTATTAAGCAATAGCAGTGGAATGTTAAGTATTAATGAAAAAAAAAACATAAAGTGAACGATATTTGTCCGTCGTAGCCGGCGTTGCGGGAAAGAAATGTATGAATTGTAGTTACTATAATGAATGCCTAGAATTATACATAAATTAGTAGCGAATGTGGTTATTGAATAGTTAATTTAAACTGATGTAGCATAAAAGACATTGTACTCTTATTATTAAGTAAAAAAATTATACTTCACATGTGTAATATTTGTGAAGAGGAATGCGTTGATAAGTTAGTATTGTATTCCAATAAAAACACACGGAGAATATATGTATGTGTATTTCCAAAATATATAAAAACAAAATATTTAAAAACTAAGAAAATTGACTTTTGTTTTTTTGATGATTAAAAGCGAAAATAATTTTTTCCTGACTTGCTAACCGCTATGAAAGTAAATTTATGTCGACCACGAAGTATCGAGGGCATTAGTAAAGAAAAATAAATTCGGTTAAAGAATGTTGCAATAATATTTTTAACGATGCTATAATTTGTGTAAAGCTTTGCTAAGCGTTTCACGAAAGACGAATGTCATGCAATATGCACTGTGAATACGAATAAGTCCTGTCTATATTGGATTTGTCAACTACGCCAGATTTGCCTATAATTGTGCACGTTTTTTGTAGCAATCTATTTCATTTCAGCCCTTTCGAACAACTTATTGTCTTTAGACGTTTCAGCTCCAGTGTTTGTGTCATTAACGTAACCAAGTACATAACCGAGACCTATTGGGAAAGTTTAGCCGGAAGTCTCGTCACTACCGCACCTTTAATCATCTTGGATCCATCGTTGTATATTCAATACAACGTGATGAATACAATCACGTTATATAATACATATCTACTAGTGGATTTGCCCACGTGGTGCTGTGTATGCGTTTTATACTATTATTCATATAATAAAGTATTCAATACAGTGGAAATTTTATTTATGAATAAAGGCGAAAACGTTTTTATCGGTATGAGAATCGAAGTGATTGTATTTGAGGTTTAATTTTGAATATGTTCATACATATAAATTTCATTGGACAAAAATAACGAATTTAAGGCTGCTTTCTCAATGTCTGGTTACCAGCCTTTCTGTCCAGTTAATAGAGTTGTCCGCTTAATAGATTGTACTAAATAAACATCAACAAATTATGAGACCGGCCAATGGGCATGGTTAATGGAAATGTCCGCTTAATAGAACGTCTATATGTATTTTCTATTTATGCATTCTTTTTACTATCCTATCTTCTAAGTTGTTTCAAACTGGACACAGTGTACTAAATTTTGCTAAAATCGGTTCAGTAGTTTAGGAGTCCCTCGCGAACACTTAATTTTTATATATAAAGATATAAATCTTAATACACATAAAAACAAATTTCAAATTAAAATGTATTTAAGAATGTGTATTTAAACTTAAAGTCACTATTTACATATCGATGATATAGAAAATTAAAAATTATGCTCATCTTACATTATATAATATTTACATGTATGTATATAAACTTATTTTAAACATTATAATAGACATATTAATATCAGCGACTAATCGGTCATCACTTCATACATATTCGGCCCCTTCTTCAGCAGGTAACCCTGCAGGTTCACCATTTCCACCAAATTGCTAACGCCACACGAGATGCCGGCTCGTCCCGCCATATCCTTAATTTCGTCGTAATCGAATATTCGTCTGCCCAACGCACTGGAGCGCAACTGCAGCATTTGTATGAATTTCTTCACCGTACCCCGTTGACTGGTGGGCGCGCTAGCCGTGGCTGGGTTTCTATCGACATAATCGCTTAGCGCAGTATCCGCTATACTATGCCGAACGATGCAGAGCACGTCACGTACGTGAAGCCTCGTAACTTCTTCTGAAAAATCGACACGCGCACGTGCTTGTGCGAGATGAATAAGACCCTCAAGGTGGCTGAAAAAATGTAATAGGTTTAGGTGTAATTTATTTAGCGATAAATACTTTTCTATAGTAATGACAAAATTCTTGTGGTCCTTGTTAGAGGTTATCTTCTTCGACGTGCGGTTAAGATTGTTTTCAATGAAAATTCATTTTTTATCCTCAACTTGCGAAAGTGAAACTTATAAAGGCATTTAGACGTGACTCAATCTATTATGTAACAATCATGTTTACATTTTTGTTGTTAGTAAACATTCTCTTAAAAAACGAAAAAAATAAATAAACGAAGTCAACAGTTATTTTTTTGATGCGCTGCCTGTGCAAAATATCAACAGGTCATTCAAGATAATTTAATTGAATATTTCACAAAATTAGTATCTGGAAAAAATGCTGATTCACAATAACAAAATAGTTAAAACAATAACAATGAAAATTAATGAATACAAGTTTAAGAGAGACCACGTGGTTGCCGAAATGTGCGTGTGTAGAACATAAAATAACTCGACACTTAAATTCTTGTTTATTAATGAAAGATGTATATGAACGCCTCTTTACAACCATTCTCCTTCAGCAACTTTTGTTTACAAAAGGTAATTCTTAATCGTTCCAGCAAAAGCCTGTAGGGTATAAACAGAAATTCACCAAAAGTACCAAGTGGTTCTTCCGATCTGTGCTGATGAAAACACTATATACATGGGTTGACTTTTATATTTCGGGATTCGAGAAGAAAAATATAAATTTAATCATCGAAAATCGCTTTATTGTTTTTTATTTTTTTTTTTATTTTTTTTAATTTTTATTTTTTTTTTTTTAATTTTTATTTTTTTTTTATTTGTTAATATTCGCCATAAAGATCTATAAAATTTTTCATGCATTCGACTCAATCTTGAAACACCTATGAAGACGACCGAGCTTTCCTTTCGGGCGCATACCTGTTTCCAAGCACTACTATCGTATTTTTTTAACACTTCTCTCGACCAATCAATGCGAGCTTATTTTAAACGATTGACAAATTATGTGGGATCCAACGTGAACAATTTTTTTTTACAGTCATGCAATATTGAATGTATGCTGGTCCCACTAATGCCTATATTTGCGACTATCTCACAATAGGTCACATAACAATCTGGTAATATTGGTTGTGCATCAATGGTTACCGGAACAACTGAATTTGAACAACCTTCACGAAATATGTTTGATCTGCGACCTCGATTGAATCCACAATACCATCGATAAGCACTGGCCCTTGATAGAGCTTCATAGCCAAAAAAGGAATTAAGTTTATCTACGCACTCTTGATGAGCTTATCAACGACGAAAGTGATAAAAAATAAACGCGCAACAATGTTCGCGATTTAATTACATTTTTTGTAGAGAAGAATATTTTAAATTACTGTAAATAACATAAATAGCGCTCGTATGTCAAAACGTTCTGAAGATCTATAAGATTAAAAAAAAGACCCGAAATTTTAATTTTTTTGTAAAATTGCCTGCCAAAACCCAGTTTTCAACTCTTTTTCTTCTTCAAAGTTAAAATTTTAACTTAGAACACGTATTTTTTAACTTTAGATGATCCTGTAAAGAGTTATCCTGGCATATCTTTTTTCCAAGGGGTCACCGGAAATGGTGTCGCAATGGCCGAGTTTAAATATGTTTTCTAAAAATTTTAGAATTTCTTTGTTAATAGTGTATATTTGTAACAATAAAAAATTATAGTAAAATATTTCATTTTTTATATGAGAAAAAATTCTTGAAAAAAGACTGTTTTTAACCCGAGGAAATCCATGTAACCCCTTAAGGGTAATTAAAAAAAAATTCAGCTAGAAAAACCCTTTCATTTTGAAAGACAAATTTCAAGGCAACAACATTCTTTGATACTAGTTACAGTAGAACTTTATATATTATAAAGATTAATTGTATCTCTGTCATTATCTAAAAAAAGTCGTGAATTTGAAAAATGATTGTGTCAAAAACTGAACTACCATAACACCTTCATTCATATGTACATATATAAACCGCTTGTTTTTGGGTTTTTATATTCAGATTTGGGGATATACAAATTTGCATTGATTAGCACTAAAAAAACGCGCCTGTTTTTTGTTCTGGTTTTCATAAAAGCCTCACGCATGATAATTAACCGCTTTTACCACAAATCAGCTTGGTGCGAACAGCATCAACACATCAACAGCAGAAGACATAAACAGCGGCGGCGTGTAATATTTTCGCCAACAATATCAACTGGTTCGATGCTCATAAATACGTGTGTATGTATGTATGTCTGTAAGAATAACATGGCTAGAAGCGACAGAACGCAACCAACCCCAGCTAGACGAAAGTTGTCGCCTCATCTCGTGTGCTCATTCCTTTTGTAACAGCCGAAGCACGCGGTCGCCCTTCCCTGACTTTTAAACAAAACCGCTAGAATTTAGTCGGTTCATTTATTGTGAAAGTAAAAGGAAGTGTTGAGATGTGGGGGTGCAAATAAGGGAAATATGAAGAACAAAAAATAACCATATAAAAGTTATAGTGAAATTAAGGAATTGTGTATAGAAATAAAAGAGAAAAACAAAAACAATAATATTAAAATAATTAAATTTAAATATGGCAATGTTTTGCAAGACATCCTTGTGGTTTATCACGCTGGTATGTTGCCTTGCGCGGTTGGCAAGTGGCTACGAAATGAATAGTAAGTGGCACGGATAATAATTTTACTAAAATCTCGGATATAAAACTATGAATTTTAATAATTATTTGCTTCTTATTTTTCGTAAAAACGTTTTTTTTAATTTCAAAGTATTTTTAAAGTGAAAATAATGTTTGCAGGACTCTTTAAAGCACTTATTTAAATCATTGACAAAAAAATATATATGTGTGTGTTTATGTGTGAGAAATTTATTCCGAAGCCTTAATATTAAAGCCAGGTAATATTCAAAGCGTTTATGTGACCTTGAGTATGCAAGAAGGAAGTGTTTACAGTAATCAAAGAACCCAAGCGTGTATGTTCATATGTACAGCTATAACTACTACATATGCAAGTGCAGCTATATGAGCAAGTTTGTTGCTTAAGTCTTTTGTATTTCAGTAAACGCACTAGAACACTAGTTTACAGTCATTTTGCGACTGTTTCTTGAAAATTTTGGGTTACTAAAATCGAAAGTGATGGAAAAAATTTGCTAACACATAGGATTTTTTGTGTTGCAGTCAAGTGCTGTAGCGATTCAACTATTTACTAAAATGATCAAAAAAAGCTGTGATGAAAAACTTTTGAACTCAAATTTGTAATAAGTACACGTCACAGACCTCTTAGCACATCAGTAGCAAATTTTCCCTTCAGATTTGTTGAGTAGTGTAAGTGGCGATTCTTTTATACTACACATACATATACCATATTTATACACTATATATGTGTTACCCATGCCGTTTTATATTTATAAGGCTATAAAATTTCCATTCCAATTCTTCCCACCAATTACAGAATATAAGTAATTTCTAGAATTTCGTAGAATGTCTGATACATATAAAAATACATATAGCTATATTTTATATACACACATATGTATGTATTTATATCACTTAACAGCTCCTTGCAGAAGATATCGAATGTTGAACTTGAACTCGTTCGCCCTTCTCTTTAATGCAGCAAATTAAATTCAATCAAAATGCAGAAAATGCAAAAATGGAAAGTGATCGAAACGATGGCATTGGAAACTTGTATCATTAAACCGGTAAATGTAACGGACATTTATTGTGAGTCAGTGGCAAGTAGGAAGAATACTGTTGAATATAAGGATTGCAAAATGTACAAATAATAAAATGAAACAATAAACCAAATAAAAATTTAAAAAAAAAAATTTTTTTAAATTAAAAAACAAATTAAATAACGAAATAAAAATAAGAAAAGAAAATAATAAAAAAATAAAATTAAAAAAAAATAGTTAAAAATTGCTTCCAGCATTTTAATTAATTTCACCTTAATTTTTATTCAAAGTCATTGCCGAATTTATTTACTGAAAGCTTATATGGCGTATTACACCTGCAACAGAATGCACAGCAGGAACTCTGGTCTAAAATCGAATATAGTCATAGGCATATATACGGGCGTCATTAGACCAATCCTTCAATATAGTGCTGGTTTGGTGGCCGGCATTAAATAAACAATATAACAGCAGAAAATTATATGGATTCAAAGGATACCCAGAGTCTGTGTGTGTGTGAGTGGGTTTAACGCAGTGTTTGAGTGATATCGCAAGGTTAGACTTAAATAGTGTTTTCCAGGTGAGAGTAACCTCTGGACGTGAATGGATGAGAAATTAAGTAAGGGAGAAAAATACTGTCTCAATCTATAAGGACGGGTCGAAAATGGACGGCGATGTAGGGACGCGGGTATACTCCGATAATATTGATATCTACCTTTCTGTCTACCAAACTCAGCTAAAATCTTTCTAGCGGAAGTACTAGGCGAGGAGAGCGTCTGTGTAGTTCTACAGAACATTCACGAGAGGATACAGAAAGCGACCACTTACACAGAATGTCAGAAGGGCACCTTTTCATCGCCAAAGATCAACACCAGCTTAGTAAACAAAGCGAGGAAAGGCTTTAAATTCACTAGCATTCAAGAAAATACAGACAAGTTGTCTAAGTCAGGAGCCTCTGCAGACGATTTCGATGCAGAGAGAGTACCGTTTCCGCTAGAAACGAACAAAAGGGAGCTCAATTTGAACAAATAGTGCAAAATTGATGAAAATATAAAACCATATGCTTAATTATAATATAACAGCACTTGCCATAGCTGCAAGCTCGAAGGAAGTAAGGCAACGATTCTACACTTCCTTTGTGACATAAACTAGAAATCGAACTTTTCATCTTGTATACCAGATAACTTTAGTGTTGTACGCCATAATCTCTAAATCTAGCATGCCGACATGAAAAGCTCTAAGGCATGCGCCAACTACAAAATAATATTACCACAAATAAGTTGCGATATTTTGGCAAAAATTATTCTAAAGACGTTGCGTTATGACTGTTAGATGAAACGCCAAAAGCTCAAAAACTGTCACACCAGCTCAAAAACAAAAGACACACATACATACATATGTCAAGTTCGTTGTAAGATGATTAATACGGTTGTTGATCTTAAAGATGGCTGTTGCGATGGAAAAACAATGGCTTTTCGAATTACTTATATAATGTCAATGAAAAATTATGCAAAAAAAATATCATTATTTACGAAAAAAAATGCTCAACTTGAGCCGATTTAACAGATAGTCATATCGCTATGGCATTGTAATACATTTTCGAGCACAGTAATATTTTTGTCAAAATTTATAAAAACCGTGTCACGTTACTTAGGAATTTAGGCTTTTGAAATAACAGTTTTAAACAGCTCACATTTTTTTATTATTTAAAATGGTTGCGTGACCCAACAGAACACACATTTTAGTTATACTCACATTGGAGATTTTTAATGCTATACAATTTTAACACATTTCGTTAAACACCAAAGATTTTCGATAATCAAATATAGACATTTTCCATACAACTTTTTTATACTAGAAAAAAAGAAGCAGCGTATTTTTGAAAGATTTCAAGACTCTCTAAAGTTAAAAAAAGTCTTAAGAGCCAACTTTAATTATTTTATTTTATTTATTATTTTAATTTGTTTGTTGTGCATAGGACATTGAATGTATGACTACAATAAATTAACGAACTATTTATCTTCCCACGCCAACTTGCAGTGACCGAGTACTTTAAAATGCCGAATTTGTATGACTTTGACGATTATGATCGTTGTTTAGAAGAGTATAATAGCCAACAAACATATTGCTTTGTGCGTGCCGAGGTGCTGCCGCAAGACGATTCGGAGGCTTGGCGGGCGATCACCGACATATCGAAATACCACAAACATCACTTCGATCACAGGCACTTGTACTTCGGTCTATGTCTGCGCTGGTGCGAGGAGGACTTGGCAGATGTCAAAGCAGATGTGGTCAAAGAACTTTACACCGGTCTACTCACCAACAACAGCAAGGTATGGATAACTAATCGCGTGATTGAACTTTTCGAGATTCCATTTATTTGTTATTTGTTTTTGTTTTTTGATTTTTTGCCTATCTTTCCTCATTTGAATACGTAATGTCATTAGCATATCTTTATTGTTACTCACGGGTAGCTTGAGAAAAAGTCGCAAAAACTGTATGGAGCGTGCTTGGCTGCTGAGCGCAGAGTATTTTTTGTGTTTGTGACTTACTTTCTGTGCTTTACAAGCATGTTCGTTTTTTGTTAGTAAAACAGTAAGCGCCTAAGATGAACTAAATTAATAAATTAGTTTCGAGAATGAGATTGTTGGGATTCACAGAACATCAACGCACAAATATTTGAATATTAAAATTTTTGTTTATGCTCGCCGTAACGGTAGTAGGCTGTGAGCCTTAATTTCAAAGCATAAGTTGCAGGGTAAAAAGGGAAGATTGTGGTGAAACCAGTTGATATGTAGATTTCTTGCAGAATAATGGGTTTTGTGCTATTTTTATTGCTGATTTACATAGTTTCAAAGCAAATTTTAAATTTAGAAATATATTGCGTGCATATAATTACAGCTCAATACATATGTTAATTTGTTCAGCGCCGAGGGGACGAATCGCCAGCGATATAACACCGTATTAAACCAATGCATTAATTTGAAATTACAACAAACACATGGACTAAAGGCGCTGAGCATGATTGAGTATTGCGAAACTAATTACAAAACTGTAGAAATGGGTGAGTAATGGATTACTACTGTTATTAATGCTTCAAGCGAGCAAGCTGTTATGTAACAGTACGTTGAAAATGTAAACAAATATTAAGCGATATTTCGAGTGTGATCACGTAGTGGCCGTAAGGCATTTGTTGCAGTATTCTAACATTTCCGTATAAGTTTTGCTTATAGCATTACTGTATATGCCACGACTGTTGCATTGCGATTTGCAATAACAATTGGGATTTATGCATAAAAACAACAATAATCCGCCTGAAAACAGTTATAATCGTTATTTTATTCATATGTACGCAGATACGTGGAATCTCACCTTCTACACAACCACTTTGGTGCTGATTTTTTTGGTAGCCGCCAGCAGTTTATTCGACTTATACTGCAAGTACACGCCCGGAGACAAGGAAATATCCAAAGAGGATCACTACAAAAGCGCGATAACGGGACGAGGTAAGATTGTTTTCGCAATTTGCTTAGCAGGCATGAAGTTTTTACTTAATTTAAACGCAATAGTGAAGCGCTTGTGTGTGTGTTTCTCCATTGTGCGCAACTGGTATCGGCTGAATCAGGAGCCTGTCGGCAAATTGGGGCGCGATCTGCGTTTTCTCGATTGCTTCAAATTCTTCTGCATGTTCTTGGTGGTTTTCGCACACACCAATTGGATACTGTACGAAGGCGCCATAATTAATCCACAGGATAATGAGCGTTTGCTGCACACAGTTGCTGGCACACTGCTGATATCGGGCGGTTTGATTACGATCACTTTCTTTGTATTTAGCGGCTTGTTGCTCACGATCAATTGGATAGAGTTGACGAAAATTAAGAATGACTTGAGCAATCGGGAGTATGTGGAGGTGTTTATTAAGTTCAACCTTTTTCGCTATTTGCGGTAAGTTGGTAAGGCGTGAAGTGTGTTTTAATTGATTTCATCGCTCCATAATTGCAGTTTGACCGTACCATATGCGTTTGTCATCTTATTGAGCGGCGTGTACTTTGAAAATCCGGGTGGGCCACTTTGGCGGCACATTGTTGAGCGTGAGCAGCTCGCTTGTCGCAAAAATTGGTGGGTTAACCTGCTCTATATCAATAACTACTATCGCAATAATGAGAAGGTGAGTAAAATAGCGAGAACTTAGACTATGTTCACACGAGGATTGTTATGTCGCCCAAACCGGCTTTTGCAGGCGAGGGTACGACGAGAAAAGATGAAGAGATCGAGCTCCAGTGACACGCTTTGTGTTGTTGTGCCTAAAAGTTCACTTTTACCCATTTCTTTTCATTTTAAAATTATTTTCAAGATTGCAATAACGCTCGGTTTCAAATGAATATTTACATTATGTTCCAAAATTTTAATTTTATTTTAATTTTTTTTATATAACGTGAAAAAATGCATACAAATATGCATAATATATGAGAAATATCTTTGAAAAGGTTGAATAAGAGCAAAAATTAATTAAACAAAAATATTTTTGTACACCTCGTGCATGAAGCTTACTAGAATTTGAGAATGTGATATGAAAGAAAATTGTCCGACTCAAGTTGTTGGACTCGCATCGCTCGTGCGAACAAGACACCAAGAGATAATTTGCCGAAAATTATCCGACAAAAGAGTTCTCCTCTGAACGCAGTTTTTTTAAGAGCGATTAATAGACACTTTCATATAAATTTAACACAGTCTGCTTAGTTACATCATGATATATTGTATAAAACTTTCTACATAACACCCTTCTTATTTCGCACTAATCATTCTCTCTTTCCCCTCCCTACAGTGTATGCTCCAGAGTTGGTATTTGGCTTCCGATACTTTCTCATTTATGATTTCATTGCTCCTACTGATATTAGCGCACAAGTAAGTGTCATACAATTTACTTTATACACAGGAAATTATTCAAGTATTTTTTACTCTCTCAGATGGCCGCACATGCGCAACTGGCTGTTTGGTTGTGTTGGCGGATTTTTTTATGTGCTGCCCGGCTTTATAGCCTATTTCGGTGACTACGATCCCTTCTTTGTGCCATCGCCACAGTTAGTTGTTAAATTTTATAAATTATTCCATTTATTACTGTATATATTTGCCTCTTTTAAAACAGAACGCAAAAGGACTCGTTCATAGACGATCGCGAATTCAGCGATTTCTATGCGCCGTTTCACATGAACTTCGCCTGCTATTTTTGCGGCGTGCTTGCCGCCATCGCATACAGTGAGATTTCGGAAAAACAATATAAATTGCATAAAAACAAATTGTTCCAATGCCTTTGGTACGCCCTCATCCCCATTGGTGTGCTATGGCTTTTTTCGGCGCATCCCATTTACCAGCACTACTACGAGGAGCAACCACGATTTTGGAACAGCGTTTATGCTGCCATACAACGCAACAACTGGGGGCTGGGTCTGGGCGTATTTGTTGTGGGCATGGCTTGCAAAGTTGGCGGTAAAGTCAATAACTTTGGTGAAGTTGAAAAGTAAAGTAGAATTCATGAATTTCAATTGCAGGTTTATTCCGCAAGTTTTCTTGCCTGCCTATCTTCCGCATTTTGGGACGTCTTACATACGGCGCCTTCGTGATACACATATTCGTGTCACGCGTCGTGTTGGGCACTTTGAGGACGCCGCTCTACTTTGGCACTGGCGTTATGGTTAGTGAATGAAGGGTTTTAAAATATTTTTATTTTAACAATTTTAACTTTTTCAGTTCTATTTTATACTTTCTACCATGGTGGTTTCTTATCTGCTATCTCTAGTATTGGCTGTTTTGGTTGAATTACCCACTTCTGCACTGCTGAAGCTCATGCGTTGATTTTAAAAATTAATTGCGCTTGCCACAGTTGCCCAACTAATTGAAATGCATGCCAATAATTGTGTTGCGAAAGACTTATCTCATAAAATCGGTTTGCCTATCACTTGTATTACTTAGTTTGACTAAGGAGATTTTTTATTTATAAATATATACATATATTTTTAATATTTGAACTACTTTTATTTCGTGCAAAGCGTTGAATAACTGAGTAATATTACATAAGATCGAAACCCAAAACTTTTTCATTACTGGTTTAAAAGAGCTGTTCACTTTTAGAATGTTGTATAATGGATATAGCTAGAACAAGCTCCATTTAACTGAAATCAGCTTCAAATTAACAAAGAAATCGGATTTTTAGAATATAAAAGCAATGCGGAACAACTAAAGATAGTTTCAATGGCAGTCGTATCAGACCCAATATTTAATTCCTTAAAATTACTTACATGTTATTCTCTACTGTTACAGCAACAAAAAGCAAATTCACATATGTAAAACTTGCTAAGCAATCACACATAAAATTTCGAATTGACGAATCGAATCTAACCTCAAATTCTGATTTTACATCAGTGGTGTAGATAAATTATTAAAATCTTAATTACCTTGTTGATACACTGTAACTTTGCTCTTCGTCTACTTTGTCACGCAAGCTCATATAAAAGGTTTTAAGCGCTTCGGCAGCTTCAGCGTTCAATAAAGGACGCAATTGTTGGCGTGCGTATGCTGTAAGACCATCGAGGCTTCACAGTTAACAGATCAAACAAAAATTAAATGCTGCTAACTTACCTATGAATTTCTTCAGTAATATGGGCGGCAGCAAATCTAATTCCTCCTCTTTGAAATCGTCGTATTTTAACTTTAAACGCGCACTTAAATCATATTGCTCATCATCTAATTCCTCATCAGCCAGTGACAAGTTCATGGAATTATTCGTTTTGGGTTTTCTATCGAAGCGTTGTGCAATGGCAGCATTTTTCTTTATACCATCATGCATTGCTCTAATGTGATCTGTTAAAGAGGTGTCCAAGTCTTTGTTCGACTTATCCAATAGCAGGAATACTAAGTGAAATTGCTGAAGTAATGTAGTGCTCAAACGAATGTTTTCAGTGAGTAGCCGCGAGTGATCGTAGTGGCCACGAATTGGGTTTGCGGCTGCAATAACAGATGTCGGCATAGCTATAGTTGCATATAAATTGGGGAAGGGTAGTGATACCAATTTCGACTGCATGATTTGCACTAGAATATCTTGTTGGGAAGCTAAACGATCAATATCATCGATGGCGCAATGGCCCGTTTTGGAAATAGTGAGCGCACCCGAGCTGAGAATGTGATTTGTACGACCTTGAAGTGCGGTAGTTAAGGAATGTGTGGCGGGCGACCAATGTTTGCCACTGAGGAAAGTCCCTATGAAAAAAAAAATATGCAAAATGAAAGATACATAAGGTTTAGAAAAGTTTTAAAAATTGTGGTACCTTTTTCTGAAATTTTTGCAGACATCTCGAGCAAATGGGATTTGCCAATACCAGGATCACCCACTAATAAGACGTTAATCTCAGACTCATCGTGTATTTGTGAACCAGCGCCACCAAAAAGTGATAACAAAATACCTGCTTTTACTATCTCTTGTCCATGTAACTCAGGCGCAACTGAATGTGATAGAAGCTTAAAACTATCTGGTTCAGAGTTTATCATGGCAATTGCATCCATATCTCGCTGAGTGTATGTGTGTCCCAAATGTTTTGCTTTCTTAATGGAAACAGCTTTCATGTAGATTTTACTTGAGGTTACAGAGGAACATGGATTTGCATTCTGCTCGTCGTCCAATGTACGTATTTTAATTATGCCACAAATAATGACCTCCTCACCCGCTACGAGCGTATCAACCAAATCGTATCTTAACTCTACATCAAGCATGTTTGATGAATCGTATTCTCTGTCAATAGACGCTTGTAGATTGGTCTCCTGAAGTTGTATAATTTGTTGTGGTGTGATCCGTGTGTAAGGTGAGGAACGCTGTTCTATAAAATTCTTCTTCGCGAGACAGCCTTCTCTTTTGCAGCTATGCGGTCGTGATATGTAAAATCCTATTGTAATTCAAAACTAATTTGCATTATTCAATTTTTGAATGTGTACGAAGTTTTTACCGGTTTGTCTCATTGCTTGCTCCTGTCCACAGCGCGGACATTTATATGCTATCCATGTGGCCGCCGCTTCTACTATCCCTATGGCTGACACAGCTCCGCGTACACTGCATAAGTTCCCTATCAACGTTCTATCCAAGTTTGAAATTAAACTTATTTCTGCAAAGCCGTTCGGTCGTACGTATATTTTTCGTGGTAAAGTACAACGAGGCACATAAGCGTTAATGCTACTGACCAGCTGACTGGTTGCACTATTTACGGCAGACATTGTTATTACTTTGTGCATGGCGACACCAAATGTTGCTAGAGTACGTGACGTACGCTCCAGCATATCTTCTTTCCATTTAGGCCAAACAGTTGTAAGCGCCTTGTCGCCACAAGCATGTATTGCCTCTAAATTAAAGTACTTTTCGTGTTGTATTTCTTTGAAAACATAAGTCTCTTGATTTTGTAAAAAATACTCTTCAACTGCTTTAATACGATTTGCTAGCTCTGATGTTTCATTATAAGGTTCTTGCGGAAAATATAAATGCCAGCCGGGGCAATGTGGGGGCATATCTGCACGAAAACTTTGAACTGTGTGTTGAATATCATCAGGTGCAGCATAGCATTCCGGCCGCAGAAAAGACGAATCTAATACTACATTGGGTGGGTGGCTATAATAATTATTTTGGATTGCCCCACGTCTTTGACCACGGCAGCCTGAGTAATTTGCACGACCCGGTGCATTGGCATTTCCGTGTCCACCAGCTGGTATTGTACGTCCATTGCGGCGAAAATAAAAATACGGACGATAAGCACCTCCACCTCGTCCGCGACCACGTATAAAGCGTCCTGTAGGTCGCTTAGCCGGCGGATTCATTTTTTACACTTCAATTATGTGTCTTACTTTAAAAGTGATTTAAATTCAATATAAACCCGCGCATACGATTCCTAATTATTTGAACAACAATATTACCATATCGTGAGAATCGCATTAATATAAACAGCTGTTTGATAATTTCAGCCCTCGCCTGATGGTAGGCAACACTTTTAGGCCCAAACGCGCTGCCAATCACCTATTTCACATTAAGAAATTGGCACACATATTTATATTTAAATATAACGCACATACATGAATTCATATGAATGTAGCTAAGAAAACAAAAAGTATTTGTAATTTTTTGTGTGTAAATAAGGTATATAAATTTTTGAAATTAATTATTAATTGTTATGTTCTTTGAAATAGAAAATAAGCAAAATAGTGACAGTTACTTCCACATCCTCCCAGTTAATTTTTGCCGCAAGCCTCCAAGGCTGATGCACAATCTTGACGTATGTACATATGTATATTTGGTACTCTTGCACCTGACATTCACCTCGTTGGTAGTTTAATCCAACGTCGATCTATTACATATGTACATGTATGTGATTTTTCTTGCGTACGTGTATGTATATTATATGTGTCTGTTTACATTTCAAATAAATATACTTTAGTAAATATCAAAACAAGCATGTATGTATGCATATGTGAAAGTGCCCTGAAGTAGGCTAAGAATGAGCCTCTATTTTTAAATATGATACGCAGCCTTACAAGTAAATGTTTTATTCTAACACTTCATAGTTTGCGATGTTGAATGAATTCATCACTACCACAACAATTATTTCACTTTTAATGCAAATAATCCAAAAGCTTAAGACAAGTTCTGGCAAAAATAAATATTTTAAATTACCCCGTTGGAAAATAAACTGATTTGGAAACAGAAAAATGTAAGAAAACTTTTATATGAATGTGCAATATAAAATATATAAATTTTGAAATTATTTTTGTATTAATTATTTTAAAAGTTTTTTTTTGCTGCGAGAAAAACAGCAAATAATTTACTTAAACTGATTCTCTGAATTTTTCTGTTCTCCAAACGGCATCAAAAGGGAATATTTCATTTTTAATCGTAAAGATATATATGTACATATGTACATATTATCCTTGCGTAAATATGTACATATTTATAAATGTGTGTATGTCTAATAATTTTCACACTCTACCAACTTAAAAACAGAAACAGAAAATAATTTGGAACAGGATATGATTGGGCGTAATCAAATTTTAGTGTTAGACTGCTGGAGAACTTAAACGGAAATAAATATTTCTAGATATACAAACATAATACATATGTATGTATGTATGTAGTCAAAAAGGCGGCAGCTGAATGGATCGATGATTTCACAACGCTCAGTGTTTTTTAAGTTCCAAAATTACCATTTAACTTCACAGGCAAACTTATGGATATAGCTCTTGAAAGTTAAAAAGTTACACTAGTTAACAGTAATTTAGCGACCGTGATGTTAGAGAGGCGGTTTCTTGGTAATTTTGGATGATAAAACCGAAAATGATAGTAAAAATTTCCTTTTTTATGTTTCAGTTAAGGGGTGTAGCGGTTAAACCACCTCGATGACAAGTTGTTAAAAAATGTCTAAAATAAGCTTACGCTGTTTAGACGAGTCGTTTCTTCTTTTCGCTACGTGGCACCAAATTGAGATACCAAGCGAAGCCAGGTCCTTCTCCACCTGATCTCTCTAACGGAAGTGAGGTCTTCCTCTTCCTCTGCTACCACCGGCAGATACTGAATTGAAAACTTTTAAAGCTGGTGTGTTCGGATTATTCGGATAACATGACCTAGCTACCACAGCCGCTGTTTCGCTGTTTCAATAATTCGGACACTCCTAAGTCCGACTCATCACCTGTTGTTATCGTCTGTACCATATAGTAGGACGGGATGATGAAAGACTTGTAGAGTTTGGTATTTTGCCTATTTATATATTTTTACTATTCAATTGCCAACTCAGTCTAAAGTGGCACCAGTTAGCAAGAGCGATTCTGCGTCGGAAACTGATATTGTTTTTGGTATTGATGCCGGTTCCAATATACTATAGACGAAAATATCTACGCCTTCAGAGTTATGATTGCCAACAGTGATGTGTAAGCCAATTCACTAATGCGATTACTGGAGTTATTTCGTCTTGTCTTTGTTTACAACAACAACATAACCGCGCGGTTTTTGTGTATAATGATATCAATATCATCAACGTACGCAAGCAGCTGTATAGTCATAGAATATTGTTACTTCTCTATTTGGCTCAGCAGGTCATATTATTTTCTCCCAAAACAGGTTGAACAAGTAGTACGATAGGGAGTCTCCTTGTTTCAAACCTCGTTTGGTATCGAACGGCTCGGAGAGGTGATTCCCGATTCTGACGGAGGTTTTGGTGTTGCTCAATGTCAGTTTACTCAGCCGTATTAGTTTTGCGGGCGCCCCAAATTCAGACATAGCGGCATAAATCCAGTTCCTATTTGTGCTGCCAAAGGCGACTTTAAAATCGTCGAAGAAGCGTTGTATGTCGATCCTCCTTTCACGAGTCTTTTCCAAGATTTGGCGCATGGTGAAAATCTGGTCGACAGTAAATTTTCCAGGTCTAAAACTACACTGATAAGGTCCAATTAGTTTATTGACTGTGGGTATCAGTCTTTCACACACTACTCTCGATAAGACCTTATACATATGTGATATTAAGCAGGCTTACCCACGGTAGTTGGCGCTGATTGTGGTTGATCTGCCTCTTTGTTGTTCTTTAGGCGGGTATTTACTATTCGTACCTCATTATGATCTAGCAATGTATTATCTATTCCATCGTCATCGATTGTGGAATTGGATTCGCCATCTACAGATGTTGCACTTACCCTGCCGTTCAAGAGTCTGGAGACGTGTTCCCTCTATAACTTCAGTCTGCTCTGAACATCAACTACCAGATCATCTCTGGGGTCCTACAAGAGTAAGCTCTGGGTTTGAAACCTTTCGTTAGACGCCGCCTCTTTTCGTAGAATTTTCGGGCATTACCCCCGTCGGTCAGCATACTGCTTTACAATATACATATACAGGTGTACATATGTACATACAGACATAAAATCATAAAATATAGTTATGCGCAGTCACGTAATAATTATGTTTATTAATCAGCGCAATCAATAATTGGAAGTTTCCTATCACGAGGGTTACAACTTACATTCCTGTCTTAACAAAAGATTGTAAAAATTAACTTACATTTAAATTTTTTTTTTAATAGTAACTCTAAATTACTTACTTTTGCATTAATTTTTACCAATTTTGAAAGTTCTTCGTTCAACTTTATTAAGACAATTTTGTAATGTATGAAACATTGTATTTTTGAAACCACATATTTTACCTCCCTAGCAAATAAATTTATAGCAAAATACATAAAGCTTTATAAAAGAACAGTCAATCAGTGTCTCAGTCTTTTTTCCGATTTTCGAACAATTGAAAGCAACCCTTGTACATCCTATCACACCGTTTATTAACGTCCTCCTTTCTTCCTGTAGCTTTTAACTCGGTTAAAATGGATTTCATTCAATAAATTCTATTTAGGCTTCTGTAGTTACTAGTTCGCAGCATTTATAGAATAATTCCAACAGCATTTTGTGCTATAAGGGGTGTTTCATTACGGCAATTTGCATTGAAATATCAATAGCACAGAAATTAATTGTTATAAAGGGTGAGTTACAGCTAAGTCGCAGTTAAGCAGCTAATCGGTGGTACCAAATTTCTAATGAGAAACGATTGGCTCCTCGCAGACTGGATCTCAAGGAGCGAGTGCTGTCTTGTGAGGCAAAAGCAGGAAAATGAATGAAAATTAAATGAAAAATTTACTCTTTTTAAGTAAGAGACAGCCTGCATAGCACACCCTTTATACATACACTTTCATAAAGCAGTGCGGCATTCAAATAACGGTGCTTTTTTCTTCAACTATTTTTGCATTTATTTATAAATGTTTTATTGTATTCGGCATACAATACATTGCGCACAAACCTCTGAACATACATTCGAATATTTATGTGAGTAGTGGTGTTTATAGATGTAGCAATTATTTGTATGTATGTATGTATATCCATAAATCTCTTTGTATGCGTAACTTTCGTTTTTAGCAAAGCCTTGTGGCGTTGGCATCGCACTTGGATGCTGTTGAGCTGTGCCCCGCCGCTTGTGACTGACTGCGCAACAGTCATGGCAAAGTGAAAAGCAGGCAGCAAGGCAGCAGGAGCAACAAACATCAATAGCATGGCTTATAAATACTTGCGTACATACATACATTCCGAGATAGGCGGACGGGCAAGTAGTCAGACAGCGCGTTTGGTTGCGATGCCACAAAAAGGGTTCACACAAACGCTCATAAAACATTTAGTGAGAAACAAAGTGAGACTTTTTGCCTCAAAGTGCATGGCAAACGCAGTTCAATGAGCAGAGTCGCTGCCATGCATTCGGCGGGCCAACATGTCGTATACGTGTTAATCGAATTTGAATTGTGCAATAATTAAAGTGAATTATTAGCAATTTCCCTCGACTTCGCGGCTGTGTGAGCGTGTTTGTCTAATATTCGTAAACATTGTTTCGGCGATTTGTTAATTCGAAGTTAATTTTGGCATGCGGTTATTTGCAATGAATTGAAGTTGCACGATTGAGGCGACCTGCTAATTGACGCTTTCTCTGTCAGTTTATTAAAAGTAAGCGAACAGCGGAAAGAGCGGAAACAGAAAGTGAAAATAGGAAGTGTCAACAATAAAGTGTGCAAATTTTTTTTAAACAGAAAATATTTTTTTCAAAAATTTTGAAATATTTATAAACAAAATCACTAAATACTCACTTTCAAATACTCACATCACTTTCAGTATAGAATAAAATCCAAAAGTTACTAAAAACATAAGGATTTTTGTATTCATAGCCCTGTTGGAAAGTCTCAAAACTGCTAAAATTGTTATTTTTGTGCGCAGTTGCATTGATTTTGCCTTTGAGCAAAATCACCGTGCCACAGAGCATTGTCATGCAACGAAACTGCACTTGGCTCGCTTGGCGCAAAGTGCTTTTGTATGTATGTATGATTGCTGCAATGTGAATGTGTGTGTGCTATAAGTGCATATTAAGTGCTTAGCAGCCTTAATGTGCGACGAGCCGTATACGTGACCCTTTTGCCGTGAGCCACTGCACTACATAATGAGATGGAATCAACTCAAGATTATTGTACTGTATGCCGCGTGAGGACGTATTGATCTTGATTGAGGCATTTCAAGTCGTTTTATTAATACTCAGATAATTTTGCGGTAAGAAAGCTTTAAAGGCACATCACATATTTAATTACTTGTGTGTGTGAATGAGTTGAAGCAATTTTGAGAACAAAAATTATGGACTGTTTTAGCAAAATTTTTTCTATTTTTTATCTATTTTATTCTAAGATAATTTTTTTATGCTACACGGTCAAAATGACACTTTTGATATTCTATATGATTCGCAGACATTTTTTTAGCAAAATGAACACTTCTTTCTCGCAGTGCTAACTGGACTTTTATATTTCGGAAACTGATTGTATTGCAATTTCCGATTCTACTTTCGAACCAGCAACTCTACGCTACATTGTAACTTGCTTTCTTTGCTAATTAGCGTTTTTGCCTTTCTCTGTTGTCATCATAAAGCATTTCGCTCAAAGTCAACTGAAAACGCTCATAAAGGCAATTGGCATCATGCCAAACAATCTGTTTTAATTCGATCATAACGAACCGCTTAGCCTCTTAAGGCTTGCTGATAGATTCATAAATATATTTGAAGCGGCTTATATGTGCATAAAGTTAAAACAAATCCGCTTACAATCCCATTCACCTAAAGCAACAACAGCAAGCGCAGCCACTTGCGGATATTTACTGGACACATTATCGCTTTGAAATGCTCGGAAGTGCCATTGGAAACTGTATATAAATGTGAGGGTACAAAAGGCGCAACAAAAATTTGAAATTAATACCAAAATGCATGTATTCTTACACACACACACACACACACATGTTCATAAGATGCCAAGAAAACAATCATAAGCGCCGGTACGTTGAACATACACCAGTCTCCATTATTTAGTAGCCACGCAACAGAGGAAAAAAAATAGCACGCAGGTCGCCAAAAACCGGCAGACAGGTTGCCGTCATCAACAGCTCAGCAGACTGAAACGTCCAGCGGCTTTATGTATGCATGCAGTTACGAGGGCGGTTGAATAAGCAGTGGTCTTCTGCAGAATATTTCTTCAAAAGTAATAAAGAAGTTTTTTTTTTGTAAATAGGGGCCAGGATTCATAATTGGTGGGTGCTTTGGCTGAAATGGTTATTTATCACATTTTTTCGTTAAATGTTTAAATGGATGTGATGAGAGACTCTCTGTGTTAGTTTCTTGTTCGAGAGAGGACTTTGGCTCTCAATTGCTTATTCAAATTAATTACTTGTTGGTAAGGCATGTTTATACAAGTTCGTTATGTAAACAATTCAGTTAGATCCGAAATAAAAGCTCATAATTTCAAGTAAAGAAAGAAGACAAAAATTCCTCAAGCACTCATTTATTACTGAGGTTATTTGCCTCTCATTATTATCTCGTTTGTCGCCAATTGGAGATTCCAAACGAAACCAGGTCCTTCTCGACTGTGGTATTCGCCGTTGCCAAAGCACGAAGGACCATAAATCCTCCGCAGAAACTTTTTCTCGCAAACTCGTAACACCGACTGATCAGATGTTGTCATCGTCCATGCCTCTACACCATATAGCAGGACGGGAATGATGAGTGATTTGTAGAGCTTGGTCTTTGTTCGCCGAGAGAGGACTTTACTTCTCAATTGCCTACTACTCATTCCAAAGTGTCACCAGTTGGCAAGAGTGATTCTGCGTTGGATTTGAAAACTGATACTGCTGAGAAAGCAGAACTAACGGCGCGGTTGTTGAGCCCAATGATATCAATATCATCTCTTATAGATGTTACTCGGTTGAATTCAATATAACGGTGTTTATATGCTATTCTGTAAATTACCTATACCAACTGTTTGTTCGTTTCACCACTCTCTAAATTGAAACTGATATAACGGAACTATTGAATAGACCTCGTATAACCGGCATTTTAAATATAATAAGCAAACGACGGAGCAATTAACACAACAACAACACCACCATTCATAAAAACCATAAATGAACAAACAAATGTGTTGCATGCAGCGAAGTGTGGCATACAAGTTTGGCAACTTTGACTGCGTTTATTTAGGGGTTGTTGACTAAAAAATCACGCTATGTGCACTGAGAGAAAATGCTTCGTAAATTTTGAGTTAAAAAAACAGATTGAAAAATTAATTAATTATTGTAAGTTCGAATTCAGTGAACAGTTTATTGTCGAGATGATTATGCGTCATTCAGAGGTCATTGAGTGCGGGATTTAAATTTATTAGTGAAGATATGTTTAGGGTTAAGTAAAAATATTTCGTTTGGTCGATTCGATCTGTCAGAAAATCAGTTACTGAGAAGCTTGTTTTCTAACTGAAAGCACTGTTGTCCCAGTTAGCGGAATTAATGCATATTTATTTGAGATAATTAGTATATTTTTTTTCATTTTAGATACTTTCATGTAAGTCTGTGAAAGATCGAAATGATTTTTTTTTAATAATGCAGAATTTTTACCATGTACCTCTCCTTATGCAAATCTAACAACTACAAATTTTATAACATTTCTTTACAGAAATCGAAAGCACTTGGCTTTCATATGCTGCGCTGCGTGGTCAAACTGATTAAGTTGCTACATACATATGTACAAGTACATATATAGTATATACGGATGTGCATGTGTCTACTTCATTTTCATGTTTTTAATAGACAGTCCGTTTAATATTCAACTTCAATCATTTTCGCTGAAGCATTCAAACAACTATTAAACAAAAATTAATAGGATACTTCCTTCCTTTTGCAATTTGCCGCAGTCGAAAAATGAAAAGTCATGAAAGCCACCAAAGCCATGAAAGCCACCAGAGTCATAAAAGCCACCAGAGTCATCGCAATCATCGCCATGGCTGTCAATGCCGCTGTGCAGTTTTTTTTTATTTTGCAGAAACACCACGCCACACCACAATTCAGTTGTCGGTGGATGTCAATGCTTTGCCATTAATGAATTTGAATTTGCATTATTGTTTTCTCTAAATTTTTGTTGCTTTTGTTTTGCATGCAATAATTTGGATTTAAGCGAAGGGAAGTGGAGTGAGATGGTCAAGCGGTTGTTGTGGTGTTGGATGTGAATAAAAGCAAATATTTATGCATGAGTATTTATGAAAGCATATTTGACTTGTGATTAAAAGCACGAGCTTTTTGAGCTCGATGCAATGGTCTTTTATTGTGCTCAAAATGCTTGCTTATAACCGCCGATTAAATTTGACTTTGAAAGCGGGTGGAGAAGAAGATCATACCTAAAACTCCTTTGTTTCAATTCTAAAGCCATTTTTTTTTAGATAATGAACAATAACCTAAAATGTAGTGAAAAATAATTTTAAAGTCGAAGTCATAAAATTATAAAAATGGGTAAATTTAATAATCAAGTGATAAAACTTAATGTTTGAAAGCATTAGCATATTGCTTCCAACAGAACTTTCCTGAAGAAGCGCCACCTTGCAGTATTTTGCCGTTAAATCTTTGGTTCCAGTTGATTTATTGTATCAAAAACTGATTGCTGTTTACATACTTTAAGGCCAGTTAATGCTACTTCGAGTGTTGCGGATATTCCATAATCTATCATTAATCTATTAATTTGAAATCTTTTCGTTCCCTCATTAACTTTTATAAGACAAATATTGTATTTATCTTCGCTGGAATATTCTCTGATCTTTCTGAACTTTTTCTGATTAAAAAAATTTTTAACTAGAAATTTTAGACACCATTTTTTCCATTTTTCGTTTTCGAAGCAGTGGCAAGTTCATACTGTTTGAAACGTGGTCATTACTATAGCAATAATCATGTTTATTGGTTGCGACAAGAATTCCGTCTGAGTTTAAATTCGGTGCAAGATCCAAGCACATTGTCATCTATCACACGGAGTGGGACCTACGGTTTAAGGTTATGACCGGCTTCTATTTGAAAATTATTCCAAAAATCGAAAACACAAAGCTGGTGAAGTTATTGCCATAGCAATGGAGTAAACTCTTTTTATTTAACTTACTAGCTGACCCCGCAGCCGTTTTCCTGCGTGAAATTCTGTGTTTTGAAATGAAAAGAAGGTTAAATTTATCACTTCTTTTTTTTTCAATGTAACGCAGCTTGATAAACAGCATTTTTTGGTTTCTGTTCCGGTGCGTAAATCTACAGAGAAGATAGTTGTCGAACTCGTAAGCACGCCACGTAATTTTGGCCGTGTGAAAAACATAGCATTTCCAGATTTATGCCATACACCTCTAGCGACTATCCTTGTGTCCTGTTGATTGTAATCGCAAATGCAATTTTCCCTAGAAACTGAATATGTTTGAACTGAAATGGCAAATTGTTGGAATTCAAAGAAATTCGTTGAATCTGCCCTTTGTATTTGATGGCTGCTTCATCACAATCAGTCGGTTTTCATTACACAGTTTCGGCGCTTACAGATTGCGAAACATAATAACGACAGATCCAACTTTGAGACGTAAATAATGCGGGGCCATATCAAGCCTCTCCAAAGAATTTAGAAATTCCACTGGATAATTTACGGCGATCGATCGATTTGTCTGAGCGCAAGTCTCCCGGAATTTGACTTTGAATCTTCCAGTTTAAGTCAACAACATTGGCATTTTTGGTAGCTAACATTGCGCGAGCACTTCAGGAATCGTAGTTACGATAATTTGGCCAATGCCCGAACATTCGTGATGAGTTCATATTTCGTGAATTGATAACCGGCGAATGGAATTGATATCAAACCACCGGAAGTATCAACCGGAATTAACCCATTTCCAATTTTTTGTACAGTATCCCTTGGGTTGAAATACACTCTTTGGCTGTTCTCCAAATTAACTGCGAGACGCACAACACTCGGAAATCATTCATGAATTGCAAAAGTAAATATCCTACAAAGCACTTTATTGCAGTTCACGTATCGACCGTATCGTGTAAGACCAATAACCGCCATGTGGCTTCCTTTGGTGATCTACTTACAAACGTATTTTATCGATTACACCAAACTGCAATACTCAACGTTGATATAATTTTTGAATGTGAATTAGACAATAATGGTGAATATAGTACGATCCATGTGTTGTCAACTTCGATATTCACTCTTCTAAATTGAATGCTGAATGTTCTGCCACTGTCGTCTGGACGCCGATAGAGTGGATATCCATCATTTCTAGTTTGTGTTCCGAAAGAAAAGCACGTGGATACCGTTTTGTGCATTTATTGTCAGACATACAAACCGAAGTGGGATTTTGGTGTCTGCAAGGTCCATGAACCATATTCGTTTTCATCACTTCGTATAATAATGGATCTTTCTCTGCATCAGGAATTTCCGCAGAAATGATTTCATCAATTTGATCTGGTGGAACCACTATCCACCATCCAAAGAAGAACATCGTAACTGTTGTTTGAAAAGTCGTGCTGTGACATCGTGACGATCGCTTGCTGATTGACCGCGATCTATAATACTGCACGTACTATGTCACCGCATCCTGGGAATACTCGTTCATGTGCCTTGGTGTGACGCCGACCGATATTAGCGCGACCACTTCGTGGCATCGTAACAAATTTCAATCTGAAATTGATCACTTTGTGTGCGACATACATAACGCTTTCACTGAATAATTTTCAAAAATTTTTGAAGCAAACGACAAATTTGAACGATTCAAATAATTGAAAAACAAAACAAAAAAATTAAAAAAAAATTTTGTCTGGAAAAAAATAACTTTTTGGAACTGTCCAATTTTCCGACTTTTCCTCACGAAAAGCATACGGTTTTTTTATTTCCAAATCTTCCCCGATCCACACAGAATATTCTCTGAAAATTTCATCAAGATTGGTTCAGTCGTTCCCTTAGCGCTACTAACAAACAAACATTCATTCGTTTGTATGGAAAAAAGAAAAGGGCTGTTTTTAGGGGTTCCCGGCAAATATTCGAACTTTAAACCGTAAAAACCATCCTTGAGACTCACCGAATATTTTAAAAAAAGAATTGGCGAAATTGGTCCAGGCGTTTTTGAGTTATGCGCTTACCAACACATTTTGCGATTCATTTTTATATATGTATAAGATTTAAGGTTTCATGCAATTTCAGATTTCCGCAAATATGTATGCGCCGTAATAAGGGTATGTTTTGAAAATAATGCAATCAATAGTAGCGTTTGAATTCTTCAACGCAAATATCCGCTGAAATGTTTTGAAATATGTCAACACTTAGTTATTTAGATAGGTACAGTATGTAAGTATATCACTACTTCTTTGCTCTCTTCATTAACACATCTTTCACTTTTCGCGGTTGCACACAATTACTTTCCCTTTCTTTATTTACAAAACAATCACTTACTACAGATATGTATGTTTATCATCGCGTGCATATTATTTCATTCACACTCGCACTCACACAAATGCGCATAAACACATACACGTGAATGCTGCACGAAAACTTTGAGCTTCTATCAATTTATTGTTGTATTTGCTCTTACTCATATCACTTTACGACTTTTGTAATAAATACTCGGACATGTGACTATGTAGTACTCTGACTTATACACACATACCACACAAAAGTAACAGAAATTGTTTGAACTCGAAGTAGATATTGCAGTTATTTCCTCTTTGTCATTGCGGCATCGAAATTAATATACAAAGAGACACCTTGTTGTTGTTCATTACAAAGTGCAAATTCTCCAATTACTCAAAAGGTGTTATTCACCTTTGATATTGTACAATCTCATTTTATAATTGGTATGTGTCAAAGAAATTATGATAATTACATATAATTTGGGAAATGGTGAAATAAATTTGCTTGACATTCAATAAGAAATTGCAGTTGATGAACATTTTTTTTGGTGGTCAAGACTCAGTCTCTCGAATAATTGTTGATAATTCACTTAATATGTATTAAAAGCGTATTATTGTATTTATTTTTATAAAGTTTGACAATTTGGTAAAATAAAATATATATAATCTGTTTCAATTCTTGAGCATTTCAAAATTGCACAAAATTGGTTTGAAAATAATTTTTTTCTTTTGCCGCACAGATACGCCATTTAAAAACAGTATTCGACCGGAAGTGCAAGGTTAGGCATAAATCGGAGCATAAACGTCAAATAGCGCTGTCAGTTGTCTTGCCACCTTGCCATGCGTCAAGTTAAGCCAGTTATGCAGCAAATCAGCGGAAGCAGTCGACTGGAGATTAGCTTACGCACATAACTTGGATTTCTTGTGGCAAGAAAGTGTCACCCAAGTTGCTGACTATACATGTGCGGCGCACAAGAGCACACATGGTTGGCTCTGTTGCAATGTGTACATGTAGATATGAAGCTTATGTGCAAAAATAGTGGCTGTGGTGGTTTACTATATCGAGCAATTCAGCATATTTCCTGCTTTTAAATACAGAAACTACTTTTCCTATAATACTCCTGGAGCTTGTTCAGTTTATTTTTACTAATTGTTTAAAGGGCGTGGCTTTGTCAAACTATTCCCTATTTACTAATAGTTTTAATGGATGTTCGAAACTAAGGCCTCTGCTAGACTATTGTGAATGAATTTGTAATGTGTATTAAGTAAAGGGTGATTTTTTAAGAGCTTGATAACTTTTTTAAAAAAAAAAACGCATAAAATTTGCAAAATCTCATCGGTTCTTTATTTGAAACGTTAGATTGGTTCATGACATTTACTTTTTGAAGATAATTTCATTTAAATGTTGACCGCGGCTGCGTCTTAGGTGGTCCATTCGGAAAGTCCAATTTTGGGCAACTTTTTCGAGCATTTCGGCCGGAATAGCCCGAATTTCTTCGGAAATGTTGTCTTCCAAAGCTGGAATAGTTGCTGGCTTATTTCTGTAGACTTTAGACTTGACGTAGCCCCACAAAAAATAGTCTAAAGGCGTTAAATCGCATGATCTTGGTGGCCAACTTACGGGTCCATTTCTTGAGATGAATTGTTGTCCGAAGTTTTCCCTCAAAATGGCCATAGAATCGCGAGCTGTGTGGCATGTAGCGCCATCTTGTTGAAACCACATGTCAACCAAGTTCAGTTCTTCCATTTTTGGCAACAAAAAGTTTGTTAGCATCGAACGATAGCGATCGCCATTCACCGTAACGTTGCGTCCAACAGCATCTTTGAA
Organism: Bactrocera zonata; assembly: GCA_037783105.1. NCBI lineage: Eukaryota > Metazoa > Arthropoda > Insecta > Diptera > Tephritidae > Bactrocera > Bactrocera zonata. The sequence continues at coordinate 1,770,990 of JBAWJQ010004226.1, read as the reverse complement.
AAATACGGTCCAATGATTCCACCAGCGTACAAACCACACCAAACAGTGCATTTTTCGGGATGCATGGGCAGTTCTTGAACGGCTTCTGGTTGCTCTTCACCCCAAATGCGGCAATTTTGCTTATTTACGTAGCCATTCAACCAGAAATGAGCCTCATCGCTCATCGGACACGGACGCGAAACACATTTCGAACCGAACACTGATTTTGGTAATAAAATTCAATGATTTGCAAGCGTTGCTCGTTAGTAAGTCTATTCATGATGAAATGTCAAAGCATACTGAGCATCTTTCTCTTTGACACCATGTCTGACATCCCACGTGATCTGTCAAATACTACTGCATGAAAATCCTAACCTCAAAAAAATCACCCGTTATTTCTTTCGCTTGCACAATTATTTTATACCGACCTCAAATGGGAATCCTGGTTCTAAAGCTAATTTTACTAATTCTGTATTATGAGCTTATAAAACCGGGTGAAAGCATTAACAAGGAACACTATCAGCAACAATTCATCAAATAGAAGTCAGAGATTAATTCTCTATCATGTAAACGCTTGGTCTCATGTACCAAGGCCGCTAATGACTATAGTTGTATCCATCCCACTATAAATCACATAATGATCTTCCAATATTAGTCCACGCACAATAATGTTTGATGGAGCTTCATCGTCAAAAAATCGATTAAGTTCATCTAAGCACTCTTGAGGAGTTAAGCCACGTCGAGCGTTCGTATGTCAAAACGTTGTGAGTATGAAAGTATCGAAAATGTGAAATGTAAAGTTGTAAGAGACCAAATTTCAACACCAGGGCTGCCAAATCCCGAAATATAGAAGGCAATGTAAAATCCTCCAGAAGTCATGACACTGTGGAAAATTTTCAAGTTGTTATAAAATAATTTGGTAGTAAACCATCCATTCTTTTTGTTTGCTTAAATAACGTAATATGCTTAACCACTATTACAAAGAGATATATACCAAACCACCAGAATTAGGCTACGATCTGCTGCGTTATACACCATATTGTGAAAGTTTGACCCCGTGCGAATTTTTTTGATTTCAAATTTGAGAAGGTCACTCACTACAAAGAATGAATAGAATGAAAAACTTATCGCCCCACAAAGACCTAATTTGCAAGCTTCCAGAAAATGATTTTTTAGACGGATTAAAGACATTGGGGCATGGCTACATTAAGTGCCTCGAGCCAATTACGCTTATGTTGAGAAATAAATCATAATAAAATGAGTCTATATCACTGAGACTTTAGCTTAGCAATTTTAATATTACGATATTATCTAGAAGGAGAAGAGAGAAAGAAAAAGAGGTAACAATCCTAAAAGTAGGAGAAAATGTATTCGTTTTATTCTACAAAATAAAAGGCCACAAAGACAGTAATTAAGGTTTAAAAGAACTTCTGTCAGGTCCTTGGCCATCAGCCAACTATCAAAGAGACCTACGCTATTGTAAGATTCATTTCTGATAAATTCGTTCATATATACTGTATAGATATCATGCAAAATAAATCGTATAATATAACATCATATATGAATTGGTAACTATTTTAAACTATTTTAAATTTCTTTATTCCATAGAGTGGGTGAGTGATATGAATATTATTTTAAACTTATAACTGCAATAAAAAGATATATATTACATAAAAAAGTTTCTATAGACAATATATTGGCAAGGACTTTGTAAAAATGTCTACATAAAACTAGGGAAAAGTCGCATGGCAGACCATATCGAAATAAAATATCGTTAATGTGTTTTGGGAAGGTCCAAACGCTCCATTTATCGTTCAAAACCTGCTACTAATAAATCGCTTCCTCAATACAACCCAACAACGTTTTAAACAACACATCGTTTGATCGTTCGCTAATTATAGCACTCGCGGTATGCGCATAAATTACACGCTATAAAAAATTATTATTAATTGTTACACTTATTTAATTAGTCAATAAACAAATCAAAACTACGATAATCGTCCATGTGACAATAATAAACTGATAGTAGGCCAAGTTCAAGCTGAGTGCATGCTAAATGCAATGTGTTGGTAGAAAACACTGATTGGAATGGAAGCGATAAATTTATTGCGCTGATTGTTTTATGAAAAAAAAATTAAGCGATATTTTAACATTTTTGGTTTTATGAAAATGTTTTCTCTCCATGGAATTTCTGTCGTTTTGTGATGTGGAGCGAAAGTTTCAAGTAATTTCTAGTGTTAATAGTTAACTTATTCACACTTCTAGTAATATGGAGAATATACTTTCTTTAACTGCATTTTAATTTTAAATATTCGTTAATAATTTACAATCAAAAAAATATAACGATTTTAGCCAAATATTCTTTCCAACTTATTTTGGCCTCTGGTTGCTTTTGCTGCTAAACAACTTTGGCTAACTCAGTACTAGCGATCATTATATAGCCTGATCGCATTTCATTTAATTTGATTTTATTAGAGAAGTATTTGAAAAAATTTTTGTAGACTCATGCACAAAAATATTCAATTAAAATTACGGAAATATGTACATAAACACATTTACAAATACAAATGTCATGTGGTTATAGTTGTGTGCTACTGTTAAGTTTCGCTTGTGTATTTTTTGTATATAAAAAATATCTTTCGCAAGCTCAAGGTCACATCGCATTGAAAATAAAAACAAAAAATCCGAAACATCTACCCACAGCTTTAAATTTGACAAATGAATAAAAGAAGTTTGAGCTGTTTTCAACTTTTTTTTCCACAAAAACATTTTTTTTTTTCATAATCGCGCGCTTTTGACAGCTAAGTAGGTAAAAATGTGCTTTTGAATTAACAGAAAAATATAAATAAGTGGTTTAATATACACAGTTGCTATTGTCATCCGTTAATATGTATGTATGTGTGAAATTATGAATTTGCAATTGTGTGAAATTTTATTATTCACAACAGTGTCTTGAAAATATTGCTCAAATTAACAAGAAGCTATTATACTCATTTTTATGAATTTTATGATTCCATTCATGTCTCGACGATATTTTGATTTATTTCATGCCTTTTGAATTCTAACATATCTGAGTAAACACATACACATAGGTAGTAAGCTGTATATACTTGTGTATAAAGTTACATGTATCATATCTGTTTGGGAAAATACAAAATTATATATCGTTTGATGGAACGTTGTTAGCTGCCGAAAATGTTAACATTGAATACGTGATTATTATTGTATGGGTCGTGAGTAAAAATTTAAACTGAATCATATGATCAAAATTTTTATAATAGCGATGACTCTTTATAACCGGTGATCTAAATAGAGGTACATGTGATGAGTCTCATTTATGGCTCAATGGGTATGTAAATAAGCAAAAGTGCCGCATTTGGGACGAAGAGGAACCTGAAGAGATTCAAGAGCTGCCATTTTATCCAGAAAAAACAACGGTGGTCTGTGGGTAGGAGGAATCATCAGTCCATATATCTTCAAAAATGATGCCGGTGAGGACGCAACCGGCAAAGGCGACAGCTATTGTTCCTTGACAACCGACTATTAATTTTTTGCTCGTGAACTCGGTCACATTTGGTTTCAACAAGAAAGAAATAAGGAGAAAACACTTCGGTGAGCAGATAGTTTCCCGTTTTGTGCCGATCCATTGGGCACCAAGATCGTGTGATATCACATCACGCGTGTTCACCTTTGGACTCAACGGATGGACCATCTGACACGCAGCCGCGGCCAACATTTAAATGAGATAATCTTTATAAATAAATGCAAGAAGATCAAGTTTAATAACTAAAGAATGAGTTTTTATCATAAGAGATCAAGCCTACCATTATGATGAGTATAAATAGTCCGCGGCAAACTCTGCGTAGAGTCCTATACTCTAACCAGTTGTCTGTATACTAAAGTATTCTCACTATATTAAGAGATAGTCGAAAAATTATTATCAAAGCATTAACAACTGTAAAAACTGTCGATCTTTCTGTCCGCGTAGAAAAAAATAAGATCAACATAGGCGAAAATTTTTCTAGATAAGAATTCGAAATGAGCACGAATCAATTCTGCAACCTGTGCTATAAATACATACCATATACAAGTATGAGTACTTTTGATTATTAGAGAACATTAGCGAAAATTGTTTAGTTTATTGAAGAACTTCTTCTTAGAACTTATCTTAGCTGAGCGACTGTTATCTCTAAAAATATGTATAATTGCGAAATTTGTAGTTGTATTTTATAACTCAGATTATTCAGTTGTTATTAAAAATTCAATTTGAATATATTAGACCAGTACATTTAATTACTAAAAATCACTACCCAAAGTGTACAAGCGCAAGTTCGTAAGCTCTTAGTGTATTTAAGTATATCATTTATCAGGCTTACATACACATGGCTTATTGCAATTTTCTAATTATCAACATATGTATATACAAACACATGTATTCATATGTACATTGGCTTATAAAAATATTTTCGCTATTAATTCGTTGCCATGTAAGTGACTTTGCCTTGGGGAACAAAAGAACTAGAATGTCAAGAACCCGCTCATACGCGAAGGTAGTCAACTTTGTCATCAACTTCCACACATGCATATAAACACATATTATATATTAACGCCTGAATTATTTGCCATTTAAAAAGAGCCGGTGAGTTCGGTTGCTTGACACTTTTATAAGCCAGTTTCTTTCGTTTGTAATTAATTTATTTGTCGCTTGGAATTTGTTCAACTCGCTCTCGAGACGCTGACACAAATAGTCAAGATTTCTTCAAATACATTTTGTGCTAGTATTTGTTGCCGCTGTGGCTTTTATTCATTCACTTTTTATCCAATGTTCATATTCCAGATTATCAAGAATTAAAAATGAATTTTCGTATGCCAATATGAAAAAAATTAAACTTAAAGTGACTCGAAAATGACTCATTGAATGTTTGCATATAAAAAGTCGGTTGAAAGTGAAAAAATTCCATTAAAAGTAAATGGTAATTAAGAACTTTGTTTGAATTGTAGATGGTAGAAAAAATGTTGGAATAAATATTAAAAAAAAAATATATTTTTTTTTGGGAGTTGCTTACACAAAAAACAGTTCATTTATATAATATTTTAGCAAAGCTAATTTTCTTTTTTATTTATTTACACATAGTTAGATGTCTATACCTCCCCAAAATAAACCAAAATTTATACATAACACGATTCACGAACAGACTTGAGTTCACTGTCCATCTCATGGTAGTTAAGCACAGAATCTCTCCAGCCACTGTGATGGTCAAATGACTTTACATGAATCAAAACAAATAATTTCTTTATAGCTTAATTGTTTTGTCAACAAAAGCAACCTTGACTTTCTTTAAACATTTTTAAAATATAAATACATTATAATATATATAAACTATACATACAGTACTCGCAGTGTAAGAAGTGTCAATTATACACAACCGGTAGAAATCAGCAGTCCATAAAAATATTTTCTTTTATTTATTGCTATTATTATTTTTATTATTGTTGTAGATTTTCGCTTTCCTGAAATTAAAGTTCAGACAACTTTACATTATATTTTTCCTCTTTAAGTTTTTTTGTGCGTTTTTTCAACTTTTGACAATACGTGCTATTCGGATTGTTACTCCACATACATACATACAAGTATGTACGCATGAGTATATATGCATATGCACAGAAAGACAAAAAAGTTAATATATATCTGACAACACTTTCGTTGTACTACCACAAGTTAAAAGTTGTAGAAAGTTGATTTGCTTTGCGAGTTTCAACGAAATCTTTTAAAAAATACCAAAAACAGCTCGCGAGTATGAGTGCAGTTGTTTACTTTAACTAACGAACAAATAAATAATAAATCAGCATTCGATTGCCAAAAGTATTATTGCATGCGGAAATGGTATTCGTTGATAATTATTAGCAAATGCCAATGATTTAATAGCACAAATTGGCTAGTTGGAGAGTAAAAGTGACCATTTAATTACTTAACCTTTGGTATATACACACATACACACATGAAGACATTATATGGTGAGCTCATAAATAATTCACAAATTGCATATTAATTATTGCAAAAAATAAGTGCTGTCATATTTTTAAATGAATACGGTGCAATTCAATTATTTAATTTTTTTTAAATATTTTTTAAAAGAATTTATCGAAAAGTATCTATATAATTCTAAGGAAGAAGAATTTTATTACCACTTAAGAAGTACCTAGAAGCTATATGATATAACCCCATGGGGTTATTTTGTGAGGATCAGTTATCTCCAATAGTCTTTTTTGGGCATTCACTGGGTTCATCTTTGTCAAAGCTCCCATAGTCTATACAAATTTTGCCAAACCACTAAGAAATGATTTTTTTCCTCTTATATATTTTTTTAGCCTTTTATCAGATATCTCTTCTCAGTCATCAAAAAAATTTTAATATTTTTTTCACCGTAATGGTGTTATAATATACCAAGACGTTTCTTCCCGGGTGGCGCCCCCTCATTCAGTGATTTTATCTTGAAGCTTCCTAACGACAATTTTCGATTTGAAAGTCTCTGATTGATATGCATACATGTCTGTGACTGAAATTCGTACAGATATAATTTTTTGTTCAGTAAGAGTTTAAGTTAATAATTTTGAAGTACAAAAAATTCCCCTCCTTAAAATATGTGGATATGTTGGATACGAAAAAAAACGAAAGAAGATCATAATAGGTTGAAACCCGTCGGAAACGAATGATAAAATGACAAACATAAAAGGAAAAATAATTTACGAGCAATCTGAGGTCAAAGGCAATCTGAGGTGAGGTTTTCTTAGAAAATGTAAAAAATACCCCAGTAAGCACCTGAAAGTGAGCGAAAGTTGTTTTTTTTTATTTTATCTACTAATTTTTTCGTAGTACCAGCAGTAAAAAATATATATTTTTTTTTTACATATAGAGATTTCAACGAAGAAAAAACATATACATTTTTTTGAGGTTAGAATTTATTATTGAAAATTATGTTTTTTTCGATTTTATATTAAATGAAGATTTTCTCCTTAATATTTCAAATAAAAAATATGGTTTATATGGAACACAAGAAGGTAAGTTTCGTGAAAGAAAAACATTTTTTGTACAAATGAAAATAAAAAAAAACCAAAAATTTGTTTATTTGAAGTTTTTACATAAATTTTGCGATTTGGTGAAAAAAGTCTATAAACAAAAGTTGTAGTTCCTTTCATTATCTACAATATTGCCATATATCTTTTTTCTATACGATTATTAAATTTCCCGGAAATCGACAAAAACCGTATTTAACCCTTAAACATTCAACCATGCCCCTACCCTACCTCTTTGCGACCACATTTCCTCGGTAAATTATTTTTTCTTTAATTGCTTTATCTGACGACGGGTGATGAAAATCCAAACTGTGTTTTTTGTTTTCTTTTAAAAATTATCTACTCTGTCATGTGAGAGAAGAAAGAAAAAGCTTTGAAGAATAGTAATGCTGACCTCACATGAAACTTTTTTCTTTTAAAGGCTCGCATTTATTAATTTTTTGTTTTTATATTGATGCGTTTAAATTATAAGTTTATAAAATTTCATTGCATATTTTGGTTTACAAGTTTTTTTCAGAATTAATGTTATTTTTAATATACTTACCTTATTATTAAAAATTACCTTCAATTAGGCTATTAAAGATTTAAAGTAGCTTGGAGGTCAGACACAAAGCAAATTTGTTGACTTTTATAAAAGGTTTGTACGTCAGCGTGCAAAGGCGTAATTTCAACTAACAAATATATCCAATATTTGAGTGCGTGCGGAAAGTTCAAGCAGGTCACTCGAGACTTTTGTAAAAATGTTTAAAAATACTTGCAAACAGCTGACAAACAACGGTATTGCGGTGTGTCATTAATTTTTTACGCATCAATGGTCCTTAACGGTAATCGAGTTGCTTGCAGCTGCGCATACTTGAATGATTGACTCTTCGAAGCTTTTACAAATTGCTGAAATATTTACATATTTACAAAAATTGTTTTTGGAATTTGGGAGGCATTATCACCAAAATATGTATATATGCATATAGGCATATTTGTCTATATGTATATATATGTACAAATTCATTATAAAACAATAAACATGCCGTTAATTGCCTGCTGCTCTTTGTGACGATAATGGTGTTGCCAATATTTATTGTACAATATTGTAATTGCTTGCTGTGGTGCCAGAAATTGATTGGCAACCACTTTCAGCCATGCAACGCTTTCCTCATGTCACACACACACACACACAACCTATTGAGTGCATTGAGAAATAAGTAAATTACAAATAATCAAAACAATAGTCAACAAAGCGAGAATGTGTAAAAGGCGAATGGGGGGTTAAAATGTACAAATAAAGGTGGCAGCAGCCGCAGCAGCAAAGCATGCGCACAAACCAGTTACACACGAAAGTAAAAGTAAAACGAAGTTAAAAATTATTTTGCTTTTTGTCGCCAGCCGAGATTTCGAATATGCGCGATGTATTACTATATGTCATTGATATATTGACACGAATGTGTTGCGTATGAGTTTTAACGCACTGTTCCGCCCTTGCACCCACACACCCTCGTACATTTGCGTCGGAACGTCTGTGTATGTACATAGGCATGCTTACAAATGAATTTGAACAATTTGAGGTTGGGCACAGCTTCACTCGCAACTTGTAGGTCTCATGCAAAGGTACCGATTTTTTGTTCAAACTTTTTTCCTATGAAATCTTTACCGGCTGAATATTTTATATGTATACCCCAGCTATTCACCTTTTTAACTTATTAAAGCCGAGCTGTGAACCTAAAAGCACCCGAAAAGCGATCAGCCACGCAATTAACTCAGTCTCAATGTTAATTTTTTAGTTTTATGCACTTAAACAAATAATAAGACAATAATACAAAAAATATTTTAGAGACAATGTTGTAGAATGGTGGCCTTAAATATTTATATAGCAGCATTGCAGGTAATTTTAAAAACAAAAAAATGTCAGAATGTTGTACGTGTGGGAACCAAAATGACTTTTAAGCACAATTAAAACCAAAAACAAAGATTTTTTTTAAATATTAGTCACTCTCATTGCTGCATTTACCTGGCATATCCGGAAATCTTTGTTTTGTTGTTTAAGAAATTCAATCTTAACCGGTTAAATCAATTCTTATCTGAACTGAAATTTTCGGATATTCATATTTTTGCGCTTTTTGCATTAGCAAGATTTGTTTTTGCAATTTTTGCGATATTTTTAATGTGTCCATTGTGATTTTGTGCTTGCTCAAACACAATACGAATTCAAATTTCAAGCAAAGACATAAGTATGTATGTATGTATATTTCTATGATAGCATAATAAAAAGCTATTATTTCAAATTCAACGGCTATTAGATGATTCCAAAATGAAATGGAAGTGTGAGTAAATAATGATACAAGTTTTTAAATAAAAATAATTTAAAACTTTTTATTATTTTGGACGAGACCGACGATTGTATAATAACCAAAATATCAATAAAAGGACTGAGGGCAAGAAATTCCACAAATAGAATATATATCTTAAAAAAATTAATAATGCAAAATCGTTTCGGTTGTTATTCACCATGAAAGTTGGGTCTAAGCAATAGGCATGGACCCGAAATTTTCTCGGTCAGGGATTGCCAACCTGATTGATACTATTTCAGAAATAGTTTCAGAGGTTGCAACAATAAAAATTGTGAGTTTAAGTTCAGTTCAGAGTACAGTTATAATATTATTCAGAAAAGAGCCGAGGGCCTACGTTTGGCGTTGATACGGTTAATATTAATTCTATCCAATTCGCTGGGTAGTATGACAAATGAGATGCGTCAACCATAGCCTGGCGAAAGCTAAACAGTAGAGGAGAAAGACTGTAGATGTTTCTATCTCACCTTCCTCAGTGCAACTTCGGTAACTTGGGATCTTCAAAAGCTTTAGTTTTACTGTATGTGTCAACGAGACAGTGTCCAGCTAGGATGCCTATCATTGCGTTGATGCGAGCCTTGCTAAGAGCTAGCAGTTCAATGGACCTTCTGCATTCCACCCAGAGCCAGAAAACTTATGTAATCCCACAAATGCTGGTTGCCAACCAACCATTGCTGAGCTCGCGCGTAGCCCATAAATCCAGCGTCGGAGTAAACGAATACGAAGGAAATGCTACTCCTTTCCATCCTGCTGTATTTTGGGTATGGGTACCTTTTCTAGCAAGCTCATCGGATTTAAAATCTCCGAGGATTCTGCTGTGGTCACCCACACAATTTTTATATTGAAGTATCTTGATGCTACTGCTAGAAAGGTCATATACTTCTCGACCAGCTTTGAGCTCACTGATCGCCACCCCAACGTCTATATAACAGCTCTGCTATCTGGGGGAATGAAAAACTTTCGAAACCTGACAGTCATCTATGTGCAATAATATTTTAAGAAATCTACAGTTGTAAAAAATTACATTTCTTTGTTAGAATTCCATACCAAATGTCTTCAATTAACTTAAATTAGAAAAATTTCACCTTTTTTATGCAGTAAATAACTTAATAGGCAAATGATTCTGATATACTCACACTATTAAGTTCCATCAAGCATAACGGAGAAATCCGAAATATGACAAGAATAGAGCAAAAATTGTAAATTCCATGCAAATTACACATTATTACCAAGTATTTACCTAACTACCAGTCCATGCACCCACCAATAGCGCATATACTCACACGCCAGTTTACAGGCAAAGCCCTCGTACGTGTGACTGCTTACGAAAAGTGAGTAGAACAGAACGATTTTTTGTTGGCTGGGACGAGAAAGAGTTCGCATAAGGCACCGAGGTTGGAAGCGAAGCATAGAAAAATGCTGAAAATTATGCAAAATGGTAATAGGCAGCGTTACAGCCGTTCCCCACAGTTAGTGCCACCACAATGCATCTTCACTACGCTGCAAGTTGCATGCCACAATGCTGCAATTGAATGCAGAGTTCTGCTTCTTCGTATTGTGTTGCTTTTTAGCGCTGATGTTGGCGGCGAAGGTGGGGTATTGAATATGAATATTTTGAGATTATTTTCCAATGCTTCACTGACTATCGTGTATGTGAGTAGAATGGAAGCTATTGTGTGTAGGTGTGTTTATATCATATGTATATATGTATTCAAGAAAACAACGATGAGAGAGGAGTATTTTTATTGTTAGTTATGGGCTTGAATAATACTGAATAATTAAAGTCGTCTATGTAGCCTCCAAATTTGACCCTTTTTAAGGAGACCATATAACAATGTTATGTCTAAGAGAAGTATTAATGAATTTAAAAGAAAGGTATGAAAATATTTGAATTTGCATACATCAAACAAGGAAAGATTGCTAGAGGTGAGTGAAGCTCTGCATTGGTTCAGAAAAGGACAATTTTGACACTTCAAGCCAGCTAATAGCAAAAGTAGAGCAAATTTGGTTATATAGCCTTTTGTATTACTCACTTGTCAAAGTCTATCACACAACTTCTGAAGAAATCACAATTGTCGTACTTCCCTAAGACTCTAAAGCCACAATTGCCTTACTTCCATCATTATTCATGGATTTTGAACACTCTAAATTCAACAAACTACCGAAGGCATAATAAGTATAAAAACAATTTACATATGGCAAAACTTTTCCCTGGTGTTGGGCACAACCATTTTTGTGGACATAAGTATAAAACAATAATATAGGAAACTTTAGATTAGAAGTATAAGAAATACGAGTATTTATATCAAATGGGGACATAATATATATTTTTTTCAATAATAAATCTATAAGTATGTTTTTGAAGTCATATCTTTGTTAAACCAATTCACCATCATCGCCAACTGTTTATATAATTTTTCCGACAGCCAAAAATAACAAAAAATGTGCATTATTAACCTCACTCGCGAACTAATTAATTGCTATTAAATTTTGCGCCAATAACAACTCCAATTAATTACCTGTGCCGTGCCGTTATCTTGCAATAAAATTACAAAAACATGGCCTAACTAGCGAAAAACAATTAAAAATCCATCTTCATGCACACGTAATGGAGTCAAACGAAAGATTTAAGCACGAAACTCGGCGCCTGCATCGTTCATTCATCAAACGCAACGGTAAAACAATGCGGATTTCGCAATGTTTTCACGCGCAAATTGGTTGTCATTGAAACCAAATCGATTGCGGCTATTTCATATATGCGATAATGCGCCGATTTTCCATACATACACATGTGTGCGTGTGTGAGTGTAGTTGATGTGCCAGACAAAGCGCGGAGATGAACGCTTCATTTGGCAACAGCGCCGGCAGCGACAGCGGCAGCATTTGCTTTTACTTCGGCTTCGTTACTGTAATTGTGTTGTTGCTTTTTAGTTTGTTGTTATGTCGACTGCCCCCACTCTAATCACGAGCGATGCGTGAACGTTCACCGCTTCTATGCACTGCATACATTTCATTTGCGGTATATACGAAAGAGAATGCAAGTGATTTTTGTCAGTCGCGCTCGCCGTTAAGGCTTGCCGAACTGTCCGAATATGTAGATCACCGATTGCCGCTCTTTCGTCAATTTTATATATGAATTAAAGTGAGAAACAAATAAGTTTCAACGGCATATTTGCTCAGCCGCTGTTGGTGAACCTTGTTGAGTAGCGCTTAAACTCAACAACATGCCAAGTTATTCACCACTTAGTGGAGTGAGAGCGTGGGAGAGCGCCAATGCATGAGTGAGCCGCTCACCTGATCGTTAGTTTGTAATTTTATTGAGCGCACAGTTTTTGTTGTTTTTACTGCTACTTTTTTGCATTGTTTTTTTTTTCCACAAGTATGCATGTAAATATGTATTTTTGCGATGCAAATAAAATAAATAGTAACACTGCAGTGCAGCGACAACCATTGAGCATCGCCTATAATGCCATAAAGTTTGTGTGATGTGTGTTGTACGTGACTGAAGCGAACAACAAACAAAAGCAAAAACAAATACATTTTTTTGAAATTTTGTTTTCAGTTTGCTTTGTTGTTTCTTTGTATGAGCGTAAAAATCTAAGTTATTTGCCATTTACTCCTACAAGTGCTGGGTGCGAAACTCACCACACCCCGATTTCAACCACAGCCAATAAGCCAAATACCAATATTAAACGCGGCAATCGCGTAAGAAACAACAAAACCACAACAACAACATGCATATGAGTTGCGTTGAAATGAATTTCTGTGTGTGTGTGTGTGTGCGAGTGTTTGAATGTATGCGCGTAACTTTATGAATCTCAACTCATCTGTTGAAGGCTGCCCGGCCAACTCTTTAAGCTGCTCGATTTTACTATTTCGTGTTTTTAGTTTCACGTACACTTGGCTGACTAACTGGTTTTACCAATGTTGGGGCCTCACGTCTTGGCCAGTGCCGCAGCAACATCAGTTTGAGTTCGTGTTTTGGCTGGGACGGGTGAAAACGCCCAGCGCAACGCATAGTGTGACGGGTAAATGTTCAAACTGCATTGGTGTATATGTCAATTGAGTGCCGGTGTTGGATTGAGTGCTTGCAATTTTCCAATTATTGCATAGAGATTGTGTAAAATGTTTTCAAATTGCTTTGGATAAATAAATTAATTAAAAATTAAAATAAATTGAAAAGATTGTCAAAAGAAATAGATTTAACTGCATAAGAGAACATTCATATAGATTTTTACAAGAAAATGAATTAATTTGAAACTTGTGCCTAAAATTTCAAAATTTTACTTTGAAAGTAATTTAGTATTTTTAAATAATCTTTCGAAAAAATAATATAATAAAACAAACAGTGCTGCATATTCGGTTCCGTGTCTATTAAAAATATTTTTTGTTCGGTTTCTCTCATTTCCCACATTCGCAAAATTATTCCGATGATTTGAATTTGAAATACACACAAAATACCATAATTCCATCTTACGCCAACAACAGCAATAACAATACCTGCTATATATGTGTAGAAAACTAAAAACCTAAACCAAACACAGCCAGCAAACTAATCAGCCGCAACCCATACTGACGAACTTTCATAGCCTTAAACGGGTTGTGGCCAAACAAGTTCTTGAACGCGCCTGTCTGCAAGTCTGCCCTGCTCTGCTCTGCGCTGCTGTGTTCTGCATGTGTCAGGCTACAGGTTACCGCTGCCAACTCATTTACATGGCGGGTATTTGTTATGCACCAATAACAACAACAGCACCAGCAATTGCTGAAGCAACAAACCCCAAACTTTACTTAAGTGCAAGCCAAATGAGAAATTAGAAGAAAAGCTTCTCTAAGCAAAAATATGTTAAACTAATGAATAAAGTGAAAACTTGGTAAAAATTGTGCATTCCAGACATTTAAAATTATTGAAATGAAAGATTGTGTTGAAAAAAATTTCAGAGTAAAAAACCGATGATTTTAAAAGTGACGTCATAAGGCAGATTGTGCCAAGTAATGTGATAGCACAACAGAACGCACACGTGTTCATATTTATTTTTAATTTTGTGGTTATAATGCGAAAATTTTCAGCTTTTATCTGTCAAAGATATCATATGAATTTGTTGTTGGAAAAAATGTTGTGCTCAATAATTTATTTCTAAAAAATAAACAGTTTCTTTATAAAAATGAAACAATTATTGTGCCTATGTGTATGAAATCAAAATATGAATATGTATCTTATACTACAATGCCGTTAATCTGGCTACAGTCTATAGCCATTTATTAAAGATTATGAAAAAATTATAGTTTCGGACCATAAAAAAAAAGTTTTTCACTTATTTACTGTTCAATACAACGATTAAAAATATATCTTAAAATTATCTCATATTTTGAAAAAGCTTTTGCCAATAAAAATGTGCATGACATTGGCAAGTCTTTCGATTTTCATATTTCAGTTTTAAGAATTTGAATTTTTTAATATTTTGTGTTTAGCAATGGCATGTTATCAATTAACTGAAAATTGTTAACTGTGGCAAAATAATTAGAACTTCATATCAAGTTTTTCAGGCACTTTACTTTTCATATCTTCATTCAACTATCATTTAAATAAAATAATACGAAAAATATTAACATTTAAGCCAATGGCTAAAGATATTAAGTTAAAATACTATATAAAGTTCAAAAATATAAGTAGTCATGAATTGACTTAGGAAATAATTTACTTAAGTTTAGGTGTGAAAACAAGCATGGATTATATAGCAAATATACTGTATTTAATATATGAAATGAATTTTAATCACATTATTTTGTTCATCATCATTGATTTTGCATCAAGCTTATGGCCTTCCGTGTTTGAGCGCTAAGTTTATGAGGACATGTTTTGAAAGTTCGCATATAAAATATGCTGTTAAACTGTTGTTTCTGGAATACTGAAATTTATTTAACCTAGTATCTTTTCCACTTGCTTTCTTTGAATATTTTCTAATGCAAAAGTTTATGACATCTTGTATCTAGGCACCTATCAGCAATATGATGTATTTAAGCTTGCAGAAATAACGGTTAATTTTAAAAACCAATTTCACCTAGATAACTAATAGACGCCCTTGGTGACCGAAGGGTATTTTTGTATTTCGATTATTTGCACTTAATTTCATTAGCCCTTTATAGCTATCATTAGAGCCGGCTTGCTTTTTCTTCTTCCAGCAATTTTTTATAGGTAAAATAAAACCCCATATGACACTTTACGAAGATCTCAAGCTTCTACTATTGTGGTGAAAACATATGCATTAGTCTGAACATTTACTTTCAACATAACATCAAGGGACGTGAAAAATATGTAGGTGAACGGTAATTACATACATTTTGACTAGCAAGCTTTTCATATAATTTTTTTCAACAAATTCGCTTAAATAGTCTAGACCCTGGTTTCTTTTATCTTCAAGACTTAAACAATTCTAAAAATAGGTGAAAATAATTAAGCTAAGAGGTTATACCGCCAAAGAGTTTTTAAGAACCAAGGGCCTAAAAATAAGATTCGGCAGGTGTAAATTATCCATAGAAAGACCAACTGTTCTTTTATGTTACATATTACATTTGCTGAAACATTTTCATAGTTCATATCTACAGTATAATACAAAAAAAAAAAAAACAAATTTTCCTAAAAACCTCAAAATTTTTATAAAAAATATTAAGAAGAAATGTCTACTTCTTTCTCAATTTAAAGTTGTATATTTCATTTTATATCTTGAGTTTTTAATTTTACTACTTTTTGTCAATGAACGAAACTGATAATTGTTCTTTCTTGTTGCTTTTCGAGATAAAACCCACCACTCTCCATTCTCTATATAATTATGTGTGCCACTTATTTGTGTTGTTATCGATTTGTTGTAATTACGCTGATCGCCTATCAACCTAATTTTAGTGTAGCACTATATAACGGTGTTTGGCATAGTTTCAGATAAACTATTATTGTTGTTGTTAATTTGGTACGCAACGGTGGTGGTTATCTGAGAATCGTAATATAGCACAAAAGCTATTAAAATTTCATCAATACTTTAATCACCAATAGACTAAATTAAGTAAATGAATTGCCAAAGTGTGAAAGGACAATTGGAATGAACTAAAATTGCTTAACTCCACTATTGGCAGAACAAAAGACTCAAGCGAGCAACTCAATGCTGACTTCAAGTTGCCGAAATTTCATTAAAAGTTGAAAATAAATAATGATTGAAAAAAAAAATTAAATAAAAAGTTGAAAATCGTTAAATATATATTTAAGAAATGTAATTAAATATCTCTATACATATTTCCAGTAAATTTGATTGACAAAAATGTGATTGTGAAATCCAAAACCTGATTTCCCATCTATGAAAATTGTGTCAAAACGATAGCCGCAAAAAATTTTATTACAGTGACCTTAATTGGGTGCGCTGAAAAAATTAAGTAAAATACCGTTCATCTTCGGTGAGCAATATACAACGCGAAGTGATAAAATCAATGCTCTTAATCGGCGAAGTCGTCAATTTGTGATTAAATAACAGCCGAAAAATCGTAAAATCGTCAACAGCGCACTCGCACCTTGTTGAGGTGCATAAATAGCAACAACAACCAATCTTAATAAAATCGTTAAGCTGCATTGCTGACGTAACAGGGAAGTGCAATCGAAGCAAAATTGAAGCGAACGTAACAAGTAAAAAGCCAAGCAAAAAACATTCATTCAAAGGAATTAAATTAGCGCACAAAGAGTCTGAGTAAACGAAAAAAACACAACAAAATAGATTGCATTGAACAAAAATAAACACACACACACATATATATAAAACCTAATCACAGCGAACGCTAAAAATTCCGCAAAAATCCGCAATGTATGCGCTCTACGGTAAACGAAGAAAAAGCGCCAACAAAATGCCAGCAACAACAACAACAACCGCACAGCATTTGCGTCTATTGCTGCTCAGCGCATTTTGCGCATTACTTTTGGTCGCCGCACCAGCGGCCAATGCTCAGGAATTGCCGAGTAATGATGCAAATGTACTTGTAGCTGCCACAACTGTGCCTAGTAATGAAGCTGCAATTGTAACAACAATGCGCGGTGAGGCCACCACAGCACTGCCGGTAATCGCTGCCGCGGAGTTGGAGACTGGCGTGAATGCAACGTCTTTACATGGAGCCGAGACTGACATGAAGACGTCTACAGATGCCGTGGAGCAATCCACTGACGCTGTGTTGAGTGACGTGAGTTCAACGACTGCTGCCTCATCATCCACTCCTGCTGTTGCAACACTAACAATCACAACAACAACACCAGCATCATTACACGATGAGGCACAATTGTTAACTACGACGGAGGCCGCAGCCACGATGACGTCAGCATCTGCGGCAACAGAAGTGGGTGCGAAAGAGGAGAGCACTAATGCGGCGCACAACATGCATGTTGTTGGTAAGTTCCACACATAAATTAGAATAATAATAATAATACATGTGTATTTTGTGGTTATTAGAAGAAGTTTCTTAGAAAGCTGTTTGCTGCAATTTGGTTGGATGAAGAAATCCTTATTTTTTTCTCGAAGCAAAATGCCAAGGTAGACCCCAAATGTAAGCGTAGAGTGAAAATTATTGGGGATAGTATATTTTAAGTGAGTTATGATAGCGCTAATATGAACTTTTGAACTCATAATTAGTGCTTACATTAAAATGGCTTACATTAAAATGCAGGAGTGGGAGATATATGAACTTTAGAGACATGTTTACATTTTATAGAATAATCGAGAAAATTTTATTAACTTTGACATCTTAACTATCATTTACTGCTAGTTGAACTTAACAAATATCGGCATATTTGCAATAATCGGGTATATAGAGATTACAAAAAAAAATAATAATAATGAAAAGTGCATTTTTGTTTACTTTTTCATAAAAGAGTTATGATTCCTACTCAAGAACCATTTTTATTTTAATTGATTTGTGTAGAATTGCTCAAAATACCTTTCTTAATCACAAAATAAAGTTTCATAGGAAACTTTTAAAATTACTTGATACTCGGTTATTTTGCAATCTTCAATAAAATCGACATATCCGTAAAGTCTCGAAAATTTTGTTAAAACGCGAATGTTCTAGACTTACAGCAAGCATCATCTATAAGCTACGGAAAAATTGACTCACGCATCCACTGCTGAACGAGTGTGAGTCACTTTCGCGAACTTAGAATATTGACCCTAAAGCTCATAGCAGAAAAATGGAATTTTTTTTTTTAATTTTTCAAGGAAATTTTAACAATTATCTGTAAAAAGTTCTCACACATTTCCTCACTTTATGTAAAAAATTTCAATATCCGATTAAATTCAAATGTTCTATGAAAACTCATAGCATTAATTTATGAATATTCTACAATTGTATTGAATCTTAGGCGTGGAAAAAGCGCCCAATCGCCTGTTTCCTCCATTACAAACGATTTCATGGCTTAAGTGCTTTAAAATTGGAACACGCATCATTGAGCGGATGCACTCTCGTACAACAATACTCAAGTAGATATTCCGTTAATAATTACCTATGCATATATGTAGAGGCAGGTATATTGGCGCTGAATCTGAGGAGGATATCAGAGAAAAAAGGTTACAAACTTATATATGTATACCATGTATATGTATGTATGTATGAATGTGTATGTATGGCAATAAACTTGTAAACAATATGGCTAGCTAGTTGGCAAGAATTTGTTAATAATCTTGATCTTTAAAGCACATAAAGACGAGCTGATGAATGATGCTTTGACCTATTGCAAGAGGCCGACCGCAACCTTCTAGCTTGATTGATTCTTCGTGTATACAAATTAAGCTCGAATAGGAAATTTGTGGTAAAAATTGATTGGCTTTAATTGTTGTTGAAGAACTCAGTGTGTTGACGTTAATTAACAGCCGCGTGAGTGTGTTACTCTTTGGCATGGAGTTGAAGGCTAATAGGCAGGAAATTCCTGCCAAAATCAAAGTGCGTTTAACATTGAAAAGCAATTATATTATTGTTTTTTTTGTAAAATAAATAAATTATTACCATGACTGTTTATAAATATGAAGCATTCCACAGGCTTTGAATACTTAATTTTCCTAACTTTAAAATCAGGAAAATATTCAGTGATAATATAATGAAACTCTTCTCTTCATTATGTATCATTTGGCGACTTGTAAACTCAGCACGCTATCGCCCAGTTACTTGCATTTACTTTCAAAAACCGCACACCAGCTCAAATTTAGAATCTCCTTTACTTCATTTTTACCATCTTTATCAGATTAAGTTCTTACTCTCACATTAGTGGTCGCAGCTTTTGCTCCACACGCCATCAACTTGCTGAGTGAATGGTGTTTTTTATTCTTCAATTTCCACCATGAAGCCATTAAAACTATGAGTATCTGCACAGCACAACAACAAAAACATACAATAACAACCGTTTAATTGCTTTAGTCGCGGCATGGAGGTCAACTGCTAGTGGGTAATTATGGCTATAACTTAACTTTTACACCGTCTAAGTTTCTTGACTTGAATTTATAGTGTGGTTCGGAGTTCACATTTGCGGACCATGTGGATATTGTTATACTTTTAGAAAAACTAATTGGCCATTAGCTTCATTTAATTGCTGGAAAATTTGCACTTGTTCTTTTTTTGGAATTATAATATTGGTTAATATTATGAGTGAGCTTTAAGTTATGTGTTCAGCGGTTCTATGTATCGAAAATATGGTTCAATTAATATAATATAATTATACATATATTATAAATAAATAAATTTTTAATGCAAAAACTAAAATTTATATATGTATAATACACGCCTAGGAATTAAGCAAGTTGACAAAACTTTTTTAATCAATTTAATCAAAAAAAAAAAATCAGTTCAAGTTAGAGTACGGTACAGCTTAAGCTTCCGCTAAAAGTTTTTTTTTATGAACTGATAATAAAAGATTATGATTATATATTCAAATATTTCCTAACCAAATAGTTATTATAGTTTCTCCCAAAAAGATTACAAAATATTAGATCTCATTTTTGACATTGAAATTTTTAAAAAGCCTTCACAAAAGCTCTTGAGGCTTTTAATAGATATCATTTAACTAGTGTAATCTTATGAGTGGTATTATAACTAGTTCATATGGAAAAGCTCTGATTAAAGTTCTTACTCTTGGCTGTTAGTAGTATTCAACTCATTTACTTATAATACATAGGGAAACTCTATAATATAAAAAGCTCTCGCAAAAGTTCAGAAGCAGTTCTGTGATGATTTTAAACTTACGAAATGTTATTTTATGAACGTAAAACCATATCTAAGAAAGCTCTCGAAAAAGCTCAATAGCAACTCAGTGATGATTTTAAACTTACGAAATGTTTTTTATGAAAGTAAAACCATGCCTTAGGAAGCTCTATGTTATAAAAAGCTCTAACAAAAGCTCTAAACCAGTACAGCGATGATTTTAAACTTACAAGATGATTTGTATGAAAGTAAAACCACGCATAAAAAAGCTCAACTGGGCTTGGTGAAAGCTTTATTAGTTAACACGAAACTTATTCCCCATTCTACGTTGAGTCGATCTAATTTTATTATATCGGATGTAAGTTGTCTGTTCAAATCTTTATAATAATTATTTCTATGACATAAACTCAATTCTTTCCAATTAAATATTTAGCACCGTTCTAAGCGAATACAACTTGCAATGGCTTTTAATGCGCAAGAAAATTACTTCCTCATTCGTCGCGTTTATGCCACAACTATGTTTATTATGACAACTGATTCAGGTATTGCATATATAAACATATACTTATGTCAGCCAATTCTAGCGCTAGCTGGTGCTAGCGATGTTTCATATCTCGCTTTTAATTTCACGTTTGCCAGTTTCAATTGGCAACTACTTACATAGATATCGGATCATAACAGCAGATAATAAAATTATATTAATTGATGAGCTATTACATATGCATACACACATATAGATAATATAACGCATATGAATTCCCGTGACCAGCGCATAAACTAATTTCCACTTAAAGCTTGGATTCCGAATCTCGGTCTGCTTTTGATCGCTTTCACGTAAGTGCTCAAGTCCATACTCATACATATGTACAAAGTTATAACTCATCTCTGAAGCTGTCTGCGGTGTTCGACTAATTACAGATATATATATATATATGTATATATAATATATGGATTTGTGTTTATATATATGCATTTGCTTTTTTATAGACAACCGTGTCTTCACCAGTCACTGCTGTCTTTCTGCATGCGCTTTTCACATAAATATTTATTGGCCGCTTGAACTGCATAATCTAGCGACTTCACCTTCTATTCGCTTACATCTCTAAATATTTATGCAAATCACACCAAATTAATTTTATATGCAAATCGAGACATAAATAAATATCAAAGATGGCAACCAAGAAACGCTGGTGCTTTGTTATGCTTTGACCGTTATATGGTACATTTACATTTACATATTTGCATTAGTGTTAGTGTGTGCGCTACTTTACACCTCCGTGGACCTTTTTCAATTATTTTATGCAATCAATTTGAAATTAGCGCCAAATACTAATATGTTTAGTTTGAATATTTGAAATATATATACTTATATACTTAAGAACATACCCACATTTTATTTATTGCATAATACCTAAATACCGAAATTAAATTTTAACCCCATTTTTAGCAAAAAAAAAAAAAAATAAAGAAAAACGGAGCTTCAAGAAAAAGTATTTGAAGATTTCGAATTAAAGAAATTTTTATCAATGAACTTTTTTGCAGCATGTAGATTCAAAGGGTTTGTGCTATAGAATATGCTGGACTGAGGCAAATTAAATTCTACATTTTTCTTCTCCGATATTTCTGACACCGCTCCGTGGCTGATTCGCCGGTGCAACGTCTTCATGTCAAGTAATTCAAATTTCCGTCGATTTTGACGAATTTTGATATGGGATGTTCTAACAGCTTTGCTGAATAATGCAGCTACAATGAAATCCGACAAGGCATAATTTCTATTACTTATTGAATGAAGACTCATATAAGTTGTCAGATCGTTAGTTTTAGAACTATAAGAATTTCCCATAAAAGTGAAATGATTTCTTAAAAAATAAAAAACACGCAATCGTTTTTATTTATTTTGAAGTACAAATGGCCTCCACGACCTCTTTTGCAGAAATGATTTCGATTATCCCAGTTTCGACTACTTTTTCCACTAAATCATGTCGTATGTCATGAACAGTACGTTCAATATTGACTTAAAAAGCTTGAAGATAGTATGGTTCTTTATTAAAGATCAACGACTTCAAATAACCTCTCTAGAAGTAGTCTAATGGTGTTAAATCACAACTTCTTGGAGGCCATTCAATGTCACAATTTCTTGAAGTAATCGAATATCAAAACTTTTCTAGCAGTTATTTGGTTGTTGAACGTGCTGTGTGGCATGTAGCTTGTTGGAATGAGATGTTGTCAAGATGAACCTCTTCTAAATGCGGTCGCAAAAAGTTGATTATCATCGATCTATACCGCTCTTCATTGACAGTAACGGCGTCACCAGCTTCATTTCGAAAGAAGTAAGAACCACTGATTCCAACACTCTAAAAACCATACCAAACTGTCAAATAGGGGAATGTAATGGTTGCTCATGAATAACATGTGAATTTTCCTCGCACCAAAATCGACAGTTTTGTTCATTAGCCGCACCACTCAGATAAAAGTGAGCCTCATCGGTAAAGTTGATTTTCTGAAAAAAAATCGTTAGCATTTTTAAGTTATTCCAAAGCAAAATAAACAAATTCACGACGTTTACAGTAATTTAGTTCTTGAGTGAGAAAAATTCTATATGAATGCAAGCTCAAATCCTTTCTCAAAATTCTCAAGGTTGTGGTTTTAGACAGTCCAATTGTTGAGAACGGCTTGGAATAGACGAATTGTCATCTTCAGCAACACAGTATTTTCCATACTTAGAGCGTTTCTTTATCTTGTTGGCTCTTGAAAATTATGTATAGAAAAGTGGGCTCGAAGTTTTCAACAATTCAATGAATAGCGAGCACAAGGGGTCGATAATTATGACAAAAATTGTAAAAGTGCACGAAAAGTCGCAATTGAACCATTTAAGTAATCTGTAGACATTCACCATGACTTGGCTTTTGATAATTATCTGCGACTCTTTAAGTTTTTTAAAACTCATTTATAGTTTCTGTACAAAATATGAAAGGACAAGATCGCAAAACATTTTTCTAATAATAGTTACATAAAAACTTTTAATAGATGAAGTTAATTAATTTTATTACAACAGAATACGTAGGTTGCCTTTTATATTTCGCATTTGGCAACTCTAGTGTTGCAATTTGGCATTTCACAACGATATCGAAAAGTTCGACATTTTTGATGTTTTACACAGTCAGAACGTTTTGACATACAAGCGCTGTTTGTGATGTTAACAGTTACTCAAAATATTCATCTTGGCCAAAAAATAGAGTTTAATCGCGAACATTGTAGTGAATGTTATTCCTTTTCTAATTTTTTTATTACTGTGAGATATTTTGAACTATTATTGGTATCTAAATGCAATTATGAGTGGCAAAAGTGATTGCCTAAGCCCAAAGAAGTTTAAAATGAATGTTCGATAATTAGTTTACTTGTCCATTATACTAATTTCCCTTATTCTTAGGATTACTGACTTTTCAAATCCTTGTGATGTCGAGTCATCCCCAGTACTTTATGCTTTCTCCTTGTGTCTTAAATGAAAATGAACTTCATTGGCTTAAATAAACTCTCAGTAAAATTATAAATAATTACTTTTGTGTTATACAAATAATATCATATTTGATAAAATTAACTTTTTCATGCTATGCTTATTAGCTCTAAATCGATTTTTAACTGCAGTTTGGCGGTTTATGTTTGGATCAAATGCTTATATTTACAATGAGTGACCGCGGCATTAATCACAAAATTTGAGCGCAAGGTGCGAAATGACAACGTCGAAGCAGCTTTATATAGAAATTAATATTTTTCGAATCATTATTCATGCGCACCACTTTGTTTGAGCCAAGAACTAGTTTTTCAGCTATAAAAATTAAAATTTTAATAATAAAAAACTTGTCTGCAAAGTTCAAAGTTTCGCATCAACTTGTGCATATATGTATGTATGTATGTGTGTGAAGAGTGAATGGCTAGTAATAAAATTTATATCTGTCCACTTTTGCTTTTTGTTTTAACGCGTATTCAAATATAAATAACTCTAAGGCAAAGACAATACAAAACGCGACGCCGCGTATTTGCTTGCGATCCACTTTATGTGAGACCTTGATTTACTTTTTGGCCTTTGTAGCCCTAATAGGCGTGCTTTCATTAATGCGCGAGTACAATTTTGCTTTTTATGTTATTTATTTGAATTCATATCCAATATAACATAAGAATGACTTTACATAGCTTACTTTTGCAATTATAAATATTTAAATGCTCACTGCTCTAGAAAAAGCCACACAATCTCCAACATTTGACAATTATATTCAAAGTACTTACTACCTATTTGAATATAAATAGACATGCCCATTTGAAATTCACTAGCTCAAATAAATGAATTCGCTATAAAGTCGTTAAGTTATTCTTTGCTTAGATAACTGTAAGGGCACGAACGGAAAAGCGAAAGTCTCAAATGTTTTGTGCTTCAAGTATTAAGCTCAGACAATATCTTTGCCTGTAAATGCGTTAGAAAGTATGCACATTGAGGTCTTCAATTAACTGACCCTCAATTAGTGTTTTCGCAAAGAGATGGCGTTAAGAAACTTGTAAAAATGTCTATTTCGACTGAAATACTGTCCAGTTGTACAGTTATTAATTTAGTAAATATATGTATATTCATTCACCTCAGAACTGGTCAATATGGATAAGCATCGCGTTGCAATTTTTATAAGTAAGCCTTTACACGAACCCAGTGAACCCGGAATCAATCCTGTACCGAGCAATAGAGTTAATCAAGAGTTTCTCTTCCAATTTTGGTCTCCATCCGACAGTCTATGACAATTTTTTGCGTGGATTCTAGTCACAAAAAATCATTTAACACACTAAAATATTTTTCTACACATTCGAAAATTGTGAAATACACAGAAACCATAAATATTAGTCAAATTGAGTCAAGCTAACAGCTTTTGTTACACAATTTGCTAATTGACGTAATTAAGGTCAACTGAATAGAAACTGCAACTAAATTGAAAATTAAATAAGTGCAGTTTAGTGTGTACATTGCCCCTGATTGATTTAGTTTTCAAATTAGTTGCAGATAATTTACTAGTTTCTTAACTTAGTCAATTAGCTATTTTATTGTAGAAAATTCGCAAATGGACTAAATATTTTTACTTCATAATCTCTCATCTGGAAATTGTTCGCTTTGATAATAAATAACTTAAAATTATGATTTCTCCTCACTTTGCATTACAAATGCAAATTTGGATTGTTATTTTCCTCAAAACAAGTAAAAACCCCGTAACAATTTTTGCGTATCACAATCTATTTTTATCAAAAGCATTGCAAGCCGTTATAAGTAAATGTGATTGCATTCAGCACTTTGGCATTCTAAAACCTAAAACGCTGCTAAAGCGCCCCGCAAGGACGTACGTGCGTCAATGAAACTTGAAAAATATTTACAATGCATGTACTACACATACCTATATACGTAAATATGTGAATTTCGAAAAAATGCCGATAATTCCTTGAAATGCGTATTTTACAATAAGCTTAAATACATTCGAACTAGTCATACTGGCAATCCCCACGCCTTTTCGACGCCTCAACAGGCATTCAGTGAGTCATTAAAAAGCGCGAATATTTAAAAAAAATTACTTTAAAATCACTGCAGGTTTCACGGTAATTGCATGAAACGTTTTTCTTTCATTTTTGCTAGCGCTTTTTTCTCAACACACACACACATTTGGCAATGCAAAGCTTTGTATGTATATACTGTGTGTATAGTATATGTGTATGTAACGAAATAAAGGTCATTTCTGTGCAGGCGGCTAATCACACTAACATTTTTGGGAAAATAATTGCGCTGCACGACATGCACGAATGCATACATATATATTTATATAATGGACGAAGTAACTGCGTGATAATTCGATAAATATATTGGTTTTTTATTGGCGAAAATTGTTTGCAAAAATTATGAATATTAATATATTTGTGAAATATACTTTTCTGCAGACATATACAATTATATATTTCAGCATTATTTTGAATACATACAAACATTTCTGATTGCTGATTGCTGCAACTTTTTTATCAGAGAACACAAATTTGTTTTCAATGCATTTTTTCACCCCGTCCCTGAAGTTTTAAAAAATGGAGTTGCTAGATTTTTCCATATGCGCAGATGTATCAATGCGAAGTATATACAATTTTTATACCCTGAACAGTGTGCCTAATGCGCATGTCATTAAGTGTGTATACCCAGAAGAGTTGAATATACACAAACTAGTACCTCAGTTTTTGAGATATCGATCTGAAACTTTGCAGGCGTTCTTTTCTCTTTAAGGAACTGCTTATTTGTCAGAATGGCCGATATCAGACCGATATATCAGCTGCCACACAAACTGAAAGAGCAAAGTCAAGTTCTTGTATGGAAAATTCTTGATTCGTGCATGGTATTCTAGCCCAAGTTGACGTTTCTTGTTCGAATTTTTCGCCATTCTTTCAACCTTTTACAGCATGAAACGAACTTTAAATTTTCTCAACTGACAGTTTCAATTTTTATGGCGGGTTTTTGCATTTTTATAGATAATAAAACTTATAATGAGAAAATAATATATTTTAATTATTTATTTTTTATTTCTGTGTCTGTGTTTTTTCACAATAAGATAAGCCTTAAGAAATAAGTATGTGCCGTTTTAAATATTGCTTTAAAAATTAGTAAAATTTTTTAATTAACAAAATGTTTTCATATATTTCTTAAAACGGTCTTATATATGGAACTATGTCAACCTTTAGATTAAATTATGGACTTTCAAAGTGAGCGATTTGAACAAAAATATTATATGTGACACACGATTAAAATGGCTATACAAGCATACACGAATTTCTTACTTAAGGATTTTGAGTTTTTTTGATTTTCTCACTTAAAAATTTTAAAATTAAAATGAATCAAAATGTTGCGGCCATGCCTTTTGTCAATTCTCATACAAATTTGTTGAGATTGTTGAGATCCGCCCATTCAATTGAGGCTGAATTTACTGTCTCAGACCTACAAAGAGCAACATATCGCGAATATCTGAAAGATTCACTTAAAATGCATCTTAACCCAATTTTTAAATTAATAGAAATTTCTCACATCGAAATTTAAACCATTAAGTCTCAACTATTACCAAATCGATTGGTCACAAAGTGTGCTGTTAGACGATGCAAAGTTGGCTGAGTCAGCTTGTGTGGTAATTAATCTAATTAACTTTCAGCTTTGCATAAGCAATTTATATATTACTATGTAAAGCACATAACGGTACATATACCATACATAACTTGCCTCACTTTTCACTCGTTATAACCTTACTATAATTTGCTATATTTAGTTACAATTTCGTAAATAGTTCGCAGACATATCAACTCTCCTTCTTCATTGAATGCTTTCTTTGCGCGACTAATGAAGACGACAAGTGACTTTTAAACAACTTTTCAACAACTAATTATCGGCAAACATTTACAGCATCTTAACTGGTATTTATTTAGCAAATCAGCAACAATATTGCTTTGATTGCGCTGTCAATTTGCCGTTAGTGCAGTTGCTGTTACGTAAACGGTAATTTGCTTGCGCTACAATTAAACACAATATTTACCGCTTGATCACTTACTGATTGCATTGCTGTACTAGTTTATTCCGGTGTCATATGCATTGGTTTTTGAAATTATGTAATGACACTGTGACATGCATCTTTGCTGTTGCAATGGACAATAAATATGGCGAATATAATTTCTTGTCTACTAAATCTTGTACTTTTTTCAATTAAATTGTTTCGAATTTGAAAATGTGAAATTTAATCAATGTCAATAATGAATAAGCGTTCATTATTAGGTAACGGTGGTTCATAGACAATTATGTCTGGCTATTAATGAATTTTAATGAATGTTTTGCCAACTGCGAGTTTTCGGAAAAGTTAATTGTTAAAATATGCTTAAAAAATGTAAAAATCAAATGCTTACTTTTACAGCTGGTTGGAGGAATGACCCTCTAGAAAATTGTATACCAAAAATCTCTTCTATATCTAAATAATAATATAGGAATAATATAGAAGATCTGCTGGGAAATTGTATACTGAAAACTATCCCATATCTGAATTTATAATAGGAATGACCTTGAAGGAAATTTTATACTAAAAAAATATCTTATATTATAAATTCAGACATAGGATATCTTATAGCGTACAATTTCCTAGAGGGTCATTCCTATGTTTGTTTTTAACAAACATTTTATACTCGAGCCATCGACGAACATTTTACGAGGACAAATACACGGATAAGAAGGCAAAAAACGGAAAACTGTTTCCCTCCTTGTATACCTCAAAAAATCGCAAAAAATAATAATTTCGGAATCATAAATATTAAAAAGAAAATTAAATTGGTCACTAACTCAAATATGGGTTTCGTGAATTATATTATAGACATAAACACTTTAATTGAGACTTGACTTTATTTTGACAAGTATTTAAACTTTGTTTTTTTTTTTTAAATTTATTTTAAGGTTTATTAGGCCATTTTGTGTTAACGCTCTGTCAGTGTATGCATAATCACATTCGTTACAGTTGATGAGTTTTAATGTGAAACTCCTTTTTATCTGCGTGTGAACTATCTTTATGTATGTATATGCCTGTATGTAATCTTTGTTTTTGTATGTTAATTCAGTCTACTTTTGCTTTTAAAGCTTTGGCTTTATTAGCGTTGTTACAAATTATGCTCTGCACTCTTTGCATTTCACGCTCCAATGTTCTCATTTGCTTGAAATCTGTCGTTACGAAAGCAGCGGTTAGGTTTACTTAAGTTTTGAAATATTTTTTAAGCTTTGAATAAAGCACAATTTAATAAAGTCATTAAAAGATTTCTAAGCAAAGGGTAAAGTTTGTTAAACAACTTGAGCGCTTGAGATTAACAAAAAAGTAGATATATGTATGTAATAATATTATACTGATTGTTACATATACTATTATCTAAATAAATATAGCATACATTTTCTACAGTCGTAGAATTCACTATAGAAAGAGAAATTTGATTTAAACCGACTGGTGTAACTTCAAATTTATGTGAGCGGGAAATCTCTTTGACACAAATTGATGTCATCAATTATGTACGTGGTTGAGAGCCGCCCTCTGCACCTTGCCGCCAAATACCGCCTCAGCATCATGCAAGCACATTCCATTTTACGCTCAACTCTGGCAAACTTATGTACATCAGTCACCACATAAATTTCTTCAGAAACAGCTATGCGCTTTATACAGTGGAGTGTGAAATTCTACAACCGCCCGTCGACCAACAACGCAACCACTTTGACTTATCAATGACCGCGAAAACAACTGGTTTCTTTGTCTCTATGCTTGTTGCTCTTTCCTATTGATTTTCCTCTAGCTCATCTCGCGCCACTACTGCGGTGTTAATTGCAATTCCAGTTGTTTGGCCGCCAGAAAATGTCGTAAATTATTCGTTTGGCATTCTGACAGCTGGGAAATATATGCACGTGTGTAATAGTTGCTACAAACTCGCATGGCTGTTTTTCAGGTAGTGGCATCGATTTATTTCCTTATTTTTAATTTGGCATTCTTTCATACACCTGGTTTTGGTAGCTGCCTGCTCACATATAAACGATTTCAAGTATTTTTGTTTTGCTTAGATTAAATCAAGCGTTAGCCATTAGAGAAAGTTTTCTGCTTAATGAGTGCTTACAGCTTGGGCACTTGATGCTGAGTTATTTAGTATTTTTAGTACAAGTGAGCTTAGAGGCGGAGGAAGTAACTAAAGTCAAATTGTATTGGTCAAGTTTTGAAACTATTTTTATACTTTCTAGCGAAGTTTTTAGCCCGCCCTAATTTCTAACCGGTCTCAGAAATATAAGTTTGAGTACTTGTATGTATGTACACTTGCACAGCTATTTTTAATATATTTTCGTGTATAGTAAGATTAATACGAAATTCTAGTGTAAAAGGCGGCAGAGAGCTGACTTTTCTTCTAACAGAACTGCTAAGGTTATTTATTAGACTTCAGAAAACACAGTAAAGAAATCAATAAAAAATATTTTTTGTTAAATTATTTTAAACTTTTTTTTAATTTTATAATAATTGGTTCCCTCAAATGAAGAGAGATATAGTATCTGCTCACTACTTATAATTGGCTTACTTTAGTAAGTGGTTATGATAACTGGTCAATTGAAGAGTCCCGTCCTGAGACCGTAGGTGGCGCTACTAGAATGAAATCCATATGATTTTTAGTTAGCCCTAATCTTTAAAAGGCGCGTGTAAAAAATTGACAGCTGTCATTGATACAATTTTGCTTTTTGAAGGAAAAAAATACAGTTGAAGCAAAAGATTGTTACCGACGACAATATCAAAAAGGTCTGCAAAATAATTTTGGACGACCGCAAAATGAAGTTGCTTGAGATAGCAGGCACTCTAAAGATATCAACTGTTCAATATTTGGTATGAGACAGCTCTGTGCACAGTGGGTGCTCAGTTTTGATCAAAAAAACAACGACGATTTGATGCCTCGAAGCAGTTTTTGGAGATGTTGAAACGTAATAAACCCAAGTTTTTGCGTCGATATGTCACAATGGATGAAACATGGCTACATCATTTCACTCCGCAGTCCAATCGACAGTCATCTGAGTGGACTGGACACGATGATCCCGCTCCAAGGTGGAAAAGCTCAACAGACGGCTGGCAAGATTATGGCGTCAGTATCTTGCTATGCGCATGGCATAACTTTTATTAACTACCTTGAAAAAGCAAAAACTATCAGCAGCGACTATTACATTGAATTATTGAACTGTTTGAAGGACGAAATCGGTAAGAAACTTTATCAGCTCGTGGCTGATAAAACCAAATATAGCTAGGGTTGGAAAGCAATCTGAAAGACACTAGTTCGTTGTTAAAAAAAATCAAAAAATTCAATTTAATTTAAAAACATTTTAGTTCAAAAATTCAGACAGATTTTCTTGGTATACATATCTCTAAAAAGATTAATAAACGCCAGCAACATCAAATTATTAATTTAATTAAAATCACTATAACTAATTAAAAATAATTTTCTCTAATTACCGCCATGCTCCGAATAATTTTCTAATAAATATTGCATGAAATTTCGAATTCATAAATAAATTTTCTATTATATGGCCACTACCGGCAACATTCCGATTTGCAATAGAAAAACGAAAATCAAATCCAACTCAAGGCAGTAACGCCTATAGCCAGCAAAACAACAAAAGACAGAAAAAAGGCAGAGAAAAAGACAACAACAAATCGATATTAAATAATTACAACAATGAAATGCGATTGTAACAACAACGGTAACATGCTGTGTAGCAACACTTCACTGCCACATCATGCCGCAAGACACAGCACACGCGTGCATACTTCAAGTCATGCTGTCGGATCATGCTGCTGTTATTGTTGTTGCTGCATGTTGTTGCTTCGCATGCTGCTGTAATATGTAGCGGTGATGTAATGATCATAACGCATGTCTAATAAATAATACAAATGTTTGCAGACAGAGGTGTGTGTGTGTGTGTTGTGCAAATAAAATGTTAGCATATTGTAATTTTTCTTTAAACATTATTTTATTATGTTTGTGGTTTTTTAATACAAATACAATGTATTTGCATTAGCATTAACAGCAAAGTAATTAAAATCGATATTTATTGCTTTTTTGCTTTGTTTTGCGCATTTTGACCTTTAGCAGTTTTTTATTCTTTAATTTTTGACGGATTGGCTTCAGTAAACTGCGCTTATTTGTGAGCAATTTGTTCGACTCAAATAAGTCAGTGTTGCATGTTATGATGACTTTCGATTTATTTTCAACGATTTGGCAAATTATTATTTTCAAAAAATTTTGAGCATTTTTTTATTTTGTAGAGTTTTTTTGAAAGATAATTATTTTTCTTTCAAAAGTCTGCATAAATATGCAGTTATTTTTAGAAAAAATTACACATTTATATTAAAATTACATTTCTGCATGTAAATGTGGATTATATAATTGCAATAAATAACATTTCCGAAAATTATGAAAAATGAAAAATTAACACTAGTCATAAAAATAATAAAGAAATGTGAAAACAAAAATTATTATTGAACTTGTCAACACTTTTTATTGGCTTTCCATTAAAATATATAGTCATTTGAACAGCCCGGCTTAGAAATAAATCAGTTTGAAATAAAATATCTCAAGAGCAGCCAAAATTGTAATATCGATGTATATTATATTATTATTAATTTTAGTCTATAAAAAAATCGAAAAATATTATTTTTTAAATTTTGATTCATAACAAATAAAAAACACCTTTAAAAATATATGTATAGATAAGTAAATATTGAAAATATAAAATAAATAAAACCAAATAAAGTAAAATAAAATGAAATAGGTATACGGCTTCTTAGCTCCCACTCTTCAACATAACATCTGATCTTAAGGTTTTCACGTGCTCATACACATTAAGCACTCTTCTCAACTTGCCTATCCACTTAACAACAAAACATTATTCAAATTCATTACTTGTTCAATATATTCTAAGCTTCAGTGTAAGACAATTTCTAACAGCTCCTAGAAATATCTGCAGCAAAATACAAACATAATCTTGATTGCAGCGGAGCAGCCGTGACACCAGCACTCAATTTAATAACGCGAAACAACAATTCAGTCAACAAACACCTACACATATATTATACATGTGTGTGTATGTTGCATGCCTGCTGAATGTTAAACCGCCATGAAAAGGTCAATTCTCTGGCTCAATCGGAATGTGGTGAATAAACAACCAAATTGAAAAAACAACAACATAACTAGTAAATGTAATGAATAAAAAAGTATACAAAAATTTCAAGACAACAAAAGCAACTACACTAAATGAAATAAGAAAAACTATTCAACTGCACGAACAACAAATATGCGGCGCCACAAAAGCCAAAAGAAACATAAATTAGTGTCAGGCGAATTGGTGATTATGATGTTGATGGTAATGACTTGGAAGCATGATAAGCAAAGAGCATTAGAAAGAGCGCTTCATGTATGTGGCAAACTGCGTGCAACATTGTTGCTACAATGATGAGCTGAGAAGATCTATTGCTTAACAGGAGAACGCATTGCGGCTATTGACGCTTTCAATTAATGAGCTGGAAAATAGAAGCGAGGCATGCACACAGAATATAATGAAAAAGTAGACGAGTGCATGTTAGCATGTGCTGCACTTGAATGAGTATAGAAATGTGCTTGCAAAGCGCTGGAATTATGTGCCAGAGTTTGACTGGCAAGTTTGTGACTTAAGTCTTTTGTATGCAGTAACTCAATTTTATGTTTCAAATTATTTTTTTTTTACTTAACGGTATTATCTGCTAAATCTAATTTACTATAACTTATTTTTACAGGGTGCGTATACTTCGGTTACCGCTAAAAAAATCCTATTATTAAACTAAAAGCATTTATTTTATTATTACTCATTTGCTAACAAAAATATTATATAACAATTTATAAAAAATACTTTACTTTTGTTTTCAAATTAAAATTGTTTTAACTTTTATCGCCTTTGCAACTTTTTAAAACTATTCTAAATAAATAGTTGAGACACGCACCATTTATAAAAGCTGTGTCTTGACTAAATTGCAAAATTAAAGTTTCATATCGAAATTGTACGCCAAGTAATCCATATAACACGAGCGAGAATGAATTTTGAACCCACCACTTAATAAAAAGTCTGCTTTTCTAACAGTACTACAGATTTTCCTTTACATTTTACGACTTTTTCGCCTACAAAATGCCACAAAGTTATGTCATCCTCAATGACAGCTAAATTTTCGCCTTACTCACAGATGTCATTCACACCGCATTTAAGAATACGAAATGCCACACACGCCACATAATACTACATAAATTCATAATTAAGTACCGCTTCGTATTGAATTGTCGCTTTCTTGTTGACGCCCACACACTCACACACACTTTCTGAATTTCCGTAATAAGGAAAAACACCGTAAAGCAACATAACGTAATACCCATAAAGCTCTAAAGCTTGTCACCACACACTGTCCGCTGAACGCTAACGAATCAACGACCCAAATACGATACGAATTTGGACATAGTTGGACCGTTACGAAAAGTTTTCGTCATAAGCATGTGTAGACGAAATGCCAAAAATCGCGGCAACTGAGCCATACGTATTGGGGTGCAATATTTTTTGGACAAATTACAGTCGACAAATGAAAGCGCTTGCCGCCAGTGAATGTGCAGTTGTGCAAATGAGTCATTATTACCAAATACGGACGGACATATGTAGCTGTGTAGCCGACATGCGGATGTGCGTGTGCGACTGCGCGAATGTGTTGCGGCGACAAGCTGCGCACGCGCATTGACTTTGGTGTTAATAATCGTAATTAAAAGCGCAAATTACATGACTGCATACATATTTCATTTATGCATTAAAAAACTTGTATATGCGTGTGTTTGTAGGTGTAAGTGTCTTTCATGTAATGCTTAATTTGCGTGTCCAGTTGAGTTTCATACAAATATTTTATTAAAATTTGCTTTTTTTTTCCATTATATTTTATTTGCTTCAGTCACTCACACTCTAATTTGTAGACTTGAACTCTCGCTCAGCTTCTTGAATACAGCAATTTGTTTATGGCTTGAAGAGCCCACACACGTAACTATTCGCCGCCGGCGTTTTTGTCGTGCTTTGGTTTTTGTTGTCGCATCCGCCATTGTTTTCGGCATCATCAAAAATTATGAACTTTTTATTGTTGTTGCATTGTTACTTCGTGCCACTCTTCCGGTCAATCGATAAAACATGAAAGACAAGCAAAACTGTAAAAACCCAAATGCTAACAAGTGCGAGTGTGTATGCATGTGTGTTTGTGTATACTTTTCCTTGAAATATGTAAATGCGTGCATATTGACTGTAAAATGTAAAATAAAACACGCTTGAGCACATCCGTCTCAATGCACCTTTTCGTTGTTTTCTGTATTGTGTTTTTATTTATTTTTTGTGTCTGCTTTGACTTTTGCTTTTAAGCGGCACTTGCAGTTGTCGCTTTACTCCTCCTCTTTACATTTTCTTTTGTTGTCCATCACCCTTTGAAACCAATGCCTTGTCTTGACTTAAATGCTGAAGTGCAGTTTGAGTGAAGTGTGGAACGTGCGTTGCTTTCAGAAATAGCGGTACTACATATGCAAGTACTAATAACGCAAAGGACATGACTATGCAACTACTTATTCTATAATAGTGACTTAAACACCTTGCTTGGAGATATAAAATGAAATAAATGAGGGGGATGAGCGCCATTAGCTTGCATGTACATATATGTTTCGAAAATATGCTATAAACAGTGAGAAAAAATTCAATAAAGAAAGTTATAACTTTAGTAATGTGCTGCCAGAGAAATCCTACTATTAATATGACCAAAGTCGATTTCGAAAAAATAACGAAGAGATATAACAAATGAACTGAAAGTTTGAAAATTAATTAACAAAAAATAAAATTAAATTAATTAAAAAATGTGGAAACCACTTTGGTAATATTTTTCAACTCTAACTTTTCTGAATACATTTTGATTTTTTTGTTGTAATAATTAGCTAAATTTAGAAAACTTTTGGAATAAACATACATATTTAAAGGGTTACAGTGGGTAAAAACCGGCCTTTTATCAAATTTTTTTCTCATATAAAAAACTAAACATTTTATCAGAATTTTAAATTGGTACTAACATACACTATTAAAAAAGAAATTCTGAAAATTTTGGAAGAAAATATTTTTAATTCCTCGGAAAAAAATTTTCTCTGAGAAATATTGGTAGTCGAAAAAGGCTTTTTGTATTTCTAATCAAACTTCAGCTTATTTTTTTTAAATTTATAATAATAAATAAATAAACAAATATGTACCATTTTGAATTCTTCATTATTTTCACTCAAATTTGAACAGCTGTAACTTTTTTTCCACTTCCCCGAATTTAATTTGTTTGAAAGAAATGAAGCTTGAAATCTTACCTTTCCAACACTATATGGTATGTCACAATGTGATTGGTAGCACTGGAGATATACGTCTGCAGCAACATCTATTGACAAAATACAAAACGACTTTTTCGACTACCAAAAATATTTTTCTGGTGCTAAATTTTTTCATTTATTTCTTACTTTTAAATTTTTAAGCAGAGTTTAAGTAAATAGCAACCATTCTCAAAAATTTTTCTCTGCAAAATATTTATGTATAACTTCTTTTATTTATATTTAAAACATCAATTCTTTTTTTCATTACTTATATTTATATTTTTGCTAAAAACGGTTTAATCTTTGCTTCATTGCTTGCAAACTCAATGCATTATTTGGCTTTATATGCAATTTATTCCGAATTCATTTGTGCCTTCAGTTGTTGGATTGGTGTGTATCGGTGCTTAAGGTTTCGCATCACACCATTGCTGTTTTACTTCCTTTGAATAGAAATTGCAGTTAGTGTTGACTTCACATAGAACCTTCTCCGTAGTAACCAATATATAGTATATACTGTGTAATACGTTTGTATATACAACTGAAGCAAGGCGAAAGGGCTAAGAAGTAGCTTTCAGCAGCGCACTCCAGCCAACGTTCACCGGGCCATTCGTTCGCAAAGCCCATGTGCCGCTAAGCCACGTGAGGGTTATTGACATGAACCTTGAGTTCTGTGTGTTCGCAAATAAAGAGTGTTATTTTTGTTATGATTTTACTTATTTCTTATTTATTTTCATGTTTATTTATTTCTTCTTATTTCTTCTTCTTTCGTTTTTGCGATTGCTTATTTATTCCATTCACAACGTCGCTATCACACTTCCTTTACTGCACGGCACGGGGCGATTATTTACATTCTTACATATCAATGTGTGCGTGTGTGTAACAGTTTGTTATAGAGTGCTCAGCTTAGCAGTTGTCTATGGTGTTGGCAGTAATGGCGCAAATAACAGCGTCCACAAATTGGTGAAATTTCATTCAATTAGAATGCCATTCTTGGTGGCTAAGTAGTTGTTGGCGATTTGCACACGCCTCGCTTTGCTGACAGCGTTAACAATATGATTGCCCACTTACAGAGTCACTTTTCTACTTAGCATTTGCAGATTTAAGTACGAACAAATGTAGAAACATAGAAACTAGCGGCGAAAAATAGTAGGAGAAGAATAGTGCAAAAGTGTTTCATTGAAATGTGTGAAGAATCAAAAGAGTTTAGCAACGAACTTGTTCCATACTTGCTCATCCCTTATAATTAAATATAAGAAATATTATATAACATTTTTTATATTATAGAATATTGCATAAAATCTTACAACAGAAAAAAATTATTTTTTGATTAATTATTAATTCATTTTTTTTCGTATACTTCTTATTTTTCAACCATGCATATTTGATTTGAAAATTTTTATGGAAAAAATATATTTTAACAGCGCTAAAAAATTGAAACGAATAATATAATATTTATATATATAATTTTCAAACTTTTATTATCGCTGTGCTGGCAAAATGAACTATTTTATAATTTCTTAAACAATTTGCTGCGCATAGAAACGTAATGTTAAGTAAGAGCTGCCGGTCAATTATAACGGCAAATTTTGTTTTGACATACTAATTGCTTTTCGCACAGTTGTTGTTGCTGTTTTTAAATTTGTTTATGCATTATGTTTATTTTTTTCTATATACCATATTTTTTGTGTTGCTGTGTAATTAATTTCCGTTCACACCCTTTACTTACTCAATACATTAGTAAGAACTCGCCTTCCCTATTCAGCTGAGACTAAATATGATATATAAAGTTTATACTCAATCATTAGCCATTAGCCCCGTAGTCAAAAACGAATTTCATATTCAGACGTATCCTCAAATATACAATATTTTCTCGGTTGGGCACGCTGGAAGACACGTATACAACCTTGAGGCTACACAAGGGCATAAATGTCTACTCAATATACACGGTACATGCTTGTATATAATAAAAAAGCCTAAATATATATTAAATCTTCGCTTCATAATAATGACAAACGTTCTTTTAGTATGATAGAAGCTGCTTTTGATTTATGACTGGCTGCAAATTTTTACTGCCAAACTCGTCTTTTGTACTTTACATACCAAACTTGATTGTTTTAGGTGCAGTTGTATATATTTTTCATTTATTTTGAAGATTTTCTTATTTTAAGCAGTTCTAAGAACTTCAGCAATGAGTCAAGCAACATTTTTTACTCTTAAAATATTTGAAGATTTTGATGGCTTATTGGAATAAAATGTTTTCTTTTTAATATAAAGTAAATATTAGTGATTTTATATTATCGAATTTGGTTATGCAAAAATCTCATAATCTTATTAACTCCTAGTCAATAAATTAACAGTTTTACTGTGTGTGAACGCCGCCGTGCAATCAGTGTGAACTTTGTTTATAAAAAAACCAAATAACACAATATAAATATAAAATAGACTAAATATGATATATAAAATATAACATAATTACATTAAGATTTTATATTCGTAAATTTGACCATTTTTTCATACAAACAAACTTAGAATATTTCTAAAAACTTTTTTCTTTACTCTTAATTATGGCATAGCGCTTTTGTTTTACACACAGTTACCATACTCGTATGTCATATTTATAAATAAAAGGTATGGAAATTTGTATCCTCTAAGTCATGTATGGAATGGTAAAAGAACACAGTAAAGCGCCAAACTTTACCGTAAATGTATACATATATTGTTCCTATATACTAAATGTATCTTCATTCAATCGCTAACTTTCAAAACGGTGCTTAATAAATATTTCCGCGCATTATGCTTCATCACAAATTCCCAATAATAAACTTACTTTAGCAAAGGTTACTTCTAAGCTTCAACCTCAGTTTTATATAGGCAACCTTTTCGCTCACACCGTTTTTTCTTTACCTCTGGCTGTTGTTCGCTCATTTAAGCTCTTCTAAGCTGCTGCTTTGCCGTTAATCGCTTCTTTGCCATCATTTACCTTTTCGAATTCGCAACAGGAAAATTAGCCGTGAATTCGACAGAAATATTTATATTTAGCATTTAGTTTGATTTGTTGGACACAACGTCTTTTAATTGCGTTGTTATTGCCCACCTTTCGTGCTTGAGCTCATAACTTAAGATTCTTTATTTATTGTGTTCTAAGGAACTATGAGTCATGCAGAACAGCTTTAACCGTTTCAACGATTGGAATTTGAAACGAAAAGATTGAGGATTTGAAACTAACGGCTTTTGAGTATGTTGGTAGTGATATTTGGAGAAATAAGAAATGAATAACAAATTCGTAAACAATTTTAAGTAAAGAAAGAAGAATAATAATAGTTGAAATAAAGTAATATGTTATGAAGTACTCCATGAGAAATAACAGTAATATTTTTTTCAACTTTAAATCTGAAAGCGGTGTAATGTTAAAATTGCCTGAGATATGTATTTTTATTAAAAATCAACATACATTATAATACTATTTACGTTTTACCGATTTATGATTTATCCATATTTCGAGGTTAACTAACGCAATATAGTTTAAAGAGTTATGTTCAACAAAAAATTTTATATAAGGATTCAAATGTGAGAGCGATTGTTGGAATTACAATAATACTGACGACAAATTTTTTACAGAATCACAATGATATAAGAATAAAAATGTACTTAAGAGATTGGATATTTTTTCTTATTCAAACGATTTAACTTAAAACATAAGGATTCTTGGGGTCGATTTTTTTTAAAAATGTATGCCTGAATTTTTTTTTTCACTGGTCTTATCAATTATATGTGCCTAAAAATCAGAGAAAAATTTCAATATCATCTTGAAATAAGCA
Organism: Bactrocera zonata; assembly: GCA_037783105.1. NCBI lineage: Eukaryota > Metazoa > Arthropoda > Insecta > Diptera > Tephritidae > Bactrocera > Bactrocera zonata. Next base: position 1,730,594 of record JBAWJQ010004226.1, on the reverse strand, counting down.
TAATTACTATATATTGCAGCTTGCTAATTTATTTCCAGCTATAATTAATATAATAAAATGCCAATAACTTAAAAAAATTAATAATAAAGCTAGTTATGCTAGATGCTAGTATGGATATCTACTGAAATCCGGATTTCTGGTTATTGATACCACTAGCCAAGTAGCTATTCTCCGTGATTTGTCGCAGTTTTATCTGTCAATCACAATGAATGCATGTTTTCCTCTACTTTCCTCTATTCTGATATTTAGGTTTTTTATTAGCGCTCATATCAGTTTGTAATATTATTGTCACGTTCCAGAAAGAAAAATAAAAATGTCTGCTAGAAATAATCATGATTAAGTAAAAATAATTTTGCATTTAGCAGCGATTATAAATGTTAACGAGTAAGGAAGAACTAAGTTCGGGTGCAATCGAACATTTTATACTCTTGCAACTTAGACATATACTATATGTATGTAACTCATATACTGACTAACATTCTGAATAACGTTTGTTAGAAAAACGAAAATCATCAACCATGCCATATACTAATAAAATGTGCCCTGAAATTCATCAACGTACCTCACATACCAGCACTAAACATATGGAATGAAATATGAGATATTCGAAAATCATAATATTAGTTATATGTCATATAGTCAAGCCCAAAGAAACTCTGTTATGAGTAAATCTCGCTTGGTAATTTTCGTTTAGATAACTCAAAGATTGGCCGATTGGTGCAGTAAAAAAAACCAGGAAATTCGATCTTTCGAAATCTTTATATTAGGTATGTGGGAAGTATACAAGCAGATATGCTACTATAAGGAAATAATTCTCTATGAATTTCAATTGTATATCCCACACATAGACTGATATTTTCGGTCAAAAGTCAACTAAAAATACTGGGTTGGATTTGGACAATATTTGGTCATAAGGTGGCGCACACTAAAGACATAATTCGTGCCAAGTTTTATACCGTTACATTCTTTTCTTCTAGATTTGTTTACTCGAAAATGAAAGAATCGGAGAGAATTTAAAATTATGGTATATTTTCACTGTGATGCAGAAATGTCAGGGAAATATTACGTACGGAGTCTGGTAGGACTATGGTTTTTCACATAAATGTGGCCAGTGCCACGCCCGTCCAAGTTTGACATCAGCTCCAATAAAACCCTCATATATCATCTCGGGCATAAAGTTCTGTGTCTCTGGCACATTTAGTTATTGACTTCTCGCGCTTTTAGTTGTTTTCAACAGTACTGTTGTATGGGGAGTGGGCGGGGTAATGATCCGATTTTATCCATTTTCACGCTGTCAGTAGGAGTTTGTAAATGTTTGCTCTGTTTGGTTGTTGTGGATTAGGAGATAAGTACAAACCCTTTTATGGGGCGGCACCACGCTTAATTTTTCAAAATTTTTAAGTCGTAGGTGCCCCTTGCCACAGTTTACAGTCATTATTACAATTTATATATACATTACTCTTTATATATCTCGATTAGTTTAAGGTGTTATAAACAACTGTTAGGTAAAGAAACTATGATACACAGTGGCAACATGTTGCCATAGTATAAAAACTAAATGTGAATATGTGACAACAATTTTTGCCTTAACCAGGCAGAACCTTTCTAAAACACTCATGGATTATACAATAAGTTTTTATGACGTTTTCGTGGAACAGCTTCCTTGCAATTTAATTGTGATTTCAGTTTTGATTTTATTTCAAATTATTCTCAATGAAAAAGTTCACCGTTTCGATTTACCTCATTGCACATTGTATTAAAGCGACGCCCTCATGGCACCAGCAACGCGGTTAAACGTTCATACATGCATACATAGTTATATTATATACATAAACTTATATATGTACGTATGTATAAGTGCATGTGCTGGCGCTTGCGTTTCTCCCGCGTGCTTGGGTCGTGCCCACTCAGCGGATGTGTTAAAAGCACGTTCCAAACACGCTTCTCCGCTTAGATAAATTCGTAAAACATAGACATGAGTTTGTACCTATGTGTGTATGTATGTATGTACATATACATTATGCACATACGTAATTCACGCATTTGGCTTTTACTGTTGTTGCTCTTCGTTTGCTGTATTTACTGGCATGAAATGTAATTAATTATTTGCGCGTTGAATTCTGGTATTATCGGATTTTTAATGACATGGAAAATAATTAATTCTTTTACAAATAACATTTTTATTTCATGCAACGATTTGCTAAGCAATTTAGCATAGTTTTCAGAGACCTTTGGTTCATAAAAAAACCTCTTAGAGCTTTGTGTTCAGTCAAGCGATCCATCCAATTTTTATTCCAATCTAACACACAGTGAACTTATGACTCTTAAAGAGTTCTTACGCGTACGGGTTTTCAAGAGTATTTTCTCTTTTTCCCACAGTCTTACTTCTCTCTCTCAATATTAATTAATCAGTGTGGTCATCACTTAGTTGAAATTTTTTTAAAAGCATTTCAACATTCTGCATAAAAATTAAAATTTTATTAATTTTTTAGTGAATTTCCGAATTAATTACTACTAAATCCTCAACTTTTGCTCTTCTAGATGCTGCCGCCGACTCCAAAGCAGCTTCTTCAACAGAGGTACCCCTTCCTGCAACAGATACCACATTATCGGCGCAACATGACGATGCTGCTGCGCCGAGCACGGCCACCACCAACAACAGTGCGCCTGCGCCACCATCCGGCTTACCGGTGACCACAATAGAACCGATCGCCACTACCGAGCCAACGACCACGCCCACTTACGAATATAGCAGCGAGCGACAGGCAAAGGAACATAAAGAACATGATGGTGACATTAATGCGCATCAAACTATTACAACAACAACGACTAGCGCAACGCCCGAACTGAATGAAGCCATCGTGGTACCACATGTATTGGCCGAGCATGCGCATCAGATTATCGAAGAGGAGAAGGCTGAACACAATCACAATCACACACACTTGACCAAATATGAAGCGGAGCATATACAACACATACACGGACATCATGGACACGAACACGCGCACGAACACGAGCACGAACACGCACATGATCACGAGCACGTACATAGTGATGACGACGACCACGCACATCATGATGAACATGCGACACATGATCACATCGCTGAAGAGCACTCGACGGAGCATGTGATCTCCTCAACTGCGAATGACATTTTTGCCGAGAACAAAGAACCCAGTCAACCGTTAGACATTCAGCCTGTTGGCGGTGTCAAGAGTGAAGATAATGAGCATGACGCACACAGCGAAGAGAAGATAGTGCACACGCCCGCTGAAGTGCTGATCAATCAGATATCACATGAATTCGAAGAGGACAAGGACCTGAATAACTTTCGCCATCCGGCAACTCTGATCACTGCCAGCAATAGCGATGAATCGATGATGGCCGCCATGATGGCTGCAGCAATGCAGAAAGAAAACGAAAGTGAAAGCACAGTTGCAGGTGCTGCGGGCGACGCAGCCGAGGCACAACACGAAGACGATCCATATCACGAACATATACTCTCCGAGCAACACGATCGCTTGGCGGAGCTGGAAGATTTTAAACTAATTGCCGAGGACATGAGCAGTTTCACAGAAGCGGCCACCGAGACGACAACCAAATCGACTGGAGAGGATGTTGCGAAAACGATCAGCACCGAAGAGAGCAAAACGATTGCAATGACTGAGTCGAACTCTACAAATGAGGAACGTGGTCGCGCGATGAATATTGTGCACGAAGATGCTAAAGAAGAAGTGCCCGCAACAACAATAAAATCGAATGCCATTGAAGAACCAGTTGTGGTGCCGATGGTTGAAGGACAGTCTCACGATCATATTCATACCCACGATCATATGGACGCACAAACAACGCCAACAATAATAACAAGCGACAACATGGAACACAATAACAACAGCGCTGAGACGCATAACAGCCATGACCAATCACCATCAACACCATTCCCACAACATTTCTTCTACCATGGCGAGGGTCGCTCTGTGGGCGATAGCATTTCGGCGGAGAACGATGATATGCCATTGAACTATCATTACCACAACTTTGTGACCACAGAACGCGACAACAACAACAACAACAGCAATAATAAAAGTGCTGTGCATAAGAGTGGTGCTTTGGTTGACTTGAGTGATATCAACATGGACGATGACGATCAAATGGATATGACGCACAACGCCTACGAACAACAACAACAGCAATACGAACAAAATCAGCCTTTGGCACACAACCCAAACAATCATAGCGCCAATGACGACCGGCAACAAGAGCATGAACATGAACATCAGTTGAAGATCACCGAGGTTACATCACCGGTGGTGGGCGCGGCCGCCATGCATCAAGACTGCACCGGCAGCGATGACAGAATGTACAAGGTAAGTGACGCATGAGTGTGTATGTGTGTTCAATAAAACTATTGGGTGATTACAAGGTGTCTACAACAACAACAATAATAACAACAGCTGTCTTCTTATATTGGAGGCGTAAGAATATCGAAATTTTAATTATATAATATAATGTTACATTACATATATTTATGTATACTTTAGATAACGTGTGAAAAATGCTTGACTTTCATATTTTATTTATTTCAAGTGCGTATTACTCCGTAGTTCACAACTTATGCAATACTCTCTGTTTATTTGATATTTGTTACTCTTCCGCCGTTACGTTTGGTCTCATTACTAATCAATGCGCGTTCGGACGCTCCAGTCGATAAAACAATGGTGTTTTACTTTAAGCAAAAAAGCTCAAATAAACTGCTTGGCGTTTCGTAATCTGCTCACGATTTCGAAAACCAGATTTCTGTGGCGCTTCATTAACAAGATTTTTCACTTTCTTCTCGCGTAGCAGAAAACGAAAACACACTAAACACATACATGCACAAGTGACAGGTTTATTTTGACAGTATTCTCTTTTTTGTTGTAATTTATACACTTAATAAATTGCGTAACATTTTTTACTCGGCGAGCTGCCTAATATTGCTAAAGTTTTGTTAGGGAACTGAGTTGTTTTTAACTTTATAGCGGTATTTAGTTCTACACAGCTGAGTTTTTGACAACATTGGCGATAACCCAGCTAATTATTGGCTATTAAAAGATAGCTCTTCTATCCCACAACCTGACATCATAGAACTACCGCTAGAGATACTCCAAAAGTCCTGACTGACGTGTCCTTTTGGAGCCAACATTGCTTTATATTCAGCTGGGGCTTGTGCCAATTTGCACGGGCTTGCAATATATCCTATATGGTATATCCACTTTTATCTCGGAACAATCCAATCTGAATACTTTCGTGTATGCGCCCTTCGAATTAATGAATCTATTGCTGAGACTATAAAGCCATTTAGGGTGAGGTTTTGTGTTTGAGATTTATTTAACATTATTAACTACAAGGATGATGTATTTTGAGACAAGATCATGAACTATATATGAAAAAATGGAGATATGTTCAGAAAATATTAATATTTAATATAATTAAGATCTAATTTTACAAGTCAAACCATATTCACTAATTAAATGATAGAAGACAATGCCCGAAATTGGAAAAATAATGTTTCATAGAGCTTTACTCAAGTTAAGCTACAGAGCTAGGGTCTCAATGAACTTTTGCACGTATTTATTGAACTTCATGCCTTCAATATTCAAAGAAAGTTCCAAAAGATTCGAAAGCTTTGTGATCGGCTTAAAGCACTCTGTCGATGTATGATGGTTTGCTTTTTCATTTTTGGGTACCTTAGTATCAATTCCTAACATAACCTAGATTTCTCATCCGAAAACTTAAGGTTCTTAAGATTTTGCTAACGCTTTTTTGCGATTTTAGTTTTTGAGATCTAGCAATTAGTATGATATGGTTCATATTAGCGTCTAACAGTTTGCAATAATGTGCTGAAATCTTCGCAAATGTTAAAACTGCTCTTTGCAAACAAGTGGCTCGCATACAACCTAGAGAATTGGTAACAGGTAAATATATAATAAATACGTTCGATATTGTCGAGAAATCCTTCAGGTCAACATATGCGTTTTCAGAGGAAGGAGAACTTTTTATGTATCACTCACATATAAGATTTCGGGAGCTATGCAGGAGATAGTATGAAACGAGCAATTGATATCTTTTGAGTTTGAAAAATCGTCTGATTTAAAGATAGGGTACAAAAAAACTCTATAGTTATAAGAGGAACTCGATAATTTTATATTTGATATTTGATAAATTTGCACTAAGTAAGCTTTTAGAGTATTTGGAAGAAGTATTCTGTGAAAGATGTTTCGAATGTTATGGATGAACTGATATGAGAATGGCAAATATTATATAGATCTAAGATACTTTAGGCTTTGGCGCCTTGCACTTATCGTCCGAAAAGATGTGCTAACTCTAGTTCAGAAAGTTTACGAAGAGGGAACAGTTGGTATTAAGGGAGAAAAAGAGAGATCTCCTCGCAGTAACTCGCTCAAAATAACTAAAACTTTAATAAAATCAGTTCAATTTCGTTATGAAATTACAAAGTTTCATATTAGGAAAGTGCGTACGCTGACACATTATACGATACAGATATTAAATTCGCGTTTATGCAACCGAAATTTCGATATCCACTTAAGGTGTCGCCAAACATTCATACTTTTCGTCAAAGCTTTAATTATAATATTTACAATGGTCTTATAGTTTACAGTAATCGAGCTGCCACCAAATGGTACGAAGCGCCACTCGCGCCCATCGCAACCGACAGACCAGTACCGGCAACAATACACATGCACTTGCCACTATACATTTGTAAGCATTCAAGTGTGTGTGTGTGTTGCCGGCCGGTACTCATTAAAGCGTTGCATAGCTGTCGGTCCGTCATCAACACGGGTTTTTACCTGCACAGTCTGCTTGCCGTAAGCGCTTACAAACATACAAGCAAACATATGAACTCATATTGCAGTTACGTGTGCACTTATGTATATATGAGCGTGCGTTTGTGTGTGTGCACATGCTTACTTTTCGCTTGGCTATCTATCTGTCTTTTGACTTATGCATTTTATTTTGCACTTTCATTGATGCCTTTACACATATACTTCGGCTCCGTTGGCTGTGTTGGCTCTGTTGGCGCAGTTAATGAAAACGAAAAACGAGAAAACGCAATTTAAAAATCGAATTTTACTTTCACTTTTCAAAATGGTCTGCAAATATTTTCATTTATTGTCGTGTTGTTTGCCCATTTAAACGGCAGTGAAGCATTCAGTCGCTTCGTGACGCATTTCGTGTCAATAGCTGCGCTGCTGGACATGCACATGCCACAATGCGCTCGCCAACCACCGCGTTCCGCCTGCCACACGAGCGCCGCATGCGCGTCTGCGCCTAGCAGGTGCTTTTGTGTATTTGTTGTTATTATAATTGTTGTTGTTGGCTGATCTTGGTGGCGACGCAACGCGAAATAACTTTGCATAGTCAAGTGGTTGGTCAAATGGCTGGCAATGGGCGTGGCATTGCGAAAGTGTTGACCTTAAATGGCTAATTTTCTCTGGACAGCTTTGACACCGCTTTGACCTTTGACATACTTTATTGGTATACAGGTGTGTGATATCAGAAGGCACTTCTTAACAAATTATTAATATCATTAATATTTTAAGCAAAAAGTAACTCTTCCATAGAAACTTTCCAATGGAAAGTATATTATAAGTGCTTAAAATACTAACTTCCGATAAAAGAGGTCTTTAAAAATTAGTATTTATTTATTGTTGTTGTGGTGGCAGAAAAAATTTCTGAAGTAATTTGGAAAAATGCCTCCAGTTTGATTGTCCTTGACCGGTTAAGTCCGGGTCCGTTCCGGTTTCGTAGACCCGACCATCGCGGGAACGGATTAGTCCTTAGTCTCACCGCCTGATGGCGCTACTATCGCAAGAGACTTTACTTCTAAATGTTTGTGGACTACTACTGTTAACTGAATCGCACTAATAGTTTTATTTCCACCACCAATATCGATCAATGATTTGATTCTCATTTTGGAAGGAAAATCGCGTGGTGAAATCAAAGAACTCTTAGATATTTATATAGCAACTCCTCTCATTCAATGCCGCCCATCAAAAATTGTCTGAACGAGTTTCAACGCGGTCTAATGAAGTTTACTGAAGAGTTACCTCTCGGTGGCTACCGTTGAGAATAACGTGACATACGAGTAAGTATACAAAATCGTATTATCAACAAGTGAATGTACGGCAGTTAATACCGTAGGCGTCTCATAGAGCCGCATAACAACTGTGAGATCATTTCACAACAGTTTTTTTCACTTTTTAAGCGCATTTTAGCAAAGGTTCACCTTTTTTCGTGACTCTCGACCAAATAGATCCATACCAGTACACACGTGATACCAAGGAACCCAGTGAACTTCAGACGGTGATACTGAAGGCAGGTACTGTCTCATTAACCCAAAAGGAGTTGGCTATCGTTTTCTGAAATTCTGATTTAACTACGTCGACTATCATAGAGCTCATTGAGATCCTTCGACATCGAAGAATAAACGGTTCCATTTGACCACCTAATAGGTTGAATTTGGCAACAAATAAATAATACATCCACAGCATTCTCTGGAATTCACTGTGTGCTACTTATTTTTGTTTTCACCCTAAGAACTCGAAAAATTACTTGAAAAGGTTATAACCACCACCGAGGCTCCCTTTGCAGACCTCCATAAAGCACATTCTTCACACGGATGTGAATATTGGCAATTCCGATACTTGTGTACTAGTTCCAATTTTTATCTTACCTCAATATTATCTCAATATTATTTATAGATTTTATGTATCATTAAAGTGGATTTGCTTCCGGCACTAAAAACTTTATTTTCCAAAATACTCTATAAATACATTAACACCTTTCTAGTGACTTCGCTAAGCTCATCTAGCGATTTGCTTCCCGATGCCGGCCTGATGCCGGTAGTTGTAACACAATTACGGAAATAAAAATCAAATACATATTTGCATTGTCGGTATGTAAATATGTTTGCTTGAATCTTGCATGAGGTCTGTAAATAGGTAAACGTTTGCCAGGTAAATAGGCGAAGACATGTTTTCTCTCCGGCAAATGCGGAATCGCTCGCCACCAGACAACCTTCCGAAAAATGCAAAGAAAGTCGTTTAAAAATCAAATCCACAAAAATTTCCGCTTGCATGGCAATTTGTTGAGCAACTTTCAAGCGAAATGTAGGTGCTGCACATTGCCACCAAAGATTCAGTTTGCGTTTGGCAAATTATGGAAATACATTTTGAAAAAAATAAAATAAAAAGGAAAATCTATAATTTTTGGCATTTGTGTGCAAAAAGTGCAATTTTTTTGTAACAAAAATGCAGCTGAACGCAAATGCGGGTGAAAACCCAACAAAAACAAACCGCAAACCAGCAATTAAAAGTGTATGCAAACCAAAATGCATTGCAACAAAAGGCACGGCTTGTTTTTACTTCATTTTGTTGTGTTTTATTTTGAATTTTTGCGTTCTCTTTTTTTTTTTTGCTTTTGTTATTTTGTGTGCTTTTGCCGCAGCCTTAGTGTAAAAGTCCGTTGAAAAATGCGCACAGGCACCCTAATATGGTTGCGAGTGGAAAAGTCAACCAGCCACAAGTAAACCTGCACAAGCACACATACCGATGTATGCATATTTACCTCAGCAATCAACAGCTGCTAAGGCGGCAATAACGACGACTCTATGTGCAGCTGAAAAATGTTTGCGCGCCTTGCCATTATCTATATATCTGGTTGTTGCTCCACTTTTCAACCAAATAAGCAAGTAAAAAAATAAAAAAAATAAAAGTTGTAGGTCTCAAGAATTTGTAAACAAATTTCAAAGTTAACATTTAGCCCACCAGCGGCGTTTATAAGTTGACATAAGCTAAATATAATATCTACTGATTATAAGCTTTAGTCGAGTAGGCTTTTCCGCAGCATAGGTGGTCTTACATTCATAGATTTTTTAATTATTTTTATTCATCGTTGTCGTTTCAAGGGTCTAAGCCAATCAAACTATGAACCAAAGCCCAACACAAAACAGGCCTCACTCGATTGTATGGCTTTAGATGGCCGATTTACTTCTTCAAACGCTTAGACTGACGATATGGATAAAAAAAAATTATTGAAATATCAAAATATCTGTTCAGCATCCCAACTTTACTGTAATAAAGGCTGGAATAGCACTCATACTGTTTGAAACCATTTCAAATGTCATCAGCTTGGAAAGGTTTAATACTTTACAATCAACAAAGAGCTGGAGGTATTATTGGATTTATATATACACTCAGATCAGTTTTCTCGTATTGGAGAGGTTTATTGTAGTCAAATAGATGCAGACCAGAAGTATATTAATTTTTCTAGATACTATTATGTGACTAGCGCATGATGAATCGATAATCAATGGTAAATATCCCGAGTTTAAATCTGCACTTCCAGAATGCAATAAAGTTTCTGCTACGAAGAAAATGTATATTATATTGCGTATACACTTTAAAACCCATTTATTTGAAAACTAAATTGTTCACTTGACAATTTAATGATTATCAAACAAAATACTGAGCAAACCAAACAAAAGACTTAAGCACGAAACTTGTTGCTTATAACAATTAAAATATGTCCCGGTACTCAGCCAAGTCCAATTCACGAGAAACCTTTTAAGGTATTTCCTTATTAGGCAGCCACAAACAAAGTGTGTAATATACTGTACAAAAGCAGTGTTATTTACATATACACATATATGTATATATTTATATATATGTATGTTTATGCATGTGTTCAATTAAACGGGTAAATAATACCGCAGTACAACAGCTTTTCAATTGCGTTCATAATTAATTGATTGCCGAGTGTAAGAATGACTATTGACGTAGAGTGGTTGAGTCAACCCACATAACGGCTCAAAGCGCCTACAATACATATATATATAATATACTAAAGTGTTGTGTAAGTAAATTGTTGTTTTATTGTTGCTGAGTTTTTTATGAAATTATTAATACATGTGTACAGTGTTACCTGGATAATTGAACGCGGAACATAAAAAAATATAAATGGTTGATATTTGAACAAATATGCTCTCAAATGCAAAGTATAAAGTTCCGAAGGTATTGTAGAGCATTAAGGTTACCCCAAATACTGTGATATTATATATGAGTAAAGGAGATATTAATAAATTTTCTATGCTTACTGTCTAATATGTACAAGCTAGGTATGCATGTATCAGAAGAAATTCTTGTTTTGAATGCAACTGTTTGATTTTTCAGTTATTTACAATATCTTTTTCACTTTGTGAGTTTTAAATTATTTTTTTTTATTATTAATGATGCTATTGACAACATTTATCATCAAATAGATTCCATATAAGAGCATAAATAAAAAAAAGTTTAATAATTCAAGGACAACTAACACACACTTCAATATTTGGGGAGATCGGGAAATCCTCAATTGAATTGAAATCTGTACACATAGCAAGTTCAATTTATTATCGGATACGCAGACATGTAGTAAATTATCGCTGACGACTTTCACCCAGCGAATGACAAAACCCTCTTAAGACTTTTATACTGAATTATTGCTGATTTCTAGCCGAATTGTTGGAAGCAGATTGGAAGTTTTGAACAATAATAATTTTTTGCTAAGCAAATGTATCCTGAAACTCAGTTATACATTGATTTACTAATAATTCACGATTTTTCGTTCTTTCTTGTTTGAAAATATATAGCGTTTTCTCTAAAGAAACATTTTAAAGGTTCTTGTATACAACATTAACTCTAAATGCCCACTGGATTCATTACAGCAATCTATAAATGAAAGATGAGAAATGATCCATTATATAATTATTTAAGAGAACGCGCTCAAGAAATCCCAGACTGTGTCTTTCCATTAATATTAAGACCGTTAATCAAATCACCTTTGATTGAAAAAGAAAATCATATTTGTCACTAACTAAAAATTATGAATTTCAAGCATCCACCTCAGCACCAAAAGGCAGCAGATACATTAAATGGAAGAAATTAAATATGCATACATCGAACTTAATATTATTATTTGATTCTAAGCGATTTCAATTTTTTTAATTCCTTACCATTTCACACATACATATAGACCACATCTCTCAAGCTCTTTCTTCTACTTATTTTGCAGAATGGCGAAACAATGAATCGCGGCTGTGATGAGCGTTGCACATGCAATCGCGGCGAATGGATTTGTGAACCCCGTTGCATGGGCAACACATTCAAACTGGTTGGCGGTGCGCCACATATGGATGTGACTCACTGCCAGCAGGTGGCTGTGGATGAATGCTGTGCGACCATGGAATGCGGTCTTTTGCCCACAATGAGTGCACCAGAATTGAATGCTGAAGGTGGACTGAATGGTGAGTGTGGCGATAACAACTATGCATTACTAGTGAGGAGAAGGGGATTTTGTTATCAATTTATTTATTTTTGAGTAAAAATTAATATTAGGCGTGGCTGTCTTAGCAGTTTTGCTTTCATATCACTTTCATATCGCATAAGATAATCTAGTGAAATTTATACTTCCGAAAAGTTAAGGAATTTTTTGTTGTTTTTATTTCATTTGTGAAACGTTAAAAATAATTTAGAAACTGATTTTGCAGAGAATGAAGCGTTCACCGTTTTCTTTTGAAAAAAAAAATGCTAATTAGTTGTTGGAAGAAATCACAAATCGAAACGAAAGAGTCAAAGAGAACAATTTTCATTTCTCTCAAAAGCGGTACGCAAAATTATGTATATAAAGTGAAGACAAGAAAATGTCCATTTTCGTTCAGCAATTTTCTAAAATATTTTTTAAACCAGTTCACCCATTCATTAAAGCAGTTGAATTATTGTCGATTTAAGAACCTACTTCCGATCTCAAAATGATTCATTGCATCTGCTTTTTATAAGAACAATAAACTTTAACGGTAATTCACCTGCTTTAGCAACATAACAATTTTCGCAAAACTAACAAAGGGACAAATACAAAAACAAGCACTCGCACAACCAAGATCACCAACTAAAAAGGCATTGCCGCCAAAGCTTGGGAAGGCCATGCAATAGGAAACATCCAAGCCATAAGCTCGAAAAAACTTTAATATCAAACAAATGCCATTATCTCATATGATTTATTTGCCACATTTTGCTTATTCAAGCTTTGTTTGTTCTTCTCATTTCATTTGCTATAAAACAAAAACAAAAACAAAAACAATAAACCAAAAACACATGTGAAACCACAAAAATGCGCTAAATTCATCAACAATAAACACAACCACCAAAACCAAATGAAATGCAACGCATAACACGCCACCTACGACTGACAAATGCAACAAAAACAAAAAAATACTATATATTTGCACACGTCCTCAATTCGCGACAAGCAGCCTCCGCACAAGCGCCGCGACCCGATTGCCACTACAAAGGCAGCGTGTACAAATTCCGTGAGCGTCTCGAAATCGGCTGCGAACAGATCTGCCATTGCGACGAGGGTGGCGTAATGAATTGCAAATCGCGCTGTCCGGAACGCAATCACACGCGACTCGACAAGTGTGTGTACGTGAAGGATCCAAAGGACATCTGCTGTCAATTGGAGCTGTGCGATGTCACGCTGGACGATCACGAGCAGACGGCCTCACCGCCGACGGCGCAAAACTCGATTGGCGACGAGCAATATGGTTCCGAGGAGGCGCGCGACCTATCCGGCGCCGGTGGTGAAGAGGCGCCCGATTGCGAATATAAGGGGCAACACTATCACGACGGTCAGCAGTTCCATGACGGCTGCGAACAGTTGTGCATTTGTACGCAAGAAGGTGTACATTGCGCCAAGCTGCAGTGTCCATCCACTTTCGGTTTGGATCTGATGAATCCGCATTGTTTGCGTTGGGAACCGGAACCGGCGAGCTTTGAGGCGAAAGCGCCCAACTGCTGCCCGGAGAAGATGCGCTGTGTGGATAATGGCACGTGTAATTACTTGGGTCACACCTTCGACAATTGGTCGCCCATACCAACTAATCTTACTGGTGAGTAGCATAACACATATACGCACACAAAGACATGAATTAATATTAAAATTATGCCAGCAAGCAATTAACACTAACTACATTTTTTGTTTTTCTTTCATTTTACATTCATGCCACGCTCTGCTCATTGCGCCGCTTTCGTGTGACAGGCTGTGAACAGCATTGCTATTGTGAGAACAGTAAGGTGGAGTGCCGTCCGGCCTGCCCGCCAGTGCTCGCTCGGCCGCCACCCGATTTGCCTTGCCATCTGGCGCAGGCGCGCATTTTACCCATACCCGACGACGAATGCTGCAAGCATTGGGCCTGCGCGCCACTGACGCCCAAACTGAGCGGCGGTAGTGCTGGTGGCGAGGAAACGTTGTCCACAGTGGCGCCGCCCATGCATGCCTTCAATATTGAAGGAATTCACGGTAAATATGAAATATTAGTAAAAGTTTGCTTATGAAGGAGGTACCCTTAGAGCAAAGCTCATAAAAAAGTGTAATAAAAGCGATCGCTAAAAATGAATTTCGCCAAAGTATATGCATTTAAGGCGCGTTGATTGCATGAAAAGTGAGGTTGCCTAACACTTTACTAATTAAGTGGCGGGTTTTTGTTCTTAGCTGACGGTTAAGGAGTCGCAAGTGCCTTGAGAAGCTGTTGAGCGGTTATTTGAAACCCTTTTACTTAAGAATACCTACTAAATTTTAAAAAATATTATCAGGGAATTTAAGTCACTTAAAATTAAAAGCAAACGAAATGTTGTTCAGAATCCATGAAAGGACTTGGCAGCCTCAATTCTACGAACAAAAGAAACCGCGAGCGTTTTAGTTTATAAATTTATGCTTTGCATTGGTTGTTGATGTGGCCTTTACATCGTTCATTATGATTTTTTTAAATTCTAATATCTTTTATTTTTATTTTTCTTTTATTTGTAACTTCTAATGCGCTTCATAATGGCATGTGCACTTACATATCACGTATCTAAACGCAATCTCTAAATCTTAAAACCAAAAATCAATAACATCATGTGAAAATCTATTGCATAATATCAAATCGTTCTCTTGTAAATAAACAATATGCCAATGTCATCAATATCATACTCGTTTAACGTCATAAAAACCAACTGTCTATCTGTCGCATTTCATCATCCCGAACAGCAACATCCACCGCAGAGCCAGACAGCACCGGCGGCATAACGACACACGTCTCCAGCGATAAAAACGATATTTATCCAAGCAAAGCACATGAGAAGCCCTCGGGTCGACCCGGTGACGCATTCTATCCCACCATCGATGGTAAACCGCCGAAGAGCGCCTCGCCTTATGGTGACACGCGTCCCGACAAACACGATAAGCACGAGAAGTTTGTTAAGAAACCGGTTATTGTGAAACCGCAGCAGAATGAGGTTAAATACGATGTACATGAGCCACAAGATGAACACGACACCGTGCCACCCGGTTTCATACCCATACATTTGGGCCGACCTGGCGGTATTGTAAACTATAATCCGCATGCACCAACAGCCAGCCAAAATGGTCCCTATGGTTTCTACAATCCAGCACAACCACCGAAGGACCGCTTTGATCCCTATAATTCGTACGAACCGTACGATATCAGCCCCAATGGCATCGCACAGGGCAAACCACCCGCCCCAACTAGTCAATCGGATTTGTTTAATATCTTGGGTGCCGGACCACCAGCTCCACACCCATCAGGCATTGTGCCTGCTGGAGGACCGCCTGGTCCGCCGCCCGGTTTCAAAGGTGCACCAGCCAATTTATCGCCACACGTGCGCATCGAGCACATTTTGCAGCACTTGCAGCACACGCCCGTACAGGGTGCCTACATCGCGGGCTATGGGCATGGCAATGAGAGTGGCGCGAATGGTGGATTGCCACAGCAGCAACTAATACATCACCAACAGCCGGGTCCACCACCGTTGCCCCCACAATATGTGCCCATCGTGCATAGTGGCTTGCCACCGCCACCACCACCACATGGTATTGCAATTGTCGATGGCCAACCTGTAGCTTATGGCGGTTTTCCAGTGGTCCCTGGCCTGGGACAGCCACCACATAACCCCCATGCGCATCCAGCAAATGTGCCTGGCAACCGCAATACTAGTAATAATAGCAATTTGCTGCAACATCAACAGACGCAGGAACAAACAGCGAGTGGTTCCACCACTTTTGCGGCGACTACCAGCGCTGTAGGCTTAACCGCGCAGTCCACCAAACACGGCGTGCTACCGGCCATTGCAGCCACCGCAGTGCATCCCAGTCAAAAAGGTTGATTCATAGCCTAGCCTTAGCCATAGTTCACACACATACACGCACAAATCCATTAACATTAAACATGAGAATCTAGTACATTTAGAGCCATTAACTCTCCATGGTATTTGGTTTCGTTTTTCAACTGATTATCCCTTTCATCTAACCCTTCCGTATTGACCACTGCGATGTACATAACACAACATAACACGGTTCACTGAATCATTATATAAACTTTATACTTTTTTAAGTAAGGTTTTCTCTACTCTACACTTTCCTCTATCTTTTATTTTCTCAAAACTAAACTGTTTACTAAACTAACTAATAGCACCCACTAAAACTCTAAAAAGGGTCGGTGGTGACATTTTAATATAAGAAACAGAAACAATTTTGATAGGAATACAGTGTTATACACCTACGCAATACATCCGAGAATAACTCTTACCCAGTAAAACGACATATTTCTATTTATCTAAGTTTTGAGTTATGCCCTTTTAAGCATGACATGTAGCAACTACTTGCAACATTACATTCTGAATAGCTAAATTTAATTACCTTATCTCTTTTTCGCATGTTACTCCACGCTAGGCTTCAACAATCTGCAAAGCGGCATTGAAGTTCTCAATCTGGAAGCCATCGATCCACGCACCATACGCATAATCTTCACCGTACCGCCGACTTATGTTAATCTGCACGGTCGCGTCGAACTGCGTTACACAAATGGACCCGGCAACGATACCACTACTTGGGAACAACAAATCTTTGCGCCACCTGAAGATTTGATTGCCACTTCGCAGATGGAATTTGATCTTCCAGGCTTGGAACCGAATTCGTTGTACAAGATTAAGATTACACTTATTTTACGCGATCTGAACTCACAACCGACAAGTCCGATCTTGACAGTTACCACACCTGCCGATCGCACGATTACACCGCCACCACAAATCTCAGATTATCGTCCAGATTTCAAGGATGTCTTCAAGAATATCGAAGATCCAGAGTTGAATGTTAGCGAGACAAACTCCACATGGTTGCAATTAACATGGAAGAAGATCGCCGATGAGCAACTGGAATATGTTGATGGTATACAGTTGCGTTACAAAGAGCTAACCGGTCAGATTTATTCATCCACACCGCTGGTGCATCGCACACTCACCAGTTATACAATTGAGAATTTGCAGCCGGACACCGGTTACGAAATCGGTCTATTCTATATACCTTTGGCGGGGCATGGTGGTGAGCTCTTGGCTGGTCATATGATTAAAGTGCGTACCGCGCCTAAGGTTGATGTCTACAACTTTGATGTTATGGTTAATGTGACTAAGGTGAAGTCGCAGAGTGTGGAGGTCTCTTGGAACGGTGTGCCATATCCGGAAGATAAATATGTAAATATTTATCGTGCTATCTACCAGAGTGATGCTGGCAAGGAAGATTCAAGCGTTTTCAAGGTGGCGAAACGCGATAGTACCACGGGTACGCTGATTATGGACTTGAAACCTGGCACTAAATATCATCTCTGGCTAGAGATGTATCTAACGAATGGCAATATCAAAAAGAGTAATGTAGTGAACTTTATGACGAAGCCGAGTGGACCTGCGACGCCGGGAAAAACTGGTAAGTGTTGGTTTGGCTTAAAAAAGTAGAAAGAACAAAGTAATTTTTATTTTATCTTTCGTATTGTAAAGTCTTTAATGCTATCGAAAGGATGCAAGTATTCTTTGCGGATATGGGTAATTAATATTACTTTTTTTTTTTTTAATTTTTTTTGAATTTCACCAGTTTTTATTCAACGAAAGGGTGCTCGTTACATGTTCTATAAAAATAAAAAATTTAACTTTAAGTTAGCTGTCATAATGAAAGGTTTTTGTATGATAAACCGGTAATACTATTTTTTTCAATATTGACTAAGATTGCGGTGGGAACGCTCAAAGTCGAGCCGAGAGTGTTGGGTGGAAAATGCGCCCGACTCGGCTCGGGCACCCTAAGTTTAACGTACCGATGAAAAACGATTAATATGTGTTTTTGAGTTTGTAGGAATAGTAGTAGTAATATAGAAAAGTATCTTAATGTTTAATGTTAGTTTAACCCTCTGAAGGCTACTTCAAATCAAGTAATTAGTCAAGAGTGTGATCCGTGGATCGAGTTTATGAGTACGAAGTTATAATGTAATGGCTTTCTCTTGTAGAATGCATGTAATGTTTTTGTAACAATTATTATTATGGTAATGTTAACCCTGAAACTATTCTCTCGAATTAACTTAAAATTTAAATTTTTGAAACCGATTCGAAAAACGTCTATGATATATGACACGATTAATAAAATAATAATTATTTTAATTCAGGAAAACTGCTCACAGCCAGTGCCGGCGGTGACCAACCAGCCGGCGATTACTATGGACCGCTGGTAGTCGTCTCAGTTGTTGCTGCCTTAGCAATTATGTCGACAATTGTGCTGTTACTGATTTTAACCAGGAGACGAGTACATCAGACAGCGTCTATAACGCCACCACGAAAGAGTGATGCGGCCTATGATAATCCTTCGTATAAGGTGGAAATACAACAGGAGACAATGAGTGAGTATAAAATTGAACAACTTAAAATAAAGTAAAAAAAAATTATGTAAGAAAGAAATAAAATAGTTTTTTTATTTTAAACCGTCGCTGATGACGTCAAAATAATTAAATTAATAAGTCCAACGGGTTAATTTATCATTTTTGTTTTTATTTAATAATTTTTCTTAAATTTTATTTTTCTATTAAAAAAAATATGTTTTGTTTTCGGTTCAAGGCGACCCTGAGTCATTTACAACGGGTTATTTTATCATTTTTGTTTTTATTTAATAATTTTCTCTTTTCTTCTTATAGATCTGTAGCATTTCTAAGCTCCACAGCTGCGTGCGCACTTTCTGTCCAAAGGCCAGGCCGCCAAAAAGCTGCGAATCCTAGTTGTATTAGAAATTAGGAATACATTTTCACATTATTATTTGATACAGTTTCTTTTTATCATGTCCTTATTTTATTCTTTTTTATTTTTGTTTAAGTACTTGCGATACTTTTGTAAATATTTTGTATTCAATACATATTTTTGTTTTTTACGATTGCTATTATTTTTTCTTTTGTCGTCAATTAATATTTTAACTTGTATGTGAAACTTAAGTGTGCGTTCTCTTTGAACTTCGTATGAAAGCAGTGCCAACAAATAAGCATATTCACGAAAAATATAAATTAATATTTCACTTGGCATGCAGTTGTCTAATAGTTAGCATTTTATAAGAAACAAAGGTAACAATGCTTAAAAATTATAGTGTTGTGCAGTACTATAAAAAATAAAATACATATATTCGATAAAAGCCATGAAAACAAAAATAATATTTTTTCTTTTATTACTTTAGAGTAAGGCTTTATCCCTTTTCTCGTTTTTAATATTTCATAGTTCGTGTTTTTATTTTTATTTTTGTTTTTTTTTCTTTTCTTTTTTTGCTTTAAAACAGTGCTTACTTTATCTCGTAACGTATTTAAGAATATTTTTGTATGTAAATAGAAAGTAAAATAAAAGAAAACAGCTCAAACGGCAAGCAAAACGTTTCTAATGCAATATGTGGTCATTATTTCTTGTTGTAATTTTTCCAAATTTTGAGTAAAAGTAGTTTTTTTTTTTGTAAATTATAAAAGTAATAAATATCTAACTTTTATCACTCGGCAAATTTTTTTTTTTATTTAAGTACAATATTTTCCAAACAATTTTGACAAAAATTAAAATAGAATGTCTTGTTTGACTAAAAAATGTTTTTGCTAAAAAACTTAAAAAATATGTGTGATTTTTTGAAGATTAAGTATGGTAACACTGCCCAGCCCTAAATATTCACGTAGTCTTCAAATATAAAACACAGTATTTACATAAAAAACTGCAAACAAAATTTTACAAAAATTTCATTTTACATTACAAACGTTTTGCAATAATATATTAGTTTCTTGCAAAATAAAAACACATATATATTTATTAAAAATAAAATACTTTACTTTTCCCTTTATTTCTGTTTTCTCATATGAATGTTTTCAAAATGGCTTTAGCTTTACTCATGCATACCTGGTTATTATCGGGAAGTACTTAAGTATAATATTAATACGAAATTGCTTATAAAATAAAATACACATACAAACGTGCGCACATTGCTATTTTTGCCGAAAATTGTATGAGCCATCCTAATAATCCAGTTGCAATAGCCAGTGACAACACCCGAAAAACCATTCAGAAGAGCTAAGCAAATTATAAAAAAAAAAAAAAAACATTATCTGCAATAAGAGCAAATTTTGATGAGCGAAAAATAGCTGAAAGTTTCATAGATTTAAAATGTTAGCATATAAATACTCATAACTAAATAATGGCTTGTATGTACATATGTACAGATGTATGCAAAGAAATGTTAAAATATTTTGAAAACATATGATTTGTAAAGAAAACTGTTTGTCAAACACGGGAGACCGAAATTTAAAGTATAGATTTAAGTTTATATTGAAAATGTAAAGCCTGTAATAAGCGATATATACTTTATGAAATAAATAAAGTCGATAAAATATATACACATAAATAGTATATGCAATTTTTCTTCTTCTCTAATCATTTGTTAAGAAAGTTTAATAGTAATATTTCCATAACACATGGAGTTTTGTTGGTAAATTAGAAATTGAGATTGAAATTGCAGGAAATGTAAAATACTTTCTTTGCCGTAGCTTTCTGTACATCGTCATACTTACTTCCAATCCCACATCACTGATTATAAATCCCCTTTAGAGTACTTTTGAATCGCAAGAAAATATTTATTAAAATGCTTTATGGAAATGTCAATTGATTTGCAAGCATCACTTATCGGCTATTAAAAACATACATTTAATAAATATTACATTATTTTCATAACCTACACTTACACTGACTTCTTGCTTTTCACATGTGTATGTATAACAAAAAAATTAAAAGCACACATACTAGTAGTTAGTAATTAGTGGAGTTCAAAATTTTAAGTTTTTGCCACATTCACAACATCTTTGCACTGTTCGATAACACTATTCTGCTCGGTATCACTACTGGATGAGGAAGACGCCGCGGTCGATGACGAGTCTGTAGCATCTTCTCCGCTTTCTGTGCCGCTCTCTTCATTGGTGTCGTCAGCATCTTCATCGTCAATATCTTCATCTGTATCATCGTCGACTTCGTCCTCACTAGTCGAGGTGTTACCCAAATGCATATCTGTGATCAATTCCTTCAACAACTCAGTCTCGATTTCTCCCAATTCCAAACGTAAATGCTTTTTCGATACATCAAGCAGCACATTTTTCAGATTACGCGCCAAGAGCCGTAAATGCGTGGGACCACAACGATTACTATCGGCTACATAACGTATATAATCTTCAATGTAGTACTGATTAAAAATCTGTTGGTTACAATCGCTGCTGGCGAATAACGCATGCGTTTGCAACAGCTGTTTCAATACCCATGCAGGATTTTTCTTCAAACCATCAATGGCATCTTGCAGACACAAGCGCCCCAAGTCGTAGTTGCGATACAGTGGATAAATAAGTGAGCGGCGTAAAAAACTAACAACAACATCTTTAATGTTTTCGAACGGTTCAAAGTAACTAAGTGTGGCGGAGAGAATGCTGCGCGTCCAGGCGCTTTCGCAAGTGGGCTCATTCGATGTGGTGCTGAAAAGTAATTGTATCGTTAATGTGCGTTGAGAAACTGAAAAGTATTCAGTGTTACCGTATATCATAGCAAATTGCCAACAGTATGCAAATCAGGCCGCAATCCACATCCGACTGTTCGTAGTCGGCAAACAGCGCTGATTCTTGCGACTTGCGTGTCAAATTGTGTAGTAGGCATTCTTCATCGTGTGTTAGCTTAGCATCTGGAAAATAGTTGCATATCTTAAAGTAATATATACTAAACAAACAAAATTTACAAACTACACAATATACTCCCAGCGAATTTTGTTTAACTACATTGAATTATCAACCAAATTGATATGGTTAATAATTTCACCATAAGCAATACATATACACACCTTCATAATTATTGTTGTATTTCATAGGATTTTCATGACCTTCGGGCACTTGCAGCTCAACGAAATTCAATTTATACTGATCACGTGAAAAGTTTTTAAGCTCGTCTATTTCACGGTCAATACTACGTTGTAGCGGACTAACTGTACGTGGTTCCGGCATTTGCGCAATAGCAGATCTATCGTCCTGCTGTGTACAAAGAGAGTTCAGTCATAAACATATACATTGTCATTCCTCCAATGAACTTACAAATCCGGTAAGATCCCCCTTAAACCTCCCCGCAAAACCATAACCAAAATCTGCTACGAATTTCAACAGTTCACCACTTTTATCCACGCGCAGGAAGCAATTGTCGGTAATGCGTTTCAGTTTCCACAATTCAATATTTGGTGGCGTTGCGCCATCCGCACACGTTTTCTCCGCATCACTTTTTTCTGGTGGCGTTTTTTGATCCTCAGTCGTACGGGGCAAGCAGGGTAAATCTACTTCGTAATTATTAGTTTGGGTATTAAAATTGATAACAAAATTTTTCATGTCTTTGGTGTCGAACTGGCGCTCCGGCAAATGGAATCTACAAAAAGGTGTAACTAAGTAGATGCTCTTTAATATTAATGAAAAGTGTGTACCGGTAGAGTCGTGTATCTGCGAATATGAAGAAATTGTGATCCTCCACAAATATATCACAATTGCGTCGATTTGGCGTGCTGGTTTGTTTGCCGTCACCATCACCGGCTTTGGTGCGTCTATTCTCCACTGGCGCAATCTGTAGTCGGCAGACATTTCCGTCGATTGTGTGTTGTATTGTCTGCTCAAAAGTCATTGTTATTCGCTAAAGAAAATACTAAAATTTTAACAATTTTGAAAACTTTTTCCGGAAAAAACGAAAAAATGCGTCCAAAGTCTTAAGCACATTTACTTATTTATTGACAGCGGATAAATATTTACGAATGTCAGTGTGAATAGCAACAATGGCGAAGTAAATGAAATGCCGTGTTGCCAGACTCAATTTATTTGAAGGTATCGAGTTTTTAACAAAAGTTTCAACTTTTCTGGCTAAAAAAAACGCATTTACTATAATTGATTAATTTAATAGCCGTGAACATTTTTAAAATCGGCTTTTGAACTTGTTATGGCATATTAATTTCATAAAATGTGAGTGTTTCGTAAAGTGTAAAATTCGCTCTATTACATTCTGCAGCAAATGTCAAACGATTTACATGACAGCTGGCCGTGGTTTCAAATAACCGTAGGGTTGCCATTCATGTAACAAATCAATACCTGTATACGGATTAATAGGATGGATGAATTTGAGTGTTTTATGATGTGAAGCAGCCTTCTGCTTGTATGGCAGCTATGTATATGATATAGATATCCGATCATAAATATTTCTTCGGAAATTGTACCATTGCCTTAAGCAATAATCTATGCAAATGAAAAAAAAGGTCTGCGAAATTCCAGAGCGATAACTCAAAAACGAATGGGCTAGTTCCTTATATGGTATGTATATATGCATTTCCATATAAACGTCGTTACATACTGAATATGCGCTGCAGAGGTTATAAAGGGCGTCCTCAGCTAGCAGCAGCCTAATAACCTCCTACAAGGTATTTCTCCCCTACCAACGAATAATTAAACCATGTCAACCGCATTTGACGCACCTTTTCCCTAAATCAGCGATGGCAAAGGTCTAATCAAATCAATTTATTTGTTTACAAATTATTAACGTGGCAAAATGCTAGCGCTTCTTTGATTGCTGTTAACACCCATAACGGTACAATGACGCGTCACAATTGACAAATTGTCTAACACTCTCTTACAAAAACACATACATATGTATGTATGTATCTAGTCGCTTATGTACATGTGTTTGTTTGCAGTAAAGCCAAATAATCAAAGTACAAAACGTAAAGGAAATACGTTGTTGTTGTTATTGCTTGAAGGCGAGTTTTAAGTGGTCTTCTCGGTAGTTGCTGGTTAGGAATCATTGTGTAAATAAACATTGTCAGTCATGCTAAAAGACATGTGTAATTATGTAACTGGCTGTTTGTATATGTAAGCGAGTATGTATGATGTTAAATGTTAGAAACTTGCTTGAAAAATAGTTCATAATACAGTGAGCACTTGACTGATGATACTTAACGGTATCGATAATGCAAGATCATTTAAAATAAGAGAACTGGAATCTTTTTAGCTCAACATACCCCGCTCTATAACTAATTCAATGTGATGATGAGAACATCGTTGCCACGAAGTATGAAGAGTCCTCAAACCGTTGGCAGGAAATCTTTGTTGATACACAATCAACATCCAATCCTTTGAAGCATATCTGAACACACACTAAGCCAAGGGTCGATCGCTGGAGCCGTACAAGATAGACATTAGACCAAAAGATTTGTGAATCCTTTTTTTTTTTTGATTTTGACTTTGTTGTCCCGGCCGACGGGACCACTCCACATTTTTTCATACCAATATGCCTACCATAACTATTTCATAAGCAGCCTATCTGACCCAAGAGCTCTATGGATCCTCTGTGGATCCTTAGGCTGGGGCCTGTTCTATGTAGTGATGCGACAGTCATAAACTTCAGAAAGTTAAAATACGAATATGATTTATAGGAAACAGTTAAGATTTGTCTTTCTCGCTTGCATCAGCTTTTCTATTCCGCTCGGATTCAGATAGAATCCTCAGATAGAATTCTCCCACTAACACGCCTGTCAGCGATTACTTGGCATACTATTTCAGGATTTGAATGTACCGTTTATGACATTATTATCATAATATTTGCCCTTTCAGCAGGAGATATAAATCTTATATTTCTATGCTTTAAATAAACTAACTATTCGTTTAATTTTCTCCAAAACCTGGGTTCAAAAACGCTGTCAGCTACTAGAACTCCATTGTTCACACTAATCGCATTCCACTGTAATCTCCACCAAACAGTCGGTACACTTAAGTCCCGATGACGATTTTTCGTGGACTTATTAATGAAAAGTTGCGAACCTTTGCTTTGCCATTGAAGTGCAATGTTCATCGACAGGATAACCGCTTATTGACCATTCAACCAAACATATGAACGTATGCAAATATGCCTTATAAGAGGGGACACGCGGCAATGATTGACAAGACTAAAATAGTAATAAGTATACATATGTCTCTTGACAATAACCAGTAACAAAGGCTATATAATTGGAAAGGACGACTAGCTCGCGAAGAACGCATTCAACATGTGTGTACAAATGCGAGTGTTGACGAGCTCAACAGAAACTCGAGTAAGAACCTAAAGCGAGCGCGGCTATAAAAAGTGATTGCAACTCAGCGCAGGATTTCAGTTGAGTTTTAGCGCGCAGCTTTTAAGGATGACGGATCTACGTAGCGTTGACGACACGCTAGAGTCCCCGAGATCAAGAATCTGCCATTTGTACAATGGCATCGACTCAACTCTAGCCCCAGCTAATACATCACACACTGTTTGCCAAGTATGTGGCGATCAGAGCTCGGGTAAGCATTACGGAATACTTTGCTGTGATGGCTGCTCGTGTTTCTTCAAGCGTAGTGTGCGCAAAGGTACCCTGTATACGTGCATCGCCGCAAAAGGCAATTGTATTGTGGATAAGGCACGCCGCAATTGGTGTCCATATTGTCGTTTGCAACGCTGCCTGGCCGTGGGCATGAATGTGGCCGCCGTGCAAGAGGAGCGCGGACCGCGCACCCAAGCAGCTGCGGCCAAACATGGCGCACCAAATTCGAAAAGTTTAACACTGACACGCTGTGCTTATATGCACCATACGTATCGTCCACATTATGCAACGCTGCAGCAGAAGCCACACGCTGCGGCGCTCACCGCCGGCAATGCGGTGAATTTCCAAATACTTGCACAAATCCTAGTCACTTGTCTGCGTCAGGCTAAATGCAATGAACAATTTCGTACACTAACCCCCACGCAGCAGGAGGCTATTTTGAATGTCGTGTGGAATGAGTGCTTTGTGTTGCGTGCCTCCCATTGGTCGCTCGACATAACGTCTATGATTGATGCCTGCGGTGATCCGCAATTGCGGCGTGTTATCGCTGAAGCGAAGCAGCTGCGCGCCGATGTGATGGAATTGAATTTCCTTGAAACCTTAATACTTTGCCGGAAAGGTAAGGGGTGGTGATGATGGCAGTGATGCCGATATTATTGAGTAGGAGTTTATCTTTGGCAGAGATTGCCTACATACTTATTTGTTAAATTGCAGAATTGGCCCTGAGCGCGGAGAATGCAACGCTGCTGGAGAGTCATGCAAATGGCGCTTTGGTTTCGCTTGCCCGATATACTATGCAACAAACAAACTGGCTGCGTTTCGGCACGCTGCTGCTGGGTTTAAGGCAATTGACCCAACGCTGCTACGACAGTCTGCTCTCATCGCTTTTTCGCACAGTTGTCAGAGACATTGTCAAGAACTTGTGAGTTTAAAGATAGTGTGATTTTCATCTTGTTTAGAGAGTTCGGATTTAGTAAACAGAAAGTTCCTCACTTCGTCATATCAACTTTATTTAAAACACTTATGAAGTAATATAATAAAGAATATGCAATAAACCATGTACTCCTACCAGATCTTTTATATTGGTACTATAAGCCGCTTCTTACCACTGGGGTGATCTGTTCCGTGTACTTACTCCAAGATTTCTTTTGGTTCATTGAATGTCCCGTTGTGAGCTAGTTACGTTCCATAAATCTGAGCGTCCTCTTTTGATGATGCGTTATCCATCTAATATGGGAGTTAGGGTTACGCCTAAGTGCAGATGAGGACTATATGCGAGGAAATATGGCTGAATTGGCTCGATGTGAGCAAGTGAAGACCGAACTTACGCAAGTTTTAAGTAACAACTTGTGCGCTGTGAATGCGGTCTTTAAGGTGATATTTACTGCGTTTCCCTCTGCTGTGCCTGTGGTTGTGCGAACTTTAAAGCGACTTTTGAAAAGAAGTTGTCTTCTTGACAAGATTTGAGATCATTTTCGCAAAACTTACACAACTGTATTATTAAAATAGCACTTATTAACACCAGCAGTTCATGCGGAATTGCGGAGAACCTCTGCGAAGGGTTTTGTTTTAAATGAGGTTTCCGAGAAGACGAGTTTACTGTGATTTTACCCAGCTGACATTGATATTATTGACCATAACAACTACATTGTTAGTTCTGCTTTCTTCAATTTGGATAAAAAGCCGAAGCAAATGGTTGTGGTAATGAACGAGGGCAAGACGAAATATAATATGTCATCAAATTAACAGGCTAGGCTCCCACATCACTGTTGGCATTCACAACTTCGAAGTCGTAGATAATTTCGTCTATCTTGGAACCAGCTTTAACACCAACAATCAACTTCAGCCTCGAAATCCAACGCATAATAATTCTTATCAACAGGTGCTACTTCGAATTGAGTAGGTAATTGAGAAGTAAAGTCCTCGCTCTGCGAAAAAAACCAAACTCTACAAGTCACTCATTATTCCCGTTCTGCTATATGGTGTAGAGGCTTGGACGATGACAACAACTGATGAGTCGACGTAACGAATTTTCGAGAGAAAGGTTCTGCGGAAGTTTTTTGATCCTTTGCGTATTGGCTACGGCGAATGCCGCAGTCAATGGAACGACGACATTGACATAGTTCAGCAAATTAAAATATAGCGGCTGCGCTAGCTAGGTCATGTCGTCCGAATGGGTGAAAACCCTTCAGTTCTGAGAATATTCAAAGCTGTGCCCGCCGGGGGAAGCAGAAAAAGAGGAAGATTTCCATTTCGTTGGAAATACCATGAGGAGAAGGACCTGGCTACACGTGAGTTATCCAATTGGCGTCAAACAGCGAAAAGGAAAAACGACTGGCGCGCGTTTGTAAACTCGGCTATAACCTCTGCCTGGTATCTATACTAATAAAAAAGAAGAATAAGAATTTTGAGGTACCATCTTCATAAAGGTTCTCTTACGACCAGGTTCCTTATTCGTATTCGCCCAAATCAATGATTTAATTTCAGAAAGATGACAATACCCGACCATGTTATCGCATTTATAATGATTCTGCTTGAGGCTAACGGACCTTTCCGTATTGCCAACAGAACCTAGTTGTATAAACTACAAGTATATAACGAAGGCGGAAATTCGTTGCTTAATCCTTTTGGGTGTTTCGCACAAGGGTGACAATAAAGAAAGCTTTACCATTTCGTTTTCAGGATGTGTACAAAAATATCCAAATAATTCAAAGATTTCTATAAATTCCTTTGTTTTTTTATTATAATTTTATTTCGGATTTATTTATTAATCCAATTGTATTCAGTTTTAGTTCGGAAGTATTTGAGAAGTTTCATTAAATTTTTGTTACACATACATACATATAAATTCATACTAAACATGTTTGTTGTGGGTTAATTCAGGGCAATGGGTATTGATCTCTTTTGTATTTTTAGTGTTTCAAATTACTTACAACTATTTAATAACGGTTTTGGGTTTCTTTTACTCTCTTGTTATTGTAAAAACTCAGTGGTATTAGTTTATGTCAATTAATTTTCTCTTTATAAACCTCAATACTCATTAATTGAAACTACTTTCTTTTTCATGTTTGATATTGTTTGTATGTAAATAAGTTTCTGTTTTCATTATCTAGTAAGTTTGTACCGTCTTAGGTATTTCCAGTTACATCTTTGGCATTACATTCTCAAAAGCTATATAACACGCCCCAAACGCTGCGAAATTAAGAATTGTTGTACTTCAATACGAGTTTTCACCTTAGTGCAACAATTACAAAGCTTCGTCGAATATATATTTTGGTATATATATATTGTTTGCTTATATGTATCTATGTACTGTTCACATTTTTCTTATATATTCATATAAAGGAATGTACTTGTATATGTCTACTTGCATCGTATAGTATATACTTAATATGTTATATAATTGCTGGTTTTCTAAGTATTCAGACTACACTTTATATTTATATAACTACAAATTACATTACAATTACTAGGTTTATGTAGTAACAACGATTGTCTCTTAAAAAATAAACGTTCAAGTCGAAATGTTCACAAAATTTATTCTATTTCCTTAAAAACATTCCAAAACAACTACAAATCTTTAAACTCTTTGCAAGAATGCTTTTCAAGCACTGAATATAGTACAACTTATACAAATTTTGATTTCTTTTTACTAATACAAGCTATTAAGCACACTAAAGATCTTTATATAAAAATAGAAAATACAGCAATAAGCTCAGGAGAATCAGTTGCTTCTATATTACGGAAGAGTGAGAAACAAAGACCACTGATTACAGAACTAACGAGCCCATGCTTCACCGAAGTGATACTCCAGAAACTCTAGACTCATGCTAGCTTTGAAAGACTAGATTTCAAAATCCTTAAAGATAGCAGATAGTTTCAGAATGCCTACCAAACCAACATAATAAAAAAGCTAATTTTTGCGAATATTACAAAAAATATATTAGTTTTTTTCTTAAAAAGTTAACCAAAACATAATAATATATAGGTTAGATTATTCACTGTCTAAGACACATAATTCTTCTACTTCTCCCATTAGCAACACAAAGCAGATGTTAATGGTAAGACGAGCATCGTGTGATCGTTAAGGACGACCGAAATAATCACGTTGAACTGAATAAAAGTTATTTTTTGAGCTCTGCTTATTCAGAGCTTAGCCGATGACATACTTGTTTTCTAACCAAAGTTTTCTGTTGCCTGCTTTTCAAAATCTTTCTAAAAACTTGGTATTCGATGAATATAGTTGAAATAGTTTACCTCCTTATTCAAAAGTCAATGACATGATATCTTCCGCTTATTGGAAAATTCCCTCCGGAAGGACCTGCCTTATTAAATAAGTTTCTACAACACATTACTAAAGCCAGATTTGACATCGATCCCCTCACATACACTTACCTACATGAACAAAACTCCTATAAAAAACACTACAATTGCCTACATTTTTACTAACAATCTTCCATCCAAAATATCATACTTAATAAAGATCACATTCCTTATGGACTCTAACAGATTTGTACTGCATGGAACTTAAGTTTTCATCTACAACAACATACCTAAACCGTCAGTAAAAAGACTGCGAGTACATTTTAGGCAATTAAGAGTTTGTGCATTCGGAGCTGAGGGATCTTACAAGATAACAAAAAATATAATTTAGACGGTAGAAAACAATGAATATTGAAATAAAAAAGTGCTCAAAGCGCTTTCCAACGCATAAGTGCTTTAACTGCTTAACACTATCTGCTTATGGTCCGACTCGTATTCCATACGAGCCACACAACCAGTCTTACACAGACGTTCAATTGAGAACGCCTTAAACTGTGTCCTACCTGCTAAGTAAAGTCTCTACATTCAATGTCAGTTCATTGCGTCGAATTCCACTCTCCTCACCAGGAGTCGTATTGTTTGAGTTAACTGAAGCCGTGGTGGTTGCCGTCGAGGCATCGGTGGTGGGACTCTCTGTTACAGCGCCGACGCCGCCGCTCATATTATAACCGACGCCGTTTAAGGTGCGCGATGGCGCTGGCGAGGTAGGCGCCGACAGCAATGCAGCCGCTAATGTCGCATTTGTCGGCGGTGTTTGCGCCTCTACCGTGGAGGGTGGACTGCGATTCAGATTACTGTCCAAACTGCTGTGATGTTGTGAGGATGCAGGCGAAAGCGGTATTTCCTCGATTTTCTCTAGATCTTGTGTGATCGAAGTGGAGTTCTGTTTGTGTGCACGTGTCAATGTGCCTTTCGGACTACGCGAGGTTTCATGTAATATTGGTATTTCCAACATTGAGGACTTATTCATCAGCGTCATAGCAAATGAACCCTGCAAAGAGCTTTGGTGATGCTGATGGTGATGATGATGTTCCGACTTGGATTGTGTATCATCGCGATCGAGACTGAATTGCCGGCGCAATAGACGACTTGAGCCAGGTTTCGAGTCGAATTTAACGCTACTGCTGTGTACGCTACCGCCGCCAGAGCCAGTACCGCCGCCGACGGCGCTACAAATACCACCACCGCTATACAAGTATTTACCATCGTAGAATTGTGTGAGATTACTCTCGCTAGGACTGAGACATTTGTAATGATTGTACGGTGAACTAAGATCCATCATCTCTTCGATTTTTTTATAGAGGCGGGATGAAGAACCACCTGCCGAGCTCGGCAGGCGATTGAAAGTGCCTGGCGTGAGTAAGTTGTCGGGTGAGAGTTCAGACATTTTGCGCGATTGTGGGCTGGCGTTAGGTGTCTTCGCAGGGAAATCCGGACATAATGTGACATTCGGACTGATTGTGTTCGTAGAGGTGGAGTCCAACGAGTATGAGTTCGGCAAGTTCGACGAGCAAACGTCCGCATTGGTGGGTGGCGTAATCTCTACTTTGACTTCGACAGATTCGCCAGCCAGCGAAGAGGATTGACTTGAGGATGGATTGGTGCTGTTGCGTGATTTGTTCGCTTGTGCTTTGAGTGTGATCGAGTTGCGGATGAGCGACTCATCGAGACTGAAAACAATACAGAAGGTGTCAAAAAGCAGAATTAGTAAGGGTGCTATATAAAAAAGGGTTAATAATACATTTGTATTAGGCTCACAACACTCACCCGTGGGATTCACTGAGTAAGCATTTTCAAGTTTATAGAAGATATTTTAAATAAATGGTATTCTTCATAAGATATAAGAAGGATAGCCTTACCCGATCGGCGGTGGTGCAGGTAACGGTTTATCAAAACCTTTCTTTCCCAACAGCCAAAAAGTGTTCATCATCCCCTTTCCCTTTATCTCAATTAATCCGCGCTGTTCTATCGTATAGCCGCCACGTGCTTCTAAGCGATCACGTGTCTCCTGCGACATGTGTATGCGCCAAGAGGAACCTTCAGCGCAAAAACAAAATAAAAACCATAAGCGTTATTACAAATATCACGTTTTAATTTAAAAGCCAAGCCTTTACCAGTGGACTCCATACGAGACGCTGTATTCACCGTATCACCGAAGAGACAGTAACGTGGCATTGTTAACCCTACGACGCCTGCACAGCAGGGACCCGTATGCAAACCTATGCGTAATTGCAACGGTACACCGGGTAAATGTTTCACATTGAAACGACCACTTTGATGTAGCAGATCCAACGCCATTGTGGCTATTTGTTCCGCATGATCGGGTATTTTCACCGGCAAGCCACTAACAACCATGTAAGCATCACCAATGGTTTCCACCTACCGAAAGTGAAAGTCACAAAATAGATCTCTACATGTTTTTGCGAATATAAGTATTTTCATGTCCACCTACCTTGTAGACATTGTAGGCGTTGATCGTGGCATCGAAAATGGTGTAGAGATCATTTAGCAAGTCCACAACCTGTACGGGACTACAGTGGGCCGCAATCGTTGTAAAACCAACGATGTCGCTAAAATAAATTGTAACATCGGAGAATTCTTCTGGTTCAACGGCCAAACCCATTTTCAATTTTTCTGCCACCGAACTGCAGGTGAAAAGAGAAAAAATTATTTTATTGAATAACCAAGTCAAGCTAGTAAAAAGAGTATTAAATATAGTTATCGCTAGTTTACTGTTTTCGGCGCCGTTCGCAGCAACTCAGACTAAAGTGAAAGCGTACAAAGTAGAGCTTGTGCAAGAACTGAGTTCGCTCGACTTTCCCAAGCATCATAGCTTAGCTCTATGGGTTCTTGAAAATTTCCAAGAAGATCCGACGTTTTCGAGCCAAATTTTGTTTAGGCATGGGGCCCTTTTTTGGCTCAATGGGTAAGTAAATTGCCGCATTTGGGACGAAAACCAACCTAAAGAGATTCAAGAGCTGCCATTTCATACAGAAAAAACAACAGTTTGGTAAGGTTTTTGGATCGGTGGTATAACTACTTGATGCCTGAAATGGAAACTCGTGATCCAGGCGACATTTAGTTTTGACAAGACGATGCCACTTCCCCACATCGTATCAATCAATAGATTTATTGGGAGAACGCTTCGGTGAGTAGATAACTCAACATTTTGGGCCGGTCGATTGGCCACCAAGATCGTGTGATATCACACCGTTAAACCTCTTTCTGTGGAGATATGTAAAGTCTAAAGTCTATGCGGACAATCCCGCTTTGATTCAAGTCTTGAAGAAAATCATCACGCGTGTCATTCACCAAATTCAATTTGAACTGCTCGAACGAGGCAGCGATGGACCATCTGAGACGTAGCCGCGGCCAACATTTGAAGAATATAATCTTCAAAACATAAATATCAAAGATTATTATTTCGAATGATAATAAAAATTCCCTATAAAATTTGAAATTTCTGTGTTTTTTTAAGTAGGGAACTTCGAAATGAATCACCCTTTATAAATATACGTCATTGACTTTGGTATCCTTTAAAAGGTAGCATACGGGGATACATAATTAGTTTATGAACTTTCAATGTATTAAGTCCCTGCATTTTTATTCTTACTTCAGGCAGTTTTGCTCCTTTTGAATTTTCTTACCTTGGCAACATGCGATTTAATAACTGTTCAGTTTTTTTCCTCTCAATGTCCAGCTGATCTGTGCGCTCTCGTATCAGCTCCTCCAAATTGTTCGAATACTTTTCGAGCATTTGAAACATTGTGTCGACGAAGTTCACTTTACGTCCGTGATTGAGCATTTTAAAGCGTTCGTAAACGCTGATAAATTATTACAGCAAATGGCGCGTATTATGCATGGCACATCGTTAAGGGTGTCATCAACAGCCGGCAGGTAAAATAATGCGTCAGCGCGGCAATAAGGTGAAGACGAAGCGCCAAGTAAATAAATAGAAGAGCGAAAGGAAACATAAAATCAATATATGCAGAATGTCCACAAAGTGTATTTATAGGCCTCCCTGACTGCTCATTACCAGCAAGTTATGTAAGCAGTAGATAAATAAAGTGTTTGCGCTGTACTTACGAATTAAAGTCGGGCCGCATTTCCGGCTGTTCAGCCCAGCACTGACGCATAATGTTGATGGCCTCTGGCGGTGCCGCTCCCTTCGATACAGATGGCCGTATCAGTGGCGGTGGCTTTTTAATCTTCGCTATTATTTCGTCTGGCGATAGCGACAACATACAGTAGGGCTCCCCGCGTACCACCACCTCCTGCATGATGATGCCGAAGGAATAGACGTCACCCATTTGTGTGCCCAGCACGCGGCCATGGTGATGATGATGAGTTTTCATTGAACGCAGCAATTCCGGTGCTGTCCACAATAGTTCTTTGGCGGTGCGGGTGGGTGGCAGCAGATTCTGCGCCTCATAGAACGATGGCAGACCATAATCGGTTATTTTCAGCACCCAACGCGCGTCCACAACACAATTGCGCGACGTTAATGTGCCATGCACGCGCAGCGGAGAGGCGTGGAAGTAGCGCATGCCGCGCACCAAATCCGTCAACAAACTGAGACGAAAACTCCAGTCCAATTTGATTTCGTCCATGATGAGCACATCCTGCAGCGAACCGCGCGAACAGTAATCGAACACCATGGCTGTGCGATTCGGATCGGATAGCCAACCTAGTGGTAGGCGGATGGCAGCAGAAAAGATTACGGTACAAAAAAAACAACAGTTCTCAAACAAAGTTTTAATTAAACATGAGACAACAAAAAGTATTTATTACTCACCAATTAAGGGGTTAATGTTCTCGTGTCGCATGCCGTGCGCTATCACCAACAGGTCCATTGCTTTGGCCTTCAATTCAGTCGAGCCGTTCAAGGGTATCTCTTTCAGTTGCACCAAATCGCCATTATAGCGTGCACGCATGTCTAGCAGCGCGGGATTATGTCGCGCTAAGCTATTTGTGCCGGATGTACCTTTACCGCCATTCGCTGTGGCTGCGCCTCCAGCAGCGGTGGCTGTGCCGGCGCCCGGTATGATTAGGCCAAGATTTTTTAGCGAACCAATTGAGCCTTTGAGCAAATCAGGCTTGTCGACTTCGGGGCCACCGAACTCTTGTAGTTGTTGCAGCCAGCAGCAAAGCATGGCTTCGATGCCCTCATCGACCTGTGGGAAAGAGAGAGAGCATATAAATTCACTAACATTAAAGGAAGTAGTTTGAAAACAGGATGAGTTTGAAAGGTAACTTAAATGGAACAAATGGTGTTTTTGAATAAATAGATTTGTGCAAGTACTTAACAAAGATCGATTTGGCAAGTAAGCCAAATTTAAGTTAAGTTAATCAGAAACAACTGTTCTCAACACATAATGCAGGCAAATCTTTTAACAATTTATTGGATTTTCTTCTAAGAAAAAATCTGGCGAAAAAGCGGTACACTTTAGGAAATAAAAATATAAACTGCGACCAAGTAGCTTTCGGCTTCTAAGTTCGTTTTCAATATTAGTGAGACAAGTTTGTTAAACGAAAATTAAGCCATTCTCAAAGCTTATCTGGACCAGGGAAAAACGAGCGACTAAAAAAAAACTCACGACAGGTTGAATATGAAATCGTTTAAGGGATC
The DNA here is from genome assembly GCA_037783105.1 of Bactrocera zonata. Classification (NCBI taxonomy): domain Eukaryota; kingdom Metazoa; phylum Arthropoda; class Insecta; order Diptera; family Tephritidae; genus Bactrocera; species Bactrocera zonata. The sequence goes on along the minus strand of JBAWJQ010004226.1, from coordinate 1,694,833 downwards.
GTCTCTGAGTGAAATTTTCGAAAAATCTTGTAGAAAGCCGACAGAGTGGAGAACGGAGCGACTCCAATCTTTAAGCACGTTTTTCTCAAAATATTGTTTTTCAAAACGGTTTCCACTCTCAAAGGAAGAGTGTTAATTAGTGCAAAAGATATTTTATTAAATATTTTAAGTCACCATAAATAAAGTGAATAAAAGTTTTACTCACCCTGCGTGAGTCGACTGGAAAGACAAAGTCGTCAGCGGAGAGTACAATTTTGTTGGGTCCTTTCGAGAGGCGCTTACGCAGAAAGTAATTCCTGGAAGTATAAAAATAATTGGATAATTATAACTTAATAATTTTTACTCTCTCTTCTTTAGTAATTACAACCGAAAATATTATGCTAAGGTGCTAGTAAACAAAATCTCCACTTTGAGTTTGAACTAAAATGTCTTAAAAATAACTGCCATCAACTTGAGGGTATGGCGCGAATGCGAGCGCTGCGCTGCTGAATGTTGCACTCGAGAGTTTGCGCTTATGTATTAACCTGCCATTTGCAATGATGCTGATGCTCGCGTGTTTCTGTGCTGTGTAACATTAACTTTCATGCTATAAAATGCAACAAGAAAAATAAAAAGTGGCAAACAGCGGGCTGTAGTTAAAGCTGCGGAATTATATTAATGAACTGTGCTAAAGTTTCACGCGCAGCCATAATATTTCAGCGTGGTAGACCCTCTTCAGTGAAGCAAAGTAGCAGATTAGTCATTAACTCGGCTTGGCCTGCTTGCTCTCGCTGTGTACGTTGCCACAACGCCACCGCACCACTAACACGCATACGCGTAAATGTGTGTGTAATTTGGCGCTAAACTTTGCTTGTTTGCGAGCTACTTTTTTGATTTGCTTTGTGTTTTTTTTTATACCTTATTAGGATACGTGCCACTTGACTCCGTGCCACTGGCTCGCCTCTCATTATGTACATGTTTGTTATCGCTTAGTGGTCCTTTTATGGCTTTGTGTATCATTTAACGGTGTCTGCCGCATATTTATGATAGTGTCTGTAGCTGATCAAAATGTAAGTGAAGTTGTTTCATTGCCTTTTACACAATTAAATAGTAGCTGAATCGCGCTGAATAGCTAAATAGCTGGTATGCATGTCACTAGCGTTTGCTGCTTGATTTCTTAGTTGCGTTTAGTTCGGTGGATGGCGGTAGTAATTGGCCCAAATAAATTGTTATTAGGGGGTTTAAAGAGCGTCGGCTAAACAATAAAATTAAGACGCTGGCAAATGAGCAGTGACCACTTAATAGCAACGTTTTATTGTTCGTTGTGGTTGGGTGTGTTGCTTAGAGTCCGTATATAAATATATATACATATGAATATATATACTATATATATATAAATATGAGTACTCATAGAGATACTGCTTGTTCTACTGGTTGAATTCTGCTACATTTTCAATTTGGAATGAGCACACTGAAGTTAATTGGCATAGACATAAGATAACAGATTGATGATAACGAATTAATTTCGAGATATTTCTATGTCTGTGCGTTAGGTTAGGTTAATTTATAAGACCGATTCTTCAGCAAGGCGAGGGATCGCACGTAGACTGTTATGTATGGTCTGTTGTGAAGTCATACGACAAACTTCTGTGGTTGACTATCAGCTATCTATCGTCGAAGCCGCCCTGGACATCACAAATCTGCTTAGGTATTTTATTTTTTTCGTTACTTCAACCGGGTGTGTAAAAGTGTGAGATCCAATCCAATATTATAAGAGGAAGAAGTTTAGTCGCTTCTATCTCATTTTCTTTCAAACAGCTAATGCAGCTGGCATTCGGTAAGATGTTCAGTCTTATTGTATAAATCCTGATCACACAGTGTTCAGTTATAACTCCTACAACCACTGAAAAACCTCTTACAATTTACCATGCACCAGAAGGATCTTGCGATTGCCCAGCTGCTGATAGGTACCCTACGTTTGCTGAGCTGGTCTAAGAAATCCCGTAGTGTACTAAAAGAAGCCAGCAGAGTTTCTACCCGTTCCCATTCTGCAGACAGCCTTACATCCTTTCGCTGATCTTGAGCGCACAATCTCGAATTCCAAAAAATCGCTGCCCTATTTTTGGAGGTGATATTTATATAATGAAGGAGGCTGCACTCTGCAGAAGTATATTTACTGCTATCTATATAGCAACTACTTTCGCTTGGAAGATCCTACTGTAGTCAGAAAGCTTAGAGTGGAGCTAATGGAAACTTCCTGTCACCAAACCTTCCCGTAAGCTTTAAGCCATCTGAAAAAAATGCTTACCACAATTCTGTTTCAGCGAATCTTTCTCTCTTATGCATCTTTTGAATGTATCTGAGCGGAGAAGCGTCAGGCTAGGCTTCACGACATGGTAATCCAAGTAATTTGGAATGAAATCAAAGTTTGCGAGAATTTCAGAGTACCCAGGTTTGCGGTCATCTAAGTACTTAGATACTCAGAGTTTGAGCGCAGGATTTTCGGACATACACCTTGCGACTCTATCCACTGAAGTACCTTGTATTGTATCACAAAAACTGATGACAGCAGCTTGTTAAACACTTTCCAATTTTTTCGCGAGTGTAGTCTTTTCCATCGGCTTCCACCAAACAAAAATTCCGTAGAATCGAAGAATTGCCAAGTCAAACAATCAGACAGGGTTTGTCCGGAAAATAAAGGGACTATGGGGCGTTGTCGTGGTGCAACTTCCAATCGGCTGCGATGTTTTGTCGGACCCGATTGACCCTTGGTTTGAGTCTCTTGAGAACTTCTACGTAAAACTTGGCGTTGACGGTTTGTTCAGGAGGAAGAAGTTCATCGTGGACAAGGCCTTTGATGTCAAAAAAGACAATGAGCATCGTTTTCACGTTGGATTTGCTCATTCATCAGATATCTCTTCCCAAAAATGTCTGCTGCCACCAAAACACATCACTTCCTGCTAAAGCAACATCCAGGTAAGCCTGCTTGATCACACCAAACGTCTCTGTCGCAGATTTTCCTAGTTTCACTCAGAATTTAATCGCGTACCTCTACTCACACTCACAGAAACACGTCGCGCGAAAATGTTTGTCTTGACTCTCCAGGTGCTCGGAAACAACTGACCCACCGCTCGTTCGTTAGCTACGAACGCCCTCTACCGAATCCAGTCGGTGCGCGCACGGTCCGAAGTACAGTCGCGGCGGAAGAAAATGAGTCCTATTACTTTCCGGACAAACCCTGTATAAGCGACAAGGAAAATTTAAAATTTTTAATATAAATTGGAGCTATGGAGAAACTTTTGATGAATTTGATATTTTAGCCAAGCTATCCAGTATTTCAACGCGATATATGTATGGTTACAGAAGATGTTTATATTTTAGAGAAGTTAGAAAAAGATCATGTTAGATTTTAATCTTTTAGAAACTTTACGCTACTAAAGCGGTTCAATGCAGTTCAGATGCATTCTCATACATTTTGCGCAATTATATACCGTTAAACCATTAGGTGTAACATAAAAAACCCAAAAATTGTTTCATGTAATTTTTATTCTGCGTAATATTTGGGGAATTGCATTGAATTGCGCTGGAAAGCCGCAAACTTGAAACTCTCCCCACTGAAATCGCACTAAATATTCATTTTTGTGGCGATTAAACAAAGTTTTACTGCCAATTTCAGTGCAGTGCGTATACTCGTGGCATTTTTACGCTAATAAAATCCGAAAGTTTGCACATTTCAGTATACTCATGTGGGCGCAAGTGCGCGCGTGTGTCGCGTATTTACAAATACTTACTGCAGATGTGCACATGTGTCAACACAGATGCGTGTGCTTCCATATGCTGCACATGCATCTGCACCCATACATACAAAATGCTGGATGTGGTATATATAGAGCTTAATTTAATTTAATTGGTGCAATTTTTAAAGCTTCATGCGGCGCTCTCTGTAGGGTTGTGTGCAGATACATGTTCTGTTGCATATACCATAATATGTGAGAAAACCGTAATATCTCCATAATACCAATTTTACAACGTTTTTACGTCTACAATTAACTGCTAGTTGACAAACAACATTTCTATTATGTTTTCTGTTTCGATGGATTTTTTTAGAGTCTTATTTTTCGAGGCAATGGAAGTGCATCAAACCTTAACCTCGAGTTTTTGCCATAAGTGAAGGTATTAGATCGGATATTCTCACTTTTTTTAATCAGTCAAAACAATTTTACGTATATGAGTCTTCTTTAGTATTTATCGACATGATTTTGTAAGAACTGTTCAATTTCAATTTTCATATACTTGGCAGTCTTCTCGCCTGTAATATCTGTACCCTCAACAGGAAGCCGATATCGGACTCTTATAGCCTAACATATGGCTACCATACAAACTGAACGATCGGAATCCAAAGCCTTATATTTTCACGAGATATCTTCACAAAATTTGGCATGAAGGATGAATGTCTAAGGCTATGGTGCAGTCCCCGAATAAATTCTTTAGACCGAATCGTTATCGCATATAATTTAGTATCAAAACGAAGTTCTGCAAGGAATATTTTGTATGTGTGAAAAGTATTACAGCCTCAGTTCAGCCAAAGTTAACGTTTTTTTTTATTGTTTTAACTAATAATAAAATAAAAAGAAGGAGTAAGCAATCATGGAAAGGATGTTCCTCTATCATATTTCAGCTGGAACCACATCAAAAGTTTGCAATAATCTTTTTTGTTTCATTTATAAAATACACCTTTGGAGGCGATGCTCACAAACACTCTGACAGAGAGCAAGTTTGGGCGTAAGGCATTGGAGAAACCAAACCAAAAGTTCGCTTATGCGGTTGAGATGGGTAGAGTAGTAAAGAACTAAGTTAACTCTCGAACTTTGTGGACTGTACATGCCTGTGCTGAAATACGCTTATTAATATGATACAATTAATTGGTAATGCTGTAGCGACTTTGATGACCTTCAATTCCAGCTTGTTGCTATAGCATGATAGTATTTATGCCCACAGCGTTTGCTTAGCGCTTTCATCCATTCACCATGGTGACCGAAGGCTCATTAGAGTAATTACTCAGCTTCGCACTGTTAATATTTCATTTATGTATTTGCCACAACCGTAATGGCTTAATGCCCGTGGTTGGGTTTTATTTACTAATTCTTTAATTCGGTTAAATGCAAGCGAATTCGAGCGAAGCCTTAGGATTAGGTTTGTGTTAGAGCGCAAAATAAATACGTCATAATCAATTACTTATAGACGTAAGTTGTTAATTATGGGAGATTATAAATACATAATTACAGATAAATTTGAAGGTGCTAAATGGCATTCGTAATGTTCGAATTTTGAAATAAAAATGTTTGAGTACCTTGGAAAACTGTTCTGATAGTGCAGACTTTCTACCATAGACTCAAACCACAGACAGAAATTTCTCAATAGAACGTATTGCCTACTGTTTAACGCTGACTGCATGTAGTATATGGCTGTGAATCCTCTGGAAGGGTAAATAAATGAGCGAAGTGAATATTTTAAGATTTTAAAAAGTTTTATTTATGGGAAAAGATTAACTGTATTGCTGTATCAGTTCTTGAAGCACAACCATTGTTCGTTCGATTCCGTTTTGGAAATTTCGATCGGAAAGATATACCTGGCTGTGGTTGACCTATCGTTAAAAAGTCGATGAAATTATGGAAAAGATTGATCAGGACCGTCACATAAGCAGCCATGACATTGCTAAGATACTTAACATTTAACATCAAACGGTTTTGAACAATTTAAAAAAGGTTGGCTACGAAAAGAAAATTGTCTGTGAAATGGACCGAATTAACATCTGCGATTCTTTGGTGAAACGAAATAAAATCGAACCATTTCTGAAGCGAATGGTACCAGGAGACAAAAAATTGATCAAATACGACAATAATGTGCGAAAAAGATCATGGTTCAAGCATTGTGAAACTCAACGAATGGTCGCAAAGCCAGGATTGACGCCTGAAAGGTTATGCTGAGTGTTTGGTGGGATTGGAAAGGAATCATTTACTATTAGCTGCTCTAGCCTAATCGAACGATTGATTCTACATTTTACTGTCAACAATTGATAAGACCAAAGCAAGCAATCGAAAAAACGGCCAGAACTGATCAATAGAAAAAAACTTCGTATTCCATCAGGACAACGCTAGACCACAAACATCTTTGATGACTCGGCAAAAGCCGGGAGAGCTTGACTGGGAGGTTTTGATGCATCCTCCTATTAGTTACGGTCAATGCAGAACTCCCTTAATGAAGTAAAGTTGACTTCAATAGAAGCCTGCCGCAATTTTTCGCCGAGAAACCAGAAAAGTTTTACACTAATGGAATAATAGCATAAAGTGGCAAAAAGAAGTTGACCAAAATGGAACAGATTTGGTTGATTAAAGTTCATTATATTTATATAAAAAATAAGTTGAATTGTGATTAGAAATACGAAATTACTTTTTCTACTACACTATTTATACCATGCATGGCGGCAGAATGAGAACTGGATAGCTTAGAAGTCTTCGTAGGAGTTTTCACAGAGTCTTCAAGCCAAAGTTCGAGGTTTTCTATTTCTACTTAGAAGAAGCAAGTTCTGAGGTTATCTGGTCAGAATATAAAAGCTTTGTGTACATTTGAAATGGTGGCCAGAGTTCAATCAAACTAGAAACTCATTTCGTATTCCTGGATATTGGATATCCTTTGCACTGTTTGCGTTTGCCAGAAGCACATAAGAAGAAAAGTAACGAAAAACGAAGTAGTATTTTTATATAAAAGAATAATCCAATACCGTGTACTATGTGTCACTACCCAACGCTTGGCGAATCGATAATTCATTATAAAACAAAGCCTTAACTTTTCAAGTTTTGGCATTCATTGAAGCATTTTACATATAAAACCTCTCAAATATAAATATATATTTGTATTATAAACACAATTTATTTTCAGTTTCCAAAGTGAGTATTCTAAATGAGTAGAACAATTAGTAGAACACACATATGTATGCGACTAATTGTTTTCACTTTGCACCTACTAAAAAAGCCAAACACATTTCGCTAATTTCAACTAAATGGGCATATAAAATTACTGCTGAATGCTTTAAGCACGAATACGCCACTTACCTCATTGCTATGCCGGCAGCCACGCTTGCGGCCACAATAATCAAAAGCAATCCAATGCAAATGGCCACAATTGTCCAGCAGATGGCGCCGCACTGCCAAAGCTGTACCGTGCTCACCAGCAGCCATTCGTCGTAGCCCGGCTGCACGGAATGTGTAATATAAGTGTTGGAATTGATTTCATGCTGCTCCAGAATCAACAGTGGACGCCATTTGATTGAGTCAATTGATGCTGTTGACTCCGCATCCGCCGTTGCATTGGCGTCAACATTGACACCATCATTGAAGTCAACTATAGCCGCATTTGTGGTAACGCTGCTTTTGCTGTTATTGTTGTGGTTATTATTATTGGCAGTCGCATTTTCGTGCACCACATCCAATACAATGAAATCGTACTTGGGCAATTGCGCGCTGATAACGCCAGCTGGCCTGTCAATGTCATCACTATCACCAGTGACAGCGGCACTACCGTTGTGATTTTTGTTTCGCTTTGCGGTCGGCACATTCGCTTGCTTTAATTTGCTGGGATTTAGTTTTGTTGCATGCGCCGCTAGCTGTTGTCGCACATTCGTAATTATAAAATCGTAAAAATGAAAAAAATCTATGAAATTCCGCAAATTGGCAATGCGCGCTTGCTCGACGCGGGTATGTCCGGTGACCGGATGTATGTGGCATAGTTGTTTCAGCAATGTGCGCAGCTGTTGCAACAATTTGCCGTTACGTGTGGCATTATTGTCGTTGTGATTTTGTTGTAAAAACTGCACGCAATGTCCCGTTATATTTTCGATATTCGGACAGATCTCGACAAAATTCAGCCCACTCAGCTGTGGACACTCATCGAATGCCGCCAAAGTGTCGCGCGTCGGCTGCACAGTTGTTGTCCTCGTTGTGGTGGCAGTGTTCTCATTATTGCCTACGTATGTTTCAGCAGCCATGGCCTCTTCGTGCTCCTGCAGCGCACGCGTGACCGAGCTGTCCAAGTGCATTGGCCAATTGAGTATGCTCGCTTCGGTACCCCGCTTGCCGTTGGTTGTCATCGCCTTCCAACGCCGCATTTGCCGGAAATTCTGCACTAATCCAATGCCGTTGTCTTCGAAGGCGACCTTCAAGAAGTAACGGTACTTATCGCTCAGCACTGTTAGTAGCAGCAAATTGGACATTAGTTCGGCGCTGCCGTTAATGCGCGCCAAATTCTTGTAGAAATTATTCTCCGCATTAAAGGACGTGGCCACCACATCGATGAGCAGTACTTTGGTGTGTCGCAGGCCCACCAACTGTGTCAGCAGATGTAACGTGCTGGCATCGTTCATGTCCGCCGTGATGATGATGGCTGTCGTTTGACGCATGCAGTTTTGGAGAGAGTGAGAGAGAGAGGGAACTGTGATATGAGCTTTATATAAGTGAAAGAATGGCGTTGTAATTATAGCCTTAAAGAAGTCATGTCAAATAGATACTTTTTGCTTATAACATAAGTAGTTATGAATGTCATTACTTTAAGACGACTTTATACCTTATTGTAATAACGAATATTATTAGTAGAATTTCAGCTTTTAAGTTTTTCGCCAAGTTATGTTTTTCAACTGCAGTTAATTATTTAAGTGGGGAGTAGTATACATTTTAAATATTTTCCGAATAACAGTGAATTATAAGAAATACCCTGATCGACTTTTTCTGAAAATCCTTTAGACAAACCTTTAAAACAAACTTTCTTTGAAAGAGCTACGCTATGACGTCTTTGCCGCAATTGATCACTAAGGACCACTTCCATTTCCCCAGACTGTGTTTTTGAAGTCAATATACAATAAATACGTGAATCTAAATAGATACTCTTTCGAAGAATAAAACCATTTTTTATTAAAATATAATGAAGTTCGCCTCAAAACATGTTGGGCTTGAAATCATCAAAGAATCAGTGCAATCGTCTTGAGATATAATTGCCAAATATACTTTTACATTGGACTTTTAATTTTGACAGAAATCTAGCGACTTGTGGTACTAGCGAAAATATAATGGTTATAAACATAAGCAGCGCTAATAAATTCAATGCATATAGATATCACATACAAGTATAATGGGGTTTTCAATAAGAATGCTACAAAAGTAGACCGGGACAACAAACAACGCCATATTTTTTCTTGCTCTATTGACATTTCTCTTCTATAACGTTTGCCATTTCAACATGGAAAGATATCCAAAAGCGAGTCGAAATTATTAAAATTTACTAACGAAATTATGTGACGTCGTTTTGGCGAATTTGCGAAAAGATCTTGGCCTACATCCTTGCAAGATGAAATTGGCGCAAGAACTGAAGCCGCTTGACCACCAGAATCGTCACATGTTCGTGAATTGAAAACTTGAAAAATATCCGGATTTTCATCGAAAAATCATCTTCAGCGATGAGGCTCAATAATAGCCGAATATTTTTGGCCCAAATTGCATTATATGGAATCGGCGCCACAACGAATGTCACAACCGATTTATTAAGACCCAAGTTTGGTGAATGTTTTTTCTTATGAAATAGCCCAGACAATTGGCCGCCTCGGTTGTGCTGTTTAACTTTGTTAGACTATTCCCTGTAGGGCTACATCAATTCCTTGGTCTATGCCAACAAGTCAGCAACGATTGAACTTCGCACGAATATCGAACGTGAAATTGCAGCCGTCGAAAAGAGGGTTCAACGTCTGGACTTCTGCAATCGTGCCCGGGCTGGTTATGCAGAAGAAATCGAATATTTTTTCACAGGACAGAATTTCATTGATATCCCAAACCGTTTGATTTAAAAAAACTTTTGTAGCGGTCTTATTGAAAAACCCCGTTGCAAATGTCGTTTTCGGTAGAAGCCACATTTGGGTAAAGGCATTTACCACAGTATTTATAGATTGAACGCTTGTAACTTTTCTTGTGTGCACATGATTCCCTGGACCATTTATAGAAATACTTATTTTTAAATAGGAGTGCTTTAAATGATTTAAAATTAATTCACTAAAATATGTCAAGCTTTTCTATAATTATATGCCAAATGTGTCAATGACTCGCAACACTTACCTCTACCAATTTTATCCTGTGCATGCAGGTCACGTATGTCGTCGTCGATTTCAATTTTATACGGCACATGCAGGTTTGCCGCTATGGCGAGTGGCATACCCCAATTTTCATCTGCAATAAGCAATAGTAAATAAATGGCGATATAAAGTCAAATGGCCACATATATATTTGTACCCATACAAGTGTGTGCGTGTGGAGCACATCAAATTAATATTATTATAGATTGCAGTGAGGCCGCAGAGCAGAGGTAGCGGTATGCACGGAAAATGAAATTAAACGATACACAGGGGATGCCGCATAAAGGCTTTGTTCAATTGTCGCAATGGGACAAAAAATTTAATTTGAATCAAATTGATGTTGTAGTAGAGCCGCATTCTCTAAAGTGAGGTTATTTTGTAATTTAAATGGAATGTTTTGGCTTTTATATATACATACATATGTAGGTATATTAGAGTTGTGTAGATCAACGAATCTTCTTCTTCTTTAGCACTACAAATGAGGGTCGGTCTGGGTCGAGAACATGAAACTTCATTAGTTGACTCTATTGTTTACGAGGTCACTCCAGTGATAATCCCAAATGTAGACAGGTCGTTATGCACCTGGTGTTTCCGAAAGATGCGTGGAACCCTTGCTTCCGTTGTTCACGCGTGGGTCTCGAGTCGAAGGAGCTCTTCGCTGTAGCATCATCGTCCATACGAATGACATATCCTAACCAGCGCGTCTTTGAACTTTGATGCACTTAACTATATCCATGCCGCCATATAGCTCATACAGTTCGTGGTTCCATCTTCTTCGATACTCATCTCTCACGCGGACGCTTCCAAAGATATTGCGAAGAACAGTTTTTCCGGTTGCTCGAAGTGCTTTCTCATCTCGTGCCGTCATCATCCAAGTTTCTGCGCCGTATAATTGGTCGGGAATAATGACAGATTTATATGTAGAACGTAATTTTTGTTCGTCGAAAGGTGAACTCGCTTCTTAATTGCCTACCGATTTCAAAAGAGCAAGAGATATTCTGTGCTTCATCTCCGGACTTAGGTTATTAGTAGAATTTATGCTGATTCCGAGATACAATACTGTGATCAAATTGAAACTGTGAATTCTTAATTTATACTTTGCGTGTTTTTCGAATCTTTAAATTTTTTTTTTGTAATTTGTAGTACTGTTAGTGACATCTGTGGTAAATTTCACGTCTAAATATTCGTTAGTATATGAGATACGCGTCGTTTTGTGAGATTCTAAAAGTGAATTCTTCGATTTTTACTATGTCTGAATTTATTGAGCAATTGGTATTGGTGATTCGTGATCATTTTGCCACATTTTCAACTAATATCGTGCCGCAACCACGGCATTCACTTGATTTACCTTCGAGCAACTTCTGGCTTTTCAGCAAAATCTCATGAACACTCCGAGGTCACCGTTTTGACTCAATTGAGGATATAAAAGCTGAATCGAAGAAGGATCTAATTTGTATGTGGCCTCAAGGAACTTTCTTTGTTTTGCTCTCGTTCGCCACAGGAGCAATGTCTTTCGCTTCTTTTTATAAGCTGGAAAAGGCAGCGCTGATGGCTCTGTTGTTAAGACCTATGTCGTCAATATGATCTGCTTACAACAGTAGAATTGTTTTTTTAGAGTAGACAGTGTCATTGTGGTTCTGATTAAATGCACTTATTACTTTTTGTAGCATTATGTTGGAAAAATCACTCAAGAGAGAATCACCCTGACTATAGTAAAACCTCGTTTTCTGAGAGGTCCTTCGCATTTTTAACGTGGCTGATGGTTGTGGCCAAGGTTATTCTACAAAGCCGTACGAGCTCAAGAGACTTCTCCAGGATTGGTCATGGTATATTTTCCAGGTCTAAAGCCAATCAGTTTATTTACAATGGGTTTAATTCTTTCGCACAGATCCTTATACGCGATATTAAGAAGACAGATTCCGCGATATTTAGCGCATGCTGCGGAATCTCCATTCTTGTGGATAGGGCCGAGTATACCAATCATTTTTATACCCTGAATAGGGTATATTAAGTTTGTCACGATGTTTGTAACACCCAGAAGGAAGCGTCGGAGACCCTATAAAGTATATATATAAATGATCAGTATGTTGAGCTGAGTCGATTTAGCCATGTCCGTCTGTCTGTCCGTCTGTCTGTATATATACGAACTAGTCCCTCAGTTTTTATGATATCCTTTTGAAATTTTGCAAACGTCATTTTCTCTTCAAGAAGCTGCTCATTTGTCGGAACGGCTGATATCGGACCACTATAACATATAGCTGCCATATAAACTGAACGATCGGAATCAAGTTCTCATATGGACAACTTTCACATTTGACAAGATATATTCACGAAATTTGGTATAGATTATTTTCTAAGCTCCCAGCAAAAATTATTCAGAACGGGTTACTATAGCATATAGCTTCCATACAAACTGGACACATAGTTACTAACAGAAATGCACCTGTGAAGGGTATTTAGCTTCGGTGCAACCGAAGTTAACGTTTTTTCTTGTTTAATTATTTATTAAATTGTTTATTAAATTGTTTCAAACTAATTAAGAAAAAACTGGACTAAAATCATTATATAGTAGACTTACTGCCTTCTAAACATTGACTTTAAGGCAGACAGCAAAACTTTTATGCGAATCATCGTTAGAATTAGAAATTGTTCGTAATAGACTGCACAATCTTAATTCCTGTTAATTATTTGAGAATTAAATAATGAAGAATGCACAGAATGTGGCCTTCGTAAACAAATTTTTGAAAATAAACATAACGATTGAAAATGATTTCTTTAGGCAATTATTTCATAAAATACATTACGAATTGCATGCTTGTGTGCAAACGATGCTTCATCTACAAACGGCCATCCAAACGCACCTTGCAAAATGAACTTGAAAAATCCACAAAAACAAAAAATGCTTAAGCCGGCGGAATGATTCACAAAAGAAGGCCTATTGAGGCTAGGCCAAGGACAAATTACCTTTCATAGCTTCATGTGAATTACTATTACTAAATAGCACTACTTATAATCTAAACACTTTCATGAAACTAATATGCGGAAAAATCGTTGGCTGAGCACTATGCCAATGTGCACCCCTGCCATATATGCACACACTGCATGCTGGAAGAAGCCCTGCAGGCGTAACAAAATTCTTCATTAAGTTAGCTGTGTGCCTTATATAACTTCTTACTAAGCTTTACACCCTTGCAAAAGCTTATAATTGCTTGCAGATGTGCTTGTGCATAACTACAGATTCAGCAGCGATATCATAACATATGCACATATATAATTCTCTGCTACAAGGAAGTCTCGTGGAGACCAATTATGTGGCCAAGTAGGAAATATATGCTTGTAATGCATGTGGATCCACAAGTTTTTAGTGCGTGGTTTTAATATTTTGCAACGACGGTGTTTTTAAAGGCAACTGAACTCCCTGTTGGGTTACCTGAACTTCGTGGGTGTGTGTTCAAGTGTTTGCGCATACAGCACTTCAGCTTGCTTTTGAAAATACTTTCACTGCTACATTTACATGCATGCAAACATCTACATAAACATTTTTGTGCATAAACAACATCTGCGTCTGTGCTTTTTGATTACTCATACGCCCTGTAGGCGCACACATATCAAGCACATGTACTCGTACCCAGCCGACGCGCCAATTTAACAATTTGCTAAATTGCAAACCTAACTAAATTACAGCTTAATTTTCATTTTCTTGATTAGCAAGCTGAGTGAAAATATTTATGCTCATGCATTTTCCAGGCGCTTGGCGGTGCAGCGGTTGAAGACGATGTCGAAAATATTAGTAAAAGAGGTAAAGTTGTAAGGAGGCAAGTGATTTGAGCACTTAAACCGCACATTTATAAATACAGTAGACGCAAATTCTTGACATTTTAGAAACAGAAACTATTTTTCAGTGCTTTTGCACCAACTGCGCATAACGCAGACAATTGGCTTGCACTGTGCAACATAATTTGAGTTTGAGATTTGATATGCAGAGTATCTTGGAATATATTTAATGCATAAAAAATTGATTTTGAGTAATTGTAGGAAAAATATAATACAAAATTTATACAAAATTTGAATTAAAGTCAATTTATTTGCCAATTTGTTTCTTCACGTTATTCGGTAAGTTAAAATATCCGTCTACAAATCTATGATACAAATACTATTACATTGAATTGCGTGAAGCCACCTTCTGGTTGTCTGTTGCTACTACTGCGAGATGTATACTAGTGAGAGTCGGTTCGAACAGCAGTATTAACTTGCTACATATTGCATAGTATTTTGGTTTATTATTTTTTTTTTTTTTTTTTTTTTGAAGAATTAATTATCAAAATTTCGTATAATCCTTTGCCGTAAAAGAAACAGGGCTTATTGCTTTCACACGTAAACAAAATAACAATTAAATTTTTCTCGTTTATAGTTAATAGTTTTTAAGTTAATGACTTTCGAGCGATTAATTTCTGTATTTCCAATAAATGTGGCATGGATTAATTTGTGCAGCAGTTCTCAGAATTTTTATTGTGGTTTTGCTAGTTGCTGCATCAGAAACAGTTATCATTATTTGCATAACAGCTGAAAGGATATTTTAAGGATTACAGTACATATTTTACATTATTTCAATGGAAAAAAATTTTATACATAAATGTGGGCACCTGAAATCAGAAACATACACACATGTATAAACATACATAGGTATCCCAATTTCAATTTTACACAAAATAACATAAATGTCGATTAAACCGAACTACGCGCCACACTCCGCCAGGAGTTACAAGGAAACAAACCTGGTGTTAAGAAATGTAATTTGAAAACTAAAAATTATTTTCTAGTAAGTAATACTTAAATAAGCAATAACTAAGGCAAAACAATGGAAATGCATATAATCATAGTACATTACATAGTTTATACTAACCTATGTACCTTGAGGCAATATATCTTCATGTGAAATTTTCTTCGAAATGGATTATAGAAGAGGTAGAGTAAGAGAAATGAACTTTTAAGAGCAGAAATAATAGCTGACGACAACAAAATTGCTTTTTTAATCCTTTTCACATACTCTTTGGAATTGATTCGAAGAGAATAAAGGATAGCAGGAAATAAAAAGACGATGCATAAAGCCACCATATTTTCATATATATATGTAGGAGAGCTACCACTTTCGCAACTCGACTTACGGAACAGTCAGTGGTAGTATTCGGCAAATCTATTGTCAGGTCCTGAGTAAAGCGTAAAGTGTAAAAAGATGTAGATTGTGTTGCGCGCTTAGAAGAATCAATAACTAATTATATTACATTAAGAGAAATTTACGATTTGCAGAATTTTGCTGGTGTTGAATTCTAAAAGCATCCTAAAACTATAACAAATCTGGTGAGAAGTGAACCTGTGAATGTTGCATTACAACTGTCCAACCAAACAACTAACTAAACAAAGTGTAAGACAATTTTATTAAAAAAATATGAATATTTGTTTTCAATTATTTTCTTTTGATTGCAAAATGCCTTAATATATTTCAGTAACCGCCAACATAGTTTTGGCAATGCGTACAACTAAATTGGCTGACTATTTTAAAATTATATACTTGTAGTTGTTGTTGCATAATTTTGGTTGCACGCTCTCTTTTTGGTAAATATTTTAGTTTTGGCTGAAGTTCCATCGAAAGCAGTTGCAGTGGGATGTTGGTTACGGCATTCGGCGATATCTTTACTTAGAGTTACTGAATTTACTTGTTGTTGTTTATATATAGTTCTACGTATGCAAATCCTCGGCATGTTATTCCATGAAAAATTTGTGTTTGCGGTAGTTTCAGGTTAGGTTTCTCTTTCTAATCATCTTGATTTTCTTGGAAAACAATATTTTCATTTTTTTGGCCAGAACGGAGAATTTCGATGGAGTGAAAAATTGAATTATATTTGATAAAATGTTCAAAAAATTAAAAAAAAATTAAGACAGACAGTTGTGGTTGTTGTTAGTTATACGGTAAGTTTTATGTGAAACTAATTATAGCAAAAACAATTTCAAATTTTAACTAAAGTTTAAGATATATTAGGTTTTCTTTTGTAGGCAAAGCACTTTTTTCGGACTTTACTCACTTACTATAGTTTTAAAAAACTTGATTACCAGTTATAAGTGTGAATGTGCTTGCATCAATTAGCATTGCGATTAATACAGCAAGGCTGTGTATTTGCAATCTACACACATATATTCATAATCCAAATAGCAACCGGATAGCGGCGTTATTATGGTGGCTGATAAGCTTAGGCTTTCCAAGCATCGGTTTTGTGGTCGAACTATGAGATTTTAATTAAGTTGATTTGCTAACCGAGACAGCTGCATATGTGTGCGTATACATAAGACAAATGAACTGGCATTGCACAATAAACCAATAAATCAGGTTATTAGCATACAAATAAGCTTAGGTGTATATGCATATTAGGGAGTTTCTTATTTCACAAGTTTAATGCCTCATAAAGCTATAGTTTTAGCGCTTAGAAAAGTATCCAAAGGAAAAATAGCTCCTTATTTTCAATTTAAACCGTGCCTAAATTATTATACTTTTTCGATATATTTACAAAGTATTTTTTTGGAGCTTTTACAATAACATTTAGATCTCCAAAGCCAATAAATCTACAACTTTGACAGAGTAGTTCTCTAACATAAAAGGCTTTGCCCAACAAAAAAGGTCTGCAGAATGTGTTTATACAAAAATTTCTTTTAAAGTTAAACGCAATTAAGTTATGTATCAAATGTATTGAATTCATAGAGTACACCTTGTCGTATGAGCAACACATTCAAAAATGCTGAGGTCATTTGATGTACAAGTTTAACTGCGTATACTTTCTAAAAGAAGGTGTTTATGAAAAAAATCATGAATTTGTTTTTGTAATGTGGAAAATTTTTATTTAGAATATGATTTATTCAGAGGTGTACAGTTAGTTGCTTAATGCAAAAGATCAAAATGTTAAACACATGGGAAAAGAAAAATTGTTTAGACAAAGTTCAAAATCAAAATAAAGGGCTTGTTTATGTATGTTGCTTATCATCAGCGTTTTTTAGGGCAAAATTTAAAAAATATGAGTAATCGGTTGCATGGGAGATATGTGATATAGTTGTCCAATCTGGCCGACTCATACAAATTATCAATAGAATATCAAAATGCACCTACGAATTAAATTTCATTCGGATATCTCAAAAACTGACGAACAATTTTTTATCATTATTAAAAACTTCGCCTTCAAAATCACCAGCTTGAAACCGGTTTTAGAACCATAGCCTCTCAGGCAAAGTTGTTCATAATGATCAGTAGAACATTTTCCGCATACGCGATATTCCCGCATATTTTGGCTCGCTGTAAATCGACCAGCTCTAATATACATATACACCATAGCTGCTCATAATACAAATTCAATGATTTTGCCTTTAATTACGTCTGTTTCGTTGTAATTGCCGTAAACTTCAACATAATAAGTAGTCATAGAAACTCGTGAGAGTTTATGCTCGTGTGGCTTTAAAAGGCTACTTATTAATCGAAATCTATGGGTGGGTGTGAACTAATCGGATTATGTGTATAAACATTCTCCAAGGGTGTTCAATAAAGGTAAAATAAATGCGAGCTATCTGAATCTTATATGACAGAAGGCGAGAGATATGAGATATGCAGATATAAAGGTGCTTATACAGAAACTCTGTATACAAGTTTTGGTTCAAAACTGTAAAGATGTATTTTTATGCTTTATTGATTATGAGAAAGCTTTCGACACCATTAAACACGATAAACTTATGGAAATTTTTCATTCTATGGGAATAGAAGACAAAGAGATTCGTTGCATAAGAAAACTATATTGGCAATAAACTGCCCATGTAAACATCAATGGTGATATAACCGAAGAAATATCCATTTCACTAGGTGTAAGACAAGGATATTCACCCATATATTCATATATTTCGAAGTAATATTTCAAGAATCGGTAACCAGTATTGATCAAGGTGTGAAAGTGAATGGTATTTTCATCAGTAATATACGCTATGCAGATGACACTACACTTATAGCCGATAATTTGATGAGATTACAAGAACTTGTAATCCGAGTTAACTTACATAGTGACGAATGTGGCCTACGCATTAAGATAAACGAAACGAAGTACATAATTATTATTAGGAAAAACATATACAATGACACACATCTCATAATTAACTAATAATAACCTAATAATACAATAATAATAATAATATGCACATCGAAAGAGTTAAAAATTTCAAGTACCTTGGTTGTCAGATCAATGAAAATTGAGATTGTTAAAGGAAAATGTCGAAATTTTTCTCAAATACAAAAACATATTAGTAGCCATGACCTCAGCATCACAACCAAAAAACGTTTTTTAAAATGCTATGTTTGGTCAGTGCTTCTTTATATGATGGAAACGTGGACTCTAAAAATCACAGATATGGACACGCTAGAGTCCTTCCAGCTATGGCTTATTAGAAGAATCCTTAAAATCCCATAGACAGATAGAGTTACAAAAAGAGTGAACCGCAATAGAGAGTTGTTAAAGACTATAAAACAAAGAAAAGCAGCCAACCTGAGTTATGAGGCACTCTAAGTATGAGCTCCTACAAATAATTATAAGGAAAAATTTAAGGAAAATGGGGTATTGTTCGTAAACAACTTTCGTGGCTTCGAAACATTCGACAGTGAACAGGAATCCTGAACTGTGGCAACCTTATAGATAATGCGAGAGATAGAGAGAAATATGCTGCGATAATTGAAAACCTGTGATTTTTTTTATGTAAACAGTACATTAGTATATTATTATTAAGCTCATTAACATTGTACATATTATTAAATGTTAAAAAATCACCAACATTCGAATACAAATTGGCAAATAAAAAAGAAGAAAATACAGAAACTAGAACTTTTTCTTAAATATGGCATGAATGTTCAGTTTAGCTCGTGTTTTCAAAATATATTGGGTGGTCGAAAAATTATTTTCATATTTCAACTTATTTTTTATATTTATAATAATAAATAATTAAACAAATTTGTAACATTTTGGTCGACCTCTTTTTGCCATTTTACCGCTAGAGACATTATTCCATCAGTGTAAATCGAAATATCGAAATTTCCAGAAAGGAAGCGAGCGAACCATTGCTCTGCTATACGAACTGATACAGCATCGTCTCCATAAATTTCCGAAATTGGTGGTTTGCGAGGCATTCTTCCCTTTCTTATACAAAAATTTCAAAATATAGCGAATTTCTTCAATATTTTCACTCATTTTTCAACAGCAGTAACTTTTTTTCAATTTTCCCGAACTTAATTTTTGGTTAAATGAAGCTTAACATCTCACCTTTACAGCACTATATGGTATGACACAATGTGATTGGTAGCACTGAAAACATACGACTGCAACGACATCTATTGACAAAATACGAAAATATTTTTTCGACTACCGAATTTATAGAAAAAATTTAACTATATTTTGACTTTTTTATTTAAATATTTGTGCGAGCAACAAACATTGTAAAACCGTAGAATATTTTATGGATTTTTAACGCGTGCTATAAAATTCATTTGCCATGCGAAATATGTACTTTCATTTTCTTTGTAATAACTTTGGCCAATAGATGCGGAAATACATACGCGCAGGCATTTGAGTGTGTGGGCATCACTTCGGAAAAGCATTCACTGAGTTCACTGAACCTTACAAACAAGACCAAGCAACCGAAAAATAAAATCGCTTTTATCCACGGTGTGTTTGTCGTCACCATTATGGCAAAAACAACGCGCTGAACATGAACAATAACAATCGCCGCCCAAATACAAAAGAATGGCCCTCATATACTTCAGTGGACAAAAGCAGCGAAAGTGCAGGAAAACAATAAACTAAAGTGTGCGTAATATTTACTGCAACTAGACGAACATGTATTGCGCACATGTACCTGCAGCAGTGTGAGGGAATGAAAGGACAAAGGAAATTTGCCAGTAACAAGCGCTACCAAAATGGCGAAATCAGTAAATATTCTCAATAGACCAATATGCGTGCGTGTTTATCAGGAGCAGCGCTGGCAGTGATTAAATAAATTACATGCCAGCAAGCGAACTTAAGTGTGAGCTTGTGAATATGCCTGCTGTGTGGTGTTATATTTAATTCCCGCTGCGCTAATGAGCATACAATCAAAGTCATTACCAGCCAATACTGATGGCCAAGGCATTAAATGAGTATGCTCACCGCAATTCAGGCTATTTTTAATCATTAAATGAGTGAACTCACCACAATTCAGAGTGGTGTTTTTAATCTCTCCAAATAAATATTAACTTTTTTTTCAGTTTAAAAGGCTTGTGATGTTACGTATACACCACGGCACAATATTCAATAAATTACCTACTATATATGTAGTTAGCTTTTGTAAGTGTTTATGGAAGCTTAAAAATCAGTGAGATAATTTAATTTTCTTGTTAATTGTATAAGGTATTGGTAGAAAGAATGCTTAAATGGCTAACGTTAGCATATGTTTGTTAAAACCGAGGTTTTTTGGGTATTCATATATTTTTATCCTTTTTGGAAAATATTTCTGTGTTCTTCGGTAATGTCTGAAAAATTTCAAAACAAAATCTACATAAAAAACCAAATTGAAGCTCAATAAACTTTCCACATCAAGTGAAACAGGAATTCATGAATAAAAAAAATTTAAAAAATAATAAATTATTTCCTTATGTGTTAGCCTTCAGTATGACCAAGGTAGAAAAGTCGACCAATAAAGTCAGTAGAGTGGAATTAAAGTAATGAAATAGTACGAAAATTTCAAGAATGAAAAAATATATATACATAATTGCCAAGCAGAAAACTTCTTCTGATAATAAATTTGTATTCAACACAGTATTTGAAAATAGTATTCAAATTTGAGAACTTATCTTAAATATAATACTCAAGCTCAAAATCTTAAGCTGAAACAGAAAATGTTGCGTGAATCTAGTCAAATAATTCAGCAAATTTGTGAGATAAAGGCGTGGCTTCTAAGCTCAATAGCTTTCACTTAAGTTGCTTTCACATTGTCGTTCGCGGTAAATCATTTATTTCACTTCCGTAGCGCACAAAGCGATTGTTTCCGATGATTTATGAGAAATCGAGACGCGACGGACGCGTCATGGCTGCCTTATGTTAAGAAAGCAAACAGTAACAAAAGCAGACACTATTGCTGACAAGTGTTTGTGTGATGTTTGCTGAATATAGAACTATGAGAAAAGAGATAATGCATATAGTACACATGTAGTTCAGGCGAGAAAGCATGTCTGAAAATGTGGCATATATAAATATTTACATAAATATGTATATGCGTTGACAGGCAGTATACAAAACAACACAACAATAACATAACACAGAATAGAAGCGAAGTCGATACATCAAACAGGAAAATAAATGTGTTTTTGTTTTGTCTTTGTGGCGGCTTGCTAATAAAAATGGCGACGTGTGGATGTTATTGAAGTTTTCGCGACCAACAGCTGGTTGTCCCATCATTCGCATTCGCCACACATTCACTCATTTAGTGTGCGTTCATCCAACGCCAGTCAATGAGTCTGCATGTTACCTGGTTGTTTTGCTTAACTGCACACCTGCTTGTTCTCATTGTATTCTGCGTAGATTCTGATGAGTTAATGTTGATTGCAAGGCAGCATGAAAGCAGTGAGTGATACTGAGTACATTTAGTCGCAGATTGCGTAAAGCGACACACCTCATATTCGTTATGTTTTTAGTATTTTTTGTTGGAAACTCATGAATCTTCATTCCATTTTCTTTCAATTTATTTGAAGTCACCATCAAGTTTTTTATACCCTGAACACCTGAACAGGGTATATTAAGTTTGTCACGATGTTTGTAACACCCAGAAGGAAGCGTCGGAGACCCCATAAAGTGTATATATAAATGATCAGTATGTTGAGCTGAGTCGATTTAGCCATGTCCGTCTGTCTGTCCGTCTTTCCGTCTGTCTGTATATATACGAACTAGTCCCTCAGTTTTTAAGATATCCTTTTGAAATTTCGCAAACGTCATTTTCTCTTCAAGAAGCTGCTCATTTGTCGGAACGGCCGATATCGGACCACTATAACATATAGCTGCCATATAAACTGAACGATCGGAATCAAGTTCTTGTATGGACAACTTTCACATTTGACAAGATATATTCACGAAATTTGGTATATATTATTTTCTAAGGCAACAATGTAATCTCCGAAGAAATTGTTCAGAACGGGTTACTATAGCATATAGCTTCCTTACAAACTGAACACATAGTTACTAACAGAAATGCACCTGTGAAGGGTATTTAGCTTCGGTGCAACTTTTGGTTCTGCTTATTTAAATAGCATAAACAATTAGATGATTTTGATTTGTCATCATATTTTGGGTAAAGGCTTTACTCCAGAAAATTATATAAAATTCAATATTTTTACTAGCAATTTCTTCGAATTATTTTTCAAGATTAGGTGTCGTTTCTTAAGTTTACTTTTGCTCTTTTTTCATTCGCTTACAGTGGCCAATTGACCTTATTTGGCAGCGGATTTTTCAGTTTGCCGTGGCTTAGCGTCAAAAAATATCCAAACTTACATTAATAGACATAAAAAGATGATCAATAAGCGTGTGATTGATTGCTTTGAGTGGTTTATGGATCAATTCTTGAGAAATTTCAATGTTGTGTGTTTCCTCTTTATGTGAAAGAAAACGTTTCTAATCAGAAACTGCAAAAAAGAACTTTTGATATCTTCAGTTACACACAGACCACACCAAAGTTGAGTTTTCGTGCAGCAAGTTGAGTAAATAGTGGGTAGTCGAAAAAGTCTTTTCGCATTTCTAATAAATTTCAAATTTGTAAATCGAAATTTCGAAATTTCTAGAACGGAAGCAAGCGAACCATTGCAGTTCTGTACGAACTGATTCAGCATCGTCTCCGTAAATTTTACAAATTTGTTCATTATTTTCACTGATTTTTTCTGTAATAGCTGTAATGCCCCGAATTTGATTTTCTTGTTGAATGAAGCTTAATATCTCGCCTATTCAACACTATATGATATGACACAATGTGATTGATATCACTGGAGATATACGACTGCAACGACATCTATTGACAAAATACGAAAAGACTTTTTCGACCACCAATATATCATCCAGCAACTTCGGAGCTTCGGACTTCGGAGCGCATATGCAACATTCCCTTATTTAATTAAAGCCTTAGTGCAACGCCAAGCATGTAAAGCTGCTTTGACGGCTAATAACAGATTTTAACATAAACAAGTTATTGTGAATGATATTTAATAACACAATTGGATTAATTTACAAAACTATTGAAATATGTATGCAATTATATAAGTGATGCAATATTATAATTAAATAATACCAACGTAGTTATTACACAGATACTACCCAACTATGTGAATAAAGGGTGACTTTTTTGAGTTATACAACTTTAGTATGAAATTATTTTATGAAAAAGGAATGAAACTACCAAATATGTGCGGCAGCTGATGTCTTCGGCATTCAGAGAGAGTAACGTTTTTTGAATACAAGTAAGGCGGGAGAGTCTTTGCAAGAATGTACGAACTTCCGCTGTGGCAATATTGCTTACTTACGAGCTTCAGACAGCAAAATGGAAAATCGCTGCGAGTGATTTTACTGCACTTTTTCGCTCACTTCTCTCCAAGCTCGCAGCACTGAATGCATAGATAATTATTACATGAGGATTGCACCGCGACCTTAGATCTATTGTGAACGCATAAGTAACGACAATAAATATCGATGTTTTTCAGCGGTCATAACGGTGTCAGTTTCGTAGTGGTAATTTGCCAAAATATGCTTAGCATAAATGTCAAATACACGTGTTAACTTTGACAGCTAATTTGACAGATATGCGTCCCTCAAGGAAATTATCTGCCACTGAAAAAGCACCCTATATATAGCTAGTTGTAAATAAATATCAAGGATAATGCACACATACATATTAAGGTGTTTTGTGTTTAAAGCTGTAGCTAACGCTTAAACGAGTAATTAACGTCCTTGAAAATAATTTAATTACTATTTTATTGTCATTAGTAATTTCTGTTTGTGTGAATCAAGCAATTGTCGCATATTTATTTCCGTTGATGCCACAAAATCATAAATTGTTCAAACAATCAGTGTTGGCATGAATGCCCATAAACAAAAGCAGCACAACAAATGTAATCCCATTCACTCATAAATGCATTCATTCACTTGCTTATCTCGCCACTTATGGCACATTTATTTACTCAGCTCAATTGCTTGGTTATATGAGAAATTTTAATTAATTGCCATTCTGTTTTTGCTCTCAACTACTCACCGGAAACCGCAGAAGTGCGCGGATGAAAACACACATGTGAGCGGTTTTTATGCGCATAAATTGCAATTTCGTTTTTCATTGAATTTGTTGATTGCCTGTGCGCTGTCGAAATGAATAAGAAAAACAACAATTCAGAGAAATAAAAAAACTTCATTTTTGTTCAGATAATTTTGATTTTTAATATATTTTATGCATTTTCATTTTACAAAACAAAAAAAAACAAAAAAACATTAATGAAAAGCAAACTAATTAATTGATTATTTTCATAAAGTAAAAAGTCTCTTGCGTTTATTAATGTAGTAATGGCAAATGTGTTGAATGCAGGCATATGTCATTTTACTTTTTATGCCTCAAATTAATTGATTATTTTTACATATTTACTTGCATGAATTTGTATTTACCTAAAATTTGTTTTTCTTTTTTTTTTCAAATACATTTGTTAGCTTTGAATTTTATCAAAGCGATTTTTGAAAGCTCTGTGTAGCTATAACATATAACATTCCTAGTAATATTATAGCTACTTTTTTCAAATAAATTGGTAGCCGTATCAAGGTCGGTTTTTAAGCACCAGAAGGCTAGGTGCAGGCCCGTTGAAATACAAAAAGCAAGTGGTCAGAGGAGTGAGTTGCAATATACATCGATAACTCAGTTGGAAAAAAAAATTATCAATTCAGACTTAAAGCTTGTAAGACACGCAAATAATGCCAATCATAAGACATTTGACACAACCCACCTAAAAACGAATATTTAACATTTGAAAACTATATAAAAAATTAAATTTTTTTTATAACATAAATATTTGGAATATTTATTTTTGGTTGGCGATTTTTTTAAACAAAAAAGTTTTGCCTCAAGTATTTTGAAGTTGGAAATAGATTAACTAGGTAACATTTTTGACATATTTGAAACTCAATTTTAAATCTAGAAATCAAACTAAAAATGGTCTAGAAAACCAACTGATTTACACTCATTGAAATATTATTCAAATCGAATCTTCTCCCACCACTTTACCGGGGGTAATGCAGTTGTGCCGAGCAGTTACTTTATTATATTCTTTCAACCAAAAATTTTCAAAATTTGGTGATGCCCCAAAGCAGAAAATATTTTTAATATTAAACATGTAATATAAGCATAAGCGAACCCGATACCCCAATCGATGTCGATGGAGCAGACGTTCCATTGCCCGACCATGAAGAAGTTCGAATAGCAATTGCCCGTCTGAAAAACAACAAAGCGGCAGGGGCCGATGGATTGCCGGCCGAGCTATTCAAACACGGCGGCGAAGAGCTGATAAGGTGCATGCATCAGCTTCTTTGTAAAATATGGTCGGACGAAAGTATGCCCAACGATTGGAATTTAAGTGTGCTATGCCCAATCCATAAAAAAGGAGACCCCACAATCTGCGCCAACTACCGTGGGATTAGCCTCCTCAACATCGCATATAAGGTTCTGTCGAGCGTATTGTGTGAAAGATTAAAGCCCACCGTCAACAAACTGATTGGACCTTATCAGTGTGGCTTTAGACCTGGTAAATCAACAACCGACCAGATATTCACGATGCGCCAAATCTTGGAAAAGACCCGTGAAAGGAGAATCGACACACACCACCTCTTCGTCGATTTTAAAGCTGCTTTCGACAGCACGAAAAGGAGCTGCCTTTATGCCGCGATGTCTGAATTTGGTATCCCCGCAAAACTAATACGGCTGTGTAAGCTGACGTTGACCAACACGAAAAGCTCCGTCAGAATCGGGAAGGACCTCTCCGAGCCGTTCGATACCAAACGAGGTTTCAGACAAGGCGATTCCCTATCGTGCGACTTTTTCAACCTGCTTCTGGAGAAAATAGTTCGAGCTGCAGAACTCAACAGAGAAGGTACCATCTTCTATAAGAGTGTACAACTGCTGGCGTATGCCGATGATATTGATATCATCGGCCTCAACACCCGCGCCGTTAGTTCTGCTTTCTCCAGACTGGACAAGGAAGCAAAAGAAATGGGTCTGGCAGTGAACGAGGGCAAGACGAAATATCTCCTGGCATCAAACAAACAGTCGTCGCACTCGCGACTTGGCACTCACGTCACTGTTGACAGTCATAACTTTGAAGTTGTAGATAATTTCGTCTATCTTGGAACCAGCGTAAACACCACCAATAATGTCAGCCTAGAAATCCAACGCAGGATAACTCTTGCCAACAGGTGCTACTTTGGACTAAGTAGGCAATTGAGAAGCAAAGTCCTCTCTCGACAAACAAAAACCAAACTCTATAAGTCACTCATAATTCCCGTCCTGCTATATGGTGCAGAGGCTTGGACGATGTCAACAACGGATGAGTCGACTTTGCGAGTTTTCGAGAGAAAGGTTCTGCGAAAGATTTATGGTCCTTTGCGCGTTGGCCACGGCGAATATCGCATTCGATGGAACGATGAGCTGTACGAGATATACGACGACATTGACATAGTTCAGCGAATTAAAAGACAGCGGCTACGCTGGCTAGGTCATGTTGTCCGGATGGATGAAAACACTCCAGCTCTGAAAGTATTCGACGCAGTACCCGCCGCGGGAAGCAGAGGAAGAGGAAGACCTCCACTCCGTTGGAAGGACCAAGTGGAGGAGGACCTGGCTTCGCTTGGAATATCCAATTGGCGCCACGTAGCGAAGAGAAGAAACGACTGGCGCTCTGTTGTTGACTCGGCTATAATCGCGTAAGCGGTGTCTACGCCAGTAAAGAAGAAGAAGAATATAAGCCAAAAATAAAAATTAAGTGTCTGTAAAACGAATGCTTTATTAAAAACAGCAAAAATCAATTTCGGAGTGCGCTTATTTACTACGAGGTGAAATCACCCCATTACAGCGTAAACTTGGCAAAACGCACATAATTCAAAATAATTTTAATATAATGAACGTAATTTACAATCGTATTAAAGAGAATTAAATAAATATACATACATATATTTGTTTGGTAGTTGTGCGAGTGCAAATTCAATTTCCAAGCTATAATTTGGTATGAAAGTAGTTGTGAAATGACTTCGACAAGAGCAGAAATCTATTAAATTTCAAGCGCACACAAACGCTTGTGTTTGTAGATTTGTATGACAGCAAGTCAAAACAGTTTCGGCGGAAGTAGTCGTGAAATGCAATGAAATTTCCGCTATATAACAGCAGTGAAGTTGAGAGCCGTGTTGAGAGAATTCGCAGCTGATGTAGATGAAGAAATGCCAAAGTCAAGTGCTGCTGGTGTATTCATGCGGCTGCCTGTTTAACCTTGCTTGCATAGACATACTCACATACACACACATTCCATTTTTTATATTGCCAACCTGCCACGCTTGCCATCGCTGGCGTGTTTATCGCTGCAATTATTTTCAATTTCCCCACACCAAATAATCTAAGGCACAAGTTAGCGGTGAAATGCGAGCTCACACACATATCTCTACCTACACGTATATATATACATATTATATATAGCTGAGACTGAAGCACCCGCATGGAAGTTGAAAGCAAGTCAGCCACCTTCGCTCGCAGAATATTTCAACTATAACACATTAAAGTCAATACGCGGAGCAGCCACCTTGGCGTATACGTTGTATAAATTCAAGCGCCGGCAATTCAAGCTGGCTACAGAAAAATCTCTGCACGCCTTTGCTTGTGTGTGTACGTATGTAAAAGTTGATTTTGTTGCTACATCTGCTGATGTGCCTTTGTTGATTAAGATTACCATATCTTGTGCTTGTGTGTGTATTTTCAATGAAGGTTGCTGTAGGTGAACTGCTATTGATGGTTTGTCTTTAAAATTTTTTGGTTGAATCTCACTGTTTCCATTTTTAAAGCCTCTATATTCAAGAGTTTATGTTTCATTTTTGCTATTTCTGTCTTCTTTGCTTATTTTCTTTGTTTGCCGAGTTGTTAGCAGATTCGTTTTAATAGTTAAACTTGAGTGAATCACGGTAGGTGAATGCCACTAGGAATTTTAAAGATAACCTGCTATATTTATATTTGTTGAAGTATATTCAAATTAGGAATATATCACTCAAATAGAATAGCACTTTGTGGCAACTATTCTATTATGATGTGCTGTTGCATAACCACTGCAAAATCGGTTTTCCTTGGTAGTCGAAAAAGCCTTTTCGTATTTTGTCAAAAGATGTCGTTGCAGTTGTATATCTCCAGTGCAACCAATCACATTGAGTCATATCATATAGTGTTGGAAAGAGGAGATTTTACACATGATTTAAGCAAAAAAAATTAATATATTGTTCTGCGCTAAAATTTTCCTATTGGGTCGCTTGGCATTTGCATAGTGATAACCTAATACATTTTAGTAGGTGCCAATGATTTTGTTCCCTAACACAAGTTTAATTTTATTAAAATGTGACTAGAAAAAGTGCGAAAATTGCGCAAAATGCAATTACAGACAATAACAACAACAACTAAAGTGTTAATAAAATTCCAGAGCAGCCGATTAAATGATGTAATTTACAGTCTGAAGCAGAAATAGTAAGGGGAAAAAAAGTGTTTAGGGCTAAATTACTATTTAAAGTGCAAATGAACGATTTGGTATGCACAAATAATTGGAGAAGAGATGCAAAAAGTATTTAATTAAAATGGAGGTATCCAAAGCGATGAATAGATTAAGATGGTAGACTAGAAGAGTTACATAAAAAATTCGAGTAAATGCCATTATTTAAATCCTCTTCTTCTTCAATTATTTAAGTAGATTGGAATAAATTAAATTCAATATAATTGTGCTGAAATTCTCGCTAAATGATAAAGACTGTGTTTCTACCGCACCATGCGCGCTCCGTCGCTGTGTGCCTCACTGCTTCAACATAATGCAATTGTTGTCACAAAGTCAGATTGTTGGAAATGTAATTGTTTTTTGCGTTATGTAAATAACAGTGACTTACCGCCAACATAAATGTCAACATGAGTCCAATTAAGTTTTGTCGCAATGCTCTTTACGGCAAAGGAAATCGCTTCAAATGAGGGTAGAAAATTGCTAGATTCCTGGAATTAGATAAAACAGAGATGTTGTTGTGTTTGAATGTATATATATACTGGTACTGACGATTATATATGTAAGCAAATTAGCAAAGGAGAAACATGTAAATGGTTTGAGCCTCAAACTTTGAGGCGATATGTTTTGTATTGATTGCATTCGCCCCAACAAAGACAAAAAAAGAGATAAAACAGAATTAGAAAATTTACCATTAAAACGAGTTTTTCTTTCTTTGCCAGTTATTTTGTTGTTGCTGAAGTCAATTGACTTTTGTGCAGCACGAATATTCATACGCACTGGCCAGCACAGAGAAGTGATTGGTAAAATATGTAAATTTTATTTTCAAGTGGTTATTCCCGGGAATGAATTCTGATTACTTACAGATTTCATAAGAAGATTGGCTACATAGTATTTCGAAATTATTTTAGCATGCAGAAAGGATGTGAAAAATCGCTTATTTTTGATTACCTTAATAAAGTGCTGTGAGAGTTTTACTTAAATTGCGGTGCTTCTTCGAGAAGAAGCAAAAGAATATAATATTTAACAGCTCTAAAGCACAAAACGACAATGCTGTTATTGCAATTTAAGAATAATAGAAGAAAATGTAGCACACGTTTAAATCCAGTTTTGTTGCCAGTATTTGCTTTATCTTCTTCGTTCGACGCTTCTGTGGCTGCTATAATCACCTTGTCCCGCAGTATAGGCTAAAATTTACAATAAATCTTCAAAATGATTAATTAATTGGAGACAGTTGATTGTACTCCGGTGGCTTATAATAGCATTTGCAGCACTTGAGCCTATTCAATTACAACATTATCCTAAATAAAAATATTTCTATTGTTTGCCCAAAGTATACACAAAAGTGCCTCCTGCAGAAGTCGGAGGTCATCATAATACAAGCGACAATCTGCCAGACCCTCACCAGCACAATGTGGAGATGATGAAAACTCAGCAATATATGTTATTAACTTATCAACATGAATGCAGTGCGATGAAAGGAACAGTGTTTCAGCCTTACCGCCATCATATTCGTCCGCTTCAACCAGCATGAGGGAGAACCAATCAATTTGAAACCTTTTTTTGCCATTGTGACAAAAAGGGCAAAGCTGATTGTTGCTTTATTCAGTTGAACGAGAATGTATTTTATGTATGTATGTGTTTTAGGGTGATATATCACTTGGAGTTATAACTTGCATTTGTGTACACATTCGTCTATATCATATATTAGGGATGGCTTATAAAATTTTATTTGCACTTAAATGAGTGTTCGAATGCAGCATTTGCATAACTTGTAAATAAGTTCAAATGGTGGTAAATGGAATTTTAAGGATTATGCTAGAAAAACGCAGTTAGTGCTTAGTATATTCCGTAGCTTCATAAATTTTGTAGCTTTTTTTAAAAAGATAATCAATTACGGGCTAAATACCAAAAATAAAAAAAAACATTCAAAACTTAAAAAGTGATATTAAAAAATATTTTTAAAAAATTTACAACAAAAAAGTACAATTTTTAGTTACTGAAAATATAGACAAAGTGAAAGAGCCCGAAAATATGCAAGCAAAAACAACACTTTCGCTGGCAACAGCGACTGATCTGCTGAGGCACACTCTTCAAATCAGAGATTTGATGTGTTCGTAACCACATATACGTACATATATATAATACATACATACATACATGTATATACTTCTAAGTATATGTAAATACAAAAACTGAAAAGCGTTCGCAATGTTAAGGCGATAAGGGAAAGAGTGGAAATAAAATTAATGCAGAGTAGAAGAAGTTTTTGTTTGCCTCTTACTTTTGGCAGTTTGCGTTGAGTTGGTGTGAAAGTGTGCAACTAAAATTTGGAATTCTGTTGCTTATTGTGCCTCTTGACGAAGGTTCGCAAATTGAATTTACTACCCAGCACTTCAGTTTCGTATATAAAACGCATTTGTAGGCATGTGTGTTTGTGTGCCTTTCGAAGTTGATCTTGAAAGGTGTGACACTGTTGATTACAATTTACTGTATAACAGAATAAAACGTTGAACATTTGACAGGAGATTAAAGGTTTCAGATATACACACACAAATGCACACAAACATATGAATATGCATGTGTGTGAGTGTGTGTACTTTGTTTATTTCCATGAGTCTTCTGTCGTCTTTATAGAAAGCTGTTTACTACTTTAGTGCTTTTGAGTGTCTTTCTTTGTTATTTATTTATTTACGTTTTTTTTTTGCTGTCAGGCGTTGCATGCACGTGTCAAAAGTTTATTTCCAGATTTAAATTTTTTATTAATCTTTATTGTTTTCTTTTTTGTTTTTCTTTGGTTTTCGGTTGGTAGGTGTTTGTCGGTGCGTATGAGTGACAGCTATTAAGTTGTCTTGCAGTTGTCTGTCTGTATGCCTGTCTGTTGGCCCGTTATGCACAGTTGTAAATTGTAAAAGTTTTGTCTGAGTTTTGTTGGGTTTTTTGAGTAATATTTACGCTCCAAATTGAATTAGAGGATTTGAAATAGAATTTCTTGTCTGGAATCAGCACAAAGTGGACAACATGCGGACTTACGACAGCACTGAATCAATTGAGCTGTCATGAATTTGACTGGGTAGTGGTTGTCGGTAAACAAATATATTTCGCATTTATCGGATGGAGTATAAGCTCTGTAAGGTTTAAGGTATGATTTTTTGTATTAAAAGCTGTCTATATGATTGAAGTAATATATTTAAAATAACAGAAACCATTCTAAGCTAAATACTTTCTTAAATACTATGCTTTCTTTAGCCTTAGAAACTTGAAAAAAGTATTGCCACACATAAGAGCTCTCATAATTTTCTCATAAACCATCCATCGCGAGAAAACTTTTCAATGGGGTGTCGATTTCATCAAATGGAAAATAAAGGATCGCAACTAACTAACACTGCTAGTGTTATTACACTTCCCTCTTCCAACTTTCTCTGTTATGCCTGTGGAATGAAGCAGCACATTTTCCTGCGCACACACAAGCATTTTCCTCTGATATTTATGTCCATATACCCATCTAACAACAACAACAAGCGATGTAAAATAACTAAAGAATATTCCTGGTCAGCTGACTTGTTATTGATACCACATTTATACAACGCATCTGCTATTGTAAACGAATTCCTAAGTGCAGCAACAGTAACTACAATATGGAAGAAAAAGAAGAAGAGAAAAGTGCTATTGACGGAAAGTAAACAAAAGAGGTGGTTGTGCTGGTAACTCAGCAGGATTCTTACGTGCACATACGCTGTGCTGTAACTGCTGGCAGTCAGTAACACTCGTCAACTATGCATGTACGACGGTCTGTACCGGTTGGGATCTGCCACATGCGCGTATGCATTTCACTAAATGTTAAAACAATCAACCACTGTTATATATATATATATATATGGTGGTTGATTGTTTTAACATTTAGTAAATGCATATATATATATATATATATGTATATGTAGGTATATAGCATATGAATATGTGTGGGTGCTTGTATGTGGTGCCCTGTAAGTGCCGATGCACTCGCTCGTTAACGGTTGGGTACAGTTAATGTATATATAAAAGCAGTGTAACTGTTCAATTCGCTGCAAAATGCTTGTTTTAACCTTAACCTCTTAACTATGTTTGACATTTTCCGTTTTGGAAATTTCGAAATTTCGATTTACACTGATAATAAGTTGAAGTTTGATTGGAAGCTAATGTATCTTTCGAAAGATATGTAGAATTGTACATTTATCTTTATATATGTATATATATAGTTATAAATATGTATATTTCAAACCATTTTGACATTCTTGACAACTTCAGAGAGTTAAATGAGAACACCATTAACACTTAAAGTGCTTTTAGTTAATATGACTTTAAATAATCAACATTTACTGTCCACGTGCGTAGACAAAGTAAATGCGAAATTAAATATTTAACATAGCAAGGGAGTGCACAACCATCTGCACATAAACTCACGGTGAGCAGTTACGCACGAGTTGTAGCGATTTCGGGGTACATGGCGTATACGTGACAGCAATGAAAGATACAAATTTTAGATATTGCGTATACATATGTATATATCAATTATATATAATATATACATACACGCTAATAGTACCGGCGTCATTTACAAACTAATGCATGTATTTAAGACATTAAAAATAAAAAAAAATCGATTACTTCTTATAGAGGGCTGTTATTAACAGGTGCTTAGATTCCTGGAAGAACGGCTGTGCAATCAACAATCAAAGTTAACAGCTGTGCTTCACATTTATGCTCAATATATTTTGCTATATAATATGATATAGATTTACACCATAAGAACAGTTCAGAACTATGAAAGTAGATTTCCGAAACTCGCGTTCTATGTCAAGGATAAAAAGGTACAAAATATCCTCTCAGTTGTATTCTCTATTTGATGAAAGAGTTTTGCTATTTGAGAAAAATATTTGCAGTTATTACTTAATTAGTAAAATTCATTTGTTATAATAACCCTTTCAATCAATAAAGCTTTTCTAAATACTCTGTTATATAATGAAAAGTGAAAGTGTGAAAATTCAAAAAATCTAAGTTGAAAACATTTTTCTCTCACTTCCAGTGTTTTGCCTCATCACACGCATAAAACTAAACGCTGAAGTAAACAAACAAACGCGCAGTTTTTCCTCTCTCTTTCTCTGCTGGTTTTCACACTATTTGTCGCAATGCTTTACCCTCTTTTTTGCTGAACTCACACAAATAGCCACGGCCATTTAACTAAAAATGTGCGCAACACAGCCAATTGACAGGTTTGTTTGCAGTTTGCAAATTGCTGTTGGTGCTGAATAGAAATTTGTATGACTGCGCACGATGAATTTGCAAGCAAATTAAAAAGAGAAATAGTCAATTTGTGCGAAATAATTTTTTCGATTTCAATCAGCGATTTCAGCGCTGACAGAAGTGGTGATGTATAGGGTGGTGTGTAAGCACAGTTTATTTTGCAGGAGTAATGAAAAAAGAACTGTTAACCCTAAGTTGTTGAGATGAGTATTTGAAAGGTTTTATGAATTTTATGATTTTTTTAATTGACATATTTAGCTTCCAATATAAGATTATGTCCTGGTCAAATGGCACCATTCAGTATATTAAATAATATCTTTTTAAATATGTAACAAATATTTTTACCCTTTTTCCAAAAATAGCTTTTGCTCAGAGTTGTTTCGGATTATTTCCTGACCTGTCAAATGGTAGAAGTAGAAGAAGAAGAATGGTAGAAGTGTTAGATTGAACCAATATTTTTTTTCTTAATCCCTCCAATTAATTTTATATACATAATTCTCCAACTATGCTTTATGATGTTGAAATCAACTGTCTGTCCATCCTTAAATATGCTAAGATATACCTAATAACTTCCCTGCACACTTTTCCGTTCACAACAACAGTAGCAACACTAGAGTCGAGCCCACTTTGTGGCCTTCAATTGAACTCTGTACTCGGTTTATATAACAGGGGTATTTTTTGCTATTGCACGGGTGATTCTTATGCGTTTTGTCTGTTGTGTATGTAAATGAGTTTCTATGCGCATGTGTTAATGCGCCTAGAAAAATGCTTATTGCATAGTCGCCGTTAGTTTGCTACATCATTACACCATTTATAACTGACACAGTGTAGGTGCATGATTTGTTGTTGCACCGGTTTTGCATTTAAATGGCCTCACCACTTAACTGTGTGCGTGCTGCACATTTATTTTCCCCCGAACAGCTGGTCGCAATATGCGTAGCTGTGGGTTTGTATGTGTGTGTGTACAAGCCATTTGTTTTGTAATAAGTGGAAATAAATTGCAAGCACGCATCGTGTGTGAAACGAATGACATAATGTCGCTACCACGAACTGCCATTTTCCATTTGCAAACGCTTTGCACATCACACTAACACATACACAAATGTATGCGGAAACTTTGTATTATGAACAGCGCATAGTCCAGTATGGAAATAGCGCAACTTTAAATTGGCTTAGAAGTTCTAAAAACCTCTTTGGTATAAAGGGAAAATACTCAAGTGCTCGCTTTTGATTTCGCGTGAAAATATTCAATTGTGTTGGCTTCTAATTTAATGGGTGGTGCATGGGTTGTGTTCATAGCATCAAACGCTGTTTAAATATAGCCAGTTTCAGTGCAAAAGCTTTCTGCAAACAGCTGTTTAGTAACGTAACATTTTAGTTTATTTATAAACTGGTTTCCAGTCTACTTAATTCCCTACAGGGTTGCCTAGAATAACAAACATTGTACACATGTAGCACTTCTTTTGGACAGCCCTGTCATAAACAGCTATCAAATTTGTTTACACTGATTGCGTGCTCCGTCACGGACGTGACAATGTAGTCATTACAGTCCGTGAATGTGTAATCTGACGCGTGGCATCTGCTGAATGATTTTTAAATGAAGGATAAATATTGTATATGCACCACACTCGCCTATCTCTTGTTTTCGATTATTAAGTACAGCATAATAAACTGTACTTAAATGCCGGTTAATTAAGCTCCCAAGCAAAAATAACAATAACATAAAGCAAAGAAAAAGGCTTAATTTTGAGTGTAATTAGACATGCTCTTCCAGGTTATAGACTTATGAAATATTCCTTCATATTCACATAATGTCTTTCACAGGGTATATTAAGTCTGTCACGAAGTTTGTAACACCTAGAGGGTAGCGTCGGAGACCCTATAAAGTATGTATATAGTATATACTATAAATGATCAGTATGTTGAGCTGAGTCAATTTAGCCATGTCCGTCTGTCTGTATATATACGAACTAGTGTCTCAGTTTTTAAGATATCGTTTTGAAATTTTGCAAAGCTGCTCATTTGTCGGAACTGCCGATATCGTACCACTATAACATATAGCTTCCATACAAACTGAACACATAGTTACTAACATAAATGGACCTGTGAAGGGTATTTAGCTTCGGCGCAACCGAAGTTTACGTTTTTTCTTGTTTTTTTTAACATAATATTTGGAATATTTTCAAAACATTTCGCATAGGTGAGTACCTAAAACACAGCTACAATATTCAATGAAATTTTCCAGATCAGACATGCATATGCGCTATAGGATATAGCTGTCATACGAACTGAGCTATCAAAATCAAGTTATTATGTGGAAATTTCTATATATTTGACGGGTGTTTTAGCCTTGGTGTATTATAGTTTTGTTCACCTAACGGTTTTACGTATCACCTTAAACTATTCGGGATTGAAATAGGTTTATATAAGTATGTATATATCGAGTTGATAAGCATGACGAGAAAAGTTGATATCCGGTTGACTGTCTGTCTGTCCGTCCGTCCGTATAAACTGTAACTTGTGTAAAAATTGATATATCTTGATTAAACTTGCTATGCAGGTTTCTCAATACAAAAACAGTTCGAGTTCGTAGATGGGCGTAATCGGACCACTGCCACGGCCACAAATTGCTATTAACCGAAAACTCTTAAAGCGCCCTAACTAAGCACCAAATTAAGATATAAAACTCATGCTTGGCACAGGGGATCCCAGAAGCCCGGAGCAGCTTTGGGAAAACAATTTTGAAAAAGTCGGTGTGGCCCCGCCCTCTAGTAAGTTTAATGTATATATCTCCTAAACCGCTTAAGCCATAACAACCAAATTTTCTGAGTACAAATCTTATAAAAACTTCTACCGGAAACTTAAAAATAAATGAAATCGAAAGATAACCCCGCACCCTCCCCATATAACGGTACTGCTAAAAACTACTAAAAGCGTGATAAATCAATAACTAAATACTACGTCAAAAATTTTAAATTTTATCACTGAAATGGTATGAAAGCTGGCGTGAAAATTGGACGATGGGCGTGGCACCGCTCTCTTTTTGGTGAAATCGCATATCTCGGAACCCGATTGACCGACTTCGACAAAATTTGGTAGGTTGTATTTCTTTCATATTTTTATGTCACGTTGTGAAAATAAGCGAAATCGGACAATAACCACGCCTACTTCCCATATAGCACAACTTTAAATACCACTTCATTCGTACAGTTTCCAGTACACAAATGAAGAAGCAATTAATATAACGGGATAAAACTTTGCACTAATAATGTCTTCAGTGTATGCCACCTTATGATTAAATATTATTTAAGTCCAATAAAAACTGTTCAAGCTTGTATGTTTCGAATATGTGGACCCCAGTACCTATCGTAGACTCTTGATCGAAAATTTCGGGCAATGTGTGACATATATAACTGAAATTATGAATGGAGCAATACTTCCCTTAGCCCCCCATATACTTAAAGCAAAGATTTTCGATCATCCGGGTGACATTACTCTATATGATTGGTTTTACATCTTAAAGTATTTCCCCGGCTTTGATTTTTGCAAGTTAAAATGTTCGGTTCCACCCGAACTTAGCCCTTCCTTACTTGTCTTTTTTGAGTTATGGCTGGAGGAAGACTTGGATCTTATTATCCATTTTTAGAGTACTTAGCGCTTACTACCTTATTATCACGAAAATGTATCAACTTAATTTCAATAAGATCTCCCCAGTGTCTAATATTTTTGCTAAGAAGTTAGCCAATGTAGATTCCGGTATTGTATACTTTGTACGTGAAGATATATGGGTATATTCGGTTTAGTGGTCACAAAGCGAAACTCCCAAATAAAGGAAAAATTATATAGCGAAAATACTGGACAAAATGTAAATTAAATAATTGCAATGGATACGGAGCAAATTAAATTCTCGGAGTAAAAAGGCAACGAAGACTTCTTCAAACTTAAAAGAAAACTGATTATCAATTCAAAACGATTAAAAAAACTTAATAAAGCCTCAAAGCCTTCAGGTTAATATATTAAAAACCTTGTAAAAGACGATTAGTTTAGATTCAATGTGAAATCCGTCAAAATCATTTTCAAGCACTCGGGCGCAAGATAACAGACTTGTAACTAAGCTAACGAACTTTTAAAGTTTCTAGAAAGTAATAAATACAAAAAGAAAAAAATAGTAAACTTTTTATTTCAAGCTTTAACTACTTAACTTAAGCAAACTGCACAAAGAGGTAACATCTGCTGGGCCTGGCGCACAGCTGGACAAGTTCAATGATGAATAACCAAGGAAAGGAAAATCGAATTTTTATTATAAGCAAATATTTATGTTCGCATATGTGTTATGTGTGGCAGTATGGACATATGCAAAATATTTTCGCCATCTGTATGTCATTTGCATACACAGAATTTCGCCTCCACTCGCGCCTTCATTTCTTTAAACGACTATAAGTTCTCTTCTACTGCATATGATTGCCAATATTTTTGCCGTTTGCTTTTTGATGCTGCTTCGCTTTTAATTTCCCACAAATGCGCTGAGGTGCAGCACCATAAAATGTGGTGTTTATCTGTGTTGGTTGCTTGCAGTTCATTTACTCATAACGACTTTTTCGCCTGCGCTTAAATTCGGATTTTAATTTTAAATTGTGGAAATAAGTTAAACGGAAGTTGTCAGCAATTCTAGCAGCTGATGTTAGACACAATTATTGTTAATCTCATTTTAACAAAGGATTCAGTGCAGTGATGTCTGGCACCAAGCTATAGTAAGGTTTCAAGCTTGCAGACTTGATACAATACGTTCATGGTATATATTAAAACTGGATTTATAGATGGAAAACAAATATTACAACAGTCACCTCAAGTACTCAGTCAGCAATTGAGAGAACTACTAACATATATGGTATAATGGTATATGTATCTTGAGCTTCAATTCTTGTGATATGGAGTATCATGTATCAGCAGGTGGGTTCAGCGCAGACGTCCCAACACATGAAATATTAGGGTTTTTATGCACGAAGAGTCCATAACCGTTCATCGTTCCATAAAACCTGATACTCTATAACTTAAGCAATATAACTCCCAATATTTGAGAAAGATTTTATGAACCTATGACAACAGCACCAACAACAATGAGGGTTCTCTGTGACCCGTTAATACTATGGCAACTAAAACCTAGCAAAACATTCTATATAATTTTTGCTATCAAAACCAAACAGTACGTGCATTGATCTAGCATAATACATTGGCACTTTCACATGAACCAACAGCAACGCCCACTTTTCATGATTTTAGCGAAACTTTTCACTCGCTGGGAAAATTTTTATTTTATTTTTTTGTTATTGTTTTTCATATTTTTGTTTTATACTTTCTTTCGTTATTGTTTTCCTTTTTTCACAAAAAAATTCCCATTTCTGCACTTTTCTTCTTCTAATACAGTGAACTTTGTTGGCTTTTCTTCCATTTAGTTTGGTCGCCGAGCAGAAAGAAAGCTTTCTCGTTACTCACGCGACTGTTCAAAGCTATGTAGCTCTAGATTGTGAGCTCCTTTTCAAGAGCTGTGCATTTCACTATCGCATTTCACACACCAATAGCAATAAAAAATTTGCTATTTTATTTATTATTTACCATCGACAAAACGCTATTGAATTGCTTCGAATCATTTATTTCCCCTGCGCGCTCAGCAGTTGCAAGAAGCTTGGCGTTTTTCTTCGAAAGCTGTTTTATTGTGTTTTATTTCTTGATTTCGCGCTGCCATCTTAAAGCTGCGCAATAATAGTTTGGTGCCGCGTGCCATTTAAAGAGTGTCGCTTTGGGATGCAAATCTTGTACTTGCAGCAAGTAAGTGTAACGGCATAACTGTTGTGCAGAAATTTGTTCGCTTGAAAACTTGCAACGAGCGCAAACATTTGCATTTTGCCGGAATTTACGAAATTTGCAAAATTTGTGAAAGTTGCGCGTTGTGAGTTGCGAGTTGCATGTGTTTGTGTTGCTGAAATTAAATTTAGCGCCGGCAGCCAAAGCTAATACCTTCTATTATGCAAAATGTAATGTCAGCGGATGTTTGCAGACTCGGGAGTCTGGGTGTGGCTGCAGTAAAGAAGGTGCTCCTTTATTTTAACTTTCCGTCGGGGCTCTGCGCCGTTTCACCGCTGTGCGTTGTTGCTTAACGTTGCGCAAATTTTCACATTTGATGTGATTTCTGGGTCACCAAATCGGCCATTCGCCCAGGTAGCGGATACACAAAGAGTTTTACTATGTATTTCCTCTTGGCCTCTCTTTTCTCGCCTCCTTTCGTATTCTTTTAGCACTTAATTTACTTAGCATCTTGATTTTCATAATTTCTAAGCATTTTCGCTGCATAAGCACTGTGTGGAGTGGCAAATCAGTGTAACTTGACTGCTGGGATTGTTTCGAAAGTTATATCCAAAACTTTATATTATGGGTATTTTTAGAAGAATATTAAATTAAAAAATAAATAAAACAAGGAAAAACATTAACTTCGGTTGCGCCTATAATAATAAATATAAAATTTCTTACAAGAACTTAATTCCGATTGTTCAGTTTGTATAGCAGCTATGCGGTATAGTGATCCGATACCAACGATTTTGGCAAATAAGTAGCTTCTTAATTTTTACTCGATATCTTAAAAATTGGAAGACTAGTTCCCATATATTTGGTAGTCGAAAAAATATTTTCATACATACATTGTGTTGTATAGTGTTGGAAAGGTGAGATTTAGATTTTATTTTTATGAAATCAAATAAAATTTAATACGGAGAAATTGGAAAAAAGTTACAGCTGCTCAAAAATGAGTGAAAATAATGAAGAAATTCGCTATATTTTGAAATTTTTGCAATAAAAAGGCAAGAATGCCACTCAAGATACCAATGAAATCTATGAAGTTTACGAATTCGATTCTGTATCAGTTCGTGTGGCACAACACTGGTTCACTAACTTCCCATATGGAAATTTCTAAATTTCGATTTACACATTCAAATGTACCAGAACTGTTTTAAAAACCTCTTAGCAAGAATATGTTAGTATGGGTCTCTTGTTTGTCAGACTCAAATTTTAAGATTTGATTCTGAAATTTATTCTAAAAGGTGAGGGTGCATGCTTAATCAACACCAGCGTTCAAATGCTAATAAGAACATAACCAGCGGATTGGTTGTAAAAATCTTTGTATGTTCTAAGTGTATCGGATTGACTAGTTATAAACCAGTTAGTAAGGTAAAAACCTCAAGAGAATGAATTGGGCATCAGTTATAAAATGCTTAGAGAGACGCCTCCGATTTCAAAGTTGTCTATTGGATTTGAGAGCCATTGTTCATTTCCATTCACTTTAAATATCGAAAGAAGATTAAACACAAATCAGAAAATTCTCTAAAAAATCCTAAGGGTTGCATATTGTTGCTTAACTTTATAATTTTTATGACTTTATACGACAGTCAGGAAATTTGAGGGCAGTAGCCAGTGTGGCCTTCATAAAATAATAATAAATAAAAAACAAAAAATCTTTACTTAATTAATAAAATCTGCAGCCGGCGTGAGAAAGCCTTACTCACCTACTAATATGTATTTTATGGCAGATAACTGCTTTATTACAATCGTTTAAAACCATAACATTCCCTTTCCAAATACGAAATCGCGGCGACACATTGCCCCCTGTATGCAAGGCAAATGCATGAACGGAGTGACGATTTAAATTTGTTGCAAACAGCTGGTTGTTATGTCAATTTAACTGTCATTTATGAATATTTAAGTGCTATTCAAGAAGCTGCAATGCGAGACATGACCTGTCTTAATAGGCAAGCGGTTGCGAGGCGAGCAATAGAAAAAGCAAACAAGTAACAGGATACACATAAAAGAGGCGTATTAAAAAGCAACAATAAAAACAACACGTGTATTACAATTGTAAATACATTTGTGTACACATGCATTCGCATAGCTGTACATAAAACAACAGTTAACTGCAACAACACAGTAAACTTGTATGTGCTTTCTGGCGGCCTACACGGCGTATGCGTAATTTTCGATTTCCGATTTTGGCACGTACGCAGTGAAGAGTAAGCAGGCGGCAACGAGAGCAAAACAATGTGTGCAAAATCGTATTTACATACGAGTTTGTGCCACACATGCCCACAGCAAGGTCACACCGGAAACAGGTGTTGGTGAATGAATTTGATAAATTTCCAATTCAAAAGGGAAAATCAACCACCGGGCATTGCGATGGGTCAAATGGACAATCCGACAGTTGGGCAGGCTGTCACTTCCGAATTCTAAATTGAAAAGACATACATACAAACTGATTTAAGGCTTTCATGTGCAATGAAATGCGTCGCAATGAATGGAAATAGACATAGCTAGATAGATGGCCAGATAGGTGCATGCGTTTTGGGCAGCAGTTGACAGCATTTAAGGCGCCCATTAAATGCCATTGTTTTGATATTAGTGAGTGAATGCGTTACGTTAATATGCATATCACAGCTACTTTGTTATATTATATGTGGGCGAGTGAGCGCTCTTGCATTTCCGATCACATACTGAGTTAATGAATTTGTTTTAGCTGATTGAGTATTATTTCATGGATTGCGTTTACTATTAACGATGTGGCAATTGTTCCAATTACCTTGAAAATAATAAAAACTCACCAAAAACTTATAACTCTTACTGTATAGAATATAACGATATAATGGTTTGTATGTGCCATGAATGCTGAAGATATTGAAATTAGTTTTAACGGATTGGAACTCTTTTTTTTTTTTGTTATGGTATTACTGCAGTTGGGTGGAGATAAACATGAACTTCTGCAGAGAAAGTTTAGGTGATAAAATTTATTCGTATTGGAACATTTTGTTAGGTTTTGTTTTCAAGCCCGCATATATTGATGTTAATATTTTGTTATAATAAAGCTTTATAAAATCATTCATGCAATACTGTTGATAATGATACATTAATAGTGGTTGAAATTAAAAAAAAAATATTCGCCTTCTTACTTACAAAAATAAAATTGCTTCGCAAATATTAAATATATTCAAGAATATCTGGCAAGAAAACGCAGTTTCTTATTGACATAAATATAAGGAATGAAAAGGCAATAATTTTTCCTCAATTTTTGATCAAACAGTCTCTTCAACCGCAGCCTTTATGAAATTTTAATGCTTTAAGAGAATTTAACTTCTGATGCCTCGCGACAAAAACTGCAATAAAAAGCATTTAGTTATTTAAGATATTTCTAATAAGCTGCATTTTAGAGATTAGACTTCTGCATTCGTATGTTGAATATCGTCCAAAAAATCGTAAAAATTAAGTGTGTGCATTTGAAAGTATAACTTTGTAGCATAGTTTTCAGCGCAATGCCTGTAATAGTCTGCAGCATACTTTTCAGCGCACATTTTTATTCAAAAATATTGCAATTGGAGTTCAAAAATCCATATCATGCTTAGTATTTTCATAAAAAGTTGCCACTATAGCAAAAATGGATAAATTAACCGCGGCTAGGAAGCTTAAGATTTTCATTGAAAGTAAATTGACTCTTCCATTTGATGAGAATTAAACGCTAATTTTCATTCAAAAAGACATGAAGCTTAAATATCAACTCAAGTGTTGCTTTAGTTCATCAAAAGAAAGAAAACCAAGCCACGAATAAGCAAAGTTTCTGGCAATGAAAATTTCTTGCAACATTTACTATTGCCTGCGAAC
This sequence comes from Bactrocera zonata, assembly GCA_037783105.1. Lineage (NCBI taxonomy): Eukaryota > Metazoa > Arthropoda > Insecta > Diptera > Tephritidae > Bactrocera > Bactrocera zonata. The sequence goes on along the minus strand of JBAWJQ010004226.1, from coordinate 1,650,863 downwards.
ATAAAAGCTTAATCAATCTTACTTGCGGGTACATAAATCGCCCCATTGCAAGTGCATTGCACATAAAACCATAAAGCGAGTGCACAATAAAGCTGATTTAATGTCGAAGGGGTTTTGTACTGGATGGATGGCTGTCTGGATGTTTGGCTAGTTGCGCGCTGCTCGTGCGCTCGATTTAAAGTTGTGATTTTTATGGCAATTACTGAAGCAAAGTTAGTTATTCGCTCGTACGCTATCTGCTCATTGTCATAAATTTAGCATAAATTCAAAAACTAAACAACAACAAAAAGTAATTTTCGCATCAAATTGCAACTGCGGAAATTGTTGTATTTCAAAAAACGGGAAAGTACAGAAAACCGCATTAAGCTTGTTTGTTTGTTTTAGTTTGTAAACTGATACGAGATGTGCACACACATATATGCGTGCAAACAAATAAATGCTCTCGTGTCGCTTACATTGTGCCAGAGTCAATTTGAATTGCTCTTCATGTGTGCAGTTTGAAGCGTGCTGAATGAGCAATTGCTGCGTCTATTTGGAGCTTTAAAGTGCATTTTGTTTGCATTTATGCCGTAGAAAGTTAGATGAAGCCAACAGTTTGCATATGTGAAATGATAATGGCACACAGTTTACAGAAAAAGCAAGTTTCCTTTTGAGAAATCGCAATAACAACGCTTAGTTTCTGAAATGCGCGTGTCACGTCTCTTTCAAATGTGTTTACATTATCCACATTTTCTGTGTATGATTCCCAAAGCCAATTGCATTTTTCGCTTGCAAAATGCATGTAAGAATATGAATCAACAAGCGAAATCCCTTGAGCAATGTGTGATTACAATGAAATGTTGCGCATACACACTGTCGCACCAGCAGTGCAAGCTGTTTTCATGGGGTCACAATTGCATTACACTACGCTGATTGCGGGATGTATGGCAGTTCACTTCTTTCTGGATAAAAATATGTAGCTATAAGTAAGGTTGTAAGAGAAAAAATAAATGGAAGTCCACTGGACTAGCAAGTGAGTGATATTATTTTTTACGTATACGCGGTGTATAACGTGTTGAATGTTATGTTTCTTAGTTTTGATCTTTTGAGTGCATGTCTGATTCATCTTATATGTTAAACATAATAAAGAAGTGATATCGTATTATATTGCGATTGATAAAATTTATAGTCTTCTCTTGCAATATGCACGTTAAGCAGCTAAATCATATGTATGAGAATTAGAAGCGAATGTTAAGACAATAGAAGCGGATATTAAGAATAAAAGATATATATTAAAGCTGCCTTAGGGTCTTAAATTTGAAAAATAATTAATGAATAAATGCCGTCGAGATGATGTGATACTTTTTTATGCTTATTATTTATAACTCTGAAAATGCAGGAAGTATTTTTCCACTGTTAAATTTCTTCTCCCACTTGCTAACAAATTGTATGCAATAAATAAAGCGGTTACGAATTATTCATTTATATGAATAAATAAGCACATAAATCACCATACCAACTCAACAAAGTACAACAAAATCAATCAAAAAAACATTTAAGATTTTCAGTTTGTTTATAGCCATCAGCCGTTGAGTAGATTTGCAGAGGTGCAAAACACAATAAGAATAAAAGGAAAAGTGAAGCAAAACAGCAGCAAAAACTACACTCCGCTTGGCTGCAACTCATTATTCTTCGACAAAAGCACAATGAATGTGTTGAGCAAAACAAAACAAAACTTGTCGAAAGTATGCACGAGTGCCTTTGTTGCACTTGTTCGGCCAATAAGTGGTCTTGCATTTTGTATGAATCATAACGAGCAGAGTGCTGGATGATGGTGAGGCTAGTGCGATGTGCACTGCTGGTTGACGGTCTGTGTTTTACATGGTGACGGCTGCAGATATGAGACTGGTGTGTAGGTGTATAGCTAAGACTCGTTTAAGCAAAAGCAAACCGCATTTTACATCATGAGAAGCATGCTGCTTTGTGCTTTCCATTTATAAGTAATATGCTCATTTTCATTTCGACATTTGCTGCAACGATTGCAGCAGGTGATGGTTATGGCAGGCAATTAAGCATTAAGTGAGTGGAATTATTAGTAATTTTACTCATTATGCTTGACAATTAAATGATATATATTGCAAGTGCTTTTTTAAATTTGAGCTAAAATTTTATTTATTTTAATGAAAAATTTTATTTTTAGGAATATGTTTTTCATTCAACGATGATTATAAACAAGTTCTTTTAAAATCATCCCCATAATTGTTCCTAATTTATAATCCAGTAGTGGTCTAAAGACATCCAAGGCTTACCAAATTTCAAGCACGTTCAGCACTTCTCGCCAAACTTAAAAAACTATCAAAGAATACTTGGAAATTTTAAATTTTGGATGCAGAGACAAACTATTTCGACCATCTCTCTTGATGACATAGAAATGACTGCAGGTGTAATAAAATACAGTTTAACTGACTAACTTTTTGCTCGTGTAAATGGCACGTGCCGCAAAAGTATGAAGGGAATTTGCACCACTATTTATTAACAACTATGCTGTATGTGTTGCAGAAACTTAAGCGCACTGAAGACACGGAAACGGAAAACGAGACAAATATTCATGTATGACTGTTTAAGAGGCACGTTGGGCCACCATAAATGGTAAATATATTTGGTTTTATAAATATACTCACACCAAGCACGTGTCAATATATACATATATATGTATTCATAAATTCAAAGATACCTTTTCGGAATGACTTCATATGACACACAAGAAATTTTACAAAATTTAGTTAAATAACCGGTTACATACCCTGTGGTGGCAAAATGGTCTCATGTAGCTTAGAAATGTTTCGCCAGAAAGGCTGAAAATATAAAATTCGATTTCTCGGAAATCCTAACTGAAAATTTACAAATGTCTCAGACGTAACTGCAACACCGTATTTCAATATGCACTTATTTAATCAACTTCAGAGTATTAAGACACACGCATACATATAAATTTAACCAAGCAAATACCCTACCCACTCGTTCGAGTATTGTGCCACAGGTCGTTATCGCAAATGATGCAGCAATGTTCAAAAGCCACAGCAGCTGCACTTTCGCTATTAATTATTGAAGCAAGCGATGCTGTGGCACTAATACTACCTCAAATGCGTAGAGAAGTTGCATTGCCTCTAAATACATAAGAGTATTTAAAGAATCTATAGCAATGCTTTTGTATGTGTAATAAAATATATACTTACATTTGAATACACAGTGTAATTGCTAAATATTTCTGCTTGAATTGAGGCAGATATGTGCAATTTTATGAGTTCACTTTCTTGCATTTGCACTTCCCAATTTAAAATGGACATTTGTGTACAAATAAATTTATTATTTCTGTTCTGCTTTAGTTTCATATTTATACATGTATACTTGCTCGGCAACTATATAAGAGTAAATTAATTTTTATATTTCTTTTTATATGATTATATATATATTTTATTTGCTTAGAGATTACTTGATTTGAATTTCTTGCTATTTGACCTGACTTTAAATAGATTAAAGAAAATTGGAATCAGCCTGCGGTGAGCTAACATTGTGTAGCTGATTCGTTACCATTTTGTGAGACACTTGAGTTATGCAATCCATGCTAATACCATGTTGAACTGTTCTGCATAAAATAATTTAATTTGAGACCTCGTGATACGAGCACATCCCTAACGCTATACCGGTTTAGTGACAAATTTCTGCTGAAATTTAATTTATAGCGTTGAAGACCGTGTGCCAAGTGATTAGCTCTAATATCATGCTTTTAACACCGCTCAATGGAATAGAAATAAGACTCCTCCCTGAGTAGAACCATCACTTGCTTTGGGAGTCAAGTAACTATAAAGCTATAAAACATGGTATACAGCTGTTTCAAGCGCAAATTGTCTCCAAAATACTGAACTCCAAGCTGAACAGTTTTACAAAAAAAAATCTGTAGGGAAGCATATCATTTTGGATCGGCATTAGAACACTCTCAATGCGGATATTCAAATTTATTATATCAGAACCGAAAACTATAACATAAAATCTCGCGATTTAGCTAGAATGTTAGAGAAAATGTACAAAGCCCTTCGCTATTGCAACCTTGTTGCACAAACATATATACACCCAAAAAGTATATTTATTTACATATATATAACTCGTATCTCAATTCTTAAGCACTTTCTCATTATTCGTTTGCCACAATTAGTGCTTGTTGTGTGTGTTTTACTTTCATCAAGTTCCGCAACTTGAGCGCACACAACTGAATTACACGCCTATGTGCGTTGGGAGTGTGTGTGTGCTTTTCTGTGGCCCGCTGAGAATTCGTTATGTCCTTTGTGGCACGTTTCTGTGTGTTCTGCTTGAACGCACACGTAAATAGAATTATGTATATATGTATGCATATACAGCAAATAGTTGGTGGAGACATCTACTTCGTACTTACTGCTGTAGTTTAAGTGTATTTGGTGCTAAGACTGGTGAGTCTTTCTTTTGCAGCTAGCAGATTTCCCCTTCCTCTTGGGTAGGCTTTATTAAAAGTTTATGCAAAATCTTAATAAAATTGATATTTATTTTTTATTTTTAATTTTTTATTTTATTTATTAATTTCCTTATCCTTCATTTTTTATTTCGTTCAACTGCCAATATTTTTTCATAACATAAATTATTCACTGTTTTTTGAGCTTGTCAAAGGCTTCACTTTTTCCCTCAATTTTTAATAAATAATTTATCTACTTAGCTTGTGTTTCACAATTGTGCAGGCCTCCGCGTGTTTCGCTTTCAACAGCCTTTGCATTCTCTACTCGCGCACTCACTTCCACAGCAAGTGCACTTATGTAGTGCACTCGAGTAATACAAACAACGTGGTAAGTGTCGCTAGCATAGAAACATTTCGAAAAAGCTACAAATAGCGTAAGAAAAAAACTCACGAGTACCCACAAGTTCATGAACAAGTACACTGTGCACTCTACTCAAGTGAACACTGTAGCCAACTATGGCTTATGTATGATGCGCTGACGAGCCACAAATTAATTTACGTCATGAAAAAAAAATGTCGGACAAGTTTTGTCATTTGTGAAAATAATGCAATTAAAAAAAAAAATAATTCGTAAACTAATTGATGTTGAATATATCAAAATTATACGATTCATCAAAGCAAATGCAGCAATTCGGAACAAATTCGTCTTTTGAATGAACAAATCGCGCTTCTCGTGCTGGCAGCTGCAATTTTAGCAGTCAGGATGGAATCATCTCCGCTTGAATTAAAGGATATGAAATATAAAGTTGGATCGGTTTAAATAATTGTTTGTTCGAACTTTTTGGTGGAAATGACCATTAGTCCACATAATCATAAAGCGGCAACCTTTTCTCATTTTATGTGAATTTTGCATACTAAAGACTGCATAGAAAACTTATTAAACCAAATGCTTTTTTACTAACAATTTCCAAATAATCTTAAATTATATATAGTATGTAGATACTAAATTTTTAGAGGAGACATAAGACTAATATTAACTTTGCCCTAGGTCTAAATCAAATGATCGCAGTATCACATGGTCAATGGGCAGCACCAAAAAAGATTCAACGAACGAACGTTGAAAGTGTATTATGATTATTCACTTATGTACAATTATAACAGAATAAAGATGGATTGCAGGATTTAAACGTGGTCAACACCAGAAATTATAGCCAAAATACAGAATATGGTTTTGAAAGATCGTCGATCGACTGAAAGAGATTTAGTAGAGGCTTTACACATCTCATTAGACAGTGTGAGCCCTATTTTAAGTAAAATTTTAGGTATTAAAGAGTTGTGTGCACAATGGGTGCCGCATTCGCTAACAATAGAACAAAAACACATTCGAATGCGACTTCCTCAGCAACATTTGGAGCATTTTAAAAAGAATCAAGTGGATTTTGTGCATCGACTCGTCACTATGGATGAGACGTAGGTCTATCACCATGATCCTGAATTAACACAAGGGGCTAAAGAGTGATGCGAACCTTTTTGTTCGGCTTTCAAACGAGTTCTTGTCCGGAAATCGGCCAAGAAGGTTATGACATCAATTTATTGGGATGCGAGAAGAATTTTGTTTGTGGATTACTTGCAAACTGGTAAAACAATTAATTCTGAATATTATTGCAACCTTTCAAACCAGTTGAAAGAAAAAATTCGTGAAAAAGACCCGTTTTGCAGAAGAAAAAAACCCTTTTTCCTCAGGACAATGCACCGTGTCACAAGACCATTTAGACAATGGCTAAAATCCATAAATTAAAGTTCGAATTGTTGGATCATCCACCCTATTGACCAGATTTGGCCACCAACGACTTCCATTTGTTTCAGGATTCAAAAAATTTATCTATGGCAAGCGGTCAAATGGCTGTTGAAGCGTATTTTGCAGACCTTCCGGACTCTCACTTCAGGGATCCCGATTGGAGAATCGTTGGAGCAAGTACTTTAATGTTCAGGGAGTTTATACTGAATAATAAAGTGTATTTTGAATCATAAAATTGTGTTTTTCTTATCAAACGACAAAACTTATTGAACAACCTGGTATATTACTATCTAAATCCTCAAAATTTTTTAAAATAGAGGGGTCATAGTTATAAAAGAGCACAAGACTCTTTCCGAAATGCTTGTCAGAAAGGCAATACTATCTAAAGAATACCTTCTATAATATCTTTTCCGACACTTGATAATTGAAAAAAAGGCCTCCTTAAAATCTAATGATGCAATTATGAGTCAAGAAAATCAACGGAAGATAGTCTAGATTGCTTAAAAGCACGGAGCTTTTTTTCTCTAATAAACAAAAAAAATTGTGAGTAATATTTTAATGCCAAAAATAGCGAATAATTTGCCTTTGGCGCAGACTATTGCTAATAACTATGTGTGATAGTTTAATACATATGTATGTTCCTTTTATAAAATATAAAGGAACACGCACTATTACTTTATGAGCGGCGAATAAGGTTACCAGGAGATGAAAAAGTGTGAAATATTCCAATATTACTTAAAAAAAATAATATCAGTCGATATATTATATGCTACCGAGTTAGTTATAGATATGAGCAAGCTAGCACCAAAATTGCACAATCTATTTGGAAAATAACCTAGATGTCAGGCTAAAAACACTTTATGGTAGAACACCAATCAACCAAACCTTCCAAGTGTAAACGCAGCATTATTGAAAATAATAATAAATATTTATTTCTTGCATCTTGTACACTTTATAAGAACAACAGAGCAAAACAAATCAAGTAAAGTTTCATAATAAACAATCTTTTCACTTGCCGCCTGCACAAAGCCACAATCCAAGCCTGAAGTATGTAGAATATACAAAGCTATTATGACCTTCTTTTACTCACCTTCATTCGCGGACACGGCCAAACGAGTACTGTTTTATTAAAGTCTCGTGACAGCTGCTCGGCCAAGTGACAGTAGGCGACAAGTGGCGCATTACTTGACGTTGATGACTTTTTCATTTCGCCAGCCTTCGAGAAAGCCGCTGCTGCATTATTAATCTGTGCCTTTGCTACAGATTGCTGTTGATGTGATTGCCGCTGACTTGGCCGTGTTGCCGCTGTTGCTGTTGCTGCTGTTGATTTTCCATTCAACGGCTGCTCTTCGTCAGCGAGATTAATCCCGGTATTTAAGGTTTTCACCACAGTTGTATATTTCGGGTGTTCGAGCAATTTAATGAAGCCACTTAAATCTGCGTTCGTGTGTGTGCACGTGTTCATGCAACAGAAATCAGTTGAAAGAAGAAGGTAAAGATAAATACATAAGCGTTAAAATGTATGCGTATAATCTTTTTTACGAGTGTGAAGTGAAATGTTTATTGAGGGTGTTAAAAAATGTGTATATTTTTATAAACTGTATAAATTTTGTCAGCGCAAAAGGATAATTATTTTGAATGTTGCGACACCACCATGCCGAAAGTGAGTAGCATATTTTGCCAGTTTATGCTTGAGTATATTTTAATGACAAAATATTTTACATTCTTGGTTGTGGTTTTATAAATATAATACACTCGGTCGTAAAAGAATTTAAAGGCCTTAAAAATGTGAATGAATTCACAGCATATGTTTTTTCTGCTAACTTTTTGGGGACTTTCATGTGGCCACTAAGAAATTTCGCACTATAGGTAGCTACACCAACCAAGAAAGACAGTACAGCCGCGTTTAACAGTGATTAAGCTTTTAGGCTGATAATCATAGGAAGGTGCTTCAAAGAATGCATATTAGATCTAATAAAAATGGCTGAATTTATGCCGTATTTATGCAAATTTTTGCAAATTTTTTTGGCTGTGCTACAGTTCAGAGCGAAGAAAAATTCTCAAAAGCAATATGTGGAAGACTGAATATAGAGAATAAGAGAAAAGTCGAAGTTTTTTAGCCATCTTTTTCTACTATAGCCATAAGTTTCTACTATCGCTGACATATCCGGACCATCGTCTAAAATTGTTAACATGTCATAAGCCGGATAGGAGATAGCGTTTAGTTCAGTTATTAAATCAGAATCAGATCGTTCCAGGATATAGCAATCTCTTGGCTGCTAGTGGTAGCTCCGAACATCACGTGAGGTTCTTTTTTGAATAAGACTGCTTTCGAAATCTGAAGCTAACACTTGGAGCTCAAGTATTATAAGCATAGCACAGCGTAAGAAAATATTATATAATATTATATTGTATTATATTATATTAAATACTACTCGGCTTAAACTATCCTCTGTTCTGAACTATGGTCTCCTGCGAATTTCTTCACTTGTTACCAAGTTGAGCTTTGTTTCATATTACCACAACGATTGCTGTATGAACAACAATATATAGTATATACAAGGTTTGTCCGGAAAGTAATAGAACTGATTTTCTTCCACCGTGACTGTACTTCGGAGCGTGCGCGCACCGACTAGATTCGGTAGAAGGCATTCATAGTTAATGGCCAACCGGTGTCTCCGAACACCTGGAGAGTCGGGACAAACATTTTCGCGCGACATGTTTGTGTAAGTAAATTCTGTGTAAAACTCGGTAAATCTGCGACAGAGAAACCAGGTCTTTTTGGAGGACCGGAAAGAGGTCGCTGATGAAAACAGTGCTGGGAGACCTGCGACTTCGACAAACACCGACAATGTGACTCGTGTGCGCAAAGTTTTGAACTCAGACCGTCGAACGTAAACTAATACTTGTTTAATTGCCCAGATGTTAAGTTTATCAAAATTTGTGGTTCATGACATTGTGACGGAACGAAGATGGTTCCAAAAGTACTCACTGACGACAGAATTTTTTGAATAACATAAGCACTGCTGACGAGTTAATTTTCTTTTTTGTTTGCTTTTCTGAAAAGGCCGATGAGAATCTAAGCAACACGCACCTCAGCTCTCAAGGCTATTTCAGAGAACGTCTTCCGTGACGCCTTCAATGCTTGGAAATCGGGCTGAAGCGCTGAATCGACGCAGAAGGAGCCTATTTTGAAAGTTTTTAAAGATTTTTAACGATTGGTTCAATACATTTTTTTTAATCACCTCAGTCCTATTACTTTCCGGACAAACTCGGTAACTCTTGCATTATCAGTTGCGATGCCTTTACTCTAATGGACTTCTTCTAACTACTGACGAAGAGTTACCTAGTCGGCGAGAACTGTAAATAACTTTCTATTATTGCATTTTTTGCATCCCTAATCTTAATGTAACAAATGCATTATAATACAACCTAAATAATAGTATTAAAACACCCTGCCGTGTCTGAAATTGCCAAGTTGAACAGTTATCAAAACTATTTTGAGCGAGTCGGTACTCGGTGAAAGGCACAATAATTCCTATGTGAAGCATTCTATACAAATTTGTTGCTCGCATATTTGCGAAATAACGATGGTAGAAATGTGCATGTTGATATGTGAATCATGTTGCGGTACTTACCGTCATCACGTAGAAAATCGACACTGACATTTTGCAGATTGACATGAAAGAAATCCAGAAAATTGTAAAAGCCCTGCTGCGCATGCAACACGTCCAAAATGCGGGATGGTATTAAAACGCCCACATGTTGCTGGCGGTCGGCGGCATGCTGTTGTTGTCGCAACGGTTCGTGTTCGGGGACGTGCTGAGCATCCTGTTGCAGCTGTTCGTCCACTCGCTGCCGCCGTTCCGTTGGAGTTGGTTGTGGTTGGCGCTTTTGTGCTGGCAGTGGCTTTGAAGTCGATAATTGTTCTTGCGCCACATGTTGTAGTGGTTTTTGTTGTTGTCCTCCTTCAAGTGGCTTTCGTATGCGCTGCTGGCGCATCTCCGGTCTTGCGTGTTTTGGTTGTAGTTGTCTTCTTGGTTCATTCTCCTTATTTGCTGACTTTCGTCGCTGCTGTGTGAGTGGAGTTGGCAGCTGTTGCTGCGACATTTTGGTTGAAAACTTTAGCGACTTCTTCATTTCCTTTATTTCGGAGGATAAGTGAGCGCGTGCAAGACTTCCGCTGTGCGTTGCTGTTGTTGTGGGTCTTTCTGTTGCTGCTTTTGTGGCTAATGGCTGTCGTGTTGTGTCAAATTGCTGTCGCGGTCGATGTATTTGCTCTTCTCGTCGTTGTTGCTGCGCTTGCGGTTGCCATTGTTGCTGTTCACTTGCCTGCTCAGTTCGCTGCAATTGCCGCACTCGTTGTTGATGCGCACTATATGCCATTCTTTGGCGATTTTGTCGTTCTGTTGTCGAGTCAATATTTGCAACATTTTGTCCACCTGAGAGTTCTCCAACACTCTGCAGTTTTGTGGTTACCACAGTTGCTGTTGGCGCTGCAGCCGCCGTTGAATGCGTTGTTGGTGTTGCTGTAATTAATTTGTGTTGTGTTTGCGCCACATCTTGTGCCTCAGCGCGGAACTGTTGCACACGAGCTGACTCCACTGTGCTCATTAATTCTCCAACAATTGGGTTTCCAATACGTGGGGCATGCAGCAAGTTTTCTCGCTTGGTGCTGGAAACTTTTGTTGTTGTAGTGTACTCAGATATCGCGTGCGGCTCTTCCTGTGCTCCCAACTCTACGTTTTCTTGCGGCTGACTGTGCTCTTCAATGCAAATCTCAGAGGACCTGTTTTTCTTGTTGTTGCTTTTTTTGTTATCTTGCTTACACACCTTATCAACTATCACTGCTGCCCTGACAGCTGTCACGTTTGCGATTGTGGTTTTTTGTGCCTGTCTTATTGCAGCTACCGTTGTCAGCTCACCTATGGTGTCAGCAGCCGATGCATTCAAACGTTCAATGGCAACTTTTTCGGTGGTACAATGCACACCCACTAACTGTTGGGAATCGAGGAGTAGGAAGAAAGCTGTCAGCAGCAGAAATAATTTACCAATTTGACAGATTGTTAACTTCATTTAGGCGACGACACCGACGAAAGGCGCATTCAGCATGTATTCAAGCGTGTGAATTAAGCTCTTATTGTTGTTGTTGTTTTTGTTGTATATAGTTTTTTTGTGACTTCAATTGCTATGTTGTTGTGCACTGGCAAAAGTGTCTTTCAACGCATATTTTTCTGAGAAATGTTCACATCAGCGCCATGCGCCTGTGGCTATGCAATGGAAATGCGCGTTTTTGCAATTGTTCTTTCTTTTGTTGACGATTTAAATGATGAAATCAGTCGACATCACTATAATTTTCCACACCAGAAAATAAATTTTAAATAAAAGCTTGCATGTGTGTTTTTGGTCAGCGTGTTCATTATATATTTGGCTATATTATTCATCCTATTTGGCACATGGTTGGAAGAGACTGCAAAATTGAAAGACAACATACTTTTTTTAATATATTAGAGCCGGCTTTCTTAACAGCTATAAATTAGAGATAGATTAAAAAGTTGTATGTATATATAGTGGCTATCGGAATACTTGCGAAGAAGTGGGTCCGTATAAAAATGACAATAGGCAATCGTCTCATTTTCTACCAAATTTGGTCTCGCTATCATTTTACACTTCAGTTACTCAGATTGGCTAAAGATATCTCAGGGTACGAATGTATCGAAAATTAAATCTAGACTAAGATTATTGTACAGATTACTCTTGACGATAACATGCACTGGAGGATGTCACAATGCCACAAAAAGAGTGGCATACCCTACTCTTTTTATTTTTGTGTGGCAAAATACACAAAACTTGTATGCATGAAATTCGATGCGATATGCTCCTAGATAAATATATATACAAGAATTATTGTTTTTGCAAAGGATTTTTTTTTTTTTTGGTGCTAGTCCTTCATGCTACTGCATTTTAGAATTTTTAGAACGCGTTAAAAATATTCACGGCATTTGCGGTTGTCACTGATGAAATTTCTCTCCACTTGGCATCTGAATTGTTTGAGTTTTACACTTTGATGCGCTCTTACCTGCCGACTGAGCTGCTTCTTTCATAATTCTTTTTTTTTTTATTCGCTTTCGTTGTCTTTTCTAGCTTTTGGTTGCTTTTATTTCGCTGATTATACGGCCGTTTCCTTGTCTGCGCTTGTTTTGAAAAGAATTTCCATAATTGCGCTTGGCAAGCAAAAACAAAAACAACACCAACACTGTAGTCAAATGAAGTGAACGAAGTTGTGCAAAAAATACAAACGAACATAACGGAAAGAACAAAAAATAAAAGGAAAAAAATGTGAAAAATCAGCGTAGCTAAAATTAAGAAGGACTAAAAGTAAATAAACACTGAGAATTTGCAAGTAATGCCAGATTCAGTTTCGCGCTGCCGCTATTTGTGCTGCATAGCATTGTGGGTTGCTTTAATCGAAATTTTAAACTGAACGGCTCTTTACAATAGTTGCGAAAATATGAGTTTATTACTTGTTGCTTTTGTATTACATAAAACATCAGCCGACCAGCTTTGCTGGTAGTCAAAATAAAGATTTGCTTTCATTTTGTTTGATGGTATTTTTGAAGGCGTTTTTAAACTTTGCACTTGAATAAATTAGCTCTACCCTTAAGTAACGCTTACGCAAAGACCTTGGTGTAATTATAATTATTATAGAAAAAGTTGCGTTATTTTAAAACCATTGAAATTTTAATAAGCAAAAAGTAAACAGTAAAAAAGCAGCCTTCTTTATATTTTTAACTTTGCTGAAGTTTAATAAGCCAAGCGTTTTTGCTGAACTTTCACTTTTCTTTTGCCACTTTACGGCTTTTCTTTTTAATTTCCACTAATTGGCTTCGCTCGCAACCCTAAAGTTTGCGCGAAGCAACTTAATTTGATCGTGAAGTATTTTTATTTGTTGTTACTGTTGAACTCTTAAGAAAAAGTAGGAGATATACTCTCCGGAAATAAAAGTATGTTTTATAAAGCAAAAGAAAAATGTATGGATTTTAATTTGATAAATTGTTAAGCACAAAGTAGGCCAGTATGTTTAAGGAAAAAATGTATGTCCTTTTGACAAGTTTGTTCGCGACTTGATATAGAAGCATATAATAATGCCTTAGATTCGAGTGCTTCAAATTATGATAAAATATAAATAATAAACAAACATTTGACTTTGGATTTCACTTAGGCTAGGCCTATATTGACATACTTCGTTCTTTCAGAAATAACTAGATACGTTCCTGTACCCTCAACAGGCTATATTAAGTTCGCCACAGCGTTTTTAAAAGGAAACGTCGGAAGCCCTACTAAGTATATATATCGATCAGCGTGACGAGTCGGGTCAATCTCTTAGTTTATCCCTCTGTCCGTCCTTCTGTATATATGCCTCAGTTTTTGAGATATCGACCAGAATTTTTTCTCACCAAGAAGCTGCTCAGTTGCGAAGCCGCCGATATTGAACCACTATAGCATATATGTAGCTGCCATAACAGCTGAAAGATGCGAATCAGATGCTTGTAAGAACTAGTTTTTCATTTCACAAGATATATTTATGAAATTTGGCATGGATTATTGTCTAAAGCAATCTCCCAAGAAATTGTTCAGATCAAATCACTATAGCATAAAGCTGGCATATAAACTGAATGATCGTACTCAAGTCCTTGTATGGCATAATTTATTATTTGACAATGTATCGTCACGAAATTTGTCATTGATTTTTATTCACTACAGCGTTAGGATCTACGAAAGAAATTCGGACCGCTGGAGCATACAGTTCCTATATAAACTAATCAAAATCAAGATAAATATAGGATTCAATCCCTTTATGCTATAATAAATGCACCTGTTATAAGTATTACAGCTTTTAAGCAGCCAAAGTTCGCATACTTTATTGTTGATCTACAGAATAGCTGCTAAAATACTTTTATATGGCATCTCTCACCTGCATTATTCTAAAAATGACCCGCGAATGACTGTCCGAAGCATAAAAAAGCTTATTCCTTTCGATAACACCTCAAAAGTCATTAAGCAGCATAGATGTTCATTCCATTAATAAATTTTTAGGTCATTTGATTATTATTGTGGCTATCTTAAGAATATATCTTAAACAAATTAATAAAATTATCTAACACACAATGTTACTCATACGCCCTGTCGCATCCAACTTGTATAAGCGACGTAAAATACTAAACTTCATGAATGTTCTAGATTATTTATATTAATTTGATGAATTGCAATGCACTCTCTTATGATTTAAACATAGCAAGCATTTCAAACAATTTAAATTTCAATGAATTTCAATTAAATTCAAAATCTTTGAAAAGCGAAAACATATGAACAAAGCGACAGGTTATAAGAAAAGCAAAACTGCTTTCGTCATTCGTGAAAATCATTCTGAAAATACTAGAGCGTCATCTCTGTCTTTCAGTGTTCATTCATATTTTTTTGAATCGTTTCTATCACTCGCTTTCAAATTGTAAGCTGCGAGTAAAGAGAAAACCTATTTGCATAAATGCATAAATATATAAATATTATATATAATATGTGTACATGTAACAGTAAAATGCTGAGACAATTCTTAGAATTTACATACGCTTTCCTCCTTTTCGTAATCTTGTTGTTTACTTCGTTTCCAACAGTGAAATAAGCACAGCACATACGAGCGCATATGTACGGGCACTGCCGTTTATTGGTGAATGTCTGTATGTAGATCCACTTAGTATAATCTACATACATTACCAGCAAGCAAATTGATTTAGAGCTTGTGATGAAATTTTATTTTGAAAGTGCATATAAGCAACTTTCTGCAGAGTTTTGGTGTCTTTGTATAAGCAATAAAGGAAGCGATTTTTTTCAAATTTTATTGATTTGCTGCCGTGCAAAGGGAAAATTTAATTAAAACTGCCGGATTATTGTTTTGCGAAAAGCAAATTATTTTGCGAAAATATTATTTCCTGAGCATTTCATGAAACATTTCCTAAAATGCTTTGTGTAGTATCTTTTTTGTCTTTAATAACCCTTGGCAAAAATATCCCACGCAGAAATATTTTTCAATCATAATTTCATTTATTTTAATAAATTAAGGGGTTAGGGGTAGTCAGAGGCACAAAAACATTAGAACTTTCAGTATTTTTTTTTTTTTGCTTTTAAATCGTGTTATTTTACTACTTATAGTAGTAATATGGCATTGACTTGAAGTCAGGGAAAATTCAAAAAAAAAAATTTTATTTCCAAATTTATAGGTGTTTGTGTTGACCCAGTTCCAAAAAAGGTACTTGCGGTGACAACCTTAAGTCCTCGGAGATTCATCTCAAATCAATCGGACAAAAAAAAAATTAGTTTTATAAATAGATAATCTTAGGCCTGATCCAAGGACTTTTTTTCAGAAATTAACAAAATGGCGGCCTCAGGAAATTTTTGTCTAAATTTTTGGGAAAACATCAATAGTTAATTGGTCTTAAAAAATCGAAATTTTTGAAAAAAAAATCCTGTATAAATTTCATTAAAATCTACTGAGCGGTTTTCGAGTTACAGTTGTCCCCAGTTCAAAAGACATAGTTTTGAGAAAACTGCGTTTAAAGTTTCACACTAGCGCTTTGAAGTGTCCGAGCTCTCTTTGTTATTTGTCGAATAACTCAAAAACTAATTATCGGTTCAATGTGAAATTTTCAGAGAATATTTTTAAGATATTACACCTAACAAAAATGCAAAAAACAAAAAATTAATTTTTTGAAAATTCTGACTACCCTCAACCCCTTAATAGTGTCAAAAATAAATAAGTCTTTTACGATAAGTTTTGAAAGTATATCTCAATACATGCATATTTTACAAAAAATATGCAAGCAAATGGGAGGCAAAAATTTTATTTATATTTCACACAGAACACTGTCTTAAAGCTATCAAATTGGATGCTGGCATTTTTAGGGCTTATGCGTGGACATTTTATAAATTTATTTCAATAAAAATGTATGAACAGACGGCAAGCTAAGACAAAAACCAACTCTTTGATTTACAGAAATATAAGTACAAATTGTTTTAAAATTTGCTTAGGTACAAAGCTTTCGGCGACGGTCGAGAGATAGTTGAAGACATGACTCGTTCTGGACGATCTTCGACCTCTTTAACTGTTGAAAATATTAGAAAAGTGAAGGGTATGGGGGTTGAAGATCAGTCAGCAAGTATAAGAGAGATGGCAGGAGAGCTCGATATTTCTCCCTAGTTTTAATTATTTTGGTGAATATTTTGGATATGAAACGCGTGCTTGCTCGAATCGTTCCGATAAAGCTAAATTTTTTTCAAAAGTAGTACGATTGTGACCAAATTTAAAGACAAAAATGCGATGAATACGTTGATCGATTGTCCCGTGTCCACCTGATTTGGCTCCGTGTAATTTTTTCTTGTTCTTGTATTACGTAATATGGGTTCCAAACAGAAAATAGTTCAAAAAACTTCTCTGTAGATGCATTTTTGGACATAATTTGTACAGAAAAAAGAAAAAACTGGAAAACAATACGAAATATACTGCCAAAGAGACATGAGGTCATGAGGTGCCTGACCGTTATCGATTACCTTGAAATTCACCGCCAACTGATTAAGAACAAACCGCCTTAGAGAAAAACCCTTTAAAACCAAAATTGAATGCAAGTCTACAAATTGGCTATATAATATTTGAAAATAAATAATTTCCCTAGTACCAACCATAGTAACCATAAATAGTCACACACATGCACATGCTAGCTAGTCCAAATGCCAAAAATTACTGCTTAGAGAGCAATATAATAAAATAATTTTTACAGCCTATGTAGTCCTATCCTTAAATGCCCGCCAGCTGTGCCGCACCTACGCGCTATGCTATTTTTGTGGAACCCAACAGCCGAGCTTTATAGCCTATTTATAGGGGTCGATGCGTACTTTATAGAGCATATAGGAATATATGTATGTACGTGTATATTTGTTAGGCAAATCATTTAGAGTGATTGAGAATATCCGCTCAGCCTAGCAGAAAATAAGGGCGAAGTGCGGGTGAAGGAGTAATGGTAAAATACTCCTCCTCAACGGGAAAAAATACTAAAAATAGCAAAACAAAATAATCATATGTTACTTGTTTTGATTTCGGCTAAGATTTTTGCATACATGCGAATATATAAATGTGCTGGCGAAGGAAGAATTTCAGTTGTTTGTGCTATTTTCGGAATTGGCAAATTAGGTAGCTGAGGAACTGAAATTACGGACAAGCGCTGAAAAGTTTCAAGGATTTATACTAAATGTGTAATATAAATCCCTTTTACTTAACAAAGTTACGCGCAAGCAAATTAATTTAAGTTAACGGCACTGTTGGTGTGACAGAAAAGGGCCGCGCTTTTGCTTAAATGCGGGCAAATTATGTTTATTTGAGCGACATTTTGGACTGTGTGTGCAAAATACGCGTACATTTTTATACTGCTCATAGGCAAAAATATTGTTTATATATAGTTAATGTATATATTTTTACAATTTTGGTATGGAACCTACAACCCGTGTGCGAGCAGTTCACCCACCACTCAATAAAGCTTACAAACGCGCGAAATGTGCTAGAAAACTGAAATAAATAAGTTTTCATTCCCAAAATATGCGTATCACATGAGTATATATACATACATATACGCGTATATCTAAACATAATGCTAGCGGTTGTTTTTGTTGCAAACTGTAAAAGTCGTCGCACATTTCTGTCAAATACCCTTATGGAACAGCTGCTTACAACAGCCAGCAGACAAACTCTTATAAATAGGTACACAAATACCAGTGCGTATGTATGTTAATATTTTTATATATGTGCATATATGCATACATATGTATGTATGTGTAGAAAAACTTTCTACAGACGCTTGGAGCAACGCGGGTTAACTGAATAAAAACATAAACAAATCCCACGCATGTCTCGTCCTCTCTGCACTGATGTAGGTGCCCCGACACATACGTGTGTGTGTATGTATATTTAATGGCACTTAGAAAATTACGTATAATTTATATGAACAAACACACACACACACATACACACGCAAGTGTACACAAAGTGTGTGTATATAAATTGTTTACGAAGTGACCTCACTGCACGGTGTTTTGAGAGAACGAATGGAGACATATAAGACACATGCGTAAATATTTGTATAATATGTACATAAAAACATACACATGTGAACTTAGTATATCGCATATTAATAGTTCTTAGTATACGATCCTTAAAAATAGTTTCATTCATCTGTATTAAAGTCTCGCTTTAGAGTCACCAGCTTCTTATAGCGCTAACCACTATGACCCAGTTATACCTGATTGCTTTGTTTACTTCGAAAGTATAAAATTGCTTCGTACTTTGACCGAGTTTAAAGTTTAAACATATAAAGATGTGTAGCGAGAGACTTCGAAAAATATCGTAACCCTCAAATTAACTGTTATAACGGCACTAAATAGTAGAATTTTGCGATGCAATTTCAAACATTTATAGAACAGCGCAATCTCCGCTAATTAAGCGACCTAAATAAACACAATCTTGGACAGAAGTTGAATGGTGCTGGTAAAGCAACAATTTAAAGTTTTTGATCGGATTGCTCTTCCATTAAACTTATCTGATCCTTACTTGTGTTCCCCAAAATCAAAACAATCGAA
Source organism: Bactrocera zonata (assembly GCA_037783105.1). Lineage (NCBI taxonomy): Eukaryota > Metazoa > Arthropoda > Insecta > Diptera > Tephritidae > Bactrocera > Bactrocera zonata. Next base: position 1,631,925 of record JBAWJQ010004226.1, on the reverse strand, counting down.
GAAAATCTTGATGAACACATTCTGACTTCAAAAAGCAAGGCAAAACCGTTTAATATTTGTCTTTTTTATACGAGTGTTAGCTGACTTGCTATGTATATTAAAACTCAATTCTCTTGTAGAAAGTATACTTGTGAAAACATAATAAAGTAAAAAATATTATCGGAGGATGGAGTCATGTGTAGAAGTTCACGCAAGTGAGGAAAGTTCTCTGATTGCCATTCACCTGGGAGTAGCCAGAAACGATTCACTCATGACTTCCGGTCTAAGATCAAGTATCCTCTGGGTAGTATGATTAGCGACTTTAACGCCAGGGTAGAGAAAGAATGTGTCTTTGGTACAACGGTCGGTAAATTCAGCCTCCACGATGAAACATCCGCAAATGGACTGAGGTCAAAAAATAGCTATACTATATCGAAAAAATTTTTACAAGACTAGCATAGAATAAACTACTAGAAGTTCTATGAGTTAAGGAACCGTCTTTTTATTGTATTTAAAGACAACTCTTTATTGATAAACAATTATCCACAATTCTTGTAATTAATCCAATAACTTTCGGTATATATGTAAGTACATTCGAAACTATAACTACCATGCATGTAAAAGCTTTTCCGCAATTTGGCAATTGATAATTTGGCAATTCTGTAATTCTGCTTTGATCTTCATTGCATAAAAAATTCAAGTAAAACTCGCAGTCTTTATTGCTGTTTCATTGCCAAAATGAAAACGCTAATACATACTTTTATGTAACTATATAACGCTAAAAAATATCCCAGCAGTGGAGCTGCTAGCTGGTCAAGTATTACACCACTCTACAACAAGAAATTGTGCCAAAAATCTAACTAATCAGAAGTCATCAGGCTTATACCAATTGAATAAAAATTTTCCAAAATGTTTAGACGAGCTGTTTTTCCTTAATCAAGCTATATTTTACTTGCTTTTTAATTAGTCCGAGACGACATCTCGATGACATTAACTTCAAAAGACTAGTGTGTGTTTATGCGGAGAAAAACCAGCTAGTTAACCAATTATACATGTGATATATACTAATTTCGAAGAAATTTATGACTCATTTATTTCTGTACCGGTATATTATTCTGTCGTTGATGTTGCTTTAGGTTAGTGGTTGTTACTTATTCGGTGATAATTGCAAAGTTATTGCTTTAGTTTTGCTGCCACCATGGCACGTGTTCAAATAGCTCTCTTTCCGTTACTTTGCTTAGTTAGCGCTAGATTAATTGCGGCTTTCGCGGAAGGCGATAAATTTGTTAACTTTCGCCTATTTGTGGGTGGGAGAGGGAAACGAAAAATAAATTATTAAGAAAGTGTAGTGTTGTACGAATTGCTTTAGAAGACACAAAAGTATAATAATATGTTATAACCTTCTATTTTTGGATACCAAACGGTTGAAAATTAGACAAATAATATAAAATAATAAAAAAGTGTGCGAAAGATTACTTTGGACTTAAACTCGAATCCAATCCTTTTGCGATAAAGCGCAGTAATCTTGAAATATCGTATTTATATAACTGATTTACGATCCAAGCTATTTCGCATACAAAATCCTGCTTGATATAGAGTCTAATGAAAGCCTAGAATTAAGGCAGAACTTACTACTTAGCAACACTAAAATAAAATTCCTCAACCATCAAAAACACTGAAATATCAACTTATATATAACATATGTATACAGGATCTAGAAACTATCCTGAGATTATCTATCACACTTCATATCCTATCGCATTGAAAATATGTATATTATATGAAGGATGTAAAACACACTCATATAATTATTGGTAATGCAACTGTGAAGCTAAGCATCTTAAACATAAATGCCAGCATATTTTCCTTCTGTAATGCATTAAAAAAAATCCAACTAGTTAATATGGCACTTAGGTGTGGTGTGGTATGTAAATACGCTCTGCCTAAGAAATATACTAAAACGCATTTACATTAGTGTAAATGGGTCGTAAACATATGCTACGTGTAAATTTTACAGCTTTTCCCACACTAAACACATACTTTCACTTAGCACTTAACGCTTATTTAACGCTAGTGAGCTTACCTCCGACGCTGCTCCCCACTCCGTTAAGTAACCGATGACATAACACTATAGTATACTCGTACTCGGAAATCGCTACGCTCTTGCTTAATCGCCTTTTATGCTGTAGTGTAAATTATGTACATATGTGTGTGTGGCTCAATGTTAGATCCGGGACTAACTACTAGCTTAGTTTAATAAGTTTCATGCATCGTCGCTGCAGCTTTCAGGTGTCAATGTGTGAGTAAAGATAGCTTTACTGCTGTTGAGTGAAGATTGCAGCTGACTTAAGCATTTACTGGTGTCTACGTATCGCTTAAGATGGGCAAACATAGGAGCGTCTATCATAACTTTTGGCAAGCAGAAAGTTATATTTCTTGGAGATGGGAAGAGAGCAAGTGCCATTCTGCTTTAGTAATGTAGATTTTAAGGGGGGAGCCTGCTTTAGCAGCTTCAAAAAATCGATTTTTTGCTTAAATCTCTGTAAAAAATATCTTAGAATACGTCCCCAAAGTTATAGATTGAAATTCGAAATATTGTGGAAGCTAGAAGGGAACCGAGCGTCTAGCAGATATATGAGCGCAGGGGCAGAAAGCGAAAACTTTGACGCACGATTTTTCGGTTTTTCCTTTTTACGATTTTTCTTAATTGGCGGGCAGGATAGAAAAAAAGTAAACGTCGTATGGAATTGGCGCAAAGTGTATTATCTTTGGCATTAAATTACCTTCTATTTAAACTAAAAAAACTAAGAAAAATCAAGTTTGAACATATTTTTAAACAACATAAAGTAAAATTTTTTTGGTCAAGAACTACATTTTTTTTTTTTAATTTTTAAAAAATTTCTAAACTACACTTTAACTAAAACATAAATTAGTAAGACATATGAGTCTGTTTGTATTTTTCCGATAGAAGTTGCGACCTGCATCCTGCCCGCCGTTCGACAAATGCACATGCGAGATGCATCAGAAGAAGGCCTTCCCAAAGGCAGAATATCAAAGATTTCGTATCCAAAAATTTTTCAGATGATATTTAAATATATAACTATGAACCCTGGAAATTTCGCTTTAATCCAGTAACTCTTTCCTTCCCAACAAAGTTTTTAAAAAAATCGATTATTTAAAACCTCTAAAGCAGCTCCTCCCTTAAATGCCTTAATATTTAGGTTTGTCAAATCTGTGTTTTATGAAAAATTTTCTTATTGCCATTAAAAAGTTGAGGTTATGGGCAGTAATAAATATCCTAACAACATTCCTTGAAATTGACTGATGAGTTCTTAAATGAATTATAATATCATGAATGAAATGATAATCATGCAAATCATATAAATTTTTTGCTGATCTGATATCCAACCATTTCAATTTAATAGATTTTAGACCTGAGTAATGTGCCTGGTAGTGATGTGCAGTTTAATTAAGGAGAGAGCATCTTAAGCATGATTTCAAAAGCACTCTGTCGATAGAAAATCTGAGCTCATTTATAATATATTGAATAAAAAGGGTGGATAAAAAACGGATTATGAGAATCTAATTTTCTAGATCCGAATTTCAAATCTCTTTTGCAAAAAGTAAAAGAAGTATTCGGTAACTTAGTCAAGAACATTTTAAGGGTCGCAGGAATCTAAATAACTTGTTTTAATGGTGATATTTAACCAAGCATGTATTCGGCCTTGGGTACAAATAACTGATAGCTCGTTTCAAACGTGATACCCAATGATTTAAAATCGATTGTTAAGGTTTTCTAAAAAATATTTTGCTTCAGCACCTATTGTAAATATGTGTTAAGGTCAAAAACACAAATATTGTGTAGTCGAAAAAGTCTTTTCGTATTTGGTCAATAGATGTCGTTGTCGTATATCTCTAATGCTATCAATCACATTGTGTCACACCATGTATTGTTGGAAAGGCTTCATTTAACCAAAAAAAAAAAAAAAATTCGAGGAAATTGAAAAAAGTTGTAGCTGTTCGAAAATAAGTGAAAATAATGAAAAAATGCGCTATATTTTAAAATTTTTGTATAAAGAAGGGAAACCAATGAAATTTGTGAAGTTAACGGAGACGATGCTATATCAGTTCGTGTAGCGCAATAATGTTTCGCTCGCTTCCGTACTGGAGATTTCGAAATTTCGATTTACACTGATGGAATAATGTCTTTAGCGAAAAAATGGCAAAAAGTTTGTTATTACAAATATAAAAAAAAAATAAGTTGGAATTTAATTACAAATAAGAAAAGACTTTTTCCTTAACCCAATATTTATTTGGACTTAATACCACCAAATTGAATTACCTTACTTTTATGCACATTTAATTCATTTTAATGGCCAATTTTAATTTCCCACTTCGTTAAGCTTGCATTACTTTGTCTATTCTTTATGCTCGCTATCATTGTTTACGCTTAACGAAATATTTCTATAAATTTCCGCCTATGTCTAACAGCTCATAATTTATTCGTCTACATACATATATGTATAGCTATATAGGCTGCAGCTTTCAGTGAGTAAATCATCAAGAACATTAACTTTATATTATATTAACTCTTATCTAAGTGCAACTCCTGCTGCGGACGGTCTTTAGTACTACTGTAGGTGCTTTCAAATGGTATTTTCAAAAATTAGATTCCCCTACTCCTTATTCGGCTAATACAATTTGCTTTGCATCAATGATTTTTCGGCCCTTTTTGATTGCCTTACTGCTTGGTTTCGGGCTAGCCTAATTCCTGTGCTTTAATTTTATCTCTATGCGCCTGTGTTGTGTGGCCCTTTTACCAGCACAAACTCAATAGGGTTAATTGAATTTTCAATGCGCCTAATAATCCCCTTGGAACTACTAATTTGCTTACCTCTTTGCTTCTATTGCCATGTTTGTCTGGCCTACAGTTTTGAAGCTCGCAAATATGCAAGGGTGCGATAAATTGTTGGCATTAAAGTTAGGCTGGTTATTTTCCGTTAAGCTAATTTTATTTTTACATTTTGCGAGGCATCAGTAAGCAAGAACATAGACCTAAGGTTCCGCTGCATTCCTCGTTTATCAATATAATGTAAGAATATACTTACTTCCAAGAAAATTTTTAGTAAAATTGAAAGAAATAATCACAAAAAAATCAAATGAACAGTACAAATGGCGCCATTCCATAAATTTACACATGTGTGTGAATTACACCATACCACACCTCACATCAACCTACCATAATTCAATCTCGATTTACAAAATTTTTCTACCGAATCATAGCCGAGATATTAACCTCAGTTTAGATAGTCAACACCTACATCGACAGGGTTTTTAAAGTCAGCATGTCATCGCCATTAAATTCATCAACCGCATTTGCACCGCCACCTTTGGAATCACAGGTTTCGAGTCAGTGCTCAAAAACCTAATTTCAACACACAGCGCTGGACATGCAAAGCCAAAAGGCTGCAGCGTAACAGTTCGTACAACAACAACATAATAGCTCATCATAAATGCCAAGCTCAGAAGCCAAAAGGTATCGATTCCGCACACGCATACATACAAGCAAATGCATGTCTGTTCAATGGTGGGATATGCAAATCTGTGCGGAAACCCTCACATATACGCCTTACACATACACATGCATACCAACACATTCCAGTGTACGCATATTCACACTTTAATAATGCATTTGTGTTGCGAAACGTGCAGTCACGTGAGCCAATGATTTGTTGCTGCTCCCCAAGCTTACATGGTTTACATGCCACAGAACATAAATCGGCGACTGTCAGACTGATCTTTTCGCAATAATATGAGTGATTTACCGATTTCAGTAGCATAATTTTGAGTGTAGTTGTGGATATTGTAGATAAGCTGGGAACTCCCTAGGCCTATATATGGCCTGTTTTGTGCTTTTTCTCTAAGCAATTTATTGTCTTCTTTGAATGTCAAGTGGTTTGGTTCGAGTAGTTGAAAAAAAAGAAAATCAGAAATATTTTCTTTTTGTATTAATTTATGGTTAGATTTCCTGAATTGTTTTATATATAGTTTTACGACAACTTAGTCGGTTAATCTTTCAGGTACTTGTACACAAACAATATGTCATGTTTTCAATTGCAATTGACTTTAAACATAACTCATCAGCATCCTGTAGACTTTCAAAATGAAGCTACTTATATAAGAAAGTACTCGAAATCTTACATCCTCATGACAACCTAATCTAAACATCTAAACAAATTTTCCACTATATTCATAAACTCTGGTCAAATATGAATATAATAAAACATGACATAAACTAACCTTATTACTGAAATAGCAAATAGATGTACAATCTCAGAAGCACACACAGCTGTGCTTTAGTCTTATTGCTAGTGAAATGCTTGGTCTCTTGCCAACTAGTAAATAAGTTCAGCCACAATTTGCGGCTTCTTAGGCCTGTGAAAACTTTTGCTTTTGAAAACTCAACGAAAACTTGATAATTTGTTGGCAGCCGCAGAAAAATGTGTTGAGTACCATTTTCACGCCCAATTTTTCTGCAAAAGAGAAAATAAATAAAGGCAGTGGCTTATATTGGGACGTGCCGACGATTTTGTATGCCAGAGCGTATATCAAGAAAAGAATGGGAACATATAGAGTATTAAACGGGCTGAAAACTCTTTGGTCTTTAGTGAGATCGTAAATGTAGTGATATACCAATAAGGAGATCAAAATAAAAAAAAAAAATGGCTGGCTTGAAATCCTCGAAGTCTCACTTGATTGACTTGTCTAGATGGAGATTATGTCGAAGAATAAGTTATCAACCAGAAAAATGATTTTCCAATGTTAAAAGGCTTTTATGAGAATAACAACTTTAAAAATCATGAATATACGTTAAAATCCCGTAGCTGCTCAAACCAACCTTGTGTGAGTATAATCTGAAGCATATTAACATCTGTCACCTATTAATTTATAAATTAAACAAGTGTTGAATTTATTTCTCAACGAAATGATTCCTCTTCCATAGCTCATCGGCAACGCTGCTGCAACGCAATAAGCTTTAATTAGCCTCACGTCTGCGAGTGGCAGCATTAATCTGCGCTAACCAATGTGCGGGAAATAAATCTTTGAAAGAACAACAAGTAATCAACAGCTGTGCATATTATTGATTAAAATACAGCAAAGACAATATATAGGCACGATTATGCGAGCACAATGCTCAGTAACAGCAATGAGAACCAAATGCTATTAACAAATAAAACAAAAAAAAAAAAACAAAGAGATATCATACTAATATTTAATTACGAGAAAAAAGGAAACTTTCTAACCTTCTACTTATCAGTTTGAAGAGCAGCAATGGACAGGAGAAAAGTGAGTACATTATGTTGCCTCATCAAGCACCTATCTTACATTGTTGCTGCTCACTAAAGGGTGATACTTCAAGTCAATTTTTTTTTTTTTGCCATGTTGGCCACTTAGCCACACATTTCTCACACTTCTACGCCATTGGCTGGGCACAAGTGTTGATAAATCGCAATTAATTGCAACTCATGAGGCACAATTACGCACACAATTCACGTGCTCGACAATGCTTGAGGTATACCGCACAACGTCAACCTCGAGCAGGAAAGAGAAGGCACACAGTATTAAGTGGTATTTCATGGAATAATTTGAGGTACTCACAGCGCTTTGCATGATGTGATCGATGAGTGCTTGCTGAGTTGCTGTGGGTGCGTACTTGTCTACTGTTAGGCTTCAAATTGTGAGCATGAGCAACGCATTTTTAAGGTGCTTTAGTAGGCTGAACATCATTTAATCAAAATATTGCAGAAAATAATGCAGTAGAAAGAATCTTGAATTTTATAGTAGTTATTATTATTCAAATTCGGAGTTAAATGAAAATATGCAGTATAGGTATTTAGTTATTAATAGTCAGCCAATCGATAACTTAAGGTAGAAGTCTGGTAACTTTGATTAAAAAAATCAAAAACTTTTTTTTGCTTAATTTGAAAGTACAAAGTCTTGAGAATATGATGTGAAAACTTCAGACAGAAATTCGGGAGTTATATCGAGTTTCCCAGAGCGCCTCGGAGTCCTCTCTCTCGGAGTTGTTGAACTTTAAACGCGTTGTTCTCAGAATATTGTTTTTCTAGTCGGCCCGGGTCCTTACTTTTTTCTACTTAACCTGCTTTCAAATTTTAACAGGCTGTTCTACACACTTACGAGGGCTGCTATATATATTTCTGGCCTAATAATGAAAATAGGCATATTTATCAACGAAAATTCGTCTTATAAACGTCTTTTGAAGCACGGCGATCGTATTTTTTCAGCATTTCTTTACACCAATCCACATGAGCCTTTTTTTGAGCGATTGTCAAATTGTGCGGGATCCAACGAGAACAAGCCTTTTTTACGGCCAGGTGTTCATGAAATATCGAATGTATGCTGGTGAGAGAAATGCATAGGCATGCCTCTATCTGAAGGTATGTTACATGACGGTCTTGCATTGTTTTTGGACGACCTTCACGGAATTTGTCTTTGAGCGAGCGTCGGCCACGATTGAATTCGTTGTAACAGTTTTTCACTGTGCTATAAGATGGTACTTCATAGCCATACAAAGATTTTAGTTCATCGATGCACTCTTGTTGCGATAATCCACGTCGAAAGTTGTGAAAAATGATCGCACGAAAATGTTCACGAGTTAATTCCATTTTTTGGCCGAGATGAATTTTTTAATTCCCTGTAAATAAAAAAATTCACAATTAAATGACAAAACGTTCTGAGTGATGTTATGCTAAAAAATGTCAAGCTTTCCAATGGAAATGTCAGATTGCACCTGGCAACACTAAGTGTTGCCTAGTCCATAAATATATATAGCAACCTATGTATTGTTCCTCGTCGGTTTTAACGAGAATTTTTTCACCCCTAACTTTTTATTTTACAACCCTTTTTTTGCTAAAATAAAATGACTTTTTGTTATTTACCCTTGAAATTTAACTTCAGTAGTTCCGACCAGAATGACATGTCTATAGATTAAGAATAATCAAGAATATTTGATTTCAGATAGCATCAAGCGCCAAAATCACCCGGGCCACCCACGTGCATTTTTTTTTTTTTGAGGTTCCAACTTCGAGGGACAATAATAATGGTAATAAAGTATTAAATTTTTTCAAATAAATTTTTTTTAATATTTTCAATATGTAAATAAAAACACTCTAAATATTCAAGATAATTCATTTTTATTTTCCTATAAAAACCACCCTCCAAAGAAGTCATGAAAATAGGCATAAGTTACTAGACTACTACCTTAACTCGTTGTCATATTAGTGTCTTAATTAGAATTGTCCCTTGTACAATCGCTTGTGGTTTAAAATTTGTAAAATATTATGTGATTATTTATCATCCTTTGGAAGGTAATACTAAATAATTAATAGTCACGCAAACTAAATATAAAGTTGCCTTAATAATAGATTAGAATATGGTTTTACTATGACTAAGTACTATAGAGAGGGCAAGGAAAGAGCTGTAATAATAAATGATTTCTTTTCATACTATTATCACTCAGATAACATCTTCAGTGATTTTGCGGCATATATCACACTGCGCCAAGTAAGCTCAAATATATTTCAAAAATATCGCTGAATCACTTTCAACGCACTCACTTTCTGACAAGAGATTCTTTTAAGTTCTTTTATTACAAATTAAATTTAAATACGTATAAAATCCCATTAATCACGCTGTAAACACGTTCAATAACCTTTTCAATCAAGTATTTTATTTGTCAGCTTTATGGGAGCTTATTATGGCTTGTGAATACACTCAACTCAAATCAAATGCGTATATTTATGCTGCCTGTACTCATGTGTGCTCGAATTTATGTGATATGTACTACCAAACTCGTAAGTACTCGTAAAAACATTCAATTTGAATTGCGCGATTTGTAGTGATGAGCTGCCAAGGCGCTTGACAATGATGGATGGGCGTTGTGTCTGACGTTTTGACTGAATTTTCGCTGCAATGACGACGCTTTAGTGCAGTGCTTTCGGCGCTGCTCTGCATTTGCATGCTTATTGTGGTGTATGTGTGCGCCGAAAATCTTATAGAAAATGAATTGTCAACAAATAAGATTGAAGGGGAATATGAACGAATGAAAGCATGAATATTAAATCGAGCGATGTAAGAGGCAAAGGCAAAGCAAAACCTCTTTTTTCTCTAGTACTGAATGAAATGATTATGGTGAAATAATTTAAAATTATTTTGGAACTACTTACATATGTATGTACTTAAGGTCAGTAGTATAATTGCAGATAATATTAAAAATTCGCAAAGAGAACATAAAGAAATGAGGGTGACAACTAGTAAAATGTAGCACACAATATATATGTATGAATGTGTAGTTTTGTTTGGAACCTTTTATTCAGCATTCCAGTACATTAAACAACATAGAATTTTAGAAAATATTTTTTTTTTAATTTATTTCCTTATGTACTATACATACTATATATTAAATTACAACGCCAAACTTTCGTTCGTTTTTCTCAAAACAGCGATTACTCAAAAAAGGCTAAGCCGATTAGTCTCAAATTTTAACGCGACCTTCTTAAATATATTTTTTATTAATTAAACGAAGATTTTTTCTCACCGTTAAAAATTAATTTTTGTAAACAATTTAACGCCGAAATTTTAGCCAGAAATCAAATTTTTTTCAGAAACCGACATTTTGTCAAAATTTTTATTTTGCTTACTCCTATGATTAATTACTATATTTTTTACCGAAATCTGTTTGGTTTTTTTTTTAATTTCAGACGATCCAGTTCAGAGATATAGTGGTCACCGCAAAACGTCATTTTTGAGAGCAGCTCCCAGAGATCAGCTGTAGTTCCTTTCCAAAAAAATATTTTTACAATACTAAGTCCTAATATACAGTTCAAAGACTTTCAGAAAAAATCTGGAAAATTCGCTTTTTTCGGTTTTTTAACAAAATTGAATTTTACCCTTAATTTGGTCGTTTTTGACAAACATTTGTCTTCGACATTCGAAAACCTCGTTCGAAAATAAACTGATGAAGCTATTTGAACTACGCGGCTTCCCACTAATTGGCTGCAATTCAAAAAATATGTCAGATATCGATTTGAAATTTTAGTATGATATTTAATAAGGTGGAAGCTTTCGAAATATGAAAATAAGAAAATCGTTTTTTTTTTCTAATTTTACACAAGGTGTACATTTAATTACATGGCAAATATTTTGCGCCAATAAACGACGGTTTCGAGAGCAGTGATTCAAGAAAATTGAATTTCATTTTATTTGTACATAATTTCCTTCATTTTGATATTATATTATTACATTTTATTTTATTTTATTTTATTTTATTTTATTTTATTTTATTTTGTTTTATTTTATTTTATTTTGTTTTATTTTATTTTAGTTTATTTTATTTTATTTTATTTTATCTTATTTTATTTTCTGTTTTCTAGTTTTTATTTTTCAATTATTAATTTAATTTAATTTTTTTCAAATAGTCTTATTTTCTTGCACTCACATAGTCCAATGCTCTAAATGCTTTGCATTTTTCAACAAACTTTGACATATTATATTTTAGTAAAATATACCTACATCACAAACAATTATTTAAAGTTATGCTCTCGGTCACTAAGCACAATTAGGGACATTGCATTTTCTGCCGAAAATAAAACCAACAACGGCAATTTGCACGGTATGCTTTTTGCCATTTTCAACATTTCATAACAACATACCGTTAAAGCTATGTACATATTCATACATATGCAGCTGTATACCTGTATAGTTGTATGCAACCTTGTGCCAACATTTCAGCTTAGCTCGAAGTGCGCTTTCAGGCGCAACGGCTGACAGCGTTTAAACCACAGGTCGACATGGCAAAATCAACTAAATGACTGCGCGTTGCATAACCGTCAGGTAATATTTGCTGCAATTGCTGATATGTTGCTGCGGCGGCTGTCTGGAGGGCAAACTAGTGCGCGCTGTGAGGTGTTCTTGTTAATGTTATTACCACCGAAATGATTTTCCGTTAGGTGGGCAAAAATTTCATTCGTTATGAGGAACATTTAATTACTGAGCGCTTTTAAAAAGGGGTTCGCGTAAAAACTTAATTACATGCTTGACTTGTAAATCAGTTATACAATAGGTTAATATTTAGAATTGAATATTTTTAGAAAACTCTCTTAGTTGCAATGCTGTCTAAGTGCCCCGCTCCCTTGCATGGACATGAACGCGATATAACAGATCTGCTTTAATTTCGTATTTAATATCGTTGAATTTAATTTTAATTATGCATCTAATTTTGCAAACTATAAAATACCATGAAATTATAACCTCTTTATCTCCATTCGCCCTTCTGACATTAAATTTTAACACGATTATTTTTATGCTGAATCTTTGACATCAGGGTTAATTACTCTTGGTATGTCTGTTTGCTGTTCTAGTTTTCCATAATTATATTAATTAATAAGTAAACAGCCGTGCGAAATACATAAGCACACACAATTGTAAATGTCAATATTTCCGGTAGAATTAATTTAAATTTTTGTTTTTGGTTAATTATGAAATGAAAAATATTTTCGATTTTGTTGTTGTTAAGTTATGTAATTCTCTAACTAATATAAAAGTCTCTTTCTAACATCTAGTTTAGATTAATTGGTTGACATCTTTGCGTATAATGATTAGGTTATGGTGAAAGCAATCACCGAATAAATCTAGAAAATAATGCTGTTATTTCAGTGGTCTGTATTTAGGTACTCATCAATCATTTTATGGCGAACAGTGTGAAATCCCAAGGAATTCAGAAAAAAATTGGGTTGTCGCAAAAATATTTTCGTATTTTCCCCAATCACTTGTGTCATACCATTTAGAGTTGGAATGGTGAGATTTTAAACTTCATTCAACAAAAAATTAAATTCGGAGAAGCTGAAAAAAGTTAAATCTGTTCAAAAATGAAGAAATTCGCTATATTTTGAAATGTTTGTATAAAAAGATAAGATTGCCACGCAAGCTACCAATGAAATTTGTAAAATTTACAGTTAGGATGCTGTGTCGATTTGTGTAGCACAACAATGGTTTGCTCGCTTCGGTTCTAGAAATTCCGATGTGAAAAATGCACCTCACTCTGATCGATCTATCGTTGAAAAATTCGATGAAATTATGGAAAAGATTGATAAGGATCGCCACATAAGCAGCCAAGACATCGCTAACCACATAAATTTCTTTGAAAAAATTAATGGACCGAATTGACATATGCGATTCTTTGGTGAAACAAAATGATATCGAACCATTAGCGAATGGTAACAGAAGATGAAAAGTGGATCAAATACGACAATAATGTGCGAAAAAGATCATGGTCCAAGCGTGATGAAGCTCAACAAACGCCTCGCAAGGTTATACTGAGTGTTTGGTGGGATTGGAAAGACTCCTCTATGAGCTCCTCCAGCCTAATCGAACGATTGATTCTACATTTTACTGTCAACAATTGATAAGACCGAAACAAAATATCGAAAGAACGGCCAGAATTGATCAACAGAAAGTGCTTCGCCTTTCATCAGGACAACGCTAGGCCACACACATTTTTGATAACTTGGCCAAAACTGGGAGAGCTTGGCTGGAAGGTTTTGATGCATCCACCATATAGCCCTGACCTTGCACCATCGGACTACCATTTGTTTCGGTCAATGCAGAACTTCCTTAATGGAGTATGGTTGAAAATTATTTGTCGCAGTTTTTCACTGAGAAACCACAGAAGTTTTGCACTTTAATGTCTCTAGTGGAAAAATGGCAAAAAGTGGTCGACCAAAATGGTACATGTTTGGTTCATTATAATTAAAAAAAAAAAAAATAAGTTGAAGTTTGATTACAAATACGAGAAGAAGATACTATATACATAGTATTATCTTGTTGGGAAAAAGAAAAACGAGTTATTTACTGGTTAGGGGTCTTTTGAATAGCACAATCAATCCAACATTTCGATTTAGTATCTTATCAGCCTCTCCCTTGTACTAATCAGCACAAACTAAGTGTGAATAAATGCAGAAGCTTTTTGTGTCATATCTAAAAGAATAACACAGTACAACAGCTATTCTGGGGGGTGAGAATTTCCAAGTCAGGGTGATGGTACTAGGTCAGTATAGTAAAACCCTCAAAGGGTTTGGCGTTCGTATGTGTCAGTTTTTTTTATGACCTTTTAAATTTTTCCTTATCTTGATGTTTTTTCGCTTAGTTGTAACATTTTGGCAAAAACGTAGTTTAACATAACTCGCGAACCACTTGTCCGATTTTGATGAAACAAATTTAGAAAAATTAAGAATTAGAGTTTCTCTAATCTGTTTCTATACCGTTTTCCTATATGTGCAACACCTTCGAAGTTAAAAATGAATGTATGAAGGGAAAAAAGTATCTTTTCCTAAAAATTTAAATATTTTTTTATTTTTTTTTTATATATTTTTTTTATTTTATTTTTTTTTCTAAATTTGTTTCATCAAAATTGACCTAGTACCATCATCCTGACTTGGAATTTCTCACCCCCCAGACAATAATCCTAAAAATATTCCACAGTGTAATTTATTTAAAAGAATTGTGCTTATTTCTGACTACCCGATACACTGCGTGGTGGAATTTTCTGGTTAGTTCCATAGGTCCATAGGTATTTTTCCATGATTCGATTTATTTATATGTATATACATATATGCAAACAAGTACACGCATGTTTTTTATTGTTGTAAACAAACACAAATATTTGCGCACTGTTGTTGTTTCCTTTTGTCGCTCGGCATTGCTTTGTATACTTATGACCACGTAAACAGCTCGGTCTTTAAGTCTACAACAACTTGTTTGTTGACATTTTTTCTATTCCGTCATCTTATACACACACATGTGTTCCTTAGTGCGATGGTATCTACACATATATACATACATATTTATAAATTTATCTTTGCTTGTACAGAGTGTCTTCATTATTTAGCCCAACCAATGTTTTTGTTATTGTTCCACTAAAACATAGCCACGGTTATTATGAAATTTGTATCCATAGCTTAAACTTTCCGCTACAAATTGCTATAAGTGAGTATGTGTGTACCCTCGTGTGTTCTAGTGTTATTGTCTTTGAGATGGTTGTCATATATTTCGCTCGTAAATAATGCGTGATATCCACTCAGGCGACTGGCTACAGCGCCAAGCAACCATTTCTGAAGATTCGAAGAGCGGCAGTTGATGGCAGACAATTGAGATATGTGCTTGGATATTTTCCCACCCAACAAATTTGAGGATTTCGCTAAATATTAATGCCACTACGAAAGCTTACGCATAGAGCATATGCAGCTTGTATGTATTTTCACTTTTTATTAAGTTTGTCAATAAGCTTGTAACACCCAGAAGAAAACGTTGAAGAACCTATAAAATATATACATATGCATTATGTTTTGTATTTCAAGAATTGGCAACCCTTTATCGTGCTGTTTGACGTTTTGCCATACGGACTCAATTTGTGTGGTTTACAGTAACCTAAAATATTCAAGACTTAACCACAATCACCAAGATTTTCGCACGATTATTTTTTTACAACAACTTAGTTAATTTTTGGCGCTGAAGCTTCATCAAGGACCAGTGTTTCTAGATGGTATGGTGAATTCAATCGATGTTGTAGATCACTTCAAGATGCATTTCTTGGAGGCCGTCCAAAATCAGTACTTGTTCTGGAAACAATATATGCTGTGCATAAACTGATATCGCAAGAACATCACTTGACATATCGTAGGATTGAAGCGACTATAGGCTTTAGTGGGACCATCACACATTTAATATTATATGAACATTCGAAAACTAGATATTTTGCAACCTTGCTACGAGAACAACGCAGAACAACAAATTCTTAGTGGAACACAACTATTTGTTTACCAGTTGTCCTTCAAAAAATCAGGAAAATCTACAGTCAAAGACGGGTTCCTCTTCACCACAACAATGCGAGCTCTCACATACAGACGGAATCAAGATATTCATCTGAAATTTGCACATGTTCTTTTCTCAGAAGTTTTCCAACAGACGATTAATGTTCGTTTTGAAATTCTTCGACCCAGTCTAGAGAATAGAAGAGCGTTGGTGCCGGAGATGCTCTACGTTACATTTCTTCTGAAACAAAATGTAGGTTGTTAAAGCTTTGCTTAAGTTTTTTTTCTTCCAGCGTTTATATTATTTATTGAAAGTTTTTAAAGCTTCAAAGCGTTAAAAATTAATGATCACGCGAATGTACGCCTTACTTAACATTAGCCTATGTGTGTCTGATACACCAGACAATGGCTTGAATTAATTTTAGGCCGTTGGAAACAGTTACAAAATGAATAAATAAATAAAGCCTTTTGCTCGCATATCAATTTGAACAAAAATGGGCACTTTGCCCTTTCTGGGCGACATTGCCACTTTACAGGCGCTCTCGCATATAATTCCCATATTTTATTTGCATTCGTATAATCAACGGCACGCTTAAATGTTGGCAACGCACCTATGTAAGTGGTACTCATTTTCATTTGTTGATCCCTGTGATTATCCTTTTTTCCTGCAACCGTGGCATTGCCAATATTGTTGTTGCTAGCACCACTCCTGCTGTGCACTAAGTTACAAGCCAACACACAGTAGTCGGCCGAAAACTAGAAACATTGTTAAACTTAGCCAAAGCACAACAAAGGCAAGCACAGCGTGGCCACCAACACATGTAACTAAATACATACATACAAGTACACTATGTATTATATGGAACCAGCTGGGGGCGTGCGAAGATTGCGGTTGCCTGCTGACAACCTCAAATTTGCCTCAATTACGAAAAGCGAAGGCTATTGCCCAGCAGACACACCCAAATAAGTTTATAGAAATATCCATATGTGTGTGTGTACTTATGCATGAAAAAGATATACAAACACTCGTATTGGCATGTAAAAAACTTTTTTCTCTTAAGGCGACTAAGAACTGTAATATAAGTTGACACGCACATGTCTGCATGTATTTATGTGTGTTGGTGAGATAAGAGGCGTGTATAAATATTCCACTTGACAGCATTACTGCCTGCTGCTTTGACACTAAATACTGTCGGATCACAGGCGCACTCACAGCCACAATGGTCCACACCCCCCTATGGGAACCAAAAAGCCGATTTCGGATGTAACGCAGCTGCGAAAACATCTTCAACGCCACTGTTGAAGATTCTTTATTCCATAGTTTATTTGTTATGCTTGTTGGTCACCTTTCGTTTGTTGCTTTTTGTATACTTGGCGCTTGACCGCTTCGGAAAAGTCAAGTGTTGTCCGCAAATAAATACTTATGTACATGTGTGGTAGATCAATGTATAAAACGGGCATACGAACACACACATGCTCGTATGTACCGTAAAGTGCGCGTTCTTGCGCATTTCATTCATAATTGAAGATGCCTAATGCATTTTAATGAGGTTTGACGAACTACCGACACGCTGCCCGAACGCGTTCAGGCGTTAACGGCTTTGCAAAGAGAATGTGTCGAAAAATGTCTCTCTATTCAAAAATTTTATGGAAAAAAGCTTGTTTTTTACAAATTATGGAGTATGGAATTTTTTACGGTTCATTATAAATTTCAATTTCTTTTTATGATAAACAGCTGAAAATTGGTTAATTGCGGAGAGAAATTTAATATTGTGTTAATTTTCACATTATTTGCACATATTTTTTTCAAAATTAAAGGGTGTTTTTATTGGACATATGGTATTTTCTAAAGGCATAGCTGTCAAATCCACTTTCAAAGTAAAAAACATACTTCATTTCAGTACTTACATATATAATTGAATACTTATATACTAGAACAGAAACCATGACGGACGGAAGACTTCTCAATGGTCTTTGTCCCTCACCAACGTGGAAGAAAGACCTTGAGCTACATCCAAATAAAATTCAACTATTGCTGAAATTCTAATGTACTTTGTTGTTGAACCACATTTTTACCATCAAATCGTGTTCAGCGATCAACCATGAGAAAGGGGAATTTGCCATAATTTTGAAGAGATCGAAGATCCGGTCATTGTTTAATACTTTCATAAAACAGAGGATGGAGATTCAAATTTGTATCAATCTTCGTCTCAAACTCTCTCATGACGGGCTTAAAAATAGTTCATTTTACGCATCAAATCGAAGGACGAGAACGACAGAGGAAAACTAATAAGAAACATCGGCTGCACCAAAGTATCACCCTACACAAATAAAAAGGTTTCCGTACAAAAATGTTATGTTGATCGTTCAATTTGTATGCCAGCTTTGTGCTATAGTGAGCAAACATCAGTATTTCCGGCAAATGACCAGCTGTTGGGAAGGAAAGGAAGTGTGTAAGTTTTCAGAACGATATCAAAATACTGAGGAACTGGTTCGCGTACATACTCGTAGTATACAGATATATAAATGGACATGATTGATTCGTCTCAGATCGTTAAGACCATCATGTATACTTTATAACCTTCTGGATGCTACAAACTTCGTTGCAAACTTAATAAACCGTCTTCAGGTTTTAGAATATTAAATCCAACACTTGAAAATACTATACTATACGTTAAAGAGTCTCTAAACTACTAAATACACAAAAACTTACAAAGTCAGACGCAATCAATTTGAATTAGCAAATTTGTAATAAAGACTTGCTTAAAATATACACATAAATCCATATGTGCAAGGCAAACAATGTGAGCATTTATTTCTTAATCTTTAGCTGACAGCAACAGACATGAAAAACTTTCTTAGCTATTGGCACAGATACGAGTACAGACAGAAGACTGCCACAGCACTCATCGCGGCTTAGGTACATGTGATCATAGATAAATTCAGCAAATAAGCCGGTGAATATTTAGGTGTAGAAAATACGAAACTTTTCTCTTGTGCCGTCATCTTGATACTTCCAGATAAACACCTCCGCCAAGCAGCTCACACACAGATTGCCACGGTGATAAATGTCGCGGAGAAAGACATAGCAAACAACGGAGACGGAAAAAAAGCAGTTAACCCACACAGTTGCTGTCTCAAGAGAATGTTGGCAATGAATTGGCGACGATTTTCTGCCGGTTTTTTCGTTTCTTTAATTGCTTCTAATATCTTCACTGATCCAGTTAAAAAGGTGTGTTACTTTGGTGCTGGTTTAGAGGTGTGCACCAGTTGAAGACGAAGAAAAAGAATAAGAAATAAAATTGTTTTAAGTTTATGTCTCCCTTTGTCTTTTTCCTATGCTTTTCCGGTACATGATACAACACTATGTTTATTTGACAAAGAAATGAGAATCTGTCTTAATTATTTTAGACACTAGAACTTTTTCATTCGCTGCTGCCGTTGTTTTGGAGGCAATGTTTAGGTATATACCATATACTTATCACAGTGCCATTAGGGTATTAATTAAGAATATTTTAAGTTTTTTTTGAAAAATTCGGACTTTATGAACATCTCGAATATGCGAAATTTCTTGTCATACATTCATTTCACAATAACAAAAGCTGCTCTACTCAAAATTATATAATTCACAAACCAATGATGCGATTTATAAACGCGCCATTCGAAGGTTAATGCTAGCCAAGAATCAAATGGACTTAACTTTAGTAGCGCCATCTATGTGTCAGGTCGGTGACTTTTCAATTGATCTGTTATGCTTTTAAATATTCAAACAATTTCTTCTGGGTACTATCTAGCAAAAAATTAAGCGCAGAAGACTTTGCTTTTTCATATGTAAAATTAAATTAATGTTTCAAAAAAACTGCAGAGTATGAAGTTTGCAAGCACAGCTCACAAACATGCCACATACTAGGTCATGTACACATACGTACATATGTACATACATACATACATATATGCAGACGAGAATTTTGACAAAGAGTAAAGCTGTTTTATATGGGATTTTTACTGAGTTTTTGTTTAATTTTTTGTTTACTTTTTCTGCTCCGTTAACTTTCCTACTCGCTCACTCTTGCCTCTGGGCATCTCGTAGCTGCAATTAAATTAAGTGACTTCGGTGAAGTGAAGAACAGTGAGGAAGGAATACCATATATATGTTAGTGTATGTGTAACTCATTTTAAATATATGTAAGAATATTTTATTATTTTTTGGTGAAAAATCTTAAATACATATGTTTTCGTTCTACCACATACTTTTGATTATCACACATATAAAAATAAGCGTACATAATATTGGGAACTGGGGTTTCAGATGTATGTATGTCGATTTGCGAATGAAGAGTCTTTGTTTCTACTTAGTGTACCGACATGAAATTCCCTTTTTTTAATGAAAATATGTGATAATAAAAATAATATATACGCTAGAAGTCACCTATCGGTTGAATCCCCGGTTTAGTACCCAACAGCGCCACCAGAAATTTCTAAATTTATAGTTTTTAAGAGTTTCTTAAGGCCCTATTCAATTGTAACCGAAACTGTTGTGTCGTTAACCAAAGGCCGTATGCGTTGGACTTTGTGTATGTGTTAGTTTCCGTCTTTCAATGTGTTGGAGATTCGTCATGACTTAATGGGTAAATAATTGGAATCAAAGATATATAAGGGACATTGGAGTCTGGAATTTTAAAGGATCGCACATTTGTTAATAGTTAATTTAGTAATAGTTTTTAAACCTTACGATCCACCCTAATAGCAAAGCGGCGATACGAGCGTTGAGCTCACAAACCGTTGGCGCAGAGCCGGTTAAGGAATGCTTAGCCTCGTTATCAATGGCATCGAGTCACTTTGTGATAAGAAAAGTATGGGTGGCAGGCCATAGCGGAATCGCAGGCAAATGTAAAACTGATAAGCTGGCAAAAAAGGGTACACTAGCTCAGCTTCGCGGGAATTTGACCAGCGCTGGGCTACAATCGGCTCATACGCTGTCTCATAATCTTATACTATGTTCAGACCGACACTTAATCACACGATTTCGGCTGTTGAATGGATTATCAAACTAATCTTAAAAATTTATCAATATTTCGCCATTCAATGAAATGATTTGAAATTGATCCACGCAAAATCTCTCTATGCGACTCTGATTTTGCGCAATCTACTTGTCAGTACTGGAAATCTGTTACATTATCTCAGCTGATTTAAACACTACAAAGGGAAAAAAATGTAAAAAAAAACAAATTTGTTTTTCAGCAATGAATCTAATTTCACCTGAAAATCGACTTAACAAATGAAAAAATGCATCCATTATTTCTATTATTTTGAAAATATTTGAAAAAAGAATGCTTTTATTTCTAAAGACTATATGACAATATTTTCTTTTGATAAATATTAAGCGATTTGACTTCATGAATGACAATAACAGCTGTTTTTTGATCTTTCTAACGGCAGTGAGAACACTTTTGGGATGTGAAATGCTTAAATGTAATCTAATCTTTTTAACTTTCAGTCTGAACATAGTATTATTGGCTCAAGATTAATTGTAGGGACCATTGATGACTGAGAACCTTACCAGACGTCATCTGCAGAAGCTGTACGGAAGAAGAAGAGGTGGAAATATCTCAGCACTTCCTTCTTGATTGTCTCGTAATGGCGAAATTGAGACTCAATAATTACTTAATAAAGGTTACAGGGTGAAAGGATTTTTATATGCGAAAGTATCTTGGATCGGAACCCAGATCTCTAAACAAAACTGCTCGTGCCTTTGCATTCCTCGCTTATAGTATAGTATACTGTACACTTAGTGATAATTGCAGGGATCAAATTTAAAATTTGTACCTAAAAATTGTGAGAATAGTTGGAAAGTTGTTTTAAAATTAATAACTGAACAAATTTTCTGTGAACCGTGAGATGCAAGAAGGTGTTCTTGAGTGCAATGGTAGTTACAGAACCTTGTAAATTAGTATACCTTTCTGCACTCTTTCAGTTGCTGATTTATATTCAAGAAAATTTCAAATTCATCTAATCTGAAAACATTTTTCCATTTTAGTACTTTTTTCCACTTTGCAAAGTCCAATCTACTGTCTCGTTCGTAAGGAAAGAGAAACACCTACTATGTTTGCTTAAATTGACACAGTTATTATAAAAACACATAGTTCAGAAAAACGAATTCTATATTTAATTGAAAAAAAAATCCTACAACAATACTTTGTTTTTTTACAAATATATATAAAAGCCACCCGTGAAACTCATTCACATAATCCTTGAGCAAATAATGGAAAATAGCAAACGTTTCCGTTAGCTTAGTTTGACAGCTGACAAATCAAATGAAGGGCTGCGAGAGCAAAGTGGCACAAATCACCGTTCACCACTCGCCACTCGCCAGCTACGCGCCGGCAGACAGCCAACAAGCCATTCGTTGTCGGCCACTGTAGAAGCTAACACTTGCCAGCAAACAATAACTAACTTAATATGCAACTTATTTAAGTAATTTCACCGAGCTGCGTGTTCATACCAAGCAACAGACCCGCTGCTTCCAGGCAAGTTGCCTTTAGCGATTCGCTTTATTCCGTTCTTCGTTGTTGCTGTCTGTGTGTCGCTGTCGCCAAGCTTGTCATGTCAGACTGTTCTTCTTCTTCAGCGAATGAAAGGAATTTATTTGATTTTATTGTTATTTTGTATAAGTAAACAGTTATTTCGTTTGAATGTCGCTCAGCATTTCTCTACTCTAATTCTCCTTTCTGTTATTTGATTTCATTGTAGTTATTTTCGTACATCTTTACTTTGTTTTTTGTTTTTGCTTTTGTAGGAATTACACCTGTATTGAAATGTCTCCTTTTGCCATTTTGCCATGTTTAACAGCATTTCGTTGTTTTACTTTGTCAAGGTATTCATCAAGCTCGATTGGACTTCCATTGAAGTGTGAAATCTTGATCTAAAAGTGTTTGTGGAAAAAAGACGTTATCAAGTTACTGGTTAATCAAGAGTATAGATTTCTTAGATTCTGAATAGATGATTAGTATCTTCGAAGCAAGAAACTAAATGTAGTACGACAAGAAATGTATATATTCTTTATTTTTGTACGTGGTGTACATTCGTTGTTGTTTTCTCATATAAAATCTTGTTCGAAAGAATGCAGAAAGTCGCTATACAAGTATTTTGAAATTTTTGTATAAAAAAGGGAAGAATGCCACACAAGTCACCAATGAAATTTGTGAAGTTTACGGAGAATATGTTGTATCAGTTCGAGAAGCACAACAATGGTTCGCTTGCTTCTGTTCTGGAAATTTCGCTCTGGTCAACCTATCGTTGAAAAAGTCGATGAAATTATGGAAAATATTGACCAGGACCGTCACATAAGCCGCCATGACATCGCTAAGGAACTTAACATTCATCATCAAACGGTTTTGAGCCATTTAAAAAAGGTTGGCTAGGAAAAGAAGAAGGATATTTGGGTACCACATGAATTGTCTGTGAAAAATTTATTGGACCAATGAATTCCAACCATTTCTGAAGCGAACAGGAGACGAAAAGTGGATCAAATCCAACAATAAAGTGCCAAAAAGAACATGATCCAAGCATGGTAAAGCTCAACAAAAGGTCCCAAAGCCAGGATTGACGCCTCGAAATTTTATGCTGAGTGTTTGGTGATTGGAAAGGAATCATGCATTATGAGCTGCTCCAGCCTAGTCGAACAATTGATTCTACATTTTACTGTCGACAACTGATGAGATTGAAGCAAGAAATCGAAAAAAATGACCAGAACTAATCAACAGAAAGAGTTCCATCATCCGTCGGGACAACGCTAAACCACACATATCTTTGATGATTCGACAAAAACAGAGCTTGGCTGGGAAGTTTTGATGCAGCCACCATATAGCCCTGACCTTGCACCTTCGGACTACCATTTGTTTCGGTCAATGCAGAACCTTAATGAGGTAAAGTTGTCTTCAAGAGAAGCCTTTGAAAATTACTTGTCGCAGATTTTCGCCAAGAAACCAGAAAACTTTTACACTGATGGCTGACCAAAAAGGTTCATACTTGGTTAATTAAAGTTTATTATAAACATAAAAAAATAAGTTGAAGTTTGATTAGAAATATGAAAAAAATGTTTCGACCCAATACTTTACCTACATGGTTGCAAGCATAACACGATTTAATGCAAGCCGAAACTTAAATTTTTGTCCATCCATTTTGTCTTACCACACACTCACACACGCACCTAACTCGTGTAATCATAATTAGCTGCCTTTTAGTCTGTGCGCCTTAGTGTATGCTTTATTAATTCCAATATTGCTATAATATTTGGCATTTGCATGAATTTGCCATTTTGGTCAGTCCGCCAACACATTCACTTTGTACAAGATTGTCATACCGTCACCATGCTCCTGTGCGGTTCGCCTCTGCTGCCGGTTAGAGTGTCTGTTCGGTTGACTGCCCGACTGCCCGCTGTTTTTGCGCAGCGGCACCAACGTATACTTAGCTTTGGTAATTGAATTACTTAAGTAACCGAGTTGAGCAACCGCAAGAGCGCCACTACAATATTTGCATTGACATTGGTGGCATGAAAGCTATTTAGTTTATGCACACAAATTCATGCAAACAAACACATATACATATGAATGCATGTATAGTATATATATCTGTGTTGAAAGGCCAAAGAACGCAAGTGCATACCGCTAGATTTTAGTTTTTATAGCATTTCGTTTAATCTTATAGTGTTTTTTGTTTGATTTTGATCTTATACCCAATAAATTTAATGTGTAGTCAGCATTAATTTAATTCATTTTAAGTTTTCCAAACATTTTTTGACTTTTGTGGATATAAAAGTCTTAAAAAATGTTTGAAAACTCATTCCAAAGGATAAAATATTGAATTAAAAATACTAAAATGTTTATTTACAATCCGAATTTAAAGTAAATTTTTGTTTGAGTAGATTTTTTGCAGCTTTTATATTTATCTTCTATACTGTCTATTGGTATTGAATTTAAGCTGCTTTCGAATTACTTTTGCATTCTGATTTATATGCTTACTTCGCGTGAGATTTCTTCATTATATAAACCGACTGGTAGTCATAACTTTTTCCTTACTTTCAATGGCAACAAATGCTGAAAACGACATATCTTCTTTTTATATGAATTTCCTGGTTTGTAACATTTTCAGATTTTTTTTTTTTTTCAAGAAATTATATATGGTTTTATATCTGACTTGCTCTAAGTGTTTTTACAACATACTTCAAAGAATTTAAAAAAAAAATAATAATAATAAAATTTTAATTTAATTAAAAATAATATACAGCTTTGCATTAAGGGAAAGCCTAAGCTCCGCGTTAAGTGTATTTTCTTTTACTTAGCCCAATTTGGACCGTCAACGCTGATAGGTTCTAACTCCTCCAACGTATCTTATCACTATGGTTGGTGTCGGAAAAACCACTTTTAAGTTCATATCTATGACGCTTAACAAGCCAAAACCATAAAACTCGTTTTTCTCGAAATCACGATATTTTTACTTCTCTTTACTTTTCACTCACTTATAAACTTAAATCTAAAAACTTTATCGGTTACTATTCGAGATACAAGAAAACAGTTCGAAGCAAGCTGTTAGAAAGTCTACATCAGCTTGCATCACACCAAAAATACCAAAAACTTAGCTTCTAACATAATGTACGACTATGGCTTTGGAGTGTTTCTTACATAGCCCTGAAAAGCATCAAAGGTTTATCAGTCACTTCCGAGCTTCGGTATCCTCTTACACGCCAAAAAAACCTGATTCGACAGTAAACTCAAGCAATCCTTTTTGAAAAACTTGATAGCAAGGACTAACATTCATATATTTTACTCGTAAAGTTTTACGTTGTAATTCAAAGTTATTTTGATAAACTAAACAAATATTGTTAACATACTGGTAGTATGTAGTTTTTAAGTACCAAAATATATATTGGTCACCATGGAAGGTTTGGTAAAATATAATAGCTTTCAGAGGTTCTGGAATAATAACACTATAAAGCCAGTTTTCTCAATACCTGGTTAGCAGCAATCATTCAGATCAGCTCTGATTAAAAATAGTTTTTCTACAGTAATAAGGTCTAAGTTAAGCAGAACTTAACTGATATATGGCTACTAAGCAAGCATTAAGACATAAGCCATGATTCTTCAAAGGTTTATACACGTAAAAAATATTCGGATAGGAATACGCGCAGCTTGAAAATGTATAAAAGCATATTCAATATTCAAGCTTATACCGAAAACCTAACCTACAGAAATATTGTTAGCGTAAAATATGTCAGCAACGAAATCCCACATTCCGGAATTGGTTTGAGCAAAACACTTGAAAGTCTAGGAAAGGGTAAAAAAAAGAGATTTAAATATCCTATTACAGCTAGAAAAGTGTTGAGCTATGTGGAACGACATCCTCGACTATAGGCGGGAGATATCGCTGAATATCCGACTTGCTCAAAACTCAGGCTAATTGAGACTTACTGAGCCATTATTAAAGCAAAAATATTAAGGGGGTATTCTACTCTAGAATTTTAAAAAATTCGATTTTTTTTCATATATGTATTTAAAGTTTAGACTTTCAAAAATATGAGCTTGGAAGGATTTTTCAAAATTCGACATTCTTTCGGAGATATAGCCGATTTTGTCTTAAGATATCAATAAAAATACCATAAAAAAATGGATAGTAAAAATATTTTTGGTTTTTTTAATAAAATTCAAAAACTGCCCAAAATTTGATTTCTAGAGTAGAATACCCCCTTAAGGAGCCAATAGGCTGTAATATATTAAAAGCAGTTCAAAAAGAAAGGGCAAAACGTAACCGAAGTCATAGCTTTTGAGGGATATTATTCCAAAATTGCGATTATTCAGCTATAACAAAGCAAACTTAAGGTTAGTTCGTGATGTATACAAAGCCCTATTTCCCTTATTTATTTATTTTTTTAATTTTTAGCGAATTACCTGTTTTCCTGCTCCTCAGTTAAGCACTGCAATATTTTAGTGCGATAGCATTCCTTTTAAATTACTTTTTAATCCACAAATTCCTTGGTAATAAGAATATTAACAGCCAATTGAAATCATCGCTCATCTCTTACGTCAAATGTGAAGTATACTATTTGAATTTGGACGCAGTTAACACGCATCAGTCAGCAAATTCACACGTTACTCTGATTGTAGCTGCGCCTATATGGCACGCAATGTTGCGTATACGCCCCGCAATACACACAGCGCACTGGAACAAACACACCGCCAGCAGGTTTTGCGGCGTTCCTACGCCGATTAGCGCCTTAAAAACACACACACACATACACACACAAAAGGGGAACAATAGTGATTTGTAAGCAATCTATGTTGCTGCGCCGCACAATCTGCTCGTTTTATTTATTTTCCTTTCGTTTTGCTCAAACACTACAAAATTCAAATTCACTATGAAACCGCCGCGTAAGCACTTTTGCACTATGAAATTTTGTTAAGCCCACTTACAGGGCGTGTGGACACGGGGGTGTGCACAGTGCTTCCAAACAAACAACAAAATAGAAATTTTTGCAAAAACAAATTCACAAATTGCCAGCTTGTCTGCTTGTCTGCTGAAAGCAAAAATTCCTTTAGGCGCGCGTTGTCACCTCCGCGTAGGCAACCGGACGCTATGAAATTAACTCGGGAACTGAATTGAAAACGCACGAATGTTATGCACTTCATTTATATGGCGGAGCCGAAATAAGTTCCACAAGCATGTTGGAGTAGAGCTTTGCACCTCCTGTGCTTTTGCGCTCACACACAGAAAGCTTTCACTACTTTCACTGAAGCGCAGCACAAAAGTGAGAGTTCAACAGTATTGTTGTTTTGTAGTCGATAGTACTCTCGCCAACAACATATTTTTGTGTGTATGTGTCTGTGTGCAGTTGTGTTTAGCAGCGTGATTTTGTTATTGTTTGGCAAATAAATACACAGAGGGCCATTGGTATGCTCCATTGTAATCAGCTGATTTTTGTTTTCATCCTCAATTTGCTTAGCAGAAGAGTAGAAGTGCAAGAACTACTAAACAAGCTAATGGAGAAGAAGCCTAACAACAACAATTACAATGCTGAGGCAGATTGTGCGAACTGCTGATTCCGTCCTTTAGGCTTTTCGCTTATGCGTGTTGCTGTTTGTAACTGTGATTTCGCGCGGATTATTGCCGCTTTTGTTGTGCTTCACAGTTACCGTTTCAAAGTTAGTTGGAGGTGTTGTGACTGCGTTACAAATCCTACATACATATTTATTTCACTGCATGTCTGACTGCTGTCACTTATCAAGTGCTGTAATTTCGAAAATGTTGATTGCTGATAATTTTTTTCGAGCCAGCAAACAGTGGTCGCCTATTTGCTAGGCCGTTTTGCGTAATTGGAGATTATTTTTGAATTTATCGCCGTTTTGTAACGTACCTTAAAGCAAGTAACAATTCGAAATGCACATTTGGTATCAAAAAGTTAGAAGTTCGCATGTTAATGAAAAGTTCGTTTATTTGTTATATAATATTTCCATGTATAGTACACATGTATATCCCCAAAAAATTGGTTTGATGTGTGCAGCTGGAGTGAAAAAACTCATTTATTTTTTACCAAATCTACTGCGCTGCTGGATGAGGCTTAACTCTGTGACCACTTGGAAGTACCAGGTACTTGCAGATGGCCTAAATGCGGTGGCCTCCCTTATGAACTCACCAGCACACCATACAAAACAGCAAACAAATCCAAAAATAACGGGCCAGTTGCATAGACCTCGGCTTGACACATATATAACGCTACTTGAACCAAATATATATGATTTGTAGTTAACCCGAACCTCCAAAAGACGCGCGTATAAATTTGACAACCGTCAGATCATTAGTTTGTGAATTACCATATATAGTATTTATAATTTTAAGTGAAACAACTTTTGTTATTGTAAAAAAATTCACAAAAAGATATTTCGCGTGTTGATAAAATATTGCTTTTTGAAAGCAAAGAATATAGTTGAAGCAAAAACTTTACTGGATGACGAGTTTCCGTACACTACCGCAGGAAAATCAACCTCAAGGACTGATATACCAAGTTTAGGCATCAAATAATTTTTAATGGCCGTAAAATGAAGTTGTTCGAAATAGCAGGCACTCTAAAAATATCAACTGAACGTGCACATCATATCATTCACGAATATTTAGACATGAGAAAGCTTCGTGTTTGCGCGAGCTCACTTTTCACCAAAAACAACGACGAGGTGATGAAAAATAGCCTCACCGTTTCATCCCGAAGTCTAATCGACAGAAAATGCCTTTTCACCAAGACATTGTGTCACAAATCAATGAAAACGATAGCAAAAATCCATAAATTGCTCTAGCATTCGCGGTATTCTTCAAACTATTTACCTGTTTTCTAATCTCAAGAGGGGTCTCGCTGTGTGTGTGCTCTGTGGTGAAAGTAGATCGCCGAAATTGAGGTCTTAGTATATTGAAGCAAAGGACAAATCGTGCTACAAAAATTGTATCGAAAAGCTAGAGGGTGGCTATAATCAGTGTATTACCTTTGAAAATAACTATGTTGAATAAATAAATGCATATTGGCAAAAGAAATGTGATTTACTATGATAGACCGATGACTTTCCATAGAAGTTTTTCGTTAAAAATTATTGTATTTTTGAATGTCGAAATGAAGGTTATATAAAATTATAGCCAGTCAACTAAGAAAGAATTTATTCATCTCAAATCAAATATAATATACCAAAAAAAAAGATAAAAAAATTTCAGCTTCTCATAATATTGAAATTCGATAAATCAAGATTATCACCAATTTTATTTAATTTTATTTTTTTAAGGTTTAAAAATAACAAAATAATAGTTCTATTTACTCCGAAAAATTTTAGGAATTCTCGAAAATTGTGGCAATAAATTATTATATAAAGTCAGCTTTTTATGCTTAAAACAGCATGATAACTATAAAAAAAACTGCGCCAAAGTTGTTTTTTTATAGCCGAAAGTGATATACCATATGATCCTATTAAGTACATACCATAGCTTTGAGAGATTTACTACCGTTACATTGGCAAACAAAATAAGATGACTTTTGATTTCTAAAGTGAAACAACCACTCGTTCACCCAACGACTGCAAAATTGTTCCACTAGTTCCACTGACATCTGGCTACAAACACACAAATGCTCGACAGCTACCTAATTGACAGTTTGTCATCACCTCGAACGCTCAAAACCCATTAAATAAGCTTAACCGCTGGCGGCTCTTATCATCCGTTACACCTTGTTTGTGTGTGTGCATGTTAACTCTATTACAAACACGAGCTGGAATTGCCAAGATGCATACTTAGAGAAGTATACATATGAGTATTAATGAGTTTAACACATTGCTGTTTTCATATAATCCAGTTATAAACCAATTTTCAGTTGTCGCATAGCTAAATTGTCACATCCTGCGTTCGTAAAGCTAAGCTCATGAGTTTAACTGAGCTTGTAAATTGCGCTCTTGGCGACAGGCACTGAAGTCGGCAGTAATGTAGCCTTTTGTCAAACAGTTCACATTTATACACTTTTCTAGTAGAATGTTTGCTTACTACTGAAATTAAATAGTATTATAACGGATGTTTGGTAACTGATTAAAGCATAAATATATTATAAGATTTTTGCTTTGTTCTCAGCTCAATTATTTAATTAATTCTTTGAAATCTTTGGCATACGTCGAAATTTTAAAATTTCTAAAATAAAAATTCTGTACTAATTGTTTATGTTCAACATAGATCTTAAATATATTACTGTAAAGTATTATAATAGTTTTATTTAGATTTGCGTGCCCCGCTAAAATACTCAATGCACCCTTTTGGAATACGATTCAAATGGAAGGCTTACCATATATTATTTTTTATTTTTTTTATTTATTTAGTTAAGTCTATGAACATTAATTCTTACAGACTAATGGAGAATTAGAATGCAAATTAGAATTCTAAAATAATTAAATTACCACTACATAAGTAGATAACTTAAACTAAAAAACGGAATTGAGGGTATTAATGAAGGATACCCCAGAGTGAGGAAAGTCCTGAAGAACTTTCTCGGAAATCGAGTTAAACTCACGCATAGCACGCTTGAGAGGAGCATATTCAGCAAAATTACTACATAATATAAATTACTGTATTATATACACATATATTTATAAATTCTATACAGTCTTACCAACCTTACCTATTGATGTTTGCTCATTTTCAATATAAACAACAGTAATCATACGATCCTGCTATCATAATCGACGTACCAGCATTGGCACCTGGGCGTATGCGTAACACTGATTATATCAAGACCTAACTCACATCAACCAACTGCAAAATACAAGTTGATGTCAAAATTCATAATTAAATTTGAAGAGTATAAAATATTTAAAAATATACATATGTCAAAATTCCTTAAAAAAAAGCATTTTCAGTTTAACACTAATTCGTAAAAATACATTAAGAAAATAATAAAATATTGATGACCAAATTTTTTCACCTGCACATTCTTATATTCATTTTTCAATCCAATATTAATAGAGTGTTGTGTAATATGGCTTTTCACCATACTTAAAAAGTTACGAAAGGAAGTTCACTAAGCTTTTAAAATAAAGTAAGCAACAGAGCTTAAAGCTATGCGGACATATGTCATTTAAGATTTTTCTTAGCCTATCTTGAAACACACTATAACTTTTAGCTCATAACACCAAGCTTTTGCAATTTTAAAGCAAAAAGCTTTTGGCACCCTTTTTGAAAGCTTCTGATAAGATTCGCTAAATATTCGACAATTAATGTACATAGTTATGCTTTACAATTAGTTGTACATTATCAAATTAGTTAAATTTATGCTATTTTGGCATTCATAAATAATTTCTAAATCATGAAATGACCTTCTTTTATGTCAATGAGCATAAGGGACATCTAGCGGAGTTTTTTCGCTTTGCAATTTCCTTACGTTGTTAATGGATCACATACTCATGTACCGGAATATAATTTGACTTTAATTTAAAAAGAAATCAGATCAGAATCGAAATCAGAAATCTAAATGAAATGATTATTTTCGTGTTTGTCTTATTTTAGTTAGAAAATTATAATTTTTATCGCTTTTCTTTGCAAAATTGCGCCAAAAACTCATTACATGGTGCTATACTACATACATACAAATGTACATTAAACCCATAAATATTTGCCACATGAATATTATTCCAGGTATGAAAGAACTATTTGTTACAACTGACCTTTTAATAAATAATAAAACCATTTCGCACTTTTTGAAAAGGTAGATCTGATGCATTTGAAACCAATCAAAGCACCTTGCATGGAAATGAATACAAAGTTCGGGTTTCATTCTCGCACTATGGTACCGAAGTCACGCACAAACACGAAAGTATTTTTATGCGCGTAAACCTTTAGATATCATGAACAATATAAATGCAAATTGAGCAAAACTGAGTAACTGAGTAAGAAAGTCTTTAGTTAAGCAATGTTGGGTTTTTTTCAATTTAAATAAATGTATATATTTGTAAGCCAAACTAATTTTTATTACAAAAACTTAGCTTGTTGTCATCCCAGCAAATACAAGGAGTAGATCTCCATTAAGTGCAAAATTCGACTTCAGCGGTTGTGAGGAAAAAATTTAAATAAAAATTGCTAACCTATAATTTTGCCTTTCACACGTTTCTAAAGCGTTGCCCTCCACTAAAGTTGGCGCTGTGGCTTGAAAGCCTTAAAAGACATGATTATTTTGCTGAACAAAAGGTAACCAAGTCACTGTGACAGCACCAACAAGTACACACGTATATACAAACATGCACATATATGTATTCAAATTATCAACGAACAATAGCAAGACGTTGACGAGGAGGAATGAAAGCTGTGTTGGCGTTAAACCGGAGTGTTGGCTGTGGTTGCTGTCAGTAATGTTGGCGCGGTTGTTATTGTCTCATTGTTTAACAAAGGAAGCCTATCTGCCATCTACCACACACAGGCTCAGGTAAAACACGCCTTTAAGGGAGAAGAGAATTTCAAAGCGCCGCTGCCGGCTGATGGGTTAGGGCACTTTTAGTTGCTGCTGGCTGATAACTTTCGTAATTTGTTCGAAAAAATTCACTGGTCTTAAAGAAATGTATGCGTGCTTGTATATATTTTATGTACTTACAAAAATTACGTTAAGACCAAAAAATAAAAAAACAAAAGAAACGCACAAATAACTTTCACTTTATGTGCTTTTCGCTCCTTTGTTTGCTTTGTGCCTGTAAAAAACGTCATTGAGTTGAAGAGTGTTGCAGCTTAATTTTAATTGCTTTCAATTTGTTTATTGTTGAATCGGATTTGACTTAATTTGTTTTTTGTACATCTCTTTCATAAAAAGATAGTTAATTGCTTTTAGAATATTTTTCCCGAAAACAATACCATCATTAATGGCGGCTAGCTTCACCTCTACATTGCTCATTCGACATTTAAAAATCCATACTTCTTCACGGCCCTTGACAAAATGAAGCATATGACCCTCATCAAAATGAAACAAAATTTTAAACAAAACATTATTAAAGACCCTGCCGTCAACTATCGGGGCATAAATGTGCTTGCTATAATAAATATTTTAAAAAATATCTCCGAATTTTGAAAGCTTTCAGGAATATGATAGACTAAAAGTGTAATGTTTGTTTTATTTAAGTCCAGTTTATACTTAATATTTTTCAATTAGGAGAATATGGTAACCACAATATCGACCCTTTTTTCTTTTCGAAATAACTAATAAAGTTCGTAGAACTCTGTAATATATGTTCAAGTCTGAAGATATCTGGCGTATATATGCCGTAAGTAGCTAGTAGAGAATAATCTTCTTTGTCTACGAACAAGAGCAAACAAAGGATCTTAGCAGAATGCATGGAATCAATCAAAAAATTTGTGTCGACCAACTTTAAATCAAAGCGTCATGAAAACAGGAAAACAATTGTCAGTTCTGTTGCATAATTTATAACACTCTTTACAAATATATAATAAAAGATTCCATCAAAGAACAGATATTGACCGGCCAGTTTATATGATAGTTATATTCTATAGTGATTCAAACTGAATCGTTTTTTCAGAGGTTGTAACGAGGGCTTGGTTAATAACCAATACCAAATTTCAAGAGGATATTTCGTCAAATAGAAAAGTTTTCCTTACAACTATTTGAGTGTGATCGGTCAGTTTGTTTGGCAGCTATATGCTATAGTGACCCGATATCTGTGGCTCTCACAAATTAACAGCTTCTTAGTTATTGTAGGACGAGCGAGAGAATTTCACATCGATTTCTCGAAAATTGAAGTACTAGTTCGCATATGTACCGGCAGACGCACATAGCTAAAATGACTCAACTCGTCATTTTGATCATTATATATACATTTTTTTCTCCGATGTTTCCTTCTGGGTGTTACAACAGCAGAAAAAGCAAAAACTTTTGAGATCAACGTCTTCTAAGAGCTTTCTTACTGACTCCCAACACCAAAACTGAACAAAATCCAACTTACTAAATAAATTCAAGTTTACGTTTTCAATGCGAAAAATAATCTGGTAGGAATAACTACAAGTAGTTCATTACTATTCTTCACCACATCGCCATCTTCATAAAACATTAGAGAAACCAAGCCACATAACTTTCTAAAAGCTGTTGTTTTCAGTTTGATGAACTTCGCTAATTTGTGTGAGAAGCAGTTTGTTGTTGCCAATTAATTTGGATTTGTTATTGAGGGTCATTGAGTCGTGCACCTATTGCCTTTTTTCTTTAGCATTTATATGCGAGCACAACAATTATTGATGGTGATTGGAAAAGTTTTTATAATAACCGAGCAGATTTTGTCGCACATTTGCTGGCCTTTGACCTTTCTTCGTTCTGTTGATTCATTGAATCTTTGACAACGAAGTTGTTAAAGCAAAATGCGCAGTTTACCGCTAATAACAATTTTCGGTTAATTATTTCAAAGTTATCTCAATTAAAGAGCGTTGACAATTGGCATTGCAAACGTATGTGACGTCAATTCATCACATTCCTATTAAAAAATGTGTTTAGTACCACCTTATTAGAGAGAGCCGTAAAAAACTAAAATCATATGGTTTATTGTAACCATTGCCTGTAAGTTTTAAATTTTCTTTAGCTCGAAAGCTATTTTATTGAAATTAGTTTGAATTTATAAACCTAAAGTTGGTAAGTCATATTTTAATAGAAGAGAGATATATTGGTTGCCAAATATCAATGCTTTATAAAAAGTGTTACAGTGATCGAATTTAGTTCAAATATGCGCCGTTTTGTTCGATAATCTGTTTCCATCTAGACGGCAACTTCATAACAACCCCCCTCGTAAAAGCTCCCCTCCTTATTTGTGAAGAACTCAAACAGCCACTTTTCACAAGCCTCTTTTGAGTTCAACTTTACACCAACAAGGGCATTCGCCATGGACAGGAACAGGTGGCAATCACTTGGCACTATGTCCGAGCTATATGGTGGATGCGATAAAACCTCCCATCCGAGCTCCCGTAGCTTCTGACGAGTCATCAACGAAGTGTGTGGTCTGGCGTTGTCCTGGTGGAACATTACATCCTTCCTGTTGGCCAATTCTGGACACTTCTGGTCAATCGCCTGCTTCAAGCGGTCCAGTTGTTCACAGTAGATAGTAGAACTAAGCGTTTGGCCATATCGGAGCAGCTCATAGTGGATGATTCCCCTCCAATCCCACCGAACACACGGCAAAACCTTTCCGGCCATCAATCCCGGCTTGACCACTGTTTGGGACGATTTACCGGCCTTCAACCACGACCGTTTTCGCTTGCTACTGTCGTATGTGATCCATTTTTCGTCGCCAGCCACGCTGATGGCATATCGAGTTCGTTCCGTTTTAACAGCATATCGCAGGCGTTGATTCGGTCCAGAAGGTTTTTTTCATCGAATCAAATCATGCGGCACCCAAACATCAAGCTCTTTTGTGTATCCAGCCTTCTGCAGATGGTTTAAAATGGTGCGGTGACTAATCTATCTTCTGGGTCTGTCACGAGATGCCACATACTGGTCTAACACGATGTTATCCATGATTTGATCGTCACAGGTCTTCCACCGGTTGGCTTATCCATGGTGTCGCTCTGAATCGTTGAAACCCTTCCTCCGCAGTTCGAAGTGACAGAGTACCATCCCCCAAAGCACCATTAATCTCACGAAATGTTTCTCTAGCAGATTTGGCTTTAACCAAAGAAAACTTTAAAATAGCGCGAATTTTGGCATTGGTGAACTCCATATTTACACGTCTATAACTGTTGAACGCAATATCCAAACTAATCATGCATAGCTTTGTTTTGTAGGTTATGTCGAAACCTTTCAAAGGTGTATAGTATTGCCAGATACGAGCTCTGTTACGCATTTTGCATAGCCGCGAAATTTGAAAGACAAAAGGGCGGAAAGGAAATATCTGCTTAAACAAATCACACAATTATTCATGCGCCATTTTAAAGAGAACAGAATTCGTGGTCACGTGATTTAATGCCTTGCAGAAGTAATTCATCTCACCATTTATGCCAATTAACTCAATAAATAACAAATAGTTTCAAAAGTACTTATTACTTATTTGGAGAATAATTGGAACAATATTCTCTTCTTCAAAATCTTTTGAAATAAATTAGGCAGAAATAGCAATGCCAATCATCGAGCATTCATATCCGAAGTATAATCGACTTACAGACATTCATCCCATGTAAAAGAGACAATATGCTAATAATATTTGGCACATGTCAGTATCACTGTATTTGCTTATTACCTGCCTTCAGGCCTGAAACTTGTACTAATTAAGACCAACAAGTATCTAATGCCTAGGTGAGCATATGCAAATCTGGCAATGCAAATATCACATGTTGCACATAATTGGATTTTGCTCTAATATGTTAGCCTTCTTTAGCGTTGGTGTAGGAAATATCCAACGAAAGTGACCATTCGAACAAACCCGTAGTATAATTACATACAACTGAAGCAATGAAATAAGGAAACCCCGGAAAGAGGCAATACCACTTTGATGAAATTGATTAGTTAGTTGTTCATAAATTTCGCAAACTCAACAACAGAAAAAGAGCAGAGCCCTGCATTTTAGGGAGCAAAGGAGTAACGAACCGAAGAAGGCTGACTGTAAATCAAAATAACCAAAGCGCATTGGTTGAAAGCAAGCAAGTATTGGCTTTAGGCACGATTATTTACAATAAAACTACTTTGTTTCTTCGTAACAATGAATCAAACACGAACGGATTGGCACAAATAGCAATTTTTACTTATTACCTCAAATCGACTTTTTTCAAACATTGATATCCAAAATTTGGAGCCGATAAATCAAGAATATACATCTTGTATTTGGTATTGGATCAGGTTAATGAAATTGTTGATAAGGACATCTGCAGTTGGAGTTAACAAATGCACGAAGCTTGTAAATTATTAGCCCATTCACAATTAATTCGAGTTTAGGGCGTATAAAATACATACATAGATATACAATAACGAGGTGGAATAGATGAGATATCTAAGCAGCAAGATTCTAGATGAAAATGTTGGAAGTCGGTGGCAAGACCAATGAAAAATAATCTTAGAGGCGGATTAATGTGTTTATCAATTCGCCCAAACTGTGGGAATGACAAAGAAGTTCCGATAATAGGTAAAGGATATTCATTGAAAATCATATGACAGTATATAATCGCCTCAAACTGTACAAAGCTTCTCTTAAAGGGTCAGTAAGGTAATCTGGCCTGTTTTTGATAATTTTTTTATCATACAAGTTTTTATTCTACGAGTTCTATTGTAGATTTAGATTGATTTTTCACATATCATGGGGTATATCGTGGAGTGTACTCGAATAAAAAAAATTTTTCGGAATTTTGTGATGACATCTGTCGGAGAAATGGCTGGGTGAATGAAATGCGTTTTTTCATTGGCGGAAACGATTTCTCATGTTTGGATCATCTGAAACACAAAAGCCCAACTTATTCTTAAAAAGTACGTGAATGGTTATCGTCGTAGTGTATTTTGAGAAAAATGCGTTTAAAGTTTGAGGTGCGCACTCCGAGTGCTCCGAATATCGAGCGATATTATTATTTTTGGGCCTTTTTCGAAACCTTCCTATGGTAAAAAGGGTTTCTACATTAATTCGAAGGGTATAAGGGAACAGAAAATGCAAAAAAGAAAAAAAGTTTTCTTTAAAAAGATTTCCCTACTGACCGTTCAACATGAGAAAATATCATAGCCACACATACGGTTCGTATATATGACAAAAGAGTACCCGGAAATTAAAAATAAAGCGCAAAATATTTAATTAGTTCTCAGTAACTATTTTATCGCCTTCAAATTAATTTCCAGCAGCTGTAATATATTTGTGCCTACGATTTTTCTAGTCCTCGAAACATTTTTCATAAGAACGTTTTGGAATGTCTTTCAGCTTCTTTACTTCATTTTGTTTTATCTCTTCGATCGACAGAAAACGGGTCCCACGGAGCGGCAGTTTCAGATAGAGGAACAAGGAAAAATTACACTGAGCCAAATCTAGTGAATACGATGGTTGATCGATGGCATCCATCACGAGAGAGGTCGATCTCTTTTGCCAACTCTCTAACATCTGCCTGAAGATTTTCAAGCACCATATCCTTTCTTAATATTTTCATCAGTTGAAGAAGTCTAATGTCGAGGAACAAGTATGTCTTCAACAATCTTTCGACCGTTTTTGCAGGCTTTGTACCACTCGTAGGCTTATGTTTTTGATAAAACTGTTTTACATTCCCAACGATTTCGCTCATGATATTTTGTTATACATAAATACGAAATTTGAGGCGAATTCTTTGTTGGATATTTTTATCCATTGTGAAAATCTCAACACACTACTGAGGTGTATCGATTTAAACAGCTGCTGTAAACAAACTGGTTGACAGATCGCGCTCATATTTAGCACAGTAAAATAATTAAGGACAGTCTTACCAACTTACCAGAATACATTTTTTTACAATTTCCACGTGCTTATTTGCCACAATGTATGTTGTTTATTTAATTTACTTTATTTATGGCTATTGCTCTTGCCGGTCTTTCAGCAAATATCAGTAAAGCCTGCGCCAGTGGTTTTAAAGTCGATTTGTCTACCTTTCATTATATCCCTCATAGATTTTCCACAATAGCACCTTTCAAGGTTCATTGTACACAAAGAGGCATTGTTGCAGCGCACGTGCCCTTGTAATCCTTAAGTCACAATAAAAACAGCAGAATGCCGGAATACCCAACTGCAGAAGCGCCGGCAATTTGATTAATTGGAAAAAAATTATAAAATACTTTAGAATGACAATGTAAAGACAGCCGCTTGATTTGAGCCAATGATTGTTGCTTTGTATCATGCCTGGCCCAATCACTTTTCGGCATATATATCTAGAAGCATTGGCAACAAATGGTAATGACACAAGTGAAAATTTTTTGAAAGGCATACTAGATGGAGTAGTGGGTTAAACGAACCTTCAAATGCTCACCTAAAGTTTTTTATTTACTTTCAGCATAGTTAATAACAGCTTTTTGCAGCTCAGTCTGTGTCTATGTTAAGCTAATTCAACCTTTTGTTTAATGATCCCTTAATATGCAAATATTAATTATGAACTTCACGCAGCTCTTCGTTCTCACACTCAGTGTCGTTTCACTTTTGAACGAAATTTTCATCTCCAATTAACGCAAAGTAAAGAAATGCGACAATTAGCACTTTCATTGTGCAAATGTGTATGCCCCCCGCATACATATACATATGTACATACACATGAAAATTGATGAAAATGTGTACATGTCGGATGTGTCAGGCGTGTCACACATCTGCTATAATAAATACTGACATTTGTACGTGCTAATCTTTTGAATTGCTTAGCTTCTAAAACGGGCACTCTCTCGCTCTCACACACGTACACACCTATGCATGTGGTGTGTAGTCCGTGGTCTACTTAGGCACACACCTGCAAATTGCGGTTGACATTGGCAGACATTAAACACGAATTTCGTCAGCAAAATTATAATTGGGTGAATTGGTGTCGAATATAGATAATACACTGACCAAATTGGAGAGAATATTTGCACTCATATGGAGCTCAATATGTTTGTGCACACTTCATCGAGACCGAAAACTATTCAATAATGGCATGATTAGATGATATTCGAATGGTTTAGTAAAATATTTATGCAAATAAAGATATACATATAAACATAATAACTTTGAACGTCTTCAGTTGGGTCTCTAAATGCAGAAAACCCATAAGTTTGTTGTCAGCTTTGAACCTCCCTGTGTGGACTGTGGGCTGAGCTTAGGACCTGCCGGAGTAAAGTAAAGTAAAAGAAGAGTTCACCCTATCACTGTTTAAACCACTTACTTGTGAAGATCTAGATTATCAACCTTTAGTGATGAGCTGAGTCCTTCTGTAAGTCTGTTCATGTCTGTAATCAGTGAACTAGTCGCTGAGTTTTTGAGATATCGATCTAAAGTTTTGCACACGACCTTTTCTCCCCAAGAATCTGCTCATTTGTCGGAACTACCGATATCGAACCACTTTAGAACATAACTGTAATTTTGTAAATACTGTATTTTATGTAAATAGTTGACATACATGAATATATATATAATAACATAATACAATTGATATATATATATATATAAATATTGCATTTCTTTTTACTTTCATCTAATTTTGCAGCTGCTTAAAACATTAGCACCAAACTTAATACGTGAAAAGCCAATTAACACTTGAAAGTAAATACAAATAAATCAAATCCAATAAAAATCTGTTCTCATATTATGCATAATTCGAGTAAACATTTGTAAAACGAAATTAATTTCCGTTTAACGGGTGGCCATCAGGCCATTCAGAAGAAATGATGTCAGTGTTCCTATACACATAAACACATTTCAAAAAAAGTATATTTTTATATAAGAATTTCACAAAAAAAACTGTTAAGCCTAATATTATGACCACTTACTATAAGATTCGGCGTTTAGTGTAAACTTTTGCATCCGTTTCCTTTTCATAGGCACATGTTATCCATAAAAGATGCTTAAAACTCAAAATAGCCGAAGGTTGTTACCAAAAGAAACTATAGTCTGTATATGACATCTGTTGGCAACCTTAACCAAATGATCATCGAAACAAATTCACTTTCAGCAAACCACAAGAAATCGTTTAGTGAATTTATTCGGCATTTTCTATTTACTTATTTACTTTTGTTTACGAATTTGGCAATAAAAATGCAGAACATTTGTAATATTAGAAGAAAATACTATTTTATTTTAACTATAAAATCAATTTCATGAATGAATGGCAATGTGCCTGCAGCTGGTTGGCAATCGACAACTTTGAAGTATGATATACAAAAATCGATTCACATCCGCTGTGCGCTCATACCAATGATATACAAATTTTCGAAATAAACAGGCTCAATATAAACAAATAGCAGAACATATAGGAAAACAAAAATTAAGTAAAATTTTCAGTTTGAAATTTGAATAATTTTGCTTCCGAAAGTTGGCGACTTATTCCCCATCGCTTGATTGCACTAAGTATTTCATTTAAAAGTAATTCTAAAATCATTTCTTAGTTCCCCAACCTCATTTATCTAATTGGAATGTTATTAAATTTTAAAGAAAGATAAATTAAACAAACACTTCCCATTTTTGATTTAACCATATGCATATGAAGGCAACACTTATGCTTCATCTGTGTATTTTTCTCTTCATTTTGTGAGCCATGCCAAAGTTGACATGATTCAAATCAATATCAAAAAGAAAGAAATTCCAGGCTTTTCCTACATAAAATTCTGCGTAAACTGACCTAGAATAATACTGTGTTACCACAATTTCACGGAATTTTTTAAGCGAAATTCTTTTATGCCGAATGATAGAATCGATTAATTCCAAGGAAATTGTATTTCCACATTTCTCAGCAATTAACTATCAAATAAACTTAATTAAGTATCACTTAGTATTCAGATTGATTTACAATTGAATGGTAATGAAATTTGCTTGGTAAAACTCAAATTATTTACTCATACACCCACTGTTATGTCCATGTGTAAATACATAAAGACATAAATATAAATGCTCTAAATGTTTATTTCAGTTTAATATTGCAGGAATTATAACACAACAACAACCAAAAACCCGTAGCAAGCAATCACGCCTACTCGTATTCAATTTCTAATATTCGTATTCTACTTCTGATAGTAATTACACACTTATGCTTCCATAGAAACGAATATTAAATATAGCTGCAAGAGTGGTTTTGGTTTTACACATCCCAACAGATGAACAATATGTACATCCCACTCACAAAGTCACAACCTACATACCTTGGGTTGATGGGTTGTCATGGCGTATACGCAATGTATTATTAGTGAGCCTTTAAGACTTAATTTAATATCGCAAAACAATTATTCTCAGCCGACGAAATCTGCTTGAATCTACTAATTGTATACACAGCTGCTTGCAGCATGGATACAGTAAACAAACGTAGATTTGAGGTGACCAAGATATGAAAGCCTAGTATGGACATAGCCTTCGAAAGAGGTAAAATAAGGAAAACTGTTAACTTCGATTGCAACGAAGCTATAATAACACTCACAAATGTAAAAGATCCCATAAAAGAATTTGATCTAAATCAGACAATTTGTTTAGCGGCTATAGGCTGCAGTGATCCGATATCCAAGCTGGGTTTGACTTGGTGAAAAGCTTGTGACTTGTTGTTCTTTTAAATGAATTTACGGCAAGGAATAATTATTTAGACGTATGACGAAATCGAACAACTTACACCATATATGTATTTGTATTAACGGTATTGACCAAGTTTTTCAGCGATTATGACATTGACGCTTGACGCTTTTCCTTAATCATTTTGAACCCAACGGTGGTACTTTCTGGTAAAATAACTGATTTAAAAGGCACTTATAGAGTCCGGTGGTGAAAATGCTGAAGTAGGAAACACATCTACTTTGTGTTATATGTTTGTTCAATAATTTATACTTTCTTAGGTAGCTTGACTATCGGCATCGAAAGTTGTGAATAATAGACGCTTGTAGCTTCTGAGTTCATTTCTGCTAAAATATTTCAAATTTAACAATTTTATCCACTGATAATGCCTGATAATACAAGAAATACCCAAGACCTGACAATTTAAAACAGCCTAGAAAGAAGTAGTGGACGCCTAGAAGTATTCCTCAGACTGGATTTGTCATCAACTCATCTTAGATTTGTTTTTAGGTTAAAATATCAATATTATATAAAAAAAAGCTTTTTATTCGAAGAACTGTTTTACCACGGACTTTTAGCATAAACATTCAGAAACACACATATTTTTATATGTGGCTGACTAGATTTCTTAAAAATAAACTATAAACTATCTTTAGATTTTTTTTATTTTTAAAAAGTTGCTTAAAGTTTCCCAGCGGGCAGCAACGCACCTTAAACTCCACACTCACATGCTAAACTGCCGCCTATACATGTGCCTTTGCTTAATAAAAAATTGTATACTTTGTAAAATAAATCAGCTTACA
This sequence comes from Bactrocera zonata, assembly GCA_037783105.1. Classification (NCBI taxonomy): domain Eukaryota; kingdom Metazoa; phylum Arthropoda; class Insecta; order Diptera; family Tephritidae; genus Bactrocera; species Bactrocera zonata. The sequence continues at coordinate 1,588,509 of JBAWJQ010004226.1, read as the reverse complement.
TTTGTAGCGGTACATATTTCTATTGTAATGCACTGAAGTGAATTATGTTACTATATAATGGCATTTTTTCCATTTCTCATATCACGCAGAAAAATGTATGCTAAAATGTGATGAAAGGAATTATTTACATGTGGTTAATATTGCCACAATGCCTAAGGCTGACAGAGGAGCTGGAGAAAAGCGAGACCTATTATTATAAATTTTGCTCGTTACATTCACCACATTATCTTTGGTTACATACATGACATGTAGAGATTATATGGCTGTGTGTATGTGTGTGTGTAAAGTAGTCGCATTATGCCATTAATGTAAATTACATTAAAATGTGATATTTTTTTTATATGACTTCGGATTACTTTTTTAATAATGTGCGCAGACACAATGCAATTATATGCCGGTGACAGGCGTAATCTCTTTAGAATTTGATTACTTTTAAATGTAGTAATTTGTTTATTAGAACATGCATTGTGTAAATATAAATTGAATTTGAAAACACCTGCGTGAATAAATGCAAAATATAAGAAGAGGAATTAATAACGGATTTTGAGGCGCAAGTTATAATTATTTGGTTTCAAGCAATTTGCCTGAACACCTATCTGTATATGCTTATTTTGGTAATGTAAATTAATATTTTTAGTTTATAAAGCGCTTGCCTTCACATTTTCAAATTGCCACACATATTCCTCATTTTACTTGTGAATAACATGTGAACAGTATATATTTATTAAGGGTTATATGTATATACACTCGTGGTCACGCAAACCTTACCACTAGCGGCCGATTTTATTGTTTTTAAAGTGTTACACCTAATAAACTCCGTGTTTCAATTTAAAAAATAAAAATTAAATAAAATATTAATTTCAAATGTAGTGTAAATTAAAATAAATTAAAAAATTAAAAAATATCATTTTTTCATCGTATGTCAGTCTCTTACATTTCGAGCTGATTTTGTAAATATCACTATCTGTCAATAGATTTATTCATAGCTGAATGTGTTTTGTTATTAATTTTTATTATTTTTGATTAATAACATGACATTAATTTATTTCTAAATTTCTTTACCGCAAAAGGTACCGATATAAAATGTAGTCAAATATGCACAATACTTGAAAATGTTGAGTGGTAAGGTTTACGTGGCCACGAGTGTATATTCCTAATGCACCTACTTTTCTGTTCCACTTAACAAATCGACCAAACTTTTTAAATACGCTAACAGCAGGTGTTATTATTCTCGTTGAGCGTTTTGTTGTGGTTTAAAATTGCTTTAATATATGTGCACCCTTGCGTATACGCAACATTTCATTTGACAACTTCGGTAATAAGCAAATGTAAAATTTTCAGAAGGTTTCTAGCTACCGGATTTAAATATTGCACATACACATATAGCCAACTAACTACAGATATTTTAACTCCCAAAAGAAATAGAAATGGAAAGTAAGCAAAACATATATTCGCGTATGAATATGCCAATGAAAGATGTGCAGGATATGAGTGTTAGCGGGGAATGCATACATGTACGTAGAAAGTTGTATATTACAGTAGGTCGAAAAAGCGAAAATTTGTGTTTGTACTTAGAACTCTGAAAAAAATGCACTTAGACACCATTAGGAAAGTCTCTACAAGTATGAACTCTTAATTGTAACGGGAAGATCTACCGTTTTACAGTTTTAAATTTTTTTTATAACCAGAAAAATACATATAGTTTCTTTGTTAGATTTTGTAGGACATTTAATGCTCTACAACAAAATCCACCATGACGATTAAAATATATTGACGCTGTATCAGTTCGTGTAGCACAACAATGGTTTGCTCGCTTCCGCCCTGGAAATTTCGAAATTTCGATTTACACTGGTGAAGGTTTTACACTGATGGAATGATGTCTTTAGTCTGCTTATTTTAATGCAAAAAATTTTTTTCTTATAAATTTTATACTCTTTGAAAAAAATCAGATAATATAATAGAAAAATGTTCGTTTTTTATACGCCCTAATGTATATATTGCTTTATGCGTTTATAAGTTTCAAATATTCCCACACACGCGTCGCAGCTGTCTTCACACACTCAGCATAATTATTTAACAGCGCTGGAGCTTTTTTCTCTGCGCTATTTACTTGCAAGCTGTTCGTGCTTCACAGCTCAAGTAATGCTTACTGCGTACCGCTAATTCTGTTTATCTCAAGTTAATGAGGCAGAGTTTGTTGGTAAGAAGTGCTTTTGTTAGAAAGTTAATTTCAACAACCGCTTTTGAGAAATACGCTAAATTCTTGCAGAGATTTGGGTATTTGGAGCAAAAACATGCCATTTGGGTTGTAAGACATATGTAAGTGTGAACTTTTTAAAGTAAATCCGCTTATGTAAGATAGAGATAGTAGTTAAAAACGTTTTCTTTTATCAAATTCAAAGCTTTCTTTTCAATATTTTCAATATGTCATTTGTCAGAACTTCAGGCATCATGGCTTAAGAAAAGGAGCTGTCTATAGCGATTATCTGCTGACACCGACGCTTGCCGGCAAGTTCTTGAACTGTCAACCGCACCATTAATGCAGGAAAGAGGAAAGTTATTAAATTTCTTTTTACGAAGCTTTTCTAAATCTTATAAAAATCAGCAAAAAATATGAAACTGCATAATAATAATTCTCAAAATTAATACAAGCTAGTATTTGCTCATTTAAGATGCCATCTCAACCATTATTCTATGTAAACATTTTGTCGAAACTTTTGCAATTTTTCCATCTATGCTTTACATATTCTGTTTGCCAACCATTTTACACACATTTCTCTTTGGCTTGGTGCGCAGTCTAATATTTCGTTCGCCTTTCTATAGATTAAAATTTATTACGGTGCGTCAGCTGACAGCAAAAATATTTACCTGCCTGATTTAAAATGCAAATTATGGCTTCTGCAAGAATTTCAGTACGGTTATAGCTATTATGCGTAGATAAGCGGCAAGTGTGTTGGTCGGAAAACAAATGTGAACCACAGCAGCGAAAAATATATTATACATTTATTCACAATTGTAAATTTACATCTCTTTAATGTATTGGTTACAGTTTGTTTTCTTGTGGTTAACTCATGTCCTTGCTGTACAATTGATTCTGACAGCGCTGGCTGATATTTTTGGTGCGGTGATTTTGATCTAAACATTTATTAAAAAAATAATAATATCGACTGGCTAAAACAATATAAAAATATAACAAGTACAAAATATTCAGAAATGCATATATGTATCGAATCTAAATCCTCTCAACTTCCATTACAGGTTCATTTCTTAATGGTAAAGCAAAACATAAATAATACGCTTTTGAGAGCATGAAGACGAAATTTATTGAAATTTTGTTATGAAATATCCAAAGCTTATCATCAGAAAGGCAAAAGTACTATCTTGAAGATTTATATTAGAAAATAATTTCCAATTGGAAACGGCATAGATTGCTGAAAAGCAGTTAAAATCTTACCTGTATGCAAACCATTGGCTGCTTACGTTTTCAGATTCACCTGTGATGAATTCACGTCTTTAAAATTCGCGTTCTTTAATCTTCAAAAGACAAGTTTTCTAAATTATTGAAATCTTTGTTAAAATCCTTACACCAAGCAAAGCAAAGCTCTTTTCGACTGATTTAAAGATATTTAGTGTAGGCGCAGTTATTTATAATTAAGATCAAACGCTGTATTTATGCATTAACATGAATATTATAAATAGATAAATGGGATTAAATTATCGCACTTCAATACCGCCCACTTTAGATAAGTTTGATGTGCCACGTGGCAGATTTATATGCCTGTAAATATGCCACACAGCTATTCGCAAACACACGCGCACAAAGTATTGAAAGAATCTGCTATTCGAACAACAGTTTAAATATTCTAATTAAATATCTTGTAAGCATAAATTTCCCAAATTGATGAACTAGTAGTTGCAATTTCACACTGAGTAATTTGGTAATTATTTAAGCAAATTGCTTAAATACACGAGTGCGCCAACAACAGCAATAAAATGAGATGAAAGCGAACACTGATTTAAATTTACTGCTCAGAAATTTGTACTTGTATGAATTCTGAATGCCGAAAAACTTTTTCAAATACCGTGTGAGAGAAAGTGGTTTGTTAGCTAATTTAGTGAATGCTGGTAAGAATAATGAGGCCTGCTTATGAGTGTACTGGCTCACATAGCGATGATGTGGATAAAAGTAAAAATTCGAGTACCTCAAAAAGTAATGTTCTTGGTGAATGTAATTACATTTTTATAGAAGAGATGGATTAGCGAGGATAATGCAGTAACTTATATATATGGTATTTATAGAAAAGCTGCTCCTTAAAACTGCTAATATAACTGAAATTAGTAAACTAAAGCTGTCATAACCCAATAATGATGCAAAGGCATTTAAAAGCTTTTTAAAAAAATTATGGTTTATACAGATTTTTTAATTTATATATTAGGTTGTCAAAAAAGTCTTGCGGTATTTTCGCTAGTTGGCACTGAAAGCGCGTAGTTCTAGCTTTATTCGTCACATTCGGGTCATGCTATACCTTTTCGGAAAGCTCATTTCACGCGCTAACACGTGTTTGATTGGGTGTCATTTCTTTTAAGTCGTCCGTGAGTTATAGCGTCGCAAACGTGGAGCAAAATAAAGAGAAAATACGGCATATTTTACAGTACTACTACGATATAGGCAAAAATTCATCTCAAGCCGCCAATAAAATTTGTGCAGTTTATGGACCCGATACAGTTTCCATTTCCACCGCACAACGATGGTTTCAACGTTTTCGTTCTGGTGTAGGGGTGGTCGAAGAAGCGCCACGCTCCGGAAGGCCTGTCGTCGAAAATTGCGATAAAATCGCTGAATTGGTCGAAAGAGACCGGCATAGTAGCAGCCGTAGCATCGGTCAAGAGCTGGGCATGAGTCATCAAAAATTCATTTCAATTTCAATAAAAAAAAAAAAAAATCAATAAAAATACCGCAAGACTTTTTTGACAACCAATTATTTAAAGTACGAGCTCCGAAAGCTAATCGTAACTACGATGAACATATTCGTAAAATTTGTAATCCTTTCAATGCAAAACAGTGCTAATAAGCCTGTCTAAAAGTAAAAAGATTACACGGGGATGGATGTAAACAAGAAAAACACTGTAAAACAAACTTTTTTCTTATAACCTGGGCTACTGCACCGCAAGGCCTACTCCTAGTGGCATCTTCTCCGCGCATACACTTCCAAGAGATACATATCTCTAGCCGGAGTCACCGAAGAAGAGGCAGAGTGAGTACTGAGACCGAAGCTCCATATTAAACTTAGCTGGGTACCTGGTCATAGCGGAATCGTCGAAAACTGTAAGGTCGATAAGCTCATAAGAAAGAACACCTTTCCCTCTGTCTTCATGCAGTCTGGTGCTGAATCTATGGGCCTCGTGCAAGCTCAGTATGTGTTGCTCAGCCCCCAGCACTAGTAGGGTTGCGAAAACTATTCGTCACAGAGGAAAACGCAAAAGTTTCACGGAACACTAGCTCTTAGCAATGTCCGCATGGCCACAATCGTAGATTTTAGAGAACGCAGCTTGTCAAAGTTGCAGGAAGTACGATGGGGTGGAAGGATTTAGACACTTTCTGTTCTAATGCCCTGCTTTTGCGAGCCTAAGGTTGAAGCATCCCGGTTTCCTTACTTTTTACGAATCCTGCAAATTGACAGGAGTTGGTAGAAGCAATTGGAACTGATATCTGTGGCGTTTTAGGCTTGTTTTGTCGATATGCAATGGTCTTTTTGATTCTTACTTAATGGTTCTAGGTATCACAATGAATAAGCGATTCCAGCAGTCAAGGTGGGGCTACTTGTGATCTCTCAATATCGACCTATTTGCTTAACCTAACCTATTCAAAATGAAATAAGAAAATGTTGAAAGCGATATACGGACAACCGCTGTTAAAACAAACAAAGCACTAAAATTTCGAAATATGCATATGGAAATTTCAAAACTTATTATTTTAAACTCTTATACCTGATACCTGAGCGTTTTATTGTTCCAATACATATGTTATAACATACAATTTACGGCTGGGTAACTGTTCATATGAAGATTTGTGTTTGCACACAAATTGCTAATGAAGTTAATTGCTATAAACAAACAAAGAAAACATTTTAAGTTAAATATTAAACTTTGGTGTGTAATTCACACATACATACATGCATTTACATGCTAATTTACATAATTCAGCACATCTATTTAAGAACACAACATGCAAATATTATTAAAATAAACACTCATGCTTAAAGCTCTCCACACGGAGGGTGGTGTTTTATAAGAAAACTTGAAGAAACATAAATATAAGAACTCAGAGAAAGGATAACATAAGGTTTGTACTTGTGTAACTTATTATGTTAAAGAAAATTTTAAATCTGAAATTTCTGGCCAAGATTTAAAAGTAATTTAATTTGAAAGGCTATATTTTATCCGAATATCAAGTGCATTTCGATGAGAGCCTGTCACACAATTCGACAAAAGTATCTAGAGTTATAGAGATGCTGATGATAACCGCTGAATTATGAGCAGAAGAGTTAAATATATTTATGATTTTCTCTTTACATACCCTTTATTATGACCATTCCATATATAGCTAGGCTCTTAAAAAGATACGTTTCACTTTACGCAGACCAACTCGTCCTTCGTAATGACCCTCTCTATATTAGCACATGTGTTGAACATAAACCAGATTTACTGAGTTCTCAAACAAACATCTATTGAACGCTGTGCAGTCCTACGCAAAGAAACTTCAAGTTTACGAAATACATCATCTTTAATGTCCCCTGAGCATCTACTAGATCTTAAATATATTAACTTGTCGGTCAACGCTGATGCAATGTTGGCTTGATTGCCTAGAGTTATATTTCCCAGTGATATTTCCGGATTTTTAAGTTGATCCGAACAGTAGTTTCGGAAATACAACCTTAAGCACTTGTGTGCTTGAGACTAGCTAGGCTAAGTACGCCATTTTAAACGCGTTTTTCTCGGAAATGTGTTTTTGAAGTCGTCTGGAAAGATTTCTCGAGATCTGCTCAACCAATTTTCATGAAGTTTTACACAAGTCTTGAGATACAATTCTTAAACACTTAGACGAAGATTTTTTTTTTCGAGTACAACTATTTGAAAAAAAAATGTCGCGAAATTTTCACTGAAATGTTAATTTTTTTTGTAAAAATATCTGCAAAAAATCCAACTTTCAGTTTTTTCCTTCATCCAAGTTCTAAGTCAAGGTTTTAATTAAAATACGTATTATTCCGAGGGGTTACCGGAAATAAATTTATAAATTTTTTTTTTTTCCAAAAATAATCAAAATTTGTTTGTTAATAATGTATGTTTGCAACAATAAAAAGTTCTACTAAAATATTAAATTTTTTGTATAAGAAACAATTGTTGAAAAAAGGCTGTTTTTACCCGAGGAAATCCATGTAAGCCTTTAAAGTAGTTCTAAGCAATTCATGCGTGGGATTCATATTATTAGTACCATTTTGTTACATTTTAAAATACATATACTCATATACATACATATGTGACGGCCTCCCGAAAATACTCCCAATCCATTCACCAACATTTAATTATTACTAGCTGCTCTATGAGTGCGTCAATATTTTCTCCTTTCAACAATACTAATTATAATAACAGTAATCGGACAGTCATTAGGAAGACAGTAATAAACGAAATGCGCAATTCGATGCCGCCCAATAACTTCCCGCCTTTTCTGCCATTCATAATTGTCCAAACGCCAACATGGCTACAACCAAAGCCATTGAGCGCCAGCAACCGTGTGTAACAAGTGCACACTCATACATATTTACATATATACACACACATTCGTACGGATTTGTTTGAGAAGAATGCCATGAATGGGAAGCGAGTAGCCACACATAGAAAACACAACAAAAGCAATGCATAGCAAAACGCTCTTTCAACATTAAATAACAACAAGAACAACATGAACCATGAATGTCTGCTTTCATAGCAAATAAATATGTAAGCATGTAAGCAGTAGGTAAGTGGCAAGGCCAGCACGTGTTCTGCGAAAACAGATTACACGCTACCCAACCACGCACATTTGACCCTTACCCATGTCTTGGAGGGAAAAAATTACCCAAAACAAAAATTAGCATTTTGTGAGAGCGCCAGACAAATGCAAATTCCCCACTATTTGCGGCAATAACTGAGAGCAAGCGTGAGAGAGTGCGAGAAAATGAGCTTTGCGAAAGCTTTAACGGTCGGAAAAGTGGCTACTGTGGGCGCAAGGTGGGCTTTGCGTGCTGCAGCGGCACATATACACCCGCATAAACATATATACATAACTGCATATGTGCACATGTATGTGTGTAGGTGTTTCATGCAATTTCCTACTGCTGCTTGAAGAAGATGCTCTCCCAGTCAGCTGTTCGTATTGTTGTTGGTGCTTCTAAAGCATTTTGGCGCTGTCGACACAGTTGTCGTCGTCGCCGTCGCTTTTGTTGCTGCCATCAGCTGCTGCCACTGCTACACGACGGCATGCTGCTGCTGGACCAGTTGGAAAAATCGCATAGTCAGTTTGTTTTGAAATTTGCCGCGAGACGTTAGGTAAGCGCGGATAAAAAGCAATTAAAGTGACCGAGGCAAATGTTCTGCTATCGCATTGCTAAATAATTCCATTGATTGATCATCGTCGCGAGTTGCGCATGATTGCTTAAAGGCAAAACGTTTAACCACTTTGTTGTTGTTAATGAAATAAAATTATAGAAATAAATATATTTATAAGTGTATCAACAATTGTTGTACTGTGTACAAAGTAGGAAGAGGAAAATAAATAGAATTGTGAATTTGTGTATTTATTTGTGTGCAGCAGCATTAGCAACCGCGCCAACAAAGCGGGTTTCAATTCGAAATACATACGCACATACCAACATATGCAGCATTAGCAAAATGCTGGTTACTTAAGCCGCTGAAATGGGCAAAAAACAAAAGAAAAATTTCAAGTGGACAATCAACAACTTAAATAGAAGTGAGTAGCAACGTAAAAGAGTTAAAAATAAGTAAATAAAAAAAAAAAATTAATTTGTTATAAAACAAAAAAATGTATCTGCTAATGCGCTATATATTATTTAATATATTATTTTTAAATTTATACAAATGTAATATATTGGTACATTTTACTAAAAAATACTTTATTAAAAAATATTAACTTCTTTTTTAATTTTTCTTATAAAAAAGTAGTTCATCAAATTAAATTGATTTATTTAGGGCTTAAAACTGCTAAGTCATAACACAGTTTCATGAATCATTTAAAATTAAAAAGAGAGTAAATAAGCCTGAATTTATGAATACAACTATTGAAAACCAAAATATATATACTTTTTCAAAATTTATTACAAAAACCGTATTTGTTGTCATTAAAAATTACAAAAATAATAAAACTCCAGTTGCAACTAAACTAAAATTCAGTAAATTTCTAAAAATTATTTTGAGACTACGGTTAAAATTTACATTGAAAATGGTAGTTTTTCATAATTTTTATTTTTTTTTTAAATATAATTTAAACATGAATAAAAAATATATATATTTTTTTAAATTAAAATTACGAAAATTTCTTACATCGAAAATGGCATTTTTTTGTAAAAAAAAAGAGAAGCACAAATAACAATATTTTCTATTTTTTAAATTTTTATTAAAAAAACATTATTTAAACATGAATAAAAAATATACTTTTTTTTTTTTTTTTTTGTTAATAGAACGTATTATTCAATAGCTTCCTTTCAATGCAATTCACGATCTTATATTTAGAATTTTTTTCTTGGTAAAGTTGAGAATAAATATTGTACTAATTTTTTTGGCTAGGCTTAAATTCAAAGCCAGCAAAATGCCAAGAATTTAGTTTTGTGAGAATCGAAAATTCTCTAACTCAAACAGTAAAATTATTTTTTACGCAATCAATTCAAAATCCAAAACTATGACTTGTAATTTCTGTTGTACAATTGCATTATTAATAAAACTCAATTCAGAATATTTCCAACCCATTCACTTCAGTCTAGAATTGTGCCGAACAGCGCTGGTGTATATGCTGACCTTTTTGATTTTTTTTATATGAAAGGAGCTGATCTCATGATTTTGAAAATGTCATACGAAGGGACTACTTTTACTGCTTTGTACCCAAAAGCCAAAAAGAGACTAAAGGAAAAAACTCGTTACGTCGACTCATCAGATGTTGTCATCCTCTATGCCTCTGCACCATATAGCAGGACGGGAATGAAGAGTGACTTATAGAGTTTGGTTTTTGTTACTCGAGAGAGGATTTTACTTCTCAACTGCCTACTCAGTCCAAAGTAGCACCAATTAGCAAGAGTTATTTTCCGTTGGATTTCGAAGCTGATATTATTGGTGGTGTTAATACTGATTCCCAGAGAGAGGAAATTATCTATAACTTCACAGTTATGACTATCAACAGTGACGGTAGAGCCTATTCGGGACTGCGACGACTGTTTGTTTGATGACAGGAGATATTTCGTCTTGCTCTCGTTCACTACCAGACCCATTTGCTTCGCTTCTATATTACATATGTATAAAAATTGTTGTCTATAACTAATTTTACTAGAAATTTATTTTACAGATAATAATCAGGATATATTCTCCTTTTAAAAATTTTTTACACACATTTTTTCAAGTAAGAATGACAGAAGCTTTAATACGAGTTTCAAAACTTAAAGTGCTAAAAATCCAAAATCGTTCCCACACTTTTTATTATTAAGACATTGTAGCGCTCACATATTATTTAGTATATGAGGTCTTTTGATGTTCAATACCGACTATCTGACCACAGCCTGGTCAAGGTCGAAACTCAACTCGTCCTTGCAATGAATATTGGCCATGCATTCGCAAAATCGGTTTTGTAATGTATATATAATTACTATATAAATACGCATAGCATGTGCATATGAACATTTTAATTACTACATATACAACCAAACACACACACAGATGTACATGACCAATTTACATTCGCGCATGAATTCATTTTCCATTATTGAATTAATGCCCTTTCATTTTGCAGCACTGCTCTGTTGCTGATAAAAAAGCGAAGACTGCGAGAAACTCCGAAGGAAAGTATTAATCCAATGAAAGCGGTGACAGCAACCAGCCCGTAGACACTTCAAGGCAGTCGAAATAATACAAAAACACAATTCAATTTGCATGTAAGTGAAACAAAAACAATTCCAAATATGGATAAAACTGTAAAAGCAAATGCAGCAGTGTTCTGTTGAAAGATTTTTCAAAAGAAATTAATTAATTTAAAAGAGAATAAATTTGTTTTATGTGAAAATAATAAACAGAAGTATATATATAACATTTAGAGAAAAAATATTATTAAATGTAATTCAATACTAAAAACCAAAATTCGCAACACAACAACACTGTGCTAGCAGATTTGCAAAAGTACAAAAAAACATGCGTAGACGCGCGAACGAAATGCAACGAAAGCAAAAGTGTTACAACAATTGAATTATAATAATAGAAGAATAACAACAGTCATGCATGCTAAAATGGTACAAAACGCACAACAATAACAATAACAATTACACTAGAAAAAAGTAAACGCACAATCATTGAGTACACAGTCTGCTTTAATAGACGCACATAAAGCAAAATCAAATAAAAAATAGAAAAAATCTACAGTGGGCAAGCGGAAATTTAAACCAAGGCAAACAGATACTACATTCTAAGCTAAACGCCGACAATGTAAACGCGCCGAAATAGCTGCTCGAGTCGCGCGGACGGTTATCGAACTTTCAGCAGGCGAACGCATCGTCATCGCTCGCCATAAAAACGACTAAAGCAAAAACCAAACAAAAAGTAGATTAAAGAGATTTAACGGTAAACTTTAAAACACCCAGAGAAAAACCGAAAAACAACAAAAACAGCAACAATTTATCAATGAATTGAATAGCAGATGAGAAGTGTGCGAAATTCTCCGCATTGAGGCAACAAAATTGTGTACCACAAGAAATAAAAGTTTCAATTAAGCATTGTTTTTGTGAGTAAAATAATAAAAAACGTGTGAGCAATGCATGTGAAAAATTTGATTAAATTAAGTAAGCAAATACAATGTGTAAAAGTTCGTTGTATTCCTGGATGTTGTACACATTTGCTGTGAAAATCTGTCGAGAAAATTGAAACAGTGCTACCAAACTAAAAACATTTTAAAGCAAAGCAGCACTGTTGGATTATATTTCACTCGGTGAGTAAATCAGTTTAAGAAAAATCATAAGTTGGTGGATAAGCTAATCATTTATAATAAACAACTGTTTTCGAGTAGCCACTTCGTTGATCGCTTGATTGTACTCAGCTCTCCTAGATCGTAATTGATCTGCTGTCAGTGAAAGCAGCAAGAAAGTTATTATTTGCAGCTCAACACAAGATACAATGCAGACCACACTCAAAATATAGAACAAAGACTCGTTTAAATGGCATTAGGCTAAGTTAGATGAGGTAAATAAGCTGATTGCTAGTGCGACCACGAATAATCTCACTTAGTTGCTAGCGGTGCTTGCACATTGTGATGCCCAGAACCCTTAAGTATGCAGCAAAGAGACCGGTGCATATCGTCAAAGTCACAAGTACCAATTCCAGCAAACTCGCGGGGTAAAAAGTATGGAAACCGTGTTATTTCAGCCTTAAACTCACAAAAGCTGATCAGTGGAAAAGAAAGTGTCTAGATATTGCCACCACATCTTTTTCATTGCAACTTTGACATGTTGACAACTACAAATTTTGTTGAGAACATTTTCAAAACAAGCTTAAACGCAATCAGTCTAATTAATTTGGTTTTCTTGCAAAGTATTGAAAACTGTTTTTTTATAGCAAGACTTAGTGACAAATTTTGATAATTAATGCAAAATTCATTGCAAAATATTTGACTTCCTCACAAAAAGATTTGCAGCTAGAACTATAAATATATATACAGCATATGTATCGCAATGTCACAATACTGCATTATCTTGGAGCAAATTCGCATTATCTTTACTTCTATTCGAAATACTGAAGACCAGTGGAAACAATGTATCGATATGTGTCTAAGTGTTATATTTGCAAACTGAAATGTCAAAAATGATCTCTAAATCTTAAAGCCAAATGCTAGTTCTACTAAATATAAGTATAAACTGAACAAGAACTTAATTTTGTCTTATTATTTTATTGTCCACAAAAAGGTCTGATTTTTGCTGCCTGTAAATTTGAGGCTTATCTTGAAGTCAAACGTTGCTTCTCAAATAGTAAAGCTCACCTAATATGCCAGTCTAGTTATAACACGTTTCTTCGCCTTTCACACAACGAAACAGCGGAAACTCCGCTCTACCATATTACGTTAGTTACTCGCATGGAATGATGTGCCGCCTTTTGCCGAGCGGATTTTATATGCTAATGATTTGGATTATTGTCGCTTAAATCGGCTATTCTGCTATCTTTCGTTTGGTTACAGAAATGTCTGACGTTGACAAGTGTGGCAGTCAGGCGGGCGGTAGTCAATAATATTGAATACGGTATGTCGTTGCTTGGCCAATTTGGCTGTAAACTGAACGCTGGCAATAAATTCGTGATGACTTACAGATTACTTGCGATCGAAGCGAGTAAAAATTTAGAGCTTTTCGATCAAATAAAAGAGATGTTTATGCATTTACAATGCAGTTTTACTTCTTTAACTTCATTTAAGAAATTTGAGGTAATTTGGTAATGGAAAATTTTATTACACAATTGGCAAATGTAGCGTTGATGCATAATAATTTTTTTTTCGAATTGATGGCACTTTGTACAATTAAATTTAGATTAAACTATGCAAATTTTATAAATATTTATTTTAATAGGTTTCTGTTCGTTATCTGCATATTGTCTTTTGACTACTTCAATATAAGTTTAATCTTCTTTATGGCATCCCCATTAACGATCCAATTAACTAGTTCCGACCATTTTAAAAGGTACTAAGGCTAAAAGTTATGTTTGTCTACAAACACAGACACAAAGAGACATGCCAAACTAACCGTAATAAATTAAACAGAAACTATTATTTTAACGCAGTGTGCTTAAATAGTTCAACGTGCACTTTAATAAACGGCTGGAAGTAAGAAGTGAACCAAAACTCTTAAAATTAAAGTTTTCTTGTGATCATAGGACATTTTTGCCGATTTTTTTTAACGAAAGCATTAAAGTGCCCAAAGTTGCTATTAAATATTTTATTCATCTCCTATATACAGTATATACTTATATATGTACGTTCGTTTTTTTTTTTTTTTTTGAACTATTAATTTTTCTCAATCCCGTCACGAAATATCCTTGGAAATACTCTAAAAAAAATTCACTGAAAATTTTAGCCCTTAATATTAACATTAAGAAATGGACCAAGGCATGTAAAAATTTTCCATTGAAAATGAAGTGTATTTTATCGTGATTTTTTATCTATAAATTCCTACAGGTCAGAGATATTTTATGGCATCGCTTTGACTTTGAATTAATATAACAGTGTAATAAAGTCGTAACTCATATCGGCGAGGTGGTACGGGGATCTAAGCCCGATTTTCCACGAATTTCGCATCTCGTAAATGACAGAAGCTATAGAAAAAATGTACATGACAAATTCGTAGGAAATTTTATTTGCTATAAAACTGGTCCAAGGTCAAAATCGCTTTGATCGATTTTGAGAAATATGCGTCTAAAGTCAAAGCGATGCCATAAAATACCTCTGACCTGTAGGAATTAAAAAATAAAAAATCACGATTGTAATGAATTTTCAATGTAAAATTTTTACATGCCTTAACTTAATGTTAATATTAAGGGCTAAAGTTTTCAGAGGACTTTTCAGGGTATTTCCAAGGAAATTTCGTGACGGGATTGAAAAAAATTAATAGTTCAAAAAAACAAAAAAAGCATATATTTTTTCATCCGTATGTTCTAAAATAATAGAAATAATAACTGTAAATCCCCGAACGAGATTCGAGGGAAGATTATAAATTTCATTGAAACGCTCTTTTGTACTATGACAACGGTAGGCTTAATCTTTGTCATACCGAAAACAAATACTTCTCAAAATCTCAAACCAAAATTTTGAAAGGAACGAAACTTTTTCCAAGCACTGCCACTACTTTAAGCTTAATTTTTCTTCTACCTTATATGCATAAAGGTACCTTAAGTATGAAGAAGAACAAAAATTTTGTAAACAAAAATGTTTTTCACAAGAACTCTCCAAAAAGTGCTAAGCTGTGAAACAAATTAATTTTTCATAAGACACAAACTGTAAGCGCACCACTGCGTATGCGTAATTAAACTTAAAAAACCTTTTATGTTACTTGCAGTAACATTTAGTTACCAACAAGTGTCAAACCAAAATCTATATACACATATATATATGTATATAGTTATGCTCTGCAAATACTTATTTTGGTGGCTGACATCACGTGATTATGTGAGCAGCACTTGCTAGTCGCTGGGCTAATAAAACGTACGTAATTTTGTATCCAATTATTTAAACCTTAAACACCGTGCGCTTCGAGATTTCCAAGCAACTAGGTCCATTTTGATTTGTCTGGCTAAACTTAATAAAGAAAAATGTATATAAATATCACAAACATAGCATAAATTACGAAGAAAAACAGTTCCGAAACATAAATAATTGGTAAATTAAAAGAGTGGATGCCTACACATACACATACGTATATAAATCACAGAAAATTGTTATATCGACGTAGCGCATAAAATTTGATTACATCACTAACGTAAACTAAAATTAGTTTGTATTAAGCGAAAACTCGCAAATACCAAATATCGAAATTTACGCTTTGCTTTTGGCTCGCTTTGTCTCGCATATCAGCGGGCCCTAAGCGAACATATTTCCACTCAAACCCATGCCAACGAAACGCCTTACATTTTATCAGTACATTAATGCGGCACATAAACAAATATAAGTACTGATATCTGTTATATTATCCTCGCATTCTTGCATGTTAGCAGCGCCGCATCGCGTCCACCAACTAAGCTGAGCACAATTTATGCGTCCTCATTCTTAATCAAATTTTACCGTACTTGGCTGCTCTGTGTGCCTCTTTTTATGCGCTTCCGCTCGACTGCTGTTGGCAAGCCTTGAATATTTACCTTTTATATTTGTGGCACTTACTTTCATTGGCGGCAATTGTGCAGCCTTTCGAGGAAAATTTACACATGCTTTCATCAGACAGTCTGTCGTCGTCTTAAGCACTTTCGGCCATACAACCTATACATACATATGCACATGAATTTTATTATATAATATATAAGTAAGTGTGCACGTGTGCGTTGCCACTTTATTTAGCCAATTTCCCACCTGTGCCAGCATTTCTCTGGAACTGGAGTTTTCATAAAAGTGGCGCGTTTGTCACTTACTGCATGCCGCACTCTCACCAACCTAACTAAAAATCATATTCAAAGCGAAATTCAATTTTCAGTACTTCCGCTCCTTTGTTGGCGCGTCCATAATTACATTTGTGCGTACTCATATTTTAGGTATAGAAAAAAATTATTTAAGTGAATCAGCGAATCGTGCCGAAGTTCTGCTTCTATATTCAGCCTGCGTTTTAGTGTACGAGTTTATTATAATATTATTATTTTGATACATTTATGTACATATTGTTACCTTTAACCGATTAGTTCGCATGTTTTCTACTTAAATTTTAATAAAATCAATCATAAATTCGCGAAAATCCAAAATTTTTTCGAAATCATAAATATTATTTTAGTTCCTGCGTATTGAAATCGAATCCGACAGCATACAGCTAGTCCAGAAAAAAGTTTAATAAATAATCTGTTCGAACTTTATCTCTCGAATACGTGCAGAGACCATTTTACCCGTTTCTCACATACCTTTATGTTATATTAGTTATAGGGCGAATACTCGTATCGAAGATAGCGCGAGATCGCATATGGATATGAATCAATAGACCCTAATATAATAAATAAGCGCTTTGAGCTTACTATAAATTTGTCAAGGCGGTTAAAACCAAACCCTACCACTTTGGCTATGGCCTAAGATGTGTCTACAGAGTTATTTCAACCACAGTCTAACAGAAAGACAGTAAGCGCCTAGATGATTCCATCTCTCTTTCATCAAGGCAACATATTTGGTTACACTTTGTGTGATCCTATCGCGCAGTGTTTTCAGAACTCCAGCCATTGGGTCCAGATGAACTTTGATCAGACCAAATACTTCCGAGGACCTCTGTCATTGAACTCTATGCCAGAAGGATTTGTAGTATACAAATTCTGGTCTTTAGGGAGACATTTTCTATTCAGCCGATTTGATATTTTTTTTCAAGCACCAACAAATTTCCTTCCGTACCAATTTTAGTTTTGCTTTTCTTTAGTCTAGTTGTAGTGGCGAAAGGTTGATCTTCACTTCTAAATTTCTAGAATGCTACAATGAAACCAATGGCCACCAAGCCCCAAATAGAAGTTCTCTGAGTATAATATTTCATTACAAATAAACATATAGAAAATGTGGACAGTGGCAAGCGAAAACTTCATCGCATACGCATAAATTGCACATAGTGATATTTAACCGCAGAGTTGCATTTAAATGACTACCATATTTTGCTGTCATATAAAAAATAAAAACTTCGCATTATCTGCAACTGAAATAGAAACTATTTACACATTACTCCCAAAACAGCAGCGCACGTGCCCAACAAAGAAATTTTTACGAGAAGATGTCAGCCGAACACAGGCGGCCACAGTTCAAGTTCAACGCGCACCAACTAGCACGCGGCAGAAGTGTGTCAGTGTCAAAGAGATGGCAGATATACGATTTGAGCTACAGAAATGCGATAAAATCGCGAAGTGCAAAACAATGCCGAACATGCGATATGAGTCAATAACAATAACAACATAAATACAACGAAATCTTGAAAGCGTTTTTCAGTTTTTCAACGCCACAGTAGCTTTGCTTTCAACAAATCCACATATTTACCGTTAGCGGCAGCCAGTGGCACCATGTCAGGCTACGCAAATAAGATATAACGGCATTTTGCCCACTAGCTGCCAAGCAACGCGTTTACTCGCTTATTTATTTACATTTGTGTGTTTATGTTTTTGTTGTTGTAACTTTGGCGCTGCGTATTTTACTTATTTTTGGGCCATGTGACAATAAAATGATTGGAACTCACTGATTTAAGAATTTTCATGCTTGTTAACATTTTGTGAAAAATAAAAACAGGAAAACGGAAGAATAAAATGATGAAAGTGGAAATGAAATGTACACAAAATGGCAAAATTCGAGAAGTCAGCGTCAGCAAACACCTATTTGTTTGTAAATGTGGAATATGTAAATAAATACGAGTGTGTGTGACTGCATGTTTATGTGTATATGTATGTGGTATTCGAAACTTAATTAGCGGCAAGTCAAGCGATGAGTAATTCCCGAGCGAATGCTGCGGGGTGAGCTGGCGGCGCGGCAAATATTTAATCTAAACGCGCCGCCCAAAACTCATTACAGATATACATACATACATACTTACAGACGCACAAAAGAAAGTATGCATGTGTACGTTACTGCTTGTTTATTTACCGTTGCTTACTGCGCGGGGAGACTCAAATTATGTATGGTTCATCCAATTCGCGAGCCGATCAATCAATTTGCGGCTGCACTTAATCAAGTTGTTTATTTTCTCATATATCGCAGTGTAAATGCTAACTTATTTCTGTTTATTATAAAATATATATAAATTTTAATTGGTGAGTGCTTTTAAATTCTTATAATATTTCACTAAAATCGTAAAATAATTTTGTATGTTTTCTGTTTCTGTTCAGCGTTACTTCGTTATTTTGATATAGTTTTGTATATTTCCAAAATGCATTAAATTTCAATTGCTGGGTGCAATATTTTGGGTGTGCTAAATAAATAAATAAGGGAGAATTTTATATAATTTAAAGAAGACAAGTAAGGAAGCGCTAAGTTAGGACGAAACCGAGTTATAAACGCGCTATCACTTATCTATTGATATATTCCAAGAATTCTCCTGATATTCATAAGAAATATGAACTCAGCTACCAGTATTCTAAGCAATCGGACTAATCGTTTAACAATGTGTGACTTTTTGTATATCTTTTATAATGTTCACCTTATTTCTAGTGGTGTCCTTTAATAGAAATGATAAAAAATTTTCAGCCAATCTAATACTTTAACCCTACAAAAGATTAAAAGAAATTTTTATGTTGCAATCTGACAACTCACTCACCTTTTGATATTTTACTTACTCAGAATGACATAAATTTGACATAAAAGTGCCATTTGTGACGATTACAGTAACTTGAAATGTTCATCTCAGCCTAAAAATGGAGTTTAATCGCGAAAATTTTCGAAGGATTATTTTTTACAACTTTCGTTGTGGTTTACCGCAACAACAGCGCATCGATGAACTTATTTCAATTTTTGGCGAAAAAGCTTCATCAAGCATCAGTGTTTATCGATGGTATGATGAATTCACTCGAGTTCTTAGATACTTCAAAACAAATTTCGGAAAGAACGTCCGAAATCAGTTTTGTTGCGGAAACTATTGATACTGTGCGCAAACTGATATTGCAAAATCGTCATGTAGCCGACCGTGAGATTGAGACTACTGTAGGCATTACACTCAGCAGGCATTCAATAATGTATGCACTTTTTACTCTAAAAAAATTGTTCATGTTGGATCACATCATATGTCAATCGTTCGAAAATTGGTTCATATCGATTGGTCGAGGGTCGAGGGAAATGTTAAAAAACGACAACTTTCTTACTTGATGCGATTGCCATAATCTCCGAACCTATTTTTCAGATCGTTTTACTATATCATCATAGCGTAACAAAAATGCTTATGACTAAACAAGCATATAACACACCACTCACAACGCAAGATAAAAACCCAGCATAAATCTCAACAGTCCAACGAGCAAAAATTTTTTTGAGAAAACTTTTAAATTTTTTGATCCAAAAATGTGTACACATATATAGTATCTCTTAAGAAAAAATGTCCGATTAATTACTAAAAAAATATTTAAGCAGCTCGTGTTAATATTTCAGACTAATCAATTTAGCCGTTTTCGGGTAATGTTAGTCACCGTCTTCGAAAACATCATTTTAATGTTTGGAATGCACTTCCCAGCACTCTGAAACGCCTTTTCAAATTTGCGTGTAACTTCGGAAATATTTACAGGAACGATAAAAAATTAGCTGTGCGTATTCTCAAATAGACGCGAATTAAGAAAATAAAATAAAAAAAAATCGATTTTTTTTTTATTCTAACTGTGTATAACTCCATTAAATAACCTCTAGAAACTCCATGATTTCTTTCCTCAATATAAGACCGTAAATGCTGTGAGTAAAAATTTTCTCATTTAATATTTTCATTTATATTTTTTTTTTCATTTGAAACCTCATTTATGTATAAATTTTTAATTGCATTAGCGATTGCTTAATGAAGCAGAATATTTGATAGGAAATGTGCATTTGTAAATGCGTATTAGTTTTTCAGACATTTGCATAATGCCATGCAAGTTACAGCTATATTCAAAACACAAAAAATATTTACAATAACAACTCAAGTTCGTAAAATAAACAATTATGTCAACTTCATTTGATTTGATGATCGGTAGCATTGAAGTGTCAACAATTTTATACAAAAAAGTCCCCAGCATCCTCAGCTGCGTTTCGTAGTAAACAGGGTTCCATGATATCAATACGAAAAGTTATTTATCTTTTTTAAACAACAAAAGAACTAATATAAGGTGTGAAGAAGAAAAAAAGTAATTTAACAGGAAATGGTGTTACTATTATTTATTATATTTATTTAAGAAACGAAAATCTAAACTTCTGAAAAAAAAAAATAATTCATGAAAAAAATACATTTCTTATTATTTGATACAATTTTTTTAAAAAATAATAAATAAAAATTACATTACTAAGCAACTTCGTTTAAAAAAATTAAATTTTATTTAATTAAGAAATTTTAATTTCACTTTGCTACGACCCTGTTTAGATGCAAGCACTTATGCGTATTATAAGCTAACCTCAAAATTTGCACACATTTTACTTATTTTTACACACCAACTACACACTTGCATGAGACATTTTTGTTTCAATTCATTTATTTTTCTTTTAAATTAAAGCATACAAATATGTTTACATAAAAAATTATAAAAAACCTGTAAAAATACACAGATAACCGCAAATATCTGACATGCTGTTGACCACACAAATGCATCACTGCCAATTATTTTTTGTCAAACCTACCACAGCAATGCCAAACAGCTACAGCGGCGTTAATGCGCGTGTTGTTTCAATATTTTATTTTTATTTGCCGACAAATGACATCGATATTATCGCTGCTTGGTGGTTAACATTGACCACAGCGGTTTCTCATTGTTGCTATAAACAATATGTGCATATTTATATACCATATATTCCAATTAAACATGCATTTCAATATCAACAAATTAGCATGAGTAATGGAAAATGGAAAAATGGTGGCTCTTTTTTTAAGATCAAATAATTCAATCAAAGCGTCTTTAAACGTAAACAAAAATCATTCATTTTCGTTTCGAATCTCGTGCGTGTTTCGTACTCCATACATTTTCCAAAAGCTCGTGACAAGATTTGCGTTGATTTCATGGACTGCAGAGTTCGCGTTGATTCTCAATCACTGGTAAGAAAAATTGAAAAGTTCTCGGTGAACTATGGTATAAACATATTTTTTTGGCAACATTCGTTATCATTATTCAACATAGTTGCCTTCGCGGGCAATACACTGATTATAGTGAGTCTCCAACTTTTCGATGAAACTATTTTTGTAGTACGAACATTTCATTTGACGAAAATTTCTTTACAGCGAGCATTATTTTCAGAACTAAGTACAGAAAATACTCGCTGGGGGCCAGATTTAGGGAATATGGTGATTTCGGAAGCAATTCGATTTCCGCATCGAAGATTTTTACCATTGTTTTCACCCTCTTGTAAAACTGAACTTAATTTTTCTTAAAAGGCGGTCATTTTTCAGCGATTTCGTTTTCAAACGGTCCAATCTTCTTTACTGGCGTAGGCACCGCTTACGCGATTATAGCCGAGTCAACAACAGCGCGCCAGTCGCTTCTTCTCTTCGCTACTTGGCGCCAATTGGATATTCCAAGCGAAGCCAGGTCCTTCTCCACTTGGTCCTTCCGGACCAATAACGCTATATAATAGTGACTGTTGATAGTTCTTCCCTTTCCAAGGTAGTCAATAAAAATTTTCCATGTGCATCACAAAATACAGACGCCATAACCTTGCAAGCCGACCATTTTTTCTCGCATCGGCGCGGGTTCATCGTGCGCAGTCCACTTGAATGACTGTAGATTGCACTTCGAAGTGAAGTGATGGGACCATATTTCATCCATTGTCACATACTTGTATTAACGCAAAAATTTGGGTCATTTAACCATGTTTATCCGTTATAACTTAGAGCTGAATTTATTTTACGCAATACTGTACTTTGTAGAAGAATTTATATTCAACTAACGCGTGTGCCTCTATTTTAATAAAATTCCAGAAATAGCAACACAAACTTTCGTAAATATTTAAAAACTCTCGGTGGCCTAAATAACTGTGCACACTTAAAAATAACTTTTATAACGGAACAAGCTGAAAAAAATCCCTTTCATTAATAAGAAAAGTTAAACTTAAAACAAATATAACTTTAAGCTACGCCATTCGAACTGATTGGATAAGGTCGGGCATAAGACTGTGAAGCCATGGACATGAGTACAGCACATGTACACATACACAAACGTGTATGGTTACATAAAAAATAGAAGTGTACGCGCTTCTGAAGATTTTCAAGTGAATTAAGAAATTGCAGACAAGCAAACGAACTAAGTGGCTCAGTCGATCGCCAATAAAGAAGTGGGCGATTTTGTTGTTGTGCTTATGCGCTTGTAATATTGTTGCCGAGTTGTTACGCTTTCAGCTTTTCGTTGCTTCTTTAAGCAGCTGTTTCACGATTAAATCCGGTCTGTTGACCAGCATATCTTCAGTTATTTAGAACTTTGTTTTCTTTTTTATATTCTTACAACATGTTGCTAAAGTGTATATGATTTTGTTCACCTAACGGTTGTTTGTTTCAGCTACCAAGCAAGGAATGACTAAGTTCGGGTGTATCCGAACATTTTATACACTTGCAACACGCAAGAATCAAAGTCGGGTAGATGGCATCAGATGTTGGCAAA
This sequence comes from Bactrocera zonata, assembly GCA_037783105.1. Classification (NCBI taxonomy): domain Eukaryota; kingdom Metazoa; phylum Arthropoda; class Insecta; order Diptera; family Tephritidae; genus Bactrocera; species Bactrocera zonata. The sequence goes on along the minus strand of JBAWJQ010004226.1, from coordinate 1,565,262 downwards.
ACTTTACATTAAGAAATGTAGCCAAAGCATAATTTTTCGACGAAATCATGCGTCAGCAAATCCAAATCTTCTTGAAATGAGATAGGTTTGATATATATACTATAAACTCAACCGGAGAAGCTAAAATTTAATATATTGAGTTCATGTGATAAATGTCAAAGGATCGGAATTAATTACACAAAAGATATAAAATTTAGACAACACCAATTTCCTTCATATAGTGTGCCAAACCATTAATATGGTTTTCTTACTTTAAAGAAAACCTGTTCCCTTAAGTTCACCAAAATATCACACCTAAACGGCCTAAAGTCAGCTGGAAAGGCAGAAAACATTAGGTAGTATATATCGGGGGCAGAGAAATGGAAGGACAAGTTTAGCGCGAATTTATCCCTTTTATATAGAAAGATATGCTATGACTCGAAAAATACGCTCTCTCAATTTCATCAAAATACAAATAGATCATTTCTGGTATGCCATCTCGAGCCTAGAAATTTTCAAAATCGGACCAAAATTGTGCAAGCTCCCATATACCGGCTGACGTTTTACCGAAAATATCGATCTATCTGTGAAATATAATACTGAAATTTGGGTAAAATTTTTCTTTGGGAATCTCAAAATTTGTTTAAATTGGGTTAGTCAGTATTGAGCCCCTATGAACCCAATATAAAGATTTTCGAACTTCCACTTCATTTTATACTACATATATCGGCCAATGTGGGAGTTTTGTTATTGAAAATGAGAGAGCATATCTTTCTCATAACAGCGTACCTTTCTACCTAAAATCGGGTGAAAACTTGCCCTAGATCTCATATAACTAACAAACCTTATGATCCTGAAGATATTTTTCGAGCTTTGATGTTGGCAAGTTGCACGAGTTTAAAATGTTCAGTTACATCCAAATCACTCTTATTTGTTTCGTTTGTATATGTGCCTCCGAACCTATAGTATCCTTACTTGTCGAATTTATAATTGGTTTATTACGAACATATACATATTACCACTTCATAGAGCTCAAATATTTTTAATAATTGTAGAAAAATTAAGCGACAATTAGTCGTGATACAGCAATTTATTTACGATTATGACATTTCACGTGATAAAACTGTGAGTCATTTCCAATTCTAGCTTGAACATTTATTTCAGAAATGCGGATAAGCATATGCCTTAATGGGCTTCAAAGGAATCGACAAACATATAAATACTCTAATAATCTGCAATTTTTTCATATCCAACATTTCAGTTTTTTTGTTAAATTTTTGTTTTTTATCACGCTAAGCTTTTAATTGAAATGTGTTTTTCAAAATGAAATGAATGAAACAGTTGTGTTGACACGCGGTGTATGGTTGCAACTGTGTGAGGACAAAACAACGAGTAATATGTATTTACAAATGTGTGCTGTTCTCAACGCTAACATGCGAGTATATTCCAATATGTCTGAACAAAAAATAAAGTAATTTTCCGGCCGCAAAACAATGCATTTGTTTGAAAGACAGCTGTTTTTCTGTGCAGTGTCGATGTCATATAAACCAATTCTGTTCGGTTGGTTAAAACGACAAAAAACAAGAATTTTTTTGTAGCCTTAACAGGGTATATAATTAAGCCGCAATATTTGTAACATAAAATATATATCTAAGTGATCTGCATGAAGAGTTGTATTGCTCCAGCTCTTCAGTTTTTAAGACAGCGATCTGAAATTTTGCACAATATATGCACTGATATACAAACATAATGATTGGGATCAAGTTCTTGTAAAGGTGTTTTTTTTTTTGTGTCTGTAAAGAATATTATAGCTTTGGTGCAACCAAAACAAAAATCGTTTCTTTTTTTATAAAAATACAATGCTTTAAGTAAGAAAAAATTGGTATAAGTATGCCTGATTATGTGAAGAAGGCAATATTATGAAGTAACAATTTTTGAGGAAAAATAGAATAAATCACGATCGTACCCTGTGTTTTTGAGAGGATCAAAGTCTATAATTTTCGAAAATCTCCTATTCATCGAAATTTGCGTTTCTTTTGAGTTTCAGCAGTGAATAATGAGGTAGTGCCGGCGATGGGCTTCTTATAAAAAATGTTTAACAAAATATGCTGAGCCGATTATCGTTCTGTTATCTTTCTAGCACTCTCCCCAAATAAATTGCACGTTATTCTTAACCCTAAGCGGAAAATGTACCTTATGACTGAAGTCGAACTTTTAAAGGAAATTCCGAAAACTTTGCACGTTTCACAGGTCAGAGCTTTTGCATTGGTATTTCGAAAAAATGGATAATTCAGCACATGTCTTTATTTTGAGGTAGATAGGTTAGCTAATCAACGGTCACAGCATCACTTCGCGTGAAGTCCACTCTTTGAGCCCAATAAAGTACACACATATCTGGTGGCTAATTAAAGCTCTACGCAGTATTTGCAAACACGACTTTAAATCAAATCCAAACATTTGAATTAAATGACAAACTTTGTTGTCATTGTTTATGGTCGACAAGCAAGGTGTGATGTTCAATCAAAACCCCAACCTTTATTAAATTACGAGTTCACATTTAACAGGAAATACATAACAAGCAGATATGCCTGTTTACCGTACAAATTTGTAATCAAATTCGAATATGCGAAGCAAACTTAATTAGTGTGTGTGTAGGTAAAATGCATTAAATGAAATTTAAGAGCTTTGCAAATACTGTCAAACAGAGTTGATTTTCTCAACACAGAACGCAATTCTTTAGAAACGAGCAGTCGCCTTACATTCTCACTATTCTATTCTTACTGGCTATGGAATCAGAAGTGCAAAAAATGCTGTCGAGAACTTGCAAACTTTTACCTTTTTCACAAAGTTTTGAAAAAATGAAGTGAGTGTGCGTTGCCACTTATTAATTGCATATCAACCAACTGGCAATCCATTGACGGCACTTGATTGAACTTTTCGTTTGCATATGTGTACAGGGTATCTACACTCACATGGATATTGGTAAAAGGAAAGTTCGATTAGAAGGCGATTTCCGCTTTTCCAAGTAATCTTAGTTATTATGGACAGCGCAGTTTTCAAGCTTGACTAATGACAGGTCAACTCAATACTAAAGGTTTTTAAATCATCTTGCGAGTAAGTTATCACTATTCATGATCAACTTTTCAACAGAAATTTATTTTCCTTTTAAGAGACTGAGGCATATAACTGTTTCCATAAGTAAATGCAAACTGAAGCCACTACACTACGCTGGAGGCCGAAGAACGACTCTGCTCTTCTCTAGACAGATTAAAAACTATCAATTCATTCCACGTCCACTTGAAGAACAGCTAGAATAAATTAAGGAACTAATCTAGTTTTTGCTAATAATTCAGGCTACTGCTACTACTTGCCATTTAAGGTAAAAAGAAAAGTGCTTAGGTACTAAGAACACCTAAGAAGTTAAGACCTCATAATGTCAAGACCGAATCAAGAAGGAATAAAAAATACATATTTTATGAAGCTTTACTAATGTAGGATGACGAAGGCTGACATGTCGGCCAGAAAATTAATGACCACGGTTTTCTGAACTTAGAGAAACCCAAATGGGCACAAAGCTCTTCTTCTTTTTTACTGGCAAAAACAAGTTTCGCTATTTGGCGTCATTCAGAGATGTCAAATGCAGCCAAGTTCTTGTCCACCTGATCTTCCCAACGGAGTTGAGATCTTTCTCTTCTTCTGCTTCCAACGGCGGGTACTTGAACTATGTCAATGTCGTCATATGTTTTCTACAGTACATTATTCCATAGACTTTTCTATCGAACACTCTAGAGGCCGACTCACCAGATAATGTCATTGTCCATGCCTAGGCATCATATAGTAGGATGGGAATGATGAGCGACTTATAGAGTTTGGTCTTTGTTTGGAGAGGAGAGAAATTTACATTTCAATTGCCTACTCAGTTCAAAGTAGCACCTGTTGGCAAGATTGATTCTGCATTGCTCTACCATGCCAAATTATTGGGTAAGCTCTACACCGAATTTCAGATAAAAAGATCACATTAAGAGAAGATAAAAAAGCTTTTTCCTTTGTGGCCACTGTCGAATTGGTTAAATTAGCTAGGAAGTTTTAACTTTATTTTTTTTGGATTTCATAATAGAAGTTTTAAAAAGAATGAAGGTCATCCTGTGCCTCCCTTTTCAATCAACAAAGCATAGATTTCCACTGATAAATAACTAATTGAGCTTGTTAAAAAAACACTGCATAAAATTCAAAAAAACAACAATTTTCTGCCGAAAAGGATTATCTCACAGATCAACCACTAAATAGAATCACAAAAAAATATTTTACAATGTCAAACTACCTCTGTTTTTGCAAACACAATACAGGTGTAGTAAAGTCAATGCCAGCTTTAAAAACAATCCCTCTAAAGCAATTAAGCACTTTTTACGGCAAACAGGATTGATGCCAAGTCGAAAACAGGGCAAAAAATTCGCAAACAACTGTTTAATCGCAACGACAAAACCGTATTGATTTTTACTCATTCAGTCTTTACTCGTTTTGACTATCATAGCGAGCCAGAGGTTAACTCGCAGGAAATAATTGTAATGGATGATTATTTTTGCATTATTTCGTTTAAAATATTTTAATAAAATTGCCTTCTATTCTTATAACGATGAAAGAATTAGCCGATAGTCTCCAGTTTGAGCTGAAAATGTTTATTAGCAAGTCACAGTCTAATTAGCAGACATGCTAGTAGCTTAGCTTTTGTAGAAGCTGTCAGGTAGAAGACGAGGCGGGTATAAAATATCTTCTGTACGAATGCAGAGCTCTATATAGGAAAATAATCACAACCAACGGTCGAGGTTTTCTTGACGACGTCTCGGAGGTTGCCCACATAAAACTTTTCGTACTGGTGAACTTCATCAGAAGCATGTGTTGTTTCAGAGAAGAGAAAAAAGAGTGAGGGAACTCTAGTTCCGGTGATATCACAATGGGCCTCTTAGAGGCTTAGGTGCGTCGTCAGACAGCCAATTTATATACCTAACTAATGCGGCATATTTCAATCAAATATGAACGATTGTCCATCTTAATATTTAACGGCTTGCGGTGAAGTTTACAGGCTTGTCAAAATTAATGATAAATTATGATCCAATTTACTGCTAGATGGAACCAGAAGAAATAAGAGGAAAACATTTGGAAAGAGGAGATGAATTCTTCACTTTTCATTTTCCTATGTGTTCAGCTGAATTTCAAATCATTTAACACAATAGACATTTTATGACACTCTTTGCTTTAATGCTGTTATCGGCCATGAGTAGGATTCAAATCATCATTCAATAGCTTTGAAGTTGTTATTTTGTTTTAAATATAGGCATTTGCATAACAGTCAGAGTTATGTACCTTACAAAGCATCTTCCACGCCATTTTATGAATTCAGAGTTATTTATAACTGAAACGTTAGAATTTGTTAAAAAAACGGCATCGTCGGGCTTCAAAGCCACAATCAGCCCTCAAATAGCAAAAGCGCAAAGATGTGAGAACAATGAATATGCAGTAGTAGAATTATGTTTGATGGCAAAAGTTAAATATTATATTGAAATCAGAGCTTTTAAATAACTTGAAAAAGGTTTGTTTTCTCAATTCAAATACGCGACTAAGTTACTTAAATTCCGTCTAAAAGATATTTGTAAATATATTATGGAAATACATGGAGAGGATTTCGTCAATACTAAGGGTGATAGCATAGCAATAAAGATTTATTTTGGATCGAACAATAAATCATGAAGTTTTCAAAAGTCACAGGTGCGAGAAACGGTGACCTTCATGTAGACGCGTCAACAATGAATCGACTTATCAAATATAACTAATTCTCAGGTTACCACTACGACCACCTCTTCACGACATAACTGCATAGCTCAGTCTATAACCCGTAGGTGACATGGAAAATCAACTTGAATAACTATTCGTACTTACATTAGTCAGTCCAAACTTGAACAATTAATTGTCTCAATAAGCTCTTTTCTAAGCAGAGAAAAGTTCAAAGATCCAAACTGGTAAGTTAGGTATGCTCAGTTAAGGGTTCCGCCATGTTCTTATAATATTAACTTAAAGGAAAGTGCGGCCTATTCGAGTTGCTGCGTCACTTTCGATGCCAATTATTGCTGAAATGAAATATCAGCGAAATATTTTTGAATAAATAGCATACAGGAGTATAAAAATATTAGTGCGTGGTCAGTATCTCAGATCGACTGAAGTGAGAATATGGCAACTGGTAGAGTAGTGGCGGAGAGTTAAAGAGTTAATGAAAAGCAATAAATTCCACTCTAACACTTAAGGCTTAGCGGAGAAGTGAAAACAAATATGTACTGTTAACCGTTACACATGTATTTTGTGAAAACACAAAAACAAATTAAAATAAAATCCGGTAGCACCAGTTGGTGGTTAAACAAGATGAAAAAAAACGAACAAACAGCTGACACCAGATACCTGCAGTCCATATGAAATATCATCTCTAAATCTACACATGTAACTATTTTGTTGCCACTCATACCAGTACACATACACATGCAATTGAATTGAATATTAAATTTCCATTATTATGAAGCAATGTGCACCAAAGGTACGAACTGAACCGACAAAGCAGCCAAATTCGTAGGACTCAAAGCCGCAAATGTGCACAACTACAAGTCGTTACACAGCCGTTGACATGCCAAGATTTCAGTTGACTGGTGAAGTGAGCAGCAAAGTCGCTCCGAATGTGTGGACTGTAAGACGATGTAGCAGAGCTAAGTCCAGGTTTAGCTGCAAATAAGTAACATTATTTAATCGCTCTAATGCCGTTGGAAGAGTTTCGTATTACAAAAATTACAAACCGCATGTGCACAGGAATGTATGTAATTTGTCAGTGCAAATGTACATATCTACCTATGTATGTGTGTATATGTGTGGTTGTTTAAAGCTTAGTATAACAATAGTACCTGTTGGTTAGCGGTCTGACATATTCGTGTCTGGTGTGCTCAAATAAGCCAGAAAATGGCGTCTAGATTTCTCCATGGAGAGTGTTAGCCACATGCCCACATAAAAAGCAGAGAGAGAAAGTTACAAGTTCGAAACCAGTTCGGGAAGAAAGTAAAATTTTTGGATCAATAAATAAATACTTCCACGGCACCTCTCTCTCTCTCTCTTTGTCTGCATCGTCAGAAATTTGTTCTCATCGTGTTTTGATAGTTATTCAAAATTTTACAGTTATCCGGTGCCCCGATATATCATTAAAGGTAATGATATAGTGATGATTACAGAAGAACCAAATTGTTTTTGTTATCTATTCTGAAATAACGAGCCTTGTATTAGTTGAAAATGTTCAACATAGACACCAAACCAAACAAAGTTCTTCCAAATAATTTTCCATATGCTGTCTGCGTTTACCTTTTGTCTGTTTCATTTTATTTCAGAATTTCCTTAACTGAGTCCAAGTCAAACTGTTATCACCACCACTTAGTTCGGCAATAATTGCTTGAGAATTCCAAAAGTTCGTCCTTAGCTCCTCTTTGTTTTAAGCAAGTCACTCTATTAAATTTTTATTCTAGGTTTTTTCCTTAAGTCGAAGTAATGATAGCCAATTGTGAGCTGAGGACCGTGAGTTCCCTCGCTTTAGTCGTTCGGCTATTTTTTTTCGATCTTAAGGTCTGCTTAGTATCAAATACACCTATTTGATATCTTTAGAGTACGAGGTATCTCTGTCAACGCCAATTTACAGTTATATAAAATAATTATGTGGATTTCAATTCATAGGAACTAGAAGTAGTTCCAGCACAGACTACATACATATGCATTCTGTAGAGTCTGTATTTCCATGTGGTTAAACGTGTGTATTGATGTTCGTAAATGTCTCATATTTCTTATTAAATATAATACTTCACTTGAATGGTGTAGACAAAGCAAAATATTTTTATATACATTTACGTATATTTCTATGTAGTATATATGTAGACTTATTCGCAAACTTTGGTTATGTGGAGAAAATTGTTGTTGTAGAAAAAATATCAAATTTGATTGGCATTACAATTAGAAGTGGCTGTTGAGAATCGTGTTTGAAGTGCTGCTGATGCTGATGCTGACGCTGTTGCTGATGAGAAGTCTATTGTTTTAGGTGCCAGTGGCAGCAACGTCTGCCGCCCTCGTCGCAAGTATGTATGTATGTACGAGCACCGACTTCCTTTCCTACAAAACGCTCCATATATGGTCAGCTAAGCACGCCAAATACCAATTAAGTCTGCTTTATAAGTGCATAAGTTTGATTCGAATATTCTTGAGATATTTCAGTTTATATATTTAAATGTATTTAGCGCACATTTATATACATATATTTATCTATAAATATAATATTAATAAATATGAAAATGTTTATTATAATTGAAGCCGCTGTTTCATCTCTTACATATCTTATACCCGAAAGTAATTTTTGCACCTGGGTATTCATTTGAATTTGAACCTTAACAGAGCTCGAAAAACGAGGGACTCAAATGACGAAAATATTAGAATTCGGCTTATTTTTATTAGGCTTCTTATATTGTTTCATAGCTAGAAAACATGTCTGGTATAATTTCTAAACTCGACGCGCATGAAAATTCGAAAATGTGATTTTCTGCTTGCTATTGTGTGTATTTACCAAACTCCATTCGCTGCGTATGTATCTGCTGCCTGTCTTCGGTCCAAATCAGACTTCCCTTACTTATAATTAACCATGAATTGAATTATTATATACCACCTCCTTCTTTGTTTGCTGAGAATATATCGGAAACTATTATGAAATACCCTTGTATTACTACTCCAGGTCCTCGAAAGTGGTTTTGTTTGTAATAGGTTCCGACCATGGTCATTCAAGTTTACTTTCCACGAGCAAAACCACCGATAGGAAATAACATGCTATTTGTGAAATCTACAATAGAATAGAAAACTTGGAAATATATAAATAGTTACAGGTTTATAAAACATTCCATTGACTGTCACTGTGGAACAATACTTTAAATTCGTTGTTCCTAGGTTTAAATTCCGGTCTTGATTAAAGTTCAACGTACCTCAGTTAGTAGATTACTCTCAAATTTTCTTAAGCCAAATTTTCTAAAAATTTTCGAAAAGCTTCACATCTTCCATATATAAAAATGAATCGCAAAATGTGTTGGTAAGCGCATAACTCAATAGTGCTCGGAAACGGCTGAACCAATCTTGATGAAATTTTCAGAGGTTGTTCGCTGTGGATCGGGGTAGGTTTAGAAATTAAAAAAACTGTATGCTTTTGTGAGGAAAAGTCGAGAAATTGGACAATTCCAAAAAGTAACTTTTCATACAAATTTTTTTTTTCAATTTTTTTTTATTTGCTTTATTTGAATCGTTCAAATTTATCGTTTGCTTTCTTTATTCCGGCTATTCAAAAAGAGGTCCAATGATTTTCCATTTCAGTTCAAACGTATTCTGTTTCCAGTGAAAATTGCATTTAAGATGACAATCAACAGGACTCAAATATAGTGGCATAGTGTGTGGCACATTTTTGAAAATGCTACGTGACGTGCTCACGAGTTGGAAAACCATATTTTCTGTACACCGGAACAGAAACCAAAAAATGTTGTTTATCAAGCTGCGTTACATTGAAAATTGAATTAAATGACAAATTTAACTTTCTTTTCATTTTAAAGCACATAATTTCACGCAGGGCAACGGTTGGGGGTCTGCTAGAATAAAATAAAAGTCAAGCGAAGAACTTTAGGTAAATACGATCTATGAATTCGAAGTAATGCAGCCGAATAGTGCCTGTGACGATATTTTTAATGATGGTATAGATAATCCCACCAATAATGGTATACTGATGGTATACATATCCACATAATTCTAAAAATGTATTATGATGATCACTATATATCGAATTCGGAATAAATTCGGCAGAATAAAATATTAATCTATTCAAAAAATCAAAACGGAAATGTCCAATAATTGTCAAATCGATTGGCTTTGTTGTACGGTACGAAGTTTTTTTTTTCAATATCTTTTTATTTATTGAATCTGCTTTTTGTTTTAAAAGCCTAACAATAAGTTATAAAATCTTAAATCTATAAATCTATTTAAAAACTAGACACGCTCAAGCAAGTGATTGAGCTGTTTTGGTGATACATTGCTCCTCAGTAAGCGGGCATATCTCTTCATTTAAGGCGTGTGTGATCGCAGGAATGTACCAAAGCATTAGCCAAAGGGTTTGGGTGATCACGGAGTTTAGATATATATTTAATTCTGCTTTCTTCTACTTCTTTCCTTACCATTGAAATACCAAGGTCTTTGTGGATATTTTCATTACGCATGTACCATGGCCAACACGTGATTGATCTAAGCATTTTTGATTGGAACCTTTGTATTATGTCTATCTTAGTTGCACAGGTTGTACCCCACAGTTGAATGCCATACATCCAAATCGGCTTTATGACCGCATTATATAAAAGCACTTTGTTGTCTAGGCTAAGTTTGGAGTTTTTATTTAATAGCCAATTTAAATTTGCAGCTGTTATCTTCATGCAGGTTATTTTACTAGATATATGTTTTCTCCACGTAAGTCTTCTATCTAGGTGAATACCGAGATAATTTACTTCATTCGCTGTTGTTTATATTTACTGACGGACACATTTTTGGTCTAAGCGAAAATATAACATGCTTGCACTTTTGTTCATTTACCTTTATACGCCAGTTGGCTAGCCATTCTTCGAAAAACTTTAAGTGCTCGGCTAATATTCTTGATGCTATTATGTGGCATTTGTTACGGCTCACTATTGCTTTATCGTCCGCAAAAGTTGAAGTTAATACATTGTTAGCTGTTGGAGGATCTACTGTATATATGATACATAGTGTAGGGCCTAAAACACTGCCCTGGGGTACACCAGCCCTTATCTGTCTTTCATCAGATATGAAATCACCCACTTTTACCATAAATTTTCTATTTTTTAAATAAGATTCCAATGTTTTATACAATTCTGAAGGTAGAATATTTTTAATCTTATATAAAAGGCCCTCATGCCATACCTTATCAAACGCCTGAGCCACATCCACAGTACGAGGTTCAGTGGGTTTATTCGTTCTAAACAAAACTGCTAAAAAAAACTTCCTAATAACGGAATTAATGGTTATTTATTCATAATAACGAAGAACAATAATGGAGTACATAACCTCACTTTCCAAACAGCATATATATTATATAACATAAATATTTATTCCACTGATTCCGAGTATTATTTAATTTGAAAAGGAACATAAAATCCTTAATGTGATTTCCACATAATTTCTCTATGACGGCCAACGATAATGCTTGTGTTTTTAGCATAAATAAATATAGATGAAAATTTCGTTTTGTCGAACATAAAATGAGTGGGGTTGCCATCTACTCACATTTACCGTCATAATCAATTCAAACTATTCGGGAGCACAAGTGTTATGGCTTCCTGATAATGTACATACATACATAGTATGTGTAGATATGCGGGAATGTATGTAAATATAACATTTTATATTGGCATTCATGGCAATGCGGAAGCAGGCAAATGAAAGCATTAAAGGAAATATGATTATGATAATTTCTTCTTGCTTTAATGCAATCATCAAGTGCGCCCACAACTACATATGCATATATTGTTCTCAGAAGTATTAATGCAGGAGCACTTAAGTGGGCGTATAGAAGACGCTTTCAGTGGCTCAGCATTCGAATAATACTGATATTATTTTAAGCTTGAGCTTCTGTGCTAGTAGCTGTTACCAGCTTTCAATTTGAATGCATTATTAATACAATTATAATTTTGAAATTTTGTGCGTTTTACTGTTAGCCTTATTAAGTTGTCGCTAATAAAGGATGATCCATTTCGAGGTTCCCTATTTTTTTAAAGAAAAAACACAGCATCTTAAAATTTAATGGAAAATGCTTATTAGCTTTCGTAAGAACATACTTTGACATTTATTTTTTGAAGATTATCTTTATCAAATTTTAGCCACGGCTACGTCTCTCATAATTCATCCATTCAGCCCAATTTTCGATGACTACGGACCGATGATTCCATCGACCCACAAACCACACCAAACCCTTGTTTTCTGGATAAAATGGCAACTCTTGAATTTCGTCACAAATGTGGCAGAATGGAGAATGTCAGATCTTCTTGGAACTTCTCAAGAGCCCATAGAGCGAAGTGAAACCGCTTGGAGAGGTCGAGCGGCTTCAGTTATTGCACAACTACGGCTGCTTTACTTTATTCACTAGCTGCTGGATGTGGTATATTCGGCCGAATATTATCCAATAATGAATGCTGGGTCTCAAGATGGATGATGCTGTTGCGAATAATACGCTCAGTACGCCGATTATGTTGACCATAAGTTAAATTCTTTACAGAAAGCGAACTTTCATAATAAAGTTGAACGATTTGTAAACGTTGTTAAAGCGTAAGTTTTTCTTTGATGAAATGTCAAAGAATACCGAACAAAAATACCCGTGATCTGTCAAAAAGAAGATATTAATAAAAGTACCTCTCTTCGCATTATTAATATATAATGATATGTACATATGTATAACCGTTATGAACTCACTCGCACTCATAAAAATTGTAATAAATTACAAGGATCTGGCAGCGAACGCATAAAATAGTTTCAGTAATAGTTTTCCAATTAAATTTAATAAAACTTGTTCGAGAAAATCTTCAAACTTTATATAAATGTTACCCTGTATAGTGTAGGGTGCTTAATTTACCCTATTCGGGGAACACAACCGCAAAAACGTATTGGTCATACCGGAAAGACATAATAAGCATGTGTATTGGCACAGGCGATCATTTTATTCGTTGAAAAATATTTTGAAAATTCATACGCAATGCTTTCGAATACAAATGTGCTGTTAATTAAGACCCCTGTAGGAAATCTTCTAATGATGACCAAAAATACAAGTTCCTCTTATTTCTTGGTTAATTCGACACGGCAACCAAAGTATGGATGAGTGATGTTTTTTTTTATTTTGTTTTTTTTTTTTTTTATTTATATTCTATTTTCTTAGGAAGTGTACTACTTGAGGCTATTGATTTTTTCTGCAAATACTTTAACTGGACTTAATTATCTTTTTAATACATTCCAGTTCCAAAAAAATGTAGGCCTTGTAGGCTATTTTATAAAATTTTCTGACCACTATCATAGATTAAATTTCTTAAGTGGTTTGTTTGTGCTTCTTACTCGTAAATCATACATATACTTATATCTGCTACAAGCAAAACTTGGCGAACTTATGTTTAAAGGAAATATTACATTTTTATTATTGAGTAAAAATATTGAAATAATATTTTGCTTCTGGCGAACATACACATGCGAATGTTTCGAATTATATTTCGTTGGTGGAATTCAATAAATGAATACAATATCAAATTATTTTAGACTTAAATCAAATTAAATTAACTATTTAAAATTTGACTAGCATAGAGTGTAGTTAATTTCATATAACACGATTTTGTAGATATTTGAAACACACTTCACGAAGATACCCCAATACCTCCGCCCATGTCCTAAACTGCCGCCAAAACCTTAATGCATATTTCTTAATTTAATAGACTACTGATTCCACCTAATATATTTATATATTTCTTCAAATTTCTCAAATCTATAGGGATTCACATCATAAGGCTTAAATATCTGGGAAATGAACCATTCCACAACCAAGCTCCACATGGTGACAGTGGAACTGTGAGAGCTGACGTCCCATAACGCACTCGCACTGCTTTAGAATGAAATGGGTGTGCAACAAATTTTTGGTCATGGACCAAGAAGAACACTACAAACAACTACAGCAACAAATGCGACTATCACACGGCCATATCGCTGTGGACTTGCAAATGCGCCACGGACGCAACTCTGGGAAGCCGACATCTGGTGTCAACCGCAAACAAATCTCAACGTCAACGTCAACGGCAACAAAGTGGGCGATAGCAACGACGGCACAACAGCGTATGCGTTTACAACCAATACAGCGGATACGACTGCAAGTGAAGCTAGCAACACTGAGCCAACAACAACAGCAGCGGCATCAACGCTCCATCAGCCATACCGCTGCATGCTGGAGCAGTTCGATGCGGCAGTGCGGCGAGCGCGCTACAAATGTCAACCAATCACGAAGTACGCTGCAACGGGAGCCACTGAGGTGGCGCAGAATGACCTTGGTGAAGGATTTGCGGCGACAGTGGCCGAGGAGTCGGAGACTGGCAGTGTCATCAGTGCGGACGATGCCAATTGCGTAATAAATACTGAAGTGCTGGTGCAACAGCTGCGGCAACCGGTGGTCAATTTTAATTTGGCACTGGCGAAGCAACAGCCATTACAGGGTGATCATATTAGTCATTTAGTTGATAGTATTAATATTAGTGACACAGCAAATGCACAATGCGAAGCAGTACAAAGGCAATTTCTATACTGTGATGAGTCTGCGGCGGCGAATGGCATTTTGGATGATGGCACACGATTAGCGCACACAGATGTCGCCATGGTGTCCACCACAGACAATGCAAATTTCGTTGGAAATGGTGGCAGTAGTAATAATGCTTCCATAGTAGATGATTTCATTTGTTACCTGCGCATACAATACGAGGACCTAACCGCACGGCTCGTGCCGTCCCCCGCCAACCCAGCAACGCAAGCCACAGCTGCATTAGATGGTTTGCTGCAACACAATTTGACTGATAGCATAAATGCCAGCGCTGAAATCGGTGGAAATCCGCTAAGTAGCGCTTGGCAGCATTTCCTTAACAGCAGTCGCAGTAAATGGAATGCCGGCGATTTGTTGCCACAACTCGGCGCTCAGTTGGTCAACTCAACAACTGTGCAAGCTAACTACAGTTGGCTGGCGGGCGCTTATGATGATGCGCTCTGGTCGTGGAATGTCTTTGATGAGCTGAGCAATGACAACGAGTCCGTGCCGGTTAGTGTTAGCAGCAGCAGCAGCGACGTTGGCAGCAGTTCACTGGCAACGCTCTGGGGACCCCGTAATCTCAGCAACGACTATGCGTTGAGTAATAAGCTAACGCGACAACATGATTACGAGTGGATATTCCTTTGTGTCATATTCTTCATATTTGCGGGTGGTCTCGGCAATATACTAGTCTGTTTGGCTGTGGCACGCGATAAAAAATTGCAAAACGTCACCAACTACTTCCTCTTCTCGCTGGCGATAGCCGATCTGCTGGTCAGTCTGTTTGTGATGCCGCTGGGTGCGATACCAGCCTTTTTGGGTAAGTAAGCTTTAATAATAGTGAGTTTGTGCAAGTGAATTATTCTATTTTTTCCATAACTTAAAGCTTTTCGCAGTATATTTCGTAAACTGTCCGAACTTTAAAAACCAAGCTCTATGCCAGTACTTCCTGAAGTGGGACGTTCCCAAACTTACTGCGCAGGTGAAGTTAGTTTATAGCTATCATAAGGCAATGGACATTTTACAGCGACACGAAGTTGTCGTTGTCAGTCCCTTTTCCTTCGGACTTTTACAGTGTTTTTGCTCAATATTTGTTCAATACTGGTCTAAATAGTTCATAAGCACCACCAAGCCGTCAATTCTTCACAATACTTATTCTATAGTATCTTATTTTAAATATTGGGGAGACTTTTAGGTCGTTTCTCAGCGTAAGTGAGCCTTTAATTTTCCAAATTACAAACTTAATCTTAAACAGTAGCCCATTGGCTCTTGAAGTTCTATAAGTTTTATTTATGTTCGGGGTATCCTCATATTTTCATTCTTCATTCACGCAGTTAAAAAATGTATTTCGACCATAGTTTAAAGAAGCTCTAGACGTCATTAACTGCTCTACTCATTACAGAAATTAGATCAACATTTGAAAATTGAGTCTGGTTACAGACAATTTTTCAAGAAAACATAAATCCGGAACCGTTATCGGATGTTTCGTGGCGCAGACCGAATTTTTGTACACTGAGACCTAAATTTCGAGTTAGTAACGCACAAAGTCTCCGGCAGTAAAATCGCCAAAGGTGTTTATAATATCGTGACTTACCATTGAGCACCAACTGAAATAATAACTGACACTTTGCCACTTTGCATTACAGATACAGAATTCTGGCAAATAACAGCTCCATATCGCAATACTTTCTCATTTTTTAATACTGGAGCTGTAAGAGTATCTCGGCACATGTGTTTTTCGTAGATAAAATAAATTTGAGTAAAAATGCAAAGGAAATTTTCACATTAAAACTTACACAACTGCCAACAGTCCGCTTACTCATTCTGTGGCTTTTAATTCTGCGTTTTTTCTTTCCTTCTGAGCCACTAAAAGCATTCAATTCCGATTGCACTCTAATTTTTTCTATTTTCATACAAATCATTACAAATCTCTTAGTGCTTGACATAACAGCTTAAGTCGAGATAAAACTCAGTAGTGACGTTGAAACACATTCCATTCCCATATGAAAATTGACTGCTTGGATCATTTTTATCGCATTTGTACGAGCAACGTTAAAGGCATTAATTTATAGGGGAATTTTGGTTAAAGTATGATTTTTACCTAACTTAAGGTTTGAGTAAAAATTTCTGAAAATCTATTTCAGCTGTTTTCCCTTGCAACCGTTTGAATGGATTTTTTTTAGTGTCTTTTCGGCTCATAATGCCTTTTTTGCTCGTAAAAATCTTTACCAAACAGTTTATCATTTATTTATTTTACTATAATCAATACGCTTAAAAGCAAGAAAAAGAAAGTAAAAGTTGAAAACTAGCAAATTTGTTGGGGACAAAAAAGCAAAAGGGCGATTGGGACGCACATTTTCTTTTGTTATTTGTCTTCTTGTGCTTGTGTGTATATTTGTATGTTTGCGCCTTGAAGTGTTTTACTTACTTAAGTAGTCACAGTAAAAGTTTATCTAAAACACAACAAACAATGTGAGTTTGCACTGAAGTGATTCGATCAAAGTTTATATATTATATAAGTATATTTAAAAGCAGTTTAACCTTAATTTTGCTTGGAAATACACTCACATATACAATAAGTTAAGCAAACAACAAAAAATAGATGTGTAAATAAAAATCGGTATTGGTATCTTGCCTGGGCAGACAAACTGGCTAGCTTTCAAAACACATGTTGTTTCTTTAATTTTCACATGCCAAAGAAAGATTTTGGCATTACTTCGCGTCTTAATAATATTTGTATCCTAAATATGAAGGTTGGCAGGTAACAGAAATACACTTAAAAGCACTTATACTACAAACAACTTTGCAGCTTAATTCAAGGTTTCTGATGGCGGCATTTACTTTACGCTCGTATGTTTTCGATTCTTGAGCATGGAATGTTATTACAGAATTCCCTTCAATTAACAAAAATACAATTAACTTCGTTAGAACAAAAGAACACAAAGAAAACTGTGGTCTCATCGCCAATCATGTCCTAGCACAGTTCTCAAGAAAAATCTGGCGTCATAATGACAATTTTCGTGAAGGTCAATATTGATACAACGTCTGGTTTGTTTTACGTGGGTACCTGCTGACGACAGCCTTACTCCACGGCGCTCAAAAGCACAGCGGATCAAATCAATGCGTTGATCAGCGCCCTGAGAATGCTAAGCATTTTCAGTACCAATTGGCAGTGTGGAATGGACACACTTACCACCTTGGTCGGGGTCGAGGCCCACCTAAAACATCTGCCATGCATTGGGTCCGGCACTTGGTTGCAATGCAACTCCACATTCAACTGATAAAGTCAGTTCTTCCCGCATTTGGGTTTCAACCACAACCACCACGATACTCCCCGAGTGGCCAGTCCGCATGAGCAGGTTGGAGTTACCTCCAAGGGCTCCTGCTCCCCGTGGTACCCGAATTATGTCTCCGGTCAGACCTCGTAGCCGAAACTACTACCAGTTGAGCTTCCATACTGCTCTGGACTGGTGGCCAGGGGTTGGACCCCATACATACATCACTTACACGCACCAATCATACAAAAACTAACCCTAATTTCCAGCTAACCGCCTTCGCCGCTTAAATAATTCACGCGCAAACGTCCCTAACTGTTTGGTATTCCGACTAGTGGAGATCACACCACTAACATCTAATCGTCCATCAGTCCAGCTAATCCAAACACAAATCAATCAATATTGATACAGTCCATTTTTCAAATCTTTAGAGCAAACCAAGATTACATTGATGTTCTCACTTCACCGTTATCAGATATGTCAGAGTATCCAAAAGTGCATGAAAAGTACAAAGCTCCATCAATCCCTCACATCCATTCATCAGAGCAAAACAACAACACTGCTGCAAAAAGAATTATTAGACCTGCATAATCTATTCGATTCTTTCTTTAAAATGTATCGATCTGCCTCATAGCCAATATTTCCATCATAAGTGACACTCCGCGAAAAAGGACTTTGAGTTACAAGAATAAAATTATATAGTTTCCCACAAAATCCTACTCTGGATCCGCGCCAGCTGTCTCAGAGATCTAACATCACCTCCAACAACAACTCCCATACATAATCTGACACTTATTCATTCATGTCAATCTTCATTAGACGCCAAAGTCAACACCACCCCAACAAAACGTCACCGATTCTGAATGAAAGAAAGAGTGAATAACCTGTTGAAGCATATATTAGGGCATTAGGGCTACACATAATATCCGTCGTCGTGAAAAACTTTCAGTGATGAACGTCGCATTTACTCTTCACGGGAAGCAACTCAGATATAGAAGGGTTACGTAATCTGATGCCATATATAAGAAGAGGATTGGGGTACTTTCACCATTTTGACAACCAAAAATAACATAATGGAAGGTTTTAAATAAATATAGTATTTCTCCTGAGTAAAAGGAAACAACTAACTAAAAACCGTCGTTGAAAAGAAAACAACATTTTATCAAAAATCACTAACTTATCCAACAAGCCACGTTTATATGAAATCGAATCCAAATGCATTGAAGCGTATCAATGAAAAATTTATATAACCACTTACTCAAACGCTATTGGCATTGAAAAATGATATTCATATAATATTTCCACTGTGTTTATTCTAAAGATGATTTTTGCAAACACACAGTACCGTTATACCAGCAGCCGTAATATTATCGCAATTCGAGAAGAGCAAACATTGCTGGATGCCATGTGTGCCATTTTACTGGCGGTTGGCCAAATAAAATAGTCGAAATTGCGGTGCTTTTCGGTTGTTGTTTGCATACAGTGGAGTGCGTAAAACGTGCAGACAGTGCCTTAAGTAGAGCGTATCGTTCGTATTACTCAAAAACTTTGTAGAATTTGGCAACGCTTACTAAAATTTTTCTTCACACAACTGTAGGAAGATACGTGTTCGCATATGCAGTCATATTGAAGCGGTTATAAAAGTAAAGCGAACACAATCGACCGGAAATAAAAAATAGTGTAGTTTGGCAGAGAAGCCAGAGCCCCCTCTCACGTCTGTAGGAATTCCAGTATTTGTTTGCATGCAATTTGCACAGAGAGGAGCATATGTTTTGGTCACGTATGCGCGTTAGATGATGTTGTTGGCAGTCATTTACTTCTTTCCATACATAAAGTCTTTATTTATATTGTACTCGTATACTCGTATAAGAAATCTTGCCAAATTGGATTCTAACAAGTAGACTAGCTTTGCAAAACAAATGGCCGCAATACTCCGTGTTGTCTAGCATACCTAGTCCAGCGAAATAAAATCACATAAAACGTAATCCAAATCGAATTCGACAAACATCAAATAAAAATTCAATTACAATGCGATATGCCACATGAAACCGTCGAACAATTGCAATAACAAATAAATATTTTTCTTTGCTCGCCAACAAAGGCGGTTGCCAATAGAGGAAAGTATTAATTTAAAAGCAGAATTTAAAAAATAACATTGCCTCTGGAGACACACTCATGAGAAATAGTGAAATGAATTTTCAATTAAAATAATTATTCACACTTTATTTTATTAATCGTGGACACATACTCTTCATGCGAGAGTGAGGGTCTCATTTAGATTTCTCAAAGTATTAAAAATTTCAGGTTTCGCTCAAGTCATCCGATCAAGCAATCTAACATGGAAAAAATTTTTTCACGGTCGCGCAGAGTGACTTGAATAGCCCTGTGTAATTGGTGGTTCGTAGCAAAAAGAGTGAGGCTTCTACTTAACCAGGGCTTCACTGAAGTTCAACGAGGCATTCGAGGAAGTTGCCATAAATCTCATAAGAAAATTCGATTGAGGAGGATTCATATATAAATTTAAAATTGGAATTAGTTGTTCACATTTTACAGACTTGTTAGTGACCAATCTTTTTACATGGAGCTTTATTTAAAAAATGTACAAATATGTCCAATAATGAAAGAGAAAGAAACGAGTGCATTCTCACGCCTTATTAGTTAACTAAAACCCCACTTTCGGCAGTGCATGCAATATTTCTCAGCTATCTGACTTTGTCATCCTTGTTAAGTTAGACTTATACGGAGGTGTGAAATAAGAGAGATTTTCCAAAGACAGTCGGATAAAAGTAACCGGACGTACCCAAAATGATAACCGGCAAAGGATTTTCAACTCGGCAAAATTCATTATAATAAATATATTAAAATAGATTTGGGATGTTGAGAGAAATGTTTCTATAAAATATTTATAGTATGAGATTTATATTAGATTAGGTTAGATTTGTCCGTTGGCTATTGAGTCACGCATAGACCAGTTTTGGCCCTTTGCGCCACCAGATGGTGTTCTCTCACGAAGTCCATGAGGCGTATTCATGCTTTAGGATGCGAATTTCAACAGACTTTGTGGCCTCACAAACGATACCTCTTGCAATGTCTCATACCGTGGGCTGTAAATGCTTAAACCGTAAACTTGTCAATGCGAGACGAATGTACAAAAGGTCATATATTGTTTCTTTCGTTACATGCTCTTGGCATTTCCTGCACTCTTGCCGATAATGTCAACCTCATGCTGTAGATGGTTTACGTCTACCAGACTATAATCAGTGAGTATTCCAATCATGCTCCCAAAGTCTCTTCTATTGAGTGCCTGTAGGAACCTTGTCGATTTCCCATCCACGTTTGTGCCTAGATAGATTGCTCCCTCACGTTTTGATTTTCCTTTCAATGCTCTTATCCAATCGTAGCATATGTATAACATGCATGGGTTTTCCAAAGTTGATATAGTTTAAGTCTTGATTGCTTCTTGGCTGTCCACGTAGATCTCAACTCGGAAGGGGGCTGCTGGTGGCGTAGAGGCTTGCTCAGCACACTCCAACAACTTAAATACCGAACAAATTAGGCACCCGGCTTTTCAAATAGAGCACTAAAGAACAGTTTTGGGTAGAAGTTCGTTTAAGGTATGTCAAAATATACGAATATATGTTAGTTATTGTACAAGATCAACTCAAATACTCCTAAAATTATTTTCGTTTTCATTTCACATATATTCTGAAGCCTAAACACTCGTACCAGACACATAAAACTAATACTTATAGTGCACTACTGCAAAATTTATAGCTACTACTAAAAACAAATCGCATTGTTAGATAGTCATTTACATTCAAATAAGCTGTTTCACCGAATTCAACACTTTCCATAATTTTTCGGTTCAACACGCAAGCAAATGAGACACATGAAGCTAAAATTTAACCGACCATCGAATTTGACATAAATCACAAAAACAGTTTGGTAAAGTAAAATACGGAAAATGTAAGACATCAGAAAAGTAGTAAAAAGGAAAGCAATAAAAATAGGTCACTTCAAACCATAAAATATTACACACGAATCTGAAAGCGTTGGTCAACCGAACTTCGAAGGGCGCCAGCAATAACTAATTCATCTATTTATTACTGAATCTGTAGCAGAAGCTAATGTTTTTCAGCGCTTACCGTAAGTGTAGCTTAGCAGGTTAGCGGTCAGTACAAAAAAGGGATAACAACAACGAAAACTCATTTTAGCCAACTAATGAATGGGAACATTCATCAACGCTAACGGTACACACAGCAAGTGTACGGTCGACTAATCGATTTGCGGCGACGGAAGTTTCTATAAATTATACCCAAAACTACCTAAGCATCTACATAAGTGAAGGATATTTTATGCCATTTGGATGTTATTTTATGTGGAAAATCGCAAGAATAAGCATTTTCGAGCAAAAAGAAAAGTTTAAAATGAATAATGGCAAAGTGAAGGGACAGCCATTTCGAAGCGATAAAAGTAAATTTGATTTTAAGCATTCAATCTTTAGCTTAGGGTTCAGCATAATCGTATTGTAATAAATGGGTTTAATTTTAGCTGCGGCCGGGGAAGACACGAATATTTGCTTCTACGATGTATATAATATAGTTTTCATTTTGCTATTAATAATATATTAAAGCTCAAAATAAACAGCTAAACATTTTACTTATGGCTATCTTAGAATACTTGTACACCTTAAGCCATGTCTTTAGAAATCATTCAACTTGACGCACTTCAGTGCAAGCCTGTGCTAACTGAAACTAATAAATCACAACTTTTTCTCATTTGTATCATTTCTTGCGAAATTGCATTGCAAAACTGTGGCAACAATGTGCGTACTCATTTATTTTTACAAGCATATAATTAGCGTATCCCAATTGGCTACAAAATAAATAATCGTTCAGAGCCAGAAACCCAAAGCCAGAAGCCCGGAGCTGCAATAATTGCTTTCACAGGACCACTTTAATGCACTTACAGGCATAATTACTCACATGCTCTTAGAGCGCACACCGCCATACACCTCAATAGGTATGTACACAAGTTTTTCGTACTTTAACATACAGGGTGGTACAAGTTGCGCTTTTATTTTAGAGTTCAAAAATTTAACAAAATCGTTTTTGTAGCGACAGTATTATTGTAGGGATTTGAGAAAGAATATGGTAGCTGCTATCAGAGAGCCGAGGGTTTGAAACTCAACTAAGCCAAAATATAAAAGATAGTATATTTGAAGATATTGTTGAACATCTACAGGTCACTATGAATAACAGTAGTAGTAGTAGTAGTAAACATTGTTACCCATTTTCTGAGACCTTAATGATAATTTTCAGCCCTATAACTCGGACAGTTTGTTCTACAATCGCCTGAGGGCTGCAAATTTTGCATGAGTTGCTACACTTTACAACAATGACTTATAAAAAGAGGCATTTTCATCGTGATTAGACCGCGTTTACCTTAAAAATCTCCCATTACTTGAAAGGATTTTTATAATAATATTTAAAAAAAAGACAATGAGGTTAGAATGGCTTTTCGTTGACCAAAAATCCACATCAATCGAGTTATAAATACTGTTCCCCATAACAGTTAGGTTTTCCGAACAACATCATTGGAAAACATCTAATTGGAATATTCGATTCGCTGCGAAAGGTGATTTATATGTAGAGAATAGATACTAAGTAAAATTTTAATGGCATAAGAATCAATAAATCATGTAATGAACCACTCTCCACATATGGTATGTACTTTTAGGTAGCTATTACTACAATATTGCAACGACTTTAGAACAGCTTACTCGTACCTTTGGTAGAAACCATAGCTGAATTATATTTTCTAAGGAATCAATAAATTAAATCATTTACCATTTCAGTTTCAACTTTTAGACACCAAACAGACGTTAACGAAATATAACATACCACCCTTCGTTAAGTATACAAGTATAATTTATACGCTCGTAGAACTCAGTAATTACTAACTGCCCAATACATACGAGTACTTTCACTACCGAGTTGTCATTTCATAAAATTTACGAGACACACTTAAGTGCTAACTAAGCTACTTATATACAAGATGGTGTGTGTGTAAGTATGTGATATACACGTGTGCATATAAGCTGCTACATATATATTTACATGTCCAAAGGCAAAATTTTTCTTGTATGTAACATTCTTAAGGGTCAATACAGTTACGCCTACACACATATAGCATATGCACGCGTGCTCTGATGTACCTTTGTTCGTATGTACACGTGTGTTTTCATTAATATTACTGGATACATTTCATTAATATTCCCCACTAAATCGGAAACAACACACGCAGATTTGTTGCTAATCAAAGCCGGCCTTAGCAATTAGTCGTTCAATTAACCTTACGTGAGCACGTGCAGAGTCATAAGACTCGACCTTAAAGCAATTTAATGCGGGCAAAATAATTAGCACAGAAAAGAATATAGTATATATAATATAAATTTATATAATTAAAAAACAAATTTAAATCATCCTTGAGTATGAGAGAGTTAAAATCTTTTGGAATATTATTACTCAAAAACAAGAAAAAAGTTAACTTAGATAGAATACCCTTCACATGTAAAAATGTTTCCATAAAAAACTTGACTTTGATTGGTAAATTTTTATGGCAGCAATATGCTGTTGTGAACCGTTTAAAATAATTTATTCAAAAATTTCCGCTGCCTTGGAAAATAATCCATGCCGAATTTCGTGAAGATAGCTTGTCAAAGGAAAGGCTTTCCGTACAACATAAGACCAGTTCTGGAACACAGGCGTTATTAAAAATCAATAAAAAAAGTATCAGCTGCTTAAGTTGGTTCACCTCAGTAGTGCCTTACGATTTTTATAATGGATAAAAATATCGGACAAAGGTTTTGTCTCCAATTTTGTATTTCTACCGAAATGTTGGAAAAGGATTACGGTGATTCAGTTTTATCAAAAGCAGAAGTCTACGTGTGAAACAAAACCTTCAAAGAGAAATCGAGAGATCGTTGAAAACCTGCGTCATTTTGGACGACCCGAAGGTCCTCTTCAACTGATGGAAGTATTAAAAAGTGCAGGATATAGTGGTTGAAAATCGTCAGGCAAGTGTTAAAGAGTAGGCAAAAGAGCTCGACAAAAGAGCGAGTCTGTTCGGATGATTTTGGTGGTTACTTTGGATATGAAACGCGTTCTTGCTCGACTCGTTCCCATAAAGCTTAATTTTTTTTTTTCAAAAAGAGCACCTAGGATCAGTATCGATTCCACATTCATACTGAGCATTACCACCTCCGATGACACATGGCCTTTGATAGCAATCAAATAAATACTGATGAATAATTAAATATTTTGCGTTTTATTTACAATTTCCGTGTACTTTTTTGTCACAATGTAGGAAAAATATACATATATGAATCAAATTGTTTAAATAGTCTGTCAGATATATTATTAAAATATACTAATCCTATTATGCTGATTTTGGCATCTGAAACAAACGTTCTTTAATAAACTCTTATAATACCCAAAAATAAAATTGTTCAGAAAGTCGCTTTAAAGTTTTGCAGTACCAAAAACTAATATGTCTTCGAGAAAGAAAACTAATCAAAAGCTTTCCGCTGAAAATCAGTAAAGTTTGCTGATGAAATAAATTTGCTTTTCCGCTATAAATAACAGAATTAAAGGCACAACCGTTAACCTTGCATTAAATTTTCAGACTTTTAGCTGAATGTAGCAAGTTCCAATTTAAATATTCCATCCACATTTTTATCTTAAACAACAGATTGAAATTGGCTCCTGCTCCTCCTGTATTTAAGGAACACATACTGAAATAAATCCTTTTTTTGCACAGATGTAAAGAATCCCAAGCAACATTGAAAGTATCGGAGTCGCATCTCAACACACAGACCACCGACCATGTAAGAGAATAATGTTGTAAGAATTTAACAATCTGATTTCATTTGTACAATGAAATGTTTAGAGGCATAACATATGTTGCCATGCACACTACACACACATCCGCAAGGCAATATTGCAAATCATATTATGTAACACATGCACTTCAAGTGGTCATGCAAACGAAATTGTGCTTGTTTTATTCGCCACTTCAGTTGCTACGCGTAAAATCTAACCTTTTTCGGCGAAATACTTTTAACCTTTTAATGTATTCGCCAACGAAACATACATACAAATGCACACATAACGCATCACATGCGCTTGAGAAATCCGAAACCCTTTACGCACTAAGAGAATGTGAAACGTTAATCCTTTTAGGACTGCTTTTACACTTTTGTGCTCTGGAATCTTATTTCTAAAGCACACACGCAGCGCAGTATGTTCACGCATACATATTCGATTGACTTAGGTGTGCTTTAACTGTTTTCAAGTTTGTGATGTAGATTAATTGCTGACGCTCAATCCTATGGCGGGCACTGTGTTAGCGATTGACCTTTTCAACTCATGTGAAAAGTAATATTTTGTAGTTGTACTACTCCGTATAGTAGACTAAAGCATAGCTTAAATTTGAACGATTTTGATTTTTCTTTCGTAAATTGGTGATTTCACCATTCTTAGAAAAAAACTTTGCAGTTTTGATTTCATATTCAGCTGCAGTTTGCCGTTTTTGTATGGACTGCATGCATTCCTTTCAGAGGCTGTTTGAAAACACACATAACATTAATCAACTTTTAGTTAGAAGAGCTACTAATAGGTTAAGGTAATTGGCACTTCGATTTGCAACTTGATAGAAATTCGAAACTGCAAAAGCTTATCTATCAAATTTTCAGCATCGAGTTCTCTCACCATCAATTAGTATGAGATGCTCTGGTCAGCCCTATTATTGCCTTTTTGTTGATGCAGTATTTCTCTGCCGCTATAAATTTAACTGAATATTCACCAAATTTCGGAAATAAAGAAAATTTTCGTAGATCTGTCACATTTCTACTAAAACGAGTTGTTGCTTTCAAGCGTCTCCTACCTGTAACTACATTACATACATAGTGTAAATATCAAAACAGCATGAAAGAGCTTCAATTAGGGAATATCTTTGTCATTCAGAAAACTTTCACTTTATTTAGTGCGAACAATAGGCGGTTATCAAAATTCCGTCACAAAAAAAAAAATTAAATTTGCTGCCACTATTTGTAATGGTAATTCTAGTCGCTACAAAGTTGTGAAAACTGCAAAACCAGCTGCAAATTTTCCCTTTCGACCCAACCGACCGAGATAAACATTTCTATTTTCATTTCCTTTTCAATTAACTCGACTGTACTACTTTGAAGCCTCTGCCTTTCCCTTTGCCGTTCAGCAGATAGTTTTCTCCTTCATTTTTGTTTCATTTCACCGTTTTTATGCTCGCTTTAGCGTAACCTTGAACTTTTTGACCCAGACAGGGGTGTTCTTCAGCTGCAGCTCTTAATTATTTCATTGACAACAGCAAATACAACCTATTGACCTCATTTCGAATCAGTATATTTTCTACGCACACTTTGAATGCCCAATCGCTCCCCTCCAATGGTTTGCGCTCATTTACTTCCGCACTTTGATGTGTAAATCTATCTTTTCACCCCTTCTCTGGTTTGTGTTCTAATATTTAAGGGGTTAGTCAGAGGCACGAAAAATGAAGTTCTCAGTATTTTTTTTTTTTTTTTTTGCTACTAAGTCATGTTATTTTACAAAAGTAGTAATATGGCATTATTTTAGGAAGAGTTGACTTGAAAACACGAAAATTTCAAAAAAAAAATTAATTTCCAAAGTTATAGTTGTTTGTGTTGACCCTGTTCCAAAAAAAGGTACTCGCGGTGACAAGCATAAGTCCGTGGAGATTCATCTAAAAACAATCGGACAAAAAAAAATTAGTTTTTATATAGATAATCCCGGGCCTGACCGAAGGATTTTTTTTTTTCAAAATTAACAAAACGGCGGCCTCAGGAATTTTTTTTCTAAATTTTTGCGAAAAATCAACAGTTAATTGGTCTTAAAAATCGAAATTTTCGAAAAATGAAAAATTCTTCGATCAGGCCCGAGTTTGTATGTATTATGTATTCTAAAAGCTGTATAAATTTCATTAAAATCTACTCAACGGTTTTCGATTCAAAAAACATAATTTTGAGAAAAACGAGTTTAAAGTTTCACACTAGCGCTTTGAAGTGCCCGAGCTCTCCTTTTTATTACTCGAATAACTCAAAAATTAATTATCGGATCAACTTGAAATGTTCAGGGAATATTTTTAAAATAACAAACTTAACGAAAATGCAAAAAAAATTAATTTTTTGAAAATTTTAACTACCGCTAACCCCTTAAATAATACTTTTCTCCATTTTGTTGTTTTCCTTCAAGGTTACTGGCCTCTCGGCTTCGTTTGGTGTAACATTTATGTGACGTGCGATGTGCTGGCTTGCTCCTCGAGTATCCTGCACATGTGTTTCATCAGTCTGGGACGGTATTTGGGCATACGAAATCCGCTGGGATCGCGGCATCGTTCGACGAAACGCTTGGCTGGCATTAAGATTGCCATTGTGTGGGTTATGGCAATGATGATCTCGAGCTCAATAACAGTTTTGGGTAAGTATTGAACGGAGTCTGGTTCCCATGTAAATCAAGCTTGATTTTATTTTTCTCTTATAATATTTTCTTTCTCTTTTCTCTTCTATCAGGCCTCGTCAATAAGCACAATATCATGCCGGCTCCGAATATTTGCGTCATAAATAATCGCGCATTCTTCGTGTTCGGCTCGCTGGTGACGTTCTACATTCCTATGCTGATAATGCTCACTTCCTATGCTCTGACAATACCACTGCTGCGTAAGAAAGCTCGCTTTGCGGCCGAGCATCCAGAAAGTGAACTCTTTCGACGGTAATTGCAAGTCTTAATAGTATCTTAATATTTATTTTTAATGACAAGGAACAAATGAATGGGACAGCAGTAGAGACTTAAACAGTAACCCTAAACAACTAAAATTTACATCAGGTCTGAATCAATTAAGGTCTAAAGCCCTCAGATCGTGTTAATTTCACACCATTATCGAG
Organism: Bactrocera zonata; assembly: GCA_037783105.1. Lineage (NCBI taxonomy): Eukaryota > Metazoa > Arthropoda > Insecta > Diptera > Tephritidae > Bactrocera > Bactrocera zonata. The sequence continues at coordinate 1,536,590 of JBAWJQ010004226.1, read as the reverse complement.
GCAACTTAGGGGAATGAACTTAAATAAAATAATATTATTCAACCAAATTCCTTCTACAAAAATCGGATTCTATGTAATATCGTTGATGAGATAAAAGTCTATAGTTGTCGATGTATTTTAGTTCTCAGATGGGTAGGAGATTGAAAACTTCTAAGAAAATCCATTATCAGAAACAGACGCGCGAACTTATCGGACCCGCCAATGATACGCCCGCCACTCTCAATTTTAATTTAAGCCAAATATTCTTGATTAATTATATACTATTTAGTAAGTAATAAAAATTTAAGCCGATTTTTAATTTAAATTTATTGTAAACACTAAATTAAAAATTAAATTTGCAACATTTCTGAAAAGATCAAAAAAATTCCCAAGCAGAAATTTTATATTTTCACTAACAAATTTCATTAAAATTTCAACGCGATGCTTGCTTACATTTCATCATTCTACAATTATTTTCACGTTAGTAAATATTTTCATAGAATTTCTGCTTCAAAATTAATGTTAGTTGTTGGTTTCAGTTCCAAAATTGCGCATTTTCATGAAAATTCCATATATTTCTTCTTTCTACACGTTTTTCACCACCACCACCACCAGCTTGGGTGGCCGTTTCACCATACGACCGCAGCACAGTCAGCAGCAGTTGCAACTGCCTAACAACAGCTTCCGCCGTAGCAATAATAGTCACACCAGCTACAGCAAATATTGTGGCAGCGATAGCAATCGCAATTTCAGCGCCAACAACGATGGAGCCATTAGCGCCACGGGCAACGGTGATTGCGACAAGCAACAAACGCACGGCTTGCGACACGCCAACACAGCAAACTATTCGAATGGTTGCGGCAAAGCGGACGGTGGTGGCAACAGCTTTGGCGGTGCGCTCTTCAAATGCCGCACCAGCTTTCGGCGCAGCGGCATGCGTCACACTTCGTCGGCATCGGTGCGCATTAAGTCGCCAACACGCGACATTGGCGGCATGGATCGGTTGACGCAATCGCAATCGGCACAACACAGCAGCTACTGGCGCACACACGGCAATCCGAACATAATGGACAGGTAAGTGCATTGTCAGGCAAGTGACGGCGGTTTGCGGGCGATCAAAAGCAGAAAGGCTGCACAAAAGGCCTTAACTAGAGACATGTTTAGCCTTGTTATAGTCGATTAGTCAAATTTTCCATGACTGGGAGCACCTTCGACGAGGATTCAGAGGGTCATTTTTGCCGATCTAAAAGCGCATAACCTAGTTTGTAGAAACTTGTAAATTTTATGAAAGTTCTTCAAAATTAAATTCTTTGAAGCTTAACCTTATAGAATTATAGACATATTAGAACTTCGAATCTTAAATTCATGCCTTATAACTAAGAGATGCACTTTTGACAAACTAAAGTAATATTTTCTAACATTTTATCATTGATTTTCCATGAGCTTTTTGCGCTTATAATAAATCGGTTTAGAGGCAGAGTTAAGGTATTGTGCTTCAAATTATTCTTTTAATTACCAATCCCAACGAGGTTAAACCTTAGAAATAACAGACCTCGGCTGGAGGATATCCGAGGCGATTCCTTAAAAAATCCCTAAATGATTTCAGGTGATCTTAAAGTAGGTATCAAAGTCGACGGCTTACCCTACGACGACCGTAACACAAATCAATGAAAACAAGGACCGAATGGCATGAATGGTTCTGCATCCACCATATCTTCCGAATCTGGCCCCTAGAATTAATATTTAATCCTCAGGCTTGAAAAGAATACAAGCTGTGCCGACGTTGCCGAGATTAAAGCCTGGAAGATCGCTTTGATCGAACTTTGCCCTAAAATAAAATCCGAAGCTCACTTTAAAAAAACTTTACTTTAGTAAGAATTTCTCTCATCCAAGTAACATAAGGCTGTATCACTATATTTAACTAAGCATACAATTTTTTTTGCATATAAATATATTAAGGTACACCTATACACAAAAAAAACGATATGTTTTACTATACGTATTTTGTCTCCTATTTATGTATGGGTGTATGTAAACCAGCTCTCAACTCTAATAAAAATAGAGTTATTACTTCAAAAGTACTTTTAGTGCAATTTAGATGAAATATGGCGAGCGTGGACGCCACACTTTCTTTATTACCTTTAAATAGGCAATAACTTTTTTTCAACCAATGGACTGGCGATAAAATGCTCTTATAAATATACAAACAAACGCGCATAAAAATACAAAAATAGGAGTAGATAGGTACGAATGCATATCTGTGGCGTAAAACTGCCGCAGCGGTGCGGCGAAAAGCAGCAATTCCCGCGAAACGAATAAATAAGCGCGGAAGCAGAAGCAGCTGCGAGTACCTACACAACAATGCAACAAAAGCAGCAAAAGCGCTTAAATGCATATAAGTGACGTAGCAGCTGGAAAATGCGGGCAGCCAAGGCACATGCAAGCACATTTAACCATGCATATGGAGGTATGTGCACTAGCACCGTTATAACTACAAGCAGTTACATGCAATCGGCGTGGTTTATTGCAATCGTAAGCGTTGGCTTGCTGCAATTTTCTTGCCAAAACGCTTTTCCCTGCAAACAACTTAAATCTCTTGTAAGTGTGCGTTTGTTGTGTGGGTCTAAGTGCGCTCTTAGAGTTGGTAGATGTACAGTAATCTCTGTTATATGGTAAACAACGCTTTGACATAGTCTTCAAGAGAAAGTAATCAACTTAACGGCGTTTTTGAATCGCAGTACATCTTTTACAGTTTTGCTCTTAACACCCTAGTTTTCAACCTAAACCCCAAACCACTAAGCAAGCTTCGGATCTCAATCTCATACCTTGGCATTTCAGATTTTGCCTTTTGCTTCTGATTCAAAAGAAGATTAATTTCTGGTAAATTTGTCAACTTGTCATATACGAACCGCAGTCTCATTAATGCAGTTATGCATTATCGATTGCGATTCGATAAGTTCTTTCGTTACCGCTTAGTGAACTCGAAAAAAAAATGCAATCACAGTTGGTGATTGTGATGTTTAATGTCGGAGAACTTCAGATATCGTAACAGCAAACATAGAGGTAGAAATTATGCAATCTTTCAACAGCTTTGTGCGACTCAAAACGTGTCTCCGAACAGACAAAGGATGTTTAATAGTCTCTCTAAGCAGACGCTTTACGAAATATCAAGATGAAATTTAGTTTGCGAACTCGAGATAATGAATTTCGACATCACAAAAGCAGTTCCTCCATAAAATAAGGTATTATACAACTGCGGCCTCTTGAAAACACAGTTTTTTTTTACATAGAAATTTTAACTCGAAATGCTTCTTAGAACATTTTCTCCATCACAATTAGCCTTAAGTTCTTAGTTCAAAGTTAATCATTCAAAAAGGTCATAGAACAGAGATTAAGTTTTTTTGTTTTATAAGAACTGCTCAGCCTACTTTGATGTCATTTTCAAATGATGCATCAGTTTCTTATAACTCAAGTCGGTATTTAGAAATCTGCTGTATACTTTCTAACTTATAAGTTTAAGATTATATTTAAAATCGTGGAAAAAGTTCCTTTAGGACATTTCAAATGCATATCTGTTGTAACAAAAGCAGCTCGATAATCTACAAATATGTATCTAGATATACCGATTAAGTATGCAAATGGAGTTGATGCACTTATCTGAGTGTCGAAAGTCTTGCAGCAAGACCAAGCAAAGGAAACAAGAATCGAAAAATTTCCAAAAATTTGTAAGCGAGTATGTGAATACCACATTTAAGAGGTATAATTGTATCGCAATTTGATTATGCCAGTCCATTTGGTTATAACCGGTTGCTTCTTCGATTTGTGAGCTAATTAAGCCAACTCCCAATCGCAATACCGACTTCTTTTCCGCCAACTTTGAAATGCTCCACTGCACTTTTAATTGTTTTCAAGCATTTTCTAATATTTTGCCCACATAAATCGCCAAGTGTTGCCATCCACTTCACCATTGCGGCGCAACATAAGGCTTGTGGCTAGCCACTCTTTAACAGTACATGCTAGTGGCAAAACACTCGTGGCACTTTAAGTTAACTCGGCCGCAATTTCGTACCAACAAAAACATTCACACTCATGCACTTCTGACGGGTTCAAGTATCTGCGCCACTGAGGCGGCTGGCGCACAGGCGGTCTCGTCGGAAATTTACGCTTCCCCTTTTGGCGCTGCCATTTTGCACTTCCTTTCCCATGCCTTTCACGAGTAAATTTGTAAACAATTCGTGGCGAACTGAACCCTTCATACCTTCCACTTTCTACTTTTCTTCGAGGTCTCACTTGCTTTTAGTTCTGCTTGATTTACCCCCACGTCCATTTTGTGATGAAACTTTCACCTCAGTGGCAAGTGTTAACCAACAAAAAACGCTAAAGCACTTATAATTGTAGTTTTGTTTTCACTTTTTTTCTTCGAAGGGTATGTTGTTTTATAATTTTAACTATATTATGAAAGCACTAAGTGAGTCGTTTGTGTCTTTGTGAGTTTGCTTTCGCGTTTATGTGGCGCCGCAGAGTCGAGAAGACTTCACAGCTCTTAAGTGTTGTAGCCACCATTATAATGTTCTTAACTGCAATGCCAAAATGTTTTGCATAACATAGAGAAATATGTAAGACATGAGTATAAATATATATATACATATATATATCACTTCCAGTCATATAATGTAATGTGGTATCTTTGACTCCAGAGATAGAGGTGTGAGAGAAGATGAGGGCAAATTTATTTCTTAAAGTATTTGCAAGTTTTTAAAAAGTTAGTTGTTTTCCTTAAGTAGACAAGTGAACATCAATTAGTTTATCAGCCCCTCGACTTGATAAAGTAACTCTAGTTCAAAAATATATGATTAATTATTACGATTTATTAAAAGTGCACTGTTTAGCAAGAAAGATCAGCCCAAATCGTTTGAGATGAAACTAAATCGACTTGACTACATTATTTTCTAATTACGACAATGTCGGTCTACAACCAGCGCAGACTCTTCAATCAAAAGTGACACAAAAATCAATCAACAGGTCTCAAAATTATTACCCAAAAAATCTGCTAAATATTATAAAAAAATAATCTGCCGATTTCTTCTTTACAAACATACATTTTCTTCAAGAATCGCTTAAATTGTTATAAACTGGCATAAACTCGCACTTATAACATTTCATCTGCAATGTTACTCATACGCCATGTACACTCATGACTAAGTACTCACATTAGCACACTTTAGATGATACATATATAGCTACACTACGGCTTTGAATCGCAACTAACTAAAGTGCGAAATTTGCCTGCATAAGCCAAAGCAAACGTAGACTTACCTACCGTTGTATAACATCTTCCAAGCAAATTTCAACTTACATAATCCTATTTTGCTATTTCTGCCACTGCTAATGCATATGGGTTGCTGTTAGCGTTAGTCTTAATGCATTCAAATTTCATTCCTCAACGCTACCAGCTTAATTTTCTCGTGCTAAAACTATCACTTTAATCTTTGTGTAATTGGTTTAGGTGACATACGCTTTCCGCACGAGGAAAAATAATTTAATCACACTCTCTAAATTAACCATAAAATAAATTAAGTTTATTAGTTCGTGGGACGGGAAGCAAAGGCTAGCAGCAGCGCGTCTAAATAACTACAAAAGTGCAATATAAATGCTTGTTGTTGGCATAACCCGGTGTCGGAAACCATTAAATCTAATTAAAGTTAGATATCTACTTTGGATGTGGTTGTACATTAAATCTTCTATTCGTATATAGCAAGCAAAATGTTAAGCTTTTCAATACAACTAACTGTACAGATATGATTATGATTACGAATTTGATAATATGACCACAATTATTGCCTTAATTTGGATTGTGAATATATTAAATTATGTTTATCATTATGACTGCTTCTAAATTATAATTGTGATTAGTGTAATAGATAACAATAATAAAACATATTAATGCAGATATTCCAACGAATCCGATAAAATGCGTTTGTGAATACAATTTATTAGGTCTAGCAAAAAAAAATTAGTACATTATTTATCCTTATTGGAGTAAGTGAGCTGTAAATCGCGTTGTATAAGTATGATAGAGTTACGCACTCATTCTTGTTTCATTATGATTCAAAGATGGGCACGAGCTTTCTCTTTACTCGTCATATTTTTTGTCTTTTCTTCCATAAAGCCGAAGAAGCAGGCCAGGTGGCTTTAAATGTGATTAGTACTTATGCTCCTGACACTCTGACAGCCAATTAGCGCAATTTTTTTGGATTCTGTGTCGGTAATTATAATATAAAAGATGCTCATACTGATATAGGTATAACACCAAAAGCTATAAAATTTGGCTCGGATATAATATACATACTTATAAGGTTTCCTATTTTTTCCGAAACAGTATCTAACACTGAGCTCATAGAATTAAAGATTTTATTTATTTTAATGTGATTGTTGTCTATATTTTGTTGAAATTAAAGGGCGATCAATTTCTAGATTCCCTACTTTTTTTAAGAAAAAAACACAGAAACTTCAAATTTAATGAGGAATGCTTATTATGATTCGAAAGAACATTCTTAGGCATTTATTTTTTGAACAAAATCTATTTCAAATGTTGGCCCCGGCTACATCTCAAATAGTCCATCCCAATCCCAGTTTTCGATGGCTCGTTCGAACATTTCGACTGGGAACTGGCGAATGACACGCGTGATGTTTTACTCCAAGGCCTTCATGTAAGCGGTATTGTCCGTATAGACTTTAGATTTGAGATATCCCCACTGGAAAAGTCCGGCCCAAAACGAGAAATTATCTGCTCAGTTCTCTCAATAAATCCATTGATGGATGCGTCTTCTTAAAACCAAATGCTGAGATCACGATCTCCAATTTGAGACATCATATAGTCGGTTACCTTGGCGCATTAATGGGGACCATTGACTGAGATGACTCCACTGGCCCACAAACCACACCAAACCGTCAGCTCTTCTTGGAACTTTTCAAGAACCCATAGAACCCGAAGCGATGTCGCTTAGGAAGGGCGAGTAGCTTCATTTCTTGCACAACCTATGTTTTGAACACTCTCAATCTAGACGTAAAATTGCGCCATATGCCAGTCCGAGTGGCTGTGAACGGCACCAAATCGACTCTTCACAGTCTTCGTGTACACTCTTAGTTACGGCTGTTTTATTTTCTTCACTTTGTGATAGACACGATCTATTTGGTCGAATATTATCCAATAATCAATACGTTCATTAGGCCCAACGGGATATTCAAAAAAAAAAGCTCCCCTTGGATCACCCGTTGTAGTACGCTATAATTGATTATAACTCTGTCATTGATCCAAGTAGATATATTTTTCTACTACAGCAACTAAATTTTTCCCGAACCAAACAATCTAGGGCGAAATATTCGACTAAAACTCGCACATAAATATTATACTCGTGCGCCAACATTAATGGCAACGTTACATAGATAATAATAAATTTTCAATATATAGCTCCTTAATAGAATAGAAGCTAGTGTTTACTTTAAGTTTAGGCAATTTCCCTGACAGTAGAAGAACATTTGGCGAAACGAAATTCATAACTGTTGTTTTTACTTAAGGCTTTACTAAAATAAACCAAACACCCAATCAACCCTTCAATCGCAGCAGTGTTTTGGAATCCACCGAACTCTTCTAATAATTGCATTTACAAGCCACATGCATTTTCTAAACTAATTTATAACTTCTTTATGTGCACCGTTTTATGTCTTTACAGCCATCCCAATCGACATGCATCGGTGCGTGTGAGTGCTTCGCAACCGCAATTGGGTTATTCTACAAACAGTGGCACGGCGGGAAGCGCGCTGATCGGCAACGCTGGCGGAAACGACAGTGCCCTGCGAAAGGATGTCATTAGCAGCATTAGCGGCAATACGGCCAACAACAATGGCAGTAACAGTGCGTTACTATCGAAACAGTACGGCGGCACTTGTGAGCAGAGCACACAGACACCCGAGTCCATAATGCGTGAAACACGACGCCACAAGCTGAAAACATTTAAATTCTCACTGAATAATGTTACTGCGCCAGCGTTGAATTTGCGGTGAGCATTATGCGTGACATGCATATACTGGTGCCCATGCGAATAAGGCGCAGCCGGTCGCTTATGCGTCGCGCCTCTAATTGCATTGCACAACCCTGATTCAATTTGTGCTTCTATATCCTCTAATTCTGTCGGTTTGTTTCTCTCTCTCTCTTTCCCTCTCTTTGTAGCTTCCTGAATAACCGCAGCAAACGCAATAGCTTATCCGCCAATGCAGTGGCCACCGAACAGAAAGCTACCAAAGTACTCGGCCTGGTCTTTTTCACCTTTGTCCTTTGTTGGTCACCGTTTTTCATTTTGAACATCATTTTCGCCGCTTGCCCCGCATGTCAAGTGCCCGAACATGTTGTGGACACATGCCTCTGGCTCGGTTATGTTTCGTCAACAATTAATCCCATTATTTATACGATTTTTAATCGAACATTTCGTGCGGCTTTCATACGGCTACTAAAGTGCAATTGCGAGCGGTAAGTGAACAATTCAATTTTGATTTTGTACTAATTAAAATCTAATTACAAATCCTTATTTGATGAAAAATAAAATTCGATTGGAATTTGTTGGAATATGGAATATGTTATCGTGAAAATTATCGACTTGGGTGTTTACATTAGTGTGATATTACCCACGTTGCAAACAGATTAGTCATATGTTTTAATATTCTCCTTCTTTTTTGCTCTAAAAACTTAGGCAAAACAGATTTCAGAAAAAACTTTCTCATACAAAATTTATTTAAGATTTTGTCTCATTATATTTCGTAGTAACTTCTGTTTTGCATTGACCCTTGGGGAAAAAACAGTAAAGCAAACTAAATTGCCTACTCACCAATGAAAGAAGCTGCGGCAAGCAAGTCAATATAACCGCAGTCATTCTTCGATAAAAGCCCTCATATATTATGGAGGATACTACGTGAGAAAGAGCTTGTAAAATTCTCTACTAGTTACAAATGCTTAGACTTTGACATGGGAAGCAGTTTCTGGGAGTCTTCCACACAAAAAGGTTCAAGCAACTAAATGTGCTTCCCAGGAACAGATCAAGGTGGCTAGTAAGGTTCTATTACCTATTATTTCTGCTCATCAGTTTATGGTAATTTTAGCCAACAAAAATTTTTAACGCAGCAGAGGTCACAACCTAAAATTAGCTAAGACCTCAACCCAACTTGGAGGGGATCACTCTTAGCGCTAAATTTACTATATTTATTACCTTACACAGAGCAGAACAGATATATTAAAATTTCCATATTGGCCACCAATTGCTAACAACTTGGAAGAATTTTTGTGTATAAATGAATAAAGGTAGTTACAAAATGGAAAAAAAATTAATGTAGTCGTATTGGCATATATTAGGCAGACTGGTTATTTTTATATTGAAACGCTTTTTTTGATACACAAAAACGTTTAAAGTTCCTTTTTACGAGGGCTGAAATTTCGTAACTCCGAAATATTTCATATTGAGTCGAGATAGAAATATACAGGTCCAATATTTTGTCTAAAAAAACACAAAAACTGTATTGCACGAAAAACAAATTTTGAATGTAAATTTTGGATGTAATGACCCATATATACATATTGTAAACTCTGATATACAGTGAAAATACCAACAAGTCGATTTAAAAACCGCCAAACCAAGGGCAGAAATGTTTCCACATGTGCTCTTCGTTATTTCCGCAAATTACAGTTTCATCTATGAAACTTGCAGACTAGTTTTCATTGAATTATTTAGCATTTTACAGTTATACAAACGTTATATGTGAATACGCAAATGCATTTGTTGTTATATGAAAATAAATTTAATTTAAATAAACTGATTTCTCTTTTTCCAACTCTCTATTACTTCTCCCTCTCTCTCCACAGCTCCGGTCGGCCATCACGTTATCGCTCCGTCACCGAAGGACGCGGCGCTTTAAGCCTGTGCGCTCCATCCGCCCTACCGTTGGCCATTTCATTTCAAGGTGCACCTTTGATGACACCATCAACCACGAATGCGACACCGTTAAGCGATTTTCGTGGCAGCTATACGATCACAGATGATGAGTGTTAAAATTGAGTTGCACTAACTAGACCGTCGTGGGGGCTGACTGCAAACTGAGCGGCAACATGGCAATTATTATTTCGACTGAAAATGACGACATAAAAATGCGAGTCGACGCCATTCTGGAGGCGAAACAACGGCGAAACGACGAAATGAAAACCAAAACGTAACTATTGTTACCTATACATACATACATACATACAAACATATTTGAGCTCTTGTTATTCGACTAAACGATTAACCGAATTAAGCGGAGAGGACATTATTCGAATTATCCGGCTTGCAGTATCCGGATAGCCGTAAGTCGTCAACTATCCGATTAACCGCTCATTTTTGACTATATGACTACCGTTCATTGTCGACCATTCGAATTGTAAGCATTCAACTTCTATAAATTTTTCACAAATGCATAATAAGCAAAAATCAAAGGCTGCTTGGAGTTCAAAAAATTTTCATTTTTTTTTCAAATATTTGCAGCAGAGCTACTATTCGGATAGTAATAATCGGTTAATTATCCATACAAATGGTTACCAACCGGGTAACCGGAAAAATCGGTTTACAGGTTATTCGAATAATTTTAAGAATACAAACACATATATATACATATAAATACGAGTTGTGCGAGTGTGTAGTGTGAAGTGAGCGGTGTGTTCGAGCTTGCAAAATATTAAGTGCGAATGATGGTATGTGCTCACATACAGGCGTCTATGGTATATTCAGGTGTGATTGCTATATGGTAGTCCACATAAATACACACACAAATACATACACACAACTACACTGGCAAAAGTTTATTATAACTTTGTCCATACAGTACCAGCGACCAGCAGTAGACAATTGAAAAAGTTGGTCAACTCGTGAGGAAATATTAACTCAAGGATATGGCGAACTTCTGCAACAAATAGATTCGTGTCCCGAAAACATTCATTTTAGCTTATTTTGCTCCAAAAAGACGCTCATTTCGCTTCCATAGCAGGCAGTGGTAGTAGCGGTAGATAGTAAAGGCGAAAGTTCCATACTTTTCACATAATATTAGCTAAAAAAAAATAAAAAGAAATAAGTTAGTTTCATCATTTACCTGCAGGCAGTGCTATTTGGGGTTAGTTTTAGACTTCGAGACAAATATTTTAAAGATTTAGTTTGCCCTACTTCGTTACATTTAAAAGTAATTTTATATTTAGCCCTGCACAAACTCTTCACATATACATGCACACAACTCAATCAGCAGTTAACAGCTGCAATTGTTTCGTTTTTACTGTTATTCTAATTAGCGAAATCGCAACAAACTGCAGCTGTTTACGAAGTGAAAGCACGCTAATGAGTTTCGTTGTTTGGTCCGCACATTGTAAATTTGTTACAACCATAGTTGTAATTTTTGTAAACTGAGTTTTATTGAAACCTTAGCTGGAGAAAATAATAACCATCACTAAATTAGTCAATTGTATTTCATAATATTACAATTAAAAAGAATTAAACGAACGGTAAATGCAAATTAAATTTCAATTTAACATACGAGTATGTTAAATTGTCGAACAAGAACACGTTTCGTACCCAAACTATTCACCAAAATCATTCGAACAGAACTCGCGAAAGGCGTCGAACTCTCTTTTCATATCTTTAACACTTACCTAACGATTTTCAAGCACCATATTCTTCACCTTTTAATATTTTCATCAGTTGAAGAGATTGAAAGTCGTCCAAAACGAGGCATGTCTTGAACTATCTCTCGACCGTCTTTGTACGATCGAAGGCTTTGTACCACTCGTTGGCTTGTATTTTTGATAAAACTGAATCACAGTAATTAAGCCTTTTCCAACATTTGCAACGATTCCGCACACGAAATTTGGCTAGAAATACAAAATTTGAGGCAAATTCTTTTTTCGATATTTTTATTGATTTTGAAAGAAACAACGCAATACTGAGGTGTACCTACTTAAGCAGCTGTTGTAAAGAAACGGGTTGATCGAGCTCATATTTGCCATAGTAATTAAGGACAGTCTTACCAATTTGCAAAATACATATTTTTGAATTATTATTTACTCGTGGAATTTAATTACAAATTCCGGTTGCTCTTTTGTGCAAATTTATATGAAAACTCTTTGAAATAATTGAATCTAAAAATACGTAAATTAGAGTCTTAAAGACCGGATCGTATCATATTTATTTGAAAATTTACACAATCAATACTTTCTCATACGATTCTTAAAAATATTAATTGCGCAATAAAAACATTGTGTGGAAAATAACCATTATTAATGAATTAATTGACAAAATTGCCATGTAACGCTTAACGGTCTTTTTGCACAGCCAAATTAATTTAGTACATTAAGGTTATAGTTGCCAATTCACATAGGCGGCAACTCGATTAGCGATCAGCTGTTATATTATACTTTTATTTCTATGGTAAATCAATCTAAATTAGCATTTTAATCGAACCGAGGCCGGTTAATTGATCAATTTACTTTTACAACATAAAAATGTTAATTTAATTGTTTATTATTTACAATTAATGTTTAAACTTTTGTGCAGCAAACAGAAGAATATATGAAGAGGTTTTTGCGGTGAAGAAAATAGTCTTTCTGCATCGACTTCAATTTGGAATTAATTGCACGGTAATAGAGTCAATTACAAAATTCTCCACAACATTTTATTTGCAGAGACTCTTTTCTGCTCAAACATAATTGCAAAATCAAATATATTGGAACGAAGTTCCTTATGGCAGGCTTGCAGAAGATAGGATTTTGCTGCGGGAGCTAACTGAAAAAAAGTGATAGTAAAAACCGTAAGAAATAACCCGTAAGAAATAACCCGTAAGATCGCTAGTTATAGCCTACTTTTAGGTCTTGCTCTATTATAGCTCTATTATGTCATTTGTAATAACAATTGATAATTTAAAACAAAAAAAATATTTACCAATTTTTACTTATTTTTTGCATAAAAAAAATTTCACTTTGAACAAAATATTAAAATTTCATTGAAGTGAAAGGTATTAGTATGGCCACAACGATATTGTGTACATGCAAAATGGACAGCTGTGTTGTCTTGTGCCGGCCATGCTGCACTAAATACATACGTTTATGGGGAGTTGAATTGTTGCATATTTTTTGGCGCAGGCTTTGAGGAAATAACCCGTAAGAAAAAGACTGTAAGATCGCTAGTTAGCAAAATAATTAGGCATGAAAATCTGTAACATTATTGTGTATGCAAATTAGTTTTGAGTGAAGTGCGGAACACATAGAGCGCGACAGACTGCAAACTACATCTGCCAAATATTAAAATACAGACGTTCTTATGGACACTGTTATTTTGACAGTTGCACGACTACACGACTGCAGGCCGACAGTTGTCCTTCTCGCTAACTTGAATATTTCCTATATTTGCCAACGGCAGTAGGACGACAGTAGAGTTGACAGTAGAATGGAAGATAGAAAGAGGAGGTAGAGTGGTGATGTCACCTAATATGTAAAATGTAAAATTATTCACAGGTCTAACAAACTTGACGCTATTTTACAAATAAAATCGCTATTATATCATTTGTAATAACAATTGATAGTTTAAAACAAAAAAATATTTACCAATTTTTATTTAGATATAATTTGAATTATTTTTTTATTTTACGTAATTCATTATTTCTTAAAATACTAAATTTTCTTAATACTTATCTGTACTTAAATAACAACTAATCAGGGAAATTTGAGAGAAAAATCAGGACAACCTACATAAAATAAAATTAAGCACAATTTTTTTTTTGCAAATTGTATCGATTCTACATTATCCGAAGTAACTTCGTTCCTGCCTGGTGTCCCACGACAGCGCATTTCTTGTTTTTCATTTGTTTAAGCTATTTTAATGCCAATAATAGCATCATGACTGTTACTATTTTTGCAAAGCGCAATAAATACAGACATGCCACATATTTGATTAAATTAGCGGCAGAAAGCTTAATAGCTGCATTCACACTACTTAATTGACGTTGAATGAATTATGTTTTCACTAGTTGAAAAAGAAAAACAATCTAAATGGCAATGTGTACATGCTGGCATTTCGAAAGGCGCATGCATTGCATAACAAAAGTATGCATGATTTGTAATCGAAACAATTAACAAGCGAGCACGTTGAGAGCAATAAATTTACTAATGGCTCGGCCAGAATACTAATTACGGAAAAGCAATGCGGGAATCTATAGCGAATATATGGAACAACATTCCATAGATTGCTTGTAGGAGCATATTATTTGTACTGCTCTTGAGTGATACTCTGAGTTGCTGAGCAATTCTAAACGAGTTCAAAGAACGTGCTTCTCATTTTGTTTTTTCTTTAATCAAACAAAAAATTTATTTCCAGCATTTTTCGAAGCGAAAATATCTATAAAAAGAAATGAAAAATTAAGCGTGTCGAAAAGCTTTCTTTGTGAAAGATGAGCGCTCATCGAATGGAAAATTTAATCCCTATCTACGTATCTAAGCCAATTAGCTTTCTAAAAAAAAATTTCCGGAATATGTTTAAAACTTATTGAACTCTTCCGATTTTATTGATTCGGAAGATTCGTATGTATGGTCATTTCAATAAATTTTTTGTGAAAAAACAGGAATTGGCATACTTATATTTGTATAACACCAATCTGGCAAGAACCCCTAGTATCTAGAAAACGAAGAAGCACTGGCTGTTCTCAAAATAAGTAGTATCTATAAATATAAAAGTAAGGAAGTTGTATAGTCATTTCCGGGGCGTAAGATTTCTGGTATATATAAGTAAATTAGGAATCTTTCGTGTTTCTGTAACTAAGTTAACCACTTGTCAGTGAAAGACTGCAGATTGAATGTAGAAAATCTGTTTGGGAGTTCGTGAGTAGTTTATCTAAGGGAATTTTAGTGGTGTAGGTTTGCGATGCCAATGGTGAAAAGAATAGACCATTTTAACTCTAATCTAAATTGGCTACCGCTTGCAGTCAAACGGCGAATCCCCAACAATATATTTGTCAAAAACTAATTTGTAAATGACCCAAATTTCATTGATTTCAATACAAACACAATTTCAAACTGTTGGATCACTACCAATTTCATTAAGAATCACACAACTAGTTGCTAACGGAATCATAATGCAAAGGAAGCCATTAAAACAATTTCGCTGTAACTTACTGGTAATTACAAATACAACGTAACAAGAGATGAACCCTCAACTCTCCCACAACCAGGTAGGCCAGCAAGCTTTTTAGCAGCAACAATCAACATCTGAGCGGAGAAATCGAAAATGTCAGAGTGGGAAATAGGCGTCAATGAATCAAAGCGAAAAGCAGAATAACAGCAGTAGAACTTTTAGTAATATTCTGCGTATAACTGAGAGTTTAATTAATTAGTGAGATTTGTAGCTAACCAACAGCAGAAGAACGGCGGAGTTAGTTTCAACCTAGTCGAAACTTTGAGTTGCTAAAATATTGCTACTTCCTCAAACTTCTAAGCATACCGTTATTTTTTATGTATATGTGTGTGTATATGTGCAGTGTGTATGTATATATGTATGGGTGTGTGCTTTTGTAATTATTAATATTTTATGTGAGCGTGTAAGTCAGTCGACGCAAAATTACAACTTTCTAAGGAAGAAGGCGAAAACAAAACCGTAAACAGTCAATATTCTCCAACAAAAAAGTCTACGCAGAGAAACGCTTCAAGTTTTACTAATTAAGAGCTAAGAAAATCAACAAAATATTGTAAAAGTATGCCTATTTCTACTACACACACAAATGTGTACTTATGTATGTAAGTGAAAATCAAAATTTGTTATGAGTAAATGTACCTATCGACTTACTATAAATACATTTATTACATTTGTAAGTGAGTATGCTACGGGCATGAGTAAATTGAGCATAAAAATAATAATAAAATAAATAGTTTAGTGTCAATGAAGGTGTCCAAAAAATACTGTTATAGCTGTAAGCCTTAATTTATCTAGCTTAAATATATATAGTTGTATTTATGTGAGAAAAGATTTTGTTGTAATTTTTTAAGCTAAATACCCTTACTGTCTTATGCAATATTTTACACTAACAAGACTTCGGTTTTAATAAAAGGTTTTCCCTGCGATTTTAAAGTTAATTTCTGACCTTATGAACATACATGTAAGTATGTGTCTGTGGTGACAAAGCAGTACCGCTTAAGTCGAGTTAAGACTTCATTTTTGTTTCATACTGCATTGAATTACTTTTTTCATTAAGAAAGGTTTCTTATGATGAAGTAAAAAATTAAAAATAATTTGATTGATCAAAAAACAACTTTTAATTTGATAATTTTATACAAAATTGCGAAAAAGTGAGTTATGCTGTTAAGCTTTGTAATGATAGGAAAATATAATTGATATTTAATTAACTACAATTATGAACATAAATATATGAAAATTTTTTTGATGCGTATTTTTCATTTTCTGTTCAAAGTATTTGTATCTAATAATAATATTTATTTTTACTTTTGTTGAGACATAGTCAATATAAACGATATAATTTTTTTAAATGATTATTTTTTTTTTTATCAACGTATAACGCTATGTAAAACTATATATTTTTAATTTAATGCAGTAAATGTAAATTATCTTAATGTTAAAACTAAAAATAAATGTTAAAAATATATTATTTCTTTCACTTTTATTATTTGCAAATAATGTCTATGAAATTCTTATTATTAGCAGTTAATTATAACAGTCATAGTTGTTCTATTTTTCTGCCGTAAGTCAATCATATCATACTCTGATAAATTGGGTAGTCGAAAAAGTCTTTTCGTATTTCTATTTACATTTTAACTTATTTTTCTTTATTTATAAAATACATATTCTTTATTTATAAAAAACAAATAGGTATCATTTTGGTCGACCGCTTTTTGCCATTTGCAAAACGGACGAACCATTGTTGTGCCTCACGAACTGATGATACCTCATCGTCTCTGTAAACTTCACAAATTTCATTGGCGGCTTGCGTGGCATTCTTTTCTTTCTTATACAAAAATTTCAAAATATAGCGAATTTCTTCATTATTTTCACTTATGTTCGAACAGCTGTAATTTTTTTTAACTTTCCGAATTTAATTTTTTTTATTAAATGAAGCTTAAAATTCTACCTTTCCAACACTATGTGGTTTGTGTGATTGACAGCAATAGAGATATCCGAAAGAGTAAATATTTTTCCAGTTTCTTTATTAAAACACCACTCAGCTTGCAGGTCGAAATTGGTTATTTTGGTGAAATTCTATATAATTATATGTATGTTGTCTACGACGGAAAAAAATTTAACGATCTTTGCCAGTCGAATAAAAATTTCTTTCTACTCTTTATCGACATAATTAATATTTTTTACTTACCTGGCAGCTGTATTAGCAAATTACTGTAAAGAAACGAAAAAGCGTAGATGCATTTATTTATAGTAATAAATTAAATAAAAGCAACCGTTATTTTTTCACACCCATACACACTTTGTAGTTATAATAATATTAATATTGAGTTCATTTACTTAACTAAGTACCGTAATATTAGAAGCAGTTTATATGTAGTTGTATGTGTATTAGATATTATACGTTCAATTCATGTGAACTACAATGATTTAGTTACCGTTACACACGGTAATGTAATTAAAATGAGTAGGTGTAATTTAGTGAAATCTTAACATAATAGAGTCTATTAATTTAAAGCAGTTGTGTATGCATGGTTATATATGTATGTAAATGTGGGCTCAATTACTATAAAGCAACAAAATTCATAATAAAATATGTATATATATTGATAAAAATATAATATGCGATTTTCTATTAACAGAAACCAGGTAATTTTTGTGGGTAGCCTCTACAGTCAATTGACTCAACAAAACTCTGAAATAGATTACACTGATGAAGTTTAAGAATTGAGCATACCATCCAAAGCCTTAATTGATATTATTATAGTTTCTATATTCACTAAAAATCAAATTTCAACACGTGCGTTCAAGCTAAGACTCAGATAGCGACATAAGTCTTAACTTCTTTGAACTTTTTTATTTGTTTTAAACAGAAAACTCAAATTTTTCAGTGTAAACCTTTGCTCGCCGACCAAATATCGTATCAGTAAGCCATTTCTTAAGAATTTATGACAGAAGGTAGCAGCAGAAGCTTGTTCAACTTGACCACACCCGTCTAATAGCAACGATTTGAGTTCAATACTAATCCTTTTCACCTCTAGTTTGTCTTTCTCTGTAACACGATCGTTTCGATAACCTCAGTAATAGTTTTAGTCAGTCGACATTATGATCGAATATAGCCACTCTGAAGAAAAAAATATCAACTTCAAGTTCAACGCAAAAAAACCACTTCTTCATATCGAAGTATCTTTATAACACCTTTAACTCTCATCGATCTATTCTGCCCACAAATTATGTCATCCAAAGCCACGAAATGCTTCAATCATACAACACAGTGTGCTATAATAATTTCTATTCGAAGTAGCTATATCCAAACTGACAACTCCGACATATATATATCTGAAAATTTCCGGATATTTCTCAAAGAGTTGTTATTCACCAGCAACATAAAGGCAATTAAGATGAAAGTTTTCAAGCTATACAATTTTGGAAAAACATGGTGGTAAACGATTTTTTCGTTCAGAATCCAGCTAATAATATTTATTATTAATAATTCCATCACAAACCAGGAAATCAGTCCTTTACAAGTGCTAACTCAAGTATACATATATCTTGGGCTGTTTTCAACGAAATGCAATTATAAACAGCAAAATACGCGTACACATTCGCTTAGTTCGGCATCTGAAGAGAATGTCTTTGCCGCAGTTTTCAATTCGAAATTTCAAAGCTTTGCTGACTCATCGAATCACTCCGTCATTTTTAAATTTACATCATACTATTTTATGGCAACCCATTACACAACTTTACGAAATGTACCGTACTTAACTGGAGTTTAAGCTGCATTTTATTTAAAAAACAAACGCAATTTAGAATAAGTTAAGTTTTATTAGCACTTAAAAGTATATTCTCCCATTTTTTATTAGCTCTTTCAAAGGAACAGCAAAGAGATTCCTGCAAGCGAAATCTTACTGCCATGTGTCAAGGTATGCGCCCACTCGTTTATCGAACGCAATATACAGACTGGGAGATGCGGCAACGTCGCCATATAATTTTATGACGCAGTCATTAGCAATTGTACCGCTGCGAGTCATTGTTGTTGTAGTTCAGCTGCTATTTGATGAAATACATTTATTTGTATGTACGTATAAGTAAATGTGTACAAGAAATCACCCACCAAACCAAATAAAACACCCACACACCTATATATACATGTATATATGTATATGCACACATACAAGTGTACAAGCTGCTTCATTAAATACGAATAGCTCTGTCGCTTTTCGATTTCGGTCACTTGCACGAATAATCATTTTTTGTTTATAACGCAGCGCTCGATTGAGCCGTTCAAGTGACATTGAAAATATCCCCAAGGCGTCAGAAGCACAATTGCTGCCGCACATATTACAAGGGAACTATTGCCAGCGGGTGCATGCTCCATTTACTATTACGTACATACATACAAATGCCAATAATATGAAGCAAGCATTAAAAACACTTTAGTCTCGGTTGTTTGCCTGCAGCAATGAACTTTACATTGGCACTTTCGGACAACAGCAACAACAGCAAAACATGGCCTAGAACAAAATCCAAGTAGAACAGACATCGATAAAGGTCAAGTGTAACGGTGCAAAGACGTGAGGGAAAGAGCAGAAATAAAATTAAACAAGAATAATTTCGAACAAAATTGAATTTAATATACTTGAGGGGTGCTGCAGAACAGTTATTCAAAATTTGTCACAATTTTATTTCATATTTACTCTCAATCGAATCGGTGATTTTTGTTAAGTACCATAACCTAGAACTTATAGCAGACAAATCTTAATAAAAATTGTGTTATTAACTCGAGTTTGAAGATTTTACTGCAGCGTTTAAGAATTCTAGTAGCTTATAGCAAGCATCTCAGCAAGCAGAACTAAGAAAAATTTTACAGATCAATCAAAAATTGCAAATATTGCTAGAAGCTGGAACTCAGGCGAATCTTCAAACTACCAGGGAGCTGCAGCATCTTCCAGGCGGAAAGTGGCTGAGATAGAAATCAACGCAAGAACAACAAGAGGTCGATATCCAGGTGGCAATTAAACAATAATATCAGAAGCAAGGAGGCAGTACATAAAGAAAATATACTAGTTCCAGACCACAAAATATTTCTAGAAACGAAATAGCTGATGAGATTGCGAAAAGTGCTGCCCAACCATACAAAAAAACGGATGTCAATAAAAACGATAAAAAATGAAATTTTCGGAAAAGCGGAAAGAAGGATCAAGGCGAGATGAATGGCTTGCAAACGCATCGAAGGAAAACAAGAATGATTTTTAAGCTTATTGATAGGTCAGCACATGAGAGGCATATGGGCATTAATAACGGCGATATACGCCAAAAGGTCAGGAAGATAATCGTGAGAGAGACAGGATGCTGGTAAATAAAAAATTTGAATAATCGGTTGTATGGAAGGTGTATGATATAGTTGTCCTACCAATTTCGACAAATAATCAATAGAAAATCAAAGTGTATTAAATTTCATTCGGATATCCCAAAAATTAACGACGAAATTGTTATAATCCCGAAAAAGTATACTTCACCTAAAATTTGCTGCCTCGAACTATTAAACTCATGGTCTCTTGGGCAAAATATACAGAATGATACTTAGAGTATTTCCCGCATATGCGGTTTTCTGTTTTTTGGCTCCCTGTTGATCAAATCGCTTTAATATACATATACATATACATATATACCTATATAGTATATGCCCAGATAAAACAAAACTGAAGTTGACTCATAGCGTTAATAGCACTTCCGTGCCACCGGCCGAGCAAATCTTAGAAATACAAAGCAAAAACCGCCAGCACCCTCATCAAAAGCAATGCGTGCACTCAACTGTGCACCACATTCATACCGTTATACTGCTTATTTTACGCAATTTACTCTCTCACACTTATTATCAGATCATTCGGCTGCTTTCTATTTTTGAGCTTATTTTTCGGTTTCTTTATTTTCCGGGTATTAACTGCCTTTTGGCTGCCATATCCATTCCAAAATTGCAAATATTTTACTTTTGTAGATTTGGACTTCCTTGTTTATTCAATTTGAGCTCATTCAATGACATTTGATTCGCCCCCATTTTATTTTGCTCTTCAATGATTTTTTTGACGACGCAACGGTAGTGTGGTTTGAACTAAATTTACAAACGAGGGTTAAAGAAATTCGGCAATTCACATACATATATTGGAGTATGAGATGGTTCTTCTGAAACTATTCCAGTAAATCATTAAAACAAAGCAAATGATAATTCAAAAATTAAATTTAAAATAATATGATAATTTAAAGTTATTCAAAGAATCCAGTTCTTTGATTTGGCAACACTTCTGAAGATCAGTTGTCTGCGAATAAAAATCAAAGTGACTAAATATACTAACATAATTCAACAGAAACACGCTACAAATGATTATTTCCGCTGTTAGAGAAGTTGGCAGTTTTTTTGTTCGCCAAAGAAATGTTATTAGCAATACCCGCTCCACAGTTTCAAAATCAGACTAACCGAAAGAAAATGTATTGACCGATGCAACATTCCTCTCCTCTATCGGTAAGTAAGAAAAGACCTCACTCATGAGTACCAATATTCGGTCCTAATAGCTAGTGGACTTCGCTTTAACTCGAACAGTCCCTTCAATACCAATGGTTATTCAAATCACCTACTTCAGCCTTTTTTACCAGAATATTTGTGTAACCAGCAACTCTCGAAATCCGCGAATAGAACATTCCAAACATTGCAGAAGGTATTAAAGCACAAAAGAAAACCGCTTCTTAAGCTAGAAATATACATTTGTATATCAGCAAACCTATATCTTTACACAAATGAACACAGATAACGCCAGGACATCCCGTAGCTGGTGATAATCTCACACCTGCTTAGCATGCCCGCTACAACGTCCTTTCGACACCATTTTCGCTTCTATTATTTGCTTACCTTTGTACAAAAAGATTGCTCATTAACTTGGCGCGTGACATTTACAGCAAATGGGAGCTACCTAAACTTGGCTCTCTCTCGCCTTGGCAATCCTAAAACATAAACAAATTAGCAATGCGTTTACATAGCTGCTGCAGTACTTAAGTTAGTAGCTTGGAGTTGAAATTTAATGTGTGTGTACTTGAATATCCGGAAAACGAAGAAATTTTATTTCCGTCTTTGTACTTAAATGCTACGGGCGTTAAACAGCGTGGCGGTTAATGAGCCGCACTTACGCCGTGAAATTAACGACACATAAACACCTAAGAAGAAAGGAAGCCCCAAACTTAAGCTTAGGCAACATTTGCAAGATGTGGCTTAAAAGTTTTTAGTATAAATAAATGCAGGTCCTCAAGATTTTATTTATACTAAGAAGGAAGTCACAGTAATTGAGAATTTAAGCACTGTTTTAATGATACGTTCGTTGAAAACTGGAAGATCTATTTACTCTCCGATAACAAAATAAGACAGAAGAGAGTTGTTCGCATCGTCCCTTGCTCTTTCCCAGAGGATACTTGGAATGGGGTCGGAAGTCGTGAACTGCTTAAGCCATATGTAAAAGAATCTGATCGCTCCCAAGTGAGTAGCAATCAGTGAACTTTCCTCACTTGCGTGAACTTCTACACATAACTCCATCCTCCAACGACTGCGCCGGAAGTATTCGGCGAAATACCTGCCTGGGGAGGCAGAGGAAGAGGAAGATCTCCACTCCGTTGGAAAGACCAGATGGAGAAGAACCTGGCTTCGCTTGGAATTTCCAATTGGCGCCACGTTGCGAAAAGAAGAAACGACTGGCGGGCTGTTGTAAACTCGGCTATAATCACGTAAGCGGTGTCTACACCAGTAAAGAAGAAGAAGAATTGTCTGAGAATTGTACACAAAAAATTCCTTAGATCTTTTACCTCATTCCTGCCAAGAAGACTTTGCCACCGCGTAAGTATTCGCTTTCTCCCAATGACCACCGAGCTAATTTGAAATACTGCTAACCAGATTAACTAGAAGAGAGAAACCATGAGTGAGATCCGCTGCCAATCCGTTAACCGACGGGCATGCTCTCCCTGCCAATTCATTAGTCTTACAGTTTCCGGCGTCTTTGCTGTTAATTGGTTGTAATTATAATTATATTAGTTCAGTCAAAGCTTTCATTAGTGCAAATAGAAATTACGAATAATTTCTTATATTTAGCGCCTTCGCCATTTAAAGAGTGAATTTCATAAATTATTGGCGCAAAGTTATTTAGCCGCTGTCACTGTTTTTACTCCTCCCAAACTGTCTGCAGACAACTCTAAATTGGCAATTAGCAAATGTTTTGTCTAATTTCATTTAAATTTTAGTATAGAATTACTCTCCAATGGCCCAGTGAGTTATGACTGCAACGGAGCATTTGAGAAAAGGAAAAACAAGTGACCTCAAAACATGCTCTGCATAATTCTACAGACTACAGGACATTTGCCACAGCGTGTCTGCATTTTAATTGCGGTTTAAATTGTTTGTATTTAAGGTCAACCGCAAACTAAGCAATGGCAACAAAAAATAGCAGCAACAACAATAGGCAGACCGACGGACCGGCAGAAGCTCAATTATGTATGTTTATGTGTAGCAAAGTTGTGAGAAATTAACGGTAATTCTCACTGCAACTTGCTGCCCTATTCATTTCCTTCGGCGCTATTTAATTCATTAGCTCAATTAAATTTTCTATGTGTGCGTATAACACACTTGTAAACATAAACAAATAAAATGCGCACAAATTGCCAGCAAAGTGGAATACTGTAATGGCAGAATTGCTAAATGACTAAAGTTTTTCTACAACTTAGTTGGGTATCCTGCAAAATAACTGTACATATTAACAGCAGCTTCAATGAAATATACATTTCTTTTTGTTAAAGCCTTTTCTCATTGGTCTTCCGAAGATTGCCAGCCAGGCTGCCTTAGTCGTTGTTTCCTGCAAATTAACCTTTTGCATATTTAATCTCTCCTCTCACATATTGTCTTAAGTAGCCAAGCTCATTGAGTCTGAAATTCTTATTCCGAAAGAAATTAGTTCATCGTAGCGGCGATATTGTACCTCGGCAGGCGATAGCAAACATCCGAACATATCTAAGTAGTTATATAAGCCACAGAAGCACTTTTCATTCTGCTTGAATCCGTATTAAAACATTTAAGAACATGAATTTAGTAGGTACCTTACCACATTTTTTTTCCAAAAAGTTTTCAACTAGAAAATTAAATCATGTAAATATTTTTTACAATTGATGACTTTTGAAACTTCCAATTAGGTTTTCAGATGAGACATATTCTCAAAAAAAACGAAGATACATCGAAATAATGCTATTTGTATAACTCATCGGTCTTCTTTAATAAAAAGTCCTACAAACTTTATTCTATCAAGGAAGCAGACACCGATCTCTAGTCTTTTCTTTTACTTGCATATTGTTCGACAACGTTTCAACCTATGTATAAGCGACCAAAGCACCACCCATTGAGTTCCAAATTACGATTAGGCTAAACTCAGCATTTACTTGCCGAATTTCTAGTGCGATTATCCCATAGAGGAAATGAGTATGAAAAGTTGAAGCTTTCAACAACATGCGTGTACACTTGGATAAACGACTATCCATGTACTGTCGCACGACAAAGTCATTGGCGTCATTATCATCGTCAGTTGCAGCAGCAATGTCCAGCTCAACAACAAGCACGATAACAGCATTGTGGTATTAAGTGATCAAGATGTGTACCTTGTCAAGCGCGTCTTCGACATATTTGAGTGCAGGCGTGTGGGATGTGTTGCTGTTTAATCTTCTACGCGTAATAGATGAAATATGAGCATTTCCAGAACGAGCACGCACCAGCCAAATCACTTACCAATGCGTCACTTCTTGCTGTTAACATACAGACTTTTTGTGATTCAAAACCATATTTATGCAAGAAAAATTAAAAAATAAAATTTATTTTTCTTTAAATCAATTCACTCAGGTAGCTAGTCTAGCTTCGACTATATGATCTGATATACTACGGTGCACAAAAAATAAGGTGACATTGTATTTATTTTGAAAATTCTTTATTTATTCTTCCAAATAAATTTCATCCCCTTCAAAGTAATCCCCTCCCGATGCAATGCACTATTACATCCAGTTTTGGATTAGATTTTACTGGTAGTGATATATGCCTAAGGTCTATCGCTACCGCCTCTCTTCGCTGAATCTTGCCCAATCTCAGTATCCCAAAAAGAGATTGAGCATAAAAGAAATTTTCGTTAATAAAAAGGCGATGGATTTGTTACTTTTGCTTTCCATTGCTTCGTACTCGAAGAAAATTCGGTCTGAGGTAATATTTCTTTCGACCATATGTCCATTTTCCAAATCTCAGCCCGCTCTAGTCCGTTTCATCGGTAGTAAAATCTTTAAATTTAGCTAAGAGATCTGCGTAACTTTTTACCTTCCGAATCATAATTTGTAGATCTTTCGCAAGCCTTTCTTGTGCTTGTGTAAACCCATTCCTAATAATAGCTGGGTCTTATTGGCCTGCCAATTTGAATTTTTACGCTTAACCACCCTGATAATAACGAGAAATACTAACTCCTCTTATGTTGATTAGTTTCCAGTGTTAAAAGATAGGAGTATATAATGCCTGAGTTCACTGAATAACTCCCATAACAATAGCGCAACATCCGTTAAGAGCTCACAAATTAATAGGGAATATATTGTGACAATGCGTCAGCAGTCAATGCACATACATACGAATGCGCATATATAAATATCCGGATGTATTTTAATTATATGCAAAGCCATGCATTTTCCAATACCAGCGAGAATTTAAAGCTAAAGCAACAAATACAAACACATATACGCAAGTATGTAGTTGATGTTTGTTCCACGCGGCATTGTAGGCGCCACAATGACTGCCATTACCAAGCGCGCTTTTGACGCCAGGTCGCATCTATTTTGTACCTGACAACAACGCACAAATCTCTACACACAATGCATTACTCATACAAATTCAATGTGGCACACTCTGTTGCATGACCGCAGATATGCAGCACATTTGTACATTTGTGTTTGTGACGACAATGTAGGGTGTGAAGGCATTCATTTGCCTGTGAGTAAGGAAAGTTAAACAAATGAATAATACACTGTAGTGTAAATTTTTATGGTGATACCCAAATGCATATCGCGGTTATCAGACAATGAGTTAATCAACTTCTATGACTCTTTAATACACTCTTCTATTTAAAAAATTGGCTTTTAAGTAGTTTGCATTGCTTCAACAACTATAAAAATGTGAAAAATATCGCTTTAAATAAAATCTAAGCGCTGTCAACATATCCAGAAGATAATGAGGTATTTTGTCTTAAAATGATAAAATATTTATTACATCTAATGCCCCAAAATACGTTTTAGTGGTTTTCTTATCACTGTCATTGCAGCAGCATTTGAGGAGAGGGATCACCCTAAATATCGACAAAAACCGTAAGCTATTAGGTTAAATCTTAGTCTTTTCTATCTGAAGGCACGTAATGAAAACAAAGCATATGCACTGTCAGTCAGAAGAATAGACTTTCAGTCCATGATGTAATTGATATAGAAAAGCAATTAAGTTTGAAGAGAAACCGTACCAAAAAATACCGACTTCTCTCAATCCTAGATCAAATCAAATTGCCTTTATAGCTTTACTATATTTTCGAACAGCCATGATCACACACGATAAGACAATGCAATACGCAGCTGCATAGTAAGGGAAGGTGATTTGATAACACTATAGCTAGGTAGCTAAGGGTGCTACCCTCGTAGGCTTTGAATGCGAATACTATCCCATTTCACTATTGCACCCAAACCATGTGGTGCTCTTTATGAAATTACTTATCTCCGTTATGATTTTTTACAAGGTGCCTGATGGGTTCTTAGTATTTTGTAACGGGTTTGTGGTAGATCAGGGCATTCAGAAAATGAAAAACATACCCTTGCACCCTTCTAACTTGCAGCTGCGGCAAATATTGCTATAAGGCAGCCACATTTTTAGCGCATGCTCACCAAAGTGGCCCATTATAGTGGCTGTAAGTCTGTACTTACTATATTTGGATATCTTTACTAAATCCTTGATTCTATTTCTGTAATACTTAGGTCATATATCATTTACTCTGAGCTATTTGTACAAAACGCCTTAAAGCTCTATTTTGATCGTTCCCAGCGGACATGGTATTAATTTCCCATTCATCTACAGAGGCCCCTCCTAGCTTTCTCAACTTATCTGCCTTGCCGTTGCCTAAAATGTTCCTATGACAGAGAACAAAAATTATGGATAAGTCGATTTTACTTCCAAAGAACTAATGGCCTTCCTGCAATTGTTTACTACACTGGAATTTATCCGTGTATATGCTTCCCGTATGCTTCAGTAGTTATTCAAAAGTCTGAGTTTGGTAGGCGGTTAGAAAGAAAGAAGTTAAGATATTTGGAGTATACTCCTGCCCTTAATTCTCAGTTTATTTTCGACCCGTCGGTATAGACAAAGGCAACATCTTCCTGCTCAACTAAAGCTCTTCTCCATTCACGTCTAGACGTGAAATCTAACTTTTTGAGGATATAGTCTGACTTAATTAAGCTGGTTCAGAATGGTGCCGTGGCCGTATTATTTCTAATTTCAACCTCCGAACTCCTTTATCCTGAAAGCAGAGCGTTCCGAGTAATCTCATTGATGGGCATATAAGGACTATAAGTATAAAAATCTATTTATGGATTGTTGGTTAAGTTACTTGGTTCTCAGTAATCTGGCTTATGTAGCGGAAGAAGTCCAAAAACTCTACATGGGCCGAGTCCTCGCCTACCTTTAAGATTCTTCTGTATAGTTTAAAAAAGTTATTTACGACCACACTAAGGCAATCATTACGACAAACCACTTGGTTATTTACAACTACTTTTATTCGTGCGAAAATTTGCATTGAAAAGTGAACACGTACGTCTCGCACACATGCATGCGTGTAATGCTAAGGCCACAAAACTGCACACACACACGTATTGAGTTTGTAATTAATAAATATGCATGAAGTGTAGGAGCATGTGCTATACAACAAATTACTCACACCATTCCGCCAGGCCATGTTGAAAGCATCCAAACGCATGACGCAGTTAATTTTTGCTTGTTCCCTTATGCCTAAATTACAACATTGCCGGGGCTGACGGTGTTGCTGCAGAGACTTTATGTGAAAGCCTTTTCTTTTACAACTATATATCATGCATTTATTAATAATTTTAGTTGATTCTCTGAGTGCTAATAAGGGACTGCAATGTTGCCACGGATGGCAGTGATTCAGCTCTTTGTCCACATTAATATTGCTGAATTGGGTCCGCAAATTTTAAATTGATCTAAAGTACACAGGAAATTGCACTATCTGCTTTTAGTAATTGTGTGCAAGCGATTTATTGAAATCAGATGACTTTGCAAAATTTACCGTAAAAATGCATGCATCTTCTTTCGGTTGTGATTGCCACATCTGGCCAAATTTTTAAATACGTTTCGATTCAGGGAATAGTAATGTATTCTCGGTAATTCTCCATTTGGGATTTTGGGAATTATTTCTTAGTAAATTTATATGAGGATGGTGTTCGGCATTTTTCTGCATTCAAACTGAATGCTGTAAAACTTTTAGAGTCTAATGGTGAAGCTGCTGAAGAACTTCAGTAGTAATTTTCAAAATTTTGTATAACTGCGTCTAGGTATTGACGATGTCCGCATTCAGCCTCACATATTTCCACACTCCTTTTGTGAACACTTTAAATCACTACACTCGTGTGCCTTTGTTTAACAACCAAGCGAGACCACTCTCGTTATTGGAGCACCCCCAAGAGAGCTTTCGAATAATTGGTTAACCCACAGCGATCCACGGCATCACATCGAACGAATCTCTGCTCCTAGGTCTGATAAACATACATACATGAAAATGACAGTGTCAACAGACTGGAATGTTGACATTGATTATATATTTATATGGTTCACACTGAAGGTGCAAAGTGCAGTTGCGTGTCTTTTACATAAGCTGACTACTGCGATGACAAGAACTGTTGACGCTGAATATATTTATGCGGTTGCAAAAGGAGTTGCTCAACGTACTTGTTTGTATGTTTGATTTCAGTGCATTTTAATGGTGAAATAACAAGTGAGTTGCGACATTTTACAAAAGTATGAGTAAATGTGTACACAAAGACATCGGTCGGAGGGTTTTCCAAGTTATGTGATATATTTTGTCAAGCCAGCTGTCAGAGCATGGGAAATGTGAAATATTCTGATGACTTCTTGTAAACATCCTAGCATGTTGCAAAAATACTGTCTATTGTGCCGAAGGTGTTATTGTGCCTTACTTTCTGCGAATAGAGGACCGAGTCAACTTTACGATAGATCAATATCGCTCATGTCAACGTCAATCTATCAAGTTCTAAATGATTCCAATAGGGCCGTGCATCAAGCAAATATAGTGCCAGAAACTACTATTTTTTTAACGGAAATAAGAAATGTAAGTTGCAACTGACCACTTAC
Organism: Bactrocera zonata; assembly: GCA_037783105.1. Classification (NCBI taxonomy): domain Eukaryota; kingdom Metazoa; phylum Arthropoda; class Insecta; order Diptera; family Tephritidae; genus Bactrocera; species Bactrocera zonata. The sequence continues at coordinate 1,506,905 of JBAWJQ010004226.1, read as the reverse complement.
AGGATGACGGAAAGCCTATTATAAGAAAAGCTATTTAGGGAAATATTATACACAATATAATCATTTTTAATCAAATTCAAAGTCAGTACAACCTTCAATATTCATGTGGCACGTTTTTGGAACTCATAGCGTTTTATAATGAGGAGCTTTGATTATTGTAATTTTTGGCACAAAAAAAAAGACTAAGTTAGATATAATAACCATTCCTATATCCCCTTTGGGCACTATATATATAAATATATAAAATGATTAGGAAATTACTTAAGAGAATCGAGGCATCGGTACTTAATAGAGTAGAGAAATATTTTCCAATTTTGTTCTATTCTTATAAAACAAGTAATATCTGACCTTACGCTTTTATTCAACATCTTCTTTTTGAACAACATAATTTCACATGAATACTACTTATAATTACAACACAAAAAATTATTGTTTTTTTTTCGTAAGAAAGCAGATATAAATGAATGAAATACCTAGGTTGTTTTTTATGTTTCAGGATTCAAAAACAAAAAGAAATTTTAATCAAAGAAAATCGCATTATTGAATTTATAAATGTTCTCCATTAAAATCTATATTTTTATGCGTTTGAACCAATAGTTTCCGGAACAATAACTGCTTTTGGACGGCCTTCCCGAAATTCGTCTTGGAATGATTTACGATCTCTATTGAATTCAGCATATCATCGATAAATAATTGTCTCTGATGAACTTTCCTCGTCAAAAAATGAATTAAGTTCATCGATGCACTGTTGCTGAGTCAAAAGTTGTAAAAAATACTCGCCCGAAAATGTTTGCGATTTAATTCCATTTTTTGGTCGAGAAGAATATTTTAAGTTACTGTAAATAACACAAATAGCACTACTATGCCCAAATGGCTGAGTATGCATACCATCAAAAATGTCAAACTATAGGATAAAATTGTGGGTTTCCAGATTGCAACACTAGTGTTGCCAAATCCCCAAATATGAAGGGCAACCTGCTTGTGCTGGGCGGTTCAACAGAAATTCTCCTGCGCGCCAATGAAACTGAGAAATTCTGTGCCAATGTGAGTTCTGCTGTCTTTCACTTTTGTGTTATTTGTAACGCAGTTCACTTGCCATTTTTGCCTTTGGGTCGAGTTAAATACCATGCCGTTATTCGAAGAACTATCAAGAAAATATGTGTACTTTCGGATAAAAGACTCATTGGCCGGTATGGCCGCCAGTATGCCGGTGCAATGGCCTGTACGTCGGCATAACGCTTTCCTTTCATGGGCAAATGAATTTTTCCGAGAAGGAAGAAGTCGCACGGTGCCATATCAGGTGAACACGAGGAGTAATTAATGGTTAAAATGTGATTTTCGGTCAAATAATCGGTCACAAGTGTCGATCGATGAGACGGCGCATTATCGTGGGACAACGTGTTCGAAGCTCATTTTCGCACCGATAACACAAACCTACTGACACTTAAAACGCAATAACTTCACTTCCAATAAATGTAGATAAATGAAATGTTATGAAATTCTCACTAGACAATCGATGAAGATAGCAGATTCTAATGCACCAGTCGACATATAGATGGCGCCACCAGATGCTAGATTCAAAAAGGTCTGTTTACAACACAACACACCTTGTATGCATTGGCAACTCAAACATCTGCATGGATTTGCATGTCAACAACACGCACTATAAGAACAATTTGACATTAAGAGATTAAGGATTGCAACTTTTCACTGATGTTTTGAGACTTTTTCAGGAGCTATTCCAAGGTTGGTTCATATTGGCTCCTTCTTTTAAATAAAACTAAACTATACATAATTAGAAGCTTGCAAAATAGTTAATACATCTCATAAATGTCTGATATTCAACTTAGGGACCTCAGTCGGTAATGGATTTTTGGCATAATACAAACGAACATCCTCAAGTCGACATTCTTGCTTTCATCATAAAGCTTGTAATTTAATTTATAAATTGGATCCAATATTATCTATTATTTACTACATTCCGATGGTTAACACAAACCGTCACCACAAAAAAAAGAACTCTGAACCTCAGCCTCACCTACACTTCACATGTGAAAAAAAAGAGCGAGAGAGAGAGAAGATGTTTTTTTTTAATATTATCAGAACAAAGTATGAGTACTTCCGTTCGTAACACACAAATCACTGACTTATCAAACTGCCCTTATATTATTGTTGCTAGATCACAAGTGTTCAAGTTTGCGAAATAACTAATTTGTCATTTCGTAGCTTGTTCGATTTCAGTGATTGGCCAACAACAAATATGTAAGTAAACAAGAAAATGAAAACTACTACTAGCCACATTTTTTGTTGTTGTTTGTTCAACATAGATTTTACAATAGCCGCTTGCTTGTCTGTTGTACTCGTATGTGCTGAGCTCTCTACTGTGCTAATGGACATGTTGTGGCGAGCTCAGCTTGTGGCGGGAGTCATACTGTTTGATGGAAAATTTAAAAACACATGCATGATTTTTCAAACCAGATATATGTATATTTGTCCATATATATGATTCTACGAAGATTTTTAAACCAGGCATGCATACGTACCTATATTCCTATGAAGATATGCACACACACAAATGTGTAAGGATGTAAATGTGAGCTTGTCATTGTCACATATTTGCATGTTGCATGTTATATGTCGATGCAAATAATGTTGCTACAAGCGTTAAATGCACAAACAAGTATGCAGTTTGCTTTAACAATCATTATATTAGAAATTTGAATAAAATCTGAATTTTAGAAACGTAAGGGTATCTATTTTTGGTTACCTAATATGCTTTTTAATAAAAGCATAACGGAAACTTTGCATTGCTCACAGAAATAGACATATGTGTAAGCGCAGAAATATAACAGAAAATTAAATAATGGAGTGAGTCAAACTACTTTTCAGTTTTTAGAAATGTCTGCTCTTCAACACAGCACAAAAACATATTCTGTGGTCTGGCTTTTGCTAAGTGTGAAAGTTGAACCAAATATTCATCAAAAATTATATATATGTATGTACAAACATATTTCTAAGCTCGCCACGGCATTGTATCCACAGCTCGTCATATACATATCTTATACGAGTACTTATGTACATTTATGGTGTTCAAAAATACTTTCCGTCCATTAAACTTATTAATGCTCGAAAACCAAAATTTTAACACGTTCGCCGTAATATAATTTCAAGTAAAGTTTAGAATAGCCCGCACATGTTTTAAACTAAAAGCAGAAACTTTATTGGATTCAATTATATAACTTTTATTGCGCAACAATAATTTGGTTAAATCAAGTGAAAACGAGTTGAAATAGTGCTTTCGTGGGTTTCGTGTTTTCTCGCCAACTCCAACTCAATATAAATTTCTAAATAAATTAGAATGAAAGAGAAGGGAACAATAGGTATAGCAATACACGAAACGAACACTCAAACTTTCATAGAAACCAAACAAACAAGTGAGAAAGTCCTTTATCGGTCAGTTGCGTGAATTTTGGTTGAAATTGGTCGCTTCGTTTCTGAAGTGTACGATTTTGCCTAAAAATGAGTCTTGTCATACCAATTTTCCTTTATGGTACATAACAACACCTAAATTTTTGCTCAAATTATTGCTTGCACAGATAGGCGACAAATAGATAAACATCCGGGTGGTAACAATCTGAACATCAAAACACGCAACATATCTAGATACGTATGCATAGATGACTCTGTGAAAAAAGTTTTCATAGTTCAAATTACGCCCCAGGAAATGTTATTAATTTTTACAAAAAAAAATTTTCGCAAAGCCAATGAAGCGCAAGCTCAGTCAAAGAGGCAGACAGCCAATTCAGCGAATCAGTGATGCACTCAGGTTACGCGCATACTGATCACAAGTGGCTGTCCTCAAACGCTGCGAGTTTCACTCGACAGTGAAGTAGATGTGCAATCAAGTAGCCAATATCCGGTCGCAAATAAAACCAATGGCATATGACAAAAAATTTTGCTGGAAAGGTAAGAAGAAAAAAGTGAAGCAATTTTCAGTAGTTGAGTGTAAATGCACAACGCCAATATAGCCCGCTGAGTAAATGAATCAGTGACACAAATGACCAACAGCGGACAAGTGGACACTTACAAATGAACTCGTCTGTAAAAGTGGGGTTTGTCAATAGCGTAGAGCAAACTCAGAAGCAAAATGCTCAACTATGTACAGCTACGCACAAATATGAAGGTCATATATTGCTATGAAGAAGCAGAAGGTCATATCAGCCTACAAATAAGAAATCAAATCAAATATTGTTTTCCTCTACCAAAAAAGTCCATGTTCTGAGTAATACTCCCAAACTTTTGTAAAATTTGTCAAAGAGTCTAGATTGTGGATTAATAAAGCAAAGGCAAACTATCTTTTGTGCTTTGAAATCTCAAAAGTATTTTTTTAATGAACTAGAATGACCTTTTCCTATACTACTGTATTGTGTAAATTCCATCTAGACCGTTTTGAGCACTTATGACGTGGTTATACCTCGTGATATTGTTACGTTTAAAAACCTCAAAAACAAATATTTTTAACAACCATAAAACGAAATTCAAGTTGATAGCTGACAATACAAAGAAAATATTTTAAAAATATTAGAAATCTCAGAAATGCTAATAATAATAATATAACGAGTTTTTCAATAGGTCGCTACAAAAGTAAACAGATAGAGACAGCAAATGACGCCATATCTTTTTTCGCTTTTTTACTACCGAAATTCGGAGTCAGTGGCTTCAACTTTAAGAGCGCTACGTCCAATTTACGGTCGTCATAATCGTCCTGTCAAACCAACAATTGAGCGGCTAGTGGAAAAATTTTAATCGACAGGCTCGGTACAAAATGTTCCCGTGTCAGTAAGACAAAGAAGTGCCTATAGTGTCGGAAATATCAGAAGACCCAAATCAGTCTCCCACACGACTTTCTCAAGCGTTGGTCATCTCTGCGACATCGTTGTTACGAATTTGCAAAAAACTCTTGGTCAATATCTTTACACCATCAAATTGACGCATGAACTGAAGTCGCTTGACCACTAGAATCGTCGTATGTTCGTAAATTGGACTTGAAAATGGTCCAGATTTTCATCGAAAAATCATCTTCAGCAATGAGGCTCATTTCTGTCTGAATGGCTTCGTCAATAAGCAAAATATGCGTTATTGGTCAGGCAGGAATCCACACGTATTCGATGGTTTACCATTGCATCCTGAAAAAATTACGGTTTGGTGCAGTTTATGGGCCAGCGGCGTCATTGGTCCGTACTTCTTCCATGATGATCAAGACCCGCACGTTATTGTGAATGGGAATCGCTACCGCTCAAGGATAACCGAATATTTTTGACCCGAATTGGATGACATGGACTTGGACAATATGGGGTTCCAAAAAGACGGCACCACAAGCTACACAGCAAATCTTATACTCGATTTATTGGAAACCAAGTTTGGTGAACGTGTTATCTCAATTGGCTGCCTCGGTCGTGGCTAATGGCACCAAATGTACTTTCACAGGAATAAAGAACTTTTGTAACGCTCTTATTGAAAAAGTTAGTTATAGAACTGATTATATTCAAGGGGAAAATTTTAAACTAAAATAAAATATATCGCGAAACACAGTGTGAGCTCTTTAATAATCACTATGTACGTCAGTACATTAGTGAATAGGTGAAGCGTCAGACTAAACTCAATAACTTAAAATTTCAAAAGCTTTCATTGGAACATTTGAACATTTCAAAATCATATTAGTATATGAAATCATATACCTCTATTTTGAGAATAATAATTCTCAATGTCATGCCAGCATTTTGTGCTCAAACCTGAATTTTTTTCGAGAGTTTTGCATATTGAAATAATTACTAGAAACAGCCTCAAATGAGCATCATGTTTTTATAAAAAATTTATTTTATACAAAACATACAGTCTACCTAACACTAGTAATAGTCAATGTCATATTGGTTGAAAAAGAAACTCATTTTTTAAATCTCTGTAGATTTTCGAAATCTTTCTTAGTCCTCGCAATTAATTTATTATAATAATTTCTTTTTATTTCATCTTCAATAGACTAACAAGCTCTTAAGGTAAAAATCGTTTTCCGCTTTCACTACTAACCCTTTAATTACTTTTTATAAAGTAGAGCTTTTCCTCGACAAAATGAAATATATTATTCGCACTTATTCGGTATACACCAATTATGGGCGCTAATTTTTTCACTTGAACCGATTGACTTTCACACCAAGTACGCTTCATTTTCTGGTAAATATGGATTTTTGCACCAAATTGTCATCATAAAGTGTCATTAAATAGAATTATAATTCAATCGGCCGAATATTTATACAAATTCAGCCGGCAGCCACTTAACGCTACTTAGCGCACAATCACGGTAATTATAAATTAATTATTCAGCGCGATATAAATATCAATAAAAATCGGCAGTTGTAACTGACAGCCCATAAAATAATTTAAAACACATGTATGGGCAACAACACTGCAACGCCAAAATTTATGTTTTTTGTAGAATTACAAATTATTATAATTTTTCACTCTGCACTTTACAGTAATGGATTTATATATTTAATTTATGTATGTAATATGTATGTATTTGTTTGCAAATTGTTTTCAATATATCCATGCGTTGGCATTTAGGGCGCAGCAAAAGGGCCGGATGCCAATATATTTTCGAACAGTTAATATTTTGCTATTAATTCCATGAACGCGCAAATAAATTATAGAACGCCTGCAAACACGCACACACACGCTTTGGCATAATTGAAAGCGCTGTTCTAATTATTCAGTTTCGCCATTTAATTCATGTCTTTCATTTACTAATTAAATGGCAGCGAATACATGGCCGACAGCTGGTCATTTAACACTTGCAGATGCGTGCATGCAAATGCATGTGTGTGGGGGTGTACATGCACAAATATGCAGTTATGGTTTTACTTTACTAAATGTGTGTGTACGTTTTGTAGTTTTAATGATGTGCTTGTTATTATGTTTGCAGATCGAACGCGCGCGCAACAAATTGACGCGACCACGGCGTATAAGTGTTGATATTAATGGACATGGCTGGCAAAGTTTCACTTTCACGCACACGCCTATATGATATACGTGCAACCGATATTTCTCAATATATTCAAAATCGATTGTCTCGGCGCAAAGGTTTATGTATTTTTTTCAGATCCTTTCTACCGAATACCCATAATGTGCAAGGTTCTGTTTCAAATATGAATTTAGATATCTGATGGAGAACGATATCTGAGCTGAAAAATGAAATTGAATGCTCAGTCTATAATTAATTGGCTGGAATAGGTCTGTGGATAGTCGAGTTTTTCGATGGTGGAGTTTTTGGATGCATCTCTAGTCTATCAGAAATATGTATCAGCTTCGCTTACAAAAACAATTTGGACTGCATTTTTTCGTGAGATAAACACAAATATGCTTTTCAGCTATCTGTTTTGCTGATGTACGAGAAAGGAAAACACAGAACTCAAATTATGATTTGGTTCGTGAATCCAAAAACAACTTGACAACAATATCTGGAGACATTTTTATACGAGAATACTGAATCTTGGAGATAGAGGCTAGAATGTGCTCAACCCCTTAACCATTTTTTTCGGTCAATCTAAGGCAATGTGGCTTTCTTGCCGATACAGACCTTAAATCATTTTACTTGATTTCTTTTTAGGGCTCCGAATCAAAAATTATGGATCCGAAGTGTTTTTGTACTTGTTATCGTACCAGTCCAAAGGACAATTCTATACGGCAAAATTTAATCCGAATATGCTTAAGTGACCCCAATAAAGTTTCTGGTGCTGGTCGGAAATCGCTCCTGCCCAATTTTTTTACTCGTATTATCTCGAATACGCAAGCGAGATGCAAGTGTAGGGATGAAGTTGATGGCTTGAGCCTGCAAACTTTGACTCCTTTTAAGGTTTTCTTTTGATAATAAGATTTTAAAATTTATCGATTCTTTGCTGATACTTTACCATAGTCGTAGGTATAAATATTAACTAAGCTTTGGATTTTCGAAAACCATTTATTTAGTATACCCATTAACATATTCAAATTTATATCACCCATAAATCTCTGTATACAGCTCACCGAAGGTCGTATGCATTAAAGCATACAAATTAATATTCATATACTGGACATAGCGCAACCAAAAACAAAATTTCGGAAAAAATAAAATACAAAAGAGCGTAAAAAGCAAATCAAACTGATTAAGATTTAACAGCAAAGGATTTATATGCATTCCAAGTGTTACTGATGTCACAGAATAAACGAGCGACCAATCCACGTCATCCTTTTATCCTACTACTACCAATGTTTCCGCTTGCCATATTGCGGCGGTCCTCAATGTAATGAGGTGATAAATTAGGGCTTAAATAAAATGTCTATCAATTTCGACTGATGAATAGGTTACTTTACGCATCTTCAATAAATATACTATATACAGATGTGGACTCACACAGCGGATAAACATTTGCTTTTGTGAGTGTTTGAATGGGTCTACGTAAAAAAGCATTTAAGCCGGGCTGCTTTAAGTGTCACAAGCCGATGTCAACCGTGTAGCCTAGTGAGTTATTTGAAAAGGGCAGCAAAACAAAGCACGACGATGAAAGAGGTAAATCTTTAACCAATGAACTTGTATGGAGTATGATTAATAGCGGTGGCCGCAAACAAATTAATGTGTGTAAACATCATCTAAATGCTACCAACTTGCAGAAACACACAACGCCGAAAAAATATTTGGCATCAGGAGATTATTCATACTCAGGATTTATGAGAAGATATGTATATGTGTACGAGTATATATGGTATAATATATTTATACATAAATATTATAATTTTTGTATTCCATATTTTATTGATAAAAAGCTTTTAGTAAATACCAGTAGCAAAAATAGAACAATTTGATTTATAACACAAATAACGGAACAATGAAGCGGCATAAAAAATCAAAAACTTAACTAAGCTTGGCGATTATAGATACACTTGACCTTCTTCTGAACAATTACATGGAATTGAAAATATTTGAAGTTTTAAGTATCCTGAAGCGTACAAAAGAGAGCGAGACTTATCTATGGCAAACAAGCAGTTAACATGACAACGCCATGTTCATGGCCATGAGTAGGTTTGGTTGTGTGACACTTAAGCCACAAGCTGTTGACCCACATATTACTAATAGTCATTAGCACATGGCTTCTGGAAATACTCATTGGTCTCTTGGCTGAAAAGTTCAAAATTTAGTAGTTGGAAGACTCAAATTTGCCACCCTTTCAAAATCTCTTCACAGTTGACGAAGTTATTTTGTATGAAATTTTCGAGCTGCGGCCGCCAAACTTTCATTATTTTTGAAATATTGTTCACTAATGAAGACAAGTTGTTCTGTCATGTAACGCTCCATTTCAACTAAGCCTAAACTATCAGCTGTCGATTTTTTATGGTTGTCAACTTTTTACTATATAAACATCGGGAAATTTAAATTTTGCGTTAATTTTAAACACCCTGTGAGATATGATTTTTCTCTCGAAGCAAAGCGGTCTCACGAGAACATATATGTATGTATGTGTTCCGTGGTTCTTACCATATATAGCATGCTGAGATCTTCCACAAAAATGTGCATCAGTCATTTAAGGTCATATAAGCCTGTGAAAGTTTTTGGTAGTCCTTTGAGGAAGACATACTTTCAAATATCAAAGTAGGAGTTCCTGTTTGCTTAAAGGGCACATATATAGACACTTTTACTGAAGGATCCAGAATGTTGCATAAATTATGTCCCTGGAATCAGAAACCTGGTACTAAGCACTTTTTAAAAAGGTTGGTAAGAACCAGAGTTCTTGGAATGTTAATTCTTCGCAACAGATGGTATTCATTATTAGTTGAAAGGCCAAAGCGGATTTTGTGAACTAATAATTCTGTAGAGCAGTGAAAACTCTAAACCTAGCAAGTCTATTCCATTATAAGGTCAAACCTTTGAGACTGAACTATAGTTTTAGCCATCGAGATATGGGAAAATATTATTTCCGACTTTAAAGTCACCTACCAAAGTGCTGAGAGTTTTTACTAGTAAAGCATAAGCTGTCAAGATCAGGGCTTTTTATAATAAAAGTATGCACCTATAAGCACGAAAGATATTTTGCGAAAAAAATTAATATCAACAAATCTTTAACTTTAAGCATATATCAAGTATCTCCGACCTCATTAAATCTCTTCGTCCGATTTTTCAAACTTTCTTTATTACTCAAAAGCTATCCAGAACACCATCGTTACTGGAAACATATTTAATGAAATGCTAATTATCTAACATTTTCAGCAAATTTTATTTATTTTGTTCCTTCCTACAATCGCAAGAGTCTTCTGAGAAAACTAACTATAAATTGCAACGAGTAACCAATTTGGGTTCCACCACTTAACACTTATACAATGCTTCATCACACTCATCATTTAGCGCACAGTAAATAGCAATAGACACAAATTCTCGAAGTACCCACATCTAGTGAAGGGTTTATAAAGGGTCAGGGGCGTACATAGCAACGTCTGGGGTGTCTATTGTCGCTTATTTTGCAAACATTCATCACGATACGATGCGATGACATAATTTTTCCGGTAAATCGATAAGTGCGGTTCATAGTAACTTAATACTTAAGCATATAGCTCCATCAGCTACCGATTGTGGTAAACATTTTGCGCCACAAAAATCATGAATGCGTTAATAATTAATTGCATAATTGACCGCAAATTAACACACACATGAACGATTTAATTGTTGTCAGAGTTTTTGACTAATGCCGACCGTTTAACAACGCATCCGTTCAGACTTCATATGCTATCTGCCGCCTGACCATCCCTCCGTTCGTCTGTTCATCCGCGTGAGCATTCTTTTGCTTTTATTAGCTTTTGTTTGAACAGCTGAACGCGCAACTTTGCACTCGACTGTTGTTTGTGAAGAGTAATGAATGTCGAATGCGGTATTCTATTTGAAAAACTATGTGTGTAATTGGAATAGTTGCAGTGGCAGTACTTACACTAACAACTTCATATATATATAAATGGTATAATGAAAACAACACTTTTTGTTGGGAAAAAGTGGAATTGTAATTAGAACCGCAGAAGTAAGCGAATGCCTATGTGCCTATATACATGCAGTTGTTGTCAAACTACCAGCAGGAGCAGGTAGAGGCAATGTGCCATTTCGTTGTCCAACACATTGATAGCTCTATAAGCCTTAAATCTTCCGGAATGGATGCTCAATTTTTTTGGGATCATTTTCTTTCGAAATTTATACTAAAAAATTTAATATTGCCGCTGCAAGAAAGAAGTTTGAACCAGCAACGGAAGTCGTTCAATGTATAACAGTTATACCTACATATGTATATTTAAGTATAACATTGCTATAAAATAAATGAGATTCATTTCTCATATCCAGCATTTTGTGATTGAGATCCTGTGTGCGTGTCTTCGGCTTTGCGGAAGCCATAGTTTTGGGATCTAAAACAAAATAATATACCAGAACGCCAAGTACCATTGGAGCGAAGACGCAAACCCAAAACGAAATCTTCATTACTGCGAACTGTTCAATCCAAGATTGATATCGTTACATCAAAGTATTGGATGGCTCTTTTTCAAATCAGGTAAATAATCGTTCTTGAGAATATAAAGCCTTCGACACAGACAACAGGGAGAGAGCTTCGACAAAGAGAAAAAGTTAAACAAATATAAGTTCTAACTAAGCTGTGAGTCAAACTTCGACGAAGACTTAACTACAATATTTCTGACATATTACTTTGATAAGTATTAAAACAAATATTGTTTTCCCTAATCAATATTCGGAATGATTTTTCCTGCAGCCTAGTATTATTGCTTAAAAAATTGTAGCCGCTTTTCTAGCATATTAAAGTAGAGTTTATATTATAACAGTAAACTACTTACACATTTCTTTATTCCTCCTACCACAATTTAGCCTACTTGCACTATTCTTTTACTAACTTTTCGTGGGCCTAGAAGTGTATTCAACTTTTTTGGGCCAGCAAAGGCCAATGAGCAATAAGGGTAAAAGTTTTTTACTTGACTTTTAATTATAGTTGTGTCACTTACAAGTCACTCGAGCCGTTGAAGGCTCGACTCGAATACGATGTTAGTGGGATTCGCATGCTTGCGTCTTTCAATGACCAACGGCTATGGCAGCAGTGACGAGAAAAGCTTGCTGACAAAGCTGCACAGCTGTTTAAAGTGTCGCGTGAAAATGTGGACATTCTTGCGAATATGCAAATCCCGGTCCCGGTAGGGAAGTTGCGATGTGGATGAAAGTGTTTGATAAAGAGATCTTATTTTAGTAAAATATATTTAATATTCTGCCTGTCATGTGAGTACAATTCTTAAGGCCTGTTTACAATTCTGAATAACGGTGAAAGTGGTATCTCTTAAACTCCAGCTTCGTCGTGATATTATTTGGAGTCGCATTCTAAAGAACTCAGTAATATTAGATGACATTTAGAAAGGAAATAAAAGATTTTTTGTTATTGAAATTATAATTTTATAATTTATTAATAACTTTTCGTTCCCACCATATCGAGACTCAATTTCTCCTAGAAAATGCCACGTTGAATGTTCTCATGGCATCAAAGCCGTTGTCAAATAGAAAATAGGGCAGCAAAAGTAATACTTACTATCCCATCTTCATTTCAGAAAATTCTACCGCAATTACAACTAAGTTCAATTCCATTCGCAATATCTCTCTCTTGCGCTCGTTCGAGGAATTGCACAATCGAGTTTTAGTAAACCCAAAACAGATGATGAGAAAAAGTAGAAGGCAAAGCAGATATTGTTCCCAAACAGTTAAATTAAAATTGCTTAAACCGGAAATTTTCAAACCAATGGTAGCGTGCATTATCTAAATTACGACTGACATATGTGAATATGTATATATGAATGCATTGCATGGCATTTCTCCTCGCCCACACAATCCCAATTCAAATTACTACTACACGTCGATTTTACAAATGCACCTCAAGTTGCAATCTCAATACACAAACAAAAATGTATATACATACATATTTATGTATTGCGTGTACATACATTTTTCAACTTCTCTCTCAGGCATTTCCATTGCGGTTGTTAGCTTGTGCAAGGGCCACATCAGTGGCTGCTTGATCTAGTGTGTCAAGCTGACTGTATTCTTACACATGTACGTATAGGCAAAATTACAGTATCGCTCATAGCAAAGCCACAAGTACATAGTTCTTAGATATGTGAAAGAATTAGTCTGCTAGCTGGTACAAGAGGCTTTTGCAATTTCCGCCCTTCAGCACAGCCCCCGCATCCACTAATAATTCACCACTAGCTATACTAGAGGGATGAATTAGAAAATATATATGTGTACGAATGAGTTAGTGTTAAGTTCAAAGATAGTGAGAAAATAAAGAAAAAGTGTTGCAATGCCACAGGCATCTCATTCACTATTGCAACTTGCTGCAACTGCCCCACTTTTGCTATTTCCAGTAATTTCTCTTCTTTCAGTGCGTTTTTGTTTTCATTTCTTTTATGTTTGCTTGCTTTTTCACCTCTCATTTCACTGTTTGCGTGGGCTTGCTGCTTACCCATCCAGCATGGCTGGCGTGTAATTGTGCTGACTGCAAGTTATTAGCAGCAAGTCTTTAGGAAAATTTGCATGACCCTAAAAATGCTGTGACAAACAATGTCTAGGCGAGATATTAAATACAAAAACACTAAATGCAAGACTAACTTCATTTTTATAAGGGGTCACGCTTTCTCTTTTACCCTCATTTTCATAATCATCTCACACACCCCTTATAAATGAGAATGTCATTCACTTACAGCGAATTCATGACATTCTTTCTTGTTGATGCTTGCCAAATTGTGTAATCTCTGCTAAGTAGTGAATACTTTATTTATGACACTTTTTCTAACGCTTAATTGAACGCGGATTTGGAGGGTAGTTTTTCGTTCAACTTTTCGGCCACGTGACTCGGACTATGTACAAGACAACAATTTGAACATTTTTCATGAAAAAGTAACGAATTGAAAGTATAAGTTCGTAATGTCCAGTCTATTAACGAGAAAGGTGCCCCAGTCTTCGAACTAAACTAGCACTAATTGGATATGTGTTAACACGAAATGAACCTTAGCCGCTTCGATTTTGGTCTGGTAGGTCATGATATATGGGTTTACATGAGTACTATCTATACTTTCAAGAAATGGAAACGGATAGTCGTTGCAATCCTACTAATCTTCAAATGCCTTTGTTTTACTTTCAAAGGGTTGTGCAACGCTTTCACTAGTTTAAAAATCTTTATTAGAATATTTGAAATTTCGGATACACTTCTTAAAACATTTACTTATGCAATTTCATGAAAAAACATTCCCTGAAAGTGCACCACGCCACACTCGAATAAATTCGCAATAAACAGAAATATATACACATTTCTCTTGTTAATGGTTTTCACTATGAAAATTATTTGTAGAAGTGCACTAAAAATACGCGTACTCATACTCAATGAATGCGTACTTACACATACATACATGCATGCATATAAATAGGAATTCCATATCCCAAAGTGATAATTGAATTGAATTTATTTCATATTTCACTCAATAAAATATTTTTATCGGCGCGACGGCATATCAATAATTGAATGGCGCATATTCAAGCATTTCAAATGGTGATAAATAAAAATTGGAAATGTCAAAATAAAATAAATTGATATATTAAGTCTATATGAATATATGACAAACATATCGGAAATGATAATTAATAAAGAAACTTAAAAATAAACTTTTTATTTCTGAAAAGACTTGCGTTAAATAAACTCGTCACTCCCTGCGTGGCAGTAAGAGAGTTATCTTTAACCCTTTGTTGGCAGCAGCGAATATTTGCGACAACGGTTCCCATATCAGTTTTTCCTACTTTAACAAAACGTTACTAGATTTTCGCCAAGCAAAGACTATCAAAAATTGGTTAAACAATATGGTTTTGGGACATTTTGTACAAACACGAGTTTCATACGTAACTGTTCCCTAAAGTTGTTTCCGCTATTCTAAAAGTCTCGTAATCATCCAGGATTAAAAAAGCCCGTTTTAGAAGAGCAAATTTCTGTTTCTCTCATTTTTGATATGTCATGATCACGATGATGTTTACAATTGCATCATTCAATTTTATTTTCAAAATAATCGTTTTCCAATTACAACTTTTCACTCTATGAAGGGGAGGTTTCTGAGTGGTGCGGTAAATAAATAAAACTATCCATTCTAGTGCGCAGAAAACTCAATAATTATTTACGAACAAGCATTACATTCATCTAAATTGAAAGTTTGTTGCGGTTTTTGGTCTGGTGGAATTATTGGCCCGCACTTTTTTAATGTTACTGTCAATGGAGAGTGGTATTGATCAATGATAACCAACTGTTTATGATCCATTTGCCAGAAATTGATCTTGACAGCATCTGGTTCCAGGAAGACGGGGCTGCATACCACACAGCACGTGCAGCAACCGAAATTTGAAAATTCGATTATTTCAAGAGTTTGTCACATTGAATGGCCTCCAAGAAGTTGTGATTTAACACCATTGAACTAATTCTTGTAAGGTTATTTGAAGTCATTGATCTTTAGTAATAAAGCATATTCTCTTCAAGCTTTAAAAGTTAATATTGTACGTGCTATTATGGAAAACGACTTGAAACTCGAAAATTATGTCCATCGAATTAAAAAAAAATATACGAATTCCTCAACAATTAGTAATTTTTTTCGTAAAGAAATCATATCACTCTCATTGGAAACCCTGTATATTCATAATTCTTCATAATATTATTTTATAAATATACGGTTCACCCAAAAGTCACACAAAGGAACTAAAAATATATTCAACGAAATGTAAATGGGATATACATGAAGTTACGGAGGTTGTAAGTGCCACAGAAATATTTAATACGTATAAAGCAATTATCCTGATGAATGGATTAGCATTTGGAATACAAGTTCTTCATAAAAGTCGTCGATTGCTTAAATTTACGTCATAGTATTATCCTACAAGGAAGAGAGAACTTGAAAAGTAGCTACTTGGATATACAGTGGTTTATCTAAGGCCGGGTTCTTTAAAGGAAATAATGATTTTTTTTTTAATTTAAATCTCTGTATTTGAAGAAAAACAATACATCAATCACTGATTTGGTCAGTAGTGAATGTCAAGAAGATTGAGGCCAAATCAATGTAGAAGCTGTAATGATAAACTTGACATTTTATTCCATTAAAAAATCACGGCTCTAAGTTTACCGAATTATAGATTTCTGCAAGAAATCATAAGAAATACAAAATGTTAATCAAATGTTTCTTTTTTTGATTTATTTGAAAAGTGCTATAATTATAACAAATCTGTTAGAAAACTTTGTTTTCACAAAATTTAATTGCAGTTTGTAACTTATAATTACTTAATTTTCATATTTTATTTATGTAAGAAATTCACTTTTATTCAATTATGTATATTCTAACCAGCGCTTAGTTTGTTTAAATGTTTGATTCTGAAATTTCATATTTTTTAGAAGTTTTGTAAATCGCCTTCGCGCAACAATAACAATAAATTTTGTTTCATTTCATGTCTAGGTTAACTGGTAACGCCCCAGACAATAACCCATCTAACTCAAATTGAAGCTCAAGTACATACACACAAGCATTTTTAATTACAAGTACTCAAAAGAAATGTTTGGTGCTTCAATTATAAATTCATAAAGTTTATACTCGCAAAGTTGTTATCATCGCATACAAAATAACTAAATGTGGAATTTTCGTATAAAATTGAATAGGTGTGTACAAGCAATAAATTAAGACACAGCGCCTGCGGTGAAATTTGTGTGAGAAATAAAAAATATTAACTGCTTTCAGCTCGCAAAATGTTATGAGCGACGTTGAATCGAACAAGCAACTGGTATGATCAGTCAGAAAACATGCGATTTTAGAATTTTAATGCTCCGTAGTATTTTATTCAACGAAGTATTCTATAAAGCGTAACAGTGCTCAAACTTACTGAGTATACTAGAAAATATAAAATGATGTCGGTTCTTTGAATTTTATCCAACGCAAAATTATCATTTCCTAGAAGTAACACTCAGCTTGTTGACCCAGAAATTTCATGAAAACTATTTTTATGTTCCAAATTATAATAAGAAAAATATTTTTAGAAAATGCTTGACAGTAAAAAAGGCGAAATAAAACTGGTTAAAAATATAAACAGAAACCAAAATGTGCTTGACCTGCATGAAGGAAAACTACCACCCAACAACAACTTAGATGCAGAGAAGACGAGTGAAACCTAGTCAACAAGTAGACAAGCTGTAATGAAGCTGCAGTTTATGCACATATATTAAGTAAGCGAAAATGTACGTGGAATTCATTCATGTAAATATATTAAACACATACATATATAGTATATGCAGCAACAAATACTTTAGGCTACACAATGTGAATTTGAATATGAGAGGTCAACAAAAGCTAAGTTTGGAATAAAATCGGAAACTTGGACATGTTTACAAATACTTACGTATATTCGTACATTTGTATGTGATATTATAATTAGAAATAATTCATCAAGTTCTGTATAATAAAGAGAAGAAACCTTGTATTAAGCGAATATGAGAGAGCATTGTGAGAGTGTAATTAAATAAAGAGGTGCTATTGCTCCTTTTAAGACATCCTGCACTGTATCATGCAAACTGACCTCAACAAGCCCACACATGTACTGTACTGAAAGCAACACTGTCAACCAAGTACATATATTATATAATGCAGGTAAATTGTTTGCTGACATGCAGCAAAGCATTTTAGCCAACATTCCGACAAATTTGCTAAATTTCATTGGAATACGTCAACGCTATTGCATTACCAGTACTAGTATTCCCTGGCTTCATCACTTTGCTGCCGCAGTTGAATACTTTTAGAGAGACAAAAGACAGGCATTTTATAGCAATGCAGCCGAAATGTGACATGACATATTGAAGAAGAGCAAATTTATGTATGTGTGTCTGCCTCAGTAAAAACTCGGGTTTGTGACGTGAATATGTACTTTTTTATTCAATAAAAATAAGTGCATTTCTTGTGTATGCTCATTGAGTGCGACAACGCAGTAAAATATGCAGAAAAATGTATTATCTAAGGTTTAGGAAAAGAAGGGATAAGAACTGCAAAGTTGTGCATTATTTATACAAGGAAAATATCGAGCATAATGTATTCTCAAAAATTTTCTGAATACGTTTGGGTAAAAGTTTTTCCAATTTTTTAACATAATTTAATGTTGGCTCTTTGTTCGAAGCTCATTTTCGCAGCGATAACACAAACACACTGACACCTAAAACGAAGTAAACTCACTTCCAATCCAAATATCATGAAATTCTCACTGGAAAATCGATAAAGATAGCAGATTCTAACGCACCGGCATATAGATGGAGCCTCCAGGGGTCGCTAGATTCTAAAAATTCCTGTTTACTTTGAAACGCACCTTGTATTTAACGCAATTCTGACAATACTCGAACGGACTTCTCGAAACGTCATGGAAAATTGAGTTGATGGAATGTTAAGTTTTAACTAACACTTTTCCATCCTTCTTTTCTCTTATTTTTCTAAAATATAACACACTGAATGATAGTTTTCATATTTGTTGCAATTGCTCAAATATCATTGTTGTGAGCACTTTTGCGCTGAGTATTGACAGCTACAATTTCGTAGGCATTTCAACAGATGTGTGAGTATGAATATATGTGCATATGTGCACAAACGAGCAACGTGCAGTCATGCGGTTGACATTCATGCAATTGGAAATTTGTAGTTCTACGAATCTGTCAATAAATACAAGGCATAGGATATGCTCAGAAGAGTAACACCTATAGTAACCGTAAATTAAAATGTTATACTTACATATCTTCCATTTAATTGCATTCGTTCCAGGAATAAAGCAATTAATATAGGAAATAACGAGATGGGACAGAACAGAAATAACAGCAGGTAGAAGCTTTTCAAAATTCAGCGTAAGCCAATGGTCAATCAGAGACCTCATTCAAATTTCTAAAGAAATGCCTATCACAGACCTTGTAGGTAGTAAAGGAAGATAATTATATACATAAATTATTTACATATCAAAGTTTTATACAAAAACAGGATACCACCCTAAAATGTAACATATACATACATATATCCATATACACATTTCGCCTATTGAACGGGCGTTTCCTTGCCAGCTACAGTCGTCTTGATTTCCGTACAACAGACAAATTATGCAAGAACGTAGCATACAGCCACACACGCAAAAGAAATCATACATACAAATGTGCATGCTTTTACCTTTCTGCATTTCAACAGCTTAGCGCTGTGAGCTCTGAGATATCAGCTCAAGTTCAACCTTAAGCAACAAACTGTGACTTTGGCTTGCAAGGCGGCAAACATTTTTTCGCTGCATCAGCTTGTGTTGGCAATGGCAGAAAAATTACAAAAACAATAACGCTTACCAACAATTTGTTGTTGTTTCTACTTCCTTAAGTGCGCCAAAAAATGTGCTGAAAATGCTTAACAAAAAAACAAAATCGACAACAACAAAATTGGCGAACACAGCATGCATTTTAAGCATTGGATATAAATGCGTGTGTGACAGTTCCTAAAGTGGCACACACCTTCATTTTACGGTTAATAAAATTTTCTGTTACTTTTGTGCACTTGACAAACGATTTGCATTCGCATTTTTGCATTTCGCAAAGAAGGTTGCGTATACGTCATGCCGTTCCAATGCAATATGCTAAATGAGCTGACTGAATCCTTGTGCTCAGAATTATTAAATACTTGCGTGTTAAAATTAAGCAGTAAAGTATTAACTTATTACATTTTATATTAAAAATGAAAGTAATTTCAAATAAATTCAAAAAAGTAATTTTACATTTTTAAAAAATTGGAGTCAATAAGCTTTTTGTGGCGGCATTTAGTGGTAACCGCACAGTTTTCGACTGATTCTGGAATCTTTTCAGATTTCCCTGTAAAACAAAATCAGAATTTAAATACTGCTATATGCATTAGGCTCTATAATGTTTGGAAAGTTTATTATTTATAAGCAAAAAATTTATTGATTTACGTTAAGTGAAAGTGAATTTGAAAATAAAAGAAATAATTTTGCGATACCCAGTCTAATTGAGTTCTTCTTACGTATTAAAATCTGTCAAGTGGAAGTTTCAATCTTCTACTGAAACCACCAACTGATACCTTCAGAGCGGAAAATACTATTTTTTATAATTTTTAATTGTCTGTTTTTTTGTGGAATTATGTTCGACGCATTGACAGTCAAGACATCACATTCTCTATTTAATCAAGTGAAGTATTGGAGCACAAGAGCAGGCTTAAATCTGTAAAACTAAAGTAGTAGGAGTTCGAAAACACTTCAGATTTAACCTAAATCTTGTTCTCTCAATTGGTATGGGTTACAATTCCTGTATAGAGGAATACAATTTCCCGTTAAGTAAAATTTAAGCCTACAAAATTTGTAGTAATTGCATACAGCTTCACTGCAACAAACAATTAAGTGTAACCAAAGCTAGTATTCGCTGCAAAAATCTGAATTTGCCAAGCATTTCACCTTGCCGTATATTTTTACCAGCACAGCCTTGGTCAACATACCGCAATTACACGCATTTTGTTGTCAATTCTGACCCGAAGCATATGCGCGCACGGGCACTGTCCGTGGTATCACATCGAGACATAGCAAAGGCAAAAGCCATTAAACAAAAGAAATGTTCAAAAAAACCAAAGGCAGAGGGAAGCTATAAATACCCACCAAAGCAGTAAAGTAAACTGAAAAAGTGGATTCCGCGATTCCGCCTTGGATTTTAATTATTTCGAACATATTGGACACATTCTGGCACTTACGTTGATGGCGACCGTAAAAGAAGTTCGTAACTTGCGTGGGCTTAAGCTGGAAAGCAGCTGTCATGCAGCTTACCTTCGCTCATTGCTCTCTAACAGCGCTGACGTGCAGCTTCCTTGATTTGGTAGCTAATAAAAATGACCTGCATGCTTTTTCTGCGCTTTAAAGGCCATTTTCCGCTTTCATTTCTTTCCGTTTCTTTTTTTCATTCTTTTGTTTTGTGCAATTTTTCTTGTCCTCCTTGTCATTGTCATTGATTTTAGCGGCAGTTTTTGCAATTCTTGATATCATTTTTCTTATTCCATTTTAATTGCTTATTTCTTATATTGCGAACTTGAAAAATCTATTTTAAATCAGTGAGAAAAATGCTTACAAAATTTACGCATTCTAGACCCTCGTTAAATATTGATCAAATACTTATTTTACCTTTTTTATATCCGATATAAGATATACAAGGTGGTTGAAACATATAATCATATTTAAATTTATTGTTGGCTTAAAGATCGGTTGTGCGGTCATTGGCTTTATACTTTCTGACGCGAAACAAATGTTACTATTGTTCCAAGTTTATCAACCAGCGAAAGTGTTACAAATTAGGTATGTGCAATCATCAATCTCTATTCTAAAATTTTGTCAATCTTTAGTTAGCTAAAGGCTAACAGTCAAGCCACTTAATCCGTCTGAATTTTTCTTTGAAATGCGTGATTTTTTTCAAAATATTGCTAAAAGAGAGAGGCCTTAAGTAAGAAATACAGGAAATGATGATAATGATGGTTGCTAAAATGTCTTGAGCCAACACAAAATGTAATTGGCTACGACACTGGACTCAATAAAATTGAATGTGAAATTTTTACAGGTTCCGTACACAGAGCTACAATTAAATATAAAATGTTCAAAAGTAATAGTTTTTACAGTCATCATGCATCAACAGACTTAATATTATAACCGATAGAGAGATGGGCTACAGACTGACCCACTCATGAGTTTTTCAAGAAATATTATAGCAAGCATATTCCTACGACTAGCGAATGTAGGGAGATTTATAAGTTTTAAACGGTTAGTGTAAGGGAGAAGATTTGAACTTGAATACCAATGCAAATTCCTTAAGGCAAAAATAAAAAAAAAATATCAGAACGTATTTCTAGCAAGAAGTCGAAGATGAGCTAGAGCAAAAGGTCAAAAAGTAACTCGTTACTTGTTCATCCACAGAGCCTAATGATTCATTCTACACTAATCCTTCTTACTAATTAAAATTATGCTGTAGGAATTTATTTTACTCTTATTCAATTATTTCGACACCCTGCATTGTATATGTGTATAAATAAATATAAGTATATAATCTCACACCGTGCTTAATTTCATTCCTTCATTTTGCTTTGTTTTCTAACAATTCTAATTGTCATTTTATTCACGATTCCTTTGCCTTTAGACACGAAAGAAAAGTGACAATTGGAAGCTGTGCCAACCCCTTTTGCCGCTGTTCTATTTGAGATTTCTTTCTTTTTTCTTCCTGCTATTTTGTTTTTATTCCATTCGCCACTACACGGTCTTTTCTTTTTTGTTATTTTTGACTACCTCTAAACCTTTGCCGCAAATGGGTTCACTAGAAGTACGCGTCAGCACACAATTCATCATTTTTTGCCGCCGCCGAGGCTTTTGCTATGCGTCGTTTGCGCATAAAGTGCAGAAAATTGAAACAAAACATTTTTATATGAGCCACTCAAGTAATCACAGCACGTACTTAGCTGTTGGATATTTTCCCCACACCAGCGAAACGAGACGACCTAGCTGCAAGCCAAGAAACGGATCACTGCACAGGTAACTGGGTGAATGGTGTTTGCTTTATTTTTCCTCTATAAAAGAAGTTTGTAAAATAATTTCGTTTTTGTGTACGTGGAGTAATACATATTTGTTGGAAGAGTTCATAAAGGTAAAAGTTAGAAAAATATTTACCTGTTATTTGCATTCAAAATGAATTTTTCTTTATTAGTTTTGAAAGTAAGATATTAGCCAAAGAGTTTCTTACAATCAACTTTGCATGCAAAATATATATACATACACGTACGTATAGATAGAAAGGATAGTTGAAAAAATTCGAGGTCTGCAACAATTTCGATAGTATTTACTGGATTTTCAAATTAAATTTTCTTGGTTAAGCCATAGTATTAGAAGTATAAAAGAAGATGTTGGCCAAATAATTTCACAGATACTCTTGTAAACAATTTTATAATAGTTTAAGAGTTCTTTAAGATTGCAGCAAACACCCAATTTTAAAGACCGCTTCTACGTCAGTCATGCCTTCATAACCGGAATAGATCAGAGTTTATATCTTGCAAGGGAATATTGCTTCAGCTGTATATCTCATAACTATTTGTAGCTATTCTCAAATCGATCGTGTCCATTGAGCCAAATTTATATGCATCGAGACTGAGCAGTATTCCTAAACATAATTAGAAGATGTTTTTATGCCGATTGAATAACCATGTCAGTAATAGCGCTAAATTAAAAATCTGCATAGTCTCCAAACAAGTTTTGAAACAGAGAGCAGGAAAATTAAACAAAAAATACCTGAATAATTCATTAGGAAGCATCGACAACACACTTTGAACCATCCCAGATCATTTAACCGTCAATGATGTGTTCTAATATTACTACATAGTGAGACTTTGATCATAATTTTAAGATTCTTAATTTATTCTTCAAAATTTATTGCGTTCGCTCTTTTTCAAAACAAAATAGAGTGATTTTGAAACCAACCACGTGCTTATCCTTATCTTAGGCCCCAATAATCCTTCAAAATGGTTATCACTGATCTTTTCGATATTTCAACAATGCCAGTAAGATCTTTGGGTATTAATCGTCGATTCTCAAGTAGCAATTTCTTTATTTTATTGACTTGTTGATTACGCGTCAACGCTTGCTTTTGATACCGCACACTAAATTTATTGGAATTTCTTTGCTGAATAATTTCACTCATCGCAAAATTCACGAATGCAATTTATGTACTTCAGAAAGACAATTCAAATTAAAAAGTCTTATTATTTTTTGCCCACAGTATTTAACTTCGATCTGTATTCGAAATAGTTTGAAGCAAATAAAACTAGCTTTCTCGACGTGAAAGAATCAACTCACCACCACTTGATTACAGACTGCTTATGTGTTTCTAGCTTTCATTATTAATATTAAAAAATGTATTTTAGTATCTAATATTAAAATATTTCAGACTCCTTACTCAAAAGCCACTTAACCGCTTTATTCATTGTCTAGTTTAACTGTCAAACATTGTAACGCTTTTTAACCAGCAAATTGCGCCTTTTGTCGGTTGCACTTTCAGTTCAGTGAATACAAATTTGTCAATGTCTAAAGGCGTGTGTATGTAAGTTTGTTTCTTTTCTAAGCTTTGTGAACACCTTACGCTCTTCTACAGTATTTTTTTCTCAGTACGCGCTGTTGTGCTCAATCGTTTCATTGAGAAATAATATAGGGAAATTCGCAAAAATATTGTTTGGGAAATTTTTCTTGCAAACATGCTGAAGGGAATATTCTGTTTATATCACATTTAGGGCAATATTGCATTGTTCCATATTGAAAGTGTGGCTTACTTAAAATGTATTCCATTAATTTTGCAAGTATTTCGATTTTTATTTAACAAAAAAGGGATTTTAAATACAAATACCTACACAATTTGCTTACTTTTCAGTTCAGAAGAAATAAGAGCACTTACTCTTTGTTGCTTCGGTACAATATTAATTGATCATGATCTTTAAAATGCTGCAAAGATGTTTAAGATTAAACATTTTTTTTACTTAATCATTACATTATACACTCAAGATCAAAATTGACCCGGACTGGTCCATTTAAACTGCAGACAGATATTTATAAATATCATTTTCGAATTTTCTTTGTTTGGCATTTTAAAATACTCACGAAATTCTTAGTACAATATACTTTTAGAAAAATAGTTATTTTCTCATTTTCACTCCTTTTTCGTAGATAATAGAATTCACTAATTAGCACCCGCAATGTCTTTATTATGCAGCCAACTGATAAACGACGTTCGTTAGAACTATGAAATCGTTTCAAAATACCTTCTGATCTCAGTTTGAAACCATATCAAGGCAGGCAGAAGCCACAGCAAGTCAGATCAAATCGGTTTGAAATTTTTTCTACCATATATTCCTTCTTTTATAAATACTTCGTTGGCAGGTTAAATATATTTCATTCAAGGTTTATAATCTACTTGACATTTTTTCATTATGATTGAAAAAAAAACAAAAAATTTGCCTGATTGAATGCGAATTATAATACTAGTTATAGCTGAATTTAAATTTAGTTTGAATAAATATCTACAAAAACTGTACCACCCTCATGGCCATCATAAAAGTATTCAGGTTATATTTAAATGAGATCATCATTCAAAATAAGAATTTTTTAATACACCGTTTTCACAAAATATGCTTAACTGTTCTGAAAAACCCGCAAAATTTCGCTCATTAACGCCCCTCTCATGTTGTTGCACTCAAATAGAAAACTAATAAAATCTCTGCTGCCGCGTGAAATAAACAATGTTGTCATTACGTTGATGGAGGCGTTGACAAACGATGTGCACTTGTGCGCAAAATTTATGTAAAATTCATGTTAGACATTTTTCAGCGATAGGCGTGGATGTTCAACAGTTCAAATTTGCATTTATTGCCTTTTATGTTTGATATTAGGTGAATGTGATAACTGAGTGAGTTGAGAGCTTTCAAATAACCGCGTGTATTGTGGGTTTGAAACCGTTAAGGGAATTATATTTTATGAAAAAAAAAAGAAAACAAGAGAGGACAAGATTTTACCTTACGTGCGATATGAGCGCAGTTCGAAGCCCTATTCTAGCAAGAAATTCTCATTTATTTGCGTTGCGAAGTTTATATTAACAAATCTCTATATATATATGCTCATATATTAAGTTGCGACAAAAAAGGAATATCTTTTCACTTGTTAATCTGAAATAAAGGTTCTTAGACACATCTAAAAAAGTTTTTCCAAGTATGAACCAGGAGGTCCTCCGCCTTACAGCTTACTAATTTTTAGTATTTTCAAGTGGGAAACCACAAGTCTCACTTCCAACTACTTGAAAAAAGTCTCGTTTTTGGAAGGTTAAAGAACTATACAATACAAAAAACACTTACAGTTAAAGATATACTTTAAAATACGATGTATGTATATTTACAGTTAAATTACGCCAACTGCTTGCTGTTACGTATACGCCCCAGCAGTACTAGCAGTTAAAAACAGAAAACAGTGGAACAAAGAGAAGTAAATTGAAATACATGAAACATTTAGTTAATTTTACACAACACTGCACATTTGTCATTAGTTACAGATAAGAATCTCGCCATCTTCAAGGCGAAGCAGCATACAACTTGGTCTGAAGCGGATGGCTTTAATTACAGCACAGATAGTTGACTTTATAGCAGTAAAGAAAATGTTGGCAGAAAGCTCAAAGTTTATTTACAGTTGTTAGATTGAGTTGAAGCAAAAGAAAATTATATAAATAGATTTCTTTTTTAACTTTCTAAAATTTTTGAATAAATTATTATTATAACTACAAAATTAAGCGTGTTGTTTAGGAAGTAAGAAACATGAAATACAATTGAAATCTAGAATAAATAATAAAATGTAAAAATTTTAAATTTTATTTTGAATAATTTTTCTTTTTTTGTGCCCTACCAATGCATTAATCCTCAATTTCACTTCGACCATTTTAATCATGCCACAACTGTGGTGATTATGCAATAAAAAAAACTGATAATAATTAAGCGCATGCCATTTACACCCGCTTACTGACTGATGTTTTTCTGTGAAAATACAGAGGATGTGATAAGCCATCAACAAGTTGACTACAGAGAGAATTCTTGCAAAATACTTACACACTTAAGCCATGTAAAAGCTCGTAAATAACTAAAACCAAGAAGCAAGCACAGAGATAAAGTGTGGCGGTAAAAGGAGGCAAGCAACAGCGTAACAACCAAACGAGTGTGCTAATGAAATCATCATAAGCGCAGCAACAGTTTCAGCGTAGGAAGTAAATGCAAACTACAATGTCAACAACAGCTTCTCTTTCGCCTACGACAACTTCCGGATGTCTTCGCAAAAAGAGGCACGACCAGTAAAGTTGCGAGTGGGAAGACTCATTGTTGTTATTGTGCATACTATTATTCTCTTTCGCTTGTTTGTGTTATCGCTTTGCTTTTTTTTGTTTGTTTCCCTGATTGCTTACTTCTACTGGCTCCCACCAAAGCATTATTTTCCGTCTTAACTACAAAAAATCTACGAATTACTCTTTTGCAAGCATGGAAAATGGCTTTTGGCATTCGCATATTTATTATCACTTAATATGTTCCCATTAGTTAAGACAAATACAATATAACTCAATTACCCATCCAAAATCCTTCCAAATTCAAGAGCAGATAACATATAATATATTGTCCACTGACCTTACTCATTCGCTATTTATATGCATAGCAACGTTACAATGACGAATTTAGTAATCGACAAAGTCGGCGTTAAAAACCAGAGAAAGCTCCTGAAATTATATTATATTATAATAAGATTATTTCCACTATATTTCTTTGATATTCTGATTTTTTCCTTTGAAACGTTTTGATTGGCTTGGTTAATCAAGTTCTCTTATCTGGTTACTATTCACAATATCCACTGCCGATTTTAGAAATTCTTCTTTTATACCTCTGAAAACAGTCCTTAAATCAATATGTCTCTGACTGGAAATTTCAGAATTTCTTTCTCGAGTACAGGTATCTCTCGTTTTAAGCACAAAACATTCGTTAGTTAGTTACTTTACAAGTTATTTTTATGTGACTATGTGACTTAACTTTTCTAAACTAATAATAGCAAAAATATGAATCGACAAATTTTAACTCAAATTGAAACAGTACCGCTCTTCTTTTTAGTAAAAAAAAAATAGTATTAACGCGCATCTTAGGTTTTGAAAAGCTACCCACCACACTTAAGAAGTGCAACTCTTCGTAGGCGACAACACCAAACGCAAAAGGTTGACACACGCTCCCAACAATCACGCCAGAATTTTTTGCACACTATCTTTCGAACACTTGAGCACGCAGAATATACCAGGTGTACTGTTATGAAGTGAGCTTTAATATACAAATGTGTTGGTAGTGAATATTTGTTGTGATATAGAATTAATAGTGAAAAAAGCATAGAAAAGCAATAGCAGATTCAAGCGTAAAAATGGTGGAAGAGGTAAAACTCATTAATGCCGTTGGCGTATTCTGGGCGCGTGAAATTCGCACGACCTACAAAACTCTTAACCCAAAAAGCTTTCCGTGGAACTTATACGCATGTGACTAAAATACAGTATATGGCGTTCAATATTTACTTTTATTTCGTGAAAAAAATGTAATGCGCCAAATATCAAGCGGCTTTACACAACAAGTAGTCACGTTACATTTGGGGTTGCCGCTGGTTGTTTCATCGCGTTCAGGTAGATAACGTGTGGCTGCAGTTTTCTCTGCTGACTGACTCGCTGTATTTGTTTTTGCACCTTAACAGTGCTACACAAAAATACGATTTATTTGCACGCTTAGCATACTTTCACAGGCAGTAGAAGTCGATATTTATATATATATTTATATATGTATATAAGGTATGTGAATAGTATTATTAGACTCAACCCAGATTTTAGTGTGGGTTTTTTTCTTTATTTCGGGTTTATGAAATAAATCTACTTAACGTTTCTCTCACATGAAAAAGTGACAAGTGTGACATATTTCAAAGAATTAAAAAATAAAAGTTCGCTTCTGAGCTGTGTAAATGTGAGAAGAAATTAACTTAAGCCATGATCTGCGTTCCACTTGACTCGACAGCCCTTCTTGACCATTACACTTCATCTATGACCACACAGCGAATCTTATAGGAGCATATAGTTCTATGAGTCTTTTCGAGCAACATCTTCCTTAATAAAGACAACACAACAACCTGCAGAACAAAATATTGTATAAATGAAAGGGAAATTCTATAGAAAAAACTGTGAATAAGTTCATTGATTGGCTGAATATTTTAATCTAAAAGACAGTAGAAATTTCAGCCATTGCGTCAGTATGGTGGAAGAGCGCTTTATTTTTCGTCTTTCTATTGCTCTTATCGACCGAAATTCACCGGCAGTTTTCTCATACCTAATATTTCACGCAGTTTAGAATGGAAGAGGCCTTTTGAGTTGCTTATGTCTCTACGAGAATATACTCTACTATAGTATTTCTCTCGCAATAGTGGTTCCACCGGGCCTTAAAGTCAAATTATCGGACCGCCTTCGTATGTAATCAACAGACCAAGAGACAAATTCTATTGCCATGTAATAATGATGTACTACAAATATAAATACATTGACTGGTCAAAAGTTGTCAATGCGTATGAGCAACTTTCATCCAACCCCATTATTATTACATTTTCTATACAATTGTTACTCCTCAACTTTCCTAATCACTCACTCTCGAATTATGATCGAAATAAAAAAAAATATTTCAGCACGCCCCTAAGATAAACTGATAATTTTTTCATTTCTTTTTTCATAATTCTCTCCATTAATTTTCTGATTTAAGCGGTATTGCCCGTATCTGTATTGATCAAACAAATAACCAACGATTTGACAAATTTGTCTGCATGATTGCTATAATTAAGCAAATTGAATAATTACACAGACAATTCGCCACTTGAATGAGTCTGGTCATTTCACCAGACTACAGAAAAGCCAAGAAAGAATGTGTATGAGTGTGCTAACATAAATAACAGCATCTACTGTAGAACGAAATGGAAAAAGAGCAAAGTTTGTTTAATTGAGCAATGATGTGGCAACTGATTGGACAATGCATTCAAAAAGTTGCGGATGGAACTTTAATACTGAATAGTTCAAGTTGAGACCTGAGTGTGTGCCAATATTATGTGATTTAAATGAGTATCTATCAGGCAAAAAGTTGCTCATAAGCAGTGGTGATGTACATTGTTTTAAAGAAACTTAAGAATAAGCGAATAAAATTTCCGAATATTATCTTTTTATAAATATATTAGCTTGTTCGGTGCTTAAAAAAAAACTGTACGTAAATTTAAATAAAAGATCTTAATTTATTTTATTATTTTATTCCTTTCGTAATAAAAGGAGTATAAGAAAAGGTTGAATTTTCCATTGAATGATTATTACATACATATGTACATTTATTAATGTGTTTAATGAAGTGATTAATAACTATCACTTATAAAGGCAGTTTCACAAAAAGTTGCTCATACGCACTGTTGGGTATACTTCACGCTAAATGCCTTCTTAACCAAATTGCTCATACGCACTGTCGAATGTTTAATAATAAAATGTAAATGGAGCTTCAGATAGTAGTATTGTGTAGCTTGAACGCAGCTGCCAAATTTTTCTGCGCCATTTCGCATTCTTTGAGGAGAGTGCTTCTCATCTGCCTCACATAGGATGAAAATACACTATATTGTCCGAGAACAGAAGAAAAAAATGCCTGAAAAGACCTTAGCGGCGTCTTTGGATGGAGAATATATACTTCCTTATTCTACATAATATTGCACTGCGTTATGATCCTTTACTTCTTAACCTACTTTCTAAGCTCAACAAATGCAATAATATTTGGATGAAAGTAATTTCGCATTCACATGTGTACTTTAGTTCACTTTTCGCCGCCTGCATAAGTCACAGGTGCAACTTTAAGCATCTAAACTTTGAATTTTGGTCATAAAACTTACAAATGCATGCGCCACTTTGGTGTTTCTCTCAAACTCTTAGCACAGTCGTACAAGAAAATATATGTTAAGTATGCGCCATAAAGTTCAGCCGACTTTTGTAATTCCTTTTTGTTCGACAACTCGCTCATACGAGCGCACTTGCTGTGGACACAACTTTATGCACGCAAAAACTTCAAACGAACGGAACGAAAGTTTCTGTCATCTTGGTGGAATGTGGGTTAAGCTAGAAAAACCATTGAGAATTTGATAATTGCTAGAGTCAAAAGGGAAAATTGTGCGCATACTTCATTAGCACTGGCCACAATTTTGTTTGAAATGAAATTGCTCTTTGTGAATTGGAGAGCGTAAGCGAATACGTAACAAGTATTAAGTTTATACAATTTTGATTTTTAGCAAAGAAAATTTTTTTGTTAAATAAATTATTAGCATATGCATCAATTTTGTATTGAATTTACTAAAAAATTAGCTGAGCAAATAGTACATCAATAGTTATTGTTACATTGGGTAGTCGAAAAAGTATTTTCGTATTTCTAACAAAAAAAAAAATAAACAAAAAGTATGTGCTATTTTGCTCGACCACTTTTTTCCATTTTCCGCTAGAGACATTATTCCATCAGTGGAAATCGCAATTTCGCAATTTCCAAAACGGAAATGAGCGAACCATTGTTGTGCTCCAGGAACTGTTACACTTTAAATGTTGCTCATACGCAGGGTAGTACCTAGTAGGAGATTGAAGAAATTTCAACTATTTACTGGGTTGCAAGGCTTGCAGAATATTGCAAATTTCCTATATTTTCGAAAGTGTTCACGATATTATTATTACTTAAAATATCTGTCTTAGCAGCTTTCTTACTAACTGAGGAGAACACGTGAATACTCACACAAGAAGCTTATCCAATTGGTATTAGGATGCCTCTCCTTAACTTAACTTAAAACCGGCGAGTATATTCTAGCATCCTACCAATAACTGTCAATTTTATTGCGGTCCTCAAATGGTTCACCAAACATGCCTGCCACACTATACACCCCCTCACCACACTATACCAATTCAATATGCAGATTTACATTATAAATGTACTCTAGTATGTGTGCGTCCCTATAAAGATATTTGTAAATGCAATGCAAGTGCGCGCGGATAGAACTGTGAACACATGAACACCCAACTGGCTGCAGCACAACGCAGCATTTTTATGGTCATGACGTGCTTCTGCATTAAAATAACTTTATTGGCCTTCAGTTTAGCGGTGCAGCATATAATGGCGGCCTCACCCATACATACATATTTACATAAATATCTAAATATGTGATTAAGGCTGCGGACGGCCGGCAGACGAGGCCCAAACACGAGTGTTTACATATACGAAAATATAGAAATATATATACATATATATATATATATATATATACTTGAAAAAGTATATACTTCCGCGCAGTCGTTTGGTTTGCACTCAGACACTCACATATTTAGGGCAGGCTCTGAAGCGTGGAAAGCTATGAAAAAAGGAAACCT
This sequence comes from Bactrocera zonata, assembly GCA_037783105.1. Classification (NCBI taxonomy): domain Eukaryota; kingdom Metazoa; phylum Arthropoda; class Insecta; order Diptera; family Tephritidae; genus Bactrocera; species Bactrocera zonata. Next base: position 1,474,737 of record JBAWJQ010004226.1, on the reverse strand, counting down.
AGCGGTGTAAAGCCGCTGTTTGCATGTTTTGAAATAAAAAATTTGGGCACTAAAATTCTACATTAGTTTTATTTATCTAATGCCGTTGTTGAATTTGAAAATTGCGGAAATTTCGTGAGCACAGAGCGAATTGCTTTTAGCTGAAATGAAAAAAGTGCATTTAAAGTTTTATAGTTCCACTTTGGTATATAGCAACCACAGCTGAAGCTGTGATATCAAGGTTAGTGGCAAAAATCACCGATCTAGTTGAATGTAAATAACACAGAGAAGTAGAGAGATAGTAGAGAGAATAGTAGAGAAGCGCTAAATTTGAGTGCAAATCAAACTTGAATACCTAGAACTAGTTGAACGAATATAAAGGAAGAAAACTCATAAGGAATTCGCTTGAAAATACTTAAATCAAGTATAGCCGTTATTAAGAATACTTCGTGTCCAAATATAGCACATGCAATGATTTTACAGTTACCAGTTCAGCTATTTTATACTTTCACAAAATAATTTTTGATTTGTTTCTGAATATTGGTAACCCTTTTTTCCAATCCTAAAAACTATTTCACTCAATGTTTTTTTTTTTTTTTTTGTAACTCCTATTCGTCTAAGCTTATCACATTCGTATAATTTACCTTTTAGCTGAGGCATCTCTCTCCCCAAGCCAAACGGATCTCCAATTAGCCTTTTTACTCACAATGGAATTGCCAACTTTTCAAGTCACGGGAACTTTTGCGCTAATAATGGTAAACACGTACACAAATACACCAGAAAGTGAGATGTATAAGAGTTGAGATCACAAGTAGCCATGAACGTGATATACGCGCACGCAACTTCCGATATTTATTGCATTTCGATGCAATGTTTACAGTTTCCTTTACAAATTTATCGATGCTGCGCGATTTCAATCGAACCGTGCTCATGAAATGCAACATGAAGTAGAAAGAGGGAGAATAAAATAAAAGTTAGGATAAGATAGTTCACATAAATACTTGTATTTGTGTTTGTGCGTATGTACATTGGATTTTAGGAAGTATTTGAGGTCTGCATTTATATTCGCTTGCTGCACAGTCACTAACATATAACCACTTTTAAATAGATCCTGGTAAAGAAAGACATAAAACATTTTTATTTACTATATACAGAGCACTCCTTCTTCTATTTCAGTTAAATAACAATAAACCATTTTTTAATGAGCTCATCGCTTACAAAGGTTGTTGGTTAACACGTGTACGTATGTATGTGCACAGTGACTTTATGATTATACTTAAAACAGGGATAAAAGTGGTAGAGAATAATATAATAAGTTAATTTCAGTTATACCGCAGCTATAATATACTACTTACTTCATAAATATAAAGTTTCCTTGCAATAACTTTAATCGGTTCGTTTGTATAACTGCTGTATGCTATAGTGGTCCGTTCTGAACATATCTACCAAGATTTTACTGTTGCTTTGGGCAATAATCCATTTCAAATTTCATAGAGATATCTAGTCAAATAAAAGTGTTTCACAGACGAACACGACTAAATCGACTTAGTTCGCAAAGCCGATCATTTACATATGTACCTTATAGAGTCTCCCTTTTAGTGTATTAAAAATAGTGGTCGATATTTAGGGTATAGAAATAAAAGATAAGTACAAGTAAAATAGAACTCATTTCGGCTGAAATTTAAAATTATCATTTACGGTATGACACAATGTGAGATATACGATTGCAACCACATCTATTGACAAAATACGAAAAGACTTTTTCGACTACCAATATAAAGTATCTGGGAAATATGATCCATATAAAACCATAATTCGAAAGTATATTTGTACAAAGCGCTAATCGTCATGAGTCTAAAGCAAATTTATTTAATTCTTCAGAGTTTTAGGCAAGCGGACAGGTATCTCCTTTGTTGGTTAAATGAGAATGTTGGCTAAGCTGAGCCCCTTTTTTTCAAAATGTACCTACTAAACTAAATAGAAATGTTTTTCGCAACAACTCTCAGTTAACTTACACACGTTTATGTTGCAAGCCACTGAATATTCCATTGCACTTTAACAGCCACTCGCAGCCATTTTCCTAAATGGAAATTTAAAAATTAAAACCAATCTTCCATCTGCGTTTCCAGAGTAATGGTTACAAAAGTAAATACGAGGAGTGGCCGCACCGTTTCCGTTATGCAACTGGATAGAAATTAGTCAACAATAAAGCGTGCATATTGGTCTCAAATTGCAAGCAACGCGATGGTACAAGTTTGCATATCACAATGGGCTTACACTATTTTTATACTCTCGCAACAAAGTTGCTAAGGAGAGTATTATAGTTTTGTTCACATCACGGTTGTTTGTAAGTCCTAAAACTAAAAGAGTCAGATACAGGGTTATATATACCAAAGTGATCAGGGTGACGAGTAGAGTTGAAATCCGGATGTCTTCTGTCCGTCCGTCCGTGTAAGCTGTAACTTGAGTAAAAATTGAGATATCATGATTAAACTTGGTACACGTATTTCTTGGCTCCATAAGAAAGTTAAGTTCGAAGACGGGCAAAAACGGCCCACTACCACGCCCACAAAATGGCGAAAACCGAAAACCTATAAAGTGTCATAACTAAACCATAAATAAAGATATTGAAGTGAAATTTGGCACAAAGGATCGCATTGGAAAGGGGCATATTTGGACGTAAATTTTTACTACTCGACCGATTTCAATGAAATTCGGTATATAATATTTTCTTAACACCCTGATTACCTGTACGAAATATGGGTGAAATCGATTCACAACCACGCCTTCTTCCAATATAACGCTATTTTGAATTCCATCTGATGCCTTCTCTGTATAATACATACATATAAATGAAAATACAATTCAATACTCAAAGTACACAAATTGATCTAATCTAATTAATTTTACAGTAAAATAAAAACATATGTAAATGACGAATAATGAAATTTCGATTACGAGTATCATTTTATCATACGAGAGTATAAAATGTTCGGTGACACCCGAACTTAGCCCTTCCTTACTTGTTTTTGTACTTTTCGGTACGGTCTTCAAATTGTTTGTGGCAGCTGGAACAATAAAAAAGCCAGCTCAGAAGATAAAAATTGTCACTCAGTTTTAGCTAAGAAACAAACTATTCTGAAGTATCCACTCATTTAAAGAGTTCTCCGCACCTTTCTTTCTCAACACCTATGATACTTAACCCACATAAACAATTAAATCCTACAACGATCATCATTTCTATTTTCTTTTGGATAACAATTGTGGAAGTCGCAACCCAAGAAGCCTTTGCTTAATTGAGAAGAAATACGTATGCCAAACATATTATTTATTAAAGCAAAACTATTGTGAATAGAATACAATTAAGGAAGATTGAATAGTTATGTTGAGACAATCATGTCACTGGCACATTGAAGGAAGCACTTAAAGCAATGTTTTGGACGTGACGAGCAAACAACACGCATCTTCTCTTAATGTGTTATTATTATTGTTGTTGCTTAGTTTATGATGACGACGTTATGCAAGTAGTGCTTAAGGCAAATAATTATGATGACTACACATTGTAAGATACAGACACTGCAGGAATATAACAAAGAAGGGATGGGCAAAAGTCTGTCAATATCAGTTGTCAAGTTAAAAGTGAATTCACATTCAATATACTTGAAGTAAACTTTAACTATCCAATGAGAAATCACGTCTCTACTACAAAGCCTTTTTAGGCATGTAAGCATCATGGACCTCGAGTTTGGTTAATCTGTAATGATATGCCGCAATTTCAACGCATTATATTTCCTCTTGGGTAAACATGAAGTAATGTTTAAGACATTTATAAACGCTTAGGCGTTCGGTAATATTTTGAGAGTGCTATTATAATTTGGATAGATGGTCATGTTATAATGACAAGGCAAATGACGATAGTTTCAATCACGCCACTAAGTTCTTTGCTCACTTCACTCAAATATACAACTCAGCACTTCATGAACCAGATAGTAGAATTTTTCAAGTAAAGTATTATAATATGGTAGCTATGACTCTAATCTTAAAATATAAAGAAGTCAGCGCCTTAACCAAAAGAAATCATGTCTGACTTTAAACCTATTATGTTTGAAAAGAAATAAATTGATCAGCTAGTCAACTGGGCATAACCATATACCCACATAAATATGCATCAAACATTCTCTGTTTTTATATGGAAAAAATGAACGAGCCTTGAGATCTTTCGGGTCTCTTCACAGATAATTTTCCGAATAATTACGAGTATGTCAATAATTAGTAGTTCTAAGTTTATCTAATTTTAAAGTTTTTTGAATATAAGCACATTGTGGGTCTTAGAAAATACTATCTCTTTTTATTTCTTATTATATCAGTGCCCTTCGCCTTTATTCTTTTTTAGTGCTTCCACGACCAACATGTGCCGCTAAAACTATAAAGGCCAGATTCATACCTCGGAATGTGCTTCGAATAGGTTCCTACAACATTATTTAATTAAGTCTAGTAGATCTATTTAATAACGATATTACACACGCTAAAACATGTCGAGCTTGCTGTCAAGAAGCAGCAGACCGTCACGAGACGTGCCAATAAACTTTTACAACTACAGAGAAATATTGAGCTACAGTCCATAATATCTTGAAAATTAATGAATTTTGATTTCATTTTCTCAAACATTACAAACAAACATACTAATATTATACATCTATGAGTAAAACACCTCATTCAGAAAGTTGTAGCTACATGAGTGGCAGTTATTGACATTGTCACTTAACAAGAATATTTTAGTACATCATATTTGTAAGCACGTCACACATAATCCAATATTATTACAACTATTTGTATATTACATTTGTATACATACATTACATACATGAGTATACATACATACATATGTACATGGCATGTTTACTTAATCCCAAGGCAATGTCTTGCACATTGACTTTGAGAGTTTGGCGACTATCAGCCAGTCAAGGTGTACTATTGACTAAGTTTCATTGGTGAAGATGTTGACATTGACTGTTACTGCCGACAAACATCGACGAACAAACATACAATTATATCTGTATGCACAGTTATGCGCATTTTCCTTCGCTGTCAGCGCTTTGCAGACGTCGCACTTTTAACAACCTAGTCACATAATTTCTACCAAAGAGCACGTCTGTCAATATTTACACAGTCTCCGAGCAGCTTTTCAGTTCACAGCCCGCCAACGCCATATTTCATATGGCTATAGTGAGTGCAGGATAGCTTCGCCTATTTCGCCTTTACGCGCTTAAAGTTGCATATTTAAATATTAAATCGTGGAAAGTGCACGCATAAATCACTATAAATATTGCCTTGATATACTTAAATTCCATTAACGGTCACACGCATGTGTGAACAGACACACGTGTATGCCTAAGATATGAGTGGGACACACCGTTGCGTATACGCAACATTATAACAGGTTGTTCACTCTTTGTTCAAATACGCGTCACTCAGGTTTCTTTGGTTCTTTGAACGTTGCCGACGAAAATGGGGAGCAACAACTGGTGGGGAAGGGGTGGAAAAAACAACTGATACCTTATCCGACGGTAGAAATTAAATTAAAGCAGCAAATTGCTCATGATATTGTACAGTAAATTTATAAATCTTGTTAAAGGTATATTGATTATTGGAATTTAATTTGCAGGGTGGTTAAGTAAGTATTTAAAGCCTGTTTTATACGTACATTGGGTATTTTTTAACACGAATGGCTTGAATTAGTGAAAGTTTAGTGCCTATTTATATTGGAAAACCATAATTTTAGGGTACTTATACAAACTATTTGCCTTAAACAGTCACTGGGTATATATAAATTGAATCTACACTTCCTCAAACCTCTCTAATGCCAATGATTGGCATGAATACCCAACCTTTTAAAGCGTAAACAAATCACTGATAAACAAAGAAGCCGCAAATTCGTCACAGTAGCATATAAAGAAGGTACACGACACTCTGCAGAAGTCATATGCCAATTTTCATGGTGACGAAAAAAGAAAATTGATTAACGTAGCGAGCTTTACGCCACCATGTCGCTATCACAACATCCCCATTGAAGTTGCATTACATATTAATATACAAACAACAAACATATTAAATTCATCTAAAAATATGCACATTCTCACTTATCCATATATTCTTATGCAGAACTGTGATTAACATGTTGACCTGAACATTTTGATTATACCAGCGGCAACATTTTCTCGCGTAATAAAAATTTAAAATATGCAGATTTTGCTTTCAACAAAAATACTGCAATATTTATTGCCTGCTGCATGCATTAACACCTCACCGAAACTTTGCCTATAAATTCACATTTATATGTATGTATGTATGTAGATGGGCAGCCTACGGCATATACTTAAGCTAATTAATGCGTTGGAGTATTTTAACGGTAGTCTAATGGATTTCAGTGAAAAAGACGTACCTACAAAAAAACATTTACGTAAATATAAATTTAAATTATTTCTGCAAACTTTTTTACACGGTCCCAGCAAGGTGTGCTAATGGTTGTTACTTACGTACAGCAGCTTTCATTATAAAATCTTTGGACTTTTTTGTATGATAATATAATTTGAAAAAAATATACTTTAAGTGCGTCATATAAATAGATTTTGTGGCTGCATCAGATAGCTGCCTCAGTAATTTTTATTAAGTCATAAAACAGTTTAATAAAATTTGCATTAATTTAATAGGTGCCGTGCTATTGCAGTGTCTTCTTCCTCTTATTTTATGGCGCTACGGTCGCCGAAATATGCTATTGATTTTTTCAAAGCCCTCTACAGCATGCGTATGGCTTCTTAATTATCAATTGTCAATTTCATGCAGCCTGAAGGTCTTATGTTTTGGCCAACGCAATGCTTCAGTAATACTTGTATGAGAGATGTAAGGCTACAAAAGTCGCCCAGTCTGAAATCTCGTTTAATATACTTGAGACTAAGAAAAAATTTTCTGACTGAGCTGGTAGTATATTCTCCAAATCCAAGATTTTCTTCATATTCTCATAAAGATAGACACTCCGCAATCATTCGAAGATTTGACTTCCTTACTACTGTATCGTGGGATCAACTTTTGCTGAGTTTTTTATGGATCTTTATTTGAAGAGTCAACTTCCTTTCTATAACTATATTTTTGGATAAACTTTTGATGAGTTCTTTATAAATAGATTGAGTGGTTCAGGCTTCTAAACCTCTGCAAAGCTTTCAAGCAGAGACGGCTGTCATGCAAGCAGTAATAGACCTATTGTTCTGCAGAGCAATCCGCTTCAAAGATGTAAGTATTGAGTCCAATAGCAGAGAAGCAATATTGATTATAAGCTCACTGAAAAGTCAAGAATTAAAACTAGTCAAGAAGTGACTAACTTCATTATTATTTGCTTAAGGTAATAGTCTGGTAACTTGGGGTCAAAACATCGAAATTTTTTTTTTTTTTTTGCTTAATTTGAAAGTACAGTGTCTTGAAAATATATTGTGAAAATTTCAAAGAGAAATTCGAAATATTTCGGGAGTTATAACAAGTTTCCTAGAGCGCCTCGGAGTCCTCTCTCTCGGAGTTGTTGAACTTTAAACGCGTTTTTCTCAAAACATTGTTTTTCTGGTCAGCCGGGGTCCTAACTTTTTTTCTACTGAACCGATTGCTTTCAAATTTTAACAGGATGTTCTATACACATATAGTTCTCGTCGAATTTTTTTCACCCTTAACTTTTTATTTTACAACCCTTTATTAAATAAAAGGACTTTTTCCCAAAATCCGCAATTTTGTTATTTACCATTGAAATTTAACTTCAGTAGTTCCGACCAGAATGACATATCTATAGATTAATAATAAACAAGAATATTTGATTTCAGATAACATCAAGAGCCAAAATCACCCGGGCCACCCACGTGCATTTTTTTGAGGTTCCAACTTCGAGTGACGATAATAATAGTAATAAAGTATTAAATTTTTTCAAATACATTTTTTTTATATTTTTTATTTTGTAAATAAAAACACTCTGAATATTCAAGATAATTCATTTTTATTTTCCTATAAAAAACCACCCTCCAAAGAAGTCATGAAAATAGGCATAAGTTACCAGACTACTACCTTAAAACCACTTCGTGATGAGACGTGTATGAGAGTCCAGCTAACTAAACTGCTGAGAACTATAAAAAATACTCTCGATTCAATGATATCATACAGGTACTGGGTCGGAGTTTAGATTCATTTGAGATCTGCAAGAAAGTGTTCGACTTACTCTGGGTAAGATTAAACATATTGGATCGGTACTTACAGTCATCCGGGAGTATTTACTAGTACTTACTCACCTATTTACTGAAATTATATCTGTTCGTTCATTATCAAAGGAAAGACATTCACAGGAGGTCCTAGCATTTTATTCAAAATTATATCTCTCAATGCACAAAGTGAAACAAATTTTTTCTCATATTTACATATAATATTTTGTAATAGTCCATGCTGTCTTTTGTTATCGTCATAAAAGCATGAAAGGAATGCAAAAGTCCCCATAAAAACCCTGTAAAATTACGTTAGCAGACAATGAAAATCCACTCACATACCACACCGACTCGTTGGCGACAAAGCACGTGCAAAGGAATACTTAAGTGACCAGCGATCTCGCCGATGAAGTAATGCTTACTGGACGCTATGTGAGTATGCTTATAATATAATTATCGCATTTGTGGGCAAGGTCCGGTCCACAAACAAAAGCATGTCTATATATGTAAGTACAAGTTTAAGCGATTTTGTGAGCGTGAAGTAATTTAAATGAGAGTGAAAAATATTGAAACAGTGCAGAGTTTTTTCAGTATAATGGCGAAGAAGCAATAAGATAGCGGGTATCTTTCTATGTTTGAGAAAACATTTTTCGATATAAGTTATTTTGCTCAAACCCTTCCGAAGCATAAGTTTCCTAAAACACACTGTTGCATTATTAAAATACAAATTGCAAATTAAATGAACTCAACGAAGCAAGTCGCAAATAAACGCGTAGAATCGCTTTAAAAATTGGCAAAAATAATTTTGATAAGAACAAGTAATTTAAGCACGATATTTGCACATGAATATACATATTAGGGTGTTTAAAAACAAATATTATTTTTTTCGCTTGGAACTCTGAAATATAGGTTTTTTTCATTTGTCGTACAATTTGATATCGTGTCACTATAGCATATAACTGAAGATCGAAATTAAGTGATTGTATGAAAAAATCTTTCATTGATATCTTCACGAAATTTGGCAAGGAATATTGGCTAAAGCAATATTACAATATCGAAGAAAGTGTTATTACATTATAAAATGGAAAACTGCTCTACAAAATGGTTTCTTATTTTAATTTTTCAAATAGTTGGAAGGGAGATCTGAATTTTTCTATCTGGTATTAAGAAAAAAAGGATATCTTCCCGTTACAATTATGAGCCCAAGCAAAAGCTGAGAAATTTTCTTAGAGGGTTTTAAGAACTTATTTTTCAAGTCAAAAACAAATTTTCCAAGCGAAAAAATATTTTTTTTTTACCCATCCTAATGCATATGTACAATGGAAAAATGCAATGCCAATAATAAATATTTTAGTGGTGTTTTTTATATTTAATATTTTTGTCGTCTACAGTAGTCAGGAGTTTCTGACTTTTACGGTGAGAAGTGTACCAATTCTACGATTTAAGTGGAAATAAAAAACATATTTAATTTAAAGCATAGAATTTTCAGAAACTGAATCGCTAATTTAATGGACTGAGGGTGCATATTTTCCACTAAAGCTTTTCATAACAATATTTCCATTACATTAAACAAAAATTAGTTACATTTGCTGATTTAATTTCAACGATTTTCTAGATATATCTCTCATTCACTCATATTTTGTGACATTATGCTACATTGCAACATACTGGCTGTCAATGCCAGTGCTTCTTTGTTCGCTGTCTTAATTTTTCAATGAACCGCCTTTTTGGTGAGACTATACTCGTAGTTAGGCGTATATGGTGGCTTCAGCAGCAATTATTTTCGTCTGCAGCACGACAATGCCAAAAGTACTGACAGACAATGAAAGCTTTGGGCAAGAGAAAAACTGTACAGCGAGCCCTGAAAAATGCAAAGCTGTGCAATTCGTTTGTGCTGCTTTTGTTCGTTTTTTTGATTCGACTTCAAAAAATTGAAAATATTCGAAAAAAGTTTGATTGCAACGTGAGTTCTGAGACAAAATTACTAAGTTGGCCAGTGCTGGCAGCCAGAAGGTATGTATATTGAAGAAAAGGGCATAAATATACTTCTGAATACAATCAAGGTTACTCAGTAATCACTTATTGATGCAGCATATTCGTTTAAATAGGTCATTATGAATAGTAATGCTCTTATTAAGTAAAAAATAAAGTTCTTAAATTGCTTTCTATAGCTTTGAAAAAAATTATTAAGCCGCCGAAATGACATTGAGTCAAATTGATCCAAACAACCTTCAAATCGAATTAGCTTTTAATTAATAAAACAAAAATATGCTTTAGTAAGAAATTTATCTGGAGGATGGAGTCATGTGTAGAAGTTCACGCAAGTGAGGAAAGTTCTCTGATCGCCATTCACTTGGGAGTGGCCAGAAACGATTCTTTTACATATGACTCAAGCAGCTCACGACTTCCGGTCTTTGACCAAGTATCCTCTGGGTAGCCTAAGAACATCCGTTTGAAGGCGAGCTAAAGTGAGAAGGCGAAACACCCCCTGCATAGGGTTGTGCGCTGGGTTTGGGACCCGCCACGTAAAAAAACACCCCCAATGCAAAAGTTTAAACAGCCTCGGATGAGAGACCCCCTTTTGATGACGACCACGGCAAACGAAATAAGGACTATGATTTGAGGGCATGCACCTGGAATGTCCGGTCCCTTAATTGGGAAGGTGCCGCTGCCCAGCTGGTTGATGTCCTCGTGAAAATAAAGGCTGACATCACCGCCGTCCAAGAAATGCGATGGACGGGACAAGGACAGAGACGAGTAGGTCCTTGTGACATTTACTACAGTGGCCACATAAAGGAGCGCAAGTTTGGTGTTGGATTCGTGGTGGGAGAGAGACTCCGTCGCCGAGTACTATCATTCACTCCGGAGAATGAACGTCTAGCCACAATCCGCATCAAAGCGAGGTTCTTCAACATATCGCTGATTTGCGCCCACGCCCCGACGGAAGAGAAGGACGATGTGACCAAAGATGCCTTTTATGAGTGCTTGGAGCGCACTTATGAGAGATGCCCCCGCCACGACGTCAAAATCGTGCTTGGCGACTTCAACGCCAGGGTGGGCAAAGAAGGTATCTTTGGCACTACGGTCGGTAAATTCAGCCTCCACGAGGAAACATCCCCAAATGGGTTGAGGCTGATCGACTTCGCCGGGGCCCGAAATATGGTTATCTGTAGTACTAGATTCCAGCATAAGAAGATACATCAAGCTACCTGGCTGTCTCCGGATCGAAAAACCACCAACCAGATCGATCATGTTGTGATAGACGGAAGACACGTCTCCAGTGTTTTAGATGTGCGTGCGCTCCGAGGTCCTAACATCGACTCGGACCACTATATTGTTGCAGCCAAAATTCGCACCCGCCTCTGTGCAGCAAAAAACGCACGCCAACAAACACAAGGAAGGTTCGACGTCGAGAAGCTGCAATCACAACAGACAGCCGAACGATTTTCTACTCGGCTTGCACTCCTGCTCTCTGAGAGCACTCGTCAACAACTCGGTATAAGGGAACTGTGGGACGGCATTTCAAACTCCTTACGTACAGCTGCAACCGAAACCATTGGTTTTCGGAAAGTGCAAAGGAACAGCTGGTACGACGAGGAGTGCCGTGTCGCAGCGGAGAGAAAACAGGCTGCCTACCTCGCAACGTTACGATCGACCACAACACGTGCGGGATGGGATAGATACCGAGAGTTGAAGAGGGAAGCGAGACGCATTTGTAGACAGAAAAAGAAAGAGGCCGAAATGCGTGAGTACGAACAGCTTGATAAGCTGGCCGACAGGGGTAATGCTCGAAAATTCTACGAAAAGATGCGGCGGCTTACAGAAGGTTTCAAGACCGGAGCATACTCTTGTAGAACCCCCAAGGTGATCTAGCCACCGATGCCCAGAGCATACTTAAATTATGGAGGGAACACTTCTCCAGCCTGCTGGATGGCAGTGAACACACAACACCAGGAGAAAACGAACCCGATACCCCAATCGATGACGATGGAGCAGATGTTCCATTGCCCGACCATGACGAAGTTCGAATAGCAATTGCCCGTCTGAAAAACAACAAAGCGGCAGGGGCCGACGGATTGCCGGCCGAGCTATTCAAACACGGCGGCGAAGAGCTGATAAGGTGCATGCATCAGCTTCTTTGTAAAATATGGTCGGACGAAAGTATGCCCAACGATTGGAATTTAAGTGTGCTGTGCCCAATCCATAAAAAAGGAGACCCCACAATCTGCGCCAACTACCGTGGGATTAGCCTCCTCAACATCGCATATAAGGTTCTGTCGAGCGTATTGTGTGAAAGATTAAAGCCCACCGTCAACAAACTGATTGGACCTTATCAGTGTGGCTTTAGACCTGGTAAATCAACCACCGACCAGATATTCACTATGCGCCAAATCTTGGAAAAGACCCGTGAAAGGAGAATCGACACTCACCACCTATTCGTCGATTTCAAAGCTGCTTTCGATAGCACGAAAAGGAGCTGCCTCTATGCCGCGATGTCTGAATTTGGTATCCCCGCAAAACTAATACGGCTGTGTAAACTGACGCTGAGCAACACTCAAAGCTCCGTCAGGATCGGGAAGGACCTCTCCGAGCCGTTCGATACCAAACGAGGTTTCAGACAAGGCGACTCCCTATCGTGCGACTTTTTCAACCTGCTTCTGGAGAAAATAGTTCGAGCTGCAGAACTCAACAGAGAAGGTACCATCTTCTATAAGAGTGTACAACTGCTGGCGTATGCCGATGATATTGATATCATCGGCCTCAACACCCGCGCCGTTAGTTCTGCTTTCTCCAGACTGGATAAGGAAGCAAAAGAAATGGGTCTGGCAGTGAACGAGGGCAAGACGAAATATCTCCTGTCATCAAACAAACAGTCGTCGCACTCGCGACTTGGCACTCACGTCACTGTTGACAGTCATAACTTTGAAGTTGTAGATAATTTCGTCTATCTAGGAACCAGCATTAACACCACCAACAATGTCAGCCTGGAAATCCAACGCAGGATTACTCTTGCCAACAGGTGCTACTTCGGACTGAGTAGGCAATTGAAAAGTAAAGTCCTCTCTCGACGAACAAAAACCAAACTCTATAAGTCGCTCATTATACCCGTCCTGCTATATGGTGCAGAGGCTTGGACGATGACAACAACCGATGAGTCGACGTTGCGAGTTTTCGAGAGAAAAGTTCTGCGAAAGATTTATGGTCCTTTGCGCGTTGGCCACGGCGAATATCGCATTCGATGGAACGATGAGCTGTACGAGATATACGACGACATTGACATAGTTCAGCGAATTAAAAGACAGCGGCTACGCTGGCTAGGTCATGTTGTCCGGATGGATGAAAACGCTCCAGCTCTGAAAGTATTCGACGCAGTACCCGCCGCGGGAAGCAGAGGAAGAGGAAGACCTCCACTCCGTTGGAAGGACCAAGTGGAGAGGGACCTGGCTTCGCTTGGAATATCCAATTGGCGCCACGTAGCGAAGAGAAGAAACGACTGGCGCGCTGTTGTTGACTCGGCTATAATCGCATAAGCGGTGTCTACGCCAGTAAAGAAGAAGAAGAAGAAATTTATCTGGATATTGATCCGTCAATTTACATATATGGCAGTTAAACCCTAAAGTGGTCCAATTTTGATAGTTACGACAAATTAGCAGCTTCTTAAGGGGCAAAAAGTGTGTAAGGAAGTAAAACATATTGCAAACTTTTATTTTGAAATTTCATTGTCAACGCATAATTTTTATATTTATAAAGAATTTAATACATGATAGATATGTATGGTCCAAAATTTCAAACGGAAATTTAATTAGTGATCATATCTCCCAAACCAATTCAAAAATTGTACGCACTCATCTATAAGTCTATAAATAATTATTCGAAATTTTATTATATTTTCTTTATATTATTTGTACTGCAACACTCTTATCTCGCCAAAAGTTTTTTTATTCTTGTAGAATTAAATATGTAGGAGTTCGATTTATAGTAAATACAAAAAAGTGCGTGCTTAGCGAGCGACACTCGTCAACATGGCGCCGTGGCTTAGTTGGTTAAAGCGCCTGTCTAGTAAACAGGAGATCGTGAGTTCGAATCTCGCCGGGGCCTAATGCTTGAAATCGCTTAACAGAAGAGAAAGCATTTTCAATTTTTTATTTTCTAATTAATATTAACTTAATTTAGATAGTACACCTTCCATTTCTATTTCTCTTTGATTATACCAGTCCACCGTATTTATACCAACTAATAGTTACATTCGTCAATCTCCAAATATTGGCAAAATTATTATGAATACAGAGCTAATAGATAAACAAATGCTGTAGTAATTGTTTTCAATTTTGCTAAGAAATATTCTTTGGATTATGAACAAAAAAATTGGATGAGCTTCTCATCCAACTCAAAAATTATGATTAAGACGTTGTTTCCCAGAGCATTTTCCATGAAAATTTACCCGACCGCTCCAAAATCCGCACGAAGCTACAACATTTTTACAGTTATTACGACCACATTGTATAATTGTTTAACTATTTTTATGCTTTCACTTTATCGCCGTAGTTTTTGCACACATTAAACTTTTATCTCCCTAGACATAAATGAGTGAGCTCGCCTAAGAACCGAAGAACAAAAATGTCAACTATTTAACAATAACAAGAACAACAAATACTAAGAAAATTTTGCGCCACATTCATCGCCGCATTTCCTTCAATTTTCTCAGTCGAGCTGGCAAGCTGGGTGGAAATATTAAGTTTTGTTTGGCAGTTTAATGAATAATGAGTACAAAAGCGCGCTTTCATTTAGTTCATAATGAGTTCATGAATTTATGCTTGAAAATGTAAAACTGCCGACCAAGCTGATGTTCAAGGTCCAAGGATGAATTATAGAGCACAGGATTTAAAGTAAGCCTTCGAGTGACATGTCAAAGCATGCAGCTGTAATTAAACTGCCATTGTCCCAAATGAGTCTTTATAATTTTCAATTAATTTTATTTGTATGTATATTCAAGATGAATATTTATTTTGGATAGAAAATGATGGAATACTTAGTGAACTGTTAGTAATAGGTGAATGCAAGTTGTTTTGAAAATATGCTCTGACAGATAAGTACTTTACGAGGTGCACTTGTGATAGTCAATAATCACAAAGTTTATGAAACAGCGTCAAATAGTCATTACTATTTCTGACATCGTATAAATTAACTGTAATCGAAAATTTATAATATTTGTTTCTTCTATTCGATTCCCTTCACGATCCAATTAGCTTACGATTAGCTTAACAATTTAAAATTTAACCAGAGACCTAACTTTTCAAGCTATCAATAGAGACATTGTATTGAATCAAATTTCAAGTACGACTTTTTTACTGCGTCAATATTTTTTAGCTTAAGTTAAATAAAAAAAAGCCTTCCATAACTCACAGTGTGAATAGTCCCCCTCGTAGTGTAGTTTAGAAGTGTCTTCCATTTTTGGAAATTTTTTGGTTTTCGAATAGCACATTAACTTTGGCAACGTGTTACTTGGCTTTTACGCGCTTCTTTCATGCCAAAGTGATTGACATCTTATCGATACAATAACGCTTAACAAGTTGGCTTAATTTGCAAACTTTTGAAGTATTAAAAGGTTGGCATAAACTTGTGGCTGTTATAAGTATGCATTGTAACAGTTGGTAACTACTAAAATTGGAAAACGTGTCTTCAAGAGAATTAAGTTCTAAAGTTCTTTCATAATTTTCGGGTTACTTGATTAAAAAATTTTATAAGCAACAATTAGCAGCGGGATTCGAGTCGCCGCACAACTATACACAATCATTGAATACTGCTCTCTGGTTTTCGGAATAAGGGACTGAATTAAAATTCCCATTTATACCAGATTTAATCGCTTTTCTCAGTAGACGTTTTCTTATTTAACAGCAATTAGAAGCAAGACCCGGAGGATAGCCCCGAAATCGAAAAACAAGCAAATAAACCTGTCAGTTCGGTACAAGAAAAGTTTCAAATTAGGTAGTTTTGAATCGACATTTTTTACAAAACTCATAAATGTACTAAGTGTTTCACAAGTTCAGAGTTAATAATTTTTTTGTGAATGGAAGATAGTATATAAAGCATTGTTAAACGGGCTCTCAATATTAAATATAAGTGATATATGTGGTGTTCTTTTCATTGGAGTGGTTTTTTACGCGGCGGGTCCCAAACACAGCAGACAACCCTTGAAAAGGCTGATTGGCCTTCTCACTTTAGCTCGCCTTCAAACGAATGTTTTTTGGCTACCCAGAGGATATTTGGTCTAAGACCAGAAATGAACTGCTTAAAAACGCTTGACAAGCTGGCCGACAGAGCTCGAAAATTCCGCGAAACCCGATTACGTAATCGATGGCGATGGAGCAGACGTTCCATTGCCGGACCATGAAGAAGTTCGAATAGCAATTACTCAATTAAAGAACAACAAAGCGGAGCTAATCAAATACGGCAGCGAAGAACTGATAAGGAGCAAGCATCAACTTCTTTGTAGAATATAGTCGGACAAAAGCATGCCTCACGATTGGAATTTACGTGTGCTCTCCCCTATCCACAAAAAGGCAGATTCCATAATCTGCGCCAACAATCGTGGGATAAGTCTCCTAAACATCGTATATAAGGTTCTATTGAGGGTACTGTGTGAAAAGTCAATAAACTGATTGGACCTTATGAGTGTAGCTTCAGTCCTGGAAAATCAACAACTGATCAGATATTCCCCAAGCGCCAACCTTGGTAAAAACCCTTGAAAATAAGATCCTGTATGCCGCTATGTCTGAATTTAGTATCCTCGCAAAACTAATACGGCCGTGTAAACTGTCGTTGAGCAATAGCAAAAGCTCCATCAGGATTGGGAAGGACCTCCCCGAGCCGTTCGATACCAAACGAGACAAGGCGACTCCCTATCATGCAACTTCTTCAACCTATTGCTGAAGAAAATAATTCGAGCTGAGAAGGTACAATCTTCAAAAAGAGTGCAGCTGCTGGCGTGCGCCGATGACATCAGTGTATTAAAAGACAGCGGCTACGTTGGCTAGGTTATGTTATAAAAGTATTCGACGCAATACCCACCGGGGGAAGCAGCGGAAGATCTCCACTCCGTTAGAAAAACAGGTGGAGAAGGACCTGTCTGCACTTAAAATCTCCAGTTGACGACAAACAGCGAAGCGGAAGAACAACTGGCGCGCTGTTGTAAACTCGGCTATAACCGCGTAAGCAGTGTCTACGCCAATAACGAAGAAGAATTATCTCTTACATCTGACAGTACATTAGAAAAATAGTTTCATCAAATTATCTCCTTAGAAATCAAGTCAAATTGATTCATAACTTATTCGCTTTGACTTTAAGTCATAATGAAACTTTGTCGTAAGTTTTATCCTTTAATATTAAATCAATATTTTTTACACAAGTTAACTCACATTTCTTCGCTCTGTAGACTGCACAACCATTCATAACGACCATTACTCATTCTGACAACCACAAGAACAATACGACTAAGACGGGCAAAGCAACAAAAGCAATATTTTCCCAGTCGCTGTACAGAAGTGCGTTGATATAATGTGTTTATGTGTAGGGGACTTGGCCAATCTTAACGGTGATTTCAATCAATTTTAGCTCGCACAGCACCTGACACAGCTGTCATAGTCAACTGACTAAGAAAAAAGCGAGTAAAATAACGGCAAAATGGCCAGCTCAGCAAATAATCACTTGCGTTGGAGCGTCGTCGCTGAAACAATGTCCGGACACAGAGGCAGAGGCGATGAGCGAACTAGTATATACCAAGGAACAACAGTCAAACGCTTGATTACCTATGCTCAGTCATCCAGCTGGCTGCGTAGTAATTTCATTTTCATATTTTTTAATGCTTTGTTCTTTATAGTTCCACGAAGTGAGGAAGACGGAGAGCAGTTGTTTGAAAGAGGAAATCTTTATATTCGCTTAAAATTTTATTATCTTTCTGAAGGAATCGTGCTTTCACAATCGCGGCACGCAAGTGGCAATCAGATTATTTTCATACTATAAATGCGGATATCTGTGTCATATAGCATGAAACGGCACACCCCGAACTTTACCTGACCGCTTAACCGCTTTGAACGAAAGTGATATACATCTTGGTAAATTCTCTCTTCCACAGAAAATGTATTCACCGGTCAGGCTTTTTACTACCACGCCGAGATTAATATCTGCCAGCAGGCGAAAGGCAAACAAAAACGTTGCCTATTTGTATGAACTCCTGTAGTCGTAACTTTACCTCGGTTGCAGTTAATTATAAACCCGGTGGAATATAAACTTTCATGCATAAGAGCAGGTATCCATAAAAGCATTTTACAGGGCGAGCAACGCGGGGAAAACAATAACAACTATTGAGACAAGAAATTTACAGCACAAGATTCCGCTCAAAAATGCATGCCGAATGCATGTACAAGCAATTTTTCAACTATTTAAGCGCCAGCAGTTTCATGCGACCGAATGTCATATAAGCAACGCTTAAAAGTGGAATTGCTTACATAAAAGATATGAGCAACAGCGAAAATTAAAGTTTAAGCTTCGCTACACGAATTGAAATGTTGAATGGGCAGCACCGCTGTGCAGCGCTTACGTCCACGGTTATGGTATTCTTCGGCGAACGAAAGTGCCGCACAAAAGTGTGCTTAACAAAAGCACCGTGTCCGTTCCTTGGTGTAGTTCAGCGCGACCCATAAAAAAGAACGCATAAGAAAATATCAGAACAGGCCATATCAATTTTGCAATACTTAAACACTGGGCTATTTGTTTGCGTGTAGGGATGTATGCACAGTGTGCGCCAAAAGATTGAACTCTCTGAATATGTAAATTGCAATAAAAGCCTAGAAGTTGCTTTGAAGATTTCTGGGTAATAAATTTTCACAAGTTTTACTAATTTTTTACAGTTTTGCTAACTAATAGCGCTGATTCCAATTCATACCCTGGGTTATATGGCCACTTATGTAATCGTTTTGCATTTATCCTATGTTTATCTTTAGACCATTTGTCTTCATTCAATAGCCTTAGTTTTCATTTTATCTCTAGATCCGTCCGACCACTTTTTTGTTGCAAATTCAATATTACAATTGCCAGTTCTCTCAAAATCATGTCTTCTTTATACTGAAGAGAAATATACAGGATGAATTCACTTTAAGTAGGCGTTCCTAACTTTTAACAGTTACTGTACAAGTAGAACTAAAAGTGTATGGAAGTATATATTGAATAAAAGTATTTACTGTCCATTTTAATATTGAATTTCTCTCTAAACAAGTGCGCAAAGTATAAAAAATAAAAAAATAATTTGCCCGCAGCCACTTGAAAGAGTCCAGTATGGCAGTTTTTTACTGCTTCGCAGCAGACAGCTCGGAGACGACGAGAAAAGCAAATTCTGTGGAGGACCGCACTTTATTGTATAATTTTTCAATGAGGTTGACTCAATATTGTTTCATTGAATTAAAAGCAATATTTTGAGTTATTATTATTATTTGAGTTGTTATTATTATTTTTTCATCTAATTTTTGACCTTTTGACCACCGCAATCGTTTGACTTATTACGGCTTTGTGGGCTTCAGTGAGCTGATGAAACGAATGAAACTGAAATACATACACATGTATATATTATTATAGAAGACGAAATTAACAAATTATGTGTTTAACTAGGAAATTGGGGTTTCTGCTACTCTAACTATTGAAAATATTTTATTTTCGCAATGTCATAGCAAAATTCACTCAACTTGAGGCTCGTTCCCGTACAACTTTCCTTGCTTTGCGTGACAGTTCATACTAAAACAACAAAGCGAGGAAAATAAAGGATATGTCACACTGAAAGATTTGCTTTCAGTGCTTCTCTCTAATAAAAGTTGCGACTATTGCTTAACAAAGCGTAAAGGGATGAGAGTTTTCTATGCTCTTCTGAACTTAAACTTTAAAATAAATATATAAAGTCTTGCAGAGATATCAAATTTTCTGGAACAATAGCTGTCTGCTGCAATGTTTGACATTTGTTACTTGACAGCAGATTTGACAGCTACCACACCACTACTCTAAAAACAATCGCTGTAATTAAGTAATTGTCGTTGTAAAATCGTTAAAAATTTATGATAAATTTCAAAAATTTACCCTTTAAAGACTCCAGTCTACTTCATTTTATAAAACGCTCGTTACTTTCCAATCTACTAAATTTTTGATTTATGGTTTTGGTTGCGTTGTGTGTGCTCAATTTCATTTCATTTCAAAAACAAATCAATTAACACCGTTTTCAAGGTGTCAAATTCAGATTAGTGAAAAGCCAAAAACTTTTAGCCAATATATATATTTATTTGCATAAATATGTAAATATTCCACACTTTAAGCTGCTTCGCCGCAAAATTTATTTCAATGTGACCACCGGCAAACAGACACATGCACTGGCTTTGTGGAACCAAGCATGGAAACCGCATACGTAATGAAGAGTAGCTATGAAGAATGCTGAATAAATTACAAATTCAGACAAAGAAACCCTTGTGCGGATAATAAATCAAATGAAATTAAAATGAAATAGTGAAACAGCTGCTAACCTGTTTTGCTAATACCTCAGCCAACACATTTGCAGGAATATAAGTATATATATATATTTATATAAGAGTGTCTATAAATTAAATGTGAAAAATGGTTACTGCGCCTAAAAGTATATTTGAATGAAAATCTGATTGTGTACATTAGAAAATGTTGCAGCCAATGCCTGAGAAATTTGGAGTAATCTCGGCATTTCATTTCTCAAAAAAAAAATTCGCTTCGATGATCAACTGAAAGTCCGGATGGACAAGTTTATCATAATAATCCGTCTTGATACTCCGTTAACAACATTAAATTATGGTGTACCAGAATCAGCTTCAAACTGAATCGTACTCAGTGTAATCATAAAACTAGGACCAAACTAGAGAGAGGTAAGTTTATTGAATAATTTGAATAATTCAACCGATATTATCTGTCCCAAACAGAGGCCAAGACATTGGTAATTTTAACGAGAAAAGTGAACCAAAACATTGGAAATATTTTATCCCGAACAGTGACCAAAACATTGGCCATTTTAACGAGAAAAGTGAATCAAAACATTGGAAATATTTTATAACAACATCCATGGAGATTAGTCTAAAAGTCTTTAGATTTTCTCTTCATTCCCTAAAATCACAAGCTTTCTGACAGACAATCGACATAAACTGGCAAATGAGAACTAAAATGAACATTTTGCGGATCCACGCTCGTACTGCTGTAAAAAGAAGGCATCTGAACTGGGGCCTGAGATGATTTTGTTCAATAACATTAATTCCAATGAAACTTAAAGCATTCTTGTCCAGATTAAGAAATCAGATATTTATGCAAAATAAAGAATAGACGAACCATGCCCATTGCTTTGAAGGGCTCTTGTTCCTGGCGAGCAATCTTCGAAACTTAAGTATGTCAGAATGTCTTCACAAAGCACATAATCTTCAAGATTTTGCATATTTTTTGGCTTTTTTAAAGCTTGTGAATTGAAAACCTGGTGTTTCAGCAAAACATCTCCCCCTCAACCAACCATACAACTAACGGCAATTTGTTGCTGAACTTTGCAGGCATGACCCAAAATCGACCTCAAATATATGAATGTGTGTTTGTATGCATCTATTAGTTTAGGATGCTCACTGAGACTCACACCAACCGACCACAAAGCGTAAGCGCCGTCTGTGAAGCTTCTTACCAAATTCAAAACCATAACAGAAGTGTAAATCGAAAATGCCAATATTTCACCAGAAATACAGTTATGCGGTTGTATAAGGAAACATTCAAATATATGTATGTGTATATGTGAGTATATTTGTTCAACCAAATACAAGATTTTGGCTTTTGTATACCAAGAGTCAAGTGCGGCATTGAGTGACGCAAGGATTAACCACTTGCATTTACAAATGTTTCACCCGTCTAAACACATGTTCACACATACATACAAGCACCTTTGTGAATTGTGTAATCACATGCGTAGACATTTATGTAGATACATACATATGCATTTATTTGTTTATATTTGATTGTGTTCGGAGGTTTTAAGCCTTGTTTGCTGCCAGCATGCCACAATTGAAGATTGATGGCAGAGATTAGGCATTATGCCTTGCGTATTTGTTTAAAATATTCAAAATTGTTTATTTAGAATTTATGTGAATTTAGATTTTTTACTGTAGCTACATATGTAAGTATTGGTTTGTGTTTGTACTTGTTTTTGCGTAATAACGGATAAATGGCAAGGAGATTGCACTGCAGATGTCCTTTTGTTTGATTGCAAAGAAAATAAATTAATTTATTGTTCTATTACAGCTTTTACAGTAATATTTTATAATTGTGTACTTTTGTTTTAACAATTTGTTCAAATATGTTTTTTACATCATCTCCAAGTCTCAAAAGCCAAATTTTCGTCTCTATATTCCACCTGTTACGCCACGCAAATATATGTCCGTACATGTACATACATATTATATATACTAAAAGTATAAATATCTAATAAACGCTTTATATTATAAATGAAGCCAGTTCATGCCTTTCCCCTGAACCCTATAACACACATGAGGATTTCCATTATTTCACTTATTTGCCTTATTTTTATTCACCACTCTCCAAAATCGATTGCTTTACACAATTATATTTCAATAAAAATGCATTTGGCTTTATGAATATTTAATGAAAATGCACTTATACACTTTTAGTAAGAATATGCATATTTCAATAAATATTTTATAATACATACATACTCTTCGGATTTTATTAAATTTTTTTATTTTTATGTCATATTACAAACACACACACATTTAAATGAAAATTTAATTTTTTTTTAACCAGTTACCTACACTGCCTACAAAACGCGGTCACTAAATGCTCTTCACCGCTCTCTCTCCCTCTCTCTTCTTATTAACCGTACGCATTTTGTTTTTCTGCTTACACATTGTTCGTTCGTTGCCTTTGAATGTTAAATTCGCAGATGCTTTTTCGTTAAGCGAACGGTATAAGTACCGTACGCTCTCACCTACATTTGTTCTTGCTTCGGCAGAACATATACTAAAATTGGAACGATACAGAGAAGATTAGCATGGCCCCTGCGCAAGGATGACACGCAAAATCGTGAAGCGTTCCACATTTTTTTGTGAAAATTTACTGAAATTATATTTTGATAAAAACGTAACACATTGACATACTTATATACTCTAATTGTATGTATAAGAATAGGTATTTTACACTTAAATTCTGTGCCTTCGCATAACCTTCTTACGTCAAATGGACAAATTTGTGTATGCAAGCATAATGTTGTACTATATATGTATGTACATATGTGTGTATGTATGTATGTATGTACGTGTGAATTCATGTACGAGTCCATACAGGAGTTGATTAACTTTTCGTGGAAAAACAGTTGGATTAAATAATAAAAAAAACACTTGATTGCTACAATTTGAATCAAAACTAGCAACCACTTTTTATATCACTCTTTTTTTTCGTTCAGCAGAACTTTTATGTTATTAAATGGGGTGCAATATTTTGTTGCCGTGAACAGGGCATATTAAGTTTACCACGATGTTTGTAACACCCAAAAAGAAAGGTCAGAGACAACCTATAAAGCATATATGTATGTTTGTTCAAAGTATTTGAATGTTCAGCGAACTGAGTTGATTTAGCCATGTCCGTCTGTCTATCCGTACATCTGTACATATTTGAACTAGTCTCTCAGTTTTTGAGATATCGATTTAAAATTTTGCAACCGACCTTTTCTAACCAAGGACCGCCTCACTTGTCGGAACAGTTGATATCGGACCACTATAGCATATAACTACATACATATGTACATATATAGAAAATAATAGAAAAAATTTACATGAGCAATTGCATAAGGCAATACTGTAACCTTTGAAGAATTGAACATATCGGTTTACAATAGCATACAGCGATCGGAATGATGTGCTTGTATGAAAAAAAGTTCATTTTACGATATTTCTCAAGAAATTTGGTATGGATTGCAAGGAAGCTGTGGAATCTCTGAAGAAAATGTTCAGATCGAGTCACTATAACATATAAACATACAAACAGTAGTAAGGAATCTATTTTATTTGTGAAGGGTATTATATTAAATATTACTTATCAACACCACCGTAATGTTCATTCATATACTACGAGGTGTGAAATTTTTTTTTAGAAATTCCAATTCCATTCAAACATTTTTTCTCCATAACTTCCAAATCTAAATCTCCAAGGGCACGCTTGAAAAAGTAATGAATTTCCTAACTTTCGCGCATATGTATGAATGTATGTATGTATGTAAGTAAAAACCCAATAAGAGAGAAAAAAATTATATTGCACTATTTGACATTTTATAGCACCATTTGAAACCGTTTACGCATGTTTTACAATATGTTTATACCTTTCATGGCAAAAAAATAATAATACGATAGAAAAAAGCAAAATTTAATATACTCAACCCTTACTCAACTAAAATGTCTGACTTTTTATATACATGCATATATATGTATATATACTATATTGGCCCGCATGAACAAGGATATGTTTGTACTTTTATTGGTTTTTATACGCCAAGCAGGGCAGTTAATTTGGAGATGTATGCACGTAGTTTCCTTCAATATCTACATTGTTTCACATTTATGACGGCATATACCGCTCGATGTAGCTTTTTGCACAAGGTCCAGCATAATCAAATCTTCACATGCATACGCATTCATGTATGTGCTTGTATTTGTGTGAGGTGTGCACACTTTTATGGCCATTCACAGCAGCTTATATACCGTTTACGACATTGGAACTGTAGCAGCAATAAGAAATGGTTAGATTTGAGCAGAAATGCTTAAAAATAGAACGCTTTCCGAAGAAATTGTTCAGATCGCATAATTATAGCATATAGTTGTCATAAAAACGGATGGTTCAAAAGTAAAATCATGACCTTTTTATACCCTTTTATGCTACAAGAAATGCAGCAGTAAGAGCGTTCATTAATTTTTCTTGTATCTTTTTACATTGTTAGGAAAAACAATCAGTAATATTTTTAGCTGCTTATTATTTATTAGATATTGGTAACAATAAAGTACATCAAATTCAAGTATCCTTTGAGATAATAAAGGATTTTACAAAATTGTTACGCCATACTATTAATTAAGATCTTAATGTAAATTACTTTCATTTATATACATAGGTTTGATTAGGCAGTTTTCACTGCTTTAACTTAACTAAGAGTCGAAAGACAATGAGTTTTACGTATTAAAAAACAAATGTTCAAATTGCTTTATGTAAAATAATAAATATTAATATGTTTAAACTAAACTATATATTTATTTCACGGTGGTTATGCTGCTATACTAAGTGACCTAATTCCTTAGCAGAAAGTCACTGTTCTCAGTTCTTGTTGTCGCCATATATTGGTCCAGCTCCTTGTCGAGCTTATCCTTATCAACCTCTGGTTTAGCAGTCTTACCTAAAGAAATATAAAAGTTAGTGACGTAAAAAATTTTATAATCATGTGCAATTTTAAGCAACATATGCAGTCGCATTTTCCACACTTGATTACCGCAGTTCCAGGCGTAGCGTGTGCATTTACAACACGCCTTGGTTAGTTTTTACCTTGATTGCGGCCACCGCGTCCACCACGGCTGCGACTACGACCACGTCGCTGCTGCTGTTGTTGTTGCTGTCCATTCTTATTACCATTAGTTTTACCATTTCTTTGTGCTATTGCACCACGTCCTCCACGCCGTTGTTGACTACGGCCACGTATGCGACCACCTTGAGCCGATCCTACATTGCGCTGACCCACAACAGATCCCCCACGAGTACGTGAGCGTGCACGCGATTGAGCTCGTGCCTGTACACCATTACGTGTGCGTGAACGTGAGCGGCCTGCCGTGTTTGCTATGGCGTTTGCGTTTCTAGTCATTGTTCTGGAAGTAAGAAGGATAAAATTAAATTAATTATATACCAAACATTGTTTATTAATATTCTTTTGGTTAATATTTTCTTGTAACTTACCTTCCCCGTTGGCGCCCAGCGTTAGCTGTACGTCCAGCAACTCCAGCAGCAACATTAGAATTGCGTCGACGCTGTATGAGTCCTTGTGCCACGCCGCGTACAGCACTTTGGCTACGACGACGGCCAGCAATAGCTCCAGGACGGACACCCAAGCGGGCTTTTACTGGTATATTGGTTCTGGAGACAGCATTGACACGACTTCGTGAACGTACACGTGAGCGGGAACGACCACGAACTTGAACGTCTGTTGGTAGCGAGCGTCCTAGGCTGCGTGAACGACTACGGGTCAAATTTATAATCTCTACGGGCGCCCTAGATCGACTGCGTGAACGGCCACGCCTCTGCATTTCATGCGGTATGATTGCACCGGGCAATGCACGTTGTAAACGCCGCTGGGCAATACGCTGAGCAGCACCACCTACTAGTGGGCGGCCCAAACGGTTCGAAACGGAATTCGCTCGACGGAGGGATCTGTTTAAGTTGCGTTGATTGTTCGAAATCAAATCGGCTTCCATTCTGTATATTGGATGAGGGTTTGAAGAAAGTAGAATTGAATCAATGTCATGCATATGGTAGCTTATGTTCAAAATTCTTGTATAGTTCGCAGTATATTAATGCATTTTGTTGTTTGGCAGGTACACATGCAATAGCCTTGCTGTTGCATGTCTTATTGCAGATCATATATAATATGTAGATGATGTATATAAATTGTGTTCTTACGTTGCAACGGTGGTCAGGCTGTTGGTACGGATCGGTTTTCCATTAGCTGCTACACGCAAGGCCTTGATAGTGCCGCGTCTCATAGCTACACTTCCTCCAATTGGTCGCATGCTTCTCTGTAAGATCCACACAGGGTGTGAATTAGAAGAAATTTTCAAAATTAAACGTGGATTCGCTTAGGGGGTTTCCATTTACGTCTACATGACTTTAATTAAGCAATATTGGTTGGCTGTTTTTTGGCTAACGCTTTGTTACAGCGAGCACTAAATATTACTGTAGAGTAGCTTGCAGGTTCAAACATTTCGCTTCTATCACCCAATTCTATAACTGATTAGAATAAGTTGACGTGTGACGATTATGTGTAAGAGTAGCTTAATTAATATGTTTGTGTTCAAAAAGTAAAATTCCAAACGATTGATTTGTTAGTAAAAATACTGGGGGATGTGTGGTCAAATAAACTCCCGAGGTACAGTTCGAAAATATTTTATTGTAGAATTATTTTCACTCATTCGTTGTCAAACGGCATGTAATTTGAGGTGACCTCATCTGGTTGATGTCTTGCAGCAGAAGCAATCTGCAATCCTTTGTAGTTATTGTAGTAACAGAATGACTCATTTCCCAAAGGTTTAAAGAATGTTGCAAATATGGTATGGTATGATTTCCGGTTACATAGCTCCTAGACGTAGCGATTTCTTTGTCTATATGTCCGTATTTATACACAATAACTAGAGGCTGAATTGACAAATACTTTCACAAAATCAGTGTGAAAAAATGGAGAATTTGTTATGGTCTATTCCAAATATAATTTATTTGGGTGTAAATTACCATAATTTAGTCAGACTGATTGAATAATTAGTATAATTAGTAACATCTCCA
The DNA here is from genome assembly GCA_037783105.1 of Bactrocera zonata. Taxonomy (NCBI): domain Eukaryota; kingdom Metazoa; phylum Arthropoda; class Insecta; order Diptera; family Tephritidae; genus Bactrocera; species Bactrocera zonata. The sequence goes on along the minus strand of JBAWJQ010004226.1, from coordinate 1,446,901 downwards.
ATGACGCATTAATCATTCCCGTCAAGAGCTGACCGTATAATTACCTCCTACTGTAACATATAGGTAGATATATCTCCCTTTCCTTCATCAAATGCCGATTTTCCTTTTTTCAAATATGACGATTGAATATGTTTCTATTACTGCGTAATGTTTTTTATCCATTCCCTCAAAACGCCAAATGATGCTCTCCTATGCTGACACATTTTATCTTCTGTATTTCACCTTTTCCTACATCAAATATTGCACACTCGAACGTACGACATGCTACTCGCAAACATAATATAGAATTGGGTGTTCAAAAGTACACTTTTAGGAATGCACTCTATTTGCAACGTTTCTTTTTCGATAAAGACTTATAGAAGTTTCGAAGCTGTAACAGCACATCTGTGTATAAACCATTCATTTTCTGTGCTCACAAGTTTAATACAAAATTGTACTTTTAGCCAACCACTTTGCTGAATGTTCCCATCAAATGACTATAAATTTTGACCATTTACGTACGCGTTTCAATTTAAGTGCTGCTTGCATTTTATGTCTTCTAGCTAGTTGCTGCAATAGACGACGATTAGCGACAGATGTGTCGCGAGTTGGTCGCAAAACGCGTTCTGGTACTTCGCGGCGGCGATCCTGCACTGCCGTAAAACGTTCATTCAAAGACAAACCAGTCGAGCTGGTGACATGAATTTTGCTTATTGATGCCGACATTATTGTAGATAAAACTTTGAAATTGTTTACTTTATAACTTTGATGAAATTTTATTATGATGATTCACTGCAACTTATATCGCGTTATGTGTAAACTGCAGCAATATTTGTTTGAAACTGAAATAAATCAAAAGAAATTTCAAGTATTTATAGACAGAGAACTCAATGATTGTAATACTGCTGTTTCCTAAATATTATCTACCTGTTCACTAATTACCTAACAATGCACAAATTTTAAGAAATTCAGGTAACAATAGTACCTTAAATTTAATGATGAAATCCCTTTAAATGGCTACACTCCTTTTTTACCCTTTTTGCTATGAATTTTAAAACGTTTTTACCTGCATACGGTACTAATTTTTACGAAAATATAATTAAATTGTATGTGTGCATATAGTTAAAAATAGATATTTCCGTAATTGCAGATGACTACTGCCTGTTGTACTAGATATATACATTAGGTCGGGATAATTTAATAACGAACACCGCGATTTTGTTCTAAAAATTTATATAAAAAAAAGACAACACTTTTGTATGATAAATTTTTAGGGTTGGGTTCGTTTCAGTATATCCTTTTCAATGCTTATTCCTCTTAAATGCGTGCACGGATTTTTTTAAATTTATATAGCACGGATAGCCAATGAATTAAACTTTGGTTTAAATGTAAATTTATTGTTAAATGTTAATTTGTTTTTTAGATATAAGTATGGCTCTCTTCTTTTGAAGTTTTTGTTGCACTGCTTGCAAAAAATTTAACTAATTTAACACACACACATTCTTTGAAATATATTTATTTGAATTAATGATAAATTATGAATTTTAAGTGATGATGTAAACTACACAGGCCTAATGTATGTACATATATTTTGTATGTATTGTCCCAAAAATCCTCAAGGCCATCTTTTACAAAATGGCGTCTACACAATATCAACAAATTGATATTTCGAATAAAAGATTAAAAAATATATATGTATATTCTAAATCTTACGTTTGAAATTTGCGTTGATTTGAAATATTAATGTATATCTCACAGCTTTTCTTCCACTTTATTGATTGACGTACCGCGGTGGACACCGCAAGCAAATTTATGCTGGCTTAGAAAGCCGAATCCTTTCGAAGAATTTTTTATACGTAGTTGTAAATTCGCAAATTACTTTGAGAATTAATATTTAGTTTTGAATGATTTTTGGGTATTTAAATGATTTTATTTCTATAAAATTACTATAAATTATTTCTTTGCAGATTTCACAAGAATTGGTGATAGATAATGTGCGCAAGAAAAAATGGCGACTTTATACAGACATTCAGCGAATATCGAAAAGGAATTCAGCGCATAGAGTTGCCAAACATTCACATAAAAGACTTTTATATGAAGAAAATCCAAAGAAAAAACTCTTTATTAAATGAAAATATAATATTTATTTATTTATTTTAATATGACCTGTAAGTAAATTTATGTATTTTATATTAATATGTTTAAATTTCTGGGAAAAGTTTCATTTAGATATAAGCTCAAACAATGTTAAGTCATTTTAATAAATACCCTCCCTATTATGCACATTAAGACAATAGTTGACAAATTGTAATATGCAAGGTAAAAAAAATATTCTATACAGTAGTAAAAGTTGTTGATGTAATATTTATATCTCCCTACTGTTATTAACAATTACCATAAAACTGATAACTGTAACGATTTCTTCTTTTCATTCTTATTTATGAGAATATATAAAATGCAACCTTGTAGGTTGTTGCACAAAGCATGTGTTATGTTTACAAACAGCTGTATTCGCTAAATAGTCAAATTGAAAAAGTAAAACATTTTTTAGCTCCCCTTTCGTTTGCTTTCGTGTTATAACTTTACATAAAATTGTCACTTTCTTAAATGTATAAATGTCTAATAGCTTGCAACTTTTAATTATATTCACTTTATAAATTATTTGTAACGTACAAATGCATATACAGTATAAAGTGGTAAATGTAAAATATTTTTAGAAATTATTTTTATACATAGATACATATCTAATATTTAATATTACCTGCTACTTATGTGCAATTAGCTAAAAAATATACATATTTTGTTGGTTTTGTAAGCAAATTACACATTCATACATATTTTTGCCTAGCTGTACATGCTTTTATTCGCAATTTTCTCCAAAAAGATTTTATAAGCTTTTATATTCAACTGAGATCTTTCGAATTTATGTACGCAAATAAGAAAAAGCTTAAAATCTGCATAATTATAATAGAATAAGAAGGTTAGCGCAAAAATGCCTGTTTGATGATGTAGGGATTTAAAATATTTTATTTGTAAAATGAAAATTGTTAACAAATTTGTTGATTTCAACATTCATATGTATGTCTTATGTGTTTAATATCTAAATGTAAACAACAACGATTTCAATGTTCCTTGTTGTGTTTTCGAAACTTTAAACTTGTGACTTATGACGAAATTTCACTTCTCGTGTCTTGGTGGAATTTTGGACGACCTTCACGGAATTCGTCTTTGAGCGAGCGTCGGCCACGATCGAATTCGTTGTACCAGTTTTTCACAGTGCTATAGGATGGTGTTTCATAGCCATACAAAGATTTTAGTTCATCGATGCACTCTTGTCGTGATAATCCACGTCGAAAGTTGTGAAAAATTATCGCACGATAATGTTCACGAGTCAACTCCATTTTTTGGCCGAGATGAATTTTTTAATTCCCTGTAAATAAAACAATTCACGATTAAATGACAAAACGTTCTGAGTGATGTTATGCTAAAAAATGTCAAACTTTCCAATGGAAATGTCAGATTTTTTATTCCAAATTTTCGCCTGCGGTGCTTGTTTCAATGTAATATATTATACTGAAAATATATTCAAAATTTGGAATAAAAAATCGCGGGATGAAAGCCCAATTTTATTATTTAGGGGGTCTTGAATAAATGGTTGGTTGGGTTATCATGGTACTTCAACTACTTGTATGCATTATTACCGATACATATACAATTTTAATTTTCAGTGTTTTTATTATTTAAATAAAGTGGATTTCCACTTTAATTCATTGAAATAATAAAAATAATGGGTCGGCATTAGTATATCATCCCACGGTTTCAGGATGAAAAGTGGTATGGTTGGATAGGGCTGATGCTCCTGATTAAGAAAATATATAAGTGTTGCCGCCGCAAACTTTGAGTTTTCGAGATATTTGCATTAAAAGTTGAAAATTTTGCAAATTTGATCTTGCAATTTCTCGATTTCTAGTAATTATTTATTTTATGCACTTACACTTCATTACATTGCTTCTACATATTTATTTTTAATTTATTATTTATACATTTGCTTAAAATAAGCATTTTATATTTTATACAAATTTCATTACATGCACAATAACAAAAGTATTGTGTTGACAGCTATTAAGTGTTACCATAATTACACATTGATCAAACGAATAAAAATTAATAAAAAATAGGATTATACCCCAAATATATAAATCATTGCCCCTTTTCTTGATAAATCATGATTTTTGATCGGGCAGGCCGCCAACGTCTAAGTTGGGTTATAGGTACCGCAAACGCAATAAAACTACTTTACATCGAACATTGAAACAAAATATCAGTTTTCGTTATAAAATGGATAAATTTTGGTTATTATATCTGTCAGCGATTTCCATTTATTTTTGATGATACATTGGTTTGTATTTTAGGTAACAAGCCCCCAGCGCGAAACCTCTTCAAAAAGGGATACTGAAACGAACATTCCCCGATGACGTAAACTACACAGGCCTAATGTATGTACATATATTTTGTATGTATTGTTCCAAAAATCCTCAAGGCCATCTTTTACAAAATGGCGTCTACACAATATCAGCAAACTGATGTTTCGAATAAAAGATTAAAAAACATATATGAATATTTTAAATCTTACGTTTGAAATTTGCGTTGATTTGAAATATTAATGTATATCTCACAGCATTTCTTCTACTTTATTGATTGACGTACCGCGGTGGACACCGGAAGCAAATTTATGCTGGGTTAGAGAGCCAAATCCTTTCGAAGAATTTTTTATACGTAGTTGTAAATTCGCAAATTACTTTGAGATTTAATATTTAGTTTTGAATGATTTTTGGGTATTTAAATGATTTTATTTCTATAAAATTACTATAATCTATTATTTCTTTGCAGATTTCACAAAAATTGATGATAGATAATGTGCGCAAGAAAAAATGGCGACTTTATACAGACATTCAGCGAATATCGAAAAGGAATTCAGCGCATAGAGTTGCCAAACCTTCACATAAAAGACTTTTATATGAAAAAAACCCAAAGAAAAAACTCTTTATGGTAAATGTTCACCAGAGCGGCTTTTCCGAAAACGTGCACCAATTTTCACGGGAAATGTCTTAAAAAATCGTTTTTAATTCCGATTCACGAATATGTATGGCGCCTTATCTAATTTTATGTTTTTTTGCCATAAAAACAATAAAAAATATTACGATTTTGCACAATATTTACGCCATAAATGGCATCACTGTTCGAAATTCAATTGAGAACTAGTGATACAAACAGTGATCGGGTTCGAAATATCGATACTCTCGATATTTGATACTAAACAAGAATTGATAAAAATGAGAGATATATAATAGAAAAATAATAATAATTGGAAAAATAAAAATAAATTAAAATATCGATATTCTCAATATACGAGTCTGATCGAGAATTGGCAATAATGAGAAATACATAATAGGAAAATTTATAATTCATTATTATTTTAAAAAGAAGAAGAATTTGGATACAGAAGAATTTTGAACACCGGGGTTTTGGACCGACCAGGGATATTATTTTTCTATTAAAACAAAGAAAATATTGTTTTTAAAAGCACGCGCCTAACATATTCATAAAGTAGAACTATCAACGAGTATTTTAAGAAATTTCCCGTGAAAATTGGTGCACGTTTTTGGAAAAGCCGCCCTGCTGAACATTTACCATTTAGTTTAATATGACCTGTAAGTAAATTTATGTATTTTATATTAATATGTTTGAAATTCTGGGAAAAGTTTCATTTAGATATAAGCTCAAACAATGTTAAGTCATTTTAATAAATACCCTCCCTATTATGCACATTAAGACAATAGTTGACAAATTGTAATATGCAAGTTAAAAAAAATATTCTATACAATAGTAAAAGTTGTTGATGTAATATTTATATCTCCCTACTGTTATTAACAATTACTATAAAACTGACAACTGTAACGATTTCTTCTTTTCATTCATATTTATAAGAATATGTGAAATGCAACCTTGTAGGTTGTTGCACAATGCATGTGTTATGTTTACAAACAGCTGTTTTCGCTAAATAGTCAGATATAAAAAGTAAAACATTTTTTAGCTCCCCTTTCGTTTGGAGTGCTGAGCCATTCATTTCCCCCCTTAAAAAGGTTCTACACAGCAATATTGCGTATACTTCAAAGTTGGCGTTTGTAGCAACAACAGTAGTATCAGCAGGTAGACACATATGGATTAATTTTGCAAAAACAAATTCACTATACTGAGTTTGTGTGTATGTAGCTGCTGAAGATTTTCAGTCATAAATATTTATAATTCTAATGTGGTGATACACTGTTGTGGCAAGATAAATACTAGTATAGTATTGGCATATTTTAATTATTAAAAGTCGTTGTGTATTTATCATATTCGCGAAACCAGTTGTGGTTTATTAAGGGCAATGAACTCTTGACCATTGAGATATCAAAGAAAGCTGTTGATCTTTTCGACCGGGCGAATATATGCGATCTTAGTGCTATTGGTATAAGCGCCGCCGGCATTTTTTTTATAGTATACCAATACTACGAATAGATGGCTGCCTAATCGTAAAAGGCATACAAGAATCACTGATCGTTTGAACCGCAAATCTCAAAGTCAGCGATTATGTTACGAAATAGCAAATGTATAGTTAGGACATACAAAACTGTTGTAAGTGTGAATGCCAACGGAAGCTATAGGTACCGCATAAACTTTTGAGGCAAAGACTGTGCGCACGCCATTGACGTGTCAAAATTTTATAAGAAATTTTATAGAATTGCAGCTAGGCGTAGTATAAAATTACCATGGCGAAAATGGTTCCAGATGTCGTAATTTGGTGAGTACCGCTTAATAACTTATATTGTTAATATTTTTAATAACTATGGCTTTATTTCTTTCGATTGTAACCATGTAGCGGTTTTGTTATTACCGCGCTGCTGGTGATACACTTCTTTTCGGACATTTTGCGCCTCTCTTTAGGCGGCTACTATACACATGCGACACTCTCGCAACTCGTGGAGTCTCATTCGAATAAGGAGTATTCTTGGTTGTTGAAACTGATGGCCAATTGTTTTGGCTATAGTTGTGTTTTTGTACCTGGTTATCTTATTTACAAATATGTTGGAAGCACAAAATACTTGGAACGCAGTGGTAACTTAATTCGATACTTAAAAAAATAATAGTAGACATAGATTATATTTGTTATTTATATTCGCACAGAGAAAACATGCATATACACTGCGGTCAGCATGTGCATCACTGGCACTCCCGGCACTGAGCTCGACTACTCCGAATCCATGGAGCGCAAACCAATGGAACCATTGCCATCAGCAACTGGTGCAAAAATCCGTGCGAAATCTCAAGAGATTTTGCTGTTGGGCTGGTGTTTTGGTGGGCTTATGATCTCATATCTAACGTGGGGTGTGCTGCAGGAAAAAATCATGACACAACAATATTTCAATTCCGATGGTCAACCATCACATTTCAAAGACTCACAATTTCTTGTCTTTTGCAATCGTTTATCTGCGTTTACGTGTGCTATGGTCACATTACGTATTAAACGTCCAGCCGGTCGTCATTGTACACCACTCTATAAGTACTCATTTGCATCTTTCTCGAATATAATGAGTGCTTGGTTCCAATATGAAGCCCTCAAATTTGTCAGTTTTCCCACGCAAGTGCTGGCGAAAGCATGCAAAATCATACCTGTAATGTTAATGGGTAAAATCATATCAAAAAACAAATACGATTGGTATGAATACGTGTCAGCTATATTGATATCATTAGGAATGATATTTTTCATGACCGGTTCGGCAAGTGGCACCAAGGCGAGCAACGTGACCACATTCACGGGCATTTTTCTGCTCACCATGTACTTAACTTGTGACAGCTTCACAGCGAATTGGCAAGATGATCTATTCAAACACTATGAGATGTCATCACTGCAAATGATGGCTGGTGTGAATCTCTTCTCCACCATATTTACAGCGACATCGCTATGGGTACAAGGCGGTTTCATGGATTCACTAGCGTTTGCCAGTGAGGTAAGCGCGAAGAATTACTGATTAATAATAATATATATTTTATTAATGTTAAAACAATTGCAGCATCCCAAATTCATAATTGACGCACTCACAATATCCATGTGCTCGGCTGTGGGTCAATTATTTATTTTTTATACAATATCAGTGTTTGGTGCAGTTGTATTTACGATCATCATGACATTACGACAGGTGAGTTGGACTACATGTGTGCCGTTAAAAAGTGATAAGAAACACGTTGAGACAAACATGTGCATGCAACGTTTGCTAGAGCTTAAGTAAACTAATATTGAGCTAATTTGAACAGTTGGGTGTAAACGCAATGCTGAAAATTACAATTTGGTGGCTTTGTAAGCAAGTTTTAAAATACACAAATATCTTTTCCGGTACGTTTACTTTGTCAGCAAATATATATATACTATATATATGCTTATGTACATACAAATATGTGTGAACATTGCAAGTAAAATGTAATTTTCACCAAATAATAATTATGAATATATTCTTTTTTGTGTGAACGGCGCTCAACACACACACGCATAATGCCCAAGCAAACTTCTTTAAAATATGCAAGAAATATCTAATGCGAACATTCATTTATCTAATATATGTTAATATATGACCTATTTACGTTGCACTCCTCTTGTTTATTATTTGATCTGCATAAAACTTGTATCCACATGCCTATAACTTAATTGTTCATACAAATAAACAACTGTATCAACACATAAATTATTTAATTTATTCTCTTTGTTTATTTCAGGCCTTTGCTATATTGCTTTCGTGTTTAATCTACAAACACAAAATATCGGTACTGGGTATTTTCGGTATATTGGTTGTGTTCTTTGCGGTCTTCATGCGTTCCTATGGCAAACAACGCATGAAAGCCATACGTAAGCGTGCGGAGGCGCATAAACCAAAAATGGCAGCGTAGTTGGCACAGTTGGTTGTTGTATCCAACGAAACGAGCGTTTGTAATGGTTGTACTGACGATAGTGCGTATGCCGGTAGCATTACTTAACAAAATGACGAGGCGCAAATCTGCATAAAACTAAGCTTTAAGTAAGCTAATTTAATTAGTTAACTCCTCTGGCACCGAAAGTGGAGAGCAAAATGTTACTCCTGACTGTTATAACTTTACATAAAATTGTCACTTTCTTAAATGTATAAATGTCAAATAGCTTGCAACTTTTAATTATATTCACTTTATAAATTATTTATAACGTACAAATGCATATACTGTATAAAGTGGTAAATGTAAAATATTTTTAGAAATTATTTTTGTACATAGATACATATCTAATATTTAATATTACCTGCTACTTATGTATGTGCAATTAGCGAAAAAATATACATATTTTGTTGGTTTTATAAGCAAATTACACATTCATACATATTTTTGCCTAGCTGTGCATGCTTTTATTCGCTATTTTCTCCAAAAAGATTTTATAAGCTCTTATATTCAACTGAGATCTTTCGAATTTATGTACGCAAATAAGAAAAAGTTTAAAATCAGCATAATTATAATAAAATAAGAAGGTTAGCGCAAAAAATGCCTGCTTGATGCTGTAGCGATTTAAAATATTTTATTTGTAAAATGAAATTTGTTAACAAATTTGTTGATTTCAACATTGATATGTATGTCTTATGTTTCTAATATCTAAATGTAAACAACAACGATTTCAATGTTCCTTGTTGCGTTTTCGAAACTTTAAACTTGTGACTTATGACGAAATTTCACTTCTCGTGTCTTGGTGGAATAAAAAGAAAATAAAAATGCACGATATAAATGCTACAAAAAAGTTAATAATTCGAAAATGAAATGAGCATACGTTTCCATTCACATGTTAACCGATATATGCGGTAAAAAGTCACCTGGGAGTTCGAAAATGGTTCTCAACTTTAGATGAAACGATTTCGTTTGATTTTTCTGGATCCGATCATTTGTTGTTTCCACAATAGTTTTTCATGACTATAGTAGTGGGTTTCGGAAGTGACGACATTTTTTGGGACGACCTACATATTCGGCGGCATTTAAAAAGCATTGAAAAGTTACAGATGAACGGTTGACGCTTATTCACATCATAAAATATATGAAATATGAGTGATCGTAGGGCACACAGTGCTGGTAGCCGTCATCATCACAGTTCTGCTTTATTATTTTTAAATTTTATACGAGCGATCTTGACCTGATTTCAGTAAAGCGAAAATATCGCCAAATTTACACAGCTGCTTTTTACGATTGCTGGAGTGAATGGCTGTCCAAAAAAAGAGTGACGGTGTTGAAGAAGCAAACAAAAACAAATGCACAGTACAATAAAATAGACGAAATGGAAAATTAGTAACAAAAAAAAAAAAAAAACAATTGGATGCAGGTCAATGCACAGGCGGGAAATAGATAAAAACAAAAATGTGTTGCCAAAAAGTTGTTACAACAAACAATAGCACGTTAAAGCGGCGTCCACAAGTGTTTCCTGCGGCAACGCATTACGCGCTTGCAAAGTGAGGCAGGTTGTGGCTGTTGCGCATGCGCAGATGAGCAGCCGCCAAACCGCTGTGTGTCTGGCGTCGGTGCGTGGGTGCGCGCTGCTACTCACTTCAGCAAGCAAATGGGCTGAAATTAGCATATTACAAAAACACAAACAAAGTCAAAATTTGGCTATTAAAAATTGCAAACTAAGCTGTTGTTGTTGTGTCGTTGGTGTTCGCGTCTGCAAAAATGGCATGTTGCAATAACTCTGCGCCACCGATTATGGCCAGAACAGCTAGTTGGTTTATCTCAGGGTTCGCGGCTTTGTTAGAAAAATTACATGGTGAGTGTGTGGGTTTGTTTGGGAAATCCTACGCGTATGCGCAGTCGAAAATTTTTAGATAAGTTAGAGTGTTGCAGCGGGTGGGCGCTTAGTGCAAATTGCAAACGAGACGCGAACACTTCGTGTGTTGATACAAACACATAAAATAAAAAAAAAAAACGATCGAAGTGATAAAAAACTATTTTAAAGTAGACAGCAAGGATAATAAGTGTGCAAAAGGGACTAACGAATTGAAAGTAATCTTTAAAAACGAAGTACAAAAAGAACTCAAAAACCAAAAGGGACTCTTGAAAAATGTCAGTGGAAAGTGTGTGTTGCTAAAAATGTTCTTGTTACAACGGTTAATAATCGCGTTTGCGCTGGTGTTACTCATGTTGGTGGTGCTCTGCCCCTGCGCGCCCCAAAGCTATTATGCCTCAAACTCTTATTCAACGGGCTCAACATCGCCATATCGCGCGAGTCCTAGTCGGCGCGCCGGCTATTCTCCTTATCGAGACTATAACCGCGAGTATTACGACGCGTTGCGACAACGACGCCTGCGCGCGCTAGCCGACAGCTACAAAGGCATCTACAGTAGCATCAGCAGCAGCACCAGCAGCCGTGGCGACAGCGGCACAAGCAGCAAAACACAGCGCTACTATTCCTCCTCACGTTTGCCCATCTCCGCAGCCGCCATAAACGCTAGCAACAACGACAGCAACGGCAGCACAAGCACCAGCCTTTACGCTAGCAACAGCAATGATCCGTATAACAGTAAATACAACAGATACGATGCTTATGCATCCGATAGTAAGCGCGCTACGAACAGCGCTTCCAGCGCAACAACAAATAAGCAGCAGGATGCAAGCGCCAACGGTAACAGTAAACCGCGCATTAGCAAAGCTGATGAGGAGAATGCAAAATTTGCTGGCATTCGAAATCAAGAAGCCGATGAGGAGAACACAAAAACCTTGTCGCATTTGAAGCGTAAGAAGCTACGTCGCTGCTTTCCGTTTGGTCGCGACGCACAGGGCGATGAAGTGACACCGCCACCAGCGGAGCAAGGACGTATACTTTGGGATTTGAATGTCTATAATATTTATAATGGAGGTGGTTATCCTCCGCCTATATATGGTGACAGTGGTGGTTGCGGTGGGCTTGGTGGCGGCTTGGGCGGTGTTGGTGGTTTGGCCAGCGCTTTTGCCGGCGCTGGTGGTTTTGGCGGCGGTGGTCTGCTCTCCGATCCGATTGCTGCCGCTTATGCGCCACCCAATAGATTGAATAATTTCTTACAGCTATTTGCTCCTGGCATATTGCAGAATGCTTTAGCGGCGACAGCGCGTCCATCCCTGCTCAGACCACAAGCCGATACTACCGCGAGTGAGGCTGACGATTTGGCTAATGATCCCAATGTTGACCCTGCCTACACTCCTGTCGCAGCCAGACCACCGCCGGTGAGAAGACCTAACAGGGTGTACTATGATTCGGCGGGTGCGGTAAGTTCGTTAATACGCATTTTTTCTACACAGAAATGGGACCTATAATTTTTCATTCTAGGCTCCCATAACACCTGCCCAATTGGTAGGCGGTGTAGCCACGACTGTTAATGGTATCATACAACAACTAACTGGCAATGTGCAACCGGTTTACCCTGGTTATAGGTCGCTAAGTTATGGAAAGTAAGAAACCTCCAAATGTTCCCAAATGCGCAAATGAAGTTATATACATACAAATATACTATATAATTTTTAGTTTTATATTTACTTTTAATCTTAGATGTATGGTGTTTACTATGTTCCTCAAGAAATTTTTTTTGTATAAATAAAAGAAACTAGTTTATCATTTCTGGTTGTTATCGACCCTTGTGTGTTTTTTACTGAGAGGGAAGGATGGAAATTATATGAAGACTGTCGAAATATTGTTCAAAACAATAGAGCTACAATTTGTAGGTGCTTTCTCGTGACATGTAGTAGCTAACTTCCGCTAGCCTCTATGAAAGCAGTCTTCAAAGTTTTGGTTAGTTGTTATAACGGGCGATCCAAGTAAATGTACTTTTTTCAATAATCGTTTTTTGACAGATTACGCGTGAGTCGTGTCCAACTGTCATGTTATTTTTGTCCAGTATTGGTTGGCACTCCATCATGGAAAGACTTACCCCCGAACAACGTTTAGAAAAATTTAAGTTTTATTGCGAAAATTCATACTGAGCGTACTAATCGCAAGACCATCACCCATCTTGAGACAGAGCATTAATTATTGGATAATATTTGACCGAATAAATCAGGTTCAGCATGCAGTGAAGAAAATATAGCAGCCGTAGCTGAGAGAGCACACGAAGGCCGTGAAGAGTAGATTCGGCGCCATTTGCAGCAACTCGGACTGCTATATGGAACGACTTGTCGCATTTTGCGTCGAGATCTTATATTGAAAACGCACAAAATACAGCTTGTTCAAGAACTGAAGCCGCTCGACCTTCACAGGCGACATCACTTCGTTCTATGGGCTCTTGGAAAGTTCCAAGAAGATCCAATGATTTCGATGAGGCCCATTTCTGGCTCAATTGATATGTAAACACGCAAAACTACCGCATTTGGGACGAATAGCAACCTGAAGAGATTCAAGAGCTGCCATTTTTTCCAGAAAAAACAAGAGTTTGGTGTAGTTTGTGGGCCGGTGGAATCATTGATCTATATTTCTTCAAAAATTATGCCGGCGAGAAGGTAACCGTCAATGACGAAATTTAAGCATTTGATCTCGGCGACATTTGGGTTCAACAACACGTCAATCAATGCATTAATTGAGAGAACACTTAAGAAAGCAAATAATTTGACGTTTTTGGGCGGTCGATTGGCCACCAAGATCGTATGATATCATACGGTTAGAGTTTTCCCGTGGGGATGTGTAAAGTCTAAAGTCTAAGCGGACAATGCTGATTTGATCCCGGGCTTGGATTTGAAAGAAATAATCTTCAAAAAATTAATATCAGAGAATGTTCTTTCGAATGATAATAAATATTCCTCATTAAATTTGACGTTTCTGTGTTTTTTTCTTTAAAAAAGTAGGGACTCTGTATATGAAAATACATATATTTGAACCTAGTAAAATAAAAAACAAAAAAAAAACTAAAATTTGTTGAGAGGATTTTCGATATGATAATAATATCAGAGCGGTTTGGAAGATAATAGAGATCAATAAAATTTCAGATGCATTTAAATATTTCACAATTTTGCAACTTTCTGTTTCTATACCCTGAACAGGCTATATTAAGTTTGTCGCGAAGTTTGTAACACCCAGAAGGGAGCATCGGAGGCCCTATAAAGTATATATAGTACGAGTATATAAATGATCAGTATGTTGAGCTGAGTCGATTTAGCCATGTCCGTCTGTCTGTCCGTCCGTCTGTTTGTCTGTAAATATACGAACTAGTCTCACAGTTTTTAAGATATCGTTTTGAAATTTTGTAAACGTCATTTTCTCTTCAAGAAGCTGCTCACTTGTCAAAACTGCCGATATCGGTTCACTATAGCTTATAGCTGCCATACAAACTGAACGATCGGAATCAAGTGCTTGCATGTGAAACTTCCTCATTTAACAATATATCTTCACGAAATTTGGTTTGAGTTATTGTTTATAGAAATAATGCAATATAGAAAGAAATTATTCAGATCGGCTCACTATAGCATATAGCTGTCATACAAACCGAACGATTGGAATCAAGGGCTTGTATGAAAAACTTTCGCATTTGACGTGGTATCTTCACGAAATTTGACATGGATTACTGCTTAAGGTAATAATATAATCTCCGAAAGAAATATTTTGATCGGATTACTATAGCATATAGCTTCCATACAAACTGGACACATTTTTACTAAAAGAAATGCACCTGTGAAGGGTATATTAGCTTCGGTGCAGCCGAAGTTAACGCTTTTTCTTGTTGACGATTAAGTTTGTATGCATCACCACCTGCTTGATTTGGAAAGCTTTTGCAAGCTTTTTTTATTTATTGAAATATAGCTTTTACTTGTAGATATCAATATTTACCACTGTGTTGAAATTAGTTGAATTTAAATACCACATTAAAGCTTTAGCAGAGAACGTAAATGATTGAAGGCGTATGAAACAAGTAAGAAAGAGCTAAGCTTGGGTTTAACCGAACGTTTTATACCCTCGTAACTTGTAAAGATGAAATCCATGGAACATTTGTTTTCGCAATAATATGTGAGTATATCTGGAAGATTGACCGATATTTTCTGTGAAAAAATTCGCAATAGAAACTTTGGTCCGCTTTTTCGTTATTTTGGGTCTTGAGTAGTTTTGTTTCGATCTGTACACCTCAAAAGCACTATTCGTGCAAACATTTATTCGGTTACATTGATTGTTTCCTGATTTGTATCCCCAAAGTGAACGTGAATTGGTATATACGATTGTCAACATAATATTATGTATCAAATTTGGTCGATATGGTCCCAAGATATGGGCTTCTTCTGAGTGAATTTGGTTGTTATAGCACGAATTAAACTTATTAGAAAAAATTTTCAACCAGAGCCGCTCGTTGTACCAAAGAACAGTCTTGTCCAGCACTTTATACTATATGTTTGCGTTTAATGGCGATTTGTGGGCGTGGCAGTTGTGTGACTACGCTCATTTATGAACTCGTCCTTATTTTGCCAGGAAACACATGTTGATGGACCGTCCATCCCTCTCGTCCCTCCACAGTCACTCGGATTTTAACTCGTCTCATCTTCCAGATGAAAACATCATAATTATGCATACACACATAGTTTATTTACCTTTTTGTACAAAAAATCGCATTTAAAATTAGCTATCACTAAACTTATTAATTAGCACTAAGAACTTAAGTGTGTTAACCAAAGAAACCATTTCCGAAACCACCATAGCCACCATTGTAGTAACCACTTTGACTATGCGACTGACTCTGTGACTGGGATTGGCTGTAGGAGCCACCATAATTGCCAATGCCGCCATAACCGCCACCAAAGCCGGGATAATAGCCGCCACCGAAACCTGGTCGACCATAATAGCCGCCATAACCGCCTGGATAGCCGCCGTAGTAGCCGGGGTAGCCACCGTATCCACCATAACCACCATAACCACCAAAACCACCAAAACCACCCAAACCAAATCCGGCACCCAGACCCAAGCCGCCGAAAGTGCGCGCTTGAGCGCCAGCAGGTTTAGGCGCAGGCGCAGCATGCAACACGGCGATAAGTGTGCAGGCGATTGCGAGTTTCAGCAGCTGAACATTGATAAAACAAGAGAATTGATGGTTTTATAGTTAGTTTTCAGAGAGTCCTTTAATAAAAAACAAAACACTTTCATACTTACATAACTAGCCATTTTCTATTTGAATTCCTTAATGTTACTTGCTAACTTCTAGTAATGAGTTGCTCAGTTCAGTTAGTTGCGTACTAAGTTGCACTTGAAGTGCGCACATTGCTTTTTATACTTTGGCAACATGGATGCGCGCACGCATGCGTACTACTATCGACTTTAGACGGCGAAATTACAGAACCGCAAAACATGTTGATGACGAAAAATACAAAAGTTAACCTCACAAACATACATACCTGTATGTGGCCGGGTATTTTGTCATTGACGGAAGCGTCCAGCGTCAAGATCAAGAGCACAATAACATCAGTCGCCAGCACAGCATTAACAAAAATAAATAACTAAAGACATAGTACATGTGAATGTGTTCGCGGTGGTGGTGATAATCAGAAAAACCCAATTTCGGAATTTTGAAATTTTGGATTCTCACCGCGACTTTGCGAGAATGAAGCGCAGCGCACGCAACGCTTTGTTGCGCAGTCAAGCGTACGGAAAATATTAAAAATTGTGTGCTTTGTAGCATATCATAGAAACCCAAACAAAATTAGCATCACTCACTCAAACACTAACATTGCTGCAAACTAAGTCATATTAACGTTTAATCTCTACTAAATTCAAATTTATTTATCGACACAAATTGTTTGTTGTGCAAAGTGTATTAACCTTTTGCCTGGCTTTTCGCCTTCTAAGCTTCTGTGAGACGGCCACCTTCAATCGATGACGACTGCTACTCTTCAACTCTTTCTCTTCGCGCGATTTTCACTTTCAGCATTACTAGCCAAACGTCATATTATTAATTGCTAAACTTTTAAAAGAGGCTCCTTCTGTGTCGATGTAGCGCTGCTAGCGGGATTTCAAAGCATAGAAGGCGTCACGGAAGGCATTATTGGGATGCCTAGGCCTAGGTAGGTTGCTGTTCTCAAGAAAGGCAGTGTGAGCCGTGGCGTTTTCGTGGTGCAACTTCCAATCGGCTGCGATGTCTTGTAGAACCCGATTGACCCTTCGTTTGAGTCTCTTGAGTACTTCCACGCAAAACTTGGCGTTTAGGGTTTGTCCAGGAGAAACAAATTCATGGTGGACGATGTCTTTGATGTCAATGTTGGTCTTCATCAGCGTCCTCTTCCTGGCCCTGCAAAAAGGCCTAGTGATACCAAAACAAACTACTTCTTGCTAAAGCAACAACTGGGTAAGTCTGCTTGATCACATTAAACGTCACTGTCGCAGATTTACCAAGTTTCACACAGAATTTAATCGCCTACCTCTGCTCTAACGAACACTTCATTTTCAGCTTGCACCACTCACAGAAACACGTCACGTGAAAATGTTTGTCCTGACTGTCCAGATGCTCGAAAAGTCGTTCGTTAGCTAGGAACACCTTCTACCGAATGCAGTCGGGCCTATTACTTTCCGGACCAACACTGTATGTTTAGTCTCAACTTAATTCACATTTATTCATCAATTTAAGCATTTGTTGCTGCGAAATGTAATAAATTTGTACTGAATTTTATTGGTTTTAACTATCAGCATTCCTCGCCAAGAAGCAAATCGTTAACACATACCTTTTGACCCAATCAAATGTTAAATAGTTTCTAAAATCAACATCAAGAGTCAAATAAACGTGGGAACACTGTAGTAACCAACTCTCATACATCCTCAGTTGTTAACTTAATATTTCCTACCTAAATTCATGCACACATACATATGTATACATAGACGGAAGCATATAATAAAGTGTTTTTTTCTTGTGATAATAAATGTTTGACGGATGAATTTAAAAATGAGTTCAGTGTCAATATTTATCAGAAGATTGTTATGTATTTAAATTCAGGGAAATTCCAAAAATAGTATTTCGAATAATTTGAAAATTCCCGTTAACATTTTTCGATTATAATTTACTGCCTGCGTCATTAATCTACGTTTAGATCAGAAAACATACAGATGCTTGGATTTTCCAAAATTCAAATTCAAATAACTGTATGCATACCTTGTGTGATATTAAAATAGAGAGCATAACTCTAACACTGTTTCAAATTATCTAATAATACAGAGTACGACTAGTTTGGAGTTTTTGAGTTTGATGAGTGTTACCAGGCGTTAGTAAGGTAAAGTCATATGAGAAAATCCCTAAAAGGGGCCCCAAATGCGCAAAAGCATTTAATATTACTAGTACCATCTAAGTATCAGCTTACGAACTTTTCAGCCCTACTGTATTATACTAAGTATTAGTTAAACGAGATATCCACATGTCGTCATATGTAATTCTGGAGCAAATAATGCTCTTCCTTTTAAGGTAAACAGTCGATTAAGTAGGTGAAATATTTTTAGTAAATTTATTTGTGTAGCCGTAAATTCGGCAACTATTTTATATTACTTAATTTTTTATTATTAATTGAATTGAACGACCTCGACTTAATTAGATGTAAATAAAAGTTCAACGCCTTTTCAGCGTAAATTTGCGAACAGCGGAAAATAAAGAGGAAACATGAAAATTATATTGCAGAAATTAAAAACAATAAACACACAAAAAATGGTGGAAATATTAGAATGTGAAAATAGACACAT
This sequence comes from Bactrocera zonata, assembly GCA_037783105.1. Lineage (NCBI taxonomy): Eukaryota > Metazoa > Arthropoda > Insecta > Diptera > Tephritidae > Bactrocera > Bactrocera zonata. Next base: position 1,428,171 of record JBAWJQ010004226.1, on the reverse strand, counting down.
ACATAAATGGAATCAGTTACAACAATAAGACAGATATTAATAAATTTTTATTTATTGTTACTAAGTTATCAGTTCAAATGGAATATGAGCAAAAATAGTAATAATTTTAAAGTTCTTAATTTATTCCTCAAAATCTATGTCGTCCCCCTAAAAGTAAAAGAAAAAGGTATTAAAGTAAATTTCCGGAATAGCTTTCAATTCGCGTAGTGATTGACGTCTAATGTCTTCGATTGACTCTAGACGGTTTCTCCGAAGTAATATTTGAAGTTGCTGAATAGCCAAAAGTCATATGAGGTTGTTGTGGCACGATATTGGTTCAAAATTGAACGAAAAACTTGCGAAGAATCAATGCAAAAACCAAGAACGCGAATAGCTTCGCGCAAATGACGCATAACACAGTGTCCCTTGTTGACAATTTAGCCATACCTCGATAATCGAAGAAAACTGTCAACATAACCTTGATTTTTGAACTGATTTGATGTGGTTTTTCGGCTCCGGCTAAGCTTTGCCACGATATTTGCCCGATTGATAATAATGACAAGTATGGCAAACGTTAAGATTATTTTGATGTGATATTTGGCACAGATGTCACTGACAGTCACACGACCCTTGAAAAAAAAATAATTCGAAGAATGGGTTTTTGCGCGAAAATTAAATTGAAAAGTCTTACTACTTTTTGCCCATAGTGTATCGATCACTTGTTTTGTTAATTTATTGCTTATTCATATGTCATTTAAATTTAGTAGATTTAGTATAAATAAGTCAGTTGTATGACTTAATATGTTAAACTAATAACTAATGATGTGTAACAAAATAAAAAACAGCCTCAAGATAGAGAAAATATCGCAAGAGAAAGACAGTGAATGCCTTCACTATTATATGAAATTAAAAAATTATGTAAAGATGTCAGGCAAGTAAAATAGTGAATATTTGGGTGAAATAGGCAATAGTGACTGTAAATAATTAATATACATACACAGTACATATATTTTGCTGTTGTTAAGACAATTTCCTAACAAGGGAGATTTTATGCAAATTAAAAGAAATTCAGTTATTTATGCTCCATACAAGCCCCAAAGTCACTCAAATGGAAATTTTATAAAAAAATTTTTCATTATCGCTATAAAAGTATGGATTTGTCTGCAGGAAAAAGTATTGTACATTTGATTGCTGACATGTAAAGATTAAATTAAATTTGGTCGAACAAGTGCTTTTATAAAAATCTAACGGTAGTGTTCACTGAAAAAACAAAAGAAATACCAAAAAAGTATAAATTAAACAAGAAAATTATAGCATTTATAAATAAAATAAAACAATTACATAATATAAAAAAATATTGAATGATCGAATTTCTGAAGTTTTATAAAATCTTATGCTTTCACAGAGGAAATATGTGGCAATAATGCTTTATACAAGATATTAATACTATCAGTAAATAACAATATAGTTTACTCCAATTATTTTAGTTTAAATGGAGGGTTAACATTTAAAAGTTTACGAGTAATTTAAAAGTTTGTAAATCAAGTTGAAATTTGTAAGACATTACTAATAAAATCTCCATAAATGTATTAAAAATAGTATATGTGTATATAAATAATATATAAATTTTACAGAAAATAAAAAATTTATAAAAACTCATTTTAATCCAAATAGTAAAAAAAATGTATATAAACGCACAACTCTTAACAAATAATTAAAATATAAATATAATTAAAAATTTCGAAATAAAAAATTTAACCTTAACCATAAAAATGCTGCAAACAATTGTGGTGAGTTTTTCAAAAAGCGACATAAATAATAATTCAATAATTTTCAATATTTTAGCTTTTGCTCACAACACTGCCCTATATCTACGGACAAAATGCAGAACGCATGGCAGCAGATAATCGCGTTTATATAGGTGATTTCACGCAGCCACCCTATAGTATGGGCAAGGCAGACAATAGCATTGCATATCCTTACCACAACAACTATGTCAGTTTTCCACCCAACAACAACAACGGCTATCAGTCCTTCAATCCCCATAGTGTGCCTACAACAATGCACAACCACCAAACATCAACTCTTGGTGGATATGGTGGCTATAATGGGCACTCTGTTTACGCTAACTACGCACCCTATAATACCTTGCAAGGTTACAACCATTTTGGCATGACAAGGACATATGGAGTCGGCATGTCTAGCAATGCCAACTTCGTTCCCGTAACCTACAGCACTCATCAGCCGATCATAGATGGGCTGCATACGAGTACAGGTGCGGCTTTAGGCGGCAGCATGAATGGCATGTCGGCCTATCCGGCTAACGGTCACTACAACGGCTACTATCCGTACAACTCGCTGGGTATTTTACAGCCATACAAGTGATGTACAAGTCCGTGCATATATTTTGGGAATATCAAGTTGTATTTATTTTTTATTGTAAAATATAATTTATATACATACATATATTTAATACTTAACAGCAACACGAAGATTTTTTAAGTAAACAACTTGTAGGAAAAGAAATAAAAAAAATTGTAATTTTAATAAAAAAAAATGTACAAACACAAAGTCATGTGCAAGGTCAGTAATCTGTGGAGTTGGATGTGAATCATCGTGCGAAAGAAGGTGTATAAAACTGGTTTTGGTGGGTGATGACGAAACGTACGTTGCGCTCAAATATCGTCGATATTGGCGTACACTAGCGGACACAAAGGTAGTTACACACAATTTTGAAAAAGTTTGATTTTCAAACACCTTTGTATTGTGGAAATCATACAAACAGTTTTCAATCGTACAAAATAATTCGCAAGCAATAATTGGCCACAGTTTACAGAAAATCTGCCACAATTTGTTTCCGTTCCAAAGCATCTTTACAAAATTAATTAGTTTATACTTAAAATTGCACTTGGATATTGAATTATATATGCAAATTAGAGGCTACCGAAGAGCAGAGAGAGTAAATCGAAGATTCGGCGGACTTGACTTCGATTGTCTATGATGAATATGCAAGATTTTTTCTCAAATTTGTATACGAACAATCACACTTCCTCACTAATTCTATAAAATCAATTTTTGTTGAATAAAAATGCTACAATTAGTCTTATTGCAAATATATTTTTATTAAAGATATATTTATCAATTTCCTCTATTTTAATCAAAATTTACTTCTTCGATTCAAAAAGAATTGTTGCTTAAAATGTATATGTATATATTTACGGCTATGGTTGAAATGCATATGTAAATATGTACATTTCAATGGTGCTCAACATATTTGCTTCAACACTACCTAAGTCTTCAAACTGTATGCGATGTTTGGTTTGTACTGTCTTAATTCAAATATGACATTGGACACCATTATATTATACGGGGATGTAGCTCAGATGGTAGAGCGCTCGCTTAGCATGTGAGAGGTACGGGGATCGATGCCCCGCATCTCCAGATTTGTTTTTTTATTTTTTAAACATATAATTATAAAATTATTCTAGTTTTATATTATGCCAGGATAGATTATTTCGAAAAATAACTAATTTAAATCAAATTGGCTGACCTAAGCAAATAGAGAAAGAATAGCAAACTTTTATTCCACTTTGGTTAACTAGATAGATGTCTTCTTTTCCTTGGTAGCGTTTTTTAGGTGGCGTGTCCCAAACCCAGCGCACAACCCTGTGGAGGAGATGTTTCGCCTTCTCACTTTAGCTCGCCTTCGGAAGTCGTGAACTGCTTGAGCCATATGTAAAGGAGTTCTGGCCACTCCCATGTGAATGGCAATCGGAGAACTTTCCTCATTGCGTGAACTTCTACAAACGACTCCATCCTGTAAAATCCTCTCTCGACGAACAAAAACCAAACTCGATTAGTCACTCATTATTCCCGACCTGCTATATGGTATTCGACGCAGTACCCGCCGAGGGAAGTAGAGGAATATCTCCAATCCGTTGAAAAGACCAGGTGGAGAAGGAATCTCCAATTCGCGGCACGTTGCGAAAAGAAGAAACGACTGGCGCGCTGTTGTTAACTCGGCTATAATCACGTAAGCGGTGTCTACGCCAGTAAAGAAAAGGTCTTTTTAACAAAGACCGACACAGCAAAATAGCAAATATTTCAGTTAAGTTGCCAAAACAATTTATTTTCATTAGATAACAGTAATAAAATATTAAATTCTAATAAATAACAAATATTAATACTTTTAGTTCATATAACGAATACACAAATAAAATAAAGTTGCTGCTTCCTATTAACGCTTAACCATAATAACCACCACCAAAGCCAGGATAGCCGTAAGCACCGCCATAAGGCGATGGTGGACCGTAAGGTGAATATCCGGGATATGGAACCGGCACTGGATATGGATAGGCGCCACCGCCAAAACCACCAGCACCAGCACCACCCCCAAAACCACCAGCACCTCCTGGACGATTTCGGCCGGTTAAAGCACCAATAAGATTGCTAAAGAGACCGCCGCCGCCTCCGCCACCGCCGAGTAGACCCAATATACGGCTGTTAGGATTGCCATTAGCTGCGCTTGGTGGCGATGCACCAATACTCGCTTGCCCAGGTAAACTGCTACTTCCAGCGCCATAACCAGCATTGCCTAAGCCGGGTTGAGTTGGATAACGGCTGCCAGGACTGTCAATGCTATTAGGATTAGTTATGCCGTATGTTGATTGTTGTGCAGGATTTCTGGGGTAACGGTTGTTGCCACCAAATGCCTGTTGCGTTCCAGGAAAACTCAATTGTGCATGCGCAGACAAGCAGGTGAGCGCCAAAAGTAGCGTTATGAGGATCTTGAAATTTGCAAAACGAGAAAATTGTTGTAGTAGAGTTTTTTTGTACAATTCTCTTGGCTAAGACTGGGTTTCAGAAATTGTGTTGTGCACTGTTTATGCGATTAATGATTTAGTTACTTACAAAGGATCTCATCTTCGCGTTATTTGTTTTTGGTTTTTTGGTAATTTATACTTCGTAATCAAACTTTGTATGAACACTTCAACGTTAGATAACTGTTTATGCATATTGTATTGCAATAGCTAAGTTTATATACTAAAATCTTAGTTGCTTTTACTATCATGTAACGCCCACGCAGCTAAAACTACTTCCAACTAATCTTGACAAGACGGGAAGTATAATTTGTTGTATGAGTCGTTTGTTTTGCAAATTTTCGCAAACTATTCAATTTGCATAAATATAAATATATCATTCTAATTCTAACTGCAGTACTGACCTTAAACTCGCGATTTGAACTTTTAATTTGGCTTTTTCGGGTATTTCGCTTTTGGTCAAAACTTAATGCCACCAGTCAACTCTCAGAGCAATAAACTCGTGCGATCTTTCGAATAAAAATAAAAATATAAACAATACCTAGAAGCAAAACAATAAAGAGAAAAAAGCAAATCAATATTTATGCAAATGAGCGCTGCGGTAGATCGTAGCGGGTCCATCGTTTGCAGTAATTTCATTGATTCACACGTGAGTTCGCTTGCGAACGTATTAAGCTTGTAAAATTATGTATGATATACAGATTTATGTACATACATACAAGTCTCGTACATAATTTAATATATTTATAAAATATGTATGTAAGTTTTCATATTTCTTTTAAAGCATCTTTATCGATCTTCTTTTTAATTGAATACTTGTAAATGCCTTGAAAATATATATTCATTCGTTGATCTCCACTTTTGTACGAGACCTATTCAAGCCCGTTCAATATTCACCGACATCATGATAGTTGGTTTTTGTTCAAAAAACAATATTTTAATTAGCTTTAACTTATTTCGGAATTTCCCTCCGTTATGCGCTCGCAGCATCAGCTTCAACGTTTATAAAAGTCCATACACATTTTGTATGCTGTTTAGTTATAATTTTGGTGGTTCGTGAAGTAGTTTTGTGTGTGACTTAATTAATCATGAGAAATTTCGTAAGTTGACCTTTAATGTGTAAATGTTATGTTTTCGTTGTGTGTTGAATGTTCGCTTTAAAAATTGACTGATAATTTCAATGAAAAATTGTGGTGGATTTTAATTATGAAGTCTTTGCGTGTTTTAATCATTTTCAATTGTATTTACAAGAAATTTTTACACATATACGCGATATCGATTTAATATAAAGAGTGTTTTTGCTAACTGGATTATATGGAAGTGCAAATTTTCGGTTTCGATAATTTTTATTTGAAAAGATCATTCAATTTGGTTTCCTAGAAAAAGCAATAGCATAGGTGTTCTACAGTAGAAAAAACAACGAAATATATTATATTTAATTTCGAAGTTATAACACGTTACTGCTCAAGTTTATTTGGTTTTTTTTTTTGGTTCACTGTAACCTGAAATCTTCACAAATGAAGGACTTTGATTTCTAGTCCTCGAACTTAAAGCTTTGAGAATTTTGAAGAATTAAAAAAAATGTTCACTGCTAAAAAAAAAATGTGTTTCTTATGAGTTAAACGAATTTCATGGAAATACCTGAGCCAGTTCCTGGGTCTTAGTATATATTTAAGTCAGTTTGTTAAAATAGGCCTAGTGATATTTATGTATAACCAGCAATTCGTCTGGGATGAGATACTTCAACAGATTTTAAAATTTTAATGAGATTTACCTGTGATTTCAACACAACAAATTTAGCTGCGGGTGATCAAAATAGAGCTTTTCATCAAAAGCCAGAACACGGTTTGGTGTGCTTTGTGAGCCGGTAGAATCATCGGTTCATATTTCTTCAGAAGTGATGCCAGTGAGAACATAACCGTCAATGACGACCGTTATCTCGCCATGATAACCGACAATTCATGCCTGAAATCGAAGCTCATGATCTCGGCGACATTGGTTTCAACAAATCACTCGTGTGATTTGCCAGTTACCATTCGAAATATGTTTAAACGAGTAATTGAAAATTGGACTCAATAGATGGACCATTTGAGACGAAGCCGCGGCCAGCATTTGAAAGAAATAAATGCCAAAGAATGTTGTTTCGAATGATAGTAAAAATTCCATATTAAATTTGAAGTTTCTGTATTCACCCTTTATGATGAATTATCGCTCTAAGTTTGTTAAATCACTGATGAAGGTTGGGATCTATCTTGTGAGGAAATTTCATGTATATTGCGCCATAGGATGTTCGAATTCCAAACTGATCACAAACAATATAGTCAAGGGCGATTTAGATACTTTTCAATGCCAAGTAGATAAAATTGTTTGTTAAGTAGAGTGGGGAATGTGCCCCTGTTTTAAAGGTATGTATCGGATAGGATAAAAATGATTTTTGAATATTTTAATTCTTGTCGAAAGTAATTTAGAAGGACAACTTCGAGTTTGACTACTACTGAAGAGAAAATTAATTGTCTATATATGTATTTATGCTCTCGCTCTTTTACAGAAAATTGCCAGTTTTGCCGCATTGTTGTTCCTTGGCTTATTCGCTACACCCACAAGGGCACATTTCAAGAAGTTTAAAGGCTTTGGCGGCGGTTTCGGTGGTTATAGTGGTGCTTATGCCACCAGTAGCGTTGTAAATAACTATCAAGTGGCGCCTGTTCCAGTGCCTGTCCCAGTTTCAATACCCCAACCTGTTCCTGTACCAGTTTCGATACCCCAACCTGTCCCTGTACATATTACGAAAGTGTTGCCAGTCCCAGTGCCAGTCGCGCAGCCCGTTTGGCCCAGCGGTGGTTGGGAGGGTGGTTACGGTGGTGGCAGCTTTGCCAGCGCATCCGCATCTGCATCGGCATCCAGCTTTGGTGGCGGCTATGGCGGTGGCTTGGGAGGCTTTGGTGGTTTCGGAGGACCCGGTTTTGGTGGCTTCGGCAAACATGGTTTCGGTGGCTTTGGCGCATGGAAACGGCGTTAATTTTTACTAACTGATATTGCGTTATAGTGTTTTACATATAATAATTATTTTAAATATTTAATTGTTAAATACATTTATTTAAAGATTTAAAGATAATTGTGCTTATTTCTTTTTCACTTGCTATTTCCCTGGTTGCTGTGTGGCATCAGAGATGGTATTAAATGATCCATAATCGGTCTGTTGTGTTGTAATGTGTAACTTCAGGGCTCATTTAAGCCTATTACGTAGCTGTAAGTGACATTTAGCTATGTAAACAAGATTTAGCTGTTAAAACAGCTAAGCGGAAATTCAGTATACAGTATCAATTGGAGACTTAAAGATGTCTGCTATTCATAACAAAGTCTTTCCTTTATTGGTAAAAATATATGAATATATTTTTCTATAACCTTAAATTTATAAGTTTTTATCCTCAGCTGATTGTGCTATTTATTTGGCTTTGCTGCATGTCATCTATTATCAAAGCGGCGGATGAAACAATGGCAGAATCTGATGGACCAACTGAGCCGCCATCAAAAGGTAAATCGTTTTTCCTATTCGGTGGCTTTTTCCAAAAAATTCGGCAACGCTGGTCAGGCCAACCAGATCCGAGTGCGCCAATATATGCGGGTCCTGTTTACCCATTGCTTGCTTATCAAAACTGTCCTGCTTATGGTGGCTGCAATCCCGCGTGGAGCTATCGTCCAGTTCCTTATGAAGTGCATAATATATACTATACAAATGCCCAAGTGCCACCATTAGTATCACCTTATCCTTCGACTCCTGTTCAGTCGCTGCAGCAACAGCAACAAAATCAGCAAAGTAATTTAGTCATCCTAAATACTGGTTCTCAAGTTAGCTCGTATCCACAATCGAAGCCACATCCTGCGTATCCGCAGTTTGTGCCACAACAGCCGCATGTTCCATCTACAATACCAACGGGTGGTCAGCCACATCATTCTGCATATGTTCCAAATAATTATGGCGATTATCCACCTGTGATTTACGGCGCCCCACCGCCTCCATCCTATGGTCCAATAACACCAAATTATTTGCCTGATAATGGCGGTGTTGCCTATCAAAGGCCTGGTACAGCAATCTCTGTGGCTACTTCGAGTGGTTCAGCACCATGTAACCCACGCCTATACGCCTGCAATATTGGATAGTTGGATCTATTGATTACTGTTGTTCCTTTCTATGCATGTATTTCGGTATAAATCTATAATAAATAGGGTATTGGTTTTATTAAACAGAAAAAGTGGAGAGTAAGAAAAAATTATACGTGAAAGACATTATTTCGAAATATTTGTGGTGTTTATACTGTGATATGGAGAGCGACCTAAGTGTTATTCAGTTTTCAGTGTCGCACTATTTGAAGCCGTTGCCGTTACCTACTCCCAGTGGGTTTTGAAAACTATGGAGTAAGAATCTATTACATAAAGGTTGTACTAAAATCTATCTAATGTTGAAAGGGACTTAACTCATAGCTCGGGAAACTCAGCTCGTATACAGGAGGACAGGAAGACATTACAATAGGAGTATAATAAATAATTTCTATTCAATTGATGTGTTCTTAGATGTCGAAGATATTGTTGTGCATATTCTTTGACTAGAGGACAGAGGTTTATGAAATGAGTTTGTATCTCGGTATGTGATCGTTTCTGAAAACCGAGAGAAAAAGGAATTAAGTAGAGAGAATCCTTAAACAATAACAAAATTAATCGTAGTTAGTGCCTGGTTTAATGGTGGCAAAAGTTCACAAGTTGAGAATAGAAATAGTCCAAAAAGAATCTTTTGAAGAGAAACAAGAATAATTTCTTCTTCAGCTCTTCTAGATAATAACTTTTTCAAATAATTGTTTTCAATACTAACTTATTTTTATAATTCATCAGCAGCCCACAGCCAACATATTACTTCGGTATACCTCACCTGTAAGCAAATTTGGTCATGAAGTCAAATATTTTCATATCATATGTATGTACGTATGCATACATCACACATATCATCCATTAACTTCTGTCAACAATGGCAGTAAGAATACTTCAAACTTCTTCACGAGTTTTATCTTAAAGTAGAAATACTTGCCACTCAATTTCGAATTGAAACAAAGTACTACACCTTTGGATTCATCAATGGTCAACGGCCAGCGCTCAGCTACGGTCAGCGCAGAGCCATATGTGGCCTATCAGTAGCAGCAGGAGTTGGATGACCACACTTACAGATGAGTAAATTCACAGCTGGCCGAAATAACCTTTTCCTGCCACCAATCTCACAACGCCCGAGTTCCCAGAGCGTCAGCTAGCATAGTCCTAAATAAACATTTCCGCACAGACAAGACGTAAGAAAACAATTCATTTTTAATTGGAAAAAAGCACCAGCAAAGTGCAAAACTTTTCAGCTAACATGGTCGACAGAGCGTTGGCGAGTTTTCCTGCTGTGATGATACATCAACGTTATCAGTGAGAGGCTGTGCTCAATACCAAACCACTGCTGCATGAATAGCTCAATCATTTGGTCAGCTTTTTTTTAACGAATCACTCTAAACTATCATAACGGTAATGGCATATATGGGCTCGTCTTCGCCTTTATCTGCGCCTGCAATCTGCAGCAGCAAACTTGCAACATGAAGTGGAAGTAAGAACTCAAACAGCATACTTAGAGCATGGGTGTACTGAACACACATATGTATGTGCGTATGTACATGTGTAGAAATGAGCCAAGTGTGGGCAATTGTTGCATGAGGTTGCATGTTTTGATTTCATCATAACCGAAAATGAAATACATATGTACATAAGTGTTGGCTAGTAAGGAGGGGTGATGCAAAAGGAGACACAAAATGATGAAGACTACAACAACTATGCATACAATAAATAACAAAAACAACAATACCTACATACTTACATAAATACATAATAACAGCTGTAGCAATAGAAATAACAAATATACTCGAAATCTAACAGCAACATTAACAAATAAAGCAAAGATGGCTAAAATGCCCTGAAGGATAATGGCAGGACATACCACTGACCAAGACTGCACTTACAAACACATGTAACCATAAACATATGTATGTACATATGTATAAAAGCGTTGAATAATATCGTTCGCCTGTGGGTGGGTGGTGGTGTTGTCCATTGACTAATATTGCGCCTGGAGAGTTATGATTTTTTCGGCGTTCTTGCAAATATGATGATAACAATAATAGACTTGTGGGCAAGAAAAATAAGCATAGTGTGTTTGCGAGAAAATGATAAATAAGAATGGACAGTTAAATAAACAATATGAAAATATGGAAAATTTAATTGGTTCTATTTCGATTAATAGGGAGAGTGGAGAGTCCACAACTCGTTACTATGTGAGAGTAAATACAGTGAAAGCCCTCATAACCGGACACCCATAGCCCAGTGTTTTTATGGGAGAAACTATATTTCTGTTCTAATAAATGCGAGCCAATGTCAGCCAGGAATTTAAAAAAGCGGAAACTATAAATTCTATACAAAATTTTTGACACATTTTATGAAATCTTGTCCGTTTATTAGAGACTAGTTGAACGAAATATTGCGAAAATAGTGTCCGTGTTCGGTCATTGGAAGGTATTCATACCCGGTTATAGGAATTGGTTTTGAATGAAAATATTAATGAAAACGTTGTGTTTGTAAAATTTGTCTTGCTATGGGATATGTCCGGTTATTAGGGCTATTCGTAATGAGGAGTATTACTGTACTATATATATAAATATGAAGATCAGATTGCTGCTCCCTTATCCTCTACTGGTCTACTATTAAATAGCTGGGCTACGCTGAAGCTTGGTCAGCGCTGGGACATAATCGTTACATGCGCTGTCGCAAAAGCTTTTTGGCCCAGATCGATGGCAAAAGATCAGGGATCTCTTTGCCCTCAGTAAGGTTAGTCTCTCCCTAGTAGTAGGGCTTTTAACGGGTCATTGCCCTATTGGCCTCTACGCAGTAAGGCTGGGAATCCTACTGGACGCTGCCTGCCGAAGTTGTATCGAAGAAGATGAGGTGGAAACAACTCAACACTTCCTTCTGACTGTCCCTCGTTTGAGCGGTCAAGACTTAAGCACTTGGGTGCGCATACCACCGGACATCTCACCGAGCTGGCTGGAGTGGAAATTAAACAGAGATTTTTTAAGAATTTAGAAAAAAAAAACCCGGTCTCTTAAATGAAACTTCAGAAATATAGTAGAAAGAAGAAGAAGACCACTGCCCAGAAGTCGTGTGCTAAAGGGCAAAAAACGTATGAAATGCGTGCGCAAACGGGAAAAATACAGGTTAGCACTCGGAATGTACGAAGAACCTTTCAGGATATGTCTGGCAGTTCTGACCCTTAAATGTGTCATAAAAAGCTATAATATACCAAAATACTTAACTATTCGAATTCAAAAGTTAAAATTGGATTATTTGCCAATAAATCCAAAATAAGTTTTTCAGTTGGTTGTCCAAAGTGCGTCGTCGTCGAGTGAATCAATATGAATGCCTACTACTTATTTCAAAGTGACAACCTTTTCTAACCGCAGATTATAAATTATCTGTATATGTATGTATGTACATATGTATACACATAATGTATATAGTACATAGTATATACCAATTAAATAGATGTCTTAAAGTGTGACCACAAATTGTGCAATGCTCAATGAGTCGAGGACGCACATTAAGAGTACCTACAACTGCAAGTACTTTACCTTTAATTGACATCTTTCATGTGCTACCTTGAACATGCCATTCATCATCAAGCCCTGCTTGAATGGCACAACTCACCGCCAATACCAATTCACTTATTTACATTTGTACCTGCATGTACGTATGTATCCGCAAACATTTGCACACCTCGAGCGTTTTATTTACTTTTAAGTGGCAGATAAAGATAACGAAATGGTGATATTGCAAATATCGAAGTTTACGCCTAGTTTTCAATAAAATTACCGCTATTCGCTTACATTTATTTATTTATAGCACCATTTATAGATTGCCTTTGTCGATTTAACATGCGTTGTGTTGTTGTTGTTTTTGTTTATGGTGTACGTGTGCTGAATGGTTGACTACAAACTTGTTCAGCAGCTGATTTGTGTGCGATACGCATATTTTGGGGAAGTTTCTAGGTAGGAAGGCGGGTAAGGTAATGTTATATTTATAATATCATTAATTTATTTCTTTTTTATTTATTTATACATTTTCAAATGTTTAATTGGTAATCAGCTGCGTAAGACCAACAAAAATGCATTTAGACAAAGTACCGTTATATGGGGATGTAGCTCAGATGGTAGAGCGCTCGCTTAGCATGTGAGAGGTACGGGGATCGATGCCCCGCATCTCCAAATTTACTTTTTAAAATTTTTTTTTACTTGTTTTTTTGTTATTTTAAATATAATTTTCTTTTGTTTCGGATTTTTTGAACCAATTCAGATAATTCAAATGCCATTCCATTATTGATTCCATTCCATTAATAAATACAACAAAGAACTTAAGGGAGATATTTGTGATGTCAATTTTAAAGTCGGGAGAGTTGAGAGTTGCATAAGAAAAACCCTCAGTAGTTTGTACAGATTGTGGTTACATTACATTTAATAGATGTTAAAGCTAAACCACTTAAGAGCACTCCTTCCACACTAACGCTGGTAATTTATTTAAACTTAACACTTAGAGCACCAACAACAATGCGCACGTAGCGGCAATATTTCATTATTAAAATTCCAGCTTTCCAACTTTTTTACACGAAATTTTCGCTTTATTTATGTACATAACACTTACCGTACACACACACAAGTGTACTTAGAAAACTCACATGATTTTTTACACCCACGTCCGCTCTCTCCCTTCCATTAAACACGAGGACACGTTGAATTTTTCGCCGGCTGCGTAGCCTCTTAATTTTATTTGGCACATTACACTCCGCAACTGACACGAATTATCGCGCTTAAAACCCGAGAGTGGTGTCAAGAAGTCAAGGAGAATGAATAAGCAGCATTTTACGCCAACGACTTGGCAGGGGCAAGCGGCGAACGGCAGCCAAAAACTCCTCTCCGAGTTGTGTTATTGGTGAGGATTTTCACACCTCTTAGTAGCGCGCACTTTTTGCATGAATTATGGGTACCCTGCCATGGTGAAAACAAAGGTGACAAAAATCACGTGAGTCGTCGTCGGAAAAAAATAAAATAAAAACAAAAACAAGCAAGACAACGTGTCTGCTGCGTTTCACTACTCTCCGCTTAAGCGCGAGTGTATGAGGAAGTGGCTTTTTTAAACCCTCGTTTACCAAGTGGCATGTTGTGTCGCATAAGTGGGGGCTGCTCTCTTGCGTGCGGAGGCTAAGTGGCCCGACGTCTACGTGCCAATAAATTTTCGCACGTTTTTATATATTGTAATTTCAGAAACGTACGAAAAATGTCATGATGATAATAATGAGGTAGGTGCGTTCTAGTTTGTAGTAGGGCCACATCCTTCATCAGGAGTTTTAGCAACAACAAAAAAACCAACGCAATAACTGTGGGTTTCGGCAACGCACCTCAGTCAATACAACAATCAAGCGTTGGTGAGGAATGTGAAAAGTTGAAAAATTGTTTCAAGATTAGGTATATTCAGCATAAATTTCGAGATTGTTTTCTTTGTGCACGTGTTTTGCATACATTTGCAGGCTGCAAGCTCATGTATTGGAATATATATACATTTATTTGCTTACAGAAATACTAAAAAAAACAGTTGGCACAAATTCTTCATACTTTACCCCCCAAATCGAAACCAAATGGCGTTGCTAGAATCCGACTTTAATTTATTGTATCCGCAGCGCGTTTACTTTTTGTACTTAATTAAAAAAATATGCAAAATCAACAGAAAATAAAACTGAAATCAAATCAAATATCAAACAAAAGCCGTAGCCAAAACACATCTACCACAAGCTGCAGTTCCACACCAGTTCCTCCAAGTTCGAGCAGTGCAGCATCCACAGTCGCCGGTACTAATCCTCTGCGCCGTTACCATAAAAACAATAAAAACCACAAAGCATTAAAAAGCACCAACTTGACCGAAAACTTTTATCGAAATAAGCAAAAATTCAAATATACTTATTTACTCGCACATAAACAAATGGAAAATTGGACAAACGGCGCGTCCAATGAATGGATAAACACACACTTGCACATTGGTGTTGAGCAAATAAATGGAGAAAGTGGGTGGTAACGGTTTGTTGTTTTGACGAGGTCTTACAACTATCTCGGTCTACATTGGTCGCCTGTGAGATAACTAAACTGAGTACATATTTGTAGAAGTGACCTTGTAGGACACGCTATTGGCTTTTAAATGACAAATGAAGTTAATTTTTGTAGTTGGTCCACTGGTATTATAGTATTGGTAATTCTGACCTAGCTTAGTGGTAGGAATTAGAACTTATTGTCGCTATGATCAACGGTTTAGAATCACAGGAAATTAGTGAAGTAAGGTTTGGATAGACAGGCGTTTATTCTGTTACAATATTCAGAACCTATTTTTGCAAGAGCTACTATTGGAAGATTTAAAGGTGAAATAATTTTAGCGCTTTTTCGGTTTAAGCACCTCGGCTCTCACACTACTTTAGTTTTACAATTCGGATGAATAAGTAAGTCCGGTCGATTCGACTCTTTTGAAACACTGTTCAAAGGAAGAGAGTTGATGAACATGATGATGATTGCATATTTGCTTATAAAGTTATAAGACAAGCTGACCGAAAAGTTTTATATAAAGCGAAGTATTCCTCATTGAGTTTGTGATAGTAGGCTTATGTTCATAATAGGTTACTAGGTAGTGTCTATGAAGTTGATCAGGCGCTGTCTGTTTCAAGGAGACCCATCGTAGCAGCATTCAGTGTTTTGTGAGTATAATTAGAGCAATCCGTAGGCATGTCTATGTTTTCCTACTAGGTTATGTACCCCAGCAAACGTATGTAACTATGCTCTTGTCCGGTTTTTGGTCTTGCAACCACATAAATTATGTTAATACTCTTGGTATTCAACACGCCCACTAACTGTACGTGGCGATTTGATGACTAGACAAAAGGACATGTGTGATAGTGTACAAGTGTCTAGCACTTCCCACTTCATATCACCATACACACATACTAAATATACATATATATTATATAAGTAAATAAATCCATACGTATATAGTATAGTATTAATTTGCGAAAAAAGGTTTCTAAAGCAAGCGGAAAATGAAGCAGAGGGAAAATTATTTCGAGGTTATCCAGCGGAAAATAGGTAATTGGTAGTTTTGAAATAAAGCCTCAAGAGTTAGAATAAATAAAGCATCAGGATGGTTTATATAAATGGAAACTGGAGAGTTGATGTGATTCATTTTTATAAAAAAAAAGTTACCAAAGAACTCGAAAAGAATAGAGTGTTATTTAGATAAATGCCGAACACTTAAACCTGAGGGTTCTAAAGTATTTTTCCTTTCCTAAGTCATCTCAATTCGTAAATAGATCGTAACGAAATAAAATTCGTTCAAGTTCGTGTTTTGTAACTGTAAGGTCGGTTTTTAGGCTTTTATATATATTATTGCGGAAATAGTACTTATAAAGGATGAATTTTTGTGTTCATCAGAACTTATTCACGTTCACACGTCTTTCCAGATTTCAACAGTCACAGCTCATATCATAAATTAGTATTTATTTCAAACTATTTCTATAACAATGTCGTAGCATGCGAGAGCTCAAGATTATGATAAGTAAAATTGCCAATTTGAAATATAATTAAATGTTTTCCACACCGCACATACATATCTATGCCACCCAAGTAGCTTTGACTAAAGTTTTTACTCCAAGTTCCCAACTCCAAATCAGATAAGCTAACTATCTTCGTCTATAGTCACTATTAAATAGTTAAGCTTCCAAATGAACACAATAGCAGGACTACCCACTCTTTTGCTTTGAGCTGGCAACGCGACAGGACATTGGATATTAAATCCATAAAATTGTTTTGCCTATAAAGTTGTTAACTGCCAGATACATTTTGAGATGGGGTGCGACGATACATTGCGACCACTATACCGTTATTTATGTGGGTGTCTATTGGTCAGCATAACTGCTGTTGTCGTCGTCAGCGACTCTTTTATTGTCCGGCTGATTGTTGTCTGTCCGCAAATGTCGTTTTGCCATTCTGTTAACAGTCAGTGTTGTTGTTACTATTATTATTGGAGTAATTTGTAATATTGCTCTTTGTATGCTGTATAATTTAATGAAGCTATTGTGCTGATTATGCTTATCCTGTTACAGTTGAACACTCCCTGCAATACTCGTAATTTTTTTTTTTTTTTAACAAGGATACATATGAAGGCACAAACTTTGACGTATTCGGCTTCTTTCTGCATATGTTTGTATTATGACGCTGAGGATTTGTAGGACTATATGCATTTGTGGAATACTGAAGCGTGGTGTTAACAAACTGATTCGACCTTCTCAGAGTGGCTTTAGACCTGGAAAAGCTACTACCGACCAGATTTTCACCATGCGCTCATTAAAACCGACCATGCCCGGGAAAGGAAGATCGACACCCATTATCTCTTCGTTGATTTTAAAGCTGTCGTTGGCAGGACGAAAAGAAACTGCTTTTATATCGCTATGTCTGAACATGGCATCCCCGCTAAGCTTATACGGCTGTGTAAGTTGACGGTGAGCATCACGAAGAGCTCCGTCAGGATCGGGTACGTTCGGAGAGGTCCTCGATATCAAGCAAGGTTTCAGACAAGCAGACTGCTTATCGTGTGACTTTTTTATTGCAGAGCGAAATAGAGAATGTAGAATTTTCTACCAGAAGTACTGCTGCTGGCGTACGCCGATGATATTGAAATCATTAGCCTCAACAACCACGCCGTTAGATATATTTTCTCCAGACTGGATAAGGAAGCGAAGCGAATGGGTCGGGTTATTTGACAATGACATTGCCGACATTGACTTAGTTCAGCGAATTAAGAGACAGCGACAGCGCTGGCTAGATCATGTTGTCCGGATGGAAGAGAATAGTCCAGCTTTGAGGGTTTTCGATTCAGTATCGCCCGGTGGAAGCAAAAGTGGAGGAAGATCACCCCTCCGTTGGAGAGATCGGAGGGAGAAGGACCTGGCTGCACTTGGTATCTCGAATTGTCGCCAAACAAAGAAAAGAAGAAACGACTGGCGCACTGTTATTAACTTGACTATAACCGCGCAAGCAGTGTACGCCAGTAAAGAAGAAGTATAGTAACAAATGACGTATTGCTACTTAATATAAATATTTTGACTCCTACTAATAAGAAAATTCAATACTCGTATTTATCATTTCATCAGGCCACGCCAACGATACATGCGATTCATTTGTAAATTTGCATCACAAATCCGTTAGTCAAACATGTATCTTTTTAATTCACCCTAAATTGTCTGAAACTGCTCGCATGGGGTAAATGCAAAATGAATGCAACATATTGTCGAACAATGCCACAGACACGAAAAAATTCTTTTTTTTGGCTATTTGCCCATAGAACCATCGCCATCACGAAAAACACAACTCTTCCATCCATATTTCATATCGTTATGCCACACAAATTGCAGTCAGGACAACAGGTGGCCAACAGGACTACTGTCAACAATTGCACTCATACTCAATACCGTAACGATTCCGTTGACAGCCTATCAATGCCGTCAATTGTGGACAATGAAGTGAAATGCATACAGTATACAGTGTCAGAGGAAAGCGTCGAAAAAATCTGGAAAGTACAAAACATGAAAAAGAAACACTATTTGCTTTATTGTTTGTTGCCAATGTTTTTATTGTTGCAAATGAACTTTTTTGTGGAATTGTCATTTAATTTTTTTTAATATTGCCTCTAACTAAGTTAGTGCATGACAGCGGTTGTATTCATCAACGAGTTTGTTGCAATTTTGACATTGTGTTTCGATATTCCCACTACAAAAATGACTTCATAACTGATATACACATGTGTAGCCGTCAATAGAGCTGTATACCCGTCAAAAAACTCCTAAATTTTCTATATTTTCAGTTCGATTTAGTTTTTTTAGTGAAATCGACTGATGTTACGGATAACGTCAACTGTAACAATCGTATGTGCTGTCATCTCTGGGTAAGATAAAGAGTTGCCGCAAAATGGTTTGGTTGTTAATGAATCCCAGAGTTGAGTTAGTTATAGCTTTGATGTTGCGGAAAATTTCTTTATATGAAAACTAGATTACAGCAGAAAAAAACGATACGGAATCAATATTTAGGGTCGAACTTGACTTCTACAACAACTCTCCTTATATTCCTGACCTGATTCTGATTAAATTTTTTGTATACTTTGCATGACAAGAAATTTTTTTGTCTTGCTCTAGGCATATGCTGCAACCTTCTCGATCTGTCCTTCCCATCTCGCGGGTGCTATCCTACAGTATCTTCTAGCGAGTGCCCATAGGAATGCTGTGCACTTCCGTTTTACCGTTTTGCGCATGACTTTTGCAGTTTTGCACCCTGGTGTCTCGTTCCATCGGGCACTGATTTTCTTGACCATGCTTTTGTCGAGTGTCGTCGTACAGACAATGCATGGGTAATACAATGTTGATCACGTTATCGGATGCAAGCCTTACACCAACCTTAGCAATCTCGTCCACTATTTTATTGCCCTCGATGCCTTTGCGGCCTGGCACCAGGCGATCCGGCAACTTAAACGGTTGCTTTATACCTAACTCTGGGCAGTACATTTCCACACCAACTCCATCATCCATTTTCGAGCCATCAGAGTAGATGTTTAGAGTGTTGCGCGTAGCTAACATACTTTTACGCCAGCATCTTTTTCTAAGTTTACTTTGAACCTTCTTTCAAATAAAGAGTGGGAATTTTCATTTCTTCTCAAAATAGTAGTTTTAACCCAGACATTAAAAAATATCTTTAAATGACGCTAAAAGCTAAGAATTACACAAGAGATGTTTTTTTGAGAAAAGTCAATAAAAAAATAAAAATTAATGATTTATTTAATTTGGTTATGAAACTTCTTTATCAATAAATCAAGGCAAGAACATACAAATGTACCGTGATTATTTGATTCCGTTTCAGTGATAATAAAGAAGCTTTCTGCCAAATAAAAAACATTACTAAAACTATCATCTTTACATGTGAAATCACAAAAAGTATACCCTGTTATCATCAAGATTTAGGAAGGCCCCGGCGAGATTCGAACTCACGATCTCCTGTTTACTAGACAGGCGCTTTAACCAACTAAGCCACGGCGCCATGATAAATCACATTCCAGAAGAGTGATGCAGGAGCGCAAGGAATGTTCAGAGTACTTTGTAGAAACAGATCAACAAAGAGAGGCGTACAAATAATAGAAATAATGCCAGCCTACAAAAATGTTCTAATAAATAGGTATGGTTCTTATTACATTTGCATTATCTACCTTTTCCGTTTTGCTTTACTTTAATTTTTGATTGTCATATTTACTGCTTAGAAGCAATCAAAAGAGATATGAAAAAAAGAAAGAAAGCAGCAGATGTAATACCAAACTATTGAAAGCACCAAAGCAAGCAAGTCCAGCAGTAACTTGCAATAGAAATTGAGCCAATTACCGTGTATTTCTAAAAAATTTTATAAATATTTGCAAAAGCTATGGGCAATAATATTGATGTTAGAGGTATGAGATCAGTAGGCCACCTACTTCATCAAGAGATCCACGTACAAACGGCGAAAAATTTTGGTGACCAAAATTGCAAAACTACGACTGGTGTTTTCATGACTGGCAGTACATGCGGTGCGCCTGGAAAGATTGGCATATTTGCCGAATTGAAAAAGTAGGTACTCATTGTGATACATATAGTACAATATCCTCGTTATACTTTTTGTTTACAACACGAACTTGGCACTTTAGGGAACGCGCCAATTGGTCAGTGACGTTATTGAGAGCGATCAGAGTTGCCACCATTCTATCTCTTGAGTTTTCTTGGGAGCTGTTCAATGATGGCACACACTTGGTGAGCTTGGAATCAAAAACTTCGTTCGTAAAACCCAACGATCGCGCGAAATTAGTTCGTGAAAGTTGTGGTGTTAGTTATAAGCATGCGCGTGGTTATAACGCCGATTTGGCCTTCTCTAGAGTAGGGGCATTCAATGCTTACACCCTTGATGCGCAAGCCAAAGCCAGTCTCTGGAGCTCAGCTGATAACACCAACACTTTGGTTTTAACTGGCAGTGCGACGTACCATGTAGATGGTCCGCTTGCAGGCCAAAGAAGATTCTCTGGAGGTTTAAAGTATACTCATCACTTTTAGATTAAAAAGTTTAGTGTATTATTATGTGATTTTGTGTTTAAAAATTTGTTGTGCATTTTAAATTTTTTATAAAATGTACAAACATATTTATTACTTAGTTTTGTTAATACCTTTTTAACCTTTTTAACCATATATTTTTATATTAATTTAAATTCCATTTAAGTAAATATTAAAAATATATTTTAACAATTTTAAAAAATTTTCTATTCATTTGGACTTCTCTCCAGTGGCATAGAAGAAAATGTATAATTTCTAAGCTACTTTCCGGCATAAAGCTAATATGCGAGGGTATGTAAATTATTTATACTATATAGCGTAATCTCCTTGAGGACTATCAATTGAGAAAAAATTACCATAACAAAGCAATTTACACACCAATAAACGTTTAGACTTGTCATGGATAAGAGCGAAGCGCATAAAAATAAGCGACCAAAGTTCAGTGTTTCCGCCAAAGATAACCGTCAAAGAAAATTGTCCGACACGACAAGTTGATTATGACCATAATTACATGACATAAAGCTGCGATTATCTGCCACCAACGAAAAGTATAAAGGCAAGAAATTTGCATAAGTACAACAAGCGGCAATAAGCAGTTCACAACCAGCAAAGAAAGAAATGCTTAAAGCCGCCAAGAGGGGAGTGATTTTGCGCTACTTTTGTCAAGCAAGCAAGGCGTTTTCGTGGCAGTGCTTTTAAGCCTAAATTTCAATAAAGAAAACTTGTTTAGCTTTCGGGTTGTATTCAGAGGCCACATATTCTACTTTTAAGTGTATAGTTTAGCAATGAGTTACGACCACCCACTTTTTAGGTCCATAACGAATAAGTGATTTGTAGTCTGTAAATAGCTGCAGCTTTTGTATACCTTATTGAGCTTTGAATACCTGGCTTTCATCGTTATTCCGAGAGAAATTACAAATAAAAGCACATGGAAATCCGAAAAGGTGTGTTGGCTTATTGCTGAGATTACGCCAGCTGACATGACAAACACGAAATTTGGTGCGATTAAGCTGTTATTGAACGAGAAAGTGAACGAGCGAAAAAGTCAATAACAACCACTACTTTTATAGCTTAGCGTGTTTATTTTGCACACCTTAAAGTGATGAGCAATTCTTCATGGCTTAACAGGGACAATATAAGCAGATGAGTGCCAACCGCCGAGTAATAAATTATGCGCCTTTTTATGTTATATTCAGCAGCAAAATAATATTACAATTACGTTGTCCTGTCGGGCAGCCAACTCAAGCAGCAGCAATGACGTTGAAATCCTTCGCATAAAATTAATAACGCCGATGAATTTTCATGATGTGCATTATTATTGCCACATTATACACCTTATGAGGCACATAGTGCTCGAAAAAGGCATAACAAAAAATAGCTGAGGTGTTCTATAAGACACATATTTCATAACGGTATATGACAACGCAGGACTAACTTGCTTGCACTGCAAGAACCACAGTAAAATTCCATTTTTTCTTCCATAACTTTTTTATTATAACTTACATTGTCAATGTTTTTGTTGTTGTTTTAGTATTTTTTTGCATGTGCTTACAATTTTTATGCAAAGCAATTTATTTTGAATTATTTTTATGGCACTTAACGTATCCGTTGCGTAAGCATATTTTGACGCAGAGGCCAATTTGAGCACACTGCTGTGGCAAGAACAACCCACACACATACATTTGGCTAACTACTTGTATGTATGTGTATTTGAATGTAAGGAATTCGAACTCCACACATAGAGCACGATTAGGCGGTAACAATTTTAAATAACGCTTGCTCAGAAATAAATTTAAAATTTTGTTTTCTTTAGAAAAAGTTATTCCCGCAGAGCAATCAAGATCTTGCATGGAAAACTTTTTTATTTGAGAAATTATTTTGTTAAAATTAACAACCTACCAAAAAAAGTTTTCTCATCGAGCCAATGTATCTACATACAATAGCATACAGCAGTCATGCAAACTGATCAATAAAAATGAAGTTCATGTATATAAAACTGTTCCTAAAAGATATTTACGAAGTTATAATTTCATAAAAAATTGCTGTGGGACATTTAGCTGCCATTCTACTAAACCACCCCTAGCATTGCTAACAATCCTCGAGCATGGACATTTCTAAAAGCTTTTATTCCTTGTTAAATAGCCTAAACTCGACTTGAAGGGTATTTATTCAAAAAAGTGGCTAGTAAGAACTAGCCCTTGGATGCAAATAGCGTAGGTGAACTTAACTTTTCTTCTTGTTATTTCTATTTCCACAGTCGTCGAGGCAACTCTGAAGGTTCTGGTGTTGCCTTAGCAATAGACACGCTCACTGTTGTCAATTCAAACTGTTTATTTGCCACGCATAAACAAATACTTTCAAAGTATTTTAATCCAACACGTTGAGTAAAAACAATTTTTCAATTAACATAAAACCAAATGATGAATTTTTCATACGTCGAATTTCCCTGCACAATCTCTCTGAACGCATTTAAAGCTAACTTCAGTGCGGGCGACGTGATACTACCGCGGCTGCATGACAAATCCCTGGATGCCAGCGCTGGCCAGCATACAAGAGATAACGACGGTGGCAGGCAACAGCAGCAGCCAAATCAACCGGAATCGCTGCGTCATTTGGCACTCGATGTCATCATTGCCAATTGGAATGGTAATAATTTCATTATGAATACAAGTAGCATATTTAAATCCAAATAATATATCGCTTATATGCGTGCGTACATACATAACTACACTTCCTGCCAGACAATCCCATCTTCGAGGCGTTGACGCGACAGGAGGATCGCAACTACATACTTGCCCACCTGGATACACAGTTGCCGCTTAAGTTGCTCAGCGAACGCATACGTGACGATTTCTTTTGGCGCCGTTGTTGTCAGCAACGCTGGAAGCCACACCACCACTCGAATGGCCTGTCACAGCCGCAGCCCTGGATTAGCATCTACATGCAGCGACATCTGCAGGAGTTCATCGAGCGCGTGGAGACGTGCGACTACGAACGGGAGCAAGTGCAGGCGATATTGAACATTTGTGCACCATATGTAAATCACATGGAGATAAAATATTTGAAACCGGCCGCCGATGGACGTAATGGTAAGTGGGGCGGCTGGTAAGCGCCAGGCCGAATAGGGTAAAGTTGTCGCTGAGTTGGCTGTTGAAAGCCGACAAGTGCCAAGTGTATTAATACTATTTAGTGTGTAACGTCTTGCTTTTGTCTTAACAATACAGATCACATTCCACTCGATTTCATATTGAGCAACTTGCCCGAATTGCAAACGCTACGCTTGACTTACGCCACCAAGACGGTGGGCAGTCACTTTTGTCTGGGCAGCAATACGCTTTCACAGAAAGACATAATAACGCTGTCACGTGGTTTGAGTCAGTGTCATGAGTTAGTGACGTTCTGGTAAGTATTACTTTAGCTTCGGAGTTTGGGCATCATACAGGGTGTGCCAATATATTAAGTTTGTACGCGCACATTGAGTAACTACTATCTATCGGGTGTTACGTATAGAAGTCCGTAAAGAAAATCGGGGTAATCTAGTAAGTTCGCCATATTTGGAAATTCTATCACCAGACATTTTTCTCTGCAAGAAACATAAGGTCCACATGTTCATCGGAATGTTTCCAGGACCTTCAGAAATCTTTCTGACTTCATCGCACGAATGTATCGCTTTTAGAGTTTAAATCGTCAATGGTTTGTTCACAGAAATCGGTACATCTTCGCTCTTCACGAGAACATTCTACCGACGCCAAATCATTACTCTATGGAAAATTGTAACCTGCTGAAACTAATAATACCCAAGACCAAATCTTCCACTTGGAAATTATAACGAGGATTTCAGTTACAGTTTTATGTCCTGAACAGGGGATATTAAGTTTGCCAAGATATTTGTAACACCCGGAAGGAAGCGTCAGAGAATCCTAAAGATATATACAATATATATATGTTCAGCAAGACAAGCTGAGTCTACTTAGCCATATCCGTCCGTCTCTCTGTATATACACGAACTGGTCCCTCAGTTTTTGAGGTATCGATCTGAAATTTTGCGCACGTAATTTTCTCCTCAAGAAGCTGCTCATTTGTCGGAACCACCGATATCGGGCCACTATAGCATAAAAGTTCAGAAGAATTGATCAGAATCATATTCTTTTAAGGAATTTTTTATATTTGTGAAGGTTATTATGCCTTCGGTGCGATCGAAATTAACGTTTTTTTCGTATTTAGGAAAATTTTCAGCACAATATTTTGAAGTCGCAATCTTAAAATCGTGCTAAATTTGTCAAAACTTATCTCCCCCAAATCAAATTTGCCGACACAAGTGTTCGCGCACCCTGTAAGTCTATATGTATTTCGCAGAATTTGTAATCACTATCGTTATGTCTGTTGTCAGCCTTCATAGCACTAAGCTCGAATCTTATCAACTACCATTTTTGGCGCGTGCTTTGGACAAGGGTTGTCACAAGCTTACCTCCTTGTCCATAATTCATTGCTCGATGCGCGATGCGGGGATTAAAGGATTTCTGAGCGCATGCAATAAGGAATCATTTAACATACTGCAAGTACTTGATTTAACTGATAATCGAATAAGTGGGTGTCTCTATAAATTCAAAATTTCTACTTTTTAACTAACACAAAATGATTAAAAATTTATTTTTTTCCAAACAGCCTCCGAAGGCGCTTACGTGCTCAGTCGCACCATGAAAGGAGTCTCATTGCGCAAGCTAATTCTACGCATGAATCCCATACAGAGTGATGGTGCCGCCGCAATATTTTCACTTTTGTGTGACTTACCCGTGGAGACACTAGACATCAGTGGCTGTTCAATTTGTCAGTCCATCACAAAGCTATTTATGCAGTTAATCATAAAAAATAAATCTTTAGTGAGCATTGATATATCAAATAATGATCTAGGCGAGGTACTCAGACATAACAAAAAACAGAATAGTAAAATATAGAAATTGCTTTATGTTCTCGCAGGAATTCGGCAAGCAACTCTACAAGATCATAGGCTTCAATAAGGTTCTGCAGCATTTGGATTTGCGCAACACTGGACTAAGCTTGGATTTGAGAAATCAAATAAAAAAGGTTCTACAAGGCAACATAGTGAAAACTAAATCATATCTGAAAACAATTATAAACAAGTAAGGAAGGGCTAAGTTCGGGTGTCACCGAACATTTTATACTCTCGCATGATAAAGTGATAATCGAGATTTCATTATCCGTCATTTACATAGTTTTTGTGTATTTTGAGTATTGAATTGTATTTTCATTTATATGTATGTATTATACAGAGAAGGCATCAGATGGAATTCAAAATAGCGTTACATGGGAAGAAGGCGCGGTTGTGAACCGATTTCACCCATATTTCGTACATGTCATCAGGGTGTTAAGGAAATATTATATACCGAATTTCATTGAAATCGGTCGAGTAGTTCCTGAGATATGGTTTTTGGTCCATAAGTGGGCGACGCCAGACCCATTTTCAATTTTTAAAAAAAGCCTGGATGCAGTTTCCTTCTGCCATTTCTTCCGTAAAATTTAGTGTTTTTGACGTTTTTTGTTAGTCGGTTAACGCACTTTTAGTGATTTTCAACATAACCTTTGTATGGGAGGTGGGCGTGGTTGTTATCCGATTTCTTCCATTTTTGAACTGTATATGTAAATGCCTGAAGGAAACGTTTCTGTAGAGTTTGGTTGACATAGCTATAGTAGTTTCCGAGATATATACAAAAAACTTTTTAGGGGGCGGGGCCACGCCCACTTTTCCAAAAAATTACCTCAAAATATGCCCCTTCCTAATGCAATCCCTTGTACCAAATTTCACTTTAATATCTTTATTTATGGCTTAGTTATGACACTTTATAGGTTTTCGGTTTCCGCCATTTTGTGGGCGTGGCAGTGGGCCGATTTTGCCCATCTTCGAACTTAACCTTCTTATCGAGCCAAGAAATACGTGTTCCAAGTTTCATCATGATATCTCATTTTTTACTCAAGTTACAGCTTGCACGGACGGACGGACGGACGGACGGACAGACAGACATCCGGATTTCAACTCTACTCGTCACCCTGATCACTTTGGTATATATAACCCTATATCTGACTCATTTAGTTTTAGGACTTACAAACAACCGTTATGTGAACAAAACTATAATACTCTCTTTAGCAACTTTGTTGCGAGAGTATAAAAATAAGCAATAAAGATGAACTTTTCTAGCATACTTAGTTTTATTGCGACGAGAAGTCCTAATGATATACTACATCGCAAAAAAAATTTAGGTACAAACAAGGCTTATTTAAAATATATATTATGAAGTTGGATATATTTAGGTTATAGTTCACATATAGTTTTGGTTAAAAACTAATTTTTCCGACTTAATTAAGTTAATGGCTCTTCGAGGAATGGCGAATCCAACAAACAACGGTTGTATTTCATACAAACTGGTATAATTAAATAGGCAACAAATAACAAGAATAATAACAAGAACAAGTTTAAACAATTTCTAAAACCTGACTTTGAAAGTCAATATTTCTTGGATCATTATTTTCAACGTAAAGTATAAAGACGAAATATCTCCTGTCATCAAACAAACAGTCGTCGCACTCGCGACTTGGCTCTCACGTCACTGTTGACAGTCATAACTCTGAAGTTGTAGATAATTTCGTCTATTTAGGAACCAGCATTAACACCACCAACAATATCAGCCTGGAAATCCAACGCAGGGTTACTCTTGCCAACAGGTGCCACTTCGGACTGAGTAGGCAATTGAAAAGTAAAGTCCTCTCTCGACGAACAAAAGCCAAACTCTATAAGTCACTCATAATTCCCGTCCTGCTATATAGTGCAGAGGCTTGGACGATGACAACAACCGATGAGTCGACGTTACGAGTTTTCGAGAGAAAGGTTCTGCGAAAGAATTATGGTCCTTTGCGCATTGACCACGGCGAATATCGCATTCGATGGAACGATGAGCTGTACGAGATATACGACGACATTGACATAGTTCAGCGAATTAAAAGACAGCGGCTGCGCTGGCTAGGTCATGTTGTCCGGATGGATGAAAACACTCCAGCTCTGAAAGAATTCGACGCAGTTCCCGCCGCGGGAAGCAGAGGAAGAGGAAGACCTCCACTCCGTTCGGAAGGACCAAGTGGAGAAGTACCTGGCTTCGCTTGGAATATCCAATTGGCACCACGTAGCGAAGAGAAGAAACGACTGGCGCGCTGTTGTTGATTCGGCTATAATCGCGTAAGCGGTGTCTACGCCAGTAAAGAAGAAGAAGAAAGAATACAAAGTAACAATAAAGTTGTTCAATAACAAGTTTTTTGTTACGGCGAAAATGAATGAAAATATAACAGAGGTTGGTGCGAAGAAACTCTCCTTCTTTCTCTTCTTTCATTCGAGAACAGAGTAACATGAGTAATAAAAAGTACGTCGATAAAGAACTCTATAAAGCGATATTTTCAGTAAATTTCTCGCATTAAAAATTTAGTTTCAAGCGCGGATTGTCAGACGTAAGTTAACATTACTAGGCTAGGGGTAATTTTCTCAATATCTGGTTAGCAGCCATCTGTCAGTTAAGTTCTGATAAACTTAAACGAAACTCCTTTATTCCGTAAAGTACATTTTGTTAAACGAGAAAACGCCCTAAGGGCATTGTTTTAAAGTAGGGAATATGTAAAACTAGTTTTAATGAAGTGTTAAGCTGTAAACTAAATTTACACATCGTTTTGGACTATTTAAAACTTCAACGCAAAACACAACCGACAGAAAATAACTGTAATTTGTAGCATATTTAATACGTTGACCTTAAGAAGCGTAATTTTTAATCCTAAAATTATAATACTTTTTTCTTACCGCCATCAAACTTATGTGCAGGCGCTTCGTAATGCTGTTGACGCCGGCGTTTTCTAATTAGATTCCGTCCCACTTTTAACCCTCTTAAAGCCATTAACAAAGAAAAACACCATTTTTACTCTCAAAGGTCGTTCCTTCGAATAAGGAAAGCGGTCCTGTTTACTAAAACAACGAATGATAAAAATAAAAGTGTAAAAATAACACACACACACACATATAAAAACAACTTTCCCGAAACAATATAAACAAAAAGTGCTAAGAATAACAAAATAACAGAAACTTTTGGCTGAAGTGGACAACCGCTTTTACTTAACGGAGCTACTTAATATGTGAGTGTGCCCTTGCCTTGAGGGTGGTGTTGGCACTTAAGAGCTACCATTAAAAAGGTGCCATGCGCATGTATGTGTGTGTTTGAGGAAACAGTTGAAGATGTTTGGGGAGGGAGCGATAGGGTATAGCGAAGAACATGCAACGTTGAAAAAAAGTTAAGTGCGCCCAAGTAAAGTCAGCGGTGAAAACAAATTATCAATATATCTGTATGGGTGTGTATGTGTCTGTGCTTAGGTAAGTTTGTATCAGTTTTTGCTCTCTCCCCTTTTCGTTTAATGGTTGTTATACAAATCGCTGTAGGGATTTCAACTTTTGCCATCAGTTTTAATTGTCCTTGTAGCATTCAACTCTGAGGGCGAAGGTAAGCAAAATTTACGGATTAGATTTGGATTTTTAAATTATGGGCTTTTGATGATTTGAGTACTGAGTAAGCATTTTTCTGTAATAATAAGTACTATTACAAAATTTATTAAGTTTTCTCTCATTTGGAAAGAGTGCAAAAAAACGATCGAGTTAATGAAGAATATCCCCAGAACTGGTTGGAAAAGCTCGATTTAAGCAAATTGCTTTAATCTACTATAGAAAATAATCCGTTTATAATTGAGATAGGTACCTGACACTCAGTGTGATGTACAAGTACATTTGTATGTACATATGTATCTATTTCTTGGTGAACGGTGAGACAAATTGATCTTGCTATTTCAGAGTCCTCTGCCTCTGCGACTAAGCCAAGTTGTAATGTTTATCTCAAAATGTCTAAGTAAGTATGCATGAGTTTGAAAGCAAATCATTTCACCTATCATAATCCATTTCGCTTTTCACAACTCCGACATAATTTCCATACACAGTCGATGATGGAGGAAAAAATTTTCCGCGCATGCTATTTTTCAATTAAAATCAAATTGTTTTCTTGTCTGGCTTGGATGAGCGTTGTTTTTCTTTCAATGCGACTTCTGTTTATTTAGGATGCTGGTAGCAATTCTTCTGCAATGTAAGTATGTATGTGTGGGTCGAAAAAGCGCTAACTATATACTAAGTATGTACATATGCCACGCTTATATACATTGTAATACAATTTTACATTGTAATACATTTTTACATGGGTATGTATGTATGTACTAATGTGTGCACATAACACACACTTTATAGCAATAACACATTAGTTGGAAGTCTAAATATTTCAAATTTCCATTTTATTTTTGTTTTTGCAAATAAGTAAAAGTGTTAAATTGAATTTAAAATAAAGCGCACAAAATAAAATAGACAAAATCAACAACCAACGCAGAAGAGCTGCGCAAAATAAATAAGGTATGTACGAATACACATACGCGGGGGGCAATGTGGAGCTTTTGTGGAATGTGGTGAATACCATCCCACGCGTAGTGCCAGTTCTCACAACAAAATAGTGTTTTTGTGCTGTGAGGGGTATGTGTTTGTATCGACTTCCTTCCTGCCTGTCACCTCTCTTGCTTAGTTGTTGTAGTTTTGGGCTGTGGCTGGTTGGATATTTAGCACCACATAAATCTTTCACGGATTCGCAATGTGATTTATGTCGATGAAAAGTTTTTGCGCAAAAATATGCAAAAATACCAAGACTATGAATCTACGCATTACATTCATGCATACATTGAAATACATACATATGTATACATACCATAAACCCATAGCACCCGCGTGTTAAGATGATGAAGAATTAATGGCAAGTTCAAATTCACTTTGAGTTAACTCTAAAGACTGGCGAAGCAACTAATTTTTCTACATGCTCCACTTCTTCTTCTTGCCTAATAGCACCACTTATTTGAGTTTGAGTTTGCGATTTTTTAAAAATCACTGTACGATGCCGTTTCGCAATGCAACAATTATTGTAATTTATGCCATTTAAGTTAATTGCCATTTTTCGACAGCGAATATGCTTAACAAAAAACAAAAGCAAAATAATCGGCTAAACAAACGCGAGTGGGTTAAAGTGAAATGCAATTAAAAGCAATCGCCCAAAACCGTCTTAGTCGCTGGTGTGACCTCAAACCAGCTCACAGCGTCGTCGGCCAATATGCTTTTACGATGAGACATCGCCTATTTGCTTGAAAAGTTATGATTTTTATTTATGATTCCCATTTAAAAAGTCACTTTTTTGGCTGCTGCGCATCTTCATCGCCAAAGGGTTAAACTCGTTTAATGGTGGGGAAAAGTTTGCAACAAAAATATAACGAGCGCGCCATGAAAGTTTTCAAATTAAATTAAAAATTGTTGATGACTCAAGCATTTTAGTTGATTTGACGCAGAAAAAGGATTCGCAAGATGTCGCTGCTATTAAATGTCAATAAATCAGCGTTTTTTCATTAAATGATGAGGGTTTATTTAAAATATGTTGGGAAATATTTGAAATTAGGAAAATTAATTTTTTGTCATTGTTTTTGTTGAAAGAAAAACGAAGTAGTCTAATATAATATTTGTGCTTAAAAGGCATTTAATTTACAATGGATTTATTTTGGAAATTTTTGTTAAAGAATAGCAAAACACCTTCATATTCTTATTATCATATTCTTTTCAAAGGGAAAGTGATTACAATACGACCTCAGCCTTTTCTAAGTATTGAATCAAGTTTGTGCGATTAACGTTTTACGAAGATTCTTTTTATATTTCGGGATTAAAAAACAAAAACAAATACTGATAATCGAAAATTGCCTTCCTGTTTTTTGAAATATTCTTCATTAGAATCCATACATTTTAGCACCATTCCGACTGTGGTATCTCCAAAACATGCGTTCTGAACGCATGAACCGGCACTTCAGATGTCGAGAAACCTTTCCCTCTTCATTTATGTTTTATGTACGGAAATAAAAATAAGTCATCTCTTGCCAAAACAGGAATATGCGGTGGATGACTAGTCTCAACGATTTTTTGACTGCTCAAAAACGATGTTGTCTCAATCTTTGTGTGAGAGCTCGCATTGTCGTGGTGAAGAGTGTTCCGTCCTCGGCAGTTGATTTTTCTGATATCTTGAAAGACAACCGACAAACAAATGGTCATGAACCACTCAAAATTTATTGTTCTGGATTGTTGTAGTGGTATGGTTGCGACATTCGCCATATGCATGGATCATGGATATTCATCCGCGAACAACTTTTGTTGGAATATGCGTTCTAAGTATGTCAAACTTTACGATAAAGTTGTGAGGTTCTACGTACCCTTGAAAAATCGACGGCATAACATTTGTGTCGAAAGGACGGAAACAATGGTAACTGTTCATGTGAGTGAAACATAGAACCTATAATGTGTTAAATGGGTGAGAATCCACTGCCCACAATGAACAATACGATAACCATTATTCTTGAAAACAAACAGATATTTTTTCTTGAATTTTAAATTTTTACCCACTGTTTTTTCAACAACCTTGCATTAGTTTAAAACTGCGATAATCAGATAGTCTTACGAAAAAGAAATTAACTTATGTATATCACTTAATGCATTATAATATGGTTCGCTCTCTTTGTTTCACATCTCAACCACGGGAATTAATTCACTCAAACGAACCTTATTTCGAAACTAAAAAGTTTCTAGCAAAGGTAGAATCGAGTTAGCTGAAATTATGCGTTTGGAACAAAAGTATTATTAATTAAATTACAAATCAATAAAATAGTCACAAAGTTGGAGATGCGGGGCATCGATCCCCGTACCTCTCACATGCTAAGCGAGCGCTCTACCATCTGAGCTACATCCCCAGTTGTCACCTTTGTGACAACTACGTCACATCGGCAATAAGGTCACAACAAATAGTAAAAATATTTAAAATATGCAGTAGACTCAGGTAGCCAACAAGCCAATGCACCATTCTTCTAACACAAATCTTAGGCAACCCAAGGCAAACAAGAAAAAGTTGTAATGTTTGATATTTTATTTTATTTTTGCTTTAAATTGGAGCGCGTATTTCAATAGGGTTATGCATGTGAGATTTCCAAATGCTACGTTATCTTACGGACGTTTATATGTATGTATGTACATTTACGGGCAGAGTTTTTCTAGGCATGCAGCATTCAGAGGTCCATAAATAGGAGTGTCTAATAGACATAAATATACATATGAATATCACTCATTATCATTAGTATTTGATTAATATCTGTATTAGTAAAAAAAAAAAGAAATTATACTTATTAAAAAAAACAATATAGCCAGTCTTTAGCTAATAACAATTGAAGACGAAAAGTATTTTATGCGGCTCAATGGTCTAGGGGTATGATTCTCGCTTTGGGTGCGAGAGGTCCCGGGTTCAAATCCCGGTTGAGCCCAATATATTTTTTCAAAAAGTTTTGGCATTGAAGAAAATATATTGAATAAAAAAAAATAATTTTAAGGGATTCATAAAGTAATAAACGCTCTTCTCTCTTTATGCGAAACTAAATTTAAAATTCCCATATTTTTTGTGCGTGCGTACGGGTAACCGCATGAGTGCACACAAAATAAACAGAAAAATGGCAATAAAAATGATTTGGCTTTGCGGCGCCACAGTGTGGGCTGACGCTATGCTAAATATAAATATAAGTTGATACATACAAACAAACACAATATGTAATCATATCTAATACTGATTTTCGCAAGACGCCGCTGTAGTCACATAAAACAAATAAAGCGCTGCAAATTCGACTATACACTTGAGTTAACAACAACAACAAAAATATTTCAAATATATGTATGTATATACTATGAAGGCATTAATATGACGCTTTGACACAACAAATATTCATGTTTGCCTGCATATTATCATATAAATACACGAAAAAACAATAAACAGCTGACAATGTTATTTTATTGCCCCCCAAACTACTCGCATCGGTAAAGAAAATGTGAAATTTTGCATATAAAAATTCAATTCAGGATTCTGTCGTTGTCATTGACATTTTTTATGAGTATTTTACTCCTTTTCCTATTGCCAGTTAAGAAGTCACGAGTGTTCAAGCTCCTTCTTCCCATTTACGCTTTTCTTCGCTCAGCCACAAGCCATTTGCATATTGTTTCCCTCTCGGGTGCTTTGCGCATATGTTTGATACGTTCGATATGAGAGCCTTGGGAATATCACATAAAACTAGCATTGAATTGACTTGTAAGTCATCTGAAAACCAAGCAATAATAATAGCAACAAATGTACAGAAGTGTGCTAAGAAAATTCTCAATCGCATGACGTGAGAATTACAGCTTTACGAGGTGTGTTCAAAAAGTATCGCGTATTTTGTGTTTTTTCAAAATTATTTATTTATTCATGAATATCTATTTTGTCCCCTTCAAAGTAATCCCCATGAGATATTATACACTTGTGCCAACGGTTTTTCCAATCTTCGAAGCACATAAAAAAATAATTTTTTTTTTATCTTCTTCAGCTCCTCCTTCGATGCCGTCTTTATCTCGTCAAGAGAAGCGTAACGTCGTCTTTTCATGGGCCTCTTCAGTTTAGGGGACAAGAAAAAGTCACAGGGGGTGTTGTAGTGTGTTGTTTTTGGCCAAAAAGTCGCGCACAAGCAACGATGTGTGAGCAGGGGCGTTTTCGTTGTGCCATTTTTTTGAATTTGTAAAAATCGAAGACGATCCAAAACGGCGGATTGCTTCGCGCAAATTGCGCATAACTTGCAGGTAATATTCCTTATTGACCGTTCTTCCCTGTGGCAAGAACTCATGATGCACCACGCCCCTACAATCGAAGAAAACTGTCAGCAAAACTTTCGCGATACTTTTTGAACACACCCCGTAGAGTTGCTAGGGGAATTAATTCCATTGACATAACTTATATAAACTGGTCTAAATCCACTCAAAAAGACTAAATACAGTTCTATAGACGTACATAAGTATGTAAGTAAAAACTTATTTTTTTAAATACTTTATGAGAAAATTTACTTCAAATAAATTATATATTTTGAAGTAAGAGATGTCAAGGTTCGTGCGGAATCAAAGAATTCAGACGTAGGCTCAGTCTAATTTTGAAAAAAATGTTAATAATCCGCCAGTTTTGTTAAAATAATGATGATGACCAAAACAAATTGCTGAATGAAATATTGAATATTGTAAATGAACTCTGGTCGTTCTTTAAATGATAATAGAGAATTTTAGACATATGCTAAAGTGTCAAAAAGCAAGACTCCCTTCTGTGTTATTGATAAGTGACGATTATTTTTTATGATCGCGATTTGCAAATAATAAAAGAAAAGCTTGGGAAAAGTAAGAATTTCACGTCGTAGTAAAACCGGGATGGAAATAGGTTAGTAGATGTTTGTAGCAAGTTTCAACTTATTTGCATACAGACGAAATTGCTGATTACAGTTGTACTGTTTTATGATCTCACATAATAACGTCACGGGTTTGCTGACGGATCCATTTAAATAATATGTGGAACAGTATTTTCACATTAGAGAAACATAAACTATTTTGCTTACAGCTTCGTGTTGTAAACATACAGACATAGGCAATAGGACCAAAAGAATATCATAATTTGATGTTGACTTGTCAGTTGGTATTAGTGCTGTGCACAGTTTGCTTCTTTGAGACCCAAAGAGTTCCTTTCCGAGAATATGGGACCTCCAGCCAATCACACTTCTGTTAAAGTAATAACATTGACAAAAATTTGACTTCACCATTTATCAGAAATACTTTCCTCGAACTTAATGATGCATCATTTTAATTGTTCTGATGTATTCCTGTTCGAGAACGTTTTCGAACATCGTGTTATTACAAGAATATTTTTATATTGACTTTTTTTGTAAACCTAGAGCCCAAATTTCATGGGGTTTTTTCGAATATATCGAATTTTTCGCATCCGTTTTGAGTTTCAATGGTTCGCCGTATACCCTCTGATTAATGTACATATTTGACCCTCTGTATATATCATATTCGAAGTTTATTAACCGAGTGAGAAATACCTTCACGTAATTCAATTAATGTTGTTTTCTTCTGAAAAATTCAATGTTAAAGGAGAGAGATGTCAAATACTGTCAGAAATTAAATTGTAAATTAACTCTACTATAGCTCCCCCTTGCTATTGCATGGAATTAATTACTTCCAGACCTATGTACATACAGACCTGCTCAAAATAATAGTTACACAATACTTTTTCAAGTAAAGCTCATCAGTAAAAAGTTTTATTTAAATTTTTAAGAAAAACGAAAAAGTACTTATATTTTTAAAATATTTACAAACTAAATAAAATAAAAATCATTTAAATAAATAGCAAAACAAACAAATGTAGATCCAAAAACATTTCATAGCTAAAATAAATTTGCTCAAAAAAATGAGTACACTTATAATAAGACAATTATTTTGGAAAAACAAATTATGATAAAACAGTTTTGTTGTATATTTAACATTACTTAGTTAATAGCCAGTATATCCACCATTATTCTGGATTACTTTATTTACTCGTTTGAGCATACTACTAATTAAAGCCTGACAGGTTTCTTTAGGTATCTCATACCAAGTTTTTTGTATGCACTCCCATAACTGGTCTTTGTTAGATAAATATTGACTCGCCATTTTTTTTAGATCTCCTCATAGGTTTTCTATTGGGTTTAAGTCTGGGGATTGGCTTGGCCACTTCAAAACGTTAACATTATTGTTCTCAAAATATGTTTTAACCAGTTTGGAGGTATGTTTTGGGTCATTATCTTGCTGATATACCCAACGTAATTGTAAGTTTTCTTCAGCATAGGGTATCATGACATTTTCAAGTACTTCCTTGTACTCCGACGCTGTCATTTTGTTAATTCTCCGGGATATAGGACCTACTCCATACTAAGAAAAACATCCCCACAACATGACGTTTCCACCTCCATGCTTCACAGTTTTTTTCTGTGAATCGAACGTAAAACTCCTTACCTTTTGGACAACGCATATTTCTCTCACAATCGTTTCCAAACAAATTTATTTTCGCTTCATAAGATGTTTCACCACTTTTTTGCTCCCTCAGGTCCTGACCACTCTAAATGACTTCTTGCAAAGTTTAACCTCATATCTAAATTTTTTGATCGCAGTAATGGAACTTTCCTGGCTATTCGTCCTGGTAGCTTGGCCTTTTGCAAACGCCTGCGAACTGTTTGAGCACTTACTACATTTCTAATTTCTGCTGCTATCACCTTCGACGACTTGAATGGGTGTTTTTTACAAATAGTTACAATGTGGCGATCAAGAATTGAACTCGTTTTTTGTGGCCTTCCACGAATCTCTCTACTAGATTTTCGTTCTAAAGCATTTTTAACAAAATTATGAGACCTTTCCATTAATTTCCCGATTTCTCGAAGCGATTATCCTTGCTTTTTGGGGTTTGAAACCAGCCGGGCTTCTTCAACAGTGTAATGTGACTTCCGACCCATCTGATTAAAAAATAATTTAATTTATCTGCAGTATTTTGAGCTTTAATGAAAGAAAACTTATCAATCCAGATAAAAAAAACTTGAAAAACTGGATAAAACTAACTTTGTTTTCACAAAAAGCTGAGTTCATTTATGTGTAACTATTATTTTGAGCAAGTTTTTTTTCTGAGTATTCACGCAAAACTGAAATACGCATTATCTCGGGGATTCACATTCTTCATTCTCTTAGAAAGGACGATACCATATTATCTTAATTAAACTTACAGCATAACTTGTCTCAAAAAGCCCATAAAAAGTTTTTTAAACTATTGAGAGTACTAAGTTTTATAGTGTAACTATTACTTTGAGCAGGTGTGTATATGAGTTCGGAAGTTAAATATGTATATACAAGTTCTATGGACTAAGCTCCCGCTACTAACAATAAGAAGAGTTATTGTACATACGTACATACATATGTATGTATAAATAGATACTTTTATATGCATTCACGCGCAAATCATCTGCCATTTCGCTCACTGAATATTAATCAAGCTTTTCCAAGCAATTCGCCAACAACCAGCCAATATTTGCCAATCAATTGCCACAAACACAAATTGTCCATTTTCCTGTCCGGAAAGAAATTTTAAAATACAAATATAAAATAAAATTCCAATTGAAATCCGCAACACAATGTGTACAACAACAACACAAGCCACTCCGACTGTCAATCGCAGTGAACCCAAAGAACTCAACGAGCTCGACCAACCGTACCCAAAGTGTGAAAGCGAGAGTATAGCGAAACAAGCGCCACCTAAAAAGCCAGAAACACAGCAGTGACATTCCCAATGCGTCGGCTAAGTGTGAATATGCAGATAAAGAATAGGTGGCAAAAAGGTAAGACCGCGCGGAAGGGACATAAGGAAGCAGTAGATGTGTGAATGTAGCTGATTTTTCAACCGCAATAGTCGTATTTCCATTTTGATTTTATAAGACAGCTGAAGAGTGCACAATAAAAAACAGATATACAGTTATACATATGTGTAGGTGTCTGTAAATATTTAAATATAGTGAACCGCACTTGAGCGCCTGGCATATAATGAAAATCCCAAGTAGAATGGAAATGAGAATGAAAATTAAAATGAAATGGTAAGGTTTTCGATGAAGAAGCATAATAAAGTCAATGAGAGCACTAAGACGTAAAGGAGAGCGGTGGACACAGCTTAACAGCGAATCTTACTGAAACTCTGGGTAGCGACTGTTGTAGTTGGTAATGGCGATAAGTCTAAATTGTTCAAATAAACTGTCACAGATTTTAATTTTAACCATTTGAATATAAAATTGCGTACAACAACAATGAAGCGGCGAATGGACAGTCGTTGGCTGTCGTATAGCTATGGTATGCCGACGGTCAGTTTCCACAGCATGCACAGCGTAAGCAGCGGTAGTGAGGATGACAATGGAAAGCCATTTTATTAGAATCTTCGACAAATGGACTTTGAGGAATTCAGGAATTCGATAACAAAAAGGCCAAATGCTAAAGGAATTTGACAGCGAGTAACAAGCGCAACTCATTAGTGGCTTTATGCACAAGTTTATAAATATGCAATGATTTGCCAACGGTAGGAAGACGCAGACGCAAAAGAAAGAGACAAAAGTTAAACTCCGTG
Source organism: Bactrocera zonata (assembly GCA_037783105.1). Lineage (NCBI taxonomy): Eukaryota > Metazoa > Arthropoda > Insecta > Diptera > Tephritidae > Bactrocera > Bactrocera zonata. The sequence continues at coordinate 1,388,923 of JBAWJQ010004226.1, read as the reverse complement.
TTGCTAAAATGAAAAATAGCGTCAGCTCATTAGCACAAAATCAAGCTGGCGATTGTGACTTGCATTGTCACACACATGGCTGTCAGTCAACCAGCATAAAGCACATATCCATAACATAGGATACATTTTCCACATCCATGGTATACATACCATACATATCTACATATGTATGTATGTAAGTACTATGCTTATATGGAAAAGGAGCGAATGTTAAAACAAATGGTCAAGCATCACATTTCGCAAATTTGCAATTTACACATTAGCGCAGACGTGAAAAAGAAATAAGTAAAGTGAACAAAAAACGACATAAACAAATCATAAAAAAGTGCTACTTATGCGCAGACAATAACTTAGCTACAGTTCCAACCAAATGGGCAATGACAAACATGCAGAATTATTAGCATTATCATATTCAGCGCAGCATGCGTTATATAACCCGTAATACGGATGTACGTCTAAGAGGACAGTGTGAAAAGCCAGTGAGTTTTCCTGTCTTGCCAGAGATCCATGCATTTGGTTTAACTTTCTCCTTTCCGTAAATATAAGTAAACTTTTGGTCTACCATGGACATTCTCTTTTTCTCTAACCCTTGAAGGAAGATGAAAGTGGTTAAACTATTTTAGCTGAGTTTACCATAATTGTCTCCTATTCACATTCCAGTGTTTCGGACCTGCATATATATTCTTTAAGGAATGTTTTCTTTATCCTTTTATACAACTTAGCTGAAAAAAATTATTTTTTTTCAAAAGTGAAAAATTTTTGAAAAAAGGGAACTGGCGATGGATTTCGATGGAACTATATAGGTAAATATCTACGATGGTTGTCTTAAACGGTCATTTAAAAAGGCTTCGGCGCTACTGATGATCATGGCGCTACTAGAATTAAATCTATGTAGTTTTTAGTTAGCCTGAACCTTCAAAAGTTGTATGTATGAATTTGACAGCTGTGGTATCATTAGTTTGTAAGTTATATCATTATGACGCATCGACAGTCATACGGGTGAACTGCACACGAAAGGACCATGAACTACGACTACTACATAGCGTATTTAAAGAACAAGTGTCACAAGTCAGTGACAACTATAGCAAAAATTCATGAAATGGGCTTCGAATTTCTTCCGCTTCCACCGTATTGTCCAAATCTGGCTCACAGCGACTATTTGATGCTCTCATATTTCAAAAATGTGCTCGCTGGGGAAAAAATTTTCGAGGAATGAAAGCAAAGGACAAATCGTACTACACAAATGTTATCTAAAAGTTAAATGATAGCTATATTCAGATTATCAAACTTGAATGGAAATATGTTGAATAAAAAAATTATATTCAGCAAAAAAAAAATGTGTTTACTGTGGTGAGTTTGGGACTTTTAAATTATAATTATGTACAATGTTCTCATAAAGTGTTTTATAACTATAATTCTTCCCAATAACCCAATCCATATGAATTTCATGAGAATATCCTCCATGGCGCCAAGTGCCATTTTATGTAATAATACCAACTTTACTGAAATTAGTGTACATTTTATCATAAATCCATTAAAAAGCGTTTACCGTACTATTTTTATTTGACGGGGTAAAATCGTATTTCTAACACTCCACTTCTTTCGAGGTTGATGTTTTTAAGGTTTTTTTTTTGCCAAGATGATCAACTTTGGAACTTCCTTCATTCGAAAAAAATTTCTTCCGAGTTATTTAAGTAGCAAAATTTAAGTAGTTATCAGCAAAGAAATATTGTGAGAGTGCTCTAAGCTAAAACATCGGAATATTTGCAGTTTATATTACTGTGTATCTTTTAATATGTCGAAACTGATAAGAGAAAATGTATATTTACTAAAAAATTTAATTTCATTATTCAATGATTGTGAAGTAAATACAAAAGAGACCCTGCTAAAAGTTCGGCAGAAATTCAAAAACTCGCTGTTTCATCTAACTTCTCTCGTACAACTCACACTATACCTAAGGTTCGTTCACACACTACTTATATGAATTACGTAGACAGCTAAATTGACAAAAGAAAAGACCGAAAATCCACTGTGAAAATGTACAAATGATATTGGTACATTGCCATTACCATAAGCCTCATCAAGGGAAATCAGCTGAGGAGCAGAGGGAGGTGAAAACAGTTTACCAAATCCACTGCGTGTTCGTATTAAGTACATTTATAAATATACAAGCAGAACTACAAGTTCACACTCTCCTTGTCGGTCCATTTTATATCGTCTGTTAGCAGTGATAAAATTGTGTTACAAGTCCACAGCGGTATGCCACATACTAAGTGGACAAATCTACCACAAATACAACTGAAATCACCCTCATTACAGATTAACATTTACCATGCGACAGTGAAAAAACTCAAGCCAACAATGAAAAGCTGCTGACCGCCAGACGACAAAAAGCGAGAAATTGTTGGGTGGCTCCATAAAATTAAGGACCACACAAAAAATGCTATGCTAGGCCTGTCTTCACTAAAACCGACCGCTGTCAGCAGTTTTAACACGAAAATGGTTGTAGGCGGTGCTATGATGGCGTTGAAGCATAACTGAAATGAGATAATAAGGTGAATGGTAGTTGGTGAGGGAAGGATTTTAGAAATGTCTAAAGTGTAAGAAATGTTCGTATCACAAATATGCGAAACGGGAGGCAACACTTAGTAAAATTTACGAGATATTATAAACTTAGTCACTACAATGATTTTATGTGTAGAATAAGAGCATGGAGCTGAAGTAATGAGTGGAGTAGTAAAAGTCTGGATAAATTGTCATTCAACAATACCCATTTAACATTAATTAAAGATCAATTGGACTCAACTGCGGAACTGCAACAATCCTTTGACATGGAAGTTCCAAGAAAACATGTGATGAAGTAACATAAATGGGCTCCAATAACAAAATCACAAAGATTAGGTAAAATAAATAATAATTATGATATAAATAATTTATGGTGGAATATTTTTCGGAGAAGTTGGATGCATAAAATTTGTATTACCAGAATTGTGGAGTGTACCAAGATCAAATGTGTGGTTTTTTTTGTTTTAATTTTCTAACTTATGGTTTTTCAATTTAAGACTAAAGATCTTAAGGAACAAAAATATAAATACATACTTCGACGTTTATCATTAAAACAAATGGCCGCTATCATTAATTTGCTTCTGTTTCACCAATATTTTGATAAACTTTGACTAATGCGCTGCTGCATTTACGCGCACACCCACACCTGTTTGAAAGTAGTGTCACCAATTCTATTGGCTCAACCTCGAACACCACTACTGACACTTCTCGCTGCGTTCACCGGGCGCTTAAGTGAGCCATTTATCTCGGCGCTACCTCAAGCGACAGCATATCAGGCGCCAATGCCTCTGGCCTGACACGTCTTTAGTCAAAGCGTAAATCCACCAGTCACCAACCAAACCCAGAAACTAAGTATGTAACACGCCATCGATGCGAACGGCGAACCAACGAGGCAACTAACTAACCTCTCACACCCCTGCCCCCACCCGGGAAATAAGTGCAGCACCATTGCCACATTGCTGACTTAATACAAAACCATTTATATTCCGATTTCCACATTACAACAAAGTTCAAGTACAAACACCAAGACATTTCACAGGATTTCGATTATGCCGGCGATATCTTAGAACATCAATACTACAAGTAATTTACAACAAAAATAGCAACCACACACAAAAATACTGAGGAAATTGCGGCGCCCCAACTGAAGTGGAGAAGTAGAAGAAATCGAAGATTGCTATCTTTGACGGTTGCGTTGACTGTCGATTGTGACGCACACCAGTGCCTGATGCCCTTACCTACAGTTAGACCTCTCTCCATCTTGATTCTCAAGCACTGTGCGTTCGCCATTATGTATTGGCGTTGAAACAATTTAACAAGGAAAAAACTAATCGAAGTAAGAATAAATAAAAAGATATAAAAAGAGACGTAGAAAAAACATACCTATTAAAGAAATAACAATAGTAATGGCAGTAAAAAACAGCGAAAACAACAAATGAAAGGAAGTCGTTTAAAAGTACAAACGGACATTATTTATGGCCCAAACCATTAGCTAAACTTCCAAATATCTAACCGCCGTCTATGCGTGCGAAAAGCGAGGAAATGCGGGGATAACCACTTGTAGGAAGTGGCTGAGGAAACGCGCAATGGAAAAAATACAAGTGATGCAGTGAAAGAAGTCTACTTTCTTCCTTCCTGTCTTCTTTTCTAACATCTATATCTATATATTGGTTTGCGCGTGCTGTGTTGCTGACCAAATCCATGCAATACTTCAATTGGCATCTGTATTTATTTTTGTATTTATGTAGCAGCATTTGCGACTAATATCGATTGATTTTTACTTATTTACTTCCGATTTTTGCGTATTTAAACTTAAGTAGTAAGTTTGCATAGATACTTAGAAGCGTAGTCAGTGGCAGCAACAAATACTGTTATTTGCGTACTGCAAACCGTTACTTGCGTGTTGTTTTGGATTGTAGACAAAAAGTTTTTCTTCGGGAATTTTCGTTGTGAACAATTTTATGCGCTCAAAGAGCAATGATCCATGGTATATTAGTAGTATACATACATACATAGATTAGTATTGTGCTTAAGACATGTCTTAACTTTTGTAGAGCATCTTACGCTATTCCCTTATATAAATTTATAGCGATCTATTGGACTCGGATGTTAAAACCTTGCTTTATTCAAAAAAAATTAGGAAAACTTTTTAATTAGTAGTCAGGATAATTAGGTCTTAAGGCATTCAAACGCAAATAGGGAAAATTATAAAAAGAGATACAAAAAACTTTAAAGAAATTAATATCTTGAACTCTTGTGGACTTGAAATAACAAGCCCCTGATGGTATCGTAATTAAAATGTATTCAAAGCATCTTAAGTATAATCTACAATAACTAAATTCCATAATCATCTCACATCGGAATCAACTTTTAAATTACTTAATTCGTAAATGGTTCGATGAACCGAATGTGTTGTTAATTGGCGTACTTCAACCTTTACCAGCAAAATAAGGCTTCTCGAGGAGAACCGCTAAACTTAAGACATCTTTGACACGCTAGTTTTAACAGCTCTAGGCAAGGCAAAGGAGGATGGAGCCGTGTGTAGAAGTTCATGCAAGTGAGGAAAGTTCTCTGATTGTCATTCCTTTGGGAGTGACCAGAAACGATTTTTTTTACATATGGCTCAAGCAGCTTACGACTTCCTGTCTTAGAAGGCGAGCTAAATGAGAAGGCGAAACATACCCTCCACAGAGTTGTGCGCCCTCAATGAAAAATTACCAAAAGCCTCGGAAGACACAGGGCAACGCTGGCTAGCTCATGTCGTCCGAATTGATGAAAATACTCCAGTTCTGAAAGTTTTTAACGCAGTACCCGCCGGGTAGAGGAAGAGGAAGACCTCCACTCCGTTGGAAAGACCAGGTGAAGAAGGATTTGGCTTCGCTTGGAATCTCCAGTTGGCGCCACATAGCCAAAAGGAGAAAGACTGGCACACTGTTAACTCGGCTATAACCGCGTAAGCGGTGTCTACGCCAGTAAAGAAGAAGAAGACCAAGCCAACCACTAAACATCAATATAAAACACTGGTGCAGGAGCATTTTCCTATTTAAAAGTCCGAAAGCGCTAAGTGAGTAAATAGTCACTCCGCTATTAGTAAATCAGTTACATAGTTCAGTATCAGAAATGCGGAGTCGAAGCTTGAAATTTTTATATTCTTTCAATATTTTTATTGAATAAAAAAAAATTCATTCGGTCAAAATGCTTTTACGTAAATTTAAAATATAGGGTGGGCCATATAAAATTTTTAATTCGAAGATAGGGCGTAAAAGATTGAGTGTAGCGTTTGCTGTATGGCACGTAGCGCCGTCCTGCTAGAACCAAATGTTGCCCAAGTCTTCCTCTTCAATTTGCTTGAAGAAAAATTGGGTTAACATTGCGCGATATCGCTCATTGATGGTTAAGGCGGTTCCTTTTTCATTTTCGAAGAAAAATGGGCCGATGATTCAACCAGACCAAAATCCGCACCATACAGTGATCCGTGCTGGGTGCATTGGCTTCTCGACGATTACGTGCGTGTTTTCTGTGCCCCAAATGCGACAATTCTGCTTGTTAACGTAACCATCGAGGTGGAAATGAGCGTCGTCCGAAAAGATGATTTTTCGGTAAAATTGACCATCCTTGGTCAAACGAACTTTGGAAAAAAGGTTTCAATATTTCCCAGTTTTCTTCTAGTGAATAGCGACCCATTTCGTAAATTTTAGACTTTTTACTGAATATCTGTCAATTTCCGAATGGTATTTGACGTTTCCAATGTCGAAATATAGATAATTCAAATTCAAAACGTTAGATGGCCCACCCTATATTTAAAATGTTCCCGCACCAGGTGCACCATTAACACCTTGTTATTCTCTGCTATTTTGGATATGTTTAATATCGTATCAGAAAAAGCCGTTATACAGGAAATAGCAATTTCCTAATTTCCTCACAAACTCTCATACGACAAGCAGAGCATACAAATTATCGAATCATATGTGAAACATCAAAGCCTTCCAATACATCCGTTACAAAAGGTATAGAACGTGTCTTAGACGCGAGCCCTACTTATGCATATGCACATACATACCTATATATTAAATGTACTTAAAACGGATATTGAGTTAAAACTAATGAAAATCAGCCGCCTCAAGTGCAAATAATATTTCACGCGCATATTTGATAAGCTGCAAGCAAATGGCAACAACAACAACCAAATAAAGAAGTGAAATTACTAGAAAATATACTCAACTTGCTGTTGGTGTGAAATTCTGAAACAAACGATGGGAAGGATATACAAATGCTTACAAGCAAACATACCAACATAGTTGGAACACCATTTGCATTGCTAAGCAGCGATTTAGCAGGGAAAATATTCTCCTAATTGGCTGTGATAGCACCCGAGGGAGTTGTAATGCGAGTGACAGTCCAACCCAGTGCACTGGGGAAAGCCCTTTAGACACGCGGATGGTGTGGAAGAAAGGGGTTAGTGGTCAGGACGCGTGCATTGGCATTAAATTTTTGGTATCTTGTGTACGTTTGTGTGTGTATGGGTGCGGCAAGTTATGTGTATTAAATGTTGGTAAAGCGATATGCTAGCTCTTCTCCAATGCTGACCAGTCGACCAGGAGTTTTGCTTCACTGCCAATGCTTGGCTATGCTTGCCACTTGCATTATTGTTGTTGCTGTTTTACAACAGTAAGCCGCCCGCATGTACATTTGTGCACCCATATCTGTTGGCATTTAAGTTGAATTTTTTTCTGTTTTTCTCATTTTTGCGGGCCTTTCCGCACGGTCCACTTGCGGTGGGGTGCGTCTATCAACGGCTTTCGGTATCATTATCAGCTTTTTATTATCGCTTGATTGTATGCGTATTTGTTAGCCTGGTTAAACAGCTTTGCCATTTCGCCACATCACGTGAAAAGGGTCTCTCAAAAGATGATCCTTTAACGACCAAAGCAGAGAGCAAGCAAGTGTATCTTCGTGCTGCGTGTCCAGTTCCTTGAAAAGCATTTTATTTGCAAAACGAAGCGGTTTCGTGTTTATTTTTTTTCTATTTGTGCACTTTATTATTATTTGCGTTTATTTTATTACTTCTGTTTGGGTTACATTCTGGAATTAGCTGCGCGGTCAGCAATGAATCGTTGGTTTGGTCTTATCTTTGTTGCCGCACATGTAGGAGCATACAGCTTTCTAATCGCTTTTACACGCTTGAATAAAACACAAATTAGCATTTTGTTTGTTGTAGGGAAAACTCAGTGATTTGTTGAATTTTTTTTTTGTTGGAATGTTCGCATTAATATTTCTGGTTCATGTGGTTAATGGGTTGTTTGTTGACCGCTTTGTGTAAATGAATTAAATAAGTGCAAGTTTAACCTTTGACCGCGGAGGGGTAATGCGTAGGAAATAAACGGAGAAGGGAAATTAAGGGGTTACCTAGGTTTCCTCGGGGAAAATCAGCCTTTTTTCAATAATTCTTTTCTCGCACAAAGAATTAAATATTTTATTAGAATTTTTTATTGTTACAAACATATATTATTAACAAAAAAATTCTGAAATTTTTAGTAAAAAAAAAATATTTTAAGCACAGCCGTTGCAACGCCATTTCCGGTGACCCCTTGAAGGAAAAATGTACCTTACAGGATCATCTAAAGTGAAAAAATACGTGTTTTAGTTAAAACATTAACTTAGAACTTGAACGAAGGAAAGAAAACTGAAAATTAGATTTTTGGAAGACATTTTTTCAAATAATTGTAATCGAAAATAAATCCTCCGTCTAAGCCTTTAAGAATTGTATCTCAAAGACCTGTATAAAATTTCATGAAGATCTGTTAAGTAGTTCTTAAGAAATCTTGCCAACCGACTTCAAAAGCGCAGTTTCAAGAAAAACGCGTATAAAAACAGCGCACTTAGTCTAGATAGCCTCGAGCGCACAAATTCTCAAGGCTTTATCTCCGAAACTATTACTCGGATCAACTTAGGACAATATCCTAGAGGTGTTGTAGAGTTTAATAAGACAATAAAAAAATTGGATTTTTTGAAATCCGTAAACCTATGTTACCCCTTAATTGCGCCCGCGAACCGAATCGATAAATATATTTTTCCTAGATTGGTACATCCTTTATGTTCGTGTGACTATTGATCTTCTTATATCAATAAGTTGGTGTTTGACAGCTGTTTGTTTATCACGTTAAACGTTCGTCTGGTCTGGTCTACGATTTTGGTAGCAACACATTGAGCATTCGAAAAAAATAGAACAGCACGATGATAACTGAATATCTGCTTCAAACTTTATAATAACATAAACTAATTGAAACCAGCAAAAGTAACATGCTTGGAAAAAGGATAAATTAGATTAGATCAAATCATCCAGAACTAAAAGTAGTTAATTTTTGGAAGAAGACCTAGAAGTATTCATCGGTACTGACAGGTTATTGAATGAAAAAACTTGGCTACTCATCACAGGAAAATTTCATAAAGAATTGTAATTTACTGTTCAAGAAAATGGTCAATGATCCCATCTTGTTTCTAAAAACACAATATTATAATGTCTCTGTGTTAATCATTTGAGTTAAGGCAAAATATGAACTTCATACACAAAAAATAAAATCATAAAGGCAACATCTTGGAGCTCAATAAACAAAAGTAACAATATTCTTATTTGTTCTAGACCAGACACTTCTCAGCGCACTGCACTTTTCATGAGACACCACTATAACAACCGAAAAGCCAAAATGTAAATACCGCACAGATGAGTACGCAGTACTTGAGCAGAAGTTTGCTTTGTAAACTAAGACAACACTCCACTCCACACTTGACGAGTGTGACGGTTAAGTAAAAACGGGGAATGGCCAAACATGTAAGTGAAGAAAGTTGCCTATGTGTTTATTTAAGAAATATTTTCAAAAATCTTCGCTACTAGGTGTAAGTTTAGTATGTACGAGAATAAAACTCCATTCCTTGCCTTCCTGTTCCACAAGTTCAGTTGTCGAAAATGCAAAGGTACTCGAATGTATGTATTTACAAACCTATGCAAGGGCTTACAACATGTCTTCTTAAGATTTATTACGTATTCATTGCTACATTGTAACTTACTATATGTGCATATAAGTTTATATACATATGTATGTGCTGAAATGAAAAATTTCGCTAATTAATTAATTTGAAAATAAAAGCGCGAAAACAAGAAGGAATGTTGTTTTCAGCGTTTAACTCATTGTAAAAGAATAATACTAAATTATGAAAACCGTTGTGACACAAGACGTGAAATCTCGAGTGAAATGTTTGGTCAAAGATAATTTAAGTAATTAATAAATAAAGTAGTTATTTTTCCGGTACTGATAAACGATACCGCTCAAACATTTCTCTCCGGTTGTTTTTGTTATAGTTCCTTTCTTTATAATATATGTGGTAATTCGCAAGAGTTTTTGAATAATTACTTGTACATCTATTATGTTAACCCAGAACTAAGCCTAATTCAAGACTTTTAAATGAGTTTTAATGCATTTGTCGTGGTTGCTGACGTCAAGTGACATTTGTAAAGCTTAATGGTATGACCAAAGATGCCTACATCTTCAATTTTTGAGATTGTCTGCTATAATTTTAAGCATTTCATCAAGTTTTTCAGAAATAATGATCTCAGAGTACTTTTCATTCTTTGGAAGCCTTTACTATTAGTAAGTTAAATACTCCCTTGGTTTTAAAGATATCCATCTACACATTTTCACACGTCTTTTTCTCCTCAAAAAGCTGCTCATTTGTCGGAACTGCCGATATCGGATCACTACAGCATACAAACTGAACGATCTGAATCGAGTGCTTGTACGAAAACTTTTTAATTTTTCAAGATATCCTCACAAAATTTGGCACGGCTTATTACCAAAGGCAGTAATGCAATCACCGAATAAATTGTTCAGATCGGATAAATATAGTATACAGCTGCCATACAAACTGAAAAAACGGAATCAAGTGCTTGTATAGTCAGCTTCTCCATTTGACGAGATATCATCATGAAATTTGGTATGAGGTGTCGTTCAAGGCAATAATAATTCGATGAAATTGTTCAGATTGGATCACAAAGCAAATAGCTGCCAAACAAACAGACCGGTCAAAATCAAGTTCTTTTTTTTTATTTTGTACATTTTGTATTTTTGAAGCGTATTATAGCTTTGGTGCAATCAAAGTTAGCACGTTTTCTTGTTTCGATTAAATTTTTGGAATATTTTTCTAATGAAACAACCCATGATCTCCTCTCATAATTTGACGCCAAGGCACGCAATGACATCCGTCTATGATTATTATTATTATTATTGCTTTCACCGCATAAATTTTAGTATGCAAAAAACTGCCGAGCGTTTCTTATTCAAAATACATAACACACAGACGCATAAATCAAACAATAAGTGCTCTTTATTATTATTATTTGCACTTTGCAATAACAAGAACAATGCAAGCGCCAATATTTACTTACAACTAAGCGCCATTTTCAAGAGCATCAGATATGGCTTATTGAATAAGAACTTGCAAACGCCAGCCGAAGCAGCAGCACTTGAAAACTTTTGGTTTTTGAATTAGCCACCTTTCGAGCCACGACCCTAAAAATGCCTGTATGTATGTGGGTGTGTGTGCAGCTGTGCAACAACATAATTTGCATAAAATTGACGTTAAAAGGTTACATTAGGAATTGCCAAACATTTGCACAGGATGGCTGCGCCAGTGAGCGGCAATGCCAGGCGGTAGCCAAGAAGTTCATAAACAGCGGGCCACCGCCAACAAGATGGAGCGCATTGCGCGACCGCCTTCCCAATTTGCGTGCGCCACTCATTTCTGCTGAATTCGAATTCCGTTGTAGTCCGTGGCCTATGAATGGCATGTATAGTGAGTTGAAAATATATGTAAAAGTACATGTATGTATGTATATGGAAATGCATGGACCAACATTCGCGAAGCGCTTGGCTCCAACATATTTTAATAACAGTAAATCAATGTGCTTGCTACTTCTTTTTGCTGGCCGTGTGAGTAACGGCAGCGCCTTCAAAAACATGACTTTAATTAATTTTTTGCGTTTTGTAAACAAATTATAATTGCATGTGTGGCATATGAAAGGCTGTAAAATATTTAAATTTGTAATAAGCATAATGTGTAAGTGATATATGTGTATTTAGTAGCATAATAAACGAATCGCTAGAATTTTTAACACACACGCGAAAGTAGAAAGTGATAAATATGGTGCAAATATACATACATACATATATACATATGTATGAAAACGCATTAATTATAACCTGCTGTGCAAAACATGTTGAATACATGCATGTTCACATACAAACATGCATCTATGCAAGCTCTTTTCCTATTAAATACAGCACTGCAGCTTACGACATACATATATGGCAGTATACATCTGTAGTGTGCGCCTCATTCCGTTGGACGATATGAAAAAGGTACTGCTAACTTTTTAATCACTGACAATAAAAAAGCATTTTGCAGTCAACAGTAGCTTTTCTGGTACTTAGTAAACTACTATGTATGGGTGTAGTATAAGGGGATTTTTATGAACCATATATGTATGTATGGTATAAATACATTTAATTTGAATTAAAATACAGTGTGTGATTTCTGAAATTCCAGTAATAAACTGTTAAAAAGTCGATATGAGAGGTTCTACATGTTTTAAGGACGTGTAACATAGAACGTTACATAGATATACTTTCAGCGGCTTAATTTAAGCTGGGTTTAGTACATATACCTTATAAATTCGAACACAGGAGTGCTTCTCTTCTATGGCTTCACAAAAGTCTACATATAGCAGTTGACGTGCGATCTTTGATCAGCCATCTAACCTAACCTAACCTAACTTAGAACCTATACTCAGGAAACTCAAGCAGTTCGGGGTTTCCTAACACCTTTTGTCAATATCTTTAAAATGGTATCCATGACCTCTAATTCGAAACGCAAGTCCTTTATGGCAACCAAAACCGAAAGTATATTCTCCATCGGTGTATTTTTATATAAATGTTTTTTAATTGTAAAAACACTTAATTCAACAAAGGCGTATTTAAACACTTTAACAACACTTTCCTTAACTTCACCTCACTAACGCCAACTACTAGAATGTATTGTTTCAAACTCCGAAAAGGCTAATCCACCTGCAGAAATGAAATGTTACTACATTCATTCAAAAACCTCGAGTCTTAGTACATTCATAAACGTCAGCAACATTTTTCTATGACAGCAACAAGCACCCAACACCCTAACAATCTCCGTATGAGTTTCAATTGTAACTGACCGACTGTGTTTGCGATAAACCTGCAAAACGAATGGTTGGGGACGATTGCAAAGGCAGTGATTTAGTATTTCCATTTGGATGGTGTTAGTTTCGTGCACATTTATTATTTTAATAAAATTGTATGGAGATATCATAAAGACGCCGTTCCCTGGAGCGAGTAAAATTTCTCATAAGCGAAATTGTCATGCATTCACATGTGTAGTTAAGTCAAAAAATGTGGCTATCAGCATAGTAAACCAGAGCAGGCAAATCCGCTTAAATGTTATGGTGATTCTGGAGCTCCAAACTCGTGGTTTAAAAGTTAGAGAAATTTATATAAAAGTGTTAAAAGGTGTGCGTTGCAGATAAACAAACTAAAATCACATAAAATGTGGGTGTGTAAACAAATTCATTGAAAATTTAATGTACTACATAAATATGTGAAGGAGTTATTATTCTTTGGCAAGAGTATAAATCTCAAATAGAGCATAGAAGTGGTTAATTGAAAACAGCTAATATACGCATATTTTGTTGATTTACTTCACCTTACTTACTTTTCAAAGTCCTAAACATTATTTCTTTAAATGACAAGTTTCGCTGGTTATTTTTAAAAAAGATTACCAAAGTTTTTCTTCTGTCTCTTTAAGGGGTTAGGGGTAGTTAGAATTTTCAAAAAATATATTTTTTTTTGCATTTCGTTAAGACTAATGTCTTAAAAATATTCCCTGAAAATTTCACGTTGATCCGACAATTAACTTTTGAGTTATTCGACAAATAACAAAGAGAGCTGAGGCACTTCAAAGCGCTAGTGTGAATCTTTAAACGCGTTTTTCTCAAAACTATGTTTTTTGAATCGGTGACAACTGTAACTCGAAAACCGTTTAGTAGATTTTAATGAAATTTATACAGCTTTTAGGATACATAATAAACTCGGGCCTGATCGAAGGATTTTTATTTTTTCGAAAATTTGGATTTTTTAAGGCCAATTAACTGTTGATTTTTTCGCAAAAATCTAAAAAAAAAAATTTCCTGAGGCCACCATTTTGTTAATTTTGAAAACAAAATAAAATCCTTTGATCAGGCCCGGGATTATCTATTTATAAAACTAATTTCTTTTTGTCCGCTTCATGGAATTTTACACAGGTCTTTGAGATACAATTCTTAAGACCTGAACAAAGGATTTTTTTGCCAATGCGAGCGCATCTTTTTTCCGGGGAGTCACCGGAAATGGCGTCGCAATGGCCGAGTTTTAAATATTTTTCCGATAATTGTAGAATTTCTTTTTTCATAATGTATGTTTTTACAATAAAAAATTATATTAAAATATTAATTTTTTTAAATGAGAAAACAAATTTTCAAAAAAGGCTATTTACCGGAGGAAACCCAAATAACTCCTTAATACCTAATAGTGAAAACGTAATTTTTGGGTACTATAAGTCAAAAGCAATGTGTTTTGGCTCGAACTGAGTTCTTAGAAAACGGCCAAAGCTTTCCAAAGATATGGACATTAAAACGAATTCTAAGCCTTTCTGTGCTAGAGCTAGAAGAAACATTTTTCTAAAACTTCAAAGTTTTGACAATTTAGAGAAAATTTTACCTGCGCCTTCTGTTAGTCAATGGAGTTCCATTCCATTATTACTACGTTACCACAATAGTAAGAATATTTTATGCCATCGATTGTTAATTCTGAAGGCTCAATATGAGACTTTTTCTATACAAATATTTGTATTTCATATGACAATAGACATAGCCAACCGTCTCCTTCAGGTACCCTCAACATAACTTTATAATTCTCAACATTTATTGCGAAAACAATTTTATAATATTTAAATAAGACCAAGAAGTCGAAAAACTTTCTACTACCGAACAACTTAAACGATTTGTTGGTTTTGCCATTAACTTAGACCGACCCCGCACCGGCTTACCAATTTGAATGGAGCAACTTCGCCTAGTCCTGCTAAATAACTGCAGTCACAAACAAGTGGAGTAAGTCGCATTATCCAAGCGTATTGTTAAATAATTTTCAGCTGACGTGCCCGTGGCAGTGAGTGAAGCAGAAAAGTGGAAATTCGGCAACCAACACCCCCGCCAGCACATGCTCATTATAACGGCAACGTCAAAAACTTTAAAAAACCATTAAAACAATTTAATCTCTCTTGAAAATAATGCAAAACTTTACTTTTCATTGCGATTTGTGCGAGGCGCGGCATAAACACGCGGCACTGAAGCAGATAGAAACCGCAACGGCATCCGAGCACCAACCACCGTAGCCACCAAATAACAACAAACCGACAACCAGTAACCAATTGACGCCAAGCAAAAAACATACAAAAAACAACAATAATAATCAGCTAAGGAGTCGTGTAATTTTGTACGATCAAGTAAATCGTTGAATCTTACTTGATTTCCTAAGAAATGATTCCCAGTGGTACACTCTAGTGGCAATTTCGTTGCCGGCTGCAACAACACAAGCAAGCAGAGCAATAATAAAAACAAAATATATGCAAAGTAAGTGAAAGCACTTTCTTCAAGCAGTCTCCGCAATACTTTTTACGCTTTTTTGCACACAAGGCACGCGAAACGTTTCAACGCCAGTAAGTATGCTTCGACTTTTGTATTACTCTGAGCATTTAAGTAGCTGCTTCTGGTAATGTGCGCCGTGCGACTTATAGGTGTTGCCCGGTTGGCGCTAGCAAGTTAATTTCTTGAAGGCGGCATCCTCACGACATTGAATTGACGCCATGTGCCCCATAAGAATTTGTGGAGAGTGAGCCAAGTGAATGTGCGTGTGAATGCAAGGTGTAAAAACACGACCAACTTCAGTTTTGTGTCAAAGTTTCTTTCTGATATAAATATCATGCTAGAATACAAATTTAGTATTTTTATTAATAATTTTTTCTATGGAGTCTAATTTGGTTGGGTTTGGTCAAGTGGGTCGATTGGGGTCGAACCTAGAATATGAACCTGCGATTATCAGTCAATAGTTTCATAGGTAACGTTCTTTTATCTTAAAATGTGTGAAAAACGAGACGGCTTGTTTTGAATAATACTAAACTGGTTTGTTAGCCAATTTTTACCTCCTGAGATTTGTAATATCTTATATAAGTTCTTCATGTTTCAATATCCACAAGCGGAAATAGTTTCTTTTTGAAACAAAGGGGATAAGAATAACCTAAAAATAATTTTAGTATACTTTTTTCTAAAATAGTGCAACAAATCGGTGAGTTTTGAAGACAAGCATAAAGATACAGGGTAGGCCATTTAAAGTTGACCCATCTGGCAACGCTGTAACTTTTAACAGCGCTGACAAATCGGCTAATGTCATACCGCGTTAGAAGCGTCATTCGAAGACAATTTATACCATGGAACAGTACACTCCAAAAGAACGCGCTGAAATTGTTCAGCTTTATATTCAAAATAACTTTTCAATTGTGTTAACTCAACGTGCGTTTCGCAAAAAAAATAAAGTGAAAAGTGCTCCAGTTAAGAACACAATTAAGTCTTTAAACGCAAAATTTGTGAACACCGGTAATCTCAGTAATGCCAGTCATGCATCCAGACAACGCACAAGACGTTCTGATGAAAATATCGAAGCTGTACGAGCCAGTATTGAGGAGACTCCATCGACATCGAGTTATCGCCGCTCTCAGGAATTAGACATCTCTCGCACCACTCTCCGACGCATAATTCATAAAGATTTGAAGATGTTTCCATATAAAATTCAAATGGCAGAAAAACTAAACCCAGCTGATTATCCGCGACGCCTTAATTTTGGCAAATGGGCCAATGGGTCAACTTTAAATGGCCTACCCTGTATTACTCTCAGAATCTAATTATTTTCAGAACGAAACATACAAACATAGTATATGTACTTATATTATAAATGATCTTAATTTCTGTTAAAAAAAAAAAACACTTTTCCTATAAAGGTTCTAAAATTTTAAAACATTGATGACTGTCTATAGTGCAATATTGTTCGCTCTTACCACATCCCTTTCAATGCTAATTATCATTTCTGGTTGTTTTAATTTTTACTTTTTTTCCTTGTTGTAAACGGTTTCGAATTTCCTGCGGCGGCGCACGGTAAGTTTTGACAAAATTGCCAAAACTTTCAGCAATTTAAGTTTCAAGCAAATAAACAAAGAAGCTAAACAAAAATCTAGCTCGGAATAGAATGGAAGAGAGTAGTGGGGAGGAGTTGAAGAGTAGAGAAGGCAACAGGCAATAAAGGAATGCCGTTGGCCGTCAACATAATTTTTATGCTTTCTTAGTGATTTCGCTGCTGTAATGACACACAGCAGCGCAAGCAATCTAGCTGGAGAAACGGGACTTCTCTTGTCTTAGTAAAAGTAAAGGATTTGTGTGCACTGTGCGGCCGGCACCCACAGCCATTGTTTTTATAGTGGCACTAATTTTGATTGCCACACAAAATGTTGATGATAATTTTTGCACAACGAATCGCTGTGATTTTAATATCGAATTTGAGACTTTTATGTGGGAGATAATTTTCGATAATTTATGTTTGGCAACGCCGCCAATATATTAAACAGTTTCGAACGACTTTGGCAGAAAGCAATTTATTGTATTACAGTAATTGCAGCATTGGCGCCAAGTGAAACAGTTTGTTAAAACAAAAACAACAATTTCATTGTCAGCACACCCAGCAAGACCAACAATAAATGCCGCGCACTTCGCGTGCGACATGGCGTATGAGTAACCAGCGTCCGAATGAGTGATGCCCGCATTTGCACGATTCGTTTAACAAAAGGACACGTTATTAACAACAACAAGGCACCAAACAGCAATGAAAAGAAAAAAATTGAAACACAAGGCAACACACCAAGCATGGAATTGTAAAAAAAAACAAAAATCTGCTTAAATTGTACGAATGAATGCATTTCATATGAGTAAATTTTGCCAACTCAACAACAACTCCCGCACACCAATCCTTCTTAACCTTCAAAGCAACAATGTGACAGTAAACAAATACCCGCACAC
Organism: Bactrocera zonata; assembly: GCA_037783105.1. NCBI lineage: Eukaryota > Metazoa > Arthropoda > Insecta > Diptera > Tephritidae > Bactrocera > Bactrocera zonata. Next base: position 1,371,123 of record JBAWJQ010004226.1, on the reverse strand, counting down.
AAGCACACATACACATGCGTCTAATGACATACTGAAAAACTGTTGTGCACTCATTGCTTTTAACTTTTGTTTACTTAAAAAATTTTACATTCACATTGAGTATAACTTCAGCATGCTGCCAGCACAGACATGTGTCCACCAACTTGCTTGCTACTCGGAACTACGTACGTTAATGTGGCATACAGCAGTCATACTATACAAAGGTATACCCGCCCGTTATGCAGTCGTCATAAGCGTGAGTTTTTCTCTTATTTTATTTTTTTATATTTTTTTTTTTGATTTTTTTATGCTTCAATATTTCATTGTCCAGCTTTCGTCATATGTCGTCAGTTTTTTCCTCAATTTGGTTGGGCGTAAAAATGTAAAATTGTTGGCAAATATTGAATTTGCAATATACTCGTTAAAAGAACAATAAAAAGGGATCACTTTATCAACATTTACTTCGGTAATCAGTGACATATCAAAAAGTATACATATGTAAATTTCCATATAAGTACAATATACATATAAGTATGTAAGTTTATCTGCTTGTTTACACTTTGGGATGAGCAATTATTGTGATTAATTGAAACGGATTTTCTAACTATTTTTATTCCCCATTTCATATGTACAAAATATCTAATAATTCGGACTTTCCTGCCTCGATAAGTATTTATAGCACATGAAAATCTTAACCCGTAATTAAAAATTCTTCTCTCAGGTCGTTGGAATATGAAACTAATTGCGTATACCGCACCTATCTTTCAAAAAAATTATCTTCCATCAGAATCACCGTAAAAACCTGTACCGAATGGCTGAATACGACGTCAGTAGCGAAAAAATCAGCTTGTTTCCAAATCATCACCGACAACGCCGTTGGATCACTGGATCTGAAATTTAGTTAGAATTAACTTTATACGATAATGTATATTCGTACGAACAAGAGAATACTGTTACCGTCAATGACTCCCCATATAGCGATGATAACCCTAGTTTACAGTCCTTTTGCAACTGTAATGTTAAAAGCTATTTCTTGCTAATTTGAGTAGCTTTAACCGAAAATGATAGTAAAAATTTCCCAAGACTAAAGATTTTTTGTGTTGCAGTCAGGGGCTGTAGGAGTCAAACAACCAATTTTTTAACTCAAAATGGTAATCAGAACACCTCAAATACTCCACAGACCTCTTAGCACGTTAGACCGAAATTTTTCCTTCAGATTTATTGACTATTGAAATAAGCATTGTGTTAGAAATAAAAGACTTTTAGGGCGATTGCTTTTAGACGGGCTGCTTGAGACTTACTTACACCTATAGGAAAAGATTAAGGCTGGTAAGCGTGGTCAAAACTTTATATTAATTTGCATTGCATTACGTATAAAACTTTCTTAAGGGGTTAGAGGTAGTCAGAATTTTCAAAAAATATTTTTTTTTTGCATTTTCGTAAAAAAACAATTTTTTTTTTTTGCATTTTCGTTAAGTGCAATATCTTAAAATTATTCTCTTGAAATTTCATGTTGATCCGATAATTAGTTTTTGAGTTATTCGACAAATAACAAAGAGAGCTCGGGCACTTCAAAGCGCTAGTGTGAAACTTTAAACGCGTTTTTCTCAAAACTACGTTTTTTGAACTGGTGACAACTGTAACTCGAAAACCGCTCAGTAGATTTTAATGAAATTTATACAGCTTTTAGAATACATAATAAACTCGGGCGTGATCGAAGGATTTTTTTTTAAATTTCGATTTTTTAAGACCAATTAACTGTTGATTTTTTCGCAAAAATTTAGAAAACATTTTCCTGAGGCCACCATTTTGTTAATTTTGAAAAAAATCCTTCGATCAGGCCCAGGATTATCTACTTATAAAACTAATTTTTTTTTTTTTTTTTTTTGTTCGTTGGTTTTAGATAAATCCCCAATTTTCTTTTTTTTTTGAAATTTTCGTGACTTCAAGTCAACACATTCTATAATAATGCTATATTACTACTTTTGCAAAATAACACGACTTAATAGCAAAAAAAAAAAAAATACTAAAAATTCTCATTTTTTCGTGCCTCTGACTACCCCTAACCCCTTAAATGACAACAAAATGCCTTCCATAATAGATAACTCCAGCACTAACTATAAACACTATAGAACCTGTCCAAAATAATAACGGTCTAATTTTATTAACCCCATATATCACTTTCCACACGTCGCCACAAACTAAATTCGTAGCGTGTGTGAATATGTAAGTCGTTAAAAACAATTTCTTGCTCGTAAACATTAAACCAATTTTTTAAGAAGAAAGAACAGCTTGGAAGCTTGAGGAGCACGAGCGCTGAGAAATGCGCTTATTTAAAGCGTAAAAAGGCAAACCTTACGCCCTAACCTAAATTTATATGCCTTTTTTATGGATAACCCCATACCGTTACATCTTAGCTTAATAGTTAAGTTGCTCATATTTCTATTTTTATGACAACGTTTAGAATTTGCCATTGTTTTGTTAGACCATAGCCACCACCGCTGCGCCCGTTCCAGTCGGCACTCAGCTCCGTTTGGGCAAACAAACTTCTGTTTCAGTTGTTGGCTATTTTGTTGTTATTGTTGTCGTTCGATTTTCCATACCATCGGAGTAGGTTTTGACTTTGCCTGCAACGTAATTTTGCTTACCGTATTGACATTTGATCTTTATGTTCTCATAAGTTGGCTTTCTCCTTCCCTTTGAAGGTTTCTCTTGTCACTCTTGGCTCTCTTGTTACTATTGTGTATGTTTTCAATGGTACGGATTCAGATTTCTTCGCTTCGTTTCGCTTTGTTTGCCTTGCGGCATCTTTTTATGACTCGAGTGTGTTTGTCTTTTGGCTTTTTATGCTTTCAACAATAAAAAATCAAACTTTTCCTTCAATGTCACAGACACGGACACATGCTGGCACTTGTGCGTAACATGTGTGTGTGATGTAGGTATGTTTTTTGTTGGTATATCCTTTATGGCCACAAAAAATATGAGGTCATCTATTACTGACTTTCAAGCGACACTCATAAGACGCCAAATGTTTTGTAAGTCCTTTTGGCAAACACAAGTAAAAATACCCAGCAATCGTTTAGCAGACATAATTTCTTGGTGTCTACGAATTTTGTTGTTGTAATTTATATATATATACATTAGTCAATATAATTATAAATGGTTTGTTTGCTGAAATGAAGCATTTAAGATTGCCTAAAAGCTTTGACAATCTTTTTAAACCTCTTCTAGAAATAAATATGCAGAAAAGTTCAATGAAATGTCGAGAAAAGAAAAGTTCCTCGGTAAACAAACGTATTATGAAGCCTCATATTAATCGAACATCAAAAGCTATCCTTAGAATTCGTAAGTAAAATATAAAAAATATTAATGTTTGTTCGATCAAAGTTATTATTTGCATATTATTTGATAGATGGCCCTTGAGCTCAATTAATTCCAAAAAGTCAATTTATTGTCAGATTTAGCTCATACTTGAGATATAACTTAACAAAGTTAACAGAACTTCTTCTTCTTTACTGACGTAGAGACCGCTTACGCGATTATAGCCGACTTAACGACAGCGCGCCAGACGTTTCTTCTTTTCGCAACGTGGCGCCAATTGGAGACTCCAAACCTCTACTGCTTCTCCCAGCGAGTCCTGCGTCGAATACATTCAGAGCTGGAGTGTTTTCGTCCATCCGTACGACATGACCTAGCCAGCGCAGTCGCTGTCCCTTAATTCGCTGTACTGTGTCAATGTCGTCGTATATCTCGTACAGCTCATCGTTCCATCGAATGCGATATTTGCCGTAGCCTACGTGCAAAGGACCATAAATCCTTCTCTCGAAAACTCGCAACGTCGACTTAGTAGATGTTGTCATCGTCCAAGCCTCTGCACCATATAGCATGACGGGAATTATGAGCGACTTATAGAGTTTGGTTTTTGTTCGTCGAGAGAGGACTTTACTTCTAAATTGCTTATTCAGTCCAAAGTAGCACCTGTAAGCAAGAGTTATTCTGCGTTGAATATCGAGGCTGAGATTTTTGTTGCTGTTAATGCTGGTTCAAAGACAGACGAAGTTATCTACAAGCTCGAAGTTACGATTGCGATTAAGTTCTGCAGCTCGAATTATTTTCTGTAGCAGCAGGTTGAAGAAGTCACACGACAGGGAGTCGCCTTGTCTCAAACCTCGTTTGGTATCGAACGGCTGGGAGAGATCGTTCCCGATCCTGACGGCGCCCTTAGAACTACGCTTGCTAATAGTTCTACCGCTAGGTGCCTTCAAAGTTGTACTGGTCCCAAAACAAAAGGAGGGGTTTGAGTGTGTCATTGCTGCGGAATGCATTTTTGCATCAGAAGCACCTTTCGGATATGTCGGGGTATTTTTATGGGGTGGGGTTAGAAAATTGGCCACATTTAATTGCGGAGTGCCCGATGTACTCGGACATTAGGGATCTGGGTGGTATGGGGATTAGCTGGACTGATGGACGATTAGATGTTAGGGGTGTGTTCTCCACTAGTCGGAATACCGAACAGTTAGGGTGGTTTGTGCGTGAATTATTTAAGCGGCGAAGGCGGTTAGCTGGGAATTAGGTTTAGTTTTTGTTTGATTGGTGTGTGTAGGTGATGAACGTATGGGGTCCAACCCCTGGCCACCAGTCCAGAGCCCTATGGAAGCTCAACTGGTAGTAGCTTCGGCTACGAGGTCTAACCGGGGACTTAATTCTGGTACCTCGGGGAGCAGGAGCCCTTGGAGGTAACTCCAACCTGCTCATGCGGACTGGTCCCTCGGGGAGTATCATGGTGGTTGTGATTAAAACCCAAATGTGGGAAGTACTGATTTTGTCAGTTGAATATGGAGTTGCGTTGCAACCGGGTGCCGGACCCAAAGCACGGGAGAGGTTTTAGATGGGCCTCGAACCCGACCAAGGTGGTTAGTGTGTCCATGCCACACTGCCAATTGGTACTGAAAATGCTTAGCATTCTCAGGGCGCTGATCAACCCATTGATTTGATCCGCTGTGCTTTTGAGCGCCGTGGAGTAAGGCTGTCGTCAGCAGGTACCAACGTTAAACACATCGGACGTTGGTCCCAAAGAACAACCAGAAGAAATGATATAATATATATATACTCATTAGGTCATTTGTCAATTCCTGGCACCAAACCGCATTATGTTAAGACACATTGAGAGTTAATTGTGCTTCCACGAAATTGTGGGGCCAGGAAATATAGATACCGATTTCCAGCATTTTAAAATGATAGCTGGCATATATTGGAGACTATTTGTGCTCAGTTTTATGCCTAAATCTTGAGGTTAAGTTTGGATTATATAATGTCGTCCAATTTCTCCTCACCTGACCAACAGCTTGATTGTGCTGTCCTAATAGACGAAAAGCTAGAGGACATAGAAGTTCACGCTTTGAGACAAACAGCCTCATGCTAGGGGTCGTGATATAGTCCGATTATAACAACCATAGTCAAATTTGCAATTCTTTTAATCTTCAATTTGAAATAAAGAAAGGGACTAAACTTAGAGCAAAGCATTTGTTCACATTTGCTCACTTCTACCTTAAGCACCAGTGGTGCCGGAAATACATACATAACAATCAAAGTAAAGCCTTTGAAAATTACGAATATCAAGTGAAATGACCATAAACGGCGGCGAAGACTAGAGAAAGGACAAGAAAATGAACTTGTCGCTTAATTAAAGTTAAGCCGCCGTCATGCAACGACAAAGCTGGGCCACCTTTTTGCCAACAATAATAAGAATAATTTTAACAAGAAGTTATAATAACTGCGTGGAAAAGAAAAAACGTAAAATCACGTAGAAAATTAGATGACAGAATACGTTCCAAAAGTAGAGACTTCGAGAGAGCGTGCTGGATATTAGTCGTACTCATATTGTACGCATAGATGACCAAGTTTAATTACAATTTTATTGTTAACAAAATTATGCAAATGCTGCATTGTATACCGCACAAATGTGGCTAACGCAATTAACATTAATTTTGCTAGTTAGAAAAACAAAACAGCAAGAACAGGAGACAGTACAGAGCGCATAAGGAAATACCATCATCACTCATACCGCACGTATGCAGACCGACCGCATGAAACGTGTGAACCAAACAGAAAAGTTGTTTTTGCTGCTGTCTATTTTGGTACGCTGGTTTGAGAAAATCTTAATTTAACAATTTATTTTCAAATTATACCAACATCTTAACGACATTATTAACTTTGGTTGACTCATTCCGAGTAAGAGGCTGAAAGGTACCTTGAGCGCTTGAAAGCTGTGGGCGGACGAACGTGTTGTGGTTAGGCAAAAACAGGTTTTAAGATTGTTGTTATTGTTGTTTTTGCGGTTTGCACGAAGAAATACAAACAATTAAGAATTTATGGTACATATGATGCAAGGTTAGTTAGATAAATCAGTAACATAAAATGCAGCTTTGATGAGTCAAAGAAGGTATTTTAATCCAGATTTTTTATAAATAGAGAATTTGAAAGGAATGTAAGAAATTATGGGCATCCGTATGACAAAGCAGTGGCAATAGTTAACAGTATCTAAATGTATTCACAGTCGAAATTTGTAGGAAGAATGACTGCCTTCATGACTGACCTGCTTTTGGGGAGTAAGGTGATATTTATCTCAAACTTATCTTTAAGATCAGGCACTAAAGGATATCAACTGATTGTGTACATTATATCATTCACGAATTTTTTAGTATGAGAAAGATCTGTGGATGCCGCCCGAGCTCAATTCTGACCAAAATAGCAACGAGTTAATGAATCGGGCCAGTGTTTGGAGTTGTTCAAAGAAGAAGAAACATGTCTCCGTCATTTCAATCCGAAGTCCAATCGACAATCACCCGAGTGGACTGCACAGAATGAACCCGATGTAAATCGAGGAAAAACGCAACCGACGTTTATTGACTACCAAAACGATACCGAAAAATTGCAGGGTGGCTATAATCAGTATATTACTCTTGAAGAGAACTATGAAGAATAAAAAAACGATTTTTCGGGAACTTTTCGATTGACCTGTTACACCTTATATTCTTCATCACTGATTTATCGAACTGTCTTCTGTTATCGAAAGCAGAGCATAGTATTGGTACACTAAGAATAGTGTCACTGATTTCGGACAAGTGGCAAGTCCTTACGGCGCGATAACAAGCGACAAAACGCTGCACGTACAACAAACTAAATTATTCATAACGCAAAATGTTAGTTTGTTTGCATGTTTGTGTGTTTTGTTGTCTCCACAAAAGACAAATGTCCCTCATAACTTGAAAATGGCAGCATGTTTTTGGGTCTGACTTGTTAGTCTACAGGCCGCTACTCGACTGCCTTTGCTATGTAAAAACTAATTACTAAATGGTCCCTTTACGGTCAACTATCGACAATATTATACACGTATGTATGTGTGTGCACATGTAGGTGTTTATACGCTCACATATGTATGTACGAACATTTGGAAATTCGCCTGTTTATCTTTGCATGTCTGCAGTTGTCTCAAGGCATTATCAACTCGCAAATACACCTAAGCAAACTATAAATACATCATCTCACATACATACATACAAACAAATATATTAATAAACGTATGCTTGCGACCCGCATATGTTATGCTTAATAGTTTCATAAGCTCCATTTAAGATTCGCTGACACATGTTCCAAGGAGTCAAGTGGTAATTGCCAGAAGCATCCCTTCACATGTACCCCTTTCCGTGCCGCCTCCCTTCGTCCTGCAGCAGTGGTAGTCGAGCTAATTTAGTGGAATGTGTGACATGGCTGGAATAAATTAAATCAATGCTATCATGAGCGCTTAAACTATTATTAAGTACTGTCCTATCCTCTGACGCTTTAGAGGGGCGGCTACTTCTAGGCAACATTGGCGCAGATTTCACTTTCCATGAGGGTACTTTCTTGCCTCGTTTTTGATGAGAAACGAGACGTTGTACAAATATATATGTATAAAAGTATGTTTGTAAATAAAATTAAATATTTACGCTGACATAAATTGATATCAGCAGGTTAATGTCTTCATTAAGGACAAGAGTAGCAAATTTCTTGACATAAAATAATTATAGCAATAACAACATAACGTTTATATTTGTTTAGAAGTGAAATATACATATAGGTACATACACAGACAGATAAGAAACGAGTTTGATTATGAGTAGACGCTTTAACTTATAAGCAAAAAAGGATAACCAGCAGAATTTATCTAAATCAATGAAAAACTTAATACCAAATTGTTCTCTTCCTTTTTTAGAATGTAAAGAGTCTATAGAATAATAGAATAAATACATCCTCTGATGAAATTTGAACCGAACTGGTTCGTTCGTGTGAAGTTTTTTTGCAATGAAATCACGGCTACGGAGACATAAAAACTGTTGCGGAAATGTTTTAAGGAGCCAACTTTAGCCTTTAGCACTCAGGAACACAAATATTTGAGTTGAACAGAACCTTCAGTGAATGTCATGAAGACATCGAAAACTTGCTTCATGCGAGTGGTTCATCCATCTCTGTTGATAATATCAAAAAAAATAGTGCTTGAAAATCGCTGTATTGGCATCAGAGACAGAGAAAAAGACCTCAACATTTCTTATGTTTCGACTTAACTCATTTTGATAAATATTATAGGAACCATGTCAACGCTAGACTAATACCTAAAGACCTGAAACTTTTACAAAAACGACGTTGAGTAGAAGTCGCAAATGAGATGCTTGACAACGCAGCTGAGAACTCTACAGTCAGTAAAATGTATCACTACTGGAGGCACTTCAAAATAGAGCCGGAACCGGAAAAAAACAATATCTGTTGAAGGCGATAAAAGGCACCCCAGCCGAGACTTATAACAAGTGTATGGATAATAATATTAAGAAATTTACAGTCCGGATCAAATATGATCAGATGAAAAATATATTAGAAGGAACTAGATAGTGGCATTTTGTGGATTCAAACTTCCCGGAGTTATGAGTAGATTTCATTCATTTTCGAAATGCACTTGACAGTATAAAATTTATTATGATCAATACCTTATATACTGACCATATCGGTATATATTTATACGGGATAACCATTATATTATGTTCGGACCGATATTGAAAACATTTTGAAAACACATTTGTGGGTTGTGGAATCTAAGTCGTTCGGACCGACAATGTGTGTTTTCGATGAGTTTTCACTGACAACTCACAAATTTATTTGTTTGTTTACATTCTGAGCAACGTAAATATGCAAGGCCAAGAGAGCACCCATTGCAGAGTCTAGTGATAAAAGCCCTCACGAAAATAAACATGGGTTTTGGTCTGACATATTTTACAGCCATTGCAAATAATTTTCTGCGTGTGTTTGTTGTTGTGCCGTTGCACGAAGAGGAAAATTCTACAATTCGCGCACTGTGCAAGGATTTTGCGAGAGCAAGAGAATACCCCTAATATGACAATATCAAGTGACAGCTGTATTTGTATACGGAATGTAAACAAATATCAAGTGACAATTTCGGGCCGGCAAAATATGTCTTCCAATAAAATCGATTAAACTAGAGCAGGCACCGATTATAATGAGCGGAATGTAAGTTTTTAAGTAGTTTTCAGCGAAAACTGGTTTTCGATGTGTTTTCGTTAGACAGATTTTAGATGGACGAAAACACAAGTTTTAGGGTGAAACCCAGTTTTTTCCACGAAAACATGTTTTCATTGCCGGTCCGAACATAGTATTACAATAAATAATTTAGTGGAAATTAATCATGTGAGAAGTGCAGGTGGTTTTTATCTTTATCGATTTATTTTATCGGTTCTAATGATTACCGTTATATGAAAATAGACGTGGCACTGACTGTAAGCTTTATTCCCTAATATAAACTGAGGGTGAGCAATGTTATCTTAGAGTTTGGATGAAAACTCTCAAATAAACAAGTTCTTAGAATTACCCCGTGTTTTTTACAATAACTTTCTTAATTCTAATTCTTGATTTAATTTAAAGGCCACCAAATTAAGGCAAAGATGATAACTGAGAGCCGAACTTGGACATTTCTAAAACGATACAGTTTTTTATGTAAGTACAATAGGGAATGTATGAGCTACACTGGTGTTCCTAGTTCTTCTTCCTAGTTCTTCCGACATGGGTGGTTACCTTAGCTGAGTGCAGTAAAAGATACTTTATTTCGATTAGCTCCATTTCTATGGTTAAGCCCCAATATATTTTGAAATCAGAGTTCCTAAAGCATTTAAGGTAAATATTCATTAGTATGGCCGTTTAATATTATTTTAACAATAAATATTTATAATCGACTCTATTCTATTTTGCTTCACTTAAAGTTGTTGAACACTATTTTCGTAAGTTTTTGTAAAAACTATTTAATAACTGCGCAAACTTTTAAAAAGCCGACACAATGAGTCATTTAATTTCCATTCTTCCGACTTTTCGTCTGCACGAGTATAAATAAGACGTCCACAATCAGTTGGCAATTTCAATTAATAACAAATCAGGCATTAAAATTGAATTAGCTGTAAATTCAAGTGGCAAATAACTTTGCCACAAACTTGCAGAATAAGCAAATGCCAAAACTCAAATCATGCAATGTCTTAGAAATTACAACTCCAACTACAACAGAAGAAGAAATGAACAAGTTAAAAGTGCAAACGACGGCAGCCACATTGTTTAGCAATTTTGACGCTAATTTCCGAATTATGGCCAAAGGCATTTAGTGCGTTCCACGCAACACACGCACACAAATGCATATATGGGCATACCCAGCCAACAAGATGCATAAACAAACAGAAGCGGCTGTGATATTTTGCCAAAAAGTATATACAAAGGGCTTAATTATAAGAAAACACAGGCAATCGGGAGAAAGTGGAAGCTGTGAGGTGGCCGAGGTGGCTCCAAGAAAACAGCCAAATGAATGAGTGTAGAAATGGTAAGGGTGGAGACCACGCATACAGCCAGCATTTAGCGAAGAAAACTAAAAGTTTCTATATATTTAAGGAACAAGCGCGAACCCGAATGGAAGCTTGTGATGTTGGCTTGTAATGAAAAATAATGCAACAGGCGACAAGTTTGCAATGATTTTTAGTTATTTATATATTTCAATTGAAAGAATAATGTTAACATTTTATTCATAACTATTTTTGGCGGTTATTTACAGCTCTTTAAAAATTAAATATATTTAGTTATTTTCCGAATATTCTGTGTAAAAACAACTTAGTCAAAGTTTTGACTGTTAAGCAGTTTTTGAGATTTATGAAAAAATACGTAATGTATTTCCGTATAAAACTCTATAATTTGCTCCGATCAAATAAGAGGTTATAAGATAATTCAATAAGAAAGAAGAGAGCTTAACCAAAGATCCAAGATACGAAATATGTTTAAGTATAGTCTTGGTTCTTAATGAAAAGAGGACGTTTGTATAAGCTATTGAGTTGGTCAGAAAATTATGAAAAAATCTCAGAAGTGTGACTCATATTATATCATAAATAATCTTTTTACCAGCTCTCTGATGACACTGTGCATTAATCCATCCTAAAAACCAAATCACGCGAATTCTCTACAAACACTGCGGCTCTTCTGTACATATTTTGGCAAGCCACGCGCTCATCAGTCGTGCCATGATATGTCAATCTTTGCTTGGGGTAAAAGAGGCTAGAAAACAAAAGGATTGTGTGTAGTTTATGCACTGGAATTGAGACATTTAACCTACGCCACTATAATTCAAACCGTCGTTTATGGCATTTAGGCGTTGAATCGCGCGGATGACGTGTTGCGAGGTTAAAAACGTGGGGTTACGATAAGAAAACATGATTTTACGACAGGAACACTGGCAAGCGACAACAAGCATTTAAACGAGAATATATGTATATGCTGCCTGTTCAGGTTTCCATGCGAGAAGGTACAAACGCGTCGATCTTATGTTTGTATTTTATGCTCATAACTGAGCGCTATTATTCTGGCGGCAATACTCGGTAGCCAAATTGGTTTACTGCAAGGCAAGGCGGCTGAGGAAGGGCAAAACTTGCGCATAAACGACAGAACAAGTTGGTGCTATGAATAATTAAATATTTTACTTAAATGCAACCGTGATTTTAACGATATGACTATGCGCAAGGCTGTAGGAAAGAGGGAGGTGGAGCGTGAGTTTATGAGAGTTGAAAACGAAATTTGCCAAAATTGAAAATACAATGTAGTAAAACAAAATTGAATATATGTATGTATGCATATATGTAAATGTTAACTTTCCTCTCTTCTTCTTAGTATTCTTAATATTATTTTTTAAAGCACACACTTCGCATTCAATTGCTTTTTGTTTCCACACTTTCAATTTTCCTGCGATTAACAAGCACTGATAAAGCGCTCAACCACTCAGGCAATACCAGCACTTCCTGTCACGGTGGTCGACAATTGTTGTTAGTTCTACGAAACAATGATAATCCAAAGGTATTAAAACGCCTACAAAACGTTAATCCCACTCAACTACGCTCACGACTGTACTTACTAACACTTTGTGCCTTAATCCTTAGTGACTAGCTAACAACAAAGTAATAAACTGAGTTGGTATGCACTGACTGACGATTTACCGTTATACCATTCTCCATGCTGCTAAAGTGCAACGTTTAAAATTGCCCGTAAATTAACCTTTCATGGTGGGAAACATTCACACTAAAAAATCACTTTTTTGAAGTTTAAATGAACTTTTCTTTTGTTTGCACCGCCAAAGGGTGATAATGTTAATGAAAATAATTACGTTTGGGTCGCAAATGTGGCCACAACAATAATTCAACCAAGTGGAAATTTCAAACGATTGGGTTCGGTGTGCCATTAGCTGCATTACAGAAACATTACACACTTAGAAAAAACATAATCTACAATCAAAAAAAAAATATATATATGTATATGTATAAATATATAATTCTCGTATTGTATAACAATAAACATAATTTTCTAGAACTTAGAAAACAAAAAAACTAGCACATATTAGAGCACAAATTCTGAAATTTCTGCTTAGATAGCTTCCATCCAAGCATTAGCCTTCTTTCCCGTGAAATAATTTCGTATGCACAGTCCTACCAATACAACCCAGCGAGAGTGTTTCTTGCATAATGCAACCGCATACACATCTACTTCCCTATATTACAATATCCATTTTATTTAGCTTCTGCTTTTTATGCACGCAAATAATTTACGCAATTGTCTTATTCGTTTTTTTTTATTATTTATTCCTTCTTGTCATAATTTAAAACTGTCAATATTTGCACTCCGTCCTCGGGTTTACTCTAGTGAAAAAATACAATTTTATTTCTTTCTGCACAAACAATTTTTATTGTTTTCTTTTGGTTATCTCGGCGCCTGCTGATGCTTTACACATTTTTCGCGTTTCATTACGGCTTTGTTTTCCACATTTTCTGCACCTTTACCACCCAAATAACAACAACCTCTCCCACTCCTACATCCAGGCGCAGCGCTACAACGCATTGCACAGAAACTTTTGATGGAAGTCATTGCGCCATTTGTTTAGTCTGTTATTGTGCTTTTGTACCAACCTGCTGATGCATATAATTATGGAAATTTAAAATGTTCGCAGCAGCAGTTGGTGCATTTGCTTTGTGACGCCAGCGTTGCTGCTCAAATACCCACCGGTTGTGATTTTCCATCACATTTGTAGTGGAATGCCGGATATGTGCTCTTATTGCTGTTTTTCTAGCATCAATACAAAGATACATTTTTGTTAGAGCAAATCAGTAACGAACTTGTCACTGGAAGTTTTTATGTATATTGGTAAGCGGAGACTAATAAAAACGCTTCCATCCGCAACTCTGGATGCAAACATTACCATTCTGATAGATATTATACATGCATGTTCATTCTCTTAAATGCTACTTTCAGTCTAGCATTAAAATTTCGATCCTCACTTACCTTACGATATTTACTCGTGATTTCCGCTTTGAATTCATTTCCTTATAAATAAGCACTCATACGCCTTCACACCCGGTGAAAAAACTCAATACAATTGTCATATAAAACACTGCACATTTTGCACATCATTTTTATCAACACTCGCGCTTAGCTTAACCTTTAATCGAGATATTTACGTTACATTAATATTATTAAATCACATATTTGAAAACAAAAAAGCTATTTAAATTTACCAAAAAATTCGATTGAAAATAATAGGTTTTACCGCGTCTTTTACCGTTTCACTGCAATTTTGACTATCCATCGCCATTCAAACTGCTCCAGCTTACTTCCACAATAACACTAGTGTTGCCACTACAGCTTATTTGCTGTACTATTACATCAATATTTAATACTCCAATCGCTGCACCATCTACGGCGATATATAGTTTTATAAAATAAGGTCAAAACTATAATTTTATTCACCGTTATATCATTTTTTTATTGTATTTATATGCATAAAAAGCCTAAAAATACGAAACATATTTTTCATTAAAATGTGTTTGCGTATGGCATCCCTTGTATGCCAACAGCTGACGGCTCTCATCTCATAGCTAAAGTAAAATGTGCGTAATCTTATCCTTTGCAGAATAATATAGTTTAATATGTTTTAAAATTAATGATATCTTGAAAATATTTGAAACATAAAATGTCAAAATGCCGCAAACAATATTTTCATTTCATGAAAACGGTATCAAAGTGTCTGTGTTGTGAAAACGGTGAATGATGCCATTGTGGGCAGAGTCAAGTAAACAAGTTGGTCTGTAAAAGCGAACAATCACAAATAAGTTTACTGATAAAGTGTTTTGGTTAATTAATTAACTCATAGTTATTAAAATGGATACACCTAAATTACAACCCATAACAAATAAAGCAAAACATAATTCCGGCAGTGCAAATAATAGTGTATCGGGCATTGAAGGCTCTACCGGCAACAATTATGAAGGGAGCGCGCGCTTTAATAACAACAGCGGTGGGAATGGCTCTAACGTCATTGGGAATGATGTCTCTAATCAGTCAGTTGGGTCAAACGAGTGAGTAGTAATGTTTATTATTAATATGATTACATATTAGAATTAAGTGATTTTTTCTTTGAAAACCTAAAGCAGCTGTTTGTGTTTGTCTAATCAGATTTTTATCGCTATGCATTTTAATCATTAAATGTTTGTAGTCACAATAGACACTTGATAGAAAAATTTATTGTCTGGGGCAAATTATTTGCTTTTAACGACTTATTACATCTTTCTATCACATAATAGTTATATTCCTATATTAAGATTTAAAATAATTAAGAACTTTTTTATTTCATTAATTCAGCGAATATTTTTTTCTCTGGAAGAGTATTAAACCTCATCGAACAAATATTGATAAAACAAGAACAAAAACGTAAACTTCGCTGCACCGAAGCTAATATACCCTTCACAGGTGCATTTCTTTTAGTAACTATGTGTTCATTTTGTATGGAAGCTATATGCTATAGTAATCCGATCTGAACAATTTTTTCGGAGATTACATTGTTGCCTTACAAAATATTCTATACCAAGTTTCGTGAATATATCTTGCCAAATACAAAAGATTTCCATACCAGCACTAGATTCCGATCGTTCAGTTTGTATGGCAGTTATATACTATAGTAAGCCGATCTGAACAATTTCTTTCGATATTACATTATTTCTATGAACAATAACTCACACCAAATTTCGTGAAGATACGTTGTCAAATGTGAAAGTTTTCCATACAAGAACTTAATTCCGATCGTTCAGTTTGTATGGCAGCTATATGTTATAGTGGTCCGATATCGGCAGTTCCGACAAATGAGCAGCTTCTTGAAGAGAAAATGACGTTGGCAAAATTTCAAAACGATATCTTAAAAACTGAGGGACTAGTTCGCATATATACAGACAGACAGACCGACGGACAAACGGACAGATGGACAGACAGACATGGCTAAATCGACTCAGCTCAACATATTGATCATTTATACATATACTTTATAGGGTCTCCGGCGCTTCCTTCTGGGTGTTACAAACTTCATGACAAACTTAATATACCCTTTTCAGGGTATAAATATATCTATGTGTATATATATGTATATAAATCACCGAATATGCGTGGAATGGTATTCATTTTAAGATTCGATTTAATTTACAGTATTGAGACTCATTTGCTTGAATTTTTATTGGCTATTGTGTTATATGGTTATGAGCTAATATGAAATCTAGATTTGGATGTGTGAGTATTTCATTGGAAATATAAGAATTTTTGGTGGAATTGGTCGATCCAACAAGCCGATAAACATTTTTCCTTAGCTTAGAAATCTTCACTGGTCGCACATGCCTTCCGCCGCGATTAAAAAAAAAATATATACATATATATAGTAGCATTTTTATGCATTTGACTTTATATAGACAATGAACAGGCCCACAGGCCCACAAGCCCATGCACGATATGCTTATGTGCACACCGATCGAAAAAAATCTAAAATTTTTGCCAACATAAATTCGTATGCACACAAGCATATATACGAATAAATTTCATAATGAGAAACCATCAACACCCAACACTATACTTAGGTTATGGGGCAGAATTTAACTTCACCCCCACCACCGTAATAAATCCAAAGGACTTATTTAATGCAATCTAAGCCAAACCATTTACAGAGAAACCTCTACTTGGGGACACCTAAAATAAGCGGACACCCCTCTTAACCAGAGAAACAATTCAGGACTCAAGTTTTAAGCTGAGTTTTCAGAACAAATACCACACTACAACCGAACACTCTCATGACCCAACGCGAAATTTTTTATTCTTTGGGATTTTCATTAAAAAAAATAATTATTGACGGCGTTACTGTATTACAGCACACCAAAACTTTGGAAAATCGTCTTGAGAACTATTTTATAATACGGAATCAAGCATAAATTACCAATAATACATCTCGCAATAAAAATTAAATGTGTAAATTTATTTAATCAAGTGTGTGTATATGTTTTAGTCAAATTATTATTCGTCCACACCCCTAAGCGGAAAAAAGTTGTGGAACCATCAGTGTCCCGTTGTGCGAGGTTTCACTGCATATTATATTTTGAAAATTTTTTACAAGCTGCAATGTCTGGTGCGAGCCGAATTCCTTTTTACCCCAAACTAATGTGACTGCTCGGTATCATCATAATAACATAACTGATATTAAAAGCATGGGATATTCAGCATCCTCTCTGTTTTCGCGTATATCCTTGCTGTTGCGGCAAAAATGCCACCTCAACAATTTTTTTAAGTGGCTGTTGAGATTTCCTCAGTCCATGCACAATACTTGCGTACAAGCTCTGTCCCATCGCCTTTCCATACATTTTTTTTGAAGAAAATTTAACAGCACATAAAATACAGCTTGAATATTTGCTTTTATGCGCTCTTAAGTAGGCAAATTGTTGTTGTGTTTTATATGTACATAGGTGTATGAGTTCCATTTTTTGTTTGGCCACATGTGTTGCCCATCATAAGTAACGCCAGTCATAACGTTGCATCTTTCGTTTGGAGCCACCGTGTTATAGCTTTTCAATGTGGCAGCTGTTGTAAAAGAAATATTGTATATTGAAAATGGCAAAAACGTGTCGATTTGTTTCCAAACCAAATGATTTGTAATAGTCACAGCAGTGTATGTGTAAGGATATTAACTGTGGGCCACCTTCACATGTAACATGTATGGTAAATGTATGTATGTACGCAAATGTTAGAGAATTTGGCAAATTGTTACTTTCAACCTCCTCATGTGCTTTTGTGGACTGAATCATAGGAGACATTTAGCTTTAGGCAACTTAATTCATCTTGCTAACACAACAAGCTTCAAATTTCCCGCAATGCTGGCGATTAAGACAAAACCACAATTAACTACGGCTGTAAAAAATTGTTAGATAACAAGCAAAACAATACAAAATAACAATGTTTAACTGAAAGACATGCCAACTCTGTTCGTCCTAGACACAATATTGCCAATATTTTTTTTTGTAGAATAACAGATTGCAAGCATCTTGACCGCAGGATAAATGTCTGCAGCTTCTCTACAACTCCAAATCGTGGATTTTGCATGAGTAGCTCAACTCAATTTTCCAGCAAATGAGCGCCACATGCTGTAGACTGGGTTCAAACGGAGGTGGGTTAATGTAAAGTAAGCTGTCCACTCAGCAGTAACTCTTTTTACACCAACATATCTATGATTAGTAGTCACATTTTTCATTTTGCAATTTCTGACATATACACAGTGTGTGGACAATTGTTTGTAATACGAAATTCCAGCAACATCCAAAAAAAAAGAACTCAAACTCCAAGTTATGCAAATCTCAAAGTTTGTGGTTCATCGGCGAACACATAGTGCGGATGAGAGCGAGTGTTCTGCTCATCATTTCATATATTCTTTCTGCGATACTCTTATGGAAAGCTTGCGCACACTTGCACACACCAGCCTATTGGCCTTCGACTCAAGTGTCCTTTACAACTTTCAGCAATGGTATGACGTTGGCTACTACATTTTTTCACACATTCCATCATTACAATGTTTACTTAACCGTTCAATGTGGAAGGTACGATTTTTCACGGCTAGTGAAATACCTTCACATGCGGTTTGTGGGAATTCAATTTACACGCCTGATATTTTTTTAGCAAATCCTCATCGCCTTACCAATTTGTGAGTTCGACGAAACCAGACTTTTATCGATAATTGTTAAAACAATTTCAATATGCATGTCCGCCGTTTTTTCCTTTGCCAGTGGGCAGAAAAAATAATACCGGCAACATTTTTTCCAACCGTAACAAAAGGTAATTTATTAAAATTCCTGAGTGGTTCACATACACATAACTTTCATGAAAAAAATAAAAATGAAAGTAGAAAAAACACATTCCTGAAATTAACGCAATTAATTTTGCATGTTAAAAAATTAGCGGCGCCATAGGACGATCAACTTTGTTGAAAAAAGGCCAACCCATATCAAACCAGAAAAATGTTAAAGAAATTAATAATAAACAAATGACGTTGAAAATCTAAAGAATAATTCTTACCTATACAGAGAAGAACAAAAACGTAACAAATTATTTGCAAACGGCTGTTTTAGACACATAGCATAAATATATACGTACATACATACCTTATAGTGTCCATCGGTGGTTCGCATACCTGTTAAAAGTTTGAAATATTTTTGAGTTATTTGCACAGCAGTGGTCACTCAAAAGGTCGTTTTGTTTATTATTAACTCATTTATTATCACGCTCATTTTTTATTTTATACCTTCCTTGCGTTTCACTGACGTCTGTATTTGTGTATTTTCTTCAGATCTCTGAAGAACTTCAACGCCCTTTGGCTTTCATTTGCACCTTTTGCGCATATTTCATGAAAACGTTCTTACCATCGTCCTTAAGCACAAAATGTTTAAAGAAAACTCTACAGTAACCATACCAATTTACTAGGGTAGCTGCAAATGTTTTCGCTTGGAGTTGATACACCTAAATCGGTGATAACACCAGACCCGGTTTTGTTATGTACATAATGTATATGGTATGTGGGCACATATAGTGTAGAAGGTACATGGATAAAACTGCAATATATTTAAATAAGCTTCAATTAATAATTGAAATACACAGTTCCAAATCATTACCTATTTGCATCTAACTATGTCTCCAATAAAAAGCTAGCCTTGAAAGTATTATTTGTAATTGGTTTACTTTAACATACATATACCAGTTGATCGATGTTTGCATTTATCTAGGTCTTCCATAAAAAACTAACCTTAAAAGTAACTAAAAATTGCGGCAATATATATAGAAACATCATTCCGACACTCGAAGCCTCAATGTGAATTTTGAAATACTTGACACTGCTGCGAGGCCACTATTTATCACCTTACAGTCGTCTATTTTCAAAGCGTTCACTAAAAAAAACGTTCCTGCATATACTGGGATCAAATAAAACGAAACAATGGTTTGTTATTAACTGCAAAACTTCACATATTCTCAACAAAAAAGTATTAATAGTTACACAATAATATACAAACTTAACCACCCACCTTCGTAAATGCATAAAAAGCACCCCTACAGCAATATTTTATAAATGGCCACTAAAGTATTAAGGTGTGAATGAAAATTAACACATAAATTTTCAGCCTCCTCAGCGTAATAGCTTCAAACGTTGCGCCACGTTCTACCTCCTCACACCCGTATTCCCCAACTGCTTACCATTGCATATAGCCTGTGGCTGTTTAGATACTTTGGACCATTTTCTTATTTTACCTTGGCATTTTTCGTATGCTTTTTTTGTATTCTAATGTCTTTCTTTTTTCGTTATTGTGCCTTAGATGGTTTGGTCGTTTCCGTGCGACTAGCTGCTGTCAAAGTTTTTCAATAGCCTTTGTGTGCATGTTTCGGAATTTTGCGCATTTTTTTGTTTGCCGGACTTCGAATTGAAGCCAATTGACGCCTTTGCTACGTGATGTCCTTCTACTGGTGGCTACTGCTGTTACTGATACTGACATTTTTATTATGTTTCATCGAATTGTATTGTTGATTACAATCGGCTATTCTACGCGCTGGCTTCTTCGCTTCATAGGCCCCCTCTAACTGCCCACAAGCACGCGTATTAGATTGACAACAGCATCTTGTGTAGATGTGAGCATTCTGCACGCCACCCAGAGTGCCTTTGCGGTTGGTAGAATCATGTTTAATTTATTTTCTCAAACGTACTCGCTGCAAATTAAAAATAAACAAAACTTGTTTGCATTATTCCACAACGTTAACATACAAACATACGTACATATTCACTTGCCATAAATGCGCTTGTATGTATTTTAGCCATTTACCAATGCTTGCCGCCGGCACGGGAACGACGCTGCACGTTAATGAAAAATCGCGGATATCCTTTTTCTTTAATTATGATTTTAAATTAAAATATTCAAAACCAAATGCTGTGCTGAAATTCAAATTTGTATTTATAGTCTGCGCCAATGGCCAGACGACATTTATTTATACTACTTGTACTTTCTTAAGGCCGGCGTTAAGCAAATGCAGAAATAAAATCAGCTTCCTTTCGAGTATGACAATAAGATGCGCGCCGCTTCCGCTTCTACTAAGAATAAGAAAAGAATACGGAAATAAATAAACGTCAAGACTTTTTCACCGAGCAAAGACAAAAAAATATATACAAAAAATCAAATATCCAATTGCTAGCCGCCTGCAATTTACTGTCAGCGCATAACTCATCCTCGCCCGCAGTATATCCAAAAGTAATCCTCAGCCAGCGACAAACCTCCAAAATCTCCAGCAGCAACAGTCGGCAAAGGAAAATTCAAGACGACAGCAGGAAGACACCATTTTGAATAACAAAATTATCAGCTGTGCAAACTTTCACCTTGAGTCACAGAGCAAAGGAATAAAAGGTGAAGTAAAAAAATATACACCCCTCCAGCAGGACTATGCTGGGTGCAAAAAAAGAGCCGAAAGAAAACTTATCCACAAGGCGGTGTGTGCAAACATAAAAAATGGGGCCAGGCCGCAAAAAAACCTAAACTCACGTACATACGCATGTAGCCACCTTCTTCAGTTTTAGTCCGCGTTAGTTGACGCTTCTAAATTCATTTGGGACGGCATTATTAACACTCGACTAAATATGCATTTCTTATGTCAACTCGCAGAAGCTGAAGAAAAACAACAAAAGGGCCACCAAGTCTTGTACAATTTATTGGTTTTGGTAGCAAAGAAAGCGTATGGAAGGTGGTAAATTTGCGGCTAGAAAGCATTGTTGCGGATATTTTAGCTGAAGATTTAGTTTTCCTCGTATAAAAGAAAAATTAAATTAACTAAAACTTTGTGATTTTTAAGCCAAAACATCTTAATAATATGGGTGGAATTGCAAAAATCGAGCGAAGCCGAAGATTCTTTGAGGTTTTAATTGAAAGTAAATCGTATGTTGTTTAACTGGAACCGTTAAATTCTCATTTCTCTGTTCGCTAAGTTAGAGTTACGCTAAATGTACATTCAAGGCAATACAAGCGAGCAATCCTATCTTCATTTGATTATACCAATATCTAATCTTAATTTTACCAGTTGTTTGTTCGATTTGTTAGCTTCACAAATTCGCAGAACCGTTATGCTCAACCGATTCTCTGCCGAAAACTAAATAAATACGGTTACTTATGATAAGAATAGATGTTTAAATTTGCTTCCTACTGACGAAATTACTAAGAAATCTTCTCTTAATATTATATGCACGGAATTATCAACCTTCTGAGTTTTTAGAATACTGTTGTATTTGAGGTATTCTTTCATGCAAGGGTTTTGATTGATCACTTTGTATGGGGACCCCATATCGGCGGTTCCGACAAAAGATCGGCTTCTTGGAGAGAAAAAGATTGATATTTAAAAAACTGAGGGACTAGTTGGCATATATACCAGTCAAACGAACATGGCTAAATCGACTCGGCTTGTTACTTCGATCATTAATATTTATATGTTATAGAGTCTCCGACGCTTCCTTCCAAACTTCGTGGTAAACTTAAGTGATCGTCTCAGTGTGACCCTCCGAAAACTCACAGAATTTTACGATTTTTTTTTTAATATTGAAATTAACTAATCGGTCTAGCTTTTTTATAATTAAATACATTAATGACGAATACAAAATGATTTTTTAAGCTTATTTATTGGGTGTATAATAGTTGTAAATTGTTGGAATTACACATAAAAAAGGTTCTGAACGATGTGCCCGCTTGCCGCAATTTTGATCCAGAACAAAAACTTCGAAACAAATTATTAATCTGCAAGAAAGACGCTTTCGCACTATGAAATTCGGCAAAATTTCAGCGGTTTGAACAAAAAGTACCGAATTTGGCCCTTATCGAATTTTTGGTAGACGTTAAAAATGTTCTCTCCAAATTGGAACTAGATGTCTTCAAAATCTTCCGTTGAGAGTGGAAGCCGTTTTCAAAACAGCGCTCTGAGAAAAACCCGTTTAAAGATTGTCTCACTCCGTTCCCCACTTTTTCCCTTTATTCAAGAAATGTTGTACCGACCGTTATAATTTGAATCGATTTCAAAATTTGAGAGAATGTCTATTACAGTGTATACTATCCGACAATGCAACAAAAAAAAACGATTTTTCGAAAAATTTCGCACTCAGACGATCCCTTAATATAACCTGTTCATAGTATAAAGAAAGAAAAAGAATGCTATATTAAAAAATAAACTAAAAAACTGCATCATATTGTTGAAGAAGTTCGTGCATATCTAGGCTTTATGTTAAGCGGCAGCTATTGTTGACTTTTTAGACGAATTATATCGAGTATTAGATACAAAACACCTTCCAATATAATACTGCTGATACTATGCCGATTCGCAGTAATATTCTATCGCAAAATGCATTTGAAAGTCATAATCATTTACGTGTTTTTGCCACAGAAGAACGAAAGATTGCGAATTTTTAATCAGCGTGTCCACGTCTCTAGAATATTCAACTCCAACTGAAACGAAAATTGCTTCGCAACAATTTCCTTCGGTAGAATTCGTCAATGTAGTGTTCAAGGACATGCGCAGTAAATCACTTCCAACGACTTTCATTCATAACGATTTTGGCGCGTTCTATAACTTTGCGACTTTTTTGCACGTTGCTCTCTCCAAAAGCAGTACATTCGCTCTCCCGAAACGTGTTTAGCACGTGCTGTTGTCGCACAATTCGATTACAATAACAAAGTTACTCTAACTTCAGGTTTTAATTGGATCAACACCACGTGATACTGATGCTGGTGCGATTTTTCACCCGACCACACCGTACTGCTATCTCCATGCTCTGCATTCTCACGGGTGAAGACTTTTGCGCTCAGCATTGTTTTACTTTTGCCCCACCCACTGCAGCTTTGCTTTGAGTTGTTGTTGCCATGAGTTTATATTTTTTTTGTTGTTTTTTGGTTATTTCGTTTTGTTTTGTTTTCTGCATTTATTTATTTAGTTTTTGATTTCGTTTTTCGCTTGAGAATCGTGCTGCAGGGGGTTGTTCGTTCGTACGTTCTCCTTAATAAAATGATATCTTTTGATTTTTGTTGCTCTGTTTATCATTTTGTTGTTGCATACTATTGTATTTTAACCGAATACCCCTATGTCTATGCTACCAACTACTTTATACACAATACATTTGTAGCGTTGCCTGTATAAATATGCTGCTACTCCTGCTGGTGCTTCTGCCGCTGCTCGTAAGTGGCTGGGTCCTCACGCCGACAAATCCAGCTGCCAGTCAGTCAGTGGCTGCCTGCTGGTTTTTCGTGGGTCTGTACAATGTGTGGCGTTCGGTGAATTGGCATTTCATCGCACGACAGCTCCCAAATCGGTCGTTATTAACACCGTCCGTATCGTTGCTGTGTGAGCGCGTGTCGCATGCGGTTCGCGGATACTTGCACAATCTCCGAGTAGGCACGGTGGTACTTTCTTTTTTCCCAACGGCCTAAAGCATGACTCGTGCCGTTTGCTCCGCTGGCCAGCAGTTTGGCTGCTTACGCTGTCAACAACATCAACCTTATCACCGTGTGTGGCCGTTTCCGGCTTTGATATCAACGCGACGCAACAAATTCGCACGCACTGCTTTTTCCACACCCACTACCGTGAGGTTGATGTGTATTTCGCCCAGCTGTGCTGTGAAACGTGAACTGGTTAATGGATATTTAAGTGGGTGTTAATTTTTTTGCGTTATGTGCTATGTGGTGTGTGTTTTTATTTGGCCGTTTTGTTGCCGGAAGTTAATGTGAGTCATAAATAATTAAGCGTTTTTCGTGGCCTTGTTCGTGGTGTGTAAAATATCTGACTGATTGTGTTTTTTTTTTCCTGATATTCTTAATCGCATATGTGAGATAATCTATCCTGGATTGAGTGTCCATTGTGATGAGTTTTTAATTTTATTAAAATGCAATTTAATTGCAACTAATTGGCATAAATGACTGATTTTTCAAATTAAAGACTGCAATTTACAAAATTGAAAAGTTGAGGGAGGAGAAGAAGCAACTTAGTTGCATTAGCGTTATATTTTCAAAGAAAGTCTGCGCGAAATTATTAAAAATAAAAAAATAAAAACTATAAAAATATTTTTCAAATAAATTAAAAAACAAAAAAAAAAAAAAAACAATTATAAAAAACTTCTTCGAACTTAGAAAATATAATATTAATTACAGTGAAATAAAGCAAAGCGGTTCATGTGTGAGCGAAAGATATATGAATTCAATGCAGAAAGACGTTATAAAAACGAAAGGTGAGATTTATAATAAATAAAAATAAGTTTATATTTTTGAAAACTTAAGAAGCAAAATTATTGTCTTTAACTTTTAATTTACTTTCTAACTCTGTAAGATCAAATGAATTAAAAAAGTTCTCTTACATTGCTTTTAAAAGGACCCAATACGAGTATAATTTTATGACAATTTTTTAAATTAAAATCTATTTTTAAAACCCAATTTTTTTATTACAATCTATTTTCAAAAAGCAATAACACTTTATATTATGATATTTGAAGAATATTCGGTTAAATTTTCATACAGAAGTATAAAAGCTGTGGATCACCTCAGAAAAAAGTGCGATGCTGCATCATCTAAAATTAAAAAAGTCAATCTTTAATCGTCATATTGTTAAATAATCAGATTATAAGGTAACGCTGACGCGTTTTTCGAAATTTCATTTTTCCAATTTTGAGAACATTTTGAAAAAAAAACGATTTTTTTTAAAAAAAGTCGGATAGTTTGTTATAGCAAAATCTTAACAAATTGGAAAATAAAAGTCTCTCCAGTGTTACTTAGTAAATTTTGTATAAAAATAGTGTTCAAAATTTCAAAACGATCATTGCAGGAGTTCTGAAATTATAAGGTGCACCTATTTTGAAATAACAGTAGTTTTGGCAAAAGCGCTTTAAAGTTGTGAAATTTAATCCAAAAGAGAAAAGTAAAAATTTCTACCTTTCCTTGAATGTTCTTTATCCATCGTGAAACCATTAAATAGGCCAGTGAAACTCATAAAGCTGAGGATCAATTGCAATTGGTTATAGGGATTTGTGATGTTATTAGCAGCTGTGAATAGGTTCCATGCACAACAAAGTTGCATTGAATAAATATTCTCCATATTATTACTTATGAAAACTTTTTAAAAAAATTCTAAAATCCAGTCTCAATAAAACTAGTATATATTTTAACTTATGACAATAAAATAAACTCCCGAAAAATCACTTTTCGCAATTTTTTTAATGTTATAATTAATCGATCTAGTGTTTTTATATCATAAAAAATAAAAGTTTCTATAGCGTAATAGCGAATAACGTTAAAAAAAAATTTCTCCAGGTTGGAAATAAATATTTTCAAAATTCTTCCTTAAAGGGTGGAAACCGTTTTCAAAAATATCATTCTGAGAAAAACGCGTTTACAGATTGTCTCGCTTCGCTCCCCTTTATACAAGAAACGCTGTAGCTACACTAATAATTTCGATTTCAATATTTGAGAGAATGTTTATTTCAGTCGATTTTTCGAAAATTTTCCGATCCTTATTGGAGAGGCGGTGGATGTAGTTCGTTTTCAACAAAGTATATAAGATATCTTTTTCAACAAAATCTATATAATAAAACCAGTCTGTTAATTTGTGAAATCAAAATGCGCTAGCTATATCGGTTAAGTTTTAAAAGGTGCTAATACTTTTTATACCCTGAACAGGGTATATTAAGTTTGTCACGATGTTTGTAACACCCAGAAGGAAGCGTCGGAGACCCTATAAAGTATATATATAAATGATCAGTATGTTGAGCTGAGTCGATTTAGCCATGTCCGTCTGTCTGTCCGTCTGTCCGTCCGTCCGTCTGTCCGTCCGTCCGTCTGTCCGTCTGTCTGTATATATACGAACTAGTCCCTCAGTTTTTAAGATATCCTTTTGAAATTTTGCAAACGTCATTTTCTCTTCAAGAAGCTGCTCATTTGTCGGAACGGCCGATATCGGACCACTATAACATATAGCTGCCATATAAACTGAACGATCGGAATCAAGTTCTCATATGGAAAACTTTCGCATTTGACAATGTATCTTCACCAAATTTGGTATAGAATATTCTCTAGGGCAAAAATGTAATATCCGAGAAAATTGTTCACATCGGTTAACTATAGCATATAGCTACCATACAAACTGAGCGATCGGAATCAAGTTCTTGTATGGACAACTTTCACATTTGACAAGATATATTCACGAAATTTGGTATATATTATTTTCTAAGGCAACAATGTAATCTCCGAAGAAATTGTTCAGATCGGTTAACTATAGCATATAGCTGCCATACAAACTGAACGATCGGAATCAAGTTCTTGTATGGACAACTTTCACATTTGACAAGATATATTCATGAAATTTGGTATAGATTATTTTTTAAGGCAACAATGTAATCTCTAAAAAAATTGTTCAGAACGGGTTACTATAGCATATAGCTTCCATACAAACTGAAAACATAGTTACTAACAGAAATGCACCTGTGAAGGGTATTTAGCTTCGAAATGTATCTTAAAACTAAAACGCAAAATAGAATCGTTCTGATCTTGGAAATTTCAGATATGTGTGATATAAAAGAAACCAATAACCAATCTTTTAGAATCCTTTACTTTTGTCAAGTGATGTCCCGTACAGTTTATTTTTATTTTTTTTTTTTTTTGTAAAAATTATAAATACAAATACAATAATATATTATTATTAAAATGATTCTCCTACAACGAATCGAATGATCAATTCAATGGAATCAAATAGAGATGTTTCTATATATTATATGTGTATATCTTATTAACCATTCAAATACCAACCTTCCAAGAAAACTAAATGCAGATATTAATTCATGTCATCATCTTGATCATTTTTATACAAAAGTTTGTTATAGATACCTCGATTAGTTTTAAGTGTTACAACTGTTACTGTTAGCTAAATATAATCACATATAAAATGCTACTATTTTGTGGTGCTCTGTATGTCTAAACGAGTAAAGTAATACTGCAGTATATCTTTTGACCGTTATTCCTTATAATAATTTCCAAATCCCGTTTTCATATGCTATTTTTGTCGAATCTTTTCGATTCCACATCGCTTTTCTCCAAAATAATCAAAATAGCTTGAAACACAGGATTGCATTTACATATTTGATCCAGACTGCTCAGATAACTATGTCGTTGAAAAAATAATTCGGGCTCAACCGGGATTTGAACCCGGGACCTCTCGCACCCAAAGCGAGAATCATACCCCTAGACCATTGAGCCGCTTATCGGAAACACTTTTGAACAATATAAAATTTTATAAATTAAATATGTGTAGTGCTATCTCTTGGCTGAAGTGCTTGAACTACTTTTTCAAATTTTTGTTTTTGGAAGTGCTTCAGCTGTTTAAATTATAACAACAAAATGTTTATTTTAATTATCTTACTTTTTGTCACTTTTCTTGAAATAAACACATAAAAAACGGCAGAGGAGCTTACTTAATTAACTCAATAACGAAAGTAGTTGTAAATATTTATGCTCTAAGGGCGCTCTTGCTTTTCTTATTAAAATTGAAATTCGACTAATCATAAGCAGGCGTCAAAGCACACACCAAATCCTCTTATTTGTTCATAAGCATCTGGCAATTGAAAGTTCCATTTTTAATTAAATTTGAAACACTTGCATAAACTTTTATTATTGTCTATTGCGGCGGTTAGCTGTGAGCGACACCATCAGTGGCAACATAAGTAATGTATAGTACACACAGTAATGCTCAATAAAGTAGCAGTAAGCCGGTGATAAAAACGAAATTCGCTGTTTCTGTTTCAGTAATATTTCAAGATCTAATTTACAAAATACCATTGGCTTAATCTCACTATATTTTCACTTCAAATTTTTGGGATTGTTTGATGATGTCTCTCTTCACCTATCAACAACTCTTCACTAAAAACTTGTGTTATCCCTTCGCTTGCCAAAAACAGAAAAATAATCTGCTACATTTTTATAAAAATTAAAAAGCGTTGTTGTTGTTGATCGTTTTGAAACTGAACCCAGTGATTTTAATTTGACGGTGATATGTGCGTTTTAATGTGCATTCGGGTTAAGTTTTTTTTCGTGAACGGTAAAAATTATAAATGCTATATCAGTAGTAAGCTAATGTTAATAAAATGTTTGTACTGGCCATTTTAGTGCTTCAATTTTATGTCCGATAAGTCAATAAATCGGATACAGCTCATTGTATAACGGGGAATATCGTGAAAAAATGCAAGTCACCTGCAGTAGATACATTAATTCTGGTCCGCGGGCAGAAGGTCGTTCATGGTCTCTACCGTTAAATGTGGTAACACTAACGGTTATAATTTTTTCTGAAGATTACCCAACGACACTTGTAGTATATCATTGTGTTCTCTTTCCTTTTATTTTACTTTTAACGTCTTCAATGAAGAGTAAATTTTTTAGTCTGCCTTCTGCAAGTACATCTGGTCAAAATATTTCTATTGATATTGACGCAAATAATGTGGTAAATGTTGGTTGAGAAGCCTACTGGAGAAGATTCGACAATTATTGCATTTGGAGATACCTCCGTCGCCGATTATGTAAACGTGGATGATGTTTGCATAACACCACAGACCTCTTCAAATCTTCTTATGACTTGGAAAACTTCACGAACAAAACATTAAGAAATGACGAAAAACGTCAAATTTTTGATATGGCGCCTACAGCCTTCAGGACCTTTTCCAACACACATCAATCAGAACAGACTTTTTAAAAGTGTGTTTTTTTAGTTTTACCTCAATTAACTCAAGCATGAACTATTCACCAATTATGTAAGGACATAATAAGCAAATGTGGAGTGCTAGAATGCGACCTAACGGAAG
Organism: Bactrocera zonata; assembly: GCA_037783105.1. Lineage (NCBI taxonomy): Eukaryota > Metazoa > Arthropoda > Insecta > Diptera > Tephritidae > Bactrocera > Bactrocera zonata. Next base: position 1,341,338 of record JBAWJQ010004226.1, on the reverse strand, counting down.
TATTTACATCCGTGTTAGTGTTCTTTAAAATTCCTGTCACTTCTGCAGCGGCTTAAATGTCATTTAGTAAATTAAAAATAATAATAAAAAAAAATTTAATAAATAATATGGGCCAAACTCGATTGCAACGCTCAAACGAATTCATTGGTTGATTGAAAAAATTGTAAATTTAATTGTTATTTAGTCAGTTGGTAGGACCGACCTTTTTATAATAAAACCATGAATCTTCTCTATTTCGTTTTAATAGCCAAACCTACACCAAGTAATTTTCAAGCTAATATTCGAGGATATATTGATAAGAAATTGCTGGAAAATATTATCCTAGTCAATAACTTTATTGATTATTCCAAATTCCAACATCTAAGCACAAGCTTAACTATATCTGCATCCGACTACCGAATATTAATTCATGTTTCTACTTATTTGTGTACGTTTCATACTATTTCTGAATATAAAAATCCAAACGGATCCGATACGAAAATTTAGAAAAAAATCACCGCTTTCGAAAACAATCTCAAAGTTCAAATACATCTGGAACCGTACTTTGGCACTAAAGAACAGTAATTACAACACTGGCTGATTTTTTTTTTACCACAACTGTAGCAAAATAATATACAGTTGCGACGGAGACAGCTGATAAAACACTGCCCATCGCAAATTTTTGCCAGCATACAAATTATACTAGACAAATTCGATGAGTTCTGCACACTCTCACTCACACACACACAACACAATGGCACAGCGAACACGCTTAAATAAGTATTTGTCAATTTATGATAAAATTTTCATTTTTCATTATTGAGCATTATGACAGCTTTGGTGGCGTACTGAAAGAGCGTGCCATAAATAAGTATTCCGTGCACACTCTGCTTCGGAAGGAAATTGCTGTCTCACGAAGGTGACACTGGCAGGCAGCTATCGAGATATTGTTTGCCGATAAATGAGCAACAAATTATGTTGATTGAGCTCAATGCAAAGTAGTAAATGCGGTGGATGGTACAGTGATGGTGTGATGTCTTCGCTACCAAGACCAGCAGCAATCATGAGTTTGAAGTCTGCAAATGAAGAGCTTAAACCCTCAGCCGAATTAATGATTGTTGAGTGGAAAAATCGTAAATTAAGGCACGGCTAAATGCGAGCTCATATTTGCGGATTACTTTTTTATTTGATTTTTATTCTTTTTTGGTATAAAAAAGACAACTTCATCAAGCGTTGAGAGCACCAAATACTTGGGCAGACAAATTTTCGGGCATCAAGAAGGAACAATTACAATAATAAACTTCACCAGTCTCCAAATACGCGCCCTGCAACTTACGAGTATTTGGTGCGCAGGCAAGCAAAGCGGATTAATGCCCGGAAAAATGCGTATGAAAATTTCTTTGCATTATTTTAAAACTTCTTTCTTCACGAAAAACAACCACGTTCGGCAGTGCAAAGTGGCAAGTAAGACAAGCGACAAACGCATGTCAGGAAGGTGGCCGCCACCTTAGTCTTGTATGGTTTTTGTTTTTGTTGCATACATAAGGAAAAAGACTTAAAAGTAATTTTACGTCTGACTAAACATTAATGTGCCAATATTTTATTGTTTGTTTGAAAAACAAACGGCAAACAATGTGAAATCGGCAAATTGCGCACTCTGATTAGATGGCGGCGGTGGCAGAAGTTGGGGCAATAGCAACGACCATTGTGGCAGCATCAGCGCATTTGTTTACGAAAATCAGTATAAAACTTTCGCATTGCTTATATTTTGTGTCAATACATTTTACAGATATGGATATGAAAAAAATCAGTCGGGCTCAACCGGGATTTGAACCCGGGACCTCTCGCACCCAAAGCGAGAATCATACCCCTAGACCATTGAGCCGCTTAAAATCACTAAACGCAACTAAATTTATAACGGTTTTTTGATATTTATTATTTGTTTTTGCCTTTCCTTTTTAATGATATTCATTTCAAAACTTGCTTAAATCAAGATTTCACTTTATGAATAGTTATCGCATTTGTAGGTTTGTGAGTGCATTAAAAGCGATAAAAATAAAAGAAACCGGCTGAATTGGTTAATTATTGAATACGCGGCCTTGATTGCTGGCCTTTCACTTTCTGCAACTTTGTTGTGCTTTGCTTTGTGTTATACCCAATGCATAAATAAATAACTATGTATTTCTTTTTAGGGACGCATTGAATTATACTCATTTTTACCGACTTGCCCGATACCTTACTGTTTACTTTTCTTGCGATAATCAGGTCCTTAGAATTGCATTTTTTACAAAAGGTTGGGATATCAATGAAATTCTGTATTCCTGTGAAATTTCATTCGATGCCATGGTGTATGGAACTCGATTTCTTTTGCATGAGTTCGGACGCTGAACCCAATTTTCGACGGTTTTCAAGCGTAGATCGACCGATACTGCTGCAATTTCACTTTCGATATTCGTACGAAGTTCATCAATCGTCGCTGGCTTGTTGGCATAAACTTGGTTTTCAATAAATCGAATGTGACATTCACTGAGTGACTTGCGGCACCGTCCTGTTGAAACGACATGTTATCCAAGTCCATACAATCCAATTCGGGCCAAAAATATTCGGCTATCATTGAGCGGTAGCGATTTCCATTCACAGTAATGTGCCGGTCTTGATCTTCATGGAAGAAGTATGGCCGCCAGCCCATTAACTGCACCAAACCGTAATTTTTTCGGGATACAATGGTGACTCATGAAGTAGTTGTGGATTACTGCCTGACTAATAACGCATACTTTGCTTATTGCTGAAGCCATTCAGCCAGAAATGAGCTTCATCACTGAAGAATATTTTTCGATGAAAATCCGGATAATTTTCAAGTTTTTGCTCAGCCCAATTCACGGCTTGAGAACGACGAGTGAGAGACTGGTTTGGGGTCTTCCTCAATTAATGCGCTAGCCACAGTAATATTTTCGACACTACGGGTACTTTTTTGTCTCACTGGCACGGGATCGTTTTTTCACTAGACGCTTAATTGTTTATCTGACAGGACGATTATGACGATCATAACTTGAACGTAGCGCTCTTAAAATTGAGGCCACTGACTCCGAATTTTGGTATTATATTTTAATAATTTCGACTCGTTGTTCGATTGTATATACATATTTCCATGAGGAAATGGCAAACCTTACTGAAGTGAAATGTCAAAAGAGCGGGAAAAATAAGGCGCCGTTTGCTGTCCCTATCGATCTACTTTTGTAGGGTCCCTATTGAAAACCCCGTTATCATTCAAAACATAAAAAGAGTAAAAAAAGTATTGTATTTTGGGCCAACAAATAACTTTCAAATCAACTTTTAAAAAATAATGTGAAATTTGACTATTTACTGATAGAAGTAAGTTACGAAAAGATTAGAAATTTCAAATCAGTCATGGCATGCTTTCTTTTTAGTAAATTGTTTGCAATATTTTGGTTTCTTGAAATATAACACTGTTATATTCATATGTTAGGAAATGGTCACAACGAAACTCTGTGTAAGGCCAAAAATATACCTTGGGTATGAAAATGTAGCTCCATTTAAATGTATAGTAAACCAATTCATTGTCTATTTTGTTATTTGATATTACTTTGTTAATATCTCTTGGATACAAATTGTCACTTTTGTTGACCACGTCTGCACTAATTGACAACAACAATGTCATAAGTTTTCAAAGAAAAACCGTTACGATCAGTCCAAATGCAACAATGGGGATGTAGCTCAGATGGTAGAGCGCTCGCTTAGCATGTGAGAGGTACGGGGATCGATGCCCCGCATCTCCAAATTTGTGTTAATTTTTTAATGCAATAACTTATTAAACTAAATTCAAATGATTTCTTTCAAAACTACTACCAACTTCTATATATATTTGCATGTAGTTATGTGTAAATGCTTCTGTAATTACGTATGAAATACTGTAAACTTATTTTGGTCCTTTCGCCACATATGAGAAATTCCGCAGACGACAGCAACTTTTACCACTCCTTTCGCATGCCGATAAGCTTTCTTCTTCGTTCAAGTTTATCCGTTAAAAGTAATGAATATTCAAACAACGGCGAATGTCTTGAAAATAGCTGACTTGTAGAAAAGTAAAGAAGGAATTAAGATAGGGTTGCCATTATACTTTTACTCTCTATCCTATTAAATATCTCATAAAATGTATTAAATTGTTGTTAACCCTTTCCTGAAAAATTATAAGATGATTCAGTTATCTCCCAATCTTCTATTACAAACTAAATAAAACATAATATACCAAATTTTAACTTTAGTTATATTAAAATTTTTATATTTCCCATGTCCTAACTATAAATATTTATTTTTATCATTTCGTTATGAAATATGTATGTATGTAATATAATTCAAAAAAGTATTATCAAACTCATTAATATATAATTTTAATGAAATCATCGTACATATTCTTATAATATGTTTCGTCAATAATGTGTTCCAACACATTCATAAAAACCTTTACCCTGGAATGACCAAAAAACCGTATTCTGGAGATGCGGGGCATCGATCCCCGTACCTCTCACATGCTAAGCGAGCGCTCTACCATCTGAGCTACATCCCCGTTATGATTTCGAAAATATATTTTGAAATCCAAAATACCGTTATTCAAATTTGCACAACGAAATGTATTTTTAAATTTAAAATATCGCTAATCATGCGCACATTGTGTCCTACTATGTAATTAAAATGTAAGTCACATCTATGCTGTGCAGACAATTAATTTCTACTATATGCTTTACGCACATATGTATGTACATAAGTATATTATATGCATATACCTATATTTTCAATAATCGGCAAATTCACAGTTTATGCACCCAACACACGTTTAAGGTACAGTTACATAACCGCCTTAGAAATTACTGTAATGTTTCCCTTTCTGAAGCATTATACCAGATTTATTTCTGGAGTGTCTCTTATGGGACCCTCTTAGATGTTTATACATCCATCAGGAAAATTTATAATTTCTGTCCGATATTGATTAGAGAAAGTTAAACAGAGACAGACATGTCAATTTATCTCATATTTATTTCGTTTTAAGTTTGATAAGTCTGCCATGGAAAAAAAGTTGACATAGTAGATATAGGATGAGCGCTATATTTTTGGCTAAATATATCTTTTTCTGAACAAAAATCGAAAGTCGAAAAAAATAAAAAAAAAGTTTAAAACCTTATTCTGTGATCTCGGTCTTTCTTTATATGAAAAGCTTTAATAATTAATTGGCAACTCGGCCTCTGCACCTATGAACATATTCCAAAATCGTGTATGCTCACATCCAGTATCACCCTTTCCTAAGAGCTTACCGCGCATAAATCCATTTATCTCACAACAACCCCTGCAATCGTTCATTCGCCTTCTCAATTTCATTGTAGAAGTTATAAATCAGACAATATGCCAATGTTTGCTCACTTGCTTTTTCATTTTCACTTGACTGTTAAGCAATTAAACAGCAAAAAATTGCAATGTGCTGGATTCTGGATGGAGAGGTATTGTTGTACTATATGAACATATTTACATAAATATATAAAAAAGTATGTGTGTGTGCAAATGTGGCTGGCGTCACACGTTCAATTGCGGTGGTCTAGTGGAGGATATGCCAATGATACACGACGTGCTATTTATGACGACAGCTTTTGTTTTAATTTTTAAACGAAAACATTAGTAAGATGTGGCGGCGCAAGGCACAGCGCACATGGAACGCAAGCAGGCTGGTAGACAGTTCAGTTGTGGCATGGACTGTTCGCCCTAGCAGCGTTTGTTTGTTGTTTGCAAAAGCAACTTTTGAACTTCGTCCTCGGCAGTGTTTTGATGACAATGACATGGAGTTACGCCTGGCCACCCGGCCGACTGACGATAGAAGGAAATGCCTCAAGAGGCCAACGTGGTGTTATTGCTAGGCTTACGATTACAGTTTGATAAGTCATTGAGAGTTTAATGAAAGCTAAATTCACTGGACGGTCTGTTCTTTTCTGATTGAGCTTTAAAAAAGTGGCAAATCGGTTCTCGAGATAATATGCACCGGCATTAATGGCGACCTTTTCAGTGGCGTTTTTTGTACGATAGGAGTTATCATTTCAGTCTCTTTGTGTACTATATATCATGTCGGTTTGGATTTTTCTTACAGATCTAGAATTGTGTTACTTTGTTCGCATAATTTCACTCAGATACCTTGATGCGAAATTCGCAAAAACTGGTTGCTGACATATCGTGTTGTTGAACTCGACACTTAGTCAATGTTTTTTCTCTAATTCGCCGACTTCCCTCATCGATAACCAGATTAATGTCAAGAGCATAATTCTTTCTATCAATATTACCAGCGATGGACTTATTTATGGCCTTATCAAACTACCCTCGTAAATACGTACCACTGCACGTATTCTTTAGCATATGAAGAGTTTAGAAATTGCAGTTTGGGTGTGTTCTTAACATTTGTGGTTGTTGTTGCTACTTTATTACCAAACAAACAAGGCTGCCACTCTTGTTGCTTGCACTACAGCATCAGCTATTTTGTAACATAACAAGTTACTTCAAACTCCGAAGTTCTGGTCTTACTCTGCAAGTACTGGGAACTTACAACTCCCTGCGGATTCCTGGATGCAAAATTACACATATGTATGTATGTACTACAAGCAAGCATACCGCAACATTTGTTTGCTTACACATAGTTACTAACATACATACATATGTATCTCATATAATATACATACATACGTACATATATAGAGATCATTGTGGCGCCCACCTTGCGTGCCTCGCGTTTGACGGTTAGTTCCCACATAAAATTTGTTTTTGGTTTGTTAAGAAAAACAACAAGTACTGCCATATTAGAAGCATACATTTCAATGTGGCTGAGCGTATATTAAGGTACATACATATGGATTTAACTAAGTTTACGCAAATGTTTTTTATTTATTAATACATAACTATAAATTGGTTATTTTAAGTGAATTATTATTAATTATTATTAAATAGATTAGTTAACACACAAAAACATTGCATGGCGAGTCAGCTCGTAGTCCATCTTAAATCTGCTGAACTTATCCCAAGATCGCGCCTTGCATTAACTGCATACTCAATGCTTTCTTAAAAGTACACAATTTACTGTTTAGAGATAGCCTTCAATATCGTTCAATCTTAATGCAACCTTTCCAGTATTATCAAATGCTCTGTGAACTGAATACCACTTATTTTTATTCAGAGTGGAACCTTCCGCGTTTTATGAGCACCAGACTAACTGTTTATTTTTGTATCAAATAACAATTTTGGAGGACGTTGAAAGGACAGTTAAGGCGAACTCACTCTACAACCTATTAACACTTCGTTCGAAATGACCATAAGACTATAGAACCAAGTACATACCACAAATTTAGGTCCGAAAAACTCCAAATTCTGGTCCAACTGGATAAAACTTCACGTTTGATTATAATAATCGGTAGACAAGGAATTACATATACAGCCATGGACATATAAATAGCACACATCTGAATCCCATATTAATTCTAATTTTTTTAATTCTAAAGTAGCTGAACAATAAAAATTTGTTATGTGTCTACTTGTTACTGTTATGTGGCTCATTTCTCTGCACAAAATACTGTTTATTTTCTATTAAATTTTGTACGCGACAATTTTATTGCGTATAGTGTTGATTTGAGGTGGACAGATAAATAGCACATTTTTAAGTTCGTAATTTTTTTTTTAATTTTGTGTGAGGTTCTCGCATATTTTTAATTTTATTCTGCGAATATATAATTATTTCATGGATATTTCATTAAAGTGAAAATGAAAAAACATTCCACGCCAGAAAAGGGAGTCCTTATATCCAAAATGAGCAAAAAAGGAAACGATCCTGCCAAAATTGCTAAAATACTACATTGCTCTCCACACATGTTATAAAATGCTCTTTATGCAACAAAACAGACCCACCTTGCGTCAATAAAAAGATACCAAAAAAACCAGGACCACGTAAAACCGATATTAGTGTTGACAAAAACATAGTACGGAAGAGCAAAGCGGATCCTTTTAAGTCAACCAGAGAAATTATGATATAAATTAATGACGAATATGGTGTGAACGTGTCCAGAAAGTTTGTACGAAGACGACTCAACTTATCTCAACTTTTTGGACAAATTGCCGGTAATAAACCAAAATACCAAAAAATTTATTAAGCACGGCGGTGGAAGTATCATGGTCTGCGGCGTGTTTTCATGGCATGTCATCGTGCCAGTTGTTCGAATAAATGGTAAAATGAACCAGTTTTAGTATTTGGATATACTGAAAAATAAAACGGAGCCATTTGTATTTCAATCCATGTCCATAAACTGGACATTTATGCAAGACAATGATCCGAAGCACACCGCAAAGATAGTAAAGTATGGTCTCGACAATGAAAAGTTTAAAATATATGAGTAGCCTTTGCAAAACCCAGATCTAAAACCAATAGGAAATTTATGGAATGGTATAAAGTTCAAAATAGCAAGCAAAAAATTAAAAAATGTTGATGATTTATGGGCTGGAATTGAGGAGCCTTGGAATCAATCCCAAAGGAACGACGACAAGAACTGGTGGACAGCGTGCAGCGAAGATGTGAGCGGGTGCTTAAAAATTATGGATATAGTGCAAAATACTAATGAAATGAACTTTCTCTTGCAATTTTTTAAAAAATTTTATAAATTTTTGTACCTTTTTTAAACCCCTTTTCAGATTGTGCTATTTATGTGTACCAGCTGTCATATAAGATATTGATGTTTTCGTCTTTTTTTGGCGATAGTAAAATATTTATTGTTTTAGTGTTTTAGTTATATTATAGTGAATAATTTTCAAAATAAAACGCATTCCTCTTTAAATCCGTAAGTGATAAACTTAAGGAATAAATAAATGTTTTCTTATTTGATGACCAAGTGTGTTATTTATGTGTCCATGGCGGTATACATATTTGCAAAAAAGGAACTTCTGGAGATGCGGGGCATCGATCCCCGTACCTCTCACATGCTAAGCGAGCGCTCTACCATCTGAGCTACATCCCCGTTATAATTTTCTAAAAAACTGTTTACCAAAATATTTATAAAAAACTGCATTAAATAAAATAGCAGCAAAATAACAATAGCAAAATACCTATGCCAATGCATAAACTCGTTAAAAATGCAACCAACGTACAAGCTGACGGCTACGTTTCGTCAGCAGACCTCATTACAACGCTGCAGACAATGGCAATAAAATGGTAAAAAAAAAACACAATTTAATGCTAAATAAGCAAGTAATTTGGTATCACTTACTACAAACAATGTTATATGAATGCAAAGTTGTAGAATTTCCTATAGGGATAGCTGTCAAACGGGCTGTCAAAATAAACACTTTTCGGGACTCTTTGGTTCCCTACTTGAATTGAATCGTCGAAAAGTTTTGCGGCTCCAACAGGTTAGAGCAACAAGATTCACTTCTCGCAAATTCCACATTTTATTGAAACAAACCGATTCATTTTTTGAACTGAGTATGTGAGTTGACTCCGTTAAACTACTTTTGTAAGGCTCACTGGAGAACAAGAATTTTGTAGTAAAAATTGTCGCTATTGTTTGCTTTTATTGGATGCATGTTTGGGTCAGGTGCTCTGAGGCACATAATTAAACCTTAAGATAATGTTTAACAAAGTGAAAATAGATGGTCACAATACCTGTCATTGTTTCAAACTAAACTCGACAACTCAATGAAGCTTGAATTAATGAAAATAAAGGAATACAGATATAAAAAAGTGCAAAAAAGGAACTCCTGGAGATGCGGGGCATCGATCCCCGTACCTCTCACATGCTAAGCGAGCGCTCTACCATCTGAGCTACATCCCCGTTATAATTTTTCAAAAATGTTTTACCGACATTTTTAAAGAAACTGCATAAATTAAATTAACCATATAGTAATTCAATAGCAAAAAGCCACTGCTTAACTCGTTAAAAATGCAAGCAACGCACCAATTGACGCTTGTGTTTTTTTAGCAGTGACTGCAGACAACCGCAAACAATTGGTAAAAAGTATCACTTTAATAAAAAAATGAGCAAGCAATTTAGTGGGACTTATTTACCAGCTTTGTATACAACGTTTGTAAGATAAATTTCGTTGTTTTTTGCCAGCTTCACCATCTCTTTAGCGTCATATCAGTTTAAAGAGCAATTTTTGCGCAAAACAATTAAACAGTAATTTAAGTGTCTTACCAAATGTTTAATTACGCAGCTCTAAGCGTGTACACTTGCTATTCCACTGCCAATCTAAATTCAACCCACCTGTTCTTGTAATCCCGCGAAAGAGAGCATCTTCACCCACCTAAAAACACAAAGGAAGGATGCTGCACTCATTAAAACCTACGAAACGAGAAAACACTTGTTTCACAAAGTTCAAAATTACCGCAAGCTGTTGCACTTCAACCCTTCCACACTCCTATATGTTTTTGTTACTCTTGATATTACGACAATTATATTATTTTATCAAGCAAAACATTACTCTACGCACAAGCAACAATTAGTTGCTCACGACAAGCTGAATTCGTGGAAACCCCGTTGCTTACAATCTAAATATGAGTACATTTATATGTAAACTCTCCCTTCCCTTTAGCTAAAAAGAGTTGCGTGCTCGTCTCATATTTATGAGTCTCATAAAACTCAATGTTACACGCAAAATTAATGTCAACTGTGTCGTTTGTTGCTCGCTCCTTGCACCAATTTTGTGGCATCTTAGCTTTACAATTTTTACTAAATCAGGCAGCTAAGAAGAATCATCCTCATTTTAAATACGTAAACGTTCTTGTCACAGCTTAAGTTTTTTTTTTACTTGTACGATGCCAGTTTAATAAGTCAGTGACCTTATTTGCAACACGCATATTTTCTAAAAATCGTATATAGTTCGGTGGTTTGGAGTACAAACCACTTAGAAGCGATAATTAACTCAATCCTGACCTAAACACGGAGGATTTGACTGTGACCAAGACTTTCTATTTCCTAAGAAACGAAAATTTGATCACAGTCCAGAATATTTCCAGCATCATAAGTAGTATTCAAAAATACCTCAGTAGATTAAAATCTGATGTAGACACTATAGCATATTTTTGTCACTTAGAAGTCCGTCTTTTCAGGCTATTTTTATGGAAAATATTGGTTCAAAACTATTATATTACCATAGATTTCATTCTAAAGTAGTCTAAATATAAAAGTGTGTATGAAATATGATGATTGAGAATGATTTTAAGTACTAGATTTGAATATGTCTTGCTGAAGTCGCATCAAAGAAAACAAATTGCTCATGTTTGCTCAAAACAACTGTTGATAAAATCATGGTTTCAGAAATGTTTGCCTCAAAAATTGACGGACTTAATAAAATTCCCTCGTACAATGTAAGTCCAGTCCATCCAGTAATATTTGTAGTTATCTTGTTTCATTTTTGCTAAAATATTTGTGAAACACTTCTTAATATCTGCGAAGAGCACTTTTAATCCGAAATCAAGTGGTTGAGCGCCAATACTTAGTGTAAGCACATCTTTGACACCCACACCATCTGTTTTCCTTTTCGCCGTAATTATCTTAAATATTTCACCTGTTTGTTGTATAAACACATTTCCCACGTTGACAAATACTTTTAGTCACGTATTTGAGAGAGACTTTTTAATTGACTTCACTGTGTGACAGTATTTCCACGTCCAATCAGTTTCGTTATCCACGTTTCTTAAATTCAAATCTTCCACAAATGGGCAGGAAGCCTGCTCACGCACATCTACAAGTTCATTAAACACTGTCCTTTTTAGTAGATTTTTTTATATTTGAATGTTGAGTTGAAGAATAAAATTCTTTCTTGGATCCTTTCGACGTTGACTTTTTGCTGCTCTCTTAACTGGCACACAATGAGTCATTTTGTAGTCATTGTAGTTTTCCAGTGAAACCGTAAAACTTCTTAAGTTCACAAAAAGTATGCGTGTGAATTAAGAACGAAATAGAATCCTTTTACAATCAACACCAAATAAATTTTTTGAATTTTGGCCTTACGTTCCTTGCATATTAAGTTTTGGATGAGAAAAATAGGTAAAATTATACTTGCCCGAAAGTTTTTCTGAAGTACAGTGGCTCATAAAAACTGAGCAGCATTTTACTTTGACTTCAAAGATCATATTTCTGTTCTAAATGAAACAAATAATTTGCATAGTCTCCAGCATTAAATCGACCAAAAATTGGTCAGCGGGACGAGATGAGTCGTTTTAGCCATGTCCGTTTGTGTGTATATAGGCGTACTAGACCTTGAGTGTTTGAGATACCGATTTGAAATTTTGCACAAGTCGTTTCCGTCTCAAAAAGCAGCTCTTTTGCCGGAATCGCCAATGTTGAACCACTTAATATGTTATACAATATGAAGACAAATCGAAATGTGCAGCGTAAAAAACATATAGTATAGTGAGGGTTATCTTCAGCCCATTAGTTTGGCCCTAATTTTCAGTATCTTCAATTGACTTAGCATGGCTATTTTGCAGATGCTCGGCAAAAGGTCAAAAAGGATTGATTCACATTCAAATACATGTATATATATTCCACAATTCGCTTTACTAATCCCGTCCACGTTCCAGCCATAAGTCAAAGCCTTCTTGTAGTCAAATTATGTATTCACAGCGAAATTTTTAATTAGTTGAGAAAGGTGCAAATGAACGAGATTTGTGGTTGCGTACGTGAAAATATTTGCTTTAGCGAAGGGACTCTCCATTTGCGTCTTCGAACTTTGGAATGTCAAACTTCTTTTGCTGGCATATTGCACAGACTTGTTGAGGTTATAAATTTTAAATCCAAAGTTTTTCGCTGCCTCCTCTTCTTTATTTCTTTTGACATACCTACATATGTACGCATACACCACTGTGTAAGTAGGTGCCATCGAAAGAGCTTCCTTTGTTCATGTGTCAAGAGCGCTAACGGTCGAAATTCGTATAATTTGTTGCACATTGAAAAATTACATTAATTATTCCTTTGTTGTTTTTATACAAGAAATCAACGATGTGGTTTTATTAAAAAAAAGTACTTAAATCAAATTTGATTTACCTAATTGTAAATTGACAGCTGGAGGTGAAAAAATTAAACTATTTTATGGACTAATAACGAAAAGAAAACCTTAAGGAAACAAAGAATAAGGTATCTAAATAAAACTTTATATTAATACAAAATAAAAAGCTTTCAAAATTAGTAGTTGTCCGCCCATATCAAAGGGCATTTCTTATACATATGTACATGCGTACGTAAATTATTTACTAGGTACGTTGCCTTTTATTTTATTATTAACGATTATTGTTTTTAAAAAAACATTCTCCATCAAGATCTTAATCGTTTGAACCAATTCTGAAAGCACTTTTGCCGCTCTGATTGAGATATCTCCAAAACATGCGTTCTGAACTCATCAACCGTCTGTGGATTGTGTGGGATCCCACGTGAAAAAAATGTCTACCATCAAATCTTCATGCAATATTGAATGTGTGCTGGTCCCACTAATGCCATATAGTAATATCAGTTTGCGCCAGGCATCAATAGTTTCCTGAAGTAGAACTGATTTCGGACGACCGCAACGAAATTTGTCATCGATGCACTGTCGCTGAGATAACCCACGTTGAAAGTTGTAAACCTCAATCGCTCGAAAAAGTTCCCAATTTAATTAAATTTTTTTACCGAAATTAATATTTTAAGTTACTGTAAACAATACATATATGATCATCAAAAATCTCAAACTTTACGAAAAAGTTGTGAGTTGCTCGATTGCTTTAGGATTACCAAATTCCTAAATACAAAAAGCAACTTCCGTATTATCACTCCATTCCAACAGTGAATATTCCTGTATTCTGAGTAATTTAACATACCAAAGTCATCGTGATGCGTCTGTAGAATATGAGTCAATCCTTCCAATCTCAGTGTTTTATAAATTGCTCGCCAAGTTTTAGTGAAATAATTGTATTATTCAACACGTAGAGCTCAAATAGTTTCGGAGCCTATTTAATTCAAAAAGCAATCCATCGAATCTTTCCTCTCTATAATATTAGTACAAATAACAGATAACAAATAAAGCAACAAATTAAATATTCACTTTATTTACAGCAGAAGATACAACTATGGGGCAGCTCCACGTAGGGATTTTATAGCGGGAACACGAAACAAGGTAAGGATTCAAACTAATGCACTGAATTTATCAATAATCATAAAATACACAATATTCCTTTAAAACTTTGTGTGATGTTTCTAACAAAAACTTCTAGTATCAAACCCCCTCAGATACTTATTTCTCACTGCGTTCTGATCAATCTCCCTATTATTCAACACAATGGAACCAAAATAGATATAATAATGGATCAAATAATCGAAATAGCAACCATTGGACGAATGATTACAATTACAATCCCAATTCAAATTACTGGCAAAATGACCAAGGAAGAAGAAAAGATAATACGTCTTCGTCCTATGGTAATGAAGTAGATCGGAGACCTTTTAATACCCAAAGAAAAGATAATAACACACCGACTTCATCTAGAACTGAGAAAAGAGCCGACCTTACGTCGACTGTGAATAATAGAAATACCAGTGAATCATCAAATGATACTGGTAAAACACTTACAAATACAACACACACTTCTAACGAAACTGACAGGGAGAAAATTGAAAAAGCAAAATCAACTGAAAATAGTAAGGCTATTGAAAAACCTAGAAGAAATGCAGTGAGATCATCACCAAGAAAAAAAGTGTCTAAAACGAAACCACTTAATATTAAGGATATAATTGAAGATAAAAACAAAACAGAAAAAAAAAGTTCAGCAAATAGTGTCAAGAAAAAAACCATAGACGATATTGCTGACGATTCTAGAGAAAATTCTATAACGGACGATAAAGGTGAAACAGAGCGGATTGAGAATTTTACAGCTAGCGATTATAGTCAAATTGAAAAATGTAAAGAACAAAATACAACAAAAACCGGAAAGCAAAATAAAGCATTAGAAAGCTCTGATAATAAAAAAGAAAAAAGTGAGACAATAGAAAACATTGCAAACCAAGTCTGCAGAGAACCGGAAAAAAATAGATCTATAAATAAAGATTCAAAAATTTGTGACGATATAAGTGACAAAACCATAGCAGAACCTAGTATAGATTTAAATAAAGATGCCGCTGAAGTTCAAACTACTGAAAACTCATCAGAAGTTTCTAAAGAAGAAACCACCAATTTAAAGTTGAAAATTTCAAAGCAAGCGAAAAATACCAATTTTGACAAGGCGAAACAAAAATCGAAAGTAAATGATAAAGAATCCAATAATTCAGATACTAAATTAATGGTAGAGGAGCCTTTACAGCAAACCACGATTCAAAAAACTATTCCAAGTGACAGTTCAAGGTCTCTTGGACAAGAAAAAAAGACTGAAATTTCGGATAAGAAACAAGAAACTGACGAAAGTATTACATTTATTTCGAAATCACTTTTGGAGAAAAATGATAGACAAATAGATGATAATATAAATTCTATAGTTGTTAGCAGTTGTGAAGTAAATATAACGGAGACTACGACGACAGATGTTCCCTGCATTGACAACGATCTCAATGCTTCAGATATATCTGAAAATCGTGAAATTAATGATGAAGAAATTTCTAGACTCGTGTGCAGAGTTTCGCCCATTGAGAAAACTAAGCCAAAAAAACCTAAAATCTCGATAATACCACTGTCGAGACTTATACGAAACGAGTTAATTGAATTAACGGACGATTCCAGTGTGACGGAAATCGAGGACGTGCCTCCTGTTACTTTGGCCACATTTACACCAAATAAACGGGTTTGCCGTCCGAATCTTGTAAAGAGACGACGAAAAATTTCAACTTGTAGCAATTCAAGTGGCACCACAGAAAATCTGATTGAAAAAGTTGCCGGTATGGATAAGTTTGGGATAAAACAGGTGATCAATAGCTGTGGTACGCGCTTTGATGAGGCCTTAAAGGCACAGGCTCGCAAACGGTTGCGTGAAGAAATTCGAAGACAGCTGAAGTCAATGAATTTGGAAACAGCAAAGGATGACGAAAGTGCTAATTTCGTTCCGGACGATATTGTTGATGCGATATGCATACCAGATATAGTTTTAGAAGAGATACGCAAAGCTTTCGGTATAGAGATTTTTTGTAATAAAAACACAGATGCGCTACAAGATGCAGCTTTAGATATTATTGTATCCAATACGCAAGAAGAAGCTACTACGAGCAATAAAGCGACAAGCGAAGAAAGTACACCGACGACAATTGTTGCGGCACCGCTACAGGAAAGCATCGTTGAAACATCAACTACAACGATACAACCGATACAACCGATACCAGACAGCATTGATGCAACAGAAAATGTTGCGAAAAATGACACAACGTTACAAAAAGAAAAACTTTCAGTTGAACCTGAAAAAGTGTCAGAAACAAACGTTGAACAAACGAGCCTTAAGGTGGCGGAAACAACAAATCCGACTACCAAAGAAACGGAGAACATATCAAAGGAAAAGACGGCAAGAAGACGCAGAGTTCCAATAGGGCGTAAAAGTAGTCGGAAAAATGTTAACAAAGATGTAATACGTGTTGATTCGTCATCCTCTTCGAGTAGCTCGTCTACGTCCAGCTCGAGCAGCAGTTCGGATACTGAATCGGAGTCTTCGGCTAAGAGCACTTCGTCTTCAGTGAAAAGACGTCGACTAAAGTTGCGAGTAGATGCACAAAACATTGTCGAAAGCTTTGAAAAGCTGCTACTACCCAATTTAAGTGAGAATTTAAAAAGTCGTTATCACAATAAATTTTCAAACTCTACGTACACGCGCCTACATTTCATATCTTGTATCTGTACTAGTGAATACAATACCAAAAAGTTTACCAAACCTGAAATTGCAAAAATACAATCTAATCTGAAGTCCGAAGATCGTACCGTCGCCTTAGAGTTCCTGATGCGTGAAATTGTCAATGTTTTCAACAAGCAAAAAGAAGCTGCCAAAAAGGAACGTAGCAGTAACCGATTAAGGAAAAGCACTGAAACTGCTGATAAACCGCATGCAAGTGATGCGCCGGCAGTAGAAACTTCAAGAGCACACGAAACCAACGACGGCGGTATATCCGTAGACAAAGCTAATGGGATTTCCACAGTGGCCGTAAAAAGTACATGTGGTAACAGCATTCGGAAAAGTGCCAATGCTGCAGAAAAAGTTGATTCTGCAAAGAATTGTATGCAATCAAAGCAAAGGTCTACGACTCCTTCAACGACGCCAACGAAACATCAACATCAAAGTGTGAATGGGCAAACATTAATGAGCAAAAGAGCGAAGGATGGCGATAGAGCAAAAAGTGCTGGCAATGCAGAAGCCACCGATAATGCGGTTGGTGAAAGGCATAAAACAGGCGTCAATACACACTCCGAAGCGTGTAATAATTCATTTGAAATCAACAACACCACTAATCAAGAAGATTCTTTAGCAAGTGTGACGACACGCCAGCCTCCAACTGCTACCACCACTTGTGGTAGTGGAGCTTCAAATGAGCAAGGCTCGCGTAATGTCGCTTTCGAATGCATCAACTCGCGAACACATTTGAGTGAATCGAGCTGTTGTAGTGAATTACAATCTCCCACTAATTTGCGTTCGCTGCAAAGAGACCATTTATTCGATAACAAATTCAGTAGTAATGGTGGTTCTTTAATTGGATACGAAAATGGCATTACGGGGCTTTGTGGAATCTCAAGCATACCAACTTTGATGTCGAGCTCTCTTTTTCCGAATGTAGATTTGGAAGCATTGCGTCAGAAAAACATTTTAGGTGAGTTCGTTGTGAATAATCTACGGGAATTCGACATGAAGTTGATGGAATTGCATAAACGAAAAATGTTCATCGAAGAGATGATACTGAAATTGCAAAAGGACAAAATGGAAGTGGACATGCAAACGATGCAATTGCAAAATGAGAAATTTTTATTACTTAACACCGCTATGACAGCAGCTGCCAGTGAATTGCCAACACGTGATACAGCTAGAACAACTCCAGTATCGCAAAATACAGAAGCAACACCTACCACGCCTGGTACCTCATTAAAGACAACAGCTCGTGGTATACAAACCAACCTTCCAAATCAACGCAAACGGAGGGCTTACGGTAGCAATGCACCGGCATTAAAGCGAAAACGTGGTCCACGCAAACGAGGTGGCGTTCGCAAACCAAGTGGTACACGTAACGTTGGTAAACAATCCAAGTCTCAAACTAATGCAACAGCGATCGGTGAAACGTCAGCAATGGATGAGTGTGAGGCTTCTCCGTGTACTGCGATTTCCGATTTGGAGCAAGCCCTCAGTGATATAGAGCCTCCGTTTGATGGCGTGGATATGCCCATCTCTACGATTAATGTTAGAAGCTCACTGACACAAGTACATCTCTATGAACGTTGGTTGGTCGCAACCGGTGAAGATGGTCGGCTATATCAATTCAATGCCAAAACTCTTAAATTGGAAAAAGAATTCTCCAAACACAGCGAAGCTATTACACATTCCTATTTGTGTCGCGAAAAGAAGATGCTATATACCACCTCGCTGGATGGATACATGAAAAAGACGTCTTTAGAGGTGAGTTAAGGTCTTTGACATCTAATTTTAGCTTTATTATGGCTTTGTTGTATGATTGTTTGAATTTTAATAGAACCAAATTCAGAATATTTTTATAGTGACAGAGGTGTAGAATTTCCTAGACGGGAACACAGTCATTCCTTTGTCATTCGATTTTAGAATTTAACTTGACAAATTACTTTGAAAAGCATTGAACAATGGTGAAAATTTACTTCCGAAACTCGCTCTATCTGAATTAAGTTTACATTCCACATTTTTATAGTTACATTATTTTAAAAGGTTAGAAACATTTCTTCTTTAATTCGAGATTCGTAAATAAGCAAAATAACAGAATACTTTCTAAGCTTCCTACCACTCGTAAAAAATCTATCTGCTATAAAAATATGGTGTTCTGAGAGAGTATACGAACTATATTCACACCTTTGTATGTGAATACCTACAGTTGTACCATTTTGCTTTTCAAATTAAAAGGAAGAAAGTGGAATAAAAATTTGATTACATAAAATGAGTTCTGATAATATTGAAATGTAAATAATTAAACAATATTTTATTTAATTTCTCTTTGCAACAGAACTTCGCCTTGGATATACAATCCGTATACCTACAAGAGCCCTTACAATGTATTGAGGGTAAATGGGGTTCGGCTTTTATCGGAAGCAGATGGGGCAACATCTTCACTTATGACATTTCGGTAAGTTTACAGAGTAAAAATTTTAAAATGTCTTCTCCAAAAATTGTTCTTTCAAATATTATCATAACAGGACTTATAAAAAATCATGTTTGTGGTATGTATTTCTACATTCCTCAATCTTTTCATTTGCAGTTTTAGGTGTCGTAGAATTCCCAAAATGATATATCCGTTAGAAAATATTGAAATTCTTAGGGTTTTTTATTTACTGTGTCTGCATAGTGGCATTATCGTCATTTTTCCAATATTTTAATTGAGCTCACAGCAAAAAAAAACTTTCTCAACTGCTTCTTATACATATTTTCATTATTTTTTGTTTCCTCCCATTATATTGCAATGTTTGTACCAGTCACTTTGCATACCACGCAATCGATTTAAATTAGTTGGTATGCCAAGCTCATAAGATTCGATTTGTAATTTATTGCCATAACGTGCTTATAATTCCCATTCTGAGCTGTCGTTATTTCGCTTCGATTATATCGCGTTTTTAAAAGAGAGTGAAGTGGCATGCAATTTCTAAATTTAAATAAACATACAAAAATATATACATACATACATATGTATGTACTTATAGAATGCTTCTACCCTAATATCAGTGTGATTAGAGCCATCGAAAGCGACAAAAAAATAGTTCAGCACACCCATTTTGCACCAGAGAAATTACAACAAAACACAAGCTATTATGGGAGTGCACCAAGTTCATTAGGACCAACCCATATTGCAAGGGCGTTACTGCGCTGAACCTAACATTCTACCGTATATAAGTTAGTTTTATTTGTTTATGCTTTTTCTACGGCTAAAATGGCGCATACCCATTTATGTTTGCAACAACTATATATTGCACCACTTTTACAAGACAAGCAACAATAAATTTGGACAATGCATTTGAATGCATCGCAACCATCCCTACGGCAGTGTAAGTTTTCTTTGTTCACAACATTTCGACTCACAAGAGAGCACCTTGGCCGATGATGATGCGCTCTAGTTTGGTCCTGAGTCTTTCTATCTCTCTCCAAATTGCATTTCTAGTGAAAACGCAGCGTTGTTGTGCGCATGCCAAGAATTAACCGTCGTCAACTTACAGCTGTGGCGGCCACTGCAAGACTTATGTGTCGAATATAAATATTTTTTTTTGTAAAATAAAGGAACAAAAGAAAATTTTATATTATACACTACAACTCTGTGGTGTATACTATCATGCTATCCACAACCACCAAAACAAATTGCCGCCAGTTGCCATCATTTTCTTCATCCATTGCATACAATATGTTTATGGCATTTATTGCAGTTGGAAATCCAAATTCCACTCTTCACTATGTTTATTTTCATTGTGTGATACTTCCCCTTCGTCTGGAAAATTTCGTCGTGGGAGTTTTCTCTCATTTTCATTGGCTACTTCGAGCGAATCAGATTTCTTGCAACATGCAGTGCAGCGCTTACTTGCACCTACATATTCACACTTATTTGATAGTATTGTTATTTTGAGGATTTCCATTGCATCCACTAAATAAACACGAAACTTGCATGCGCTTATAACAACCACCAGCTGAAATTTCTTGCTTTTCTTTCTGCAGCTTATTTGTCGTTCTACAATGGCTACACTATTAAATAATGATTAATATAGTACTGTACACACATATTTATGTAACCGCAGAGATGCACGTTATTTAAAGACATAAATCGTCTGGACAGTTCTACTAGGGGCGTGGCAATTGCCCAACAACCGCTTTGTAGTGCAAACTTGTCATTCTTTTTTTAATTTTCTGAAAATAATTTATATTCCTAATGAAAAAAAATATTGGAAATGTGACTATCATTCGGTAGATATCACTGGTCTATAGTGTTTTTGTGCCCCAAATATGAGATAGATTTTGGATATATTTGTGCCCACAGCTCATGAAACTATCATTGGTTTCGTAAAAATTACCCCTTTTTTAATATTTATTTCCATCTTACATCTCAAAAACCAGAAAACATGAAAAAAGAATAGATAAAAATATTTATAATGTCAATTTATTTTGAAAAAATAAGGATACCTTTAGGTAAAGAGAGAGAAGAATGTCGAAAATGTGAGCTAAATAGTATATATTCCAATAAAACACCTTTTATGATATAATAACAAGTCCGTTCTTTTCGAATGTAACTTTATTAATTAATTACAATTTCCAATCCTTACAGCTAGGAAGTTAACATAATGTATGTGAGCTGAAAACTAATGAGTGCAAATGTTTATTGTTGTTGTTATTATTATTTAAGGAAAGAGAGAATTTAGTTTAAGAAAGATCAATTAGCAAGTATGGAAATTATAAAGTGAGAAAAGAGAGAGAGGATAAGTAAGACACGTAAAGAAAGAATGAAGAGAGAAGATTGGTATATGACTATATCTTATTTTCAAAATTTCCAGATAGCAATCCATATCTTTTTAATGTCCAGCAGTCCAGCAGACATACATATATGACTATCCCATAAGCTTTGATACCTTTCTTCCATCACTTTTAGATCTGGTGGAATCGGTTTCACGGTTTCTTACTATTATCTGTAAAATTATTAGAAAATTTATACAGATGATAATCTAACGTAATACTCATATTTTCTCCTAGAGTCTTCAAAATTTTAGCATATTTTGCACAATTTCTTCGTTATTTGGTCCTTTATGATTGCCTGGTAAAATTTCGACTCTCAACCCAAAGCTTTTCCAAGATTATCCGAAGAATCATAAGTTTTATAAACTCTGTATCTTTCATTAAGAACAGTATTTCGACAAATTTCACAAAAACAATATGCTTCCACCTTTACTTACTTGATCTAACTTGATCAATATTAAATCACCAAGTTCATTTTGAGAAAAAAACCTTGCTGTAGAAGTTTTACCACATACGTTAGCAGATTGTACATTATGCGACATCTTGTTTCTAAATAGTCCATACCAATTACCTTTAAAACGTAAGCGATATTTTCATTGAGTAAAATGTTAGATATCTTCTAGATATCTCCACGTTTAATTTTTAGTAAAATCTTAAAACCTTTCGCATATTTTTGGTAGGTTGTCTGAGAGGAAGCGCGAGAAATATGCTCAGAACCCTAGAAATGTCTGCAAAACTAAATTTTTAATACAAAAAGGCGATTGATTTATCAAAATACTAGATATATTATACAATTATCTTAAGAACAATAGCACATTAAATATTTTTCTGAATAAGGTTGTAATATGGACAGCTAAAAGTATCACAATTTTCCAAAAAAAAAAAAAAATATTTGCTTTTGTAGAGCTGTGTAGTCACGCTCTCGCGTCGAATTTATTTTGATGTCTTCAATTAACTCAAAACGGTTTCCCCGGAGCGGTTCTTTGAGTTACAAGAATGCCAGAAGCCACAAGGAGCTCAATCAGGTGAATTAGGTGCTTGCTCAATGATATTTGTTGAGTGTTTGGCCACAATTTAACACAAATTTAAATTTTTGTAAAATTCGACAAACACTACTGAGGTCGACTAACATAAACAGCTGCTGTAAACACACTGGTTGACAGATCGCGCTGATTTTTGCCATCATAATTAAGGACAGCTGTACTAACCTAGGTCTTCTATATAAGGGGGAGATGAGAGGGGGAAATGAAGAATTCCCGATACTTTCTTGACAGGAGTATGTATAGTCAACCAAGGAGACAGAAATCAATCAAGCGAATTCCGCCAATACTAACAAATAGTTTTAGAATATAGTTATTGTTTGTAATCGTGTGAAAAGTTTTGAATATCTGAATGCACAGAATGACAATATGTGTCCTTCCATCTGTCCGTCTCATAAATAACTTGAATAAAATTGAAGGTGTATTATGCCGTGAAGACAAACATGTTCCTTCAACTAAAGGTACGGCAGCCACGTCTGCAGAACGGTAATATTGAAAGTCAATATAAGCAGTTCAAACAAAAAATTTCGAAAAATGTAAAAGCATTGTATCAATTCAATAACAACGGTCCAAGATGTAGGTTGCTTTTTAAATTTCGGGAATTGACAATACCAGTGTTGCAATCTGGAAACTCACAATTTTATCATAAAGTTTGAATCAGAATTTTTTGACATACGAACACTATTTGTGTTGTTTACAGTAACTTAAAATATTCTTTTCGACCAAAAAATGGAATTAAGTCCCGAACATTATCGCGCGATCATTTTTTTACAACTTTTAAGCCTGCATAGTTGAACGTAATTTGACTGTAGACAAAATTTGTTCAAGTTGGGTCCCGCACAATTTGTCAATCGCTCAAAAAAGAGCTCGTGTCGATTGGTATCAACAAAATACAGTGCTTCGAAACGCGTCTATGATATGGTGACAGGTGATGAATCGTGCATTTACGCGTATGAGCCCGAAAGTAAATAGTAGTCCGCTGTATGGGTGTTTCAAGCAATTGCAAACAGATTGCTGCCTGTTTTCTTTTTTTTTTTTTGAAAAACCGGACATGTTGTAGCCATACCGCTACAACAACACAGAATAGTAAATTCTGTGCGGAATACAGTCATTTGTTTGCCAGTTGTGTTTCATGAAATCAGGAAACCCAGCCGCCGAAGACGCATCACTACTGCATTTTTGAGTACTTAAAACATTGATTTGATTAGCCATCCTCCGTATAATCTTCACCTGGCACCGAATGACTTCTTTTTATTCCCTTCCGTAAAAAATAAACTAAGAGGTGCAAATTTTTCGACACCTTAAGAGGTGGTTGATGCGTTCAAAAAGCATGTTTTGGTGATCCTTCAATAAGAGTGGCAAAAGTGCCTCGACAATTGGTTCAAACGCATGCAAAAGTGGATAGATCTTAATGGAGAATATTTTGAATACAGCAAAGCGATTTTCGATGATTAAAATTTGTTTTTGTTACCGGATCCCGTACCTACGTAAGGGCTAAATTTGCGGATGAGCAGCAATTAGATGTATTTTTTTGGGAGAAGGGACTATTTTCTTCACATTCGGGCCATTTTTTGTTCGTTTAAAACGGCAATTCTGCTATTCGAAACTTCAAGAAATGTTGGACGTCCAGGCGCTCTTTAATTGCATAGTGTGATGGTCGTTCCGAAAACATTAATCGATTCGCCTACTGATAATGCCCCTTTTTTCTATAATCCGCGGATACGCCCATTTCCAAACATGATCCGTAATGCTAAATTTACAATAATCACCCAATCATTTCCCCTTTTTCAAGACCGTTGAGACTGCCTATTTCTATTAACTTCTCTGATACATTTGCTTTTTTTCTATATACATATATACAAGTACATTATTTTATAGCAAATATACAAATTATTTATATGCCTGAACATTCACTCTAAATATTGTATGTATATGCATTTGTGTATTTTTTTCTCTTCAGTCCAACATTTTGAACAATTCCACAATTTCATCATCTGAAGCTTCAATAACCGCCATCAAAGCGACTAAGGAGGGGCCACGTCGAATTCTCATTGTAGCCTCTAAGTCTAAAGAAATACAAATCCGTGACGCATCTTCCGGACTATTGTTGCGCACTTTGACTCTGCCCGATGCAATGAAAGCATACAGTTTATTATTGGATGATGGTTGTATCTACTGTGGCACTCAGCGGCGCGATGTACTAAAAATTGATTTTACGGTAAGTAAACTCAAGGAGAGACTTAAACTGGTGAAAAACATAAAACTTGTGTTTATTTCTTCACAGACTGGGCAACATTTATCCCCATTTACTTGCGGCAGTGGGGCAGTGTCGATGCGACTTTATCAAAATAAGTTTCTACTCGTCGGTTCATACGATGGTTTTGTCTATGTAATTGATAAGGCGAAGGAACGACATTGTGGCCGTTATGCGGGCTGTTCCGGCAACATTCTAACTCTAGTGGTGATCAGCAATAAGGTAATTATTTTTGTTGTATATTATATTTGTATTACAAGGTTATTAATCTAGCTAATTTTCTTTTGGATATCATTCAGGTAATAGTAACGGCTAAGGATAAAACTCTGAGAGTTATTGAACTACCGCAAAATCTCGGAACGAAACGGAAATAAGTAACACTTTTTGTTTGCTATTTTTACGGTCTGCTGAAATGTTGCATTTGTTATATTTTGGTTAATTTAATACATCCATATGGGAGTGTATCCTTTTAGATTTTAGGTTATGATATACATTTTAAAGTAATTTTTAATAAAGTTAATCTTTTTCATTTCTGGATATTAAATATCTTTAATTTTTTAAGATTGTATTAATTAGCATTTGATGTATTATCATATTTCTTATTGTTAATAAAATTTCATAATAAACTTGTTTTACGGTGAAATATAATGCAAAATGTAATTATAACAGTTTTCAATTTATTTTCGTGGAAAATCTAAGATGTCAGACAGCAAATAATCGAGGTGGGCGGTCTCTAATCACAGAGATATGGATAAAATGAGATTAAGAACTATCCACCTAAAGCAACTACGTCCATCTGGTCAATAGGCCCCCATCGTAGAGTGGCACTTGGAGAAAACGGCGAAAAATTAAATCACCGACCTCAAATTTCTATCCCCCACCAATAAATGCCCTCCTTGCGACAATCCGTTCTACGAAACCGAAACGGAACCAGATTTTTATCTGAGACTTTTAAATTTACCAAGGACTGTCAAAACGGCAGCATTAAATTACTTTAGGAATGTTTTCTACCACTATAGTAACAATTAACACGTATATAGTGAGAGAGCTGTAATTCACTCGTTAAGTCCCTCGAAACAGCGAATCATTTTGACCAAAAAAGCATATGTTATCTGGATGGAAGATGTATTCTGCAAAAGTCCGAAAAGGTAGTCTAAAATTATTTAGGTGTAGCATCATACTCGTCCTTTGTTTTCACCAGAAAATTGTTAGGGAGAAGACAAAATATTCCAACTAGAACTACTTCGCCCAAGGGAATGGATGCTAGCGGCCTTTTAGGTTAATGCGCCTTCTCTTCTTTCAGTCTCGACAATTAATTGAATAGTAAATAAATTTGCATTTCGTGTATAAAAACTTGTTACTTTAACTTTATTTAAACGGATTAAAACATCAGTCCATGTTTGCCAAATATACACAATGATTCAAATACAATAAATTGTGGTAGTAATGAAAATAAAACAAATTGCATATACATATTTTGCATACAAACAAAATTTGGAAAATATCTAATTTCAGATATTCTTCTCTATTAAACTAGTAACCAATAAAATGGGTATAATATTTAGTATATAAGTAGTAACACGTAGTAATACAAATCGCAATGATTTGTAACTTCAACTCGATTATAATTCTCACTTGCTTTGAAAATAAGAGTCTACTTTTTTCAAATTTCTCTTTCGTTTCGTATTTAATTTAGTATGTAGAGACTCCGTACCCCTTTCAGCTTTAAGCTGCCAAATTCACGGTGCGCGCATTCAACTGCATTTGGTGCAGTTTCTGATTTAGTTTCTGATTATGATCCTTTAGGTAGGCAATGAGATCGGCCTGTAATAAAATGTTATATGCAATATAAGCCATTCTATTAAAGACACCTGTAATAATAAAAAGCTACCTGTTTCTCTAACAACTCAGTAGTATTACCACCAGGTTGCATTAGGCCCAGTGAACCGGACGCACTATTACCACCGCGCAGCGCATCAGGTGGTGGGGCGGATTTATTAAATTTTCGCACTTTCACTATTTGATACAAAAATTCATTTTAAATATGTTACAATATTTATTTAATTTTGCTTAAAGCTCGGCATACTTACATATATAGCAACCGTGAGTTGCACTCAATACTAGTGTCTCTAAAGTGTTGAAACCGGCAATATAAGAAACCGGCGAGAGAAACCCTTCCGCACAATGTTGCCAGAAATTTACACCGTAGTAGTGATGAATACCCGCTTGTACAGCCAATAGCATGGAGTTCCAAAGCGATACCACATTTAGTGGTATACTCTTTTGCATGGCCGTGGCACGATGGAATTCATGATAACCATTCAGGCGTAAATCGTCGTGATGCTTTTTAATTAAGTGATCGAACAGCTACAAGAAACAAAATGTTGAATATACAATATATGTATATATAACATTTATTTGTACTTACAAACGTTATCACCCAAAAAGTCGCACGTAAGTATAGCATAATAAAATACGCTTCACAACGTTTGTCCTCTGGCCATGCAAAAGCAAGCACAATGCCAATGAAAGAGATTACACTCGAAATAAGCAAATGAATACTGTAAAAACAAACGTAAAATTTTGTTTGGTTATATTTTTCAGAATGGTAGGTCAGGGGAGCGATTTACAAATATTCTATTAAAATTTTTATATATACATACATATGTACATATTAAAATAAAAATTTACGTCATCGCAAAATTAAATATATATTCTATGATTTATAAATGCCACATTGTCTGGTCAAGAATCACATCAATATTATTAAAACTTACCTAAAAGCCGGTATTGTTTTGAGAGATTTAAAGGTACCATCCGTATTTGAAGTTAATACTGGATCAAGCAGCTCTTGTGTGTCGCTACCAAAGGTGCCAGCACCCACACCGGCTGCAGCGTTGCTTGGCGTAACAGATGCACGATTATCACCCATGTTCATATATTGAGCACTCTATTCAAGTTATTACAAAAAATGTAATAGTGCACCTTTATTTTCCACTAAAATTATTTTTACCCTATTTGCGTTGAAATTGTGTTCCAAACTGACCATATGAATGAGTAACGGCTGTGATTCAGCAACACTGTTCAATGGGCTTAAGTGCGCATCAGCTTATCGCTCCGAAAAATAATTAAATTGATTACAAGTATTTTTAGTTGTTTTTCTTTTATGCAACTTTTTGCTTTTCGTTGATTGGCTAAACGTTCACAAAGAAAGGGATTCTACTATTATTTGTTTTCTAGTTTTAATGTTTTCTTATTTACGTTTTGTAATTTTACGAATTTGTTTTCGAAAGTCATTCGCAATTGGCGGCGTCAGAAAAAACATATGTTTGATACTTTCGAAACAGTGTTGTTAAACACCGATTTCTTATTATTATTCTTAAAATTGTCTTGTGGTTAATATTCAATAGTATGAATACAATATTTATTGAAAAAAAAACGCAATTTCTAATTGCTCAAAAAAAGAGTTTTAATTTAAAGGCCTCAATTTTACTATTAATCTTATAAAATACATTCTGCTAAGATAATTACAGAGACTGTCAAACTGTGAACATTTTTCCGACAGACGTCTCTGTAAACATTATCAACTGTCATTCCTTTAATTTTGATTTTGATTCTTTAAATTGAGTTATTTTAGTTGGATTGTTATTTATTTGCGATTTTAATATTTTTACAACAGTTTAATGTCTTTCCACTATCCACGTAGAGTAAAAGATTTACCTGCTTTAGAACCGGACTCTGACGAAGAAGATGTTAATCAGGAGTATTAAGAATATTTGCATAATTTGAATATGTAAAATATTAAAAATCTTCTTTTATTAGGCCTAAAAATGGGGATGCACTTCAAAAAAGTGGATCGAAGAATCATTTAGCTGTGATAGAAGCACCCCCAAAAGTATTTGGAGCTTTTAGCAACATGCGAATGTTGTGAGTAATAACAAAATTTTATTATGTTATATTTTAATCTATCATATTTAGCCCTAAGCGTAGCTCAGAATTACCCACCCTCGATTCAGATGAGTCCGAAGAAGAAGAAAACCCCAAAACTGATAATCTTAATTGTGCTATATTAAATGATTCCTTTATCATGAGTCCTGCGGATAACTCTGTACTGAAAACACCTGGCCCACCATCAGGCGTTAAGAAAAAGCGTGCTGTTGGCAATCTATCATTTCTTACAGATTTTAATAAATTGGCATTAAACAGTGAAGGCAAGGAAAATGTAAATAAAAGTGAAGATTTGTTAACATCGGAGGTAGAAAATATACAACCAAATGCCGCCAGCACCGCAAGAAAGCCACATTTAAGCCGAGCAGTCACTTCGTGCCCTCTGCAAAGTATACAGGAAGACAAAGTGGCAAACGATAACCATACCGGAGATATTGGACGCAAAAGTAATGAAAACTGTGCTGGAGCTACTTTGCAACGTTTTAATTCTGATCCTACGCCACAGAAAAATGACAAGTATTCTGATTTAGAAACACCACTTCGGCAGAATAACAACACAGCACTGATACCTTCAGTAGCGCCTACAAATGACGGTATTGCTGATTCGCAATTTGCCACACCACAAATTCGATCATTCTCAGTACAGCGGAGGCCACGAGGCTTGTGTTCGACGCAGTCTCAGAAGGAGCGTACGGCAATTGAGTTTCGCTCTCAGAAGGTTCTGTTTCAAACGCCAATGGCTATAACGCGTGCACCCGTCGTGTGTTTACCTAATGATAGTATTACTTTATCCCTTTGTGATTCCATAAATGGTCCTGAAACTACACCCAAAACTACAGAAAATATACAACAGAAGACTGAGAAAAATGATGTAGTTAAGCAAGAGGTAATTGTTAAATCAAAGAAGTCACTGGAGAATGCTTTTTCAAAATCAGATAATCTGGAGGAACCAGATGGAAAGAAACCACCTAACACGAAGAGTACAGCATCCAAAGAAAAAGAGGGTAAGTTGCACATTAATAATTCGGATTATACAATTATTGAAAAAATCGGCTGTGGAGGCTCCAGTTCCGTTTATTTGGCAAAAAGAGATTCAGATGGTACTGAATGTGCATTAAAGGTAATTTACCAATTAAAAAATACTGCACAGTTAGTCATCTTAATATTGTTCATAGGTTGTCGATTTGCGCGGTGATCCAGTTGTTGTTGAAGGCTATTTAAATGAAACAAAACTATTAGCAAAACTTCAAGGAAACATCTGTGTGGTAGCACTCTATGAATAGTGAGTATAGATAAAAGCAACAAACCCACTAATTCATAGACAAATTTTGACTTTTTTGTAACAGCCAACTAAAGCGCAATGAGTCTAGACTCTTTCTCGTCATGGAAAAGGGAGACTCGGATCTGCATAAAATTTTACAGACATATACTAAGAATCTGCCACTATATGTACTTATGAATTTTTGGTATCAAATTTTGCAAGCGGTTAATTACATTCACCAAAATGGTGAGATGCAATATGTTATATAAATTGAGATATTTTTCATATATTTGTCATCGAACAGGCGTCATACATTCTGACTTGAAGCCAGCAAATTTTTTAATGATAAATGGTCGTTTGAAATTAATAGACTTTGGTATTGCCAGCAATATTGCACTGGACTCAACGAGTATAATCAAATTTTCTCAAGCCGGAACATTTAATTACATTAGTCCGGAAGCTCTCACCGACACATCAACGGGGTCTAGCCCGATGCGCAGTAATCAACCAAAAATAAAGGTTTGTTGGCAATATTTGAATATTTTACATTAATTAACATAAAAGCTACACAGCTTATTAAACAATTTTTCTTGTTTTCAGATATCAACTAAATCTGATGTTTGGTCGCTTGGATGCATACTATACTTATTACTTTATAAGCGCACTCCATTCTCGCATATCAAAAATATCTATGCCAAAATCAATGCTATTACAAGCCCTACCACAAACATCGAATATCCAAAAATTCCTTTATATTATCCAGAAATGCTCGTGCACGTAAATATTTTTGACTTCATTTGACCAATTGCCTACAGTTTAAAAAATTCGTAAAAATTAAAAGTATTTAAGGTCTAGTAATTAAACTTAGTTAAATTTATAACAACTTTTTGTTCTTTTTTTTTTTGTAATGTTATAAGTAACATCTTTTTGGTAAAAGAAGAGTTGCGTGTCGAAGACGATAATTATTTAAAACAATTTCGAAAATACTAACATTTAATATATTAATTACCAGGGAATAATAAAGTTATTTTTATATTATTGAATTTATTCCCCAAAAAGTTAAAAAAATATATATAAAATTTTATTTATTGCTTTTATCCCTTTCAGATGGCAAAAAATTGCTTACAGCACAATCCAAAAAAGCGTCCATCTTGCGCTGAACTACTACAGTATCCATTTAATATGGTTATACCGATACAAAATTTAGCGGTACCAAATACGATTAAAGAGAAAAATTAAAGCTCAATATACATATATATATATATAGCGTAGAGATTAAATCATGTTTTTGTTTATAATATATCCTTCATTTATGTAGGCCACACATCTGTAAACTACAAATGCTTCTTCATTTACATATATACTATTTATAAATATAAGAACAGAGAAATAATAAATATTTTTCAAAATATACGTGCTAACGAAAAAGCAAAACATAATTGAAATTGTAATCTATCACTTCATAAAGCAATTAAATGGCAGATTGCAAGAACGCCGCCCTTGGTCTTTGGTTTGTCAAAACTACGTGTTTGGCTAATAGAGTAAAAAGCGGGTGTACATCACATAAACTAACATAATGAAATGAAATTTGAACAGTAAGCGATTGCACAACTTTAATAAGACGCCCATGTACTATGTTGTATTGACATGAAGACTTCTTTGTTGCATTTAAATTCTGCGCCACAACGAATTTCTGCCGCATTTACGAAAATCAAAAAGGGATGGCACTGATATTCTGATTACAGAATTTTTCTTCCAAATTTCACTTTCGGTCGAAAAAACGAGGAAGCAGAAGAAAATACTAGTGTTCATACACTCAAAATGCCTCGGTATCCAGTGCTTTTAAAATAAGCCACCTTAAAATGAAAGTCGATATGTTCGTTATAATTTAAATATGTTTATTTTTGTTTATCATAATATATCATTCTTCCATAAATTCCTCAAACTGTACTCCTACAATTTTCTTATTACTTGATTTGCCATCAAGAAAAATTTAACCATTACTATATGTTTAAATATAATCAAACACTGATCCATCCAATCGCGTGTAAAAACATGGTTATTTATTAACGCTGGTAATACTGCCTAAATAACTTGCATTTCTCATTTATTTATTTCACTAAACCCATTCAAAGGAAGCAGCAATATAATACTTAAACCGCTTCAATCTTCTAATCGAAATTATATCGGCTGATTTATTTTCAGTTTTAAGATTCTCTGTTTACCTACATTGTGTTTGCATACATATTTCTCCTTTATTTAATATCGATATTTTTTAGTTTTTATTATTAATAATTTTTTTTTGTAGTGGCGAACGCTTCTTTTTGCATTTCATATGTATTGTTTTGGTTATAATTGCCAATTATTTTGTAATAAAAATAAATGGGATTTTAATCAAATAGTTATGTAATGTGTATGTGTGATTATGCTTTTAAATCGAGACAAGCAAAATTATTGTTTGTTAGCAGCAGTTTCTTATCTTTATTTTGTCCCTTTTGTGTTTCATTATGCATAAATAAAAACGGAATGCTGAAGCTGCTTGAAACATTAATATACCTTTTTTTTTTGAAATATTACATGGAAATATGAAAATAGTATTTTTCCAAAACATTTAACAGAAAATCAGAATAAATTAAAATGCTTGGCATAAATATAAATTAAAATTTTATGACTTCAGTCAATCGAATTATAAAGCTTGAAATATCAATTAATGAAATAACAGCGGAAAAGGATAATTCATTTTTAGCAGTTACTCATTTGAAGCTAAAGTCAGCATTAGTCCTTTCAATTTGTGACTACAGAAACAAGCTTTTCGTACTACGATTTCATTTAATTTCAATGTACACATATTCGTAATGATTTTTGTTCATATTATTACTGCTTAGATTAGAGAAAGTACCCCACATACAGTTTCTTTAGTTTTTATTTGTAATACTCGTACGCTCGGCTTATATGTATCTGCTTTCTTTAAGTATTTTATATAAAAATAGATTCATTTCATTTATGTATGCTTAAGTAAATGTTGCTGTTGCTAAGGATACGCTTGCATAAGCCTTATTATGCGCGTTTTTTGTTCATTTGTTCATTTATCGGTCAGTCGTTGAAGTCTGTAATATCTTTGCAAAACGAGTTTCTTGTTGTCTAGTGTTTTCGTATTTACTCAACAATGCAAATAATTTCATTAGTTCGGCAAGATAAAATAGTCAGTTCAAATAAAGTATACATTTAAAATATTTGCATTGTAATTATTCCATGTATGCATTGCCTTTGTTAAAACTTCTTATAATTTGGCGAATAGAAGTATTCCAAAAATTTTATCATCAGTTTACTTTGCATGCAAATTAAACGATTTTAAATATATATGTAAGAATTATCTAAAAAAACACATCTTCTTATCCTTAATGTATCCAGAAGAATTGCTTATTTTAGTAGTAAGAAAAAAGATTGGAAAAGCATTCAAGGAATGCTAGTGTAAAAAATGTAATAAATATGGAATAATAAAAACAACATTTAAATCATATAATTTAAAATGTGTTTGTATCATTTTAACTAAAAGTAACTTGTATTTTAGGAAAACATTCAAAATCAAAAATATTGTAATATAGAAAACGCATCTCTTTAAATCTTTATATTAGCTGCAACAAAGAAGAACGTTACTTTATTGTGGTTAATTACATTAGTTAGTTTACTTGGGCAGCAACTATGCTGAAGCCAACATCAGCTTTTTTTCTCGATCTGCGCATTGTTTTCTCGAACCGACATTTCCAAAACAAGAGAGAGATTATATTATTTTCTTATGCATTGCGTTGTATTCGATACTTCAATATCAATTTGAATTATGATACAATTAAATTGTTTGGCTAAGGTCAAGTTGGATTTTGATGTAGAAATTAATAGTGACACAAATGGAATAGAATTTCTTATTAAAAAATATTCGTAACGTAAATATGTTTATTAACTCATTCTCATATTTATACATTTTTACTAAATTGTACAGCATTAAAACTGTAACTACGGATACACAAGTGAAAAATCGTTTTATTTAAAAAAAAAATTATGATTTTTTCACACACAAGGTATTGCCACACGAGCATTATAAATGTATTCAGAACTTTAAATCATTTAAACTATTTGCTAATGTTTTCGAATCAATATCAAGGCTAGAGATGAAAGTTATTCTTACTGTGTTTTACTTAAGCAGTTGTGTCGATAAGCAATTTCTACGTTGTGTAGTATTGTTGTTGCTTATAAACTCAAATGTGTGAAAATTTAGAATGCATTTTTGAATTCCAATGAAATTTGCACGATTGCTTGTAATAAACCATTTTCATATATTGTAATGTTTACGGTTCATTATATCTTTATTCACGATCTTTTGTGACGGATAAATTAACATTATTTGGTTATGTGTATGTGT
Organism: Bactrocera zonata; assembly: GCA_037783105.1. Classification (NCBI taxonomy): domain Eukaryota; kingdom Metazoa; phylum Arthropoda; class Insecta; order Diptera; family Tephritidae; genus Bactrocera; species Bactrocera zonata. Next base: position 1,306,760 of record JBAWJQ010004226.1, on the reverse strand, counting down.
TTATGTACGTTCATGTATTTGTATGTATAAATGCAAAGACTTTTTGTGGAACACAAACAGCATAATGCTATTCAGCTATGAGCTATGCAGCTTTGCAGCGCATTACATAGATTTTTGTTTTTCTTTCCTACATCCATCCTATAATCGGCTTTTCTAGCTTGCTATTTTTTATATAACGCCTGCATTTCATAATAATTACTAGCTTTACCCATTTTATATTAGCAATCCAGTGTAATTGGCTGTTTTAATTTGCTTTAATCTTTATATATTCTACTTTTGTTGCTTCCGCTTTTAATCATCAAACATTGCACAGTTTTAGGCTTATACTAAACTCTATATTTTTTTGCTATTTTTTGTTTTACATTTATTCACGCATAATTGGTTTGTTTTTGTTTTTTAATTTAACTTTATGTTTTTAATATCTTTTACTTTTTATCTCCTACTGTACTGTAACATAATTTTAGAATGATTCATGTTGCTGCTGTTTGTTATGAGCTACTTTTTCATCGCTTTTCAACGCTTATTGTGCAAATTAATGCTTACGTACGAACATTCTTGTTTGCTGATAATATGCAAGTATTTTCTAACAGTTTCACTTTTGTAAGCTTATGTAAGAAATGTGCTTGCATTTGGCATATTGTGTTATGCCACTCATTATAATCCACTTCTATGGTTACTGTCCGCTTTTCTATGTAAGTAGTTGGCTGTTGTATCATATATTGTTTACTCATTGTTGTATTTGGAAGGCATTACATCTTAATTGCATTTTTCTAACGCTGAACAAATTCCAATGATGCGACATTAAATGTCCTGTAAATAATTAAATTCAGTCGTTTTTTTATTTCGATAACTCAAAAATATATATAATTATACAATATATCATGAATAATTAAATAACTCACCTGCGCTCCATTTGAGTGCTGCAATCTAGAAATTTCCTCATCCTTTGCTAATAAAATGCTTTGCCATTTCTCGTGCTCTTGCAGTGCATGCCCTTCAAGAGCTGACAATGTGTTGCTCTGTAGATCAATTCAAAGAAAGTTATTATTTTCAAAAAGATACAAAATTGGCTTCATAATTATCTATAACTAAAGAAGTTTTAAAAGTGGTTTAGAAACAAGAAAACGTTAACTTCAGTTGCACCGTCGCTGCTAAGGTTATCATTCTAATGGATAATTTTATATAGTTTAAATGATAAAATTTGATTACAAAATTATAGAATTTAATAAATCTACCCATTGATTTTAAATTCATCTTCGAACATGTCTCTCCGTATTATATAACAACACTATGCATATAATGACATCCAGCAAACTGGAATTTGGTGAAACAATATTTCCATGAATCTTAACTTTATACTAGATAATTGAAGCCTCAACTGAAATATCGGAGCAAAACTTAAAACACAAGGATATTTTTACTTACAGTCTTCTTAACGAGCTTAGTTAACTCATCCACCTTGGCGCGCAGTTGAGTATTTTGCAGACGCAGTTCAATTGCATCCACATCGTTGCCATTACCGCTGCTTCCACCATCACCGCTACTGTTGCTACTAATACGATTATTGCTATTGATTAAGTTATCATTATGTGAGTTGTTGTTTGTGTGGCTTGAAGAGGTGTGATTACTGTTGCTGCTGTTGGTATTAGATTGTGTTGATTTATTACTACTGCTGCTAGCCGTTTTATTGACTGCAGCTAATTTTAATTGTGAGGCCAAAACCTGTTCCACCCACTGCTCAAAGGATACACTAAGCGCGGTGCTGGCACAAGCTTTAACTGCTTCTGGGTAGAGACGCTGGAATATTTCACGGACATGTTTCTCGTCATTAGCGGAAACGGTTGGGGAATTGACTGTGGCGGAAGATTGTTTTTGCGAAGCTGCGAAGAGCTGCTGCTGTTGCTGAAAATAAAAATTAAACGATTCAAGATTTAGACAAGAAACATTATAATTAAGCTTCTGGGGTTAAAGAAAATATTCTTCAAATATTTTTTGGATTGAAACATGCACTTACAACTAAGCTTGCATTTGCGCTCTTAGACGCTTTACTTTGTCTAGCTGTTGTTTCACAACTTTGTAAAGCTTCAACCAACTTCCAGTTTTTCTTACGCAAATCCTAAAGCGAAATATGAAAACATATTAGTACAAGAATAAAAGAACAAATGTGGAAAACCGAAATTATTTATGAAAGTATGTGGTATACATTTAGAACTACGCGAATAATAAAAATAAAACTGGAAGTTATTTTGAGTTTTAAGAATGGTTTGAACATATTTCGCTAAATTACTATGAACGCTTAGATCCATAATACTGGTACACCGTATTAATGTTTATTCAACTTTATGATTTGTTTTTGATTTCTTTTGAAATGTGGGCATCAAGTTGGGATAATTCAATGCTTATAATATAACCGGATTTTATACAAATCATTTTCAAAAATATGTGAGAGGGTGAGCAACGATTTGAACCTAATAATAATTAGTAATTAAAGGAGAAATAAAAGCTGGGTGAACTACTTTTTGTAGAATTACCAATTATGTAGAATTGCACTTGTGCACTTATAAATTATTTGGGCTTATCATATATTGTAACTTACATCGTTCTTTTCTTTTTGTTCCTGGAGCTGTTGTAGTAACTCCTTTTCGCGTAGATTCAGTTTGTCGACAGTCTGCTCGACTTGTTGCAGTTGCTGGTGCTTACTACCGATGTCTTGCTGGAGTGACTGCACTAACTTCTGCAAATCATTATGTGTTTGTGCATTAAGTTGTTGTTGCGCTTCTAAACCGCTCAATTGTGTTAATAATGAGGCATGCTTAGTATTAAATTCGGCCAATTGTTGCTCTTTCTCAGCCAATTGTAACTTGAGTACATCGTATGTTGCCTGCAAACCAGATTGTTCTTTAGATTGTTCCGCTGCATGATTGTTTATGCCGGCCAATTGTTGTAGCAACTCGTTATTTTTCGCTTGCAAGGCTTCGAGCTGATTCTGCTTCTCCGCCAAAGCTGTGTTTCGTGCCTCAAGATCTTGCCGGACCTGCATCAAATCAGCTTTGATTGATTCGTGTGCATTTTGTAAGTTATGTAATTCCAGTTGTCGTTCAGCATTTTCGATTTCAAGTGTTTTCGTTTTTTCGAGTTCTACAATTCGGTTATTCGAAATTTGTTCGAGCTCTTCACGCTGCTGTTCGAGGAGACTTATTTGTTGTTTTAGCTCTTCGTTCGCCTGATTACAGGCGTTAACCAAGCAGGTCAGATCATTAATGCACTTATCCTTGTGCGTCGATTCGCATTGTAAGCGTTGCAATTGTGCGAACAAATCTTGAGAACCGTTTTGTTTTTCAATTAAAAGTTTGGCTTGGAATTGTTTTCGCTCCTGCGCGAACTTGTCGTTGAGTGCTTGCATGTCTTGAGTGAGTAAAGCAATCTGTTGGTCTTTGGAATTAATCGCTTCAACGTAATTTTTGACAGTAGCATTCAATTGGGCACGTTCTGCATTAATTTCTGTACGTAAATCGCGCAATTTTGCTTGAATACCTATGGATGCTTCTTGTTCTTCGGATAAAGCTTTCTCCTTCTCTTCTAATTGGCGTTTTAATTTCTGGCATATGTCATCAGACCATTCCGAATGAGTTGCAGGCGTATCCTGTTGCTTATTCAACAGATAATCGATAAGTATTTGTATTTCGGAACGATTAAGTTCGGCACGACGGAAGAGATTCATGAGCAATGAAACGCCAATAGTATCTGAATCAGAAAGTTTATCGAGTGCAAGTACAAGCTCTTTCGTGGCAGCAGTCTCTTTGTTCTGCTTCTTATTCTGTTGTTTTGTTTTATTGTTTCCACTGGTATTATTAGTAACATGTGCCTTTGGTGATCCTTGACGTACTTTCTCATCCTGCTGTTTAAGCTCCTTTGCAACTTGTGGTTGTACAACAGGTTCGGCTACTGGCGGTTGCTGCTGTTCACTAACGGGCAAAATTGTCTTTTCGATCGGTACATTTTTATCCTTTTTACCATTCTTTTCTTTTTTGTTACTATCCTTCTTATCGTGTTTCTTTAACTCAACTGTATCCTTAGGTTGCTTCGTTTCGAAAGAATTTACTTGTTCTTCAATAACCAAATTCTCACGCACCGCAACTGGTTCATTCTTATTCACCAAAATTCCCGAAGTCTTGCTCTTCTTCTCCTTCTTTGATTTCTGTTTTGAATTTTCTTTTTCACGCTCAACGATGCTGGCGCGTCGCACGGCTTCTGGAGTGGCACCAACAATCACTTCTGGATCTGGATCGAATTCAACATGAGATTTAGACAAACCCTGCGGCTCATCATCCACAGATGTTGGTTCGGATTGGGCGTCGGAGTCCTCCTGTTCAGTATTGTCTTTTTGCTGTTCACGTTGTAATTTTTTTTTCTCACGTTTCAGATCCTTCTTTGTTGTTTGTTGTTTTTTTGGTTTCTTTGCAGCCACTTTGCTCTGGGCGTAGATTTTGTCAGTGAACGCCTTCTTTTCGGCAACGATATCTTCGAATGTTTTACGACGGAAAACGCTATTAATGAAGAGAAGCGAGCAGAGAGAGGCGAGAAAGATGCAGGTAATTACAACCAATAAGTGGAAGTCCATCATTGCATAATTTTATCAAATGAACCTACGCAAAAATAGTAGATAGAAACAGAAATTACCAAAATGTTCGTCATAATTATTATATAATATTTATTATGAATATCAAAATAAAAATAAATAAGATTAAAGATTCATAAGCGAAGTAATATAATATTATTCAACAAAACTCTGTGCGATTAGCCGATTCCAAAGCGGATTTCGAGAAATGCGAAATTCAGCGCGTTCTTTGCTATTATAATGTTTTTTTTTTTTTTTTTTTTTTTTTTTTTTTTTTTTTAATCGCAAATGATTTAGTTCGAATATATTTAAAACAAGAAATATAATTAATAAAGGAATGTTTTGTGTGTAAAAGAAAAAAAGGAAATTGCCGTCATAAATTTGGTCTAAAATATATCAATAGCGGTTATTTCATAAATACCAAAGAATTAGGGAATTCCCGTCATAAGTTTTCCTTTGAAAATATTGATAGCGGGTGTTCTAAATATTGTTCTTACACATTCGTGGTTGTTCCTTGTAACTTGAACTATGTACATACATACTTAAGCACATGTGCAACACGGCTTCGGTGTCTTCTTAGCGGTGCCTGTGCATTTCCGTATGAAAATGCTGATTACTCGCTTTCGTCGACTTTTCACTCGGCTCTATTTGCTATTCTGTGCTTACGTACTATTTTTTAATGTTGCTGTCAAAATAATTCGACTTTTTAACTTCACTTCTTCTTATCTACCCATATGTACTATATATAAATATATATGTACGTAAACTGATGAAATTTTATTTTATTCGCCTCAGAAAAACAATTTAAGTGAAGACGCGATGGAAATATATTCGATTAATATAGGAATGCAATTCCCAGAAATGCTTATCACTTGATGCACATGCAGAAACAAACGGAACTCTTATCAATGAAATGACATTTTTACGCTCAATAAAGTTTTAATACAGCCGCTACAATGAAATGTTCGCTTTTAAAACGAAAATAATATATTTCACAAATATTTAGTATGTATGAACAAAAAGTTCGATGCCAAAAATCTGTGATAAGTAGTGGAAGACATGGACATTTCGATATGACGTGTACTTTCGAAATTAAAACAAGCAATACAATTATCTACAATGGCAAAATTTGGCAACTAAAAGCTAAATATGTTTTTTGCTTTAGTGCGTACAGTGTATATATGTAAATGATTCTCAATTGGTTTACACAGAACATATGTATGTATATAATACGTGTATACTGTGTGTATACACATGTATGTATGTAGACAACAACCTTTTTTACTGATCGACGTTCAAGGTTCCTTTCAGGTACAATTCTTCCCTTATCTTAATATTTGCTCTGTTTAGTCAAACTTTTCGTATGAAAGTACATAAATACATATACATATATACATATACAGAGTACATACAACACGAGCAATTTCGATTTATTATACCAATTGGTAATCTCGATAAATAATTTATATATACATAATAATTTGTTGTACATGATTGACAAATGTCATAAAATAATCGATCGTATGCTGTACAAATATTTTTCACATCCAAAAATTTATCGTTTATAGTACTTTTTTGTATTCACATTCATTTCTTGGCCACATTAATTGGAAATATATCTTATATTTCAATTTTCAATTGATTTGATTCTTCAGATAATACACATACATACTCATCTTTACAAATTTATTTCTTATCAAGTAAATACAACAGTTTAAGTTTCACATATTATTTAGTGGAAACTTCGGTAAAATCAAATTGGAATCGAAAAAATAAAAAACGTGTAATTTTGTAAAATGATTCTCCGGTTGATATACATAAATTATTTCATATATTAGGCACGGTATTAAGAATGTAAAAATAACTAAGCAAATACATATTTTTTATTATTTTATTACCCAGCTTTATCGGAAAAGATTATTTGTTAAAACTTGACTTTATTCCAAATGAGTATTGGCAAGAATCATAAGAATCTGAATTTATATTTTACTTTCGTCATCATGTAGTTTCATTTGACATATGCATACCTATACATACATATGTATGTATGTATGTATGTACATATGTATGTATGTATGTATATACCAAAATTCATAAGTTATATCAATTCACTTTTGTAAGCATTTAAATGGAAGAGAAGCCTATGAATACTGTTAATACAAAACCCGATCAGTAACGGTAAACTCATTGAGAATACAAATCAAATTCAGTACCATCCGTATTTATTTACATATCAAATGTACGTATATTTGCGCAAATAAGTATACAAGAGTGGATACATCTATTAAAATATGCCTTCCTACATGTACATATGTAAATATATCCAAATGCATGGAGATTGCGTCAACCAACTGTTTCGCCAAAATTTTATAAATTCACAACACTTGCCTTCAGTGGGTTCTTCCAAGTTCTTAGAGCCGGTTTGCATCAGCAGTTTAATTTAAAATTGATATCTTTTGATGAGTCAGTGCGAAAACCATTCAAATGATCACAGATTTGAAATTATTTTGGAATGCTTTCGCTAAACCAGCTTAACATTTTATATTTCATTTTTCCATTCTGTGAAATTTGTATGAATCATGATAGAAAACGCGACGCTGGTTTCGGAAATGTTGACGCCTTTGCACTTTTTTAACTATAAAAACGTGTGTGTGAAGCTCACGTACATATGTACATAAAGGGTGATTTTTTAAGAGCTTGATAACTTTTTTTTTAAAAAAAACGCATAAAATTTGCAAAATCTCATCGGTTCTTTATTTGAAACGTTAGATTGGTTCATGACATTTACTTTTTGAAGATAATTTCATTTAAATGTTGACCGCGGCTGCGTCTTAGGTGGTCCATTCGGAAAGTCCAATTTTGGGCAACTTTTTCGAGCATTTCGGCCGGAATAGCCCGAATTTCTTCGGAAATGTTGTCTTCCAAAGCTGGAATAGTTGCTGGCTTATTTCTGTAGACTTTAGACTTGACGTAGCCCCACAAAAAATAGTCTAAAGGCGTTAAATCGCATGATCTTGGTGGCCAACTTACGGGTCCATTTCTTGAGATGAATTGTTGTCCGAAGTTTTCCCTCAAAATGGCCATAGAATCGCGAGCTGTGTGGCATGTAGCGCCATCTTGTTGAAACCACATGTCAACCAAGTTCAGTTCTTCCATTTTTGGCAACAAAAAGTTTGTTAGCATCGAACGATAGCGATCGCCATTCACCGTAACGTTGCGTCCAACAGCATCTTTGAAAAAATACGGTCCAATGATTCCACCAGCGTACAAACCACACCAAACAGTGCATTTTTCGGGATGCATGGGCAGTTCTTGAACGGCTTCTGGTTGCTCTTCACCCCAAATGCGGCAATTTTGCTTATTTACGTAGCCATTCAACCAGAAATGAGCCTCATCGCTCATCGGACACGGACGCGAAACACATTTCGAACCGAACACTGATTTTGGTAATAAAATTCAATGATTTGCAAGCGTTGCTCGTTAGCAAGTCTATTCATGATGAAATGTCAAAGCATACTGAGCATCTTTCTCTTTGACACCATGTCTGAAATCCCACGTGATCTGTCAAATACTAATGCATGAAAATCCTAACCTCAAAAAAATCACCCGTTACATATATGCACAGAAAGACATAAAGCCATGATTGAACTCATACAAAAATACCAAAGCAAATGAATAGGGATAAATACAAATATTTTCTTCCTTGCCTATGTTACCAATTCATTTAAGTTGTTCAAAGGGTTAACATTTTCATTAGAAATTTTAAACTTAAGACGTTAAAAATTTTTTGATCATGTGATAAATTTAAAATTGGAGGAACTTTCAAGAAGTAAGCATACCTAATTTGTATAAAGTATATTTTATTTCCCTTCAGATGTAATATATATATTTTATATGTTTATAATATATTAATACATACATATAAGTATGTATGCATACATATTATAATATCTCCTTTAGAACCACTGCCGCCGAGGCGGATTTTTAACTTTATACATATGTATACTAGGCAAAAATAAAACTAAATAGCTGCAACCTTAACTGGGTAGTCTGTAAAATAAACTACCCAAATGTTGGGATTCGGAATACAATTTTGATATAAATATAAATTTAATTAATCTTTAATCGCATATTGGTGTATTAAATTATCTCTTACATGTTAATTCAAAGGGTATTTTTATTGAAAAATGTATATGTATACAATTCATATGCTCAAGTTCACTCATATTGAATGGTATCGTAAGTACATATATTCCAACTAATATGCATGGTTCGAAGATCCGGCATTAAAAATATCGCCGATTAAAGCTTACGTCTCAAACGTATACACATACATATGCACATGCATACATTATATATGTACATATGTGTGTATGTACCTAAGTTTGCACGCTTTAACAGTAATCGTGCTTATATTATATTAATAGGCCGGATGGGCGACTCGGTCTAATGAATTGGATTTGGGTTAGACAAAAAAAGAGGGCGAGGGAGGGGAAAGTGATCGTTTGTTTGACTGTTTGACTGTTTGCCTGTTTGCCGGCCGGTAGTTTGTACTTGTACATTTATATGTTACTATTGCTGTGTCATATAAAGTAATATAAACAACGATAAAGCGAAATGAAAAATCAACGAGACAAAAAAAAGCAAATATGTATGTATGTACAAGTCTAGGTACACGTACCAATTTTTTAGCATTGTGTAAAAGCCGATAGAGGTCATTAACCGGAAGAGTTTGATTGGGTAACACCGTCTTAAACACGGCCTGATACTTATTACGGAAAATGCCTCAAAAACTAGGCAATATAATTCGTATATGGAACAAAATTGTGTATATTTTCATAGTTATATCAAGTACTATAAATTAAAAAGTTGAGGCTTTATATTAATATGAAAAAATTACTTTGATTTCAAGACGGATTGGCAACAAAAAAAAAAAGCAAAAAAAAAAAGCAAAAATAAAAAGTCTGACTATGCAGGTAAAGCAATATCATTATTGCTTACAGTTAAATTTAAAAATTCTGCTAAGTGATGCCAATGAAATGGGAAAAATAGAGGCTCAAATTTAAGACCTTTAAAAAAGTTGACTTTACCTTTAACAAAAATGAACTGACATTGAAAACACATAAGTATGTATGTATGCACATTTAAATTCTAGTTGCAGTATTTTAAACGCTTAATTGACACATTTCATGACGCAACCGGCAAGTTCACTTAATACAAATATGACAGACATTAAGGCATTAAAAAATATAACATTATAGTAAATTGGACAGAAGGAATAAAAGGAACTCTATTAGTACAAAATTATTTTGAAAGGCCGTCTTCTTAGACAGTGCTTTTTTAAAATGCTAATTACAATTTTATATACAAAAGAGAACACAGGAATTTCAATCCTATATGCACCTCAACATAATACATGAATTGTCATATAGTACTGGATTGGTCTTGATTCATACACAATATACAAATATATTTTGTATTATCTTATTAAAATAAATTCGCAACCTATTGACTACGGGCTTTCAATTCACTTTTTTAGAAGAATTTGTTGACGCCGTCAATAACTAACTTTTTCCAATCAGTGCTGTATGTGTAATTTTGTTGTAATATTGTAAGTAATAAGACACGATATGTAAGCTAAATTCTTCTTATTCTAATTGGAATATATCAGGTCAGTTTTTATAAAGCAATAAAACTCAAATAGAAATGAGTGTGAATGTGAATATTTAAGCAAAAAAAAAAAATTACAATGCAATTTCTAGTATCTGTATGTAATAAGGTAGATAAAAAAAAAGTAAATACATAGATGGATGGGCACATAATTTTGGCAGCGAAATAAGTACATCGCACAATGTTTTCCTTTTATTTTGGCAAAGAAGGGAATTATGTTAATAATCTGCTAATTAATGAATCCGAGACATTAGTAATACCAAAAATTAAGGTATGTATTGTTAATGGCATTAAATTACAGTACTCTTATTTTGAAGTTTTTGAGTCATCTAACCACTTTTTTTCTCACTGTTGCATCTTATTTTAATGATGAAAACTTAGAATGACAAAATTTTTTGTACCGACTACTGAACAGCTTATAAAATTTACATAAATGCAGTTAATCATAGATCACAAATACCAAAAAAGGTATGGGCATATTTGTTGAATTGCTTTAAAAAGGTCCAAATTAATGTTGGTCTTTAATACATTTAGCTGTCTATGGACCACGCCCTAAATTCGACGGATTTTATCAATTTTTCTAATCACTTGCCTATTTGAAATATGTAGCACTTTTAAGTGATGTATTGGCCTGCCTAATTAAACAAACCATTATTTTACTAAAAGCTTTTTCAAGGTAATGACTAAAAATATCATTCATATTTTTTCACCTTTCCCTACAAACTTCTTAAGAAAATATATTAATGAAATTTTTTTGATTTTTGCGTAAATAATTATGTCAAATATATTTTGTGATCTTTTATTACTTCAAATTAATTAATTAGCATTGCAAATTTTCACAATATTTTTTGACAAACAGAAATGAGCAAATATAATGCAATGTACATCAAGATCTTTGCATTTTTATCGCAAATCAATTAAAGTATCAGTTATGAGTAATGCATACCTCAACAAATATTAATAATTTCACATTTAGAACTTAAAACATTTAATTCTATTGTTGCCTGACACTAAAAATGCAACGTAGGCAGCAAATTTCTTTTTCTTGTTTCTTTTTTTTCTTTTGGCACTTTCCACGCCAGCACCGCCATTGCTGGCCACGGAAAAAGTCGGGACAATGTGAATGAAAAAATGAAATTTGCCGACTTGAGAAAGACCCTATTGGTCTTGAACAATTATATTTATCATATGCTATTACTTGAAGTGAGTTATGCTTATAATAAAACTTACAATTTATATTATGCCTTCAAAATTCTGCAATTAATTAATTAAACACTTTATATTTAAAGAGCACAAGTATTCAAATTCCGAAATCCTTCTACTCTACTTGTTCGTCGTCTTTGCTTCAACCAAAAAATGCAAAATTTCTACTGTCATATCAGTCAACGTTGCCAGAGTCAAAATATGTTAGAAATAAAACGAATATGGGGAAAATGAGATGTTGTAATAATTTGTAATATATGTAAATTAATAATAAAAAATAATAAACTTAAATAATTGATTATGTGTAATAATTAAGACGAATTCAAATAAGGAAAAGAGCGTACCAGAAAATGTTTTGAACCTCGAAAGAGTAGCATTGCAAAAAATATTATATTTATCTAACCAATAAGACAATCTTTCCAATAAGTATGCCCTCTCTACAAACAAATCCAATATGAACGCAATATAGATACACATATGTACATAAGAAATATTTACCAATTTAATAGTGCTGGAATTGTCACTCTCAATTTTTAAATGGAGTTTAACCTTAAATTATTAAATCTGCAAATAGAGAGATTTGAGCTGCAATCATTGTTGACAGTCAGCTGTTAAGTTATTGTTGTTCATTTGCGCTGTAATAAGTAAAGATTCTTAAATAAATGAATAAATAGCAAAACTAAAAAATATGATAGAGATAAAAGCAAAATTTGTACGAGCAGATTCTGCAATATATGCTTCAGGAGAACGGGTAGAATGTCTGATCGAATTTGGCCATCGTGGCAATGACAACAGGTATAAGAGCTTTGACGAAAATATTCGAATTATTTACATATATCTTTTAAAAAAATTATAGAGAGGAGAACTTGGCTTGGGCCTCCGCGCAACTCCATTGCTATCGAAAAACCAACTATAACATCACTTCAGGGGACAAAATAAATGAGTTAGCAGAACTAGTTGGCAAAACAGCTTTAGATGCAGGAGCACAAGCTAATGGTGATATATTAATTGCCACTAAGCCAAAGATATTATTTTGCGATTTAAAATTATTGCCAAGTGAAACGAAAATCTGTAAGTAAATATATGAACTTGTACAAATTAAACCAAGATATAATTAAATTCAGCTTCATTTTTAACTTAGATTTTTTCAATGAAATTTTACCTCGTAATGGTCCGCCTACTTATCGGGGTCACGACATTAAGTACTTTTACAGGATTACAATAGCCACACAAAGAGTTAAATCTAAAGTGCAAATGCTTAGTGTGCCTATACGGGTATTACCTATACCAATAATTGCACGTCCTGATGAGATGCATTGCACTGAAGAAACAAATGACGAGCTAGCGCCTACTAATCCCTTCCTTGAAAAAAGAGAAATATCCGAGTTGGAAATATCATGGCATCACCTTAAGGTATTATAAAGATATTGATAATTGCTGTAAATTATATAAAAATTGTTATTTGTGTAGAATGTAACTGCCCGCCGAGCGCCTAAATATTATCGCATATCTAACAAGCGTGGATTCGTTGGTCGGTTTTGCTTGTTTAAACCGTCTTACAAAATTGGTGAAGATATAGTGGGTAGCCTTGACTTTAGCAATTGCAAAGTACGTTGTGTCCAATTTTCAGTCAAACTGCAATCACAAGAAATATCACTTCAAAGTAATGTCGATCAGGCAAATAATGAGTTCAATGATGCATCCTCTGTAAATTCCCTGGATTTGGCAAGTGTTGCTAGTGGAACAGCAATAGATAATTTACATAAATCGAAGACATCTGGGAGCGCACGGAATATTGCCGACGAGGAACCTATAGGAAAGATTAGCACATTGGCAACCATTCATCAAATGTGCTATGCTATGTTGAAGACTTCTGTGATTATACCTATACCATTACATGTAACACCCTCATTCCGTACTGATTTGGTCGAGCTACGATGGCGTTTACATTTTGAATTTGTCACAAGCACAATGATGGACTTTGGTAAACCCAATCCAATAGAGGGTGAGCTCAAAGCTCCTGCCGAAATACCTGTAGAAACAATGGTGTGGAATTTGCCAATTGCTGCAATATACGCTGCTAACCCCCTTCAAATATATTCACCCAGCCAAACACATAGTCTATTGATTAAGTGACCAATATACATTTGTATGACCAGAGCATAATCTACACACAGATATTAAGATATGTAGTGCACAATTTTAAATATATTAATTGCAATAATTTAGAATGTAAAATTAGGAGATTAGAAGTTTAAAATATATATTAAAGATAAACTAATTCATATTTTCTAGCTCCGAGTTCATTTTCATAGATATACATATGTATATTAAATTTTTATCGCCCTACTTTTCCGAGTTTAGTATCTGTTTTGGGATTCGCAGTCAAATCCTGGACAGCAACAATTGTTTCATTGATTTTTGTTTGTAACTCACGTAAACTTTGTATTTGTAATAGGCGCAAAATGCGTACTGGATAATCTAGCGCAGGGTCATTGCAGACTACATCATTGCCTTTTTCAAAGGGGAAAGGTGTCCCAGTTATAGCCTGTCGATTTTTAGCGGAAGGTGAAAGTCTTTCATGTACTACACGTGCAACTGCTTCCAATAGAATAAGATGGTTCGGATGTTGTGGTATTTTCAGTTTGGTTGCCAATGCGCGAACACCAGCAATGAAATCTTTATGGTTAACTGGAATTAAAATTAAATCCAATGTTTCATCGAATGAGTACCATGTATATACGTAGAAACTTACAGTCCATATTGTCAAAGAAATTCTCAGCTTTTATGCTAGGAGCTATTGATTTGTTCTGCTGCTTACTAACTTCAATCGAGTTGATATCCCTGTAACTCTCAGGAGCATCTAGGAATTCCAAACGAATGGCGTAGCCCAGGAGCCAAGTAATTTCTTCCAATGGTGTAACAAATTGTGGCATACTAAGGTCATATTTGTAATTTTCATACGCTTGCTCCCATATCTCAAGCTCGTCGACCTTCCGAAGATCCTCGCGATCTTCAATTTTATATTGACGTATTTTTTGGTCTTCCAACCAGAGTATGGTGCTTGCAAACACCTTTCGATCTATAAAATAAAATCATGAATATATTCACACTTTAAAGTTAAATTGGACCTACCATTAACATCAACACTACCCGGTGCTGGATGTTCCAGAGCTTCTAATTTTAGCTTTAACATATTTTAATAAACTCAGAAATGTTTTAGAAAAGTTATTTTGTGCAATTGGCTGTCACTTTGTGCAAAAAACTATCAGAATATCGATAGCTTTCAATCTCGTAAATACCCGCTATTTTGTGCTTATTATTATTCTATCGATCACTTTTGATTAAATATACAATTTTCTTGCAAAACTAATTTTAGCAAAAAATGAAAGGTTCTAGCGATTGAGAAAGTTTTAAAAGAAACTAGTCAAAATTCGAGTATTAATATTTTTCTTGTTCACTTAGGTTTCTCTTGTTTCACCTAGGGTTAATATCGATGCTAGTAAAAATATCGATATATGCAAAAAAGAAAATCCGACTTTTTGACATTTGCTGGAATTGTTATTTATATGACAGTTGTAAATAAACTAAACAACGTGCAGAATTGAAGAGTAGAAAATGGCTTTATCCAACGTAAAGAAACGAAATATTTCGAAATGTAAGATCAAACTTTATATGAATATAAACACATTTTATCAAAAAAATTATTTTAAAACTAGCTCTACCAAAAGAACAGGTGCCAGACGATTCCGAAGTTGAAAATTCTAGTGGGGAAGATCCCGAGGATGATGTAGAAGGAAATATCGGCTGGGCTGATTGTATAGCCAAAGTACTAAGCACGTCCAAGCCGAAAACTAAGAAAACATTGGTATTATCCCGTGCCAGAAAACTAAAACCGGTTGATAAGTTGAACTCGAAGACTTCGAATTATGGTTTTGAAGTTGAAGGTGAAGACAAAACTGATGTAAAACCCATAAAAGAAGAAATTGATGAGCAAATAAAACATCGTAAGAATGTGCCGCTAGAATTGCGTGTAAAACCTTCATGGAAAGATATTGAACGGGAACGCACATTGCGAAAAGTTGCAACTAGAGGTGTTGTCCAGTTATTTAATGCAGTTCGAATACAGCAAAAAGACATTCAACAACAATTGGATGCCGCAGGCCCATTAGATAGTAGAAAAGATGCAGTTTTAAACAATATAAATAAAAGAAAATTTTTAGATGTCCTTATGAGTGGCAATCGCGCGAAGTCAGAAGCTGTTGACAATCCTGTAAAAAGTGAAAATATGAAGGACGTTGATAGCAGTGATGGCGAAGATCATATGCCGTCCACTACACAAACTAAGCGAAAGTCGGAGTGGAGTGTACTTCGAGAAGATTTTATGACAAATAAAAAAATTAAGCATTGGGATGAAGATGACGACGAAAACACTGGTGAAGCAGCAGAAAATTCCGATGCGGAAGAAGATAGTGGCGACGAATAATAAAATTGTATTTTAACAATGATATTTTTGTTAAAAAGAGTATAAATGTTAGGCAACATTACTAAAAGTGTTTATATGTTCAGCAATAGCATACACAGATACGTACACCCATCATTTTGTTATGCGCAACTAAGGAACTTTATAAATTAGTTTATTTTTTAATATAAATATTGATTAATAAAGATTGTATACGGGAAAGAAACTCAGAACTATTGTGACAATTAAGCTTCGGGATTGCTTGATTTCAAAAAGCTTGCGTTTGATAGTCGGGCCAAACCTAGGGACACCACACCTATAAAATAGGAGAAAAATTAGAATAAGGTATCAAGATTAAACTATTATTTTGTTTGTATTAACTTACTTCCCGAAATCAATCGCATTGTATTCATTTCAATTTTTTTACGATTTTTAGATTGTGAAAAAATATATGCTCCCATGGCAATTAGTCCGAAACCACTTATTAAACGGCAAGCTAAACAATCTTTTTGATTATCACTGGACGTCATTGAATAGCCTCATTCAGACCACCCAGTGTTATCAGAAATACAGATTCAGTGTTATGGGGCAATTCAGTACTTTGATACAGTTAAAAACAGTAAATTATTTGCTTCGAAACGTGACAGTCACAGAAACTCTAAATTGAAAATGAACATATCTAATCAGCTGATAAATTTCGTTATTTAGAGATATATAAACATGAATGAAATTAAACATGTCCAAACCAATTATTAATTTTTCTATAACGCAGTCATAATTACCAATCAAAAAAATGTTTATTTTGAATCGCAATACCTATAGAATTTTTTTTGAATTTTTTTATTATTATTATTGTATTTTATATTTAGGCGTCCTTCAATTTCCCATTTCCCTTAAAATTCTACACCGTGCACATATCAGCTGTTTTCACTACGGCGCCATTATTCCCTAAAAACACCGCCGTTATTCAATAGAGTTGGAAATTTTCCTTTGTACACTATACGTAAATATAACATAGCAGCTCATAAGTCCACAAAGAATTATTTAAAACGCCTTGGAATGAATTCTGAAGAGCATTTGGCATCCGCAAATAGTACTGAGGGAGAGGTATGTTGTAGAGTTTGCCTGCAACTTGAGGAGTTAATGATCCATATTTACGACGGTGGTGTTATTGAAGACTTTCAAACGGACCTAATCACATTACTGGAACGCTGTGGAGGAATCAAAGTATACTGAATTTATTATTGAAATAATTGTGTTATATATATTTGATATATTTGTATTTAGGTAGAACAATCAGACAGTCTTCCAAAATTTCTATGCAAGGAATGTACGACTGAATTACTGGTGGCTGCGAAGTTTCGTGAGAAATGCGAACGGACTCAACAATTACTAAAAGCTGGTCCACGAAAGAGCAAAGAAGATATTGGAGAATGTTTACCAATAAAATTAGGAGACTTAGAAAGAAGTGAAGAACATTCCACAGATACTGAAGCTACGTATGATTCACAGTTTCTAAACGATCGTAATATCATAGAAATTCATCCAGATACTTTTGTGGAAACAAATTTAAATGAAGAAAACATTGAAGGGATGTGCTCGGCAAATACACAGTTGGATAGTGCAATTACGCTCGAAAGCGGGGAACTCATAGATATTAACTTAAATGGCATTGACATAATAGAAGAAACCAAAAAGGGATGGCAAGTAATGGAATATTTTGAAAGTAATAGCTGTGAAGGAGAACAAAAACAAGAAATTTATTCGCCCAGTATATATCTTACGAATGATATCAAGTGCACAGGAAATGCTGCCTCACAAACAAATGTAAGTTTTTTACAATCGTTTATGAAAATTAATTTTTTAAATTGGTTTTTTTTAGTTCGAAAAAAAATTTAGATGCGATTCCTGTGGAGCAGTTTTCCTACAGGCAGCAAATCTTCAAAAACATTTGGAAAAAGTGCACTTCCTACTACAACCATATTGCTGTCCCAATTGCAGTCACACTTTTTCTATAGAGCAAACTTATATAAATCATAGTAATAATTGTATAAAACCCAATGATCAATGTGCTCCAGCAATTAACAATAATAATATCCCAATTAAAACATTTCCAACGTCATCCCAACGAGAATGTGCATACTGTGGCAAACAAATGCAGTCCAACTTCGCTCTCAACATGCACCTACGTACACATACCGGGGAACGTCCTTACAAATGTGACCACTGTCCGAAGGCTTTCAAAACTCAGTCCGCTTATACAATGCACTTGAAACGTCACGCTCGAAAGCCTGACTATTCATGTTCATTGTGCCATAAGACTTTCTATGAGACCAGCAATTTGACGGTGCACATGCGTACGCACACTGGAGAAAAACCACATTCTTGCACTTTTTGTCAAAAACGGTTTTCACGTGTTTTCCTCTTACAATTACACATGCGTACTCATACCGGTGAAAAACCATATCAATGCAGGATTTGTAACCGTAGTTTTGCGCAGTTATGCGATTTAAAGAATCACGAGCGTATACATACTGGCGAAAGAAATTATAAATGTACTACATGTGGAAAGACATTTATAAAAAAGTATTCACTCAGGGCGCATATGGATCGGCATGCCATTCTACAGCCTGAAGAGGGAACTGTGTCCGATGAAAAAAATTTCGAAGTAGAAAATGCCAAAAATACACAAGTGGAAGATGAATCCGTCAAGTATATGCTTGATAATAGCATGCTGCAAGGTGATAGTTACTTTCTATCCAAAGTTCCTGAAGACAGTTTTTGTAGCCTATCTTATGAAGAGGTGCCCCAACTGAATGAATCCAATGCAGACCTTGTTTGGAGTGATTTTATAGTTGAGCATATATGAAATAAATAGGAATATTTATGTATATTTATACTACTTAGAGAAATATACGAAAAACAGATATATCTACATGTTCTTACATATACACATACAAATTGGTTTTTATTTTACCAAGGACAAAGAAACGGTGTTTAGCACCCGTTATAACAACAACAAGTGTCGTCAAAATAATATGAGCGATATTTTTTGCCGAAAAAAGTAAACAAATTTTTTAGAGAACCTGCAACATAAATTTATTGTTGAATACTTTCGTTAAATTTGTTTATACAATAACATATGCCGTTTTATACAGTGGATTATTTAATACATACAATAAATCTTAAAACACAGTTAAGTGTATAAAATAATTAAGGGCACTCCTTTATACATTGACAATAAATAATTTACAAAAAGGAAACACACACTTGTTTTTATTACATCGTAATGTTCGTGCCTCAAGTGGATTCAAATCGAATTTCAAAGTTATAGTAAGTAAATTGAAATACATACATATGTTTTATATGTATGTATAGATGTTATTTGATGCTGATATTTATGTACAAGTCGCTAACATAAAACTATTGGAATTCGTTTGAATCGGACTTGAACAGCCGAACTTACCTTAGCTTAATTAAATTAGCAAATATTAAACTTAAGACAACACTATATAGAACTGCAACTACTTCCAAGACGGTGTTCGGTTAGATGACACCAGAGTCGATAATGCTTGTAGCAGAATTTTCGGTTTGTCCCCAATGAGAGAATCGATAGTCAGGTTGTTAATCGTAATTTCATCATTTCTTGTTTTTCGTATATTGTTGAATTTATTTTTTGCTGTTGAGCAGTACATTCAATTCATCACCCAGGCCTATTGGCACACATTTATATAATGAAAATTAAATACTTTGCTCATCAAATATTTATCTAATGTGGAATGAGTTGGGTAATTTATGGCTTATTTCGAATTTCGGTGAACCATTTTGCTCTTTTATGTAGGTAAACTTTAATTTTACTAATCAAAATATGTACATCTAATACGATTTGATAATAAGTATAATCCAAAAACAAAGAATGAGTGAAAGACTCATTGTTTTTGACTGGAATTTGTAATTTAGGCATTTATAAGTTAATGGTACTTTTCTTTGAGCGATGCTGTGTCTTTTAATTGCTCGTACCAACCTCCTTCATTGCATTTTTAGCTTAGTCTTTCTTGTCACCCATTTTAACTTTGGACGTCATGTAAATGCCTACAATCAAGCCGAAAAGTCCAATGGCTGAACCGAAAATTTCCACAATCAAAATTTTCACAAAAAGCGCTGAATTAGCTGCATCAGCAAGCGCAGCTCCGGAGCCAACAACGCCAACAGCAATACCACAGAACAAGTTCACCAAACCGACTGCTAACCCTGCACCAAACATTACGTATCCTCCAAACCAATTATTATTCATTACAGTTTGACTCTCTAGTGCTGCGGACATTGTAAACGATTCCAACAGACCGGATAAAACGATAGCAGTGATCAGTCCGTAAATGGCTACAGCCTCACAAAAGATAACCGAAATTAAATTCTTTGTCTTTATTCTTGGAGCTTTCACACCACCGCCCACAATGCTGGTTCCCGTTGTATGAATGCCCAGAGCAGCTCCTACCACAGATAATGCCACCGACAAGCCAATTCCAAGACATGCCCACATATAAGGTGAGGTGGTTGCAAGGAACCAACCAACACTTACACGTTCACCTTTGCCAGTAAGAACGAATTGGAAGATGAGCACTATGCTAGTGGCCAAAAAAAGCCACCAGAATGTGTGGAGAACAACGCTGCGTATCTGGGCCATTCTGCAAGTTTTTCACGGTTTATCTGCAATAAGTTATTTTTATTTAAATTTAGTTACTTAACTACGCAGAAAGCTAATGAAAATTTGTAAAAAAAAATACTTGCAAAAAACTCACAAAATATCAAGACTATTTTAGTGACAGGTGACCGAGAAAAACTTTACTCATCACATGACAGACGTACAATGCCGCCCTCTACTGGTAAAAAATTGTACTTTTCTGATTAATGTGGCCTTGCATTTCTATGCAAGGTTGCATCTTATTATGACAAACTTTATAATAACAAAAAATTTTTCTGCACAAATATTTCAAACATTTTTTAATTGATGTGTCTGAAATTAGGAAATTTTATATATATTTTTTTGTATTATTTAAACAATATAAAACAAATATGTATGTGGTCATAAGTTACAATAAATATGGTTATAAATTCCTAAAAAGATTATCACCTTAATGTCACACAACAGCTATAAGCAGAGAATGTATAATCAGAGAACGTATAACAGAGAACGTATAATTGGCAAAAAAAAATGTTACAACTAAGCGAAAAAACATCAAGATAACCCGGCATCTCGACACGATAGAATTTATAGAATACTAGCTGTCAAACGTATTGCTATTGCCATTGCCAAATCGGTATGTGGGCATTTGCTATCATGATAGAATCATTTGCGAAATGGCGTCGAGCAGGAAGGTAACAGCTATAGAAGCGCTTAGAAATTTGAAAAGGCTTTACGAAGTACATCAGGAAACAATAAAAAGAAGACCAAAATACTGGGTAAAAAATTTAAAAGGTCATAAAAAAAAACTGACACATACGAACGCCAAACCCTTTGAGGGTTTTACTATACTGACCTAGTACCATCACCCTGACTTGGAGATTCTCACCCCCCAGACAATAATCCCAAAAATGTTCCACAGTGTAATTGGAGTAAACATTTTATAAACAAAAATTTTCCTCTGTTTTACTATATATACATACATTCATTGAATAACCGATATTAATTGTTGATTCTATTGCATATTTTTTTTGATCTCTTCTTCAAATACTAGTTACATTATAAGTATTTAAAAAAAAAAATATTTGATTGAAACAATATTGACATATTGTCAAAAATATTTTATTGTGTCTCCATATTTTTAGTTTGTGAACAGCAAAAATGGGCGGGCGCCCTTTTCTGCCATAGCACAGAAAGAGAATTCTACTGATTAATATTATGATCTTGTGCGTGTTCTATGCCGAAGGCCGTAGGTCCTCAAACGTACAACGCCACCTTTCACATATATTTTTCTGTTTTTAATTACTCAATTAAAATACAGAAATTTAACATTCGGCAGGTGGTGTTTTCTACTTTTGGATCTGGGAATCATTTAATCCTTTTTTTTTTATTAAGTGTAGTATCTTATTTTGAAATTTCTTCTGTTGGTATTTAAAGTTTCGAGATTTTGATTGTCGGCATTATGTTATCCTCCCACTAACACTTCCCTAAATCGGTCCTATATATTTGTTTTGTATTAATTAGTGTACAACCCACTCTAATGTCATCCCATTTTATTTTAGAATTTACCCATATATTTAAATGTCAATCATTTTCTGTTGTTCAGGTATTTCATGATCAATTCAATTTCACACTTCATTCTTTTCACAAATAATTGTTTGCCTGCTTTTGTCCTTATAGGATGGCAATTAGAAATCCGTAGGCATCGCATGTTAATCACTTACCCCACCAACTTCTAGTGTACATTTAGTTGCAATTTTACGATTGTAAATAAAAACAGAATTCTTACAAATTTACACTAGTTACACGGATGAATTGAAGACAGTATTGATACTCCTTCAGTCAAAACACTTAATTACTTAATCATTTCATTCATGATTTCTTAATCCTTACATCTTGTAATTAAAATAACCACAGTATTTTACTTATAAAAGGAAACGAATTAATTTATTCTACCATCAAAGCTAATAAATACATTTAGTATTGTTGCAAAGAGAGGTAAAATATTTACGCATCATCACCCTTGGTTGCACGTGTATAGATCACTTGGGAATGGTGCTGCACGACCTGTTTAATCAGACCTACAAGATATACAAACAAATTAAAGCCATATTCATTGAAAACCTCAAAACCTGTCCTCACCTTTGTCACGCAATTCCACCAGCGCTCTTTTGGCAAGTGATCCACGAATTTTCAAACGTTCAGATACCACTGAAGGAGTGATAAGTTTGTATTGTGGCACTTCCTTGTATAGTTTTTCATAGGTGGCTTTGTCGAAGAGGATTTGGTTATTCAACTTATCCCTGACTTTGCCTTTGGACCACTTCTTCTTCTTGGCCTTACCGCCACCACTTCCTTCCTTCTTTTTTTGTGTCTTTTGAGGCTGTTTAGCCGACGATTTCGCGTCCTTCTTTGGTGGCTGTAAATTACAATTTCACGTTACTGTTTATTTGATTTGAGGTTATTTCACGGCCAATAAGTTTTGTTTCCTTTACCACAAAACTATTGTGCTCAACATAACCATGTGCCGAACTAAACTCGAATATTTTATTGAACTTCCAGTAAACCGGTAAATTCAAACCATCACAAAATTAGTATGGTGAACTTTTGCTAAGGCATTGTTTAAATTTCACATAGTTGAGTAGTTTGGCACAGAAACAAAACTTTTTTTGGCAGAAAACAGCAGCTAGCGACTCACCATCGTGAGAAACCCAAAGCAAAAAGATGGAGGCCGGAAATTGTCAGTGCTACCATAACACCATTTTCATTCAACACTACTCGTTCACAATTGAATTACTGATAAATTAACACAGAGTTGTTACATGCACATTTTTGGAAACGCATTCGTATGACAAGAAATTTTGCTTAAACTCCTTTCAAAGTCATTTTTATTTTTGTAATATAATATATGATAGGTTTTTTCAATCTATCATATTTAAATAGCCCTCTAAATATTTTCTATTCATAACATATTGGATTTTGATTAATTTTATAATCAATAATATTTGCTAGCTAACACATAACCTGTTAACTATCAAATGTTATAGTAATTTTTTCCCAAATTGCAACACCAAAAGAGGAATATAATTATTAAAATAAATTTGAATCATAATTTTTACAATTTGCTTACGTTATAAGCTTTTTTTGTGAACTTATCATAAAGAAGAGTATGAACGATCTATCAAATTTAAACGTCATCATAAAAAACAAAACGTCACTACAAAACGAAAGCTCCGATAAATTAATTTTGATAACTCGACTAAGTAAAATAAATTAAGGCCTTAATTTCGTCTGTATTAGTCTATGTTAGATTAAAAATAAATTAGTGCATAAATTTTAATTAAGTTTTGAATACAAACGGTTGTAATATAATTCTATACTCCTAAAGAGATGCTTTGGAGAGTGTCAAAAGAGAGAAAAATCAAAAAGAGCCGCTGAAAGCAACAAATATATTATACAAAAGTTTAAACAAGTCCAAAGCAGATCTACCCGTTCGTAAGCATCAATAAAAACACGTATGCAAGTCAACCAACAGCAACATTATTTAGACAGTGGAATGAGTTTTATGATGTATTCTTTTAGTTGTAATTGCAGCACAACCTAATCATTAGATAAACATATATCAGTTGAGATTACAATGATACCGTTAACGCACAAGGATCGTAGCAATTTTAGCTATCGAATCAAGGAGAAGTTGAACAGTTGGAAGCGTCTTATATTTTCGGATCGAAATTCAAGAAATCTTTTTCTCTTTCTGTTACTTAATTTAAGTTTTGCGTTCGTGGAACTATTTTATGGCATATGGACGAATAGTTTAGGTAAGCTGTTACTATCTTAAGACATGTACTTATAGCAATATTTTTTGAGAAATATTACTAAGAAGTAATCTTATCTGTCCTCACTTGCTTTTATATTGTTATACCGATAGAGCGGTACGTAGTATTTTGCATTCACGTGCTCATAATATCATATACCTATGTGTATATGTTTATTGATAAGCCTTGGATTCATCTAAAGTTGAACTATATTTAAAATGTTTTATAAATTAAGCTTCAATTATATTACTATAAATAGTTTCTTATGTATAATTTTGTAATTACAGGACTTATATCGGACTCCTTCCATATGTTTTTTGACTGTACCGGTCTTTTGGCTGGATTAGCAGCTTCGGTGATTACTAAGTGGAAAGCAAATGATAAGTTCTCTTATGGCTATGTGCGCGCTGAAGTTTTAGCAGGCTTTGTTAACAGTCTATTTTTGCTCTTCATCGCTTTCTTCATTTTATCTGAGGGTGTTGAACGGTTGATTGAACCCCCAGAAGTAAAACACGAACGACTGTTTGTAGTATCAGTGCTAGGTCTGCTGGTGAATCTCGTTGGTATATATGCGTTTCAACACGGTCATGGCCATTCCCATGGAGGGGGCGGTGGACATGGTCACTCTCATGGCGGTGGTGGTCATGGTCATTCTCATGGTATAAACAATCATATTGATTTAAATAATCAAAATCAACAGTCGATAACTATGGATGTCGGTAAGTATACACATCAACTATATTTTAACAAGATTTTTCATTAAATTTTATTTCCATAGGGCATGGTCATAGTCATGACGGAGGACACGGACATTCGCACGCTATCACCGATGACATCTCTGGGAGCAATTCACAAATTATGCGTGGTGTTTTTCTACATATTTTAGCCGATACCCTTGGCTCTGTGGGTGTTATCGTTTCTGCGGTGCTAATGCAAATGTTCGGCTGGATGATTGCTGACCCCATTTGCTCTATATTCATAGCATTACTCATAGCTATGAGTGTGCTGGGTCTTATAAAAGAATCCATACTAATATTAATGCAACGACAACCATCAGCTCTGGATCGTGCGCTGCCGCAGTGCTATCAAAAGGTAACTGGGTTGGCAGGAGTTTACGCTGTGCAAGATCCTCACTTCTGGACATTATGTTCGGACGTGTATGTGGGTGCAATTAAGTTAGAGGTTTCCAAAAACGTAGATCCCAAATATGTAGTGACGCATGCGCGTATGATATTTGAGTCTATTGGTGTTAAACAGATATATATACAATTAGATTACGTATGATAATGACCGACTATAAAGGAATGCATCTAACTAATATACATTTTTATATCCTGAATCAATTAAATGTTGGGATTAAGCGTATGAGAAAGAAACTTGTTTATATTTCAATACTTAAAGTAAGCTCTAAGCATCTCTTTGAATCAAATTATTAGCTCTACTATTAATTTATCAAGTAAGGGATATTTATAGATTATGTAGATAAATTTTCTAAAAAGGTTTATCTTTAAAATCATGTTTTCTACTAATTTATTTCATAATGTGGCTTTATAACAGCATTGTTATGTGTAGTAATACATATTTATTTTATTAGAATTTTGTGAATGTACGAAATAACGAAATTGAGTAATTACGAAAATCTTGAATAATCCTTTATTAAGGATCTAATGATCTAATCTAAATCTAAGGATCTAACATACAATAATGAATTATTTTAGTGCAATCATTCCATTACAAGAATTAATCGAAAACCGATCAATATTTTAACTACGAGTGATCAAATCATTGAATAACGTTTAAACACATGAGTTATTAAGCCGTGTCTTTGTAAAAATACACGTAGATAACCGTCTTAAATTATAACAAAATCATCATTTAAGTTTGATGAAGCTTAGCAAATAGATAATAACAAGTGTGTATATTAAATGATATAATGTATGTATTATAAAAATATGCAAGATTAAAGTAAAGTTTATACAAAGTCGTCAAAACACAATTAATTTGAAAACTATCATAAGAAGTGGAGTTAAAAATGGAGGAATTGATAAAATAAAGCAGAAAGGTATGAAATGAAATGGTACCTGTATGGAAAGCAGGACCGTACACAGAAAACAATTAATTGTTAGAGAAAATATTTCTGCTCTTAGAATTCAGGACCTGGGAGGAATTGTCGCCGATCTCCTCTGTCGGTCATCTTGCATGTATTTTAATTATAAAGATACATACTTATGTATCAAATCAAACACAATTCCTAAATCGATCATACATAATCCATATACCATACACATCTACTTTATAGCGCTGAGAAAATGAGCGTACACATGTATGTATATACATATTTACAAATCATTTTTCCTACATGGCAATAATTATACCATGAGTTTATTTTGCGATATATATGTATACATATGTACGCAACAGATGGATGTAGTGATTCAGATGTGCATATATTTACTCGACGTCGTATATTACAAAAAATACGAACACAAGTAAATAACAAATACAAGCACACACCCTGAATTGTTGTTGCGCCATACTTTCTTCTACGCCAATGACCTTTCTTGGTTGTTGTTGTACTGAAAAATTAGCACAGGTAGAGGATTCTTAAAATTAAAAGTTGTTGCTTATCACTCGAATATATCCCATCCGGGAAGCGAAGATATATTATTTTAGCACTAACGCCATTTTGTTTGCATTGATATTGCTGCAACGGTGATGCGAATTGCCGACGCCAGAAATTTTTGCCAACTACCTAATTACCCTGGTTGAGGTTATGTGCACACATATTTGAGAAAAATGAAACGCCGTTTGATTGTTTATGGTTTTCTTTAATTTGTCCGTAACGTTATTTTGCGTATTTTTTTATCTATATTTTCAAAATAGCAGTTTCGTTTTTTCATCTTTGTTGCATCTTCTTACTTAAACAAATTAATAAAGAACCAATATTTGTATAAAAATTACTCGAGTATACGCTGCAAATTGTTTTATCATTTACTACTACCGGTGCACTTAGCAGGTCGTGCAGTAAAGCAGCAAAGATGGAGAAGTGTTATTAATGTTTCGTAAAAAAATTAAAATACATAATTGTTTTTAGTTACACTGAAGAGCATTACGATTTTACAGTTTATAGTATTCAAAATTTGACCAAAAATATAAGTGTTACATCTTAAATTCGTGTTTGATCTGAACAATATGTCAAGGAAATCTTTACAATTTCAACTAAACGGTATTTACTAAACAAAAAATAATTATTTTATATGGTGTGATTCTTTTGTTATGTGCATTTTAGCACTTCTCCTCTTCGAGTCCATGCTTGAAGAACATGAGAACGGGTGTACTCACACCGTCGAGTTCACGGTATTCACACATGGCTACCATACCATCGCAGTCCATGGATTCGCCAGTGAAGAACTGCAATTCCTTGAATCGGCCAAGAATTTCCTTCACTTGCTTATTCATGTTGGTTTTGAAAACATCAACCTGGTCTGGCGAGTTTTGCTCCAATTTGGCCAAAACCTTCTTCATGTAGTCTTTGAGGTAGAGTGTAAACGACTTTTTGTCTCCGAATGCAAAACACTCCTGTAAACGGTGATTCAAGACAACGTCGACGCCGGATTCGACGGCGGAATCGGTGCCCTCATCGGCTTCCTCAGCCGATGGGTTGAAGCCTTCGATATTAATTTCGCCCTGGGAACGGCTAACCAATTTACCGTAAACTTCGTAGATAACCTCATCAACCAGCTTCATTTTATAGGTATCAGCAAACATTTCGTCGCCGGTGAAGATATCTTTGTAGATTTTCATTTTTACGGTAGGTTTTTTTGGTCTGAAAACTAAGAAAATTCGAGACTCCCGACTTTTACACGAAATTAGTCACACCGAGCCATGCGCTCACGTCTACAGCAAACAACAAAAAGAAAGATTGAAGATTGACATGCAGTGCTGCCACGCGAATCTCTCAAGGTAATAGAATAGAATACGAAAAAAGCGGAATTTCAGAAACACCGTCAGAGATGCATTTAAGAATCGTACAATACATTTAATTCACAGTAGTTGTTTGCTGACGACAATTTTTATTAAAATGTGTAAATATAAGAATGATAAATAAAACTGTTCTAACGTTGCTGTAAATTGCTAATAAATTATAAAAAAAAAATTATTGACTATTAGCATATATTCTGAGATCCCGAAAATGTAAAAATAAGATAGGAATAGTTTGTTCACATTTCACGGCCAATTCACAAGGAACTTTCGCTTCGCTTTGCGTCAGACATTTGTTCTGAAAGAAAGGATCCCTATAGCCGGGAAGCAAAGCCAAATGTTGGGCAACTTTCATCTATTTACGCTTTGCGAAGCAACCGTCGTTAATTTTATTAGAGAGAATTTGTTTATTGGGGCATACCCTTCGTTTTTAGCGCTTCGTTAATTTCGTATAAACTGTCAAAGCGAGGAAATTTGTATGTGAATGGGCCTTTACTTATCAACATAGCTGAGAAGATTTTTAACTCTATAAGCTGATATAAAATTGTTTTAATTCTTTAAAGCCGTTCTGCGTTTGAAAAAATGAATTTCTTCTTGTAAGTATGAGTCTACGTTATTATTTTATAATTAAAATATATATGTATGTATAAAATAAAATGATTAATTTTTCATTTTTAGAAATATGCTAGCTCGCAATAGTACATATTCTAATTTGTACCGATCTTTACGGACAATACCATGTCAGCAAATAAAACTAAAAATAGTTCAACCTAGAGAAAAAGAAACTCATGGTGAAAAAAATCGTCGTCTTGGCAGATTTTTCTCACCAAATTTAACCATTTATAAACCACAATTGACTTCCATTATGTCTATATCAAATCGCGCAAGCTCAATTTTGCTGAGCCTTTATACATGGGGTCTAGGTGTGGGCGCTTTAATATCTTCGCACGACAATGCCCATTTTGTTACGATGCTTGATGGTTTACAATTGGGTGCAACTTCTTTATTCATACTTAAATTTTTAATCGCTTTTCCATGTTCTTACCATTTATGCGCTAGTACCCGTGTGCTGATATGGGAAACCGGATGCTTCCTGTCATTGAAGGGAATTTACGGTACTGGTTATGTAGCACTATTGATTACTATCTTAACAACCATAGGCTTAGCATCTTTGTAAACAATTTTGAAGATTTAAATATAAAATATAACGAAGTTTCATTTGAAGCGTGTTCAACTGTTAATTTTTCAGAATGGTATTTTATAGTTGTTTGTATTCTGGTATTTACGTTTAATTAGCGGTCTCTCATATCAATGGGATGAGCTTTTTCACCATTGCGAATGCTGCTATCATTTTGATAAGAACAAGCACAAAGCAATTTGACAGCAAAACCAAAGTGGACATATAAGTATATACTAGAAAAGGTTGGAGTAAAGTAGCTAATATGTAAGTTTTGCGGATAAAAGTTGGTATAAATAATATATAAATTTAACTATTTAGGTATGCCATAACACGTTCACTTATTCGGTCACCTGCCTTACGTCAGGGTATTCAACGAATGCAAGTCGCTGCACCGGCTCGCCAAGTGACTTTAAAGGTTGTACCAGCAGCAGAGGCAATTCAGACAGAAACGTTTGATGAGAAAAATATACGTCTAGGACGTGAATTGTCTCCACATTTGACTATCTATAAGCCGCAGTTAACATCGATGTTATCAATTACTCATCGAGGCACAGGTTTTGCATTGACTGGGTACGCCTGGGCTTTAGGTTTAGGAGCCTTGATGTCTTCGCATGACATTTCACACTACGTTACCATTATTGAAGGCTTGCACTTGGGTTCTGCAACATTGGTTGCGCTTAAGTTCGCTTTAGCATTTCCACTAGCGTTTCATTCTTGCTGCGGTGTCCGCCATTTGTTGTGGGACACAGGTCGTTTTCTGAAAATTACTGAAGTCTATTTAACTGGTTACGTAACACTTGGCATTAGCTTCGTGCTGTCAGCTATTTTAGCTTGTTTGTAAACATATAATTGGGTGGAAAAATTTATGCAATTGGAATACTTATGTTGGTTTTTCATAACGGTGTTTCGAGTTGAGTGCTAACTGTCGCGAAATAAATGTACATACATACGATAGAAATATAAAAAATTGTTATTGATAACCAAAACCGTTATGTATTAGTTATGCAATATACTTAGATTGAGTACGAATATCTGAAAATGGTAAAGTAATGCAGTTCTAAATGCTTTGTCTTAAAAAAAATACATACAGTTTTTAACAGTTATGTCCAAGGGCCCGTGCAAATTTTAATAAGAATATTTTGCGTTTTAAGAAAGGTTTGAAAATTACCACTTCTGTTATAAACCAAGTATAATGAATTCTGCGTAGAAATGCCTTCCTGAGTGTAAAACCCGTACAAAAAATATTATTTTTCAAATATAATAATTTTCAAAAATAATAATTTTCAAAAATAATAATTTTCAAAAATAATAATTTTCAAAAATAATAATTTTCAAAAATAATAATTTTCAAAAATAATAATTTTCAAAAATAATAATTTTCAAATAATAAATAATCAAGAATCCTCAGACTTAACCCATTTTTTTCACCGACGAGGAGGATCACCCACGACAGTCGGGTCTACGTAACCGGAACGGACCCGGATTTTTATCCGACCAAGGACGGTCAACTCGGCAGAATTCTGCCGCTACAACAACAACAACATCATGGTGTCATCAACAAGGTCAAATTGTCAAAATCTACCGGCTTTATGCCGTCTGATGATGCTAAACGAAATTTTTAGTATCTTACCAAGGTTCTCAATTTATCTGTGACCACTCTTTTACTTATGCTTGCATGATATAGACGTCGGTTCTGGAACCGATGGCATTCGCTTGAAAGTGAACGCTATATCCATGATATTTCTCGCTCTTTAACTACAAGGTGCCTAAAGCTCTACCCTTCTAAAATTACAATTCTCTTTACAAAGTAGATGAAGGATACATTCTAGACTTCAATATTTTTGTTGATGACACAAAAATTCTGACAATCAAGAATCTAAAAATTTAAGATATTTGCTTCGATTGTCCGCACTCTTTCAATTTGCATAAGATCGCGACCATATCTAAGATACAGACCCGCAATAAGGTCCTCAAGCTGCTTGCACCTGAGCCAAGACAAAGAAATGTTGCTGGCAGCTTACAAAGGAATTGCCGGTCATAAACCGTGCAGCACTAATATGATCGCCTCTGCTACATCCAGGCGGTCATATAACTTAGTTGAAGGAATGACTTGTCAGAACACCTTACACAGAAAAACAAATTAATGCATGTCTCTTAAAGTTCCCCGTATGCTTCTCATTAAGGTACTTCTATTCAGGCGGTTTATGTTAGGATACTTTGTTACATCATTGCAGTCATCTGCTTCCAGCGAAATCGTTTCCAGAGAACATTAAGATACTTGTCCACAATATGTTGATGAGATACAGCAGTATATCGACCTAATTTCGGTACAGCACGCTCACACTCAGCTGTGAAGTTTTTAACACGTTTGTTTATTTCCTACTAATAAATGGAGTCATTGGAGTCTAAACACTTCCCTTCGCAGATCGTGAGCACGAATTGGCGGGTGAAACCACAGTAAGCCTAGCGCACCAAACCAACTCATCTAACACCCCATTTCCCAAGAAATTTTAGCATTTCCAATATTTCTTTAATATTTTATGCAAATTTCAAAATAATACTTGTACATATGTACATACATATATTGTAAACATACATATGTACATATGTATAGTATGTATATCTAAAAAAAGGTATTATAATTTCGAGAGCGCCGACTAGATATTAAAGTAAGTAATGGAGTATTATGAATGGTAATAACGGTAAAGTGTTGAAAACGAGTTCGGAGGGTTTGAACAATTTAGGCGCAGTTTGTTGACTGCGACATTGGTTGTCAACGAAAAATGGTTGCTGATGCTGCAAAAACACGTTAATACACAAATGCATACAAGTGTGATCTTCGTACGTACAGGGTAGGTGGCATATGGTTTGGAAAATGTAACGCTATTCCGAGCATATGTTGTATTCGAGTGGAGTGGTGAGCAAAACGATGTGGGGGTGTGGCCGACTAAAATTCCAAAGTAATATTTATGAAAACATGTACACATGAGTAAATGTATGTTATATGTACATACATATATACATATACATACATATACTATATAATAAAATTCTGACATGAAGTGTACATGTGTGATTGCAGCCGCTACTTACTTTGTCGTTTCCACCAATTCTGACGGTGCGGTTGGTGTTGCTGCCTTTCCGCTTGGTTGTCAGTTAGTTCGCGTTGAGTGGCTGCTGGTTTGTTGTTTGCTAGTGCATGTACATATGCATGTGTGCGTATATATGCATCCTTTTGTAACTTGTTTTCGTTGATGGCATCGTCACTTCTGGCAGTAGTGATGGGTCGATGGTGTCTGGACATGACCTCAATTGAAGTTGTTCATGTCATTCAACGTGTTAGTTGCATTTTTATTTTTACAAGTTTGTACGAAAATATCGTTCTATGCAAGTTTTTGCAGCTGGGCCACTCTAAGCACGTGTGTGTGTGTGTTTGTGGTCATCATATGTAAGCACCATATGCATGTCCTACTAAATGTTCCCGCTAACTCTATGTGTGGGTGCACATCTGGGTGTAAAGCCACACATTACTTAAAACACTCATACATATATGTATGTACATACATTTAAAAATTGCTCTGAAAACATTAAAGGACCAAGTGGTACAAATGAACTATGCTGGGAAGCAGATCTGGTTACATACCTAACCGCCTGATTTACTATTACTTACTGGCCAGGCACGGTGCCTGATTTACGTATATAGAGACAGCTTCCCTTAAAGTCACCATGTGCCTTCCAAATCATATCATATTATATAGAGCCAGCTTCTCCTGAAGTCACCTTGTAACTTCCAAATGAAATCAGATCGCGGCGCGAGAGTGACCTAAGCACTGGCCAGGCACGGTGTCTGATTTACTTTATATAGCCAGCTTCCCCTAAAGTCCCCACGTGCCTTCCAAATCATATCACATCGAGGCGCGGGAGTCTCCTAAGCACTGGTCTGGCACGGTGACTGATTTACTTATATAAACGCCGCTCCCCTAAAGTCACCATGTGCCTTCCAAATCATATCATATTATATAGAGCCAGCTTCTCCTGAAGTCACCTTGTAACTTCCAAATGAAATCAGATCGCGGCGCGAGAGTGACCTAAGCACTGGCCAGGCACGGTGTCTGATTTACTTTATATAGCCAGCTTCCCCTAAATTCACCATGTGCCTTCCAAATCATATCACATCGAGGCGCGAGAGTCTCCTAAGCACTGGTCTGGCACGGTGACTGATTTACTTATATAAACGCAGCTTCCCCTAAAGTCATCATGTGCCTTCCAAATCATATCATATTACATAGAGCCAGCTTCTCCTGAAGTCACCTTGTAACTTTCAAATGAAATCAGATCGCGGCGCGAGAGTGACCTAAGCACTGGCCAGGCACGGCATCTGATTTACTTTATATAGCCAGCTTCCCCTAAATTCACCATGTGCCTTCCAAATCATATCACATCGAGGCGCGAGAGTCTCCTAAGCACTGGTCTGGCACGGTGACTGATTTACTTATATAAACGCAGCTTCCCCTAAAGTCATCATGTGCCTTTCAAATCATATTATATTATATAGAGCCAGCTAATAGCCAGCAGCCACCTTGTATCTTGCAAATCACATAACATCGAGGCGCGAGAGTCACCTAAGCGCTGGTGAGGCACCGGTGCCTGCCGTACTTATATAGAGCCAGCTGACAGCCAGCTTCCCCTAAAGTCACCTTGTGCCTTCAAAATCACATCACATCGAGGTGCGAGAGTCACCTAAGCACTGGCGATGCACCGGTGCCTGCTGTACTTATATAGAGCCAGCTGACAGCCAGGCTGGTTACTTCAAAATCACATCACATCGAGTAAAGTAAGGGTTCTATTATAACTAATTAATTTAAATAATTTTTTAAGTTAAGTTTATAAATACTACTAATTATTATTACTAGCCAAAAATAAAATCCAATAACGTCATAATAGTTGATGATTTAGGGTAAGTAGAGTAAAAATAGTAAGACTTTGTGCATAATTTTAAAATTCTTAATTTATTTTTCTAAATCTATGTTGTCCTCTCAAATACACCGCCTTGTCCCCAATGCTATCGAAACAGTTGTGAAAGTCAATTTCCGAAATAGCCTTCAATGTGCGCAACGATTCTCGTTTAATGACTTCAATTTACTCAAAACGGTTTCATCGGAGCGGGCGAATACGGCGATATTCGGCTGATTGATCGTCTGTTTTCGAGTTGTTGGCATAGATCCAAGACTCATCGCGAGTAATAGTTCGTTTTATGGCATCCTGGTAGTCGGGAAGCATTGTTTCACAGACGTTAACGCGACGCTGTTTTTCGAAAAAGTTTGTATTTTTGGAGCCAATTGTGGTTTCACTATTCCTAGGCTTAAGTGATATTTCTAAATGGTTTTCACTGAACTTTCCGATATTCTAATGATGCCGGTAAGGTCTCTGACTATTAATCGTCGCTTCTCAAGCACCCATTCCTTTATTTTATTGAAGTGTTGATCATCAGTTGATGTTTACCGTCCTGGACGGAAATACTCGCAACAAACAATTATCACCGAAGGCCTTTTCCAACATTCTGAACGTTTCCGCACAAGCAATTTGATTCCACACACAAAACTTAATGGAACTTCTTTGTTGAATAATTCCACTCATCGTAAACATCGCCAATGCACTTTATTTATTTCAGAAACACAAACGTATACTAAACACAAATGATTATTTTGATGTGGCATTTGGCACAGAGGTCAACGAAGTAGTTTGGTAGGTGTCCTTTGAAATCACAATATTTATGAAAATATATTTTTTTATGTGCTTAGACTCACTTCGGTACTAGTGTAGGCTAGAATGTAGCGTGGTCTTGTATTAGTGCATGATGTGGGCCTGGTGTTTACTATGTACTCGTACGTGTGCATTCACTAACACTCTTGCGCTGAAGCTCATACATTTTTAGGATGGAGCATACAGCTCGTGTCACTATTATCGACATGTTGCTAACATAAATTATAAAATCAAATGTAGCAAAAGAGTTTTTTGGAGGCATAGAAATACAAATTTTTAAAAATTATCAAATATTAAAACACGTTTTTCCTTGCTTAGCCAGAACAAGAAATATTTCCGTAACACTTTTTAAAACACCAATGGCAGTTAGTATTACAATGGGAAAAATAAAACATAAACATTGGAATGACATACCTGGAAATGAAGAATGCAATTTCAAATATAATATTTGAAGCAGGGAAAGTTTTTGTAATATATTTATGTATGATCCCTAGCAGCCAATGACTCTATCTTAGCAAGATTTCAAGCAACTGGGTGAATCGTTTTCGCATTGCTCATGTCTTCTAGAAATATTTGTTTTATAAACTATAATGGAATAATGAGTTAAAATAGAAATTTATTAGTATTAAGAAGTCCTGATCGATACCTTGCTAATTAAAAGCTAATAGTGTAACACACGGAGAAGACGATGAAATTGCATCAGCAATGAAAGCAATGAATTCGATGTTTCAACTGTGAGAAAGTCACGAAAATAGTCACGAAAAAGAAATAAAATAGTGAGCATTCATTAACATTTTTGCAGTATTGGTCTGCAACTTAAGTCCGTTTATTAAAAAAATTCGGTTCTAAGAAATTTTTCTTTTTTATCTCTCTCACTGAGCTTATATGGCTGCGATATTTGGTAATACAGATTCTCAAGAATTGGGTAAATGTGTGTTATTCAAATAAGCTTATTCACTGCTTCAGGTGCTTCTAATCAAACATATGTATAAACTCTTTTGGACTTTTACATAGTTGTCATATGCCGCAGCTGCTAGTCTTAAAATCTATTGAAGTGGGCAAGTTTTAGAGTATCAAAAGAATCACAATTTTTTGGGGTATCTTGCTTTTGTTGAAAATGTACTCGTAAATACCTACCAATACATGTATGTAAGCATATCAGTATAACGTTCATGAATTGCTGTGTTCCTGTAATTCGTTGATTTATTTTCTTCATTTTCGAAGTAACATTTTGAATATTACCAATTTCGACAAGATCATGCGACAAATGTGTTAGACGTCGTAATGATGTGCCATGTCACTTTTATGTAACGACACATTGTAGTTGTTCTTCGTGGTATTTTACGTATGAGTTAGTTTTTATATACATCTGCGTGTGATTTATACAAGTATTCTGTTTAGAGCACAAGTATACGAATATGTTTGAATGTTTTTTTGGCGTCAGTAGAAAAGTATTGTAAAATTGCATCGCTTAGTTCGCTCTAATTCGTGAAAACCTTCTTTTCAATTTTGATTATCGAAATTCGAACAACAGTTGACGATTTAGCTAATTGAGAAAGAAAGTTGAATTTGGAATTTCAATGTTAATTTGCGATATTTGTGGAAAATTCAATTCCAATAAAGTTCAACAGTCAACGCATCGGCAGCTTTCTCATACTCCGTTTTTCATGAGGGTATGAGCCATGCGGTGCTTTCGCTTTAGTTATACCTTCAATTGCTGGTCAGTGACTTAGGATCTCACTGACCACTGTCACTTTATCCTTTATCGTAACATGATTTGAGACGCCTAGAAAAATCGTAAAGTTAAATAAATTTTTGCCATCGAAGAAGAAGAGTCGCCAGACAAAGCATCCAAGCGTTTTTTAATTTCACTGTGATTTTTTCCAAAACCAAAATGCGAGTAACCGTCCTAAAACCTGCGAACAGGGCCTACGCGGCCAAAACAGAACTACGAGTCCGATTCGGGTGATATTTCCGAAAATTAGAGTTCCACCTGAACTTCCTTGCTTACTCGTTTGTGTTCTTAAAAAATCAGTATTAATTTGTAAGCACTTTTAAATATATATATTAATATTGTTTTTTTTTATTAGAATAAATAATGTAGAACTATGTATTATCAATTGCCTTTAATTTCTGTACAATTTTGTTGATTACCAGTGGTTCGAAATGAGAAGAGAAATCCAACTTCAAGGTGTTTTTTACGTCATAAATATGCCAAGCATATACTCTAGTCAATGTGAGTAGAATAGATGATGTTAGGTAAAGACATATTAATAAAGTTATAAAGTCGATGGCATGAAGGTGAGGAAATATTAAAGGCTCTTAAGATTACAGCAAAGAATCTGAGCAAAAAAATACGCCTATTTAAATGACTACATTTTTTTTAAGCGCCAATAAATATGTTTTATTTGATAAGTACCGGATCTGCTGCTTTGTAATGCACTTAAAGGATGGGCAAGTAGGTGCTTTACAATGTAAAATCTTGGCTAATGTTAAAGACGTTGGCAGCTTTACCACTATGAGCGCTTACTCTCTTCTGTTCTGTTTAGCAATGAAGCATCGTAAAAATTTCAATTATCCTAAATGATTAACTTCATTTATTACCAGTACTTGGCATTGTCTGCTGGCTGCTGCTGCTATCCTTCTTGACAGTTTATGACTTGATTCTATTATTTATTGCCGAAGCACGCGTACACGTTCATGCAGACATTCCAGCATGTGTATGGATGTGTGAGCGTGGGTGTGTATGTCTACGCTATCACTTGAGCTACTGTTCCTTGTGGCAGTAGCCCAAAATTTCTACAACGGCAATTTCAATTATAATTATGTGCAAATCATAAAATTGTTAGATAAAAGTTACTTTACAAGCGGCTCATCAGCCACTACGCAGCGTTATCTGTCCGCCTGCTGTTTGTGAGGCAAAGGAATAGGAGCATGCTTGGTGGTATAATTGAGGAGCAGCAGTCTTGATATATTAGTCGGTAGGCATGTACGATCGTAGGCCACTGACAAAGGCCGTAAGCCAACGCCGTTGATTTGTGTGTGGGCTTGGGAAATTATTAATAAATGAAGCGGAAATTTTTTTCTGCGTCTGTGCCAGCAGCACCCTATGTGGGCAAGCGCTCTGTTAGTTGTTTACATAGCCTTATGGAAGGCACATGAGATTCTTCGCTAATATGTACTAACAACAGTATTTATGCGTTTCTTTGTTTGTTTGGATAACCACTAATGCTCTCACATACTTTCATTCCATATTCGATGCTTTGGGTTTCACGCTTTTTAAATATGATATATTTTTTCCTTAATGGATTTTTAATTTTATTTTGTTTATTGTTTACCTAATGAAGTCTGGTCGCCATTATTTTATAAAAGTTAATATGAACTGGTAATATGTAGGTAGTTGTAAAAAGGAAATAATGAAAATTAAAAGATTTGTTAGGAAGGATCCTAATGAAAGGGATTAAGAACAAGAAAAAACGTTAACTTCGGCTGCACCGAAGCTAATATACCCTTCACAGGTGCATTTCTTTTAGTAACTATGTGTTCAGTTTATATGGAAGCTATATGCTATAGTAATCCGATCTGAAAAATTTTTTCGGAGATTATGTTATTACCTTAAGCAGTAATCCATGTCAAATTTCGTGAAGATAGCACGTCAAATGCAAAAGTTTTCAATAAAAGAACTTGATTCCGACATGACATATGACATATGACAGCTATACGTTATAGTAGTCCGATATCAACAGTTCCGACAAATGAGCAGCTTATTAAAGAGAAAATGACGTTTGAAAATTTCAAAACGATGTCTTAAAAACTTAGGGACTAATTCGTATATATACAGAGAGACGGACATGGCTAAATCGACTCAGCTCAACATGCTGATCCTTTATATACGTACATACTTTATAGGGTCTCCGACGCTTCCTTCTGGGTGTTACAAACTTCGTGAAAAACTTAATATACCTGGAATAAGGCTCTAAGCTCAAGCAAAAAAGCGACTGAATTTTTTTGGGATGTTGAATTGGATGCTGTCCCAAAATCAAAACTCTCATGTGAATTGTGAGTTCCATAGCTTGGGGGTCATCACCTTTCAGAAGACATACTTCGTCCTTCTCAGAGTGGGTTGAATTTTAACTGTTTAAGCTGTTCTTTGGTCTCTGACTGGTAGCAGTAAATCTATGATTCGTCGACGGTTACATAACTGTTTACTTACATGCCCATAGATTATCCAATACTGCTCAGTAATATGTATAAATTATTGTAGAAATTTCATTAATGTAGTTGTTTAGGGGCATTATTTTTTATTTTATGCTCCCGTCACGCAGTTTATAGCTGCAACGTCATGCAATATGCAACAATGGTCGATAGAAGATATTTGTATGGTGTTTAGTATCACATGTGCTTTGTGTTCACGCCTTTAAGGTGCTTTGTTCTTTTCGTATTTTATGCCTTCAGCTTCGTTTTTTATATTGTTGTACCCAAAAGCGCGCAGCACATATCCTGGTACTAGCGGTGGCCATGTCTCGGACATGCCGTCAACAATCACATCCCACGGAAGCCATAAACTACCAATATACAATTGCTAGCAGAGTCCACTATCATGGCAAGTACTGAAAAATACAGTCATCCTCGTTACCGCATTAAAATTAAATATTAAACTTAACAACACCCAGATACTCGCATGGCTGCATAAGGGTTTTAGCCATTTTTTCCGCAGTTTTGCTTTGTTTTCATCAAATTGCAGCTATTGTATGCATATCACGGAAATACTCTTGCATAAATATTCGATTAGAGTACACATGGACCTGTGGAAACAATGTTAGGATAAAATACTGGTCCTGGGCTCTTTTTATTTTAGTTGAAATAAATCACTTTTTTCCAAAATTTAGTCCGAGATAACAACCTGGTTTTACTTTATTGTTTTATAGGTTAAAAGCTTAGTTTCAAATTCGTTTGTGCTTGTAAACATAAATGGAAAAAGGCGAAGCTTTTTGGAATATATCGAATTTTCGCGACAAGAAGGAAGCTTTGCATTGTTTTACTGCAAAAGTTTACTAATTCATCAGTATTCATTCTCTCAATCTTTAATTTATGGAACTCAGACAAAAATCACACTTAAGAAGCGCTCGAGTTTTTCGCAGCGATACGTAATGTTTTTGCCGCCATCATTGCAATTTGCCACCTTGGCAACGTCTGTGAACACAAGCAATTATCATATGAAGACTTCACATAGAAACCTCGCCAGCCGACAGCCAGCAACATGCAACTCAGCGCGACAACGTCGCGGTCGAAGCTTTAATCAAAATTTTACGCTTCCTTGGATGCTGTTATCGACACATTAACCACCTGACTGGCTGGCAGGTCTGCTGTCTGCGTGTGCGTTGTGCAACGGTGCATAAGATTAACTACCAGTACTATGAGTACTCTGTGCGCATATGTCTGTACGTAGGGACAAAAAATAAATACAATGAATGGTAAGGATATCGATATTCATTTTATATGATTAATCGAGCTTATCTATAGAAAATCGAATATATTATATGTATTTACCTGTTCGCGTATAAAGATAGATGGGCAGACATGGTTAAATTACCTCAACTCGTCACGCTAATCATTTAAAAATATGTTATGTATGGTATATACAACTGTGACAAAATGCTAACTTTCATTACTGGTATTTAGGTGGCTAATAGCCGTTTAAATTGTATTTGTTACTGTGAGCGGTAATTTGATATAGTTAATATCTATGCTGGGTTCTAAAGGCGCTTAATGTCTACATATTGAGTTGTCTAATCGCATTCATGCTTACGTGTGTTCAACATGTTGGATTATACGTAAATCTGGGTAGCTGAATTAGGGGACCCTTTGAATTTCTCTCACTTAATGGATTTTCACATAATCCTACCTACTTAGTCGATCGATATTAATGTTGGCAGCCAAAGAGTCGCGAATAATTTAACCGAAGGGTCTCCTATAAAGAAAAATTCGTATTCTCTAGATAAACCATAGAACACATTAACTTTAATATTGGACTTCCAGCAATGTTTGCACAAAACAAATATGATCATTTGCATAATTCAAAAATACTTGCTCACGATAAACAATTACCACCGAAGGTCTTTTCTAACATTCTGGACGTTACATGGGTTTACGAGTTCCAAAAATCGAATTTTTGTATTGTCCTATTAAATTATACTACTCCTCTAGAATATTGTACTAAATTTTCAAGTTGATCTGAGTAATGGTTTTGGATATACAGCCTTGAGAGCTTGAGGCTAGTTAGGCTAAGTGTGCCGTAGGTATACGCGTTTTTCTCGAAACTGTGTGTTGAACTCGGTTGTCAAAATTTCTCGAGAACTACTCAACTGATCTTCATGAGATTTTACAAAAATTTTTAAAATACAATTCTTAAAAACTTGGTGAAAAGATTTTTTTCGATTAAACTATTTGAAAAAAAAAAAATGTTCTCAGTTTTCACTGAAATTTTCATTTTTTTGTAAAAATGTCTGTCAAAAATCATATTTTTAGATTTTTTTTTCCTTTGTCCAAGTTCTAAGTTAAGGTTTTGACTAAAACACGTATATTTTCACTTATATAATCCTGTAAGGAGTTATCCTGCCAACGCGGGCGTATCTTTTTTCCGAGGTGTCCTTGGAAATGGCGTCGCAATGGCCGAGTATAAAAAATTTTTTCCAAAAGTTCAGAATTTCTTTGTTAATAGTGTATGTTTGTAACAATAAAATATTCTACTAAAATATTTAATTTTTTACATGAGAAAAAATGGTTGAAAAAAGGCTGAAAGGCAAGCATATACAAAACATTAAATATTATTTTGATGTGACACTCGGCACCGATCTTATTATTTTTCCAACAGTGGTATATAAGAAGGTATTTGTATAAAAAAAAATAACCACTTATCTTCTTAGCTTTAGTTATTAAACTCTTTCGGTTTGCTTTGTAATTATTTGTCTTTACCCATTTGAATATTCAGCACAATATGTGTTCGCTTGCATTTAAGCTGATTGTCCCTTCAAATTCAATGCAGCTAATATCCCAACCTTTCCTTTAATTATGCACGAATTAGTTGGTCAATTTGGTTAGGTTTAAGTGAAGTCAACGTACATACAAACCCGTTTGTAGGAGGGCATATATGCTTGTAGTTATCTTTGCTTAAACTTGTTGCATAAATTAAGGCGCACTCACCCCGAAACTCCGCTATGCTTTGTACTTAAGTACGAAGCATTTGTGTGTTCATTTGTGAATAATGGGATGCCACCGTATTCATATTTAGCGTTAATTAGCATTCCATAATTGTATGTGCTTAGCTCCGGAACTAGTCTTGTGTGTGAATAGTTTGCAATTAGTGCAATCCGTTTGAATTTATATGTACATGTGTTAGTGCAATGCCAACAAACGCCAATTCATAGCTTATGTGTGTCAATCGGCAATGTTGATAAGTCGTTGAAATTATGTGTGTGCTTATCTGCGAAATGGTCTAAATGTTCACGGTAGAGAAATTGCGAAAAACTTTATAAGCCACTTTATGTCTTACATACAAGGTGCGTTCCAAAGTAAAAAGGTTTAAAAAAAACAGAAAAACAGAACAGATGGTTTTTTCGGAAAAATCAATTTATTTTATTTAAAATAGTCTCTTTCTCCTTCAATACAGCTTTTTGCACGGCCCAAAAGCATGTCGAGCGAGTGTTTTAGTTCGTTGGCCGGTATGGCCGCCAGTATGCCGGTGCAAGCCTTTTGAATGGCCTCTATGTCTGCATAACGCTTTCCTTGCATGGAAAAAAAAAAATTCCGAAAAGGAAGAAGTCGCACGGTACCATAGCAGGTGAATACGGGGAGTGGTTACTGGTTAAAATGTGACCTTTGGTCTAATAATCGTCCTTCGAATGTTGGATTCTGAGAAATTTGTGGTCGTCAGTCAATTTGTGCGGAACAAACCTTGCACACATCTTTCTCAAGCCCAAATGTTCAGTCAAAATGCGATAAATCGATGTGTTGGAGATGTTCGATTCCATTTCCATGAATTTCAATTATGATTTCGGCTGATTTTTGATGAATTAACGCTCATTTTGTATATACGAGGTATGACAATTAAGTAATGAGACTGATTCCATAAAAACCGCGTATTTGAAAATTATTCTACAACTCTGCTATCCCCTTCAAAGTAGTCCCCTTGGGCAGCTATAAAGCGATTCCAGCGCGTTTTCCATGCTTCGTAACATTTTTGTAACGCTTCGACTGGGATGTCCGCGAGTCCGTAATCGGCTCAAAATGGGTTCCTTTGATTACCGATTTTGTTTCAGGAAACAAAAAAAAAGTCACATATGAGCTGGGTAATGCTGATAATAATGTGTTGGATTTCATCAGCCTTTGTTGGAGTCTTGGAAGCTCGGCATCGTGAAAGCTTAAGTAAATATTGAACACATATGTAGATCTAGAAAACTGCCTGTCTCGAGGTGAATACCTTTTGGTAGCTAATAATGAAGATATTTTGAGGATGCTTCAATCGTCATATTGAGCTCTATTAAAACTTTCTTTCTCGTTCAGCTGTGATGCAAAAGAATACACATGGGTCAAGTTTATGGCTCTTGTACAGTATAGAGGTAGTTAATGTTGTCAATTTACGTGCTTAAAACGGGATTAAGGATAAGCTCGCTACTAAAACTTCCAACGGAGGAACTATAGTTGATTGTACCACATAACTAAAATAAATATATTTGTACGATACAATAATGATAATAATATCTACTAATAAAATGGCCATCATAAAAAAGAACATAAAATATGTATATACATATATGTATATACTAAACATAGATTCACTACCTATTTAATCAGTTGATCAGTGACCATACAGTAGCTGCAAATAATAATCTGATTGCCTGGACAGTCGAACATCTACTTCAGGTTATCTATACGCATTGTGACACACGTGGCTTAAATTTTCTCATACCAAATCACACACATTCAAACACAGGCATAGACTTTGTTGAAGTTCGAAAATCTGTAGCAGTTATCTTGAGCTGCTTGCCTGACTTTCAGTCGGACTGTCCTCTTAGCAAACTTATCGTTTGTCGCGTTTACCGCATAGTCAACGTACGCACCGTTCTCCTCCACCAGCTCATTGCTTCTTGTCATCGACTTAATTAAACGGAAACTGATTTAATTGCATATTTGATGAGTTGCCTTCGGTGTGTTTGTGTTGCTTAATTTTGTGTGCCATTAT
The DNA here is from genome assembly GCA_037783105.1 of Bactrocera zonata. Taxonomy (NCBI): domain Eukaryota; kingdom Metazoa; phylum Arthropoda; class Insecta; order Diptera; family Tephritidae; genus Bactrocera; species Bactrocera zonata. Next base: position 1,262,146 of record JBAWJQ010004226.1, on the reverse strand, counting down.
GTGTTGATATTTGCCATTGTTGTTGGTGGCTTTTAGCTGTTCCTTCAACCTACAAGCTGCGTTTCTCCTCGGCTCTTCCGCTCCTCCGTTCCTGTGCCCTTATTGCCTATTTTGTTGTTTATTATTATAGCCGCTGTCGTTGTAGTTGCTCCGGCTGCCGTGTATTGCATTTATGTTAGTTGTTACAATATTTATGAGGTGAAAGCGGCGGCAAGTGTAAACGCGCACATTCACACACACACAATACATCACATGAGACTCAGAGGAGTTGACTTCGAACCGTGTACAAGGGCTCGGGTAGTTTTGGGTGCCTTGAAATAACTCATTTCATTGCAACGCGTTCCGCTAACAGCTGCACAAGCTAACATACAAACACACATTCGATTCGCTGTTGTAAAGTGGTTAAGTTGGTGGAGGTGTTGTGGATGTTGTGCTAATGTTAAATACTAGCCGAATTGTTGTCATAAACATAACTTAAGCTTAACATAAATTGCGATGAATACTAAAATGCCTTGTTATTCGGCTGGCAATGCTTTATTATTGTTGTAGCTGTTATTGTGAAGCTATTGTGCGTTAATTTCATGGGTATTTTGTTTATTCGCCGCTCACTCATTTCATTTATGGCTTTTTGGCATTCAATCTTCAAGGGCGTACAGTTGGAAAGGGTGCAAGTGGCTCAAAGGAGGTTCTGACCATATAGCCAATTTATTTCCGGCGATCATCATAACAATAAGAGAAAACACTTCAACCACTCTGTTTAAAGATTAAACATTTGGCTCCACCAAAGTTAGGTCCGAACACGGTAGGATTTGTCGTGCAAGTTTAAAGGACACATTGCGGGAAGCTACAACATACTCTTGGGGGTGCTATTTGCAAAATTTCGATGCAGTATAGACAAGTCGTAAAAAAGAAAAAAACATACTTTCTCTATGTTTTCGAAGAGGCAACAAATTGTTGAAAGAAAAAGAGTTAGGTTAGAAGAATAAAATCGTGTGGCAAACTAGTCCACTAAAGAACAATTTTCAGCGTGATAAAAATAAGAAAAGGATTATTTGTAAGATTTCTATACTGAATGTGAGATATGTGTAATTATTAACTACTAAAATAATTCCACAAGATTGGCGGAGTAGTGTTCCTTTGGAACGAAAAAAAAATGGAATGATGTAGACTTAACCCCCTTTATTCGATGCCACTGCTACTTTCGGCATTTGTAAATATGTATGGCTTTAGAATTTTATTTGTTGTTCTTGCTTTTATTTAAAGTTTCGTTTCTGTTTGTTTTGCTTGTTTCAACAGTATTTTACCATTTTAATGTTTATTTTGCGCTTATTATGTTTTTTTTTAGCTTTTCTCTTTGTAGTCTCCTTCCAGGACATTCTGCACAGCAGTCTTTTATACACGGCTGTTTTATTTTTCTGCAGATTTTATTTCCGATACTCGCATAAATAGGGAATTTTATGATTGTGTTAATTTGCAATGCAATAAAGTAGGTTTTGATTTCGAAATTAATGACAATTCACATTAAGTAGGTGAACATGTGAATTAAATGAGTACTATTAATCCATGGCTTGGTTGGGGGAGAAAATGTGAAGCGATTTGTGTTTGAGTATATCATCTGATCAAAATAACAGAGGTTCTCAACAAATCTTGTGGATCAACTTAGCACATTTTGGTTAATGCTTTGTGTATTGGGTATGAAGCGTGTTCATGTTAGACCAAAATCGACTTGAATCTTTTCAAAAGCGATGCCGAGTACAGGGCGCAAAAGATATGCCTGATAACATGGATAAGGACCTTAGATTCAACGAAAGCATTTTACTCTTGACAAGAATTGGCTTTATGAATATGATGCCGTTGCCGTTCACTAATCTACCGCATGGCGCTGCTCGGCAATACCCTCCGAAAGAAAAGAAAAACAAGATTCGCTAAAGGCATTGAAGGCCATCCCAGCTGAGATTTACATCAAGTGTCATATAATATTTGGAAAATTTGATTAAACGTAGTCCTGCTTGTACTGACTGAGGATGGAGTCATGTGTAGAAGTTCACGCAAGTGAGGAAAGTTCTCTGATCGCCATTCACTTGGGAGTGGCCAGAAACGATTCTTTTACATATGACTCAAGCAGCTCACGACTTCCGGTCTCTGACCAAGTATCCTCTGGGTAGCCTAAGAACATCCGTTTGAAGGCGAGCTAAAGTGAGAAGGCGAAATATCCCCTACTTAGGGTTGTGCGCTGGGTTTGGGACCCGCCACGTAAAAAAAAGCACCAATGAAAACCAACAATCAGCCTCGGATGAGAGACCCCCCTTTTGATGACGACTATGGCAAGCGAAATAAGGACTACGAATTGAGGGCATGCACCTGGAATGTCCGGTCCCTTAATTGGGAAGGTGCCGCTGCCCAGCTGGTTGATGTCCTCGTAAAAATAAAGGCTGACATCACCGCCGTCCAAGAAATGCGATGGACGGGACAAGGACAGAGACGAATAGGTCCTTGTGACATCTACTACAGTGGCCATATAAAGGAGCGCAAGTTTGGTGTTGGATTCGTGGTGGGAGAGAGACTCCGTCGCCGAGTACTATCATTCACTCCTATGAATGAACGTCTAGCCACAATCCGCATCAAAGCGAGGTTTTTCAACATATCGCTAATTTGCGCCCACGCCCCGATGGAAGAGAAGGACGATGTGACCAAAGATGCCTTTTATGAGTGCTTGGAGCGCACTTATGAGAGATGCCCCCGCCACGATGTCAAAATCGTGCTTGGCGACTTCAACGCCAGGGTGGGCAAAGAAGGTATCTTTGGCACTACGGTCGGTAAATTCTGCCTCCACGAGGAAACATCCCCAAATGGGTTGAGGCTGATCGACTTCGCCGGGGCCCGAAATATGGTTATCTGTAGTACTAGATTCCAGCATAAGAAGATACATCAAGCTACCTGGCTGTCTCCGGATCGAAAAACCACCAACCAGATCGATCATGTTGTGATAGACGGAAGACACGTCTCCAGTGTTTTAGATGTGCGTGCGCTCCGAGGTCCTAACATCGACTCGGATCACTATATTGTCGCAGCCAAAATTCGCACCCGCCTCTGTGCAGCAAAAAACGCACGCCAACAAACACAAGGAAGATTCGACGTCGAGAAGCTGCAATTACAAAGGACAGCCGAACGATTTTCTACTCGGCTTGCACTCCTGCTCTCTGAGAGCACTCGTCAACAACTCGGTATAAGGGAACTGTGGGACGGCATTTCAAACTCCTTACGTACAGCTGCAACCGAAACCATTGGTTTTCGGAAAGCGCAAAAGAACAGCTGGTACGACGAGGAGTGCTGTGCCGCAGCGGAGAGAAAACAGGCTGCCTACCTCGCAACGTTACGATCGACCACAACACGTGCGGGATGGGATAGATACCGAGAGTTGAAGAGGGAAGCAAGACGCATTTGTAGACAGAAAAAGAAAGAGGCCGAAATGCGTGAGTACGAAGAGCTTGATAAGCTGGCCGACAGGGGTAATGCTCGAAAATTCTACGAAAAGATGCGGCGGCTTACAGAAGGTTTCAAGACCGGAGCATACTCTTGTAGAAACCCCAAAGGTGATCTAGTCACCGATGCCCAAAGCATACTTAAATTATGGAGGGAACCACTTCTCCAGCCTGCTGAATGGCAGTAAACACACAACGCCGGGAGAAGGCGAACCCGATTCCCCAATCGATGACGATGGAGCAGACGTTCCATTGCCCGACCATGAAGAGGTTCGAATAGCAATTGCCCGCCTGAAGAACAACAAAGCGGCAGGGGCCGACGGATTGCCAGCCGAGCTATTCAAACACGGCGGCGAAGAACTGGTAAGGAGCATGCATCAGCTTCTTTGTAAAATATGGTCGGACGAAAGCATGCCCAACGATTGGAATTTAAGTGTGCTATGCCCAATCCATAAAAAAGGAGACCCCACAATCTGCGCCAAATACCGTGGGATTAGCCTCCTCAACATCGCATATAAGGTTCTGTCGAGCGTATTGTGTGAAAGATTAAAGCCCACCGTCAACAAACTGATTGGACCTTATCAGTGTGGCTTTAGACCTTGTAAATCAACCACCGACCAGATATTCACTATGCGCCAAATCTTGGAAAAGACCCGTGAAAGGAGAATCGACACACACCATCTCTTCGTCGATTTCAAAGCTGCTTTCGACAGCACGAAAAGGAGCTGCCTTTATGCCGCGATGTCTGAATTTGGTATCCCCACAAAACTAATACGGCTGTGTAAACTGACGCTGAGCAACACTCAAAGCTCCGTCAGGATCGGGAAGGACCTCTCCGAGCCGTTCGATACCAAACGATGTTTCAGACAAGGCGACTGCCTATCGTGCGACTTTTTCAACCTGCTTCTGGAGAAAATAGTTCGAGCTGCAGAACTCAACAGAGAAGGTACCATCTTCTATAAGAGTGTACAACTGCTGGCGTATGCCGATGATATTGATATCATCGGCCTCAACACCCGCGCCGTTAGTTCTGCTTTCTCCAGACTGGATAAGGAAGCAAAAGAAATGGGTCTGGCAGTGAACGAGGGCAAGACGAAATATCTCCTGTCATCAAACAAACAGTCGTCGCACTCGCGACTTGGCACTCACGTCACTGTTGACAGTCATAACTTTGAAGTTGTAGATAATTTCGTCTATCTTGGAACCAGCGTAAACAGCACCAACAATGTCAGCCTGGAAATCCAACGCAGGATTACTCTTGCGAACAGGTGCTACTTTGGACTGAGTAGGCAATTGAAAAGTAAAGTCCTCTCCGACGAACAAAAGCCAAACTCTATAAGTCGCTCATAATTCCCGTCCTGCTATACGGTGCAGAGGCTTGGACGATGACAACAACCGATGAGTCGACCTTAAGGGTTTTCGAGAGAAAAGTTCTGCGAAAAATTTATGGTCCTTTGCGCGTTGGCCACGGCGAATATCGCATTCGATGGAACGATGAGCTGTACGAGATATACGACGACATTGACATAGTTCAGCGAATTAAAAGACAGCGGCTACGCTGGCTAGGTCATGTTGTCCGGATGGATGAAAACACTCCAGCTCTGAAAGTATTCGACGCAGTACCCGCCGCGGGAAGCAGAGGAAGAGGAAGACCTCCACTCCGTTGGAACGACCAAGTGGAGAAGGACCTGGCTTCGCTTGGAATATCCAATTGGCGCCAAGTAGCGAAGAGAAGAAACGACTGGCGCGCTGTTGTTGACTCGGCTATAATCGCGTAAGCGGTGCCTACGCCAGTAAAGAAGAAGAAGAAGCTTGTACTGACTCAGTAGTCTATTTTGAAGGCGATCGTAAAGATTAGTGTTAAAAGACGTGAAAGTTTAGTTTTTTTGTCAGTCCGAGTAAAATTTGATCAGGTGGTATACATATTTGAATTTGAAATATATAGTAACAGTGGAGATAGTTATCAAATTAATTAAAAAAGAAAAAAATCCTATTTTGTTTAGTAAAACATAAAATTGCAGCTCAATAATTGTCAGATAATAATTACGATTCCTATACCTTTTTCAAAAAACGGTAATAATATAGTATAATGGCGTTCATACATGCTTGAACAACCAATTCGTTTTGAAAACATCCATTATCACTCGCTTATTAGGTGGCAAAAGCGTATAAAGGAACTTAAACAGCAAAGTAAATTGCCAATAAGGAAAACAAATACAATTTGAGATGAATGCTTTAGTCTCAATCAATTGGTTGAACCGACTTGAAGCAAACGTATTTATGCCCGTAATAAAGCGCTGAGATTTATTTATTTTTTATTGACCGTAAAGCATAATTGAGCAGTGTAATTGTACCCTCAATAAATATATTGTTAAATGAATAAATGTAAGTGACAAAGTAACCACTGCTATTCCTTCCGATCTAATAGCAACACGCTTTACTTTTCTGAAGAGAGACGAATATAATAAAGTTATGTACTGTGGATCTATGTGTTTCTCTAATAGAGTACTATTTACAATATTTACAATGGACAATTATTCAACAGTAATGTCCTCATCGTATAATTTTTCTTTTACCACTTTTCGATTTCCTCATAATTTTTCACGTTTTATTTAATTAACAACAAATAAGTTGTTTACGCCGCCATTTATTCTAAGCTCCCAAGTTGTTCTCACGGCACATCCGAATGGAAAAGCGGAATTAAAAGGGAAGCGCAGCTGAGAAGGTTGTGGGAAAAACTGCAAAGCGCAAAGAAAATAAAATCAACGAAAATATTGCTCATCTAAACGAGTAATGACCACAGCAGCAAATTGCACTGCCACGTTACTGCGTTGCTGACATTTATGTCGTTTTGCCTGGCGCGTACATGACAACCATCCGTTTCTTTCGTCCATAGAATTTATGCAGTATAAGGGTACTCCGCCTCTACGATTTCCATAGTTTTTGCCAGCATAAGCTGGCCAATGCAGCTCTTTGTTTAACTTCGCTTTCCACCTCGTCTCTACGCTGATACACATGCATCTGACTTATGCGGAAAAAATGAACAAATAGACCACTAAAAAACAGGAAACACAGAAAAAAGTGCAGAAGACGTGCAAACTTTAACCACTGTGATGTGTGTCGGCAAAGGCAGCAAAATTAAAAATAGTTTTTATGAAGGCTTAAATTCCAATCATTACTTCGTGTTCGCTGCCTCTTTGATGGCATTCTGGCATCATCACATTTCAGTCTACATAGTTTTTCCCCGCTCTCTCTCTTTTTAATGTTGAACAGCAGCGCCTCATTGCATTTACTTAGAGTCATCTACAAACAAAGCATAATGTAGTATGTTAGTGCAGTGTCGGCACTACATAGCGTATACGTAACCTGTCAGGCGAGGAACGTTAGCGCCATCGGTCAACTGTGTATGCCTATCTTTGTGTATGCGAGTGTGTATATTTGAGGTTTCATGTTCTTAGTGTCACTTAATATTTTTTCTGCTGTAGTATTACAACTATTTTTCAAACTTCTACATACACACACACACACATACTCGCAACTACATTTACACTTGCGCTTATAGCCATTACATTGTTGGTAGCATAAAATCCATTGAAGCGAGCCGCCAGCACGCTGTGAATGAACTTTTGAAATATTTTCTTTTAATTGCTTTTGATGGTTGCCGTGGCTGTCATTTGCGCGCAAGTGTCTAGTTTCATACTTTTTATGGTTACTGTGGGTGTTGTTGCTTGCAAAAACAAAACAATACAAAAATCGCATAAAAATAGGGTAATAAAGCAGATATGAAAAATGATGTTAATGTAAAGCGACTGACATAACCGACAGGTGTTTAAACATTTTAATTGGAAATATTGATGAGTGGCTTAGAAAAAGTAGTGAGAGAGGAGTTTATGAACTCGTTTTAAAAATCGATAAATGTATGTAAAACGGCTGGAATAGACACTATTTTTTAATGTTACTGAAGTATCCAAAGGACTTATGCCAAGTACCAATTGTCCTCAAATTGTTTATCAGATAAAGTTTTTATCTATTTTTTCTTACTAATTTCCCACCATCCTTAATAACGTCTGGCTTGCATAAAGTTAACAACAAAATTTAATAACAAAAAATTAAAAATTAAGGATATGGAATGTTCGCACATAACAACAACAATTGGTATCGGCAATAAAATTGATAAAATGATTAAAGAGCTCACTTCTCAATATAATGATTATGAGTATTGTTAAAATTGTTAATCTAAAAATTCCGACGGTGAGATCTTCTTAAACACATACTGCTATGACTTTAATGTCCTGAAATGTATAGCGATAAACATGACAAGTCTAGATTGTGAAATAAACTCGAGTTCAAAGTTTTTCATTTATAAATTACTGTGATATGCGCCAGCGAGGTGTTTGGGAAGCTCTGAGTAGGGAAATTTTTTAATCGATTGGGAAAAGTGTTTGGAGAATACGGTTGTAACTATAAAAATAAAATAGTTTTTTTTTGTTTAACTCTGTGTTATAACTTGTACTTCTCTTCTCAATTCCTTTAAATAAAAATTGTAGATTTATAAATTGCATAAAATTTAATTAACACTTCCTGCTCGCTGAATTACCCAATTATAGTACGACCAATGGCGCCTAGCACAATAATAATCGTTTAAGGCTATCTATTAAAAGATGTTCGCCAGCTTTTTTCTTCGTCCATTATTCGCGCAAATTTTCATATTCTACGTCGGGCAAAGCCAGTCAAGAGTAAATGGAAAGCATCAAGGCATCAACGTTACCCGTGCAGCAAACAGCAACAACGGTCGTGGTCAATTCATTATTATTGGTGATTTTGCTGCCGCAATTGCCAGCTTTGCTTGATTGCTGCATTAAAATGCCGACTGCAATATTCATGGGAATTCTACGCCTTTTTGTTGTTGCGGTATTAATAAATGGCTGCTTGCATGGTTGAATGGTATAAAGCACGATTGAAGACGAAGCATGTAGGAAACGTGGTTGAGAGAATGGGAGAACAGCGGCTGATTACCAGCTGACGGCTTGGTCATTGAAATTTCTAATTATGCGGCAATAAAGGAGGATCGCGGTGCGCATACAAACAGGGGTGCACTCGCATACATACACAAATATATACTATACTTCTGTACAGACATGCATATGCTCCTGGTGTCTGTGCTACAGCCATTGTTGCTCATACTGCTTTTTTGGTAGTGCATGTGCCAAGATATATATGTATGCGTTACATTAGTACTTTCTATAATGTGGGAAATAGCATTATCATGAAATTTTCCAATTTTAATTACAAAACTTTTAATTTTCTTGGAAAGAGGGGAGCACATCGCCAGCAAAGCAGCAGCCCTGACAGCAACTGCAGTTGTAAGGAGCAAACACAAAAGCAGTTATCGTCATTTCAACCAACATTGGGCGAATTAAATATCACTGCACATAACTACATATGCACATCAATATGTATATACATACATAGATGTTTATATATACAACCACTATGTCCGAATGCCAACATAGTTTGAAGCTAACTAACGATCATAACATAATTGTCAGCCTCACTTTGCTATACCGGTCGCTTGGCTCACCATCAACTGGTAAAACTGGTGGAAAGTAGTCTACGCTGTGCCAAAGACATTTTGTCTATCTGTAGTCTACTGCTGTCCACACATGTTCATGTGTGCGTGCCATTGGTTGACCGCGTTGTTCCTTGCAATTAAAACTATAATTATGATTGCAATAAAGGAAAAATGTGTCTAATGTTATTAAGTTTTTAATTGCCAACGTTCGACAGCTCGTGTCCATAATAATTTGATTGTGTATGCACTTTGAGGGTGTGCACATTAGTGTGGTCCTACAAAAATAGTTTACAAGTTTTGTTGCATTCAAAAGTAAGTAATTTGTTGTGGTAAAGCTTTTTACAAAAATACTCAATATGGCATAAATATTAACTAATAAACTGAAAATGTGAGGCTAAGTTTGCGTCGGAGCTTTTCAAATGTGCTAAAAGAGTTCTGTGATGGTTTGACGGTTTTGCAGCAATCGGAATTCCGATGCATTTCATGAGTTCAGTTTTTCAGAAATGCACTTTTAAATCTATAGAGGAAGTTTTGGATAACAGTTGAAGACATCGCTTCGTCGATTTTTAAATTGAATGCTTAATTTTTTTACTCGTTAATTGAATTATTTTGTATTTTATCCTCTCGACTGTTTGTTACAAATGCCTGGTTTTGAAACTTGATGTAAAAATTCCGTTTAATAACATATAAAGAGAGTCACCCAGTGAAGAAAAGTGTATGAAATCTTATGAATGGAGTAAACTAAGCTCTAAATTAATATATGGAACTGTAATTTGGCACAGGAGATCCCGGCAGCAAGGGGCATTTGTGGGCCAAAACGTTTAGATAGTGGACGTGGTACCGCCCACTAGATGTAATGATTTTCGTTTTCCTAACAAACCTTATGTCAAATATGTCGGCCAGTGTATGAGTTATATAAAAAATATATGTATATAAAAACGCTTGGGTTCCGAACCTCCAGTTGACGGTTTACTCCTTAAGGTATTTCCCTGGCTTAGATTCTTGCAAGTTGCAAGAATGTAAAATGTTCGGTTGCACCCGAATTTAGCACCTCCTTGTTTGTTTTTAATAAAATTTGAAATTACTATGGTTTTTCTTCGCGTTCTTTTCAGAATCTGCAGTTTTACTGTGATACTATTTTTTGTTAGCACTGTTACTTCGAACATTCTTTTAAGGAATTTCTTCATCTTTTCTTTTTTCCTTTCCATTACTTCTTACCTTCCTTTTAGCTCATTTTGTGGCCGTTGAACTAGCCACTACCAACAATTCTGGTGCTTTATCCTTGAATTCTATCTCATATGAATGTGAGTTCTCAAAGGAATCTTCTTGGTCGTAAACTTGGTGCGGTTTTAAACTTTTCCATTTCCTTATTTGACTTTCATTGTAGCAAAGCCAGATTTTTGTGGTTATTTGATACGAGTTTAAAGTACAGTGTGTAATTTCGAAAGTGCGTGGGTTTTACAATTTTGTATTTCAATGGCATTAAAACGGGAGTCAACACATATTGACTGAAGAAAGTTTTTTATAAAAAGTACACTTTCTTCTTTACAGGCGTTGAAACCGCTTAAGTGGTTATAGCCGAGTTACAAAAGCGCGCCAGTCGTTTATTTTTTTCACTAAGTGGCGCCAATTGGAGATTCCAAGCGAAGCCAGGTCTTTCTCTACCTGGTCGTTCCAACGAAGTGGAAGTCCTCCTCTTCCTCTGCTTCCTCCGGGCGGGTACTGCGTCGAATAATTTCAGGGCTCGAGTGTTTTCGTCCATTCGGACAACATGACTTAGCCAGCGTAGCCGCTGGCTTTTAATTCGCTGCACTTTGTTAATGTCGTCGTATATCTCATATAGCCCACCGTTCCATCGAATGCGATATTCGCGGTGGCCAACGCGCAAAGGATCATAAATATTTCGCAGAACTTTTCTCTCGAAATAATGAGTGGGATTGTTTTTGTTCGTCGAGAGAGGACATTACTTCTCAATTGCCTACTTAGTTCGAAGTAGCACCTGTTGTCAAGAGATATTCTGCTGGAGATATTCTGAATTTCGAGACTGACGTTGTTGTTGGTGTTGATGCTGGTTCCAAGATAGACGAAATTATCTACAACTTCGAAGTTGTGACTGTCAACAGTGACGTGCGTACCTAGTCACGAGTGCGACATCAACAGGAGGATGGATTCACGCAAGTGAGGAAAGTTTCTTTTATTCTTTTACATATGGCTCATGCAGTTCACGACTTCCGGTCTTTGACCAAGTATTCTCTGGGTAGCCTAAGAATATCCGTTTGAAGGCGAGCTAAAGTGAGAAGATGAAACATCCCCTCCACAGGGTCTGTGTTTGGGACCCGCCACGTGAAAAACGTCCCTAATGAAAAGGAACAAACAGCCTCGTATAAAGTACACCAGAGAATTAAATTTTATGAGATTTATTCTGTGCAGAAGTATGTACCTATTGAAAACTTTGTTGTTAGTTAGTACTTGAGATCGATCGTTCTTACATAATGGCAGTGTGCAATAATCTAACCGCCAAACCACGGTGCCGGCGAGTTAACAGTAAAGTGCTAATTTTAGTCGTTCCATCATTTTAATGACTCTTTGTAGATTAGGCGGTATTCGATGTATTTTAAAGTGAGTCTTGAGCCTTGTTTGAAATATTGACTGCTGATTCGGAAAAAGAACCTCCTTGTGTCATACGATAAAGAGTAGTTAATTCTTGCTCTTTAATTTTGATTTAACAACTAAATAGGTATACGATAAAATGGACCGAAATTTCCTATTGATATCCTTAAATAAACACATGAAAATGTAAAGGACGAAAATGTTCCTCTGTAAGGCTTTGCACTTGACTGGTCAATGCTTTTCTCACAGCTTTGTGTTATTCATTTTAATAGATCGAATGCCTCACTTGCCACATCTTTGTGTGAGTTTCTCAACTTTGCTGGACGGTGCTCATGCTTACCTTTGTACCATTTTGAGCTGCGGCAAGAAAAATATATACCGAAAAAGTAATTTAAAAATAGAAAAATCGTTTATTTTATTTAATTTTTTTTTTGCTTTGTTTTAACGTGCTTTCATCGATGCGCTTCTTTTGGTTATTCTTGGTATTTATTTTTGTTCCATTTGCCTCGGACGCCGGCTACGCCATATTTGTTTCAAGTTTGACACGCTGCACACTTCCGATCATCAAGTTACTTATCCACTTGTACGTATGTATGTGCGTGTATATTCACTTCAGGTCAATTGGTTCTCCCTCGCTACGGATTTCTTATTTGCTTTGGCATGTGCACTTGACTGGCTTGCTTACTTGTGCGCTGGCTGAAACTTTGTATTTTTCTCTGCCGTAGCAGCACTTAGCGTTTGCCTGCACTCCAAATTGATGTTTGCCTTGTGTTTTTTACAGTTCTCAGCCACACTCATTCCTCATGCCTCCGCATGAGCCCCGATTCCGGCTCCGGCTCCGTCTTCATCGCACTCGTATCAATGAAATTTTGAGGTTTTTATTACTTTACAAATACTTTTTCGCCAATAATAATGGCTTTTATGCCTGACTGCCCTCAGGCTGCAGACAGGTAGATGGGTGTAGTATATCTGCAGGCGCATTGCGGATACACGGAGAAAATGTACCATGTGTATGTGTGTGTGTAAATCGCTTTTTGTGCTATGCACTTCTTGGCATTCTATCTGTGTGCCTTTGCCAAAGTATTTATTTGACTCCCGTAATTGTTATCCTCACAATATTTAACGGTGGAGTTTACCCTCCTCCTGATTGGGGATTCCTTTGTACACAGTTGCAATGTTTCATATTAAACTTCAGTTATAAATTAAATCGAATTTGGCAGATAAGTTTCATGGAAGAGGAAATATTTAAGGCAATAAATGTGTGAGTATTTGCGTAACTTTGTACCAGTTTGTTGTTAATTGAACTTATTTGGAGTTTTTAGTACTTTTATTTGTTTTGCTTTCAAATTAATTTGTTACAATTGAAATGAAATTGTGGCCTACCTTACGGCGGACTTTCGTAAAAAACCCAGGATCTTAACTACTTTGATTAAAAATATAGTCTACAGTTAGGCGCACTAAATGCTTACCATTAATCGCAGTTGTACGAAAACACACTCATTTTTTTTTCAAGTGAATTGTGTTCTGTCCCTTTTTGTTTTTTATTCTTTTTAAAATATTTCTAAACAGACAAGAATTGGACAATTTGTCATAAATTAAAGGAAGACTAAATTAAGTTATATTTGAACATAAAATAAAAATATTATACATTTTTACCTAAATAATTAATTATATTCGTCTCTTGATTTTACTAGAGCAACAAGTGAGTATAAATACATATGTAAAAGTCATGCACGCATTTTATATTTTTTCGAAAAATTCCATAAGATCACGACGCCATTACATTAAGATTTTGGGCAAAGCATGGCTTAAGTAAATATTACATATGCTTGGATAAATAAAGGCTGACAGTCTGACGCATCACATTACATCAAATAAAAGGATATTATTCAGCATGATTTGCATATCTGCTTTTTATCAAAGGCCAACTCATAAAGCAAAAGGGATGTGTACACACATTTTCATTAACCTTACCACTGCCAGAAGCCATAAGCAATCACATCACATTTGTCGGTTACAATTTCGGGAATATATGCAGATAAGTTCTCATGTAGGCACATATGTGAAGGTATATGGATTTGAAATATATGCGGCGCTACATATTGCATGTCATCGTTGGCAAAGCCTGTTGAATTTTGCATACGCATAGGTGCTTAACCTACGCCATATAGTGTGAGGTAAGCAGAGTCGGATGACTAGCAACAGTTGTTGAAATACAGACACAAGTCCAAATTTGTAGTTGTATGCTGAACATCTTACTCCTGAGGTTAGTAAAAATATAACTTTTATTAATGAGGAACCGCGTTGCAAGCGACATGAGACCTTCTTAGATGGATCCATGAAAATTCATACTATAGCTAAATTCGTTTACTCACGCATAATCATGTGGGATAAATTTGTTACTCGATATCATACAAATAGAATTAAACCAGGAGTAAGGGCTAGATGACACAATTTGAGGATTGAGAAGAGAGAGAGAGAGAGAGGCGTAGTTAGTGCAAGAGAGTTAGAGAGAATAATTTTTAGAGCCTCCTTAAAAATTGTTTGAAAGAAAAAATAATGAACAAAATAATTTTACAATAACAAAAACAAAACGGAATGGTTTTGCTTTGCTGAATGTTCCACAATCTAAGGGCAGTCGAAAAAGTCTTTGCGTATTTCTAATCAAACTTCAAGTTATTTTTTTTATATATATAATGTACTTTAATGAACCAAATATGTACCACTTTAGTCGACCACTTTTTGCTATTTTTCCGCTAGAGACATTATTCCATCAGTGTAAAGCTTTTCTGGTTTCTCGGCGAAAAACTGCAACAACTAATTTTCACAGGTTTTTCGTGAAGCCAACTTTACTCCATTAAGGAAGTTCTGCATTGACCGAAACAAATGGTAGTCCGATGATGCAGGGTACAGGCTTAGATGGTGGATGCATTAAAACTTCCCAGCCAAGCTCTTCCCGCTTTTGGCGAGTTATCAAAAATATGTGTGGTCTAGAGTTGTCCTGATGGAAGACGAGGCCCTTTCTGTTGAACAGTTGTGGTCGTTTTTTATTCGGTTGCTTGCTTCAATATCATCAGTTGTTGACAGTAAATTGTAAAATCAATTGTTTGACCAGGACGGAGCAGCTGATAGTAAATGATTCCTTTCCAATCCCACCAAACACACAGCATAACCTTTCAGGCGTCAATCCTGGCTTTGCGACCATTTGTTGAGTTTCACAATGCTTGGACTATGATCTTTTTCGCACATTATTGTCGTATTTGAACCACTTTCGCCTGCTACCATTCGCTTCAGAAATGGTTCGATTTTATTTCGTTTCAGCAAAGAATCGCAGATGTTGATTCGCTCCATTAAATTTTTCACAGACAATTCACGTGATACCCAAACATCTAGCTTCTTTTTGCAGCTAATTTTGTTTAAATGGTTCAAAACCTTCACATTTAAATTAAGCTTAAAATTTCACCTTTCCAACACTATATGATACGACACAATGTAATTGGTAGCACTGGAGATATACGACTGCAACGAATCTATTGACAAAATACGAAAATACTTTTTCGACTCCCCAATATCATAATTAACGATTGATTTAAAAGCGAAAAGCAATTCCTACCGGGTTTCTAACGCACGTCAATTTTTAATAAGATGGCTTTGATTTTCTTTACTGCAGTGGGCGTTGTGGTTAAATCATAAAAATGAAAATTTGAAATGAAATGAAGTCATAAAATGTTTATGATTTATTTGCATAAAAAAGTGTGCATAAATGCATATATGCGTATTATTACGTTTGCAAGAAGAGTCTATTACACTCTAACTCTATGCTCTGTCGAGTATAGAAATTTTGAGATTTCCGATTAAAAAAAATAAATAATTTTTATACGTACTTACGTTTGGACTGGCGTCTGTGGGAAGTAATGTGTAGAAGTGGAAATAAAAATGTATGTACATAGGAATTCCATGAATTGGGAATTGCTCATGTCTGGGTAAATTTTGCATATTATAAATCCAAGTTCGATTCGAGGTTATTGGTCAAACGTATCCACACAACTGGTGGTGTATATCTGAAATAACGCTACATATAAAGAGTCCTAAAAGCTTTAAGTATTATTAAAATAGTTAATGAATTTTATGAGAAAATTTGCCTGGCAAAAATACGCTCAAAGGTTTATTTTTGCTACTGAGAGAGAACAGCTTTTGGCTATTTGTTTTGCATTTAAAAAATACAATAAAAAACTAAAGTTTTGATTTGGAATTTGAGACCTAGAGCTGCATATGTATATCTTGAAACAAAGGTCTTAAATATTTATAATGGCAATCTTACTGTTAGTTGGTATTCTTGTGGCTCTTTACGCAAACTCTCTCTTGAGCTGCTGCCTCTCTTTTAACATGCTGAACCTTCAATCCTCTATGAGTTAACAGTGTACGTATTTTTCGTCAAAAAGCTTTAAATTACCGTTAAAGAGACGAAAAAATAATCAAAAAATATCTATGCTTCAAGTCTCGCTGAAGAAGTTAAAATTTCCGACTCCGTGACATTTCACTTTGGTAGCTCGTTCAGTGGAGCTTGCTTATGCTAGCTAACAATCCAATCTTCCTCCAAGCTAGCAAACCGCTTTCATATTCAGCAACACGATATTTTAGTGCTTTTGCTTTGCCAATTTTAGTGACCTCTTACCATAAAAATGCAAACGTCCAACGGTGCTTGTTTGTTTGTATGTGTGTCTGTTAACAAGAGCGCTGGTGTGATTTTTATTGCGTTATGCTGGTAATGAATGTGAAATGGCAATGCCGCGTTCCCTCCCCACGCTCTCACTTTACTTGGCGGTATATGCATGGCACGTGGTCCTCTTGTTCCTGCGTTGCGCTCCGTTGCTCTGTTGCTTTGGTAACTTGTGACAAATTGTTGCGATGATGTTTTTTATTGCCTAACCTATCTGACAAAATGCCCCCGACTCATATATATACATACATACATCGATACACACGTTCATTGCTTATGCAAACGTGAGCAGATGTGTTGAAAGCTCAAACACACCCACCCACACACACACACCTATATACATATATACACTCACATAGTCGCTCCTTGTTTTGTGAATATTTGTTGCAAGAACATTTGTTGATGTAGCACATCTCGCTTTCGCTTTCAGCAACAGCTATTCGCTTAGTGCGATGATTCCCAAAGTGTGAGTTGCGGACAATTTTCCATTTGCGTTAACTGCTACCGTTTGCTCTATTTGGTTTTTGTTTTATAGTTGTTGTTATTCGTCTGGTGCACAAGTTGGCAGCTCATAAAAATGTTTCATATATCCTAAATGAATTTCCTTTTCAGCCATATACATAAGCCGAGTTATGTTTGTATAGGGTGTTCGATAGGAATTTCCACTTAATTGAATACATTTAAAAAAAAAATTCAATGTGGGGGAAACATATACCGCAGACTGCAACACAGTCATTAGCGCCGTTAGAGGGTATGACCGCGATGGACCAATTTATGGCCAACACTTCTTGAGATATATTCTTCTAAGTCCAAAAACATATTGGCTTAAAATCTTGAGAGAATAATTTCTATTTGTAATGTGCATTTTTAAGTGTTATTTCATGTCTTAATATCACCGAATGCAAAATACATTTTTCCAAATAGACCTCCATAAAAATCGCATCATATGTAAATAGAAAATTGCTTCACTAGTCGCAGTAGAAGTTCTAATACCTTATTGATATTCTCTCTTATCATGTAGAAGTTTTGGAAGACAAGTAGAAAATCGCAGATTCCTTTGGCTGTGAATTGAAAATATCTTTTTTACAGTCCAGCTATATAATTGCTAGCATACCAAAACTGAAATCAATCAATACACCCTGTATACATCTTCACCATGCCTAGATGCTTTGTCGTCTCGCTTTTGTCACATTTGTTGCTTTCATCAGCGGATTGCAGGAACGTGCTTTAGTTAACTACTTTTGCATAAATACACATATGTATATATATACATATATATAAATACTAGCGAAGAATTGCGTTATTTTTTGTTAAGCATAACGCAATTTTGAAATTAATACAACTTTACTTCTCTATTCCAATAAATATTTTCCACGATTAGTTATAAAGAGCGGTGTATGATATATATTTACCCTGAAAAACAAAAAAAACTTGAGGACCAATTGGTTCAAATGGACAATGTTCTGAAGCAAATCTATTTAAATACCTAACCACATGTTATGCTGCACTGGCCCGAGATGGTCATTGTCTGTTTCGCGATTGTGCGGCTATTTTTTAATGATTTTTAAAATTCAAATTCAATAATTTAGGGCGATTGTTGACAGGTTGTTGACCAACTCAATTTTTTTTGTTTTGTTGGTACACTCTTCATATGAACGTATCTGAATATTCAATTCAAGCTCTCAATTCATTCTTTGTTCAAAAGCCATTTAGTGTCGCCGTGTCACAGTATTTTTTTTACAATGGAAAAAATTTAATATCACGTAGTGATAAAATTCTTATTTTTGGAAGGTGTAGAAATTCACGAAGGAATGTTAAAAGTGTACAATGATTGTTCACCTACAATTAAAGTAGTAGAAAGATGGGTTGCTGAATTTAAACGCGGTCGTGCAAGTCTTGAAGACGATCCACGTGTATTACATCCAAAAATCGCATCAACAACAGAAATAATAGCCAAAATACATGATATGGTTTTGGAAGATCATCGATTGACTGAGAGAGATTTAGTAGAGGCTCCACACATCTCATTAGGCGGTGTGCGCCATATTTTAAGTGAAATTTGAGTTTTAGAAAGCTGTGTGCCACATTCGCTAACAATGGAACAAAAACACATTCGAATGCGACTTTCTCAGCAACATTTGGAGCGTTTTAAAAAGGATAAGGTGAGTTTTGTGCATCGATTCATCAATATGGATGTGACTTGGATCTATCACCATGTTCCTGAATCAAAACAAGAGGCTAAAGAATGGTCTTAACCTGGTTGTTCGGCTTCGAAACGAGTTCGTGTCCGGAAATCGGTCAAGGAAGTTATGGCATTACTTTTTTGGGATGCGAGAGAAGCTTCGTTTGTGGAATACTTGAAAACTAGTAAAACAATTAATTCTGAATATTATTGCAACCACTTGGACCAGTTGAAGGAAAAAATTCGTGAAAAAATACCCGGATTGCAGACAAAAAAAAAAAACATTTTTATCAGGATAATGCACCTTGTCACAGGAGCATTTCGACCATGGCTAAATCCATGAATTAAAGTTCGTATTGTTGGAGCATCCACCGTAGAGGTTATAAAGGCTGTTGAAACGTATTTTGCAGACTTTCCGGATTCTCACTTCAGGGATGGGATCCACAGATTGGAAGATAGTTGGAAAAAGTGTGATAATGTTCAAGGATACTATACTGAATAATAAAGTGTATTTTGAATCATAAAATTTTGTTCTTCTTATCAAAAGACAACACTTGTTGAACATATCAATTCCGTATTCAGTTAGTTTTTGCCAATCAAAGACTAACCCATTTAAACTAATTTAGTAGGTGGTATGAATTA
Source organism: Bactrocera zonata (assembly GCA_037783105.1). Classification (NCBI taxonomy): domain Eukaryota; kingdom Metazoa; phylum Arthropoda; class Insecta; order Diptera; family Tephritidae; genus Bactrocera; species Bactrocera zonata. Next base: position 1,242,938 of record JBAWJQ010004226.1, on the reverse strand, counting down.
AGTAGTTTGCTGGCCAGATGTGGTCATGTCCAACGATATCGCAATGCTAATCTAACTCCTTACTTTGGATCACTTCGGTCACTAGTGGTGGTTATAACGTAAATTTAAAATCTACAAATCTGCAACCAGATGGTTGAAGAAACTAGTATTCCAAAAATTTTAACACAAATAGTTCATGAATATGTTTTGTATTTCGCAAATATCAACAATTAATGTGAAAATTTACTTGGCAACCCTTAACCTTTGTGCAACACTTCATGAAAGGCTTACTCACTCATAGGCATAATGCAAATGCTTTCATACATTGCTACAGTTCAGCTGTTTTAAAATCGAATAGGTTTTTATTTTCATTACCCGTTCGCGACTTTTCCATTTGCGTATATAAGTTGCCATATTTTAAATTGGCGATTGTTGCAACGCCATATTACGGGCACGCCGACGCGTCGTGACCCACTTGCGGCAACCTGCTACACTTCGCGCCACTTTGCTGCGCAACATCATGTCACCACTTGTGTCTGACATCAACACGCCTTGGAAACACATAAATAATCTTGTTGCTTTCAGTCGTTGAAATGTTAAATAAAAATGAAATGTTAAATAGGAACGGTTGTTGTGTTTTTTTTAGCTTGCGTCCCTTTTTCCCGCTTTGTACCGTTCTTACGACAAAGGCACATATATCTACCTACCCATGTAACTGTGGCTATCGGAGACAAGTTGTGCTGACTTATTATTCCAGTACGATTTCGAAAAAAAAAACGAAAAAATAAAATACTGAAAGTGGCGTTAATGCGCCACTCGCAGCAATTGCGTGCAAGGTGTAGGGTAGGGTGTAGGGTACTTCGCCCGAAATCCTACTTTAAATTTCGACCCACACCCACATCGGCGCGTATTTGCTTTGTGTTTATTCACGCGTTTTGCTGGTTTCGTTGCTGCTACTCGTAAATATTATTGTCACACTTTTTTTTGAGAACTTTTTATAGTTGTTGCTTCGGTTGTCTACGTTCTTTGCGCTCAGAGGTGTTGTTAAAATTTACAATGTCCTTTTATATTTTTATTTCAAATGTAATTTGTGTTGCTAGATTTTGTGTTAACGTTGACATTCAAATGCCGTTTCGTTTTCTAACACACATATATATGTACATATAGTACACTGTTATTTGCCTGTAAGCTTTCCTATTGCTTTCGAAGCTTTAGCATGATATTTAAGTACTCATTTGTATGTGTGTGTGTGTGAGCTTTTACTGCCCCTAAAGGAAATCTCGTTAATTCATTGACAGTTAAGATTCTTTATATTGGTATCACCAATGCTTTCGGCTTATTTGACTCCATAGACTAGCTGCATTCGAAATCGTTATGTGATCTGCAATTATTTTTAATGTTTTAAAGGCGAACACGAATTAATTTAAAAATGAAATGAGTTAAGTAAGAGGATTCATAAGAAAAATGTATCAACATGATCGAAATCGCTGGGCGTTAGAGTCCAAAAAGCTACGATATGATACCAAGAAAACAATATCCTGCTAGAAGTAATTTTCGTGTACTGCTTTTGGGGATTAAAATCCTCCAAAATCCGAAGAATTCTGAAAGCCTGAAAGCGTATTTATATGGAAGGGATATATTGTATTTTTTTCTTGAAATAAAAAATAAAAAATCTTTACCGCAGATTCCGTTTAAAGTCAATAAAAGTATATAAAGCTAGTGCTGCAATAGCTGGAGGATATCAAAGAGAACACCTTAAGAGCAATAAAAGCAAAAGTGTACAAGTATAACGCCAAAGAAACGGTAGTCAATAACAAAAATTGGTACAAGCAACAGTAAGAATAATCGAGGTCTGTGGGTGCACAGTGTGTAATTAACGTAAATTTCGTAACAAATTTTGCTAAATCTATATCTTGCTGGTTATATACTTATATATATATATATTGTTTTGTGGTGGAAAAGCTATTTTGATTTACCCTCCTATCGTAAAGTAATTAACATTGTTGAAAGGAGAATCAAGTTTTTGTAATTATTTATTAAAGCTCATTAAAATTTTTGACCGATTTAGAGTGAACGCGTAACAACTATATACAGCAGCTTCATACAATTGACAAAAAAATTGTACTTTCATAATTTTTCGTTCTTCTTTAACATTTTAGATATCTTATGTATTTAATTCCGTTCAAACCGTTTCGACTTATGTTGCTTGTTGCACTGTGCCTCGCCGCTTTTCGCACTCCACTATGAGTACTTTAGTTCTGCTTGCTCTCTCCTATTTCGTCATCTTACCATTTTCTTGTATTCTGTATTTTTTTTGTGTCTACTAACGCTACTACACTTAACGCCCACTCGGTCGACCAACCCTCCAAAAAAGGGACGACTATTTAAAAAATTTATGACAGATTTTATGCTGGCGGGTATTTCCGGTTTATTATGATTATGTTTTCTTTTACATTCCCAAACAAGGGAATTACATATTTTTGAAGATGGTATTTCTCAAAATTCCATGTCTTGCTTACAATACGCTGGCTGTAAAGTTAACATACTATCCTTCACATTGGGTTGCACAAGAAATTTATTCGCCGCTTTGTGTACTTCTCTGCGTCTTTTTCGTAGGAACCCGAAAAGTGTAGAAGTTGAAGTTTAAAATGCTGGAGAAAACGCGAAATTAGTTAAGTAAAGGTTAACATTAAGTCATGTTATGCTTCTAAGTACATTTTTGGGGTCATAAAATATGAACTGTTAACTGAAGTGGATTAAGGCAGCTGAAAGTGATTGGGGTGAAGTTTGTGAAATTAATTTGAACGGATAACGAATGACAAATGTATGCTTTCATGTATTCCAATTTAGCTAAATTACAAATTAGTTATAATATTTGATATTGTACAGATTATTTCGAGAATATAAAATATTGATAATGGTTTGAGAATCTGCAAATTTATGCTAGATGTGTGCCGAGCTTTCTTTGCTATTTGTGGACTATGAAACCCGTCTCCTGAAAGCTGGGTAGGTTTATAATTCAGACTTATCGAGGGCAATGGAATTCAGGAAAGTGTTGTTTCTCAGTTTCGCATGATTTCTTAGACCACTACCCTCCTCGTATATTAAGGGTTGTATCTTCTAGCATCCACAATTAAATCAAATTGGTTAATGCGATTAGGTTCGGAAATTTGATTGTAAGTTTGCATTTGTCCTCTTATAGAAACAGTCTTTATATTACAAATCATTTCTTATAAAGCGTTCTGCCGTCAGCTGGATATTTCGGAAATTTTCGGATCCTGCAAGAAAGATTATCCACAATACAAGTTATTTAGACCACATTAAACCAGTTGAATAACAAAAATCGAATGTATATTCGGTAATATTTTTATATTTAAGGTACGGACAGTATTATTTTCATAACTGAGGTATCAAATTGGCTTTTGATTTCATAACCTTCTTCAATCAAATCTTAAATTGTTTCTGTGCTCATAAAAACCAGGCGCTTTGAGCAAGCCTAATATTTATATAGCCAATTAGCCTTGGATATTGAATCGTTTACTCGTTAAGTATACGTATTCTTTCGCAGTATTATTTTGAAAATCTCATGAGCTGACATTTACCAACCTCTTTCCATTTTGTTTAAACCTTAGCTTAGTTAAAGAACATAATTAACACATAAAATCTTTACAGTCCACAAATCCACAATTTTGTGAGGAAATCTTTAAAAGCCAATAAGCAAATCTTTGGCGTAGAAATACCGTTATGCGCACTTAACTCCATCAAATTGTCGAACGAGTGGTAGAAACGATGGGCTTACATAGGTATGTGTGTAAAATTTGCATACAACAAGAAAACGCAATGAAAATCTGCTATTGTGCGTCGAAGTATAAGTGCACGAAGAACACAGCAAAATTAGGAGCATTTTAGTATCATGTCTACACATAAATTTAATACGTTTAATATATACTCTTCATGATGTTTATGGCAGTGGAATGTACGCCGTGGCACCAGAACGAAAATATGAGAAATAACGCACAATAAAATCTCAAATGAAATATGAAATTGAATAAATGGCAATGAGTGAAATGTAAATAATACGAAATATAAATTGTAATGAAAAAAGAAAAGTAAAATAAACATGCTTTTATTGCGAAAAGAACAGAGCCACCACAGAAGGATGCATAATTTTCTAGGTAAAACATAAAAATTGCGCTCGTCAGCAGTCCCTTCAAGCGTCAACCGAAGCTCTACTGCGAAATTCACCACACACGCTCAGCGCACGCAGTATTGCATGCAACGCAACATTTGTTGATGACTTTGGACTATGTCACAAAAGCATTGCACACACACACTCACCCGCACAACTGATTTGCTGATGATGCTCGGTGTGTAGCAGAAATGACACACGCGCTTACATTTCCGCCTTTGATTTAAAATGATTTTTCCACTGCGTCCGTGTGCGGTAGTAAAAGTGTATGTGGTAAGTGTGTGTTTCTACATATAGTAGTATGTTGTGCTTACGCGAGCTATAAAACGACTGTTGCCAATTTCGTCGCATTTTTATTACACATATTTTTATTAGATTTTATTAGATGAGATGTCATGGCAAATGCCAAAAGCCAAAAACATATACGAGTATATGTATATGTATGTATGTGTGTAGGTACATGATGATTCTTCGTTTCGGTGTGTGTGTGCGTGTTAAAAGGAAGTTATGTGTTCGCCACACCCCCGTCAACAGCAGTGACAGCAGCAGCTGTGTGCCGGAAGCACACAAATGTCATGATTCGCCGCAGAAAAGAGTTCATCATAATTTTGTAAATTTGCCAAATTTTATGAGCTCGCTCATAAATTCACTAAATTTTTTTGCTAGAGAAATTTAAAATTTTGAGCTCGAAAATAAATCCGCTTTGAGCTGTGAAAAATAGCCGTATTAAATGATGTACCTAATAGCATGCAAAATTAGTGAAAAATTACTGTTAAAACGAGTTTAAATAATCATATTGATATTTCTCGGCTGAAAAGTTCTTTCTCGACAAATAAAAGCACATAAAGGTCGCAAAAACAGTCATGTGGAAGATTTCTGAGCTTTATAATCAACTTGATGAACAAATTAAATTCTTAAGAATATTTAAGATTATGCTGAGTTTCAAGTAATAATATTAAGCAGCACTCTAACTTTTATTAGAAAGAATCACCAATGCCGAAAAGATTCGACCTATAGGGCGGTAATAGATACACAGTATCCCGACGAAGGCAGGACGGGCTGGTAACACCCTGCTTGGAAGAGCGACTTTCTATCTGTGTACTCGTTGCTCTCCAACAACGCAGCATTCTGATAGGTAGTCTTACTATGGTTGAGGGAACGAAAAAAGGCTGGATCAAGTGTTTTGCGACTCATGCCGAAGATCAACCTGGCTGGAGCCCTTAAACAAATCATACTCGAACGAAGTTTACGGATACGTGGCACCCTCCGTAGGTGACTGGGAACCAAACTAACAATTAAAAAACGAATTAAATAGTTCGGATCTTCCATAAAAAAGCTGGAGGGAACCAGTTTCGAAAATATGGCAGCGTTTGCAAAAAGCTCGAAAACAGTCGGCATTAAGGCAGGAGCAAACCTTGGTTTAGAAGCAAGAGCTGGCACTAGCAAGGGGGTTGAAGCTAGGCCTAGCTCCCGGACGACAACGATGTCAGTGGCAGCCGGAACCAAACCCGATAGCCAAAGTATGGCTTTCAAGCAGGGAAGAAGTAGAAAGGTGCTACTGATAGTAGTGCGTCTGGCAGGGAATAGCCTATTTTTAAGGTCGATGATCCGAAGAAGGCAAAATATGCGGAGAAGCGCGATGCTGCCTATCTGTTTAGAAGAGTTAAACTGCAATCTGCAATCTCTCCCTTGACAACGTCTCTTCTCTCTCTTAAATAAATACTCCAGCCGTCGGTTTCGTGGGAAAGTCATCTATAATTGAAAACTTTTTTCGATGTTAAAGAAATGATACCAACTGAGTCTAGTTTTAGCCGAAGATTGCGGAATCTGTCGTGGTTTTTCAAATCTAAACCTATGTAGCGCTAGTTGCACCCGGGGACTTTCTGATAATAAACTTGTTGTAACGTTTTTTTCTGAAAGTTATTTTTCATCTGTTCAGCTAATAAATTTAATGTGTTCTTTCCTCATATGCAAAAATCTATTGTTATTTAATTCCCGGTATTTTTATCCTCAAATTTAATTAAAATACCTAAATTATTTAAGAGAATGTTTGAAAGATTTGCTTTCAGCTTCTTGTGTTTGAATATTCACACTAACTAGTTTCATGACTTCTCAAGTAAAATAATACAACAATTCAACAAGGAAATCTTTTCATGAAATCTTTTTTAATGACAGTTTTCCGAACCTAATTATATCTGTCACAAAAAGTGAACAAGTCGGGTAATGTGAAAGACTTCCCATTGCCAGAGTCTTACTCGACCATTTACTCCAATTAATTGAAAGCAAATGCCTACCATTTTTACGATGCTTTCATGGTAAAAATTCCAAGAAATGCGCAAAAATGTCGGGGTATAAAAGATAAATTCTCCTTTGATGAATATAAAAATGATGTAACACAGATTCAATGACGCACGCAATAGGCACTTTGGAGCTGTCTAAACATGCAGTTATATTGGCTAATAGTCGCAGTCCTTTCGCAACAGAGGCAATTTACTAAGCGCTCATTTTGATGTTGCGTCTCATTTTTTTCATGTGCGCAAATAAAGCGTTCGGATCGTTAAATAACCTGCTGATGGCAATATGTACGCACGCCCACCCGCACGCACACGCACACGCACAAGCACATGCGTATGTGTTTTGCGGACCAACTAATTAAAAGCTTAACGAAACTTTGCTATTTCATATCCCAAAACGCCGGGCAAAAGGGATTCTGCATGAAAGTAAACAATAAAAACAAACAAAATCTCACATGTGACCGTAAAACTTTGTGGCTCTCCTGGCTGCGGAGACGAAAATTAATCACGCTTGAAATTTTACGCAACGGCATATTGAAAGGGAAGGCCAGCATGTTGGGTTCTAAATTAGTTGACCGCTTTTGGGAATTTTGCGCAGCGTGGAAAGAAGGCTTAACTTATTGGCAGCAGCTAAAGAAGGCGCAGGCCAAACTGCCCAGTTGTGGTCACGATTGTTGGCAACAAAGTCGTAAAATAAAAACTAATAAAGTTTAGGGATATTTGCGAAGAAATTATTTATCAACGCTCTCAAGATCTTATTATAACTAACGAATAGCCAATAAAATTTGGGGAATGTGTTTCATTGGCTATCAGAAAAATTTGGTATTAAATTAGATATTTTTGTGGGCCTTATTGTTTTTGAACAAGAAGCAGTAGACCGTTACGCTGCTAATGTATTTGTAATATATATTTATGTATAGCATATGCTATATATGTATGTTTACTATGTATAACAAGTTGATTTCATGGCAGGATATATGTACATTATGCTGCAATCGAACATTTAGTTGTCCCGCTTCACAAGTCCACATGGGAGACTAAATTTTCACGGATTACGGGTTTTTTCTACCAATTAAACGAGTATCAGTATAATGATTCGCCGATTCAATGAGTAAATGCCAATCAAATTTGGGGTAGATTTGGACTAAATCGATCGTGTTCGATTGTTTGTTGCCCTATCCAAAATGGAAGAACGAGCAGCATTTCAGATATATTTCACTGTTTCACTAAAATAGTAGAAATGCAGTACAAACAAGGCAAATTATGTGATGTGTACAGAGAAGATGTGTTGACCGAACGCCAATGCCAAAATTGGTTTGCAAATTTCACTCTAGCAATTTTTATCTTGAGAATGTACCACGACCCGGCAGTGCTCTTGAAGCCTATGTGGATAAAGTAAAGTCGTTGGTGGATGCAAATTGTCGAATAACAACTCCAGAGATTGCTGAAACACTAAATTTGTCAATTCGGCCTTTTACGATACACAATAAGATAATTGTATTTAAACTGCACTAAAAAAAAGCGAAATGCCTTACTGAACGACACAATTTATAACCTTGTTAAAAGGACATGGATATATATATATATACATCGAAAACAACATACTATATATATGAACAATATGTGTCTTCTTATATTTCGAATGGGGCTACAGTTGCAAAAAATATGACTCGACTTTCTTCTTTAAAATAGGTATAATAGTTATTCCATTAAAGGTCAATGACTACTTAGTGATGTACTGCTTATTTGACCCGCTTTGAAGAGCTGAGTAATGACACACAGCCACAAAGCAAGGAGTTACTGAAATGCAGTGGATCAAAGTGAAAATCGAAACAACACAACTAAGGAACAAAGCAACGAATTTAGGAAAACCAAAACCACAACGAACTGGATTATTGCTTCATTAAAATCGTCCACTTAATAACTGGTAGCGCATGAGTATGTATATATATGTATATTCACAAACGGTTTGTAAAAAATTACTCTTGCTTTAGTTACCATTGTACTTATTGTGCGCTCTTGCTAATTTGCTGTTTTCACTCTGCAAGTTTTTCATAAAATTGTTGCTTTAATTCTATCAACAATTAAAATAGAAAAGTCTAATTGTAAATAGAAATAAAATGGCTTTAATAATAATTTTCAACCATTAGATATATGAATATATCTCTTAAGTCTGATTCTAGAAAAAAATTATCTATCGAATAAAGAATTATTTCATATGAGAAATAGAGGAACTCTCCATTAAAGAATTAAACGAATAAAATGGGATATAATTTTTCTATGGAGAAAATATATGTTATTCTCTGCCAATTACCAAATCTGCTTATACAAGTACGTTTACTTATTTAAATTTTAATTGTTTTATGAATTATTTTTATTTAATTACTACATTAAGTATCGCAAGCAGAGGTGAATAAATTTGCCGAGTCATTTCGAACTCAATACAATTACATGTATACCTATGTACAATAAATACAAAGCATTAAAGCGTTATTATTATCATATACTTGTATATAAATTAACAGCAAACATCAGAGCGTAACTGCTCTTCTCCCCTAACGAATAATAACTATGTGTTAGTTTATATACTATACATAGTATGCACATTTGGTAGCACAAAATGATAGATAGTGTGAGAGATAGTGAGAACAATGTCTGAGATATAACAGAGACGGATTTAGGCCATATGCTTTCGCTGTTATGAATATTTAATTTTGATAGTTTGGGCTTATCGGGCCTTAGGCCTCGCATTATGGGGTCCACTGGTTTGGTTTTTTTACAGAAATACTTGCAACGTTTCCGCGGCCGGCTGCTTAACGAAAAGCGTGTATAATTTTTCTTTTCGTTTGGGAACCATTGCCCACCGTTTAGTAGTAACGTACTGATTGCACACTGTTAGATCGAGATACTTTTAAGTATTAGTTTGTTGTTAATTGGCGTCTTATCTTCTAAAACGTATAAAAGGAACGCTTGTTTGAGAGTGTTACTTCAGTCGATTACAAAGCTGGTTTATGTAGTGGGTTGTTCAGATGGGACGAATCATTTATATAATATTGGCTTTGGCGGTTCTCGCTTTCGTGTCAAGATTTACGGAATCTGCAAAAATACTCGCAATATTTCCCTTTACGGGTCCTTCGCAGTATATATGTGTGCAGCTTTATTTGAAGACACTGGCAGCGCGCGGACATGAAGTCACTTCGGTTTCGCCGTTTCCGCAGAAAACACCCTTAAAAAACTTTCGTGATATAACGTTGAAGGAAGAATACAGAGATCATGACGGTTAGTGCGTTGCCTTTTAATAATACTTTTGAAAATCTTATACATAAAACTACATACATATATAATATTCTCTATTTTCAGAATTCGTTGTCACAGCGATTGAAGAGATGTCTGAAACTAAATTAACCCAATTACGGACGGTGTTCGATTACACAATAATGGGTTCATTGCCAGTACTTAAGAACGAAGAATTCCAACAATTATTGCGCTCTGATGAACATTTCGACCTCATTATTATCGAAGTCTTTTGTCTAGATTCACTTTACGCATTGGGCAAACATTTCAATGCACCTATGGTTGGTGTTTCTACATTTGGCGCAGATATTGTGATCGACGAATTGGTGGATAATGTTTCGCCGTTAGCATATGTACCAGCGCCGAGCGGTACAAATTTGGATGTAATGAATTTCTGGCAACGTTTAGATAATTTATATACTAACACTATGGAGCTGCTGTATACACATTTAGTAATAATACCAGAACAACAACGGCAGTATGAAAAGTATTTTCCCAATGCGACACTGCGTTTAACAGATGTACGTCGAGACTTTTCTCTTTTGCTACTCAGCCAACATTACTCATTCAGTTGGCCGCGTCCATTGGTGCCGAATGCAATCGAAGTAGCTGGTATGCATATTGAAAACAAATTGAAGAAACTACCAACGGATATGGAGGCTTTTATCAATGCCTCATCCAGAGGTGCTATTTACTTTTCGCTCGGTTCGAATGTAAAGAGCGCTTCTTTGCCGAAACAAAAATTGCAAGAGATTATGAACGCATTTGCTTCATTACCCGTGAATGTGTTGTGGAAATTCGAGAAGACAGATCTGGCGGGTAAACCGAAGAATGTCTTCATCAACAAATGGTTTCCACAATCGGAAGTACTTGCCCATCCTAAAGTAAAACTGTTCGTTACACATGGTGGTATGCACAGTCAGATAGAGGCAGTACATCATGCTAAACCGGTTGTTGGCATGCCAGTATTTTACGATCAATATTTAAATATTGAAAAGGCCGTACATAAAGGTTTCGGTGTCGCAGTAAATTTCCGAAATTTCACCAGCACCGAACTGCGCGATGCTATCCTAGAAGTGTTGAACAATCCCAAGTACACCGAGAGAGCGCGAGAAATTTCTGCCAGATTCCATGATCGACCTATGAATCCGCTCGATACAGCAATCTATTGGACTGAGTATGTGCTGAGACATAAGGGTGCGCCACAATTGCGTGTGGCCGCACGTCACTTGAATTTCTTACAGCGTCATAGTGTGGATACAATGGCTGTGTTGTTTGGTATTCCATTGTTGTTGGCTATATTTTTATTCCGCGGTGTTTTTCAGGTGCTGGCGGCAATATTTAGTAGCAACGATAATGCGCATAAGAAGCGAAAACGTGATTAATAAGTTGTTGAACAGAAGTATCTATATATGTATATAGTATGTTAAGTGCTGTTATTTCAAAGGTTATTTTTAAGAGGAATCGTAACTATGATGATTATTGAAGAGTAGTTTGCTTGCTTACGGAAAATTTTCATTTGCTGGTAACGAATTTTGATATTCGCTCTTATATGTAATATACGATAGATATAACAAATAATAAATTCGTGCAAGTATTTGGAAAAGTGTAACCGTAATTAATGTTCTGTATAATTGCAATAAATATGCTTCAATTGAATTTCTTTATTTGTATACAGCAAAAGTAGTTTTTATATAATCTTTTGATTAAATGGCTGATACCTTATATGGTGCCAGATGATGCATAAAATTTTCGAATTTATCGATAGTTGTAAAGCAGAGATCTGTGTAGAACTAACTTTTTGGGTTATTGCTCAGATAAGTTTGGAAATAAGTAAGACTGCGGGTCTTCAAAGCTCTTCAGTTTTGCGTTGTATTGCTTATTTAGGCCATTCATTCTTTGAAGACAAATCTATGAAACAAATGGCAATCATCGCGATTTAATTCATCCGGGCATTACCACGACCAAATCCTGAAAATGTGTAAATTAGTTTTCGGTATCTCGCCACTTCTTTGCAAACTAACAATTTTACTAGTACTTAGCGCTTAAAAGTGTAGACTTGAAATATACCATTAAATTTTTATTGCGTTCGGTACATCAGGAACATACTTCAGACTTCGCTATATCTGATTGGTTTTGGTACGATCACAACGTTTAACAATAAATACAGGTATAATGATACCCATTATGTGATACGTAAATTAAATTTGATAAGTTGCCAGCTGCTTGGAGATCAAGTTAATTCCAGCTTTCGAAAACCGCATCTTCATGACCTTTGCTTTATTTAAAATTATTCTAATTTCATTCAATTGCTTGCTAGATATTTATATTCGTGTTGGGGCATATGAAAATTATCAGCATGTTGAGTGTATGGCAATTGATCAAGCACTTTTACGTGTCTTCCTGCTTTGTGAAATACTCTGTGAAACTGATAACTCAAGTGTTTGATTATAACCAGTTTCAGTTTCAGTTTTATTTATATTGTTTTAAATTCACGTGCTCTCATTTAGACGTGTCGTAAGGTATTATGATTATTCGCAGCTAATTACCGATTGATAAGGCGTTTTTATTTATTTTTTTTGCTTACTCTATAGCATAAATAAATTTAATCTTTGATAATAGTTAGTCTACATCATTATCAGAAACAATCCGCCTGATAAGAGTTTATATAAATGACTACAATCTTTACTTAATAAGATTTTACTCGTCACCGAAACCATTCATTTGTTGTGTGTGAAGTACATGGAATTTATGTTTGTATTCGTAGATCGTGTATTTGCGTCGAAATTTACTCAGAGCGACTGAATCGAAAAGTCGCTCTAATGTCATTATTATTATGAAATGCAATTTATTCACATTGGATTTGAGCAGAAATAAGTTGCGAGAGCGAGTTTGAGCGTTAGCGAGAGTGAAAATGTCGTGCGTAAACATGATTTACAAAAATCACAATTTAGTTTTAGTCATTTCGCATTTGATGGCGATGTCCCATTGCTTCAGTTTATATAAATTCCGATAAATTTTTAGAAGCGCACGAAAATGAAAAGTTTTTCGCCATTAAAAATATTATTTTTATTGTGTACACAATTGTGCTACTTTGAAAGTTTATATGGTGCCAAGATTTTAGCAATATTCCCCTTTCAGGGGCGTTCACAATATATTTGCGTGGAAAATTATCTAAAAGCATTGGCTGCAAGGGGTCATGAAGTGACTGTGATTTCCGAATTTCCACAGAAAAAACCGGTGCCGAATTTGCGTGACGTTACAATTATAAACAAAGAAAGGCTTTTTGAGGGTGAGTATATTTTTTACACATACAATTTTTCTCGAGTTGAGATATGATGAATATGAAGAAACATTATAGACAGAAATGTGTTATGCGAAAGGGCTCGAAAGGTATTATTCTACCTTGAGTATCTAATAGGTTATATATTTTCTTTCACTCTCGATTTGTATTTCATTCTCTTCAGGTGTTCTTCTCCATTTTCGCAGTTGCTTACTTTCTCTCTTAGAAAAGAATGACAATCCAGAATGTAATAAACAAAATTGTCGCTTCATTCTGATAAAATGTTAAACTTATTTAGCTGTCAAAAGTAGTATCGAGTTACTCCATAGTTGGTGCATTTTTTGGTCTCGTTAGTTCAAATATTTGTCAAACGAGTTTAGTAATGCCTTCTCTTACCAAAAAATACATGTGCCTACTCTCGTCGTAACATTTGGTTCAACATGGTTCGGCGATGGCTTTATTTGATGGAGAGACATTGTAGTATTCTAAGGAATACCTCTTGAAATTTTGAATATGCAATAAGCACTTATCGCTATCAGCTCCGATAGTATTCGATATGGTATCATGGTACAATAATACAAAAAAAAAAATAATGCGACATGCAATGTTTGTGTAACGATATATGATTTCTTCAATTCTGTTTTTCTTTTTATTTTTAATTATGTGCATATATTCCAATAATTATTATTTTATATATTTTACAGACTTCCCATTGGATGGCTTTATGACCAAAATCAGCAAATGGGAAGAGTTAAACTGGGGCATAGAATACGTAACCGCACCCACACGAAGGGTGCTAGAACACCCGGAAGTGCAGAAATGGCTGGCAAATGGCGTCACATTTGATCTACTCATTGTAGAAGCGCTGCAACAGGAGGCACTTTACGCGCTGTCATATCATTTCAATGCATCGCTCATCGGTGTATCGAGCTTTGGTACTGATATGCGCATCGACGAACTAGTGGGCAATACCTCACCGCTCTCTTATGTGCCGTCAGTTTTAAGCACCAACAGCGATCATATGAGCTTTTACCAACGTCTGGAGAGTTTATATACGCATATTGTCGAGTGGGTGCATAACCATTTTGTTATGATACCTTTACAATATGAAATATATAAAACTTATGTAAGCAAACCTACAGCTGATTTTATGGCAATAAGAAAGAACTTCTCACTGCTGCTGTTGAATCAACACTTCTCGATGAGCATACCACGTCCTTACGTGACCAACGCCATCGAAGTGGGTGGCTGGCATATAGACCACAAACCGAAAGCTTTACCTGCCGATATGGAAGCTTTTATTAACGCTAATCCAAATGGTGCCATCTTTTTTTCTTTGGGCTCTAATTTTTTTAGCAAAAATTTGTCTAAAGAAAAACTTGCTATTATTTTGAATGTTTTTGCCTCATTACCCTATAATATACTCTGGAAGTTCGAAGTACCGGAATTACCGGGAAAACCACAAAACGTCTACATTAACAAATGGTTTCCACAAGCCGATATATTGGCGCATCCCAATGTAAAACTCTTCATTACACATGGTGGGCTATTGAGCACGATCGAGGCAATCCATTACGCAAAACCGATAGTGGGTATACCGATATTCTACGACCAACATCTAAACGTGGCGCGTGCACAAGCAAAAGGGTTTGGCTTAGGTGTAAACTTGAAGACTTTAAATGCTGAAGAATTTAAGGATACCATACTGGAGGTTCTGAATAATCCCAAGTACGCCCAGCGCGCTCGCGAGCTCTCTCACCGCTATCACGATCAGCCGCTGAAGCCGTTAGAGAAGGCAATCTATTGGACGGAATATGTGCTGCGTCATAAGGGCGCGCCGCATATGCGTGTGGCTGCACAAGATTTGAATTTCATTGAATATCATAACTTAGATGCGATTGCTGTGCTGTTCGGCCTGCCGCTACTGGCATTGGTATTTATGGTGTGGGCAAGCTGCCGATTATTGAATTTGATAACTGAGAAATTGTTTAATCAAAAGAGAAAAGTAAAGCAGAATTAATTCATTATGAAGAGTAAGGATGAAAATGGGATTGCGGTAGCCAGAAAGGAAAAGCCAGCACAAGCTAACCTAATACTCACATAACTTAGAACTAGAGTTCTTCGAATGTTTTTAATTTTGAAAAACTTAAAGGAAAACTCGCCTCTTTACATAATCATAACATGTATCTTGAAGGTCAGTCAAATAACTGTGAATTTTTTCCACTTCCTAATAAATTGTATTATCGTTCATTTTAAAAATACTAAATCTTATTTAAATAATTCGCTCAGGAACAGCCTAATGCTTCTTTGAAGGCTTCTTTAGTTTCAATTTCGTGCGTTAAAGTCTAGAAAACATTTACAGTTTTGCAGTGCGGATTAATCCAAAGTACAAGTATTTGGTAGTAATTGTTTTTGGATGCAGGAGTTGTGTTTTTAGATGAATCAAACATCTTCCGGTCAATCTTGCATATTGTGAGATTCCGAATCGTAGAGCGTGAAGCAGTCTGTTTGTGGACAACATATACTTAGAGTTTGAAAGTTTTAAACATGTTGCGTCAGCCTAGTTTCTTACTATAATCCTGTTTAGGATATTCCAGAGAAAAATTATACGAGAGGCTGACGCGTTAGTAACGTCCAGTTTCGGAGAGATAAAGTCTCCATAAGATGTTTTTGTACATAACGTGGCTAAAGCATTTCCCTTTTTTGGTGTATTCGCATTGATCTATTTCAGTAAGTCAAAAAGTGTGGTATATAGAGTTTTATTTCAACGCATTAAAAAAACTTAGAATCCATCATTTTGAAACACGTATCGTACTAATATATCGAATTCCATTATTTTTTATCTCTGTATTGCTATGTACATATGTAAGGCCGAAAAAAGAAAAATAATTAAGTTTTAATTACTTTTGTGTTGTTGCTGAATATCAGCTTTTTCTATGCACAATTCACTTGAACTGAATAATAACCGTTAGTCGTTCAAGCGTGCTAATGAAATTTACGCTGTATAGCTACTTGTATTTTATGCCTCAATAAAATGTGGTGTAATTTCGGGGGAAAAAAGTGTGCTGTTATCATGTGGCAAAATACAATTGGGCAAATAAAACAAATTATCGACAAAAAAATTACGCCAAATAAATTGGAACAAATGCACAAATACGGTACCTTAGATCCGATTGCAACAGGAAATTATGTAAAATTCATCACAAATTAAATCAAAATATATCACAAACAAGGTATACTTCATAAGTTTGACACGATGTTTGCAACCAAAGTTTAAATTTTTTCTTGCATTTTGCCGTGATCAAAACTGGACTATGGGCGTAGCTTTTCTCACTTTGAGGTGAGAAAACATATCTTGAGAGTCAGCCGTCCGATTTGAATCAAATTTAGTATGAGGTATTCCTCTGACATTTTTATGCTACGTTACCAAATCTGTTTACACGCCACGCCTACTTCCCACATAACAGAATTTTAAATTCCATCTGATTCTTTGCGATCGAGTTTAAAAACCATGAAGCAAATAATATAACGGGATAAAACTTTGTATGAATATTGCTTTTAGAGAATGCCATCCTATGGTCAAAAATTGTCCAAATCCAAAGTTGATTTTTTTCCGAAAATATTGGTCAATGTACTAAATGTGCAAGTGAAATTTTGAGATAATCTTTTCCTTATGATATTTCTCCATATGTTTAGTAAATATGTGAGGTACTTTATGACTTCCCGGGCACATTTTTTAGTATGTGCCATGTTAATAGTATGTGGTATTGGTAAAAATAGATAAAATCGGCTCGATACTACCCCAACTCCCATAAACTGCATATAATGATTTTAGTTTTTTTTAACAAATCTTAAGGCGAATGTGGCGGTCAGTGTATGAGTTATATATGTAGTTGTATATAGTATATAACTGCTCGAGTCCGATCGTCTGGTTGACGTTTTCCACCTTAAGATATTTCTCTGCCTTTGATACTTGCAAGTTGGAAGAGTAAAAAATGTTCCGTTGCTCCCGAACTTATCCCTTCCTTACTTGTTTATTTTTATTTTTTATCTTAGATAGCTATTTGGTGATTCTTCGTCTAGAAGATATAGTTATATGGTGTAAATTCCATTAAATTTATAATTAAATAGCGCAAAACAATATTTGTGTCTATGAACGCGTATCACGTGGCATTTATTGTGTATACAATAGATTTTCAACGCGCTTTATGTTGAACACATTCATCATCATCATTTCTCTAATATCTTACTCAGTTTTATCACAAAGCTTTCGGTTAGTCGCTGAATTTAGCCATTAACTCTCAGCAGCCATGATTATGGATATTTGCAGCCAAAATATAGCTATATGTAAATACAAATTATGTCAGCTAAGCTGTTTGCAAATACTAAAACTATATACTTGTATGTAGTAGATTATTATGCTTGCGCGCGTTTGCTTAATGAAAGGAATACATGTGTATAGTATAGATATGTACGTGGGAATTACCTGATAAACAATAGAGATTGTGATTCGGGAAGTTTATTTCCATGAGATATATTAATCTAATCACTCCATATGAGAGCGGTACGATAAATATTTAGTCTCACCGTCTGATGGCACCATGAGATGAGAATGCACTATGGTGTAGTATATTCTCGTAGAAGGCTGCTTCGACTTAGACTCGGCTTGACTGACCTGGTTAAACAAGCTGAACGATTGTCGCTGATAATAAAATAGTTAAAAATCTTTATCATAGATGTTAGCACTTACAAATTTTGATCTGATTATCAAATAATTATTCTGTGATATTGAAATTTATTGTTCGATTCAGCATGTAATTATTTTATGAGAACAATATTTACTGTTAGTATTTCACTAAGTAGAATACAAGTAATTTTGATTGTATTTATAATTTCCATGGCTACTAGTATGTAATTAACACCAGCAATAGCATAAGTCGCCTATCGCGTGTATTGGGTTGTCTGAGTATATACTATTTCCATATATACAATATATACAATATCTCTGTTACTTAAAGGTTATGTGATATTTTTCATCTATAATAACACGCGCTATTATTTCTAAAATTTGTCATGAAAAAATAGGTTTCGTAAGAAAGTAATAGCAATGATTAGTGATCATTGCTGTTTTATTTCTTTGTTCAAACATATCCTTTGAATGTTTGTCAAAAGCTAAAAAATTGCAAACCTTTATATGAATATGCTATTATTATTCAAACTAACTAAAAGTTTGTTTTGTTGGGCTTCTTTTAATAAGGTTTTGTTTCTTTTTTTAAATTATCTCACACGCGACCTCATCAAAGTTCTAAAATACTCACACATTGTATTAGCTTACATGCAAAGTCGATTAAAAAATATTACATTTAATACCCACTTAATACCGAGTCAATATAAATAGTAGTATTATATATATAGCATATACTAAACATGCAACGGATTATAACAGAACGCACAATGAAATCTGAAAAATTTAACCCGTCACAGCGCTCGTGTGGCACAAATGACTCCTAACATGCAGAACAACGTTGGCAAAAACAAGTTGCAACCTTTTTAGAAATCTCTCATCTATAAACTTTTTTAAATCCATTTAATTTTTAAGCTTCCTATGTGTCATACTTATAATCTTCATATCTCATTATCTTATACTGTTGGATCAAAATTCTAACACGGGTAAGTATTCATCGATATTTAAAATATTTTGATTTTACTAGAAAGAAAAATATTGTAGTTTAGATGCAGATGAAGCTGTTAAATGAACAAAGCTAATGGATGCACCTTAGGGTTAATAGATGACATACATACATATATATAGTATCTTTGAGACAATAAGCAAGCGTTTATGATGAACAGCATTAGGATATATCGTAGCGTGTTAGAAATTGCCCTTCCTACAGTTTTCGGATTTGAAAATTACAATAAATAGGTAAACACTAATGATTCTTAAATACATGTATTTGCGTACAGAATCTGGTTTCCTAGTTAAAATGGCTTCCTTATATATAATGCACAGATACTTGACTTCGTTTAGTCACCGTAATGCGGTCGGATTATTTGTAACGTAACGCGCGTAAATAAAATATAAAGTAATTTAAAGACATGTATTAATTTTATGTTGAGGACTGAGAAATTTGGACTGTAGTATTAATAATCCTGAAACTGTAGTCGTTGAGATAAAGTGAGATGGCATAAAGTTACACGTTATATTTTTAATTTCAAAAGGAAGCTGAAATTCTCAGTTTAATTGATAAAGTTAAATATTTTACGAGTGGCGTTTGGCTCAGAGATTTGCAAATCCTAAAGGGTGGTTTTGGTGTGTTATGATATTCAATACATTTTACGAATTTAATTGAATACAAATTTTCAATAAGTGGCAACGCTTATAAAAAATATATTTCATCTGTAAACTTTCTTCAACCTTTTTATTTACATTTGTCACAAAATCGAACAAAAATTTCAATCAAACAAATTTTATCTTAAATATCTTTAAATAAATGTAACATCGATGTGGCACGATGCAAATATCTGGGTTAATGGTTCGCAAATAAATACCGTGATGGTTGCTCTAATAGATGGAACCAAAAACAAACGATCTCTTAAAAGTCTCTTAATTTTATTGTATTTTACAAACCCGAAGAGATTTTTGGATATAATGAGGTAATGACTGCAACGAGCACTAGACATCAAAGTTACAAAATTATAAAGAAATTGGACAGTCGGTATTAAAAATGTTTGAGTTTGAGATTAAACCATTCTATGAAAAAAAAACTTTGCGTAAAGTTGCTAAGCTATTAAGCGGCACTCGTAAATAAATATAAAAATAAAATTTACAAGCAAAATATAAAATTATTTAACAGTTTTTATACCGACAGACATTGGTGAAAGATGCTCACCCAAGTTTTCATCAGGTTGCTACTTTCGGCTTACATCAGCTTAATCGCCTTACAGCAGACACATGCTGCCAACATTTTAGCGATATTTCCCTTTCCAGGACCTTCGCAGTATATTTGTGTGCAAGCGTATTTAAAAGCTTTAGCGGCGCGCGGTCATGAAGTCACCGTGATTTCAGCTTTTCCACAGAAAAAACCATTACAAAATTTTCGCGACATATCGATAGCGGAAGTACTAGATGGCTACGAGGGTATATATACAATTTTGAGTAAATATTTTCCAAATTTACTAACATAACTTTATAACTAACGCTTTCAGAAACTATTGTGGATGTAATTAGAGAGGAACGCAATAAATGGCAAGAATTAAATCTGTATTATGACTTCTTTACCGGTGGCACTTTGTCGGTACTGAAAAGTCCAAAAGTTCAAGAATTATTACAATCTAATGAGCATTTCGATCTCATAATTGTGGAAGCACTACAATTGGATGCGATTTATGCCTTGGCTCATCATTACAATGCCTTACTTATTGGCGTATCTACATACGGTACAGATCCGACAATCGACGAATTAGTGGGTAATACTTCACCCATATCGTATGTGCCGTTACCGCTCTCACAGCTAAGCGATCGCATGAATTTCTGGCAGCGTTTACAAAACTTGTGGCACCATTTGTTGCACCAAATACACATGCATCTTTTTTACTTGCCCAACCAAGCTGCCATTTACAAGCAATACTTTCCCAATTTCACTGCCGATATATATGCGGTGCGCAAGAATTTCTCATTAGTGCTTCTGAATCAACATTTTTCCATCAGTTTTCCACGCCCATATGTACCGAATGCAATCGAAGTGGCCGGTATGCATATAAGCCAACGTGCGGGCAAATTACCTACCGACATAGAAAACTTCATCAGAGATGCAAAGCAAGGTGCTATCTACTTCTCTCTGGGTTCGAATGTGAAGAGTAAAAATCTGTCGAAAGAGAAACTTGCGACACTTTTGCGAGTTTTTGCTTCGCTACCATACAATATACTTTGGAAATTCGAAGCTACCGAACTACCAAATAAACCACCAAATGTATATATTAACAAATGGTTTGCCCAATCCGATATATTGGCACAACCCAATGTGAAATTATTCATATCTCACGCTGGTTTGCTCAGCACAACCGAAGCGATTCATCATGCCAAGCCATTGGTTGGCATGCCCGTATTCTTCGATCAATTTCTCAATATGGAACGTATTAAACGCGCCGGTATCGGCGTTTTCGTTGATTACAAATCTTTCACTTACGATGAGTTGCGAAGTGCCATCCTTGAAGTCATGGAAAATCCAAAATATACGCAAACGATCCAACAGATGTCGCGGCGTTACCATGATCAGCCAATGAAGCCGTTGGATAAAGCAATATTTTGGACGGAGTACGTGTTACGTCATGGGGGCGCGCCGCATATGCGTGTTACCGCCCAAGAATTGAATTTTATACAGTACCATAGTTTGGATACATTATTGGTATTGGTTGGTGGCGCGATGTTGGTTTTATTAATACCTTCATGGTTTGTACATAGAAATGTGAGGCGATTGCTTTTGGGAGACCGTGGAAAGATAAAGCTAAAGCACAACTGAAATTTAAAATGTAAATAAAACTTAAAAACATAAACTCATTTTATATTTTAGAGTGAACATTTTAAAAGAGCTTATTAATCAATTATTATATAATTATTACTAATATTAATATTATTACTAATTATATTATTTTTAAGCTTTGACTTGAGAAAATCACTATAAGCTCAAATTGTTACACCATCTGTAGTTTAAGTAATAGTTTTGTGATATTTGATCAAAAACTAAAAGAATGGTTTGGTGAGCGAAAGAAATATCGTGTAATAATAAATTGAGCAATCGCGTCTTGTCTTCCATAATGCTTTTAGTAGGTATCTCCCAGAATTCTTAGATGATTTACCTTACCTTGCTATCAATACTGAGTACAATATTAGATCTTAATACCATCCACACTATTCCTGCAATCCACTACTCTTGCAATTCATTATTCTTATAATTAACTATTTCATTATACGAGCTTTGAATAGGTGGTTGTCAGCTCTCTTCTAATTGTAATCTAATCCTATAACCTGCTGTCCCGACAAGTTATCTTCTTTATATTCTCTGCTACAGACGTAGTTTTTTAGGCCTGTCGTGAATTCCTACTTTTTTCTCTTTGTATCTTCAATTTTGTAGTTTGGCGACTATTTTAGTCTCAACCTCATGCCAACCCAAAAAACCGTTGGTTTGTTGGCTACTAAATCATTAATCTCGCAGTTAAAGAACTAATATTCTACAATTCTCTTTGTGAATCTTCTTTATGTGTTCCTGCATCTCATGTCGGTCTAAATCGCGTTGAATATTTAACTCTTCATTTTCTAGTTAGTCTTACATATAGTAGGATGTAAAATGAGATATTTGACAGTACGTTTTTCTAGACTTATAAGTATTTTGAACGGTACTAATCAGAGAGGTTTTATTTATTATTTTCGGAACCTTTGCCACTTGCAGATGCGATGAGTTGAGTTGTTTTGGCACATATTTGAACGCATTGGAACAACTATGGTATATGGTGAACTCGTTTTATCTGACCGTTGCTACGAGAAACCCGCGTTGCGATCAACAAGGGTTGTGTACCCTCCTTGGTTTGAATTTGAATGCATTTGCAGTAAACCTGCTTGACGGTGATAATCCGTCTCGGATTTTCAAAAATCGATGCCGGTTTCTCTAATCCATGTAGAACTTTTTCCACTTCGGTTGATTTACAACTATACAAACTTCGAAAACAGGTCTATTATTGCTAAAATGTATTTGTATTGTTTCTTGGTTTCATTTAATGTTCCCAAGTGGTCTATATGCTAGGTTCCTAACTGTTCTTAAACTTATAGAGTGCAGACAAAAGTTCCTCTTTTATCCCTTCTTAGCATCCGCGATAACACATTTAATGCTTGCTTCAACTAAAGTTCCAGTTAGAAGAATCTCATTTACAAATGAGCAGTTCGGTTACTATCGCGCTCGAATACAGAATAATTAAATGAATCAATGATCACTCTCTTTGATACACCGTTGGACTGTAAAACACTCAGTAAAGTAGGTATTATGTACATACATATATATAAGATGAAAATTAAAAAAGTTTCTCCGAAGATTGAGAAAACAACCAGCTGAGTTTTGTATGAACAATTTAGTTACACGAAGTGCATTAGAGACTCATTTTTCTCTATTAAGTTGTTACTATACTTACAATGTTAGTGTGGCTAACAGTTTGGTTTACACTGCTATGCTCTCCGCTCTCCAAATATGAATAAAAGTCAATACCTCACAATATATTAACTTAGTTGACTAAAAAGTGTTGTGGTGTATTTTAGCAAAATTTCTATAAAAATGTGTACGCTGAAATGTACTCGTATAGTGGTGGCACTGTGGATCTTAACGAGCGTTACGAATTCCGCGGAATCCGCAAAAATACTTGCTGTATTTCCATTTCCGGGTCCTTCGCAGTATATATGTGTGCAGTCGTATTTGAAGACACTGGCAGCGCGCGGACATGAAGTCACTTCGGTTTCGGCGTTTCCGCAAAAAACACCCTTGAAAAACTTTCGTGATATCACGATACATATAGATCAATCTCATCATGATGGTTAGTGTAAATTTTGCCAATATATAAAGATAAAGAAGCAATAGCTTTAATTCAAATAATTTTAGAGTCAGTAAACAACGCGGTCGAGCAAATTCCTGTTGGTAAATTAGCTGAGCTGAAATTTGTTAAGGAATATACAACATTGACTTCCTTGTTGGTATTTAATAATGAGGACTTCCAGCAATTATTGCACTCAGACGAACAATTCGATCTCATTATTATCGAAGTATTCTATCAAGATGCACTTTACGCATTGGGAAAACATTTCAAAGCGCCTGTGATTGGTGTCTCCACATTTGGCGCAGATGCTGTGATCGACCAGTTGGTGGATAATGTTTCGCCGTTAGCATATGTACCTGCGCCTAGCGGCATGAATATGGATCGTATGAATTTCCGGCAACGCTTAGATAATTTATATGCTAACACCATGGAGCTTCTGCATAACCATTTAGAAATAATACCGGAACAACAACGATACTATGAAAAGTATTTTCCTAATGCGACATTGCGTTTAGCAGACGTGCGTAGAGACTTTTCTCTTTTGCTGCTCAATCAACATTATTCATTCAGTTGGCCGCGTCCATTGGTGCCGAATGCAATAGAGGTGGCTGGTATGCATATTGAAAACAAACCGAAAAAACTACCAGCGGATATGGAAGCTTTTATTAATGCCTCGCCTAGAGGTGCTATTTACTTTTCGCTCGGTTCGAATATAAAGAGCGCATTATTGCCAAAACAAAAATTGCAAGAGATTATGAACGCATTTGCTTCATTACCCGTGAATGTGTTGTGGAAATTCGAGAAGTCAGATCTGGCGGGTAAACCGAAAAATGTCTTCATCAACAAATGGTTTCCACAATCGGAAGTACTTGCCCATCCTAAAGTAAAACTGTTCGTTACACATGGTGGTATGCACAGTCTGATAGAGGCAGTACATCATGCTAAACCGGTTGTTGGCATGCCAGTATTTTACGATCAATATTTAAATATTGAAAAGGCCGTATATAAAGGTTTTGGTGTCGCAGTAAATTTCCGAAATTTTACCAGCACCGAACTGCACGATGCTATCCTAGAAGTGTTGAACAATCCCAAGTACACCGAGAGAGCGCGAGAAATTTCTGCCAGTTTCCATGATCGACCTATGAATCCGCTCGATACAGCAATCTATTGGACTGAGTATGTGCTGAGACATAAGGGTGCGCCACAATTGCGTGTGGCTGCACGTCACTTGAATTTCTTACAGCGTCATAGTGTGGATACAATGGCTGTGTTGTTTGGTATTCCATTGTTGTTGGCTGTATTTTTATTACACGGTGTTTTTCAGGTGCTGGCGGCAATATTTAGTAGCAATGATAATGCGCATAAGAAGCGAAAACGTGATTAATAATTTCTTGGACAGCATTATTTTGAGAATTAGTGCTGTTATTATTCAGCACCAAAGTATAACTGCAACTGAACATTAATTGCAATAAATATACAATTTACTTGTAAACAACAAAATTAGTTTTTATATTGTTTTGATTACGTGGTCCTTGATTTCATTGTATAATATGTTGTCAGACTTTGCTTACAATTTTCGTATTTATCGGGAGTTATAAAGGATCGAATCTGCGTAGAACTAACTGTTTGGATAAAATCTAAGACGGAGTAACTTAATTGTTCAGATAGGTTTCAGAAATACATAAAATTTTTGTTGCTCTTTACAGTTCTGCAGTTTAATACTAGTACTGTAGTTTTTATTTGTGTTTTTTCATTAATTGAACATAAGATTGCAATATCATTCAGCTGAAATGTTCAGACAGCCCTTCACAGTACATTTGAAACCTAATTCAGGTATTCGCTGTATCTGATATGGACGTTATCACTAGCTTTTCAAGTTGTTTTGTTAGCTGCATCGTGCTCAAGTTATCTTTAGCTCTGGAAAACCCCGTCATATATGTAGATATTATCCTCTCTACTATATATACACATATATTTATTGTAATTTTATTCAATTATTTACTATTTATAAACAAAATTAAGCGGCGTTCTTACAAATGATTTATTAGCTATAGCTTAGAGAAAGAGTTTTTATTTAATTTTTGGTTTTGTTTTGCTTACTTTGTATCATTAATATATATAGTCTTTGATAATAGTAAGTCCACAAATAGAAGTGTGTATACAGTAAACAAAAATATATTAGCAGTTGAATTTCATCATTATACTATCCGTCTGATAGAAGTTAAATATAAATGACTTGCAATCTACTTAATCATATAATATAATATTATTCTTATCAACAAATCATTTGCTCGCTCATTTTGAGTAGTTATGTAAGAAATACTTGAGGTTTTTGTTTGTAGATCGTTCAATTGCGTTGAAATTTACTGAACTCCGAGCAATTGAATCGAAAAGCTACTCCAATATCATTATTACTATGATATACAACTGATTCACATAGGATTTGAGCAGAAACTAGTTGTGAGAGCGAGTTTGAGCATTAGCCAGAGCGAAAAGTCGTGCGTAAACATGATTTGTAAAAGTCACAATTTAGTCGCTCCTCTGCCGTCCCTTCGTTTGCTTCATTTCGTATCGGGTGTTCCAATAGGGACGATATGATTCTAAGAGTCGCTTCGGCCATTTTTACTATATCACGATCCGTGATTTTTCTCATTGTATTCCATAATTTTTACAAAAGAAAATGCACAAATTTCTAATTAACAACCATTACATTCACCCTGATAGAAGCTGGTGACACCGTTACTGTCAATGGAGAGCGGTACAGATCGATGAGAACCAACTTTTCATAGCCGTAAGAAGTTGACCTTCACAGCATCTGATCCCATGTGCCACACAGCACGTGCAATAACTGAATTATTGCGAAAAAGTTTCGAGATTCGAGATTGCGACATTCAATGGCCTTCAAGTAGTTATAATTTAACAACATTGGACAACTTCTTGTGGAGTCATTTGAAGACATTGGTCTTTAGCAGTCAATACTGAGCATGTCAAACATGACTTACGATTTGAACGAGTGGAAAAAGTACTCGAATATTGGGTTCATCGAACTCGGTTCTGCAAAAGAATTCAGAATTTAATTATATGGATCATACTTCACATCATATGTATAAAAAACATTTAAAGAAATCATTTTACGATTTTGTATGAAAAAGTGATTAGTACGCGTTGGTAACGCCCAAGTTCAGAAAGATCAAGTTTCGATAAGCGGTTTTCGTTCATTACGTGAGTAAAATATTTCCCTTTTTTGGTGAATTCGCAGCAAAAAATTTGATCTATTTGAGTTAGTCAAAAAATCCTTTGGTATACATATATAGAATTATATCAGAGTATTAAAACAAAAAAGTATTTATTATTGTATATCTCTGTATTGCTATTTTTGCCATGTATGTTCGGCCCAAAATAGAAAATTAATCAAATTTTAATTAAACTTGGGTAGTTGCTGAATATCAGCTTATTCTATACCCAATTCACTTGAACTGAATAATAACCATAAGTCGTTCAAGCGTATATAATGAATTATATGTTACATAACAACATGCATTTTATGCCTCTACAAAAGCACATCATCAATTGATAGTGACGCAATTGAGAGGCGACAAAAAGAGTGGCAGCAAACGATGCAAAATAACGTTTTTATAATAGGTGTTTGTTTTTATAGTGGAAAATGAAATAATCAAATTGAATTTCAAATGGTCTTTTTTTTATGGGAAGTAGGCGTGGTTATATTCCGATTTCTCCCATTCATGTGCTGTAACATAGGAATATTAGAAGAATATTATGTGGCGAGATATCGATTTTCACCTAATTGGGCGCGGTGCCACATCCGTCGTTCAAATTTAACATCGGTTCCTATAAACCCTACTCATACCATTTACTTTTACTTTTTAGGGGGCTGGGGCTACGCCCACTTGTCAATAATTTCCAAACCATCTGTGCCTCTCCATAATGTGATTTGTTGTGCTTAATTTGATTTCAATGGCGTTTTCTGGGCGTGGCAGTGATCCGATTACGCCCATCTACAATACTAAACTTCTTATTGTGCCAGGGAGCATCTCTACCAAGTTCTTGATGAGACAGACAGATAGCCACTCGGATTTCAACTTCTCTCGTCATCTTGATCGTTTATATATACATAAACCTAAATTAATCTCAATTAGTTTTAGATGATGCATACCATCGTTAGATGCACAAATATATAGATAGCAATATGTTGCAAGAGTATAGGTAGGTAGCTGTTGTATTTCGGGCTCAATTAGCACTAGCTGTGCCATTTTGATGTGCAGAAGTATAAAAAGCTGACGAACGACCGATATACCGGCGTACCTCAATGTGAAATTATTGTATTTAACGCTGGTTTGCTCAGCACAATGGAAGCTATTCATCACGTCTAGTTCTTACAAGAGAGCTTATCATTTAAAAGCTCAAGCTTAGTTTGATGCTTTGTGGAGCTTTTTGCATTTTGTGGTGGGTGTCTAGGGTAACAAACTCTACAGTTGTTAACTGTTAAGTGTTTATGCTATGTACAAAAAAGCGATCATTTTTATCTCTATTGCTTCTCAAGAGCGATAAAGCAGGAAATAGTCCAATTTCGATCATGCAATCCTTCGGATTAGTAAAAGGTACAATGGCAACATTATAAGAAAACTTCAAATGTGCTTGGGAATAGCCTTAAATAGTGGTCGAAAGAGGAAATGCTTGGTTCACTATATATTTTAGAATTAACAAAATGGTAAAACGTTTTTGTAGGATTTCGCAATCTGTCACATTAACAGAATGATCCACTGATCAACACTTGACTTTGGGAAAAAAGGCGGATATGTTGGAAGTTTTGGCACGTATGAGGAACCATCCAACAGCGAAACTCTTTATAACAATGTTTTACCCCTCTTTGCTTTTTAATTTTCTTTTCTTTCTTTTTTTTTTCCTAGTCACAATAAATAGTTGATAATTTTATACGTTCATAATATATTCCGGGGAACAATTTACACGATTTTTTTTATGAAAAGTAAAAATATTTTAGGTGTAATCAAGTGTTCTTCATTTGCTAATTCACAGTTATATCCCATGCATTGAATGGAGTTGGTATCTTTACTTCATCTGAACGTAATTTCTTTGGCAGGACTTCCTTCTCTTCCTCCGGTTCATATAGCTTGAACTGATACAAGAAGAAATCGGTTAAATACATACCCTCCTTTGTCATATAGTGAAAAGAGATCGCGTATTTTGATAAACAATTTTGACACTGTAAGAAAAACGATATGTACATATTTATATATGTGTGTACATAAGTATTTGGGGTTTTAAAGAATGTAAGGGAGAAAACATTCGTCGAAAACTGAACTAAATTCTCTTACCACTCGCGGATGATATATTTCATATGAGAAGTACCACAATGCGGCATCAAAATAGTTTCCAATTAAGAGAGTATGTGGTTGAAAAGGCATGAAACGCAGTTCATTGTGTGCATCACGTGAATCTCCAGGCAGCACGCCCACAGAGCGTAAACACATACCGATTGCCCAATCTTCGGCTATAAGCTTATCCTCAGGTGGACATAAATCACTATTTGGCATTGCTGCATTAACAAAACGATGCAGCGCTTCACGGCTTAGAACGTATCCCGCACCACCGGACATGTAATGCTTTGAGAATAGAAATTGAATACATAATTCTCATGTGTTTGGAAAAAACAAAGAATTTTTGAGGTAAAAATACACACTTCGTAAACTACGCAACTTATATAAATGGCTTATAACTTCTAATCTAAATTAGTAATTTGACTTACGTTTTTAACTTGGTACGCATATTTAAAGTCGTGTCCAAAATAGATCGGCATATCCCGATTATACGCATAGAGTAAATAGCGCAAATTTTCCACGAGCACGTACCTACGTTGAATTGAACAAAGTTAGTGTTTAATGTTTTAGGAGTTTTTTGTTATAAACTTAATTGTCAATAATATACTTTTTAGATTCTAAGTGATTCCTGTCGAATTTAATATAAAAGCGATATAAAGAAAAAGAGCGAAATGTAGTCAACAGCCAGCTTATATTGGTCGGACACATAACACGCCTTCAGAGGGAAGCACAAAGAGATTTTTAAACTATACAAAACGTATACTCCTAGGTTCGACAAAATGATATTCACTCCTTGTATTAAACTATAGTCTTCTTAAGCTTTAGCTTGAGAAAATCATTACATATGTCTCAACTGCTCAAATAGTCGCACCATCTGAAGGTTTTTTGCCATGATGTATCAAAAATTAAGAGAAAGGCTTGATGAGCCTAGAAAAATATGGCGTAATAAATTATATAGCACTCGCATACTGTCCCTCATACTAATTTTGGTAGGTTTCCCTTCGAGTTCTTGAAAGGTTTATTCAATATTAGATAAATTTATTAGTCCATGAGATCAAAGCATGAACTCTAACAAGCTCTGCTTCAAATAATTGAGATCTTTTGACTACTCTTACTCGACCTTTATGTCTGATAGGAACTATTCAGCTTTGAAAATAAGCAAAATTGTACCTTCTACATATTTTATGTATTAAAGGCGATCACTACTCTTTTAAAATAACAATATGAGCTAAACTTTGTGTTGCTTTGTGAAGAGAAAATACCGTCTATAGCATTGCCTAAGGCAGAGTTCATATCGTTTAAGGCATTACAGAACTGACAGTGAGTAAGTAAATCGAAATGTGTCTATGCTTACTAAAAACTTACGTGTCATCATCAGCTTTCATAAACCAATCCATCTCTTTAGCATATTTTTCATAAACATGCTTAAAAGCTCTTCTCGTTTTTACCCATAATACATCGTGGGTATCAGTGAAGTTTTCCAGAACAAATGTTTCACCCAATTCTGCGGTATCCTCGGAGGTTACGAATATTAAACGATTACAACGCGTGCCCCAGGTTCGAAGCACGTCTATGGCCTTCGTCTTATGATTAGCGGGGTTGGTCATTACCCAACAGAGAATGCGCACTTCATCTTTTAGCTGCTCAGCTAAGCTGTTTTCCACTCTATTTACTATTTTTTTCACTGCTGATTCATTAATGTTTGCCTTTCTTCTGGTAAGCCAAGTCAACTTCTCTGAATTCACCACATTACGTTTATATTCCAAGTACATATAAACGCTGGAGACTACCGCTAGTAGCAAGAATATGCGACGATACTGGAATACCCGCCGACGAACTGACATTTTCAAATTCCAACTAAATTGCATTTTGTAGGCGACATCTTCTGATTGTAAATTAATCTTTAAGTTTCTTTTGCTACATTAATTATCTCCATTGCTTAATTTGTTAGATAAGTTGGAAAGACTGGTGTGCGCTTATATATCTCTTCTGTTCGAAAGCTTCAATATTTGCCAAGCAAGGAATTCTACATTCAATTGAAGAACTTGAAAGCGTAGATATTTTCTACACATTACTTAAAATTTAGTTTGTACTCCGTGCATTTTTAAAGCCGTTTATACCTTTTTTGATGTTTTGCTATTCCTACTCCCTCAATGGGTAACTCGGTGGTCGCTTGGAGGTGCCATTGCTGTGTAAATTTGTGAAGTTCTTATTTATAAATCTATAATACTTATATATTGATATTAGTATGTAGTACTTTTTTGTGTATAAGTTCAAGGGCCACACGAACATAGAATTTAGCAACACAAATTCGTTATGATCGTTGTTTCTATACGGTACATTATTTCTATAATGCCGTTATCAGCAAACTTGGCGCAGTGTTTCAGTGTTATCTAAAATAACCAAACGTGGAAATAAACAATACAATTACAGGCATCTGCTTGGAAGATTATTTATTGAACGCCGTAACATTGTATGAATAAAGCATGCTTCTGGCAAGGTCGACTGGCATCTGACGAAACTAAAGTTGAAATTACTCGTATTGCTATTGGAAACGAACCGATTAAG
The DNA here is from genome assembly GCA_037783105.1 of Bactrocera zonata. NCBI lineage: Eukaryota > Metazoa > Arthropoda > Insecta > Diptera > Tephritidae > Bactrocera > Bactrocera zonata. The sequence goes on along the minus strand of JBAWJQ010004226.1, from coordinate 1,211,399 downwards.
AAGCTAAAAATAAAAAGAGATACTGCCGACTAGAGATGCCACTGAAACTTTATGGAAGTGCGTAGATTAATACTCATTGTTGACTAAAAATTCTTATCGTAGTTTGATTTCATTATTATAATCTTGCAATTCATTGCAAAATAGTTCTACGAGTTTTCGTATTCTATTCAGATCTACTATTCCGGACGAAACACATCCATTCATAGTAGTCTCGATTATATTACACTAACATTTGAACTATCTTGGTGACTAAGTATATTTTACTATTTCTAACCAATACTTTGAACTTTCTTGGATATAGCGATAGAGATGTGAATATACTTAGATATGCCCTTCTTTAAATGAACGTTGATGATTACAAAGTTTGGAAAGTGCAAGTACATACGTATGTATTATCACAGGTTTTCATGTAAAACAATAAAATATTTTTATCATGCTGAAAATAACAAGCCAACCAACTAACAATTTAGTTAATGGTTTCGAAAATGATCGCACCAAAAATACTTGGCAACGTTTTTAGTTCAATTTCAACTGCATAGCAAAAATGTCAGAGCAAAGAGGGAACCTAGAACAGATAGAACAAAAAAAAAGTCTACGTCTTTACCGTCGACTCGCTTTTGTGACTATAGAAATTGCATTAATAGCGGCATTTTTGAGTTATAGGCACAATATCATTAGTTTGGAGCAGATAAGTTGGTCACATGTAGAAAAAGTAAACGCAGAAACGCCAGAAAATGCCACGCAAAATAATACCGATTTAGCGGAGCTGTTATATAAAGAAGTACGTATACTTTGTTGGGTTATGACCACGCCGAAGAATCACAGAACCAGGGCAATACATATAAAGCGTACATGGGGAAAACATTGCAACCGGCTTTTGTTCGTCACCTCGGAAGATGACGAAGAGTTGGGCGAGACTGTAGTAATTAACGAAGTGGAAGATAAATACGAGGTCTTATGGCCTAAAATGAGAATCGCATTCGAGCGAATATACGAAAAGTATGCTAATGAGACAGATTGGTTCTTCAAGGCAGACGATGATGCGTAAGTAATCAACATTTGCGTTTATTGCAACGAACATGCAAACATAAGTCGCAAGTGAGTAAGTAAGACAAAAATAATTAATTAAAATATTCTGGTGTAAAATATTTAAGTTGTTATTATGAAGTATTCCAATGTTGTTTCTTAGTTTCTAAATTTTTTCTTAAATTTGTTCTCGATGCGTGATCTTTCCTTTAACCCTTATTTTATACTTTGGTCATATTAAAATATTACTGTTGAGTATGTCAATAGTATTACGCTATTTTATAGTCCTCTTTTCTTTCTCTTTTTTTACAGTTATGCCTACATTGAAAATATGCGCTATTTTCTATATGCGTATAGCCCGGAAATGCCAATTTACTTCGGATATAACTTATTATATGGTGGACGGAAAGACGAGGTAAGTTACTTTAAATGATAAAAGAGATAAGGCTGAGTCGGAAACTTTTAGTTGACCGGTTACCTTATCATAATTCCTTTTATAAACTGGTATCTACAAGTATATCATTTAATCTAAACCTCAAAGAAGTCATCCGTCTCATCGACTACCTCTTTATTGCCGTGTTAGCGTTATCTAGTTAACATTATCCAGAATTCTGAGAAGATATCAAAGACTAGAATGGTGCCAGATCTGGGTCTACCCAGATGATCGCCGATTGAATTTGGATTGGCCATACGTTGAGACATATCGATGCAAGAGTTCGATTCGATGACTATGATTTCAAAGCCTCTAAGATGACACAGAATCATTAGTTTTTGGTTTTGGTCGATTGTGGGAATCAGTGTCCTATTATTCTTCGTGCGTTTTGTTAGAATGTCCATAGACTTCGTCTAACTAGAAAGCATATATATATATTTAATTATAAACGGCGCTTTCTCATAGAAACAGCATAAACATTTCAGTCTGCATGATTGCGGACTATATCAATATTTGAAGGCGTTGTTTTGTAATAATTTTTAGTTTTCTAAGGCTAATCTACATGAAATTGATAGGCTTGCAATCATCTTTTATGTAGAATGCTTTATTATCTTTCTTCGAATATTAAACGAATATTTTTTCATATCATTTAAGGTTTATATGTCTGGTGGTAGTGGCTTTGTTTCAAGTCGGGAAGCTGTGCGACTTTTCGTCGAATCGGCCATTGTTAATAAAAGTGGCTGCGATATAAATAATCACTATAATCCTGATGATGTGGCTATAGGTGAATGCTTTCGTGCGGTTGATGTGATCGCTGGCGATTCACGCGATGTGCATGGCGAGGCACGATTTTATTTATTCGCGCCGTTTATGGTACTTATGCCTGAGTTGATAAATGAACCATTTTGGTATTTCAACTATAGTTTCTATAATCCACGTTCTGTAAGACAACTTTCCTCATTGTGTGATTTTACATTTTTTAATAATTTTAAAACCCGAAATTGTTTTCTTTTTTTTAGTGCAAAGATTGCCTTGCGAAATATCCAATGGCCTTTCATTATATTTCTCCACCAGACATGTATCTTTCTGAATTTTTTAGCTACGAATTTTGGACGATAAACTTGCCGAATGAACCGGAGGAGGTTTTACCTAAGAAATTAAGTTGGGACGAAGTAGTCGTGTTGGAAACTGATAATATTTGGAATACTCCATAATTAAATTATATAGTTGAAAAATCGCAAGTTGTTAAGTGTTATTTAAGAGTAAATGAAAATTACACCGTGTTGTTTAATACAAATACTGGCAGCTCACTGCTAGATGTATTGAAGGTTCTTCGCCGGGGAATGACTTACAAATATTTTGAGTTTAGTAGGAAGATATATTTTCATCAGTTCTTATTAGTTGAACGTGTAGATATACAGAAAATTCCCTAACATATGTGCCAGCTCATTAACCCCGCGGAAAATTTACGCTTTTTCGTATTTGTTTGAAATGTTTAGACATTTTGAAATTTGCCCGTTATTTTGCATACATTTGAATATCATATTGAGCCGTTAGCGTTGTCTTAACTCATAATACTAACTATTTTCCTTATTAATATCATATATAAAGGTCATTTCCCACTTATATGCCATTACGTTTGTGCTTTTCAGTGTTGGATCGCCAAAAAGCATATTAAAATATTGGTGGTGTATCTTCCCCGTTACTTAGTGCCTTTCATAAATGTATTTATAATTTCCCTTTCTTACTTCTTTACTTTTTATTTGCATTTTATAACCTTTCACATTTCTCCCGGCATACCTGCAAGTGTATTTAAAGCCAGTTCACGATGCGCTCACAACTTTGTGCTCGCATAGGTACTGTCAGTGTATGCTGCTGTCTTCTTACAACTTCTTACCTCCATGAATATTTACATTATTCGTGCAGCGTTACGAAACTGCATTCTGCTTGCACTTTTACAAGTATCCCTAAAATGGGTAGTGAATATTTTATGATTGAAAATAACTGAAACAAAAGCATTTTTTACATGCAGCTTCGGCGCATGTGGCAAAAAGCATAAAAGAAACGGCAGTAAAAAATTGAAAAAGTTCTCTGCAAACTTTTCGCCGCTGCCGGTCATGCTGTTTATGCGCGCGCAGCAGAGTTTTTACTCCGCAACGAGTGCTGAGTTAACGGTAAAAATAATGAAAACAACAAACACAACGAAGTTTCACCTTAAAAACAACATAACAATTGAGTAAAAATGCCTCGAACGCCGATGATTGCGCTAGCGCTTCTTACAATTTATTTTTGGCTCGTTCAGCTCATTACTGGAGGTGCCCAGATCCTGCTGGCGTTCTATTTATCTCGTTGCGCTTGTCCGGGGCTCTATCGCAAACAGTATTTTGCTTACTTTGTTGCTCGTAATTGCGCTGCGAGAGTTATACGCTGTTCGTTAGCTCTCGTTAGTTTCGAGCTATACCTAAATCTCTCAGTTTAATTTTGTTTTGCGTTTTTTTCTTTCATTTATCCTTTGCTTCGTTGCTAGTTGGATTTGCTTGATTTTTATAGCTTTCTGTTGTATAGGAAAGTAGTAACTTTATTTATGCAGACCTTCAGACGAAAACTCGATTTCTAATTTTAAGTGAAAGCATTAAAAAACTCAGAGAAATGTTTTTTTTTTAGAAAATTTTATAAATTACCTTGTGGAGAAGATTCAGTCGTTTCTTAATTCGATTTTGAATAAAATCTTTTACATATAAATTTGTTCTATAGGCGTTTAAAAGAGCAATTCGCTTGTTGAGACTGTGTTCGAAAACATGCATATATATGTGTATATATGCAATGTATGATATCACATATGAAGGCAAAATGGCAAAGCAATATTGCACCAAAAATTTAATCTTTATTTTAATCTACAAAAAGTTTTTTTAATTAACGAATTGGTCTCAAAGCATTCTACTAACTTCTTAAGAAATAATGGTTATACCGACTAAAGTATTAGACATTGATTTTCTCTACTTTCTACTTCTGTGTCAACTACGCTGTGTAGGTAATTTATAGTTTCAATCTGTTCGTAAATCTCATTTTCTGCATTTGATTGCCTGCATAAGTTCACTAATAATATCTACTAGTATGACGTTTTAACTGTGGAGCGCAATTTACTAACATTTGTAGCCGGTCTCCAATCCGCAGATACGAATCAGGTTGCCACGATTCTCAATATTTTTATGTTGTGGACTATTTTATCTTTCTTGGAACCTTCTCTGAACAATTCCAATAAGTCTATTGGATTTGGTTCGAACCCATAACACATTCATCGAGCTTATCGTATATAGTATGTGACGCAGAACCGCCTATCACCATACAATTTCGAAATACATACTAACATACAGTTAGGCAAATATAATCCTATCGAGACTTCAGTCTATTTGCTGAGACATCTTTTTGAAATAATGGTAGACTCTGTAGCTCTGAAGTTATTCAACGTGTTGAAATCGAATGGTGGAAGTTATGGAAGCAAGTTTTCTTTGATATGGATAAAATATATAAGAGGCATATGTGTAACTTAATCTAAGAAATCGGTGAAATCAATAATATATTTACTTTATGTTATATTCCATCGTACTGAACTTGCTTGCTTTTACTGGTATCTACACGGCACATGACACGGAGGTATTGAAAAGTCAACGAAGGTATCTTCATTATGAACTCATTACATACCTCTTTTAATTAATTAACACAAGTGAAACTAGCGCACTTATCTTTCCAAATTCTAATAAGTTTATTAGTTTGCCTTATTGTCAACCGTCGCATAAAAACCAAACATTAAGTAGACACCAACTGCAATAAAATAGAAAAAAAAGAAGAAGGGCTAGTCAATGGAGTTTTTGGAATGCTGCAACGCTCATAAAGCCAACTTCAGCTGAGTATGCTAAAAATTATTTGCTACTTTTAATTAGTGCCAAAAGTCAGTTGTTAAGGCATTTAAAGTGGAGAGGTAATGGAAGTGCCTTCATCTTTTTGAGGTTAAATATGCACTTAGCTTTGCATAACTCACCCGCAGGCGCTCACACAGGCACTTGAACAATGCTTTTTTGGCTCGCTCAGTGTGAATGTGTGCTTTTTTCAACAGAAAGATTTGTTAGAGTGCGCCTAAATGTATGCTTATACATACACATACTTACTCTCTATAAAATTACATACAAACAGATAAGGGCGGCAGTCCGCTACAGTATTCCTGAAAGCGCTTGTAGGTGTGAGCAGTTGTGGAGGATGTATGGTTCAATGGAAGCATACTTTTTGGCAGCATTCCATATTGCTATTTTAATGCAAATTTAGGCAAGCATGCAAACTGGTTGGAAAACAAAAAAAAAAAAACCACAACGGAACATCCGCATCTTTGTATGTATGTATGCACACGCAGGAAGTAATAAAATTACATTTGAAGCTTAAAAGGCAAATCTATGTTGGCAAATATATTTGTGTGCTCAAGCCAGCACACTTGCTACGACATACAATAGACACATACATACAGTAAGCGCACACACACATGTCAATGCTTGCCAATGTGATTAGCAAGTAACTGTAATGTTCTCGCATACTTGCCAAAAAATGTGAAATTTACAACAAAATATATGGTATGGTAATAGTAGCAAACCAGGATTTGGGCTGGTCCGAAGAAATTTTTCAATTATTTATGTCTGATAACGAACTTCCGCAAGGCCTGTCGCCTACACGCTGTGTGCCACAAATACATCTAACAGTCTGGTATATATATAGCGAATTATGGCCAAAAGCCTTAGCTTCCATGGCACATATGTCACATAAAGAGAACGGAACCGAATATGATAACTAAAATTCTTTGGACACAGAGTGAGGCAGCTTGTTAAGTAGAATGCCGAAATAATTTTAGCTGGAAATTTTTATTCGTTTATTAGTTGACAATTTGGTTAGTGACATGACTAAGGCGGTACAGGAAATTGGCTTGTGAGCTCGTCTGATATTTCCTGCACCTCTGCATGTATACTCATCTCAAATACATCTCAAATGCACATTGTTATAGGCACATAATTATTTGCTGTGTCCACAAGGACTGCTAGTCACTGTATAGATATGCATATATAGTTCTTCTTCAATTTGTGATGTGAACATTTTGTTGGATTTGCCGCATATACACATTTGATATTTGGGGCTATAATCACTAACACACTCACACACACACCAGTAAGCATTGGAAGAAAGCTTTTGTGTGCACTTAATAAATGTGTACTTGTAGAGAAAATTGAAGGTTCGCATGCGGACAAGTGCATTTAAAATCGAAATTGCTTTGCATACAAATGCACATTGCCAGTGGAATGTGAAAAAATAAAAATTCTTTCCACATACCTTCTTAGATATTAGTTTACGCTTCTGGCACTTTGTATACGGCTAATACGTACATTTATATGCAATAGAGTCTTAGAAATTTCATTAAAATTACCTCTCTGTTGGCAATGATTTTTTGTTACAAAAAAATACAGGTATCTGCATTGATTTACTTTTGCCTTGCTCTACGATATTTCTCCATTTTCCACGATAGTTCTCCATTTTATGAAGCTAACGACGTTTTCTATGAGGTCATTGCCCCTTTAGTTTACATTATGCCGAGGTCAATGACCTCTTTGTTTACATTTTTGGGGGTAAATGACCTTTTGTTCACATTTAGCTAAATCTACAACCTAAGTTTACACTTAGCCAAGCCAACAACCTTCGTTTCTATTTTGTGGTCAATGATCCTTTCGTTTACATTTTATGAGTTCAATAACCTCTTATTTACATTTATCCAAGTCCAAAACCTTAGTTTACGCTCAGCCAAGTCAAAAACCTACTATTGAGGTTAACGACCCTTTTGTTTACATTTTATGGGTTCAATGACCCAGTTTTTCCAATTTAATGAAGTCAGTGACTCCTTTGTTTAAATTTTTTGGAGTAATGACCTTGTTTTACATTTAGTCAAATGAACAACCTTGGTTTACTCTTAGCCATGTTAACCATCTTTTGTTTATTGTTGGGGTCAATTATTGCTTACAATTTTTAGGTTTAAAGATCACTGTATGAGGTCAGTGTCCCTATTGCTTACATTTTGCTGAGGTCAGTGACTCCATTGTTTATCAATGATCGTTTGCTTACATTTAGCGAAAACCAAGACGTTTGTTGACATTTTGTGAGGTCAGTTATCTCTTTGTTTACATTTAACCAAATCATCAACCCTTGACCTTGACTTGTGACATTTATGTTTTAACGTTGTTTACCTTTAGCCAATTCATTTATTCATATTTTATGTAGATTTGCCATAAAATAAAGCAAGAAGTCTAGCTGTGCACACTACCGAAACCTTTTAATTATTTTATTGGAAAACGAAAAAGCGTCTTTCGGTGCTTATGGGCCTCTATTATTCCACTCGATCAGCTTTTCTAATTCTACAAAACACACAATTTTCTTAATAAATATAGCAAACGAAATTAAATTTCGTTGCCAAACATTTAAAGTGGATACCACACACGAGGCCAAGAAGAACCACACTCCACAAATATAATAAAAGAAGCGAAATCATTATTTCTTAAATCGATATTTAACCGCACATACACATAAATTACATGCATTTGGATTCTAGTCAGGTTCAAAGTTGCCACAGCGAAAACTTGAATAAAGAAAATCGCTTTAAGTAAAAACTCAAGGAGAGAAACTTCACAATCTGATTGTAGTCAATGCACAAACTTCACAATTCAATGCAGCACAAATCCGAAATTTCAACAAAACGGCACACATATGTACAACACACATACACACGCAACGTAATGCGCAACCGCCGCACATACATAGATATTGATGCAGCGCGTTGAATTTGTATTAGTGGATTTGTTGAAGACGTCTCGGCAACCAAGAAACTTCTTTCTCCGCCACTTACTTTTAGTTGCACGAATAACTCGTTCAACGCTGATTGCAGTTTATTATTGTGGTATTGTTTGGCAACAAGCGCATACACATGCAGCTAAATGCACACTCACGCGCACAAATGGTAGCTAAAGCCGTTCGATGCCTCCTCTTGCGCTGGTCAACGCAAATGCTTTGTGCTGTCATTGCATTGAGTGTTGCAATCAGATGTGAATTTAAACTCGCTCACATATCCATTCCCACACATACGTTTATAACTGCATACATTTTCATCTTGCGGCGAAAGAAAATCGCTAAAGTAAACTGCTGAGAACAGTCCGACAGCAGCGTGAAGGGAAAAGTTTGTGGTATTAACATCGAAGCAGTGGAAAAAGTAAATATTATTGAAGTATCACATTCGCCACAGCTCTAACTTCCCCCCATATATATGTACTTATATGTTATATATATATACATATATATGAGAAGACACTGGCGCATATAAAAACCTTTTGTGGGGGGTTACTTTGAACTGGGGTAGAGGATAACTGCGGGTATGTACCAAATGTTCATCAAAGTCATCTTCTTGTAATATTAATTGGCTATTAGTGTATTGCATAGAAAATTTTTCAGTTTAAAGTGAACTTGCTGTTCTCGGGATAGTTATTACTTCTAATAGTCTGATTTAACATTATCTTAACTTGTCCTTCCATGTGCAACTTGAATGTTTCTGTTCAAGATTGGTGAAACTAAAGTTCAGGAAACCGTTTCAAAATTTCGGTAGCTTGAATTTAAACTATAATGTTTACGCTATTTGAATGAGACTGAAAACCTCTTTATCTTCTGCTTTCTACATGTGAAAACCACCTGAAAGGATGTCGATACAACACAGAACTTCTGCGAAATATATTTTGAACTCAGAGGTTCTCACAAGGAACAAGCAATAAGGGTAAAATAAAAATCAGAAATTATTAAATCATAGCAGTCTCTAACCTCCAACACTTGAAATCCCTCTTAAGAACTTTTTTTCATATATTTGTATAAGATCGTTTGTATGTTTACTTTGCAGCGATTTTGTTGTGCACAACTGTTTGCTAAATGGTAAGCGCATAAAGCGAATTAAATCGATTATATCAATATATACACCCACCGATTTGGTATTTGAAATGTACACACACACATACGCAACATCCGTATATTTGCACATATCTGTATAAAACGGGAAAGAGATTTAAATTCTTTGTATTTGTGTAAAAATAATATTATTGAGCTGCAAGGCAACAATAACAGTTAGTGCTCTATGAAATTAAAATAAATGCAGACAATAGTTGCCGAGTAAGCTGGGAATGATATATGTGTGCATACAAAGTGCATGGTAAATACTAGTGGTATGTGTGTGGAGGGAAAGAACAGTGGTATAAATAATAATATGAAAGCCGATTTGATGCAGATGCAATTTTAAGACAGTGAGAGGCAAAAATAGTATTTATAGTATATGTGGTTCAGTTAACTATAGCATTTAATCTGCTTTATAATCCTCAAAAGGAGCCAGATCTTCTATTTTGTTGATGTTTTATGAATAAATAAGCTGTTTTTGCTTAAAAGATCGATTTCTCAAAGGAGAAAAAATTAGGACTTGAGTCCTCTAATGAAGCGTTAATGAGAAGTAAACAAGTTAGATACCGGCTCTTGCTTCAGTAGAGATTGCTTTTTTGAAATTTTGGATATAAATTTCTCCTCCTGTGTGAAATCAAATTGGCTTTCTTCATCTATGAATCATCCAGTTTACATGGCTTTAAATTTTTGTTGATATGTCTTCGCTAGCACTTAGTCTACATCCTCTATATTCTCTCAAATACATATTAATGCTCAAGCAATAATTCTCACTGGGCAACCAGAAAAGCTTTCGTATATATTTTTATTTTCCACATATGTTTGTTTGTAAGCCGTTCGTTTCGCACATTAGCAGCAATAAGTGGATTTCGTAAAACTAGAAAAACTAGCACAGGCAGAAGAAATTGTGGTCAAAATGCATTTAGCGTCAACATTTACAGCTTGCTTCGACTGCCAGGATAACCCATCAAGCGCAGCCGCGTCGTGAAACGTGCCAAAGCGGCGACGGCTGCAACTAATGTCGCTGGTAAAAACGCTCATTCAACAGCTGTAAGCGATTTGTTACATTTTCTAATATTTGCGAAAATAGTGCAAGGCAATTGCAAGCAATTTCACTGATAAGACTCATTTTTATTAGACGCGGCAATAAAAATAACGGCATAAATACATATAGAGGCAGCAAGGGAAGCTCCATAAGTGGTTAGTTTTTACCCAAATGCTTATTTTTATAAGCCATATTGAAATAAAAAGTATAGGAGGGAGACGATGTTGTAGGTTAGGTAGCTGTTCATAGGAAAGGCGTTGTAGTGCTGCAACTTCCAATCGTCTGCGATGTCTTGTCGGACTCGATTAACCCTTCGTTTGAGTCTCTTGAGGACTATCACGTATAATTTGGCAGTGACGGTTTGTCCAGGGGGAACAAATTCATTGTGGACGTGGACTTTGATGTCCAAAAAGGTAAAGAGCATCGTTTTCACGTAGGATTTGCTCATTCCTCCGGTATGTGCCACTCGAAAGAGATGCCTTGTTGTCTCGGGCTCATATTCAAAGATCCATGACTCGTCAGCTGCGATTCTTCGTCGTCTTAATTGGCGTAGACACCGCTTACGCGATTATAACCGAGTTAACAACAGCGCGCCAGTCGTTTCTTCTTTTCGCTACGTGGCGCCAATTGGATATTCCAACCGTAGCCAGGTCCTTCTCCACCTGGTCCTTCCAACGGAGTGAAGGTCTTCTCTTCCTCTGCTTCCTCCTTCCACTTTCACATATGTTCAAATTTTCTTGGTACACTTCTACTTTCGGCTTGCACCACTCACAGAAGCAAGTCGCGCGAAAATGTTTGTCCTGACTCTCCAGGTGCTCGGAGACAACTGACCAGCCACTCGTTGGTGAACTGAGAATTCAGTCGGTGCATGTACGCTCCGAAGTACAGTCGCAGTCATCTTGGGAATATCCAAAAAAAGGTATAATTTTTAGTTATTACTTTTGTTCAAATTGGTTTCTAGAACCTTAATCAGCCATGATGCTCCTAATAATCCAGCATAAGTGTTTTATACCAAAGGTTTTGATCTTTTAAAGCTTAAATTTATTTCTATAACTATTGGTTTCCAATATTTTTGATTCGCTATAGATTTTCAACTGTCGAACAAATTATTAAGTAATTTATTCCTTAAACTACGCATAAACTATTAATTTTTATGGGATATCAATCTGAATATCGTACGCATTTGTATACTTCATTTTTTTATTTTTCGTACCGTCAACCGTTATTCGCACAATATTTCGAACGCTAAGCCTTCAATAAATACGGATAAGTTAGTCCATGACATGCAGCATCCGAAGTATATCTTCCATATTGTCAACTACTGACTCCTGACTTTTGCTTACTGACAACATCATTGGCCGTGTTGCAACTTCATCGTCAGCGTCATGTTCGTGTAATGCATTTGAAATGAACTGTCACAAGCTGGACGATAAGATAATAGGACATGCACTGACAGAAAAGTTTGGCTATTTTTACATATGAAAGTGATAACTCCTTAACACTAACGAAATGAGAGAGCAGGATAAGGAGGGAAAGTGATGGAAAGCACGATCGTAGAGATCGATACTTCTCGTACTTCATAGTTGTACTCGGCGGTATCATCGGTATCAAACTTTATAAATTTGCGGTACATAAATGTGTCGGCATTTTGCCAAAGCTATTTAAAAGTATCTGAAGTCGTTCAAAATTTCTTCTTTCTTAAGTAGTTGGATAAAGATTTGGTATTTATGGCTCTAGCTTGGTTAGAAATAAAAGAGACTATTAGTCTTAGAAAACATTACGAAGTGTTAAAATGCTTAAAAAATTTGTCTGGAAAGTATTCAGAAAGTCTTCACTTATGACGTAATAATTTTGGAATAAAAAGGGGCTGCCAATAAGCGTAATCAACCGCTTTCCGTTCTCTGCTATTCTTCCGATAATCTGCAAAAAATTTGAAATTTACAATTGCTATGAAATAGCGTTGCCACATATTGAGGAAAGTGAAACAAAAGATTATAATAAATTAGCAATTAGAACTTTATAGAATTATGGTTTAGTAAAGACTCGCGGTAGCTTTTCTTCAGTGCACGTATAATGTAAAAATGCGAGCAAGTGCAACGCTGCATCTTTCAACAGAATAAGCAGCTGATGAGAAGTTATGTATGCAAGTTGTTGTTGTTGTTGTTGTTGTTGGTAGAGTTACCATTGCTGCTCAACAACGGTGACAATGTCGGCAACGGTGTGGCAAATGAAAATGGATGGCCAACATCATTTCACTTTAATGCCGACGTGCCATCAATACATACATACAAACGCACACACTTATATATGGAAGTACGTGCATATGTATGAGCATTTAGTATGCAATCTACGCACACGCTCAGTAAGCAACAAAATGCTGTGAGAGCTTGTCAGGTGACACTTTGACATACTTTGTTCGTCTGTATGTGTGTGCGGATGTGCGAGTGTGTTGGGGCGTGTGCACTTGCGTGAAGATGACCGAGGTGTATGAGCTCGTGCATGAAATGCAACTTCGAATGCACTTTTAAACTGGGCGAACTGAGCAAAGCTAGATTAAATCGCCATAATCTTGTGTAAGTTTTCGAAAATTGCGTTAAAGCGTTTATGATTGCAGGCATGCGCATTTATGTATGTCTCATACACTCAGCTGATGGCTGATGCATAACCCGGCATTTCATGCTTGGCTTTCAAATTAATTTCGACGAATCGTATGTACCTAATAGACATTTCATGCGCAAGAAAGGTACCAAATGTGATGAGTATTTTACTTGCCAGATATGGATGTCAGCCATTGAAAAATCGCCTTTCTTCTTACCATACCGCCGATGTAAGTTTTGGAGAGCAGATGAAGGAGACATCGAATATTGGAAAAGAAATGTGGTAAAAAAGACAGAGGTCTTTTTGCCCGAAATACGAAAAGACTTTCTCGACTACCCAATAATTAGTAAGTAAGTAAATGATTTATGAAAATGAACGACATTTTTGTGGAAGAGGGATGCCATATTTTTTTTTTTTTTAAATTCATTGCAATATTTCTTAACTCTTCTTCAATTATTTTTCAAGCACACATTTCCTCCAGCTACAAATTAAATTAATTATGTTAAATTATTAAATTATGCGGGGCAACAAGGTAAATTAATTTTCTTAGTGAACTTAAAGGCGAATTCGTTTTATTAAATTGATGGCGGGACTAAATAACTACATTGTCAATTGCAAATGACGTGTTTAATAGCGACGAAGAAAAGAACGCCTTACCGTCTTGGATGTCAAGCAGCCGCACAGTTTGTAAACAAGATTGCGCACAAAACACAAGCACATTGACATACACCCACAAACACACGAACTGCGTGCATAAACAAATAGTCTGGCAAAGTCAAAGCAAAATTTCATCAATATTTAATTAAATAGGATTTTCATGTAGATTTCAGTAGAATGCTCGTACAAATATATGCACGTTGGTATGTGTGTGTATGTGTATTTAGTCCTGACTGCTGTCGTGTCAAGAAAACATTGCAAGTAATGAAACGTGAATAAATAAAGTTATAATTAAAATTTTATTCCCAAATTTAATAAAAACTCAATAAATGTCAAGCGATAAGAAATTGATTGAATGTCAATTAAAAGTTTCGCCTTCATTCCTGCTAAATTGTACACAGTGTACTGTGTTGAAATTGAAAAGCAATATTGTCTACAGTTAGTTTAAATTTCAGTAGCTACAGCTTAAAATGTTTAAGTATCAATTAAATATGTGTAACTTCGAAGTATACAAAAAAGTTTCGCTTAAAAGAATAATGGAAAAATGTATAAATTGAAGGGAAAATTATCATGTAACAAGTTGTTGTTGGCAATAAGTAATGAAAACGTTTTGTGGTTAAAATACCGGTGAATATTTTGTAACTTCGTAGTAAATTCTAATTTCAACTTTTTGAACTTAATCGATGCATTTACAACGATTTTTCACAATTAAATAATTATTCTTTACTGCATTGAACTCCATAGTTTGCATGTTGATAATTGTATATTATAAGTAATATAATATATGTATCTTTAACAGAACAAAAACCAAATAGTGTTATTTACAGCAAAAACTCTCATCATCGCCTCTCTCTTATTTAACGAGAGTTTGCGCTTATTGTTCAGTGAGAGATAATTGAACTGTTCATTACTGAGTCAACTTAGTACGTTGGCACGTAGTTTCATTTCCATATAATTAGAATTGATATTTAATTCTCTGTAGTCTGAATTTATGCAATTTTTGCTCAGTTGAATTCGTCGAGTTACTAACTCTTCTCTTGAAGGTGGAAAAGAAGGTCGATGTTTACGAAAGCTGTTATAAGTAACCATAAATCAATTTGCCTAAGAATGAAAAAATATATTCTTACAACTTTGTTTGAAATGGTGAAAAGTTTTCATTTCAGAATCACTCTCGCAATTTTGACAATGTTACAGTTGCAGCTTCAGATAAGAGATATTATCGAAACTTTCCAAAAGCCTAATTCTTTAAGTAGCCACAGAAGAAAGATTTCTACAGAAATGTTTTCTGTATGTACACAGTGAAAGGCATTTTAAGAAGTGAAAAATCGTATACTTGATTATCGGGAAAAGCGATTCCAATTTATCGTTCTTTCTTAAATTGAATTCTTTCTTGAACTCATACAATGAAACCATCACTTAAACTAAGTGTCAATGACAGACTATATCGCAGGCGTGCACATACATATATTGGTGTGCGTATGCGATAGTCAGAAAGCCTTTACATACGCAGACAGTAAAAAATGGGAGAAGATTGCAATGCAAGAACCGAATTGCGAGAAAAGTTTATATAATCGATTATTTCAAGAAATCGAGACATTGAATGGCCTCCAAGAAATTGTGATTTAACACCATTAGACGACGACTTGTGGGATTATTTGAAGTCATTGATCTTTAGCAATAAACCAGATTCTCTTCAAGCTTTAGTAGTCAATATTGAACATGCTATTCATGGCATTCCACGTGATTTAGTGGAAAAAGTACTCGAAAGCTGAGTTCATCGAATTCGTTCCTGCAAAGCGTATTTTTTTTTTTAAGAAAACCTTGGGATTTATGGCATGAGAGCATAAATCCTTTCTCTAATACTATAGATCTGTGCTATGACCCCCTCAGTAGCAGCTCAAATTATAGTTAATGCGCTTTTTTGAAGAGCGGCTGACATTTGCTGATTAAATGGCTGATGACCGACATTAGATGACTTTGAAGCGCGGCTACATACAGACATACCTACAAATAACGGCACTGCTGCTTTGCAAGATGTGAAAAGCTTTATCTTTGCTCTCGCATTAGTGACAAGTTGTACGAGTAAGCAGTCAATGCGAGCATTTTGCTAAAAGTGTTTACTGACGAGCGTCTGTTTGTTGGCTGACACTTGTGTGCCGTTTGCAGCTCAAGAAAACTCCTATTATTTTAACAAGTATTATTCCATTTACGATTGTGTTTTTTTCCACTGTTTTTCACTTTTGTTCATTCCGCACAGCTGCTGCTGTTGACAATTATAATCGTTCTTAATGGCCACACAGAATCAGCCATAGAAACACTTAAGACAAAGCAGAACGAGAACCACCACAGACATTCACTGAAGTGGTTAAGTTGTTGGTGGTCATTGAACATTTCAAGCGGTTAAGAGATAGAAAGGCCAAAGCATTACAATGGTCACTGATGTGCTTAAATATTAAAGGGGTATGCCTTCGTTATACTGAATATAAGTGCTTTTCTTATAGATGGGATGATTACGTAACTTTAAATACATTTATTAATTTCCCTTTTAATTAAACATTCACATTGACACATTGTAATTGAGTGGCTCACCTAATATCTTTAATATCTAATATTTGAAAATTGTTGCCTAACCTGCCTGTAGACTTGCAATATCTTCAAACAGGTGTCAGTACATGGCGGCAAATGTATCGTGACTGATAATGTGGTAACATGAGAATATGTCGCTATGGTTACCTAAATTTATCAGTACAAAGTAAGGGAGACCGGTTAGTATACGTAGTATGACCTTATAAACAGTGTTGAAGATAGAAATGTAGAATCGAAAAATAAACAAATTTTATCAGAAAAAGAGTAAAAAATTTATAATTTTTCTAAAAATTTTTTCGACTCTTCTGGTTTTTTTTTTTTAAATCAAAAAGAAGTTTTATTTGTTATATTTTATCAGTATTTCGCACGAAAAGACATATGTAAAGGAAATACATAAATATTTTTGAAAAACAAGTTCCACGGAGTGGGAATTTTCAGTTTGAGAAACAAGAAAAAAAGTCACATGGAGCCAAATATGGTAAAAACGGTGATTGATCAATGGTATTCATTGCGTTTTTGAATTTAATTTCAGTCCTAATCGTGGCTCGATGCAATGATGCATTATCAACGAGTAAAATCGATGAATTGTTCTTCCACAATTTCGGGCGTGTTTAACGGATGTTCATTTTCGTGCCTCAATATGGCAAAACTAGAACTTTTTACTAACCGTCTGTCCTTCTGAAACAAATCTATGATGCACCAAAACATGAATATCGAAAAAACAATAAACATCACCTTGATTTTTGTGTGACTTTGGCGTGGTTCTTTTGGTTTCGGCTAGTTTTTTTCCCTTCACTCCGAATATTGTTGACTTGTTTGCAAGAAAAACTTATAAACCCATGTTTCATCGGCAGTTGTATTGCTCTCCATTAATGTGGAATCGGAATTCTCACAGTCAAGCATGTCTAAAGAGACCAGTTTTTTGCACTCTTTTTGAAAAAATCAGCTTTATCGGGACGAGTCAAGAAATCATTTGTTTCATACCCAAAATATTCACCAAAATTATTCGAACGGATTCAGCGAAAGATGTCGGGCCCTCTTGCCTTCTCTCTAACATTTTGCCGACGATTTCCAAGCAATCTTCACCTTTTTAATATTTTCATCAGTTGAAGAGGTCGGAAATTTGTACTTGGCACTTGTAGGCTTGTAGTTTTGATAAAACTGAATCACCTAAGCCTTTTCCAAAATTCGCAACGTTTCACACACGAAATTTGGTTGGAAATACAAAAATTGTGAAAAATCGCAACGCACTACTGAGATGCAATGACTTAGCTGCGCCTACCGCTGATGATCTATATGATTAATATTACTGATTATAATAGAAAATCTTGGTTAGCGATAATTTGAGAAAGGTTTGGTATCAAAAACGTAAATTTGTATATGACCTCCCCTATCACATCAGATATTTTGATGAGCGTGTACTTGAATGAAGCTTGTTAATACTTACCAAATTTTTCTCAAGTGGAGAGAGTTTAGGTATCGGGTACATAAAATATCTAGTAATACGTTCTAAATGGAATAATTTACTATTTCGCTTATTTCTCCAAAATTATATTTCCTTTTATTAGTTTTTAAATGTTTGAACGCAACACGACTTTCAAACGCACGCATTATGAGATATTAACCCAAATTATTTCGGCTCATTAAACAAAATTAAAATGTTGAATTAAACAACACGGTGTAAAAATGAACTTCAACACGATTGCTGTTTAGTGCCCAGCGCGACCTTTGCTGTCTTTGTATATGGCAAGATATAAGTGAAAAGTAGGCTGTGTTAAGAAAATAGCAACGAACTAGTCATAAAAGTATACGATTTACACCAATTTTCCTGAAAATTGTTCAGAAAGAGATTTTTCAATCAAAACACAGCGAGCTTTGCAAAAAGTACAAATTAAATTGGTTCGTAGAACGCGCCTATAAAATGAACTAAAATGTAAGTCAGGTGTCCGCGTTGTACTAGTAGTGAAGTGATACATCTCGGACCGAAATTTGCGAAATTTGGAATTGGCTCTTAAAAATTAGCGGCCAACCACTGGAGCATGTAGTTGCTAAGTCCAAAGCTTATAACCGGCGGCTTTGGCTGGGTTGTTACAAAATGTAGATATGTAGGCAAGAGCGGCCGCTCAATCGTGCGAATGAAGCAAAGACAAGCCAATTCGGCGCGAACAAATCTCAGCATTGTACCGTTGGTACAGCGCCGCAAAATATGCAAAACAAATAACAATAAACCGTAATGACCGAAAATTACAATGTTTTCCCGCTGTTCGGAAGCCTTTGTTTTACTTACATCATATCTACTTAGTATGTATGTTTGCGTGCAATTTCATCAAATTTAATATTTTCTCGTTTTTATTTGCTTTTTTTGCATGTACTTTGCAATTTGCCGCTAATACAACCATAATGTGATGGCAAGAGACTTTCCCTTTCAAATGCGAGCAATTACGCATACACTGTTGTAAGTGTATGTGCGTTTGTATATACACATGTATGTGTATTTGAGCACAAGAGTGTAGTTATTATGAGAGCTTAAGGCTTAAATAAAAAAGAGAATGCATAATTGAAAAGTGAAATTCGTGCTATGTGCGCTGCAATAAAAATAAAGCCTAACATGTAACTGCATAGAAGAAAATAAAAATAAAATAAATTTAAATTATTAATGTACATATGTAGATATGTATATGCACCATATACAAACATACTTAACCGATGGAGCGGTAGTGAAGAGCACTCAAAAAGCAAAATCTGGCAACATCACTAATGGCCAATGAGCAGTAACAACTGTGACAACAACAATGAAGCTAGCAATAAGCATACAGCTTCCGATTAAGCCCTTGTGGCAAGTGAAAGGTTGCGGCGCCATCATTATTTTTTGGCGCATGTTGCTGCAAATGGTTTTCGTGTGCACACAAAGCCACATTTATGCATTTGTATGTGCTCGCATCTGTAAATACACTGCTATATATTGGTTAAGTGTGCTCCTGTTATCATAGCGCTTCCAATTTTTGCAAATTTTTATTTTCGACCAGATTTTGATTGTGGGCTTTCTGCCAAAATTTTGTCAGCGCTCAGACTGCTCTGCGCTCATTTGAATGGCGTTTCATTAATTTCGACTCTTAAATACTTGTCGTTATGTTTGATATGTCTTTGCTTTGGCGATTTCATTTGCGAAGCTTCATATTTAAAACAATAATTGTTATGCAGCTGCCTATGTACTATGTGCTTAGTAACCAAAACAAAAAAAAAAAAAATTTTAATGAATATGATTTTAATGTTGTATTGTGTAGTTGAAAAAAGATAGCACAATTTTAATAATATTTAAGAATCCATTTGAAAGTAACGGTTATTATATAAAATTATATATTTTGATGTACTCAACAGATTATGATCATCAAACTTGCCACGAAGTTTGCAAGATTCAGTAGGAAACGTTGGGGGCCTTGTAAAATATATACAAAGCTTACATTAGACACGCTTTTGTGAGTTTGTCAAAAGCTTACATCTCGTTGCTTGTTCGTGAATTCTTGATCAAAATCAGTGCTGTAACGATGCCCCGACCGCTATAAGCGCCAGAGATGGCTCCGTGTGATTTTTCCAATTTCCAAAAATAAAGGAAGCCTTAAAGGGCTCTCTTTATAAAAGATATATGCTAAAAGCTATCCCGTCAATCGAGTATGAGAAATGTTTCGAATTTCTGAAATTTTAGCCACTAAAGATCTATACTAGTGTGACATTTTCAAAATATTGATTTTTTTTTGCTTTTTCAATAGTTTATATTTTCAAAAATATCTAGTGAAATCGGCAAGTTTGCATTTTGAATAATTTTTGAATAACAGTGTTATAAAGAGCGACCGCTCGCAGATATAAATCGGATAGTATGTAGAAACTTCAAACAAAAAAAATTCAAAATTGCTGACATCATAACTCAACGAAAAATTTACCGATCGATACTATACAATGATATTGATCTTTTTGATTGACAACTACGACATTTTGTTAATTTTTGATATTTTTCATTGTATAAGGAATACCTTCAACTTTGATAACCTTTCGGAATTTTTTTGGTACACCTACTTATTCGACCGGAATATGTTAGCAGTTGCAGAACTTCTTTTTGACACAATTTTATTTAAAAAATCTTAAAATATAGCTGAAAATATAACTTTTTATGTCCAAAGAACATCGATAGAGTACTTTCTTTTAAAAAAATTTTGAAAATCGCCTAATTCTTTGTGGGTTACACTGACCGTATATGAATCATATTCTTAAAACCACCACATTTTCCACTAGATTAAAAATAAAGTAAGGATACTTAAAATTAAGTAAAATAAAATCATTTTCGCTTGCGACGCCCACCATTGCATTTTATGCAGGCAGTAATATCATGTTTAACGGCATTTTGCTGGAGCGTTGGCCGCATTCGATTCGCAAATTATAGCCCACTATCGTTTAACTAGTTTAAATAAATTTACGTATGATTAATTTTCACTTTATGATAGCGGGCTAAATGCAATGAGATACGTTAAACATGTACCATACAGCCACATTAGGGTGGTAAATTAAATTCGAAATTATAAACAATAACTGTGTATATATATATTAAGGAAAATTTTTAATTTAATGGCTCGCATTTTAATAAAAATAATTTGAATTCATTAAAATTATTATTTCAACAGATCAAATAGTGAAAATTAAGGGTGGAAGTATAGCTGGTTATGAAGTTTACTTATACCAAGGTGAAACAGATCAATTAACTGCGGTGACTATCGGCATCAAACTGTTATATTGAAACCTAAAAAAATCACCGAGAGTAAGGAATTTGCCCAAATTACACACATGCATCCCTAATATAGAATAAAAGTGTAAAAATTCTGATTGAAAAGTACCTCGCATTTCGATTTCACAGACGGTCGTTGTCGTGTCCTTTGCAAACACATTTCACTACGAATACAAACTCTGGTAAATTTTTCAGCAGATTGCATACATACATATACCTCATTTATATTACACATATATTTGTACAGCGTTGGTCACACACACACACACATAGTATATTTGTTTGTTGCAGCTATGCGAAATGCAGGGCAACCACAAAATACCAATGTACATATATATCCTCTACGCGTGTGCGAATAAAATAAAACCAACAACAACACTGCGGTAGGAGTAATCAGCACAACAAAACCATTACAACAAAAAACTGTTATCGTTGCAATCGTGTAATGACATCCAAGCTGCCGATCCGCAATTTGTTGCAATGCAATGCAATTCCAAATTAAAGCTATGAGCTTTCGAGTTCCGAAAGTCATGGTTGCCATACAGGTATATGATCCATGCGACTAAAGGAAGCATTAGGTGTTCTAATGAAATATATTTCTTGAAAAATTTTTTCGCAACTTGCGTTGCACCTTTTTTGTTTCTATTAAGCATAACGGTAGCTTTAAGAACAAGTCCAACGGCCGCTCTTGAACTGGTACTCAACACCTCTTCGTTGAAAACTGCGCAGCAAAATCGGCGGGACGACTAATGGCTGGGGAAAAAGGTTTAAAGTAAACCTAGGAAAAGATGCCTCGAGTTGAGGTATTTTAGCTACGCACAACACTCTAAATATCTATACGGATGGCTCGAAAATGGACGATGGAGTTGGTGTGGTAATATACTGTCCAGAGTTAGGCATAAGTATGCATAATATTGTATATGTATTTCAAGACGAGGTCTTTGCAGGCAACTCAAAAGTCAATATCTACGTAGACACCTAAGCAGGAATTAAGACAGTAACCTCGTATCGTAAATAGGCCAGAAGTGTCTTGGGAAACAGGGCAGTAATGGAAAGTGTGGCCAGAAGTAAGCAACTTCAATTCTACTAGGTGCTAGGCCACAAAGGCATCGAAGAAACTGCAATAGTGGACGATATTGCCAAGAATGGTGTACGGATAACATCCGAAAACTTGATCAACATTGTGAAACCCCTGCATTGTCTATACGAAGATCTCGACAGAAGCGTACAAAGAAATTCAAAATCCGATGGAACGAGCTACCAGGGTGCAAAACTGTAAAAGTCATGTGCAAAGCGATCGGTCGGGAGTACACAAAATTCTTATTGGCTCTCGATAGAAGAGACTGTAGGAAAATGTTCAAAACATAAATTGGTCACTGTCTGGTGGCGGCACACGTCCGCAGAATGGGGCTGACAGATCGAGAAAACTGCAGGAAAAGTTTAGACCAAGGCACCATTGAAACAATGGAGCATCTGCACTTGTACCGCATTGGCAAGACCACGCTGTAAGCGTCTATGGTTCCTATGGTATGATTCACTGTAGGAGTTATCGATAGTGAGATGTCAAATTCTGTTAAAATTCGCATCAAGCGCTGGCGTCCTAAAGGATGACTACTTGTCTTGGACCTAGGAACTGAACTCCATATGGTATCGCAAAGGTCTATGCGTGGTTTATTGGTTTATCAGATTAACCCAACCTAACCGAACTTGCGATAGCCTTTGCAACCGAATCTCTTTTGAAAGTCTTTCATTCGTTTGTAAACATTCTCAAAGGTCTATATAGATATTGTCCAACTGATTTACAATTGTTTGACAAATGCCGATTAAACAGTTGGTCTCTATTGATATAGGTCTCTGAAGATGCAATTAATTATTCACCTTTTGCTCCGATATGGCAACCATGTCTGCAGTTGAAGCCGAAACCAAAGCATTGCGATGCAAAGCGATACTCGTGAAGTGTGCAGCGGTCTGTAGAGCTATCCGGCGCTGTGCTTTAACGCAATTGCAAATAATTCGCAATCAAAAATTCATGAGCGAAATAATTTCGTATTTAACAAATACTCGAGCGGTTGTAGTATGCGTGTGTATGCGAGAAAGAGCGGCAGCAAATCGGTTCTCGATAAACAAATGGAGAGGACTGTAAAGGTATTGAGGTGAGTGCGGCGGCCGAATACAATAACAAACAGACAGTCGATGAATTTTTAAGCACCCACTTTCGGTTCACACACAAACACACACACACACTCCTCTATACACTTGCATACATATACATATGTATGTAGGACAGCTTGTGTACATATGCAAATTAAAACCCACTTTCGCGTTGCTGTGTGGGTTTCTTTGTACTTCATTGTATGAGTATGTGTGTGTGCGTGTCCACTTTTGGCAATGGCAACAAAACTGGTAATTAAAATTGGCAATGCTGTGGCTGTGGCTGTGGCTGTTTAAACGGACTTTACAACGAAACACGCGTAAGAGCCTCCGGTCGCCAGGCGTTTGCTGAGGCGAAGCAGAAACACTGTTTGTTGTAACAGCTCTCCGACAGTTCCGC
This sequence comes from Bactrocera zonata, assembly GCA_037783105.1. Taxonomy (NCBI): domain Eukaryota; kingdom Metazoa; phylum Arthropoda; class Insecta; order Diptera; family Tephritidae; genus Bactrocera; species Bactrocera zonata. Next base: position 1,187,722 of record JBAWJQ010004226.1, on the reverse strand, counting down.
AGCGTTGTCATTCACGTTGTCCGCCAACCGCTTGCCGCCGGCCGCCTGCCGATTGCCGTCTGCCGCCTATCGCGGTCAGACATCATCCTGTTGTTGCAATAGTCGTGTCTGTGCGCGTTTCACTTTGGGCTGTGAAATTGAATGCGTTCATAAAATTGATTGGCATGCGATTTTCGATAAATTTCTCGCAACCAACATCAATGGTGTTAATGTTGCAGCTTCGTTTTTGCGCAAGAGCTGTTGTTGCGGTTGGCTTTTCGCACTCGTTTGTGTTGTTAATACAAGTTAATATGCCTACGTACACACACGAATATGCCGTTATAGTTAGAGGCATACTTTTGACTCACTTGTTATGCCCCAACATTTATAGCTGTCACTATCACTGTCATACTCGCAACAGTTACATATATAACAGTCACATATTGTGGTTGTTGCATTTCATTTGAGGTCTTCAGTTAACGTGTTTGACGGAATGCGACATCAATAGGTCTACAATTGAAAGTAGGGTCTGTGGTCTTTTAAATGAAACTGCGAAGCTTATGCGACGATTGATTCATATGAGTAAGGCGGTAAGCAAGTTCGGGTGAATACGAACGCTATATAAATATGTAGCTTATTGAGTCCTAAAACGACGAGACCAACAAGTGCTTATGATTTTAAAGAAAACATTTTCCAATTTTTTTTACAAATTTTTTGTAGTACCGTGGGCATTTCACCGCCTGTTTCCAAGCGTTTAGTATGCGACCTGTAGTTTGAAAGGACTATCCCTTTACGTGGCTCGGCACTGAATGCATAATCTCTTAATCGTATGCGTCAACTCTTGTCCTGACTTTGTGACTGAGATAACCATAAAAACCGCTATAGACGACTACTTTTTGGCGAACGTGCATAATAAAAATTAAGAGAGTTGTGGATGGCAAAGCTTGTGCGGTGAAGAGAAGTCAGAACCGACATATGGATGTATTACTGTTTCAAGAGGGAGAGTAAAACCCAGTATATTGATACCCGAGGGTTTTAAAAGGCTTTATTTTGGAATATGGAATCTAATTCCACCGAAAAAGGAGAAGTCGGTCGGAGCGGAAAGGTTTGCCAACAAATAACCGGAGAGTTATATCTAATGATTTCTTGAAGGCAATCAGAAGTAACCTCGGACCATTCTCAAAGAGTAAATGTGCGGGTTGGCACCACTGACTTCACAAGCTTAAGCAGCGGTAGTGGATTGGGAACGTAGAAACCCCTAACCTTCACTAAGGCTTCGCGTGTGTAGCTGGCTTGCAGTGTAGTGTTCGTAGGACAAATTGATGAGATTGCGAGGCTTTGTTGTAATATACTTCCTTACTTCTGGGGGGTAATACGGTTCGAGAGAAAGAAGGATCTGCATCGGTAAGCATTGATACTGCGCAGAGTTCGTCAATCCATTTAATGAGTTTCAGGAAGCAATAAGCCATGGCTTTGAATCGTGGATCGCACTCAGCCATTTTTTAATAAAAATATTTACTATCTGTATACAGCATTTTACATATATATTATTGTAAGTCATAATATGCTATTAAATCATTTCTCTCGTTTCCAATTAGGTAAACAATTTTATAAAGCAAAAATAAATAAATAAATAAATATGGCGTCAACCCATTATTTTGCGACAGTGTAGCAGTGCTGCCGCATTGTCGGTGTCAGATATGACAGACACGCATTTATAAATTTGCAACAATAACAAAAGCGAAAACATCAATAACTACTTGACATTTTCGATAGCGACTGCAGTACGTAGCAATAACAATAACAATAACAAGCGCAGTGCAAACAATGACACTCACATGTATGCATATACGGACCTATAAAGCCTGTTCATAAATTCGTAAAGCGATACCGCAATTTACGCGAGCATGCAGCGCCACGAAGTGCCGGGCACATTGAAAACTGTACTGAGTGTGTACGTTGTGTTATTGTATTTGTTTCTTTTTGTCACTGCTGTCCTTATGGGACACAACATATACATTTACTGTGTACAATTGAAGGACAACATCGCATCGCGAACATATATGCTCACACATACATATATACATACATATGCAGAGCTGAATCAATGCAAAGTGTTATTATGCGCATTCTTTATTTCAATCAGAGTGCCCGGCAGTCATAAGATGTAAAAATTGCCAAATATACATATGTATGAATGAAGATACACTGAAGTAAAATATATAAAATTCTTGCTCGGCTGACAGCTCATTCGCATTTCCTTTCTCGCGAAATATTCTTTTCGCGTTTTTTTTTTATTTTTTATGCCTGTCGTTCGGTGAGTCCCTGTGACAATTCGACGAATGTGTAAACCAGCACTTCCGGTGAATGTGCCACTTCGCCGTTTTTATTGTATTGCATATTTGATATTGCAGTTGCTTAAATGCCAGGACCGTTTTTGCACTTTCATATATTTGTATGAGTACTGTCTTAAACGTCGAGAAAATCGAAATCGAGTTTACAGTTTTTCTGTAAATTTTTTTATAATAACAGGTCAAGTTTCCGACCTGATACATAGATGACCCCATTAGAATTGAATTTACAGTATGTCAACTATTTGATCACACCTGGGTATCAGAAAAAGGTTTTTGTTTGCAACTTTTTTATTTATAATGACAATCCATTTTTATTTAATATACAAAACAATTAAAAGTAATAAAATAAAATTAACACATTTGTTTTTCAAACACGTGCTAGATTTTATAGAATTTAAAAAAATGTCTCCGCTGCACATTTGATCAATTGGTTGACATAAACGATTTTATTTTACTTAATACTTAATATGACCCCCTTTTGCTTTGATTGCTGCCTCAATTCGTTTGGGCATGGACTCGACTACCTTTCTACAGAAATCTCCGCTTATATTTTCCCAGGAATTTTTAGCCTTCTGCCATAAATCGTCAAGATTCTGACACTCACTTTGACCTCAACCCAAGCATGTTCGATTGGGTTGAGGTCTGTCGATTGAGGGGGCCAATCGAGTACTTCCAAACCGTTGTTTTGAAGCCAAGCTTTAGCTACACGAGAAGTGTGTTTCGGATCATTATCTTGCTGGAAGATGACGTCCGACACATTCTTGTCCCACACTTCCAGACTCTTGCACAAACCTTGTTGAAGGATATCGATATTGGTTGGCATCCATTCGTCCGGCAACTCTTACGCACTCTCCTACCCCTCCATCCTCATACACCCCCACATCATAACATTACCGCCTCCAAACTTGACCGTTAGTTGAACAATACGGCTAGTCAAAGGTTCTCGGGTTTTCCTCTAAATCCATTGACGCCCATCTTTTCCCAGACGGTTTATTTTTGTCTCATCGGACCATATGACTCGCATCCAGTCATTTTGGGTGTAGGTTTTATATTTTTTTGCAAATTGGAGTCTCAATTTACGGTGTCGTTTTGTCAAGAGTGGTTTTTTTACTTTAGCACGTCCGTGGAATCCGTTCTTCCGCAATTTCTTCCTTAAAGCTTCACTTGTTACATTTACTCCATCCCTATGGGAAAGATCACGTCTGATTTGGCCCCCATTCTCATGCACACCAAACTTTATCTGCCTAACAATGCACCTTTCCAAGGTGGCATTCAAAATTGGCTTTCGTCCAGGAGTGTTTTTTTCACATAAAGGGCTCATTGATTGCCTTATTTTTAAAATCACGCCTATAGAAACCCCAACAAGTCTTGCAATTTCTCCATGCGTTGTGTTTAAATGAATAAGCTTTTTGATTTCGTCCATTTTTGTTGCACTTAGTTTGTTCATCTATAGTCAATCCAAACTTAAGAAAATAACAAAGAAAAACAATAAAAAAATATCACCTTTTACTATAAATAATAATATAACGATTCCACAACTATTTTTTAAAGAATCAAAAGAAATACTTGAATCTCAGAGCAATATTACGGCGATCAATACCCCTTTACTTCACAAAGTTAACTAATTGATCACATGCCTGTGTCTACATTTGTAAATATTCTCTAAAAAGTAACGGCACATTTTGGGCAATTTCGCACTTACTAACTGTTCTTGCATAGGCCTACTTAGTGAACTTCTCCCTTTTATTCAAAAGTTTGTTTAAATAAAAAAGAACAAAATAGAATGTTTTTGGAAATGTATGTGATCAAATAGTTGACCTACTGTACATGATTTTTAATGATAATGATTTTGCTAAAATTTTTGATTTTTGTATGGTTCAGACAAAAATACACGATCCATAAAGTGATATGGAAAGCTACTTACGTAAACATAGTTAAGTTTACCTTTAATAATAGCTTTTAATAAAGTAAACTGTTGTCTCAAACCTTTCGGAAAAAAATCGCCAGATTTATTGGTGATCAATAAAGTCATTACGAGTGTTTAAGTATTTCTTTCATTGGCTATCACTGCAAGACTAGAGGTTGTGTCTCCAGACCGCTTCATGATGATCGCATTGCTTCCGTGTTTTTATATCAGAGCCGAATATTTCCAAATTGTGGAGTGATGTTGTTAGCTTTTTTCTTTTTATTTATCGGTTGATTTAAAATACCACTGAGATGGTTCTAGCATTGGTTAGTAAAAGTCTTATGATGCCTTTGTAGTCCTAAATGTTGTCGAGAAGGTTTTTCCAACAGCATTGTAAAATTTCTGTTTGCTTTGGAGTTTAGACATGCACTCGAAGTTTCATCGATATTCAATAACTGGTCTTTCATGCTTAATATATTTAGCTGTAGACCAGAAAGTAGGTATGCTTCGTTTGAGAAAAATATTAATTTAAGATGTTTTGATAAATTCAAATTCTCCATTATAGTATTAGCCTTAGGAATATAAATTTCAAAATATATAAAAAAAGCTGAAAAAAGCATAATGCAGTTATAATTTTGTGTATATATAAACTTGGCAAGCGTTTAGTTTCTGCTTATGCTAATTGGATTTGGAACGCATTTGGCTTGAAGTTCTACTGTAATTTTTTTCTTCTTACTTCTTACTGAAAAATCGATTTATGCATTTTTAAACGCTTAGCATTTGCATATTGCTGCAGGACAAATGCCTATGTGATGTGCCTATTTTATTTAATGATTTTCAAAGGAGATTAATTTCAATCCAAAATCCAAAAAAAGTGGCAATGCTTACACTTTTCTGTGGCAGCTCAATGAGTTTCACGACGATTTCACTATGGCTGCTTATATTAAAGAAAATTACTTTGAGTTTATATTTAATCCTTGTTTCTTATATGGGAAAAGTAAATCATCCTTGCCTTATGCACCAGATTCTGCTCACTAACGCTCTTTGTTTTTGTAAACCCGTTCTAGAAAACCCGTCAAAGATCGAGTAAGGTAAAAAACACCCTTAAAGGAACTAAAGCTCTTCTTTATAGATCAGACCTACATATACAAATAGAGACATTTGATTTCAATAAACAATTGTTTACTCTTCTGATATGCTTCGATTCGACTACAATTGAAATTTTCTCTAGGGCTGACGAAGGCCTGACCCTTCGCATTTAATTTTTAATTTGAAGTAATTGTTGGTAATAATGAAATTGTTTAACAAATTTCAATAAAAGTATTTGCGAAATATGGACCTAACCAATGAATTGGCCCATCTATCCCAAAATTGATATTAAATTGAGGAAATTGTAGTATATACTTAAATTGAAACTCGTTCAGCAAATCGTTGTATAAAAATTTGAGCTTGTTTTCAGTGCTCACGTTTCCTATTCATTTGCAAAAATTAATTTCACTCGCACCAATTGCAGCATTTTCAAACATGACTTCCTACATTATTATTCTTCTTTATTTCCCATAGCATCCATATGTGTACAGTTACATGGAGGTCCACAGAAGAATATGAATTGAATATCACACAACAATGGCCAGTCAATTGAACGTATGGAAAAAAATCTCAACACAATGCAATATGCAACAAATGAATTCATCGAGGACTAGCTGCCGATGTAGTTTCTAGGAATACATAATACCCACATGCACATATGTCTGAGTAAATTCACATTTGTATTGGCCACAAACACTACACCTACAGCGTCCACGGCGGCAAATGGCAACGAGACACATACGCTCGCAACACGAACGAGCAGCGAATGGCTTATGCAGTAGGCCAGGCAGGGCTTTGCTTCGCATTGAAGAGATTTGATTGTTGGTGTGCTGGTGCCGTTGGTGGTAGCGGAGGGCTTGCGGCATTTGCTGAGCTTAAGGATAAATACCGCCAGGCTAAATTTAGACACATAATAGAAGAATAATAGGTTATCTATTGCATTGCAACATACGCCAACAAATACAGACGTACGCACACAGCCAACCATATTATGGGTAAACAAAGCACGCAGACTAAATGGGGGTAGTAAAAACAGATTTCTGAATAACAGGACCTTATGCCAACTTATGTAGGCATCTGGGAGTTGCAGCGCACAAAAAACATATTGAAAAAGTGAATTGTAAAAGTGCACGCTGTTGAATATAGTGTAGTGTGCCGCTTGCCACATATACTACCTAAACGTGAAGGTGTGTGGGCGGAATTAAGTTCAAGCAATCCCAACGAATAGTTAGTTTGAATGCAATTCGCCGTAAAACAGCACATGAAAAGGAGTTAAAAGGCAGTTTGAAAGGATTTTTGCGGCTTCGTTTAGTCCGACGCAAATGCTTGCAGCAAAGGAGCAAAGGATAACCACGGACTAACAGCTATGTGTGTATGTATGTACGGCTGTGTACAGGTGCTGGCACGATTTAGTGCAGTTCTATTAATAATATGTACTATAAGTGTGAGTGTATCAGTTTATGTCTGCAATAGCAGTGCTTTGAAACGGGTTGTACTCTTAGCGGCGGCAGGTCAGATAGAATACTAGTTAGCACAGCGCTAAACTAACAAAAGTTCCGGTGCTTAGTGGTGGCATAATGCCAATGGGGTGTTAAATACTTTAGCACAGTTCGCCGAGCAGCATGAATATGTCAAGCCCACTGATCACGTGGGGATGTGCAAATCGAAAACAATAAAATGAAATGACAATAGAGGCATTAAATATAAATAAAGAAACGACAACAGCCAAGCGTTCATGTGAGAGTGCTGCATAATGAGTTTAGTTGACCGAAAGCAGTACAGTATAAGGAGTGCAAGGAATTAAGCGGCCATGGGAAACTTGCTTAGAATAACATACCAAATATGGTTTACAGGCCAAGAGACCATTTTGTATGGAACTCCACTTCATACTTTGCTTCAGAATTTTTAGTTAACATAACTGTTTAAAACGATTTGCTTTAAAATCACTGTAGCAGTAGCATAGACGATGCCCACAAAATGGTATCACAGTGTGTACGATATACTACTGTGCCCAAAAAATAAGGTGACATTTGAATTTAAACTGCGCGCGTCGAAGGATTTGGAGAATTATTTTTTTTTAGGTTGGTAGTACTGTCAGTCATATTTATATCAAATTTCATGTTAAAATATTCATTAGTGTTTGAGATAGAGTGTCGTTTTGTGAGCTGCTAAAAGTGAGTTTTTCGTTTTTTGCGATGTCGAAATTTGTTGAGCAAAGAATTTGCATTAAATTTTGTTTACGGAATCAATTTTCTGCTGCGGATACGTTGAGGATGGTGCAGAAAGTCTTTGGTGATGAGCCTATGTCTAAAAAAATGTTTACAAGTGGTATAGTGAGTTCCAAGCCGGCCGTGAACGTGGCGAAGACGAAGAGCGTCCAGGGCGACCATCAACCTCAACCGACGAAGCTCACGTTCAACAAATCAAAGATTTGGTGTTGAAAAATCGTCGATTAACAATTAGAGACCTTGCTGATGAAGTTGGCATATCGAAAGGCTAAGCCAATACCACTTTGAAGGATGTTTTGGGCCTCAAGCGCGTCAAATCTCGACTGGTACCGAAAACATAAAATTTTTTGGAAAAAAGGCGTCGCGTTGAAGTGTGTGAAATGATGCTTTCCGACTATCAGGGTGTCATGAAACGCATTATAACTGGCGATGAGACTTGGATCTATGCTTACGACCCCGAAACAACCGATCAATCGAGCGAATATCGTGTCAAAAGAGAGCCGAGACCAAAAAAATCGCGCCAAAGTCGCTCAAAAATCAAGGTCATGTTGATTGTTTTCTTCGATTATAGTGGTGTTGTGCATTATGAATTCCTTCCAACCGGTCAAACAGTCAACGAGGAATATTATTTGAACATTATGGGTCGTTTGCGTAACGCTATCCGCCTAAAAAGGCCGGAATTGTGGAAAGACAATTCTTGGTTTTTACACCACGATAATGCACCATCCCATACTGCCCTCGTAATTCGTGATCATTTCGCCAAAAGCTCAACCCATATCATTCCGCAACCACCGTATTCACCTGATCTGGCGCCGTGCGACTTCTGGTTGTTCACCAAGCTCAAAAGACCGCTCTGGGAACACCGTTTTTATACGATAGAGGAGATTCAAGCCGCAGCGAAGACGGAACTGAAGGCCATCCAGGAAAGTGACTACAACCAGTGTTTTGAAGATTGGAAAATCCGTTGGCATAAGAGCATTGCATCGGGAGGGGATTACTTTGAAGGGGATGCAATTGATTTGGAAGAATAAATAAAGAATTTTCAAAATAAATACAATTTCACCTTATTTTTGGACACACATATATGCCTTTTGTGATTTCGATGATCAACTGTCAGGTCTATTTCTTGAGATAATTCTAAAAATTCTTCATTTCCAGGGATGCAAACCAGAATAGACTAATCAGTAGGATAGCCAAGTTGATTTCGGAGTGCTAAAATGGCTGACTAAATCGTCAATGACAAATCCCGAACGTTCTCACAACATCACTGAAAACAATTTCCATATTTGAGTAGTAGGAAATGAAATCTCTGTAACAGCGGTAAGTTCTTCTACTGACACTCTTAATTATAAAGACAAACTCACATTAGATTCAGCAATTTAAAATTCTTATATATTCATCGAGCGCGGAGATCAACTATATATATTCGAAAAGAACGACGAACTGCTAGGGTTAGGAGTAGTTAGAGAAAAACCTTCCTTAATAGCTTAAATATAAGACTTAGTTTCGTTCAACTAAAAGTTATACCACATCCAACAGTCGGGAAATAAAAATTTACTAGAAACAATTATCGAAAGTGGCCTTTAGGAAATTAAAAAAAAAAATATTGCTGAAAAAGGCCTAGTTGCTCTTCTCTATTATTAATCAACTCTAAATATCACTAGGAGTGGCGAGATATTGCCAGCTTTACAAAATATGGGATAGTCGAAAAGTCTTTTCGTATTTCTATTCACACTCCAACTTATTTTTATTGTATTTATAATGAATTTTAGTGAACCAAATTTGTACCATTTTCTGATTTCTAGGCGAAAAACTGACACAAGTGCTTTTCACAGGCTTCTCTTGAAGTCAACTCTATTCCATTAAGGGAGCTCAGCATTAACTGAAATAAATGATAGTCCGATGGTGCAAGGTCAGGGCTATAAGGTGGATGCTTCAAAACTTCTCAGCCAAACTCTCCCAGTTTTTGCGAAGTCATCAAAAATGTGTGTGGTTGTCCTTTCTGTTGATTAGTTCTGGCCATTTTTTTCGATTGCTTGCTTCAATCTCATCATTTGTTGACAGTAAAATGTAGAATCAATCGTTCGACGAGGCTGGAGCAGCTCATAGTGGATGATTCCTTTCCAATCCCACCAAACACTCAGCATAACCGTTCGAGGCGTCAATCCTGGCTTTGCGACAATTATTTCCACTTAATCCATTCTTAAGTAAGTAAGTAAGTAAGAAAAGTTTGCATGATAAAAGTTATGATTGTAAATTTATGCCATACTATTCAAATTGCTGATAAACTCAATATGAAGGTAAATATGTAAGTTTATTTTTTCACCGAAAACTCAACTTTCTCAATAATTTTGTCGGATTTGAATTGGCTCTAAGTTTCCAGCTTGTGCCTTGTCAAATATTCATTGTTGACAGGTAAGTTCTTTAGAAACCATTTTTAGTGACCCATCAATAAATCATGTCAACATAATCCCAATGGCCAACTAACTGCTTTTACCCATCTACTTGCACACATACACAAATGCGCAAACAGCAGAAAAGTTAAGCCACGCTGTCAGGCTAAAAACAGCTAAAAGCTTTCCATTGAATACCAAGGTGAGTTTACGTTGCTGCAACTTCATTTAACCAACAAATAACTTTCGATGCAACGCAACTTTTATTATAATCACTTCATCTTTTTTCTTTTTCATGCACATTTTCCGTACTTTCGCAGTTTTTCTTGTATGCATGTCTGAGTGTGTGTGGGATACGGAGAGGTGCGCGCGCACATAACGCTGTGTACGCTGCATTCATGACCTCCATTAAGTTGTCTTCACTTGTCCTGCGTACGCTCTCTGCACCTCAACAGCACAGCAATTCAGCGCCTTTAGTCTTATGCTTCCTTAATATTTAGGTTTCAACTTCTGTCGTCGTCGTCGTCGGCGGCGCCGTCGTTGCCGTCATCAGCGTTCGCCTCTCCCAGTTTTCTTGGATTAGTTACTTATTACACTGAGCCCTTCCTGATGCAGCGAAGGCCGCGGCAAAACTTTAATAACCCAGTAAATATACCCAACGTCAGTGGGGCGTTGCGCGGCAAGCATTGTGGCAGCACGTAATCTGGTCATGGCGTTGGTGGCAGGCAAGGCTTTATGTGATTCCTTATTCACACCTAAGTTTCAATCCACTTAACTTACCTGAAAAAGTAAGGAATGAGTGCTGCCGATAAGTTGCGCTGAACGCTCTTGCTTAGGTGGGGGTGAACTGAGGAGGTGATTTTACTGTTTCAGTAGCTGCCACAACTTTATCCTAACCTGATTGCAAATGCTCCTTTTATCTGCCACAGCAGCCATACTGAGAAAACGCATAAAAAGTTGTGCAACAACAATTGCTTTGCTAATAATAACAGCAGCAGCAAAGGAGCTATTATGTCGATGCTTTTACATTATTATGGCGATATTTAAGACGTTTCAGTGCACAGCTACTAAAATAGACATAGCTGGGGTGTGCGCTATTTATGTACCATGTTGGAAATATGCAATAAAACATATATATGTGTTAGTTGTGCATACAAAAGCCGCGTTAAAGGGGATTGAGTTCAGAGAAGAGAAGCAAGGGCTCGATTGGTCACGAGTTAGCGAAATCGAATCATTCTTCTACAATACCTCTCGCCCTACTAAGTTGTTACTAGTAAACATCAAATAATCAAAGTAGATAAAGTCAAATATTACTAGAATTAAGCACTTAACTTGTTAGTTCATTTGTGATATCATCGCCTCAGGATAAACTTAAATTGTTCATTATTGGAGAACCTTGCACTAACCTATAAACTGCCCTTATTATAAAGGTTATGGGGCGTTATATACTATATAAGTAATACGTAGGTATGTATCTACCGATGAACCACATTCCACAAAGTTGGCGGGTTAGTTGGAAAAGGGGAGTTTACACGATATTATGTATTACCACATTTCACGGAATTTTTGAATGTTCTTTTATGTAGAGTAATTAGTTAATGCAGAATGGCTTAGTGGTTTTATTAAAGTCAAGGATATTTAATCAAGTTTTATATGCACTGATTTTAGCAAACCTTTTGATGGAGTAATCATTATATTATAAACTTCCGAAAAGCTCATTTCTTCTTTGTTGAGTATTTTCATCCATTCGGACGGTATGACCTAGCCAAGCTAAGCCGCTATGTCATAGCCGTTGTATAACTCGTACAGCTCATCCTTTCATCGAATGCGATACTCGCCGTCGCATATCAAATTATTTTCCCCAGCAGTAGATTGAAGAAGTCGCCCGATAGGAAGTCGCCTTGTCTGGAACCTCGTTTGGTATCGAACAGCTCAGAGAGGTCCAGATTACACAGTCGTATTCGTTTTTCGGAAATACCAAATTCAGACATCGCGGCATAAAGGCGGCTCCTTTTAGTGCAGACAAAAGCAGCTTTAAAATCGACGAAGAGGTAGTGTGTCACGGGTCTTTTCCCAGATTTAGCGCATGGTGAATATCTGGTCAGTTATTGGTTTTCCCAGACCTATAGTCACACAATACGTTCGATAGAACCTTATATGCGATGTTGAGGAGACTTATCTCACGGTAGTTGGCGCAGATTGAGGGGTCTCTCTTTTAGTGGATTGAGTAGAGCACACTTAAATTCCAATCGTTGAGCATTCTACAAAAAAGCTGATGCATTGAATAGCTCGGCTGGCAATCCATCGACCTTATCCTTGTTGGCCAGCTTGTCAAGTTCTTCGTACACACGCATTTCGGCCAATCTCTGACTTCTGAAAATGTTGTTGTCTGGTCTGGTTTGCATTATCAAAGCATTATTAGCCCATAGATATGAAGGTTATTGTTAAATGGTACGACTACCACACGTAATATGATTGGTCACAGCGTTGTTAATGGTCATCTAGAGCTTAATATGTAGTTTTAAGAACATTTGTAACAAGTCATCTGGAGCGAGAAAAAATTGATTGGGACGTTCTTTTGGTGACAGCATTAACTCAAGAAATGACTCCCAATTCTTGACTTCTCTAAATTACTATATCCATAGAATTAACAGTTTAGGCCAAAATTTTGGTAGTTTAAAGTTTAAAATTTTTGTTCCAAAAGAACTTTAAAAAAAGTGTTTACAGAAAGTAAGTTGTGTTAGTCTGCGAGTCGAGATAGATAAAGCTAAGTAAGTTCTAGTTTGGGTACATAACAGTTTCTTATTGTTCATTTGACACAGCTTGGGAAAATTATATATGTGAAAAAACTATTTTCAACGAGACGTATTTACTAGGGAACGCCATTTTGCATGTCACTTCATTAATTTACTTTCGAACTATACTTTTATAAGCACAAATGGATTTATCTTAAACCAAATTTTTCTCTGAAAGTTCTTTTTATAATAAGCATCTCCAAACCAAACATATTCAAAATTGATTCATACCATACTCTTCTAGCCTTCCTTATGCAGTATAGGACGGCCTTCTTTCATATTATGTATATGTGACCCCGCACAACGCCTCTGGTGAAAAATCCTGTTTTGGGTAGCCGGGTTTCTATGTGCGGGGTCACATATACATATATCAATCAAAACTCCAGATATTTTACTGAAATTAAGTTAGCAATTTTTCTTATATATTTTAGCCTTATGCAAAGAAGAACGAATCCCATATTAAAAAAAAAAATAAACAGTCATCGACTGATACTCGACGCGTACGGTTGTGTTTAAAGTGCTCAGAGTGATTTCTTACGTGCTTCTCTCACCTATTTTCTAGTGTTATTCGCAAAGCGAAAAATAAAAACTTTGTTTTTTTTTCCCCATAAGACAGTGATATTTGTTACACATTCTAGTTAACGATTCATAACAAGAATGCCCCCTGGGGGATCCTCGCTTGGGGATAATAGGTTTGCCCTGTTAGCCCCAAGTCCTAAAGCTAAAAGAAAAAAACCTAGCTTAACTAATGATTTTCCTACGCTACCGACAGTCAAAAAAGAAAATCCAAAATACTTGGTGGTAAGTGCAATAAATGCTGAAAAACTCCTTAATAAATATTCGTGCTTCGCTGTGCACAAAGCCCTCAAAAACGTCAGCTCTGAAATTATAAATATTTCTGAACTGAGGGATGGCAAATTACTATTGTTGGTAAAAAGCAACCACATTGCCCAAAAATTTCTAGCCACAAAAACTTTGTACGGAGTATGTGATGTAAAAATTGAATTACACAACAACCTTAACTACTCTAAAGGTACAATTTTCGCACCATGTCTCAATGAAGTGTCAGAAAGCGAGATCGTAGAAAATTTGAAAGAACAGGGTATCGTATCAGTCTTTAAATTTCCAAAATATGTCAACAATCATTCAGTCCCAAGTGGAGTTGTGCTTCTCACGTTTGACATGTATCATTTACCAGAAAAAGTTGATATTTCGTGGTATACCACTAAGGTAAGACCGTACTATGCCAACCCAATGAGATGCAAAAGCTGTCAGCTCCTCGGTCACACGACAAAGCGATGCATTAAAGCCCCTGTATGCGACACATGTGCCCTTCCACCTCACACTTCATTGCCTTGTTCTCGTTCTTTCTGCATTAATTGTTCAGGTAGTCACCCAGCTTCTAGCAAATCTTGTCCCAAATTTGTACAAATGAAAGAAATAATAAAAATAAAAACAGATAACAAATGCTCCATGCGTGAGGCAATAAGAATCCAAAAAATGCAAATACCTACCTCCTTCAATGAGAGTTCCACTCCATATGCTGATATAGCAAAAAATAATAGCAACAATACACAAGTGCAAGAAAACAACAATGGTACGCAACTTACTTTTGCCGAAAAAACCGGTTCCAATTACAAAAACAATACCAATACCCCAAATAACCAAACAACAGAAAATGAAACAAAAGAAAACAAAACCACTTCACATATATCAAACACAACAACTACTTCATCAGTCGATGACTCATCAGCACACAATATGCTTTCCTCCTTGCTTTCCCATCTCTCTTCCCCTGCATTAACCCAGCCCCTTTTCCCACCTTTCACAAACCCACAAATACCAGAGTAAATGATGCAAATTCTGCAATGGAATATGAACGGTCTTTTGAATAATTATCCAGATTTAAACATACTAATCAATGAATTTTCGCCGGATATTATATCCATACAAGAAACACATATCCCATTCAATAAAAAGCTACACGCACCTAATAAATACGATAGTTATTTTTATAATAGCCCTCAGAACACTTCCTGCAAGCAAGGGATTGCTGTCTTCATTAGAAAGAGCCTAAACCACAAAGAAATACCAGTTTCCTCCAATATCTCTTGTTTAGCAATCGAAGTAGACATTGGCTTCAAAATTACAATCATCAACTGCTACATACCCCCACATCAAAGCTTTAACGTTAGAGATATATCGGATGTTCTCAATTATTTTGCTACCCCCATCATCATTATGGGCGATCTCAATGCATGGAGCCCATTATGGGGTTCCACGGCTACAAATAAAAGAGGCGAAACAATAGAAGATATAATCTTATCCCATGACCTTATCGTTCTTAACGACGGCTCACCCACACACTTTTCAACACATGGAACATTTACCCATCCCGATGTTATTCTTGCTTCTGCTATTCTAGCTCCCAAACTTACCTCCCTTACCCTTGATGATCTCCACAACAGCGACCACTTCCCCATCATCACTTCCCTTTCCACTCCCAAGTCCTACAACGTGAAGCCCAGGTCGAAGTTCTTGACAGAAAAGGCAGACTGGCCAACGTTTTGCTCGCTTGCCATATCTCTCTCCAACAATAAACCACCCTGTCATAATATAAATGCCGAAACTACTGCAATAAAATCAATTATCCGTTCTGCCGCTCATTTAACTATTCCCCAATCCAGCACTAAAAAATTTACGGCGAAATTGCCTTATTGGTCAAACTTACTCGTTATCCTTAGAAATAATAAAAAACGCTTGTGGACGAAATTCAAACGGAATAGAACCGATAACAACCTTATAGAATATAAAAAAGCCAACGCCGTGTTTAGGAAGGAGCTAAAGTCTGCCAAAAGAATATCACTAGAAAATATTACATCTAACATAAACCCATCTTCGAGCCCCAAACAAATTTGGTCGGATATAAAAGCACTTACAGGATGTAATAAACGTTTTGGTTTATCGCATATTCACACAGACCAAGGGCCTTTATACTCACCCCAAGATATCGCAGAAAAATTTGCACAAACATGGTCATCTCTTTCCGAAAATTCCTTTTTCCACACCAGTTTCAACTCACTAAAAAATCAAGTCATTACTGAACCCTATAATAACCCTTCACCCTCCCCAAAAGCTCTCTTGATTGAGGCCGATATTACCACAAGCGAATATGACATCACAATTTCGGCACTAGCAGGAAAAACACCAGGCGCTGACAAAATATCCTACCCCATCCTAAAAAACATCCCTAACCCCATTAAAAGTAGACTCGTTAACCTCTACAACAAAATTCTCAACTCCGGAATATATCCCCAACAGTGGAAAATAGCCACAATCTTACCCGTCCCAATGCCTAACAAACCCACTTCCCACATAGAAAATTATAGACCCATATCCCTCCTCCCCTGCATGTCCAAAGTTTTAGAAAAAATAATTTCTACACGAATCATGTGGTATGCTAGAGCAGATGACCTTATAAGCCCTAACCAATTTGGATTTCAAAAAGGATTAGGAGTTATTGATCCACTCCTATTCTTCGAGCATTTTGCCTCTACGGCCTTAGCAACTCGCAACCACGTTTCCATATTAAGCTTGGACTTTGAGAAGGCTTTCGATAGGGTTGGAGCACATATAGTGCTCAACGAACTAAAGCGTTGGAAAATTGGCACCAAAATTTACAATATTGTAAAATCTTTTTTATGTAATCGCAAGTTTGTTGTCTGCGCCAACAGACACCAATCTCGAATATATAATCTCTACAACGGCATACCCCAAGGTTCAGTAACTCTTTTCATCATAGCGTTTAACAAAGTTAGTTCTATAATCTCTTCAAATCCAAGGGTCGAACATTTCGCTTATGCAGACGATGTCGTAATTTTCACAAAAATCAAAGATCTGCAACAAGTTAAGCATATATTTTTAAAAATTCTAAATGATATTAATAAATGGTCAGAAAGGTCTGGTGCCAATATTTCAGCAAGCAAATCCTCCAGCTTTCATATCTGCAGAAAGCACAATTGCTCCTTTCCCTCCCTTTACATGTTTAACATCCAAATCCCACACACTAACACTTTAAAAATACTAGGCCTAATATTTAATAAGACTTTGTCATACAAAGAACATTGTAAGTCTGTTAGATTAAGCTTATTATCTAGACTTAATATCATAAAATTTTTGTCTTCTAAATATAGCTTATGTCACTCAAACACAATTGTTAATGTAACAAAAGCCTTATTGTTATCTAAGATTGACCATGGACTCTCGATATACGGGCACTGTGCTAAAACACATATCAAACTTATTCTCCCACCATACCACGCAGCAGCTAGAAGGAGTATTCGAGCCTTTCCTACTTCGCCAATAAAAGCCATTTTACCGGAAGCTGGACTACCAAATATTGCGCAAAGAACCGCACGTAACACGATGGTGCTCATTCCAAAGATATTTCAGACCAGAAACGAATTGCTGCTTACACAGGTTAGAACAGCTTTAAAACACACTAATGTAAGCCGCAAGCCATCTACGATATCACGTTGCCTATCTATTGCGAAAAAACTTAACATAGTCGCAACTCCATCTCTGGTTGAAACAGCAATATCCCCAACCTACTCTTCACTTATAACATCACTTATTACCACCTCAGAACAACACCGCAAACAGTCTACAAGCAACAACGAATACCAACAACTCCATAACAAAGCCTTAGAGCATTACAATAAAACTTGGGAAGTTGTGTATACAGACGGATCTAAATCCGACACAGGTACTGCGTTTGCTGTGACAAATAAGCTAGGTTCCACCATTGCTGTATATTCTCTGCCACCGTACTGCTCGGTATTCACAGCCGAAGCAGCTGCAATACTTGAAGCGGTACTTTTTGCCTCCCGGAATGGAAAGAAAACGGTAATTTGTACCGATAGCAAATCCGCCATCGATGCTATTTTTAACCAATCAAATTGCATACCAATGATCCAAAAAATCCGTAACATTATTATGCAGCATAGCAATGTAATCAAAATAATGTGGGTACCTGCCCACATAGGGATCCGTGGAAATGAAACTGCAGATAGAAGAGCGAAGGCAGCCTGTTGTGAGCCTCTGTATATATCTGAACACTTCACCGACAAAGATATACGTAAGCTTATAAAACAATCTATTAGTAACACCTTTTCAAGTGAGTGGAGAGATTACAAACACCATTACAAAGACTGTAACCCTACTGGGTCGAAACCATATTACAGCACTAGCTGTCCTACTAGGAATATAGCAACGTTTACCCGCCTGCGAATTGGTCACACACTTGCAACACATGCGCATCTCTTGAATGGCTCTACCAAACCAAACTGCCCGCATTGTGGATCCTCCGACTTTAACGTGATGCACATCCTCGACAACTGCCCAGACCTGCAACAGATACGACTTTCTTTGTTCAATAACACTAAACCATCTGACTATCTCAAAACGACAAATGACCGTAGTATTAACCTAATTGCAAAATTTGTAGCACTCTCTAAATTAAATATATAAAAATACATAAGTATAACCACTATCCTTAAGATCTTATAAATAGATATCCTAAAAGTTGAATACACAGTATATATCATTATTTCTTCTTCTTTAAACGATCATGTTCTCATATACTGTCATAACCACCTAGAACTTAATGTATACTTAAGCCGAAGGCCCTGGCAGCCAGTGCTTTAGCTCGTAAGTGAGGTAATTATTTATAATTGTTTCTCTTTTAAATAAATAAATAAAATAAAAAATAAATTATGGAATCTATGCGAATATTTAAAATTTGCTTTATTTTCATTCTCTCTTTTAATATAGCATAATATTTAATATGTTTCTTAACAGCGCTTTGGCGTTATTTGTTCTTCTTGTATAACTTTAGCTTCTAGCTATAGACACACTCGACCCATATTCAAATCTGAGAATTGTATTTTTCTCCAATTTCAAGCATGTTCATAATCAATAATGCAAACCAGCGGCTTAATACCAGTAACCGGAGGTACCATGCCAGCAAATCATTAACTCTCACAATCATGCTAACGTACACAACTCTTTCCTACGCTGGCATCAAGTAAAATCTTAATGAAATGAGCTAAAAGTGGCATAAAATTGTTTTCCCAGTAATTATTCTCCCTATAGATTATATTGTATTCTCGGTGTGTAAAAGCGTAGAAATGAAAAAGGAACCGCATTATAAAATAACAAAATTAAGTGCAATCCACAGGGATGAGCAGCTAATAAGCGCTAAAAAACAAAGTATGCGGACATACAATAATACCAGCATTCAAAAATATAAGTTGCAGAAGCGTAGTAGGTGGTAGATAATATTAAATCTTTTCTCAGAAATACAGAGTAGAGCTTAAATTATAGATCTATTACAGCAGCGCTTAGGAAGCCCACACACGTTTGTATACATATTATCTGTTAGAGTCGGCGTGTTGCTGGGCTAGTGACAGCGGAGCGCAAGCGAAGTAATTTTTAATGAGAGTAGCCTTCAGTAACTACTGGAGGGAGTCAGCCCAAAAAGAGTGAATAAATGTGAGCAAGAAAAATTGCCAAGAACACGCGGACGAAATTATACTAATAATGAAGAAAAAACAAGAATAGACATTAGGGAAGAGGCTGATTGCGACCCACAATGTCAGCCCTTTGTCAAGCAAACAGCTGCGGCAATGGCAGCACTGGCAGAAACAGCATCAGTCACTCGCCCTCCGCTACTACAACGTCGCAAAGCTGTCAGTTGTTGTGCGCGTAATCGTCATAAGTCATAAGCTGCTAATTAAGCAATTTTGCGAATGAATTCATTAAAAATTTACCCACTGCACACTTTTGTGAGCGCTAAAACGCACTTGACACAGCTCGGCTAAAGCCTGCACAGCGCGGCACAGCTCATTCTCGTCGTGGCGGTGGCGGTGGCGGTGATGTTCTCGAGAGAGAATGAAGGCAGGGTATGCAAAGATACCGGCCACAGGGTTTTATTGTGTCGCCGTTTAAATATTGTTGTTGTTATTTTTTGTGCCTTTTTCAATATATATGTATAAGCGTTGCATTAATTTTACCCAAGACGCAGACATGCTTATTTTTGAGTAGAATGTGGAAGCTACGGCGCAAGATAAATTAAGATTGATGACACTGATATCTGATGAATTCGTAGCTTAAGTGCACCGCTCAGCGCTGAAAAGCCAAAAATTTCGTTACTCTTTGCTAATGAATACCCAAATATATATCATGCCTCAGGCAGTAAAAAATGGCGCAGAATAAAATTAAAAAGATTGGTAATTGGTGAAATCGTTGCTATTGCACTTAAAGCTCTATCTATTTTGAGAAAATGTAGTGAAGACCTTTCGTCAAGAAAAGAAAAGCTAGCACAACTGTGATACAAAATTTATATAGTTCAACGAATTAAAGAAAGAAGTGAGGAAGGAGTGTGTTCTAATGAAATTCAGAAAATTACGTCACTTTCAACAAAATACGTCACAACAAATATTCGCAAAGTCAAGATTGATGCCTCGAAAGGTTATGTTGAGTGTTTGGTGGGATTGGAAAGGAATCATCCACTATGAACTGCTCCAGCCCGAACGACTGATTCTACAGTTTACTGTCAAACATTTATGATATTGAAGCAAGTAATCAAAAACAAATGGCCAAAACCAATGAACAGAAAGGGCTTCGTCTTCCATCAGGATTACGCTAGATCACACACATCTTTGATAACCGGCTAAAAACTGGAAGAGCTTGGCTGGGAAGTTTTGATACATCCATCATATAGTCCTGACCTTACACCATCGGACTACCATTTGTTTCGGTCAATGCAGAACTCCCTTAATGGAGTAAAGTTGGCTTCAAGAGAAGCCTGTGAAAATTACTTGTCGCAGTTTTTCGCCGAGAAACCATAAAAGCTTTACACTGATGGAATTATGTCTCTAGCGGAAAAATGGCAAAAAGTGGTTGACCAAAAGGGTACATATTTGGTTCATTAAAGTTCATTATAAATATAAAAAAAATTAGTTGAAATTTGATTAGAAATACGAAAATACTTTTTCGACTACCCAATAATTACATTCAGAATGAATTTGATAGTAAAGGAGGAAGTAAGGAATGATAGGAATTGAAGAATTTGGAATACTTTAATATGTTTGTTGTAAGCTATTTTTCAAAGAACAAAGTTAAAAAGATTAAAGCCAAGCTAAGCTTATGAATGTGATGCGACAGCCTTGTGGAGGCGTTTATTGGGAAGCATTCATTAGTTTGAACAAAAGCACACTCAATACACGAGAAGTATTGCCTCAATATTATTGAACTCTAAAATGGCCTCACAGAAATTCTTCGAAGCTCCGTAATTAAAGTTCCGTATAGAATGCAATAATCAAAGTGGGTAGGCACTTTGAAATTTCCTAGTACAATTATATGAAGGGCTTATATGAAGAGGCTTTTTCAAGTAAAATTGTGTTTGAATTTACTTTAAGATTTAAAAAGAAAAGAAAATGCATGTTAAGCTAAAGATGTAATAACTCAGTGAAAAGACGTCAGAAGATGAGAAGTGGAATACGGATAACTTAAGCTGTCTATTGCAAAAATAATATATTTATGTACATTAATAAAATATTATTTAGTTTATATCGAAATATATTAGTTGAAAATTGAATACATAAGTATACAAGCGAATCTCACCGTCATACCAAGAGTAATCGTTTTAATTGAAGTTCTTCTTCAAAGTTTCTAAGGTTTTGCAAAAATATGCTTCAGTGGCAATATGCCGCTCATCCGACTTAAGCACCATGTTGTGCATAAATATCTTTTATAAAATCCGCCAACCTTGTAGCCAATATTAAAAATTCATTTTACCGACGAAGAAAACATAAAAATACTGAAGCGTCAAGTAATTACTTATTAAATGAAATATTAATTACACAAAGGTAGGTTTGCAACAGTGGCGTATATACCATATATACGTATTTGCGTAAGTAAACAAAGCTGCATGAGTAAAAAGGTTACCCAAAACCAAAACAAAAAAACGCTGAAATTTAGCTGAGATGTCAGCAATTTGGATACAGAATATTTGGTTTAAGCAGAACGCAAAATCGTTTCAGTGGGTGAGTGACTAAAGGACACATTTGCAATGAGCGTGTGTTGGTTGTGGCTGAGTGAAGAAGGTTTGTGCTTCACAAGTGCTTATAAAACGAGGAGTGATGCGTCGCTTGCAACAAAAAGTAGCCAACTTAATTTCATCAACCGCGTGGCCGCAGGTAAAAAGTATCCTTTTCTTAGTCCCTACAAGAAAAAAGGATCGCGAATTTTTGCTGCGCTGCAAAAAGAATTTAAATTTATAATTAAAAGCTAAAAGGAAAAGTGAAAAATATAAAATTTTAAACGCAAAATATGAAGAATTATGTAGTAATTAATAACTCAGCACACAGCCTTGAGGTGGCGATATCTTTTTGGTACTTTGTAAATATTATACTCAACTTCCGTTTTCTTCTCATTAATTGTTGCCTTATTTATTAATTAACTGTTAGTTATAATATATTTAGTGAGTGTTTGTGACAATTTTTAAACAAGTTTCTCCAAATCTTTACCCTTTACAAGTGCCAGTTATATAAATATTGTTTTTGAGTTCTTGGGTCTGTTTTTGGTGGGAGAAATTTAATTAAAGTTATGTGACGTATTCAAAATTGGCATCATTACGTACATTGCCTAGAATGCTTTTTCAGGAGTTTCGAAAATCTTTTAGTTACAGTAGGGAAGTGGTGTTTCTTGCCACCGTTTAGTCAGGTGAAGGCTTCTTTGGTAATTATAATAGAGTATTATCGGATGCTGTATTTGACTAGATCTAAAAAAATTGCTCAAAAAGTTTTCGATTTCACAGTTTTATTGATAGCAGAAAAATGTGGTATATAATGCGCTTACATATAGAAGAAACCGAGTAAAATAAGGGAAAAAATATGCTAACGTGTCGAAAGGTTTTTTGGAGGTGAAGTCTTGCAGATAGCATGACGATCTTTGTTTTCAGCCAGATTTAACGCTGTGCCAAAATTAACTTGACTTTTAAGATTTTGTGAGTATACTACATAAGCAACGGATGGCGATTCAAGCTTTGAGTGAGATTTTCGTGTAAATCTGTGAGCTAGCACGAGAAATCGGCCATATTACGTTACAAGTCAGTCAAATATATACCGATAATATATAATTTTGTCAATAATAATAAAAAAAGTAACAAAAAACTTTAACTTTGGCTGTACCGAAGCTATATTACCTTTCGCAAATACAAAAGACACCCTATAAAAAATTCAGTTCTATAATCTTCGATATAAAAAATTTCTTTGGATATTGCATTACTGCTTTAGCTAGTGACCCATGCTAGAAGTCTTGAGGATATCTCGTCAAATGAAAAAGTTTTTCATACAAGAACTTCATTTTGAACGTTCAGTATGTGTGGCAGCTATATGCTATAGTGGTCCGAAATCGGTGAATTCGACAAATGAGCGGGTTCTTGGGAAGGAAGTGATGTGTGCAAAATCTCAGAACGATATCTCAAAAACAGAGGACTCAACTGGTTAGGCTGATTTTTATGCTCTTACAACATGTTTCACCTAACGTCGTATGTTGTACCGAGACATATGTATATATATATTGGCTCAACAAATTCTTTTCGTATTTCTATTCAAATTTTAACTTATTTTTTTATATTTATTTTTTTTCCAACACTACATAGTAAAAATAATGTGATTGTTAGCACTGGAGATATACGACTTCAACGAGATCTATTGAAAAAATACGAAAAGACTTTTTCGACTAGCCAATATTATATTGATTGTATTTATTGGCAATTTTAACAAATGAACTACAAAATGGACAAACACATAGTTGTGGTATGGAAGTTTGTTGAAATTGCATAATTCAAATATTGAAGATCGAAATATGATTCATTAATAGCAGTAAATACCAAATATATATATAAATACATACTATATGTGAAATATATCTCCCTTCACATAAGTTTTTCCACAAGTAATAGTCCAGATATATTTCAATTAAATCACACACTGCCATTTTATCATGAACACTTAACATTGCTCAGGCATACTTATACACTTTCAAGCAAAACTGCTGCTTCATGCTTGCAAATATCGCACACAAGCGCGTGTGTATGGTGTGCTGCCGAAATCACATATATTATATGCCACTCAAACGTTGACACTTTTGCTGCCACAAAATTGGTATCTGCAATGCCGTATACTCGTATTTGCATGGCACACACACCAGCATATGCATACATACATACACACACAAGTGTATGTGTATGTGCGCATACAAGAAAGCGCCGCAGCAAGGGAAATGCATGTGGGTGAACATTTCAGTGTTGTGGCAGTACACCTGCATCTGTCGCAATAACAACAATAAGTACAATGAGTGGAGCAGCAGTTCTGTGTAGGTGTGTGTGTGTGTGCATGCGCATTTGGACATTGTGGCGTGCAGGGCAAACATTTTGCAGCTGTTGCCTGTGTCATATTGTGCTGTAGCGCACATATGTCGCTATAAACCTATACTTATATATATAGTACATATAAAAGTGCATGGTGACATATGCATATTTTCTGAGAAGCCAGCTTGGAAATTGTGTGTTGCGTTGTTGTCTCTGCTACTACTACTTCGGCACTTGTACCCACTCACAAGTGTACGGACACACTTTTCCCTCTTCTCGCCTTTTTCGTGCATTTCAAGCTTTTTCTGTGCATAAAACTCATTCTTGCGAGTGTTGCGATTTTCAGTTTTTGTGTGATTCAGAGTGTAGCAACATTTTTCTAGATTTTTGCGTTTTTT
The DNA here is from genome assembly GCA_037783105.1 of Bactrocera zonata. Taxonomy (NCBI): domain Eukaryota; kingdom Metazoa; phylum Arthropoda; class Insecta; order Diptera; family Tephritidae; genus Bactrocera; species Bactrocera zonata. The sequence continues at coordinate 1,163,143 of JBAWJQ010004226.1, read as the reverse complement.
TTGTTTGCTTTGCATTCTACCGCTATCGCAAACATTTTGGCTGCTCTCATATGGGTGCATGTGTGTAGGTGTGAGCGCGCTTGTGTGAAAGAATAAATGAATTGCTGTTCGCTGCCTGTTAGCAATGCACATAACAATTGTTGGACCCGATTGCTGACGACTGTCGCTCATATAGCTTGTATGTCCTATTATTTGAGAGCCTTTTTGCTTGCGCTTTCCCTACAAGCGTAGTTGTTTATTATTTATGCTTCTACTACCATGCACCGACTCATATGCATATGCTTTTTCATAATTCAAGGTTTCACTTCCAGCTGCATTGTCTACACTTTTTAACCGGCTTTTGCGATGCTTTCTACTCGCTCGAAATTTTTTAGCAATTCCTTCTGCCCAAAGCGCGTGCTGTGTTTTTATACCAGGGTATAATGTGGCGCTTGAGGTAATATACATATATCTTTTTGGTTCGCGTATTTAACATATGTTATTGCGTTTTTATCTCTCATAGTGATTTTTGATTGAATATGCTTGAATGACCCGCAAGTTATCTATAAAACGTGCCGATATCTGCCATTTTCTAGATAAAAATGAAGATATCTCGTATTGCCGACTTATTCTTGAACGAAAATTTTCACAAAAATTGGGTCTACTTTAAAATAAGAATTCTTATATCTTTTTCTTCTTCTTTTGTAATTTTTGTGTTCACTTTTAGCGTTGTTGCTATCTCTAAACAAATTAAGATTCGTGCTCTTTATGTTTTTATTTCTATACCTATTCGAATATTTCAATATCTGCTGATTCCGATTTCAACGGTTTCTTGTACTGTTCTAATTTATTCATAAAATATAAGTGCTCGTATATTTATACTAAAGGAGTGTGCTACACTCCGTATGAGCAACTTCTATTTATCAGAAGTGCTACATGGCGTATGAGTAACCTTTTTGAAGGAACCTCTTTATTGCAAATACTGTGACATAATATTCAAACTAGCAATAAGAACAAAAAAAATTTCTCTAAATTGCAGAGCACCGATTTTAACTAGCATTTCATCAAAATGAGTTATATAAGCATAAATATTGTATGAACTTCTTCTGAACTTAACACTATCACACTTTTCACTTCAAATTTGTAACTCATTAAAAGTCAATAAAATCAAAAATAAATAATGTAAATATAAAAAGAAAAATTAATCTCTGTGTTATAATAGCACCGGTTGCGTTCATACTCAGACAACCTTACCTTCTTTGTGCATATTTTTGCCAAGCACTTTTTTCGGCACCGTGATTCTACATTCGTACTTACATATTTATAGTTTTTTATGTTTTTAATTTTTGCATTTCCTAACTCTTTTCAGGCTGATTCATAGTGCACCCAACTTTGTAATTGAATTTTTAATCTCGTCTGCGGCTAAACGATCTTTGTTTTGCTGCATTTTTCTCAGATGATATGCAAATATGCACTTCCACAAAAGAGTTCCTTCTGTGGTATGTGTAAATAGGTTCCTATCCTTAAATTCAAGTATCGCTTTTGTGATATGTTTACCAAATGAAACTAACAACAATTTAAAAGATATTGGAGTATGTGGCAGGATCATGCTAGCTATCGGAGCTAAACTTCGATGATAGTTTAAGGATTATAATTTTAAAAATTCCTAGACTGAAAGAATATATCACTTAGCACGATAAAATGTAGTTTATCTCTTAGCTGTATCATTTAAGCTTGTTCTTCAGAAATATATATATATGTACAAAAAACTGATTAATATTTTTGATATGTGTTACTAAATTCGAACGAAAATCTAAAACACATTCTAAGTGATGTAACGTAAAAAATGGAAAAAATTCCCAGGATTCCATTAGTAGCATTAAGACTTAAGTTAATCATCATTTCATGGAATCTTCATCCACGCAGAGTCATTCTCGAAAGCTTGAGTGCTTCAACGGTTCTTCACTCGAAGTGGATCTAACAAAAGATAAGCAGCTTAGTCAGCTTTCTCGATGTTTCTAAGCACTTAGCATTGTTATTATTTTATAAGCTTCTTAGGTACATATCTTTTGTATGCCGATTTTCAGGAACAAGTTTTTGCTAAGACGAGCCACAAATCGCTTTCTCTGGCTTTCAACGAAAATCTACAGTTTTTTTCTCAAGCCACACAAATTTACATTTACAATATGTGGAATGTTAAAACGTATATACGTATTAAATACATATCTAGCTATGCACTGACTACACCATTTTAGCACGAATTTTTATTTCTACCTTTCCACTGTATTCTTAAACACTGCTTTCAGCTGTTATAAAGGGTAATGGCATGTGTTGCATGTGTGGCAAGTGAAAAGGTGCAAAAAGCAGGCCAACCCCCAGCTGAAAGAGGATGCAGTTAATTTATGCGCCTTAAAGTAGGCAATAAATTAACTGCCCGAACAAAAATAAAATAGTAACACGGCAACTGAAAAACTGAAGAAAAAAACCGTTACAGCAGAATTGCAAAGTTACCTGCGCCGTGGGAGGAAGCGACTGCGCGCCGCGAGCTTGCATGCATGCATTAATACCAAACGTACCTACATGCATACATATTAATATTTGACTGCCCGCTTGTGCGTGTGTATGCGCGAGTGTGCAATACGTGGTAAATTTTATTTGCATTGCGCCATATGCACGCGTAGGCGCTGCATTCTCAGGTGTGTGTGTGTGCGTGTATGTGCACTTTCGGCGAGCTGTGAATGTTCGCTAAATGGAGCTAATTACAGGTAACAGGAAGCCGGGCGACCTCCCACAACGCAGCCTTCAACTGGCGCTGGGGCGATTTGCCATCTTGCGATCAGATTTACAAATGACTAGCAGTAAGGTGCGATTGCAGTTTGTAATTAAGCAACTTTTATGACTTAATCACTTACGCGGAACAAAATGCGGCCATATCATTTTTAGTGGCGATTCTGTTATTAGCGTTTTGTTTGTTCTTGCCTGATAAGCCGATGGCAAGGGAATTAACGGCTAGTCATAAGGTGGTTTGAAAAGAATTAAAATTTATTTATAAAATAGCTGACAAGGAATGGTTGGGATTTATGAACTTGTCAAAAGGGTTCCGTTTAGTTTTCGCTTGAAGCATTTTCTATGTATTTCGATATATTTCGCTATGAGTTGTAAATCGTTTACCAAACCGGACTTGGTTTTATTAAAGAATAAATACTAAAAAAGGTATAATTTTATACTCAGACCAGATTCTATGTCTACCTATAGATAAACTATATCTAAATTCGTAATTTAAACCGAATATAATATTTTTAAGTTGTTTCACGAGTTTGGTTATCGAGTTTTTAATTCCTGCTACAGAATTGTTGAAAATATAGCAGATATCTTTTAAGACTCTACTTTATCATAAGCACATGTAGTTGAGTATCAAAATGCCTTCAGTGCAGGTCATTATGTCAACGAAAACCTTTGTTATTGACGATAACATCAAAAAAGTTAGGGAAATAGTCCTTGAAATTTATCGTGCTGGCATCAGTGAGTTGCTAGAAAGTCTCAACAAATGTTGCGGATTAACTTGCACAGACCTGAATCGATGAAATCCACGTCGATGAGATGCCGTCACGTGATTCTTGACATGGTATCTGACTCCTTTTTTCAAACAATGTTCAATAAAATACTTCGCACATTCACCAACATATGATATTCTACGAAGCTCACGTTCAACAAATCAAAGATTTGGTGTTGAAAACCCGTCGGTTAACAATTAGAGACCTTGCTGATGAAGTTGGCATATCGAAAGGCTCAGCCAATACCATTTTGAAGGATGTTTTGGGCCTCAAGCGCGTTAAATCTCGACTGGTACCGAAAACATTGAATTTTTTGGAAAAAAGGCGTCGCGTTGAAGTGTGTGAAACGATGCTTTCCGACTACCAGGGTCTCATGAAATGCATTATAACTGGCGATGAGACTTGGATCTATGTTTACGACCCCAAAACAACCGATCAATCAAGCGAATGTCGTGCCAAAAGAGGGCCGAGACCAAAAAAATCGCGCCAAAGTCGCTCAAAAATCAAGGTGATGTTGACTGTTTTCTTCGATTATCGTGGTGTTGTGCATTATGAATTCCTTCCAACCGGTCAATCAGTCAACAAGGAATATTATTTGAACGTTATGCGTTGTTTGCGTAACGCTATCCGCCTAAAAAGGCCGGAATTGTGGAAAGACAATTCTTGGTTTTTACACCACGATAATACACCATCCCATACTACCCTTGTAATTCGTGATCATTTCGCCAAAAACTCAACCCATATCGTTCCCCAACCACCGTATTCACCTGATCTGGCGCCGTGCGACTTCTGGCTGTTCACCAAGCTCAAAAGACCGCTCTGGGGACACCGCCTTTATACGATAGAGGAGATTCAAGCCGCAGCGAAGACGGAACTGAAGGCCATCCCGGAAAGTGACTACAACCAGTGTTTCGAAGATTGGAAAATCCGTTGGCATAAGTGTATTGCATTGGGAGGGGATTACTTTGAAAGGAATTTAATTGATTTGGAAGAATAAATAAAGAATTTTCAAAATAAATACAATGTCACCTTATTTTTAGGGCACAGTAGTACATTTTATATTATTATTCACATAATAAACTATTCAATACAGTGAAAATTTTATTTACGAATAAAGGCGAATAAATAACGGAATTAAGGATGCTTTCTTAATGTCGCGTTACCAGCCTTTCTGGCCAGTTACTAGAGCTGTCCGTTCAATAGAGCGACCATTTAATAGATGTTTAACTGTATTTTTTATGTTTGAATTATTTTTACTATCCTATCTTCTAAGTTGGTTCGAATTGGACGCAGTGTGCAAAATTTTTCTCAAATATGTTCAGTAGTTTAGGAGTATATCGCGGACAATCGACGTGACACGTAATTTTTAGATCTCGACAGTTGCGTTGCAGTGGAGAGAAAGTCGACAGCCTACCTCGCAATGTTTCGTGCGACCACAACAAGAGCGGGTGGGATAGGTAACAGAAGGTTTCAAGACCAAAGCATAGTCTTGTAGGACCCAAAGTGGTGATCTGTGAAAAAGTAAGGAAACTAGGAACTAGGAGGAACTAGGAGCATATTGAGCGATAGATACAGCATAAAGCCAACCGGAGGGTTGAAGTGATCTGCTATGCATTTGGAGGCCAGAGGAAATATTGATCCAGATTTTATTCATCTTGGACACAAGAGCAGTTGACAGACAAAACTACCTCTGAATGTAAATAATTTATCTCAAAGATTACGGTCCACATATTCGGTAGGTGTGAGCTTGAATAGTTGCGGTCGACAAGTTTTAGACGTTAGCTGGTATACCTTATAGACACTATTTGTGCAAATTTTTATTCCGAAGGCTTTGCAGATGCTTGATTTGGATACTGCGGAGTGCAAGAAGCAGATGCATTAAAAAATACTGATTTATGAGAAGTAGACATTATTACGGCTAAATTTCGATCATTAACATTAAGCCCTGCCTGCACTATTTTCAATGAGTCTTTGTGTTAGAATAAAATATATTGTGGTAGTTTTAAAAATAATTCACCCAAATTTGTTATGAATAGCTTTTTATATTTTTATTTATTTTCTAGTTTATAAACTTTTAATAATCAAATAACATAATATGCACATATTCTCAGAACAAGTCCATTCATATCCATATTAAATGTGAACTAAAATATTCAGTGCAGAACATTTTCAGCTCTGGAGGTAATGTGTCGAGGAACACATGTTTGCAGGCATTTAGACACATTTTTGACATAACTGCTTGCTCATATCAGCATACTGTAGCGCAGAAACTCACACTTGGCAATGAAAATAGCGCGAATAAACAAGCAATATGTTATGTAAGAACCATATGCTTTATAGTATATTAAGTACATCTACACACTGAAACACATGCCAAACGTACATATGTGTATTTTTGTATGTGCAGCAACCGCGCCATATGCATATTAGTTTTTCATCAATTTAAATAACTTTACGCATCTAAAATAATGCCTGACAGCTGATTTATTAAATTTCACGCAGTCAACAATGCAACCATGTTTTATGTTAAACAAGATGCACTCATAAATAAACTTTTTGCACAGCATCCACACCAACATACAAGCATGAAAGCATTCGATGGTGTTTAGAGCCACAGAAATGCTACTGCTGATTTGGTATTTAATGCGCAGAAATTCAAAAATAATTTATGCAAAACTTTTTGCGCTAAAATCATAGAGTTTTTATGTTTAACAATTTTGATGGATTTCAAAACTAAAATGGTTAAAATGCACCATATATAGTATAGCATATATTTTATGTGTTATTTATAATAAATATTTAATTGGAAATTATTTTCACGGGTTTTTCAATAGGGATGTTAAAAAGTAGACCAATTGGGATAGCAAACGATGCCATATTTTTTCCCGCTCTTTCGACATTTCTCTTCGGTAAAATTTGCAATTTCATCATGTACGATCCAAGAAACTCTCGAAATTATTAAACTTTACTACCGAAATTCGGAGTCAGCGGCCTCAACTTTAAGAGCGCTACGTCCAATATACGTTCGTCATAATCGTCCTGTCAGATGAACAATTGAGCGTCTAGTGAACAAATTTTAATCCAGAGGCACAGTACAAAACGCTCCCATGCCAGTGTGATAAAGAAGTGCCCGCAGTGTCGAGTATATTGCTGCCGCTAGCGCATCAATTGAGGAAGACCCAAATCAGTCTCTCACACGTCATTCTCAAGCGTTGGGCATCTCTGTGACGTCACTGTGGCGAATTTCGCAAAAAGGTCTTGGTCTATATCCTCATAAGATCAAATTTACGCAAAAACTGAGTTGGGCTGAGCAATAACATGAAAGTCATCCGATTAATCGAAAATTTATCTTCAGCGATGAGGCTCATTTCCATTTGCATGTTTCGTCAATAAGCAAAATATGCGTTATTGGTCAGGCAACAATCCACACTTACTCCATGAGACACCATTGCATGACGAAAAAATTACGGTTTGTTGTGAATTATGGGTCGTTGGCGTCATTGGGCCGTACTACTTCCGTAATGATCAAGACGGGCACGTTACTGTGAATGGAAATCGCTACCGCTCAATGATAACCAAATATTTATGGTCCGAATTGGATGATATGGACTTGGACAACCTGGACAACAATCGATTTATTTAAAAAAATTGACCGCCTTGTATTGGAGCCGTTAGACTATTTCCTGTGGGGCAACAAGCCAGCGACGATTGATGAACTTCGTATGAATATTGAACGTGAATTGCCGATTTATGCTTGCAAACCGTTCGAAATTGGGCTCAGCGTTTGAGTCCGACCATCATTTCAGCGTTTTTTCGATTACCTAACTACATATATCAATAAGTTAAGGTAAAACTATCAATTTTTTCTAATTTCTGAAACGGACGTTTACTGGTGAAACGCGATTAACTGGCGAATAGTCGGTTCTGACTAATCTTGTGAAATTAGTAGCAAATAATGTACTATGAGCTGCATCCCTATTGCAAAGCTTTTCATTCGGACCTGTAATGTCAACAGTTGGAGCAATTGAAGGAAGCAATCGTCCAGAAATGAGCAGCTTTGGCCAATAGGAGTGGAATTGTTGCCTATAGGGACAACGCCAGACCAATTTTCCTAAGGGTGAAATTACGAAATTATTATCAAAATTTCAACGACTTAAATCAGAACATCATAACTATGCTAAATAAAATGTTAAATTTATGAAAACCTATTTTGCATCACCAATATACACATTCGTTTAAATCGGCTGAACTACAATTGCAGAATTTAATGAAAACAAAATTTCAATATTTTGCTGCCAGATATACACTCATCTGCGCGTCTGTATATGCCACATGTGTTTGCCATCAATTATACGGCAATAATACCGCGTCAAATTATGAAGCGTTGTAATTGCCGTTAACAACAAAACTGCGCAAAATCACAAGCATTTGCATTGTTGGTGTTAGTATGTGTGGGTCCTTTCCACTCTCATTGCAAATTTATACGTATAAGCTGCGGAAAATATACATACATGTGTTGTATGTCCTTTTTCTGCCGGTATTTTGCCTTTGTTGTGATTTTCCAAAAGCTGCAAAAATACCGCGAAAATCTTGCCACTTCTAAATTACACGATTTTGCGCCAATTTCACTTATACACCAAAGCTTTATTTAGGATAAAAATTTGTTTGTAAGCGAACACGTATAGTTGCCACCTTTTTGATTTTTCTATTTGCACTCATTTGGTGAATAAATTTCAAAGATAAGGGGGAAAACTGAGAAATAAAGAGCATACCGCGCTGTTAGTGGAGCAAAAGCGGTCTAAATATATGAATATATAATATTAGAACCAACTGCCTATGAGCTAGCGTTAAGAAAAACTCATCCGAACACCGTTTTTGTTACTGTAATTTCAGTTTTCATTACTCGCTTATTGCATGAGCTGTTTTCATTCAGTGGCAACCCTGTTTATAGCAGTCATTAAAAGTACGTTTGTATGTACTAGTATGCGCATATAAATATATATATACATACATGCACTCGCGCCAGTGCTTGCACAATTATCGCAAACGCGCCTTCGTATATTTCCGCTAAAATTACAAAATCGTTTCCGTGCCCGCACAGTCAGCGGAGCTAATCCTTTGGTCAGGAGTTCTCAAACTGCAAAAATCATTACGAAGGTTAGCAATAGTATACTTCGATCGTTGCATTAAGTAGTTTTCTTCCGCTGCAATAATACAGCCAAATTGCCATCGAATTAAATACTATATATACAATTTTTTTATAGTACTTTCACAGAGATGCAGTTCCATCTACTGAAAATATTTTTTGAGAAAACCTCTTACGCTTTCTTATTTAGTGAGCCAGACATCGAGAAAACCTTTCAATTTTTTGTCATTAAAGAAATGATAGGGTAGTCGAAAAAGCCTATTCGTATTTCTGATCAAATACCAAATATGTACCATTTTGGTCGATCACATTTTGGCCGTTTTTCCGCTAGAGACATTATTCCATCAGTGTAAAACTTTTCTGTTTACTCGGCTCGACTTCCCAGCCATGCTCTCCCAGTTTTTGCCGAAACATCAAAGATATGTGGGGTCTAGAGTTGTCCTGATGGAAGACGAAGCCCTTTCTGCTGATCAGTTCTGACCGTTTTTTCGATTTCTTGCTTCAATCTCTTCAGGTTTTGACAGTAGAATGTAGAATTAATCGTTCGAACACGCTGGAGCAGTCCATAGTGGATGATTCCGTTTCAATCCTACCAAACCCTCAGCATAACCCTTCCAGCTATCAATTCTAGCTTTGCGACCATTTGTTGTGCTTCACCATGCTTGGACCATAATATTTTCGAACATTATTGTCGTATTTGATCCACTTTTCGTCTCCTGTTACTGTTCGCTTCAGAAATGGTTAGACTTCAATTCATGTGGTACCCAAACATCGAACTTCTTTTTGTAGCTAGTCTTTTTTATATGGCTCAAGGCCGTTTGATGATGAATGATAAGTTCCTTAGCGATGCCAGGGCTGCTTATGTCATGGTCCTGATTAATCTTTTCCATAATTTCATCGACTATTTCAATGATAGATCGACCAGTAACTTTTTTTCGAATTCCCCGAATTTAATTTTTTTTTTGTTAAATTAAGCTTAAAATCTCACCTTTCCAGTACTGTAAAATATGACACAACGTGATTGGTATCACTGGAGATATGCGACTGTAACGGCATCTATTGACAAAATACGAAAAGACTTTTTCGACTACCCAATATTTAAAGCTTTTGTAAGAAAATTCCTAGCAATGTTTGCGAAACTCTGCATTAGACAATAACAATAGTAATTGAAACCGTCACCAACAACAACAATTTTATAGGCAGACATGTGTATTCGCCGTTATACATCGTTATACACATCCAAATACACGTATTTATAGGCATGAGCCTCCAATGGTGCATGAGTTAATTAAAGGTTAATTATATGAGAAATCAGATGCAGTCATGTAATATCCTGTGGTTGAACTAACCACAAGGTATGTGGACTAATAAATGAGTCATGAAGATACTAAATTTGCTTACAGTTCTCACTGCGCCTCTTGCTTTGGGTTCATGAGTGGACTGGGATTCCGGTACACTTTACATATAGTATATTCAGAATTCATCTCTGGATTGTGGAGGCGCAAGCAAATTGAAGACCTAATTATTAGTTCTCTAGCTTTTTTTCGTGTTTGCTTAATTTTTAGAGTCAAAAAGTTCTCTGGATGGTTATTATACACGCTAAATATTTTGTCGGTTTTGGACTGTTTACATCTGAATGAAATGTTGGGCGGGTGCCGGGTAGGTGCAAGTTATTTGAGAATTTTCAGCCACTTCTTATTTCTCTGGCATTTTTCCTTTCTCCTCAATTTTTTTAACATTAAATTTTCCTGGATATTATTAAAACTTAGCTTACTATATAAAGCTTCCTTTTTTCATACTGAACCCACCAGTGGATGGTTCACGCTAAATGTACATACGGGGCTTTGGACTGTTCGCACCCTCACCGCTTTTTAACAGTCTTGTAAAATATTTTAGCTGTAAAAAATCTCACTTCATTGATTATTCTATAAAGCAATTGACTTTAGTTTGAAAGTACAGCCGTTTATTGCCTTTAATATTACATAATTATACGTGCAGTTTTAGTGGAAACTGCATGCAAGCTTATAAAAATGTTAAATTAGCGGAAATCTGAATGAAGCACCAATCGAAGTAAAGTTCATTTGAGTGTATGGATATATCGCTTCACGGTGCGGCAAGGCTGACTAGTTAAGAGTTATACTTCTTTAATTATAAGTGAGCTATAGAAAACAGAATGCAGTAACTTCAATTTAAAGTTGTCAAAAAAGAGGCGCTACGAACTATATATAATATGCTCCCCAATGGATGAAGAATATAAATCTTGTTTCAGGCTGCGATATATTGACTTTCATTTAGAAACTGGTGTATTCGCCTGCAGTGGCCAACCACTGGTGTTAACTATGTAAAATTGCAAGAGGCTTTGAAAATGAATTCTTCCAAAAACAGAACAATCGACTTATGGCATTTTTATGCTTCGAATTTTTCGCCAACATCAACTACACTCTTGCCTACACATATTGATAAAGCGCTGGTGGGCGCGTTATTGTTTGTATGCGCTAATATGTACTTCACTTGGATTAATTGCGCGTTCTTAATTGTACACAAACTGGCGCAGCGGCGCCACAGCTCAATTGCAGCTGTACAAGTGTGTGTGTGTGTACATAATATTGGTGTGAAATTGAGAAATCAAATTGAGCGTTAGCGTCCTAATTTCATTCGAAAATACTCGGCACATTGAATACAAATGTTGACTACTGGCATGTAATCCAGTCAACCAAATGTTAAGGACACAGAGTTAGTAGAGTTAGGAAATGCTACTATGTTAAGAATGAAAATTGAAATATAGCAGAAAGAAACAGCTATTGGAGATCATAACATACATTTGAGTTTAAGTTAAAAAAGTGAAAGCTTATGTCTGAGATTTTGGGGTTTTATGCAAAGCCGTAGTTCTCATTTGTGTTATGCTACATCCATTCTATTATTTGTTTGCTGGGATATCGCTTTACACCGATCAGCTTGTGTGTACATATTGTTAGGTATACTGGAAACTATAAGCTGGCATTTAAGACCACAAATGCAGTTCTCATCCGCAATTAACGTGTTTAAACTTTGCTCAGCAATTTTCGTAATTAATCCCAAGTGAAAATATTTTCTGCAACACTAATAAGAGATTATCAGTTAGATGTTTGACGCACGACCTGAGGTCGGCCTGGTTTTGAAAATGTTTTGGTGTTTCAGTGTTCGAGACGAGAATAGAGAGTTTTCCACAGTTTCTCCACACAGGCCACGATGGGTTGTGGTTCTTTATAGGTGGATCAAGATATATAACTTTTGTTTAAATTGTGTGCAGTTTCCTTTTATTATAAAGTGTTCTGGTTCATAGCACTAGCAATAAAAATTTAAATGTTTTCCCTTATTCTTGGAAAATTTTGAATTACAATTGGTCACTCTCGCATCTCTATTGCTAATAATTGAACTGTCTAAGGCTTGTGAAAATCTACAGTCCCAATTTTTTGTCGGTAAGGAAGTATAAATAAATAAATTTAACTATAAATGCTAAGGTTTGAACAGTGTGATTTAATTTACCTTGTCTTAAAAGGAGCTGTTAAAAATTAATTTGTTTACATTCGACCGCTCATCAATTTTTGGATTTCTTCTTGGTATCTGAGTGTTATGAGGCGTTATTTGACTTAATCATTGGTATTTCCATATAAATTCTTGCTTAAAGAACTTTAGTTGCAACTAACATCTTGCCTTTAAAGCTTTTATAAAACACTTTTCATAAAATTGCATAAATCTCATTATAACTCCACCACTATTTTTTTCCAAAATATATGCAAGCTAATTTGTCATGTGGCGCGCAATTCGGAATGCGACACCTCGATTATCACTGAGACATTTGTAAGCGTCGCCAATCAAGGCAACGCTGTTGCCACGTTGCGCAACAAATGCAACAGCACAGCTTGCTGGTTGTTCCCACCCGCCGGTGGAATGGCGAATGAAATGAATGTAATGAGCATTGCAGATTTTTACTGAAAAATGTGCGCATATTAGTCACGCGCTCATTGTTAAAAGCGCTCACATTGCTGGTGCGGCTGGTAATGCGAGCCTTCCTTCTACTCCGGCTGCCACTGCGTATGCGTCTCCGCTTATTTCATGGCCAAATATGTAAATTTGACATGAAATATTGGCTGTGAAAAGCTTCATGATTTCTAGTGATGTGTCGCGGCAATATTTCTCTGGCGGCATGTATTTTTATTAGAGTATCTTAAATATGTGTTTAGACTCAAAGTGTACCGTTTGACTACTATTTCCTTTGCGATCTTTTGTTTTTCCTTTTGTATTTGAAACATAAGTGCTAATAAACAGTGGCAAAAGCGCCATTTGTGAAAAAGTCTATTTTCAAACCTGCATAGAATCTCTTTCTAATGGCTCGTATAATATAATAAATATCTTAAGGTGTGTGGGTATTTGCCTTTGTGTTGCCGTAAACGGCGCATAAACGTGATTTATTAGCATAGCTTCAGTAATGGGGTGTATTTTGTTAAATTAGGTTAGAAAATTTTGATGGCACTACTGAAATTATTATGTACGAGTATATCAAAAGTTATTGAGTAGGATAGCAGTGATTCGGGTTGGCAAGTTTTTTTTTCCATTTTATGCGCTTTCTCTTTATTTTTATCATCTCGTGTTCTTTAATATAGTAAGTAATTCAGAGAGTATGGCAATCTTATGCTTGTACTTTGCTACTAGTTAATATCAATATTTTTGCCAGTAGCAAGCAGCCTTGGTAATATCGTACGAAGAAAGTCTCTTTAGAAATCCAGCCATTCTAATAAATAGGACAATATGATATGAACAATGTCTGAAAAGAGTAATAGTCAACTTAATAGCATAACTGGAGCTTTCTAAAAAAAAGTGTTTCGATGGGGTTTGTTCTTATGAGGAAATTCAAAACAGTAATACCCGTATTTAGTTGAGGTAGTTGGATGTAGAACATCGACCTTTCATCCCAAACTATTTTCAAAGGTATAAATGGGTCATGAGTGCGGCTATAAAATCCTAATACACATGTTAAAAAATTTAGGTTTTTTGCTTACCAAATTAATATAATTTTTTAATTAGTTCTTTATTATATTTTAGTTTTAACGTTATTATAAATATTACTTTTTTTAAATTTTAATAACTATTTAGCTTACCTTGTTAAAAAGAGGATAACTGATTCAACAGCGGAAGTAAAAATTTTGTGGAGTATGCCTTTTTATGATCGCTACTGCGCATACGTAGCAAAACTGCAGTTTTTTTTTAAACCAACAGTGCGTGTACATAACATAAATGCGTGCTGTAAGAAGCAGCGCAACTCATGTTACGTATACGCACTGTTAAAAGTAATGTGAATTGCCAGTTAATGCGTTTATTTAATCATATAATTAAATAAGGAGCTTTTGATATTGTCATCGTACAGAATAACAAAATAATATAATATAATCATGTGATATAAAAATGTATATTTTTTGAAAGGGAAATTGTATTAATAAATATTTGTACTAATATTGGGTAATCGAAAAAGTCTTTTCGTATTTCGTATTTCAACTTCACAAATAAAAAAAAAAATATATATATAAAAATAGCAAAATATAATATATATTTCTTCATTTTTTTTCAAACTTCCCCGATTTATTTTTTTTTTTGGTTAAGTGAAGCCTAAAATCTCACCTTTCCAACACTATATGGTATGACACACACATCGTGATTGGTAGCACTAGAGTTATATGACAGCAACGACATCTATTGACAAAATACGAAAAGACTTTTTCGACTACCCAACATATACAGCCGTTGACAGCTAATTAGAAACGCGACTTATTTTGAAGTAATTGAAATTATTTTAGAATAAATCACTTATTTTTACCGTTTTTCACTCATTTTATTTAAACTTACATTAAACTTAAACTCAAATAATAAAAATTTTAATTAAAAATCCGTTTTTTTTTAAGATTAAAAAAAAGGTGTGGAATCAACGATTTGAGTGCGACAACTAATTAGAAATTAAAATTTTTTATCCGCAAAAAATACTGCTATTAAAAATATTGCTTATTTTTCTGTTAGTATTTTTGTACTGGTGTTGCTTGCTATGACGTCTTAGTTTCATCAAAAAGGACATCCATATTTGTGATATTTTTGGTACCTACAGCTTTTTTGACATCAACAGAAATGTGTTCTCTTCAGTCCACTCCAAAACATTCATGGAATTTTCAACAAAAAACGTTTGTGTTGACTTTGCCCAGAAAAAAAATCCCATACCATGATTGATCCTCCGCCATGCCTCACTACGCGTGAAACATAGCGAGGAACAAATTCTTGTTAGATTGGTCGGCAAACATAGCTTCGACCATCAGGATCTATGCGATTTATTTTATTACATCACTCCAAACAACATACTTCCATTTATTTGTTGTCCAAGATCAATAAGCGTTGAAAAAGTCTACGCATTCTTTCCTTTGAATTTTTGTTAGAAGTAGTTTCATGCATGCTGTTTAGCCGTGAACTCCAAATTCAACTAAATGCGAGGCAATTGCTTTCTTGGATATTTGAACATTGTATTCGTCTTGAATTTTATGTAGAATGTCAGTGGAACTCTTTTTTCTTTATATGCTCGAAATTTGTTTGTACGTCTTTCCAGACTGACGAAGATCAAAAATGTAACTACGTAGGGCGGGGAGCGTTAACTCATTAAACAAATTGAATAATATAATTTCATACATTTTAAACCACAACTTTGAAACACACCCTTACCAGAAATCAATAATATTATTAATAAAAATTAACACTTTGAGGAATTTTAATTCTTTAAGCAACTGTTTCTAATTAGCTTTCGCACTTAATTCACCTTCTATATCGTAACGCATTTACTATTTGGGAAAAAATTAAAGAATTTTAACTTCAGAACTACAAAACAGAGTGAATTTAGTAGTAAATAGATTAATATAAATAATGCAAGAAATAACGGTATATTAAATTTTTTATGCTTATACTCATCAGCCACCAATAAAAAAGGTAGACCTTCTAATTAGCTGTCAGCGGCTGCATCTAATAGATATTTTAGAGCTTCTATGCGTTAATTTGTTGAACTGCATCAAAACAGCAATTTTTGCCGTTGATTGTTTTCTAGCAATTTTTTGCAAAGCTACTGAAAATGACGATTAAATGGTAAACCAATCTACTCAAAATTTTAAATAATCATTTTTTGCGATTGCTTAATATTACACATACAAACTCATGCGTGAATATGTACACACAGGTGTCTGTGCGGCGTCAAAGTAAATGCCACAATGTATTGATATATATACATAAGTACATGCCAACTTTTGTACGCAAAACGGATGCAGCCAATTTAAGTGATTTATCATTAATGCATTCAGTGAATCCTTTCAGTTCAATTCATTTACCACAATGCATTTACGCAAAGTTGCTTTGCGTTTTTTACTGCTCTTATCAGCATTACATTTGTAAGTATTATTATTTATATATGAAGTTTTTTTTATCATTGCTGCCACCGTGTTGATATCAATCGGCTATGTGTTGTCATTGTTTTTGCTTTTGATATTTTTTTGGTTAGCAATGAAAGCAAGTATGAGTGGGTTTAATGCGATCGCTACACATTCATTGGCCAATTAATTATGAAAAATGAATATAAAATCTGTAATTATCGCAAATTTGTTAAGCGAGCAAGAGCGAAGAGGAATGCATTAATTTATTTATTTTAATGTAGTTGATTGTTTGACGATTGCGTATATTTTTTCAGCTGCTTTAAAGCGAATATTTTACACCTGGGTAACTGCTTATATACATATGTATGTACATGTGAATAAGTAGTAATGACAAAAATATTGTTAGTGTAGGAAATTGTTAAAATTTATATTCGTATAAATATATATTTTATGGTATAAGCTGCCTCTATTTGTGAGAGATACTGTTGTGAAATTTTTTATGGCGCATGCTTCAAAGAGCTATTTGACATTTTGATTTAAATTTCAATTGACGTTTTTTATTTAACATCTAGGGAGAAGTAAGTGCTGAATATTCTCCACATAATTGAACAGCTTGACAAGCTTTAGAGATTTTATACCCTGCAATTAACAGTTGCAAAATTCGTGATTGGCTTATCCCCCCTCTTGTGCTTATTGTTTGCAGTTGGAGGGTGGTAAAGAATGTTTGTAACAATTAGTGCTAACTAAATACGTCCAAGCACTCATGTCTTGTTTCAGCTCAAAGGCTTTTTGTAATTTAACTGCACTCTAGCAGGTAACAACTGTAAAAAAATCCAAAATATTATAAAAAAGGTTGCCATTCACAAAGTATACACATTTATATGCACACACATACACACATGAAAATTTGCGCTAATGCATTTTTTGAGTACAAATTCCATAAAATTCATAACTCTACTTGTTTTTTTACCAAAGACATTACAAGATCTGACCTCGACCGAGCAAAGGCCATCACAATGGTCTGGTGTGATGAGAGCGGCTTAGATTAGCTTGTCGTCTGCCAACACATCAGCATTACAAACCAAGTTATGCTTTAGCATGTAGATACATATATGTATCAATGTATGTGTGCACATACGAGCAGACTTACGTACGAGTACAACAAGTAATGATAACCACACGCTCAGCTATAATGTATTGTAATATAAATATGTTTATTATACGAGCACACAAATGTGTTTACCCAACGGGGTAGAAAACGACATGCTTATCCTTGTATATTTATTGGGTTGTTTTAGTCAATTTTCAACGAAAATGTTTAGTCAGCAAATGTACACCTACATAAGCAAGCAACTAGCTGTTCGTATATGTGCTTTTGCAACTAAAGGGATCATATCAGCAGATGCATACATACATATCCAGACATTTATTGTGCTTTTTTCTCTTGTTGTATGTCAGGAGTTACGTGTAGTCTCATAACGACTTTGTCTATTAGGTTAATTTATAGAAATACTTAAATGCACTAAGGGGCCGAGAGTTTGTGAACTACAAATACATATGCGTATATTAGTTCAGTCATATCAGTTTACGTGAATTTTTGAGTAACTTTTGTATATACATATATTTATTACCTGTAAGGAAGGACTAAGTGCGGTTGGAAGCGAATATTTCATACTTTCGGAACTTGCATGAATCAAAGCTTGCTAAATACCTTCAGATGTTGGCAGTATTAAAAAAGAATGGCAAGGAAAAATGTATGGAAGTTTCATTGAGATATTTAAATTTTTATTCAGTTAATCGCTTGTACGGGTGAACGGACGGACAGACAAACATACCTGATATTCAACTGGTCTCGTTATACTGACAACTCTATTGATATCCACCCAAAGTCGCTGACGAAAACGCTTGGACCCATAATAGAACAGCTTGTAGGTGTTTTATAAACAATTTCTTGAGACTAAAAAATGAAGAAATGAATATGGAATATATTTGGTTTCAATAAGAAGACGCAGTACTATAAGAACCTTTGCTAAAATTGATCTTCTTCTCTCAAAAATGAATTGAAAAATTCACAAATTTAAATTTAATTTTTGATTCAAATCATAACGATCCACACATTATATAAATATTTTAAATGCCCAATAGCGCGAATTTTTTATGGGTCTGTCTGCAATCCTTCAACCAATTGCCGTTCCGAAGGAAATGGTATTTAAACTTTTGAAGAAAATAAACTAAAAATGTTAAAGAAATAGCTTATTGTATGAAAATCGTGAAGTGACCACTAAAGAAGCTTGAAAATATGGAATTTAAGCAAATGTTGAAAAAATCACCTGATGTGTCCTTTTTTTAACTCATCAGAAGCAATAACATTGAAAATACTCATACGCCCTGGCAATAATACATACTTACGACATACGTATGTGGAACATTGCTTTCTGCATAAATTGCAGAGCAAAAGGAAAATATGTTTCCAAAAGTAATCTCCAAAAATGAAAATTGTGTCAGTTACCTTGATATTTGCGAACAAATAGCTAAAAGTCAAGTCAAAATGATTTTTCCAACTAACAGCAAAGTCAAGCCAATAACAGACAAGGCCAAGGATACGAAATGATGTGAAATGTAAGCAACGTGGACAAACAGACGTGCTTTTAAACATATATTATTATCCGTTTGTGCATGTGTGCAGGCAAAGGGAGTAGTTTAGTAGGTAAAACTAACGTCTAAAAAAATGCAGAGCAAAATTTGAGTAGGACATTTACGATGAATGCTTGCTTGTATAAATGTATTTTATGAATACTAGAAAGATGAAAGAAAAGTGTAGGAAAAAGTGAACGGAATTTAGATTTTACTCGTCCTATTTTTTCATATGATAGGGTACTTGTTAATTTCTGCATAGTTTCATGTACCAAGTGCCAGTTTCGTCTTTATCGGGTTTGCCTTGGGGTATTTGAAATCCGGGTGTAAAAAGGTTGGAAGAGAGAGAATTACTGGCTAAATATATTTATTCTGTTTCTTCAATTTTTATTTCAAATATTCTATGAATGGAAGCCAATTAGACATTTTTATTCAAATTTAGGTGTCGCTAAAACAAATGAGAAATATTTGAAAAAGTAAAAACTTTTATAATTTTGAAAAGGAATCCCTATAAATTTAGTTGAAGTTAAGAACTGATCATATTTTAATAAATGGAGATAAGCTTTTTGTGATCTCTGAAAAGTATCAACGACACTTGACACATAAATTTGTCGAAGGAAGCTCATATAATGTGTAGAGTCCCAGTTTAGGCGATTGAAGTGCATTCTTTTCAATTTCAAATGGGCGGTAAATGTAAAATATTTTAAGTGTTTCATAATTTTCTCTTTTTGAAAGATTGAAGACGTGTTAAACAAGATGATGAAACGATTCCACATAGGTCTTCTTCCAAATAAGCGCTTTCATAATTTGTATTCGCTCAAAATTTAGGTACCTGGTTAGAGAGCCCACAACTGGTGAGAGGAAAACTTGATCAGATCTCACTTAATTCTTCGAAAAATGTTTCCTTTAATGATTTCTCTTTAATTCAACTTACCAAACACCAAAAAAGTGTTTTGCTTTCAACTAAAAGCCTCTAAAATTCACAATGTATTTTTTTTATTAATAAAAAATTAAAAATTTTACACAAACATTTGAAGACGCTGAAAAGGAAGAAATATGACTCAGTTGTCAGAAATATTTTATTGTTGTTGTTTAGCTGACTGCCTTCGTTCGGGCCACTTCAATGCAAGAAGCAATTACTTTCACAGTTTAAGCTGTTTTCACTGCCGGGTGCAGAAGTTCGTTTGCTACGCACGAGTGCCCTTACTAGTGGAATGCAACAAAATAAATAAATACGGCGATTTCAAGTTATTCAGCATTCTCGTTTTCATTTCGTTTTCAAATGCTAAATAAACGAAATGCGCAAGAAAAACATTTTCACTTGAAATTGTGTGGTTGAGAGCAAACAAGCAGGTGTTGTCGTTGCTTTTTGCACATAAGTATGTATGTGCGTGTTAATGTAAGTGTGAAAGCTCGCGGAATGCTCGAAGCCTCAAGGATGGGTAGCAGCGTTCGAAACTGCTGACTATTTGGCACACCGCCAGCGATTTGCTGCAACACACAAGCTTAAACACATACACACAGAATCAGACATATGCATGCATGTATGCGACATTCGCGTGTGCGAACATGCTTGTGGTTGCGACAGTGGCATAGCTTGTGGCATCTTACAAGTTCCCATTTGCTCTCTGCCTGCGTTACATTTCTTGCTTTTTCATAGCAACTTAGTAATAAAAGTTTATAGACGACATAGAGATGAAGCTTAGGCTACAGTCATGTGTATATATTACTGAGATGTGTATCACACTGGCTTTTACTTTACATCTACATACATATAAATTTCTTGAGCGTAATATCTCTGCTCACCGACAAATTCAAAACATATTATTTAACCTTTCTTGTTTTTGGATTTGTGAAAATTCATTAACGGTTATGCCATAACATAACGTCGCTTCACACTCTCTATATCCTCAACTAGGTGTAGTGGCGTTAATGTGCGGTGACCCTTGTAGCATACATATTTCAACCTTTTTGCCGCACAAGCCATTAGTGCTACCTTTACAAGTACCAACACACACACACTTACTCACCGAGCTATGCCCTCGTGTACACATGAGTTTTTCGTATGTGCGCGTATTTGATGTTGGTGTTAGTAAAAGCTTTATAGCCATACTTTATGGTTATGTGCAGATGGATGTACTGTGTGTGCGCAAGTAAATAGCATAGCATGTTTTTGCGCGCATTACACCTTTTTTGGGTTAATGTTTTCAAAACTAATTTAAATTTATTTCTTCCCGTAAATTTGCTCAAATAAATGAGATAAAAGCAGCAACATGAAAAAACAATATCATTTATAAACATTTTTGTGAATATAGTATGTATATTTACGAATACACATTTATATTTGTGCATATGCATGTAGCCCTAATATGCCACAATTTGGCTGCTTTTCTCATCGTGCTGAGTTTCTAGCTTCTTTTTGGAGCTTTGAGTTGATTTTGTTTAAACTAGTTGCAAAACCTTATTATTTAAAAATTTTTCTTTCAAAATGGCATCACTACATGAAAGACATTTGCTTTTTATTTCATCTTTCAGTTGCTTGTGTTAGACTTTGTTTCAAGTTAAGAGTTAAGTGGTTGCGTATACGCAGGGTTGTCTATTTAACAACAATTTGACCCGCGATTAAAGTAAAAGTAAAGTTTTATTTAATTTATTAATCCTATATCGAAAGTCTCTCCATTGCAGAAAAGTTCTAAAATTTTGTAGACAAAAACAAAAAAAATATTTCCAAGCCAGCGACTAGTTCGTTTTTAAGCTAAACTTTACTGGGTCTGCATTCAAATATTAGAAATTATTAATTGGCAGATAACATAATGCTGTTAAGGACATACTATAAATGTTATGCCATAGAATTCTATGCTGAAAAATGGCACTGCTCTTGTTATACTTTACAGCGTAGCCAGTCAAGGTGAAATGAAAAGCATCCACAATGATAGATCAGTAGTGGGCTACAAACAGATAGAAGATGCATTTGCACAATCAGAATTCCATTTTAAAATATAAATATTATTTCCAAATGTTGTGAAAGGCTCAGAAAAGATTTGTTCGTAGTAAGGCATAACAAAATGAAATGAACTGCACAATAAGTTATATTTCAGCCTTTAATTTAAGAATAAAATCGCGTTGATTGAGATATTTGATACTGTTGTGTTGATGCTGATTTCACCGATGATGATGATGTGCTCTATTCAGCGTTGAATCAGTTTCATATTCAACAAACTTAACTCTTATTCTCGTGGAAAAATTTCAACATCAACTCTTAAATTTAAAAAATACTAATATAGATGAACTGTATACAGAAGAGTATTCGTGCAACCAATTGTTCTACTTGTTAGCTCACTTAATTTGAGTGCTTTTTTATTGCTTGAGCGTATCATATCTCCTCTCTACTTATAATATATGTACATAGAACATTTGCTAGATAAGTATACAAAGTTGCATCGCCTCAGCCTCAGGTGGTGCACAGCTACCTGTACTTATACCACTTCGATTTCATCGGTAAATCATTGGAGATTCTTCAATTTTGTTTATTTTTTTTTTGAATTTTCAAGACTAGCTTTTGTGACGTTGATTTAAGTTGTTGTTAGTCTATTTCAATCACTTTTTGGTATTTCTGTATTCACTTCAAACTTGTTTAAGCAGGTTTAAACTTCTCCTTCGGAAAATTCTGTTTTTTTTCTTTTTTGCTTTGCTCTTTGAAGTTTTCTTCAGAGTTTTCGTAGTTGTTAACATAACTACCCATGCGATTATTATTTTCGCTTCTGCTACGTTCTACGTTGTTTTCACAATTCTTTCATCGACGTGTGTTAATTTCTTTTACTTATGTACCATTCATTGATTTTTTTACTTGGCTAGCAGCTGTTGCCTACTACTGGATAAAGTCGCATAAATTTTTAATAGTAAGATATGAACATATAAAAGAGACCTAAAGACTACTACATGTGTATTCTTGTTATAGCGTTTATTAATACTTATACTTATACTTATACTTATACTTATACTTATACTTATACTTATACTTATACTTATACTTATACTTATACTTATACTTATACTTATACTTATACTTATACTTATACTTATACTTATACTTATACTTATACTTATACTTATACTTATACTTATACTTATACTTATACTTATACTTATACTTATACTTATACTTATACTTATACTTATACTTATACTTATACTTATACTTATACTTATACTTATACTTATACTTATACTTATACTTATACTTATACTTATACTTATACTTATACTTATACTTATACTTATACTTATACTTATACTTATACTTATACTTATACTTATACTTATACTTATACTTATACTTATACTTATACTTATACTTATACTTATACTTATACTTATACTTATACTTATACTTATACTTATACTTATACTTATTCTTATACTTAGGTTTTAATTTAAATTTAGATTTTTTCTGTTTACTGCAAGCGTCTTGGTGTAGTTGAAACCACTTTCACTCCTTTCATTCAGCGTTTATAATGATGCCTAGATAACAAATCGATTGCCCAGTAAAACGAACGGATCTGGCCGCTGAGGAATTCTTGCTGCGGCAACAACGCTGTCCGACCTGTGCACCAAATTGCAATTGCACTGCTTCCTACTCTTTCTACTTTTCGTTGTTATCGCTTTTCGTGCGCAAACATTTTTACCTTACTTAAGAGTATATTGTTTGTGTTGGTCTTTGATTGGAAAAGTTGCCGCTGTCGGCGAGTTAATGATAAGGCTACAGCGTGCAATTATAATCCAACGATTTCTGCTCATCCATACTCACATGATTATATACACATAAATATCTATCTATGCAGGTGAACCGCCTTGGTAGGAATTTGAACTTGATTTTATTTTTCGATAGTTTGGTCTGTGGGGTTTAATTAAAAACTTTATAATGTGTGGGAAGAAGTAATAATAAATGAAATAAAATAGTTTCTGAAAAATATCTATAATAATACTTATATTATGTATAGATACCTTTTTGGTATGACCACGCACCAGCTTTTCGTGAAATCCTTATTTCTTTTTTCATTTGAGTTTCTGTACTTTTTATTAATTTTGGTGTTACTTTGTTCTTTTCTGTAAAGGAGCATCCTTAAAAGTTTTCGCACTCAGGTTATGACAGTTTTGTCTAACTGAAAATCTGAAGTTGACGGCTAGTTTGAGTTACAAAACGCAAGTTTTTAAAGGCAATTTCTCTAAGCATTGTTCCGAAGCGAACCTTTGCAGTAAAGTCATCCAAAATATAGTGAATGTATCAATGTACAAATTGGTTGTAAACCTATTACTACAGGAAATTTTATACTTCTACATATACGAGTATAGGTAAAATTGTATAGACTGCTATGTATGCCCGTAATTACGCACATTGACTTTATGAATCCAATCCAAACCATGTACTCTAATGAAACTTAACATTCTCTCACACATAGCATACATATGATATATTTACTAGTTTCAGGCATTAAAATTTGATTGGCATATGTAAATGAGTCTTAATTAATATCCGTCGGCTATCATAAAAACACAGTTTTGGTGTTGTCAACAAAGAGGTCCAAAAACATGATTTAAATTAAAGTATATTCCTATATGTTTCAATATATTTATATATTTATGTACTATATATGGCAGTGAGCTCATTTACAGAATTGATTGCCTCATTAAGGATGAATTGTATTAAATAACGCATTCAACATTCAATTTATATTTAAATTAAATATGTCACAAAATATCGAACGACTTGACAGTAAATGCTGGAAATTAAGTGGATATAATTCACTTATGTTCAGTTAGCTTTTAGGATTGACGAGTTTGCTGCTTAATTTGGTTATGATGTTGAGATGAAAATATATGTATATGGAGTTATTTTCCTTTCTACATAAGCATTGCTTTATTAAGCGGACATCTCCATTAAGTATGCACATTGGCCGATCCCACAATTTGTGAGATGTTTATTAAGTTTAAACTTTTAAGCGGAGAAGTTAATTATTTGGACAGAAAGGCTGGTAACCAGACATTGAAAAAGCATCCTTAAATTCGTTATTTTTGCCAATGAAATTAATTTGTAAGAACATATACAAAATTAAACCCCAAGCACAATCCCTTAGATGTTTTTCTCAAGAATCGAGTTATGATGCGACGTCATTAGTCTTGTTGCATGGGATATTAATTGAAGTTAACTATCGTCCTTTACTGAGACTGTCAAGCAAGCTGTTTTCGAAACGGAAACAGCTACAAAACTCTGGGAAAAGAAGGATGTACGTACGAAATCACATTTGATGAAAATTTGAAGACATATTTTAATTTTGAAATTTTAAAACATAGTTTAATGTTTGTTTAATTTATATTTTAGTGAATAATTTTTTTCGCATATTTACTGCAATGCCTCTTATACCTTAAGTATAACTTACACCACTTCCGTACCGCGTCACAAGGCGACCAACTCGTCGTCTACTACAAATTTCACACTTCAACGAAAGTGTGTTATTGTTATTGCCTAATTTAATGGACATTTTTTATGACAGTTTATGGCTGGTGTAACTGTTGCTTTTATTGTAATTGCAATGGCAATTGCAGCAATTGTTGTCAGCAGCCAGTATATCATTTTGCCATTTGTGCAAAGACAAGTTGTAAACATGAATTAGCATATTTGTCGTCGCGCAGGACCGTAAGTCACGACAAGTTCGACAAAAGGCTTTGATGACTACAACAATAAGGCCAATAGCAATGCCGTTTGATTTCAGTCGAACAGCGTCACGTGCCGTAACCACGTACATATATACACACACACACACACACCCGTATCTGCATTTGTATGTAAATTTGTGCTTAAATTATGACCAAATTACTGCAAGTAAGTACACACACATACATAAAGCGTTGCATACGAAGTTCTCACATTTTGCCATTGCAAACAAACTAATTTTGCATTGCAAACTTCCTGTTTACTTGACAGTCAACTTCATTCAAATGTGCAAATGCGGTGGCAGCCACTTCTATGGTTAGCAGCAATTGCTGCTATTATTATTGCAAGTATTTTCTTTTGCATGGAAACAAAGACACACACACACACATATATATGCATATAGCTTGATACATAAGCAGGTGTGTGTGCATGCCTTACTTATATTACATTTACTACACAAACAAGCTTCGCCATAGTCCCTGCGCCTCACTACATCTACCTCAACTCGGGCAATTCCTTCGCAGAGGCAACTTCTCGTTGACCTCCTTTGCTCGTCGCCGTTTGCTTTCTCATTGCTGCACATTTATGTGATTTTCCGCTCTAATAAACTTGTTCGTTCGCTCGTTCGCTCACTTTGCTAATTGTTTGCCACGCTTTTGTGAACTGTGAATTGTAAAAGTTGCCGTGTCAACCTTCGAGTGCAGTCGCATATTTTGCTTTGCCACTGTTCGACAATGTTTTATTATTATAATTTCGTTATTCTACTGCAGTTTATTTACGTATTTTCTTCTTCTTATTTTTGCTTTTTCTTTTTGTACGTGTGTTGGTGTGAATATGTGCTTCATGGTTATACTGTATGATCAGAAAGGGTTTGGCTTGCTCTAGGTGAAAGTGATTTCGACTGAATTCGAAATTTGTGTGTTTTTTTTATTTCAAATACAAGTCAGCAATCATATTATTAGTAACAAATAATGAACAGCATTAAATAGGTGACTTATCTGTTTGTTATCTAATTTTCCGGTAGATAATTAATAATACTTTCAGTTCT
Source organism: Bactrocera zonata (assembly GCA_037783105.1). Classification (NCBI taxonomy): domain Eukaryota; kingdom Metazoa; phylum Arthropoda; class Insecta; order Diptera; family Tephritidae; genus Bactrocera; species Bactrocera zonata. The sequence goes on along the minus strand of JBAWJQ010004226.1, from coordinate 1,136,640 downwards.
GGAACGAATTGAAACCCTGCATGAATCTTTTGACATTCCTTAACCCATCTTTATCTTTATAGTATTCCGTATGACGACCTTATTGCCATTCCAAGAGTGACAAATCATCACTGTCTGAGTTCGAAGGCCATATATCCGCATCCACTTCGCTATCTATGATCTGTTTCATCATCCGATTCTTGTCATAACTCAGTGCTAAAATCTGCGCCTTCTCTTGTCAGTGCTCGCAATTTGTCTTTTTCCGCTAACCGATATGGATATTACCTTCTTCTTCTTTATTGACGTAGACACCGCTTACTTGATTATAGCCGAGTTTACAACAGCGCCATGTGTTTTTACTTTTCGCAATTTGGCGCCAATTCGAGATAAGAAGTGCAGCGACCTCTCCCTTCAATCTTTCCAACGGAGTGAAGGTCGTCCCCTTCCTTTGTTTCCCCCGGTGGGTATTGCGTCGAATACTTTCAGAGCTGGAGTGTTTTCGTCCATACGTATGATATGACCTAGACAGCGCGACTGTTGTCTTTTTATTCACTGAACTATGAAAATGTAGTAGTATGTCTCATATAGCTCATCGTTCCGTCGAATGCGATATTCGCCGTGGCAAACGCGCAAAGGACCATAAATGTTCCGCAGAACATTTTTGTCGAAAACTCGTAACTTCGACTCATCAGATGTTGTCATCATATATGCCGCCGCACCATATAGCAGGACGGAAATACTGGGTGACTTATAGAGTTTGGCCTTCGTTCGTCAATAGAGGACTTTACTTCTCAATTGCTTACTCAGTCCGAAGTAGCACCTGTTGGCAAGAATTATACGGCGTTGGATTTCGAGACTGACATTGTTGTTGGTGTTGATGCTGGTTCCAAGATGAAGGAAATTATCTACAACTACAAAGTTATGACTGTCAACAGACATTCATATATCTGGTTAATTAGAATGTCAGCTTAGTCAGAGATGTCGGAAAAGTGCTATATTGAAATGATATCATATGTTTTAAATGGGTTTGCAATTATATAACAAACAATATAAAATTAATATGACACATAACACATCATACAGCCGGGTCTCTAGGAACTCCTAGGAGTTCTTAGGGTCCCCGACTGGCAGTAGGTCACAGGTAATACTTGTGATCTACAGGTCACACCAAAGACTAAAACATGGTACCACGGGGAGCAGTTTGCCCTTGGAGGTAACTCCAATCTGCTCATTGGGTCTTGGCCCTTTGGGGAGATTCGTGGTGGCTGTGGTTGAAACCTAAATGCAGGAAGGGCTTTTGTCCAATGTGGAGTCGCACTGCGGCCGGGTGCCGGACCCAGAGTACGGCAGAGGTTTTAGATGGGCCTCGAACCCGACCAAGGTGGCTAGGGTGGTTCCTTTGGTTTTCACCCGAACCGATTGGTACCAGGGCATAAGTGACGGGGCGGCACTCATGCTTTGGTACTCTCATGGTATAGTGTTGTGCATGCACTTGTGCCTTGGGGCGTTGATCGGCGCTTTGTACTGATCTACGTGTTTCTTGAAAACGCCGTGAGATTGAGCCTTCGAAGGCAGGTGCTCACGTAAACCACATTGGATTCTGTCAACAGTCAAGCCAAGTCAAGCCGCGAGTGCTTAAATATGATATGAATTATTGTTAAAAGTATCGTAACAATTGTCGAAGAAATTGTTAAGATCGGATCACTAAAAAAAATAGCTGGCTTGCATACTGATCGCTCAAAATCATCATTTGTATGAAAAACTTTTTTTTTTTAATTGACAAGATAGCTTCTTGACATTTTACATATTTTCTAATAAATAATCCACGAAAAAATGATTTAAATGGGACCGCTATTGAACAGAACTGCCAAGTGCATCTTCTGTATATGCGAATGTATGTATTGTATTATTCTTGGGTTTTATCAGAAGGTAATGGCTACTGGAGAACACAATCATAGTATAAAACTTTTGTGCAATAAATGTAATAACTCAGTTCGTATTTTCCATTTAATTCTCTTTTAAAGCTTTTAGTAACAAGACTTTTGTGGGATGAATAATCACGTCAAGCACTCAGGAGCCAAAGCTTACATATGTTATTGAAGCTGGACATCGTTACAACTTGGTGCGTTTATTATTATAAGAATTATTCAAATTATTTTTGGTTGCCATTTCTAATTCGCATTTATAGACATATAAATTTCGTTTTCGACGATTAGAAATGATCTCACATGCGCGCTACATGGCGTATGAGTAACATTAAATTAACATCATTATTAACAGCTAATATTTCGTACATTGTGGTTGTGAGGGTTTTAACTATATATAACTTCAGCAAACTTAAAGCAATAGTATTATAAATTAGTGTAGTCTCCGAATATAAAATGGACCTTTTAATACATAAACCAGTGTTATGTCAGCCAAGAAAACATATTTTTATAATTAATGGTAATTTAATAGTTAAATTACGAATTATTTTATTGTTTAGAGGAATATCCGAGAATGTGAGTATGTTTTTGGCATTAACTAAAGTGAGATTGTAAAAAAACTGAAATTACCTGCATATTTGGACATCTGGAAGCTTTGTGTAAAAGCAACAGCGAATTGATCGTTCTGACATCGATTAGTCTATCTTAATAAACTAATTTTTTTTTCGTTAACATCTCACAATCGATAATGAATCATCAATGCATTCTGAAGTCTGAACGTTCATCATTCGATTGGAACGCGGTGAATAGAAGAAAAGTCCAAAAGTCCATACCAATAAGCTTGCTTGGACCGAAATTCCTCATGTTTTTGTCATTTACTCCGCATTTATTATAAAATTTGCGATTTTTATGCAGCAAAAATGCAAAGGAAGCAAGTCTTGAATATATCGAAAATATGTAATCGATTGTGTTGTACACTTTTTTTTTCGCAAATTTATAGTTTTTTTTTGCATTGATAGATCGATGATTTAAAGTAAGCATAAATATTTATCGTTTTTTATATATTTCTTGACGAAAGGGACTCATTTACAAAAAATTTATACAAAACAATTGTTACAGTTGTTTAATATAATTCAGACTACATTAATAAATAATCATTTTAGATACTATTACCTTGATATACATATTCCAGAACATCTACATTTCACCTTGAGATAAACTATAAACTGCGTTATCCACCAAACCGTTAAGTAAACAGGAAGAAATAGGATATCCGTTTCCATGGCAGTCGGGTTTAAGTAACCAGAATGGACTCGTATTTTTATCTGACCAAGGGTTGTCAACAGGCAACAACAACAACAAGGAGAGATATAATCAAACTTAACTGTTAAGAGGTTCAAGTTAAGAGATATATAATATGTTTACACAAAAATAAATTATTTCATCAAATAAATGGCTGACGACACTGAAGAACATTGCGTGCTTTCAAGAAGCAGCATTTAAATTGAATTTGTTGTTTCTCTTTTATAGAAGACATATAGTCAATATTTTATGGCAATTGCGTAGGACATTAAAAACTTTGAACAGCCTGGAATTTTTATTACTTTCGCCGTTTGGAAATGCTTATTTGACAATTATACAGCGTGCTATGACTATGATGTTGCCGACTGAAGAATAAGTTTAGATGCCCCGGGCCACTGGGAGGGTTTGTGATGTCAAAGTGATTTATCTTGATGTCCATGAGGTCGACTGTTGTGCGCATATACGTATGTGTATATGTGAGCATATTTTGTTGCAACATGACATATGTATATATAAGAAAATTAATGTATTTCTCTCCAACACATGCCGATATGTCCGTATTTAATTTATTTTATACACACACAAACATACTTACATGCATATACTACTGTGTATGTAAAAGTATTATGCTTCTGCGCCTATACATGAAGGCTATAGCACGCGCTTGTAGTAAGTTGTCAGCATGCCACATTTTGAATTGTCTGTGTAACATTTGTAAGCATAGTATAACTGTTACTTTATTAGTAATGGATGCAGGAAGTCTGAAATAAAACGAATGTGGCATGAGTTATAGAGTGGGTACAGTTTGCTGGCTAAAGCATAAGTTGTGCATATAAATGTCGAGGACGGCGACGCCTAAAATGTTACTTTTGTGCTACAGAATATACGCATACACGCACACAAACTCACAGTTACACTCATACTAGCGCCTAAGCATAGTAATAACGCATACGCTTAAGCGCGTGTTCGTAATCGTTATTTGTGTGTGCGTATGTGTGTGTGAAGTGTTTGCATTTGTGTCAGTGCGTGCTTAGAAACTGAATTTCTGCGGAGCATTGAGAAAAATTTTGCTGGCTTGCGCCCGCATTCAGTCAGGCGGATGGCGAGAGCATAGAAAAAATGCGTCGATTCCATGTGACTCCTTAATCAAATATATAAGAATACAAAATATGAATGTGTGCTGCTATGTTTGTCAGCCACACGCCGCGCGAGCGACACCCACTCATTTAGCGTGAATGCCCGCTGCCATTCTGTAGCCTCCTGTATGTTTGCGTGCGTGCGTGTTGGGGGTGTGAGCGCGTGTGTGTGCATTTGTGCGCAAATACACGCTCGTCGACTGCATACAAATGACGGCCTTTTCAGCGAGCATACAATGCCTTATGCCCGCGTATATGCTTTTTTTGTAGTTGTTTGCATTTAATGCTCATCGTCACTTTGCTTATTGATATCCACGAAACGCCTGAACTTGCAAGTAAATATGTCGCATATTAAGTTAGTTGCTGCCTTTTTGCACGATTTATCACTGGTAACTAAGTGCGAATAAGCAGCATATGTACTCGCCTATACATACAGTGCATATGTACACGCTCACTTACATGACACTGTTGTACAGCAAGTCAAGTTGAGTTAGTCCTTCATTAAGCGTAGATTGCTGAGTGATGACTTTGTTCAAAAACAGTTTTTTCTTGCCGCTTTCAACGCTAATTCTTCGTATTCGCACTCGGTGTTCGTGTATAAAAGGAAATTAAAATTGTCAGCAGGTATTTGAATGCCTGTATCCATATGCGCAGCCCAGAAAAAAATGCTCTAACTAATATAATGCGATAAATAATGCGAGTTAGTTGTTAAATTGAATATAACTTTGAGTTTTTTTTTTCTTTTAATTCACTCTAAGCATATATACAGTCATAATGTTGTAGTTCCATTTAAAAGTTACTGCGCGTTTAGTTGAGTCTAGACATATTTCCAACCCGAGGCCCTCGAGTCGGCGTCAAACCAGTCGTTTTGCTCTACTCCATGCAATTTTAAAGGGCTTCACTGAGCACAAATATATTGTCCAAAAGCATATGCGCGGTTTATGACCAAACGCTGAATTTGAGGTTAGATATTGAGATTCGGTTTTTGCTCAGACTGAAAGATGCAACTACAGGTATGATGAATCCTCGCTTAATGTTGTTGGCTTGCATACGGTTTTTTTTTATATTTTCATGTTACCCGCTTATACCTGCTGAAAGCATTCTTTTGCACCGCTAGAGATGCCTGTTCCTTGTGATGCCGAAAACTCCTAGGTATACATCAAAGAGAGCGTTGCATATCGATTATTGAGGCGGCTAACAGAAATTCCAGACAATTCGCCGTGTTCGTAAAAAAGTATGGCCACCGAGATACCTCAACTTAGTCTGACGAACGCTGGGAGAGCAGGAGAGGGTGTTTAGATGTTTTTATCTTATCTTCTTCATTGCACCTCCCCGCCTTTGAAAATATTTAGCATCACCGTGTGAGTGACAATGGCTTAGTGTCCAGATAAGACACCTATCATAGCGTCGATGGACCTTTAACGTGCCCTTCTGGGTCAGAAGGGTTTCGCAACTCCACAAGTGCTGATTGCGGATCAACTATATATTCACTGTCTAGTAAATGTATTATCAATAGTATGAAATCTTATAAAGAGACTGTTATTACAGATCTTTTGGAATATTCAGCATTCTTTTTGTTATGGTGTACTTTTACATTTATAGGTCCTGTCGTAGAGTTGATATAAGGTATGAATTACTATTCTCATTCCCTCTCACACTTCCCTCATTTGTCTGTATACAATCCTTCAACATTTTGTACTCGCTTTTGTGCACCATTGTTGGTTTTAAATGAATTGTTTGCATTACACTCAGCTGTCAGAATAGGGGAATATGCAAGGCAAGCGACAATTTGGAGGGATCTAAAGAAAACCAAGTACACGAATTGTCAGTAAACTGCGTGTGTGTGTGTGTGTGTGTAAATATGTCGTACAATTTTACACCTTGACCGTCTGGGTAATGGTTTTTCCTCCATTTTCATGGCAATATTGCATTATTGTTATTGTTGTATTTGTTTAAGTTAACCATCTTAGCTGCTGGCTTCTAACGAAATTTCAAGAAATTCTCAATGCTAATTGCAGAAAATTTCATTTGCCGCTGGAAATTCGCTGTGCAGCAGTGGCAAGTCTGCAGGCGGCTGAGGCGAGTGAAATCAAATAGAAATGAGTTGAAGGCTATAGAATGTAACAACTGAAAAAGATTGCTATTATGAAGTGGCTGTGACAATCAGCGTTGAAGGTTAAATCGACGAAAGGGCCGAAGTTCCTGCACTGCAACAGTAAAAACCTACACACACACACTCATACATATTGGCATCTTCTTTCCCAACCCACTTCTTAATCGTTGCAGTGCAGTAGTGCTGCAAATCTACACAAAAGCGAAAATAAATAAACGAATGGAAATTAAATTTTCAAGTTTTGATTGAGTTAACCGTATTTGCTGTCCTTAACAAGTGCAATTAGTGCAGCAGCCAACACTTGCAGCAGGAGGAATTCTGCATTTAATTTTGTGTTTCGTAGCGTTCGTTCTGTTTGATTAAGGAGATGAGCGCTACGCTGCAAGGCAACTGAGTTCGCATCAGTTGTGTGGATTGTGCTAACAATGGTTGGCTTTAACTTCTTCAGTAGCTGCAAATAGTTCCTTCAATATCTGTGGCAGTGCAAATTAGCAAGGTAATTTTACCGAACACACAATACCTACCAATTCTTAGTTCTGGGCTCAAAGTGCATTGCTTTGTCGTCTATATATTCACCACTGGCTAAAGCAATCACAATTTCCCGAAAATGTCAACTTCAAAGATTCAACCTAAAATACGATTTCGGTGTTATTAGATTGTTCATAAATCCACACAGTTGATGAATCTTGAAAGCATTACACATTATTTGTTTTGGTTTCGAAAGCTGTAGCTCTTTCTAGTATCTTTACACAAAAATGGAAGCAGAGATTTTTTTGAATTTGCAAAAGTTTCTATTGTTCAGATCATTTTGTTTTCTTCCAAGCCGAATTTAGAACTGATGTCACTACTGCTCAACTCTAAAAGTCCCTTTGAAACATTTGCTCTTCAATATAAGCATTTGAGTAGTAGTGGCGCCATATATACGATCATGTTGATAATACTCAAGCATACCTCGTTCAAGTGGCAGCAACATACTTGTATAAACTGAAATGGAAACTGCAGTATCAACACAAACGGCCCTTGTATAAATTGCGATGATTTTAAATACAGTAAAAGGCAATACTGTATCGTTGAAGCTGCAATTTCTTTGGGATGACAACTAAGCCAAGCGCAATAACTCACAAAGGCTAAGAGTTTCAGTGATACAGCAGAATAAATAAACAAGACATAACAGTTTTCCACACAGCGTACTTCGGCTGTGCTGTTAGGGGCGCGGGTTGAGAGTAGAGTGACGTAGAGACGGTATTATGAGATGAGAACGTGAATGACCATTGACCACTGCACGTTGCGCACAAAGCAATCAACGAGAATTTTTAATTTTATTGGCATTTCAAAGCCGCTGCGTTTTGCTCGCATCTTCAACGCACAACTGGGCTGTACAGACTTTACAAATGGCCAGCTTGATCTTTGACTTTTTGCTTGTAAATATGTTTTAGTTTTTCTCCACGAAACAACTTAGTTAGTGGGGGATTTTTAAGATATGTACATATGTATATGCTACGTTATAATGGTTAGAATGAAAGCTGTTGCTATATGTTTGAATAAGCTTCTTATTAAGTAGAAAAATTTATATTAGAATTCTTTTCAGTTAAAATAAAAATGAAAGTTAAAGTTAAAGTTAAAGTTAAAGTTGAAATAAAAATTAAAATGAATACTAAAATTTAAATTAAAAGAAAAGAATTAGTAAGAAAATTCGGAAACTGTCCTTTTTTAAAGTATGGTCTAAAGTCGATAAAATATTTTCAATGATACCCAATATTATGGTTAATAAAAATAGTTTATAAACTGACTATTTACTGCAGTCAAATACTACAATCATTGCTTTAAACAATGCTGTCTCAAATCACTTCCGAATCTGACAAAGGGCAAAGGCGAATTTCCAATTAAATTGTCATCTAAAGCCTAAAGCTTGTCAATATGCTTGTGGCTAAAGGTGTATAGCACATACATTCAGAAACACACAACCATACACATGACTACAGGGTTCCAAGACCGGCAGCCTGGCGGGTGATTTGGTGCGAAAGGAAGTGGAATTCTGCGCTTAGTATTAAAGCTATTGCAATAATAGCTAACAGATATATGTTTATATAAAACAATTAAATTGCAATGTGCTGTGCAAGGCTATCATATATATTTATGCATATATTAGAGTGAGCCAAAAACTAACCTGTCGAATTTGTAGGTTAAAATGAGCCTTAAAACAGAGAACCTGGAAGTAAAAAGGAACAGAAAAAGATTTAGCTTAATTTTAAAAGGTTTAGGTGAGTATTGAAAGTTTCCCAAATAAATGACACGTAAAAAATCTATTTCCTATTAAATTCCGTTATGATTTTATTTGGGGATTCTTGTAGAGCATAAAATGTACTAAAAAGGCCACCTCCGTGTGACGAGACGATTTTCAATTTAAGTTTTCGTATATTAATAGTCAGAAATTGTTTATTTTTGCATAGTAAGTTTTATGCTTTCCTTAATATATATGGATATGCGTATGAATATGAAAGACATTTTATTGTTCTATTCGCCATGGCAACAATAAAGCTGCGACGCAACTCAGCTCAGCACATTGTTTCTGCGAAATGCTTCATGAATATTGCTATTGGCAGCCGCTTCCTCGGCAGTAATCCTTCAATAGATGCCACTAGCTGCTTTTACAATTATTTATATGTATATATGTGAACTACATACATATATGTACGTGTACAAAATTTACTTCGGCTGGCACGCAATTTACACAGCTATCTCGCCGCACATAACTCATTATCAGTCTATTAGTCACATCTACCCAAAGCGGCGACCGATAATTATATTGTGGGGAAAGTATATGCACATTATTACGCACACACACGACACCATTTGTACATATAATGTTAAAGTGTTCACCTACAGCCAATCGAGTGGCTAATTTAGCAATTAAGTGGCAACTAAAAATATTCAAGCGAAGCATAAATTAAGTTGAAATGCACGAAAAAAAGTTCGCATACAATTTTTCATTCGCATTTTGTGCGTATGTCCTTTCTATTTTTTTCGAACATTATACTTTAGCGTTTATCAGCACAGCTTTAGCTGCCAAATACACTAATTTATGTAATTTTAAAAACAGCTATAAATCTTGGCGATTTCTGTTGACCAAAGCGGCGCCTCAAACACTGTGGCTGTGGCACTGAACTCCCAAAAATAGCGTTTCAAAGTAAAAATTATTTGTTGCCACATGAAACTTTGCTGAATTCACAACCGAAAGGTAAAGTTTGTGTGCTCCCAAAGCCATGTGGCATCACACCATTTTTACACACAAACAACCACTGTTTCAACACACACACACACACACGATGCGCTTAACTCAGCACCGTTTCGTTTTTATTTTTATTTTTTGTTTTGCGGGTAAACTCATCGCATAGCCGTTGCCTCGCTGTTATCACCATGAAATGTAAATTAGATTAATTGCAAATTTTATTTCCCCACAGTCGAGCAATCCATTTCACCTGCACCCTCTACTCATTTGCCATCATTTAAATGGCGCTTTCTCATTTAGCCGCACATTTTCGGTGCCCAGTTCTGTTATGCGCATAAATCCACCACCATCACCATCACCGTCACCATTAGCATTACCCGCCTGCCTTGAATGCCCCAAAACGAACTTTCCACGCTGTGCGCTACAATTGCCCGTCTATGTACAATGGTGTGGCGTGCTACCAGCTGCTGATCACTGCTTTGCTCACTGCTTCATCGGACCGCATGTACCGCAATAATTGGTAAAGTTTTCATTTGCGTCGACTAAAACCACAATTCTACCAGTAAACCAAAACAAAAAAAAAAAAAAAACTAAAAACAAAATGACAAAAACGATGAGCACAAAGTGTGTGTAACCATGCCGACCAGCATTGCCAGGAGTAAGTAATAACAACAGAAATCCAACAGTCATCAGTAGCAACAACGTCAAACGCTGGTCATTGTGCACCAGATTTGTAGATTTTCGTTTTGGCAATTTCTGAGGTCACTCTGCGTTTAACATACCGGTTGGCAAATAAAATATTTTTGTTTAAATAATAATAATTATCATTTCAAAATTCATCACATTTGCAATTATCATCCGTCCAAAAGGTGTCGGCTCTCTATCGGGCAGTAAAATCAAAGTTTATTTTTTAAAACTTTTTGGTTTAAAATATGCGTATGTTAAATACTTTAAATATGTAGGTTTGCACAAATGCCTATAAAAGACAATTTTATTTTCTATAGATATTATATTGAATAGTGGAAAAAGTATTTTCGTCAATAGATGTCGTTGCAGTCGATCCAAGCCAGCCCTACTGATCACATTGCGTCATAGTCCTATACAGTATTGGAAAGGTGAGATTTTAAGCTTCATTTAAAAAAAAATTTCGATGTGAAAGATACACCTTTTTCTGGTCGACCTATCGTTGAGACCAGGACCACATAAGCAGCTATGATATCGCTAAGGAACTTAACATTCATCAACAAACGGTTTTGAATCATTTAAAAAGCGATATGAAATCGAACCATTTCTGAAGCGAATGGCGACAGGATTCGAAAACAGGGTCAAATGCGACAATAATGTGCGTAAAAGATCATGGCCGAAGCGTGGTGAAGCTCAATAAATGATCACAAATCCTGGCTTGACGCCTCGAAAGGATATCCGGAGTGTTTGGTGGGATTGGAAACGAATCTTTTACTATGAGCTGCTCCTACCTGGTCGAATGATTGATTCTACATTTTACTGTCAACAACTGATAAGATTGAGGCAAGCAACCGAAAATAACGGCCAGAACAGTTCAACACAAATGTCTTCGTCTTCCATCAGGACAACACATCTTTGATGACTCCGCAAAAATTGGGACATCTTGGCAGGAAGTTTTGATGTATCCTCCATATAGCCCTGACCTTGCACCATCGGACTACCATGTGTTTCGGTCAATGTAGAACTGGAAGGGGAGTAAAGTTGGCTTGAAGTAAAACCTGTGAAATTTTTCTGAGTGCCAAAACACACCAGATTTTCATTTGCATTGTTTAATCAGAGAGAGAGAGCTGTACCTCGGCTTGTTTATTTCTTTCAACATATGTACAAGTATGCTAGATTTGTTTTGGCCAATTGCCGAAGCATCCACATGCAAGTATGCGAGCCTTACATAAATGTACTGGTTAGTGATTTTCATGTTGAGCTTGTTGTTGCTTGGGTATGTGATGTCGAGTAGGCACCGTTTGTTAATTTGATTTATATTCGGCATTGCCAATGTCAAACAATACGCAAGCGTCAAACGTTGTGACGCAGGCGATAAGGAGTTAAAATTTGTCATACTTTTTCGATAATAATTTACCATTGATTTCTTTAACTTTGCTTTTAATTTCATGCCAACATATTATCACTTCATGCGCATTTACTCTAGCACTGTGTGTTGTTTTTTTGTGTTTGTTTTGAAAATTTCGATGTTGGTACATCTTTGTTTTTTGTTTCTTGTTGTTATTATTGCTCTTACAAATATACTGACATCGTCACCATCACAAATTCTTCACTGCTTTTTTAATATTTTTTTCCTATTTATTTTTTGTGCTACCACTTTTTTGCCATTGCACCAATATTTGCTGTCGGTGTCAGTGCCCAATGCCTGGTATAAATCAAATGAAATCCGGTCAGTGTCGCATTGGCTGTCGCTGCCGGAAATCAATCATCATCGCCATTCAATTTAATCGGTTGGTTTCGGTGAACCGTTATTTTTGCTCTTGTTATCATTGGCATTTTTATCAAACGTGATTGCAGTGCTGATATTTTTGAGCAAATTTGTGCTTTTTTTTTATTTTTTCACAAAGCTGCCGAAGGTCAAGCGAAATTGAACTTCGTAAGCTCGGTGGGCATTTTTCAGAAACTAACAGCATTTCTGGGTTTTGCTGGTATAATAATATTGATAGGACTTTTACTTGTACAGGGTGTCTCACTTATTGACTTCTCAAGTGTAACTGTCGATGCTGACGAGATCTGCTGTTTTTTTTTTTTATTTTCCCCACAGATCACTAATTTATCGTTTGACATGTTCATAAAATCTCGAGAAAAAACAATGTAATGGCGTTCGTAACAATTTTAAAATCATTCAAAACCTTTACCGAAGCTATTCTAATAACACAAGTAGGTCATCACCAATTAAACGAGATGGGCATTAATCGAATATCACAACGGCAGTTTTATTGGATTAGTTGATTAAATCGGGTCATATATGGCGCGTTCTCAACACTTTATTTAACCTTCTGACGCAATAGCGTGGAGGTTAATAATAAATAAATTTTTCTCAGAACTATGTTAGTATCCAAAGCGAAGTGTTTCCAGAAAGCGTTTTAGTGCTTCGAGTTTGCTTATTTTCCTAAAGGCCATGAAACATATTCGAAAAACTTTGCAATGAAACTGTATTTACTTTCTCCTTATATCTACTTCTTGCTTAGAGGCTGTGTTCTTATCGGTGGAAACCACGATTCGGTTTAAGTTGCTGCTGTGACCGAGATTATGTCTCTTAGGAGAAGATTTGGCATGTAAAAAAGCTTTATAACTTCCTCAGGGTCTAATAGTCAGTATACAAAATATTTCGGAAATAGTTTCGAAATTCATATCTACGATAACAATGCTCTTTTAAATTTGGCTAAATGCAATTTTCGTGTCGAGAAAGATGTGTGAGTTTAAGCCGTATGTTGCACAAATAAATACGCATATGAAGGATATATTTTTATATAAAAGCAAACATATATGTATATGTAGGAATATACGGTACACTATATTTACATTTACGTAAGTAACTATTCCAACCCCCACAGTTTTTGCAAATTGCTGGTGATTATCACAATGATTCCGCTGCTGATGATTGTCTGTAAGCTACGCTCGCTCGCTCTCTACTGCCCGAACAATCACGAATGCAACAACAAATGAATTTCAAAATTGTTTAAGTTTTGAATTTCTGATGAGTTGAATTGAAGGGAGAATGTAATGAAAATAAACAAAATGCCATCAAGGGACTTGAAGCTTGCAACAGCGCCACTATGTGCCAGGGAGGGTGAGAGAGAGTATATTAAGAAAAGTGAACGCGAGTAAAAAGCAAGAAGTCTTGGCAGAAAATGTGTAAAGTAGAAAATGGAATGCAGCTGCTGCAACAACAGTAACAACAAGCAATAAGCACTATTCTATTGGTATGTGTACCGGGAGTGTGCGTTGTGCACTGAGGTGTGAGGGTATGTGGAACATGCTATAGGGCAGCAGCGTGCAGAAGGGTAGAAAGTTACATAGTTGTTATAGGAATTTTACACTTAAACATGCAACAACTAAGAAAATAACAATTACAACAACAATGCGCTCATCTAATGAAACAATAGCTGTGGAAATATTTGCTGTGCTGCAATTGCAAGCTGCCAAGATTATAGGCTCTGTTCAAAAAGTGCCCCTAATTCTCATTTTGTGTGCCAGTGATTCATGCAAAACAACTTTTATGCCATGACTTTAGTGTTGAGTTGTTTAGTCGAAGAGACCGAAACCCATGTCATCGTCTTCCTCGGACTCCGACTCCTCCCTTTTGGCTTCTTCCTTCTTTTCGGCAGCAGCGCCAGCACCAGCAGGTGGAGCAGAGGCAGCTTGCGGGAAACGATATTCTGTATAACTGCTTTGTTTTTTATTTTTTTTTTTTGTTTTAACTGAAATTGAACTGAGGTTGATCCTTACGAAATTTTTTAAATTAATTGCAATTATAAAAAAAAAATAAACACGTCTCTTCAAAAACTTGAAAAATTTCATATTCCCCGTCCAATTACTAAATTCCGGGTACTTTTTGCGCAGAGTCTATGCATAATAAAACAGTAAATGAACTCGCAGTGTAAATAGTGTGAGCGCAAAAAAAAGGTAAGTGCAACGTCTTGTCGTGGCATGCAGCAGAAGCTGTTGAGTGAAATTTCCACAAATACAAATGCACATTTACTACCGGTCCATGTACCTATATACATATGTTTATATAGTATATATGTAAATGTATGGTGTATCCGTGTGCATGGGCGAATTGGAGTGTGAAACAGCTAAGTGACGATGTTGTCGCTTCTGTTGATGTTGATGTTGCTGTTGCTGATGTTGTTGATGTTGATGATAATGTTGCCACACAGATATAACCATGCATATAAAATAGAAAATTACCCACGCACTTGCGCATAGCTAAACACTACAGTGTCTGCACAACAATTTGAAGCATATAAAGGCAGCATGCAACAAATTAAGGAAAAAGCTTAGCAAGTGAGCACACAACTTCATGTGAAATGGTTAATTTTCTGCTGCAGCGTCAAAGGGTACACGAAAATGTATGCTTCGTAAAAATTCAAAAATAAAATAGCATTTATTGAGTCGCTTTAGTGCAAGAAAGCGCATAATATGGAGTTACTGTTGGGGTTGTAGGGCCCGCGTGGTGTTCACTGGCGGTATAATTTATTGATATTGATGTTGCAAAGTTTAGCGGGTCACAGAGTTTTGTAACTGCTTCAATTCGCCACTTATATGTTGTGTTTTGGAAAATACTAGCAAAAATCATCAACTTTTTTTTGAGAGAACGACATTGACGATTTTCCACAGATCGTAATTTTTACCCGCTCCCAAGTAAAATAATAGTGCAACTGCAAAGTATTTGTGAAACACAACGAAGTAAGTGAGAGTGTATTGTATACATTGTAAACATATAAACACATATAAACACATATACAAAGAGAATTGCCAGCGAATTGCTAATGTAATTAGCTGCTGTGCGCTGAAAAACATAGCGCATTTTAGCTCTATATCTGCAATAAGAACAGTTAGAAAAGGCGAAGAATTTGGCAATTAATGGAAAACAGTGAAATGAAAACAACAACAAACAATTTTCCATGAATATGCGAATTCCGTATTGAAAACAATTTCGCGTCGTTTCTTGCAGGGAAATTGCTTTTCTACATTTCCATAAAAGTTTTCTCATTGTTTCTTTTAATTATAGTTTACGTATAATTTTAATTTGGCGTTAGCGAAATTGAATATATTTGTGGCGAAGAAAAGTAAACTACGAATTTTTTTTCGATTTTTAGTAAAATTGAATATTCATTGTATGTACTGTTTAAGGAGGTACAACTCATAATATGTCTCTCATTGTTGTTGCACCGGCAGAAAACATTCCTGAAGTAATTTTGAGGAATTGTGTCGAGTTGAGAGTCCTTGGCCGTATAAACATCCGGATCCATTCCGTTACTTAAACCCGACTGTAGAGGGAATGGTAATTGTTTTCACCTCATCAGCTGCTTTGTTTGAAGATAGAGTTTCTGCAGGCATAATCTTATGCCTTCGAGTATTTTTGTTGCAATGTTATAGAATTAGCGGAATTCTGAAATATTTTATAATAGAAACTAACCATACAAAAATTCTCTAGAACTGTTAACTAAACATTATCAGATCAGATAAATCATGAAATCAAACTCAAAATTTACGTGTGCGCGCAAACCGAATCAATAAATATGTGGAAAAGCTAGACTACTCAAAAACCTTCTACAAAATTTTCAATGATTCCATTGGACACACAAAAAGTTAAGGAACTCGTTGGACAATTTTTTGTCATGCCCAGGCAGGCTTTCCAACGAAAACAAACCACTGTCCAGTACTCACATATAGAGTTGAAACTTCACAGCAACACAATAAAGTGTTGTGCCAAACTAATAAACAATTTTTTTTATCGCTAATAATTATGCTAAATATATTTCAAAAATTTCGCCGAAAGGAAAAATTTTCAGTCACAGTTATCTGCTTTGACCTTTCAGCTATAAAAAAATATATTTGAAAGCTTTAATGACACCTACTAATATTGTGAGTAACTTGATTTGTAAAATTATAAAAAATGTGGGTTCAATGCAAAGTTATTTAAGACCAAAAAAATACAAATGAAATCAGTTTTGTAAATACAGATTAATTATCTCAGGAGAGATAGCCTTCGTTACAAAAAAATAATAATAATAAAAAGAAATAATAGAAAAGCAATAATTGCCGTTAACCCGGAAATTTGTGATACCACAAAAACAAAAAAGAAAATCATAACCGCTTGCCAATTACCCTAGAAGCACAGCAACAATAATAATAGATGAATGCCACCAATCATTGTGACTAATTGAAGACAAAAACGAAATCATTATTAGTAGAAACGAATACACTGCCGCACACAACTACACAACGAAATGGAAAATTATGACTACGAAAGCACAATTTTGCAGAGCGAAAAAAATACGTTGCAAAATCCAATTTATATTGAACGCTTTGAAGCAAATCTCATTAGGACCGAAAGAGCAACGAAAGTAAAATAGCGGTAAACGACAACGACATTTATCATGATTCGTGAAATATGGCGAAACAGCAACACTGCGGTGACTCAGTGTATTCGTTTGAAAAGAGAAATGAAAGACATACACAAACACAAACATAAGGATATAGTTAATATCAAAATGATAGAAACGTGCGGAATTCTTTTTCTGGACGAGCGTGATATTAATTTCAGCGAGGAAGTTAATATGAAAATTGTGGACAAAGTAATCGTAATGCTTGGCATTTTCGTGCTGTTTTGCATACATACCTACATACTTACATATCCTTTGATAACACGCAAACATATTATTGAAAATTCAAAGGTTTGCATTTGTGGATTATCTCCAAATTCTTATGATATTTTTGTGAATGAATTTGATTTGAGAGATTGTTCTTTCCACTTGTAGAATTGTTCATATTTTATGAATACGTCCTAACCCACACCGTTCCCACGAAAGGTGGATGTAAATAAGGGAAACGAAAAGCGTCTTTATCTTGTAGATAAACAGCCTATGATGTCTCTAAATCGACCAATTAAATTACTAAGAGAAGAGTTGGGATAACCAAAGTATCTGATTTGGTAGGTGCAATTCTTTATTCCTGTTAAGAGAATGGTGAGTGTTAAATACCAAAAAAAAAAACGTTCACATGAAATCAGGGAGGAATATCTATATCGCAAAATAGCCTTCCGATGTATTTTGGCTGTAAATTAAAAAAAAAAATGAAAAACTTTGATTCTGCTTATGGGTTATTTTTATTTGGTTTTTTAAATTTTTTTACATCAAGTCGAGAATATGATATCATGTAAATGGCCGCCGCCACAGTTGATTGTCATTTGAGCCTTTTTTATGGCATTTTCCATCACTTTATGGAAATGGGCCCCATCACTCATGATTATTTTTGATGAAAAATCATCTTCCTTTTGGTGGTGATTAAAGATGGCTTGAGCGTATGTTAGACTCGATTGGTGGTCAGCAGCTAACAGCTGATGCACCGTTTGGACTTTGTATGGAAACACCTTCAAATCTTGTACCAAAATTCGCTGTAAACACCGTCGACTGATATCCACTTGCGTGGCACGTCGTCTGTTCGATGTCGACGGCGCCTCCATGACATCCTCGGCAACAACAGCAATATTCTCTATAGGGCGGTTACTCTGGGGTCTGTCACGCCTGGCTGCATCTCGTGTTGTGCCAGTCTCTTCGAGCCGAGCGGCTAAACGATGCAGTGTTTTATCAGTAGGCGTCGGACGGCCAGGAAACCTGCGACGAAATTCACGTTGTGCCAAAGTCACAGATCGATTATTGGTAAAATAAATAGCCATCAATAACCCGCGTTCTGGAGCAATGTAGCGTACCATTTTTTATTATGTGTATTTCGCATGTGTTTACTACGTAAATGTTAAAACAGAACTGACATTAGAGGTCAATTGCAAAATTTATAGCATCTTCTGATAGGAGGATTACTCTTGCGCCACCCTGTATATCTGTATCAGCCTCTTATGATAGCCGCTTTTACTGTCTCTTTCAAAATTACTTAGACCCACCTAATATTATATACAAATATTTGATGTTATCTTGGCTCTCATGAGGGGAGACATAACGGTCTAAATAATATTTATTTAATATACTTACGTCTCCAAATGAGTTTCTATTGCTTTATTAGTATGCAACTCACATAGATAAATCGTCTCGAGTATTACGAGCAAAAAAGTCGCAGAGTATACCTAAGCCCAAAGAATGTGTAGCACATGAAAAATCAGCTGCCAGTGCGCGCGCCTAAAAATATGCAATGCAAATAAGAACTAAAATAGTCAACGGCATAGCTCACAAGCGGCGCAGGATTTTTAACATTTTTGACGTCGTCTGCTTGTAAGTGTACATTTAAGTATGTATATCTCAGACATGTACAAAACATTGCATATATTACACTTATACAAGTATATATAATACATATTTATATACAAGTAGGTAAAAGGATGTGAGGTGGGTCACAACAAAGCAGCGACACTAGGCAGCGCAGCTTCTGGCGAATATATATATATATATACATATATATTTCTTTAAATCCTCGTCTGATAATCTATTTTATACAAGTGCACGCATTATGTATGTAAATATATGTAGACATATTTACAACTTATTGTAGGTATGCTAAAGGGTCGCATCCTACGAAATCTTTCGAAATGATCCCAACATTACGAGCAGTGACCGGAATCCTTTCATTTGCCATCGAATTAATGTGCACAGCACATATCACTTTGTACCCACACATGCAAGTGTAAGAGCGTATTTGGCTGACGTGTGTGTAGTTGTATCGGCGTAGCGAAAACAGATGTGTTTTGACCGGAAAGATGTGTATGATTTGAAGCGCTGCCACGCCAATTTCATTTTTATTTCTCAGATTTTGGCTTTCAGATTTCTTATGCACGCTGATTTTCCGTTTTGAAACGGACAGCAAAAACTACAACTCACACACATACGTACATGCATACATATAGCCACAAATTCAAGTGTTCGTTTCGTATATACGCCATGGTGTCCCATCGCTTTGCATCCTTGATTCTTGTGCTCGCCATGCCACAAAGTACGTTGCGAATTCATGTCGAAATCCAGCAAATTAAAATATTGTAAGCGCTGGAAGCCTGTGGGCGACCGGGCTTCCACAAGCCAAAGCTAAGTAAACAATGAAATCATTTTTGATAGGCCCCTTTGAGCAGGACATGTGCACTCGTTAAGCCTGATATTTGTTTGGCTTTGCTCGTTCTCTGTGCGGTGTTCCGTTTTCTTCTGTGCAAAAAGCATTTTCG
Organism: Bactrocera zonata; assembly: GCA_037783105.1. Lineage (NCBI taxonomy): Eukaryota > Metazoa > Arthropoda > Insecta > Diptera > Tephritidae > Bactrocera > Bactrocera zonata. The sequence goes on along the minus strand of JBAWJQ010004226.1, from coordinate 1,117,040 downwards.
ACGGATGTATCTCATTTGGCTCGTGGACACAATCACCAATCCAGCATCCTGTGTAATTTTGAGTTTTTTTTTTTTTGGATTTCCATTGATAAGGACAAATGCAATGTACTCTAATGTAGGCAAATAAACGAAAAGTAAAATGTAATAATTTTTGCATGAAAACCCTCAAAATCTATGAATTATGAATGTCTCTAATTTCTTTTGATTTGAAATTTTGTGACTTTATATTTGCATATTTGTATACGAACTTCACTCTGTTTACAGACTGTATGTGTGTGAGATGTGTGTGTGTGTGCCTTACGGTATTCTGATTTATTAAGCATAGAATGATTGCTTGGAAGCCTACTCAATCGAAGCGAATAAACAAATAAAATATTGGTAAATTTAACTTTGGTATTTACTTTAAACAAGCACGAAGAGAGATTTTTATATAAGTTTTGAGTGAAATTCAGCAAATATTCATAGGTTAATAGCTGCAGCAGGGGAAGCTTCGGGAGACTTGGCTTCAGACTTTTATATTTTAAAGAATGACTGCTGCTATTCACCATTTAATTGAGGTTGTGTTTCTGGTTTGAGTTTATTATTATTAATATTTACCTATGGCGTCTATAAACCACAGGTACAGTGGTTATATCATGAGGCACACATCTGAGGTTTGAGATTTGGGTTGGTGTAAAGTTTCGTTTACTATAAATGTACAGGTATATAAAAAGTTCGAAAATAAAGATATCCAAAAGGCAAGAAATTAATTATCATTCTTTTAATATTTATATAACAAAAAGAAAAAAAAAATAACGGAAAATAATAGGAAGTGATAAAATAAAAAAGTTATCAAAAATCCCAAAAGATAATTGAGGATTGAGTATAAAAATATGAGTAATGATAAGTCATTTAATATTCTTTAAAGAATTTCAAGTGCTGTCTCTAAAAATATGCAAAACGTGCCAGTTCATTGCTTTTTAAATCATGCCTACAGTAAAAGTTACTCAATTGTATATACAATCAATTTTACAAAGCTAAATTGAAACTGAAAAGGTGGGCAGATGGCGATGAAGAACGCTCCTCCACAGTAAAAAAGATTGTGGTTGCCTTTCCCATTAGAAATCTTGTTACTTGGGAAACGCCGCGATAATTATTGCAGAATACGAGCACACATTTACATAGATACAAGGACAATCGCGCAGGAAGGGCTCAATTTCGAAGTCTTTACACCTGTGGTTAATTAAAATTGCAAAAAAGCAAAAGATAAAGATATATATATGTATATATGCGCTGGTGTTAGAGTCACTAAGGGTGCTTATGTTTGCCCGTGTAGGGATTGCTTTTAAAATTCAGCAAGGTCAGGTGTGAATGGGTGAAACTGCCACCACAATATATAACATTAACAACGCAAAGGTGCTTAGGTCAAAAAGGTGAAGGAGGAAATTTTCTTTTGTGGGCACACAATCACACTTCAGGCGAATATTGAGAAATGTTGATAGAACGAAAATGTGGCGGCCTCTGAGGGCATAACTATGACCTGATTGTGAGCACAATTTGTAGTCGCATTAAAATATAGAATTAATATATATAATTAGAATATAAAAATCAAAGTTATTATTGCTTCAAAACATTCATTAGAGTGAGCACATTAAAATATACGCTTGATTATGCATTGTCACATTTTCGCTAGAAACGGTAGTGGTGGCAACAAAGCAAAGTTTCCGCTAAAAATTTCTAAAACAAAATTTAATAAATGCAATTTAAACTTTACCACTAAAATTTACTAAGTTCGCACAAATTTTGCTGAGCCAGTTAAGTGATGGTCTTTTTTCACTTGTCCTGCTGGAATTTCCAAATTAGAATAGCAAGAAGTTGCCGCATCGACCATAAGAAACTTTTCGACTTTATGACCAATATAACGACACCACATGTGCGGTTGTGGAAGTGTGCAACCGGGCTGCGGGTTGTGGGCTGCGACTTCCTTGGCTCCACGGAGACCAAATGCAAATGCGCATAAATCAAGCAAAAGTTATTAAACTTTGAATTATGACACATGCAAAAGAGACGCCATTCGCATTTATGTGTGCATGGATGTGTGTTTGTGCGTTGTATTAACAGCAGAACAACAATAACAAAGCATGTGTACGCATGTGAGCGCAAAGCTTCTTCCTCCAGCAGTGGACGCTGCTGCTTGTCTAACTCTACTAATATACACAGACACATGCACACATACGCATGCAAATATGTGCGTTCATATTCCTGCATGGCGAAGATTTAACACTAAGACAAAGACTGTCCAACCAATAATAAGCTGCTACTAACTATACGCAGCTGTTTTGAAGGCACACAGAAGTTGCAAGCTACTTGCAACATTGCACTTTTGCCTCAACTTATTGTGTGTAGAAGCATGCGGAGTTGTAATTTTTAGAAGTTACATATAAGTAATTTTCAAGTCAGTGGTGGGCTTTCTACATTTTTTGTCGTTGTTTCAGACTGATGACTTTAATTAAATAAACCAAGAATAAACGTTAACTTCGATTGCGCCGAAGCTATATTACTCTTCACAAATCCAAGAACCTGATTTCGATAGGTCAGTTTGTATGGCGGTTATGTGCCATAGTGGTTCGATGTGATCAAATTCTTTGGAGATTGTGCAACTACTTTAGGTAATAACCCTTGATAGATTTCGTGAAGATACCTCGTCAAATGCATAACTTTTCATACAAGCGTTTGATTCCAATCATTCAATTTGTATGACAGCTATATGCTATAGTGATGCAATATCGGCGGTTCCTACAAATGAGCTTCATCTTAATAGTCTTAATAAATAAAATAAAAAATCAATAATTGTAATTTTCTCTGCCAAGAAACTTTAAGTTTTTCTATCACCAGCATTAAGACCAAAACTTTAACATTTTGTAAAACCTTCACTTTCCTGCGTAATCCACAACACTTTGCGTGCAATTATAAAACTGGCAACGGCGCCCAGACTGTTCCTGGCACTTGCTGATATTACTCTTATAATTGTCAACATAAAATTTCCACCGTTGTCTTTACCGTTATCTCTATATTATTGCGGTAGTTCTGTAGCGCTTAACGCTTAATGTACAGCGAGTGTACACAGCGCTGTCACCGGTGATGTCTCTATCACTGTTTGCGCCTTTGCTTTGCTTACGGCACACCGCGTTTTGCTGCTCTTATTGTTTTTATCCAACATTTACGCCTGCCTTTGTGGTTATGTTTATGTAACGCACTGCAAGCGTTTGCTTACACTTGTCGCTCATTTGTCTCGTCTGCTCGATGTCAGGGCGATGTGCAACGGCAGCGTTAATGCTTATCTACTTATTTGTATCGACGCGTCGCTGGTGTGTTGCCGACGACTCTGATATTGCGTGCGATGGATGGCGGATTTTTCAAATTCATAAAATTTCCCTTGAGTTGCGAAGAAACATTTAAATGCTGTGGGAATTGTGGTGTGTATCTACAATAGATGCATATACATACATATATGAGAGTATTTGTAGAGTTTTAATAAATTAAAATTAAATGATGAGATATATGAGATGACATACTATACATATGTATATATTTTTATAAAGTGAATGAAACGAACATTCATTTCAAAGAGAGTATTTCTGGAAATTAATAATTTCCTTATTAAAGTCATCACTTAAATCGGATAATATGTAACTTAAAGAAACTTTTGGGCATTTAGTATTATTGCCCATTTTTAAAAGTTATACTTGAAACATGTTAGGACATTTAAGAGATTTAAATTATACAAAACCATAAAAATGAAGATACCGAAATAAAACTTTTCAAAAATACTGGGTAGTCGAAAAAGTGTTTGCGTATTTCTAATCAATTTCAACTTATTTTTTTAATATTTCAAATAAACCTTAATGTACCAAATATATATCATTTTGGTCCATCACTATTTACCATTTTTCCGCTAGAGACATTATACCATCAGTGTAAAATTTTTCTGGTTTTTCACCGAAAAACTGCAACAAGAAATTTTCACACGCTTCTCTTGAAGCCAACTTTACTCCATTAAAGAAGTTCTGCATTGACGGAAATAAATGGTAGTCCGATGGTGCCATGTCACGGCTTTATGGTGGATGCATCAAAACTTCCTAGCCGAACTCTCTCAGTTTTTGCCGATTCATCTAAGATGTGTGTGGTCTAGAGTTGTCCTGATGGAAGGCGAAGAACTTTCTGTTGAATAGTTCTGGTCGTTTTTTCTTCGGTTGCTTGCTACAATCTCATCAGTTGTTGACAGTAAAATGCAGAATCGAGCTTTTTCATAAGCCGCATCTTATGTGACGGTCCTGGTCAATCTTTGCCATAATTTAATCGACTTTTCCAACAAAAGGTCGACCAGAGCGAGGTGCATCTTTCGCATCGAAATTTCTATAACGGAAGCGAGCGAACCATTTTTGTGCTACACGAACTGATACAGCATCGTCTCCGTAAACTTCACAAATTTCGTTGGTGGCATTTTTTCTTTTTTTATACATAAATTTCAAAATATATCGTATTTGTTCATTATTTGCATTCATTTTTGAAAAGCTGTAACGTTTCTAAACTTCTCCGATTTTAGTTTTTTCTTAAATTAAGCTCAAAATCTCACCTTTCCAAAATATATGGTGTGGTACAATGTGATTTGTAGCACTGGAGATATACGACTGCAACGACATCTATTGACAAAATACGAAAATAATACCAAATCGACTACCAAATATATAAAATTTGGTGAATATTTCCTCTAATCCTTCCTTGGAAAATAAAATCCTTACCACTACTTCTGACCGGGCTTACGGGCTCTCTGAGGTTATTCGAATATTCCGAAAACTGCCTAACTATTGCCTTTATCCAATAATTCACCGGGTGGTAACTTAACCAGCTCGGATATGAATGACTGTCGTAGTAACTTTTTAAAAATGACAAACACCTCTAGTTGTCATGAGCTACTGCAGCAATATTGCACAAAAATCCGCACACATTCTTTCTCATACTCCTATTTGCATACACATCAATGACTCCAACACAATCGGTGGCAGCTTCAACGCCAACGACATGCAACCAATGCTGCGCGTTTCTCAGAATTTGGCGGCCTCAAAGCAGCACGAAATAAATTAAAATCCCGCACTAAAAGTACTTAGCTGCTGTCGTTTTGTGGTAGCGATACACTGACTGATTGACAGAGTGTTTCGCCGCAGCCACGCAATAACGTTAGTTGCAACATGGCAGCGGTTAACTCATCATCATAGTCAATGCGTTGCAACAGAGCACTCGGAGGGCGAATGCGTGCACTTGTATATATGTATATATAAGATAGTATGTGATGACATGAAACTCAAGTGTGCATCGTTGTGTGGTGCGTTGGGGATTGGTTAAAGTCGAGCTGTGCACATAAGTGCCCTCAGCTCGCATCATTTACAGCGAAGCGTGTGGAATATGTTACACGGAAAGTGAATTGACATACAGATATATATATATATGTCATTTATATGTATACATATATATAGGAAGACGTATGTTGCACGCTGTTTAAGTAATGATATCATAATAACAACAACAAAAAGCACTTACACACGCGATACAAAAACACTTCTATGAATTTGCACTCACTGCTATTTTGGCGAAAGAATGCTATGTTACTGAGTATCAGTGGAAAAACGTATATATGTATATCTGCATGCAGCTATGTGAGCTCTTTGTCATAATAAGCGGATTTCACTGCACACTTCACTGCATAGCGCATTTGATATGTTTAATACTTTTATTGTTATAGTTTCGCAACTGAATATGCATGCGCGCCTCCAACTGCCAACTTGCATTAGTATAAATTTGCTTATGCTTTATTATGTACAACATACATTTGTACATTTTATTGCAATTGTACGTGTTTGATTTTGCATACTGCAAGTAAAAGCACTCAACAACTGCCGCAGGGGAAGTGCAGCTAACGGAAATTCGCATGGCTTGGGGTAGGTGCATGCATCAGAATTCGTATTTTGACAGGCTATATGCACACACACACACACACACATGTCTAAATTGGGCATATGCATAAGTGTATACATGTATATAAACATATGGATGCAAGTTTTGCGGCGAAAGTTTTGTTTCGAGTATTTTGCATTCATGACCCGAATTTGCTCTTCGCGCAGCTTTTGTGGCAGCAACCACACCGTAACGCGCATTAAATACAAATACTAGTTTAGCTAACACTTTTAGACACATTCCCTCACATACACCCACGCACGCACAAAGGTATTTATATATACTATAGATATATCTCATAATATGACACACAATCACGTCGAGTATACGCCACCGCGCCCGATGCACATGCACACCCACCACATTTAGCTGCCAGCGTCAATGCCTCACATAGTTGGAGTATTAAAGTTGATAATTTATGGTTTAGACTTGTCGAAAACCGTTTTTGAGCGAACAACTATTATGTCAAACTATACAAGCAGTTAGTATAGACGCTGCGGTTCGCTGTACATTGCCACCAACGCACATTTGCACTCAAATAAATAACTATTGAGTATAGTATGTGCGTGCTGCTATATACTCATAGTTGTCGCGCTGCTGCTGAAAGTCGTAATTTCATAACAATTCACTACATACATTATACTATTCCTTCGAAACTGAAGTTATAGCAAGGTTGCTCATACGGCATGTCTACCTTGTGTCTTCGCGAAGGCGTTCATCAAGTTAAATTGATCTTTCGCTTTTCGTGTTGCGCGTATATGCTAATCTGCCTGTAAGCTATTTGGTAAGCACGCGTAGTGCCTGAAAAGAACGTATTAATGTATCTATATATCCATTACGCCGGCTTTAATGTGTTATTACGTGCATCATTATTTCATGAGTTGCCAATGGCAGAGAAACCTACACGGTTATTCTATGTAATAGTTCCTGAGTTTGACATTATGTTGTTATGCTAGCTTATTTTAAGTATTAATTAAGCATTTGTTGTTGTTGTTTTGTACCTTTGCAGCAGATCGTGATGTTGGCAGAAGCTCACTTGGAGGCACTCGCTGATGGGTTGTCGTATATTTTATAAAATAACAGTGCATACATGTATAATTATTCAAAACATTACTAAATAGTTCAGCTTATCCCTAGATTTTCCAGCGAAGAGGTTTTTCTCCTAACATTGCGAAAAGAAATATCCAGATTATTTAATTTTGTCGCCTTCAAAGTACGTTTTTTTCAGTTCTCGAAAAACTCTTCATAAGCACTCTTTGATGTGGAGTTTTGTTTTATCTCTTTGGCTAACAAGAAAAAAATCCACGGAGCCAAATCTGGTTAATACGGTGGTTGAGCGATGGTTTTCCTTGCCCTTTTGGCTTTAAATTTGGTCACAGTGGCGGCTCGATGCGATGGATTATCACTCGTGTAAAATGTTTTGCCCTTCCACAATTCGACGGATGTTCTCACGCAAACGCCTCAATATGGTCAAATAAAACTGCGTATTGACCGTCTGTTGCTCCAAACCACGAATATCGAAAAAAACAATGAGTATCACTTTGATTGTTGAGCGGCCTCGGCGTGGTTATTTTGGTTACAGCACATTTTTTTCCATTCTGATGAAAATTTATTAGTTTTATCGGGGAGAGTCGAGCAAATAACCATCAAAATCAATCGAACGAACTCGCGAAAGACGTCGAGCTCTCTTACCATCTCTCTAACACTTGTCTGACGATCCTCAAGCACCATATCCTTACTGTATTTTCATAGTTGCAGAGGTCGAAGGTCGTCCAAAACGAAGAATGTCTTCAACGATCTCTTAAACCGTTTTTGAAGGCTTAGTACCACGTTTGTGTCTTTTGATACAACTGAATCACCGTAAGCCTCTCCAACATTTTCTACGATTCCACGAAAAATGGTTCGTGTTCTGGGCGCTTTTTTATCACATATATATCTTATAGACATAGCTTTATTACATTTTGTTAGAACGATTTTAAAAAGTTTTCAAAATGAACTTGTTTTGTTCAAACGATTTGCTGGCTGCCTTAAATTACAATAAAAATTTGATGAGCCGTTTCTTAATGAGCTTATTAAGAGTTTCTGCTATCTTCTTAATCCAAAGCAGAAAACCTTTGCCGAAAATTTCTATTAATGTTGCAGGTTGGTAGTGTTGAGAGTGGGTGGTGATCAGTGGATATCTGGCATACGACAAGTATCATAATCTTATGACTTTTACTGATGTTTTCAAACTCATTTACGTCAGCTCTTCAGCAGAAATATTTGTACAGTTTGAAATCAGTTACTGAACGAAAAAGTCGTTGAAAATTTTGAAAATTTAGTAATGTGAGATATACAATCCTTTTAAGAAGTATAAAATCTTGCTTCTAGTATACTGTATTAGATATCGTGGACAAGTGAGTTGATAACAAGAAAAAAGACTTTAACTTTGTTTACAGCTACAGCTGCAGTACCCTTCACAAAAAAAGATTCCAAAAAGTAGCTATATGATATAGTGGTCCTAACTAGACGATTCGGACAAAAAAGGAGCTTATTGGGGAGAAAAGGACGTGTACACAATTTCAGACCGATATCTAAAAAACTGAGGGATTTCTCATACACATAGGCAGCCGGATATTGCTAAATCAACTTAGATTGACATCATTAATGTACTATATATATATTTTACAGGGTCTCCGACATTTCATTCCGAATGTTACAAACTTCGCGGCAAACTTAATATACCCTGTTCAGGATACAAGTACATATAATAAATTTGGAAAAAATCTATATACAGTGGTACCTCGACATACGAGTTTAATTGGTTCCACAACCTTGCTCGTATCTTGAATTACTCGTATCTCGAACCAAATTTCCCCATACAAAATAATTGAACTACCATTAATCCGTTCCATCGTTATTTTTGTTACGTGGTTTTGAATAATAAAAACGTATTTATAAATATCAAATATTTATTATCCTTACTGGTCTTTGCCTTTTTCGCTACATTTTTCTCGCTTTCACCTGTAGCCCGTTTAGAAAAAAACATGTCCAAGGAGGTTTGTTTCTTCCTCCCTCTCAGAATGAGGGCAGATTCACGACTTTTTGCTTCTGGGTGTTTTTTTTCCACGAACTGTGAAACTCTCTCCCACATGCCTAAGATCTCCTTTATCTCACTTATAGAAATAACTTCCCCCTCTGACTCCTCAAAACCAATTGCATGACCTCAGTATGCTGCTGTGACTGTAACTCTTGTATCTCCTCAATCGTCAGTTACTGGGAGTGCTCTTCGAAGACCGAACCGGACTCGTATCTCGAATTTCGCTCGTAACTAAAAGCAAAAAATCACTTGCTCTTCGGCTCTTCGGCTCTCGATATCTCGAAAAACTCATATGTTGGATCACTCGTATGTGGAGGTACCACTGTATTTCGTTTTGACCCTGCACTGTAATCTGTTTCACTTCTTTGTTATTAAACTTGAAACATAAATTCTTGAAAAATACCGCTAACTTTTTAACTCCATTTAATATCCCGGCGCTCAACTCCAACGTCAAGGTAATAGAGATGAAAAGCGTCGACAAAATATAAATATTTTCAACCTTCAAATCTTAATTTAAAATCACAACTTCGCAGATTGCATATCTGCTGTTGCCTCAATTGGCTCCCATTGCCGGAACTTTGCGTCAAGTTTACCCCAGAAGGCACTAACGACGCCTGACTGCCGTATTTACCTGCTACTTGTTGTCCTCTACCTGTTTAATCTAAATGCGACTAATGAACATCATTAATTTGTCAACTCGCGTCGAAGTGTGCCAAGCGGGAACAGTCAAATGTGCCTCCGATACGGTGGCACAAGCAAAGCCTGGAAGTAAACAAGGCTTATGCTGGCCAAAGTGGAAGAGAAGCGAAGCTATATTCTTCTTTATAATAAGGTTTAAGTGTTTGTTTGCTCCCCACTTCGATAACATCGCGCTTGTCCTCTCACTCTCTCTGTCGGCTGACTCCAGCCATGGCGTGGCGTGGCGTAGTTAACTTGCCCGCGGCCCATGCAAAACATAAGTAAACAAAGTAGATAAAGTCAACTTGAGCGCGCTCAGCGCAGCGTGATCTTACTCCTTTGCTGCATGCCGTCGTACAAATCTCATTCAACTTGTCTAGAAAGTTCAACTGCCTGCAGTGGGGCGGTAAAATAACATTAAATCCCAAGTCACCCACTGCGCGCTACTTTGCCGGCTCTCGGAGAATAAAAATGTTTTAAATACTTTAATTTTTCGATTGAAATCGGATTAATAAATGAGCATGGAGAATTCAATTATAGCTTGAGTTTTTCTTGCCATTTCCACCTTTTCCTTTTCTTTATTCTTTCGCTTTTGCTGCATGACTCTATCGCGCTGTATAGTGAGAAGAGTGGATAACTATCTGCAATTTTTTTTTTTTGTGATTTAATAATAAACCTTGAATGTTTGGAATATAAAACATTTAATATCAGTTTTTTCACATTTTCAGATTTTTTTGTTTGGTTTTAGTTCGAAGTTATAAATTGTAACAAAGATAGTTTTAGTAAACTCTGATGCAAAATTTTCAACTAGAAGGTGAAGTTCGAAGCGGTGTTGGTAAATCTGATGGCTGTGGAAGGACTTGGTGAAGAGAAGCAACCTTGGTCTATGGACAATTCTTGGCTTATGTGTCGATTGAGCAGTGCGAAAAATTGGGTGTTAGAAGTCTATATAATGACTTTATGAGCATAAGTAAATCAGGGTCATTTGACACAACGTTCGTTGTTTACTTCTAATGTACGATCCAAGCTGCTGTTGATAAGAACTTTAGATCGACGTGAAATATAGTCATTATTATTATATTGTCTTTAAGGATATATCACCCCATGAGTATAAGCTTTCAAACCAAAAAAAGTTTTTATATAAATACTTCCTTGAAATCGGTTTAAGGAATTATCAAATGTCCCTATACAAAAGCTGTTACTAGGTGGATGACTTTCACGGGGATAGTTGGGGAACGTTACCTCAAGAAAAGGTAGAGTATTAAGAATCACGATTTTTCTACGGACATCATCTTTCGATAAGAATATTACATCAGCATGTACTATCTAAAGAGGTGAGAAAGCTTTAAAAATTGGGTTTGGGAACTTTCAAAAGTCTGGTTTACAAATATGTCAAGAACTCGACCGCTAAATATAAAATATTAATCTTATGGCGTACCATAAGAAACACCATATAATGTCCACCATAATTCACCAAGCTTATGTTTTTTAAACTATATGATACTTTGAGGAAACTTTTCTTAAAGCCGGCCAAAAATATTACTCTACTAAGCTACTTTATGCTGACAACATCTTTCTTTGTGATCGTGAATGTTGAGTTTAAAGTCTGTCTGTCTGTCGGTAATGCAATCACTAGAAATTGAAGCAATGAACAAGCCACCGAAACTAATCATACAACCGTAGCTCACCTAACCAACCATGCAGACAAGAGCACGCAATGGCCATGTGACCGGAGAGTTTAAATGCACCTTCTATGTATGTGACTTTGTACGTGTGCTGTCTACGCCTTTATCTACTAAATATACAAGTGAAGAGTTGTCGCTTTCCATCTGCTTATTACGCCTTGTGAAATGGTATTGGTGCTGGTACGTTGGTCCTTAGCCTCGTGGATTCGTATTTGATGGTTAACGCTTCATGATAACCTAGCTGCTATCTATTGCTGTTGGTATTGTTAGCTTGTCGTAGTTGCGCTATGGTTATAGTGTTGCCATCACAGTTTGTTGAATGGTGATTATGTTGACATTGCACTAATGCCATGGACGCACCCACATATCTGCGAACATTAGGGTGAGTAGGATTCAAACTTGGTAATATCTGCCGACTTTTGGTATACTCGTAAATGAAGGACTTCAAGCGTTATGCATCATTATGTTCGGAGTTACACGGCCTCAGACGGCTCACGTCAACTGCTTTAGCTACGTACCACGAGGATTCAAAAGATTTTGGCTTCAAATAGAGGTAAATATTTATCAACTAATTATGATCAGCGCCCAGCAGATCTTTTAAGGTATCCTGTTATTGTAAATACATACACACATAGCACATATTTTCGATAATCTATTTCTCAATTAGAAGAAATTCGTATAGTAATTTAACCTTGCTTTGGTCGCTTGTATTCTTATAGTTTTATAGGCTTCTCAGTTCACAGGATTGAATCTCTCTCTTACGCATCTTCTCCAGCTGATTGTGGTTAATTTAAAACTGAATTAGAGTTTCCATCAAAAAGACATACAAAATAAAATTCTTTAATCTCTAAAGTTTTCTTTCCACCCTAATACCAATGATGCCCCAATCACAAAATTCCATGCTGGGCGTGTTCCCATGTCTGCTATGTCGGCCTTCACACTGGCAAGTGGGGGCGTGTGTGAGAGCTCATCATGCAACGTACAACAAATTTTGACGTTTATTGTCTTGAGTTAAATGAAGGATTTATAGAAATGGCAGATATGCCGTTGTTAGCTTTGAAGGAGTGAAGTATTGAAGAGCTGCTGACTGCCGTTGGTAGCGCTTGTTTTGTTGGCAAGTTGGTGGTCGGCCCTACTGGTCGTCCGTCGGCTTTATGTGACTTGTGTATTAGTGGCTCAGACTGTAAATCTCACAGCGGGTAGTGGCTAAAATTGAGCGCTGCCAAAAAGCAAATAACTGCAGGCAGCATTTCGGCCATACCGTTGTGTGGTACAGTGGCGCTCGGTTGGCAAAGTTCGTGTGTATGGTGTATGTGTGTGCTTATGTGTATGTATGTAGTCGGCGTCTGTGAAAAGGTTGTGTTATTCGGGAATTGTTGAAGTTGAATTGTTAAATCATGGTTGCTGGTTTTGGTGGGATTTGTTGGTTGTACTCACTTAGTTGATGGCCTAGTCGCTCGGTTAGATTGGCTTATAAACTGAAATCCAACATTTACTTCCTTTGCTTCCTTCTACTTTCATTCCATTCTATTTTTGTTACCGATTATTTCTTGCGAAAGACAATGTGACCCGCTGGCTGCCTCTTATTTTCATTGTTATGTCTAATTTTTTGGGCGTTTCTCACTGTGTTATTGCAGTTGGCTGTTGGCTAATGCAAATTTAATACAAATATTCACGGATTCCCTTCCATAAAGTAGTGAAAATAGAGTATATGCCTGAAAATAGAAGCCTTCGTGAAAATGGAATAACACTAACTTGTTGGGGAGTCCAAATTCAAAGGAATTATTTTAGTAAAGGAAAACAATTTAGCAGCGGCACGATATTTTTAAATAAATTTTGTAAGAATTAGTGAAGTTAGGTAATATCTAACTTTTATGGCTGACTCGTGATATTTCTGTATCATTAAATATAAAATCTATAAACCAACAATCACAAGGTAAGTCTAGAGGTGGTAATTGGTTTTGAGCACCAAGCGTTATGAAGTCGCTCGTACTGTCAATAATTCTAAAATTTTAGGTATGACTTTTGACAATATGTGCTCCTTCATTCTTCATGCGACTGCGATTATCGCCAAAGTACAGAGCTGAATTAAAATTCTCCAGCCGGCAGCACATGAGGAAAGCGACAAAGAAACGTTGTTGGCAACTTACAAAGCAATCCGCCTTCCGATCCCTAACTTCGCCGCATCAATATGGTCACCTGGGTGCAGTGAAACATAGAAGAGGAAGCTCCAAACTTGTCAGAACACTGCACTCCGAACTACGACAGGATGCCTCTTGATGCCTCCAATCGAACACCGGCATAATGAGTTCACAGTGGAGCCATCAACACATTCACCGACTCCCTCTCAGGGAATGGCGTACTTGGATTAAAACCACCACCACCCATGGCAGACGAAGACGCGTTGCCGCGAGAAACGAGTGTGACGTTTTCGCAGATTCGTTCTGGATACTATAGAAGGTTAAACTCTTACTTATCCACAATAGACGCCGACAAACCTAATATATCCTGCGTGCAAAAAGCCTCCGCATGACACTGGTCACCTCTTTGCATGCTCCACTAACCCTACTCCTCTGACAACCCTCTCCCTTTGGTCCGACCCCGAAGAAACAGCACGTTTCTTGTGTTTACCATTAGATGACGTCGACGACAACTAACCTAATCCTAACGTGGATTAGGTATCCCATAATTCTTTCGATGTATGAAGTGTACGATGGCGATTAATTTAATATTTAACCTCAGCGCCTGATGGCATTACTATCATCACGAGTGAAATTTGTTATCGTTTTGAAAAATCGGAAAAGAGCAATATCAGTGCAGTTTTTGGAAGTAATCTATTCGGTGACACGTTACCGTCGACAATGACGATTGTCAAATATTTGTTTAAAGGGTTTTAGCGTAGGTCACATTTTGTTGAGTCGCATCTAGGTGACCCTAAACTGGCTCCCAGCGAAAGATTATGTTCCAAAAGTGCACTATCTCTTAATGGCAGATAAATATTGGACATCTCAAAAGTTCATATCCCGCTTGATAAATTGACGACAAAAGCAACGGTATGATCAATATACAGCAGAGTCTGACGCTGTTTGGGATTACCATGAAGTTATTTCTACGTAGTTGCTTGACGTTTGGCTAAATATGATTCACCAGTATATATCAGCGACCAAGTAATCGCTTAACTGTAATCTTTGCTCGGTGAACCTGGTCTATATAAGGCGTAGACCATTACTGTGTTGGTCTCTATTTCCTGGAATTCTCGAAACAAGATCTAAACCGATTGTTCGTTGGTCCTGTTGGACATCTGCAATAAGTGTTTCTCGCATAAGTTTAGTTTCGAGTGGCTTTCAAGTTTATTTTCAAATTCTCGCAGAAATTTGCTCCCATAATACATACATCCATAATACATAGTATATTGAAAACTTTAGCAAGTCGCTGTACCGTTTGGCAGAATTTCACACAATCATCGTATATGCAAGCACTTGTTCAACTGTATATATGTGATAAATATGTATATATATATATATATATATATATATACAATGCTCCTCACCCCAAAATGGAAACACTCTTGTAACGGTGCTGCATGCACTTTGTACTATCCAACTTAAACGGTCACATTCCATTGGAGTTGCAACATAAAGTTGCAACCACAAGTGCAAAACTGCTCTGCTAAATGGTGCGTGTCAATGCCATCGGCAAAAGAATCAAAAGTTTCAACGCTGACCTTTTACAACGCAATCAACAAACTGCAAACTGTCGCCCCTCTACCTGTGCCACCTCAAACCGTTTTCCTCTTAACCCACTTTCGCTGATATTTTAGTATCGCACCTGCAGTGCGAATACTTGTTCGCTATCTCGGTTACTTCTGCAATTTCAACGGTTTACTTACCCACTTCCGCTTGTCCTCATTTTCGAGGAGTTCGGTTGCTGTTTTTTCATTTTCGTCGCAATTTCTAAAATTTTCAGTTTCAGTTTGAGTTTTAATGCCCTCGAAAAATTATTTTACGCAAAACCAGACAAAGTAACAGGCATAAATATACGTGTATGTGCAACCGACCTACATAAAAACAGTTGCAACTTTTCAATATTAAGTTTTCGCAACAACGCCATCCCCTCTACCTGTACAGGCAGAAATGTGCCAACCAAAAAGCAATGTTCAATGTGCAACCTGCAATCTGCCAACAGTCGCCAGCTGCCAGCGACTTGCAACGTACAATGTTTGCAGCATAAACCTGATGTTCTATGTTTTTCGTAAGTTTGTAATGCAATTGGAATATTTTAATTACTTCTTTGTTCGAACAGTTAGTTTGTGTGCTTTTTTTGACAGCGTTCGAGTGTGAGCTAACGCTTCGTCCATCGTGAGCCTCGCAGCCTGCGTTGGGGTTTGGCTGCTGGCTTGCGTCATTAGTTAATTCAGCGGTTGGTTGGCTGCTGGGCAGGCATGAAATGATAAAAAGTTAAGTTTTCAGAAAAGTTGCAGTTTCAGATTTATCGAGCCATTAAAATATTAGCGTAGTCATCCAAATGCGTCCGATAGTTACGTTGAGTTTCTGATTAAATAAGTTACTTTGTTTAAAATTAATGTAATTAGTCTTAATTGAACGGAGGCCATACCTAATCCCTTAAAGCCGGAGTTTAGGTTCACGCAGCCTTAATATATGAACAATGCTTGTGATAAATAGACATAACCAACCCATTTGCAGTTTACCTCACAGCTGAAAGCGAAGAAGTTTCAAACAGGTTACGATTTAGTGTCCAGTGAAGTTTGCAGTCGGCTGTCCAACTTGTGAAAAGCAGATTTCTTTACGAACGTGTTCGACGAAGAACTAGGAGGCACGGGGGTTTCCTCTAAATTTGATACTCACCAAACAAACCCACCATCAGAGGAAAGGAAAGGAAAACATGTGGGATGCGGTGTCCTATTTCTGAAGAAGGTCACTTAGAGCCAATAGTTAGTGACTTGAAAATGGATTAGATCTTCACTTAATGCGCTTGGGAACATGAAGACTGACGGTGACTATGTATATAGGCGAAGAATGATTCTAAGTAACTTATGCTGGAAACATTTTAAAAAGATATGTGTTAGCGACTATCAACACGACTGATGAAAGTTTATAAATAAAAGAAGATATTCCTTTTAAAAATTACATATGTTTCAGAAGATATTGATTGGAATACTTCTGATGTTCCAAGTTTTTCTAAAAATCTAAGTACTACTTGCAAGATTCCACAGTACGACATGTTATAGCACATGTAATAGCAATTACGCTAGCGAAAAAAATTCCCCCACTCCTGATAGAAGTGGTCCAGTTATCACTCCTCCTTATCACAGTGCGAGTTGTTCTCACCATTTGCACATTTGTTGACGATCTTGTTTCGCCACTTCAAACTTATTTCTGCAGTAATGCTCGAACATATTTGAAAAGTGGCAATTATTTCCACATTCACAGTGGGGTGACAGCTGTGAAGCGGCAAGTCGGTATGTAAAACTTTAAGACCGAGCTTATGTGGTATTACACCAATGAAGTACAATGTTTAAAGTATTCAATTTGCCATTGTGCAGAGTAATTTTGTGTTTTGTAATATTCTGATGAGTTTGCGCACAGCATTTGCTACGCACTCATACAAATAAACGCATATTAATTTCAGTTAAGTTTGTCCGTGCGCTGTGCGAAATGAAGGCGCACAAGCCGAGTGGGGGAGAGCGCGCTGCTCGCTTTTTGTGCTTTTTTGCCGCAATTGAAATCCCTAATGCAATTTAAAATGCTCAAATTATCTTAGGAGTTGGTATAAAGTGGATCTCTAGGCGGTGAGATGCAGAAGTTTCCGCGGCAGTAGCACAAAGTCAGTACAGGGAGGCTACTTCCAGGCACATAAATATATATGCAACCGCTGTGAACGAGTATAAGTTACTTAGGGGAAAGTTGAGAGACAAGCTCGCAAATGTCAGCACTGAAGTGGGCAATATGAGTGGAGATTTTATTTCAAATGTTCAACTTTAATAGAGCAGCAAGAGCTTTAAGATTTTTTTGGTTGTTTGGTGCGAATTGCACCATTAATGACTGTGCGCAGCTGGAGGATTGTGAAAGAGTAAGCGGCAGAAAATCCAAGCAAAAATTGATTTAAAATCTTGACATTATTGCAAATCGTTTAAAATTTATTACTTACTGTGTATGCATAAATATTTACTCACATACGTATGGGAAGAATGCATAGTCATAATGAACTGCCTCAGCCTATTCCAAAGGTGAATCCAAACTCTAACTAAATTTAATATTTAGATTTTTATTGCTTCAAACTTTCCTCAAATAAAATTCAGTTCAAATTTTAGAGAAAAAATTGAAATTTTGTATGTTTTAATAAAAAATTTCTTCGAACATTTTCACGTCATCGTAAATTTGTTCGTTTCTAACCAAGGCGAAATATTAACTGCGGTGCCTTTCTCAAACACATAATTTTTCTTTGGCTTGTATTGCAGCTATATGCTGTAGTGACTCGATCTGAACAATTTCTTCAGATATTAACTCAATGTCTTAGACAACAATCCACGCAGAATTTCTTGAAGATACTATCAAGTCAAATGAAAATGCTTTCCATACAAGCACTTAATATCGATGATTCAGTGAGTGTGGCAGTTACAAACATGGCAAGCAAATGGTTAATGATCGGCAGAACCGACAAATGAGCAGCTCTTTGGTGTGAAAAGGACGGGAGAAAAATTTGAAATTTGAGGGACTAGTTCGCATATCTGTATATAGAGACCGACAGATAGGGTTAAGACTCAGCTCGTCATATAATTTATAAGGTCTCTGCTGTTCCCTTTTTGGTGTTACTCGTGGTAAACTTAATATAACCGTTCATAATCGTTCGCACCCTAACCACCTTTGCTTTGATTGTTTGCTTTGCCTCGACTCTGGTTGACTGTAAACATTCACCAGCACACAGTATTAGATTGACGATTAGAGCTTTCACCCTTCGCTTCGTTATTACAGTACTCCAATCACTCAACTATTGAATATCTTCTCAACGCTGAGATCTGGTAATATTTAGTGCCTGGTGCACTACTATATAGCATGCATATACCTTTATATAGCATGCGTATACCTTTTATGCTTGATAGTCCCTGCCATATGCTCTCTCATATGTTGGTTACGCTTCTGTTAATGAATGCCGTGGTATGTGATTATTCTTTCGGTATCTAATACCTACTGCCTTGATGTTAAGTTAGAGCAGAGTTGTGTACAATATACCATGGCAATGCCATATTCTCTATATTATTGAACGTTTAAACACTTTAAACATTATGCCACAGAAGATCTTCAAACCAAATTTGGTTGAAATAGTAATGCGATGATCAATATTATTGATAAGACAGCTTATAACTACAAAAGCTAAGTACAAATCACATATGAACATGTCTGAACATGATGGTGAAGATTTAACTAAAAAACCTAAAAGAAAAGTTAGTAAAAAAAACCTCCGATTTGTTTGGAGTTAATTGTTTTAGGCAAATGAGAAGTAAAGTCCTCTCTCGACGAACAAAAACCCAACTCTATAAGTCACTCATTATTCCCGTCCTTTTATATGGTGCAGAGGCATAGACGATGACAATCTCGATGAGTCGACGTTACGAGTTCGCCACGGCATATAACGCATTCGATGGAACGATTAGCTGTATGACATATATGATGACGTTGACATAGTTCAGCGAATTAAAAGACAGCGGCTACGCTAGCTAGGTCATGTTGTCCGAATGGACGAAAACACCACAGTCCTGGAAGGATTCGACGCAGTACCCGCCGGGGGAAGCAGAAGAAGAGGAAGACTTCCACTCCTTTGGAAAGATCGAGTAGAGAAGGACCTGGCTTCGCTTGGAATCTCCAATTGACGCCACATAGCAAAAAGAAGAAACGACTGGCGCGCTGTTGTTAACTCGGCTATAACCACATAAACGCCGGTAAAGAAGAAAGATATACTAATGATTAGACTAAATTATCTACTCAAATTCTTCGATTGAAAATTTTAGCGTGCCTTCTAACTAAAATTGGTCAACTTCTATCTCACATGTATTTTCCAATATTACTTCGGACTATTTCAGTATGATTACACAATCTACATAATACCAAGAAACGTGGCTCCTCGAAATGTGAGCGCATATTGAATCAAACTTAAGCTTATTTAGTGCACCCTAAGTAAATAAAACTACAGCCGAAGACAGACAACAGCAAATTAGTGTAATAAATGAATGTGTCGATAAAGCTAGAAGTAAACCCGTCCGCGCTCAGTAAAGAAGAAGTAAACCTTTCACACTGAGTATCCCTTAAATACGCTTACCTTAAATATAAATTGTGTCTATTAATTACGCCTGCAGGTATTTTTGTTAACTCTACGAAATCTTAAAAGCTTCGACGTATAAAATCCATTTTCCACCGTTACAAAGCACAATTATTTATTTTACCCGTGCTGCGCAAATGGAAATGCAAATATTTTGCCCATTCTGAGAACAGACAAACATACTTACAGACGCACATAATGAAATTCAATTGCTCATTTACCAGAATTTTGTAATTTGGTACGCGCTTGGATGAAGGTTTCGTAGTAGGTATTTATAGAAGTTTGTGGACGGCGAAGTAGGTGTATTCGTTCCTACGCAATTTTCGATCCTACAACGAAGCGACTTTACTACAATACGATTCTACGCAATATGTTTCTGTTAACACAAATTCCAGTAATTAACGCCAGCAGTTTGATCAACTTCTAGAGATTTGTAATATGAAGTCCATATTTTGACAGCGCAACTCTACTCTAACAAATATGTTTTAGAGTAGGTATACATTGTGACCCGGAAAATGTAATTGAATTCCCCGGGTTGGACTGATTTGTTCACAGCAGTTGCTTAAGACGGTATACGTTGAATACATGCCTAGTTCTGGACGACTTTCGGCCTCTTCAAATGATGAAAATAGTAAAATAAGTGAATAATGTGGTGCCCAAAAATAGTCAGGCAAGTGTTAGAAAAAAGACCTCGACAGCTTTACGTTGAAGGCGATAAACTAAATACTGATGAATAATTATATATTTTGCGTTTTACTTACAATTTCTAGGTACTTTATTAACACAATGTATATAGTAATCTTATTCGTTTCTTAAAATGTGCTTAATAGACTTTAATGATACTTAAAATTAGGAGCATCTCTAAATGCCATTGCACATATATTTCAATGGCTTCGAGCTTTACAATATTTTTTTTGTTGCTTTTTGATGATAAAATTTCAAAGGCTTCCAAATCCCTCGTAATTTAAATATATAAGTACATACTTCACACCCTATCTCTAACGCCATATTTTGCCTTGTCAAAGTAACTAATTAAATTAACACCTCCACTCATTCTCTTGCACATCAAATTAAATCACCTTTTTGTAATGAGATCCACTCTCTTTTACTCACACAAAGCTCCAACTATTTCCACGTAATAACTCATTCCTGTCTATACAATGGAAGTGAATAGATTGCTTGCCGTTTTGTTCGTTTGATTTCCATGCCATCCACTTGGTTTACTGTTACTTGCCAGCCTGACGTCGGGCTGCCGCGCCGAAAAGCCTGACTCCGTTGCATGGTTTCCGCGTGACTTAAATAATTTTCATTTCATCAAGTAATCGTATTACTTTTCACACAGAGTAGTACTCATGACAAAATATAAGTTTTATATAGGCATCCATATAAATAGTTCGCATTAAAGTTTGATTAGGGTATGTATTCGGTTATGTAGTTCTACTGCTAGAAGTTCAAAGCAAAAATTCGGCTTGATTGAAAAATCTCTCTATATGCTTGATGAGTGCTTTGTAGGCAACGGAGCGGATTACAGCTCTGTCTACTTTCATATGAAAAGAAAATGGAATCGGATCATAACTTTTAAAACTCTGATATAGAGAATTTGGGAACCTCAGTGCTGAACTTATGGAAAATATCGGTTAATTTGTAAGATTATCTTAATGACTTGAAGACCTGATGATAATGTGGACATGTTTCTAACAATATATAGAATACGTACCGTACTTCCTCTTCTCCACACACATTATTTTTTATATTCTGAACAGAACAAAACTTAATAGCCACGAAGACCCCATAAAATATACAATGTATGTATGCCTTTATATATAAATGATAAGCGCGACACGCTGAGTCAATGTCTGTTTGTTTCTCCGTCCGTTCGTCTCTCAGTATATACGCGAATTAGCCCTCAGTGTTTGGAATATCGGTCTGAAATTTTGCACACGTTTTCTCTCTCCAAGAAGCTGCCATTTGTCGGGAGCGCCGATAGCGGACCACTATAGCATTTAGGTCATACAAACTGAATGATTGGAATCAAGTGCTTTTGTGGAATCTTTTGCATTTGTGAAGAGTACTACTTTTTATTTCCGAACTATCAGTCGCTTTTGTCCGTACATTGGTTAGTTGAAAAAGTCTTTTCGTATTTCTAATCAAACTTCAACTTATTTTTTTTTATATTTGTACTAATAAGTAAATGAACAAACATACATATGTATGTACCATTTTGGTCAACCACTTTTTGCCATTTTTCCGCTAGAGAGATTATTCCATTAGTGTAAATCGAAATGTCCAGAACATAAGGCGAACGTAACCATTGTCGTGCTACACGAACTGATACAGAATCGTCACCGTAAACGTCACTAATTGCATTCGTGGCTTGCGTGGTATTCTTCTTATTTTTATAAAAAAATTTTAAAATATAGTACATATAGTGAATTTCTTCATTATTTTCATTCATTTTTGAACAGCTGTAACCTTTTTTCAACTTTCCGGAATTTTTTTTTGGTTAAATGAAACTTAAAATCTCACTTTTCCAACACTATATGGTATGACACAATGTGATTGGTGACACTGGAGAT
The DNA here is from genome assembly GCA_037783105.1 of Bactrocera zonata. NCBI lineage: Eukaryota > Metazoa > Arthropoda > Insecta > Diptera > Tephritidae > Bactrocera > Bactrocera zonata. The sequence goes on along the minus strand of JBAWJQ010004226.1, from coordinate 1,094,697 downwards.
ACACGACTGCAACGACATCTACTATTGACAAAATATCAAAAGATTTTTTCGACTACCCTATATATCGGTTAGTAGGTGAGATATTTGAATGAAAGCAAGTTATCTTATCAATATACGGTAACGCAAATTGGTGAAACGGTCAATGAATAACCCTATCCTTCTGTTGACGAATATATCGAATAATGCATAATATTTTCACTTCTCATCGGTCTAAGAATGACTTCTCCAGAGCTTTTGTCATCAACATTATTGCCAACGAAAATGGGTAATAGAAATTTAGTGTATTTTTTGCAAAAACTAATAAAAGCCTTAGCAAAAATACTCACAGTGTATATAAATACTGCTGAAATTAAAAAGAAGTGCTTAAACTAACTCAAATCGATTTTAATGCTTTATGCTCAACAATGTCATAATCACATCAATATTAACTCAAGTGCAACATAATTGTCAGTGTGTTTGTTGGAGCGCGTTTTCTCAGCGCTCCTTAGCTGCCAATTTCCACAAAGCATTCAACTTAACGGTGTTTGCGTTACACTTGAAGCACAATAACGACAGTCAACCGTTGGAGCATTTCACAGCACAGTGTCACTTAATGATTCTCATGGAAACCACACTTCGGCGTGCGTACATAATGAATGTTAGATAACAATTTACGATAACCTAATCGAAGTAGCGAAATTTAATTAAAATACCTGACATTGGTGTTGGAATTAATTTTCGTAAAGTGCAGGGTAAAGTATTTTAATTAGTTTAAAGGTGATTTGGAGGAAGAAGACATGCGCCATTACCCACCATATACATACATACATATATGTATACGGACAGCCTGTGGAACTAATGAGATTTCACTTCGGTCACTGAAATTGGGAAACGGGATTAATTAATAAGTCATGAATTTTCATTAATTTAAATGCTGAAATGGCAAATAATGATGCGGCATTTTTGTAATTCACTGAAAAACAACAAAAGAAATTTTGCTGATTTTCGTGAAAATTGATATTTTTAATGGGCTCAGTGTCGTCGCCCGCGTCCGTGGATTTTATTTGTGTGAGTGTTTATTGAAATCAAAAGTTCGCAAGTTCGAAGTTAATTAAGGAGTGAATTATCATTGAAAGTAATTAAAGTTCAGCATAAAAGCGCGTGTAGCAGATGAAATATCTCACTTTTCGTGCGCTTTGTATTTCATTAATGGAATATAAATTCTATTCACTAAACACACTTTGTAAGAAGGCAGGTGTAAGAGAAACTATCTACTACTGTCCATAAACGACAACTGCTAGTTGTGTTTTCAGCTGAAAAGGTTTGCTATGATCGAAAACAATTAGGTTAGATTTGAATTGTCATGATCACGGATAGTTCTCGGAGACTTAAAGTAACCATGTAGCTGAATTACAACAAAGATTTTAAAGGAAAGCTTAAATCCACTATTCATTGAAGAAAACTGCAATTATAGCTTGAGTCTCTTATTTGTATATTCTATTGAAAATCCATGATTCATTTTTGTCGAGCAATTGTTTCTATAATTCAAAGATCTTGTAGAACATCAGAGCTTTTTCACACGTCTCACCTTCTACCTCTAACCAATCTGTATTCCAACATTCACGTAAACTGACTGCAATATGCTGAAAGTAAGAGGAAATGTGAGAGTTGTGGCACGCGAATGTGACACTCGAGTAAATTGCATGCCACCAGGCAGGAACGTCACCTGTCTAACATTAGACTTGATGTGTAGATACGTGTTATTATGGTTAACATAACGACTACATATGCATATGTCATATGTTTCTTGTTTTCCGCAATATAAACTGGCACAGCAGCATTTCGTACTAGATCGACAATATAGCAATTATTCTTAGGATAATTTATTTTCGTACATTTGAAGCTTTGCTATAACTAAACGAAAGATGAATAGTTACATAAATTTTGTTTGGTTATTTGACGGATCGTGGATGCACAATGCCTCCATCTAGGACTTGGTAGAATAATACTTGGTTTGGCGTGAGCGAAAATTGTTGTATTAATATTTTACTTAAGATGTCTTTTCGTTTTTTATCAATAGATAGCGTTGCTGTCATATATCTCCAGTGCTATCAATCACATTGTGTCATACCATATAGTGTTAGAAAGATGAGATTTAACCAAAAATAATAAAAATGAGTGAAAATAATGAAGAAACTCGTTATATTTTGAAATGGTACGGAGATGGTACTGTATCATCAAATGGTGTTTGGGTAGCACATAAATTGTCTGTGAAGAATTTAATCTACCAAACTAATATCTACCATTCTTTGCTGAAACGAAATGAAATGAAATCGAACCATTTCTGAAGCGAATAATAACCGGAGACGAAGAGTGGTGAAGATCAACAAATAGTCGCAAAGCCTGGATTGACGCCCTCGAAAGGCTGGATTGAGTATTTGGTGCGATTCGAAACTAATCATCCGCATTGAGCTCCTCCAGCTCCAGAATAATTGTTTCTACAGTTTACTGTCAACAACTGATGAGATTGAGGCAAGCAATCGAAAAAAATGACCTGAACTGATTAACAGGAAGGTCTTCGTCTTCTATCACGAGAACACATCTTGGATAACTCGGCAAATGTTGGGAGAGCTTGGCTGGGAGGTTTTGATGCATTCACCATATCATAAAGTACTTTTTCGGGTGCCCAATATTTAATAAAAAATTCCTGGTTGAATTATGAATATATGTATATATATGTATGAATATATTGAACTTTTAAATTTAATTTCACTAAATTTGGCAAAACTTCGGGCTTAAGTGACCGCTCAAAATGTGTTTTTAACAAAGTAGACAATTTCTTTTTTAATAAACAATAAAAAATTAACGTTTCATATTTTTTTTAAGAACGTTTATTCATTAAAATAAATTAATTTATACACTTTTAACAGCTTCGCAAAGTTGCTTATATTTTCGAAAATATAGAAATTCGCAAAAAGCTATTTAGTTAACGTTCTGCCGAAAAACCTCTAACCTTGTACGAGTATGTGTATGAAACTAATGTTTATGTAAATATATACATATAATATAATATTTGCTATGAAATATTAATCAAAGCAATAAAAACATGCATTTATTTGTTTTTACTGCATTTAAAATTTCAGCTTCAATTCGAAATGTGTTTCTATATTTAGGTTATGTAAATAAAATATTAAAACTTTTGATTTCAGCTTCAGTACTTTATATTTAATTTACTAACGGTGCTGCTGCAAAGCTCGCAAAGTGTAAACTATGCGGATTTACCAAAAAACAAAAAAAAAAAAGAAAATTCAATGCATTTGTTTATTTGTTTTATGTGCTTGCTGACTTTTCATGTCATTGAATTTAACATGAGGAAGTGCCTGTTACATTGCTCTTTACTTTGAATCAGCTCACTTTCAATCAATGCCAAAGTGAGTTAAACCCTTCACTTCAAAGTGTCAAAGGATCAATGTGCAGAAGTTTGGTTTGATGCACAGTGTCGCTTTTTTCTTTGTTGTTGGCTTATAAACAATGAATTGAAGCTACAACTAAATTTATTGTAAATGGTTTTAACCTATCGTTATGTAACACAGTTATGTTAGGATTATGCCGAGTGTAAGCTTTAGTCGAGCATTAAAAATTTGCTGCGCTAGATAATATGAAACTGTTTAAGGCTTTTAAACCGCAGTTACCGCTGGTATATTTAAATTGTCATATTCGGGAATCTCTCGAAAAATGTTGGTATTAAACCATTTTTATGACGTGCTGTTTAAGAACATGTCATTCAATATCGATATGTGTGAAATTGCAACACTGAATATGCCATCTTTTATCTCTGTATGATGAAACAAACATAAATAAATTCGAATGTTGTTTTGTTATACTTTTTATTTAATCTCTGCAATTATTATTAATTCGCATATTTTTTACAGCTTACAGCTATCAAGTGGCACCTTTATTGCTCATAGCGAGTTTAACGAGCACGTCGACGATGATGGAACCGACATAATAGGTGGCGCACCTTGTGTTTATTAAACTTTCAGCGTTGTATTTTGCGAACTGTGCTCTTGAGTATTGAATAAAAACTGAGAAAAATAGCTCCGAAGGCAATGTTTAACTGTGAACTCAACAGCTTTTGTATTGGACAATAGGCCGCTAAAAGTGCGATAGTTTTCTAAGGTTTATTTGCTAGGAGTTGGCTGGTATTAATTGCTTCAAAAGTTTAAATCAGTATTCTCAAGAAAGCGTTAATCAATATATAGTACATATATACTTAACTTTGCCGTTACAAGAAACTAAAATTGAGAGAATATTGTTTTTCTCAATCTTACTATTCAAGATAAGTTATAGAAGTTTGGACACTCTTATACACAATTACTGTAAAATAAACCAAGTTTTCCTGGAAATATTCTCTGATAAATTATTTTGACAACACGACTACTTCCAACAACTATTACGTAGTGAAATCCTCTTTACAATATACAGCTTGGATATGAATGTCCAACAACTCAATTTAATTGCATACCGGTTTAAAACCGATTTGAAAGTCAAAGAAGATATTTTTAAAATTAATTCAACACGGCTCGGTCAACCTCCAATTTTAAGGCGATTCTGAAAATTTGAAATCATAGCAACAAATTGTTCACTCTTTTCGAAATAATTCTGGCACCGCTTATGAGATTATAGTCAGACGTTGTTGTTGTTGCGTTAACACCACTGGTTCCAAGATAGATGAAATTATCTTTGACTCACAGTTGTTGATTTTCCTGGCCTAAAGCCGCACTGATAAGGTTCAATCAGTTTATTGACGGTGGGCTTTAATCTTTTACACAATACGCTCGATAGAACCTTATATGCAATGTTGACGAGACTTATCCCACGGTTGTTGGCATATATTGTGGGGTCTTTCTCTTTGTGGATTGGGCAGAGCACACTTAAATTCCAATCGTCGGACATGTTTTTATTCTACCATATTCTACAAGCAAACTGATGCATGCGCCTTATCAGTTTTTGCCGCCATATTTTAGTAGCTCGGACGGCAATCCTTCGGTCCTCGCCGTTTTGTTGTTCTTCAGATGCCTTTAGATTTTTTTTTTTTATTATGTACTTGTATCTAAATTCAAAGGAAGCAGAGAGCTTTCAGACTAGGTGCGAAGTTCAAATTTGCCCAAGTTTTGTTCAGGAGATTCAACTTGCTTATAAGTTACTTTTTCTTGAAAGAACCAACCTTTTATGTGGGTGATGTATTAGTGAGCAATATTACCATTAACACAACGACTTGAGTTAAGTCCAAATTAAAGCCTGGCATCTTCTATTTTTACCCATATTAAATACCAATAATCATGGCTCATTGAAAGAAATCCGCCAAATTTGTGTAACTGAAAATATCAATTTTGCCTTACACATAAATTTCGTCCAGCCATTACTACACAGCATTAGAATGTTATAACTATTGCAAATTTATTTTAGATCCAGCTTGTGTTATAGTGTATATCATATGCACAATTATCGCATGGCTTCTCATTACAAAATCATCATCGCTTTTGTGCAGCCAAATAATTAGCAACTCTATAATGACTAGGCTGTAATAATTGGATAATTTCTAGCACATCCACTTACTTCATAAGGTGCAATGGAGTTGCAAGGAAAAGCCGTATTACCAAAACACCCATTGTACTCGTAGCCCATAACCTAAACCCGCACGCACACACATACTTAGGTAATCTCCAATTATGCATCGGCGTGTATTTAGGTCCTCTGCACCAAGAATATCAGCGTAAATGCACCTACATAAGCAGCAGGCTGGCAGTTTTCGCAGTAATTTCGACGCATTCCTGTACAGCTATTTGGAAGGAAATTTAATTACTGCAGCAATCGGATTGGAATTGGAAATGGTGGCACAATTACCGTCTATGGTCATTTAATTAGTATGTGTTGCGTAAGTAGTAAGTGTACCTTATGGTTAATTAGAGATTGTTAAAGTTGCTTGCATTGTACATAGTTCTTGTGTTTATTTGAAAAAGTAACAAGACAGTATGGCAAATATATTGAACAGATATTTTAAGAATCTAGTACGTATGTATAAATGGGAACATTTTGTAAGCAGCACTGCAATTATTGTAGCATGAGACTCTATTTAGAAAGAGCTACTTACAACAGCATCACAGTTTTTTACTTTAAAATCTGGCCAACTTACCGTTTCTGCTATAATTAAAGGGTGATTTTTTAAGAGCTTGATAACTTTTTTAAAAAAAAAAACGCATAAAATTTGCAAAATCTCATCGGTTCTTTATTTGAAACGTTAGATTGGTTCATGACATTTACTTTTTGAAGATAATTTCATTTAAATGTTGACCGCGGCTGCGTCTTAGGTGGTCCATTCGGAAAGTCCAATTTTGGGCAACTTTTTCGAGCATTTCGGCCGGAATAGCCCGAATTTCTTCGGAAATGTTGTCTTCCAAAGCTGGAATAGTTGCTGGCTTATTTCTGTAGACTTTAGACTTGACGTAGCCCCACAAAAAATAGTCTAAAGGCGTTAAATCGCATGATCTTGGTGGCCAACTTACGGGTCCATTTCTTGAGATGAATTGTTGTCCGAAGTTTTCCCTCAAAATGGCCATAGAATCGCGAGCTGTGTGGCATGTAGCGCCATCTTGTTGAAACCACATGTCAACCAAGTTCAGTTCTTCCATTTTTGGCAACAAAAAGTTTGTTAGCATCGAACGATAGCGATCGCCATTCACCGTAACGTTGCGTCCAACAGCATCTTTGAAAAATACGGTCCAATGATTCCACCAGCGTACAAACCACACCAAACAGTGCATTTTTCGGGATGCATGGGCAGTTCTTGAACGGCTTCTGGTTGCTCTTCACCCCAAATACGGCAATTTTGCTTATTTACGTAGCCATTCAACCAGAAATGAGCCTCATCGCTCATCGGACACGGACGCGAAACACATTTCGAACCGAACACTGATTTTGGTAATAAAATTCAATGATTTGCAAGCGTTGCTCGTTAGTAAGTCTATTCATGATGAAATGTCAAAGCATACTGAGCATCTTTCTCTTTGACACCATGTCTGACATCCCACGTGATCTGTCAAATACTACTGCATGAAAATCCTAACCTCAAAAAAATCACCCGTTACTATACCACTATATTGTTGTGACAAACATTGTGTATATATTGTGTCAATTTCTATTTGCAACAATTTCATTTCCGTACAATTTCTCACAGCAAACAGTCGCCATTTTATTCCCCGGCGACTTTGTTATTGCATCGAAGTGCTTGTCGAGCTACATGCGTTTCAATTTTTATTTACATTTTGTATTATGCACACATATTCCTTTCAATTTTTATTTATTGTTCGTCTTTTCCGGTAACACATCTAAGAATATGTGTATTTGCGATAAAACGTTCAGCGTATTCCCACAACACTTTGCCGCACCGACAGCAATTTGACAATGTCTAAGACTCCTGCCAACCACTTCTGCAATTTTTCTAAGAACGATTTACGGAAAAAAGATTACAGCACAAAGGCACGTGATGTATGTGTAGTATGTGAGTACATGAGAGGGCCGCTTAGAAGACGCTGTGTTGCGCTTAGATTTACAACACAAATGTTGCATGCACTTTTTTTTAGTAATATTGTAATAACATTGTGTGCTTGTGAATACTGCACGCGATGTATAAATACATATTTGAGTTGTTGAGTTAAAGTACGTGGCGTTTGAATATTATGAATTATTGGTATTTTCAGGTGTTGAAATGCCCTTAAATACGCCTTGAACTTGTAGTTCGCCTTTAGAAAATTCATTCTTTTATCGGAATCAGATTAAACAGCGAGTCAAACCTCATTTAAAAATGAGAGCCTATTTCTTTATGTTCTCGAATTATTATAATAAATAACACTTGAAACGAACATTTGTAAAAATAAACCTTTTATGTTTGAGTTTACTTGTTCTCATCAGGTTGGAGTTTGGTGAAAAACTCGCCCATTTCTATAGGCGATTCATCTAACCTTACTCTACTACCTGAATGAACTGTGAATAGAGCTCTTTAATGCTTGACAAGCCTTCTACAGCTCTACAGCTTCTAGAAGAAGATAATTAGAACAGGTGAATTGAGACTAAAATCACTTCAGATGTTTATATTTTTTGTAGACAAGTTTCTTAAATGGCTCTCCTTCCTTCAAATCAGCATTTCTGTAGCACATATCGCCTAAATTAAAATAATAAAATTTTCGTCTTTAAAAGAAAAGAAAAAAATTCAAAGTGAGTATAGTAAGCACCACCTACCCAACCATCTAATTTTTAGCGGAAAATATTTGAAAAGAAAACTTCTAAAAGTGCGAGGTCTTTTCGCTTTAATTATTTTCAGATAGCTGTTGGGTAGAGTTTCAGGTAACTTGTGGGTAGCTTTTCTAGGTAACTTGTGGGTAGCTTCTCAGGTAACTTCATGGGCAGCTTTCCATTGCTTAAGAAAGAGAATTAATATAATTATAGAATTCAAATGTTCCATAATTTCTTTAGAGTTACTAAAAATCATATTCACTTTTTCAATTTCCCACTAACAAAAAAACTTGTTTGAGTTACCGCTTGCAGTTTGCTCATATCGGTATGTGTATAGCTTATAACGCATATACACGTTACTTTGTATTGCTGCACTTTTGCTACTTTCATCGTCATACCACTTAGTTGTTAATGTTCGATGCGGGTGCCCTTGGTGGCAGTCATAACAATTGCTGGCGCTCTTCCATCAGCTGCTGTCACAGATGCCACTTTTGTAGCGTTTCACACAAACTGTTATAGTCTCTAAGTGTAACAATGAAGCAAATCACTTTGTAGTTCCTTGACGCATGCACTGAATGCATGAAAGAATTTGTTTTCAATTGGCAAGCCGCAGTGTAAGACGTTTTACTTGTATTATTTGCACGTATATAATATATATATATAGTATATGTATTATTATGTATGGTGAGAAACAGTTGTTTCAGTTGTTGTAGGGATGTTAAAAATTCGTTGGTTCTTGCTTTGGTTGATGCTACAATATCGCATTGTAGCTCGAGAAGGAATTTCCTATTTTACTTATTTAGAGTCTGTCATAAATGACTACTAACCTGGAAGTAGAGCGTATCTCGCTTTTGAATCTAAAGAAACCTTCATTTTTGTATAGATTTTGTCGAAGTCTTCATCCGTTAGTGGTCTTTATAAATAATAAAAATAAATTGTTAATTCAAGTGATTTCACTAGCTGAGTTGTGCTATTGTGTTAAGACCGGTATGGATTAATATCTTTACAGTATTGTATAGAATAGTTTTTGCGTACAAATTCTAAGATATCTCAGCTGTTGTTTACGATGTAATTACGCATTGCATCACCAATTTTAATATGAAACTAATAGTTTTTGGCCCCATGCTTCAACAAGGGTTAAATAAAGTACTACAATTCGTCACCTGAAATGCAAATTTAAGCCTCATCAGAAAAAATCGAAATTGAAAATTAAAATATTAACCTTCCGCTGTCAGATATAATCAATACATAACCATTTTATAACCAAAACCCCAATTTTGCTTTCAATATGAGTGGTTTCTATTATACCGTTTTTCTTCGCCTATAAACTTATGAAAGGCGATGTTATTTTTTTTTGTATTTAAGATGACGATATACTATTGTCACCAGTTTGCTGAAAGATGTTACTAGAGTTATTACAACACTAATTTAGAAGCAAATTACTGCGTATATAAGCTAGCTAGCACTAACAAGTAAGGGCTGTGCAAGTGAAGATAAGTTTTAATTTCTTTTAATTTTACACTTATTTTAAATATATATTTTGAATGTGTACTGGAGCAAGCAAAATTCATATAACTTTCAATTACGTATACGCAATGTCACATGCTCTTTCAAAATAGCAAAATTCACAGAATGACATACCTCAATTCAAACACTAGTGCACTGATATTTAGATATATGTATACATTTCAACATTTCCACATTCGTATATATGTATGAGTGAAATTTTAAGAACCTTTTTATGCTATATGAATAGTTTTAATAGCTGCCACAGTCGCCACAACATTTCGGTAACATATTGGCGGAGCAACTTTTCACCTACATCAACAGCCACAGACACACTCAACTATATACACACATAGAAATATGCGTGCTCATTGTTCTAGCCAAACTTGCAATAGAGGTAAACCACTGCAGCAGCTATTAGCACCTAGCTGTCAGAGCAAGTTAACCACTAGTGAAACGAAGATGCCGACAAGAACGACACTGCGATAAGAGAGACTGACGTGTCGCATAAGGTGCGACTATTAAACTTTAGTAATTTTGCGTGCAACGAGCAGAGAATAACGAATACTCGTAACTTCAACAAATGCCACTACGCATACAGCCACACGCACACACGCACATTTATATACATATGTATTTATTGGTTATGTAACGCGGCTGCTTTAATGCCTTCGTTAGTAGAGTTTCGGCGACAGCTGGAACTTTTATAATCTTTTGCCAAGTGATTATCATTACCGTTAGTAGAATTTTTTGCTTTCCACACATTTGCGAGTACACAGCAGTCAACGAAAATCACTTATGGCAGACTTATGTTTTTGTTATCATTAGCAGAAGGTGGTAATAAGTTCCATTAATTTTAATGTCTTACATGCTTTTCTTTTACACAATAGCAAGGGCTCGTTGACCGGTTCGAGTTTGGGTAGGTCAGAAGCTGTGCTATAATATTGGTAGCGCTGTATAACGTGTGTACGAAAATACTTTTTCGACTACCCAATACATACTATATGCACTTATTACTCCTATTCCTGCATTGCTAACTAGCACATTTGAAGGAGGAATAACCAAGTTTAAAGCTTTATAAGGCTTTGTTTTAGCAAAAACGTCACTATTTTCCGCTGAGGTGTATCCACAAAGCACTTTCTTCGTCCCATTTATAAAGTTTAAACACTTTCATGCCGCACAGCTGTCAGTGAAAAATAGCCATTGGCGGTTTCTCGTATTTCATTCATGAGTGACCCAAAAACCTTTACAAATTAAAATAGCTTTCACACGTCTACTTATTATCGTCGGGAATGAGCGAAGTGCTTTTGTGTGTGTGTGTGTGTGCACTTGCGAATCACACGAATGCATTACCACAACACAATTATGAACGACAGTAATTTTCCAAACAACAGCAACAACAATAACTGTCCGAAATTTGACATGTCCACTTGTCATTTACAATACCTCAAACACTTGCACGAGAGCACTGCGGAGAGTGTGCCAATACAACAGCAGAACGACCATTGCCGCCCAAAATGCTCACATGACCGTGTGACCGCACCACTGTGTTATATAATGACGAAGCGTCGCTTCGACCGGTCCATCAGTATCATCATAATTCAACAAGACTAATGAGAAAATTGCAATCAGCAACATAATTTCCCTTACTAAGTTGGGTTTGTTGATAATGGCATTTGTTTTTGTTGTTGCAGCATCACTGTTGATATTGGTTGGCCAAGTGCTTGTATTGTTGTCTGTTTGTCGAACACAATATTTCCATCAACACATTTACTTGGTAATTTTACAAAAACTTAATTAAATTGCTGGATATCGTACTCTACTCATTTTGTGGTTATGTTTTTGTTATTCTAATTTTAGCTCTCTACCGCTTTCCATGAATTTCGTAAAATAAAGGCAACACCGAACGCAATGTCGATTATTTCGACTAATTATGACGAGATTTCTAACTGTAACTCTGCACTCTCTCTTCCTTAGTTGACAGTTTCTGTTGTTGCGTGCGGTGAGCGGGGTGGCATGTGACAGCTTGCAACTTAATTACCCTACCTCAGTAATTATGTGCTGCAAAGTGTTTACTGTGCCGTTCTTAATCAATTTGGCAACCGTTTGTTTCTATAAAAACATTTAAAGCTTTAAATATTTAATTATTTATTTTCGAGGAATCGGAGCTAATAACGAAAGTGGAAATATTTTACAATAATGCTTTTACCATAGTTGCTGTAGGATTTTGGTTTAAAACGATGAACGAATTGAGTTGAAAAATAGTATCTTCCATTCGCCGTGACCAATACGCAAAGGACCATAAATCTTCCGCAGAACCTTTCTCATCAGATGTTGTCATCGTCCATGCCTCTGCACCATATAGCATCACTCCGAAATTACTACCAGACCCATTTGCTTCGCTGCCTTATCCGTTCTGGAGATAGAGAAATGGCGCGTCAGAAAGCAGAACATCGGCATACGTCAGTAGCTGTACACACTTATAGAAGATGGATCTGCACACACATCTCCTAAATTTTCTCGAAAGTAGTCGATGTGGAAATAAAGAAAATGTAGTTTTAGACTCAAACAAAAGCTCTTTATTCGGCGGTACCACAGATTGATGTACGACATTCTTTTCCCCAACTTACAGCGCCTTTGAGGCCAATACTTTTTGGGTAAGTTATTGGCGCAGTCTCTGCTATTAAATAAACACAGAGAGTAAGAGAGTTCGGTAAACCAAGATTATTATCCAAGCAACATGTCCAAGAAATTTATATCACCAGACACTTGCCAACCGTGGTCTTTATATTAAACCAAAGAACAAATTCAAAGTTCTTGCAGGTTTGGCTGTAGTATATGGAATGACCGACAGGAATGGAGACATAGGAACTGTCCATTGTTAAGTAGAATTGCTTAAAGTGGTCCTTCGATTTCTTTCGATTGTTTTAAATTTCTAGCTGTAGATTCTTCACAAATGTGGCTATTGCCCGACCTCAGATTTTTGAAAAATATTGCATAAATAGCCTGTACTAAATTATAAGAACCAACGAATGAATTAAAAGTTCACTTTATTTAAGTAAAAATTATATATTTGTCGCATAAATATATATTTTACTGAAATTATTTTAAATTGGTACATTTTCGCTTGAGAGCGACTTCGAGCCTCACTTGCGGAACGTTTACCAACATACATATAATATGAAAAATTTTTCGTCCACTCCCACTTTATTTGCTCAAGTTAATTTTCGCAGCGAACACACCCACACACAAAAGCATTTGCGTAAGTATTCCCTTGAAAGACACAGAGTTGTAAACTAAACACAAAAAGAGAGAAAAAAACCAGCTGTGAAGTGAAGCAGTTGAACACAATCTTGTTACTAGCATGAATCGGCAGGAGAACTAGTCAGCCGTCTAATTTTTTTTGGACAGGAAACTATATTCTTTTAGGATCTAATTCATATTTAAAAAAAAGAAAACTTTTGTGGTATGTTGACAATGAGAAAAATGTGTTTCTTAAATTTTTGGAACCTCAAATAAGCCAAAATATCAAAAACTACAATTTTTGGTTTTTGAATTTTGGGCAATGAAAGAAAATGAAATCTTAAATAGATTATAACTTATTTCAAAATTGGTAATCCTGGAACGCATTTTTGACCAGTACCATTTTAGTCGGCGAATTCTAGTTTCGAGCTATTACTTTTCCAACTAATTCATACGCAAATTTTACCAGTGCCAAACTAGTCCTGTTCTTGCACGCACCAGTCTGTTGTTTCCCATGTAGATTGTAAGCATGCATACCTACATACAGCAGATATGTTGAATCTCATTGTCCACCTCACAAGTGGCGTGCACAGTATTCTCGTATTTTGCTACACACTTTACAGTTTCAGGCAATCAGCTAAAAAATTTTGTAAATATTTTCTAGAAATGCTAGGATGCACCAATGTACGCTACGAAGGCCTCAGCAACACCAATACATTCTTGTCAGTATGTGTATATATGTGTGTGTGTTTTTAAATCTTTTGGAATTCGTTGCTTGACTTATGTCCGTAGGATTTTACTTCAACAATTTTGTTTTGTTTTGTTGCTTCTGTCCACATACTTGACTGGGTTGCACATATGTGCCATGAGTACACGCTCTACTATATATTTGTATGTGTAAATGCGGCTGGTGGGTTTTCACTGGCTGTATATTTGCAAAGTGCGGGCACACATACACACATATATACGAAATTCGTAACAGATTTAAATTCCACATTTGCATATTTTAATGGCATATTTTCGTATTAAAAACATCTATGTGGCCATATGTAAATGTACATTAGTACTTTTGCTTGCTTCAAAACGAATATGTGTGTCTGTGTGTGTGAAGGGTCTTTGCGTAATGTATTTGTGTGATTAAATATAAAGGCACACACTTTTTAAAAAAGTGAACGTAAAATTTGAAATTGTAAAGAGGCGTTCTCTTTTAAAGCGTTTTTCAAGTGTGCTAAAAATAAGTAAACTGAAAATTATTACAAAATTATTCACTGCAGCCGTAGAGCACTCTTGGTTAAGTTGTATCAGGCTTTATTCTAATTTCGTTCGAAATTAGGAGAGATTTTTCATGGAATTCGCATTTAGAACATATTTGAATTGGAAATCATTGAAATTGGAGCCTCAGTTTTGTTTTATATATACTATGTATAGAGCATTTATATAGAATGTGATGAGATTGCGACTCTCGGAAACTTTATACGAAATTTAAATATATAGTATACTCTTCCAAAATTCATAAAGTTGTCAGAAATTCCTTGTGGTACCAAAATTATCTGAGAATTTTTAAATTATTATAAGAGACCGACGAATTGATTGATAATGCAGGTGATAGTGCTAAGAAGAGTCTGTATTGAAAAATAAATATTTGTTTTTCGAAAATTTCATTGAAAGCTACATATGTACTTATAATTTCATACGCCGGCAGCTAGGCGGCAATTAAGGCAATAATCTTTCAACGCATTACGACAGAAGATATCCTCAGAAGCAGTGAGGCAGTAGATGTAGTGGCTGCCGAAAAGCGGCTGCATATATGCTGGTTTCAGGCCAGAACGGAATTCCGAGAAACGAAATAGCTGATGGGATTGTCAAAAGTGCCCACCGTCAAGCCACTGAATCAGGACAGGAAATACGGAAGACAATAAAACGATATGCAATAAAACTTTGCTTACAGACAAATCAGAATGGGATGGAACGTCTTAAGAACAATAGGGAACGTCAAAATCGAGGGCAAGAGCCTCGAAGAAAAACACGCATGCTTTTTACTCACAGGATCTCGAAAATACTGCAGGACGGTTGTTGGTCTAATGACTGATCACAACCAACCGGCATCAAATGCGACCTAGCAGGGCATATGTAGTGACAATATAAGCAGTAAGTGTAGGGATGTAGTCAAAAAAGAATCGCTGGCACATCTCTTAGGGTGCCCGCAGAGTGGACGCTTAAAGCCGAGCCGAGCGCATTTTCCCATTTACGCAACACGTGAATTTCCGCTCGGCTCGGCTTTAAGCGTCCACTCTGCGGGCACTCTTATGCTTCTGCTTAAGATTATCTAGAACTTGTCAAAGATGTCTGAGAGATTCGCAGTTTTCGCAGAGGTTTCAAAATTATATATTATATCGCCCTTAAATGTCGGAAAAGACGTTGACGTCCTGTATGATAAATATTTCACTTCTTTCACCTTAAATTAAACAGATCCTACCATTCATCTGGCATTAATAAGGACCAGCAGGTCCTGTCATGTCGCTGCAGTCGGCCAGTTAACCTTAGGTCGTCTTTGCAGGTATATATTAAAAGAAACTTGAAATATTTTTAAATTTTCATTAATTTCAGTATTCTGTTCTTCAACAGTATCATTTAAAAATAAGAAAATTTATATCAGAAGTTATACGAAATTTAATTGACAATCGTGACCTAAAATGTAAAATAACGTACAATCAAAACTATCGATATAGAGCCCTTTATTGCTTATAATTACATAAAATTGTCAGCTGTCGCTGTCAGATATAATCAATATATACGCATTTTATAACCAAAACTCAAATTTTGTTTCAATATGAGTGGTTTGTATTACATCGTTTTTCCTTCGCTAGTAAAGTTATAAAAAGTGTCAGTTACATTATTTTGCATTTAAGGTGACATTATAGAGATTTTTCAATTGTAGCTAAAAGAATCTTTTAGTGATATAGTGCCTAGATTAAGGCGACTTCTGGTTAGCTGAAGTGCTAATGGTAAAGTGTTATTATTTTAACGGCACTAATCATAATTTCAAAGAAATAAATAATAAGGTACAATATAAATTCAGGATTTAAATTGATAGTTTTGATTATAAGAACAAAACTCCTTTCAGTTAGCTCACAATTATTTATGATGTTGCCTAACTTTAGGCGCTGACGGCTATACAAAAGCCTACTGCAGTCAATGTATTAAAAATGTAAATACTTTTAACGTCATCAAGCGTAATTTTTATTAATATACAAATTATATTTTTGTAATATTTTTAATTATGCTTAAACAAATTGTATACTTTGACAAAAATTTATTTCACTTTTCCAAGTACAAGCGTGTGAATTCATATCGCACAATCGTGTTTTACGCACAAATATTTATATTAAATACACATACGCATACACGTGTAAATACGAGCATGCAAATACCGGTACAAACACCTCCGTATATATATATATATATATATATGTACGTGTATAAGTAAGTAATATACATATGTAGGCATGTGTGTAGCGACGCATGTCATCGCCTGTAATTCGTGTTTAATTAAATCGACAATATAACAAAAGTTTCATTTAATTTAAATTGTGACATATAGAAAAATGTATTGGCAGACAAAATGTAAAACGCTGCGCATTACGCTGCCGCCGATGGTGTATTTACGAGGCTGCGCTTGTTTTCGAACATCAATTACATACTTACATGCATACACATGGTATACAGACGTATACGTACATATCGAATTTTAAATGCCACGCTGTACAAGCGTTTACATATTTAGTGTCATACTTCGCTTGTTTAATTGGCTCAGAAGTTCCCAAATGGCTCATGCATAAAAATCGGAGTAATAGTTGTTGAATTAAGTTGAAGTTAAGGTAGTTGAAAATTTTTATAATAATCATTTACAATAATTTCTCTCGCCATAATGTAAATAAATTTTCACAGATTTTTGTTCCGGCACCGTTTGGAAATCTCTGACTTTGTGTCCCTGCATAATTTCACAGTTGCTTTTCACATTTTATTGCTGTAGCTTACACACTTGTCTACATAAAACATTTTTGTACTGGATATGTTGCAAATTTTATTGCTGTTTTGCTGTCGCTGTGGCTTATGTGTTTGCACTTCGGAGACTCCCATGGCGATTGATTGAACAACATAATTACATACGAGCATTTTATATTCATAAAAATCATATATTTAAACATAAGTCATTGTATGGGCAACGCGATAACTTGACGCTATGTTACGGTATTACTTTGTTTTATTTAAATATAAATAATTGTTCATTCATTTACATCCATATGAAGCTAATTTACCAGTTCTGGCAGACAATTAACAACACTTATAAATACTTAGTTTAAAATCGGAAATATAGTTTGACTTACGAAGGCGGCACCCATTTTGAGCATATAGTTTTATATGCTTGAATGAAATTCACTATATTCTTTTTCCTTCCTGAATTATTAAAGCATTTATTCAGTTAATGCACAATGTAATACTCGCTTTTAATAAACTGACAGCATGACTTCCGCTGGGTCAATGCTGAAAGCTAGACGATAACGATGCTGCCAACTATGCTTCGAGTTGCATTATGCAAACGAAGACTGATTTGCGAATGAAATTGCACTGCTGTCAAAGCAAAGTGACGCGTGAATATTTCTTTCAACAAAATCTGAGAAGATGAGTGAAAGCAGATGATGAAAATAGGAGGAGACAGAGCGAAAAATGCAAGCGTTTATTAATGTTCTCGAGAATATTGTTATTAAAAGGCTTGGACAAAGTATTACTCGGTGCAGTGGCAAGTGGAACTTGGCAAAGGTCGAGGGAGAATTTTTTTGTGTGAAAAGCAAATAGTTGAATATGATAGACAACATTTTTTCGAGAGCATGAAAAAATGTAGTCTCACTTTGACAACCTCAAAATTTATTTTAAAACAAAAAAAAAAACATCACCCCTAAAAACGACTTATATACAATCGTCACAGTCCATGCATTTATAAAGCTTTAAAGTGACAAAAACAATATTTTAGACTTTTAGACATCGGTTCTAATTTCTGTCATTACTTTCTTTAATTTTTTTACTTTTTGAATTAATTTTAAGACGTAGTACTATATACCATCATTAACATAATTTAGTTGAAATAATTTTGGAGCCAAAGCCTCGCTTCAAGCTAATTGCGAGTAATCAATTCATATATCTATCTATATTCTACATTTATTTATCTAAATTTGTATATTTCGTATATAATACATTTCTCTGAACTTCTTCTCGAACTATCGCTTCAGATCACACTAATTTGAGATTGTTGCCAAATTACACTTGTAAATGTCACGTACTGTCTTGACGCAATTGCTGTACCGTCGTGTTCAAGTAGCCACAGCTGCGCTTATGAATGGCGCTAATGTGACCACAGCTGAGCATAATTTGACATAGGTGCATTGGTCATGTGACCTACTAAATTGACACGCTAGTTGGTGAGTTGTCTTGTAACTGATATGTTAGCAGCGTAGCTGGATAAATGCCTGCAGGTATCTGAGCTCGAGATTCCGCTATCCGTCTCATAAGTTTAATATATTGGGTAAGAGCTTATCAGCTTATCAATAAAGGATAGAGGATACAAAATTATTTAGTTGAAATGTAGCTAGGAGTTCCTTGTCACTATAATTATACAAATCTGAATGTGTCACAGTAAACGAAATCTTCCAGTCTACCAAAACCGAGGAAGGTCATAATAAGTGTTTCTAATACCTTCTTCTTCTTTACTGGCGTAGGCACCGCTTACGCGATTATAGCCGAGTCAACAACAGCGCGCCAGTCGCTTCTTCTCTTCGCTACTTGGCGCCAATTGGATATTCCAAGCGAAGCCAGGTCCTTCTCCACTTGGTCCTTCCAACGGAGTGGAGGTCTTCCTCTTCCTCTGCTTCCCGCGGCGGGTACTGCGTCGAATACTTTCAGAGCTGGAGTGTTTTCATCCATCCGGACAACATGACCTAGCCAGCGTAGCCGCTGTCTTTTAATTCGCTGAACTATGTCAATGTCGTCGTATATCTCGTACAGCTCATCGTTCCATCGAATGCGATATTCGCCGTGGCCAACGCGCAAAGGACCATAAATCTTTCGCAGAACCTTTCTCTCGAAAACTCTTAAGGTCGACTCATCGGTTGTTGTCATCGTCCAAGCCTCTGCACCGTATAGCAGGACGGGAATTATGAGCGACTTATAGAGTTTGGCTTTTGTTCGTCGAGAGAGGACTTTACTTTTCAATTGCCTACTCAGTCCAAAGTAGCACCTGTTGGCAAGAGTAATCCTGCGTTGGATTTCCAGGCTGACATTGTTGGTGGTGTTTACGCTGGTTCCAAGATAGACGAAATTATCTACAACTTCAAAGTTATGACTGTCAACAGTGACGTGAGTGCCAAGTCGCGAGTGCGACGACTGTTTGTTTGATGACAGGAGATATTTCGTCTTGCCCTCGTTCACTGCCAGACCCATTTCTTTTGCTTCCTTATCCAGTCTGGAGAAAGCAGAACTAACGGCGCGGGTGTTGAGGCCGATGATATCAATATCATCGGCATACGCCAGCAGTTGCACACTCTTATAGAAGATGGTACCTTCTCTGTTGAGTTCTGCAGCTCGAATTATTTTCTACAGAAGCAGGTTGAAAAAGTCGCACGATAGGGAGTCGCCTTGTCTGAAACCTCGTTTGGTATCGAACGGCTCGGAGAGGTCCTTCCCGATCCTGACGGAGCTTTGAGTGTTGCTCAGCGTCAGTTTACACAGCCGTATTAGTTTTGCGGGGATACCAAATTCAGACATCGCGGCATAGAGGCAGCTCCTTTTCGTGCTGTCGAAAGCAGCTTTGAAATCGACGAAGAGGTGGTGTGTGTCGATTCTCCTTTCACGGGTCTTTTCCAAGATTTGGCGCATGGTGAATATCTGGTCGGTGGTTGATTTACCAGGTCTAAAGCCACACTGATAAGGTCCAATCAGTTTGTTGACGGTGGGCTTTAATCTTTCACACAATACGCTCGACAGAACCTTATATGCGATGTTGAGGAGGCTAATCCCACGGTAGTTGGCGCAGATTGTGGGGTCTCCTTTTTTATGGATTGGGCATAGCACACTTAAATTCCAATCGTTGGGCATGCTTTCGTCCGACCATATTTTACAAAGAAGCTGATGCATGCTCCTTACCAGTTCTTCGCCGCCGTGTTTGAATAGCTCGGCCGACAATCCATCGGCCCCTGCCGCTTTGTTGTTTTTCAGGCGGGCAATTGCTATTCGAACTTCTTCATGGTCGGGCAATGGAACGTCTGCTCCATCGTCATCGATTGGGGAATCGGGTTCGCCTTCTCCTGGTGTTATGTGTTCACTGCCATTCAGCAGGCTGGAGAAGTGTTCCCTCCATAATTTAAGTATGCTTTGGGCATCAGTGACTAGATCACCTTCGGGGGTTCTACAAGAGTATGCTCCGGTCTTGAAACCTTCTGTAAGCCGCCGCATCTTTTCGTAGAATTTTCGAGCATTACCCCTGTCGGCCAGCTTATCAAGCTCTTCATACTCACGCATTTCGGCCTCTTTCTTTTTCTGTCTACAAATGCGTCTTGCTTCCCTCTTCAACTCTCGGTATCTATCCATCCCGCACGTGTTGTGGTCGATCGTAACGTTGCGAGGTAGGCAGCCTGTTTTCTCTCCGCTGCGGCACGGCACTCCTCGTCGTACCAGCTGTTCTTTTGCGCTTTCCGAAAACCAATGGTTTCGGTTGCAGCTGTACGTAAGGAGTTTGAAATGCCGTCCCACAGTTCCCTTATACCGAGTTGTTGACGAGTGCTCTCAGAGAGCAGGAGTGCAAGCCGAGTAGAAAAACGTTCGGCTGTCTGTTGTGATTGCAGCTTCTCGACGTCGAACCTTCCTTGTGTTTGTTGGCGTGCGTTTTTTGCTGCACAGAGGCGGGTGCGAATTTTGGCTGCAACAATATAGTGGTCCGAGTCGATGTTAGGACCTCGGAGCGCACGCACATCTAAAACACTGGAGACGTGTCTTCCGTCTATCACAACATGATCGATCTGGTTGGTGGTTTTTCGATCCGGAGACAGCCAGGTAGCTTGATGTATCTTCTTATGCTGGAATCTAGTACTACAGATAACCATATTTCGGGCCCCGGCGAAGTCGATCAGCCTCAACCCATTTGGGGATGTTTCCTCGTGGAGGCTGAATTTACCGACCGTAGTGCCAAAGATACCTTCTTTGCCCACCCTGGCGTTGAAGTCGCCAAGCACGATTTTGACATCGTGGCGGGGGCATCTCTCATAAGTGCGCTCCAAGCACTCATAAAAGGCATCTTTGGTCACATCGTCCTTCTCTTCCGTCGGGGCGTGGGCGCAAATCAGCGATATGTTGAAGAACCTCGCTTTGATGCGGACTGTGGCTAGACGTTCATTCTCCGGAGTGAATGATAGTACTCGGCGACGGAGTCTCTCTCCCACCACGAATCCAACACCAAACTTGCGCTCCTTTATATGACCACTGTAGTAGATGTCACAAGGACCTACTCGTCTCTGTCCTTGCCCCGTCCATCGCATTTCTTGGACGGCGGTGATGTCAGCCTTTATTTTCATGAGGACATCAACCAGCTGGGCAGCGGCACCTTCCCAATTAAGGGACCGGACATTCCAGGTGCATGCCCTCAAATCGTAGTCCTTATTTCGCTTGCCATGGTCGTCATCAAAAGGGGGGTCTCTCATCCGAGGCTGTTTGGTTGTTTTCATTGGTGCGTTTTTTTACGTGGCGGGTCCCAAACCCAGCGCACAACCCTAAGTAGGGGATATTTCGCCTTCTCACTTTAGCTCGCCTTCAAACGGATGTTCTTAGGCTACCCAGAGGATACTTGGTCAGAGACCGGAAGTCGTGAGCTGCTTGAGTCATATGTAAAAGAATCCTTTCTGGCCACTCCCAAGTGAATGGCGATCAGAGAACTTTCCTCACTTGCGTGAACTTCTACACATGACTCCATCCTCTAATACCTGCATTTAGTAATTATGATCAAGTTACATGAAAACACGATGTCTGAACTCACAAAAATGGTCAATCGAAGCTTCCAAGTAACATTGAATTATAGCTGCTGGGTCTTAGATCACCTTAGATAAGTCCAAGACCGCCGAGAGAGAAACAGAAACAGGTTTCTTTCATTGATTTATAAAATTTGCTCATATCTTTCAAAAGGTTGATTATTTTAACTTGTTTCAAAACATTTATCAATCCGGGTAAAATTACTTGACGGCATCGATTCTGGCGCACCACCTAATAATGAAGTAAATTGGGTATTTTGAACTTCAGAATTTCCCATATCGTTGCGTGCTGCGACTGAATATACGAGTATTGAAATATTTTATGTATTCTTACAAACGAATAGTGTAATATCTTTTTAAGAAGTACCATGAATTCATTTGGTTTCAAAAAAAAAATAGTTGTTGTTGTAACTGTTATCTAGTCTCTGTATAGGGTCAAAAGGTTCAGATAAGTTGGCATCGAGGTCATCCAGGTCTACGCCCAGGCGATCTAACTTCGTTAAGTTTGAGATCAAGCTGGAAAAACTGGTCTTCGACCACAGCTCGGGTTTAGGCCTGTTTTATTTTATTTTATGAGGAGAAAAAATAGAGTAGAAGGGAGATTTAAATAGAGGAAGAAGACCTAGAAAGACTTTTTCGATGCTATTGGCACTGACAAACTACCATGAATTACATAAAGTAATGTTCTCTAATAGTTTCCCTGAGCGAATTACAAACTGTATATGTATGTAAATATATTTCAAGTAAAAAACAAAAAAAAATCATTTTTGAAATTTATTCAATATTTAGTTAAAAAAATTCAGTTAAATTCTTGCTGTTGCCAGTTTTCCGGATCTCTTTCAATTTATTCATTAACTTTTAATTTCTCATTCAACAGCTGCGCCTTATTTGTTTAATTAGCGTAAAAATACTTAAACGAATTGAAGCGCTGCAAAAATGTGTAACGAATTTTTGATTTCAAATTGTTTAGAGCGTATACGAAACAATTTGAAATCAAATATTCATAGTCGGCAGTGTAACTTTTCCATTATGCATATTTTGTACCCTTTCTACGGCGCAGCGCTCAAGCAGTTCACAATTTTTAATTACATTTATGCTAATTAAGGAATTAAAGGCATGGAGCAATTTATGCGGCAAACGTTGGTTTAGTGAAGAAGGCTTATTCAAATGAAGAAAGAATACAAAAGTGATTACATTAAAAGCGGAGATGTTTTACTACCATGCGCAGGAAGTGCAAATGTCTCATTAAGAAGTGATGATGTGACCTGCTTTGTTATTAGAATGTTATGCGTGTGTTTGGCAAATTAAAAACCGCTGGAATATGCTCACATATTCAAGTCATATGTATATCAAGTCTGAAGGGTGTCATTTTGTTCTAAGCAATTAATGTGTCTTTTACGTTATATGTTGCTTTCTAATTTCACAATTTTTTCAGCGTTTTTTTGGCGAAATAATTTTGGGCGTTGCATTGAAAAAACTTATTTTATTTGTCTTATATTCCATTTTTAGTTTAAATGATGCTATGGAAACTTTTTTAATTGAGCAATTAAGAAAATTTCTACAATTTATCTAATAATTTACTCAATGTAATAGCTTTTTCGCAATGCCAAATTAATTTTTTACATTCGGATTATAGCTGATAAATCAGTTTTGGCTTTCTCAATGTTTCCTACTCTTTTAACGATAAGTTCGATTTATGGTCAGTTGTCGTATTGCTTGTGTTCTTCATTTCGTTTTCATTCATTTCATAGCCATTTAGATTAGATTAGATTATTACATGAGGATTGCACCGCGACCATTAGCCATGCATACATCCAATTTTGCAGTGTGGACAACAACCCGCAGAGTTTCAACTCGATTTCGATTAAGAATAATTATGGTAAAATATGATTTTTATTTTGTATTTTAAATCTATATAAATTAGCGCTTTAGTCGAGCAAAGGTTGGTTAATTGATCAGTTAACTCCCGTGCGAAAAGGCTATAATGGAACAAATCGTTAATTGCTTAATTAGTGGATAAGTGATAAAAAAAATAATAATTTCTATAATATATCATGATAAGTCTTCCTTTCTCCTTTCCGGTCCAGATTTCAAATTAAGCGTAATTTGAATTGTTTAACTGAGATTCTTGTTAAAAATAATAGATTTGTAATACTCGTAAATTGAGTCAACTCACGTCTTGATTATCATTGTTAATTGCATAGCAACACTTGTGTTTTGATTCTTCTATTGAATGCTTATGGAAAAATTTCTAAGGTGAATTTACGAAGGTAACACGAGGTGTTTAAAATATTTCTCAGAATTATTTGCTTTTATATTTACTAAGCTCACATACAAAATCCTTATAACCAGTAATGAGCCGGTTAAATCATTAAATTGTTTCACAAAGAATAAGTAATATTATTTGCCATTGAAGAGCTGCCACCAATTTAAGCACTAATTAAATGAATAAGCGCTGCCGACACGAATACTGGTAGCAGGGACAAGCAGAAAAAAATGTAGAAATGAAATTGTAATATCACCATTTAAGATATATTTAGCTGGTGGGGATTTCTCTCTAAATACTTTTAGCCTTCTCTCCTCTTACGCTTTCGCAATATTGCATTACTTCGTACCGGCAATTCGCCGCTTACTTTCTTTGGCTACCTTCTTTTGCTACTTTCTTTCGCGTTATTTTCTTTTAATTTTACTTTTTTTTGCCAGCAGCTATGACAAAGCGTTTTAGGTAATACCTAAATGCGTCTGAGCGTAAAAGGTGTAAAGCGTTGTACCAGCACCGACAAAGTGGTGCGGACGAAGCGCTGGACAAAAATCGGTGGTAAAATGATGCTAAAATCGCGTTTAACGAGGTGTTCCAGTCATTAAATAAGATGTCACATTTTTTAATGACACAGTTTTTCTTTCGAGTTTCTAATAAAAATTAATTAAAAGAAAATGAATTGCCAGGAGGTATTTAAGGATTGCGTGCTAAAAATATGCTGAGATTATTATGTGGTACTAAATTTCTAGAAAGTATGAAACAAAATGGTAAGCGAGCCAAATAGTGAAAAAGTTGTGAGGTGGACATATAAAAAATATTCTACGATGCAAAAATAAATAATAAGCAACTTTTTCAAGATTATGTTGAAAGCTTTTCCATACAAAGTATGCATACGATTTAAATTTTATTTATAAAATGGAAGGAAAAATATTTCTCTACTTCATTCATCTTGAATACTTCACGCTTATTATTATTGTATATTTTAAAAATGAATTACATCTACTAAACCACCGTATTCACAAGAACCTTCAACGACAGCACAACATCTCACTTTCCCAATGCAGTAATTAACAATATGAATTTTTCTAATACGCTAGAAAAATGCTAGACTGTGAGATTGGCAGAATAGAAAACAAAAAAATGTTAAACCGCTGACCAACAGTACAGCTCAGCGCACCAATAGCAGTCAAGGTCCTGCAAAACACAGCGAAAAGTCAAGCGGCGACAATGAGCAGCACATTGCTCGCTTGCTGTTGAGATTTTCCCATTCACAGACACTTACATACATACATACATATGTGTTGGTGCCTATGTGTATTTGCGCTTGTGTTATGTTTATCCGATAGCTGGCAAGCAATGGCCGTAAACTAGGATATCCCCAGAAGCACACTAAATGCCAAACCAAACTAATTCTTTATATGTGTTTACATGAGCGCATGAGTGTAAGCAAGTGACCTTGTGCACATGTATACTCCAAGTGGCAAATTGATCCCATGTGTGTATTAGACGAAGAAAAATGTGTTAGACTACACATAACAACAAAGCTTGTGCATATATGAATACTATATATATACATACATATACATATATACATATATATTATATTGTATGGATGTGTTTATACGGTGCATGGGTATCCAAAGAAGTTTCCATGCTTATGTGAATCGTACTCACTTGTGTACACAAATATTATTGCGTATACGCTGAGAAATTGTAAATAAGAAGAAGGGAGAAAAGGTTATTTGACCAGCAACAGTATTCTCAACAATAAGGTCAGCAATACATAGTAATGAGCAGTAATGAAGCCGTGTTGTCGCAGTTTATAAAAATTTTGATAGATTTGCGGCTTACTGTGGCTAGAGTAAAAATGATTTGAAAGGGCATAAGACAGTAGGGCTGCAACTTGGAAATTTCTTAATTTCGGCTATACTGTTTTCAAAATCCTAAAATTTTTTTGAGTTCAATTTATTCTTAATAACATATGTCTCTGAAGTGGAAGTGCTCAAAAGGTTTACCCAATTCCGTTCTTTTAAATCATCATTTGGTACTGAAAGATCCGTAAGAGGGTTTGAGCTCTTATAATTTTGGGTTGATCTGCAGACCAATTTAATTTTATCACCGGAATGAGAAAAAATTATAGAAAATGTAAGTAATAGTCATAATGATAAGATTTTATTTGGATGAAACCAACCCGACGCAAGCGCTAAATTTTTTCACGTGATATCATTTTTATATTGAAAAATTATTATAGTTAGAATATATTTTTTCGCTACTACGAATTCGAAAATAGTTATTTAGTAAGCCGCCTACTTAATTACCGATCGATTCAACTCTTATATTTGGCGGTGCTTCTTCATTTGGTATTTATTGCCATGAAGAAAATTTATCAGCTGATTGCTATTTTAGCCATGCACACAACCAATTTTGCAGTGTGGACAACAACCGGTAAAGTTAATATTGATAAGACTCTCGAAAAGTTAAGGTTTTACGCTAGTTTCGTGAGACAGCTGTTGGGAGATTCTCAAGTTCGAGGACAGTAAAAATATGGTTCAGTTTGCTTATGCGCTTCGAATTTAGGCATCTTGAGTAATATCTTCATAAATGTATATCACTGTTGACTGAGTTATGTCAAAGTATGCCAATAGCGTTGTTTCTTTGTGAAATCGAACAGTATCCTATTCTTCTTTAAGAAATTAAATCTATTAGGACCATATAATTAAATTTAGAAACCTAATACTCTAATTTTAAAGAATAATTGTGTGTCCATGGGTTGCTGTTTATAGCATCGTTCTTAAACATAGCTGCTGTCGCCATTTTGTTGGAGAGACTGGTTTAATTTTATCCTAAATATTTTGTGAAATTTAAAGTAATTGATTTGTCTTAGAAAAAAGTTGTATTATTTTTATCTAAGAACGGAAATTATTTCCAATTTGTCTCGTACATCGTCTAGTTGAGATTTGACTTTGTGGATTAGTTGAACTGTGAATAGAAGAATGAACTCAGAGTTGTTTATACTAAGTTCTGGATGATAATTATTTTTTTAATAGAATTTTAGATCAAGCGAATAGGTATCATAATTTGATACCCAAATATAACTAGTACAATAAAATTTTATTTTTTTATAAATATATATTATTAATGCGCACAGTACTATAAATAAATATAAGTGTATTCAAACCTTATGTTCCATCAATCGTAGTTAAAGCAATTCCTACTACGCAATGGGAGAAAATTATCAATTATTAGATGTACTATACACTCCCATATCTATGCTGAAACTATGTTCCTATATTGTTGCATATTGATAGTACCATAATAATAATAGAAAATTTTAAATGCAATATGTTCTATGCATGTTGCTGATGTGCTCTGTAAATATGTATTCATTGATTTAGCTCTTAATCACTAAGGTCAGCTGGCATCCTTGACCTAAATTGCATATTTATTGCCCGCTAGCGAGTTGTGGGTAAACCAATGGAATTAGAAGCTCAGCAAGAATACTGTTAATATGCTGGCGAATTTAAGATGAATTTTAAATTATTTTAAGCAAATATTTTCGCACGGATATTTTAAGTACTTTGAAGATGAATGTATATCAAATATATTTTATAAGAAAAATATGAATTTAATATTTTGAAAAAATTTTCAAAATTCGACATGTGTGATTTTTTTATATTTTTCAGTTCAAACCACTGAGAAACTGTTGCTAACTGTTTTACTAAAATTCGAATAGTTTAAAGAGGCCCTGGCTTTATAAGAAAACAATAAAAAAATGCAAATGGAAAACAGGTTGTACACTGCGTATGAGTAATATAATACAGTAGTTGAGTAAAATGAAAGCTTAATTTAGTAGAAATATATTAAAATTGTTCCAAATAAGCTCTATTTATATACGATAGTAGTCGTAATTTCTTGCTTATATGCCTAAACATTGGCAACATATCAGTTTTACAAATGTATTCACACATATTCATATAGTATATGTACATAGGTACTAGTATATTTACGAGCTCAATTTTATATTGCGCATTGTTTTGCTTCTCTGCACATATTTTATTCAAATATCTCAACATACGCACACATGGACACGAAACAAGCAAGATAAAATATAATGTCCAAAAGACGACAATCCAGCATTTAATTGGATAAGTCTAGTACAATTCTGACTGATTTGTAGCTGAAATGGCAGGACGAAGCCAAAAGGAACCGCTGAAGTAATATGCTGCTAATGGCGGGCAATTTGTTATTTGTTCATGTTGGCTTCACAAGGAAAAGAGTATTTGCTTCAAGGGCAGCTAAATACAATTGCTTGCATTTAGATTTGCCAGTAAGCAGGGTGGGGTTGCTGAAATGAAAACAAAATGCAGAAAAGTGGCAATAAAGCACAGACTTGGCACAACACAAGATAATATGAAGCAATTCCAATATAATGCAAACATATATTTATATATATACCTATATGTACATATGTATATGTATCTCTATGTGTGTGCAAATGTATATGTTGAGAGCATACACCACGAAATGGATTTTTTAAAGTAACTGTAAGATGGGAGTTGTCAACAAAGTTGACGAAAGCGAGCGAAATCTCGGTGACAGGCAGACAATGAGTTGCAGTCAGACTGCAACAGAAAGTGATGTCTGCGAGCTGCTTGGTATGTGCCTGTACAACTGCGTATTAAAAATGCAACTTCAAAGTCATGTCACTCATTTTGATTACAAAAAAGTATACTAAGTTGGTATGAAGAGTATATTTGTACATGCAGGTACCGTTTGATTATGAAAGCAATAGCACAGAACACTCTTCATTATATAAACTTGGGAATTGGTGCTGAATGATAATGGAAGGGTGATGTTTTTGGGAAAAGGAAGTCGTGAATTTTAAAGAGCGAGTTTAAGCTCAGTAATGTGTATAGTAAAATGAAGACAACCGAAATAGTTCAGAAATATATTAATTTTTTTAAAGTGTTATATTCAAATACACTGAATAACACATTCTTTGATTTGGAGATTGCGGTCAAATATATTCAAAAACTCAATGATATATATTATTATATTGCTGTTTATATAATTTATCAATATAAAATTGAAAAAGTCATGTGCAAAATGGTAGATCGGAAGCACACAAAATTCTTATTGGCACTTGACAGAAGAGATTGAAGGAACATGATGCGAATACTAACTGGTCACTGTCTGGTGGTGACAAACGCCTGATAGAAGGGGAAGGCTACAGAAAAAGTCTAGAGCAGGGCACCAGGAAAACATTGGAGCATTTCCTTTTCATTTGTTCTGCATTGGCAATACTACGCTGTAAGCATCTGGGGTCCCCACGGTATGATACACTGGGGGAGGCATTGATGGTGGGGCCCTAGAGTCTGTTGAAATTCGCTTCAAGCGAAGGCATCCTAAACGATGACTACTCCTCTTGGACTTAGCAAATGAACTGATCTGGCATCGCATAAAACCCGACTGGTTTATGCGTGGCCTAACAGATTAACCTAACCTAAAAATAATTAGTATTAAAAAAATCAAATTCTTATTGTTTGAATTTCTTCATTCTAAGCTCAATGAAGATCTTTATTTTTATTATCAGTTTAATTAGTTTAGTTTAAATATTCGTCACTAAGTTCAACCATTTGCTCTTTCGAATCGAATAACAAGCTGGAGCCAAAAAGTCATGTATAAAGAAGCATACAGACAAAAAACACATAATAAAGTGTATTTCATAGAAAGTTAAGTGATATTATGAAGCACGTCGAATTGTTCGTGGATTTCGATTCATTTGAGTGTAGTATTGTCTTATGAGCTGATAAAAATTCAGCTGTTGCTTATGTTTCTTGATGTGATGAGACATTGCTGGTCGTATAAACTATAAGACGTGATTTGATGTGATCTGATGTGACAGTAAGGTCATATTATCTGATATTTGGTGTGAAATAGTGTTGTGTTAGTGAGTCTTAGATTATGCTGAGAGGTCACACAATAGAGATAAACATAATGTGACGTAAAATAGCATTTGAGGTAATCTAGATAAGATGTGATTTCATATCGCATGATATGATAACACATCATAAGGAATGAAATAATATGATATGACAATTGGATATGATCGTATGAAACAAGAATATATTATGGTGATTATTGAGGTAATATGATATAATATCGGAGGTATGATTACATATCACCTGGAGTAAAATGACTCGATGTAATATTTTATGATATGACATTTATTGCTATATTTATAAATACGACGTAACATGACTAAAAGCGATGTAATGATGTTAACAAATGTTTCATTAAATATGTGCTATGACATGATGTGATATCATGCAGTGATGTGAATTAGTTGAAAGTGAAGTTTTTAATAGCAATCGAGGTGCTATTGCGCTCAAGCGATGTGATGTGGGTTTATTTCTAAAATAAAATAAAAATTAAAAATTAAAAAGTTTTTGTTCTATCCTTTAAATTTAAAATATGATTCTATGTATAAAATACATATATAGTATACCAGCAATTAAAAACTTCAAACAGTCGCTGCTAAAAATGAGTCTGCTTTATATCATTCCAGTACACTTTTCACTACCCCTCACACACTTTTAGGCTCCACATATTTGCCGAGTACAGAAACAATATTTGTTGAAAACCTTAAATATGAATGACCACGCAACCCTTTCTAGTATTTTATTTACTTTGCTCTAATCCAACTGTCTACGACTGCAACAACTGGATGTTTGTATGCAAAGAAAATAAAAGAAAATGCTGGCAAGCAACTGCTGAAAAAGGGTTTTTAACAAAGAGTAAACACAAAGCGATACATGTCTGTAACTACACACAAATACTCCTAACCATCGTATATTTTTGTTTATGCTCGTTGTGTGAGTCCTTATTTACAGGATGCTGCATTGTTATTGCTGTAGTCAAACTTGGTCACATCTTCGGCTGAGTTGTAACGGCGGCGCTGTTGTGATTGACTGTGTAAACTTGGTCTGCTTTCTGGTTGCTTCTAAAAATATACAAAAGATTCTTCGAATGGCCAAAGGTAGTACAAGTGCAACAAGAGAAAGTTCAAAATTGAAATGAAAAATTTTGCAAAATGATTGAGTTGTAGGGCGAACAAATAAGGGTATGTGTGAAACCACTGCACAGACAACCATTTATTCTTTAGTATTCCAGGTAAATTAAAATGACAAAATTCCATATTTTCTCATGTGTTTACTCCTGTGCTATTGACGTGCGGCAGTCTAGACTAATTTGTTAAAAGGACATTTCATGTGTCAACTACTTTTGTTTGCATTTCTTTGTGATTTTGCAAAAAGAATTTCGATGAAAACTGTAAAAAAAAAAAAATAAAAATTTATAGCAAATAAATAAAAGAGCAGTATAGGTATACATCTTCAATACTTTTGGGTCTTTAGCTGTTGATGCTTTAGACAAATATGTTCAGACCCATTCTCTACTACTTTCAGCCAGTTAGCAAATAATGTTGCACAATTTGGAGAGAGTGTGAGAAAGGCAGCTAGTTCTTAGTCGTAGCAGTAACTTCTGAAATATTCCACAAAATTCTTGCCTGAAAGTGCTCATCATAGTAATTGGTTGATTCCAATTTGAAGGCCAACACCTGCTGTTAAAACAGCCTCCTTATAAATGAAGGCAGAACAGTTTTCTTAAGCAACTGGCTGTGGCCACCTGTTCGTGCATTGATCAGCATAATATTTTAAAAACTCTTCCCTTCAAAACTAAACTTTATAAAACTTCCAATAAATAATGATAAAAACAATAATTGCGTTAATAAAATTAGATTATGTTTTATTACTTTAGCACTCAGCAACAGCAAGTAGTAATCCATATCGCTTATGCTAATACTTTGCTTACAATTTATTAATTTATTTTTTCTTTTTTTTTTCATTTTCTAAACGGTGAGTGGCCTGAGGCGCTTATCCGCCACTTCTTTTTCAATTTTCCCTTTTTAATGCCGCAAACTTTTATGCTCAACTTAATAAAAATTAAAACATTATACGCAGAAATTTCATTAGGCAAATGCGCGTTACCCACAAAATGTGTTGCATACAAAATAACGGCATATACACGCACACTAACAGAGACTTGCGTAGCTGCTATGAAGTCATTTGTGTGTGTGTACTTGAGCATTATTTCGCTATTGAAGGCCATTTGCGGAAGGGTCGCGCTGCTCCCGCTTTAACACTTTACAACTTCACAACAAAGGCGGTGTTTATTATGTGGTGCGTAAAAGAGGGTTGCGGCATAACAGTAAATTACGTGCTGTTGGGGTGCGTTGAGCTGCACGGACGTCTGCGCCGACGTTGTATGTGTGGCGGGAGCACTTTGAAGTCCACCTTCAGCAATATCATGAAGACTCAGCAGCAGACAGGGGGTGTGATACTTTGCAGGGGAGTCGTTCGTATTTTTTTTATTTTAAGGGATGCCAAGGTGCGTGCTGAAGCAGTCTTTAATGTACTGTACCCGTAGTGCTTTGTTGCTTAATGCTCGTTATCATTGATGTACTTATATGTATTACTTGCGCACTCTTCTTTTCGCTAATCAGACTTAATTGAATATTGACTCACTAGCAGTGCATTTTCTGAGCAGTTTGCTTTCGCAAACAATTAATGGAGTCAGCGTTTTTATATCATCTAAATTCTAAACTTGAACTCCATTGAGTGCGGAGTAAAGATATTTATTAGCATATACAATACTGGAACTGTCAGATTTATGGATTCAATATTATCATTGGTAGCACACCTTTTATTATTTTTTCACGTGATGTTTAGAAATTGACTTTGATGATGGGAGCTCCCCAGTATGATATGTGGAAAGTACTTAAGGAGCATATGCGAATCAGTTGCGAGAAATAAACTTTAATCCAACATATGTGATCTAAAAGTCCTCTAAAGCAGAGGAGACTTAAATGTCTAGTCCCTCCCACGCAGTAATACCTAGTCGGTGGTTCCGTGGGAGAGTCGTGAGTTGGGAGTAGGTTAGGTTTAGCGGATTAAAGTTCCGCACTTCGGCTTTCGCTACTTCCCCTACTTTCAAAAAAAAAAAACAGTCCTCTAAAGCATCAGTAGTTAGGATCTATCCGTTCGGGGTGATTTGGTGTGATCGCATGAAACTGCCTTAGAGTATGCCTTTTCCTTTATAAAAATGTTCCAGAAAAAGACTGAGTTTTCGCCAGAGAGAACTGAATATCTGTTATGAACAAAAGTTTTAGCGAAAAGAACCAAAGTGATACGCTGGTCCTTGAAAAATTTGATCTGGCAAATTGCGCTTAAGTGTGTATTGCAGAATTTAGAAAAACGACGATCAATATCTCTGTGCGAGTTTATTTAATAATGCAGAAAATATGGTTTCGAAGCTTCCATTGATGACGAAAGCTCACAGTTTGAAATCTCATCAAGTTTGTGTCGAGATAATTAAACATTTATTAAAACGTGCCAATGTGGCAAAACTGAGGAAAAAGCTTTCGTTGTCATGTTCTTACAATTTTAAAAATCTAATGACATTGCCGAATATCAGTATATCTATATAATATGTTGTATTGAAAACGGTAAGAAATATATACAAATAGTTTTGTAAGTCCATGGCCATTTGTATGTCATTTGCAAACATTTGTAGAGCAATTCACTTTTATGTGAAAGCACACTATAAATTCTTGATGTGAGATACAAGCAAGCATTTCACGTTGTATGAAAATCAAGAACAAAAACTCTTTAGCTACTACCAATAAAAGTGCACCTGAGTGCAAGGAAATCGAAATAAATATGGATATTTTAATATACTTAAGTGCATAGAAAGTGAAAGTGCAACTTTGAGAGCAGTGAAAGGTCAAAGCAACTTTTGCAACTATTAAACATTTAGTTTTTAGATATGTGCATACATAATAAGCGAATCATACACATATACATATGTATAAGATGAAACAGTATGTAAACACATAAATTTCATATCAAAAAAATATATGTTGAAACCCACATGCTGGTAATGGCTTAGAGCGACATCTATTGAGAGTTTAAATTCAGCCGCAGTGTAGATAAATTATACCTTTGTTAGCAGACCTGTACAACAGACAGTTTTATTGATTATTTCTATAAGATTTTTACTGAAAAAGTACAGCAATTTAGAGATCATTGAAATTGCTATAGAACTCTTATAACATATCGTCAACTAGGTGTGTATAAGCACATATACAAACGCGTGCATATACTCTCATGGAAAAGTAAAATTGAGCGTTCGAGAGCTTTCTAAATAAAACCGATTTAAATAAGCACGAGTAAATCAACAAGGAACAACAACAACAACAGTATATTTGCTAAAGTGCCAAATGAGAAAGTTGGAAATATCGTTATTAAAAAATTTCAGACACAGCCATAAAGCAATTATCCACTAAGTTTGACTTTAAGAGTACTTGAAATCGAGCGGTTGTTGCTCAATTGAAAAATTTAAAGCGTTGGCAAAGCAGGGTGGAAATTATATAAATATGATAGGTTAAAAAGCAGTTAAACGCTGAATGTCAAAGTTGAGTTATTGCGCATTGGGAGTGATGAACTTTAATATAGAAAGCCTAAATAATTAGCATGAAAAAGTGCTGAACAAATTGTTTACTCAAATTTTATTTTATTTCGTCCAGCAAAATTAAAAAAAAAACTGTTTTTTTAATGAAATTTATGTAATTGATTTTTCCAGTTTTTTTTTATTAACATTTCACTACTCGGCATGAAACACTTCGCAAGATGGGCTGAATACTGAAAAATTATTAAAAAAAAAATAATATAAAATAGAAAATAGGAAACAAAATATAATAAATAAAAAATTCTATATTCTCACACAATCTTAACACTACACAGACAAATAAATTAATGAAAAGAAGGAATATTACAAGTTGTCTGATGGGTTTTAATTTTCTTCTGAATTCACTACTTTGTATTCAAAATTGCTATCTACGCAATTATGTCAACAATTTTCCCTAACAACAACATAACTTATTTTGGTATTCTATCTTCTCTCCTTTCATTTGTCGCTGACGAATGTAAATATAGAAGTTCATAACGCTTAACTGTAATGGGCGGAAGTAGGAGCGCACAAATAAAAGGAAAAAATAATAAACAAAAAACGCAGAGAATAATTATTCAAAAGTGGCATAACAAAATGTGTTTACTAATTTTCTTGAAAGAGCAGTAAAAAGTTCTATACAATAAAAAATTCGCGAGAGTGCTAAATGTAGCTCGTTTCGGCGACCAGTCAATGGATGTCTGCCCGCTGCCTGGCTGCTAATTAGAAGCAAAAGTTTAAGAAAAGCCGAAGACAGCATGCCCTGCGAACAGCCAGAGTGCGCTAGTAGCCGGTTGTTAATAACAGTAAATTGTAGCAAAGCAGAAATATTTAAAAGTCGCGAAAAATTCGAACAAAACGTGACATGAAGCGCGCCAGTGGAAGGAAGTTCTTTCGGGAATTGTACAAAATGTGCATAATGAATGGAAATAAGCACAACAACAATTACATTTTCGCCTTTTTATCACTTGCTAGACGTTTGCCAAGTGCGAACTGGTACAATGCTATTACTGCACATACAAAACAAACGGCGAAGTATGTACCTGATATTATTCCATTTCCATTTAAATAAATTATAAATTCAGTCGCACAGTGTATTTATTTATGTGCCGGAATGCACTAGAGATGCTACAATGTCAGCGGCAAGTGTTGCAAGTAAATGAACTTTCATGCAATAAGTTTGTTGCAGACGGCATAATTTACAATGTAACGGCGAATTGAAGTTAATTAGTCTGCATGCAAAATGAATAAATAAGCGCTTGTAGTAAATTAGCAGAGGAAGCGACGAAATAAATGTGAAACAAGCGGAAGTAAATCGAACTTTTTCTTGGGATTCTAATATTTCACATGTGCTGAACTCAAAAAGAAATAACTATTGCTGGTCAAGACATGATACATAATTATCTAGTATGAGCTAAACTCTTAGTTCGGCGACGTGCTGTAGTAAGTTGGATTGCCTGAAGGAAGCAATCGTCCATATGCTTTGATCAATAGTCACTCCTATTGACCTATTGTGCTCCATCACGAAAATGTCAGGCCACGCATATCGATAGTGACCCACTATAAGCTCTGGAAGCTTAGTTGTTAGGTTCTTTTGAATCCAACTGCATCCGCCTTATAATCCAGATCTGGCTTTAAGAGATTATTACTTGCTCTTGTCTATGAAGATTGATTTTGTTGGTGATACGTGGGCTCCAAAAGAAGCTTGCGAAAATCAACTAGTCCCAATTTTTAGCCAATAGGGATAATTATGAAAGTTTTTGCTATCTTTTTTGCAATGATGGAATACTCATTACGGGAAAACTGTTCATCTTGTGATGCTCTCTAAGAATCAAGCCATTTTTCGATGTCGTTTTGTGAGTAAAGCTGCTTCTGAGCCAGACCATGTGCCAAATATTAATCGGACGGCGGAATATAGGACTCTCCATTTAAGCGTTTCTAGGTAGGTTTTTGACGGGTTGGCAGCATGATGTTGAGCATTTTCTTGCAGCAAAATCCCTGTGGAGTGCTTGGCCCAATCATATCAATTGAATTTGAAACCGTTCTTCATTGATGGCTTCGTTTGGCTTCAGTAGCACGTAATAATTAACTCCGGTCTGGTTCCATCAAATACGCAGCTAGGAAAAACCGTTGAAACATGAGCGTGCAGACTCCATGACTCTCTTTTCATTGGAGGGTAATGAATCCATTTTTCATCTCTAGTTACGATTCGATAAAAAACGATGAAAGGACGAAGGTCCTTTGGTTTCAAATCATAGGAACCCAATTTACTTGCTCCTGAATCATTATCGGGGCATATATAGTATACCTAAATTAAGTTTGCTTTGAAATGGCTTGGTATGTGACCATGGAAAAAGTTTTATTTTTTTTTAACAGATAGTGTTAGGCAACTAAGAAAAATTTGGCACCAAAAGCCTTTCTGTGGAATAACAAATACTAGTAA
Organism: Bactrocera zonata; assembly: GCA_037783105.1. Classification (NCBI taxonomy): domain Eukaryota; kingdom Metazoa; phylum Arthropoda; class Insecta; order Diptera; family Tephritidae; genus Bactrocera; species Bactrocera zonata. Next base: position 1,057,337 of record JBAWJQ010004226.1, on the reverse strand, counting down.
AAGCAGCTTAAATTTTCTAAAAAACGTTTGGTTCACAATATTTGATGTGCAACCCTCAACCTTCTAGGAAAAGTAAATAATATACTTTTATATAATTTTTATTTACAATAATATGGCATTGCCTGAGTGAGAGTTAATAGTATCTTCCACGCTACGATACATCATCTCCTCATATAATTAAATTAATTTCACTTAAAAGTTCAAAACATTTTATTCATGAACCCGGTAAAATAGAATAAATAATAAGTAAGTGAGTATCAAACAATAAGTATGATAAGTGCACGACAAACATGTGGTTGCGTTTACAGTTGAACCACCATCAAAGTGCCTCATCAAATAAAACAAGACAGTGTGTCAATTTATTAGTTCAGTATTTGCACAAATGAGAGCGCAAACTTTGCTGCTTTCAACTCCGCATATAGATATAAGTATATATAAAGGAATTAGTCTGCAAAATTAGTATATTAACTGTGTGTGTGCATTAATGAAGTGCCTGTCGGAAAAGCCATCACTGAGCATAAATATTTCTGAAATTGGAACATAAAAGAGAGAATAGAATTGAGAGTAACGAAGTCATAGCTAGTGTCAGAGCAGGATTATATAGTGTTCTCAAAAATGCATGACCGGTAAGCGAACTATACTTGGTTATCATAAAATCGAACTTAAACTAGACTTACCTACTATTGATCACCTGTTTGCGCTGTCAAATTCTCATAACATTATTACAATTTTCTCGTAGGGTAATTTATTGGCTTACTATGTTTACTATACCGACCCTCGACTTGAAGACACCATAAATTTCTAACTTTTATCAACTTCTCCTATACAAAATTCATTTATATATATATATTTCTTAACTTTTACCTAAAGTATGTTTTCTTGATGTAATTTGATGTTTGTTTGTGTGCAAGAAGGTTAGCTCAACGTGTCTATGTTTAATACGTAATGTTCTTGCAACAGTGTTGGTATACTATTTGTCAATAAGCGTGTTAGTCTTTTGCAAACTTGATGTCCTTTTGCTCTGCCACTTTTGAACCATTTCAAATTTGATTCGCTCTTCATTTGTTTATATTACATTTTTGCTGTATTTATGCTCTCTTTTCAGTTGAGAAGCTGGAAATTTATTTAATAACCATTTCTATGGATTCATTGAGTGTTTACTTTGATTTCTAGGTGAGAGGAAAAGTGGTTAGAAAATTAAGATATAAAAGGATTTTGTGGAAAATAAAATAATGAAAGTGACATCTAATGAAATGCGGCATTATTTATTAATGACTTTTACGAAGTAATCAGCTGAGAGAGTGTGGGAAGTGTTTAGCCTGAAGACAAGAGTAAATGATACAAATTATTAATATTGAAGGGTTATTTTAACAGACCTAGTAATAGTGTTCTCGGGAACATCTCGTTTTGTCTTTAATCGTTTCTCAGTTCATACGAATTTTTATTCAAAATTATGATAGACATACCATTATAACGATAAACTTTGATTTATGCTTCTGAAAAATATACAAATTTACTATAAATATTTACTATATTTGCAGAGATTTTGGGATGATTTGACCTTGATTAATCGGTTTGTATGACCACTATATGCTATAGTGGTCCGATATCGAAGATTTTGATAAATGAGTAGATCTCTTTAGTTTGATGTTTCACAAACTGATGGACTGATTCGCGGAGAGGAAGCTCATGGCTTAAACTCAGCTTGTTACGCTATGCGGTTATGTAATATTTATATTTGTTTTTGTATTTATTTGTAGGCTCTCCGATGTTTCCTTTAGATTGTTACAAACTGCGTGTGAATACATTCTGTTTAGAGTTAAAAAACAACAATTATACTTTAGTCTTTGAGAAAACGGTGATGGAGGCGTATGAGTAACATTAATTAAAAGTAAAATTTTGCTTATACGTTGCTAAGTAACGCATGAATCTAAATATTTTCATATATTCAAATATCCAAAGGAGTGAAAATAAGTGAGTTCTTCGTATTTTCTTCATTAAAACTCGTTTAAAGCCAAAATATTTACACCAAAGCACAAGCAAATATACATAAATGCTAAAATGTACATAAACACACACACATAAAATTGCAACTGTTATTAGAAATCACGGTTGATTTCTCTGATTTTGGTCAGTGAATTGAGCGAGCTGCTGCGCAAGGCAATCAATAAACGATATATGGTTATATACCTGCATGCTATGTGTAGAATTTTAGTATGTAACTATGTTAAGCATACGTAAGAGAATCGCATCAAGAGTCAGCTGTGTGCGTGTGTTATCAATCGTGTCCGCTATATACTGGCTTTCATTATATGACATGTGTAGTAGTACAAAAAGAAGCTCATGCGCCTGCATTTTATTAGCGTTGATGAGTGGCAGTTAGTTGCTGGCCACAGCTGCCATGTCAAAGCAGACTCGACGCTTCACAGCATAACACCAAACTGATGGCCCATTATGTAATCGCATATACGTATATATAGCATAGGTTATATATATAGTAATATCTAAGATCTACATATGAAATGTATGTATGTATTTATGCCGACTTGTGTTTTGCTTGAACAGACGTTGGCATTGATGATATTGTTGATGCTGGTGAAATTTATTTATGATGAATGTGTTGATGATAAATTAACTTATGTTGCGCACATTTCCTATTAGTAGTAATATTCTAGATAAATAGTAACTGTATGATATTAATTCATGCAGCATGTGTGACAGTGTATGCGTGTGTGTAAGTTTAAGTATTTCTATATTGCTATACTGTGTTTAATAGAATGCCACAAGGAAGAGGAATATTGATTTTTATGTATAGCGTTTTATTGAATGTGGCATTTAAGTAAGTCTTGCTTACTTATTTACCATGGAAATTAAACATTATGCAACTTTTATCTAAATGATGTAATAGAGGCATAGTGAGATTAATACTGGCGTTTCTACGTAATTTGCAACTGAATCGAAATTTGAATATGGAAGGCTTAAAGTTTACTTAAATGTCTTAAAGCAAAGAAATTTTGATAATTACGGAGTAATTATGAATGAACAGAGTTTGGTGTAAACTGTGGCTTGGCTCAAATTTCTTCTTGAAGTTCGACATAAGCGAAAATTTTGAATATTTTGATTAGAAGTTCTTTAAAAGTGCATCAAAGTACTCGTGAAGACGATTTCAGAAGGGCTTAGTAGACGGAAGACTGCTTATAGAAGCTTTTTTATTACATGCACACTGTAAAACACAGAAAGTTCGGGGAAGGTCAAGGAACTGGCTCCGAAAGTTCCACAATTCATTAAGCCAGCTAAGATTCCTTATGCTTAAATAAAATATAAATATATACTACATTTTATTTTAACATCTAATGTATAGTATATATAATTTAGAGAGACCAAGAGTATCCAATTTTCAGTTCTATAACCTCAATTTCGAATACACCGTTCTTTTGTGCAATATTTCGCTTGCGTCGTAAGTTATGAAATTTACTGTATATACAGGTATATATAAGTATCTACTTCTCCAATAACACTTTTACATATGTATACCTGTATATACAATTTTTCTAAGAACTCTTTAATATTAGTTGCTTCACTCATTCATTGCATTTTTGTTACTTTTTTCTGCATTTTATGCTTTTTAAAGTGATACAATGAGTTGTCAACAGCAACACGTCGACAATATGGAAATAACAAAGAAAAACCTTAGAAATATTTCCGAAATGGTCAGCAACAAAACGACACCACAACAGTATATGTACGTTGCATTGTTGTTGTTGTTGTTATACTGGCGTGCTTTCATTTACGAAGAAAAATCAACACAAAAATTAAGGTTTGTAGCGAAAATAACAGTGTACAGGAAATTATAAATTCATCTTGACAGCAAATAAATGAGAATTCTTCTGTTGCACTGTGTTTTGAGATCTTAAAAAAATGAACACAAAATTCCAATAAAGTGAAATTTCAATAAAACTTATTTAGTTTAAATTTTGCTCAAATTTTCAAAATAATGATGCCAATGGCATCACCTGAATAGATGTTAGTGTAGCAGACTTCTAGAGGAATATATTAATAACAATAATATATTAATAGTAGTTCGGTTAGTTATACTGATCTATAATAAAATCTAAATAGATATTGTCTTCTCTATACTTTCTTCTTGTTAATGGAGGAATTTCTTATTATCAGTAACGTTTGAAAGAAAATTTTCTTCATGCCTTAGCATATGTAACAATATTTCATAGTGTGTGCTCATGTGTAGTTGAAGTAGGAGATAGTAAGCAAAATAGTAAGAAAGAAAGATAGAGCACCTAAGTTATAAATGAGTGTGAAAGAGATAGTGAGAGAACATAGTATTTTTCTTTTGATATGAGACAGAATAAAGAGAGAGATAGAACGAGAAGGACATTGAGTTACTTACAGTACGCTCCTTACACTATACTACAAATGAGTAGTAAATATACAAGGTGTGTTCCAAAGTAAACAGGACTTAAAAAAACAGAATAAATGGTTTTTTCGGCAAAATTAATAAAAAATATTCAAAATAGTCTCCTTCTGCTTCAATACAGCTTTCTGCACGGTCCAAAATCATGTTGAACGAGTGTTTTAGCTCGTTGGCCGGTATGGCCGCTAGTAAGCCGATGCAAGTCCTTTGAAGACCTCTACAACACCTGCATAACGCTTTCCTTTCATGGGCAAATGCATTTTCCGAAAAGGTAGAAGTCGCACGGTGCCAAATAAAGTTGAATACGGGGAGTGGTTAATGGTTAAAATGTGATTTTTGCTCAAATAATCGGTCACAAGCGGTTCACGCACAGTTTCGATGGAATTTCCGGTGAACAAGGATTTTGATTGGTCCACATGTTGATCGTCATTTATGTCCTCACGAACACTTTGAAAACGTTGAAACCACTCGTGCACTCTGCTATGGGATTGGCAATCATCGCCATAAACTTGTTTCAGCAAGTGAAAGATTTCAGTAAAATTTTAAAACAAAATTTAATGTTGGTTCTTTGTTCGAAGCTCATTTTCACACCGATATCACAAACATTCTGATACTTAAAACGCAATAACTTCTCTTCCATTTGATGAAATATCATGAAATTCTCATTGGACAATCGATAAAGACAGCAGATTTTCTAACGCACCTGTCGACGAATAGATGGCGCTCCATGGGTCACTAGATTTAAAAAGTCCTGTTTTCTTTGGAACACACCTTGTATTCCATCCCAGTTACTTTTACAGCAATATCATAAAAATAAAAATTCTTCATAAATACGAGACCACCAAACACATACCAACTGAAACACTGTGCCTCACTCCAGTTCGTTTTCTTCATCAACAAGTAAATTTACTGTTTTGTGGTTTAGCTACAAATTGCAATCACCTACCACTGAATTTTCTACTGTAGACCACTGTCGACAATGCCATTACGTTGTTGTAATGTCAAAAAAACTTCCTATGAACTTTTCCTTAGTAGTTGATGGACTGGCGTGGACTTGCGCGTCCATCATCTCAAATAATAATAAACGCATGCAAAGCACTTATTTTCTGTTTGCTGCACAGACCTACACATACATATTTAGTATACGAATGTAAGTACATCTGTATGTATGCGCGCGCTTTTGATGTGCTTACAAACTGAAATGCTAGTTTATTTTTATATTTCATATTTTATAAGTTGTGTACGTGTGTGTGTGTGTGCAGTGTACTTCTTGTTTTTCCTCAGCAACACAAACAATTTATGCTCGTGGTTATTTATTGCTGTATTACACTCACTCAAATTGACTTCATCGTTTCAAGGATGCTTGCTGTTTGTGTGTGTGTGTATGTGCGAGTAGTTGGCATTGCTTTTTTTGCATTTCGTGGAAACGAAAACGTTATTATGATCATACAAATAAATATACTTACACGTACTTGATTTTTGTTTTGTTTTCATTACAGCGGAAGCTGTGAAAAGTTTGCGGTCAGTCCGCAATGTTCTGTGTGCACAATGCCTGGCACATTTAACCGTTAGTCTGTAGCTTATTCGCTGCTTATGCATGGCGTCAAATTGTTTGTATAAAATTTTATGAATTTCCGGGCAATTATTTTTGCTTTTTAATATTTTTCTAGTTTAAATATGGCACACACATATACATATGTATACGTACATGCATAGTACAGCGCGTGTATCAAGTGTTATTTGTGAAGTGTTGCCCTTTGTTGTTTATACTATTATGCGTATTTGTTGTCTTATTTGGAAAATCTAAACATTCTAATGTTAGTTTTGTGTAATTTAGTGTAATTGCAAATGTTTGGCTTGCAAGCACATAATTTTGTGTATGCACTTGTGTGTGTAATATTAAAATCAAATTGGACTTTTTGTATACTTCCTTCAGCCAGGATTGATATTTTTGCAGAAATGTATTTTTTGTTATTTTTGTAAGAATATTAAAATAATTTATGCTATACAAAACTAGACTTTTATAACAATATGGAGAAAATAAAACGGAAGTCCTTCTCAAAATCGATATTACATTTATTTTCAACTAAAAGCTCAGCATTTGCTAAAAAAACTCTTTGGTACTTACAACCTCACTTACTGTGCAACAACTCCTGAAACACCTCAGTAGAATTCAGTAAAGTTTGAAGAATGAATGCGGATGGTTTCAGTCAGAGAAAGTTTGAGAAGCCTTGTAAGCGAGAACGAAAAAACTTTATACCCACATCTTCTTTTCATGAAAAATAAAAATTAATGAACGTGTAAGGAAGAGGAGTTCGCTAACGGTAGGTAGGAAATTGACGATTATATAAATTGGAGTCGTTGATTAGAATACTTCAATAATTCTACAAAGATATGCTTCTCAATGCGTTTAGCATACGCTGGATCCGAGGCATTACAATATTTTCGAGTGGCGAAGTGTGCGCGGAAGTTCTTTACCCCCTCTCTAGCTCAAGCCAGTCGTTTCACCTTTTCTTCCTTTAGGCTGTACTTGCCCTCGAGGCGGTTGCATATACCAACCGTCATCTCTCTTGTTGTCAAAGTTGGAAGCCTCAGTCGTCTGTACAGGAGAGCGAAGAAGTTCTTCGTCCCTTTTCGTTTTTATGTTTACAGCGTGTTCTTCATCCGAGTCTTCAAGGACTACGGCACCCGTAAGCTATAAAGCTGATTTGGCAGTAGCATTAGAACCAGCGCAATTGCAGTAGAGGTGTGGCCGCAGCCTCGTCTCCCACCGACTTTTGGAACCATATCCCAGTCCGCTTCGTTCCTTTGTTGTCCTCTATTTTGAGTTTGTGATTTGGTGGTCTCTACCACTCGCGTTTTATACCTATCGTCAGGTACCTCATTAGCAATGATCGCTGTATTACCTATTCACCTACTTCTAAGGAAGCATATAAATCAGTCAAATATTATTTGATTGGGAAAAGATGTCAGGCTTCGCTAAGAACCGCCTGCCTGCAATGTAATGACTCTCACAGGAACTAGCTGGAGATAATGACATTGTAAGCAGCGACATCCATTGCCCAGTAGACATCCGCGCGAAGTATACGGCTAATAGGGATTTTTACTTACTACAGAATCAGTAAAAGTTAATCACTTACTTTTATCTTTATCACAATTGCTTTTTGTTCTTGGTGTTTGTTGTATTCGACTATTACTTGGAAAGAAAGGGCTGAAGGTAGAATTTTTTCTTACTCTAAGTTTGATCCTCGGAGTTTTATATTGTCAACAGCTGAAGCCATACAATGCTATAAGGTTTTTACAAATTAAACATTTTTCTTGGCTTTGAAATAGCTCTGTTCCACAGAGTGAAATCAACATTATGACCGTTATTTCTGTTCATTACACTTTTTGCAAATTGAAGTTGACGGCACTGATTTCAGATAAAGCTCTTTGATATTAGGACAATGCCGTACGATTTTTTAAACCAGCAACGTTTAATTGTTAAGGGGTCAGTAGGGTAATCTGGTCTGTTTTCTTGACATTTTTTTCACAGAAATTTTTATTCTACAATAGAACTTTTTTCATATATCATGAGATATATAGTATCGTGGAGTGTATAAACAAATTTTTTGGACATTTTTTGATGACATCTGTCGAAGAAATGGCTGGCTGAATGAGATGCGTTTTTTCACTGGCGGACATGATTTATCATGTTTGGATCTTCTGAAACACAAAACCCAATTTATTATTAAACAGTACGTGAATGGTTATCGTCTCTACCAGTATAATGAAAAAATGTTGATAAATAAAAAAGTAATTAACCTTTTTTTTTATTTTTCCGCATATTTTTTTACATGAATTTTGTCATAACATTGTCAATAAATTAAAAAAATATAGGGTTGATAGGCGTTTTCTGAACATTAAAAAAAAATTAAGCAAATCAGTTGAGTAGTTCGACCGGAATCATGTCCGCCAGTTTAAAAAAATGTGTTTTGAGAAAAACGCGTTTAAAGTTTGAGGTACTGAAAACGCATATAAAGATGGACATAAACGGTGAAAAATTGAAAAACTTATAATTTTTGGGAACAAGGGAACAGAAATTGCAAAAAAAAAAAAAAAAAAATTGGAAAAAAGCTTACCCTACTGACCCCTTAAGCAGCAGTTGCTGTTTTACAATTGTAATGTGAAAGCAAACATTAATAAATCTATGTTTACATAAATGGTGCGAAAACTGACACTTTAAAGGGCTGTACAATTATTGTCAAGTACTTAAAAGTATCAGTTATTCATATTAATACAAGTGAGTGCATTTCTCTGCTTAAGAGGAGGTAAGTGCATACGTTTAAGTACGGTGCTTATGGTACTTATGGGACATTAAGTCAGGCTTAAATTGCGCTGATTACATTGTTGCTGTGATTTTATAGCTTTCGCGTTTTGATAGAATTTTTTTAATTTTTTTGAAAAATATCCTGGAATTATTATGGTTTAAATTAGAGCTCAACAATTATTTTATACTATTGCAATCATGTTCTTACAGAGTAAATAAGTGTTTTTTTTTGCGGAACGGTACGCCTACGTACTAAACCCTAACTCCGTCTCCTGTAGCCTTACTGAGGCCCTGTGAGACCGCCGTTAGGCATTTCATCGCAGGGTGAGCTTAGTCTGTGGGCTCACGTCATTGGAGCGATATTCGCTGCTCTTAATTCATTACTGCTTTGCTGTTCTGCTCTTCTCAGGTCATGAAGTACCATGGCTGCCATCTTCTCCATTAAATTCCACACATTCCTCGAGTACAACATGTAGGTCACTAAATTCTCTGGTGTTATTCGGTTGGATACTTCCTTTTCCAAAGATAGTCGCTCATTTGTATATTTCCGACAGTGAGAAAAATATGAGGTCTGCGTTCTCGTTATTGCTACCACAGAAAGAGTAAGCTACTTCCTCCTCGTGTCCGTACTTATGCAAGTAGTCCCTGAAGCGTCCATGTCCTGTTAGGAACTACGTCATGCAATGATCTTCTTCCCCATATTTTCGTTCCATTCATGCTTGTATGTTACTGATTAAGCGGTATGTTAATCTTCCCTTGCTTGATGTATCCCAGCGTGTTTGCCATTCGTTTAAACTGGCTTGTCTTTCTACTCTACGCCCTGCCACCTTTAGTTTCTGGCTTGCGCTTTTACTTTTATCATATATTCGCTTAAGTTCGAGAGCCATTATGTCTGGTGGCATAATTCCTGCTTGAACCCCGACAGCTTCATTAGAAACCGTGCGAAATGCGCTGACTATTCTGATAGCGCTCAAGCGGAACACCGATTGTGTCACTCCAGCATATGTCTTATGTATTAATGCATATATTACAATTGACTGGCTGACCTTGGCAGAAGAGCTCTCCTGCTCTGTTTCGAAACTCCAATGTTTGGCTAACTGTCTGTCTATCACATCGTTCGTCCGTCCATCTTAATGAAATGTGAGGTATATAGCTGAAATTCAGAGAGAATCCTTTCCTGATAGCTGTATGTTTTTGTGTTACAAATGGGTTGAATCGGGTCCATACTAATCCCTTAGACCTCATATACCTAATATAAAGATTTTCTAACTTCGGACTGACTTTATGCCGCATATATTATATGAGAAAGCTTTTGACTTAATATCTCTTGAGAGGTGTGACATTAGTCCCAATTGCATATACTGTTTAAAGTATCAAAAATTTACAACAGCCTTGAATGACAGACCCCCTTTTGAGGACAAAGACTGAGGCGAGTGGGTTCCTGTGGCAATTACTATAGTGGTCATATAAAGGAGCGCAAATTCGATGTGGGATTCGAGGTGAGAGAGTGCGCTGGCTACGTTATGTCGCACGTATGGACGAAAACACTCCAGCTCTGAAAGTATTCGACGCAATACCCGTTGGGAGAAGCAGAAGAAGAGGAAGACCACCACTGCGTTGGAAATATCAAGCGAAGAAGGACATGAATTCGCTTGGAATTTCCAATTGCCACTCGGCTATAATCGTAAAAGTGTATTTTGATACAGAACATCAAAATATGCAGAACATCTGTGGTTTAAAGTTAGGATAATGGATGTGGATGTGGTCCGCCCTCGAATAAGTTTAATGTACACCCCAAACCACTAAAACTATGTCAACCAAACTTGCTGAGAACAAGTTTTTCTGTCACCTCCAAATACAGTGTGAAATCAGTTCGGTGTACAAATTAGACAATGATTTTCCATATTTCAATTACAACTCGATCATTTAAAATATCAAAATTAATGGGCGATATATTAACCTGCCGTGAAAATGGATGAAATTGCTCAGCAGCCACGCCTTTTGTCCAAATTATCAAATTTTGAATTCCATCTGATTATTTCACAATGCAGTATATAAATCAAGCACCGATGAAAATATTTAAAAATCCTATTCTATCTGAAATTGGTCTAAACCCGATTATAACTCTTTAACCCCTTATACTATACATGATATAATATCCCATATGGATCTATGTACCTATGGCTTGCCAAAAAATATCTGTCGCACTGGGAGATATCTTTGTGAAATAGTAATGTGCTCTTGTGTTTAAAATAACAGAACTTCTCTTACCCTTGTTGAGCGAGTCTACTTTTCTTGTTTGTTTTTATCTATAATATATCAACAACATAGTAACTACGAAAGGAATGTAAAAGCGCAGCACAAAATAATCAATTAAGTGGAATCGAATAATAAAACGAATTTCCAATGAACTTTTATACTAACATCATCGAGCTACATAGAAAAGTGAATGTAATTAAGTGCTGTACATATGTATGTATCTTGAAATGTAGTTATCCATGGTATACAATAAATACATTATTTGCGTTTTTCCAACTAAAAAGCTAATTTCTACAGAAAGCTGTTCATAGTATGCGTACTTATTTCAAAAAAAAAAAAAAAAAAAAATTAAATAAGAAATATGCCATGCATTCATCTATACTGTTAACGCTTTCGTTTCAATTAAGCTAATTTGTATGGATAATTGTAAGTGTTGTAAATGCAACCTAAGAACAATTAGTTTACAGTTCCAGGGTGAATCCAACAACTGCTACAAACGTTATTTTAATGTAAATTTCGCTGTCCCTGAAACTTATTTTCAATTATAATAAAAAATAACTTCTTTTCAAGTTCTTGAAAAGTTTTCTACTGATGTACTGATGTACAGCGTGATGCTTAAAATTCTGCTGACAGGAATTGGAGTAACAGTATACCACTATTCCAAGAAGGCCTTAACAGCATTAGCTAAAAGCACAAAAGGGTTGTAAGCTTGCAATGTGTTTGGAATAAAGTTTAAGTTTTAGAATACCTTGCCTCTACTTTTTATGTGTGCCACTACGTTCCATCCAGAGAAAAAAAATATTATTGTATATTTACTTTGCGCAAATCATATATTTTTGCAATATACTATTGATAGTTCTATAATAAGATAATAGTATATTTTCTTATGTCAGAAGAGATTGTTCGGTTTCAAGATTGCTTTAAAAACTATATAAAATTAATCTTAGCAACCAAAATCATAAAATGTAGTCTTCTAATGTCCACCGTCACAATACTCTATTCTCGCATCAAACTGCCTTAAGCCTGCTTAAATTCATAGTTTACTATTATGTTCGAATCCCCTATTACTCCGCGTTATCTACCAATCGATTGGTCAGCAGCTCAAATTCCTTTAGTTCACTTGTCAATTGGCTGGCCGCAAGATATTTTGCTGAAATTGCCTAAAATCAATTTTGATTGCCGACCTTAACCTACGATTTTCGTGGTTTATTTATATGCATTTCAAAAAGCAATACCCATTAAGGCAGCGCGATTTATATGTAAATAAAAGCGACCCAGTTAGAATTGGCGTGCTTGTGACAATTCTTACTTTTATTATATTTTTTCACTTGCAGTAAATGTATAACTCGAATCATACTTAGTCCAGAACTTCAAAACCAATTTAAATCCGTTCGTTAGTCTCATTACTTTATAGAACACAACACATTTGATCGTGTGCACAATGAAGTAAAATTTATCACTGTAAATAATGTCTGCAAATCTGGGTGATAAAGAGAAATTTCTCGTTGGTTTATAGCCTGTTTAAAACCAAAACTATCTCGTGGTGATCGCAATTTCTTACGGGGTAAATATCAACACACCTAAGCCCATATCTAAAGCAGTGGCTTTCATATTAAAAATAACCAAATATATTCGCAGGGTAACCTAGCTTTAATATACATATATGCATACATATATTCACTACCCTCTTCATTTTCACTTTTGTCCCTTTCGTCCAAACTAATGGCTAGTCGTTAAAAGGATTTAAATTGATTTTATTATGTAAATTTGCTGCTGCAAGGCACGTTCACGCACTACATACTAGCAAAGCAAAACTGGGGCAATTTGGTATGCAAGCATACATACATACATATGCATGCATTTTTAGGTATTTCATACACGCTTTCATGGCTTGCCAACGGCGAGGCCTAAGTGCGAACGTATACGTTTCATTTGCTTAGGCCTTTTTTGAATTTAAACCATTTATACACATTCAACCGCACGAAAACTACTACATATGCACTACCTTCGCTTGGCTTTACAAATCTTTTAGTCAGTTTACAGTGTTTTTGGTGATTTAAATTTAGAAGTCAGGGGCTTCTCTGAAATAACTAATAGTTCACAGATATTTCAGACCGTTAAAATACAGTGCTTACAAATAAACCAGTTTGCGTTCTAAACCTACGCAAATCTAAATATATTTTACTAATTTATATAAACGTACTATACACACTTCTCAAAATCGTAATATCAAACTCTCTGACTATTGATGAATGTTCAATGGCATGCAACAGCAAAGGTGTTGTATGCCACTACACTTTTACTCTAACCGCTAACCGTTCAAAAAAAAAAAAAAAACTAATGTACAAATGTATACAGAAGCATAAAGTTTTATTCAAGTATTCGCATATACACTTATGTATATATGTAATACTCAACACCAACAATTGGCGTTGAAAAGTTTGTTAAGCTGTCCGTCATGCAGCCAATCACACAGCGGGTCAGTTTGGTTTGCTTGATTGGCAGGTCAACGAGCCGGTCAATTGAGCAGCTTGTTAGCTTCATAGCGGTTTCTTGCAAACAAAGGGTTTCAAGCTGTTATCCACACACGCACACACACATATGGACATACAAGAAGGTATGAATACGTGATAAACACATTTATATCTCTGTGTTCTAATAAGAAATAAGCTTTCGTCGGAAACTTTTCTGGCTGTTTAGCGAATTATATTCCGTTAAGAAATTAGCATTGTGGTGCTGAGATCGGGAACCATATCTATTTGTGAGTACTAAGCCATACAGGAACTGGATTTGGTTAAGTCAAAAATGATAAAAATTATAACGAATTTCATAGTTTAAAATTGTGTTATGTGGGAACTAGACCTGGCTGTAGTCCGATTTCGCCCATTTTTGCACACATTTTCTTTCATAAAATAGTTTTATAATTGCTGAATAAAATTTTTAGCTTCGAGTTTAGGATAGCTTTGCTTCTGCCATATATTTATTGGTGATGAAAAAAACATATTTGTAAATACAAATTATTATGAATTTCCAACACTTATAAAAATCATGGTAGCGTATTTAAATAATTCTGTTGGAAACACTTTGGTGTAAATACGCTTAAATTTCAACTTTATTTCAAAAAACAAACTCAAATACGATCGTAATTATACTTAATTTACAATTAATTATATTTCCCTCAAATAATTTACAAACAGAAAATCAGAATCCGAAATCCTTTCAATGCGCTTCATTTCGGTTCACTTGCTCATTGGTTTACCCTTCATTAGCTTTTATTAAAGTCGGCACAACACAAACGATTGCAATCAATGCCATGAACATTATGCCTTATAACTTTCGGAAATGATGATTTGAATTTTACGATATTTGCTTTGCTGTTGTTGTTTCAGTGACCCTTAAGTTTGGTGGCCTACTCAATGGGCGGGTCGGCAATTCGCATCAATTTAATGTTCACATTTCCGATTTTATTGCGTAGAAAATCTTAACGGCCTTTGTTTTATTAATTTCACAAAGAATTCAACTGTAGTTCACGCCTTTGGAAAACCAACAATAAATTAGTGAAACTAATAAAAACAAGTAAGGAAGGGCTAAGTTCTGGTGTCACCGGACATTTTATACTCTCGCATGATAAAGTGATAATCGAGATTTCATTATCCGTCATTTACATATTTTTTTATTTTGCTGTAAAGTTAATTAGATTAGTAGTTCCTGAGATATGGGTTTTGGTCCATAAGTGGGCTACGCCACGCACATTTTAAATTTAAAAAAAAAGCCTGGATGCAGCTTCCTTCTGCCATTTCTTCCGTAAAATTTTGTGTTTCTGACGTTTTTTGTTAGTCGGTTGACGCACTTTTAGTGATTTTCAACATAACCTTTGTATGGGAGGTGGGTGTGGTTATTATCTGATTTCTTCCATTTTTGAACTGTATATGTAAATGCCTGAAGGAAACGTTTCTGTAGAGTTTATGGCTTAGTTATGACACTTTATAGGTTTTCGGTTTCCGCCATTTTGTGGGCGTGGCAGTGGGCCGATTTTGCCGATTTTTTCCAAGTTTCATCATGATATCTTAATTTTTACTCAAGTTACAGCTTGCACGGACGGACGGACGGACAGACAGACATCCGGATTTCAACTCTACTCGTCACCCTGATCACTTTGGTATATATAACCCTATATCTGACTCATTTAGTTTTAGGACTTACAAACAACCGTTATGTGAACAAAACTATAATACTCTCTTTAGCAACTTTGTTGCGAGAGTATAAAAACAAAACAATATTTTATATAATAATATATATATTGGAGAAGTTTTTATTAATTTATATTAGTGTTGGAAAAGTGAGACTTAAGTTTCATTTAACCAAAAAAAAAAAAAATCCGGAAAGTTGAAAAAAGGTTACAGTTGTTCAAAAATAAGTAAATATATTGAAGAAGTTTGCTAAATTTTGAAATTTTTGTATAAAAAAGGGAAGAATGCCCCGCAAGCCACCAATGGAATTTGTGAAGTTTACGGAGACGATGATGTATCAGTTTGTGTAGCACAACAATGATTTGCTTGCTTCCGTTTTGGAAATTTCGATTTACACTGATGAAAGTTTCACACTGCTGGAATAATGTGTCTAGCGGAAAAATGGCAAAAAGAGGTTTAAGTTGAAGTTTGATTACAAATACTTTTTCAACTACCCAATATCCTCGTATGTCTAAATATATATCTAGCGTGTTTTTACTTAAAGTACATAATATCCCATATTTTATACTTTTTGTGGCCATGCAACTGCAGCTGTGCTGGTTTAGGCGCATCAATAAAGGACTTTCAACATAATACAAGTTATTTTCTGCACTTTTGTATTTTTTCTATTTGCTCAATTAATTAAATATACCAAAGATATTTTAAATCCATCATTATTCTGCAAAATTCGGTCAGGATATTGAGGCTGATTGAAGAATGATTGCCGTCAATTTCCATATATTAATACTATACTACAGTGTCTGCACTCCATTAGCAGATAATTTTCAGTAATTTTTTTTTACATAATAATTTTACATATATTTGCACATATATAGTACATAAAAATACAGATTACTGTGAATAAGATACGAGCATTTTAAATCCATGCAACTTACTTAGAGCAGCGTATGAAAATATTCACGAGCGGCTCCAGGTCGCAAGGTGTGGCCTTCCACCAAATTATAACAATTATGCATGATGAGCTCAAAAATATGTAAATACTGTAAAAGCAAAAGCGCTGACAGCGAGTATGTAGTTAATAAGTTTGTAAATATATGCATTAGGATGGGACAAAGAATCAAATTTTTTTTTGGTTGGTCCTTCGAAAAATTGGTTGGCAGACACATCTAAGAATGGCGCTCCAATTAAGAGCATTTTTAATTACAAAGCAAATTTTCTGCTCCACAAAAATGGTCTATATAACTTTTCGATTAAGACAAGCGTTTAAAAGATATTCATCGTCAAACATCAATGCCTATCAAAGGGAAACATTAGAAAGCGAAATATGAATCTATATATATATTAATAAAAAAATAAAAAATCGTTAAGCAGGAGGACCTCTCCTTATAATTAAGAGCACACACTTGGAGAGCCTTTCTTAAAGGACTCTATCAACCTTTTTTTTGAAGCGAAAAAAATCGTTAAATTTTTTACTCACCTTAATAAAGATACATATATGCATACTCATGTACATATTATTATCATTTTCGTTGTACTGAAAGCCGCTTTTTAATTACTTTTACACGCGCTTCCTTTATTTTGCATCGAACATCGTCGAGGTATTGTTTTGCTTGACTGACGGTGCTTCGCATATCCTGTGGCTTACCGCCTATATGTAGGCATATTAAATGGATCTCAGCATGTCCGGTCGTGCATGCTCATAGTGCAACATTTTCATTAACAAGTGTTTAAATATTTTATGTACAAAAAGCATTTTGCATAAGTATATTCCGGTTTTTATATATATTCGTACGTTTTTTGTGCTTCCCACAGCAATTTCGTGCTTTTGGCTGGCTTTTCAACATTTTTATACCCGAGTGCGCTAGGACGCTCATGTGTTGGAAAAATATTTATATTGAAAAATTTACCGAAAATTACATGAAGAAAAGTGTAGACTTTCTTATTTCGTGGACCTTTTAAATTATCAGTCTTGAATTATTTTATCAAGCAATAAGGCGGACTCCTAGAATATTGTTGCACCTTAGTAACGCATCACTTCTTTCCGAAGTATGCATTGGCTTCTAGCTTAAAAGTTTACGTAGGTTGCAGTTTATATTTTGAGATTTGCCAACCCTACTATTGCAATCTTGTACTCACAACTCTTTCATGAAGTTTGACATTTTCTATGGTATACATACTCAACCCGTTTAACATACAACCGCTATTTGTGTTGTTTACAGTAACTTGAAATATTCCTCTCGGTCAAAAAGATTAAATTAAATCGCTTTCAACTATCGACGGAGATTAACTCAGCATAGTGGCACCAGCATAGATTAAAAATTGCATGAATATAAAGTGCATTCGGCAAATTTTACGATGAGTGAAGTTCTTAAGTAAAGAAGTTCCATTAAATGTTGAATGTTGAATAAAATTTCTGTTGCCGAAACGTTTAGAATATTAGAAAAGGCCTTCGAAAACGCAGTGATGCATTGGTTCTCCATAAGTTGTTCGCCAAATTTTCAACCACCATATTCGCCTGATTTAGTTCTAGCAAATTCAAGCAGCTGATCAGACAAACCGTTTTGAGTCAATTGAAGATATTAAACGTGAATCGCTAAGCTAATGGAAGCCTATTCCGAAAATTATTTATAACAACTGTTTCGAGGATTGGAATAAAAGTTGGCATAAATGTATTTGGACTAAGAAGGATTACTTTGAGAGGAAATATAAGATTTTGAAAAATAAGTTAAGAACTATGAATAAAGTCTTACTATTTTTTGCTCATATTAGAACAATCATATGTTTGTCTGTTGTCTTTCAAGAAATCAGGAAAAGCAACCGCTGAATACGAGTCACTCTTGAGCACTCAAAGCATTGATTTGATGAGTCAGCTACTGTGTAGTCTTGACTTGGCGTCGAATGACTTCTTTTTTTTCCTGTACGTAAAAAGGGATTAAGAGATTAACGTTTTCCGACCCCTGACTGAAGATGCTTCAGAAGCATATTTTGAAGATATCTCAATTGGAGTGGAAAAAGTGCTTCGCTAATTGCTCCAAAAGCGTGCTAAAGTGTATGGATCTCAATGGAGAATATTTGAAAAACAGTAGAACGATTAACGTTGATTAATATTCGTTTTTGTTTTCTAATATTGAAATCTAAAAGGCAACCCTCGTATTATATTCCACTGTTCTACATACTTTTGGCATTCTGCTGCAATTTGTTTACCGCGCTTAATCGATATTAATTTTTGTATTATCTTTATTCCAGTTTATACCTTATGATCGAAGATTTTTAAGAAAGTAAAGTGGTAAATTAAATATGAACATAATTATTTGGCAGCTTTAAAGTAAATGCGGGTATAATGTGGGGATATGTAATTATTTCGGTTGTTATTCAAGTGCACATTGTTCAAGAAGTAATCAGTATTGTGTGTATACGAGTATTACTGTTCATATACAGAGGCTAGCAGATGTGTCATGTCATGCCTTTAAAATAACGCAGTTACTTGTAATAAAGCATTATTGAAAGTTCTCATCCGCAAAATTTATTGCTTTATTCTTCAAAAAGCATGAGTTACGTATAAGGTTACGCATACGCAGCGTCCATGCCAACTATTTTCTAGTTAGGAATAGTTTCTATATTTTGTATATAGAAACCATTTGCCACATATATGCTATCGTATATATCATATAAATTTTAAATCAATCATCTATTAAAGAAGTCAACTCAATGCAATTGTGAAGAAAAGTAGTAAACGCTAATTGCCGATATATGTAATATCTAATAGAATAATATGCAAAGCGTAAGGCTGATTTTAAGTCAACATTTATATTATTTAAAGCCAAAATGATTTTGTATTTTGTGCACATTGCCTTAATCCATCTTCGTCCATTAAAGCACAGACAAAGTAGTAGGTAGGTATGTGCCAGACCAACAAATCCGCAAGGCAACTGACAAAAATAAAAATTATAATAAAAATAAAAATAAAAATTAGTCAGAAAAGTGCTAAAAAATTCTTTGTGATGCAAATAAAAATAATAATAATCATTAAAAACTTTGAAATCCCCACGCCGAGTGTAAATATAAACACAAAACGAAACAAATGTAGGTATATATTTATGTACATTTATATGCAAAATAAAAAATACTTAAGACAACTATTTTTTAGAAACCTCTTGGTACATACATAGTACACAATTGAATCTTATATAATCTCTAAGATTAGAAAAGTTGGGCAATTTTATTTCACTTCTACTCAACATTAAATTCCTCGCTGCGCTTCCACATTTTTCGCTATGCGCCATCGTTTGGAAATTGTAAATAAGTAAAGCAGCGTTGGCGGCGGTCTGTATGCATAGCGGTAGTAGGCTGCTGCTAAATATAAAATAACGTTGCAGTAGCTTTAAACACTTAATAGCTTTGGGCTAACTTTGTGGCATAAACAATGCTGCCAAATATAAAAGTGAAAAGAAAAAGGATATGCAGAAGATAAGCAAAAAGATTGCGCATAATTTCATATTATTATTTCTATTATTTTTCAATGTACGCATCATTACTGCTAATAAAGCACTTTTAATTCTTTTTCATTGAAACTGACGTGCTTAAATTTAAACTTTAAATAAGCACTTAAAATAGTAAAGTGGTTATGGTGAAGGTGATGCATTGCTCATTTACGCTTAAATATGAAACATAAATCAATAAGTTTGTACAATTGAGAGCTCGACATTAATTGTTGTTTTTTTTACTCACAATTCAAATGTGAACAATAAAGTAGTTGAACCCGATTCGCTGCAATTAATTCCATTATAAAATTTATTTAATTTCTTATGTCAACTTTTTAAACAGCCGCAATTCTGTATAATTTTTTCTCACTCTGTTTCCATTGTTTTTTTAAAATACGAATAAAAACTCATACAATTTATTGCAATCATGAACTTTAGTTGCCCTCTTCATATTACCGTTTGAGTGTCCGTCAACTAGCAGTTCGATAAATTATTAAAATTGTTATATGCACATGACTATTTGTTAAGTTTCATTAATTAACCAAACGCTTAAATACGCGACCCATCAACTATTTGATTCGATTTTTGCAGTACGGTTTGACCTTTGCTTCAAAACATTGTCCAGCTTCGGCGATAACCTCTTCATTTGAACAAATTTTTGCCAGCGAGCATTCTTTTGAGATATGAGAACAGGAAGTAGCCGCTTGAGGACAGATCTGAAGAACTCGGAGGATGAGCAAGCAAATTGAAACCCAACTCAAAGACCGTGCATAGTCTTGCTGAAACAGCACGTTTTTTTTCTTAAATTTTCCGCGATTTCGTTCCTCAAATTGTTGTTTATGGTTTTTCCTTTTGGAAGGTAGTCAATAAAAATATTTATAAATATGGTCATCCCTAAATACAGACTCCATATGTTGGACTTATGGCCTAGCTGACTGCTGAGTTTTTCCACGCTTTGTAGCGGGCTCATCATGTACAGATCACTCGGATAACAGTCGATTCGACTTCGGATACTGATGAGCAAACTGAAACACTGCTACAAATAATGAATTTGTCGTTGTTTTTGTTCCATAGTGAGTTCCCGCGACATCTACTTTGCACACAGCATATTCAGTTGATATTTTTAGAGTGTCTGCTATCTCGAACGACTTCACTTTATAAACTTGTCGTCAGTAGCAACCACGCCTATACTTAGCACATAAATCCTTGATGGTTGAGTTTCCTGGAACAGTGTACGGGAACTCGTCCTTCCAAGTTTTTTCTTTAACTGTATTTTTCCCTTTAGAAAGCAATATTTCGTATATACAAGTACTTGTATACGTATGTGAACTAGTTTTTCAGTTTTTAAGAAACCGATTCTAAATCTCGAAATCGTTAGTATTGGAGAACAATTGCATATAGCTGTCATGCAAATTGTTCGATCAAATTAAAGCACTTCCTTTAAAACATTTTTTAATTCACAGGGCATCATTACCACAGGCAACGCTACGAAATCCGAGCAAAAAATAGATAAGAAAGGGCTAAGTTCGCGAGTGTACTACAGAACCACGCGAATTATTAAGTTGGCTTATACACTGACCGACAAAAAATCTGTTGAAACAACGAAAATTATGATGGGTGTATTCAGAATTTAACAGAAATTTTAGAATTTTATTTATTATAAAATAGTTACTTTAGAGCGGGTTTATTTACAGGAAACCAAAAACACGAAAAAATTTAGAATGAGGGATATGTTCAAATGGTCATTCTGTACAACTTTGCCCAAGAGACTATGGGTTAAAAACAGTTTTAAGCCAGTGATATTTAAGGTGAAGTGTTTCGGCGATCATAACAAATTGTTCATTAGTTTTTGAGATATCCGATTGAAATTTAGTACTTATATCCAACAATGTTATTCTATTGATTCTTTGTTTAATGCCGAAAATCAGCTAACCCAAGCTTGGGTAACCGATTTCATACATTTTCGACATTAAAACTATAACATATCCAACATGTGTGTTCACCTAATTTTGCAAGGATTTTGCTAATGACTACTATTTCTGAAATAATTTAAAACCAAATATTTATGCAATGTATCGGCAAAAGTGATTTGCATCAAACGATAATAACGCACACCTAAAATGCCTATATACTTATGTACACAGTACAATGCGGTGATGTATGGTAACTTTTTTCGAAACTAACGGCTTACGGTGCGTACATAACTATGTGGCTTAAGCGGAATATGTGTAGCGTAATCAATTGAATTTAACTGAGCGCTTTGAGTATTGCATAATTACACACAATTAGCGAAATTTGTTAATTGAACCTTTGAATAACTAACAAGATCTAAGTAGAGAATACCGTACAAATTATGTCATTCCACCATTGGACATAACTCCTATTTTGCATAATAATTTCGAAATGCTCATCCGCATCGATTTATGTATTTGTGGGCATTAGTGTTAAATAGAGCGCATGAGGGTAAATAGATTTGGGCATTAGCAGTATGAACCCGGTGCGCGCACACAACGAGGCTGGCAAACTCAGGTGCGTGAACGATATGGACACTCGAATATAATTACAGGCACTCCACATATAATGGACAAGTAATTATTTTGCTACGCACTTTAATTAAAAGCGCATGATTGACGTGGAAAACGTGTTTGTGCGTGCATGCGCTGGGCTTACCAAATATAAAACAGGTCCAAAAAAAACTGTTTAATACCAGTTTTCACGCAGACTGTGAAGAGTTAAGAGAAGAGGATGGCCTATAGTATGGCCTATATCGTTCACTAATTTGTAACTGGCGATCCAAGTAGAGGTACTTTTTCAATAAGGCTGTTTTTGACAGATCACGCGTGAGTCATGTCAAGATGTTAGATAATGAACAATGTTTACAAGTCGTTCAACTTTATTACGAAAATTCACATTCTTTAAAGAATAAGTTTCGCGCGATTCGCTTAACTCATAGCTAACATAATAGGCCTACTGAGGGAACTATTCCCAACACCATCACCTATCTTGAGACCCAGCATTTGGTATGGGATTTCGACCGAATAGACCGAGACCAGCACGCAAAGACCATGGAAAGTGGATGGCGCCATTCGCAGCAATTCGTACTGACGTATGAATCGACTTGGCGCATTTTACTTCGAGATTTTAAATTGAAAGCATACAAAATACAGTGTGAACAAGAACTGAAGCAGTTCGACCTTCTTCAAGCAACTTCGCTTCGCTCTATGTTCTCTTGAAAAGTTCTAAGGAGATCTGACGTTTTTGAAGCAAATCTTGTTCAGCGATGAGGCCTATTTCTGTTCCAATGAGTATGTAAGCAAGCAAAGTTGCCGCATTTGGAACGAAGAGCAACCTGAAACAAATCCATTTTATCCAGAAAAACAGGTTTGGTGTGGTTTGTGGGTCGGTGGAAGCAGTGGACCATACTTCTTCAAAAATGAAGCCGGTGGGAATGTAACCGTCAATGGCGACCGTTATTCCGCCATGATAACCGACTATTTGTTACCTGAAGTTGAAGATCATGATCTCGGCGACAATTGGTTTTAACAAGACGGCGCTACTTCCCACACACCGCATCAATCAATGGATTTATTTAGAGAACACTTCGGTGAGCAAATAATTTCACGTTTTGGGCCGGTCAATTGGCCAACAAGGTCATGTCGTATTAAACCGTTAGACATTTTCCTGTCTGGATACGTAAAGTCTAAAATCTATGCGGAAAATCCTGCTTCGACTACCTTGAAGCAAAACATCACTCGTGTCATTCGCCAGTTATCGGTCAAAACATTCAATGAGTCACCGAAAATTGGACTCAACCGATGGACCATCTGAGACGTAGCCGCGGCCAACATTTGAGAGAGAAAATCTTCAAAAAATAAATGACAACGCATTTCTGTCGAATGATAATAAAGATTTCCCATTAAATTTGAAGTTTCTGTATTTTTGCTTTAAAAAAGTAGTTTACATCAAAATGGAACATATTTTACTTTTCAGGAAGTTTTGTATATGCTATACATCCAATTATATCGATAAATCTGAGTAAAGTTCGCAAAATAGTTGTTGCCCGATTAATCCAGTGTAAATCGCTCAAATCACAAACGATTTTTTTAGATGCAAATAAAGTAACGACTACCTCGAATATTGTTCCTTGTAAGATGTATGTCGAGATAAGAGTTTTGGCAAAATGAAAAGCCAAAATCTTTTCAGCCCATGTAACAGTACTCTACTATTCTCAAAACTAAAAAAAATAATAGTGGATAGAAATCGATTAGACTGCAGCCCCATTTGAAGTTTAAGATGTATCGACTACAATAATTATCAAAATGTTGGTGTTTTGATTTAATAGGTGTTTTTCAACTGTATTGTAGAAAAAGATAGAAGTTTGTCAAAAAACTGTATAGACTTTTCGCACAGGAGTTAATTGATCAATTAACTGCCCTTTGCTCGTTTAAAGCGCTGATGAAAATCGAATTACCATACAAAATAAAACCCTTATTTTATTGCATTAATTCTTAATCGAAGTGAAATCGAGCTGAAACTAGAAAGCAACTCTGCGGGTTGTTGCCCCCACTGTAAATTTGTTTGTATTTGACACTGCCGGTTGTTGTCCAGGCTATAGATTAGGTTGTGTACAGTGATAAAATATTGGGTAGTCGATAAAGTCTTTTCGTATTTCTAATCAAACTTAACTTTTCCTAATCTCACCATTCCAGCACTATATGGTATGACACACTGGAGATATACAATTGCAACGATATCTATTGACAAAATATGAAAATACTTTTTCGACTACCCAATAATAATCAGCTGATGAATTTTAGTTCTTAGAAAAAATAATAAATGAAGTAAAAGTATAACAATTGATCGTTAATCGAGGTGCGAAAGGTTATAACTGGTTTCTAAATTATAATCTTAATATACTGAAATAAATTGGCTATGCAAAAAGGCTATTTACTCTGCTTACTAAAACATCCTCTTGAGTACACATAGAGATTCTGAAACAAGGGAAATGATTAGCAACTTTCGTTGTAAGAGCTGATTTCGAGAGGAATTCTCGCAAAGGTCTTGACTATTTTGATCATTTCATTACAATTCAAAATTTAGGTATCTGAAAAGCATCAGTGGAAATTTCTTAGTCATCAAATATTATTGCCAATAAAAAATATAGATCAGAAAACCATATCTGTAAAAAGGTGTAGAAATATTTTATAAAAGTGACATCTATATATATAGAATGTGTATCTATTAAAGATGAAATTTCATATTTTTTATAAATATTTTTAAATACTTCAAATTCAGCCAGCGAGCAGTGCGGAGAAAATGTAAACCAGCTCACGACTAGCAGTGAATTTGTGTACGAGTCTATCTAAAGCTGTTTCCGGACAATAAAACACCACAAATTTATTTGTCACAACACAGTAGTGCTACAATTTTCCAGCTGCTTGCAACAGCTCCAACAGCTTTTGTGCGCTTGCTACCACTCGGCGGATTATATTGTTCTTGCTCTACGATGGCGGCATTAGCAGGATTCGTAGTTTGGCTCATTTTTGTTGCTCCACACGAAATTTCGCACAAGATAAGAGTGATATACGCGTCGCAAAGTTTCGGAGACGCTGCAAAACAATGCAACCGCTCATGCTGTGGACCTTGTACAGCGCACCATAACGGTGTTTGGCTGTGGAAGCAAAGAAAAGTGAAGCTAACTGTAACGGTAAATATGTGTGTTATGCAAAAGTAGACAAAACAAATGTACACACTATACCTGCGCATAAATAAAGGCAGCAACAACACCACCAACCAGTGGTTAGTAAACAGTTTTGTAAAAATTCAAAATGATATGAATTGCGGGCTAACTTTGTTGGTGCTTATATATTCACCTTAGATTACAGCGGCTATGCAGCGGAGTGTGTGTGTAAGATGCATAATGCTAGAGCAGATTAGAAAGCTTCAAAATGTGTGCATAACAGTCAACGAAATTTAGCATAGTGCTCTGGTGAATTAATGTTATGCCTGATAGGCATACATATTTCATTCCGAAAACTACACGTGTTTAATTTAACGGTATTTTTGAAAGTATATTTGCAACTGTATGGCGGCAAATTAAATCAGAGACCGCGAAATAAATTACTGGTGGAATTCCTCCTACTGTGCGCATGCGTTTTTGGATATAATTTTTGCGCAGAGTGCAAATCATAACGGTTATTTGTAACCCCAAAAACTAAACGAGTTGGACATCAAGTTACGTAGATCAAAATAGTAAGAATCTAAAGAAAAATTAATGAGTTCCTGGTACTTACCCACTCTGTATCCCTCCGTTCCTCATCTGTTTTTCTGTCCGCCTGTCTATGACTAAAAATTGAGATATGTGGACACAGCTTTGTACGCGTATTTCTTGACACTGAAATAGTTGGTATTGTGGATGTATGAAGTTGAGTCATTGACACGCTTACAATATACGATTAACGTTAAATTATAAAATAGTTGGGTTGGGAGAGCTTTGCAAGAAACCAGAAAAGTAACTCATGAAATGAGATCTTATAAGTCGACAAGCTGGTTTGAGGACATTACAAATCTGCTTAAGATTTTTATTTCTCTTTCCATTATTTGACCGTAATGTTTAAAAGTGCGAGCTCCGAACTCTTGTTGCCTTTTTCTCTCATAGCATGATTAACTAAGAAATAAGCGTTGATATGTTTCTTTCCCGTCTTTTTCTGGTAAGCTTTTATGACATGTTTCTGGTAGCGTGGATAATCAGTTAGGACCCCTATAACTAGAAAAAGGTTACATTTGTGGTGAGCGAGGAGCTTACTAAATTCTTTGCGAGACACTTTGTGTCAGAGGAATCTTGCGGCATCGCAAATCAATGTTGCCGTGAAGCTCAGCTATGCAGTAGTAAAAGAGAGTGGAGCTCTTACTCGATCCCATTCTCATAATAATGGTACCTATCTTGCCACCTGATAAAGTTGACCTCTTTACGCTAGTAGTATTCCTCCAACTGTTCACCTTCGCTAGCAGATCATTAAATTTTTAATAATTGAAAAATTTTATTCAGAAATATAAACATCTGGAACAGTTGTCTAAGTAAGTTAAACTGAATGCCTTTATTATATTTTTATATGTACTTATGTAATCGTTACCTCTACGTCCAAGTCGAAATATGTATTTACATATTGTATATAAACAGACAAGCCTATTTAGTTGAATATATTATTAAGTGGCTTATTAAATTTCTCAATAACGGCTTATTTAACACCGTCATCGCCATGTACATATGTATACCTTTATTTTTCCTCTTCCTTACTTGCTCAACACTTCACTTGAAATGTGTCTGCTTAGAAGTATATTCAACTCACACTTATTCAACAAATACATACGCACGCGTAATACGCACTCACTTACCCACACTTACATCTATATGATATATTCATTATTATGATGAGTAATACGTATTATAAGTACTGCCGTTATTACCTGTATTTGATTCATATACCGTTACGTTTGAATACGCTGATAAGGACGTATGTGTGTCTCAGAACTCGTATATATGTATTTATTGGTAAGCGACTAATTCCGTTGAATATCAACAACACATGCGCGCAATTGAGGGACAGACACATACATACATATTTACGAGGGCATAAACTGCTACTTCAATATTTATACATATACATATGTATATACATATTCGCAGTTTAGCATGCCTGTGCAAGCAAATGACATTCACACACCAGCCGTGGCATGATTAATGACGTCATTAATATTAAAGGCGGCCATAGTGCGGATAGACGGCGAAGAAAGTGCCACATTACTACAGCTGGGCGCTGAGTGCAGTAACGATATACTTATGTATGGATTTATAGAAACACTTGAAGGCGTATTCATATTTGTAGAAGTAACTGTAGATTCCTATATAGCGTATTTGCTATGTCAGTGCCTAGTTGAAATGGGGCTTGAAATATTTCACAAATGGTGACAGAATTATTGCTTGCATTTAGGCCAAAAGTCAGTCTAATTTCGATTGTTTATTAAATTAAACTTTTTTTTATATTTCGTGAAATTTAGTCCACACGAGAAGTTGATAGAGCGCGTCTGAGGATATGCACATAATACCATATAACTCAAGCTAGCTTCCATAATTTCCTCTGTAGGGCACTAATATAAGTCTATAAAAGAGTCGAGGTGTCTATAACGAACCAGTGTTCGCTCTAAAAACTAAAAATATGTTTTCAGTTGGTCCGAAATGCTGTTAAACTTATATACATTTTAGTTTTATTGAGAATGTGCTTGTGCGGGCTGAAATTTCTGTCTACTAGATACAGCCACCAAAATAAACATGAAAAACTAGCGCTTATTAGGTAAATAAAATACATCAAATATTAAACTTTTTTTCAACAAAAAATAGCTCGCAATTTTTTTTTTTGTGGGAATTGAAAAGTTTTCGAATTTTAATTTTAATTTGCTGCACCATTGCGTATACGCAACATAAACATATACATATTGTAGTCAGGCGCATGTTGCCAAAATTGACAAACCTTTATGTTAATCAATATATCAACAGAGGCAGAGTTTATACATATATATAGTGTGTGTATTATAAATTCATTGTCAATCTCTGTATTGTGTTGCATAACAATAATTTGTTTGCTATTTTTGAAAATCTCAATAATTTGCAATAATATAAATTTATGGATTTATTTTTTCTTCATAACAGCAACAAAGCTGAAAGCTAACAAATTTGTATGCATAAACACACGCTCGCACAAACATAAATGTGAATGCCGGACAAATTATTTAGCATTCATGCTTTCAAACTTTCGACTTGCTCAACACTAAGTAATTTGCTCTTAATTAAGTTATTTGAAGGTTTTAGCAAATATCTATGAATAATCAAAGGTAGTCACAAGTAACATGAAGTCTACTCATATACGCCTAAAATATTTTACAAGCTCTCTATTTGGAGTTTTATGAAATCGTTCTTGCTCCGCAGAAAATCTGAGCGGTTAGAGATTATTGATAGGCAAAGCATAAAAATATTTCAAATACTGCATTAATTTATTAAATATTGCATTTTTCCAACATCTAGCGTCTACTGTAATATTACCACCGCTGTGTTGTTTATAAAAAGTAATACAATTTTTAAAGTGAATATTTTATATTCATATTATATGATATGCTTTGTTCAGTGACAGCAAAATTTTAATTTGTTTTCGAAAATACGCAAACATAACTTTACGACAGGTTATGTGCTCGAGCTTAGCCAACACGTATGCACGTATATAGGGTGTTTTCTTAGATATAGGAATATTTTTTTTTTTTTAATTCATAAAAAATGTTGTCTATATTTTAGCTTTATTAGTTTGTAGGTACCTAGTTTTTGTGGCATTTAGATTTTGAGTAG
This sequence comes from Bactrocera zonata, assembly GCA_037783105.1. Classification (NCBI taxonomy): domain Eukaryota; kingdom Metazoa; phylum Arthropoda; class Insecta; order Diptera; family Tephritidae; genus Bactrocera; species Bactrocera zonata. Next base: position 1,028,275 of record JBAWJQ010004226.1, on the reverse strand, counting down.
CTATTCTGCCATGTGACCGCCGAGCCTGTGACCATTTTGAAAACTATTTAGTTGAGAAAAGTATTTTTAACCATTTCTTAAACACATTCACAATTTTTACTTGATAATAAGCATAATGTCTCTATATAAACAGTTTACTGTATGGCTATTCGATTTGGTTGCTCTTAAAGCACACCCTTTATAAACATTAATTTCCATTCATCTGCACTAAACAAACACAGCTTTGTTTCATTTAATAATGACGAATGACTGCAATCAGTAACGATTACAAAACTCACGCCCAGTTGCGTTTGTATATACACCGAGCTATGTATCGGCTTGTAAATAATACATTTAAATATAGTAAAATTATTAATAAACGGCATATGAACATGTCTTATTCCATTAATGCCAATATACTATGTTAAATAAATGAATGTGAAAGCACTTTGTGGTAAATAAATATTATTCAATGCATTTAAGCAAATTCGTGAGTGTTAACATGCATGCTTACATTCTCATATTCATGGCGACATACATACATATGTATGCTACAATTATGTTGACAGGTGGATTATTCAACGAATGACAAGAATTTTATCATACCAAAATGTTTGGTTTTTGGTTGCCTTTTCATAAGAATTTTAGGTACTTATATCACTATTGATATTTCCTAAATTATGAGTTGTTAACATGGCTATAGTTAATGGAAATTGAGTCTGTGTATTTATTTGTTTAATTGTATCTAGCAATTAGTGTTTATAACTACTACCAACTATTTCCTTGAGTGGTTTAAAGTCAGTGTGTTAGCTGAAATTGTTATAGACGAAGAAAATTTGTTGGCTAACCTCTGTCGTGTGCTAAATTATAAATAACCGAGGCAGAATTCGAGCGAAGAGCTAGCTTGGATCTTGTTCCTAGCATTGCTGGATTTCACGCGAAATCAAAATTTTGTAAAATGTGCAAACTTAGCTGAATGAACATGCCGTACTTACTGCAAAACATACTAAACTGTGAGTCAAGATAAACTTATTTTCTTACGAAATTAAATAGCTGTGAAATGGATATTTTCAGCAAAGAGTTCCGTAGAAACATCGATAAAAATTAAATAATGTCACTGTCTTTTCACTGCGTAGACTATACTGAGTACTTCACCTACTGTGCTTAGAACGTAATCTAGTGGACGTGGCAGCATCTCTGACGTAACTTCTGCATAAATATCGCCATAATTTTGTATTCCTGTTGATCCCGAGTTGGGTGAAAATGGTTTGTTTAAGCTATTAGAAGATGATGAAATACACATGATCTCAGCTAATGAAAAATGTTCTTAGCCTAATTAAGTATTAAAGAGTTTTGAAGACGTCGAAATCAAATTTTGCCAGTTTTAAATACGAATATGAACCGAATATGCATCAGTTCGCTTGCTAATTCTGACTTTAATATAACACATATGGTACATGTATTTATTTCCTTAAGGGGGAGCCTGCTTTAGAGGCTTCGAAAAATCGATTTTTTAAAGAATTTTTTGGGAGGGACAGAAATAATTGATTAAAGCGAAATTTGTTGAGTTTATAGTTATAGTTTTTTGAAAACGAAATATTTGATATTCTGCCTTTGGGAAGCAATTGCCCGATGCATCTCGCATGGGCATTTGTCAGACGGCGGGTAAGATGCAGGTCGCCTTTTCTATCGGAAATAAAAAATTCAAAGAGATTGATAGTTGTTTATAACTTAGCTCCTAGTTAAACAAAAAAAATTCCAAAATATGTGAAAAATTTCAATATTTTTTAAAAATTGAAAAAAGTGGTTTTTGACCAAAAAAATTTTACTTTATGTTATTGAACTTGACTTTTCTTAGTTTTTTTTGGTTTAAACAGAAGATAATTTAATGCCAAAGTTAATAAATTTTGCTCCAATTTCAGACGACGTTTAGTTTTTTTCCTATCATGCCCACCAATTAAAAAAAAACGTAAAAATGAAAAACCGAGAAATCGCTCGTCAAAGTTTTTGCTAGACGCTCGGTTACTATTTCCCTTCTAGTTTCGACAATATTTCGAATTTCCATCTATAACTTTGGGGACATAGGTAGGTAGGTAGGAGTGCAGCCCTATCGGGCTCAATTAGCACCGATGTGCCATTTTGATACACTATTCGTAGAAACCTCCTGTGTCTGCTATTACGTTTCACCTACTCTCTCAAACTATTTTGAGATTTCAATGAAACTACTTATGTCCGATATGCTTTTGGTGGAAATCCATTCAAGATTTGGTGCTTGGTGGATTCCGAGTGCTTTGTGTCGGATCTGTGCTAGAGCTGGGCATTCGCAGAGAAAGTGGAAGATTGTTTCCTTGTTCCCTGCTACTCCGCAGCCACGGCAGATGTCGTTGTAAGGCATACCCATTTTGGACGCATGTTCCCCAAATGGCCAGTGCCCCGTTGTGGTAGCTGTTATTCTGTAAATACTTCTTCTTGACCTATTTAATAAGTCGTTGGTTCTTTTTCTGTCATATGTTGGCCATAATTGTTTAGTTATGACGCATTTTGTAATGTTTTTCCATCTGTTATTTGCAACTTGTTGAAATTGTCTTTTTATCTCTCCTTTGATCGATCCTAGCGGGCTTGGTATTAGCACCGCCTCGGATTCTTGAGGAAAGCTCCCGCCTTTGCCAACTCATCTGCTTTTTCGTTACCGAAAATGTTCCTGTGGCCGGGAACCCAGATCAAGTTTAGTTGGAGCTTGTCTCTTATTGAGCTTAGTGCTCTCTTGCAGTTTTGAACTATACTGGAACTTGTCAAGGGTGAAGACAGTGCCAGGAGGGCCACCTGGCCATCCGTAAATATAGTTGCTTTATGTATATTCCCGTGGTTTTCTAATAGAACTTCGCAGGCTTTTTCTATGCCTAGTACTTCTGCTTGGAAGATGCTAGCCGAGTTCGGTAGACGTGCCCACTCCGCAGTCCATTTTGGACCCGTCGGTATAGACTGAGGTGGTATCCTCCTCTGGTATTGGACCTCTTCTCCATTCTCGTCTAGATGGTATCTTCACCTGGAAGTGTCCATTGAAATCCAGCTTTGGGAGAATGTAGTCTGATTTATTAATAGTGAGCTTGTTTAGAATTACACTATGTCCGTAGTTCTGCTGATTCCAACCACCCAATTTTTTTATTCTTATTGCCGCAATAGCAGCTATTTTTTGAATAAAAATGTCCATTGGTAGTTGATGTAGGATCACATTGAGCGCATCAGTCGGACATGACCTCATTGCGCCCGTAACACTCGCATATGCTGCTCTTTGTATTCTATTTAATTTTCTAATGTTGTATTGTTTGCTTAGCGCTGGCCCCCATACCAGCGCTCCATATGTAAGTATGGGTCTTATGACCGCCGTGAACATCCATATGATTATACTTGGTTTGAGGCCCCAATTCTTGTTGACGATTTTCTTACAAGTATAGTAGGCCATGTATGCTTTGTTTATTCTTTTTTCTATGTTTATTTTCCAGGACAGTTTGGTGTCAATCACCACCCCCAAGTATTTAGCTGTTGGGGATAGGGTGAGTGCTGTGCCGTTTAGTACCGGAAGTTGAGCCTGAGGTATTTTGGTTCTGCCTGTGAATAGCATTAGTTCTGTTTTGTTCGGGTGAACTCCTAGACCATTGCTTTTAGCCCATAGGTTTAACCTACGAAGTGCTCTTTCCATAATCTCGCTGACTGTTGAAGGAAACAGACCTGATACCAACAACACTATATCGTCTGCATACGCTACTGCTTTCACTCCTCTACCGTTTAGTTGGAGGAGTATTTCGTTCAGCGCTACAACCCATAGAAGCGGAGAGAGGACCCCCCCTTGAGGCGTCCCTCTACTCACATAACTTGTTTGTGTTGCAGCGCGGTTTGAAGTTATAATCTTCCTATTCTCGAGCATCGATAGTATCCATCTGCACACAGTGTCATCTATGCCCCATGCGCCAGAGAATTAATTATCGTATTTACTTCTATGTTATTGAAGGCGCCCTCTATGTCTAGAAAAGCAGCCATGGTGTATTGTTTGTGGTGTAGTGATTTTTCAATCACACTTATCACCTCGTGAAGGGCGGTTTCGGTTGATCGGAGCTTTATGTACGCATGTTGGGACTTCGATAACTTCCCCGCCATTATTGTTATTACGTGTAGATCTATTAGCCTTTCTAGTACCTTCAGCATAAATGAGGTAAGGCGTATAGGTCTAAAATCCTTGGCATTCTCGTGTGTTCTTCTGCCTGGTTTCGGAAGGAACACAACTTTGCTCCTTTTCCAACTTCTTGGGATGTAAGATAGTTGAATGCTCGCTTTGTATATATTTTCAAGCCTTAGAACCATTGGTTCTACCAGTTTTTGCAGCATTATGGGCATAATCCCGTCAGGACCTGCCGCTTTAAATGGTGCAAAACTATTTATGACATATTTGATTTTCATTTTGTCTACTATTTGGCTTCGATAGTCAGCTGCGTTCACCGGTGGTTCTAGTTGAACCCTCGTTGAAGGTGTTTGCTGACTCCCGGGGAAGTGTGTTGTGATTAGTACCTCCAGGGACTCTTTTGCCGAGGAGGTCCAATCACTTCCCTCCGCCCTAATGTAGGCAGTATTAATGGTCTTTGGATAGCATTTTACTCAGCCTAGCGGCTTCTCTGCAGATTTCTATCGATGTGCAGAAGGATCGCCATGAGTCATTTTTAGCTTTCCTGACTGCTTTTTTGTATTCCTTCATAATGTCTTTATATGGCTGCCAAATTTTGGTTCTAAAACTCTCATTGAAAGCTTTCCTTAGTTGTGTTCTCAAATTCTTGAGTTCACTGTTCCACCAAGGAAGAGACTTTCTCTTTTTCAAAACTGTTAGCGGTGTATTTTTTTTTTTTATTTTATTTTTATTTTTTTTTGGGGGACATATTCTTAGAAGATTATAAAGAGATTTTAGCAAAACACAAAAAAAAAATCGAGCTTTCTAAGCAGGCTCCCCCCTTAAATTATGTTGTGGGAAAACTGTTGGGTGGAGAAACTATGAGACTATAGTCTTTTTCAACGTTTTTCCATTGTTTAAACATATATCCATGAACAGAAAGCTACTTTAAAGCAACACTGAAATCGAGGTCTCAAAAGGGTGTGAGTTGTTTACATGCAGGCACATACTATACTTGTAGTTGGTTACTTGACACTGTTGCCTTTTGCATAGATTACGTATACGCCCACACAACCCACAGCACTCATGTGCCCCAAGAGCGCTACAACAACACCAGCATACATGCGTATGTATGCTCGTGCCTGTACTTTATAGGTAAATAAATATTTTTCTAAACTTCCGATATTTCTATGTGTGCGTTTAATCTAATATTAATGAAAAGTAACGCGTTGCCAGGCATACCCGCTGCCTACACGCATGCACTAGTGCGGTGCTAATCCAACGTACTGACAGCGTTTTGCCAGCGCTGGAAATCACCGCTTGAGCACACACTCGCACAAGGGTCGCCACATATTTCCCAATGGCTTTTAACTTTTTCAAAGTTTTCGCTGCTTATGTGGCAAGAACAAAAGTTGGCAGCTTAAAATATGCGCATCAGCAGTACTTTTTGCGTATCATTAAATTCAGTTTAAATATGCTGGCAACAACTTTTTGGCAAATACAATATTTACCAAGAGCGCTTTGAAATATAAGATTCCTGCCTCATGCCATCAAGTGCAAACTGTTGGAATGGCGTTGACGCAGGTTTTGGTGGGACACCAGATATGCACGCCATGGCAATGAACTAGAAAATTCAACAGATTTTTATAATCTGTTTATTAGAGAATTTCGTGTGAGCGTTAAGTATGTGTGTGTGTGTGTAGTTATGAAGTATGAAAATTTTGATGTGTGAAATTTTAGTAGCAAAAAGTGGAGAGTTAAGCATGAAGAAAGAAAAGTCAGAATAAGTTCTTATGAAGTTCGTTCACATTTTGTGCGAGTGTGTGGGTTAACACTGCGCTATGTACAGTTAGATAAACATTAACGAAATTCGATTTCGATTTTCAAACACAGCGTGATGTTAAAAGGACGGTTACTTAAAGTTTTTAAGGCGCAAATTTTGTTTTGTGTGTGAAGTATCATGTATGCAGCTGATTTATTTTGGACAGCAAATATATAAAGCATAAAATATATTTTTAAAATTAAGAATTTGCTGCTGAAATTGAAATAGATTGAATGCTAAACAATCCAGTGTATGTATATTGTTTGTGATAGGCAATCAACACCTCCAGATCAAATGACGATAGCAGTCTTTTCGTGTAGTAGCTTTACCCTATAAGTCTAAAAAACAATTTTTGTACCATATATATATATATATATATATACATATATATTATATCTTCAAGGCTAAATTATTCAAAAAGATTTTTCGATTTTTAAATTATTTTCGGATATACTATATATAGATATTTTGCTGACCTGACATCCAAACTACTTCGTCAGGTACTGAAACTTTGAGTCCGTTCTTCTGGAAATTGTCTTTTTCTTTTATATTTCCAAATTTTAATTTTTAATATTTTTTCCGTTTTGTTAAAAACAATCCTCAAGTCAATTAAGGTTAAGAAAAAATGTCTTGTATTAAAATCTTTATCCAGATTTCGGTCAGTTATTTGTATGGCAGTTTTACGTTACAGGGGTCAGATATCGGTGATTTAAACAAATGAGCGGCTTCTTGGGAAGAAAAAGATGTGTGTAAAATTTCAGAGCGACGGACGGACAAACAGAAGAATATGGCAAAATGAGCTCAACTGGTCACGCTGATCAGTTCTGTATTAATTTTCTAGGGTTTTTGAAGCTGTTTCTGGGTTTCACGATATTTGTGGCAAACTTAATATACGCCGTTCTGTGCATAATGAGACAAAATACTCTTTGACTATTGCCCAACACAGAGTCAGTGAGCTCAATATTAGTTGTTGTTGTTATAGCGCGGTTGGTGCTTTGACTCCGAGTACTCCATTTACTGGAAGGGAGTCGGTGAAGGTGTTGATAGTTCCATTGTGAATGGCGGTCAGTGCTTGTCGGAAGTAGCTCAATATTAGTCTTGCGACTTGGCCATGTTTAATGCATTTTCCTGTAGGCAAAGACAGTTTAGATATATATTTTTATTTAAATTTGGCTAAAATCTGAAAAAAACAAACGAATTTCGAATTATTTATAACCTGTATGTCATTTGCAAATGTGGAAATATTGTTGTACCTTTTTGAAGTGTGAAAATTATGCCTAATAAAAATCAATAAAAGAGCATATTTCTATATTTAAAACTCATCAATCATTGCAAAGGTAGATTAATGTATATACATTCATGCTTCATACATCCATTGTCGCAATTCTGTGCTTTTTCCGAAACTTTGAGCTGCTAAATTTGTATTAGAAATTTAGTTCAAATGTTATGTATACATACATCCTCTGTCGTCTTTGATTTTGATGGCCAAATTAATGCGCTTAGATTACGCAATGTCCACAACGAATCAATCACAATCAATAAAATACACTTTTTAGAACAGAATAATGTTCTCCATTAACTGTTTAATGTTAATTTATCTTAAATTTTATGTAAAATGTTTGAAGTTTTCTGAAACGTTTATTTAGAGTTGTACATACGAGTATGTAATGGAATGGCGTTAAATGAAGTTTTATAGCAAAAGCTATTGAAGTGATTAATATTTCAGTAGTACATTCAGTTACTATTTATAATATGTACAGCTTATACTTGGGGAAAGTACAAGATCTTGTAAACGAGAAGCCTAGTACTAGCATTAACTGAGGTCTTTTACATCCTTTAGAACATGCATCACAGTATATATCGTGTTTGAAATAAGTACGAGCAAAAAATTTAGATCACAGTTTAGAATGTAAGTATTAGGTAGAATTGTATAGTCATCGTGGCATCAAATCATCATAAAAATCACTCGACCCATTACGATTACATCAATATTGAGTCGATGAGTTGGTACGCATATCTGCTCCGCTCACCAGAATCCGCAAAACTTGCTGTTATTTACAACACCTATAGCTTTATTATGCCTTGAGTTGTGTCACATTCAGGTCTTAGATGTCAAAATTTTACGGTTTTAATACAAATCGACAGTTACATTGAAAATTTGTGCACAGTTCTTATTAGTTTTCAAAATATGCACACCATACAGTTCTTTGAATGCTATGTTGCTAAATAATTAGCCGCTTTTCATTACAACTTAGTTATCGCGGTTTCCTCCGCATTGCATTTCCTTTGTGTCGTGCTTCTAACTCCCCTCTATCATTCATATGAATATCAATGCTATGCTACCTCAAGCGCATTGAAAGCAGTGTCGGCTCACTGCTAAGCAAGAGTGAAAAAAGTTTCAATCCGTGAACTTGTCATGCATTTTGTGGTGAATCGCAAGCTAACAATTTATGGGAGGCATATATTCAGGCGCGCGCACATGCTGCGTCGCCGACCAAAACCTATGAACTAACTGAACAATTCCGCATTCGTAACAAAGGTAGAGTGCTCGCGGTCGCCACAAATGAGCGCGCTTGAAAGCAGCGAGTAACGAAACAACCGAATGGGACCGTAGCGGGAGCGCTGAATGAACATTTGCGAGCGCGAGTTGCGTTCGTTTGTGCGATTAAACGAGTGAGCACTTGCAGCTGCTCTCAAATAGTAATAATTAATTGTAAAGAAAAATTATGTTTTCGATTATATTTTAGTACTTATATAAGATATTAGCTAATAAGTAAAATACTAAGTTACATATATGTCATTACTAAGTACTTGATTTCAAAGAATAACTGTTTAAATTGCTCGCTTGTTGCTTTTGTGCAGCGCATTTACCGCAGTGTTGAATGTGCGACCTTCTTAAACTGAAAATGCTTAACCGGGTCGCTAACGTTTGCTCTCTATTTGCAGTGAGGTATTCCTCTGCCCTGCTCTGTTTACTACAAAGCATTCGCCTTGCAGTTTAACGAACGTTTTAGAGTGGGCGTACTCGGCCGAACTGCTCACCTCACGTTGCTGCTTACTCTTATATTTTTAACAGACGCTGTAATACTGCTGTTAGTTAAATGTTATAAAGCTTATTTTCAGCTTAGCATAGATATGAGCTTCTTCAAATTTTTTGGCAGTTTTTAAAACGAAGTATATATTCTTTCCACAGATTCCGTAATTTTTAAAGGTAAAAAACGGTTTATCTCAATTTCTCTTTTCAGTGAGTTTAGTCCACCTTTTTCTAGGTTTCAAATATTATGAGAATTATACCTTATTTCAATTAATGGGGAACTTACGTAAACCCTGAGTGTGAGAAAGAAATATCAAAAATATAAATGCTATGAAATTTAGGTTTCCTTTTCATATACTATTTTGCTTCAGTGGCTACGATTCGGCTTACTTGTGAACTACTTTTTATCAACGATCTCCAACTAGAAACGATTAGCAATTCAAAGAGCCACCTATTCCAATTCAATCTAATCAGCTGAGCCTATTGCGGAACTACAGCGGCTTCAATCAAAGGTTTCTTATGAAAATAACATGAACGAGAACAAAAACAAAAAAAATCAATCTGGCTAAAACTACAACACAAAAAGTGTCAAAGCGTTTGAAAACGTGATGCGATCAAGTGCTGCAATCGCGGCTTACAAGCGCAAAAGCGTAGGCGGCACATTCACAAAGTGCCCTAGTCAAAGTGGCAAGTGATGTATGTTGATAGCGTAAAAAGTTCTTTGCGTGTGCAAGAGTTGCTCCCCTGCAACCAACGACGGCCGAACGTGGCATTATCTGCAGCAGTATCGCTAAATCTCGGCGGCAGTGCTATGCCAACGAAGGGGGAATCAATGCAGCGTGCACCCACTCAAAGCGCAAGCTGCAAATATTTTGAGCACCGACAAGGCTTCTCTGCCATGCATTTGTGGACACTTTAGCTGAGCAACAAAATGTTTGTGTTAGTAAAATAGGCTGATAGTTATCAAAGCTTCTCGTCTTCATCATTGCAAATATAAATTCGGGTGAATGTCTGTCTGCATTTGTGTAAAAGAGCATTGAACTTGCTAATTATATGAAATATGAAGTATAAGGAATATTGTGAATTTAGAAGTCTTAAAAGTACGAGTAGCTTTGTTGTTGTATAGTATATTATTTGAACGAAGAGGCAGATTCCAATATATTAGGGGGTATTCTAGTCAAGCAATTTGAAAAAATCGAATTTTTTTTCATATTTCGATAGTTTTGATATTCAAAAATATCCCCCTAAAAGGATTTTTCAAAACTCGAATTATTTTCAAAGTTATAGCCATTTTAGTGACGTGGCAACTAGACCGGTTGAGCGAATATCGTATAACGTAAAATTTTAATCGCGTTTTTCTCGAAACTACTATTTTCAACACTTCGGACATGATTTCTCAAGTTTTAATGAACCGATTAACTTGAAATTTGGTGTGAACCTTCTTTATATATCTCTCCATGGTTGGAACTAGGATTATGAAAAAATTTTGATTTTTACTATTTTTAAAAAATGTTGATCTTTCCAAAAAAACCGGCAAAAATTTCAAACAGTCGCCATTTACTGAATTTTTTTTTTTTATCCTAGTTCAGACGATAGCGGCTTTTGTACTGATTAAAACTTTTTTTTTTTCGATCACCCAAAGTGTTGGAATCGTGTCAGGAAGGGCGCACCCTTATTTTCAAACCCCGCCACGCCACCACGCCGCAATTTAATTAATAAATTTTAGCGGCCCAACTGAGGCTAAGTTCGATACGCGACGCGTGGTTAAGTTCGTCTCCACTGCATGGTGGTGAGGCGGTGTGATCCAGAGACGATTCTGTACAAAGTATGCAAGTTTGAAAATAAGTTAAGTTTTCTATCAAATCCTTAATTTCAAAGAAAATAAAAATATTTTTTGTGTGTAATTTATTCTGTAGTTTATAGCTTTAAGCTCCATTTTTGGGGCTTTCTTCATTGCAGCTTAGTAGAATTAATCTTTGGAGAGATTATACTGTTCGTTTGCCGTTCAGTTAATTGGAACCTACTGCCAGTATAAGCTTACTAAGGGGCTATTCTAGTATACAAATACAAATTTTTTCGGAAAGTTTAACTACCCAAAATGTGTCGTCAAAAATTTTCAAAACTAAAATTATTTTCGCAGATATAGGTATTTTGTTGACCCAGCATCTCTAAACGAGTTTTGCTCGCAACTGCTTTTTTAAAAGGATGCCAATTTTTTTCCAGGTTCTAGTGGACTGATTTACCCGAAATTTTTAGAATCTTCTTTATAGTTTTATGTCCAGATCTGAAACTAAACGTTTTCCAAATTTTTACTATTTTTTAAATTCTAAAACGCTAAAAAAGTGGTAATTACGTAAAAAAAATCCATATTTTTCCTAGTCCTAAATATTATGATTTTATTCTAGATTAATACTATTTTCCTTTATGGTTTCAGATTACCAGGAAGGTTGGAATCGTGGGTGTGTCCCGTGTAAATATTTTGAGACCGCCCACTTTATCAACTACTTATTTTTAAAATTTAATTTAATTTAATTTTTTTTTTTTTATATAATTTAGTGGATATACGGTCAAACTTCGTTTCTTGAATCGATAGGTTCATATAAGTTTGCGAAACGACCCCTTATAGCCTCCCCATATGAGTAATGCTTTTAGTTAGTGACGATTGGATGATTTGGATGATGTGGAAAACTACTAGCGTACTGCCATCTATCAGTATTGTCACGCACCTTTGTGCCCTCAAAAAAATGATTCGCCTAACTAAGGTCGATTTTACATTTTGGAAAATGAAAATATTTAATTCATTTCTTGAGTCGATTATTTGGAAGCACGCTTTTGATCATTTTGGTCCTCAACGCGTTTCCAACCTCAATACTCGGAAATTAGAGCACTACTTATTTATATTTTGAGATTATAAAATATAGCTTCTAAAGTTGTCTCACTGTAAAATTAAAGTTTTATCAGCAAACATAAGTATACGTATATTTATTTTAACTGTATTTATTAATTGAATTGGCGGCAATTTAGCCCGAACACTGTTTACATAATGTATGCCTCACCACCGACAACTTAGCAGCAGCCGAATTAATAGACCGGGAAGCGCAACTAACTGTATAAGTGAATTGGTTCAAATCTGCATATCTACGAATATCTGTGTGTTTGTGCGCTCACTTGCATTGGCTGCAATGTCGTCTTTACCAAAAGCATGCAAGACATGAGCATGCAATGTAGATATGCACCAGCGCATATAGCTGGCTTGTGGACTAGCAGACAATCACCGAGTGTGTTGTTACTCCTTAATTCCAGCGGTTTTCCCCCAACTGTGATGTTCCTGCAACTCTTCGTCAATATAACTGCATATTCATGTCACTGTCGGTGGCTGAACCTATCAAATTAATAGAATTACAACAATATTGCGGCAATGTTGGCATGCTGCAGAGCTGCCAAACCACAACTGAGCTACAGCAACAACAATAAATCCAATTAAGACATGAGTATGTGCTGAGATACTCAACTATTGAGCGATTCGTATTTGCATATGGAACGACTAATACATGTGGATATAGTAAATGCTTTATTGAAAATATTTTCGAAAAGAAAAAATAAACGATTTTATATTAAAAATATTTCAAATATTTCGCAGTTGAGTTGTGTTTTTTTTTTTTTTAATTCACTGGTGAAATGCCCATCAAATTTATAAAAAAAAAAAAACAAGAAAAATCCTTTATTTCGGTTGAGCGGAAGCTTTAATATCGTTTACAAGTACAAAATATACCCTGTGACAACTTAATTTCGATTGTTCAGTTTGCATGCTACATTGATTCGATCTGCACAATTTCTTCGGGCATTATTGCCTTAAGTTATACATAATTCATGATACACATAGAAGGACATGACTAAGTTGACTAATTTTTTGCCATTTTTCCGGTAGAGACATTATTCCATCACAGTAAAACTTTCATCAGTGCAAATCTAAATTTCGAAATTTCCAGAATGGAAGCGAACTATTATTGTGTTACATGAACTGATAGAGCATCGTTTCCGTAAACTTCACAAATTTCATTGGTGGCTTCCGTGGCATTCTTCCCTTATCCCCCCTTATATACAAAAATTCAAAATATAGCGAATTTCCTCATTATCTATATGGTATGACACAATGTGATAGCACTGGAGAAATACGACAAAATACGAAACAACTTTTTCGACTACCCAATACCTTGTTCAGCATTCCGCGAAAAAGAATTCCTTTCAAGGTTGTTAATTCATTTTTAAATTCCAAAAAATTGTGTATTTCAAAGTTCATTTTCGCATTTCCACTCACTCGTCTATTTTTATCATATTACGCCGGACGCGGTTGGTGGCAAAATCGAATATTTCACTTTTATTAAAGTGCCATTGCATTTATCTGTAACGTATGCTATGAAACCAGTGATCAACAATGCGACCAACAAGTCTAAACGGATTTACATACATGACGTCGAGCCGTCGAAAACGGAAAAAACTCGAGAAGAGCGAAGTGAAAGCTCACTGCTCACTAAGCTAACGAAGTATCGACCAGCTATAAACAAATAAACAAAATATATGTGAGGGAATACTACGTAGTTAGTAGCTCAGTTAAAATAGTTTCCAAAACCCTTATAGAATAGGCCGAATATAAATATGAAGGCAATTGAAAACGCGCTCGAACCAGTTAACAGTGTGTTAGAAGTGGGAAGATGTATACTAAAAACAATTTTCATTTCGTTTTGGGGTAGAGTAAAAACAAAATTATTTTTTTTTCTAGAAACAAGCATCTTTTGTGATAATAAAGCGCTTTTGTTAAAATTTGAAGCAACGTATGTTTTTGGCTATTCCAACTTCTTTCTGAATTTTTCCAAATTTTATGTAGGATCAGTTTTCAGCTAACCCACATAATGTTGTGTAGACCGTATTCTTTTCTATTTAACGATTGATATATTTTAAAAATACCTAAACAGGAGAGCTCTTTGCTAAATCTGTGAAAGGTTTTCCTGCCAGTTACCATATCATTCTCGATGTGTGTTTGCATGTGGTATGAGAAGTGATAACTGAGGCGTAGCTTGATTTTATGGGAATGGGTATTTCAGTATTTTCACTGGGTTTTTATTTTTATATTGTTTCAATCTTTCACCATAATAAAATTATATATATATTTATATTTCAACAAAAATTTTCATTTTAAGAATGTTATAATATATATATATGTTGGTTTATAACAACTGTGCGTTAGTCACAAAAATACAAAAATATCGCAAGAGAGAAAAATAATCCACGAATCCTTTTTAATTCAATGACGAGTTAGCCTTTCCGTGGCTGTGCGCGCGCAAGCACCACATTTTTTCCGAATTCCGCTTAGACATACATACAAATCTATACATACATTCGGAGTGTGCGCTCCTCTGCACATTTATACAAAAATATTTCTTCACAAATGCACGTAGCGCTCTGGCCAGTTTATTTGCATTTGCGGTGAAAGCATAAAATCGCACAAAACAGCAATTGAACACGCGAACAGAATGCGGCACACACCTTTTCAATGTTGAAAATGTTCAATAAAATCCCCAGTCCGTACTCGTACAGTGCAGGTGTACGGGGCTTGGTGGCTGTGGTGGCCGCTGCATGTGCAGCATGCGTTGAGCCAAGCCAGCAGGTTGTAAGGTTACCGTATTGCTTTTTTTGCAACTCTCTTCCGCATCTATTTTCGCCTTTGAATCGCCTTCAGCTCCTCACTTTTATTGAGGCGCTGCTATATCCATCCGTTTGGGCCGTCATCCGCCTACAAACACGTGAACCTGATTGCCACTGCACATGTGTTGGTAGTAAAATGTGTCAGCATATATGTATATGCAGGCCAGTTTTGCCCAGTAAACAAAGCAGCAGTTTATCACAATAACTGATTCGGAAAATGCGGGATTCAAAATTTAATATTTGGTGCTCGACTTAAGTAGCTTCAGTTGATTGTCAGTTTGATTTACACTGTTAAAAGCAAATAGGTTAAATTCGAACAAATATATATATTTAATCATTGAAGCTTTCTCTATTGAGGGATGCTGATTCTATACGGAAAAATATTGAAACTCATCAATATTTTATTGAGCGCATCTTTAAAAACTAATACTAGTGACTTGCGCAAATTATTAAATATTTTATTGTACAGTCAAAGACGTTTTAAAAATTGGCCAGTGGTGGATGTTTTTAATTTGTTAATTGCATTTATCAAAACTAAATGAGAAGGCACTTGAGTATAAATATATTTTAGATATAAGAATATCACTTGAATATTCATTCGTAGGGAAATTAAAATGTATTAAAATTTCCTGTGTTTAACAAGCTTAGCAATATATATTTATAGTGGCACAAAATTTCGATTTTTTACTAAAACTTCATATTTCGAGTTCACGTTATCACCGATTTTCAATCATACCTCTTCAAAAAACCATGTCTAAATTAACGTTCAAGTACACTGCTATCTCCATTCTCAAAATTTCAACTACAACTTTCAATGGATATATGTATTTTTGCCTTACTTCTTAATGATTCCCGAATAGCCATCAGCCGAAATGGTGCGTTGGGTCTCGTGTGATTTGTTTTTATTTCCACAAACTGTCCACAAGCATTCATTGAGCTATGAATGCATTTTATCCGCTGCTAAAATATCGGTGCAATAGCGTCAGCGTCGCTATGGCAACAGCAGACGTACTGTTCTGAGAACTATGCGCTCAATGTGTAATAAGTGCTTTTGTTGTGCACAAGAGTTTTTGTTGTTTTTGGTAGTGGTTGTTGCTATGAATTTCATTAAATTACGAGTGAATTGGCTTCGCCAAACCATAGCGCAAAGTTAGCAACAGTTGTTGTTCACCGCCTCATTCAGCCGCTGCAATTTTTTCTCGCTGACGGCAATAATACTACAATCTGCGCAAATACCAGGAGCCATGTAAAGATATTTCATTTGTTATGTGGATATTTTTGACTTTTGCTGATGTGTTAAATCCAAGCTGTTTAACCCATAACAGAGAGCCATTTCATAACATTTTTGGAACTCTGTGTTCTTGCAATATATGTTCGTAAAATCGGTATTCAATTTTTAATAAAATTCCATTGCTGCAATTACTTTTTGGTAAGTTCTTGCTGTGTAGCCAAGATCGCTCCAATTTTAGAGCTGACTGATTTAATATACAAATAATACTATACTATATTTCATTTTCCTTGAAAACTTGTGAGGAAACTAGTTGTATATAAAGTGATTCTAATATTGAACTGACTTCGGTCAAACTCGGGATCGGTTGGTACTAAATTGCTTTAAAATTGCATTCATTGCTGTAAGTCTGAAAATCTGAAAGATCACCTATAGTATAGTAAGAAAGTGAAAAGAGAAACGATAATCTAATTAGCGGCGTAGAAATGCATGGTTATAATTAAGAAGAGTAGAATTTTCGATTGCCATCTTTTCGTATGTCAATTCCAGACACGTTAGGTTCTAGATACAATTTTTTAAGTTAAGTGTTCTATAAATATTCTCAAGAGATTAATGAAATATATCTCTTGCATAAAGTTCATAAAATCTCCTCTGTTCGCATGTTTCGCATATAGCATGGCCTTAGTAGAGCAAAATAACAAATACAGTTTTTGCTCAAACAAAAAAATAAACAAATAAACCTCGCGGCCTCCCAATACCTGCATGCAGTTTATTAAAAGCAGCGGGCAGCGCAGTCCATATTGCGTTGTTATATTAAATGTTTACCTACTGAAAGCCTGCAACCTTTTTTGTGGCAGGACGAATCGCAGTACATTTTCCCTTTATTCAAATCTTGGCTTTTTCGCGGTCAGCGGGCATCCGTAAATGTGAATGAGTGAATGAAATGCAGTTCGGAAGAAAAATAAAATACGCTTTCCATTCGGCATATCGGACGGTACACTGACTGATAAAATACCTTAAAAACAGACTGCTTTTGCTGAAAGGTGTTTATTGGAAAAATAAAAAGCGACTGAAAGTTTGTAGGCGTATTTACACACAAAGATATCACGTAATTTATTTGAAGCTTCCGGCAAAAAATATCTGCTCAACGTAAGTTCATTGGTTCAAAAGATAATTTTTACGTAAAAAAGAGGTGCACATATTTTTAGTATTTGAAGGAGGTTGTCAATACTCCTGCTGTTTTGGTCTTTCTGGTATTAAACTTACAGATCTCAAGAAATACGTCATCTGCAGCTAGGTAGTTGTCAAATATCAAATGGAAATTTTTATCTAAATTATGAAGAATTTTAAAATTCAAGCAATAATGTTTTGTTTTCTTATTCTATATATCTATATATGACGATTCTGCCGTTATTTTATAGCTCTGAAATGATGCGGATTACAATGAGAAATCTGTAAACCATTTAGTTAGACAATTATTGCACTCTTTTTTATTATATCTTATTATATGCTTAGATTTTGATTCGATCATTGTCCATATGTTTAAATTATTTTCTAGAGATCTTTAAGAAACGATCAAGGTATTCCATATTTTATTGAACTAGATTAGTTTAGGTAAGGTTAGAAGGTCAATCTTAGAACGCCGGCCGTTGTGGTAAGTTAGATTAGCTTAATAATATTTCATTTAAATTCTAAGGTAGTCTCTTTCATTTTATTTGAAAACAATTTTCTATACTCTGGAGCGCTCTTTCAATATCTAGACCAGCTATATCCATGCTATAAGTTCTTGGGCGAGACCAGCTTCTCTGCTTTCCCTTATGACTACAGACCGTTCAGTTGTAGTTGATCAGTCCACATTCGAGCACAATTCACAGTGTAGCATACATACAGGCGCTTAGAAACTACTAAAAGCGCAATAATTCAATAACTAATTGCATCAGGCACATTAAATTTGGTTTTTATTAGTTTATGTAGCACCATTGTTCGCTCGCTTTCGTTCTGGAAATTTCGAATTACACTGATGCAAGTTCTACACTGTTGGAATAATGTCTCTAGCGGAAAAATGGCAAAAATAAATCCACTAAAATGGTATAAATTTGTTTATTTATTTATTGTTAATAAAAAAAGTTAAAGTTTGATTAGAAATACGAAAAGGCTTTTTCGACTACCCAATACTTAAATATTCCATTACTACGCCTCTATGTAGATTACGCTTTCTTCATTATCATGTAAAATGATCTGAGCTCAATGCCAGTCAAAATTAGAAAATGTACTGTCGAAATTAATGTGTGCCAAAAATCTCACACAAACGCACACTTTTGCATCTTGATATGTGCGTGTGTGCGTGTGTGTATGCGCAAAGTAATAAAGCACTCAATCTCAATATCAATCTCTTTCATTGCTTGGGTACATACATAGTAAGTAACAGAGAAGGCAAAGCCTTAGATGCACTTCTATAAATGTGTTGGTATGTATGTACTTATACCTTTGTACGCGTACATATTTAATGGTGCTCATAAACTCATATCCATGTCACTGCGCGGACATACTAGCTTGCCGGCACTACGGCGCACATTTCGAAGTGTTGAGTAGATCGACTGCAGTTACATGCAGGAAAGTGGGGAGTGCATAATTCACGCAAATAATCCTGTGTTCGTATGTGTTCACAAATACGTATACTCGTACATACAAGATATATGTACTCAGTTATGTATATGTCTGCGTTTGGCAAAATTACTAGTAATTCTTTTGCTCTGGCAACGTATTGGCAGCTGAAACAAGTGAACTGCAAAAATATGAAATAAAACAAGGAAAGTTTATAAGGGCATTTTGTGCACTTTTCATTTTGAATCGCTTGAGCGATATAATAAAAAAAAGCATTTGGAAAATATGTTAAAGCGCAAAATTATGTGCACACATGCATACACACATACTCGCAAAAAACAATCGCAAACAAAGTATAGTTTTTGCATCCAGTTTCGCTTCTTCTCTCTACTTTTCTCGTTCTACTCGCTCACTCATAAATTGACTTACGACTATAAGGACATTCAATCATACACGAAAGGACAATCATTCAAACTGACAGGAATCTGTGTTCATGCGCTTCACTGTTTACTCATTTAACTTGCACTTGTACTCCATGGATGTGGATCAATGTGATAAACGATTTGCTCACAATCACATGCATTCAATACACACATATATATATATATATATATGTACGTATAAATGTAATTTAGTGCTCTCATTTCATGGCAGAAGAACGCACGGATATTGGCATTCGATTTCAAGCTTTTACGACCAGTTTGCACGATTGGAATTTGCTATAAATATTTGCATTATTGATTGCAAAGTGCGTGTGGTGGCGATCAAATTTAAATAATTTGGAAATTTCATAACTATATGATGTTACAGTTTTTAGAGGTTTGGCATTATCTAGAAGGATAGCTGTTAAACCAGCTGTCAGTGCATATTTTTGACCTACCAATTAAGATTTTGTTAGCAAAATCTGCATATTTAGATTACGAGGAAACTCTCACGAACCTCTCCAAAGTTCCTTGCTATCAGAAAATCATTTAGTTTTATGTGTTGGATATCGGTAGTGCTACTTTTGAGCACTGCCGGCAAATAACTTCCGACTTTTTGGTACCTCGGGTCACTATCAATCGTCTTCGTGTTTAATAAGTGCCAGAAGAATGCAGTGAGCCACAATGTCCGCAAAACACTTACTTTATTTTAGAAGAGTCTTTGCGCTTATGAGTTGTTTACGAGCTAACATATGGTGCAGGGGTGTGGTGGATGGCATTATCGAAAAGTGCCGTATTAAATCACTATACTAAATACTGCGGACCTACTTGCTGGAGATTACGCACGCAATTAAAACTGTTTCAATAAACGGCCAATAAACATTCAAGTGAAGTTGAATGTAATGCCAGTCGGCTTGTGATTTTAGGTCACTGGCCAGTAGGTCGCTATCGGCATGGCATCATACTCGACCTTGTTATTGAACTCGGGTTACGCCGAAAATGCGATCAAGTAAAGGAGACGAGGAACTAAGCACACTATTTTTAATCCCCAGTAGAGGAGATTGGGCCAATGCTTCTGTGATCGACAACTCTAACGGCGAAATCTACATATTCACTGACGGATCAAAGGGCTGGCTTTTCCATATGCTGCTTCAAACTACAATTCGGTATTTCAGGCCGAAATTGTGGGCGTAGCAGAAGCTGCCAAGTGGGCGTCTGCTCTAAGCAACAAGTCCACAAAAATTCTAGTGTATAGCCAAGCGGCAATTAAGGTCTCCGTAGGGCCAACACAAAGTCTCATTGACACAATTAACATACTTTTAATAGGAACACACAGTTAATATCCCCGTGGTACCTGGTCATATAGGAATAGAGCGAAATGAGAAGACAGATTGGCTTGTTCGGGAGCAGTTGGAGACATAATTACCCTAAGCTGTTTAAGGCAATACAGCTCCTGCAGGGGTTGTGTGAAGCAGTGAACCCTAAAGAAACAAAAGCCACACTGGGCATAGTACTCTTAAGATCCCATCTTCAGAAAATGGAAAAAAAAAGTTCAGTGAAATACAGAACATGCGCGGAATAGATGAGATATTGGAACATTATTCATGCGAATGCTCAGCCTTCAGCCGGATGAAAAGGGACATACTCCGCGGTCCCATATACTCTTACTTAAGACACGTTAGCAGTTGGGGTGTAAAAAATGAATCAGGTCTTTTATCAAATCTACGGAATTGCGGGATAAAGCTTGAATTAGTTACCTCCCGGGGACACAATACACCCAAAGTTGATCTAAGTGCGACCGCCTACGGTTCGGAGCCTATGCACCTCCCTTTTCAACCAACCAAACTTGCCGACCAAATAAACTTCATAGGATGAAGTTACGATAGCTCTTTTACAGAAAGTTTATTGATCTCTTAATATTACCATACAATTTCAGTATATATTGAGAGATCATAAAAGTACCCTGGTGCGAACTGAACTCATATTGACGATAATTTCAAAAATCAACAACGGGTTGTACTAGAAAATCATCGCTTAATAGTGGAAAGATTGCAGATGCTGTCAATAAGTATTATAGATTATGACGGCTGTAAAAAATTCTCATCACAAGACTTGTGCTGAATAACCTGACTTTTAACAGAAATTATTTGGAATACAGGCTACAAGAGAGGCATCCTTTATTAAGCCAACAGAGAGCTTCTTAATGATTAAACTTACATCCTATATTAATCCATATATTCATTCACACGGGTTACAATAGACGAAAGTTCTGAGGTATACAACAATATTTTGCTGTAAATGAGATTACCGATCCGATATGCGCGGTTCTGATGCATGAGCAGATTAAGAATAAATGGACGTACGCAATCTTTCAGGCCGACATCTCAAAACAGAGAGATCAGTGAGCGTATATACAGACTGACAGATGAGCTACTAAATTGACTCAGGTCGTCGCGATAATTATTCTTAAATACATTTTATGGGATCTCCAACGTTTACTTATGTGTTTTAGAAACTTCGTGCAAACTTAATATACCATGCTTTTGGTATAAAATTATGTTTATGGTCACTCTGTAGCCAACAATGAAACTACGAAAGTATAAACGCTGATCAGGAGATCAAAGGCAATGAGATGCTTGTAAATAGAATGAGCTATCGTCATCCTCTGCCACTTTTATTCTGGTCCCGTAAACGTTTAAATCTTATTTTGTACTTCTAAAAAATAAATATGAAATTAGTCGAAGATTATTTTGGCCATAACTAAGTTTTAAAGTAAAAAAAACTAGACAAATATTATTTTTAAAATCCTTAGAGAACTGGCCAGAGTCGGATCATATAGTTTTGATCTTCAACACTTTAATTAAGAATAGTTGAATGAAAAACTAAAATATTTGGGAAAAGAGAACATTTCCATAAGTACGTACTAGCATAGAATAGACTGACTGACTTTTATATATTTATTGTATTGTGTCAACCAGTGAGCGAAAAGAAGAGCAAGCGAAAGAAAGGGTTAATACAACAAATTAAACCAAGTATTTTATATTTTTTGAATACTTTTCTATGATGCACATATGTACATTCAGATATATATATGTTCTTCATGCTGGTGTATTTAATGTGGGTGGGGGCTACTAAACAGCAGCTAACCTTGCAAGGAACACCAGCTATCGCCAACAAGCAGAAGACCATGCTAATATGGTTGTCAGCGGTGCACAGCGGCATCCAAAGATGTTGCTACTTATTATTGCTATTGTTATTGCAAGGTGGATGCTGTGTTGCATGTAAAATTTGCAATAAGCACCGTTGGAATATTAAACAAAAGCACACCAAAGAAAATGCAAACTGCGCGCGTACAATCAAGGTAAGTTGTGGGCGGGCAGAGCAGCTGAAGGCCAAAAGCAGCAGCCACATTAAGAGTCGTGGCAAGGTGGCAGGCAGTAGGCGACAACAGACAACAGTAATAATGGCGTTTTTTTTCCAAGAGGTAGGAGCTTCATAAAACAGCGTCAAGACACTTATGATGTGGAGGTGCTTGCATGTGTATGGATGAAGGTGTTATTTCCCATTATATTGTTTGCCATTGGCATTGGCTGTATGCGGCATGATTGCTTGAGAGAAATGAAAATCCATAGTGCAGACAATGAAGGTGAATGAGCAGCCCCGCCACGAAAGCGATGTACGTGGTAACAACACGTTGTTGTTGTTATTGTTGGCGGCTATAAAGAATGCTATATGCATTTAAGGGCGCCGACGTAAATGACGAAGAGGTTAACGCGATATTAGTACAGTTAATAAGAACTAAATAGAAGGATTTTTTCTTAATATTTTCTTTCTTGTGCGGAAACATTAAGTCTAATGGTTATGATCACGCTGTAAATGTTGGAATATGTGTTTTAAATTTTAAAATTTCTTCAATTATCAATTAGATTCTTTTTTTCTCTTCATTAAATATTGGGTAGTCGAAACAGGCTTTTCGTATTTCTAATCAAACTTCCACTTATTTTTTATACAAATAATAATAATTAAATAAAACATTTTAGTCTCCCATTTTTTCGCTTGAGACATTATTCCATCAGTGTAAAACTTTCATCAGTGTGAATCAAAATTTTGCAATTTCCAGAACGGAAGCGAGTGAACCATTGTTGTGCTACACGAACTGATACAGCATCGTCTCCGTAAACTTCACAAATTTCATTGGTGGCTTGCGTGTCATTCTTCCCTGTTTTATACAAAAATTTCAAAATATAGCGAATTTATTCATTATATTAATTAATTTTTGAACAGCTGTAACTTTTTTTCAATTTCCCTGAATAATTTTTTTTAGTTAAATAAAGCTCAAAATTTCACCTTTCCAACACTATATGGTATGACACAATGTGATTGGTAGCACTGGAGATACACGACTGCAACGAAATCTTTTGACAAAATACGAAAAGACTTTTTCGACTACCCAATATACGAGTAATTTCTTCCTTAAACTCAATTTCAGATATAGTAATATAATATATAGATTATTTAGGTTTCGATAAATATTCAATGACCAAAACTATGAAAAAAATAGCGAAAACAAATTTAATTGCTTTTTTTTTTTAGAAATTTTCCTTTCAAAGCAGTAATTAACATGCATACCTACTTACAATATACTTATGTATAGTATACTTACTAAGTGACGTTTGTCACTTGCGCCTAATTCCGTAATTGATTGCGGAAAAGTTCTAAAGTTCAAACTGTGAACTTACACAATTATCCCTAAAAGCATGCTACCATAATGGATGGAAATTATAAAACAAATACGAAAACTGAAACGAAATTGGGGAGAAAAGGTGATTTAGCAAAATGCTTTAGCGTGTCTATGCGGTTGATGGGTGCGAGCTTAAATTGAACTAGTAGAGGAAGAGGCAGAATAAAAAAGTACAGCAACAATTCGGCACACATTGCAGCATTTTGCACTCGTTTCGCATCGCTTGCTGTTGTTGTTATTTTCATTTTACTTAGCTGGTGTTGTTATCGGCGAACAGGCTAACTGAAAGTTTGTGCGTGAGATTTTGCAAGTGTTGGCACGCGGACATTTGTATGTTTGTATTTTCGCCTGTGGACTAGAGTGGGTCTTAAATGACTCCTATGTAAGCTTCAGCATACATTTTTTTAATTGTAAATAAAATCATTTCTCTTTTCACGACGTTGAATAAAGTCCAAAGAAGTTGCGCAGTTTTATTAAAAATATACAGTTTATTGAAAACGCAAGTATTATTAGTCTTTGGCGAAACTTAAATAATGATGAAAAATTCTTTATTTAAATATGCCTTTAAGCAAATATTTCTCATAAAAATCACTTTATATCGAACACTGCCGCTCTTTGTAAATAACTCACCCTAATATTGCCGCATACGTGCATACTATATACACATGCCAATACATATCTGCATATGTTTGAAACTTTTCTGCGCTACATTCAGTGGTTTAGCTTTTGATTAGCTCCAAATGATTTATTATGCTGCACAATTTATGTCAAGGTGAAATGGATTTCTCTTGTAATTATATTTTCGTTGACCAAATGAGCAAATAAAACACCGAAAATGAGAAAAAGTGGAATTGAGCAAAGATAAATTGTACGTTCGCTGGGCAAAAGTAATGAAAATCCCATTTAAGTTGAATGGTTTTAAAATTTTGAAGCAACAAATTGGTTGAAAAATAAACATTCGGTGTCCTTTTTCATTGGTGTGGTCCATAGTTCAAATTTATTCTGCAATTTATTGTGCTGTTCTCAGAAATGAAGACGCTTTAGTGGTTCACTGTCCAGCAAGACAAGCGAAGCATTATACATATATTATATGGATAATTTTTGTTGATATTTTATGCGGTAGGTAAAAACTAGAACTTTAACTTTTGTATTAACACTTTTTTCAAATAACCTCAAAATGTATGAGAAAAATTCGAATAATCGGTTAATTACCAAATTATTTTTATCTTTTACATTTTAAGCACCATCATTTTCAAACAAAAAATCTCACATCAATATATCTGCTATTTTTAAAGTTCAGTTAAACTTACAAAAAAAAAAAAAACATTCCACTAAATGATTCAAGGCTGCTCTTTTATTTCACATGCAAGTTATTCCGTAGAAGCAGAAGTAAAAACCATTTTCCCGCATTCGATATACAGAGCAGTGAACAACGTCGTTAATAAATGACATTCGATATTAATTTTTTAGGTTATGTTACGCACGAAAATATTTCTACATTCTTTTAGAGCTGATTGATCAATAGAAATAATTTTTAAATTTTTTTATTGGAGCTCTTTTTATTATGAATACCCTTACCAGCAAAATCTATATAAATAATTTCTAACCAGGTGGCAGCATCACTTAAATACCATAAAAATAGCGGTACCCTTTCTTCTTCTTCCTTCTCTATACGAATTTAGTGTATCGAAAGCGCCGCTAATGCAACCTGCATTGCGAATTCTTAAAAAGACAAAAAAAAACAGTAAACAATATAAATAAAATAAAATAATAATAAAAAAATAATAGAAATGGAAATGCAATTTATCGAGAAACTCAACGCACTCAATTATAAATATTGGACTATTATGACACGCGCTTACCTCGAAATGGAGGACCTGATGGACACCATCGACAGGAAAGAGCCAGCCTCGAATGTATGTATATTGATCTTTAATCGGTTTTTGCGTATTTGTCGTAATGATGACTTGGTGTTTTCTGCCTTTTCCAGACAATTGCAAAGGAGCGTCGTGCCCGCTTCATTTTACTTTGCTTAATTGAGCCTTCATTTGTTCGCGATTTACCTGACAATGTTAGGAGCGCAAGAGAGATATGGACTCATTTCGCTTCCCGTTATCGAAGGCGAAGAAGTGCTTCCTGCTCACATAGACCCTAAATTCAATAGTCGTTTTATTTTTGATTTGATATCAGCTTTCTGTAATACTTGGCGCCATTTACATATATTCTACAACAAATAAATGTTAGAGGTTCAATTTACGTAATCATAAATCTGTTTGTATTATTTTTTGGAGCACAAGTTGATGTGTCGAAATTGTATTTTCTTGCTTAGTTTGTGACTAAATTATAGCATTGGTGCAACTCTGTTCATATATACTTTATAACATCATACCAAGCTTTGCGATGAGGAATCGTTTTGCAAATTCTTCCAAAGGGACGAACAGACCAGACATCAATTCGTCTCGTCTTCCTGATTATCTCGTTTTATGTAACTACCTATAATCGTGTACCAAACAACCGCTATATGAACAAAACTACATTACCCTAGGCAACATGTTGAGAGCAATAAATATGATATGCTCAAAACAACTGATTAAGTTGGAGGCCTAATGAGCGTATACATACTAATTAATTACTTAATAACTTACATATTTACATGTGCGACAACTGATAAGCATGGTCTCATACATACCGCTTCAGGGTATCGTGTGAGTTCTGAGTATGAACGCGGAGAGAGAGAGTAACAGAATTTTATATGCAATAGGCTAAAGCTCTGTGTGCACTGCACTCTGTTCAAAAATGTAAACACTGGAAATTTTTATAATGTTTTAAGCATAGTTTGACAAGAAGTTATTATTTGTAGAAAATAAGAAAATATTGGTAGTCGAAAAAGACTTTTCGTATTTTGTCAATAGATGAAATTTGTGAAGTTTACGGGGACGATGCTGCATCAGTTCGTGTAGTACAACAATGGTTCGCTCGCTTCGCCGTTCTTGACATTTCGAAATTTCGATTTATAACGATGAGAGTTTTAGACTGTTGGAATAATGTCACTAGCGAAAAAATGATGTATATAGTATTTATTTATTAGTATAAATATGTCTGAAAACATTAAGTTGAAGTTTGATAAGAAATACGAAAAGACTTTTTCGACTACCCAATATTACACATATGTTTTTAATATACGGTTTTAAAAACTTAATCGCGGAACAAATTAAAAAAAAAAAAAATAATGGAAACAATATATTTTCGGTAAAAGCTTTAAAAACTATTTTCCTTTGTTTTATTAATTTATATATTTTTGCTTAAGTAAAATCAAAAACTATTTATTTCAGTGTTGTTGAGCACTCTTTTGAGTACTCACATAAAACAATAAAAACCAATTTGGATTAAATGTAAAATAAAAGTACATTCATATTTCCAATACATAGATTAAAATATTGTTTTTTTTTGACTGCAAAAACAAATCCGGCGCACGGCTGCCAATCAGTCTCCGATTCGCGTATTATTTCAGTTTCTGTCGTGCCGAAGCCGCAGTCGCGTTTCAACATTTGCGAAAACACTGCGTACGAGGCGCTTGCGAGAGAATTCCAAAGCTAAATATAAACTCTGATTAAACTACTATAGTTTGTAAACACATCGGTTTAATTCAAGTTCAAGCAAAATGTACACGAGATTAGATTGCGACTGAAATTAGTCACGAACTGCCAGTGAAGTGTGAAAGAAAAGCAATTGTGTGTTGTAATAAAAGACACTTGAAGCCTGCATACAAGATGTCACGTGGGTCACACTCGTCCGACACTCTGCATTGTTGCTGCTATAAGTTGTTGTTGCTCTTATGGGTTGCTTCTGCATTGCGCGCTACGTTGGCGGGTCCGTCTTATCGCTGTATGTATGAAAAAGTTGTGTTTTCTGTCACACATTGAAGTACATAATAAAATATAAGTAATTAAGTATATATGCACATATATTTTTGATAAACGTAAAGCGCATTTGTAACCAAAAATTCAGAATTTTTTATTTTATTTAAAAAGTACTCGAATATAGAAATAATAATGCATATAAATATTTTTGATAATAAAAGATAAATTTTCACACATACATGCCTATGTATTTGTATATATGTATGAGTATATACTTATGTCTAAAATGTGTGTGCAATAATTGCGTCTTAAGTTAAAGCCTAGCTAAATGAATCAAACTTCCAGCTTACGGCCATTGCACTGATGCTGAAACCGGTCGCGAGCTCTACATCGGCGAGTCCTTCACACGTCCGGGCCAGTGTATACGCGTGCAGTGCTTGGGCACACTGCAGTTATGGGAAGATGGGTAAGTGTTTTTCTTGCTGAATACTCTAGACTTCCTTTACAGCTAAGCTAATATACATACATATATATTATTTCTTTATTTTTAGCTGTGAAGTACCCAAATTAGAGGGTAATTGCAATCCCGTGCCGCCAGGCAATGAATTTCTCAACTATCCATATTGTTGTCCACTGTTTGTGTGCAGAAAGATTGCCGTCAGCGAAAAGGATCGGCGAGAAGAGATACGCACATACAATCAGTACGGCACTATGATTAAACAGGACATACAGCAAATTTTCAGTGTAGGCCCAGTCAAGGGAAATGTGCCGGGCGCTGGTGTAATTACTCAATTTGATATTTAAGTGCGAAAACTATTTGGAACTTTTCGCATGTTCGAGCGATTCATTTGACGATTACAATATGAAATTATTATTAAATGAAAAAGAAGACACCTTAGAATTTCAAAAGGTGATTTATGTATTTACATACTTACGTAAATTGAAACATATGTACCAAATAGCTTTGAATTTTTTAAATTTTTACATAAGAAAAAAAAGGAATTTCTTACCAAAATTAGATGGTCTTGTCACTTTGAAGCAAACTTCTGGCTAGCTGAGCTAAAAAAATAACAGTGATCGCCTTTATGGTGTGGGTAGAAATGCGCTGCACAAATCTCCAAGAAATCACCAATTTAAATCAGCATTAAAAAATATTTTTTCTAAACCAATAGGTTTACGCGATCAAAGAGAGATATGATATTCTCTTCTTGTAATTTTTTTTTAAGAAATTGCAACCTTTTGTGCGATTGTGGTCGTAATAACCGTTCACCTGTGTTCCTTATTCGTCGTTTTCTTGAAAATTTCCAGCGTATTTTTTTTTTTTAAACAATATTCAAGTGCCAGTAAGACAAAGAACCGCTCGCAGTAAGGAAAATGTACAGGGGTGTTGTGGAATCCAAGACAGAATTGCTTAGCTGTCAGAATTGCAAACCAATTCTGATTTTAAATGGTGTCACAGAATCTGATTGGATTTTCGTCTTTTCGAACATACGCAAAACCAATATTCGAACCATTTGTTTACTAATGTGACAAAACTTGCAAATGAAGACATACAAGCAATTATATTAAAGTTTTTAATGAGTTCCGAATTAAAGAAAGATTTTAAGAGATAAAATTTATTGAATGAATAAAGACGCATTTGGGTGTTAAATTTCGTTTTTTCATTTTTACGATTTTTCTTAATTGGCGGGCTGGTTAGAAAAAAAAACTGAACGTCATATGGATTTGGGGCAAAGTTTATTATCTTTGGCATTAAATTATCTTCTATTCAAACTAAACAAAAAAATAAGAAAAGTTAAGTTTGAACATACTTATATTTAAAATAAAATTTTTTTAGACTAAAATCTGTTTTTTTTTTCAAATTTTAAAAAATTTTACACTTTTTATTTTATATTTTCCCAGTTTAACTTGAACATAAGTTATTAAAAAATATGAATCTCTTTGAATTTTTTGTTTCCGATAGAAATCGCGACCTGCATCCTGCCCGCCGTCCGACAAATGCGAGATGCATCGGGCAATTGCTTCCCAAAGGCAAATGTAAAAGATTTCGTATCAAAAAAATTTGCGGATGATATTTAAATATATAACTATAAATCCTAGAAATTTCGCTTCAATCAATTATTTCTTTCCTTCCCAAAAAAACGATTTCTTTAAGCCTCTAAAAGAAGCTCCTCTCTTAAATATCGGCATTTTTTTCAAAAACTCAATAATTAAGACATTTCGTGTTTTATTTTTATGTTTTCTCCTATAGAAATAAAGATAAATTAATTCGTAACAATAAAATAACTTGATTTCTTAACTGGCATTTCAAATCTGTGTGCGACTATCTTCTTGATTTGTTTCTGACAGAAAAACCGATAAAATTGGTTTCCGTGACACCCAAAACCGATACAAATTCTGTTTCGAATATCAAACCAATAATATCTGAATTCATGACACCTACTGCTTTTTTTGATCGGTTTCAATTCTGATTCCGAAAACTATCAGATTCCATAACACCCCTGATAATTGTGTTGCTGAAGACCGCAATTTGTCGACTTCAAAACGCTCTCGAGAGTTTGAACTGTTTTAAACCACAACCTGGCGAATTTTGAGAATGGATTTGGGCTGGCATCTGTATAAACTTATTCCTACTCAAGAATTGAAGCCATTGGACTACCGTAAATGCCGTGAATTTACTGTTTTGCTTTGGAACAACTTGAAAAGGATAAAAATTTTTTTAAGAAAATCATCTTCTCCGATGAGGCTCACATTCATCTGAGTGGTGCGGTAAATACAAAACTGTCGATTCTGGTGCGAAGAAAATCCACAAATTTATCACAAACAACCATTACATTCCACTAAATTGATAATTTGGTGTGGCCAAATTGTGACCAAATGTCTGGTGGAATCATGGGTCCGTACTTCTTTTGAAATAAATTTGGTGACATTGTTACTCTGAGTGGAGAGCGGTGTAGATCGATAATAACTAAGTTTTTATGGCCGCAAATAAAATACGTTGATATGACAAGATCTGGTTCCGTCAAAACGGGACTAAACGTCACACAGCTCGTATACGTACAACAACCGAATTATTGCGAGAAAAGTTTGGAGATTCGATTATTTCAGAATATTGTCACAATGAATGGCCTCGAAGGCGTTGTGATTTAACACTTCTTCTGAGCTGATTTGAAGTCATTGGTCTTTAATAATAAAGCATGCTCTCTTCAAGCTTTAGTAGTCAATACCGAACGTGGAAAACTCTGCACTTGGAACAGCCTGAAAAGAACTAGTATTTCACAAACTTTAGGCAGATACCCTGAGTGGCTTTTATTTTGAAACTCAAGAAAAATAGCCGCCCTTTGGCTTGACCTTGTTTTTGGAGTGAATACTATGACATATTTGTATATTAGAAATAAACTCGATGTAGGTATGTGATTATTTCCAAGGAAGTTGGTTATAAATAATTGAAAAAAGTCAGACTTGTCGATACTTGGCTCTACCGTCTAATGTTTGGGATCTATTTAAATCTCAAATTTAGTTTTTGATTCTATGAGAGTGTGAAAATATTCTTTTAGTGCCTACTTTTAGTCTAATATTTGGAAATAGATTTTGGTTTGATTTTATTTATAAAAATCATATACAAGTAGATATTATATTTACTTTTTATATATCAGTGTAGTTTTTGTAGCTTGCTGAAGTATATTTTACAACACTTAAACTGATATTAAAAATTTATAAATGTACATAAAAATGTACATAGTTATGCATATATAGTAAAATACACAGGTAAGACCTGCAAGCAACATATTCATTTCTGTAAGTTACCTTTTCAAAAACAAATATGCGTGAGTATATGCAGGTGGCTGATTGTATTGTATGAAGGAGAAAGTTTTTCAGGCAATTATTAGCACTTAACGTCAGAAAAGTAGCAGACCCCAGCAGAGAATGGTGTTCAAATAAGTTATAACAACAAAAGTAATAAGGATTAAGTGTAAGGCTCAAGCAGCTCACGACCTCTGATTTTATACCAAGTGTTCTCTCGTTGGCCCAAAAACATCCGTTTGAAGGCGAGCGAAAGTGAGAAGGCGAAACGTTCCTTTGCAGGGTTATACGTTGGGAAGGGCATCCATTACGTAAATGAAAAGGAGAAAACAGCTACAAGTCACTAACTATCTCCGTCCTGATGATGAGTCGGCGTTGTGAATTTTCGAGAGAGCGGTTCTGCGGATTGGCAACGGAGAATACCAAAGCCGATGGAACTATGAGCTGTACGAGATACACGACAAAATTGACACAGTTCAGCGAATCAAGAGGCTACGTTGGATGAAAACACTCCAGAAGAAGAGGAAGACCTCCACTCCGTTGGAAATACCAAAAAATCTATAAAAAGTATGCTATATTTATTTGTTTTTCTCATACAACTACACTTCTCAACATGTAATTTCCTACAGGGCCACTGCCGTGCAAAAATTATACAAGCATACATTTGCACACACTTTGTATGACTTTCTTCTCACTTTTAAGTACACTCGTGACTACACATCAGCCACAAAAATTCCGCATTTCTACTTCATGCCTACACATGTAATTATTGCCAGAGATTTTTTTACAGAAGCTTTCCGCAATACGTACGAGTTGTTTGTGTGAAATTTCTATTCGAAACTTTAGTGCACCTCTTGAAAAGTTCATATTACATTCCTGTAATTAATAAAACCGCTGCTGATATGAATTTTCTGAGTGTTGCTAAAACTTTAAATTTTTGCACAGTTAACTACTTTTGCAACACTCTCAGTGTTGCATTGTTCACCGCAAGCGCACATATTTCTGGAATACGAGTATAAGTTTTCGTTCCGTGGTTTCTTGAAACTTTACTGTGAAGAACCGGAATGAGGAATGTGAAAGAGAATATGACGAGTGTAAATTGCTTTTGACAAGTGAGGCATATGATACAGGATTGCCTCTGGAGTTCCAGGTATGCCATGTCATATTCCGCATAAGGCGGTGGATTTTTCTTGGTATTGTTCACAACAGCAAGGTGTATTCTTCAGAAAGCTTAAAATAGTACACTCGTAATTAACAATCTCTAATCGTTCTAATCGTTGAGCCATTCTCCTTTATTTCCCTCGAAATAACTATTTACCACGCGCATTGTTAATTTAACACGAAATCTGTGTCAATGTCGAGTAAGTTGCCATACCTGTATTCTTGCTTAGTCTGAGTTCAGTGGCCAAAAACTATATGCAGACTCTAGTGCTCTTAGCACTAGCTGTAATCCAGTAAATAGGCGCCTTTTGTGGAGGCTTAGAGTTTCATATCTTCACTAGTACTTGCCACCGTATTAATATCAATCAATAGTTCGAAGCTTTTAAGTGTTTAATAATACTAAGAGAACAGTGTTTTGCTCAATTTATTTTAAATGCACACCCCAACGGCCGAGTATTGCCTTGTCCGAAATAATTATTGAACCAAAAAAATGTGCAGCCAACCTAAAGAAAAAATAATTACAGTCTCTTTTATTCAATAAGCACAAAGTCTTGTTTTTCTTTCTTTTTAAGCTTCATTGCATCTCAAAGACTTCCACTTGCTCACCTTGTCAAAAATGGGCGCTTAATACTGAGGATGGGCGTTGCTCGCTGGACATTAATCGCAAGTGTTGCCACCAATTTATGGCTCATTGACTTTCTCATGGAGTACTTGATATTTTAATTTTTTTACTACATTCCATTTGGAAGGATGACGATTTTTGTAATTTTTTTAACACATTTCTTTAGTATGCCTTTGCATGAAGTTGGCGTTTGTCTAATTCTTTGTACAATATTTGTATATAACTTTTTCATCGAAAATACTTCCTGGTAAATCAAAGTGTCGAATTTCAACTTTACTGAGCAGCTGCAAACAAGACAACTACAATAACCTGATGGGAGTTAAACAGTGGTGGAAAAACTGGTTCGAAACACGTGTCTGCCGATGATGAATTTTCTAACTCGAACATTAATGAGCGCAAGTTCCTAATTATTTCATGCCCATTTTAGTTTCCTTCAGTCTAAATTTTAATGAAATCAAATACACCTTTATTTTCTTGAGCCTTCATTGACTAAAAATAACCAAATTCCTAACGAAGCTACTCGTATTAGAATATAAAAATAGGTTTCTAACTTGAGTATTCCATTAAATAAATTTTGAATAAATTGAAATATGTATTGTGACTGCTTTATTATGTAAATAAAATTTAGCAACATGAAATGGTAGGAAACAGCGTCGAAAAAAACTCCAGAATTGTTAATTTTTATCGTGTTACATTCCAAATGTCACATGCTTTCAGAATTGAGATAAATAATTAAAAAAAAAAAACTGCATGATCTATTAAATTGCACTCATTGTTAACTCAATTAAAAGTGGCAGGATATTTCAGTTGAGTTTATTTGCAAATGTGTGTGCAACGGTTAAAGTGCTGTTGGTAGAGAAATATGAAAACTGGTAAGGAGTCACAGGTAGGAGTAGAACCAAACCACAGCAATAATTGTAATTTTGTTAAAATATATAGCTTTTAGTCTACTAACACATGGGCAATATAACCAAAAAAATAAAAAATTATGAGCGGTTAATACTGTGGGGTGGGCAAGGGGCCAAGAAAAATTTTTTTTTTTAAGTGAACATATTTTTTTAATTGCTCAAAATAGTTGTCGAGGCAAAAGTTGACAGAAAACTAGAGACGATTTTGTAGTTGGCGGCATTTAAAAAATGTTTTGACAAAGTAGAGTTTGATTCTATCAGTAACCTATTCACCAGTTATCCAAACTTGTTATTTTGTACAAATTTAGCTCATTTGTGACAGTCTTGTAAGTGAAAAATATAAAGATTTAAAACTGACAAAGGTACATGTGAAAAAAGCTTGCTTGCATCTTGTAAACAAATTTTGTCTTTTAGACTTCGTTATCCAGGTATTTCGCCTGTAATTTTAGGAATAAGTATCAGGAAAGGTATAATACCATCTCTCCAACAGTCGTTGAGTATAATAAAACTTTAAATTATTTTTTTCAGCTGTGCTTTCGTTAATGAATGCCACTTCGCCAAAGGATATCAGTCATTCCATAAGAGATAGATGCCACCGTTCATACTTGCAGTATTGGAGATGGCAGGCGAAGCGAAAGCTCAAGCTGATGTGGACGTGAGAGGTAATGATATTACTCACCAATATGCAACCGCATCCAAAAGGCTAATGGAACGAGCCAAGTCAACAAGAATACACCAAAAGGAATACAGGTATGAAGCGTAGAGAGAAATATGGCTGTGGGCTGTAAAAGAACTGTGCATGTTTGTAAGGTTGACATTGTCATAAGTAGCATATGCGCGGCAACATGTTGCCAGGTAAGTATGTTGGAAGAGTGAACCATACACATATTTATTAAAAATGAATACCTTAACGTATTAAATTCTTGCTTTCTTATTCAAAAGGTTTAAAGTAGGTGAATTTTTTAGGTGATAATAAATTTTATTAAACAAAAATTAAAAGTTATTTATTTTTTTTATTTTTTTTTTTAATTCATTTGTAGAATACATAGTGTCTTAATAATTGAACATAATGGGCTTTAAGATAATGTCTCCACGTAAATCCTGTGCAATTTTAGGTTACAGCTATTTACAAGGTTTTCGCAGCTTCAAGGGAGACAAAATAATCTCTTTCTCTTGCTATTGTGACACTTGTTTTTAGTGTGACACTTAAATATAAGTTTTGTAAATGGGAAATATTTGCACAAAAGGTTAATAAATGGCACATATATTTTAGAGTTCTGACTATGCAGACTGGAGACTTTTAAGCTAAATTTGTTGATCTCTAATCCATAACAGATCGGAAATACTCATACTAATTTGAGCATTGAAAATAAGATATCTTTTTCTGTCACAATAACATCTTTAACGTACCTCCCTAATGCACATACCCATATACGACCCGAAGACCATATATGTTTGTATAAATGGCTTACCATTACTGACCACAGTTGCGGATTATATACGAATATATGACACATATACATATAAATGTTGTATACGTATGTGAGGCTAACATGTTCGCTTAGCGCATATCCACATATATATATATGTGTGTGTGCGTGCATATAAGCTTGAACAAAAAATCTAATTTTCCACTCTAAGGCACAGCACATCACAATTTATTGAATATACAACGACTAAGATGACCAAAAAACACAAAAAAAGTGGAGGAAAGTAATCGAAATCCAGTTAAGCTCTGGCTAAAAGTAGAAAAAATGAAACAAAATTGGCATAGGAAAGATTTTCTGAGAGCGCTTATCGTAATGTATGAAGAAGAGTTAGGAAAACTTGATTTCGCATAAAACTATATGAGATCAACTACTCGGACTGCTTGGTGGTAGTGTGTGTGTGCGTGTGTGGGGATGTGTTTGCTTAATGCGAATGAAAATATAACGACATGTTGCACACGAATTGAGGACATGTTGACATGTTCGGACGTAAGACAGTGTGAGAGCCGGGAGTTTGTGTTTGTGGGCTTGTATGTGTAAGTAAGGTGAACTTGATGTGCGCAGAACCAAATGTTATCATGGGCAATAATTGTAATATTCTGGAATGCCTGTAATAAATTTGTTAGAGGCATGATTATATTGAGAGATTTTCTTTAGCATTTTGTAGTATGCATTTACTCCTATAGACTTATAATGTAAATATTGCTGTATTGGTGCGGGTAGGAGACCTGTTTACTTCTTTTGGTTTACTACCCGACTGTTGGACATCGGACCGGCTCAGCAATCGTTGGTCACCTACCAGCTGCTGTGGAGTCGCAAGATCCTTCTGGCCTGCGGTAAGTCTGAAGTGGTCTAGGGGAACTCTTCGCTCTCAACAAGGTTCATCTTTTACTGGTGGAAGAAGTTCTAACTGGGCACTGTCCACAGTATCCAAGCAGTAAGTTTGAATATATTTCCGAATTGGAAATAAAATACCTTAGGACATTGTGATAGGTTCAGAACACTTTACCGTTAGCTAATATCTAAATTCCAGAGATCTGTTTTGTTTTTATTCACAATAGACTGAACATAACAGTCTAAGAGTGATCCAGTCGATCTGAAAAATTTTACAGGTCGCTTTCTCATCAAGAAAGTCTTCATTTGTCGGAATTTTCCATATCGAATAACTCTAGTATATAGGTGACATATGTACAAGCTGGCCGATAAAACTCATGTCTTTGTAAAAAAAAACTTTTTAATTTGACAAGGCTTCTTCTCAAAATTTGGTACCGATGATTCAGGTCGTTCAGATTGAATTTCGATGTCAACGGTTTTGTTGTTTTAATATCAGTTCATATACCTAAATATTTTCGTCCAGAGTAACACCAATTCTGTCATTGAATAAAACTTATACCGGTTAAAGCGTTTTGAGTTGACTTTTCTGAGTTCATCCCATCGTGAAAGCTGATAAAAATGCGAGAACTGTTGAGCAGCATGGCTAAAGATTTTATGCCTTAGTTTAGTTTTGGATTCCTTCATACTATAAAGCTGTTAGTTTTCGACGTTTTTGGGATATATCGTTCATGTTTGAAAATATATTAAAACAAAGAGAACAGAACCTCTTTTACATATAGAACTTAGATTGTCATTCTCATGTATAAGTGGTAGGCCCGAGTTATACCTTGGTTATATAAATGGGATAAATTTTTTTCTTTTTCGTTGTTATCTTAATCGGCGTAGTACATTTGTTTGCTTAAGTAACAACAAGCGACACAGAAATCGAGGTTTGATCATTCCTATATATGTATCGTTCTTCACAATATCACTCCATAGATTGTGT
The DNA here is from genome assembly GCA_037783105.1 of Bactrocera zonata. Classification (NCBI taxonomy): domain Eukaryota; kingdom Metazoa; phylum Arthropoda; class Insecta; order Diptera; family Tephritidae; genus Bactrocera; species Bactrocera zonata. The sequence continues at coordinate 990,925 of JBAWJQ010004226.1, read as the reverse complement.
GTTAAATCCAAAGAAATTATCTGGAAACGAAGTGATCTAAATGAGAACTCAAGGAAAAACAATGAAGCCTTAGAGGCTGACTTTTCGACGCGGATTTCAAGGCTGCAGTGCCAATCGTTGAAAGCGTTGTTCGGAACATGTTTTTGAAAAGGTTTTCAGATTATAAATGCACTTGTATTATCATTGCATCATGACACAAAATACATATCATAAGTTAACTTTTGCGTTTTAAATTCTGAGAAAGAAAAACAAAATCACTCCGAACCACGGAAAAGCTTAGGAGGAAGTCACATAAATATATAGTAGTAATATAGTCACTGTATTTGTTTTTATATTCCGATGCATGCTGAATACTTATTTAATAAACGAATAGAACTTAAGCTTCTCACTTGTTAAATTTCAAGAAAATATAAGTGGCCGAAGCATTTTGTTCAATTACACCGATAAAATCCACACTTGACAGGTAAAGGTGTCTTCCATTATGCAGTTATACATATAATAGCAATTCATACAAGAATATATTTAATATATTAATTGTGTAAATATTTTGGAATTTCAGCTGGACAGATCTTACCACACACAAACGCACAAACAAAATGTGTGTGTGCACACACACACACACACAATTATACTGCTGCACGTGCGTTTCATTTGTACATGTATTGGAAGACAAAGTGTGACTGCAATGTAACTGCATTTTCTAGGCAATTTATTAAATAAATATTTGCGTAATAAATTGCAATGGAAAAACCTTTGCATATTTGTTTTAAATAAGTTTTAAATATTTGTTGAGCAGAACACAATCTATGCGTTTATTTGCTGTGTTTTAAAGCATTCAAAATATTAAGGGTAATGAAAATTAATATCTGCCGAAAAGTATGCTACGATAAATAAAAGCAATTCTATGTAAACTATTTTATTGAAATATGCATGAGAAATACCTGAGTGCCTTGAATGCATATACGCATTGCAAATCTTACTCACATACATACATATGTATCATTATATCGTCTCACTGCGACTTCCGGTCAATCGTCGCCGGCTTAGACTATACAGATACTAGCAACCGGCTGTTATTTGATAACAACTACATGTGCCGGACACAGAAACATGTATTTCTTGAACATATGAATAAAATTTCATTAGACCTGAAGTCGAGATTTGCATATTGGGTATGCTTGCTCGAAATAAATTGCGCTTCATTGAGCATGAATAATAATATTTTGTTTTCAAATAAAATGAAGTGAACGGAAGTTTGTCTGAGCCGTTTTGCTGATAACCATATTACTTGATTAGACAGAATCTTGAAAGGGTAATGGTCTATGCCAGCGGAAGTGCAAACCAATAACAAATACAATGGCTTCATATAGGCTATAAATGGCCACTTTAAAGGTATATATTTAATTGAAATATATACTAAAAAAAACATAAAAAAGTTAATTTGGTTGCACAGTAGCTGAAATACACTTCACAAATAAAGAAATTTCCTCACAAAAACTTTATTTGCGTCGTTTGGGTTGTATGACAATTATATGCTCTAGTGGTCCGTTTTGGACAATAAAACAACATACTTTCAAATATTAAAAATTGCAACAGCACATGGCGCAAGATTGCTACAGCATTGTAACAAAGAAGTAGCCATTGTTAACTTCTAGAAATGGACCACCAAGACGACTCAAACCTCGCAATCTTTCAGATTAGCCAATACTCTCATAGTAGTTTTGTAATTTTGGAATTATACGTTTACGTCATATTTAAGTTGCTTGTTAGATATTTATTTTGTTTGAACTTATGGTAATTTATAAATAAATTAAAAAACAAATTGTTCAAGTTGTCCGAGGAGAAAAAACGTGAGCAAAAATTTAGAGTGATGTCTCCATACTATTCGTACCACTATCATCCGTCTTCAGACTCGGCATTCATTATTGGATAATATTCGATCGAATAGACCACGAGTCCAATTTTCCAGCACGCAGCGAAGAAAATATAGCAGCCGTAGCTGAGAGTGTACACAAAGACAGTGGAGAGTCGATTCGAAGCCGTTCGCAGCAGCTTGGACTGACGTATGGAACGACTTGGCGCATTTTACGTCGATATCTTAAATTGAGAAAGAAGATCTGACGTTTTCGGGACCAAGTGTTGTTTAGCGTTAGTCTCAGTTCTGACTCAATGGGTATGTAAATAAGCAAAATTGCGGCATTTGGGACGAAGAGCAACCTGAAGAGATTCAAGAACAAAACAACGGTTTGGTGTGGTTTGTGAGCCGGTGGTATCATCGTTCCAAATTTCTTCAAAAATGCTGTCGGTGAAAACGTTACCGGCAATGACGACCGTTATCGCGCCATGATAATCGACTATTTGATGCCTGAAATTGAAGCTCATGATCTCGGCGATTTTTGATTTCAACAAGACGGTGCCACTTCCCACACATTGCATCAATCAATGGATTTATTGAGAGAACACTTCAGTGAGCAGATAATTTCATGTTTTGGGCCGGTCGATTAGCCACCAAAATTGTGCGATATCACACCGTTAGACTTTTTCCTGTGGGGATATGTAAAGTCTAAAGTTAATGCGGACAATCCCGCTTCAGTTCAGGCATTGGAACAAAACCCCACGCGTGCCATTCACCAGTTACCAGTCGATACGAACGAACTCGAACGATCATCGAAAATTGGACTCAACGGATGGATAATCTGAGACGTAGCCGCCGCCAACATTTGAAAGAGATAATATGCAAAAAATAAGTACCAAAGTATTGCTAACTGCTAAATTAAGGCATGAAAGCCGAAGTTCATTCAATAACTATGAACGATTGTTGATATTTACTGATAATTTTTAGCAAGTTTTCGGTCATCATAGAAATTCTCAGCTGTACATGTCTCAATAAAATACATTCGTTGAGTTCAAAGGAAAAAAAAAACTGTCCAACATTTTATAATTTTTACTGAAATCCAAGTAAATATATTAGTCAGATTCTGTGATTTAAATTTGCTCCATTTTATTTAGTTACTAGAAATCTAGCATTATTAACAAAATCAATCATTATTTGATTTGATTTATTTGTTATTCATACTTTCAATCACCGCTGCGTATACGTAACAATTGAAATATATATTTTCGATGCTGTGTTGGGAAGTTAACAGCACTATTTCAATTTCTGTGCGCTAATTACCGAAATCTTGGGAATTAAAAGCACGAATAACAATATGAATCATAAATTTAATATCCAGTGGTCTGATATGTAGAGGTTATGTCTTGGGTGTGTATATTACACCGAAATCAAGCAAAGCCAAAACTAGGCTTACAAAAGGCTGCGTGTGTTGTTGTTTTGCTTATAAATATGCCTGCTTATGTGCCACGACAATAACTTCAATACATTAAAAGGTACGCTGGCGTAGAATTAATTGTCTAGCACATGCGCGTGTGTGTGTGAGCAATGCAGCACATTACACAAATTTAACCCTTCAAATGCTGAATATGTAACGCACGCATGAATGTTGCTGTTGCTTGAAGGAATGCTGCTGCTCGTTTTGTATGCGCTGATACAGTCGTATGTATGTGGGTGTATATGTGAGTGTGTTAAATGGTTGCCGCGGCGCGAATAGGAGTTGCGCACTTGCCACATCACACATTCGGTTGTTCGCAAAGCAAACCGCCAACATTCAACAAATATTTACGCGATCTGCTCACACGCACGTCAGCAGCACACACAGCGAGTATGCCTGCGAGGCATGCTGAAATATCAATGTTCATTTCTCAAGAATACTCACATATTTGCATAAGCGAGTGCTTGGCATTTTGTAGAGATGCCACGTGGCATACATTTATATTAATATGTGTGGTACTATGCAAATCGCGGGCGGAGTGGGCAAACACGTTTCATAAAAGAAATTGCTTTAATATGCGGCAGTGATGACAAAAGTACAATAATTTAATTCAATATAATTTAGTTTAATTATTTATTGTTGTTGTTCTATATATGTGACTACATTATGAAAAGCAGTTTTCTGCGCTTTATTTAAATCTTCACTTAGCAGTTTTGCGCATGCACGCCCACACCCATGCACGGCTGGTTTACGCTAATATATGCAAATATATTTTTTTGTTCGCATTTTATTTTTGGGGCGAGCACAAATACTATATTGAATTTGTATTCATATGTAATAATTTGCATAACATAAGCCCTCAGGTGCTCAATTTATATGAATTTGTCTATAACCAGGTACAAATTTTGTCTATTTTCGATCCAAATGTGTACATAAGTAAGCTGGCACAAACTCCTTTGAGATTTGTGAGGCAAGTGTTTGATAGTTATTTGCTTACAGCGTAAGAATCTTGAATAAGTGCAACGGACATATTGATAAATTCGATGAGTATTGTTATTGAGAGTCTAGTTTATGAAGCAATTACCGTTAAAACCAAAATTTAAAAGAAAAGAGGACTTCCAACATTGTCCCATTGCATTTTTGTTGTAGTTTAGGTTGTAAGGTACGTGATTTCCTTATAAATCGTGCTGAATTCACATAAAAATAGCAAGAAAAAGGTCCAAGTGAACTACAATTAAAACCGAAACCATTCTGCGACAATTTTTTCAATTTTTTTTACCAGATTTATGTCACTCGGTTATTCAAAGTTTTGTTTCCGAAAAGTATGATAACTTCTTCAAAAAATGTAAATTAATTTTAGAGAATTTTATTGCACGAAATCTCATAACAGCATTGAAATTTCAGCCACAAATAGTTATATTCCAACTCAAAGGCCACTTATTGTATATATGTCACCTTATGCATTCAACACGTATTTAATAATTGAATTTATATAAAATCCGAAAGTGCTATTTCTAGAGAAAATTATAACAATAATGCGTGAAATAATAAAGCTGGCGAACCCTTTACACTTTACAGCCATCTTTCTTCAGGCCGCCTACGCACAACTCCAAGACAACCGCTGCGTATACGCAACATTTTGTGGCACGCAATTACATGTAGTAATTTATGTCGCAGCGCGTGTACTGCACCACCTTTGTTATTCAGCGTGGCAATGAGCGTATGGGCTGCTGGTGGAAGTGTGTGAATACACCCATAGAGGCATACATGCATACATACACACCTTCGCACATACGCACTTTGCGTTGACAATAATGCTACCGCAGTGAAAGGTAAATTCAAATTTAAATATTTTATTTACATATGCATTCGTGTAAGTGGAGGTGTGTATTTGGGCAGGTATGCGTGTACGAGTATTTGTATACCACAAAAATGTCGCTTGTAGGCAGTGTGTGTATAACATGACAACAATGCGTAAGTACCTGAATATAATGTACATTTGTATGTTGGCGTATTTAATGTATGTGAAGGTATATGAATGTATGTGAATGAGATTGCTGTCAGCAAATATTGAAATACACACCATGCAAAAGATTTAGGTTTGAGAATTTAATAACAACTGCTACACAAATATATTTGCTATCATGCTGCAATTAGCACAGACTAATTGACCGCGTCTTCAACCTACGTATACGCACGGAAACACCAATTTTTCATGTCGAAAATTTTCAAACAAAACTCATTTTGTATTAGATTGTCTGAAAACTGCCAAGAGCAGACTTCTAAGTTCTGTGTAGCCTGTACATACATATGTACTGGCATCAAGTCACTTATAAATGAATTGGTTTGTTGGGTTACTAATATATTGCCTGCGTGCATAAATAACTGTGGCCCTTGTGTATTCATATGAATTGGCATGAGGCAACGCAAAGGTGGCTCGACTGCGCACTCGCCACGTTTCAGTGATCACTTTAAACAGGCGTTAAATTTCGCGTTTCCAACTCGTTGATTAGTCGCAGACATACGCACTTATGACAGCTTAACTGCTGCAGCCGAGTGTTCTGCTATCTTGCAAGTGGAGAGTAGTGCGTGAATCCGAAACCCACTAAGCAGAAAAGTCTACTTAAATAAAGTAAAAATCATATATGCGCTTTTGGAAGTGAATTTATTTAATATATATATATTTTCTTGAAACAATAATTATAATTCTAAACAACAACAACAATATTATTATGATTTGTATTAAATTTCGAGCGGACTGTGTGACTATTGTTTAATTGCCCGTCACTCTGTTGACCTGGATGACTAAAAAGCACTGACACCCTTGCGCAGCGCACACCGCACACCGTTACTAGTCGTCACCAGCATTTTTACTGCGCTTTCCGCCCTTTTGACGGCACTCTGTACTCGCCAATTACGACGCTTTGCCACTCGTTGGCAATAACTGTGCACCTTTGGTTAAAAATGGGTCGAGGTCGGCATCACACTCACTCACACACATACACAGCCACCTAAAGCGTGTTTACATATACCTTTACGCACTCGCAGTTACGCTCACCTGCGCACCAACTTGTGTAGACGCACATACATAAGTGTGTGTGTGTGCGCACCTGAGCTTGCACATAATTAACGCAAAGCTCTCAAAAAGGTGTTCTAATGTTCAAATTGATGGCGGCAAATGCAACAGCGTGGCATTAGAATCACTGCACACCATTGGCTTTAAGTTGCTGGCATTTTCTAAGCATGGAAAACTGTGCGATGGGTAATAGGGAATATGAAAATATGCAGATAATTATATAGTACATAAATATATTTATTACTTTTTTCAAAAGAAGAAATGTAGAAAAAAATAAATACCGAAGGAATACACTGAGTATAAAAAAGAGACTTAAGATTTTTTCTCAAAAGTTCCTGGTAAAGATATAGTCACATAGACGCAGTGTAAACTTCTTGTCGGGCTTTCCGCATAAGTAACCAAAGTATTTCTTTGGCTTCTAAGCTATAATCATCGCTCATTAGCATTTCTTTTGCATAAAAGTTAGAACGAAATATATAGTTAAATAATTGTTCTCTTTGCAAGCAATTTTTCACTCTCTCTACCTTTTCAATTACCTGCAAGCGATTTTGAAGCGATTCCAAAATTCTTACAACGTGCCATTAACTTTCAGTTAACAATCATGTGGAATTTCGGACTTTCGGTTATAATTTTGTTTTGATAAAATACGAAAATACTTTTTCGACTACCAATATCATATGATTTTCTAAGATATATTGATAATCAAGGAAATCATAGATGAACATGAGTGGTCTAAATGGAAAATACCTCTTCTATTCTTCTTTTTCAGAATTGATTCCGAGTTGGATATAAATAATTCATATAAATCAATAGCCAAATGGCACTAAAATTCTTATACTAAATCAAAGACGATTGAAAAATTCATCCAGTGTGACGAGATAATTATTTCAGTTTTAGTTTTCACTAACAATAAATGTTTGAACGAGAAAGTTGTTTACTGGATTTTATCACTGATTAACTGAAATATTTGTATAAATAAAGCAAAGCTTAGTATAACTCGGTAGGTCTCTACAGTGAATACAATATTTAAAAGGATATTTAAAATAAATAAGATGTTAATGTGAGTGAGTAATGTGAGAATGGAAGTCGGAATGGAAAAGAAGTGAGCACAGCGAATGCAAATTGAATAAAACAAGAATATTGAAGAGGAAACACAAACTTCACAAACGCAGTCGCTGCTCCTTATATGCATGTTCGTATATGTTTCATATGATTATTTCCGGTGTGCGCTGCTCAACTCCACGCACCAATAAATGGATAATGTGAAAGTGGAAACTTAAGCTGAGTGCAATGGATACTCGATAGGTATAAGGGATCAGCCAGGAATATACCCTCACATATACATGCACATAAATATGATATGGGTAAGCTGGTAGGAGTATGGCCGAGAGGGCAGTAAATGTTGCATGCAGCAACCACTACTGGCATACACATACGCAGTTACATTTACGAATATTTTTATAACTGCGCCAGAGCGCGTTGGTGTGCTTTTCCCAGCTTCACTGCACTAATGAACGAAAAGTGCAAAATGCGAAGGTGGACTGATAATTTAATTATATACAGCTAATCTGATTTCCATGCAGCCCACAACGGTAAAATTACTTGTGAGAGCGATGTTAAGGCAGGAGATGCTGCATGTGTATTCGCGAGCGTATTTATTTCACCTTTGTGCATCGCTGGATATAATCACATAAAATTATGTTCCACGCACTTAACAAGAGTGCGCAGTATACAGTGTGTCGGAGTGGTATCTTCACGGTATGAACATACTGCGTGCGAGATACTGAGCAAAATAACGGTTTGTTTAACTTCTTCGAAACGGATGATCAGTTAAAGATTTGGCGAAGCTCAGCAAGTTATATGCAGTAATACTCCTACCACAAACCGGCAAATCTAGAAATCTAGCAGATTTCTGGAAAGACCACCAAAGCTTTCCAAGTTGAAATGTGTAGTAAGCCCAGAATTTTTTTTTGTCGCCTCAATGCGATTTTTCGACTTTTTATAAGTAATATAATTCACATGTTGTGCATATTACTCTGCAAAAAGTCACCTCGACTTTTTCTTAATATTAAACGTGACTCAAAAGTACTCACTTTTCTTCAGCATTGCCTCAAATTTGTATGCATATTTATAGCCAGGTCTGTATGTGTGCTACTGCAACGGCTTACTGCATCTTTAAGCAAACAGTTGTCCTCATTTGCAACTGCAAAATATCAACTTAAGCAGAAGTGCTTCCAATTGCAATTAAAGACAACATTTCGCGTTGTTGAGTGGCTAAATGTAAGTAAGAGATAATCAAGTATGTACATAAATGAAAGTGTAAGTGTAAGCGTGCATATGCAGTTGGAGATTATATATATATACGTATGACACTTGAACTCATTATGCGCCAACCGTTGCCGCTATAAGAATATATTTTTAATAAATACTTAAGTAAGTTTGTAAGTAAGTATTATGCCTTTAATACCTTTGTAAATATAAATTATTTTTAATTTATTTCATAGTGTGTTATTCGTAAAAGCAAAGCGGCAAAGTGAAGCATCCGATTATATTACACAGACTTTTAATGTCATGAAGTGTGCGGCAGCTGCCTATCAAACCTCAGACACTTCGTATTTGCAGCTACTGGCACTTTAGTGCACCCTTCACCTGCTGTTCAGAGCTAAACAAGGCAAATTTATAGGCAAATATTTGTATATATACATACAGAAGCCGTAAGGATCACTGATATACGTACATTTATATATAGAATAGTTATACATATACGAGTATACACAGCTACATCTATATATGGTATACCCGAATACACTTTATTTGCATTTACTTTGCGTATCCTTTCACCCACTTAGTGCTTACTCAATGCACAATGTGTATTTTATTTGTTGTTGCTGGTGTTTGTACTAACAACTTGCATTATTGTTTCTGTATTTACATATACATACATGCAACTGTCGTATTTGTTAGATTGCATTTCATTGTGCATACACACGCAAATATATGTACGAGTATGTACGGGTGTATATGTATATTAGGGTGATAAGTTTTTCTCAAGTCGATTTTTTTCACAAGTGTGCCATGAAGTTGCATCTTTTGCATAAAAAAGGATCTAAAGCTTCCTTAGTAAGAATGGTCAAAACGGAAATTTATGCAAGATAACGAACCCAAATACGCTCGAAGCTGGTAAAAAATTGATTTTGTGCGGAGAAGACTGTTAGTTTTGATTGGCCAGCGCAATGTACACGTATGTAGCACCCTAATGTACATGTACACACACGCACAAAGGCATTATTTGTGTGTGTGTGGCGCTTTTATTTACTCGGGTCTTCGTTGTTTGAGCTTTGTTGTTGCACATTTTGGTAAATTAGCATACTTTCAGGAGTCAACACCAAGTGCATTAAATGTATGTTTCTAGGTGTGTAAGTATGTATGAATTTTAGTTGGATTGCATTTGCGCACACTGTACGTCAGCGCAAGAAGCAGAAGAAGAAGAGTAGCAAGCGTGCAAGTAAGGAGAGTAATGCTGCCAAATAAATACAATTGCAAAATAAACAACTTCCAACAAGTCTATAGCCGTTAACTGTTACGGAGTAGATACGAGTGTTAGCGAATACATAAACAACAATGGCTGTAAGTAACGTAAATGGCGGCGGCAAAAACAATGCAGCCAAGAAAGCCAACAGCTACGAAGAGTGCATCCGCAGCACTAAAGAATGAAGAGTTTTATATATGTATGCATATTTGCACTCTGCAAAAATTTGCTATGCTCAATAAGGGCGGCACAAGATAACAATTCAAAATAAATAAGAAAATAAACGCTTTCAGCTGGCGCCTTCAAATCATCAAATTATTCTTTAAGAAATTTGGCTTTATTCGCAGCTACCAATCATCAGATTGAACAAAACTGTAATAAATTCATTCCCAGTCGTTCATCCACAGCTTTTACTTAGCTTTAAAGCGACCTTTTTTTGATTCCAAATATAAGTAGTTTTAAAACTGTTAACTTCTTTATAGTAGTTGTTAAATAGTTTAAATTGGACTCTGATGATTTGTGCCTTGTTCGTTTCTTTTCCGAGTGAAAGCTTTTCTGTTATTTATAAAACTGAAAGCTGTATTTTCCACACATAAATGTATTTATATGTTGTTTTAAAGTTAATTCTCTTGCCATTTCTAGCTCAGTTCCATGCTATCCGCTTTTTATTTCTTTTCTTTTCAGTCGTATTTAGTTCTATGTAAAATGTAAATTTACTCTTCTTCGAAATGTTTATATTTGCTCTCGGCCATTACTACTTCATTGTTCGTTTGATTTTGTGCTTGTTTTTTATTGTTGTGTTGTTGCTTCTCTCCATTTATTCTCGCACTAACGCAAATCGTAGTCATAGTTTTTCACCGGAAATAAAGAATTTCATCCACCTACAGGAATGTAACTAGCTTATTCAAATGTGTTTTTTTAGATTTTCTTCATAAGAATAATGCTTAAATTGTCTTCTGTTCTAAAATTTTCTTCTGTTCTAAATATTAGTTGTAACATTATAGCTGCAACAATTTTTTTTTTCACAAAAACTCGTGTTTTCCCCACAATAATTTAACTGAAGTCCTGAAATAGAAATACAAGTGAAAATTTGAGAAGAGCTGGTCTGCTGAAGATGTCAACTTTGATTTCTTGGCCTGCTATAAGTTACTGGTTTTAGATCTAGTTTCCTTAGAAACTCAAACAACAACAGAACAGGCGAATTGAAATGTTCTCAGCCGGACAGATAGATGGTCCTAATAAAATTAAATTCATATGATTATTAGTCCTAACCATCAAACGGCAATTGTATAAATTTGACGGCTGTCGGATTATTAATTTGTGAATTATAGCATTTTGTGTGAAAAAACTTTTGTTACTGTGAAAAAATGGTTAAAAAGGAATTTAGCGTGTTGATAGAATATTGTTTTTTTGCAGGCAAAAATACAGTTGAAGTAGAAACTTCGATTTATGTCGAGTTTAAGGGCACTACTCAAGGAAAATCCACCAAGAAGGATTGATATGCTAGGCTTAGACGTGGTGAAATGAGCACCGAAGACTGTGAAGACTGTGCAGAAAGTAGTTCGACGCAAAAGAACTATGAACACCCCGGTGTTGGACCAACCAGGGATTTTTTTTGAAGAGTGGCCGACGAACGACTAAAATACGTTGTAAAGTTGGTCGAGATAGCAGACACTCTAAGGATGTCAATAGCACATGTAGATCAATATCATTTGCAAATATACGGGTATGGGAAAGATCTGTGTAAAGCTCACTTTTAACCAAAAACAATGACGAGTTGATGATTCGGAGCAGTGTTTGGAGATGCTTAAAGGGGTATTCTACTCTAGAATTTTGAAAAATACGATTTTTTTCCATATATTTAAAGTTTAGACTTTCAAAAATATGACCTTGGAGGGATTTTTCAAAATTCGACTTATTTTCGGAGATACAGCCGATTTTGTGAGGTGGCGTCTGTGTTCACTAGAATTGTCTCCTAAAGTTTACGCGTTTTTCTCGAAACTACTTTTTTCCACACGGTACCGGCATTATCTCAAGTTCTGTACAACCGATTTACTTGAAATTTTGTGTGAACCTTTTTTATATAATATTTTAAAACAATTTAGAAATTTCAAAAAAAGCGTAAAAAATGATTTTTATTTTCAGGCAGTCGCCATTTTTCAAAAAAAAAAAAGTTTTTTCGTGTTCCCGGACTATAACAGCATCCTTACTGATTAAGAATTTCTTTTGATTTTTTTTTTCCAGACTACCAGGAGAGTCAGGATCAATGTCACCAGGATGCGCCATTTTTTTTACACCTGTCTCTCCCCCCTTTTAATTATTTTAATTTTTAATATTTTTTTGTAATTTTTTTTTTGTATTCATAAGATATCAATGAAAACACCATAAAAAATGGATAGTAAAAATATTTTTGTTTTTTTTTTTAAATAAAATTCAAAAACCACCCAAAATTTGATTTCTAGAGTAGAATACCCTCTTAAGGGGATTAAACCCCAGTTTTTTCAATCGATATGTGACAATGGATGAAATATGGCTCTGTCTTTTGACTCCGAAATCCAACCGCTAGTCATCCGAGTGGATTGCATACGATAAACTCGATCCAAATGGTGTAATAAAGTGCTTTTCACCAAAACAATGCAACTTGTCACAAGTCAGTGAAAACGATGGCAAAAATCCACAAATTGGACTTCGAATTGTTTCAACATACAGCATATACTCCAGATATTTATTTTTGACTTGTTACTATTCCTATCAAATATCGGCGCCTAATAATGATAGTAACAAGTTTGAATCGTTACTATCATTATATGTCGCAGGACTTATTTCCATTTAGAGCCACACAAAACCTGTACGAACACGCTTCAATTTACTCCTCTAATAAAAATTCCAATTTAACAGAACCAGTGAAGAAATTGGTTAACTGAAGCCATCAAACACCACGCCGTAGAGACAATTACGCACACACATGCGCAGCTCTTACAGTGGCTGTTGGCATCAGCGGCCACCAAGCTGCGACTGGTGCCATCGCCACCGAAACCAGCATTACTACAACACAACAACTGATAGTGAAACTGTAGCAATATCAGCAGTCAAAGCGTTGCAACTGCTCACCACAGCTACAACAACTGGAAAACACAGCAGCGCTTCAACCAAACGAGTAATAAACCAACGACCAATGAACGACTACCGACGACCAGCAATCAGCAGGCAACGAGTGTAAAAACAATACATTTTTGACATTCGCAACGAAGCGAAAATTAAAACAACAACAGCTACGGTTCAACATGTATATGCTGGAGCTGACAAACACACAGATTGCATCAACCAAAGTATCGAATATCCGTTGTGTGGCACGGAAAAAGTGTGGCGCCAAAAGGTACTGAAATATTGTGCCATCTGCTTATTGGAACAATGGTCGCGAACGAGAGACTTTCTTTTAGAACTTGCAGTTGAATATTTATTTCTTTTTTTAAACTTCAAGCGCGTGAAAACCTTGGGTTTTGTTGGGGATAATATTGTACAGGAGTAGATTACAGATCCCAGCATGTACGAATGGGTCTTTGGAGAAGAGTAAGACGCGGAAGATTTAAGAAAATTATGTAGTGATATACATAGATTATATTGACTACCATTTTTAACATTCTTGACCAAAGGAATGAGAGATCAAGGACCGAACGAATAATCGGTGTCATATTACTGCTCTGATGCTTCCATTATACATCGAAGACTGCTTATTAAAAGAATAATAAAAATACAGTCCGCTTTTGTAAATCGCCGACTTGGAAGTTTGATATACATATCTCAAGGTCTCGAAATACTCGAATTCCCTACTTTTTCATATTTGCTAAAGAGGAATTATAACATTTTACACAAGAGCTTAGGCAAACTTTTGCACTGTTCCGGCTGCACATATGGTACTTTAGATTAATATTAGGTGTGCTTGTGAGTGTGTGTAGTTCCCCATATAAATTCGACACGTCGAGTTTGTTAGCGCAGTACCGCTCTCCTCTACGCTGTTGAAACAGCTGCAATATGGCTGGCATCAGTATATTTATGTGAATACAAACGTTTCTGCAAACGCAACACTTTAACAATAACAGCGGACAAAAGGCAAATCCTCGCACAACAACAATCCGAACCTCACAGATGTCTACGAGTTCGTCCTGTTTCTACAAAGGTGATATATGACTAGTTAGGGACTAATCTAATATCGTAGCATAAGCGTAGTTTACTCGAAGGCAATGTATTCTAGTATTCTCATTCTTTCTGTTGATGAATTTAGTTCTTTACTTCTTTTGGAATTCCTTTGTCGAAGAAACACCAACTTTTTAGAAAAAACCCCTTTGCATCAAATAATCTCTTTCAGTTTTCTAAGGTGGTATTGATTTGAGCCAATTCGTCTGCCTCATAAATCCAAGATGTTGCAACCCACGGGATAAGTATCGGTAGAAAACCGTGCAATTGAGGCAAAGATGAATTTTGTTGAGGCAAGTTGTTCTATAAGCCTCGTGATTTCTACACGCGGTCCGCAGAGTCTGGCAGCCGCGTCAATACTAGTTATATAACCGCGTTTAACCTAGATTCTATCGCTTAGCGATAGACAGCTCTGAAGGAGCTCTAACGCATTTCCAGTCCAACGATATTGAGTCGAGCGTGCTTTTAATTGCAAGCTTGTCCGCGTTGCAATACTCATCCTTGCTTCTTGGTCAGACATTGGCACCATAAACTAGGACTCTCCCGATGCCAACCAGACATGCTGCACATGTGAGAGCGTGCGTTTCGCTACATGCTCATAACTCATATGCGTTCGCTAACGCATGCAATCAAGCAAACTGACTTTGCGCAGCCGTTCGCAGAACCTGGCAATAACCCGTAGTCCTGCCAGCTGCCCAGTGAATGTGGACAATTGTATAAACTATACACGCATATACCATGCATGCGCCAGTGTTTGTGAGTCGTAGCAATAACAAAAGTAGCGCTTGCAGCAATGGTCGGCGATTGTTTAAAGCGAAACGTGGCAAAACGTTAAGTTGCGGGGAGGAATGCATGGAATTCCGCACAAATGCAAGCAGTTAACACATGCGACGTGCTGAAACAGAGTTACACAGCGACGTGTTTCATTTCGCCGGCTGCCACGTTACACACACACACACACACACACACGAATGCGTAGTTGCGGCAGTGGCGTTGGGGAGTGGCCTGGGTCAGAGGAGTTGCACCACAATTACAAAATACCACAAAGCGTTCATTTCAATCGCTCGCAATGACAACGACCATGGCGTGCTTGGCCACCACTGTGCTGCGTTACCTCTTGCAACTACAGATGTACATATGTTTGTGTATGTGTGTGGCATTATCAGCGACGGCCAGTTTGTATTAAAATGCGTTGCATTGTCCTGAAATGTATACACTTGTACTGACAATGTGTCCATTGTGCTTGTTTGGACCTGCGGCAAGTGTATGTGTGTGTGCGTGTGCGTGTGTGGTGGCTGGTGTTGACAATGCAGTTCGCTTGCGGAAGTTGTTAGAGCGTAATAATGTGATGGCATAGTTGATTTTCTTACAATTAAAATGCCATAAAACGAAATTAATTTCAAATGTCTAAATTTCATATGCCAAAGAATATTGTTGCTCGTTGCTTTGATATTTCGTTATAGTTTGCATTGATGCAGGCAGTATGTGGGACCAAACGGGCAGCGGTTAATTGTTGGTGTACATAAAAATCCGTAACAAATATTGAATTTTAGAAAGAAAAAAAAAATTTAATGCATGTATAATTAGATATATTTATCATTTTAAGGTTACGGCTTTGGTTTGTAAGCTTGGTGTTGGTGATTGTTGTAAGTATATTATATCAGAGAACTGAAACGGGCAATAATTGCGATGTCTGAATTTGGTATCCTCGGAAAACTAATGCGGCTGTGAAAACTGATTGTAAGCAACACCAAAAGCTCCGTCAGAATCGGGAAGGACCTCTAAGACCCATTCAATATCAAGCGACGCTTCAGGCAAGGCGACCTCCTTTCGTATGACTTCTTCAATTTACTCTTGAAGAAAATAATTCGAGCTGCAGTACTAAACAGAGAAGGTATCACCTTTTATACGACAGTACAGCTGCTCGCGTATGCTGATGATATTCATATCATTGGCCTGAATAACTGCTCCGTTAGTTTTGCTAGGTAATTGAGAAGTAAAGTTCTCCCTTGACCAACAAAAACAAAACTCTAAAAGTCACTCATTATTTCCGTCCTGCTATATGATGTAGAGGCATGGACGATGACAACAAATGATGCGTCGATGTAGCGGTTTTCGAGAGAAAGGTTCTGCGAAAGATTTATGGTTCTTTGAAAGTATTCGACCCAGTATCCGCCGGGGGAAGCAGAGGGAGAGGGAGACCTCCCATTCGTTGAAAAGACCGGGTGAAGAAGGACCTGTCTTCGCTAAAAATCTCCAAATGGCGCCACCTTGCTGAAAGATGAAACGACTGGTGCGCTGTTGTTAACTCGGCTATAACCGCGTAAGCGTTATAAGAAGAAATCAACGCAAAGCCTTTATATGGTTACCGAATATTGATGTAATCTTTTTCGGCAACATTTGCATATATTCGAAATTTAAATGTTAACTTTACGTACGTACGTTGTAGTATGTAGACTGTGTGACTGCAACAAATTATTATGAAAATAAGTCCAAAAGTCAATGACTTACCAAAATCCTCTCGGGACAGCTGGTTGTTTTATTTACACTCCGATTTCTGCATATAACAGCATATTAAGTGCAACTGTTCACATAAGCTACAGGTCTGTAGTGTTTCTGAGACATACAAATGGCGTCTAGACACCAGCACCACAGGTGGTCTATACCTGTGAAATAAATATGTCTATTTGTGATCTATGTGAGTAAAGAACAAATCTAAGGCAATTGTGTTGATGGCAGAAACAAAAAAATTTGAAAGTTTAAATTTTCGGAAGTTTTAAAAATGTCAAGCTGTGACCAGAGTCATACTGCACATCTGGTTCAGTTCTAATTGTAATATTTTAAGAAATTGCGTTAAGTTAACCTTTGACTTATAACTTGGAATTTTTTTCCCAATAATAAGGCGATGTCTTTTCTGCAGATATTTCTAACAGCTAAAAACACGAGTACTGTCTTAACCAACACCGTTTAAAAATGCCGTAAATTACCGGCCCTGTCCATTTGTGCCTTGGTTTAGGCCTAAAAAATCATATCTTTACTTTAAAGTACTAAAATACCAAAACTTTAGCTTTAGAAATATCATAGCATTCAAGGTGTGTATGTGTGTGTGTTTGTGCTTTTATGTTGGCCGGAAGTCATGTACTTTCGCGCGCGTTTGGGCACCGCTAAATGTGCTGATGATTTTCCGCCGCTTTAATTCAATATTTCCTGTTTTGTTTGCGCTGTCGCGGTTTAAGTAGCTCGGCTTCTTCAATAGCTAAGCATTCGCTAAACACCACAGTACAAAATTGTTTCTTTTTTTTTTACCGTTAACTTAATTTCCAATGCGTCGTCGCTGTGTTGATGGTGAAATTTTGAATTTTCTTAGTTTTCGGAAGAGCAAGTTCATGCAACGCGGCGGAAAGAATGCTGCTTACTTCTTTTACAAGCTAAGCATTTGCATATTTTATTAGCTTACCAATACATACACAGATGTGCACACGTTTCGTATTCTGCATGCTATTTAATTCATTATGCTGTCATGAAGTTGCGGCTGCTTATTTGTTTTATTTATTTTTTATTTTTTCTAAGAGATCTGCTAACTGCCTACCCAGTGCACGGCGATCAGGCCGCAGGCAGGCAAATAAAAATGTTTACCAGCGGCTTTTGATAAGTTGAGGTGGGCACATTGCAGGTTCTAGCGTTTGGTAGCACAGCTTTTAGGCGCCGCGGCTGACGCTTTGCCCTCGAGCCAGTGCGTGTCGGCGTTATGACTGCTCCGTTTTTGGTGCTGCAAATAAAGCACTTATTTCTTTCATTATTTATATGGGTTTTTATTCATCTTTTCTTGTGCTCGGGCACTTGAAAATTTTAAATCAGCCTTGAGCTCGCACATGCATGCCCAAAAAAACAACTTTTTGTTGGTCGGTAAGAATTTAAGTGCAGCAAAATAATACAGAGTTGATTAATACGTGGGTCTTAAATTTGATGTGTAGCTTTCTTGGTAAAAACAACCTAACAGCTGCTTTCAAGGTTGTGTAAAACATATCGAGATCAGAACAAAATGGTCTGACCTAACGAGATATTAGAGAAAAGCAATCCGATGGCATTCAATAAGGTTCTGCGCTTTAGATATTTATAACAGTGACAAGACATTAGTACTGCCTTAAACAGCGTAATTTAAAATGTTTGGTTTCTGCTTAAAAAATCATATCTTTACTTAAAAGTACCAAAACACCAAAATTTACTTAGCTGGATGAACTGAATTAAATTTATTATGCACGACGAAAAAGCGGCGTCTTCAGCTCTAAAATATGTTATGAACTATACGTTAAGGGAAATATACTTGCAGGTAGAGTGAAGCCTTTCATACATTAATTAGTTTATTGTTCCAAAGTGATCAGTTTTCGATTTTTAAGAAACAGCAACCGTTAATAACGTAAGAGCCGAAGTGCCTGCCTGTTGGCAAATATTTATATTTCTTCTCTTTATATTTTTTCCAAAGATGCGTTCAACAAAAGATTGTTTTTTGAAAATTTTTCATCCACTTATATTAAAAAAATTCACAGAGATGTGCTGCGACGTTCTTGAAATTCAAACGTGTTAAAACGTACCTATTTCTCTATTCTCTTACTGTGGGAGATATCACAGCCGAACTTAGCCAATGAGATGAGGAAATTAAGCACACATACCGTAGCATGATATACCTGAGCGCATTATCACCGATTCTCCCACAATCTTACCGTTATTCCGGAATTACTTATTTTACTTCGCGTAGTTCGGTATTACTTTATTTTGTTGCAAGCATAGAACCTTGGTATTTTCAACACTCATTTTTGTGGTAAAACGTGACTGCTTTCGTGTAAGAAAATAAGAAAAAGTTAAAACGAAATAGTTTGTGAAGAACGTAGAAGAACTTATGCGTGCAAAGCAGAAAAAAAGCAATAAGCATCGCTTAACAACCTGCTGTACTTTCTTAAGTTGGTGCAAAGTGTCGAAACAAAAATTAAAACCGAAATAAAAGAATTTTCATTTTTTCTTTACCTTTTGCTTGTGAGTGCTTCTCCTTTGACTGCAAGGATATCCAACAGCTGTTGCCATTTCCTGATACCACAAAGCACGCTCTAGTGGCGGTCAGCCAGTCGCGTTCATTGCTGTGCATGCACGTGCACCTGCTGTGCACCAGCTCGCGTTGACACAATCATCGATTTTGTTTGTCTCCACCGTCCGTGAATTCGCTCGCTCCCAAGGTTTCTTTTAGTTTTAGCACTTGCTTTGAACTTTATTTTCGATTTTTTTTTTTAATTCTTAGCGGTTTTTAATTTATCTGCGTAATGTACTCAATTTTTTTTGGCACCCTTGATGATTATTCTCATCATTGCTTTTACGTAAGTTTGAAAAACTGTTTCGTACTCCATACCTTCTTCCTGGTTTGGGCTAAAATAAGATAGATTAAAGTTGTCTGCACAGTATTGGCACCTATGTGAAGGCTTACTTACACTTAGCAGTGTTTGTTTGATTAGTAAAACAGGACCTCCAGAAACTGAGGACAAGGTTCAACCAGCAATGCTGATCTAAGGACGAACTTTCGGGAGTAACATCTTCGAGACTCTGTTCCCTCCGTGATCCTTCCTTATGTATATTATCAGAATATTAAAAAAATAAGATTTTTCGCTACCAGGTAGCTTATGACTGTTGTAATCCATTAAACCTATATTCAGATACATCCAAAGTCTGCTAAGTAAGCGGCCATATATCCAATATTTAAAAAATTATAAGTGCAACAGCGCATATCTCGGGTTTGAAGACATATTAAATAAATAATGGGCGCTCTTTGTATTTATTTTAAATTTGTTGATTAAATGTGGCATTTTAAGCCAATGATCACCGATTTTGCACCCGAAATTTTATCAATTCTCCTCAAACCTCAAGTTCCTTTCTATCGATGCTTTTACTAATTTAAGCATAAGCCTCTCCCACTACCACATTAATACCTGCACTTCAAAAAATCAGCCTCTAAAGAACACCAAACCGAATCTCTCGTTCACACTAGCCATTTCGACGGTAGCTCTCACGTTCACCTAGAGTTTCCTGAAAGTGAAATGGACCATTCAAATTGTTAAAACCAACATATCTATGGGCAAATTGTTTTACGCTTCATCTATCCCATATTTGTGGCCTAAAATTATTGCACATATTTTGCGCAAAGCGGCGTGAAAAACAACTGCAAACACCAACACAAGCCAACTGAACAATAGCATGAGCGTCGCCATGACTATATCCTCCGAATGAAAAATTTATTTAAAGCACATTAGTAGATGACCATTGTGTGAAGTGCTTCGATGAGATTTGTTGTGGCATTCTTCGCCAAGTTGATGGATAGAAGAAAATTGGTCGACCAAAAATTTTAAAATGTAAATTTTTTCTCTTAAGCTTTTTAAAAAAGTGTGTAAGTCTTTAACATAAATTTGTTGCAATTATGGTATATTTTCTTTTAATGTACAGAAGGTCTACTCCACTTTATACAACCTTTAAATCGTACCGCTTTAAATACATTCTTAGCTGTAGTTCTGGTATAGGTCTATTCGGAAAAACCATGGTACAAATTCGCTAAATTATATTGACGTCGGTATGAAGTTTATTGACGTCTTACTGCCATTTTTTGATATTTTTACCTTGAATATGATTTTTGAAGTGATTTTTGTTAGTGGTTATTTGCGTTTTGTTTTCAATGGTAACTAATAGCTAGCATTGTGGAGTGATTTTATGTATAAAGGCTGAGCGAGGTAATTGCTCTTTTACTGTAAATTCGACCTGAAATTTCCATAAGCTAATCGCTGCCCACATAAAACGTATACATCTCACGCTCTTCACTGATGCGAATATGAAAAAGTTATTTCGGGAAGTAAATGTATGAAAGTAAGCGGTATATTGATGTTCATGTTTATTGTTTTAGCCGAAAGGGTTCACGTCATTATTGTTGAAATAAAAAGTTGCCTCAGAGCTTAAAAGAAATGGTCATAAATGTGAATTAAAACCTCAGGTATCATCATATACCAATTTGAATTGTATGTTATATTTCAAGTAATATATATATATATATATATATATATATATATATATATAACTCCATAACTTCATTTATTTCATATGATTAGTATTAGCAGGATTATAGGCATTTTATTGAATTCAATCCAAAAACTATTTCTAAAATCAAGTTAATAAACGTTTATATATACATACATACATACTACTGTGCCCAAAAAATAAGGTGACATTTGAATTAAAACTGCGCGCGTCCAACGATTTGGAGAATTATTTTTTTTTAGGTTGGTAGTACTGTCAGTCATATTTATATCAAATTTCATGTTAAAATTTTCATTAGTGTTTGAGATACTTGTCGTTTTGTGAGCTGCTAAAAGTGAGTTTTTCATTTTTTGCGTTGTCGAAATTTGTTGAGCAAAGAATTTGCATTACATTTTGTTTACGGAATCAATTTTCTGCTGCGGATACGTTGAGGATGGTCCAGAAAGCCTTTGGTGATGAGGCTATGTCTAAAGAAAATGTTTATAAGTGGTATAGTGAGTTCCAAGCCGGTCGCGAAGAGCGTCCAGGGCTACCATCAACCTCAGCCGACGAAACTCACGTTCAACAAATCAAACATTTGGTGTTGAAAACCCGTCGATTAACAATTAGAGACCTTGCTGATGAAGTTGGCATATCGAAGGGCTCAGCCAATACCATTTTGAAGGATGTTTTGGGCCTCAAGCTCGTCAAATCTCGACAGGTACCGAAAACATTGAATTTTTTGGAAAAAAGGCGTCGCGTTGAAGTGTGTGAAACGATGCTTTCCGACTACCAGGGTGTCACGAAACGCATTATAACTGGCGAAGAGACTTGGATCAATGCTTATGACCCCGAAACAACCGATCAATCGAGCGAATATCGTGCCAAAAGAGAGCCGAGACCAAAAAAATCGCGCCAAAGTCGCTCAAAATTCAAGGTCATGTTGACTGTTTTCTTCGATTATCGTGGTGTTGTGCATTATGAATTCCTTCCAACCGGTCAAACAGTCAACAAGGATTATTATTTGAATGTTATGCGTCGTTTGCGTAACGCTATCCGCCTAAAAAGGCCGGAATTTTGGAAAGACAATTCTTGGTTTTTACACCACGATAATGCACCATCCCATACTGCCCTCGTAATTCGTGATCATTTCGCCAAAACCTCAACCCTTATCGTTCCGCAACCACCGTATTCACCTGATCTGACGCCGTGCGAAATCTGGCTGTTCAAAAAGTTCAAAAGACCGCTGCGGGGACACCGCTTTTATACGATAGAGGAGATTCAAGCCGCAGCGAAGACGGAACTGAAGGCCATCCCGGAAAGTGACTACAACCAGTGTTTCGAAGATTGGAAAATCCGTTGGCCTAAGTGCATTGCATAGGGAGCGGATTACTTTGAAGGGGATGAAATTGATTTGAAAGAATAAATGAAGAATTTTCAAAATAAATACAATGTCACCTTTGGGCACAGTAGTATGTATAAATCCACTAAAGTAGTTGATGTTTGCAGTTAGGTACCGTTGCATTAAAATGTGAGCATCAGCTTTTTTTCATGCATAAAAATGTTTAATTTGCATAAGCTATTTCATTTCTCGTTAAAAAAAAAGGTTAGTAAATTTCCTTAATAAACCGAAGTTTACTCAAATTCACCTACCAACAATAGTCTTGTGGGACATTAGACATAAAATTCTCTTTTCTACATAAATTTTTAGCGTTTGACTCAATAAGACAGTTTTTGGGGACAGTTTATCTGTTTCGTATGGGAATGAAATGTAGTCGTTCAATGCCAAGTCAGGACTTTACGGTACTTTACTTATCAAAGTAATATTTTAAGTGCTCAAAACAGCAGTTGATTCAGGCAATGCATGAGAACTCGCACAATCGCGGTGAAGTGTGTTCTGTCGTCGGTGGTTTTGGGATTTCTTGAAAGGCGACTGAGAAACAAACGGTTGTGTATCATTCAGAATCCACTGCTCTCTATGTATTGTCCGGGTGGAGAGGTTGCGGCATTTTCAGTTTTTATAAAATATAGGCAACTATTTGCTTGGAAATACTTTGTGCGCAAACAGCTTTTTGGATTAGGCTGTATTATAGTAACTTAAAATATTCATCTCGGCCAAAAAATGGAATTAGATCGCAAGTCCCAATATATAGAAGGCAACTAACGTAATTCTTTATGAAATCACCAATACCAATAAAAATATATATTCGGATCCCATATCAACAGACCAGCAATTGTGAGATTTCATGAAGCATAACTTCAACACAGCATATCAGTGGCATTTTTTATACTTACCAACCAACCTACCCCTTTTAAACATTTCCACTGCGACCACCGCTTGTCCAATGCCCAATAACATAAATGTCGTTATTCACATCGCATCGGTTCGCCTGTCGATATTTGCGATTTCGACATGCGCAAAGGGTGCATCAAATCTTCAAGTGCAAGGCAACAATACATGCATGATGAGTTGCTCAACTTCCTGCGACACTTTCCTAACACTTGCAATCGCCTGGAGGTCATGTCACTGCTATTTGCTCGCCGACAACAATGCCAACAACACCAGCAGGTAGTCACCGCTGACAACATTGACATTGTTGGCTTCCTCTTGCACTACAACTTTCCTTGTGTCATCATTTATCGTTGCTGCTTTATGGCGTAGTATGCAACGTCACTGGCGCTGTTGTTGTCAGCGCGGCGACAACACTTTTGCGGTTTTACCTTCCTTATTTCGCGACACGTTGCATTGTTGTTCGTGTTGTTTGCTGTCGTTGTTTCTGCCATGTTGACTCTAATAAAAATGAATTATCACCGTGTTCGCCGTTTCTATAAATATTCGCAAGCTCTAGCTGCGCTTCCATGCACCGGTACATGCATGTCTCTGTAACTGTGTGTGTGTTTCAACAATTTTTTATTTGTTTTGACAACTTTCCTCTTTGCCACTTGCCAATTTGCTGTGTGCAATGCTTTATTACCGATTTTGCGTCACTTACCAACACTATTCGTTGATTTGTTTTCCCCACTTTGCTATTTCCTCCTCCTTTTTAGATTAAATTCTTGTGTGTTTCGTGATCAATTTTGTTCACACTGTGTTCAAACAATAAATTTCAATGGCAATCACCAAAGACTGCTTATTGGCACGTACCGGATCGATATTTGGCGCTTATTTCGCAATAGTTCATATGAAGTAATATGGTTGTTAGCGTTGTTGAAATTACACTGAGTGGAAGTTATCACTTCATACATAAAGATTTCATTATTTCACATACCTCAGGTATTTCTTGAGCGTCTTAGATGGAAATCGTGATGTTGCAAATGTCTTTGAAATCAGTTTGGAAGCGGTTTCAAAATCGTGTGTTGTCAGCGGTAGTTCTCGGGTTTGGGCGCAGTCCATTCAGAATCTCTGTCAGTTGACTTCAATGTCAATATTTCATTCAGTATCCTTAAATACTACAAATACAGAGAATACTATAACTAAAACTCCGTTCCATACGAACTTAGCATTTTCGAACCTATTTTGCTATGTGATGGTCCTCTCTGTCTCTGCCTGTCTCTTTGAAGTTTCTGTTTATACTAGTATACGTTTAGTTGGCTTACGAGTACAGTTACTAAATAAATAATTAATCACTTAATAAATCGATAAGTTATAACTAAAAGGCAGCTGCGGGTACTTTTAAGTTATTTGTTTAAATACTTGTAGTTATTTGCTTTTCGTATCAGATGTCAAAAGAATTTGCCAGTGTACTTATATAGAATGTAGGCAAATCAGTCGAATAAACTATTAAATGAAACATTCGCTTGCGATTTGTTTGTTTTTGTGTACATACTTGACATTGGAAATTGACAAAAGTGCTAAGCAAATAATTAATATGGTGCATACAATTATCATTGTAATTGTTTCGCTGTAATCCGTAAACCGCATCGGAAAGTGTGCAAAATTATTAATAAAAATTAGTAATCACTGTTTGTAAGATATTTTTCTAAATAATATCCACTTTTCCAAAGTGTTTTCGGCAAAATTTACTTGATTTTTTTACCGAAGTAAAATTTTATGTTCAAAAGTTCTGTTAGTAAATTATTAAAGCATTAAAGTGGTTCAATTTACAAAATTATTCTATGAGCTAAAAATAGTAAGGATTTGTTCATAATTTTAAATTTCTGAAAACTTTCAACATAACTTTGATTTTTGACTTGTTTTGACATGCTTTTTTTCGGCTTCGGCTCACCTTTGCCCCGTTTTTCCGCCGGTTTGGTCGTCTGTTTCCGAATCGTGATCCAAGACTCATTGCCAGTAATAATACATTTCATGACATCCTAGTAGACGGAAATATTATTTCTCAGATGTTAACACGACGTTGGTTGGCGAAAAAAGTGGGTGATTCTGGTACCAAATTGTGCTTTCACTCTTCTTCGGCCAAAAGGACCTTTCCAGTTTTAAATGGTTTTCATTGATCCTTCCGATGTTCCAACGATGTCAGTAAGATCGCTAACTATTAATCATAGCTTCTCATGCACCAATTCCTTAATTTATTGGCGTGTTGATCATCAGTTGATGTTGATGGCTTGGACGTGGTTCGTCGTCAACGCGTTCTCGATCTTCTTCGAATAATATATGTACCAATCAAAAACACTTGCTCAAGACAAACAATTATCACCGAAGGCCTTTTGGAACATTCTGAATGTTTCGGCACCAAAATTCGATTCCGCACACCAAATTTATTGTAATTTTTTTGTTCAATGATCTCACTCATCGTAAAAAATTCGATGAATGGAAGTTTAAATAAAAAGTCTTACTAAGTTTTGCCCTATCGAGACATTTTTATATGTACTTACATCACTTTCAAAGTGAAATCTCTGGGTAATTTCAAGTGGACAACTTGCAGTTGCTAGACATGCATATGTATACAAATATGTACAAATGCGCATCTGTGCATATACAGTCAAACCTGGATAAGCGAGAGTTCAAGGGAGCACAATTTCATTCTCACTTATAACTAGAGGTTTCTCACTAACCCGAGTGCGATAATAACTTTATTTAGTTCCACACAATAGAATAGGCACAGTATTGACAAGAAAACAATACGAAAACAATGGTAGAAAATTCCACGAAAGCTAAGAACGAGTCATAGAATAGCAGATGTTAAATTTGAAATTTGTTTTGTCATTGGTTGCTGTATGTGTGCATCTTTTATGAATGTATGTATATTGATTGTAGCTATAGTTCCTTCTAAATTTATGTATATTATTTAAATAAAGCTCGACTGTCGCTCATAGAGGTACAGACAAGTAGCAGTCCCACTTACGGAGGTTTAGGAGAGAAAAACTACTCTCTCGAACAGAGGTATCTGTTTCTCGCTAATAGAAGTTTTGAGAGCTTAAAATGACCGGTCCAGGCTATTTCTCTCACTTATAGAGTTTACGCACTTATCCAGTTCTCACTTACCCAGGCTTGACTGTAAGTATTTTGTTTGACTTTTCGCTTTTTCTGAGCCGCTATTTATAGTTTCAATTGCACTCGTATATTTACGCAGATATTGCAGCTGTACATATGTATGAACATATATGCCAGACATTTTACTCATGCATTCAGTCATTTATTTGCTCATATTGTTTACAAATGCAATAAAACTTTAGTCAAAAGCACGATATGCGAGCACTAGCAATGCATATGTACACTTATAACGTCTAATATGTACTCACATACAATGTATTGTAAGTGATTTGCATTGCCTTTGATTGAAGCGATGTATTTTGATTTAAAATCGAACTTTAAGTCTTTCTTTCTTCGGCGATATATAATAATGATAACTCAGTTTGTGTTTATATATATCGCCGCTAATTAGCAATGCTGTTTCCAAGCCAAGCAGTGGCCAAAAAACCATTTGATTACCGTTGATGATAAACCAATTTTTCGAAACATGCTTCACGGTTCGACTACACTTATTGGTGATCCGAATATTGTAGGCATCTGTTTATATTAAATGATCTTAGTTCTTCAAATTATATCTCGGTTACTTTTGTATAGAACTTAGGGAAGATTCAAATTTTTTCATGCTGCCGTAATGCGAACCTTTATTCGAATGAGGTCATACAGATTACTAAGCTGAGCATATTAATGAAATGCTAGATGCAGGTTAATCAAAAGTGCATTAATAACAATCGTCCTCAGGCTTTTATTGGTATTCAATTTTTATAATTACCAGAACTTTGCTTATTACATTCTAGGTAAAATTTTATGTAATAGTAAATAACAAGCAATTGTTACAATTGCATTATTTTTCACTAGAAAGAGAGAGAGAGATGTATAGAGTTTTTCTTCCACTTTAATGACATTTCTTCTAAGATAACATAAATATACACTACATATACTTCTCGAACATGTGTCACAAAATTGTCTTAATTCATACTTTTGCCGAACTTAAGCAGCTTCATATATAGAGTCCCCACAGCAACATTAAAAAAATTTATAATATACATATATTTATTTAAAATTAAAAATTGTTTTTAACACACCCATGGTTTCTAATAATTTCAATTCACTCGCGCGTGCAATAATTTAATGGAAACTACACTTTTAGTATTGATTTTCAGATTTTAAAATCAAAAACAAACAAACGACACACGGACACACGATCGATTCCACTATAAAGCACTGCGAAGAACAAAGCATGAATTTATATGCAAATATTATTTGGAAAAGTTCTCTGGCCTTGAAGCGAATGAGATGAACAATTGCTGGAACAACAATAGCAACTAAGGCGAATGCAAATAGCAAATGCCTGTGGGTATAATAAAAATCAATGCTTTAATACATTTTTATTAGAGCGAAAGCGCCGCACAATCGCCGCTCGAAATAATATGCTGTCAACACGAATCAAACGCTTCACTGACTCTTTCTGTGGTCATTCAGCATCAACGGTGGCCAGACTTTTGATATTTGGTAATGCATGAAGGCAAATTTCTCTGCCCGTAGCCGTGCTGGAGTTTGCTGT
Organism: Bactrocera zonata; assembly: GCA_037783105.1. Taxonomy (NCBI): domain Eukaryota; kingdom Metazoa; phylum Arthropoda; class Insecta; order Diptera; family Tephritidae; genus Bactrocera; species Bactrocera zonata. The sequence goes on along the minus strand of JBAWJQ010004226.1, from coordinate 962,761 downwards.
TCGGTAGACTTATTGCACTCTGAATTTGAATGAAATATGACGCCGGACGCCAGGCACACAGGTTGGCCTGATTGACGATTATGCAGCATGGCTTTGGTTGTCAGTTGGTGGGAAAACTTTGCGCACTAAATAAATGGGATTATGCAATTTGAAATTTGCAACAAAAATATATGTTTTAACACAAAGTTATTATTATGGCAGTCAGGTGTGCTCTCGAGTGTTCGTTATTACTATGCCCAAAATATATATAAATTCATATAAAAATTAAAATAATATAGGATAATATAAACCTTTTTATTGCATTCCATTCAGCAAGTCGATTTATGATACCTCCAGAATTTTTTGTAGTATATCCATAAGCCGCTCCTTCTACACTGAAGGGTGACTATGTTAAGCTGATACAGTACAAGAATATCAAGATTTTCAGCCAGTATACTTATCATATATTATCACCATCAATATGTTTTAAACTTTCCTACTACTTAAATAAATATTTATACTAATTTTTTATTAAAAAATCTTTTATTATCAAAAGCATAAAGAAATAATTAATAACAACAAAAACCTTAAACTAATTCTCACATTTCAGTGCGTCTTCTTCTTGATATCCTTACGCGCAAGCGCAATTTGTAACCAGCCCCATGCAGAACGTATCAGCAGCAAGACCAGCAACAGCACTATAGTTAGACCACCAAATATGATCAAAATGCTATCAATACTATGATATTGTATGAAGCTCAAATCTTGTCCGGCGCAATGTAAATGCCCTGCTCCCTTATGCCTCACCACATATTCTACCCAGTAAACAGCCAAGTCCAATGGATTCATCGGTTGATCGCGATATTGCGCTGATATATTCGCTACACGCTTCGTATAGCTCTCATCATTCAACATACGTTCAATGGCCGACTTGAATTTCTCTTTTGTAAAACCATTGTAATCCACACCAATACCATAGCCCCCAGTTTCGGCGCGATTCATATTGAGAAACTGATCGGCGAAAATCGGTATGCCAATAAAAGGTTTGCCGTGATAAATAGACTCAGTGGTACTAAGTAAACCGCCATGCGTAATGAAGAATTTGACATTCGGATGTGCCAAAATGTCGTCTTGTGGGAACCATTTATTGATATAAACATTATCCGGTTTACCTTCGAGTTTTGGATTTTCGAATTTCCAAAGAACACGCTGTTTTAAGCCACGGAATGTTTCAAGTATTGCCTGACGTTTATCCAAAGACATAAACTCACTACGCAAATAGGAACCCATTGAGAAATAGATTACTCCATGTTTGGCTCCGTTGATAAATCGTTCTAAATCGGCGGGCAGTGGTGAGCGTTTTCGATTGATGTGCATACCTCCAACCTCGATCTGATTATGGACGTAAGGACGTGAGAAACTCAGCGAGACGTGCTGATTGAGCAGCACTAAGGCAGCGTTGCGTCGCACCTCGTACATATCACGTTTGTTGTTGGGAAAGTATTCCTTATAAATAGCTGCTTGTTTCGGCAAATAATAAAGATCGAGCAACAAACGTTCGAATATGCCAAATGCAAAGTTACCCACACGTTGCCACAGCGTCATGCGTTCATTGAACGTCAGAAAAGCGCTTGCCACATACGAAGGTGGGCTGGGTGAGCCGACCTATTATATTGTAAAGAAAAGTCAACATTTAGAAGTTGGTAATCCGATTGGAGTATCTACCATATCCGTATTCCAGGGATGTGCGCCGAAGGTGCCTAGACCTATTAGTGGCACATTGTAATGCTCACTTAGTCCATAGAGCGCTTCAGCGAGAAAAACTTCACAAATGACAGCATCGAAGGTCTGATTACTAGCAAGTAATGCTTTAAGATTGCTTTCTTCGAGGAATGTGCGCGTCATATTAAGCCCCATGGCTTGGAAAATCAATATACTTTCTACAATACTGGTCGCAGGAGATTGTAAAATATTCCCTCCCGCCGCTGTAACATTAATAAAATAAATAAATGTACGTAGAAATATTTGATTAAGAGTGTTTAGAAAGTGAATTAGATCTATTTTCTATTACTACCAACATTTTTTTCTAAATCATACATCATGTATCTATATATAACTACTCAAGTGCCTGATAATTGGGAACAATTAAAAATATACACTTTCGGATTTTTACCAAACGAAGGTAACCCCAATATCCTCGGACACTTAGAGCGCTACTATAATTTTACTTGTTGGAATATCCCTACTTAACTCATCATAATTTGCTGCTTTGATAATCGACATATGGCATGATATAACATTTGGAAAGTAACTGTGCAATTACTAATCAATTAGATGTTAGGTTAGGTTATACTTCGTTTTCATCAGCATAAACAAGCGTCTATAGCAGTCCCAGTGGGATTACTCGCGGTCTCACGAGAAAGACTTCACAAATAGCAGCATCGCTGTTATTTATCTAGGTTCGGTTAAGTCGCTGGGTTGATTCAAAATCTATGGATTCTATACCAGAGCACAAGAGGACATCGGAAACCGACTAGCTTCCGATCGGCTTAAATTGAAAAAGCTCATCTGCTATGCGGTTTCCGGCGATTCTGCTTCTGCTGCTTTGGGTACACCTACTGCTACCCTAACGATAGTCACTGATTGCTTGCAATGAGAATTGATTGAGAGCTCTCAATAGAAGATCTCACCCACTACTTTTCCTCTTAACTGCGACCCATCCGTAAAAAAGATCACTGTCCCTTTCTTAAACACTTCGCACCGCCCACAAGCTTCTCGCAGGTAAAATCGCCGACAAAAATTTCCGCGATACAATGATCTGGATTGTAGGAAATGCAATCGAAGTAACTGAGAAGTTCAGTGCGTCTTTACCCGCTGCGCCTCATATACTCTCCTTAGTCTAACAGCTGTAAGGTTTCTTGGTTAGACAGAAGTTTAGCAGAACGTTAGTTGTAAATAGTGCATATACAGGGTTTGTCCGGAAAGTATTAGGACTGAGTCGTTTTAAAAAAATTTATTGAACCAATCGTTAGAATTCTTTGAAAACTTTCAAACGATTTTCAAGCATTGAAGACGTCACGGTATAACTCTTGCCAACAGGTGCTACTTCGGACTGAGTAGGCAATTGAGAAGTAGTCCTTTCTCGACGAACAAGAACCAAACTCTGTAAGTCACTTATAATTCCCGTCCTGCTATATGGTGCAGAAGCTTAGAAGATAACAACTGATGAGTCGACGTTGCGAGTTTTCGAGAGAAAAGTTCTGCGAAAGATTTATGGTCATTTGCGCGTTGGCCACGGAGAATATCGTATTCGATGGAACGATTAGCTGTATGAGATATATGATGACATTGACATGGTTCAGCGAATTAAAATACAGCGGCTACGCTGGCTAGGTCATGTGTTCCGAATGGACGATAACACTCCAGTCCTGAAAGTATTCAACACAGTACCCGCCGATGGAAGCAGAGAAAGACCTCCATTCCATTGGAAGGACCAAGTGGAGAAGAATCTGGCTTCGCTTGGAATATCCAATTGGCGCTTCGTAGCGAAAAGAAGGAACAACTGGCGCACTGGTGCCAATAAAGAAGAAAAAGAGAAGGCGTCACGGAAGGCATTTTCCGGAATAACCTTGAGAGCCGAGGTGCATACCTTTTGGATCCCCTCTGTCTTCACAAAATGCTTACCTTTAATGGGCCTTTTCAGGCAAAGAAACAAAAATAAGTACAGGGGGACCTGTAATTACGTTATTCAAAAAATGGTGGTAATTTTCCCACATTTTTAAATTTTCTTCACACATTCCACTCGCCGCAATTTCAGGTCGTTAGTGAGCATTTTTAGGACCACACCACACACACCTTGCTCATGTTCAAGTTCTCCGTTACAATGCCATGAACCACTGATTTTGATAGATTTAACATCTGGGCAATTAAACGAATACTTATTCGACGGTCTGAGTTCAAAACTTTGCGCACACGAGTCACATCGTTGGTGTTTGTCGAAGTCGCAGGTTTCCCAGCACGGTCTTCATCAGCGAGCTCTTCCCGCCCCTCCAAAATGGCTTGGTGCCACCGTTTGTTAGCTAGAAACGCTCTCTACTGAATCCAGTCGGTGCGCGCATGCTCCGAAGTACAGTCGCGGCGCACAAAAATCACTCCTATTACTTTCCGTACAAACCCTGTATATTTTCTGAGCTAATGTTGTTTACTATCTTGAATCTAAGTTTTCTTTCAAAAAATCACGCAGCTCCACTGAGTGCTTTCAACTTCATACCCTTTTCTATATATGTACGTATATATGAAATCTATACTATAGAAAAGCTTTTTGGATAAGTAAAATTATTGCACAAGACAGTACATATGTATTTATTTATAACTCACAGTCGATTGGTGTCGGTTGATATGTTTCTATGTCAACATAATTATCCATTGGTTTGTTTAGCGGAAATGGCGATATGACGGTGACATGATGACCCCTACGCGCCAACTCATTCAGCAGCGCTGTGCCGACGATATTATGTGATTTGACCCGGCTATGAAGAACGCCCAAGAAGCGGTAGGCCTGCACATTGTAGGCACACAGCAGAACTGGGGCGATTAAAATGATACTTAGGAAATGCATTTATTTATTTTGCTCTCACACACCACACCACACCATTAACAAAGTGAATGTATGAAAACTATTTAATCGTTAAGCAATAAACACAACAATTCACTCACGACCTCTTGCAATATTTATTTAGTGTTGTGCTTTGTAAGAATAGAAATTGACTGAGCAATGACAATACAGATGTGCCGTTATTTATTTAAATGATGATTGACCGATATTCAAAGCGCACTTATGCTCTCCTCCGCTCTTTTACAACCTCTCCATCCGAAACACGCACTAAAGGCAACTAGCTTCATAATTAAGTATTATTATTATGCAAATTAGCACGACACAAGACACACTATCTTCTTGATAACGGATTCGCCTATAAAATGAATTAAAGCCCGTAGACAAACACTTGTGTTTTGCTAAATAAAAATTAGTATTGAGATAATTAATATATCCGAGTTGACAGGTGAAAAAATGCTAGAGCTTGCACGAGATTTTATGAGAACCAAAACATTGCGTGACATGACGATAAACTACACAAACGACACAATAAGCGCACCGTGTCTTAATTTAACTTAAACCTAAATCCGTAAATAGGAAGCCAGTGTCAAGCGGAGTCGTTATCATCACTTTGCTTGATTTCAGCTATCTGACAAACAACTGAAAACAACCAGAACACATCAAATTTAAATATTACAAGGAGTTAGAACAAAATAAAAATCATCATTCTTTTGCTTTGATTCATTACGTTAAGTTATTACCATTAAAATTAGCTTAATAATTATGAACAGACAATTTCAATAAAATAAGCATTAAATAATACAAGTTTTCACTATAACAATTTTTGAAACATTCTAAATTAAATCTCACATTTTAGTGCGTCTTCTTCTTGATATCCTTACGCGCAAGCGCAATTTGTAACCAGCCCCATACAGAACGTATCAGCAGCAAGACCAGCAACAGCACTATAGTCAGACCACCAAATATGATCAACATGCTATCAATATTATGATATTGTATGAAGCTCAAATCTTGTCCGGCGCAATGTAAATGCCTTGCACCCTTATGCCGCACCACATATTCCACCCAGTAAACTGCCAAGTCCAAAGGATTCATTGGCTGATCGCGATATTGCGCTGATATATCCGCTACACGCTTCGTATAGCTCTCATCATTCAACATACGTTCAATGGCCGACTTGAATTTCTCTTTCGTGAAACCATTGTAATCCACACCTATACCATAGCCGCCAGTTTTGGCGCGATTCATATTGAGGAACTGATCGCCAAAAATCGGTATGCCAATAAAAGGTTTGCCATGATAAATAGACTCAGTGGTACTAAGTAAACCGCCATGCGTAATGAAGAATTTGACATTCGGATGTGCCAAAATGTCGTCCTGTGGAAACCATTCACTGATATAAACATTATCCGGTTTACCTTCGAGGTTTGGGTCTTCGAATTTCCAAAGCACACGCTGTTTTAAGCCACGGAATGTTTCAAGTATTGCCTTTCGCTTTTCCGCAGGCAAAAATTTGCTACGCACATTGGAACCCATTGAGAAATAGATGACTCCATGTTTCGATTCATTAATGAATCGTTCCAAATCGGCGGGTAGTGGTGAGCGTTTTCGATTGATGTGCATACCTCCAACCTCGATCTGATTATGGACGTAAGGACGTGAGAAACTCAGGGAGACGTGCTGATTGAGCAGCACTAAGGCAGCGTTGCGTCGCACCTCGTACATATCACGTTTGTTGTTGGGAAAGTATTTCTTATAAATAGCTGCTTGTTTCGGCAAATAATAGAGATCGAGCAGCAAACGTTCGAATATGCCAAATGCAAAGTTACCCACGCGTTGCCACAGCGACATGCGTTCATTGAACGGCAGAAAAAGGCTTGGCACATACGAAGGTGGGCTGGGTGAGCCGACCTGTTATATTAGAAAGTATAGAAAAATTTAATTAGTGTTTTAATAACTGGTATTCGATTTAGAATATCTACCATATCCGTATTCCAGGGATGTGCGCCGAAGGTGCCTAGACCTATTAGTGGCACATTGTAATGTTCACTTAGTCCATAGAGCGCTTCAGAGAGAAAAACTTCACAAATAACAGCATCGAAGGTTTGATTACTAGCCAGAAGCGCTTTGACATTGCTCTCTTTTAAGACTATGCGGGTCATGTTAATACCCATTTCATAGAAACCTCGCACATTCTCTACAACAGTTTTCTCAGTAGTTTTCAAAAGAGCAGATGCGGTGTCTAAAAAAATAAATTAAAACATATGTAAGCACAATTTTTTGTTTTGGGGATATCAACTCTATTAACCTACGATAATTTTTTGATAAGAAAAAATTACTAGTTATATATGTCATATTTATTAGTACAATATCAGTTTCTTATAAAAAAATTGCTTACGAAATCAATTACAAAAGTACCTAGTTAATTTCCATACAAACAATTAGTATAATATGTGTTTGCGAGAGCTTTTCTAATCTAATTTTAATTAGTATTCCCGATTTCTGATTTGCGTGACAGTTATATGCTAGATTCGCAGCTCTCTATATACGTATCATGGAATATATCGCGTGCATTGCATATGATCATTACCATAGTTATGCATATATGTTACGTAATATGCGGCTTTACCACTGGGCAAAAATAGTAAGACTTTTTAATTTAAACTTCGCGTGAAAACCCATTCGTCGAAATATTTTTGTTCTAGGTTGGTATGACTGTCATTATGTAGTAGATTTGGCGATTTTCACGAGAAATATTGAAATTATTCAATATAGAAGTTCCATTAAATTTTGTGTGCGGAATCAGATTTCTGATGCCGAAACATTCAGAGTGGTGATAATTTTTTGAAAGCGAGCAAGTATTTTGAACGATATAAATTATTCAAAGAGGGTCGAGAACGGTGATCAATCGGCCAAATCACGTAGCAAGGATAAGCCGAAGGAATACATTTTAATGTTATGTGTCGTTTGCGCAAAGGTATTCGTGGAAAGAGGTTGGAATTACAGGCCGACAAGTCTTGCTTTTTGAATCACGATTAAGCACCGTCGCATACTGCATTGATTCTTCGTTTTCGCCAAATTTCCAACCAATAGTGTGTAATTTTAAAATTATGAACAAAATCTTCCTATCTTTTTTCATAGTGGTATGTATTTTTACAAACTTTTATCTTACCTGAAATTGTTGATAATATAATGTTAGGGTTCGTAAATTAAGAGTTCAGAATTCGCCGAAAAAGAACCATAACCTTTTAGCAAAAGTCCAGAAAGAATCGGCCAATATTTTAGCCATACCACAATTATCTCAAATTGGTTAAGACGTTCCCTACACTTAACATAATATAAGAATTGTTAAACATCTGGTTATGATCGTAAAGATTCGCCAAAATGTAAGTCATATGTATTAGAAATATTTTGTGCAAATACCTAATATGCTAAACTAGAATGGGGGTCCATGAGCTAAACTAGATAGCCTTTAATATTTTTTTGGATTTCGTTTTGGCTTATCGGTCTTCAAATTAATTAAATTAAGCGGAAATATTTCGATTGGCATGATGTAATACTAAGTATTCATAAATTCAGGTGCTGAGATCAGTGAGTATGATGGCTAGCTCACTACAAGTACCTATGCATATGTACTTCAAAGAAATATCTCAGGGTTTATACTAGAGGTCATAGGTAGATATATAAAGGAGATGAATATGTAGTATTACGCCGGCATTCTTAGGTTACTTCCCATAGACAGTCCGACCATAAATTGTCTCTCCCGAACATGTGGACCTTAGTTCTTACTGCAAATTTTTTACCAAAAATATTGATAAAACTCCGAAATAAGTTATTGAAATTCAGAGAGAATATTTTCATTATAATATTGTAGTCTCTCAGTTGATTTGTTACCGCATATCATCGCATATTTTGTGAATACTTCCCTTAACTCCTGCATACTCGATACATTTATTTTCAATCTTTCATCTAAATTTAAACCGTATATAGTGGTCAAAATAAGAGTTTGTGATATTTCAATGAAATTAAGCGAACAAGTTTTCTCAAAAATATAGTGGTTAAGCGCTGAATATGAATGAATTTGGTCTAGACCTTGACCTCTCTTCTCTGATTGACCTTTTCCTCATATTACCATACATGTGTGTAATAAATTTAGATTCTTTGGTTGAGTTTACACCGTCAAATTAAAGTAATAACCGCAGTCCAATCAATTTGGCATACTAAAATTCCTTTAAAACGATTTCTCTGTGTTGTGCGTTGCTTGAGTGTGCTAATAAATGTTATGAAATTTTTGCAAAGTCACTGATAGTTTGTCATTGTTGATTTTTAATACTTTTTAATAACAAATAGCTATAAAATACACCTGCACTTTAAACAAATGCGTTTGCACTTACATACATACATATGCATAATCAAATACGATACGATAATAGATAACCGAGATAAGAATAAATCTTTATACGTCTACACTTATGTACTTATGCATGTTCGTGCATGCGCAGCGGTTATCGCAATGAAATTGTCATTTGTGCATTTGAAACAAAAACGGTTGGTAAAAGGTAGAACCTAAGTTTTGTTGAATTACACAATGCTTTTAATTCGTACGTAATACCAAATAATGCTCAAATTCTAATGCTTTTGTTAGTGACGCTTTTCCGCACAGACAACGCTGTTGTTGTTGTTGTCTTCTAATCACGTTTGAGTAATGTCGCCATTCTACGATTCTACCGTCCGTACGTGGATATTTACGCAAATTGAATTTTTCTCGTAGAAACGAGTTTGCTGTTCGATTGATTACTGTGTAGTGTGGCCAGACTCGGTATTTTGCATAAAACTTAAACTTAAATATATGAAATACTCTTAAACTTACTATTAATTACAGAATACAATTATTTACAAACAGGTGAACAACTTTCAATAACTGAATTACAGTTTTGATGTTTTACATTACGAAAAGTGACAGCGGAAAGGCTAGCTGTGTGTATCAGCATCAACACAAATAGAGTAATGGCAACATTACTTAATGTGATCAAAAGAAAACAAATGATTTCTATGTTACGTTGTCAATGTGGAAAAGTAACACGACGCTGACTAACTGAAACGTAAGTTCTAATGTTCACAACACTCACTCTCCATGACTGCCTTAATAGTGGGTATTTCTATGTCAACATAATTTTCCATCGGCTTCTTTAGTGGAAATGGTGAAATGACAGTCACCTGGTGACCTCTACGTGCCAGCTCCTTCATCAGCGCTGAGCCGACGATGTGATGCGATCTGGCGCCGGTAGGCATAATGGCCAAATAGCGGTAGGCCTGCACATTGGCGGCACACAGCAGAGCTGTGGCCATTAAAATGACACTAGGAAAGTGCATTTATTTATTTCACACACACTACAAAAGCACAATGTTAACAAAGTGGAATTTATGTAAACTGTTTAGTGTTACTTTATTAGAATAAATGTTTTGATATTCTCGCAATATCACGGACTTAAAAACTACTGCGACGATCACTGCGAAATAATCTTAGCGAATGTTGCTCGTATTAAGAGAACTGACTGACTGCTCATTGTCCAAAAAAATATTCTTTTATATATTTCAACATATGTTGTATTGTGTACGAATTGATTAGTGCTGAATTCACAGCTGATTGTATATTTGTAAGTACTCTACACAAAGAGAACACATACTTGAGAAAATATACAAACATATCTATGTTTTGAATATAGCTATACCCTTCCTGCTCTTACGCAATGTTTACTGTAAACTCGACTGTGATTGAGAGAATCACCAATTGATAGTGAGCGAAGCGTCAAAGAGTACAATATACTATCGATGTTAGCAGTCTACCCAGTAATTATACTAGAGTTATTATACTAGAGTAGTTATACCTGAGGCTACAAAATGTGATATGATGTAATCGCCGGCACCGACACGTACATACACATGTGGGCAAGTACTGCTAATATTTATCGATTATGATGGCAGTCGCTATACTTTACTCAAGTCTGATTTGTTTTAAATCTGTTTTGAGTGTGGGCAAATAATTTATCATAGTCTGCAGTTTTCACACGATTTCATTCATTTTATGCACAAATATGTACCGTTATTAGAAAAACACCCTGCTCCAATTTTATTAAAATAACTCACATAGATAAGGTGCATGTATATAAAGTCAAATGGAAATTCGGAAATCTACTAATTTGTTAGGTAAATCTCTCACACTGACTGACCGATATTTTCGATCAAAAGTTCGCAATTGAAACATTGGTATTGTATCTGCGGACTTGAATGGTTTTTGCACGATTTTGACAATTTTCGGTCATGAAATAGTCACCCAGAGTTCAACTGGTCTCGTCATCCTGATCATTTATATATATAAAGGTCCATATCCATCTCGATTGGTTTAGGTGATACAACCAACCGATACCTGAACAAAACTATTATACTCTGTAGCAACATGCCGTTAGAATATACATATTATCAATAATCTCATTAAGAGCGCCATACAAACGATCACAAAAAAATGTAACTATCTCGTTATCGCGCTTAAGAGCGTACTTTTTTTCTCTTCGTATAATGTAGTAGGCTTAAGAATGCCGGCATTAATATCTATAAGTACATACATATGCATGTACTTCACCTGGTGGCGTTTTGATAAAACTTTCTGAATGCAGAATACTTTGCGTACGAAATGCTAAAGAAAGGTATTTTAATAAATCTGAGAATATAGAGTCTACCTCAACCATTGTATGATACTAGCAACACCAACATTTTTCCCGAATCAAGCTGATCCTAATAATTTATATTTATATCATAAGAATAATTTTGCCAGATCAATTTGACCGTAAAAATATATATTTATTTAAAATTATAAGCACTGATAACAAACCATAAAACGGAGAAATTCGACATTTTATGATTCATTGATTTAGATTTTTAATAATTGTAAACAAGTTTTAATATTTCGGTCATTCAATACAGGTTATTGTCTACAGATTTTTAACTTGTCTTACTCTATAATTAATGTTCCGGATTATATCGTTGTTTGTTGTATTTTATCATCCCCATATCAAGAATGAGACAAAATATTCCATACTGGTTGCAGGCACTAGACAGAACAGGTCTTTTTTCATTAAAGTAAATTTTTCGGCCACAATTGCCTTAATTATTGTCCAAAAATTTGCCGAAAGTGTATTTGATTATGTTTTTGTAATCTTTGTTATACATAGGTATACATACGTACATATATATATAATAATGGTTTGTCAAAAAAGTCTTGTGGTATTTTTATTGAATCAATTCGTGTGGCTCCCATACATCGATCTTCTTAGTGACTCCAAGCTTCTTCAAATGGTTTATAACGGTTTGATGACTACTATGCCGCTCTCTTTCGACCAATTCAGCGATTTTATCGCAATTTTCGACGACAGGCCTTTCGGAGCGTGGCCCATCTTCGACCAACTCTACACCAGAACGAAAACGTTGAAACCATCGTTGTGCGGTGGAAATGGAAACTGTATCGGGTCCATAAACTGCACAAATTTTATTGGCGGCTTGAGATGCATTTTTGTCTTTATCGTAGTAGTACTGTAAAATATGCCGTATTTTTTCTTTATTTTGCTTCATGTTTGCGACGCTATAACTCACGAACGACGCTATAACTCACGAAAAGAAAGGACAATCAATCAAACACGTGTTAGCGCGTGAAATGAGCTTTCCAAAAAGGTAAAGCATGACCCGGTGCGACGAATAAAACTAGAACTACGCGCTTTCAGCGCCAACTAGCGAAAATACCGCAAGACTTTTTTGAAGGTTATGCTTTTATACAACTGAATCTATTATTCGTGCATTATAATAAGGCGGTGGTATAAAGAATGAATGGGCTACTAGGATGTGTACGGTTCCTAAGCGTAATTTATAACAAAAGCTGTGGAAGTGATGTTTCATTAGTCAGAAGATTGAGGTGGCGTCAATTTAAAATTATAAGCGAGGTTTTCCTCTACTTCCCCCGGCGGGTACGGCGTCGAAAATTTCAGAGCTAAAGTGTTTGCGTTCATTCGGATGACATGATCTAGCCAGCGTAGCCGCTGTCTTTTAATTCGCTGAATTATGTCAAAGTCGTCGTATATCTCATACAGCTCATCGTTCCATCGAATGCGATATTCGCCGTGGCCAAAGCGAAGAGGTCCATAAATCTTTCGCAGAATCTTTCTCTCGAAAACTGTAACGTCGACTTTTCAGATGTTGTCATCGTCCATGGCAGTGCGCCATATAGCAGGACGGGAATAATGAATGACTTATATAGTTTGGTTTTTGTCCGTCGAGGGAGGACTTTACTACTTTTACTTAGTCCGAAGTAGCACCAGTTGGCAAGAGACATTCTGCGTTGGATTTCCCGGCTGAAGTTGTTGTTTATGTTGATACTGTTTCCAAGATAGACGAAGTTATCTACGACTCCAAAGTTACGACTGTCAACAGTGATGTGGGAGCCTAGTATCGTGTGCGACGACTGTTTGTTTGATGACAGGAGACATTTCGTCGTACCCTCGTTCACTACGACTCTTTTTCCTTCACTTGCTTATCAGTCATCGCGGTTTTAAAATCCGCGAAGAGGTGGTGTGTGTCGATCCACTTTCTTTTCCACAGGTCTTTTCCAAGATTTGGCGCATGGTGAATATCTGGTCAGTTGTAGATTTTCCAGGCCTAAAGCCACACTGATAAAGTCCAATCTCATCCCGCTCGAGGTAGGCCATTTGTGTGCTCTTCACTGCGGCACGGCACTCCTCGTCCACACATCTCTTGAAATGCCGTCTCACAGTTCCCTTATACCAATTGCTGATAAGTGCTCTCAGAGAGCAGGAGTGCAAGTCGAGTAGAAAGCGGGCAAAAAAGCGAAAAACTAAAAGCACACGACGAAAACATATTTCTGGGCGTTTCATTCAGATTTTTCAAAAACGTTGCTGAAATTGAAAATAAACAGAGGACAGAATGCAATGTACAAAGAGTAGCAGCGCTCGGAAATGAATTGAAAAGCGCGGAAATGAGTAGAAAATATGTATAGGCAATAAGGAGGGGGTTTGTGCATTTAACTGCGTACTAACAAAAAGGAACGAGCAGCAAACAGAATCAACAATTGTCAAAGGGCAAGTTCCTTATGTGTACATAAATACATTTTACATTTTCGTATACGAGTATATGCTCAAGTGCGCATAATGTCGCTTCCGCTGAAAATTTTATTTGTTTATTATTTCTTTCAGCATACAATTTCAATTCTTTATGAACCGGAAGCAGCAAAAAATATGAAATATTTATAGATGGATCTCAAAATGTATTTACATTCGATTGAATTGTCGCCATTTCGAAAAAAATACTCGTTTTAGCTCATCTATTTGTGCATACGTACTACGAGACATTTCAATAAAGTTGTCTGAATAATTTGAAGTGATTGTTATGCAGTACTATAAACAAAGTGACGCACGAAAAGAGAGTAACCACGAAAATTTAGTTAAACATGCTTATTACACCACATATATGTATATAACTTCGATTATAATGACATCAAAATAATTAGTTCTGTGATGACTAAGATGTCCCCGAGTTACCGTGACCCGACTAATAATAATAAGAAATCTATTTAAGTATATAACCTCTCCTTTCCGATTTTTTGCTCTTTATTCAATGCTTTATAAAAAGTTTTACAGTGATCGGATTTAGTTCAAATATGCGCCGTTTCATTCCCTTCGATTCCTTTCTAATACCACCAAACACACAGCAAAACCCTCCTGTCCGTAAATGCCGACTTGGCCACTGTTTGGGACGATTCACCGGCCTTCGACCACGACTGTTTTCGCTTGGTATTGTCGTATGTGATCTATTTTTGGTCGCCAGTCACTATCCGCTTCAAAAATGGGTCGAGTTCGTTCCGTTTCAGCAGCATATCGCAGGCATTGATTCGGTCCAGAAGGTTTGTTTGCGTCAAATCATGCGGCACCCAAACAGCAAGCGTTTTTGTGTATCCAGCCTTTTGCACATGGTTTAAAATGGTTTGGTGACTAACTTCCATCTTCTGGATGATGTCACTTGATCGGTATTCGTCGACACAGGTCTTCCGCCAGCTGGCTTATTCATGGTGTCGCCTTAGACCGCTCTGAATCGTCGAAACTATTCCTCCGCTGTTCGAAGTGATACCATTAATCTCACAGAACGTTTCTCTAGCGGATTTGCCTTTAACGAAGGAAAACTTAAAAATAGCGCGAATTTCGGCGTTAGTGAACTTCATGTACTTGTATAATCATAAGAAAAAGAAATATTTAGTTGAAAGAAGCCATATTTTGAGAGACTCTGAGGAATATGAAAACCGTGGGATTGCTATGAGAGTGTTGAAAAATATTCAAACTTGGCTCAGTTGTATGAGACAACTATTTGTCATTATGCCAAACAAAAGTCTGAAACTTATGAGAGCAGCTGAAATGGTTCACCCAATAGCGAACTTTGCTGGATTTATACCAACGTTTTAATATGACTTTAATTGAAAAGCTTCAAGGTTTAAAAAACGCTTTTCTTCATGAATATTTTTCGTTAAGCGATCTAGTTTAAAGAAGAAGAGAGACGCATTAATATTTGTCATAATTTAAAGATTTTGAAAAGTCCGCAAGATCGAAAATTAACCGCAGCATTGAGGCTAATTTGCTGCTGAAAATGCAAAGAAATATCATTCCTGATGTTTCAACTTTGAAGTGATTGAATAACCTGAGTGCTTGAAATACCTTTCTTCAGGAAAAAATGGAATGTAGAAGTGAAGAGGGCCAACCACTTTAGCCTCTTTTGCAATCGCCACTAAGTTCTGGTTCCTTTCGGCACTTTTCTGTCTATTTTTGAAAGTGTTACGAAGTTATATTCACTTACATGGCTGAATAAAACGTTACTTCGTGTTTTTTTTCAAGATTCAGGGTTAGAAAAATTTTTTCTGCTTAAACTTGTCTGTGATGCATAAACTAAAGGAAGGCTTTATTTTTATTGATGAATGCGGGTAATGGTCGCAGAGACTAGTCAAGATACTGATTTGCACAAAAACTATGTTTTTTTCTGAAAAATTTTACTCTTTAAAGTGGTTTCAAAAACTGAAATTGTCAAAAGTCTTATTTATTCGATCAATACCTCACAGCAAAAAGTAGAGGGTCTTGCAGTACTTCATAATGGTGAAAGATGCTGTTCGGCAGCTTATTGCTTCATAATCATTCGGTGATTTTTTACTATTACAGAGTCTAAGAGTTTACAGCGTGCAAGCAGTAAAGCAATTAGCGTGCAACGCAACAATCAAAAGTTGAAATCAAAACTCATTTAGGGAAAATTGAAGCGAATTTCTCTTTAAGCGCAAGCAAGCTAATAATTTCGAAATAATAACAGCGCCGCAGCACTCATACGCTCGCGCACACGAAGTCTACGATCTGCTCGTGGCTCTTATAATATGCAAAATGTTTGGCGTTACTTAGCAAATTGTGAGCGCAACCAGCGAAATTTCACATAAGAAGCGGTATGCAATTCATAATTTCCACTTGGCAAGTGCGCACATGCAACATTGCAGTGCCGCGGAATGCCGGCGGTGCTACCGCGAATTCAATTTCTATTTAATTGCAAGCAACCAGAACGAGAATGTTTCAAAAGATATTACGCGCCGAACGCACATCACATGGTGAATTGAGGGAATTGTTGCCGAGGCGAATGCGCTGGCTGCGCCAGTCGAGGCGAACAATAACGGCAGCCTTGATGCTATGGTGTTAGCGAACAACAGGCGGTGCTGCAACATATGCGCCGTGGTGTGGCTATGTACATATGTGTGCGACTGGTTGCAAGCTGGCGCTAAACACAAAAGGCAAAAGGCAAATACAATGAAAGCTATGAATGCCATGAAGAAAAGTTGCCTGCGTTTGTGCTTAAAAAGTAGCAGTAATAATAACATTTGGGAGGAAGAAGTTGCCACAAAGAGAATGTTGCTCAAATTCTTACTCCTCGCATAATTACTAGTGTTGCAGTGCAGCCGTGTGCTTCGAACGAATTTAAGCCATTTCAATTATTATCTTTTAGTAATAAATGGTTTGCTGTCGGAAATATTCTCTTGAATGAGAATGGATTCAGATTTTATAAAATTTCAAATACCTCGATATAAATTTTACCCTGTTCCGGATATACAAAATGTGGAAGAAGGTCAATATCGCATTAGGTGATAAGCCAGATTTTCTTCTTTCAAGTTTTTCTGTCATCATCTAACTGAGGTTAGCTTAGTATCAGCTATACACGTTGCTCAATAGATACGCGCACACCGATCAGTATATATCATATCTACATATATATGGTACACACACACACACACCCGAAGGCAATATTTCACATTTGCTTCTGTAAGCTGGTTTGTGAATGTTACCAACTTACTCACTTAAAAACGCTTCAGTTACAGTTTGTGCCACTGACAACAAATCACGGCCACTTTGTAACGCCTCAAAGGTTCTTCTGCTTCCCGTTCAAAGTGTCTGAATTCCGATGAAGCTAAAACTGATGTTCGAGTTGACGAAGGTGCGGCGACAATAACGAGCCGGACATATGTGCGTGCGGCAACACAAAGCCAGCCAAACTCTACATATACTCCAAAATTTCTCACTTATGCTGAAAACAGACCTACATGTATGTAGGTAGGCCACCGTCTGAATAGAATGCAATGTCGAATGAAGTAGATGGCATAGTCTTAAATGCCGTGACTTATATGCGGGCAGACCTGTTGTCTATTGAGCCAGTTTTTTGCTGCACCGTTTTTATGCTCTTGCAACATGTTGCTTCAGAGTTAACAGTTTTGTTCACCTAACGGTTGAATGTATGAGCTAAAACTAATCGAGATAGATATGGGGTTATGTATATACAAATGATTAGGATGACGAGGTGAGTTGAAATCCGGGTGACTGTCTGTCCGTCTATCCATGCAAGCTGTAACTTGAGTTATAATAGAGATATCGTGATGAAACTTACAATTTGTGCCACATTATGACTAATAATTGTCTAAATCTAACCAAAACTAATCAAAGCTCTAGGCTATGAATGTGGGGACCCAGTGTTTCTAGTCGACTTTTCACCAAAAATATCGGTCAATGTGTGAGATATATAATTGAAGTTCAAAGAGAATACTTTCCTGATGGTTGTATCTATGTGTATCGGAAATGGATTGAATTGGGTCAATATTTCTCTAAGCCCCCCTATACCTAATATAACGATTTTCCAACTTTCTGGTGACTTTATACCATATATAGTTGCCAACATGCGTGTTATCTCAATAAATAGGAGGAAGAGTATAAAATATTCGGCTGCACCCGTACTTAGGTCTTGCTTACTTGCTGTCTTTACTTTTTTTTCGCTCATCACTTTTGGCAATTCGGGCACTCGAAACACTTTCCCGGCGATCCTTCGACAGACTGCCATCTGCATAACCCATTTTTCATAGCACTTATTTTTTGCGTAGCACAGCACTACAGCTGCTGCCTCCGCTGATATTTCCTGGCCAACTCGTCCACTTCCCTGCTCCGTTGCCATGCTTCGCCCAAGCATTATTCTTGTGTGCATATATCCGCCGTGTATGAATGTAAACGCCCGCATATCTGCTCTATTTTCAGCATTTCGTTTTAGTTGTTGTTGTTATTGTTGTTGTCATACTGCAGGTGTTTGCTTTGCAGCACCCGGCCATTGAGGCCAAACATGGCGCAAAGTCAGTGCAAAAATGCAGCAACAACAATGCCACACACGGTCTCTAGCGTCTACAAAAGTGTTGGTAGTTTTTACTTGTGAAATTTCGCTGATACATGTCGGTCTCCAACTAGTCAGATCCCTGCTGTGTGCAACCGTAAATTGTATCCGTTTTGGGCACATAAATTCTGCGCAAAGACCAACCAAGTTGTTTGTACTCCACAACAAAAAAAAAAAGACAAGAAAGTGGAGAAGTTTTTATTAATTTTCTAAAAAGTGGTGGGTTAAGGCTTGTAGTGCCCTTTGATTCGTTGAATTTATTAGCGGATCTTTAGTGTATGCTATTTTTAGGTGTTTGTTTTTATTTCTGATAAAATAAAAATATCTATATTTTCGCCGTCAGTAACGGATTCAATTTAAGTCAGCTCCGATACCTTAAATAGCTCAGAAGATTAATAATTAAATAATAATACACCTTACGATTACGTAGACCAAAGATTTTTGTGTACCCTGTATATTCTACTCAAAGAATCTCCTTATTGCTCTAAACGGTTTTAAAAAGTTTGAAAACACCTCTGATCTTCATTATTTCTTAGGCCACCATAGGCCGACATATACTTCATTGAAATTATATTTTTGGTTTATTTTATACCGCATTTAGTATGTTGATCAATATGTGAGCTGTCTTGATTAAATAAAGTGAGTGATTTCTTCTCCTAACGGTGCAACTCTGCACCCAAAATGTGTAAAAGCGGTTGACCTATATGGGGATATAACTGATATCAAGTTTTTCAAACATCCGGTTGACTTTATTATGACCTTAGGCCAAAATTAGACAACATTTTCCACAAGCTTACTCTCATTTTTTGAACTATGGTAGTATCACTAAATTGGGAAAGGAAGGATTCCTACGCTTTGACGAAAGACTAAAATAATTGCACTTTGGTGAGGCACTCAATTTTCATTAAAGCTACCAAACCATAAAAAGGTATGAAAGCAAGTTGTCTCTGAAGAGAATTGCACTTAAACTGCATGTTGTGCTAACAATAATACTAAAACCATACTTACACACATACAAAACGTGCTAAAGAGAAAGAAGCACCGCGGCTAAGATGGCGAGCGAGTAGAGATAAAAGCCAAAGCTTGTACTTTGCGAAAGCGAATGGTGATGTCGCGGATAAAAGCGGAAAATGCGAGAACAAAAGAAGTATGAAAGGTTAAAGAAGAAAAGCTATGCAAAAAATTAAAACAAATATTATTCACAATTAGACGATGTTGTGCCCATTTCGCTTTTACTTGTAATTTCTTCGTCAGCAGTCGCGCGCGAGATAAAGGCAGCAGAAACAAAGCATCGTCGAAAAGCAGCTGCAAGCGCTGTAATTGTGTTGCAGATGCATTAAGTGAGTATGTTTCACGCGTTCCGAGCTTTGCAGCTGGCGCTTTCAAGGCTAATCTCATGTATACTCACACATACACACTTAGAAAGAAGCATTTAGTTACACACACAAATGCGTATAATATGCACTTAAACAATGCCAGGTAAATGCAACTACAACAAAGGTGATAGCGCTAAGGATTGCGCTTACTTGTATGGGCTGAAAGAAATTAAAACAATTCTTAGAAAGATAACAAAGTGACGCTTCTTTTCCATACACCTTAAATAAGAATACAATGCCTTTCATGTAAATCAGCCATTTGGCTTGGCCGTGACAAATACCGGTGCAGGTTTCACATTAATGAAACCTTTTAAAGCCTAGCTGCTCGGAAAAATAAAACTTTGAACAAAATAGATTATGCTTTAAGAAAAGTTATACGCTACGATTTTCTTGTCTATTTCGACTTTAACTTTGAGAGTGTAAGATCTAAAGCTACTCGTCGCAAACTGAACAATATATATCCAACGTTACAGCACACTTTATTAACATATTGATTGCATTTCTATATATTTGTCATTTCTATTATGTATCAAGCCAATTTTGTTACATCGTTCTGAAGAAACGGTATTCCGATGAGGCTGTTTGGCATCGTAGGGAACAAATGGTAGTCAGAAAGGAGAAGACCTGGTCTATAAGGCTGGTTAGAGAAAATTTCCTGATGCGGTTTTCAAAATAATGTTTAACTAGTCATGCAATATATTGCCTAGCATTGTCATCGTGTATTTTCTAGCAGTCGCTCACTTCAATTTGATGGATTGTTAGCGCCAGCGTTACCCATTAATGATTTCACCTCGTTTGGAAGTTCATAATACAACACGCCCTTCTAATCACATGAAATGCAGGTTATTACTTTGTGGACATGAATATTTGCTTTGCCGTTGATTTTGCTAGTTGGCCAGATATCATATAATACTTGTATATTTGCCACTCTTGCAGTCTTATTGAATCATAACCAGTCACAATCCGATGCGAAACTGAATTCTCTTTATACATTTAAGCTGGATCTCTGATATGCAAAATTGCCTCTTCACCATCTGTTGGCTTCAATTGTACACAATTTTCTTGCTTTTAAATACCTCCCGCTGCTGTTAAACGTTTCAACTGGCAGCTGGACTAACTCCCAAAGGTATTGCGAGCTTTTTAGAAGTTTGCAGCCTGGCCAAATTTTATATATATAACTGAATTATAGAAAATTAATTATTTAATTATTATATTAATTAATTTCGTTATCTCCTATGCATTTTTTTGGGTTTCCAATTAGTTTTGAGCCAGTCTAAGCAATTAATCAATTTTCAGGTAATGCTTTTTGAAGTAAGAAAACTAATTCAATATCAGCTTGAATATGTCTGAAAAACCATAAGATAAATCTGTATGTATAATATCACTAAAGTATAAACTGTTACTTTAAGTGCTCGGCTTCGTGTGTTTATACAAAGATAGTAACACAATTTTGTACGCAATCCACTAAACAGCCGCAAGTCGCCGTCAAAACATAAACCAAACGACATGATATTAACAAAAGACATAAAGTTCATACCCAACCACGCAGTTAATGTAGGAACATAAAAAGGACAAAAGCAAAATATAGATGTCACGCCCGATGTTAGATCAAGCAATTTAAGCTCTTGTAACAGCAATGCTAAGATGATTAAGTATAAAACTTTCAAAGCTAATAAAAATTCAACAATCTAAATAAATTAACACACCCAACCCTATAATGAAGACTCAAGTGAGGGGGAAAGAGTTCAAAAAGCTGTGTTGTTGTATTGGCATGCTTGTGGGCGACTTTTCGCTGTCGGTTGCTGTTAATTTTGCGTTTCAATTCAAAAAGAAAACGATTTAATTATTGCAAAAGTTTTAACACTCATGCGCACAAATCCCTAACAAATGCCATTTTATGCTACGAACTTCACTCCAACCGCTGGCATTCTCCGCTCTCCACAGATGCTGTGCAAGGTGTTTGTGCGCCTGAAAGTATGCTACTACGTGCCACAAAAGCTTAGCGGGAGTGAGTTTAATGAGTGAATAAGCCCGAAAAAGGCATTCTTCAAAGTATTTTCCATTCAGCGGATACTAATACACACACATTTAATAACTTGCTCACATAATTATGTTAAAACCAGGTTGAAGAAATAGAAAACAAAAGGAATTTAAAATTTTTCGTTAGCAAATGCAAGATGAGGTGTGTGAAAAAAGTTTTGCCTACCAATCGATTAAATAGAACTTGTATATTCTTGTGTGTGATGGTAAAATACTGACTACTGAGAGAGCTAAAGTATCTGCTTATCTGTTACAAGTGCGCCATAAATTTTAAGCGAGAAAGTTTAACACATTACATTAAGATCGTGACTTGAATATCGAATATGATAACTCTTCTATGATATCATATATGAGTGATAAATATAATTTATATTAGCTTTCACTGTAACCAAAATCGAGTTAATGAATTTTTTTCATTTTTATATGGCAGCTATAGGCTTTAGTGAACCGATATGGGCGATTCCGACAAATGCGGAGCTTCTTACAAACAAAAGAACGTCTGCAATATTTTAGATCGATATCTCAAAAAACTGCGATGCTAGTTAGCGTATATTCAGACATACGGACATGGCGCTAAATTGACTCAGCTCGTCACAACGCTTATTCTCTTTTTGATACCAAAGTCATCGTTCACCATAACTTTGTTCCTCCTGGACAAACCGTCAACACCAAGTTTTACGGGAAGTCTTCAAGAGGTCTATCGGGTTCGACAATGCCCCGGTTCACACCCCTTTCTTTTGAAGAGCTACCAAACCAAGGCCGGTATTCCAACTCCTCCGCAGCCGCCCTACAGCCCAGATCTGGCCCTTCAGGACTTTTTTGTTTCCTTGCCTGAAAAGGCCGATGAAAGGCAAGCATTTTAAGACGACAGAGGGGATCCAAGCAGCATGCTCCTCGGCTCTCAAGGCTATTCCGGAGGATGCCTTCAGTTCTCATGCGGTAACGCCACCACAAATCGTTGTATGGAAGAAGGTTGAATCAGCTAAACACTTTCTTTTGAGCTGTTCAGCGTTTGCCAGATTGAGATCGAAGCATCACTGCAGGCACATCTTTGCAGAATCTAGCGAAGTGTCTGGAGATTGATACTAGGCACCCTAAAAAATATGTGGTAAGCTCAAATCGTTTCATCGATCTATAAACAATCTAAAACGTGCTTTTTTGGGCATCACAAAGGACCAGTGTTTTTAGCTATACACGTATGATCCTGCGTTACTCTTGATATACGCTCTATAGCCTAATCTAACCTAACCTGTGCCTGCACTTATCCCGTAACTGTAGTGTAATTTCAAGCATCCTTCTAGAAAATGTTATTGGAAATGGAGCAGCAAATAAGTTTTCAGGTAATAAAATAGAATATGGTCGGACGAAAGCATGTCCAACGATTAGTATTTAAGTGTGCGCTGCCTAATCCACAAAAAGGGAGACCCCACAATCTGCGCCAACTACCGTGGGATAAGCCTCCTCAACATCAACAAGCATATTGTGTGAAAGGTTAAAGCCCACCGTCAACAAACTGATTGGACCTTATCAGTGTAGCTTTAGATATTAACCATGCGCCAAATCTTGGAAAAGACCCGTGAAAAGAGAATCGATACACACCGTCTCTTTGTTGATTTCAAAGCTACTTTTTACAGCTGCTTTTATGCCGCGATGCCTGAATCTGGTATCCCCTCGAAACTAATATGGCTGTGAAAACTGACGTAGGGCAATATCAAAAGCTCCGTCAGGATCGGGAAGAACCTCCCCAAGCTATTCTATACCAAATGAAGTTTCAGGCAAGGTGACTCCCTTTCGTGTGACTTCTTTAATACACTCTTGGAGAAAATAATAAACAGAGAAGGTAGCATCTTCTATAAGAGTGTTCAGCTGCTGGCGTATGCCGATGATATTGATATCATTGGCCTCAACACGCGCCAGTAAAGAAGAATCAAGTAAATATTCCGAAAACCAAGATACTTACAGAATTTTTTTTTATATTTTTTTAAGTTTATATAACTTCGTTTTATCTATCTACTAGTTTTTTCTGTATCAACAAAAAGATGCCACCAAAGGAGTTTCACCAGCTTTGTTGCTTCAAAAGCTTCCGTTGCTTCCTTGGTTGGTCGAAATCTTCAAAGAAAAGTCTCGGCTTGACACATAGATGGCGCTACTAATTAAATTAAAAAAAAAATTAAACACTGAAATTTAATGCGCATGTTTTTTAATCTTACCTTTGAATGGTGTGTGTGTATAAATTTGGCTGCTGTGAGTGAAGAAAAAAATGGAAATTCAAGTGTTAATAAATATTTATTTTTGAAGAAAAAAACTCGAAACTCGGGGCAGTATTTCCAGATATTCTGGCGTATTATTATTGAACCGTTTGACGGACGAAATCGTCGAAATTTGAGGAAAAAGAAAATCCATAAATTTTGCCTTTTGACCTGACCCACAGCGACTATTTCCTGTTCTCAGACCTCCAAGGCATGCTTGGTAGAAAGAAATTTTCGTCGAATGAAGTGATGGTCGTCAAATATGGTATCGAAAGGTTTAAGAGTCGCTATAATGAGTGTATCACCATTGAATTGAACTGTATTGAATAAAAAAAAACGAAGTTTGCCAAAAAATCGTCTTAACGGTACTGAGCAGCGCTTTTCGTGGTTTCCTCACAATTTATGAAATGAAAATGCTTTAATAAACAAGCGTCATCCCGAATTCTTGAAATGGCATCGGATAACCAAAAAGTTTTGTTTGGTCCTTTGAAAATCAAATAATCTTGAGTAGCTACCCATACCTCTAGATTTTTCTACCTCTCATTCATTTTGGAGTGGTTATTTGGCAAGCAAGGCAACAATTAACAATATCAAGGCAATCATTTGCGCTAAAGTCATTGTTATGCTATACAAGATGATTGAAAAAATATTGGGAATTTAATTATAACGGATCAAATCAAATACTAACATGTAAAATACCTGTAACCACATATACATATTTAGTAAAGATGAAAATAACGCCGCACGTACATATGTAAGCCCGCGAAACCTCCAAGAAATAAAAAACAATTAAATTTCTTTATATTCTTTTCAATATCCATTGTGATTTATTTCTTCAAATTTGCTTCCTGTTTTTGTTGGTTAGTTCTTTTAGTTTATATTTCTTTTCTGTCTTGTGTTTAACTTCTTTCAAACGTCACCATACATCGTTTATGTACCGTTATCTCTGTGTTTTAAATATATGTAGATTTATCACTTAACAATTTCTCTGGATAGTGCTTTAAATAACGTAAAATATTTGCATCTTCAGTATTTGTTTACGTTTCAGTTCCCACCATCCATTTAGTAAATACAAACGAATCAAATGCGCTACACTAATACATACATATACAGATCAGCTCTTATGTGTTGCTGCAAATGCTGTTTCGTTTCGCTTCGTCTTTAGCGACATAATTTACAAAGAGTGAGTTGTTGTTGTTGTTGTTTGTATTGTTATTATTATGTCAAAGTTTTATTGAAATATTAATTAAAATTAATTTACTTAGAGCTACTTAATTGGTTGGTTTTCATTAGGTCTCAGTTTATTTTCTGTCTTTTTTTTCTTGTTTTTCTATATTTTCTTGCTTGATTTTATGTTCTTAAGTGTTGAAGAATTTTTTCTTTTAATGATTTTGATTTCCTAAAAATTTATTTAAATTATCTTAAATAAAGTCGTTAATTTAGTACTAACTTTTTTAGTTAATTTCAGAGATATTTTTCTGTTTGATGTTACAATTATATACAGTATTCACTTAATCTACATATTTACACTTTTTTTAGCACAAATTAACCTTGTTGCATGTTAGTTGAAAATTACTCATCTTTGAGACGTTTAAGTGAACAACTTGGAGCAAAACTATACATATTCTTATACACAAGTATACAATTGACACACTTACACAAATATATTTGATATGAAAGACATACATACACACAAATACAAAATTGCGAAGACACCATAACAATTAGTAAGTATTTTCACGTGAAGTGCGTTTTGCTCGCGTTTTTAACATATAAATTGACATTTCTGTTATTGGCGGAAAAGTTGCAAAATATTCAAGGACATTTCGAGTTTTTAACGAAGATACTAGCGTGTTTGTAGCATGTTTCGAAATCTTTCATGAAAAAAGAAAAACAAAATAAACTTCAATTTCTATGATTAACAAACTGCATGCGAATTTTTTAAGTTTATCTCAATTCGTTTACAACATGTTGCAGGATGAAATGTTGCGCAACATATTTGTTGCTAAATACTATGATAACTGATTATTTTTGTGGCAAAAGTAACTTTTTCTATATGATAAATCTCTCCAGTTCCAAGATGACATGCTCAAGAAACAAAAGTTGCGCAACATTGTTGTCAAAAAGTTGCCAAAAATATATATCAGTATTGTAAAAAATTTAAAAAAATATATTTTTAACAAACATATAATGATATTCAGAGAATATTTTGCATATTTCGATATGAAATAAAGATATTTATATTTTCTGACACATTTGGTTACATAGGTTAGGTTAAACTGGTAGGCAAATAAGCCACGCATAGACCAGTTTTGATCCTTTGTAGTATATAGTTCAGTTCCTAGGTCCACGAGAAGTAGTCATCCTTTAGGATGCCTGCGCTTGACGCGAATTTTAACAAATTCTGCGACCTCACTAGCGACACCTACTTCACTGTATTATACCGTGGGGACCCCAGATGCTTACAGCGAAAAGCAAGTACCACAAAAAAAAAAAAAAAAAAAAAAATTCGATGTTAAGTTCAATTTTTCAACTCATACGAATTTCACTAGAAAAGCTTTTAATATTGAATTCCGCCATCGAAAAATTAAAAAAAAAGCTTCTGGAAATATTTCAAGCATTTTTCATAATTCCATAAAATGACCAAAGCAAAAAAAAAAATTATAAGCAAACAATTTGGTATACAAATCGGTCGTCTTGCGTGAAGAGAACTCTAAATTGACCATCCATCACTTTGCTAACACTATTTACACTGTCTGGGTGAAATATTGGCATACAAAATTTACAATTAAAGTTAATTAGTAACTATAATTTGGAAATATTGTGGTTTGCATGTGTGCTATAAATTTGTTGATAAAATGTGCGTATGTATGTGTGCAGTGCCAATTTAGCGAATTGAATGCTGGAAGAAGTGAGTTGAGTTATGCAATTGCGAAGTGATTTCCATTTTTGGCCGTCTACTTTCATACAAATTCACACACATATTTGTGCAAGTTTGTTGTGTTCGCAATTGCTTTTGATTAAATTTTTATGTTTTTCTTCTTAAGAATTTGACGTTTTATATTAAGCTGTTATTCATGGAATGGAAAGTTCTCATACATATATTATTAGTACATTTAGCTACATACCTATTTATAAGCTTACATAGAGATCTGTTTATTTACAATAATTTACACCTTTGTACATTATGTATTTCTCAATTTCTGTTTGTATTTGTGTTTTCTTAATTACACAATCTGTTTCTCAAGTAATTATTTATACAATTATGAAGTTTACACAGAAAGGAACATTTAAATAGTAATATACTATCAAGTTGGCTTTCAGATTGCATACAGATATCTCAATTCCCCTTTTAACCGTCGGTAGTGTAATTAAGCTTTAGTCTGGGTCTGTGGTAATATTCACGGGACTTTTTGGGGCACAGTTGGCGTAAACTGTGAATTTGTTTTAGAAATTCTGTTGAAGTCTGTAAATCATTTCGTATTTGTTATTGAGCTAAAACGATGAAGACTTCCGGATATTGATGGTGGACGTGGTATATGAAGCTCATCGAGTTATTATGTATTTGATTCATTGAATTCGGAGAACTTATTAAAAGACCATGTTCATAGTCATCTATAATGTGAAATAGCTTGAAAGATAATTTTGAAACACCCAACGTCGTAAGTTGGAAAGAGATATATAATTTCAATAAAATATATAATACTAGTTAGTTAGGTCCTCGGAGAAATTGTTTCGAAGTAATCTTTGAATATGATATATCGTCACAAAAAATAAAAAATAACATAACATCACTTTTCATAAGTTTAGAGGCGATGGAAAAACGATATAATAGAAACCACTCATCTTGAAACAAAATTTGAGTTTTGGTTATAAAATGTTTATATATTGGTTATCATTAACTCATATTGAGACAAAATTTGAGTTTTAGTTATTTGCATATTCGTTATTTTTATCTGACAGCCAATTGCTTTTTTTTGATGATACGTTGTTTTGAATTTATAGACTATATCGAAAATGTAACTAAAATTTTAGGAGATATTCGTATATTCTAAAACACTTCGAATTCCAAAACCAAAACGAAATTTAGAAGCAGTATTTTTTATGACCTTGGTACCAATATGCAAAAAAGTTCCACTTTAAAAAAATTTGATTTGAATGAATAGATTTTGTTACTATTATTAACTGATTCAGATCTTCAAGCATTATAGAGACTTTTTTTTTATAGAGAAAACGATGAAATGCAAGTGGCTGAAACTATTACTGTTCAAAGGTGAAGAACCATTTACAGAATTATGCAAGATTATAATTCAAAACTGTTCATTGTAGCATTTATATCAGAAAATTATCAAAACTTACTTTGAAAAATGCAACAAAATTTCGCGATGAGTTCTTAGAAGGTCTTGTAAATCCAAATTCATTAGGAAGACAAATTAGTATATTGGAGAGAGACGGTAGTATTTAAGTTACATTTATTTTTGCTTCGAAAGAGTAATGTAATTTCACTGAAGTGACTGGCTATTTCAGCTAACGAACGTCTATAATCCAGTATTGCTAGAGCTTTGTGAAGGTTTCTAACAAATAGAGAGATTCAATTGATTGACGGACTTTTATTCAACTAAAAATTACAGTGAATGAGCATGTTTGCTACTCCTCAGACACACAAGGAGCGCTTCTTTCAGGGCTTACCATAACCACGAGAAAAATGCCTAAATACCGAAACGAATTATTCGTTCTTCCATAATTGTGCTATTGAACGCTGTTATTGCTTTCAAAATCTGTTGGATTTTAGCTTGGTTTCAGTGGTTTAGTTTGCATTGTGACACTTAATTTTCTCAAACGCATTCAGTTCTTTTTTAGAGTTTTGTAGTTTCGCTTTTCTACAGCGTCTTTCAATTAGTTGTGATTTACTTTAGTAATTTGCAGTTTTATATTCGATTTTATATATATCTAAGATGATTTTTTTTAAATTTATTTAAGATATTTAAATACTACTCGCCTAAATTTTACTTTCTATGCATTTATCTAATTATTCTAATTACCTAAGTATTTGTATTTAAATAACTTGCCTATGCACTAAAATTTAGAAAAGTAATTAAGTTTATGTACATTACTATACAATCCTCTGCTATGTACACTTATCCCATGGCCTTAAATTGCTGGTTTTCCTAGTAATAGAATACATTTAATTCATACCTGACCGTACTGAATTGTATCACCGCTTCGAGCAAACACGTTTTGAGCGCATAAAAAATGTCTAAATTTTCTTTAAATATTTTTAGCTTTGCTATAATTTTTTATGATTTTGAAAAAAAAAAACAAAATTTGACATATGATCAAGAGATTTAATGTAGCATTTGTAAGAAATTTTGGAAATAATACTAGTATATAAGAATTAGATATTGGATTCGCGCTAGTAACTCAAGCGAAAAATATTCAGCTCAGTTATTGTTTTAATGCCTTCTCATTTTTTATTCAAAGGTAAGCAGTCAATCTCTCGAGAATTTCTTGGCGCACACGTTACGTATACGCCATGTTGGCTTAAAACCATTTAATATGTGCTTTTATGATATATAGCGCACATTGCTTTAAAGCTGTTGAAAACTCATATCAATAAAAAAACATTTATTATAAATTCAATAAACAATAAATATAAATATGAATAAACGAAATTAATAGAATTACTAAATATTTGATTTTCTTACATAATTGCACGTTCATTAGTATTATTGTCTTACTGTGCCGATGTTAATAACTTTTATTTCTTGATATGTGTGCGCATATTATAAATTTTCATTAAAAATCTTGTATTGAGTTTTGAAAATTTTAAAATTGATAAAATTTAATTATTTAACTTTTTTGGATTTAACGTAGTTTTTAAATATTTTTTGATTGCCAGCTGGATTGGCTTCGAGTAACAATTTTAAAGTACTAAATTTTGTTAGAAATTATTTTTTATAAAATAATAATTTTATGAATATTAAATTGACACATTTTTTGTAGCATTGCGATTGCATGTAGACAACATTTAAATACATCAAAACAATGAGAAAGCGTTAAATATGTAATGACAAGAGGAGAAGAGTTAGAAAACGCGAGTCGGGGAACTAAGGAATAATCAATAACAATAATTGAATTATTAAAATTTTTTGGTAGTGAAAATTAAGCGCTATTATTAAAAGCTAATTGAAAGATTAATCACAACAAGTCACACAAAAAAAGCTTTTAAAAACTAAAGATCCTTGTTTCAACGATTTTCTATATATGAAAAAACTACAACACGCGCAACTGACTATATTATTATATTAGAAACCCAATCAGACCAATTTAAATGTAAAAGTTATACTTTACAATTTCCCACAACTCATACCCAGTCTCTTGCGATATAATTGAATCCCGAATAGGCTTAAGTATGCCTGAAGCGGGCCATGCGCTTGCGTCACACGCTTTTAGACGCAACTCTCCTGCTGCGAGTACATGAGCGGCGTTCGTACCGTCACTATTTCACGCGAATACGATTTGCCAATGGCCGAGAGACCGGACAGCGAACTGCTCGGACTTGTCACGGCCGCTGTTGTTGTAGCCGAGCCCAGACCGCTGCTATTGCTCGACACCAACATTTGACCGGTGACTTGCTGTTGCTGCAATTGCTGTTGCTGCTGCTGCTGGTGCTGCTGATATGTGGGCGGCATTGGCAGCGTGCCATGATGATGATAAATATTGCCACCAGCGCCATGCACCACACCCGCAGCCGCCATCATTTGCAGCATCGACGAGGCGGACGTATTGTGTTGCTGATGGACTTGTTGTTGCTGCTGCTGCTGTTGTTGTTGCTGTTGTAGGTGTTGCTGTTGCTGCTGATGATGATGGTTGTGCGGCAACGTATGATAACCGCCCGGATGCGAGGGCATTGTGTACATCTGCACCGCGCCGGGCGACACCGTCGATGGTGTGCCCTGTGAGGCGGGCGAAGAAATGCTTGGCGGGAAGGGCGATACGGAGGCCGATGACGAGCAGCCAGCATTTGCCGTGCCGCCCGTCGTTGTTGTTTTGTAGTGATCTATCTGCGCGTATATCGTCGGCTCTTCAAAATAATCGTACGATGGTGGTGGTGGTGTTTGTTGCGCCGACGCCGTTGGCTGCTGCTTGAGGCGTTGTAATGTGCTCGCACCGGCATTGGCCGGTATGTTGGGCAACATCTTGCGTACGCTGGAGCCGTGCGGCAGTGTGCCGCCGATAGTGACGGACATGTTGTTTGTATTTATGCCGGCGCCTTGTAGCAACATGCTGCTGCTGCAATCGACCGAAATGGACTTTTTAGGTATGCCACTGGTGCTGGCGCTGCCGGGCGCCAGTGTTAGCTCAGCATAGTGCAGCTCATCATCCTAGAATGAATATGAAGTTGGAAAGTGTTAGAAACATTTTTCATTTCAGCTATGACTGTGTGGGGTGTGAATAGAGATTTCTTGCTAATATAGTTTTTTAATGAAAATTTAAATATTAATTTAATGATATAATTCTGCGATATCAGCTGTGTGAGTATAATTTTGAAACTGAAACAAGATAAGACATTATGTTTGGCTGCACCGGGGCTATAAGTCTTCATACTTGCACTTTTTACTGCATAAAGAAGTATAAAAATGTCTGTATTTTGATTTTGATCGGTCAGCTGAAAGATACACAGTTCCGATGTGAAAAATGAGAGTAAGAAACGCATGCGTGCAAATTGCAGACCGATATCTCAATAACCGAGAGCCTGGGTAGCGAAAAGCAAACAGACGGGCATCGCTAAATTCACTCAGCTATTCGCGCTTTTATATAGACTCTGTATTTGAGTATAGGGTTATAGGGTCCCCGACGTTTCCTTTTGAATATTACAAACATAGTGCCAAACTTTATATGCCCTGTTCTGTGTATAAAGAGGGAATATGAAACGTGAAATGATCATTACGATGGAAGGACTATAATTCTTCATTATTGGCTATATATTTAGAAGTGAGGTCTTAAACTAAGTCTCTATCGTTTAAGCGATCTTCAGGGGGATCTGTGGTTTTATAATTAATATTACTGGGAAGTGTAAGTAACATATCTAGAGTCCCTTGTCAAGTATGAGTTAGTCAGGTGTCCCGAAAAGTTTTTTCCTAGTTCAATAGGTCGGGTAATTCTACTTTAAAACGAAGTTTTTATTTGTTTTCCACATAACCTCAATTTTCACAGGTAATTTAAAAATTTGTATTCTAAACTTGTATTCTCTTTATTTCATTATTTTGTTGGTTTTTTATGTTTGTAGCAAACTTTTCTTTGAGCAGATAAAAGTCCGCAGCATAAAAAAGTATATGAATAAAATAACGTCAAGCAAAGTCGCTTGACACTTTTCATGCACAATTAATGCAAAGTAATTCCACGAAGTTATTAAACATTCAATTTTGTTGTAAAGCAAAGTAATTAAAACTTTGGTTGATTGTCTACAAGAAATCATCCTTGTGCTAGCACGTGTAGCTACCAGCCAACTTTAGCGCTGCGTATACCCCCACACCTACAGCCATGAACATATGTACATACATCTATACTTCTATAGGCTGCCATCTTAACACCATTGTAACGGTATATCTTCCAACGTTTTCTCAGCCATTCACGGCGTTTCCTATCTTCATTATCGACGCACCAGTTGACGGTGTCTTTGGCAAAACAAAAACCCATCGCCAACTTGTCCGTCATCCTTAGGCATGTAAGTGTGAGTGTGTGTGTGTGTTACCAGGCCAACTCAAGCCACAATCGATGCAGAAAAGTGTACAAAAGAGAAAGGAAATGTAGCAAAGTAAGGAAGACAAAAATAAATAAAAACTTTCGAATCTAAATCAAAAAAAAAAAGGCAAGGAAAACGTCGTAAGAGTTTCCTCAAGAGAATGATAACAAAAGCACTCACTTACACACAACATTGATGAATTAATTTTAAGACAACAAAGCATCTACACGGTGTCTGTGCGTTATAGGAGAGCGCGCATGTGCGTGCGTTTGCCACTCACCTTGTTGCTTTTGTATGCGCCGAGCTCGTCCGTTAGTGGTTTACAGCTAATTTCCGCTTCACTTGTCGTCGACAGATGGCCGGATGGTGTTTGTGTTGCTGATTTCTGTTTGTATTCACCATCGACTGCAAAGAAAGACACGTTTTAAATTATCGCATAATTTTATGTGTGGTTGTGTGTAGGCGTATATTTATTCACTTGCAAGTTTAGATTTTGGCTGATTTTTGAAAATTTCGGAAGTTTGCAGATTTCTAATTTTGCTTAAAAGTTTACCGCTCACGAATAATCATGAACTTAGCATGTTTGCCAAGATGTAGCAGGATTCGGATAGCTCACTTAGTAAGACAGATTTGAAGTTCGAACATAAGAGGAATCTCTCTATCCCCATTAAAGCTGCTCAAAAAATTTGTTTTATTTATATTCTCGCCTTTTGTACAGAGCGTAATAGTTTTGTTCTCCCAACAGTGGCTTGTACTTGTATGTAATATATGACGCTCATTGAGCTTGAGGCGATGATGAATTGAATTCGATTTACATATTTTAATGAACAATTAACCAAATATGCTGAAAACTTTTTTCATTTAGCGTTTTCTAAAATCTTTCCATCGCCAGAAAATGGTATAGCAGGGTTGCATGTGACTCGGAACACAAAAATTAGTATGTGCATGGCACCACCCATTTTTTGTGAAATTCCATGCTCAGTAACTATTCGTTCCTTAGCTTAATTTCACTAAAGTCATGTGACTTGCTGTAGAGAGGTCGAAATCGGTTCAAAAAGAACCTCCTGATCTATACGTATACTGCATATAGAGACTTCCGTTATGCCGTTTTATACCTAAAAATGTTTACCAATACCTAAATTTCTGTGTTTTTGGACCCATCAGCTGGCGATAGTATAAAATTTGCAGCCAAGCAAGGACTTAGCCTTTCCTTACATAATAATATTCGTGTTTGTGATAATACAAGGGGAGTCTGTTTTATTAAAAATATGCTATAATTTCTTCATCTCAGCTTTAATAATCTTAATACCTCCCCCTTTCCCGTTTCTTTTTTATCGGCGCTTTAATGTCATTTGACAAAGAGCGAATAATATCGGCTTAAGCCGCCTACCTTTGGCTTGATTGATTTTACTGGAAAAATTTTCAATTAATTGAGACCGCACATTTCCAGAAAACGCCTTTAAAAGATATTTCATTTGAATTTAAATATGTATGTATGTGTACCCAAGTTCCTACAGTTACGCGACGTTTGACTAACTGTGAGTCTACAACAAAGTGTTGCATACGAATGAATGAATATTTCTGCCACTTGTAATGCCGACAACCTTTTGGCCTACATACAACTGTGCTGTGGGCCCAATTACCTCAAGCTCGTCTGTGTTTTCATTTGATGGCACACAAACATTGTGACATCTGAAATACGACAGCTCTTGACATAAGTAAAATGCTTTCTTCACTGTGCACAATGCCGGCCAGGCATTTATCGTGATCTACTTGTATGTAAATACACAAATATTTATGTGTGAAGACTGTCTGGAAATGCACTCCTCCTTCTCTATGCATTGACACACTCACACGAATTGAGGTCCGTTGAGTGGTTTTTTGCTGGTTTTGCTTACTCACCTTCATTGTATGGCACGACATCGGGATTCTTCTCGTCGTACATCTCCTCCGAATGACTTAATGGCAAAGAGATTTTGTCCTTAATTTGTAAATTGCCTGGTCGTGAGAATTTCGCATTTTGATGTTGATATTTTTGCTGTTGTTTGTGCGAACGTAATTTCAATGCTGCAATGGTACCGATGGTAATACAGACCAATGCCACCAAAATGCCAACGAAAATGCCCACCGACAGTATGGGTGTGAGTTCGAAATTGGATTGTGTACCCTTGTAGGACGTCAGCGCAACTATAAAGAAGAAGAAAAAGAGAAAGAGCATAGTAAACATAAGCTCATTGCCAATACTGCACTGTAAATGCATGTATATGATGACCAGAGGTTAACACAAAAGAGGAAACAATAATTCAAGCACAAGCAAGGTTACGGTAAAACATGGGGTTTTCGGAGATAACAGGCTGGATCAAATTTGGTCTGAAGGCAAGTTTTTCGTTTGTTTGTATGTGTAGAGGTAGACTATTGCCTTGGAAAACAATATATACATAGTTTCTGGAGAATATCTCGTCTAATGAAACCGTTTATATGCCATGGTGGTTTGATATCGACGATTCCAACAAATATGCAGCCTCTTTAGAGGCAAAGGACGTCTACAAGATTTCAGATCGATATTCCAAAAACGGAGGGACTAGTTCGCGTATACATAGACGAACGAACAGACAGTCGAACGTGGCTAAATCGACTAAGCTCTTCACGCTGATCTTTTATATCGTGCTTTCCAATAGTCATATAAGCTCCGGTTCAGATAAGTGTTACTAAAGACCGCGATTTGTCGATACTAATACGTTCTCAAGAACTAGAATTGTCTCAAACTATAACCCGACCGATTTAGAGAAAAGATTTGGGCTTGCACCTCAACTGAACTAGAACTGAAGCCATTGGACCACCGTAAACATCGTGAAAACAAAGCTTTCGATTCTGATGTGAAGAAGATCCACAAATTTTTCGTGAACAACCATTACATTCAACAAATTGACAGTTTGGTCCGATTCAGCAAAGGACTTTGTGCCAACTTGCAAGTGGTAGGTCGTTATAATTCGTTTCTCTTATTTTTGGTGTAATTGTTTTAATTTAAAATGTGGTCAAACCGTATTAATTGACAACTAGCTCTTTAAGTCTGAACCTGGGATCATCGCAAGATTTAAGAAAATGGCAACGCTTCACTTTACCCAATGAAAAACAAAAAGCGCGCTTTGATGAAATAATTTTATAAAAAACAGTCTATGCGCACCAGGTCTCCTTTTGCAAGACTCTTTAAATTACAATATTTAAGGCGAAAGTTTGTGTTGTTGTGGCGATCATCGCTTTGCAACTTCGCCACTGCGGCATCTAATTAGTATTGCAATTTACATTATTTTATACGCTCTTCTTTCACACATTTTCAACGCTTTTACTTCACCATTTAGTTTTACTTTTTATATGTTTTTGCTTTTAACTTTCTTGCAATTTTTTATTTGACTGACGCTAAGGGTTTCCGTCATTTTCATTAAACCTAATCATTTTAAATTTTCCACTTCCTACAGCTATTTGGCGGGGCGATCACCTTGCTATTTATCTCCACTTCAGCCATTTGCACCACGGATGGGCTAATACGTATATATGTATACAAAGCTATGCTTCTATCCTTTCTTCACTCGCTCGACAGCTACTTAAGTCTCGGCAAAATCCAATTTTCTATTCTAAATTATACGCCAGCGCACTTAAGTGTACACTCAGGCGTTTAGCCGACCCACGTTTGTGCGCCGCTACCTAGGCGTTTTTGCGGTCTTCACGTTTACTATCTTTTCGGACACTTTCTTCTGCATAATTTAAGGTGAAGTGCTACTTGCGCAAAAAAAAATAAATAAACGTGGGAAATAAGTATATAAGCGCATAAATTGAAATGAGTTCCAGGTTCCAATTTTCCTGAATTTAATTTTTTCAAATTTTTGGTTCTTCTCGCAATTGTTTTCTTTTCTTGTAGCACGGATAACGCTTATAAGCTGCCGGAAAGGAAACTGCACTGTAACTGCTACCTTTTTTAAAGGGTACAAAAAAGAGGACTTACTTGATGAGTAAGCAACCCGAGAAAATGTAAAAAATATATTTTGAAATATCGGGTTAAACGTAGTTGGGGTAATGAAAAGGACTGCCCTCATTTTTTCTTCGTTTTCGCTTTACACATTTCTACAAGCGTACATTTTGCCATCTTTCAATTTGTTAAGTCTGCATTGTTATGCGAGGAAATGTCTTAATTTCAATTATGTCAGAAAAATTGGTTTACATGATTCAACGAGCAGGGCTTTCATGCTGCTTGATTTGAATTAAATACATAAATGCCGCTTGAATTTTTAAGGAGAGCGGTTTTTTTTATGTCACGGTCACACTTATTTTCATTCACTTTTATTACTATCCAAATAAATAAAAATTATTTCGCAAGTACCTGTTTGCTTCTCCGCCGCTTTCAGTGTATAGCCTTCCACCTGCACCGCTTCGCTACGTCCGCGCAAGTTCACTGCATAAACAAATATGCGAAAGAGACGGCCAGAGTCCAGTCCAGTGACACTTAAAAGTGGATATTTTGATGAGATATTGGCTTGTAACTGGCCACTATGCTGATCGAAAATTTCCATTAGGAACCATTGCCGTAAGCCGCCGTCAAAGCCTGTATTAGAGTAAACAATTAATTGATAGGATGGAAATAATGTCTAAGGTTAAAGTAGTTGCCGAAACTTAAATATAAAAATATATGTCATTAGACAGTAGAACAATCTCTCGGTTATCTAACAAGCTCTATTGAAATATTGAAAATTCTTTCATATTAGATCAGGGTATAATTTTAATGCTTCACGATCTATCCAACTTTAATTGATGTACAAATTTTTTGCTCTGGCCTTCTTGAATTTATAGAAGAGAAAATTTCTAAGGAGAATATGAGCTTTGCAAGTTAAAACAATTTTTTTCATTGAGTTATAAAATTTCAAAGGAGAAACTAAATTTGCCTTCAAACAGACAAAATTCGACCCTTAATAACTTCTATTTTGACTCTTTTGTAGAGCATACCATTTCTTACAAAACCCATTCAACAAAGTTTGGTTGGAAGTATTTGAAAGCGAGATATGAATTTTTCGATCTGATAATAGAGACAAAGCAGAAAACTGTTAGACGTAGGATCTTTGTATTAAAATTGACTCAATTGAGCTCATACTTGCAGAGTTTTTTTAGAAGTGTCTATAAACCAGTTTTTAAGAAAACGATGCAAAAAAAAAAAACACTTTTTTATGACCCACTCTACCAAACGAACTGATCGATCAAAATGCAGTCTTTGTATATAACATTATTTAATTTATGAAGTGTATTAAGTATAGTTGTGATACAACCGAAGTTATCGATATTTATTGATCAATGAAAAAATTTTCCTATTTTTTAACCTCAAGCAGTGCGTTCGGTATAAAATCTTTCACTATATCTGCATTTTCTGATATGCTTTTATATAATTTTCGAACGTTCTCTCCTTATATTTATTAATTTGTAAATTTTTAACATCCGACCCTTGAAATGCTGCATCAATGAGTTTGTCAACTGACGCGCGATATGCACAAAGCTGAATGGAAAGCTTAAATATTCTGATTTACAGCAGTGCAATGATAAACTTGAATCAAACAAATTTGATTTGCGAGAGAAAAAGTTGAATGCGAGGCAAATAAATAAATAAATTCGTTTACATTTTCGTAGGGACTTATATGTAGATTTGTCATACATACATACATATATAAATATGCAAAAAAGCTGATATCGAATATCAAGCTGGCAATGCTAGCAGCAGAAAATCCAACGAAAACAACTAGAGAGAATATCAAAGCCCAAATAAAACAACTCAACAATAAGGCAATCAGCAGCAACAGAACTTTGTTCCAACTAACAACAAAAGTGCTATGCACACACAAACATACATACATTTGTGCATACCAATACAAATAGGAAATTCAAGCAGCCAAGACAAGTCAAGTAGTTGAAGCAAACTTTTCGCCTTGTTGGCCTTATTAACCCCAAAACTCGACACTAAATCGAACAACCAAGACGGCGAACTACAAACAAACACCTACATACCAACAGACTGACAGACTGACAGCTTAAATGCCAACTACACGTACCCTCGTATAACAAAGCCCTCGATGTCCTCACCGGAAAGGTAGCTACATATAGACTCGCCCACAGGTTGGCTGGCTGCCTGGTTGGAGAACTGCTTGCCTTACACTTGCCAGCATTTTATACATATGCACATATAAACAAATATACAAGGGGTATAACAATAGCAACAAAATTATTGACAGCCGCAATAAGTACAACAACACGTTTGCGAAATAGAGGCAACAGCAAGCGGGTTGATGGAAAGGTACAAGACTGTGAGTGCATATATGTGCATTCATACATTGGAGTGGGTCGATTTACAGGGAGCCCGCAAAACGGTAAAATCGCGTATGCGGAAAAGGTTTTACTGGTTTTTATAAAGAACTTTGTCTAAGATACTATGGGTTTAAAACCGATTTCGAGTCGGCAATATTTGAGGCGAAGTTTTTAAGGACCATAAAAATTTGTTGTCCAGTTTTTCGGATGTTCGAAGGAAATTTAATACGTATTTTGATATTCTGCCGATCGTTTGTCGGAATTGGTGAACATACATATCTGGCCTAAAACAAATTATTTAGATTTTTCAAACTTCGCTTTAAAAATAGCTGGCTATAAGCCGGTTTTTGATCCATACGACCGTCTCTAACACAAATATATATATATATATGAAGTATTAAGTATGTGTGTTCGTATGCTTGGCGGTAGCGTAAAGCAACTAAGTAACTGTAACTACAGCTGGAAGTGCAGCAAACTCATACATACACACACACATTTGCGTAACATGCGATGTGGCATAAGTGCCGCCCCATTCTACATTCCATACGTTTAGTGCTGCACCATCTGAGTCTCATTTGAAAATCATGAGCAACTTGAGTGCACTCTTACATTATGTATGCGACACTCACACACGCTCGCACATACACTGACTCACTCACATTTGAATGCAGTTTTGCAACGCTTCACATTGCACACACACACACTCATACAAATACACGTTAAACCGATTGTACTATGTCAGTGTATGAATGTAGTTTTTTTATGTTTTCTTGTTTTTACCAATATTAACCAATAAATGGAAGTAAATGTCGACATACAAGTATATGTACATATGCAACATTCACATACAACACTTTCACCTTGACAAAAATTCGTGAAAAATTACTGCCTCTAGCAATTTTTAAATGTATCACAGATCAAATTGAATTATGTCTGTAGGTATTTGTTGGCAATCGTAAATAAGTAGTAGTGTCTTATTTGTCCAACATTTGGACAACCTGACTCTGTAAAGCTACTATATATATTCGTTTACAGCGTAGTAATTTCATGAATTCTTTCCCAGTGGATGCTGTCAATATTATAAGCATCCTCCGTTATGCACGGAATACCTCGCCATATCTGACCTAAGTTATTTCGTGTAAAGTGCCACTTACTCAGCATTTCAATATTAATAAGTATATATTGCGATGCAGCCAGTGAATCTTCAACAATAATGCATATATCAATACTTTATGAATCCACTCGCCAACATAGTCATTGTCGTGCTTCGGTTAATGAACGACACAAAACCGTGTATATACGTATCAGCTGACACGACCTATCTTATGAGAGCGCTTGTAAATGAAAACTCATCATCGCTTCTACTGTCCGTAACGTGGATATATGTTAGTTTCGATCTTTCACATTAGGAAAAGTTAAAGCTGAAAAGCTACATAGATGCGTGCAAAATCGTGTGAACAAAAGAGAACAAATGATTTCTACTACTCTGCGGCCATAACTTTTGACAAATTTCGTTTGATACGGACGGTAATTACAGTAATTCCGCATTACACTAGTAATCACACTATCACTACCTTTTAATTCTTTAATTAAGCATTAAAAGGTGATGAAAATCTTGCAAACTAAGAAAGCAAAAAGGAATTTTTTAAGCATCGGGCACAGCTGTTTAAAAAAAGTTCCAAGGAATAATGGATAATGGCCATTGTATGAACGACAAAGTGATGAAAAATTCACTGATTGATAAAATAAGTACCTTTGAAAAACTTAAGACGGAAAATACGAAAAGAGTTACAGTGTGGACAGATAACGTAGTTAGTGGTGATCCCAAAGAGCCAATAGGTTATTCTAAATAAGCTTTTGCTAATGAAATAATGAACAAAAATTACTAGAAGCTGGATGAATGCCGGAATGGGCCAATAACGGCAGCACTTCATAAGGATCAGACTAAAATACGCAGAATCTTTAATTTAAAATGAAATAATACATACATATAACCTTGTTAGTAAGTATTTGATATCAAAAACTTTTTAAGTCCTTTCTATTTAGTTCGTGCATGAAAATTTTAACCCAGAAATATTCCGATTATTTTGGTTGAAATACTAAATGTCTTACTCTTTGTAAAAAATTCCGATTTTCGAAACATTCTAGCACAAAAAAAAATAGTTTTTGTTAGCTTAGAAGTCACCATAATACGTCTTCAAAGTCCTAACTATATAAAGTGCTCCAGAACAATAATCTCCTAAGTAATTAAGGAGCCTTGGTATCACATTTAAATAACCGTTATATGGAAAATGCTATTCTCAACAATAACAGCTGCTGGTATACTCAATTCTGATAAATGACGAATAGATCAATAGTGAGAGAGTGGCACAGTACTACGCAAATAGCCTTTACTCTATACATCTATAGCATTACATGGTATAAAAACGAAACCATTCATTCAGCGAATAAGAAATTGGGTTTACAAGTACAGAATGCGAAGAAATATTCAGTTAGTGCAGTGTGCGATATTTCCGCGCTACCTAATCTTTTCAGTTACAATAATCAGAATCATCTCTAATAGATTTCTTCCTGGAGAGTAATTTCAAAGAAAAGGTTGTAGCAACACACTAATCTCTTAAAGTAAAAAATTAATTCTTTAACGACGAAATTCAGTACATTTTCAAAAGCATCGGCTAAATTTATAATAGTAAAACTAATTAACAATCATTTAACGGTAAAATGTTTTGAATCTTTCTAAAACACCCGTAACTCAAACTAGCTAAATGATAAGGGCCCTGAAAGATACATATTTCAATCACGCATTATTCGTGTTAGATAATTGAATATAAAACAAAGCTAAATAACTCCACTCAACTCATATAAATGGAGGTTAATCTATTCTCAGCAAGTGTCCAGTTCATTCGTATTTATTGACTTTTTAGTTTCTTTTGACAAAACTTTTCTCGACTTGACTTATTTCTTTACACTCTAACTCATAATGTGGTTTTATTAGTTAGTAGTCTTTTAATTAAAAGAAAATACATAACACGCAAATAAAAACACAAAAGCAGAGTGCGCGCCAGGAGAGTGAGTAAGAAACGAAACAAAAGAAACAAGCAAAAGTCTTAAACAACTTTGATGAGCCAGAGAAGTGGCCACTTTAGTTAATCAATCCACAGTTTTAACTTGCAGAAACTTTAACTTGCTGCGCATTCTACTTTAGCTGCGTTGTTTTCTTTCTTATTGTTTTCTTTTCTTCTGCCATGAGCTTATTAGCTGAGTTTTTACAATGCGTTTCCTTTTTGTCCTGCCAAACCAACGGGGTAAAGTTAAAGCTACCTCTATGTGAGCTTTGCCAAGGATTTATGAAGGAATGAGCGTAGCAGGAAGATGAATAAGCTGAAAGTGTTGCAGTATTTTAAGTGAATATTGTAGAGTTTAAGCTGACCTCATTTCTTTACTCTCTACTAACTTAATTATGCTTGTGAATGGTGTGTCGAAGTATAATGAATTTCAGTATTGCCTAAAGCGAATCGGTTTAAATTAACTGATTGACTTGCCAATTATTTTTCCACCTTTTACTACAGTCAACACATTTAAAGAATCTATCAGCGAGCTTACCATGAAATTCCAAGTTACACACACAATGATAAATATTTTGAAACTGAGAGGATTTTTATTAAATATGGTTTGTAGTTATTATTTAGGTGCAAATAAATATCCATCAAGTATAACTTTTAAATTGAAGACAAGTCTAAAGCCTATTGGTGTTTTACCCTCTGCATATATCATTATTGGCATTGATGCTCCGGAGAACCATGGCATGCATAGAGCTTACATTGTCAGAAATTCATTAAGAACTATTTTTTTGTGCAGATCACTATTTCTTGAAAGTAACTCAAGGTAAAATCAGACAATTCCACTTACCTTCCATGCAATAGACCTCCAACGAGTCGGATGTCTGATTGAATATGGTGCAATTCGCTGGTATTTCTGGCTT
The DNA here is from genome assembly GCA_037783105.1 of Bactrocera zonata. Taxonomy (NCBI): domain Eukaryota; kingdom Metazoa; phylum Arthropoda; class Insecta; order Diptera; family Tephritidae; genus Bactrocera; species Bactrocera zonata. The sequence goes on along the minus strand of JBAWJQ010004226.1, from coordinate 919,650 downwards.
GCCAGCGGCAATCAAATGAAAGACGCAGGGCTCTCTCTGCTGACCAACATTGTTATCCGCCCAGCACATGATGGTGCCAAAGTCCATTTCCTGGAAGAGAAAATCATTTACTTAAATCAAGTAAAAGCAATAAATTCTGGCATAGCCAAACCAAATATATGATGTAAGAAGTTATTGTAAATAATATTAAAATTAAATAAATCTTAAATTGTATTTAACAATTCAACACATTTTCGAGACAGTAGAAGTATTGCATCTACAATTTCTCCAACTACCCACTGTATATTTTTACCTGTCGGCATTATTTCTAGCTGCTACAATGGAAACTTCAATTTCTACTGACATTTTTCCAACAAAGTTAACTTCTCGTTAACGAAGCTTTGCAGTTGATTCAATTTGACAGATGCTCGTAAAATAGCAAATTTACAAACAGAAAATATATTTCTCTTTTTTCCGAAGAGACATACTATATACATAAATTATACACCCTCGTACTTTTTAGTTGTCAGCAGACGCCTGCTACAAACAAACAAACCTAAGGAAGATGCCCACATACAATTGTGCGTACATAAAGACATATTATACATGCATATATGTCACACGTACTCAAAGTAGTGTTCTCTGATTTTATTTATTTGCAAACTCAATGGAAGACATTTATTTGTTCTGAATCTCACGCATTGCAACACAGAAGCCATTTACATATGCAATAGATATATATTCTAGTTAAAACACAAGAAATCCCACACAGTTGCTCTCACTTGGTTGCTCAGTAGGAAAAAACTTTTTGTTCTAAGCATACGGGTGTGCGATATATTTTATTATCTGGAGAATCTTGTGCTTAAGAAAACGTATAGCGTTTGATAATTTGCAATAGAAAGATAGAAGGTGTGGCTGGAAAGTACATTGAATATTATTCTTTAAAAAGCAGGTTCGTATCAAAAATTCGTGTTGAACAGTGATGATTCTAGGCAATAGCTAAGACTTTAGCTGGATATTAAACTCATCTGTGAAAAATGAGAAATATGCGCTGATTTAGAAGTCAATAAAACTATTAGTTTTTGAGTTAGCTTGTGATTAAGAAAGATTTCAAGAACAATTTGTAAACTCAGAAACTGCTCTAAAGTTATATAATGAAGTCATAGGTAGAGAAAATTCGAAATTAGAAAGTGTCAGTAATAAATTGTTGTTCCTTAAGCATATTAACAACCCCTCCGCTGAGTTTCACATGGTCTAAAAGTTGCTGGAAAAGAAAAGAAACTACATTTACTGCATAATTTTGTTCAGATTACAAGATTACCAATTGTCGGACTGGTATGGATGGATTGGTATAAAGATAGAAGAGAAGTAGAGATGCGAAAATAAATGACTGCCAAGACTAAAAAATTCTACTCGATGGCAATAGTATTAGTAAAAAAAGAAGAAAGCAAAAACTAGGACTGAAGTTACATTACATTATGCATAAATTTCTCGAAAAAGTGAACAATCAAATTTAGGTAATTATAACCATTATGCAAAATATAATAGGTTGTCCGGCGGCTATTGAAACATTTTATGTTAGTTTCCAACCTTCACATTCCTAGTTCTGTTTAATGCATAATTCCAAATCGAGTAGTATAGTCAAATAAAATTTTTCTCACTTGGTCTTTCTAAGGCTCTGTTTTTAGAAGCACTATAAAACTTCTTTTCAAGGCCTCTTGTCCGAAACAATTGAAGCGATAAACTCTAATAGAAACCAAAATGACAAAAAGTTGTGCAAACAAATTAGAAATTTAGCCACCATCAACATATTTTGAAACTCTTTCCTTCTTCAAACTCAACTGAGTGTGAGTTGTCACTCACTTGTCCACTGAGCCCACCACACACACATATACACACATATTTAAATGGTGTCGAGTTGCTGTGCGAATTTGAGTGAACTGCCCGACGGCAACATAAATGACATAAAATGGTAGAAATAATAAACAAACCAAATACTAGCAACAACAACAAAAACTTTATTTTTCGGTTAAAGTGCTGTATGTGTGTTTGAGAAAGTAACAGATGTCTAAAATAGTTTTGTTGCTTTTGCGCAAGCTGACTTTCTCGACGGTTGGGAAACCCTTGCAGACAGATAGTCATGGGGGTGTATAGAGGATTTCGTTGGCATGTAAATACTTATATGGTCGTATGAATGCTTTCGCTTCCGTTTGGAAACTTTTCAGATTTAAAGAAATTAAATCCTAAAAATTTGGTTCGAAGTTTAACTTTTACTTTTGTAAATTGACTTTGGCCAATATTTGTAATTCTTTAGGAAAACCAGATAAGGTTATTCAATTGAGTTTTTAAATGGCGTTTGGAAGATATTTCAATAAATTTCTCCCTTTCTTTGTATGTATGTTAATAGAAAAAAATTCTAAATATTTGTATGTCACATTTCATGAGTAAAAACGACCAAGGAAAATCCGTAGCTGAACTTAACTGCTTGTTCTATTAGATATCACGTGTCAAATAAGCTGTGCTGCCTCATCAGATCTTATCTAAATAAGCTTTATACATCAAAAACTGATTTAACAATATTATTTATGAACACTCTATGAAGAAACTCTTGGTATGTTTTTTCTAACGAAAGCACAAGTACTAAACTTTCAGAGAACAGTGGTTAAAAATATAGCTATTTTGAAAGAGAGAGCCATTTATTACTAATATTTTTCAAAGTGGAAAATGGAGGGAAAGAAGATGGTGTAGGTTAGAACACCGTTAGAGCAATCTTAAAGCAGAAATTATTCATTATATTAATATTTATTATTTTGCTTGGTAATACTTGAATCATCTACAGGTAATTAGAATCGAGGTATTATTGCTAGAGAGCTTAAAAAGAGTTATGAGCACTTATTAGAAAATCTACCTTCGCTTTCCAATAAAAAAATGTATGCAGAGTAGAGCTTACCTATCCACACATATGTTTGTAAAAACACAAATTCAAGTGAATCTAACAACATAAATGCTGTGACACCTCCTCACCCTATACACAGCTGAAGAAGACAAGACGTATAAGATTCTCTTTCATGCTTATATACAAGTATACGATAGAATTGCACACATTTGTGTGAAGTGTTTCATTTGAAAATATTATATTCGCATAAACAAACGGAAACCGGAAACGGCAAATATGTCATCGAAAAGGAAAGAAACTTTCCAGTTTATATCACATACAGCAGCATGTGAGCCTTTTAGGGAGAATCATTTATAATTTATTACCAAGCAAGGGGAAGAAATGTTAAAAATTGAAGAAAATGACTTCGGGCTTAGCTTTTTGCTTGACGATGTTCAATATATGTAATATTAATGAAGAAGAGATAAACAAATGTATCTGGCGACAGATGCCTAAAAACTTTAATTTTTTCGAAAGAGTGCGGGGTAAAGTTATTGCCCAGTTCATCAAAAACATCGGGAATGCATCGCTAGTTCGAAAAAAAATATTAAAAATAGTTTTAAAGAATAGAAAGTTTTTCTTTGATTTTTCTTTGAAACCCTTGACATCAGTCATTTTTTCGATGTATGGAGGTTTGATAAGAGATTTACGTGCCTGATTGATCAACAGTTCGCAGTTTGTCGACAGCTAAGTAGTGAGAGTATAATGATTTTTGCGGAATTATTGTTAAAAAAATGCTTGAAAGTTTTGCTAGACGCCAATGACCAAAGTTGTCTGAAAGAAGGCAATAAAAATGATCTCGACACTTTTTTTATACAAGAGATTCGGCTGGAATTGAAATTAGACATCTGAATTGTTTTGTAATATGATCAAAGCACTTCAACACAACACAGTAGCCGGCAGCTAACTCAGTGTTATCTCCGAGCTATATCCAAAGAAGCGATATTTGATCAATCTTAACGCCTAATTTTGTGTCATCTTGCTTTCCTGGAGGACTAAAGCAATGATAGCCATACTTATTTAATCCTAGTCTTAGAAAAGTGGCATAATCGAGACGTCAATGCAGAGCCGAATTTACTTAGATGACATTTCAGCCTCAATTATCTATGTTTAAATCTTTATATTTATATTAAGTAGTAACTTCCTCTTATGGTGACAATAATAAAAAGATACCTCCGTAATACTTTTCATTCAATCCTAAACCTCTTACTAGCGGTGCTTAAGCACCTTCAATAAGAGCAAAACTTCATATTGTTCAAATATGACTCACACGCTTCGAAATAAAACTCAACTTAATCCATTCACCTCGATAAATAAATATGCATTTGCTGACATGTGTATGCACATCATTATATATGCATGTAGCGAGGTAACTGAGTGAAATGTGGTAAACACAACTTCCAAATGCATAAGAATAATGTATGCTGCTTAAGTGTATATGCAAGTCTGTGTGTATCTGTGTGCGCACTCACCTTGACCGGCGTGTAGGTCAATGTCGATCCTTGCGCTGAATGTGCACGGAAACCACTCTGCGGCATATCAAATGTCTCTGCCGTATTATTGAAAGACCATTTGAAATTTTCCGGCGGTGGAAATGCATCAACTTCACATAAAATCTCGGCGGCCTCATTACGCGCCACACCATAAATTTTCTTCTGATCCGGACGGCAAATGGGTTTGTCTGTAGAAAAAAGGATAAAATTTGTTTACAACAATAACACATGAATAAAGTATATAGCTGGCAATGTACAACTGTGTGCATGTAAATAAGGTGATGCGGATTGTGGTTGTGTTCAAAAAAGAAACCAGTGATGATCCGTTGAAAAAAAAACACATATCTATATATTTATATATACTCGTATGTATTTGTATATACTTTGAAGATATTTTTGTACTGTTACCAGCTGGTGACCTGTAGCAAGCAACACCTAGCTACCGTTAAATATAATCCCAGAATTATGAAAGCTTTTTGATGCTCGTGCGATGCTCTCAGTTAAAGTAAATAAATATCAGTGAAGACTAAATGCTAGCACAGAAAAGATTCTCTACAAATAGCGAAGGGAATTTCAATGGAAATGCGTTGTAAAAACCTCAGCAGTGACTTCTTTCGCTTTCGACCACGCGCGAGCCGCATACTTGCGCAGAAAGTGAGTCAAGAAAGGCTTTTACATATTTATTTTTTTCTTCATTCGAGATTTATTTTTAATTTTTCGCTGTTTTATTTACCTCCAACTGCATTTTAACAATTTAATTCTTTTTGCTGGCGTTTCTTTAGTTATATTTCTCCATTTTGCTGGCAGAAATGAGGGCACTTTTAACGTTGGTATTTGTGTACACACACAACAGCAATCGCCTGCAGGCGCATTTTTTGCATTGTTAACACAAAACATTGCAAGCAACACTGGATATACGTAGGTGCCTGCGTATGTATGTATGTGTTGGTATGTACATACGTACACCCACGTGCCCACAAGCTAACTGGGACTAATAAATTGTAGCTTAGCTTTGGGTAAAATTTTTCATAGCATACTTTTACGCTGCGAAATGCCGCAATGTTTTTATATGTTGGTATGCATTAAATGTACAATAGTTGGTATTTAGAAAAAAAGCGAACATTATTCGCGAAAATATTTTGCTGAAAATACAGTGGCATCACTTTAAATATTATGTGCCATGTGAAGTCCTAATGTGGTTATATGAGCTTGATTTTCGTCCAGTTTACCCAGGAGTTTTCAGAGAGGTATATGAAAGAAGAGCAAACTTTCTTTTTCTTTGTTTTTTTGATAAATGTTTGTAATATCATCCTCGAAAGATTCACAGAAGAAAGGAGCTTTTGCGCTTTACTTAAACTTTAGATTTTTTTACATCTATTTCTTAATTTTCATGTTTTCGTACTTCCACACTGTTTTGCTTGGTAAAAAATACATGTACCTAAGTACTTATATTGATTTAGTCCCAGGCTTTACACGATTTTATATGGTTCGAGCTTTTTTTAAAATTTGCTTTTAGACTGAATTAATTTATTTTTGTCATATTAATTATATATTTCTTTGAAAACTAATACTGTTCATCACAATTTTATTTTGAGTTCCAACTTTAAAAATCACTTAAATACAAGTATCCGAAAACGCTTTTTTCATCAATATTTTTAACAAAATAACCCTGACTCATAAATTCTTTTGTAAAATAGCGATAAGTTGCCTACCAGTTATTCGTCAATGAAGCTTTGCTTTAGTACAAGCTCCGCCAGAATATTTGTTTACACATAACTCATTTTTAAATGGGTCTCAAATCGATGTCTTTCCGGAAAGCCTTTAATATAAATGTTTAATTGAAAAGCTTCTTATTTTGAATAGTCTCTCTAAGCACATAGTTGCATTTAGTGTCACATATGGTACTTGTATATTGCCAATCTGAATAAAATGCCGCATAAATATTCCAAAAGAAGTGTGAAATGTGTGATATGTAAGCTTTATTGCGAAAGCTCAATTTGTATTTCACATTTCAAACATGGAGAACTTAAAGCATAATGCATACAGTTTCGAATTTTTGTATATCTTTATAAAATTTTGCCATAATTTGGAGTAACATTGTAAACAAAGTACACAAATTTCAGAGAGCAAAACTCTTCACAGAGCTTCCATTAAAAGTATGAACAAAGCTTTCGTACACATAAAATCTAATAACCGAGGGTTCGCTAAAGTTTTATGCTTTCAATAATAAACTATTAGAGTGCTTATTAAAATAGTTATTATATTCGGTTTTGTTCTTTATTTGTGTGGCACAGCAGCGACTACACTTTTTGTAATTTAAAATAAGGTTCTTACATAATTGAGTTTATGGCGCATCATTAAAGTAAACTCGAAGCATTGGCTATCCTTTCTCCTCCTCTAACTCTAAGTTTATATGTAGATATAAACGCCACTTCGACTAATAAATAATGCAATTTTCCATCAAAATTCCGAAAAAGCAGCGGAGAGAGATGGAGAGAGGTAAATGTGCAGGCAAGTGCGTCAAAAAGAGATAGTGATACAAGTAATAATAAAAACAATTTTATTAACTACAACTAAGTATTGGCAGAATAAAGCTTTCTCTACCACGCACATTATACTGCGCTGTAAGTCCATAACTCACGAGCTTACCGTACCGCCCAGCGAAAGTTGGAGTTAGAGTTTACGGGCAAAAGTAGCCGGACTATCACAGTGCGTTATGCTCGGCACTGGAGTGCACATAATACGTAGCAAACATAAACGTGCATTGAGTGGCAATAGAAATGCCGTTAGAACAAGAGTAGCATTTCTACTCAGCTTTATACTAACTTTTATGTTATTTTTTGCTTTTATTTTGGCTGTAGTTGTTAATATTTGCAGTTTAGTTTACTACGGAAAAATTAAATTTGCTTTAATCTGTGGGCCAGATCAGTGGCGGGGCAAGTGAAGGAGGAAATAATGCATCGATGCAGTATATAAGCTTAGCCATCTCCGTCCTGACTTCATTAAAGGCTCTCAGCACACACGCCCACACACACAAAGTATCTGACGCAACCCATCGCCACATCTTTCACTTAGGAATAATAACACAGAGAAGTGAAGTTTAAAAGTTTAAATTTATAAGTTTATTTACTCAGCTACTTTGAGTGTGTCCAGAAACTTTTTCTTTGCCCACAAGTGAAGCAAAAAGGGTAGAAATTCTAAGGATAAGGCAAACAACCGACGATTGCTCACATACATATATTTATGCAGACAGACAAACTCGCACGCCCAAATCCACCAGCTGTAGCTTTTTGTGGCGTTGGGTGAGTCAGCCCACATTTACAGTCAGCTTTTTGAGTTACAAAAGGTTTACATGACAAAAATGTTGCAGCTTTTTGGCCGCTGCTTGCTTCTTGTTAAGCTGTAAATCTAATTTTATTAAATGTTTTCGTCGAAAATGCTCAAAAGCAGTTGTAGAGTAGCAGTAGCTTGCAGAAGGAGCAATCTTGTGCTTAAAAATTTGAAGCTCATCTGACATCTCAAAATAAAAGGACAGTGTTTAATTACACACTGCAAATCTGCACAAACAATTTGCGATTGATGTACTAAGAGGTCTGTGGGGTATCTGCGATGCCCCGATTACGAATTTGAGTTCAAAAATAATTCATCACAGAACAACAGCGTCTAACATCAAAGTCCCAAAATGACCGTACACTAGTGTTTTTGAACTTAGTAATGAAAATCCCGGTCAAAAATTAAAAAATTCCTTAAAAGGTTAAGGGTGATCTAGTGTAAAAATATTTGCTCAGAATAAAAGCTGGATTGGGAATGGAAAAAACAACTTAAATACAAATAATAAATAACATAATAAAATAAGTAAGGAAGCGCAAAGTTCGGGTATAACTGAACATTTCATACACTTGTAATACGCAAGGATTAAGACCAGGCAAGTACCTTCAGGTACATAAGGCCTGTTAGTTGTATTTTGTCTTATTATCAACACATTTTATGGGTCTCCACCATAACTTGTATGTCTAACAATAAGCTTGTGCTTCCGACTAGCATGAAATACATAGTATGTTTACCTAAACTTTTATGCAAAAATTAAAATAGGTAACTTAGCTAAAGTCAGCTTAAGCTGCTTTAAAGTACTGTATCATACCAAAGAATAAACCGAACTATAATCTGTCTAGCAACAAACAACAATTGATAGAAACTAAATTCCACCGCTGCGGCACCATGTTGTAAAAGCACATATTTACGAAAAATATAAGAAATCTGCTGCTTCAATTTTTCCCTCAGCATTCACTTAAATTCCCAACGCTACAATTGTCTCCACGATTCCCCACTGCTGACGCAGAACTTTCGCTTCATTTCGCGTTGCTCAGCAACATTTCTGGCTTACTGCTTACGGCATTCTATGCCTTTGGCAAAACTTTAAAAGTAGGAATCTGGGTTTCTGGGAAAACTATGAGCACTATTTGAAGTCCTGCACCGAAGTAGAGCAAGGAAATGCGCATATATGTTTGTTTTGCTTTGTGTCAAAGGAAAGATGCTTTTCTCTTGACTTTTCACTTGCTGTAACAAAACAAAAAATAGTGGCACAACATGTACACATACAGTATATAAGTATAAGAAATGCAGTAGGGATTGTGACCAGCAGGGAAGCTAAGCGGTTGCGAGTATGTTAGATTTGGTTCTACTAAAGTACATTATTTATATCAATTAATAATACATTATGTGAATGAAAAAAGGGTGTAATTCACAATTTATTTATGTATGTAATTAACGAATGCTACCTAAATAAATCAAATAATTTTCAAATGTTATCATTGCCATAGATATATTAAAATTACATTTTTATCATCTCTACTTGTATATCCGTGTTGTTTACTTACACATCACTTTCAGCTCAACAACGTTGCTATCACCGTCGCCCTCAACATTCGAAGCCGTGCAAGTGTAGTTGCCCGCTTGATGACGAGTCACGCCCTGCAACGCCAAGTCGCCACTACTCACAATGACGCCAGCGCGCTGATTGTGTTGAATGATTTGATTCTGAAAAGCATGTGAATACAGTACTCAATTAATACGAAATGCATAGCTTGATAAAAAATGTTAAATTCAATTCAGTAATGTAAACGTGGATTTTATATTAATGGTAAGGAAATATAAGATGATGATGAGATCAATAGCTGTATATCTTATTGAAATATTCAAGAAAATTTGCACACTTTAACCATTCATATACGAAATGTACCCTAAAGTGAATACCCTAAACTGAAATCTCACTCCTTTCGTATTAATAATCGTCGAGCACGCCGCTCCCAACGCCAGCTAATTTTAGTATTCTTTTGTGATCATTGCCAAGTTTGGCAATAATTGCAGCCTTTATATAAATACTCATATTTTGTCATATTAATATACACCCTGCAGGACATGTTTAACAAAATGACGTTACTATAAGACACACAACTGATACAAGAAAAAAAAAGGTCACTAGGTATTAGATAATACATATAAGATTTATATTTATTAGAAAATATGTATATTTAATATTAGTATATATTTGTTAATACTTCATACTATGAAAAATGATAATTCCACGACTAATTTTGACAAGCTATTGTCAGTACATTAAGCTGTTCAGTTAGTACAATAGATCAACATTGTATGTAATTCATTAAAAAAAAAAAAAAAACTGGTATTGGAATCTTCGATGCATCCTGCTGTATCCAGCATCTGTGATAATGTAGTATTTTTTCTCGCCTCTGTTTTATCGCTGATTTTTTTCATTACTGTATTTTTAAAACAATTGCGCTGAAACCAAATATAAGTTTTTGTGAATTATTTCTTAAAAGAAGCCTGAAACCTACGATCACTTCTTTATTTTTGATTCGAAGTTGAAAAACTATTTTTTCAGCAGTTATCCTCTGCCAATATTTATTATGGTCTATATGATGAATTCTTTCATAACTATTTCATATTTAATACTGATGTTTCCAGCTGCTTTGGTGGAAGTAACCAGAAGTAGTCAAGTTTTAGTTGTTACATCTGTATCTCAACTCATTAACATATGTCAGAAACATGTTATAATAACAACAGTGATCGATATATAAATTGGCCTGCTAAAATCTATGGTTAGTCATCTAGCAGTACCCGAATATTCGAATTTTTTCAAAACAATACTCATGTACTTTTAGACATTTCAATGTCGTACCTATTCTATAGGCATTAAAATTCCAAAATTTTTTCACACATTTTCCGCTTTTCCCTGGCTTCAATTGGCCCAACGATCCGAGTTCAATCTAAGCCGCCACTGAATTTTCCTACGGGGTATTTGTGCACACACAACTGTATAAATATAGATGAATAATGCTTTTGCTACATTTGTGCTTACAATACAGAATTCTAAACAAATGAAGCAGTTATCCGCAAAATAGTTGACGCGCTATTATTTGTATTTATCACATATGTCTCACGTGCCACATGTCGCACAAGCACACCAGAGTGAGTATACAGCTTAAGCAAACAATGCATAGCTCCCCAGATACGTTCACTTATGCAATTCATTTTTAATAAGCACATATACATACGAGTATATATGTATGTGAGCGCGCCAAATGCCAACATTATGTGCTATGTTGCGCTATGCAAAAGCTGTAATAATCTCACTTTGTTGCGTGCTTTCAGGCGACTATTGTATTTATTTGATACGGTTTGTTTCTTTTGTTCGCTTGCGTTCTTTTGTAGACAGAACGTTTGTTTGCTTATTTCGCTCACTTTTCATTTCTACGCTATTCTACTAAGCACGCTATGTGCATTTGCGAGCGTGTGATTGTAGTATTTCATGGTGTTTGCTTTTATGTGCTTGTGTATGAGCGTGTGAATGCATGCGTGCTCATCATTTCATAAACTATGTCAAAGTCATGCATTGTCACCGCTAATAAAGTTCAATTCTATGGCGTGTATTTATTGTTATTTGCTTATTTGCCTGTGTTACTATTTCTTATTTCGCGCTGACTGTCACATTTTATGCTTTTCGAGCGAGTTTAATTGTAACATTTTTATTTGTTGCGTTCAGGATAGAATAAGAATATATAATTACTTAACATAATATAGAGCTTCATGATTTTTAAGATTAATAATCAAATTTTCTAATTTATTAAAATTATAATTTTTTCTTATAGGACAATTGGCGTCATTACCATAGTTGCTTCCTGCGATTTTATATTGAAGTCAACCTGGTTAACCCAATGGAGATATACATATGTATATATTCTACATAAACTCTGTCAATAAAACTAATTTTGAAATATTGAACAAACGGGGAAAATATCAACCATAGATGAGATGAGTCGCAAATCATTATTTGTGGGATATGAGGTTAGGACGTGGCCGATTTCACCCTTTTTCTAGCTAACAGTTATTTCTCTCCAGTTTCTTTCACCTCCATACCAAACAATGTTTTCGAACAGATTTCTCAGAAACAAAATCGGTCGAAATGGCAATTTCTCAGTATTCTTTTTTAAAAAATAAGTTGAAGTGTGTCTAACTGATGCTCTTCTTCTTCTCTATGTAAAGGATAATCTAGACTCCCCGTTTGGTAGCATGATTCCAATAAAAAGACGCCTGCTCTATGTAAGCACTTAAGCAATACATTTCACAGAAAGCGTTTGTTGTGGTGTACGTTTGGAAAAAAAAAGCAGATGATACTTGATCGAAAGTCAAATTTGTTTAAAAACCATCAGCAACTTGACTAGATCAGCAGAAAGTGGTTTCTTATTACTTATTAAACAGCCAACAAAGGCCCACGAAATATTTTTTAATGAAGTTGGCAGTTTCTTGGACCTTTAGAGCTTAAAGCGTTTGCAGTAATGGTATTTTTTTTAAGTTATCATTATTTGGGCCCTTTTTGTCCAAAACTTCCATGGCTACTCTGTGAGGCTTACTATGTTCCACGCTAATGCCAACAATTTCACTCGAATCAGTTAACTCATTTATTTATTTCCTTCACTTTCACAATAAAAGTTAACAAAATTGGCTATTAACATATTATATAAAAGCATGTGCCATTATTTAACAGTTTCATCATTTAACAATTTTATTTTTACTTTGTTTATTAAACTTTAATATTTTAGAAGCTCACACAAATGTATGTGTGTGTGTATCCGTTCCTTCTCTGTGCTTAACTAAATTAACATGCTGTTGACATGCCGACATTGTTAGCAGTGTCACAATGTCGTAGAATTTGTTTGAGTTGAGTCTAACAAGTTTAACTAACTGCCATGGCTGCCACCTTTTTAATTAAATATTCATGCTGCACAATTAACGTGCACGCAAATTAAATTAACAATTAGTTTGATCAAAATTGTCAGCACATACAATGAGTATACATACATACACATATGCATTGCTGTGTATATAGATTTATACATATGTACATGTTTATATGTGTGAATGTGTATATAAGAGTGTACGAGCGAGTTTTAATGCGCGTGTGAAATTTTGGTGTTGCCAACACATACTCGCTCCTGCTTAAACAAATGAAAAGTTCAGTGGATCCGGCAACACAGTTGTGTACAAACACGTGTTGTATTCTTGTGTCTATTTGTATTTATATTTCGTGCAAATATTGCCAAGATAAAGTCGGGTGTGAAAAGGTTTGTGGAACTACTAAATATTTGCAAAGGCGACGTTCGTTAGTGAGTTCTAATTAGGCATATATTTAGCGATATAAACTAGGCGATTTATTCATTTAAAAAAAATTATATGAAAAATAATAATTAGTAAGAAACTTATTATTTTTAAAAATTTATAAAAGAAATTTAGTACGAGCTAGTTAACTTCAATTAGTATAGTATTAGTATGACCTTACTTAATCAATTATAATTTATTTTAGAAGTTTCTTACCACAAAAAATCTTGACTGAAAATAAATTATTTTGATCCATGGCATCTGTCAAACATATTCAATAATCTTACAGACATTGAAAAAACAACATCATATTTTTTCATTGTGTTGAAAGTACCAAAATTTGCACCGAAAAATAAGATTTCCAGAAAGCTTTTACTTCTTATTTCCAGTTAAAGAAAAGTGCGAGCATCGAATGCTCGTCGAGACATATATATGTACATCACGCTTCATCAGAAGCAATGAGAAATTGATCGTTTAAATCTAAAAAATCATGGATTAATCCGGGACAATCATCAATATCGACTGCAAAAGCAAATCGATTCGTTAAGAAGGCAATGCTTTGCGTTCGTTGGGAACAGAAGGATGTGGTCTGCCAAGGCTTCTAAAACCTAGTAGTAAAATTGTTAATACTAATCGTTACATAGAACATGTGATCAATTTGAACCACACACTCTTTGAAAAATGACCATAATGGAACAGAAGATATGACAAAGTAATTTTGTTACGCACATATTTAATCTGAAAATTTTGAACAAATTATTATCCAAGCTACTACTACGATTTCCAAACATATTTTTCAGATCGGGCTCTATAACTTCAATCCAAATTTACTGATTAAAATCCGAATAAATATCTTTTTATACCCTTTTATGCTGTAAGAAATACACCTGTGAGGGATATTATAGCTTATGTGAAGCTGAAGTGAACGATTTATTTTGTTTTATCTCAATTGAGTTCAATTAATTCTACTAATTAAATTTAAAATATGTTGCGTTCAACTTTATTCAGTTGAACTTGTTTAATTTCGAAACACTTCTGCACAGAACTTCCAAGCATTTTAAAATTGAAGCAGCGCTGGTTCAGCTACACCAAACTTAATTGCGGTGCGACCTCAGTGGCTTGCTAGCCTTGCTGTGCTATGCATACGTACTTCATTTTGTCACGCCAGCGCCAAATCTTTTCAATTTTTCATTGCACTTCATTTCAAATAAGTAAGGAAAAGAGTGTTTAGTGGTTTGGAGTAGGAAAACCAAAGGTGGCGCATTTAAAAGTGCTGTCATTTACAAAATTAGCTGGCACTAATTGCGTGGCGACCAACACTGGATGCGAAACAGTTTTTTGCACTTATACAGTTATAATTTGTCTTACTGTAAAATCGGTTATTGCTATGTAGTAAGTTGTAGCACGAATGTGCTTAAAGCGAAATAATATAATTGCATAAATAAGTTTTTAATTTGAAAAGGTATTTTATGTTGATTAAGAGCCTTGGAAAACTATTTTCAAGCTAAGATGCGGTTTACTGCAGATTTAAAATGAGAACGATAAAAACATCCCAACATAAGAACAATAAGTTTCTGAACGTACTACAATATTGGTCCTGTTAATTTCTGTGAGTAAATAAGCTCCATGGAACCTTACTATACAATTAAAGAGTGCAGAAATAAAAATTATAAAATCGTGCGTTGTCTGTATATTTCTAATGAAGACAACTTTAAAAGCGACCGCAATAAACGCAACCAGCTAAGTGACCCTGACCGCATTTCGTAATGAAATTGTCATGTAGCACACTAATTGCAGGGTATACTTTTGTGCGCGCCCATTTGCACAGTCGCTCGGCTTTATATATTTGCTTAGTTACATTTCAACAAACGCATTATGCCAAGTGGCGGTGGCAAGTTTAAACAGATGAACACAATGTGAAGCTGACAGCAAAATAACCGCACGAAACACCGAACAGCAGCAGGGAGAAAGCACTAAGGCATGGTCTAGATATGTAGTAGTTGCGCTGAGAAGCATGCTTTGTTCTAGACGCACAAGAGGTTTCGCTTATCAGTTTTTCTTTTCTTTAGAAAAAGAGTGCAAAGCAGTCAAAATAAGCTTTAGTGGCATATTTGCGGCGGACTTAACGGAACTTTTAAATGTTCTGCCTTCTACTATTACGCTTTAACTTAAACCTTCAAATCTAATTGGCATTGTTTGGAACAAATAACGATCAATTTTGGCGTACTTCCTTCACTTTGATAGAAATTATAATTGTAATTTTAATATTAATTTTAGATTTAATTTTAATTAAAGTTTTAATTTTAATTTTGATTTTAATTTTTATTTTAATTTTAATTTTAATTTTAGTTTTAGTTTTAATTTTAATTTTTAATTTTAGTTTTGATTTTGATTTTAATTTTAGTTTTAATTTTAATTAAAATTTTAATTTTAATTTTAGTTTTGGTTTTAATTTGAATTTGAATTTAAATTTGAATTTGAATTAGAATTTAAATTTAAATTTTAGTTTTCATTTTAATTTTAGTTTTAGTTTTTATTTTAATTCTAATTTATTATATATATTTTCATTTTAATTTTAGTTTTAATTTTAATTTTAATTTTAATATTTTTTTAATTTGAATTTCAATTTCAATTTTAGTTTTCGTTTTAATTTTAATTTTGGTTTTAATTTTAATTTTAATATTTTTTTAATTTGAATTTGAATTTTAATTTTAGTTTTCGTTTTAATTTTAGTTTTAATTTTTTTTTAATTTGGTTTTAATTTTATTATTTTTTTAATTTGAATTTGAATTTTAATTTTAGTTTTCGTTTTAACTTTAGTTTTAATTTTTAATTTTTGATTTTAATTTTAATTTTAGTTTTCATTTTAATTTTTAGTTTTAGTTTTAATTTAAATTTAAATTTAAATTTTAGTTTTAATTTTAATTTTGAATCTTTTCCAGGACCACTAAAGCTACAGTAGCCAAATCCACTCAGGATAAAGGTTTTCAAACTATCGGGTGACTTTATACCGCATATGTCGGTCAACTTGTGAGCTATGTCAATGAAAATTAGAGAGCGTGTTTTACTCATAACAATGTATCTTTGCGTCTCAAAGTGATAATATTGGGCGAAATTCTTCCTCGCCCCTCTGAAACTAACAAGCCCTATGTTCCTGAAGGTACTTCTCCTGATTTGATTCTTGCAAGTTGCAAGAGTATATAATGTTTGGTTACAGTACACTTCAATTTGTAAAATTTTTAATTAAATATAGCCCAGTGGTCTATAGATGCATAGCTACAGAATACCCAATATGCAACATGTGCACAAAATTCTATCACAGTCAGTGATTTATAATAATACGTCTGCTTGCATGCCTCAGCAATGCAATCAGTAACAGCAGCAAAGAAATTTATCTGGAAATTAAATGATTTACTTCAAAGTAAAAATTAATTCAATTTCAATCGCATAATTCACTGCAGTAAAACTATTGGCCAATTTAGTTCAGATTCAATATGAATATAAACAGTACATATCGTCACCTAAAATACAAAATAACTTAACATCACTTTTCATAAGTTCACAGGGGAAGAAAAAACGATATAATGGAAACTACTCATATTGAAACAAAATTTGAGTTTTGGTTATAAAATGGTTATGTATTAGTTATATATTGGTTACATATGACAGCGAAAGCTGAAAATTTTATGTTAAATATTTGTAACAAGATGTAGTGAATTGTAAGCAACAAAAAACACAATTTCGATTTTTTTGATGATACGTTATTTTGTATTTTACATGACGATATCTATTTAAATGGTTAAAGCTACTGTTGCGTGTGTTATTATGTTGCTTGCATAAATGGAAGTGAGAAGCGACTAGCTTTTATAGAAAAATCGAAGCAGGCCTTTAGGCCTCTTATTATTGGAAATAACCTACTCTAGTGCAGGTTATTTCCAATAACAAGAGGCCTAAAATTGTTGTATCTAAATTTAAACTCCAATATTAATTAAACATTTCTATTTTATGTTTTGCAAATTTTCAATAATTACTTGGCAATAACAGTAAGCCTACGTTAATTGCAACTTGAAACCGATGTATATCTTTATGCATATGCGGCTGTGTACAATTTTTCCATATATTTACTTGAAATACTCACATTATGTTTCCACACAACTTTGTAGGCTGCCGGATTCGCATGCACTTTGCACTCGAAATAGACATCATCGCCTTCTTCAATGTCTTCCGGATTCAAATTCGAACCCAAGTCCAGCTGAAGCGTCGGTATAACTGCAAGTGAAGATATGTAAAGCTAAAATTAGAAAAAGTTACTTCGAAAAAGTTAACGGAAACTCAACTTACTAACTGAGCCTTGCGGTTACAAATCAATGGAAATTTAATTTAAACCTCACTATTTATTATATGTATGTATGTATATACCAAATATATAATATGTAGATATGCTGTATAGATATGTATGTTTGTATATATGTATATGTTCTTGTGTTTTCATTTATTTGAAAATACAAGAAGCTGTCAATCACTTTATTTCAATCCTAATTGGCTTATGGTTTCAATCATGCATATCGATTTTCTTTGGCAATACCAGATTCCTTAATTGCAGCAGCAAGTGTGTGAGTGTGTAATGGCAATATGTAGATAAAATCAATGTCAAAAGAAATACAATGTTGTTATTGTTGATTTTTTGAAGAAATGCGGTTCAAAGTGAAATTTTATTACTAGGCAATATTTGGAAAAGTATATTTCTATTGTTATTGTTATATTTTGTGCTATTATTTGCTACGAAATGCAAAATGATTGCAGTAATCGAATTGCAGCAGATTTTTCTACTTGCTATTTATACAAGCAAACAAACGTTACGCAAAAGTTATTTGTATTATGTTTCATATATTTTCATTGTTGCTTTATAGTCTGTAGAACAAAAATTATTCGATTTTAATATCGAGATATTGCTTTTCTACTTTATGGTTATGAAGTTGCATAGTTGTTTTTTGTCTTGAAAGATTTTTATCCAAATGTATCTTCTACAGTTTTAAAAAACATGTTTATGAACGACAAGTGTCAGTTATATGCAGTGTAAAGCAGATCGCAGCTAAGCAAGCTCACAGTCCACTAATTCACTAAATCAATTGAAAATGAAAAACTTAAATTTTGCTATGCTTCTGAACGTTATTGCTTCTGTCAGGCCTACAGCAACATTGTTCAGCTCTCAAAATTCAAGAGAGAAAACCGGAATGGCTATTGATTGAAGCCTATTTTCAATCGTACCACAAAACTGGTGTGACTATCGCTTCAATATTATATTAAAAATTTACTGAAAAATATGATTTTCTCTATAACGACAAGACACCAAACACTAAACTAAAGGCACTGTATATTAGTTCACCGAACAGCATATGTGTCTTGGCAGTTTCTCGCAACGCAATCGGCGTTTTACGTGCGCCTGAATGGCACTGTTTTCATTAAAAATATTTTTGTTTCATTTTTTCTTTCGTTTCTTTGCTCGCTATAGTTGCACCAGCACATTGGAGGATGTGTAATGCGGAATGTTCATGTAAATGAGCAAGGAAATTGAAAATGTTATCTAATTTAATATCTTCGAAGACAAGGCAGGCGAGTTGTCGCAGTGAGCAAGCATAGTTTACAGATGCTTATGAACGCTCACACACACAAACAGAGGACACACGCATGCTCTCCACACTACGGCGTGTGGTGGCATGCAGTGGTTATGCTTTAGTGTGTGTGGGTGTGTGTAAGGAATGAAGTGTGAAAGTGCCAAAAAGTATGTTATAATAAACGAAGCGATTTTTTAAACAATACATTGCACACGTAAAATTCACAGCTATCTATACAACAAGGAGCAGCTTTGGTTGTCGGTATAAAATTTGGTTGAAATTTTTTCGAGTTTTTTTCATGATTCATTGTTATTGCTTCATGTGTGCGCGGCGAAATACTCGTGTATAACGAAAACATTCGATTTAAGTGATAACGGCAAGTTGTCGAGTAAAGGGTGCTTGCAAAAGTGTGAAACGATTCTTTTTTTTTACTTTCTCCGTTTAATGACTTTCTTCGTCATCAACAGTTTGTAGCTAGAAGTACGCACACATACACACATAGAGCGAAAATGTGCCTGAAAACATATATGTCTCACTTTAACAAGCGCTTTTTGCCGCGAAAATATTGCAAAGCTTATCTGTACATGCATTTATACTATAAGGACACTAGTACGTTTAACAGTATCTATTTTTCTTTGGCTCTATGTCGCTCGTCTTCTTTTATAACGTTTAGAACGTCTTAGACAATCTAGCTTTTTTGCACATATTCCACTCGTATGTTGTTGGCAACGTCGCTGCTTTGAGTTTCTGTATTTTTTCTTTGTTTGGCTTTCAGATTTTTTCATTGTTAGCAAAGCAACGACGCGGCTGCGCCATAACAATGCATTTTATAGCCAATCAAGTTGAGTGCTTCATCTCTCTTATGCATATTTACACATATATTTTTATATGGATTTTGGCTTTGTATCACAAAATTTGGCAAAGCATCATTGTGGCTTACTTAAGTGTGGGCATGTATGAATGTTGTTGTAATATATATTTGCTTGTGTAAATATGTCAACATGTATGAACAAGTATGTAGTATAAGTAGAATGCAAATTTGGTGAAATTGATTTGAATACAAACTTTTTGAGTTGAAACATTATCGAAATTGTTTCTAAGGTAAATATTGTAGAGAAATTTAACAAAATGGGTTTGTATTAAAATGTATCACTTATTCTCCCAAAAAACGGTGTTATGGAAAAATCTTGTCAACTATGTGTCGCCAAATATACTTTGAGCCTCAGAACGGCGCTTTTTACTCTTCCTACCGTCATTGCGTGATTTGACCTCTACCAAAGTTCATGTTTCATTAAGTACGTTCAATAAGAATTTTACTACCAAGATCGAAAATATTGGACTGCTTATCCCACTCTTCTAAAATATATTTATATACTGCTTCTGGGACCTATGGGACCTATGTTATTTGTGGAAAATTGCTTAACATAAGTACACAATTTCTAGACTAACTTTACGTTAATGAACAATATTTATAGGTCCACTTATGCCAAATACCTTTCTACGTTTTATAAATTTTACATCGTCAGATGTATCAAAAATATTTATTCAATTTACACTGAGAATCACGTACATTGGAAGTATGATTAAGCCTGCTAAGTTCGACTTTTCCAAAATTTTATTAAAAGCTTTAGTTAAAGCGATTACTTGTACGTATTCCCAATTTCAATACTATATATTGTTTCAAAAGTTAAGAATTCTAAACAATACTTACAGAATACATTAAGTTTCATCGCCGTCTCACGTATCCCGCTTCGCACCAGCTCATTCGTCGCACGACAGGACAACGCTTTGCCATGATCAGCACGCGTTGGTGTTATGCTGAGTACAGAAAGGCTGACATTGCCATCTTCCGAAACCTTTAAAGAATAGAAAATAAAACAAAAAGTTGATTACAAATAAAAGCATTATTTATTTTGCAGTAAAAATAGATGCAAAAACGCAATTTTTTTTTACAAATTTTACTTATAAAAATTTCAATAATATTCAGAATTTTTTGAAATACATTATATAAAACAAAAAAAAAAAACGTAAAATTTAGTTGCAACGAAGCTATAGTATCCTACCCGACTACAAAAGATTCCTTACAAAAATTTTGATCATTCAATTTGTATGGCATCTATATGACAAAGCCAATCGAGCTTACAATTTCCTCCGAGAGTGGACAATTACCATCCCATATTTCTTGAAGAAGTTTGTCAACTGAAAAAGCTTTCCATACAAGCACTTTCCATCGTTTGTTTGACAGCTACATATATGCTATAGTGGTTCGATATCCGACAAATGATCAGCTTCTTGGTGAGAAAGGCACGCTTGCAGAATTTCAGTTCGGAATCTCAAAAACTTAGCAACTAATTTGTGTACGCGACGGACAGAAAGACCGATATGTCTAAATCGATCTTTTCAGGGCAAAATACTATATTTGTGATCAAATTAAAAGTTTTTAAATTGCATTTTTTATTAGAGAAAAATTTTAAATATTTCTACGACATTATTTAAGCATGATTTTTAATGCTTTGTCTTTACAGCAGCATTTTTAATTAAAACAGAGCAACGGAAGACCTCCTCTCCTTTGTAAAGACCAGGTTAAGAAGGACCTGGCTTCGCTTGGAATCTCCAATTGGCGTAACTGTGCAATAAGAACAAACGACTGTTGTGCCTTTCTTAACTCGGCTGTAACCGCGTAAGCGTTGTCTACGCCAGTAATGAAGAAGAAGAAATCTTATTTTCGGCACTTTAATCGCTACAAATATTCCATGCATTTATATCCATTTGTTTCACTTCAGTAATAACATCCATTAGCATTAAACTTTACTGGCAACTCGTTTTTTGATTTCGAAAAATACTTTTATTTACCTTCTGACTGTGTCCCAACAGCTCCATATTTCCCATCCACCAAGTAATTTTGGATGGTGGTCTCGAGCCAATGGCTTGGCATTCAATTTCGTACTTCCGATCAGCAGACATTGGTTGATTGTTGAAGGAAATCTCAACCAGAAGCGGCCGCACTGCAATTATAATGAGATTAAAAGAAGATTTAAATAAAAATGGTTTAGAAAAGTTTGTGGTTATAATAAAAAATATAGTGTTGATATAGCATTCGCTAATTCTGACTGTCTTTAACAAAATATTCCTTATACTGTTTATGATTAGTTTAATGATTTTTTTGGATACAACCAGACCTAGGTCTAAATGTCATATCCATCTTGTAATGATTGCGGATATTAAATTAAACCTCTTTGCTTGAGTTTTAAGGACATACATATATACTATTTGAGTTTATTAAGAAAAATTCGATATAAATATTTTTTATACGAAAAAAAATATGTAAATGAAAAAAGTGAGTATATAACCAATATTCCTAAATTTATATGCTTTCATATATGTATGTATTATAATATAACATTTACGTAACATTTTTGACTATAAAGTTTTTTTAAAAACATACAGTATTTCCACGGCTTTCATTCCTGGAAATTTTCAGAGCAGAAATATATGGTTACATTCCGACTAAACCCTTCTCTACTTTCTTTTATATTCTGAACTTTTTAACCGACTTTAACTAGAATAGCCAAAAATAGTTTTTAATCATTTCAATAATGTTATATTTAGAACACAACCTCATTTAAAATATTATTCTGCACCCTAATTGCCACACTGTTTGGAACAATTGCCGTTGATTGATTAATCTGTAACACTACACTCAACACGTGATACGTTTTTAATGGTTTTTGAAAAAGATATTTTCATCGCACACACACAAATAATAAATATAATTCGCGTATTTTGTTACAATGACTCTAATTAGCAGTAAATTCCCGGCCTGCTCCTATTAGCCATTTATTTTTCGACTTGCGGTGAAACGCATGCCGTTTGTATCGATCAATATATCAGGTAGCTTAAGGAAATTAAGTAGACATATTTCACTTATCAAAAAACGGGTGGTTTCAGTTTACGCCACTTTCTGGCTATGCATTAATCGAATTCACGGGAATTTTAATTTTTCGCGAGATTCATGAAGCAGACCGATTTTTGGAATTTCTTTTACTTATAGATAGCGGTTTGCCTTTTTTCGAATTCAGCTAATTAAATGGAGGATTAAATTGCAGTAATTGCTTCTTTTAGCGCATTATTATTATAAATTTCTTCATTCTTGTATAAAAACATAACATACCTGCACACAAGGCAGCTTGAGTTAGCATACTATAAAGTAGCATAAAGCAAAATGGCAACAAAAAATTAACGCTGTTTTCAACTTTGCTGCAGTTGGTGGTATCATGATAAAGCCTTATACATAAAACATAGCATAAATTATGCTTGGTGTTAATTTATTTCGTTTTTTATTCGAGAATTTTTCACATGAATTTATAAGCTTATACTACAATAATTAAATAGTATTATTTGTGGTGCGTTAAAATCTCGACATTGTTGCTATTAATTGTGGCGTCATGAAAACAATAACAAAGGCTGAAGTGAACACTTTAATCCACGTTATAAAAAATGTCATGGAATATCCGGCGCCGGTGCCGGTGGTGGCATTGTGCGCTTGTTCACAGCACGCAGTTGATTGGTGAAAGGTTTAAAACAAAAGCGACAAGTAGTTGGAATACTTTCTCATGCAATTGTGTTCCAATAAATGCCATGAGTTTTGGAATATATTTCAAATAAAGTGCTCTTCTTCGCTGGATACTTCAATGAAAATGCAAAGAGTATAAAGGATTGAGGTGTGAATTGCGGCCTTAAGACCGTCTGTGCGTATAGGCATCTGCTATGATCTTGGTTCTGCTCGCATACTTGCAACAAATTATTATTAACGATTTCGTGGGATAAGTATAATGCTAATTTGTTAAATGACCGCAGTGTAACCGCTGAAAATTTGTTAACGATGACAGGTGTAGCGTTTCATTGGACACATGGAAGTGGAGTTGCAAGTAAAAATTCAATAAAAAATCAAAACAAGCTTAACAAATGAATTAATGTAAAATGAGAAGAAGTACCAAGTACTTTTTATTTGCCAAGAGGGTATTTTAAAAATTTATAAAAATTCTTGAATATTTTGCACAATTTAAAACAAAGCGTATTTTTATTAGTATTTTGTGTTAATAATATATACATACAACTGAGCATGCTACAAATTACTGGTATTTATTTGTATTGGAAGTAATTCATTAAAAAAAAAAATTAGAAATAGTGGATGAATAGAATACGTTCTTTAATGTTTCATTTTTAATTATTTATAATTATGATCACTATTAATTACGATATATTAATTAATTAAAGCTTAGCAACAGAAAAGATAAGAAAAATATTGATTGAATAGAAAAAAACTTTAACTTCAGTTGCTCCTAAGCTATAATATCCTACACAAATACAAAGAAAATTTGTATGATAGCTAAATGCTACAGTGACTCCATCTGAAAATTTTTTCGAAGATTCTATTATTGCCCTAAGTAGTAGTACGTGCAAAATTTCGTGAATATATTTCCACAAATTATGATGCCTTCCATACAAGTACTTATGGACATAGTGTCTGCTCAATTACTTTGGAGATTGCAACATAATTTTGTTCAATAACCCACGGCAATTTTCTTCAAGTTATCCGGTCAAATGCAGAGGCTTTTCATACAAGCACTTGATTCTGATCGTTCTGTAGCTATGTGCTATAGTGAGCAGCTTCTTGGTAAGAAATATAAGGAATGAGAAATTAGTTGACTTTACAGACAGACGATTCAGATGCTAAATCAATTCAGCTCATCACTGATCATTTGTTTTACTGTATAGGACACATTTTACCTTTTGGGTATTTTAGACTTCTTGACAAGCTTAATCTAACTACCTTGATTAGAGCATCAACCATTTAGCGGGGTCATGCACCAAGAGTGTTTTAGATGAAACCTACATATTATTGTTATATAATATACGGGGGTTCCAATAAGAGTGATTTGATTTCTTATTAAGGGTAATCAAATGTTTTTTATTTGGTGTGAACAGCAATCGATACAATTGAGTTCCGAGTATAACATCATTCAAATGCCTCCACAACTTCATTTCGAACTCGAAGAACACAATTTTAGAGTACTTTTTCCATTAAATCAAGTCATATGTCATGAGTAGCAGGTTCACTATTGATTTCTAAAGCATGAAAAGAGTCTGACTTATAGCTAAAGACCAATGATTCAAATAGCCCCACAAGTAGTAGTCTAATGGAGTTAAATCACAACTTCTTGGAGGTCATTCCATGCCGCAATTTCTTGAAATAACCGAATTTCCTATATTTTCTCACAATAATTCGGTCGTTACATATGCTGTGTGGCACGTAGCCCCGTCCTGTTGAAACCAGCTGTTGCCAAGATGAACTTTTTTGATGATTTTCTTAAAAATATCGTTACGTTTTCAAGTTTTTCAAAGACAAATTCAGCAAATTCACGACATTTACGGTTATCCAACGGCTTCAGTTCTTGAGTGAGAATAATGTTGTATGAATTTAATGCCCAATGCTTTCGCAAAATCTGCCAATTTGTGGTTTCAAACAGTACAAATCCTTGAGAACGTTTTGTAGTCGACAAAGCGTGGTCTTCAGCAACACCTTCCTGAACGGAAACAATATTTTCATCACTTCTACCAAACATTTGTTTTATTAGCACTTGAACATTATGCAAAGAATATGTGTGTTCGAAATTTTCAACAACTCAACGAATAGCGAGCATAAGGGGACGATTATTGCGACCATAAAACGGCAAAAGTGCACGAAAAGTTGCAATTGGAAAACGATTATATTGATAATAAATTTGAATAATTCCTAAATGTTGTTCTTGCAAATATCTTTCCGTGATGAAATTGTAAACATTGCTGAATACAATGAAAAATATTGCAGATCGTGAGAGGGAGTGAGAGTTTGTTATCATTATTATCATTTCGTACATATGGGAAAATCGTTATATGCACAAAACATATAAAAGCTATTTTGCATTTTAGTGCTAATTGGAATTGTTAAATTTTAAAATTAATAGGATATTAATTATTGGAAAACCCTAAAACTACCTTTATTCACATTAGTGTATAAATAACGTGTTTTAAACAGAATCATATTAATAATTTGTTGACGAGCAAAATGCTTACGCACACACTTAAATATATGTACCGTAAGGGCTGTGTAATTTTTTTTGCATTTTCGCGCATAAAGACACGCCCCACTGATTTCGTAATCCATTCGTTCGTATAATTAATTTGCAAATTTTCAACCAAATTCCAGCGAAGTGGAATGGCAGCACTACGCATACTATACATTTGTTTCACATTAAACATTTTACATAATGAAAATCTTTAATGCGCTTACTAAGTATGCCAAAATCCCGGTTGGTTGTGCGTGTGGTGGCCGCGGTTGCGGCATTAGTTCCAACATTAGTGCACCATTAAAATTTAAAATATTTAATTAAAATCAAAAAGATCACCGAACGGTTATGTGTGAAGTCGACCGTTACACATAATACCACACACGCACACAAGCACACACTCACAGCACCGAGACACGGTCACGTTGAGCGTTTTTGTTAATATGAAAAATTGCTATCTAAGCGCTGGTAGGCGTAGCAGTGGAGGTATACATGTAAATATGAAATTGTTGCATAATACTCGCGAACTTTATGCAAAATTGTTAAATATAATTAAATGAATATTTATATGGAATCCTGCAGGAAAATCGAAATAACTGGCAAGATAAATATAAATGCAATATTTGAACAGCTTCCCACATTTTAGCGTTACGTATACGCCGTGACACGCTTACGCTGATTGGCACTTACTGACATAACACATCGAAAATAACCGACTTTTGGGCAACTAAATGCGATTGTATAAACCTTTTATTAAACCAAATCACACTCTAACAAAATATGCTCTCACTACCGACATATTCTGTTTAAACTCTTATTAATTTGAGTGCTTATACCTCTGAATGATTGCGTGTTAGTTATAAAATTAATTAAATGTAAACTGTATTGCCTATTTCAGATAGCAGCCAAATTTGTTTGACAACAAACAGAACGCAGCCAAATTACAACAGTAGTGAAAACAGGTGAAGTGGTTGAGAAGAAAAAAAAAGCATGTAAAGGATATCCGACTTAATTATTTATTTCCATGTAAGCTCTGTAGGCTCAACTCTACAAAATTCTTAATTGAAGATTTAAAAAAAAAATATTAAAAATTATCTTTAATTAGTAATGATAATCTCCAAATAAAACCATTATACACAAATACAGCAATATTTCATTTAGTGCGACAATCTTTGCTGTATCATAAAATCGTTAAAATTTCACACAACTTTTGGTTTCACATGTTCGACGCTCCCGGAATGTGTACTTTGTGGGTTAGTTGCTTCTATCGACATTACTTGTTTATATTTGCTTGTAACTGTAAAGCAACTCAAGTTCTTTTTAAATTGTAGTTTGACATTTTGCTTTACGCAATTCCGTTATTCTTTGCATTTGTTAAACAAACAGCAAACGGCAAGTATGTTTAGTGATTATGATGAAGATGGCTGCATGTTAGCAGCCGACAGACAAGTGCATGTTTGTGCTCCGCTCAATCGAATCAGCGAAAAGCTAAGGAAATAAATAACAACGGAAGTTTTACGCTTGACATTAAATAAATAACAAACAACATGTTAAAAGGTGCAGATGTTTGACAATCCCCAGCAGATATTTGTACAACATAATTTCGAACATAAATGTCTGAGAATGCTTTATTAACTTCACAGCTTGCTAATACAATGTTTGTTCATATCAAATATTAAATAGAGGGAACAGATACTACTTTGGGCAAAAATTAGTAAGGCCTTTTAATTTGAATTTCCTATGAAAACCCGTTCGTCGAAATATTTTTTTTAAGGTTGGTGTGACTGTCAGAGATATCTGTGAAAAATATCACAACAAAATCATCAATAGTGTTTTGTATACGCTTGGCTTTCTGAAGTACAGAAGGTGCATTCCGCGATTTTTACGATGAGTGAAATTAAAAAAAAAAAGTTGAGTAAAAATGTAACAGTGTAAATAGTTCACAAATGTTGTTTTTCCGCTTTTACGTTTGAAGTTTCCAGAAAAATGTGAAACGAAATGTTATTTGTGATACTCAATGAAAAAATTGGCAAATTTACTATTCACTTATTTATTAATTTAATATTAGCAATTATTGCGAACTGTAACCAATGTATACTTTACGCTTCAAAAGCATAATATCGGTTTATTTAATGTAGATAAAAAACTTGTGCATATATTCTGTTTACTTACTTTCATATCATTAAAAATATAACAAGGCGAAGGCGTAATAAATTTTTGCGTTACTCATACACAGTAAAAAATTTAATATTTATTTATATAAATGCATAAAATATGTCCTTATGTGTAACCTATGATCCCGCGTTTGCGTTTTCCAGCTACCTATGCAAAAATACTGTCTACCCTTTCTCATAAAGCAATGTGTTACTCATCCGCCGCGGCGCACAAAATGAAATTGTAAACTAATGGCATAATTTATTTAACTGAATCAAAGGCGTTCCATAAAATATCTTTAAATTGATATAGACACCTGCATATAGGATAAATCCACTCTATACTTACAATACAATTCAATGGTGATATTGGTGGAGACATATTTCTTGTGAAAGTTACTCGCTTGACACGTGAACACAGCATGTTGGTGTATGCGTGACAAATTCTTCACCAACAATCTGCTCTTGATGGTGCCATCTGCGGTGAAATCCACAACACTATTCTGAATGTGGCCATTCCAGAGCCAAGTCACCGTGGGCGGTGGTGAGCCTGCAAGTTGAAAATGAAAAATAAAATACATAAATTAAGCACAAATTTGAGAAATTTATCTTCAAATAAAATAATGTGTGTGTTAAAAGTTATATATTTATAGTATGTATATTCTTTTATTGTAACGATAGTAGTGCCTGGTATGTAATGTGTTGCTGTAATAAATATATTTCATATATCTGTCTCACTAAATACCATTTATGCCAAACTATTAAAGCAGCATATCTCACATTTTTGCTCACAACACAAATTATATAAATGTGATTTATGCTACCGGTTGTCTACAAACGGACACATCAAGATTATTTATGTTTATTTGTAATGTTCTTGTTGTTTTAGGTCAATTAAGCTTGACTCCATTAGTAGTGATAAAACATTTGGAAAGTAATTGTTTGTGGTGGAGACTGCTTTCTAGGCGCTTACGTGAAAATGGTGAGGATTGGTTTATATGTAGACACATTTTCAGTTATTTCAATTTCAAGAGATAAAAAAATATAAAAGAACTCTTCCAAAAGTCTGAACTGAAGTAACTAGAAATTTAAGAATTTCCTAAAAATTAAAATTTATGCTAAACTTCTTTGGGTCATTAACATGAGCTATGAGTTGATTAAGGTTTACATAAAGGTTTCAAAACTTGTCTAACAGGTTGACATCTCAACGCCGTAAAATTTATATTTTGGGTAACAGATAACGAGTTGCAGTCGATTTATTTTAGGCTACTTCAAATAATATTAAAAATACATAAGCAAATGAAGTGTTTTTTTTTTAAGATAGCAGAGGACATATTTATGAGCTATAAACGGAGCTTCTTTTTGGAAATAAATGTAGAATGCTTTATAATAAAAAATTGCTCAAAGCTTGTCTATATATCAATATAAGTTGGTCATACGCCATGGTGAACCAGATAATTAAATATGGTAAATTCGAAATTATACCTAAAAAAAATCATATTTCATAAGAGATGCTGTCGCTTACCTAAATTTCGCTTTTAACGTGAAGATTTCTTGCAGCCGTTGTTTTCGCAAACCCTTTTCCACAGTGTCAACTAGTTATTACCGTACAAAAAGCAGCTCAATATGTCAAAAATATTAAAAGTGCAAAATTTGCACCGTTTAAGCCAGCTTTCTACTCTGCACTCGGTATTTACTCTTTCTTCCGCTGCGAAAGTATGTTTTTGCAAATTTTCGTCCGGCCGCCGTGTCTGCCAGAAATGTGCACATCCATTAAGGAAATTGCATTTTATTTATATTTTGGAACTTGGAGTAATCGCTTTACAAAGTGCAATCAAAAAATATACAAATGACAAAATGGAGCAAAAACGAAACGCTTGGCGAGAAAATGAGTACAACGTAGGGACAAATGAGCTTCATACGACAGATCTGCGCAATGAAGTGGCGGAGGATTCGGCATAAAAGTTTTGTGTACAAAAACTGTGCTGTAAACAAGCGCACACATACCAGCAAAGGTAAGTAGAATTTCTATACTCGTTAAGGAATAAGAATTTATGTCATATTACAAGCAACATACTATACATACATATGTAGGTTTGTATTTGCGATGAGTCTTCCGTTGGCAGACAATTTGCTGCAGCGGCCAAGTCGCCTCTTTAGAGGAAATATTTTGTGAAAAAACGTGAAAAAGGCAGACAAACTAAGTAGAAGCAGAAAGCCAATTTTGTGTCGAGTGAAAAAATGGTCTATAACATAAAGCACAAGCAATAACAGCAAAAACAATTTGACTGCCAAATAGTAAGAGCTGCCCATAACAATAAGCCGAAATGGCGGGGTTGTGTTGATGGACCCAAATAAAATACACCTACAAGCCACAAGAAGCCTTGCCGGCAGTTACGCTTCAAGTACGAAGTGCGAAGCTAACGGTTAGTGCTGGATGGAACCAGGAAAGAAAGCAAACCGAGTTGGTAAATACATTTTCAACCAAACGGCAGACATTGGTAAGCTTTAAGAAGAGTAAACACACAGCCATATATATGACTGGCAAAAGCTAACGATTCTACGCGATTCGACTGGCTTGTCGAAACGCTGCCTGACCGCTCTTGGGGTCGGGATGCCAACGACAAATTGCCATCATATGCGGCTTAAGCGCTCACCGAAAAGTCGCCAAAATTACGAGTGCAACATATATAAAGAGTGGCATAAAATGAAATTGCGAAGCCATTGCCTCATATGCGAGCACAGTGCTCGGTGTGTATGTAAAGAGAGTGTGGCCAAAAGAAACAGGAATGAAGATTGCTTCGATGGTAGTATGAAATGTCAATAATTCGTAGCTCTGTCGTTGACTCTTCCACATTCAGTTAAAAATTCGCTTTTGAAAGACAAATGATAAGGTTTGGAGCATGCCAAAATACGTGCCAACTGAAAGCTGAAAGAAACAGCGAATCGGTGCAGTTTTGTTAATTGTAAGGCTGTCAGATGCGGCCTTAGTTTGGCACACCGCTTGTATTTAATAAATATGATTTTAAGAAGAAAATCTTAACTGGTACTTAGAAGGTTCTAAAGATACCAACTTTTTTTTAAAAGGTCTCAATCCGCTTAAAATTCAATATCGCTGATTTCATGACCTTATTTATCTTAATATAATATTTCAAACTATACTAAGTTTTTACGGAATATTAATAATATATTTCCCAATACTTTGGTATAATTGCAACTGACTATACAAGTTTAGTCAAATTAGTTGCAAAGATGAAGCCAAGCGTCTAAAAATCCTAATGAACATATTTCATTATCACTAACAGTATATAAAACAGCCTAATAAATTATTTTCAGTTAAGCTTATCAGCCTCAAAATAAAATTGTTCTATATCCAGATAATTCTTTCAGATTAGTTATGGCATCTAATTTCTAAAACTCGCTTTAAATAATTTATAAGAAAATTAATTAATCCTGGAAATTTTATAATGGAACCGCACCTTTAATATTTGATCGCTTACCGCCTTGTGGAATCCATAATACTTCAGGTAAGATGATTCCGAATATTTTTAAAACTTTCTGAAGTAACGATATCAGTAAAAGTATTTATCTGTAAATTAACTCTAGTAGCCAATTGCTTTTCTATGGTGACTATATTGCTACAAATAAATACATTTTTCGGCACTTATATATTTGCTTACATGAGTGTGCATTTTATTGCCAAATTGCATGTCACCGAAAATGCAATCTAGAAACCCACTATAATGCACCGACTAGCCTGAGGGTCTGTTGACGCTACCAGCTGGACGCTTTCAAGCAATTCGGTGCAATAATTTTACTCTCCTTCAACACCACCAAACACATTCGTTTCGCAATCTACACACCGCCAACAAAATGCAGCGCAACTCGCTGCAAGCGTTACCGTTAAAACTGTTATGGTTCTCGATTTTATGTGGTACCCTGTGCGTTTGGTAAGCACGTGTGTGTGGCTGCGTGCATGTTCCTTTTATCGCACGCTTTCTTTGTTATTGCCAAAGTTGTTGTTATGTTTACAGTTTTAGCTTTTGTTGCACAATTGCGCAAACAATTTGTTTCGCCTGCTCCACTGACCTACTTCGGCCGCCTGTGCATACATAGGTTTGTGTTAGCGAAGTCGGCTTAGGGTCGGGTGTCTTTTTCGGTGTTGACGGCATACTTTTAGGCGCATATTGGCGCCTACGCCAACGTGATTGCTAGCAGTAATAACACGAAATGCAGCTTTTTGAGTGTGTCTGTGCGTGCAACACTCTTATGAGTAGAGTGCACCAAGATGTTAGCTGTGATGAAGCGAAGGTGCGTGGAAGCGTCGTTTTACAAAAGCTTCGTTAGCCCGTAGTTAGGCATTGAAATTTGAGGACTCCCAATCACGGTGAGTCAGAATTTCTGCGAATTTTCTTATTGTGCAGCGAACGAAAGTGAATTCTGTACACGAAAGCATCGGATTCGCGAATTCAAAGGCTGCAGAAGAAGCTTCATAAACACCGTTACACATTTTACGAGTCATTATTATTATTTTTTTTATAAATAACCTTAATTATAGCGCAAATTATTAAAGTCTATGCATTTTTCGGAAACTATACAAATTTATAACTGTACCCTGACTATTTTTATATTCTTTGCTTATTAAAATAAATGTTTTATGAACCCAGTAAGCAGCTGAGTACTTAATAAAATCGTTATTACTCTACAACTTAATGTGGCTCAGCTAATAAATATAATGTAGGATACAGGGCATGTACATATATTCACATTTATATTTAATATTCAACTATGCCAAATGTGTGTTATTCACAAATAAACACAATTCTGCTCATATTCATAATAATAGTGAGGGCATATTATTTATTATGCACATGCATATTAATTCGGTTTAAGTGGCCTTTTTAAGTGCCACTAACATTTTTATAGGAAATGTCTTTATTGCGAACTTTATCGCACACATACAGCTTACAAAAACCAGCTCGCAAAAGTAAATGAACTTTCATGCTGTAAATTATATATACATATAATATATTACTTGAATGCATACGCTCTTTGGAATACAGGGTTTTTGAAAAAGAGTGATATGATTTCTGTTCAAAAAAACAATGGAAGTGTTAAGGAAGTCCAATTTTTTTTATGTAAAGTACAATTAATGGCATTAAGTTTCTGAATACAACATCATTCAAATGTCCTCTACGACTTCTTTTGCAGGAACGAATTCGACGAACCCAATTTTCAGGTACCTTTGCCATTAATTCAAGTCGTAAGTCATGAATAGCATAAAATAAATATTGACTTCTAAAGCTTGAAAATAGTCTGGTTTATTGTTAAAGACTGACTTCAAATATCCCCACCAGAAATAGTCTAATGGTGTTAAATCACAACTTCCTGGAGGTCATTCAATGTTCTAATTTTCTGAAATACCCGAATCTACAAACAAATAAATCGGTTGTTGCACGTGCTGTGTGGTACCAAGTCCGTCTTGTTGGAATCAGATGCTGTCAAGATTAACTTCTTTCAATTATGGCCATAAAAAGTTGGTTACTTTCAATCTGCAGGTATACCTGCATACCCCTCTCTATTTACAGAAACGGTGTCATGAACTTCATTTCGAAAGAAATGGGAAAAAACACCAAAATGTCAATTGAGGTAATTGTAAAGCTTGTCCATGCAAAATTTGTGAATTTTCTTTACACCAGAATCGACAGTTTTGTTTATTTACCGTACCACTCAGTTGAAAGTAAGCCTCATTGAAGAAGACGATTTTCTTAAAAAAATTGTTTATTATATTCTAGTTGTTTCAAGGCAAGATCAACAAAGTGAGTGAGAATAATTTTATACGGACTATACAGCCTCAATCCTTTCTCAAAGCCAGGGTAGACCCTTTATTTCACACCGCTAGCACTCTATAACACTTTCTATTTGCAAATATATTTACATTTATTTCAACACGCAAGAATAACTGAAAATTTACTTAGTTTAATTACTTTGGTCGTTTTATGCGATAACTAACTAAATTTCACAGAAAGAACGTGTAAACGGGTTATTAGCTACCGCATGAATGCTTATATGCTACTATGCATAGCTGTATTCGTGTTGGGCACACATACTGTCGAGCTGTATGTATTCACATATTTCATATGTACTATATGAAAATAAAAGCCCTGAAGGAAATATTCGTCATATTTGAAAAGAAGTGGTCTTCGATCATTAATTATGGATCAATGATATTTATAGTTGCTGTGTAAGACTAAATCTAGTGCCACGAATTGTCAGAAGCATGAAGTTCTCGAATGGTCCGTTTCTTGGTTTCTTCAGTGGCTCTAATGTATGGAGAGTCTCTTGTATGTCTGCAGTTTATTTGTCATGGCGTATGAGCAACGTTAATAGACATTGTAATATTAATTGCTATGAGCGGAAAAGCATAAATCTTTCTCTAAGCCATGGTGAAAAATAATTAGCGTTTTTTGTGTGATTTTACATGTGTAAATGCATATTAGTAATAGTTATATCAAGTAGTTCTTTATATTCATACATTTGTCCTAAGAATTGCAAACACAGCAAGACTTGATTGGAAGAGTGTTAAAAACCTTAATCACTGAATCTTAAATCGAAATTGACACTCTTGCAATGTGATATTATATTTTAGGCACAATATTTAAAGCTTGGTAGCTTTTTTCTAATACCAATGCCATATGAGTTCAAAAATTAAATAATTTTTCTCTACATGGCGTATGAGTAACATTTATATTTTTACTTTTATACTAGTGCTACATTTTCAAAACCACTTCGAATATATGGCCAAAATTTCTTATTGGGATATTCAAGACATTTGTAAAATTTGCCACAACAACTGTGCTACATTTGATTTATGTCAACGTTGACATGTTAGACTATTCATTGGCGCTTATGTTTCCGTTCGCCGGCAGTATTTACACAACTAAAACTGACAATGCCAAGTCAGAAGTAACATTTTGGTAAAACACTTGAGGTTTGCTTGTTGCTGCAGTAGCTAAACTAGGCACTAGGCAACAGTTTTTATATTACTACAGTGAATATATTTCTAAGATAGGTGTTTAATTCAATTAATTTTTTTTTTTAATGTTCTTATATTTCAATATTCTTTTTAACCGTAAACGGAATTTCTAAATACATTTTTTATAATAATATGCAAAATTATATTTTCTGAAAAGTGATGATAGACCGTATTTGGTTGCCGAAGCAAAACCACAAACTCTACGGAAGAAATTTTGGCCGAAATTTGACAAAAATAAAAAAGGGAATAGTAATTTTGGAGTTCCGGGTTCGCAGCAAAGGTCATCTTTTCTTTCGGATGATAGAAACAGCAATTTTTTTTAACAAATAGGCACCTAGACCAAGTAAACTTTCGGCTCCTCAAATATGGCACTGCTACTTATAGGCGGAGCTAGATCACACTATTGTGGTGTTCGACGCTTGCTTCATTATTCAACGGCTGGTAGCAGTAGGTATTTTCTAATTTTTAAATTCTGTCTTGCTAAATATACTAATATGAAATGTGGATCTCCCTGTATATTGAACATGGGTAATGCTTGACCAACACTTAAATATACATAAAATGCACTTGCATTAAAGTTCTTCATTCGAGTGTATATTTGTAGGTGTGTGCCTGTAAATATTATGGCGATCTGAATTCACGATAACTAAGCGAATTTATAGCTAAGTAGTTCATGTTGACTGTCGTCAAAAACGTTGATTGCTTTAGCCTTGCTGTTGCTGCTTTAAAACGCTAACTTAATTTTACCGAACATATAACTAGAAAAAACAGTTAAATTAAGCGCGGTAAACACATTTATAATTCTGAACATTTGCAAATATCCACAACTCTACTATAAAGATTTTAATAAATTTTTTCTGTCACAATCCATTAGTTTGCTTTGACAAATTTATTTAATATTTTCTAGGAATTTATAGTTCTATTAGTGCTTCTACGGAAATTCTGAGAGCAGTTTGCGCTATTAACAAGCGAATGCTGTACATGAAGCTAAAGCAAGAGCTCAACCTAAAGGCACTTGTTTAAGTTTTCGTTGGTGTAAATAATTCATTTCACTACTAAATAGCGAATATTTTTGTGCATTTCTAACGCCACAATCTACCTGTATCCCTACAATAAACAAAATTTCAAGTGGAAATAACTTTCACACCTGTTAATTTGTCAGACTTTATGCCTGCTGTATTTTGAAAAGGTTCACTGTGTAACTTACCGCCGTACACCACAC
Organism: Bactrocera zonata; assembly: GCA_037783105.1. Taxonomy (NCBI): domain Eukaryota; kingdom Metazoa; phylum Arthropoda; class Insecta; order Diptera; family Tephritidae; genus Bactrocera; species Bactrocera zonata. The sequence continues at coordinate 883,432 of JBAWJQ010004226.1, read as the reverse complement.
ATGTCAGATCCAGTTGACCGCCTTCTTCATACGGACCGGCGCGCGTATCGGACCTGCCATCCGAATTACTCACAATCGCCGGCTGCTGTGGTGGCACTGAAATGGAAATCAAAGAATAACTTATGAAGAGCGATTACTATATAAATGAACGTGTGAAAGCGTTAAAAAATTGTGCAAAAATTTCTACAAAAAACAGTTTTGAAAAAGGTGTGATTGATTTGCTTTTGTGGTACATTTTCTCAACTACTGCTTATTTAATATTATTTTACAATAACTAATTATGGGCTATGGCACTTTTTGTTGATATTTAATGATTTAGTTTTTTTTTTTTTTAATATAAGAAAACTTGGAAACAACACATGATTGAACATGCAATATTAATTGGAAATCAAATGCTAAAATGTTTAATATATTTTGGATTAAATTTCATGGTTAACCCTTTCATTATTTTTCAAGCGAAACTTACCGACAACTTCCAAGTTAACATTACTATTTCTAGTTTGCGAGAGTTTGAAGTCCACTCTGCAACGAAAATTCCCTGCATCTTTTTCCTGAAAAAAGAGAGTGAAAGAAAATTTTAGAACATTGTATGTACTTTGCTTCTTGAACTTATCATAGTACTCAAGTATAAATAAGAATAGTAAAAATTAAATTTAACAAAAAATTTCTTCTTAAAATAGGTTATCTATGTATATTCACGACAAACTTCGATGAGAACATACTTCAAAGATTAGGGTTGGCAATACCAATTATATACTTGTTATAGATTTGCTATTTTGATGACTGCATATTTCTATTAAGCTCGTTTTCAAACAAAAATTTTAAGGTACTTAATTTCCGAGAATCTCAAAGTTTTTAGTGGCTTAAAAAGCGCAAGATTTAAATTTGCCATCATTTTAATTAAATTATATAAATGTAAAAGTAATTTGCACATACCTTCAGAGGATTTATTATCAATTCAGCTGGCTCCTTATGTGTGCGAAAGACAGCGCGATCCTCTAGCACATCCTCATCCCGCCAATGGGATGGCGTGCCCGCGTGCGCACCACGTGTATCATAGCTAGAAAAACGAAAATTGATTAAAATATGTTACGCTTAAAAAATCTAAAATTATCTCGACGCTTATGGTACGATAATAACTGGTAGACTTGTCGCCGTGAATATTTGAAGAATTTAAAGGCTAATAATCTGAAAAGTTTTTAAACTGTCATATAATTTTTTTCAAAAATCTGAAATTGTCAAAATAATTCAAAATAATCAATAGCCAGCCAGCTTGCTCCAAACGGTTACTCTCGCTTATTCACTTTTCGAAGCTCTTCAGCTTTCATTAAACACCTTTTATTGTTAATGAATTAAAATTATCCACAGCGATTTACCCGCCTTGCTAGTAAGTCCGTATGTGGTTTAAAACACAAAATAAAGTAAAATAATATTCAACGTGTTAAGAGTGGAGTAAAAATTAATTTACTCACCTATAAATTGGAAGATTATTCTTATACCAAACGACCAGTAAAACTTTATCGTCTGGCAAACTGGAACCGACATCACACTTAATTTGCGCTGAAGTGTTGACCAGCACTCGGAGGATCTCGCCATCTGCAAATGAAGAGAGGAAAGCGGGAAGTGGAAGTTAATATGCGCACACAAATATATATTTTTGAATGTAATGAAAGCGTTTAATACTATTTATTTGCACATATTGGAGCCATAAGCTACGCTGTGCTCAAGTCACTGAGCAGCAGAAGTACATTTTATTTTTTTATTGGCGCAAAACCACTCATACATATATATTTTTTTCCTTTTTTCTGCACCGACCTCTAATATGCTATAGTTTTTCAAATTGATACCAGCAATTTATAGGCATAATAAAGATTAAGAAATTTTATAACAACATCAACAACTTGATCTACTTTTTTTCTTGTTGTAATAAGAGCAAATAAGTCTCAAATAAGATAAAAATAATTAAAATAAAACTGAATTATATTCCCTTCCAGTGCCTCCCAGCGCATTTTACTCTTGGCTGAACAATGCAGTTATTTACGTTAATCTGATAATTAGAGAAGGCTGACAGTTATCTGAAACAATTGAGTGGGTGTGTGATTGACGTACAATGCCATTTTAATACTCTATTTATATAATGTAAGTAAATCCTCAATATCAAGAAAACCCTTCTAAAAAAATCTATATAAATCTATAAAGGTGAGTGAGCACCTATATACATACACGCACATATTAACTTACCCCTTCGGCCTGTATTTAGTATCTTTAAATTCCATTAATTATTTCTATTAAAAACAAATTTTCCCCAACATTATTTTTTCGCCCCCACAGTTTTTTTGGAGATTATTTTTACGTCATTAATATGCTTAAGGCACTCGACTCCCCACTGCCACCCTCACCGCCGCTACTTCTAGCTACTTGCTTGCTGTCATTCAATTAAGCCAGCAAGATAGGCAGTCAAGCAAGCAATTTTCGAGCTGGCATTCGAGTGGCATAATGTCAGTGGCGTCGCCGCCGCATCAACGCTAATGCACGACGAAGACAAACGGGGCAGAGAGAGAAAGCCAAATTTAACTTAGCGTCTAATAAATACGAGTGGGCAACAGCAAATTGCCGTATGAAGGAGTAAAGGAAATAATCATCCAGCATAAAAAGCGAGTGGAATAGAGAATAACACGAATATAATTAATTAGCTCTAACTGTCAAAATGAGCAAATAAATGGCTTGACAGAGAACGTAGCAGCAAAACAAAAAATAGAAAACAAAGTAAAAAAACATGATGTGAGAATAGACGTCAATTACTAGACGACGCTGACGGTAGCCTTGGCGCTTGCCATCACCCACTAACCCCCAAGACCGCTCTTACTCCTCACTCCCGTCACTGCTTTGTTTGCTTTGAGCCGTTGAGTAGTTAAGCAGCGCATTCAATACCGAGTCAAGGCAGACATTTTACCCCGCTGCTGCCAACACCCTGACTCACACGCTCTTTCACCTCGCCTGCTCAGTACAGGCGCACGGCCGAATAAACTCAATTATTATACTAGACAGCTAAGCAAAATGTTGAAGCGTTTAAGCGCGCCTCACGATAGGCTATATTTTGTTGAATGCGCGCGAAATTGCCGTGGCCGTGAAGTGGCGGGCGCGTCAGTCGCTTTCTCGGCGCTTTCAGTCAGCACGTTATTGGGCACTTAAAAGGGTCGAGCGTGTGCTTCGCAGGTGATTGGTATTAATTTGCCTGACATTTACTTAATTTTTGAAAACTTTTATGAAATGCTCAAAGTTTTTGTGTACCTACTAGTCAACTTGTTTGAGAATATATTTGGTAAACGCGCCATTTTATTAATATGTATGTTTGGACGTTTGCAAAAGTTTTCACTCGCAGTAGATGCGCGACAAAATTTAAGAAGAAGAAAATAAATTGGTTAAAAGGGTATGTAGGTCAAAGCTGTGTTATGTTTACATTTATTGTAAAGAGAAGTTATGAAGAAATTAATGATGCTTTTATTGCTGTTGACATAAAGGCTTCTGGGGTATTTGAGAAAAAGTTTTTGAAATTAATAACAAAAAATTTCACACTTCCTAGACTGCGACAGTGAAGTGCTTGATTAATGTCAACTCTTGATGGCGTAAGTCAATTATGCTTAACAAATCTCGGTCATAAGTACGACTTAAATAGCTATACATATTCTGACTGCAAGAGAAACCTTCAAACCAACGAAAATGGTCGTCATATTGTTTATCAGTTTCACTTATTTGAACCCACAAAGGATTTTTAAAGAAAGAACTTCTGTTCAATACCTTGAGAGTTCGAACTAAATTTATTAGAGGTTCTGGCCACAAGTGCTCTACCAAACAAAGGGTGATCCATTTAGAGGTTCTCTACTTTTTAAACAGAAACTTGTGTGTCTTACAGAAACTTTAGATCTACCGGGGAATGTTTACTATCATTTGAAAAATCATTTTTTGGCCAATCCGTTGAGATCAATTTTCGACGACTCATTCAAGCATTGCAACTGATAACTGGGGAATGCACGCGTGATGTTTTCCTCCAAGACCTGAATCGAAATGGGATTGTCGGCATAGACTTTACACTTTACATATCCCTACAGAAAAAAGTCTAACGGTGAGATATCACACGATCTTGGTGGCCAGCCCAAAACGGGAAATTATCGGCTCTGCGAAGTGTGATTTCTATAAATCTATTGATTTATGAGATGTGTGGTAAATGGCGCCGTCTTGTGGATACCAAATGTTGCCGCGATCTTGGTGGCTAGCCCAAAACGGGAAATTATCTGCTCTGCGAAGTGTGCTTTCTATAAATCTATTGATTTATGCGATGTGTGGTAAATGGCGCCGTCTTGTGGATACCAAATGTTGCCGCGATCTTGGTGGCTAGCCCAAAACGGGAAATTATCTGCTCTGCGAAGTGTGCTTTCTATAAATCTATTGATTTATGCGATGTGTGGTAAATGGCGCCGTCTTGTGGATACCAAATGTTGCCGCGATCACGACCTTCAGGTTCAGATATCATATAGTCGCTTATCATGGCGCGATAACGGTCGCCATTGACGGTTACGTTCTCATCGCCAACATTTTTGAAGAAATATGGACCGCCGATTCCACCGGCTCACAAACCACACCAAACCGTTGATGGATAGCAAGGCAGCTCTTGGATCTTTTCAGGGATTTTCTTCCAGTGTACCCACAATCAGCGCAAAAACTCGTGTATATATAAAAATAGAGAACGTAAAATCATTACTGTTATATGGCTATATATTTCTGCAGCTTCATGCCAACGCTGCAACTGACAGTTGTACTGTTTGCTACTGCACTACTCTGCTTCCAACTTGCCGAGCACCGCTGCCACAGCACAGCTATTTGGATAAGCTATAACACAGATTTGCTGAAGCGCGCAAACCGAAATTCTGCCAACATTTTGCGAGCTGTCGTTATTTGCCTAGGAGAATGTGTGCGCATGCAAAGAGGCTGCACAGGTGAGCTGCATTTCGTAAACAACATTCTTTATTGACAGAACTCTCTACACACTGCACCTGCCGCACTTGCCGCCTTACAGTAAGCTGCTATTGTTTCTGGTGGCAATAAAGCAGCGCAGAATCTATTTATCGTCAGCCAAAGTGTTGCGCTGCAAAGGTGCAATGCTTGCCAAGCTAAAACCAAAGCTCAGTGTATCAACCATGCACACGAGGTGCAACAACAAACACAGCTATTATTGTTTTGTTGCACGTTTCATCCATTCATTTTACTACTGCAATCGCTAATGTCAATGCCAGAGTGTTGTGCCGTAATTGATGTTGCATTGTCTTTCCCATGCTCTACTCGTACTTTGCCCACATGCTGCATATACACAAGCCCAAACATATCTGCCTGCACTGCCATGAGTGTATGCGGCTATATATACACAGTGCTGATTGCCCCATTCCTCCCCATTATAAATCAGCTTAATTTTAATGAAAAAAAATCACTTTGCCTGGCATTAAGTTGTGATTCTAAATTGATTTCGTAATTAATCTGCTTGCTTGCTGGTGGACAGGTGTGATTATTGTGTGAGCAACAGTGTCTTAAAAGCTAATAGTGTCGTTTCGAAAGAGGTCGGGCCATCAAATGGTATCATAAACAGGAGCCAAATTAGTGGTAAGGATATTACTCAGAAGCTGGAGCAGTGGACTGTAGCCGACAATAGTTGTTGGGCTTAAGAAATTTCAATTATTTAAAACATGCAGCTTTTGCTGAGGTTCAAAGAATTTTCAAATCAGAAAAGAAAGTCACAAAATATGAGCATGACCCCTTTGTCTGTTGATGTTAAAAAATACCATAACTTTTCGGATTTAAATTTTTATTGATTTGCTACTGGAAGCATATACAAGGTGCGTTCCAAAGTAAACAGGACTTTAAAAAACAAAACAAAAAAGAACAAAGGGGGTTTTCGGCAAACTCCATTTATTTTATTCAAAATAGTCTTCTTCTGCTTCAATACAGCTTTTTGCACGGTTCAAAAGCATGTCGAAAGAGTGTTTTACCTTGTTGGCCGGTATGGCGGCCAGTAAGCCGGTGCAAGCCTCTTGAATGGTCTCTACGCCTGCATAATGCTTTCCTTTCGTGGGCAAAATAATTTTCCCGAAAAGGAAGATATCGAACGGTGCCATATCAGGTGAATACGGGGAATGGTTTATGGTTAAAATGTGATTTTTGGTCAAATAATCGTTTTTCGAATGTTGGATTCTAAGCAATTTTTGGTCGTCAGTCAATTTGTGCGGGAAAAACCGTGTACACACCTTTCGTAAGCCCAAATGTTCAGGCAAAATACGATAAATCGAGTTTTACCAATTTTAAACAAAACTTAGTGTTGGCTCTTTGTTCGAAGCTCATTTTCGCACCGATAACACAAACATACTGACACTTAAAACGCAATAACTTCACTTCCAATAAATGAAATGTCATGAAATTCTCACTGGACAATCGATAATGATAGCAGATTCTAATCAGTCAAAACATGAAAGGCGCCACCAGGGGGCACTCTTGTTTACTTATACGAGTATGTCATTCTCCATAAGTCGAATTAACAGATATATAGCTAAGCCTCAAGGTTCCTGAGTTTAACTTTAACAGAGGCATTCATGTGAGTCGCCGAAACAGAAGCGATAAAAAAAGAAATTATTTATTCAGTACTGTTTTATGCTTGAGAATTCCTCCAACTTCGATACCGTTTTTGCAGTACGATTTGTCTTTTGCTTCAAAATATGCCTCAGTTTTGGCGAAACACCTCTTAATTCGACGAAAATTTCTTTCCAACGGGCGATTTAAGAACCGGAAATAGTCACTGGTGGCAGGATTGGAGAATACGATGGTTGCTGAAGCATTTTGAAGTCCAAACTGTCCAAAGACTGTTGCGCTTTCTCACTCTTCAAAGTGGGTTCATCGTGTGTAGTTGACTCGGCTGATTATTGATAGGACTTCGGAGTGAAATGATGAAGCCATATTTCATTCATTTTCACATATTGACGCAAAAACTCGGGTTTATTACGCTTGAAGATTCACCGACTCGTCGTTGTTTTTGGTCAAAAGAGAGCTTTGCACAGAGTTTTTTCATACCCAAATATTAGTAAATGATAAGGCGTACACGTTCAGTTAGTATATTTAGAATATCTGCAATCTTGATCAGTTTCACTTTATGGTAATCTGTAATAATTTTGTCTACTATTTTGATGATTTCTTCGGTAACAACTTTATTTGGCGATTCACTGAGTTCAGCATCTTCGGTGCTCATTTCTCCCACGTCTAAATCCTTGATGGTTGATTGTCCTGGAGCAGTGTCCGGAAACTCATCATCAAGTTTTATAACAATAATAATAATAAGCAGTGTTCCCGTCAAGTACTACAGGTCATAGATATGTATTCTGCTACAGAGACTTGAATACTCGCAAGTTTCGAATGTGGGAGAGTTTTCGAAATTTATCACTATATATTAGAAAATTTATTGCTATGTTAACGATATCTCAATAACAGCAAAAGAAAATTTAAAATTTTGGATCTAATATTTTACAAAGTACTGCAATGATTTTAGTTTTACAAGAAATATTTCAAGAACAAACAACTATGTCCCAAGGATATCCCCTTAGGCAGCAACAGCTTCAAAATTCTATTGAAAATAATATACCACAAATAACAGCAAAATCAAGGCGCTACCAAAAAGCTGTATTTATGGGAATGTACGTGTGTACATACATGTACGCATTTTCACTTATTTATTTTGGTCCACGAAAGTTTAAAGGTTTGCGGTCTGTCCGAATTAAATTTCCTGCAACAACCAACTAACTAACATTTCATAGGACTCTAGAGTCATCTTATACATAGCTGCTAACAAATATATCACATAGTTAACTTTAGTACACACAAATACCAGCACACATATATAGACACAGTAAGGCGCACATAGAAGTGAAACAAAGCCCTTAGTGCATTACTGTAGGTGAGAAAATTGAAATTAATGTTGAAGTAAATGCGTTGTAATTATATTTTTAATGTTCAACAAAGAACGTGACATGAGAGTAAACATCGGCAAATAAGAGCAGAGATGAAGCAGCGCAAATGGCAGAGAATGTGGCATTAAAAAGAAACTCCTGCAAAGAGTTGACAATTAAAAACCGACATGACAATAGCAGAAAAACTTGCAGCTACAACGAAACTTACATGCATAGATGTATACATATGTATGTATGTGGCTTGTACGTGCGCAGCTCACGGCGGAGTTGAAGTATATGCTACATACATGTATTTATATGTATATGTATATGTAAGTGTTACCCGGAGTCTTACGGTGGCCATAGGTGTGTTGCTGCGCCGGTTCGGTTACAGCATATTGCCATAGCACATGTCAATGTGTGTGTAAGTGCGGAAGTGTGGCTTTGTATACAAAAGTATATCTCAGCTTTTTCACATGACACGCTGTTACCGTCTTCGTCTCGCGCTGCTGCCTCTCGGGGTTTGTTGTTCGCAGGCGGTTTATGTGCGCTTGTTTGCTTCTGTGTATGTGTGAGTGGGAGTGTGAGTGTTTATGTGCATTGCAAAGTTGTGGTAATTAGATTAATTAGCCAGATGTTGAATGCTTGTCGTTTACGGACGCTTTGTTGCGCTGTTATAACCATATACCCTATATATACCCAAAACAAATAGAAAACCTCTTCACATTTATATTATTACGCGGGGGCGTGTGTGTGCGTGTGTAGTAGTGGTAAATGAAATGTAATTGAATTAGTTTTGCTGGTTTTGCATTAAATTTACCATGACATTTTATCAAATGTTTGTATGTATGTGTTCATACTTGCGCATATAGTCGGCTAGAATTTTTTCCACCTCCCAGTTGCCGTTGGAAATTTGCGACAACACTTCTACTACCGCTATAACCGTTATGTGAGTGATAAATTTCACAAAGTTGCTGTGATAAAGTTTAGATTAAATTATGAATTTATGTTTGCTACAGAAATATTTTGAATTTAATTTTGTTATGGTAAAAAATAGACGTAATTTTAATTAAACTTAATTAATATGTACATTTTGGTGCGTGACGCAACGACCCACATATACACGCCAATCCGCATTTTGAGCGATTTTCGTGCTTGCAATGATACCAGGTAGAGGCTGGTATTACATAACATAACAGTATTATATTAAAAATATATTTAGTTTTTCACATTTTGTTCACACTTTCTGTAAAAATTTCGGTTTTTTGTTAAAATTGTTTTGAGTTAAAGCTTAGATTACTTATAATATTGCGTAGTCTAAAAAGTCTTTTCGTATTTTGTCAATAGCTGTCGTTGCAGCCAAATATCTCCAGTGCTACCAATCACATTGTGTCATACCATATAGTGTTAGAAAAGTGAGATTTTGTACTTGATTTAACCAAAAAAGTAATGTTCGGGGAAGTTAAAAAAAAATGTTACAGCTGTTCAAAAATGAATAAATAAAATAAAGAAATTCGCTATATTTTGAAGTTTTTGTATAAAAAAGGAAGAATGCCTCGCAAGCCACCAATGAAATTTGTGTATTTTACGGAGACGATGTTATATCAGTTCGTGTGGCATAACAACGGCTCGCTCGCTTCCGTTCTTGAAATTTCCATGTGAAAGATACATTTCGCTCTGGTCAACCTATCGTTGAAAATGTCTATGGAATTATGGAAAAGATTGACCAGGACTGTCACACAAGCAGCCATGACATCGTTTTGAACCATTTAAAAAAGGCTGGCTAAAAAGGCTGTGGTTTGGGTACGACATTAATTGTCTGTGCAAAATTAAATAGATCGACAAAAGGTCGAAAAGCCTGTATTGGCGCCTCGAAAGGCTATGCTGAGTGTTTGATGGGATTGGAAAGAAATAGTCCACTATGAGCTGTTTCAGCCTGGTCGAACGATTGAGTCTACATTTTACTACCAACGACTGATGAGATTGAAGCAAGCATTCGAAAAAAGCCAGAACTGATCAACAGAAAAGGGTTTCGTCTTCCATCAGGACAACGCTAGACCACACACGTCTTTGATGACTCTGCAAAAACTGGACAAAAGCTCGAACTGGAGAGTTTTGATGCATCTATCATATAGGCCCGATCTTGCGCCATCGGACTGCCTTCTGTTTGGGTCAATGCAGAACTCCCTTAATGGAGTAAAGTTGGCTTCAAAAGAAGCCTGTGAAAATTACTTGTCGCAGTTTTTCGCCGAGATACCAAAAACGTTTTACACTGATGGAATAATGTCTCTAGCGGAAAAATTGCAAAAAATGGTCGACTAAAATTGTACATATAATACTTAATTTCTTAAAGTTCATTATAAATATAAAAAAAAAAGTTGCAGTTTGGTGGGAAATACGAAAAGACTTTTTCGGCTACCCAATATTAATATCTTCTGATGTTTCTTGCTTAGTATTACAAACTCCATGAAAAATGTATCATAACAGTATATATATTCAAAATATCCATAAAAAAGTGAAAACGTATTAATTTATGCAACATAGCTTACAGCTGACACATATACTTATGCATATGTATGCACACATCAGCAAAGTGCTGAGCAAAGGAAATTGTATTTGTAAACAAATCTCTCTTTATTTATGTACATACAAACAATTTCAATTTATAATCTCTGCGCGCCTGATTCTTTATGTTTTTCAATAGGTATTTATTTGTTTTTGTACACACACAGTTGCTGCTTGTAACATTTTGGCGAGCTTAAAACAATATATTTCCCGGATGCAAATGCATTCATACAGACTTGACACCTACGCCAGATGAAATTGTTTTCATGAATATTGTAAATTGCATGGACGAAATGAAAGTTCCGAACAAATGGCGAATGCCGAATAGCCCAGATGGCAACGAATTTTCGACAACAACTAACAAACATACTCCCACATACGTCCTAAATATAAATACACGCACTTGCTTGCATATGATTGGGTGTGAAGGGCAGTGTGTGTGTGTGGCACGCTGCCCCGGCGCTATTAAAGCGCGCACAATAGCTGTTAGAATATATATATATATTAATTTGTATATATAATAAATGCGTGTGTGCATGCATGTATTTGTAATTATTCAGTCAGCCATTACGTGACAACACATCGTGCGCTGTCATGCTACGCGTTAAACTTGTTGCCACACATGAAGCCAAATTCATTTAAATTTTGCATGTGTGTGTGCGCGCGTATTGCTGTTGTTATTACATTGATGACGTTGCGTGGGAAAAGCATTTTTTGTGATGATAAGCGATATTTACTATTTCTTTGGCGCCGCGCCGCGAACGCTGTTTATATAGGTCAGTTGTTTTTATATAAGGCTAGTAATTTCGTTCAACTATTTTCAATAACGTGAAAATGAAGTTGCGACTTTTTCCGCTACTGTGGCTGTCGTGCATAATGGGCGTGCTTGCGTCATAAGTGAAAGCTAAAATCCATTTATGTGTGGGCGTGTATGTGCTCAAACTCATTTACGCTTTTTGTTAATTCTCCAATCGATTATAAAACATTACTGCAAATGCGTATATTAGGGTAATCCTTAATTTTTTTAAGTTTAAATTTATGTGTGTGTTTTTTTTTTAAGTCACAGTTTCGAAGGAAAAATATTTGACCAAGTGTATAGGTATGAACCACCCTCATAATATCATTTTTTTAACTCGCTCGCGGAATTTGTACGATGCAATGCTAACTCCGTGGTAGTTCTTGCAGTTTGCGAAATAACGCTGATAAAAGAATTTAACAGAGTGTTAACCGATGTTAACTATTTCCAAGTAATGGGTAAAAGACATACTACAAAATTTAATGGAAAGCTTTTAAAAAGGTTTTGGTTCGCGGTAAAAAACATTATGAAGAGATTTCCTTATTTTTGTCTTACAGAATGACTTTTATTTAAAAATTTGAGGAATATGTTTGGCTCATAGCTATGGAATCCAGGAATGATAGAAGTTCTCATATTAAAAAGCACGCTTTGCTTTTATTTGTTTCATATGCCTGTGAGCCTTCTTGGACTTTTCCAAATGGCATTTTCGATATTTTCCTGTTAAACTTTATTTGCGAAGTTTTACTTTTTATTCGCGAGCACAACGACGTCATAATTGGGTTATTACCTCGTCACATGACGAACTTCCAAACTGATACCCCTTTGACAATCTTCACTGCTCAAAACTATAATAACCAAAAAATAACATCTCTTCCAGTGCCGTTGCGGCCGTTTGTTTCACCTGCAACTTTCAAACTTTCATCAACTGACGCAGCTGTCTAGACCTCTGCCAGCAACAGAAAGCATAAAAACGCAGATTCATGAAAAATCTGGTATAATGAGTACGAGTATGAGTGTCCGAGAAGACCAAAAGCTCTTCATCACGACCAGCACCTGAGAATCGAGGGCGCATTTTCAACTCCGAATTAACAACGCAGTCAAGACTTCGTTGCCGTCTTTTCTTAAAAAAGTCAACTAACGGCCAGAATATTGAGTATTAGAGGATTAAGGCGACGTGCTAAGGGCAGGGCGTAGTTGTTTAACTTTGTGGGCCAATAGAAATTTGCCAAAGTCCACAAAGCTTGGCAAACACAAAATGAAGTAAGGGTGTGAGGCAGTAAAGGCAAAATAATCTCAAAGCTGGCGGAAAATGTGCGAACGAAATGAAAAGAAAGTACTCCCAAAAGAACACACAGCTACGAGCCAGCCGACTAGACACCCGTGTAACCGCAAGTTGTAAGTGATAAGCATGGCCAATGAGCAAAAAAAATATATATAAAAACTTTGTAACAAAAAACTGCCACGCTTACTGACTTACTTACTTACTTATTTGCACAAAGGCTGCGGAAATGACCAGCCCAGGGGACAGGCACGTCAGCCTGTATATAAATACTCCATATATCAAAGAATTTATGTAACTCGCATAGCTAAGGCTTCGAAGCCGCCAAGCTTAAAGTACGTGGAAGTTAGCAGGGAAGCTGATATACATATAGACTTAGCCATCAAAGAAGCTTTAACGAAACGTTTATTCATTGACAAGCAAATCAATAGTGAAGCGGTCAAGCGGAAAGGTATCCATCTAGCCTTAAATCAATGCACACTATGTAATGTGTATATTAAAAAACATACATACTTATACGCTTTCGTTTGATTCAAATTTATCAACCCTTCTTCCTGTATGCACTAAGCGACGAGTTTGCCTTTTGCTAGGATATCTATACTTTACTATTTTGTGGGTATTAGAAATACAGTTTGAAAAGTAGCAAACCAATTGGTTTTAAAAATAATTAAAAGGAAGTAGTATAATTTTGATAAATTTTTTATAATAAAATTATTTTATTATGTCTATATATCGTACTTATTTTTTTTTCCGAGAAGATGACTGACTAGTTCAAAAATTTCTGCAATTATTTGAACTAGTCAGTCATCTTCTCAGAAAAAATAAATTATTTGTATTTTCGATTATTGTTTTCTGATTTAAAAATTCACGAATAGTATGTTAAAAAGTAAAAATTACTGTAGAAAACATTATTGAAGTAAAACTGATATGAAAATTTTGTATTACACATTTCAGATTATTTTAAGGTTAGTTAAAACTTGTAAGTTTAAAGTACCATAAATACACAAATTTTCATCGAATTGTTCGTAAAGCTCACACATGCACATTTGGTCCGTTTTGAACTACTTCAATGTCGGTTGGGAAATGCCCTAGTATTTTTTCAACTCTTTTGCTGCCACATTCCGTCTATAGACAATGCTTCGTAAACCACCCTTCACACATATGCTGAGTTCGTTATGCAACCTGCTGTCCGTTTGGCCATATCTCATGCTTGTCCCCCATACAGCATCACCGCTTATGCTTTTATTTATTTGTTCATCATTACACACAAACAATTTAAATCTGGAGGATTTTCGTTAAGACCCACTTCTGTCACTTTAGTTTTGCTGTGATATTTATTTTTTCGTGAATTTTATGTGTGTGTTAGTCTATCATTTTCCAATCTGCAATCCGTTGCTTAGTGAAAGTATGTATTCGCCTGTGTATGTGTGCTTAACGGAAGCGTGTACCATATAAATTTTGAGGAAATGATTCTATTTAATGGTAGATTTAACACGTGTCCACATTTTTTATCGATTTATTTTGATGCGGTTGAGCTGGCGGATTATTTATGCTACTAGATATAGATATAGATAGATTTCATTGATAAATCACAACGAAATGTGGCAAAAAATAGACAAGAGTTAATTAAAAATGGATTGAATGTGTGATTAGTTTTTTATGTTCATATAGATTTTTATATATTTATTTTAGTATGTGTTGGTTTGAGACATGTAGAAAGCCAACAAGTTGATTTATGAAAATTTATTTTGCTCACACCGAGTCTTTTACTTGCGGAGACTTTTTAGCCACTTTGTCCTTTTTTCAAGTGTGTATGTTTTCTTGAAATGGGTAATCAAAAAGAGATAGTAGGTAAAGAGAAATTTGAAATTTATTGTGTTTGGGTTTATAGATAAAATTATATACGGAAGACTTAAAATTTTTTTTTTTAATATTTTGACGTTTCCCGGACATTTTCCAACGGACACATTATTTTTGTTATACAAAACAGACCTCGGATAATTATTTTTAATGATTGTATTTACTGGCTCAATTTAGTTCAAAAAATTCATTGGTCATATATTCTCGGTAAAATAATTGCTATAAAAGTACCTTATTTCTTTATATGAAAATTCTTTCTCTATACTTTATTACATTTATAAAATTTCCAAAGTGTTTTTTAGGATCAAAACCCTGCAAACAGCGTGTTATGTATATTGCTTAGTTGGGTTCCGCGTCGCTCAGTTGAAAAATGTTGTAATATTTGCAATTATTCATTATATAATACAACAAATTAAATGGGCTCCATTATGACAGCGTTACTAAGTAGAAAGGACAAACCGAAACAATACAAATATGCATTATTCACAAAAAATGCAGAAAAAAAAAATAAAAATTTTTGAAACCAATAACAATCTAATGGGATTTGCTGAAAAAATAAATTTTTTGCTCAAAATCAGGTGAAAGCTCCAGAGCTAGTAAAAGCTTCAGGGTTAGTTAAAGCTCCAATATTAATATAAAATCTAAGGTTAACAAAAGCTCCGGCTAGTGAGAGCTCCAGGGCTAATAAATGTTTCAGGGCTAATAAAAGCTTCAGGGTTAATACAGGGTAGGCCATTTAAAGTTGACCCATCTGGCAACGCTGTAACTTTTAACAGCGCTGACAAATCGGCTAATGTCATACCGCGTTAGAAGCGTCATTCGAAGACAATTTATACCATGGAACAGTACACTCCAAAAGAACACGCTGAAATTGTTCAGCTTTATATTCAAAATAACTTTTTAATTGTGTTAACTCAACGTGCGTTTCGCAAAAAAAATAAAGTGAAAAGTGCTCCAGTTAAGAACACAATTAAGTCTTTATACGCAAAATTTGTGAACACCGGTAATCTCAGTAATGCCAGTCATGCATCCAGACAACGCACAAGACGTTCTGATGAAAATATCGAAGCTGTACGAGCCAGTATTGAGGAGACTCCATCGACATCGAGTTATCGCCGCTCTCAGGAATTAGACATCTCTCGCACCACTCTCCGACGCATAATTCATAAAGATTTGAAGATGTTTCCATATAAAATTCAAATGGCACAAAAACTAAACCCAGCTGATTATCCGCGACGCCTTAATTTTGGCAAATGGGCCAATGGGTCAACTTTAAATGGCCTACCCTGTAAAAACTCCAGGGCTAATAAAGGCTCCAGGGTTAGTGAATGCTTAAAAGCTTGTGAACGAATCTACCTTTTCAGTTAGCAAACTCGTTGACCTCTGTGAAACAGTACTTACTCATATTTCCCTCAATGGTTTACAAAGTTTTAACTTTAGTTAACAGTTATAATTGCCGGAAATACAAATAAAAAACACAATCAAAAGCGATATAATTGCCTATATTTATCGTCTCCGCTTAAATAACCGATTGTGTTTATATTATTCTGCCAAACCATTTAAAAGCACATATATCGGATATTATTCAATTTACGACTGTTAAAATTAATAACGGTAGTGGGCACTTTTTTGCGTTGTACGTACATTTAGTGAAATATTAATAAGTGGCACAAAAACCCGCCTGTCTGCCACACTTTTGCGCCACCAACTGTCTATTCAGGTTTTTATTGTAGCCGACAACATAAAAGCCAATGCACTCATAGTTACATGCTAATGCGCGGAGGAGTGCTGGAAAAAATTGCTTACGGAAAAAATGAAAGCAATCCTTTCGCATTCATGCAGCACAGCGACCGTCGAATCGCTTGCGAAATACTGTGCGCTCAAAAATATTTAAAACACACACTTTTTTGTGCAAAAACACAAACATACGTACTTATAGATGTGCTTGTATGTATATAGGAATGTTTGTACGTATGTATGTGTGTGTAGTTATCTATGTAGACTGCATCTTTTCAAGAGCTCACCAAAAAACTGCAACTACAAACACACAATACCGTTACAAACGCGAAAGCAAAGGCGCAGCTGCAAAATATGTTGAGCAATTGGCTAAGTACATGCCAGGCTTGTATGTCTGTATGCATGTGTGTAAGTGTGGCAGTAAACAAGTGTGCTAATGTGAATGAATGCAAGTGAAAGAGCGCAGCTTTGTGCATACCCTCTGCGCTGTACGCCCCCCTCTCATACCAATGCTGCGGCTGACATACTTTTTTCGGTGCATTTTGTGAAAATTATTTTGCACACCCTTTCAAGAGAACACTGCTTGCATCACACTAACACACTGACACATTTATGCATTGGCGCACAAACACATCTACAAACATAAAACGCACTCACACTTATATACTATGTATGTATGTATGAAATTTGTATTTCGCAACAACTATGTGTGAGTAGCTGTGCATGTTTAGGTGCTCTTTTACACTTCTCATAAATATACATACATTTGTATGTATTTAGAAGTAGCTGTTTTGCTGTGCGCTTGCCGTGGTTTTTAGTTACGCTGGCACTCCTGTTCCTTAGTTTTAGTTTCGAAAACCGCCGCTAATGCAGCCATTATGAAAATTTTCTCTTCAACAGCGCCACACTTCACACAGTTGGCAGATTTCTCATTCACACACACACACATACACCCAGATAGTTGCGCTTAAATAAAAGTAGCGCGCTACTATAATACCAACTATGCCCGGTGTTTGTATGCATTATGTGTGAGTGTGTGTTTATAGTGGAGCGAAGCTTCCCTATTTCACAGGTGGGTGTTAAGTAATAAATGTTGGCTGCCATTTAAGTGCAGCTAAACACTTTTGCCACAGCTAATTGCAGATTTGAAACTAATTTGTTTTTGCTGTTTTTGCCACACATTTGGTTTTTTAGCAAGAAGTTGCGAGAAAAATGCATTGTAATTTCAGTTTGTTTTTAGGCCCACATTTTTTAATTTAATTAAGTAGTGACCAACATATTTAAGCTTGCAAGTTGGTGAGTTTGTGAGATGTTACATAGTGTGCTTCTTTAAGAGAGAAGCTCATTTTATATTAAAAGAAGGTATGGAGGACCTTGAAAAAAGGAAAGTTGGAAGATATGACGGCCTCCGCACAGAGAATGTGCCGCTCTTCTTGCTTCACTTATTATATTCCACTTATGATATATATGCCTTACATACTGCATATTCATTGACCTCAAGCGGTATAAAGACTTGTATTTGTGCAGCTCGCTAGCCAAGAACAATTTCAGGTAAATTTTTTCTAAAATAATACAATGCGATAGATTAGAAAAATAAATCTTGAAAGTATATAACTTTCTGATGCTTCATTATTTTTCATATCTATTAGCAGCTTTGCGGCGGGAAAAATATTGTTCTATATGAAACCAGAGAAGTAACTTTTCAAAGAGCTCCTAAATTGCCATATTTAGGTTCAGAAAGTTTGCACCATGCAGGAAATATAGCAGGTAAGAGCTGCTGGTGTGCTTCTTTCACTCGTAAGAAGCCAATCACATAGCTCGAGACCACAGTGAAACCGTTCGCGAGTTCGAATCAATAGTATAAAGCCACAGAATTCGTTTTAAGCGAAGGTTAGATGTCCTTGTAGTCTAAAATCTTTTTCAAACTGAGGGATTTTCTCCATAAATGAAAGATTAACATATTGTGCCGTCTAAAAATGCGATAAATTTTAAGTGCTAAATTATAAAAATTTCTCTATGCAAACTTGATACATTTGTTCCTTGGCGCCCATATTTCCATATCACATACTTTTGAGTTCCATCAAATTCTTTCACTTAACCATACATAAATCAAACCACACAATTAACCAACGAAGAATTCGAATGGAACTGTATTGCTCTCAATATTTGGTATTTAAAAATAATCGAATTAGGACAACAACTTTTCAAGCTCTCAAATATTGAATTTGAAGTCAGTTCTGAATAAAGGAATTAGTTCTTGGAAGTCGACGACTAACAGTTAAAGATCCTACTTGTATCGTTGGAATATCGGAAGGATCAGTCGATAACGTTTTTAAAGATCATTTGTACCTAAGAAAAGTGAAAAATAAAAATCACTCAATTCTTTCAAAAAACAGCGTGAGTGCCTGTGAAATAATGCTTTGCGACTACAAGGATGTTATGATCCGTATTATTACAGGCGATGAGTCTTAGATCTATGCTTACGACACAGAAACAGACAATGCAATGATTCTTCGTGAGTTTTTCGGCAAACTTTCTACCAATATCGCGTCATAACCACCGTATTTGCCTCATTTTGCTCTATGTGACTTCTGGTAATTCAGCAAACTCAAACGACCGCTCCGGGGAAGCCATTTTGGGTTACTTGAACACAATAAATGGGAATCGCTACTCGCATTGAAAACTATTCTGGAAATTGACTTTAATGACTGTTTCGAGGATTGAAAAACCCTTGGCTCAAGGGGGACATAGAATTTAAAGAATGAATTAAAAATTTAAAAATTATGAACAAAGTTTTACTATTTGAAACATTTTTAATGATAAAAAGAACTACAAGTTATCCTTGGAATACAATGAGAAAAGAGTGTCTCAGTGATCTTACTTCCATGAATGTTCAAAAGTGGTATAAATTGATTTAACTGAAATTAAAAATTTGTTTTAAAAGCCTCGACAGCCCTCCGGTGTAACCGCCACATACATACATACATTCGAAATTAATCTTCCTTGATTAGTAAAATTCCTTGTTTAATAGCAAGTACTTCATTTCTCTCATGATGCCTCCCTTTATTATGAAGGAACATGGCTTGCATGTAGCATTCATTAGAGCATTCGTAGTTCGCTATAAATGCTTGCAGATATTCCTTTCAATATGAGCCTAAATTATTAATACTGACGTTAATAACATTTCATGCCTATCAATTTGCAGTACTGAACTTTTGAACCCGGCCAAATGGTTATGAAGTCCTATTATATTTCTAGACTAATACCACTTGCTTCTGATGGGATAACTACAGCTTGCATATGCAGGTGCGCGTGTGTCTATGTGTGTGTACATAATCGTGTGTATGCCGTTTATATCCGCAAACACAGAACATTGCATGTGTATATATAAACGACTGGTGCCTGTATTTGTACGTTTAATACCGCGGTTGGCTCAGGAATATATTGACTTTTTCATTTGTCACTGAATGTAGATTGTTGCAACATGCAAATGTTGCAATGCAAATTACCACAAATAAAGATAACAAGTACAGCAAAAAAGTTGGTGTATAAAAAAATAAGTAACACGAAATGCTATTAGCCGAACAAATAAAACACATAGAAACAAACATGTGTATAAAAATATGAATATGCATATAACCGACACAGTGGCGTAGGCAAAATTAAACAGCGATGTGATTTCAATTCCACAAAAACAAAATTGTGGATTTATTGCAGATTGGCTGAAATAAATAGAAGGTAGCCTTGAACGATATGAACTAAGGTCTATGATTATTTTTATATTTTGCAATATGGGAATGTTGTTTCAGCGAAAACTACTCTGTTCTGCTCTTAGAAAGCTTTTCACTTCGAAAGTTGAAAGCTTTAGCAATTACCTATATCATTTTAGAAAACATACTTGATGTGAAAACTTTCCATCTGCATAAATACTTCATCTGGTAATAAAAGAAGTTTTCTTGTTCTACCGATTTTTCACTATCCCTTCAAAGCGAAGCTTTAGCTATATCGAGAAGTTCGGGAAATTCTTGAGATGGACGACACGAACAGCAATTAAACTTTAGCAAAACCACAGGTAAATAGCGATCATATCATTAAAGTACCTTCACACGATAAAAACAATTAGCAATGTCTCGAACGCAAATTGTTGGAGAAAACCAAAGAGAAATTTCAACCACATATCTAGTACACGATTGGCTGACAAGTTTCATAATTCTCCTTAAAATTAAATTATAATAGAGGTCGTAGATAATTTCGTCTATATGGGGACCAATACTAACACCAACAACAATGTCAGCCTCGAAATTCAACGCAGAATAACTCTTGCCAACAGGTGCTACTTTGGACAGAGCAGGCAATTGAGAAGTAAAGTCCGCTAAAGTCACTAATTATCCTCGACCTGCTACTTGGTTCAGAGTCACGACCGATGACAACATCTGATAAGTCGGGATTACGAGTTTTCGAGAGAAAGGTTGGGCGGCAGTGTTATGGTTCTTTGCGAAAGCTGAGCTGTACGAGATGTAGTACGACATTAACATAGTTCAGTGAACTAAGAGACAGCTACCTGCGCTGGCAAGAACATATCATCCGAAATGATGAAAACACTCCAGCTCTGAGAGTAATCGACGCAGTACCCGCCGGGGGAAGCAACACTCTACTCCACTTGAAGAGACCAGGTGGAGAAGGACTTGGTTGCACTTAGAATGACTAATTGACGCCAAACAGCGAAAAGGAAGAACGACTTAAGCGGTGTCTACATCAATAAAGAAGAAGAATAGAGGATACAGAAACGTTTAAAACTTGGTATAAGCTATCTACATTTAACAAATATAAATTTAAACTTTGTAATCAACTCGTCAATGGCATTACTTCATGTGTCTGCGAGATTTAACACTTTAAATTTGAAAGCCCCTCAGAAAACTACACCAACTACGCCTGCGCGTGAACATAGTGTTAATAGTGTTAGGCTTTAAACACGCGAGGGCAATGTAACAAAGTTGTTGTGCAATTATTGAAAAATAAATAAACACACATCTCAAAATATATGTGTGTATATGTACTTTCCACTTGTCGCTTTTAGCATTAATGTTTGTGTAAATTTATTGTCCTAGCCAGACACTCATGTGCGACATTAATTATTCATTGATTGTAGCAATTACCCATTTGCTCGCATGCAGCAGCCCGCCACCACAAAATTGGAAACATATTTGTACATGCATACGAGCACAATAGGCTTTCTAGCTTTTTTCCACACATAATATTATATATTGTGTTTAACCATATGCGTCTGTGTATGTGCAAGTGTGTGTGAGTCGGTGCATAAGTGGAATGAATGTCTACATTGCCACTTGTCGCACTGAGCTGTGTATGCCACCAGCAATCAATATGAGTGCTTCTTGTAAACGCAACTTAATTGCACTTCCAAGCACTACTACACATGTCTGCACTTATACATATATATAATATATGTATGTATGTGTGAGAAAGAAAACATGAATATGCAACATGCTATTAAGTGTGTAATAAATTACAAGGGCTTCTAGTTAGTTGCAGCATGAGTTTCGCATTAACTACAATTGGCACACAGGTCCCCATCAACAGCACACACACATCTATTTATAGATATTTCTATGAATTCGTATGCATATGTATGCATTTCGCAATTATCTGCACACTTGAGATACACAATTGCAGCGTTAGCTCCGCCGACACACTCGTACTATCACTTAAGTTAAAACTGTTGCACCCCTAAAACATGCAACAATATTTCCAATTAATAGGCTTTCAAATAAGCCTACTTCTTGCAAGCGCAAGTAGGAGTCAAATTTGAATGCTGTTTTATTATGATAGAAGTATATATTCTAAGTATACATACGTACAAGTAAAAATATATAAGTATAAACCTTGATTACGAACAGGTTGATATTTCTTCGTACTAGTTTTCAATGACTCACCTGAAATGACACAAAAAAAAGAAAGAAAGAAAGAAATTAGATTTTTATTTATTATATCAGACAGCAGTTTGAATTTTAAATTAATGTTAGGAATAATAGTTTAAAAAGCATACTAATTACTAGTTGAATTCGCGACTTCTATAAGAGAGATCGAGAGCTGAGCTCAATGGCTTAATGCGAGTAGAGCGGATGGACTCAAGTCTTTGGCACTGCTTTATTGAGTGCTTTTATAAAACCGAATCGTATTTTAGTTTCTAACCTCAATTTTTATTAATCGGGTGTTGAGTTCCAGTTTAAAAAATGGAAACCTTCTAGCAGTTTGCAGTTTCATGCGAAGGTGTCGAACTGTTAAAAGATGGAAATTCGTAAAACTAGTTCAAATTATCATCAAACAGTCAATATATTCTTCTTAATTAGCATACACCACCACCAGGCCCCTTTGTTTTCTACATAGCTCTGTTGATACAAACATACACATTGCAGAGTTTCGAACTATAAATGGTACCATTAAAATATACATGAGCTGCTGTTCTCTTCTGGAACGTAATAACTGTCATCTCTGAATACTAAACGACACAGTTTGAAGCTAGACTATACCGATCACTGAATGCTAAGTCCCCCTTCCTCAATTTGCTTTGCCATTTTCCTACGTATAATATATCTGATTCACATCGATTGTGGCGACAGATGCCACTACATATTACGAATTAATTTAAGCCAAAAGACTCCTTAAATTTTGTATACCAAATTATTATTTTTTCCTTGTAACTATTATGTTATCGAAATATTTTTATGAACCCCATCGCTTATTTTAGCGCTTTTGCTTTGCTTAAGCAGTAAAAACGTAACCAATGTCTAGTATCTAACCCGAAAAAAAAGCTAATTTGGGATCGCTATTTTTTTTATAATATAATTTTGAAATGAACTTGGTCGGAACTTGGCCCCACATCAATTGTCTTAATGCCAAATGTTTCTAGCAGCATTGGTAGTATATAATTGTAGCGACAGCATAATCGCCTCTCCTAAAACCAATTTCAAACAAATTTGTAGACAAATAAAAGCAACTACCCACCATTTCATTAAATCATTAATTCAATCCTCTACCAAAAAATTACGAAAATTACACATGTTTTTCTCACGTTACAACAAGTCACTATCAAAACACATTTTGAAGAAAAAAAACTACATTAATAAATAAACAAGAAAATCGAATAGCCTTTCATGGAAGAAATGGCCAACAGGTCAATAAAATTAAATTTCCAACAATAACACACGCCATCGCCACACATTTTTCACAAAAGTAGATAATTTTCCAGAACCAACACTTCATATAGGTATGTACAAAATTAATAACTAATCGATGTAAATGAGGCCAACGATGGAAAGTAAAAAGTGAAAACTAACACGACTTACGAAAGCAAGCAATTTGCTAAGTATTTAACGACTAAATGTCAAAACCCGATAGTTACCACCAAATAAAAATTTTCCAGCAATTGATCTAAATAGGCAAATCGAAAGTTCACGCCTCAGTGCAATAAACAAAAGCATTCAATTGCGAGTCAACCAAGAACAAAGTACTTATACAAACACCCACACAGCAATACCTACATAGGTATTTGCCTTATTGGTTTTATGCCTGATTGCGTATGTATGGCTTGTTGTTTCACTTTATTGCTGATTTCGTTGTAATAAACGCGGTCATTATCATAAGTAAACACAATGCCAAGCGACAAAAACAAAGGCGCATAATGAAAAGCCGATTGCACAGAAAAGTCAATTGCTTAGCACAAACCCATACCAGAACAAAGCGTGAAAGAAACAAAGGTAATGGATAAAGTTGGATGACAACAATTAGGTAATAATAAATAGTGAATGAATAGCTCAGCTGTTGAAATAACCAAGGGTAAGAAAGTCTGTTTGTGTAAGAGGAAGTAATAAAGTGGAAAATATGGCAAATAAAGTAAAGATGAAAACTAGAACAAATATAGTATGCGAAAAAATTCTTACAGATTTTTACGAAACTTTGAAAGTTGGTGAATTACTTCATCGGAATATCGATCTTAGAGGTTCGTTTAACAAATGAGATAAAATATGTGGTTATAAAAAAATATCTCATGAGATAAAATTTTTGCATATAATAAAAATAGCACTTGAGATAAAAAAAACGCGAGAAACAAATCCATATTTTTAGAAGTAATCGGATAAGTTATAGCCTACAATGGTTGAGTAAAACCAAAAAATATAACTTAAATTTATTAATTAATATTTTGTACAAATACGTCTAGGCTCTCTTTCTCCAAATTATATGATATATCCACAGAGATATAACGTTCACAAGACAGTCGGGTCTAAGCAATAGAAGCGAAACTGGATTTTCATTTGGTCATAGACTGTCAAGTCGGCACTATTTCTCAAAATTACTTCTGTAGTGTTATCTGCCATAACAACAACAACAACACTGATATAATTTAAAGTAAACCTCAGTCATTAGAAATAGATTGGTTTATAGAATATTCGGAGTTACAGCGGCTGTTGCAATCAATCTAGTTGCATACTATCACTAGTACTATCCCACTTTTTAACTAAACCGATTTGAAAAATCTTGCTGAAATTGCTAAAGCAAAACTTTGCCACCGAGTCAAGTCTCCAATGTTGTTGAGTAGCTAGATAAATAGCAATAACGGTTAACCGCAAGCACGCAAAGTGGCAACACAATGAAGCATGTAGCAAAAGTTGCAAACAAGTCTGGAAAAAACCTAAAGAACAAGTTGAGCGGTCGAGGATGAGCCGCACCATAGCTACGGAGTGGGAGCACCAAAGCGCAACAAAAAACCAAAACACAAATAATCACAGCGCCCGAATTTAATGTCTGTAATTTTTCAACGCCGCAAATGTCGTCGCTGGTGTCGTCTCCAGGCAACAGATAGCCAAGAAAAAACAAATACGCTCTGCGTAATGGCAAGACAATTTAACTTAGCCTACATTTAGGCGCACGAACAAAACACATATTTCTCCTGCTGTTGGCTTTTTTGGTCGCGCATTAAATTTTAATGTAGACACAAAGCTTAGCATGGCGCGAATACTAACACACACTAATACTTAGTGGTATTTCGATTTTTACTGTTACAGAGACTGCATGCACTGTGCAAAATGAGACGGAAGTGATTTGGGTGCCTTAAAATACCCAACCACGTCTGCCAGGCAAACAAAGCAAGAATTTGATTCTGATATTTGACTACACCGAGTTTTGGAGCCTTCAATAAATGTTCGCAGTATTATTACATAGTCAGTGCTACATTTTTAGGGTAAATTCGCAATCAGGTGTAGAAAATTGTAAATTTATTATTGTTATACAGGGTGCTTATGCCTTCGGTTTAGCGTATATATCATAAGATATTCAATAACCCATACTAATTTTAAGTTCATTAAAAAATTTCTCTAAAATTATTATTTAAGCCATAATAAAAAATGGGATTCTAATATTAAAAACTTTTCGCAAAAGCAACCAGTCAACTGAACTTTGACCTACGCTTTGGAGATCTTAAGATTTACTAGAAAAGAACAGCAGCTTTGCTTTCACCAATGATTTGTATGTCTAATAGAAGGCACGTTAGGTTTGAAACAGAAAATTCCGATAGAGCTACGAGGAGCAGAATTTCCACTCTTATTCCTTCTGATTTTTTCTAAAATTTTACGGATTCATTACTACATTGGCATTACACGCTAATTTCCTGTTTAACCAAGGTCTTCCTACTTTGCAAATCAAATGAAAGCTTACCAACTTTTGAGCTTTCCAAATCACTTTATTGGTTATCTGTCTAGATAGAGCGAAGCTAGAAAAAATTTTATGTTGTATAATTATCACGGTATTCGAGGCAGCAAATAAAAACCTACACCGATATTTTTTCTACAAATACTCCAATCGCCTACAAGTACTGTGCCGTGTACCCAGGCAAGTATATTTATCATCAATCAACTTAACGCCACTAACAGCTTCCCTAAGCTTCACTTTTCATAATTACGCATTGCGCCAATAATCGCTGTCAACAAAAATTTACGAAAGTATGTGAAATATTTCTACTTTTATTTCCTTAACTTTTATTTGCTTTCAGACTTCCAGTAAAGGACTTACTTATACACAGCTATTTGTATGTGCTTAGAAGCCTAATGACTTGGGTTGGCGAAAATATGTACGATAAGTGTCTGCGCCTAGAAGCTGTATTTGTACAACGTTGAAGCGCAGAGCATCAGCTACAAACAGTCATATGTATGTATGTACAAACACATGTATTGGCCAACGTTATTCTGTGAACATTTGTAGGCATGTTACGTATCCGCCATGTAGCACAGTGTGTGCCTGAGTATATTATTATTCCCAGGTGTCGGTGAATAATATACTGGTTTCGGTTGTCGACCGCTATCAGGCGGACAAATAACTAAACATTCAACTGCGCAATCTAGCAAATAGCCGCACACATACACACTCATACCCACACACAGATGGAGATTGGTGGCAGCTAAACTAATTAAATGGTGTCCCATAAATTGCACATTAAACAAAATTTATTGCATTTGCGAAATTATTACGGCACAGTAACGCGCAAACGCTAGCAGTATTAACTCAAGCACACACACACATGCACACATATACACAGGCATGTTATGTTTATTGCTAAAACTAGGCTCATACAAATTATACCAGCTGGGTGTTTGGAACGGAAGCGGAAGTCATGACATGACAATGCGCTCAAAATTGCGTTCGAAATTGCAGTAAATATTATTTAGCTACAGTTGGCTATATATAGATGAGCCCACTCCAGATTGAGTATATGTGGCGTAGGCGCAACAAGGCCTATCAGCCTGCTGTATGCGTTCAATTGAAAGGGGATAATTTTATTTTCTCTAGCACAGCATTTATTTTCATGCCTTTTATTTTTCAACTAGGTCAATTTAGCAAGCTGGCCAGGCTGGCTAAGCAACCGCATGAGCAGCTATTACGTACATCTATCTATTTCTATATACCATATATTTATATGTGTGTGTGCAAGTGTGCTTAGCTTAGCTTGTATTTTAGCCAACTAAGCGTATGAGTTTAATGCCCAACTAACTGATTGCTTTTATCCTTTTTTCTCACCAAAGTAGCCGCAACAGCAAGCAGATGGCATAATCGTCCAAACAAATACACATACACACACAACAATAGAACGACAAACATAGACAAACATATTTATATACACATGCATATGTGTGACTTTATTTGGGTTTATTCGCAACAAATTTCACTAAATGCAATGGTTTATACCAGGATTTGCTCTGCTCAACTGAAATACGATAGTTTTTCCTCGAAATAAAATTAGTCAACTCACATACATTCACGCAAGCGTCTATCTATGAACTGTTACACATACGTAGGCAACGATATATGGCATAACCCTTGGTGTCGTTGTAAAGCTGAGGCCATAAACTGCGCGATTAGTGGTTCATAAATCAAAGTGGCTTTCTATTTGGTTTGTTGGGCAACTAAATACACTCATACTCATACACATACACGTATACTTACTTATTATACAATATAAAAATATAAATTGTATGCTACCCCACAAAAGTGGCTCACCTGCCAAGTGCTGCTGCCAGAAACTATTATGGTTATTATGAAGTTTCAAAAATAGTTATTTTAAGTGAGACAACTCAACCCTTTTGTGATTTATTCCACAAAAGCACATTTTTTGCCGCTTTGAGGCTTTTGCCACGTTTGTTGCACTCTTGGGTCTAATAATTTCTATATTCTACACTTCTACATGCTATGATTATCATTTATTTATTATTATGATATCGCGTTGAAATAATGCTATTTGCTGAGTTGAGTCGGCAAAGTTTTTTTTTAGCTTTTGCAGCATAATATCGCTCTGCTCAGGCATCGTTTATGGCATATTTGACACCCGCTGACTTCCTACCATTAAAGAACGACGCTACAATACGATTGAGGAGGTAAAATCTGCATCGAAGGTAACATTATGTTTCTTTATCTTCATCCCATACACTGCAGACTATCATCTGTTTAGACCTACTAACTGGAAGCGGGCTTGCTTACTGCGTTGTAGTTATGTCAAGTTTTTTATAGATGAAGTCGCTGTGAGCTAAATTTGATTATACATCACTTTTTATAGAGATCTGAACGGACTTAGATAGCCTGTTTAATCAATTTTTTTATGCACACAAACAATGTTTGAAAGTCAGAGTTACGACGATTAATTCTTGTCCTCGATCGTGATTAAACGCGCACGAACTTGGACTTTCTCTTATGCCTACTTCGGTTTTCGACCCTTTAAAGCATATCTTAATATTAAAATAGCCATCATTGACAGATTACTACACACAATCTCCTACTTGAGAAAAACATGGTTGCTTTCGCCTTTCAGCGTGCTCTTCTTCACTTATTCTAGTTATCTTTGGAGTGCAATTAAGAAAAAAATGTCAAGCTCCTGTTAAAGAAAGTTTTTATCTTAATATTCTGAGCTACTTCGATTTCAAGTTTTACTATATATTTTTACCATATATGATTTTTTAAATGATGTTAGATATATTTAACATCAAAATAAATAAAAATTTTGGCAATTTAAACACACAATGCACACAAATTCTTTAAATAAAACACGCAAGCCAAAAACGTGTGTGTGTGATTGTGCCAAGGAGCTCGTATATCACTGCCAATAGCACCGGAAATGTAACGAGGTGTCAAATGTGGGCAAATGGAGTTGTCAACATTGACAGAGTGTCACAGGGCATTGCCCTGGTAAGCTAGGCACCACATGACTGTTTGGGTAATGCATGTTGAGTGGAGCTTTCCACTTTGCATAGCGCAGTTCATTGTCTTTTGCTTCAGACTATGTTTAAGCTTTAAAATGAACGTCTGCCGGTAAAAGAAAAAAAAAAATTATTTTTCGAACGAAAAGCGCCAAGTTGCTTTGAATTTCATTTTATAGTTGCCTGCTGTTTGTATTGCTTTGGAGGTGTCTGGAAATGTATATATAAATAAGCTTGTGGAGAAAAAGATACATATTTATATACATATGTTGAAATATATATGTATAAGTATATACTTATATACATATATATGTATATGCCTGTTCGAATTTCCGCTGGCTATTGTCAAAGCGACGCGAAAACGGAATGAAATTTAATTCAGAAAACTAAGTGTGTCGGAAAATTTATTTCATCAATTTAGAAGTAAATTGCTTGGAGGATTGTAATGCCGCGCACAAGACAGTGTGAAAATAACTAAAACAACAACAGCTACTAAAACGAATGAATGTAAAAGGTGACAGTAACCGCAAACGCAGTCGACAAATATACAAACCTATAGCAACGACAACAAAATCAAGCATATAGTAAATACATATGTATATACAGCGGCAATATTAGCACCAAGAATACTGTGTGTGTGTCAATGCTTCAACAATAATAACACCAAAAACAGTGTTCGTAAGGAAAAGAAAAATTGAGAAACGGGCACAATGTGCGATAAAGCTGCGAAGAAAAATTGGTTTTACAACACCAACACACACACTCACACACAAATTCATGCATGTATGGTGTACATCAAAGCACCTGGCAAGACGCTTGAATTTATTTATTTATACACACATACACGCACACACATCTACACATTAGTGTATACGAGTGCGCATAACTTTATGCCGTGCTGCAATTCGATTTCAAGTCTAAGCTTTTCTGCTGCTGCCACTTTCACAATTTCTTCAATTTTTTTTGTATTGTTATTGTTGTTGTTGCGAATCGATTATACTTTCATATTGCTTATTTGTATCTATGTGCATCGGTGTTCGTGTGTGCTTTCATTTATTAAGGTCGCCATGTTGTCCTTTCGATGTGTCACTGCGATTTCTTGGCTCAAGTGCCCAAGTTGTGCATGTGTGCACACATACAACCATGTATACATGATATATATAGATGTATGCATGGTGTATGTCATTGTTTATTCATTCCAGCGCAACAATTTAAAGTTTTGCGGTTATTGCAGGTGTTTTGGTGCAATTCATCGAGATATTTATGTTTTTGTTTTTACAAGCAATTTGGCTCGTGTGCGCAAACGATTTTCGTTTTTTAGTATTTGCTTTCCCAATAAATAAACGATACTACATTTTTTGTTTGTATTTTGCATTGTATGTATATAAATATAAATCATGGGATAAGCGAATTATTTGGTGTGCTCAACATACTAAATTGAATCTGACCTCAATTTGCCAAAGTTTGGAAAGCGCCGAATCGAACAGGCAACTGGTTTAATTGAAATAACGCTAAAATAGTAAGTAATTCTGCCGCTTGAGTACAGTACGCCCGCACTCTCTTGTTTTTCATAAAGCCGAATAATATTGTTTTTGCTTTGCCGAAGTGGGGGGCTCCCGTAGATCAGCTGTAATTCCTTTCCAAATAAATACTTTTACTAAAACTATGCCTTAAAAAACAGCCAAAACATGCTGTAATATGTGCACATATTTTCGGATCAATAAACTTAGAAATTTTCTGAGGAAAAAATCTGGAAAATTCCCAATTTCGGCATTCTAGCTGTACATAACTCCTTAATATATCTTTGTACTTTCTACATGTACTCATAGATATTGTCATATACCTACTATATATCAATAAATACTTAGTTATTATTTTATCTTGACCTCGATTATGCTTGATATAAAATCTCTCTGTTCTAAAACATCTTTGTCTAATGGAAGGAAATATCAAAATGTTTTCACCAAAGTCAACACATATTCTCTTATTTACCCAAATCCCTTTAACTGTATATGAATATAGGTATGTGGGAAGTTGGTGAAACTATTCGGTCAAATAGGACAAGTAGACGTGACATTTCGGTTATGCTCAGCCATCTTTCAACATCTCTGTCACCTGAATAATTCGTGTTGTCATTGTTGTTAACTCCATTTTGTTTACCTCAATTCAAGTTGTTGGATATTAGAGGAATGACATAACCATCAGCATTTTTCATTTCCCACATTTGTTTGTAATCTCTTATTTTCTTTTTGCTATCATTGAAGTTGCTGTGCCATTAGTCGTTGGCAACTTTTATAAAGAATTTTCTCTTTCACTCTTATCTTTCGCTCTGCTTTTGCAATAGCAGACAATGCTTGCTAGACTAGCAGTTAGTATAGCGAACAAAAGGGAGAAGATACATTGCATCACACAATTGTGGTTTAAAAGAGTATATAGCACATGAATATGTGTGTATGTGATATACATATCTGTATATAAGCATATTTGTTTCTGAGACAACAACATTCATCAGCTCATATGGCAGATTCCCAGGCATAAATGTATAACCAAAGCATTGTGTATGATATACTCGAAAGTCGGTTAGATATTTGTTAAACATCTTGGATTTTCTGGTTGGAAATACCAAATGTATAAATGTTTCTTTGATCCTTTTTCCTATTATTTAAGCTGCTTTTCTTGTGCCTCAAATATGTTTAATCTTTTTCATTAGAGTCGGATATGAATTTTGAAAAATTTTCTCTTCTTTATCTTGGCGCTATCCATTTTTAGTTTTATTTTATAAAGACATAAATGCAAAATTTCAATCATATGGAGTTTTTTTGCTTAAATTGTGAAACATAATTAATATAAAGTAATGTGATGTCAAATTGAAATATGACCTCATAAATGAGTTTGTATCTGACTTGAATTGTTATGTGATGTGATGTTATAAAATCGAATATGATGTCATGATTTTGTGATTTGATTGATGGAAGATGTGATATAATGTGATGTGATCATGCAGAGCTGATATGACATATCATAGTGTGACGTTTGATGTGATATGACCATGCAAGTGTGATGTGATGTGATATACTACATATGAGACATACTATAGCATTTCATTATTATATTTTACAATATTAACTATGATAGAATATAGAAAATGGCAATGTGATTTGATAGGATAATATGAGGCGAGTATAATACCGAAGTATTAAGTTTAGGCTAGGTGTTTATGTCCGGTTGTATATTTAAGTAAAATATTCATTATGTGATCACGTAAAGCTAAAGTAAAACCAAGAGACATTCACCGTTGTCAGACATCCACCTTACCTTCCTATATCTTGAAGTGCGGTGATGTAACATATTCGTATGTCACAAAAGACTTAACGTGAATTTATGATAGAATAATCTGTGGTGTGATAAGATCAAGTAAATGCAAAGCGTTGGTCAAGTAAAACAGCGGTGACATTATGAGACGTAACCTAATCGCATGCGATGTAATGAGCTGTGAAGAATGTAGAGGGTTGAGAGCGATATGAAAAGCTCAACACGATGTTTCACGCAGTAAAAATACATGTAAATGGAATATGTATTGCAATTGTCTAAGTTGTGATGCGATATGATATACGCATATAATGTGATATGGTACAGACGGAATTTAGTATGCGTATTAATATTGCATAATGTGTTATTATGTGTGTGGAATCAGCCAAATCACAGGGAGGGGATATAAAAATTTTGCAGTAATATTAATATATAATGATATCATACAAATAATGAACCAATAATTACTGGGCGATGCGATAATTTACTGAAACTAGGAATGATTTTATGTGAACATTCTGTGTAGAGGGTAATTAAGCTCTGACATTTTTATATATTTATGAAAACTTAAAAAAACATTTTATACACTTATTATATATATAGAGACACTCACAAAATGCCAGCCACATTGCAAGCTCCTGGACACATTCACAATTTGACAGCCGCAAATCGGCTCCCTTTAAACCAGCCAACATTTTTTATACGATTTTCAGTGTGTTCGTCGCCACTCATTGAATTTTCCACACGAGTAATTTTTAAATTACACACTGGCTGCCAAAAATCAAGTGAAAGGCCCAAAAAAGTAATAATCTATTGATTGCATAAATTTCTTTTTTTTATTGGATTTCAGTGATTTTTCTGAATAACGCTTTATTATGATGATTATTATGTGCAAAACGCAACTGTGCTTTCTCCGCTGCTGGCTGCTTCATTTTGCCGGAGGCAGTCAATGGAGACAATTTGAACGACTGCCATTTCGCT
Organism: Bactrocera zonata; assembly: GCA_037783105.1. Lineage (NCBI taxonomy): Eukaryota > Metazoa > Arthropoda > Insecta > Diptera > Tephritidae > Bactrocera > Bactrocera zonata. The sequence goes on along the minus strand of JBAWJQ010004226.1, from coordinate 850,171 downwards.
TACATTTGCGATTTTGCTGCTTCAGTGAAATTCGTTGCTTTCAACGAAGCAAGATGGATGAGTGGTCGCACAAGCCTTATAAATCGTTCATCAATTTAAAATCAATTTGGCGTTGGACGCATTTTTTATTTTTTATCTTTTTTCTTGTGTGTATCAGCAGTATAAGCGCACATATTTAATTTTTAATTTCACCTATTTGATATTTTATTACATTTTAAGTGGATAGAAACCATGTAAAAGTGATTGTGCGCCTTTTGGTAGGCTACAAAATGGCTGATACTTTTATTTTGCAAAGTATTTTTTATATTGAAACTGATTGAATTTGATGCACTTGAAGTGCTTAAACAGAAATTTCATTGACATAGCGCTGTTTTTTGTGGAATGTTCAAATATTTATACATAAATCTGAATATATTATATTTTTATATTTACAGTTGATTGGTATTATTTATTATTTGTCAATTATATAGAAGTTTTTGCAAAGTCTCATAAATAATTATTTTTCTATGGCGGACTATAAAAGCGTAAATGACGTGATACTTGATACAGAACTGTACTTTCAACCAGTTTGTTTTTGCATTCACCAGTCAATTTTTTACCACAAATATTAATAGAAATATGAGTAATTGCTACTTTATCAAAAATTATCGATTCTGCGCGATATTGGGTCATAGATTAAATTATAAATTTAAAAAACAAACAGAAGTTTTAAATCACCAACAATTTAAATTTAATTTACCAACTAAAGCAAGAAACTTTGAATTGCGCTTTCAGCCCAATTGTATGCTACATCTTTTGATAAGAAATATATTTCACCATACGGTCTAATTTCTGGCGATATTTTTGGTCAATTGGGTTCACACTTTCTTCAATAACTTAAGGAAGATGACAGCTTGGTGACTCAAATTAAGAGAGCTGTTGTTTCTAAACTTGAACTATGCAGTAATAAAATAAAGGAAACATCTCATGAGCTAGAGAATACTACAGGGTAGGCCATTTAAAGTTGACCCATCTGGCAACGCTGTAACTTTTAACAGCGCTGACAAATCGGCTAATGTTATACCGCGTTAGAAGCGTCATTCGAAGACAATTTATACCATGGAACAGTACACTCCAAAAGAACGCGCTGAAATTGTTCAGCTTTATATTCAAAATAACTTTTCAATTGTGTTAACTCAACGTGCGTTTCGCAAAAAAAATAAAGTGAAAAGTGCTCCAGTTAAGAACACAATTAAGTCTTTATACGCAAAATTTGTGAACACCGGTAATCTCAGTAATGCCAGTCATGCATCCAGACAACGCACAAGACGTTCTGATGAAAATATCGAAGCTGTACGAGCCAGTATTGAGGAGACTCCATCGACATCGAGTTATCGCCGCTCTCAGGAATTAGACATCTCTCGCACCACTCTCCGACGCATAATTCATAAAGATTTGAAGATGTTTCCATATAAAATTCAAATGGCACAAAAACTAAACCCAGCTGATTATCCGCGACGCCTTAATTTTGGCAAATGGGCAAATGGGTCAACTTTAAATGGCCTACAAATACAATACATCGTACCGGGTCACACACATTGCAAATTTCGCCACTATCTGCTTTACATATTCGCAGTTAATACTATCTGCTGCAGAGAAAAACAACAATCTTCACTTTAGTACTTATCACAAACCGATGGAGCCCAATATGCACGAGTTAGTTGAACTAATAAAAAGTTCGACTGAAATACCGTTAAGTGGTAAAATGAAAATAGAGTACAACATGCAAGTAAAACTACAAAATTTGTAAAGTGGCCTATTGTAAATTCGTAAAGCAAAGAAGCCTGGCCGAAGACACAAGTGTAGGCGGCAGCGAACACTAAAAGCGCCAACGAATAGCTAGCACATTCGTACACAGGCACAAATAAACAGCTAACCGCTTATGTGTGTGATGCACTGGTATGCAAAAATGTTTTCGCCTGATGTGCACGTGTTACGGTGACACCAGCAAATAGAGCAGTTCAACCGCAACCAATGCTCCTGTGAAAGATCTGCACCAACACATGCATTCACCTATCACGTGCGTGCATTTATGTGTCTGCACTAACATGGCATCTTTGCTTAACCGAGGAATTCTCGATTTGCTTCTGGTAGACTGCTAGCCAACTGCTGTGGTAAACAAAATTTCCATTACGATTTTACCGCATTAACCCTTTGAGGAATGCGGGTGGCAGTACGTGGTGGCAATGTACATACAGAGTGAAGGGCTGGTAGGAAATAATGAATGTACTTGAATGAGTTGGAAAGAGCAGTAAAGAATGCATAGCTTGCAATGAATATCAAAATGAAGAGAAAGCCGCTGATGTTATGTACCTGTGACTCCAAATTTCATTTCTGTTTAAAAGCAAGACTAAGAACACCTGTTAATGTGTAGGTTAAGACATATTGGATGACACTAAAAAAGGCGGATTAGCTCACATTTAGGCTGCCATAATAATATTTTTAAAACACAAACAACGCAATGAAGGTGTAAACTTTTGAAACGCTCTCAGCGTCTCCAAAACAATTCTAAGTATAATGATAGCAGATAGTATATAATTATCTTATATTACATTATATGTTGCACATGGCTGAAACTCGCTACTATATTGAGCAAAGCATAATTTGAGGCTTTTATTTTTTAGGCTGGATCTCTACCACTGTAGTATAAAATTTTCCAAGAGGATTACTTCTATCAGCTTCGTAGATACCTCTCAGCATTTGCATGAAGCTTATGCACTTTGAAGAGTTTTGAGCTGAGCATAGGACAACCGGAATACTTTGACAATAGTCTGATACTATGAGGATGTCATCTAAATATAAGTATTTTTTAAATTCCATTAAATAGCTTCATTCTTTTTTAATCATATCGAAATGGCGTAGAATGATGTTGCCACATATCAAGAAGCTTGCAGTTGAGGATATTTTTGTAAATCGTGTGGCGAAAGTTTAAACAATTAGGTAAGTGTAGTCTTTTCAAAAATCAGATATTTTTTGTTACTAGAAGCATACATTTGATAGCTACATAAACCCATTATTCCGTGGACAGAAACAACGTAAAAAAAAAATATTTCCCTGCTCAATTCCCAAAAAATTGGTAACATCCTACAAAAAAATCAAAAATACAGAAATAAATTATAAATAAAACTATTTTCCATTGTATTAAAAAATATAATTTTTTAGGTCAACAACCGTGCTGGAGTAAAAATAATTTAACTTAATAAACGGTAGCCATTTAACGATTCGCCAAAAATATTTTCAGAAAAATTACAATACAATTTAAGATATCTTTCGAATGCACTACCGAGGATTCTTCCATGAAAGGCAGTTATGCTTAATATACATTTACAAGTACATACATACATTTGCAAATTCTCATATAGGTTTATGGGTGAAAAAATACCACAGTACATTCTGAAAGCAGGTGTTGAATACCCTCTAACTCACACCATTGCACAAGGCTCATCGTAAAGAAACAGAGCCGCCATGTCTTAAATAACTCCAGCTTAAAGAGTCGTACTTTGATTTCCTTTTCATGGTACGCTGCGGATTCAGCAATGTGTACTCAACGGTAGTCAGCGTCACGCATGTTGGCAACTGCCTACACAGCGCTTAGTACTTCATGCCACAAACTGCGTTGCGTGCACCAAGAAGTCACTGCAGAGACACTGAAGTCAATTTGGCTTGTTCATTCATAGCTATGGACTCTCGCTGAGATGGTACACTTCAGGCAATTCAGTAATTTTTGAGCACTACGGACAAGGTGAGGGTGACGAATAACATGTGCACGCACATATAAAACCTCCACTCTTCTTGGTATGTGCTTTTCCTTGTATGTGTGTTTGTATGTCTGCATTTATTGAAGTGCTGTTCAGTTTGGGCTTTTCGCACCTTTATTCCACCTTCCGGTAGTGTGCCATTCATTAAATTTTCTTTTTATTTCTATCTCCTCACCTTCATGTCCCATTCACGTTGTCAAGATTTTCAATCAACCCAAGAGTATCCACCACATGCGTTGTACTTAAAAGCTTTCTATGGAGGGGAAGTTTTTTGTTAGCTCACGGCGGATTTTTAAAGTGGCTGCGTAGGTGAAAAGTGATTTTTGCAAAATATAAAAATAATAGGGTGAATTTTGTAAAGAAATACGAACAGTTGCCGTGTATAAATGTGAACAAAAGGTTATTTATAGCGGTAATCCAAGCGAACTGGAAAAAATTAAATGTATCCGCCCAAACATTTTGCTATTTTAAGATGGAGAAGGGTTCAAACTTAGTTAAGTAAGGAATTTTCGAAAATGATGAAATGATTGAAACTTGTAAACATAATTCCAATATGCAGTTTTGAGAAAAAAATCAAAGTTTTATTTATCGTTGAAGAAAAGAATAACTATTTATACATTTTCTATTTTTTGTTAATATAATAATTTCTGTATTAGAAAGTAATCATATTTAGAAAGGCAAAAAGTTTATACTTCGCTATAACTGTCTCTGTCTTTTTTTCAATTTTTATCTCTATCTCTGTCTATATCCCTTTCCCCATCTCTATCTCTCTTGCTATCTCTATCACAGACTCTATCTCTGTTTCTGTCTCTGTCTCTATCTCTGTCTCTGTTTCCTTCTCTGTCTCGTCCTCTATCTCTGTCTCCGTCTCTGTCTCTGTCTATACCACAGACTCTATCTCTGTTTCCGTTTCTGTTTCTGTCTCTGTTTATATCTTTATCCCCATTTCTCTCTCTATCTCTATTTTAATTTTGTTTGGGTTTTCATGACTGCTTTTAAGAAATGTTAGAAATTCCATATATCAGGAGACGAGTGACCTAATATCATTATTAATAATTTACCTACAATTACTACAAAATTTCTTGCAAATATATTCCAGAATTTAGTTTTTCATTCACGAATTTTCCTAATTTTTAACAAAGCTTCTTCAAGCATTCATTAACTATTGCAATTTAAGTAATCTACGAAGCTTAAAACGAACGTTTGCTCTTTCGTGTGGGTATGAGTACATCTATAGTTGAGCTACAAATACATAAGTAGGATTAACTGCGCTTAAGCACCTGTACGAGGTTTGTATTTTCGTATACATATATTCATACATTAGAGCGGGTCGATTCACAGGGGGTCAAAGAAACGGACAGATCGGGAATCATTATGAATAACTTTGGCTAATATACTATAATTCGAAAACTTGTTCGTCTGCTCTTAAGATATCCCACTGAAACTCTTTCACATATCTCCCATACAACTATATACTATACTTCGCCTTAAAAATCGTAACTGCGTTTCATGTCCATAGTCTCTTTACAAGTTTTATTCAGAATGTTCCATATAATATTTTCCGCAAATGCGACTTTATAGTAAAAACAAACCGACCCGCTCTAACATACATATCTACATCTGCCGGTTTTCATTTAATGAATACGGAGTAGTATATGAATGAATGAATACATGTACACAAGCATGGTTATTCAACAAAGCTGCAAGCTTAAGATTATCACCACACATACGCACACACACGCACGAAGTGTAGCGAATATTATCGCTCGTGTGAATCAGCTTCTAGTAATGAGTTTTTGTTTAGCTGGGATTTAAACACACGCGCTCAAATACCAACACCCACACATGCATACGCACTAAATTTTTGTCCTTGTGATTGAATAGATAGTTTGTTAGTGTTTTGTAGTACACCACCTATTATACCATAGCGCTGTAGATTCATTATTTACTGCTATACGCTTAGTAGTCTCGGGTTTCAGATAAACGTTGGGGAAAATGTTGATACATTTCTGGAACAGTTGCAGGATAAAAGGTAGCACATTTAATAAAAAATAAAAAAAGACGTTAGCGTCGGTTGCATATACCCTTCACAGGCGCATTTCTTTTAGTAACTATGTATCTAGTGTGTATGGAAGCTATATGCTATAGCAATCCGATCTGAACAATTCGGAGATTATATTATGACCTTAAGCAGTAATCCATGTCAAATTTCGTGAAGATACCACGTCAAATGCAAAAGTTTTCCATACAAGCCCTTAATTCCGATCGTTCGGTTTGTATGGCAGCTATATGCTATAGTGGTCCGATATCGGCAGTTCCGACAAATGGGCAGCTTCTTAAAAAGAAAGATATCTTAAAAACTGAGAGAGTAATTCGTAATCATTTATATATATTCTTCAAAGGGTCTCCGACGCTTCCTTCTGGGTGTCACAAACTTTAACTCCCATACAACAAATACAAAAGTTTCCTTACAAGAACTTGATTCCGATTCCTCAGCTCTTATGGCAGCTATATGCTTTAGTAAGCCGATCTGAATCTGACAATTTTTTGAATTATTATTGCCTTAAATTCGCAAATTTCGTGAAGATATCTCGTCAAATGAAAAAGTTTTTTATTCACACACTTGATTCCGATCAGCTCAGTTTGTTTGGAATACGATAGTGATAAGGTAGCTGCAGTTCTGTCAAATAAGCGGCTGCTTTCAAGAGAAAAAATGTGTTAAAAATTTCAGATCGATGTCTTTAAAACTGAGGGAGAAGTTCGGAAACATACAAATAGATGGTCAAACGAACTTAGCTAAATCGACTCATTTCGCCACGCTGTTCATTTATATAAATATTTCATTGGTCTCCAACGTTTCCTTCTGGGTGTTACATGCAACATGTCAAACTTAGTATAGCCTACAATTAAGGTTTTGAAATAAAATTAAATATGTAAAAAATATTTTTCAAATAAAGTTGTTGAAAATTGCTCTACACGAGAATGTTTTCTTGTTAGAACAGCCAAAATTATTCATAGAAAAATATCTCTACTAAAATAACACACTAGGTATATGTAAAACGCCAAGCATATGCCCTCTCTCTCTATATATGTATATATATATATATATATATATATTTGTTTTCTTGTTTGTTGTTCTCTCAACCAAGTTGTTTTAAGCTTCGTTTCCTCGTGTATTGTTGGACTTCATTAGTGCTAATCTCGTCTTATTTGCCTTAATGTGTGAGATTTATTGTTTGGCTACAACTTAAGCCTTGGCAGCATTCAGTTGAGGGTCGAATTCGCAATACAATGAATGTAAATGTGTGTAGAAATGTAATGATTGCAAGAATGAGTGGAATATTGATGCGTTTGATACTGATTTCTTAAGCATAACCCACGATTGGTTTTGAAATGTTTGGCGTAATTTGAATAGCAAGAAGTTCAGGCATTGAAATGCTTTTCCTTTTTCTGAAGTTCTCTTGTTAAGTTTTTATTCATAACGTAAGTACGCACTATCTGTATCTTTATATTTGAGCCATATACGTAATATTAATATTTATATTAATTTCAATTTACTTCTCTCCAGTCCTTAAGTGGTCAGCAATTTTTCCTTTTAAATGCCAATAAACAGATAAATGTAACTATATGTCAAGCTATCATTATATAACTACTATATTTATATATGCATGTTTGTGTGTGTGTGTCTGTTCAATACACCAAGAGGTACATATGTCCATACTAAAAAGTAATTTAATATATAAATATCTGCCACACATCCAAGACCAACCACATTTGCTCACAGTCAGTCAATCAAACGAGTCAATTTAATAGCAATCTCGAGTATTTTCTGTGAACTAAAATTTTAAATCGAGAAGTCCTGAAAACACGAGCATGTAAAGTAATTGCATAGACTGCATATAATGTTGATGAAAGTACATACAGACATTTGTAAGTTTCCATAGCTCAATTTGCATGTCAGACTATAAATGTCATTTAAAATAACCACCCATCTAACTGTACTCAGCTCTGGCAGCCAAATGAAATGAAGCATTCGTTTGTTGCAAGTTGGCATGTTGCACCAATTACTTGGCAATAAAAGTCGAAAATATTTGCAATTTATGCAGAGATATGCAAATATATGAATGTTATTTCAAAACGCAGTCCACACACTATCACATGCAGGTTTGTTCGATGGCAAGTATTTTTACGGTCACACATACTATGGATGTTTTATTAATGTTTGTGCCTTTTTAAGCCTTTAAAGGCCAATATTGAAAACGGTTTGTATTGATTAGTGAACCATATAGCATATGGGATTATAATATTGATAAAATAATACATATATATTCAAAATACGCAGACAATTTAAATCAAAGAAATTCTAATTAATTATTGATGTCAAACAAATTTCGAGCAGAATTGGATAAAAAAAAATTAAAATTTTTTTTCTAAAAAACTGAATACTCTACATAAATAGATTAGGAAAAAACGTGAATTTCGGCTGAAGAAAAGCAATAATGTCTTTCATAGGTAGATTTTTTATACAATAAAAGCCTATAAAGAAATCCTTATTCATATTCTCATCGACCAATTTAAATACAAGAGATAATATATAGTGGTCCGATCTCGGAGACTGTAGCGCTTCTTTGGATAACAATCTGTGCTAAATTTCGTGAAGATATCTCATTAAATGAAAAAGTTTTTCACGCAAGCACTTTACTCCGATCGTTCGGTTTATATGGCAGCTATATGCTATATTGATTCGATATTATCGATTTCGACTGAAATGAGCAGCTTTTTGTGGAGAAAGGGAATGTGGAAAATTTCAGGACGATATCTCAAAAAGTCCTCGTTTGTACACACAGGAGGCTAGACATGGCTGTACGACTCAGCTTGTGACGCTGATCAGTTATATATATATATATATATTTACGTATATAAAAGTATATTATGAGTCTTCGAAGTTTCTTTTGGCTATTACAAACTTCGCGAAAAATTAATAAAAAATAAATTCTGTTCGGGGTATATTTTAAAAATATTTCTTAAATTCACAAAAATAATAATTTAAAAAAAGAAACCCTGTTTATATTATAACGGTAGTATAATATGTTTCTCAACTAAATTTCTACCAACTCCTACTTCCTGCGCTATACAGAGATCTGTGCACAAACGTCTCTAACATTTTTATGAAGTTACCCTCCTCTCAGAGTTTTACTCATAAAATACTGTAAATTATATGCGCTGTCTATTCTGTAAGTTTCTGTTCAACTTTTTTGTATCAGACATATACGAGTATATGTATATAAGTATATACATGTTTATACTCACACTCGTGTTTTTGTATTGCAACAAAAATTGTAACAGCAATATATTCAACCATAAACACCGTTGGTGAGTGTCAATTCCCAACTCATCCGCTGGCAGCCAGCTCACCTCTTCCAAAGCCACACATTGCCTGATTGACATTCAGCACATGCAGCATGACGCTCATCTCCTTGCCCTGCCAGCAGCAATTCACAATACACATACCACAAAAACAAACACGTCTACATGCCACATATGGCAGTTGTTCGTGTGGCACCGAATTGCCATTAGTTTGGCATATATGAAGCGTCACTGCTGTTGCTGCATTTGGCATTTTATCACATTCCCCCGCAAGGCACAGACTAAACAGGTTTTAATTCAAGTGAAACTGGTTGCGGTCCTTGCCACATACAGTTGCATTGGTATGTTTTTTTTTTTTTGGATGTGTGTTTTTTTTAATGAATTTAATATTTGGCTCTTAGAGTTGGCAAGTTTCACGGTTTTCACGGTGAAGAAAAAATATTAGCTACACCAATTAGCCTTTTTGCAGTGGTTTTTTTGACACATTTTCGGACTTGAAAATTCAAATTTGCGTAAAGATTTTGCAAAAGAACTCGATTTTGAATATGTTTCAAACCATAAAAAGCGCTTACATGCCTTAAAGTATGCTACGGCAACCGGAATTGTAATGGTATCGTGAAAATTGCAAAAGCTTCCAGATTTCAATGTCACTTTGCAACTTTGCATTAGCTAACAGTCTGATATTTTTGCTCGTAGAAACAGCACAAAATAAAAAGTGGCTTTAGAAAGCTAAAAATTAAATGCGATTTTTTAAATTAATATCTTAAATTCTGTATAACTTGAGGACGCTTTCTCAAATATTTTCCATAATTTTTGTTTTTTTTTTTTTCTTTCAAAGTTTTAGTTAACTTTTCAACATCGTTTGCTTTCTTCTTGAGTGTAGTTGCTTAGTATCATTTCTTCGTGAACTAATTCCACCTGCATTCTTCTATTTTTATTTTCACTTTTTGAAAACTTGTTTGATTACAATGCCAGCAAAAGTTTTCCGGCAATTTCCAAATTGAGCTACGCCCACATGCCACATTTATTATTGCTTTTCTATACTCTGACTTCAACGATATTTATGTTGTGACAAAAAGGTACCCGGAAATTGTAATTAAATTTCCCGGGTTAGTGATTTTTTAAAAAATATTATTTTGTATTTTATTTTTTATTTTTTGCTAAGTTGGTGGGACTATCATTAATCATTATGTCAAATACAAACGCGATCTGTCAAACAGTTTGTTTACAGCAGCTGCTTAAGTCGGTACACCTTTGCAGTGCGTGCAAGTTTTGCAATGAAAAAAAAAATATATATCTAACCAAATTCCGTGTTTTTTAAAATGCAAGCCAACGAGTGGTACAAAGCTTTCAAAGAAGTTCGAGAGATCGTTAAGCAAAAAAACTAGTACGTTCTTCTATTTTTTAATCTTTTTCAGTAAAATTTGGTGATGAAACTTAGTAAGCATATTTTTTACTTTAGGTCTACTCTTTTGGCTTTCGATCGATCAAGTATTCTCAGAATTTGATGATGAATCTCGAAGCACTACTAATTCAAATTCAGTCTTGTCGGAAAACCCTTTATATTCAAAATTTTCCACCGATTTTTTTGATGACCGTTGTTTTTCTTTCTGGGCCGCCAGGTGTTCGTTGTTGAAGGTGTTGACCGCCCATCATACCTCAAAATCTCCCCATATAACTTTGTCAACCCTAAGATTTATGACGAAATCTGACCCTTATTTGTTGAAGATTGGCCCTTCTCCAAGAAGATTCATGCTTTATAATCTTACTAGTGAATGTCTGATCTTCTACGAATAAGGCACAGTTAAAAAGTTAATAAAAATATTGTTGTACATGGACTTTGTAGAAATGTATTTAAAATAATTAATATGAAATTCCAGATATTTTTCTGCGACATTAAGTACAATTCATAAATAAAATATTATATTTATATAGGTATGCTAACTATAGTGCCTAATAAATCCTTAGAGTACTTACACCGTCGGTATAAATTTCACTGCCAAGATATTAAAAATCAAAATAAACAAAACTTTTATTTTCGGTTGCTTCCGCTACTTTCTTCTGTTCTAGAGATATCTTCTTTTCTTTCTAACTTTTCGTTTCCTTTTTGCGTTAGCAGTTTTTGCTCATGTAGCTCATCAGCTTTTCAATTTCTTATTTGACTTTTTCGCTTTATTTTCTTTTCTCAAACAAACAAAATGGTAAAATCACGTTTTAGTGGTTGCTATTGCAGAAGTAAATTTTCCAAACCACTGTTGAATGACATTATGGGGGGCGGAGAGTGTGGGAAAACGCAGCTGATCAATTTGTGAGTGTTTACGAGGGTGTAAACAATGTTTATTCTCTAACAGAAGAGTGTAGCAACAATTTGCTACAAACACACAGTTCTATGTAAATGATGAAACCCAATTCATGTGAGTCAAAAGTTTTGTGTTCAGTTGAGATAAGAAAGAACAAGAAAAGTGCTGCAGAGCTGGAAAGTTTGTTCTAATATTTCCACCACAATTTCTCAGGACAAGAAAGTGTTTCAACGAACCCTCGCTTTATGCGCTTTCTGTAAAGGCCTAGTTACTTATTTTCTTCAAATAACAAATAATAAATGCCTGACAACCTCAAAGGAAACCTCAAACGAAAGTATAACATGTAATTATTGAATATTATTTTGCAATTAGCGTATTCGGTCACGCAATAAAAGGGCTGAAATCGAGGTTTTTTTTCCTGTTATTATGCTTTTAAAACATATATTTCTGAATGCATATGTATATTTATAGGCGTGTCGATAATTTAGGGTTCACGAAAATACAATAAAAATATACTATATATGAGTATAAGTTCACACATTAATATTTTCACATATGTGGAAGTGCCTTTAGTGGAATTATTCTTCCAAGTAGAATTGCAGGCGTTTAAAAGAACAACCGAATTGTAAGTCTGAGCCTTGAGATCAATGTGAATATGCGTAAGCCGTTAGAAAATAAGGGCACGTCATATTATCGAGCAACTCGTAAGCATTTCAAGAGCTGCACTTTTGGATAGACTGTACTGTTTTTGGCTTTTTAGTACACACTGGCCACTTGTTTCACTGTTTATAATTGGAGCCGAAATTATTTAGATTTACATTGCATTAATATCCTCTTCAACCGTGTTTCTAGTAACTAATTGTGCTACAATTATCTTACATTAGAGCAATTAATAAAACATTTCTTATTTAATGAGACCAGAAGCCGAAAGTGGCAGATTCTACCTTGTAAAAGTATTACTAAATACTTGAGCGTTTTTAGTGGTTATTCGGAGAAAAAAGAAGGTCAACAGGGAAAACTCATTCAGATTATGTTCCTTACTGAAAGCTAGCAGCAGATGATATTATGCCACTAAAGTTTCAAACATCACTGTCACAATGTTGGATGAACGAACCACAGATACATAGTACTACTTTCGGAAACACCTATCGGATGATAAAATAAATTACAGTGCCTTTATTTAACAACGGTGTTTTTGGTTACATTTGTGCCTAGAAAAAATTGAATATTATTAAACAAATCTATGCCAACAAGCACGTGGTGATCAGCCTTCTTTATTTAGAACATTTTAAATTTAAAGTATTTAGTACACATAAATCTAGACTCTATAAAGCGAAATAATAGCTATAATAGAAACTATTATTTTACTAAAATGGAAACTATAATAGTCTGAATAAGTTGTAACTAGCAGTTTGCAGTCAACCACGCCTTCTTCTTCGTTCCATACTATTCCCTTGTCATATCACATTTCATATTTCCCGTTGCTTCCATTTACAACTTTCCACTATTTTACGAGAGGATCATATTTTGGCCTGCATTCCCCAACAAGCGCACACAAGCACACACCTACATATACATAGAAGTGCATCTTACCACGTGCCTCCGGCTGCTGCTGGACCCCCAGCGCTTTTTAGTGCAAACTTTTTGTGTGAATTGTGTCATTCTTTATGCTGGTTGTGTATTATTTGATGCGCACCCACACTTACATACACATACTATACATATGCATAAACATACACATGCGAGCACACCCCCACCTTATTCCTTCAACAAACATAGTTTTATTTTTACTTTTCGGTTTTACTGGTAGAATTACTGTTGGTTTATTCTGATGATTCATGGCAACGTATATGGTTGCCTATTATTTTTCAGTGCGCTGCAGCGCTCATACAATTTGAGAGAAGGTTGGGGAGATATTGCAGTGCCAGAGTAGTGGACGTGCCACTGTGGCTGTTTGGGAATAAAAGTACCAACTGTATGTCGTATATTAATAATGCTACCAAACTGCTGCTATTTAGTGTTTCAACAATGATGTTGCCCCTGTAGTGAAGAGAACCCTGCAGTGAAAAGTTACCTTTTGCAGTTAAGAATTCGGAGTGTTATGCCAATGATTATTGAAGAAGGAATATACTTATATAAAGATGAAAAACAAAATTACGATATTAAAAATTTATGATAGAAAATACGCTTTATAGAGCGTTTCAAAGGTAAACAAGAGCATAAGGCATAAATCTGTCACTCAAAGCGAGGAAAGTTGTACGTATTTCAGGGAGAAAACCATATATTACTGGAGAGCCGCAGAAGTTTCAAAAAATCTGGCAACTAAGTGAGCCTAAGATAATCTCTAACACTTCGCAAGCATATAACAGAAAGACAGCATGAGTAAATATCTTCAAAGCAATCATCTTAGCCAGTCTCTTGTGCAGAGCATCAAATTTGCAGCACAAATGAATTTCCTGGCTAGACATCTGCTTTATGCTCACATACACACACGCACACAGGCAGCTTTTTCAAAGAAAAGAAAGAAATATGTATTTATGTCAAATCCACAACCCAACAAGCGCCTCTCGCTATATGCATTTATATGTATGTGTGCTGAGGGAACCTGTGCATCGCATTGTCTCCAGTGTCCCATATAAAACCGCTGTGTGTGTGTGTGCGTCTGTTTACCCAGCGCTGTCTTTTGCATTTGTGTGCGTGCTTGGGCTATGAATTCCCGTTGCTTATTTGTTTTGCATTGTACATATTGCTTGGGTAAATAACTGCATGTACTTATGTACATAAATATTGTATATGTTATGCATGCTTGCTCTGCGCTCTGACTTTGTTGTTGGCATTTGTTGTATTTTTATTTGCATGCCGAATAAACAAACCATATTTTTCTTTGGTTTATGTATTTTTCGCACACACGCACACATGCAACTTACATATGTATGTAATGTGCATTTATTTGAATATTTCTACGTGTTCTTTTTGGCGACTTTATTTATTGTCAAAGTCATTTTTCAACTGTTTTACCTTTAAAGCAAAATGCGCCTCTGCTGCAAGCGCAAAAGCGAATTTTATATTGAAATTAATTAAAAACACATTTTTGCATTTTTACATTTATTTATGCATGCATAATTGAAAAATATTTCTCGATCACCAGCAGCTTTACAGCCATGTTCGACGGAGTAGTTTTCATAAATAATCTTCTTTTACGAGTACAATTACAATCAGAATGCCTTTTTAGTGCGAACACTGTGATCTCAAAGATAGCACCAGGCGACACTCATTTCGGTAACTCAGATTTTAGACCTGATTTTGGGTATATTTTATGAGCTGATACGAAAATATTATATTTTGGATAAAAGAGAACTCTCAGCTGACTTTACCGACTGTAGATATGGACAGAGCTTTACCACTCAAAATTTTTTTATATCTTCAATGCTACCAATCGCACTTTGCCATAAAAAACGGCCAGAACGGATCAAAGGAAAGGGCTTCGTCTTCCATCAGGACAACGCTAGACCACACATGTCTTTGATGACTCTCTAAAAACTGGGAGAGCTTGGCTGGGAAGTTTTGATGCACCCACCATATATTGTTTCGGTCAATGCAGAACTCATTAACAAGTGACAGCGTCTCTCTAGAATCACAAATATCTAAAATAAAGCACAAATATATATTTTAGGCACGAGAAAATTTAGAAAAAAAAAACTATTCTTACGAAATATTAAATACACACTTAATTAAAATTGTGGATCAAAAGACTTTCAAAAATAATTAAATCTTTTTTTTACCCAACACAACAGCACAAACTGCGTTATATAGCATTAAAAATGTCGCCAACACTCGGTGAGGCGAGTGTAAATTTCTGCGGCGACATCGCTTCCCACCTTCGCCCCGCATTGCTGCTTCCATTTTAATTTCACAATATTTTCCAAACACTTTGCAACAAGGGTCAACAACGCAAAATTACTGTTTTACCTTCACTCGGTTGTGCAGTGTGTTTACCGTTATACTGTTATGGCAACCTTTGCAACCACTTTGGGAATTAGCCGAGTTAATTAGATTTTGTTGTCAGCGCGAAGAAGCAATGGTTTAGTGCAACGTTCACAAGGGAGACTTTATTCACAATATTATTTACCGTATTTTGTTGTCAAAAGCAACAATTTTTTACTTAATTCATGATTACATGGTAATATGCGCAGTTTGAGCGGTGGCGCAAAGGCAGATGCGCATAGTTGGAGCTGGTAACCAGAAGGGATTTATGTAAAAAGTTTGCGTTGACGATGTTGTAGTAAGAGATTTTTGCCTTTTGAACGTCAAATTTTTATTTAAATGCATATGTATTGAGGAGACTTAAATGCAACATGTTTTTAAGTGAGGAATGTGATATATTTTCTTTGTCTGCGAGTTTTTTATCTACTTTTTAGTCTAGCAACATTTATTCAGAATAAAATATTTTTTCAAAACATAAATTTTTGGAGAAGAATGAATCAGAGAATACCTTATAACCTTACTTTTGAGTATCCTTTGTTAGTAGTCTTAATTTTGTAATCCATGGAATATTAAGACTATCAAAGAGGATATAATTGACAACTTGGATTTCCATGCCAGGACAGTCAGGTAATTTGGACGCAGTTTTGGTATTTATACCGTTCTACAGAGTTTGGGGAATGTTTTAGGAATAATTTGAGAAAAATTAGACTAGTAATTTTATATAAAAGTCAGGAAAGCATTTTTAGGCTAAAGCAAGAATAAATGTTAACTTCGCCTGCATCGAAGCTAATATACCCTTTAGAGGAGCATTTCTTTTAGTAACTATGTGTTCAGTTTGTATGGAAGCTATATACTATAGTAAGCCGATCTGAACAATTTCTTCGTATATTACATTACCATCTTAGAAAATAACCTGTGCCAACTTTTGTGAAGGTACATTGTCAAATGTGAAAGTTTTCCATACAAGATCCTGATTCCGATCGTTCAGTTTGTATGGCAGCTGTATGTTATAGTGGTGAGATATAGGCAGTTCGGACAAATGAGTAGCTTTTTGAAGAGAAATCTTAAAAACTGAGGGGCTAGTTCGTATATATACAGACGGACATGGCTAAATACACTCAGATCAACATACTGATCATTTATATATACACTTTACAGAGTCTCCGACGCTTAATTCTGGGTGTTACAAACTTCCTGGCAAACTTAGTATACCTGTTTAGGGAAGAGCAATATAAATAGATGGCTGTGACGTCACTCTCCCTCTCTCATGGTTCATACAGAAACATTTCGTTCTTTTTTACATCACATTAGCGTCTTTCATAGTTTTTCGATTCAGTTAAGCGTCAACTAGATATACATCATTAAAAATCAACGTAAAAAAATATAAAAAAAAATTTAACTTTCTAGAGCAGTAAATTCGACTGTGAGATTTGCACTTTCAAAAGATTTTTTCTGCTGAGTTATTATATCTCATAAAATTTTTCCTGAAATTGATAAATTTTCAACAGTTAATATCTTCAATCAAGAGATGTCATTTTATAGAGCATTTCGATCCTACAATATATAGGAACATCATCATCATCGTCGTCACAGGTCTTCCGCCGGGTGGCTTATTTATGGTGTCTTTTTCACCCGCTCTGAATCGTCGAAACCATTCCTCTGCAGTTCCAAGTAATAGAGTACCATCCCCCAAACCAACATTAATCTCACGGAACGTTTCTCTAGCGAACTTGCCTTTAACGAAGGAAAACTTTAAAATATCGCGAATTTCGGCGTTAGTGAACTCCATGTTTACACGTCTATAACTGTTGAACTCAATATCCAAACTAATTATGCATAGCGTTGTTTTTTTGTAGATTATGTCAAGACCTTTCAAAGATGTATAGTATTGCCAGATACGAGCTCTGTAGCGCTTTATACATAGCCGCGACATTCAAAAGACAAAAAGGCGGAAGGGAGATATTTGACAACCTAATATATTCAAGTAGTTGAAATAGAAATGTCAATTTTCCTAACTGATAATAAAAAAATAGAAAAATGTAAACCGGAGGACCTCACGTTACAATTAAGAGTTCATATTTGGACACTTTTTCTAGTTTTGAGAGTACCTAGAGAACAAAGTATTTTTTATTTTTACCCTCTCTAATATATATTTATATCTATATATTATATATGTATAACAACTTGTGTAGGTATGCAGGGCATACATATTTATTTGCATATTTGGCACACTCACCTGGTTTAAAGCCATCGCCATGCTCGTGCGTTGAAATAAACTGCAAAGTTGTTAGGCTGAGGCACAACAGAATCGACAAAGCGCGCTCCATGACTGGGTATACTGTTGTTTTTGTTGTTGATAGCTGCTGTTAAGTTGACGTTGCACAAAAAATACACGCTGTCAGCAATGTTCTAAATTAAATGTTGCTGTAAATGTGTGTGAATTATTGTAGCAGCTTGAATTTTTGCAACTTTTTTAAAGACTGACTGAAATTTCAAACCGAATTCTTAATTAGCTTTGTGTTGTTTTTATTTAATATGTTTTAATATTTACTTTGTTTTTACGTTTACATCAATTTTAATTAACTAAATTGTGTTGTTGTTGTTATTATCGTGTTTTTACATTAATTAAATAAGTGTTTTTGTTACGCCCTTATTTTCTAATTTATTTAATTGCATTTTACTTATTTTGTATTAGGGATTACTGTTGCATTATGCACACTTACGCATTTACCGCTATTTTCTATTGTAATTAATTTAATTCTTCTCTGTGATTATTTAATGCAACATTTTTCCTCTTTATACAATTAATATATTTTATATGAAATTTTTGAAATTTATTTCCGACATTTTGTGTCCCCACTACAATGCACGGCTGCTTTTTGCTCTATTTTATTACTTGAAATTTTAATATTAATGCATTGTTAGTGCACTGCTGGACGGTTGTGGGTTGCCACATGCGTTCAACATGTCACATACGTGTTGTGGCACACCTGGCTTACAGCTGGTCCTCTGCCCACGCTCATTACTTTGGTTTAGTTATGTTCCACAAGGGACAGTGCTGCGCACGTGTCAGCACAATATTGTTAATTTTTAATATGTGTTCACACTTTACATTATCTTATTTATTTTGAAACTTTTTTTTACTCTTCTTCACAAATTTTACTTGCTCTTTTTGCACCATACGACCGACCGCATTGTTGCTGGTTTTTTAATGTAAACATTTAGCTGCCTGCGCATCTGTCGCTGTCACTTGCATGCTGTAAGAAATAAAACATACACATATTTACATATTGTGGCTAACGGTTGCAATGCCGTATATGTGGCATTTGCGTTATATGTCAGGCAGGCAGGCAGTGGCAATGTTGGCACTCATGAAAATGTCCCATAAAAAATCGCACGTGCCACAGTAATCGCACTAACACATGCATACATAAATTCAACACTACATCCTGTACCACAGGGACACATACACACACACACATGTATTTCTATGGCAACGCAGAGAAGGTTTTCACCTCCGCTTAATACATTTACGTTACTGCCATATAATTCCAGCTACCCTCCCACTTTTGTGCTTTACCTTCATTTCCCCATATTCTCATAATAATTAAACTTTAACGAAAACCTGAAATTAAAGGACAACACACCGCCCCCCATTTGTGTGAAAACCCTTCAGCATTATTTTTTACCTCCGAATAAAACAAAAACCCACACACTTTTCACCACCTTGCTTTACACGCTTGTATTATTTCACCACTCATAATTGTTTATAGCCTCACTCTGATCAAGTCTTGTGGCCTATTTAAAGCAAATATTAACTCTTTTAAATCCATTGCTATGATTTCATTTTACTAAACGTAAATATGACTCACAACCTATAGGAAAATTCGAACTAATGAATTTCTGTCATGCAGAAATTGAACGTGACTTTAAAGTGGTGAAATAGCCTGCCGTTTCAAATCGAGTTTTATTAAGACTCAGGGTCCTGTTAAAACAAACTAACAGGTTCAAAAGTCGGCTTTTTCAGCGTTCGACAAAGAAAGGTGAACCGATTATTTGTAGAAAATTTTACAGAATAATAAGATAAGGTTCCTAAATACCTGGTGTTTTCAAAATATATAATTTTGGTCAAATTGTGAAATTTTAATGTGGAGAAGTTGGTGATGGCCGATTTTTTTTTTTTTTTTTTTTGTGTAAAATCGCGTATGTGGAAAGCGTTCTACGAATATTTCTATACAATTTTGTCTAAGAGACTAACGGATTTTGAGCCAGCAATTTTTAGGGTGAAGTTTTAAAAATCTGAATAATCGGTTGTCTGGGAGATATTTGATACAGTTGTTCCATTTAGCTGATTCTAACAAATGCTCAATAGAATTTGTAAATGCTAGATTTTATTCGGACATCTCAAAAAACTGATGAACCTATTTTTATGTTGTTTGTAAAGCTCCCTCATTAAAAAACGTTGGCTCGAAACTGAAACGTTTTAGAGTCATCATCTCTAAAAGAAAGTTGTTCAAAACGATCCGTAGAATATTTCACGCACATACAGTTTTTCCGTTTTTTTAGCTCCTATAAATCGACCCGCACTAGTGAAAAAGTGCTTTCAAACTTACAAAATTCAAATGACAACGTAGAGCAAGACGTAACTCTTCTAAATTACAACAATAAATTCGTAAGTTTAGTTCAGTTTTAATAAAAAAAAAATCGATTGTTGAATCTCCCTTTCCGAGCGCACTGTAAAAGTAAGCTAAAATGACGGCACACATAAAATCTCGCTATGCTTTTATAAAACATTTTTTGTCAAAAACCGTGCAGCGAGTGTGCGTTAACAAAAATCAATTCATTTTACATCCATTCGGCCCTTTATTGCACTTCTGAGTTTCGACAACTTTTCTGACAAAATAAAGTAACTCCTTACAAATATGGTAGGTGTTAACTTCAAAATATGCACACCCGCCTAGAGAGGAGCCGTCATGCCGTTAAAGAAAAAAATATATAGCACTTCTAAAAGGTTGTTTCCACTCATCAACCTAGCTCTTCAAATCCTGCCTAATATTAAGGAGCAAAATAAAAAATACCACACCATTTCGTATTTTCTGATCTCCTACACTCCTAAAGATATGCAACAGAAATGCGTGCAGACAAGTTTTGCATAATTCAGTGCTGTTTTGTTGTAAAAGGTGCAGCGTACAACCCTTCGCGCGTGTAACTTCAGGCATTTGCGACATTCAAAAGCGTCAATCTCTGGCATGGTCACAGCGGTAAGCTTTCGTAATTTCATTTTGATTATACAATGAAATTTTTATTAACACATTCACTGCACTGGCGCCCATTAGCGTTGACACGCGCGTGCGTGTTGATATTTGTCAAGCGATGCTATCTGCTGGGTGGACTTATTTAGACTTATATATATGTGTATGAGCGCTGTTGAGACAGTGTTAAGCTGGAGATTGGGTTGGTCCGCTTTGCATTATTGTTTGCACAATCAAAATGTACGGAAGTCTGCAAGTAAAGAAAGATAAAGGTAATTTGTTAGGCCAATTAATAAAAGTCAGTGCTGAAAAGCGAATTTATGTAAGGCAATGAAATAAAAATATTTAAATACCTTTATGCCGGTAATGCCTATTCAAAATATATGTTGTCAATATAATTGTATCTACATTCTTAAAAATTATTATTATTCTGTTTTTTAACTTTTAAATATAAAGGCTGTATTTATTTTTTCTGCTAAAAATATTATGTTTATTCCATAGATATTTATATTATGAAAGCTGTCACCTGTGCGCTAACCCCATAATTAAATTCAAAATAACGGAACTGCTAACTACAAAAAAAAAAAAAAACAAAAAAAACAGAAATAAAAAACGCTATACGCCAGAAAGTATGCAGCGATAATTTTCAACGAGTTGAAACAATGGCAGAAAGGGTGAATATGACATAAAAAGCGATTAAGTCAAAGCCCTTCGCAAAACAAAGAAATAAAATGTAAATAAATTCGAAAAAAAAAACAATTAAAATAATTACACAGCAAGACCAGGGTCATTTCTCATTTAGAGCGCGCACACACGTACACACATTAAATGTGTGTGTGTGTGTTTGTGCGAGTGCGCTTGTGAGATTGCTTTTTATAGCGACAATCGAGCTTGCAGCAAATCTCCTTTCATATTTATATTGTCACTGCGGGGATTTTTGCAAACCAACAAGCGCACATCCACTCTCCCTCACGTTCACCCTCACCCACTGGCAAACAATAATAATACTGCAACGCTTTGGTGCTTTTTCGCGATTCATTTATTTTATTTAGCCCATTGTGTTGTTGTTTTCATACATTTTTCTTCTAATTTCATTGCAGCGTTCTTTAATCTATTAAATATGTATGTATGTGATATCAACAACAATAATAATGTTATTGTATATGTGGGCTTGGGGCGGGCTATATATACAGCAAATATGTGTACATATACATATAAATGAGCAAAGCTGTATAGGTGTATGTGTGCGTTTGTGGCTTACACTGCACATTTACGCGAATCGCGGCTGGTGATAAGAGGTCTTCCTTGGGGGCATGATTAATTAATGAAAATAATATATACTCGCAGTTTCTGTACCATTACACTGATGTGGATGTGTGTGTGTGTGTGTGCGCAGATAAGCTCCACCACAATGCCATTTGCTTTAGTGCCGTAGCAGGCCAGATTGGTCGGTGGCAATAGTGAGGCCTGAAGGCGAAAAGTAAATCAGCGCTACGGAAGTTGATGCCTTTACTTACGCATTCACTCGTTGAATATTTTTGGTCGAATGCTATTACACTCGTTGATTGAGCATTGCTCGATAAACAAATTTATTCTGTTTCTAAAGAATACTTCAGTTTTCAATTCTTCAATATAATAAAACTTAGTTGTGTGAGCAAACTTTCTAATCAAAATAAATAAAACTTTTTAAGGATTATAGTACATATTTGTCATAAAAGTCTTTATGGACTTTAAACCAGTATGCATCTTGAGAAATGAAACTACTCGTATACGATGGCGTCGAGAAGTTAAGCTATTCACAACGAGTGACTCTTTAAGATCAGTTGGCCGATTGTCTGGTTGAAGGCCAACTAACAGTGGTTAGTGCCACTGACTCATTACTGGTGATCTTTCTCCATTACAAATATGCTGAAGTACCTTAGCTTGTAATCCATGGAAATCGCTCGGAGTGGCCTTATTAAGAGCCTCACTTAGCAGTGGCTCTGAGATTCACAAGGATTGGTTACTTCATCTCACTCAAAGTTGTTCAAATTGCCCGAGATGTTCGGCGTGAACGCAGGTACAGGAATTGAGTATGGTGGCTCAACTGTGGCTGGAAGCCTGTCTTGCAGCAGGAGCTACTTTGCAATTTGTAGGCAGTTGAGAAGCAAATCCTAGCTACGATATATAAGTCTCTCATTATTTCCGTCCTATTATACGGAGCAGAAACAGAGACAATGACAAACTGAACTGAGAAATCACTTGCAACATTCGAGAAAACTGCTCTTTGAAGATCTTTGCAGCCGTCCGCGTGAGCCATTAATATCGAAGAAGATGAAACCACGAACTGCCTCAGCTCTACGGCGACATGGATATTACTAAGCGTTTGTAAATCCATGAATGCCCTGGTTCAACCATGTCGTTCGCATTGAAGATGATGTTCTAACGAAAAGCTTCTTCGACTCGAGAGCCATGGGTGGACAAAGGCGGCAAGAGCGTCCATGCATTCAATCGAAGGATGGCGAGCTAAGCGAGCATTACCTCGCAAAGGATAGAATCAAATGTCGAGGTTTTGTATTCTCGGCCTAGCCCGACCCACGATTATAGGGCCAAGGAAGAAGAATAAGTTTAATGTTTTTCTGAAAGTTCATATCTACAGTCACGCGAGAGCATATGTGCAACGCTCGCTCTGAACGTTTATTCACACATATATGTAGGTAAATCTATGAGTCAATTACCTTATTTACATTTCGAAAAAGTTTTTGCACCAGGTGTTGCTCAGCACCTGCATTATATACTGCCACAAATTACATACCTACACATATACAAGCAAACATATGTGTAAAACTAACAACAAGTAACAAACACTTATGCTAACTTTAACTTAACGGCAGCAGGGCCAAGCACATATTTAAGTACGTGGTTAGATTGTGAGAATGAAATTAGAAAAGTGAATGTTAACGATGTATGAAACACACTTATATACTAGCAATATATGCATGTGTGTGAGCACTAACGGACATAGGTTTATAATGACTGCCCTGTAGGGAAATCCAGCCTTTCACTTTGGTTCAGTAGTGGAAAACACTGGTGACTCGAATATGCACTCGAATACTTTAGAATGAGTTAGCTTTGGTTGATCGAATGGAGGCATCCGGTTTGGGCCATGAGAAGTGAACCTGTTTCACCTTTAACAGCCCAGCAAATATCCATTCTGAGGCAACCATTGCGTCTTCTGAATCATGGGCGCTTTTATTCCTCATTTACCGTAATAATCTCTCAGTGACTTTTCAGAGCTATCCGCAATAAAGTGCATGTCAATTTCTACCACTTGTACTCTATGCTGAAGCGAAACGTTTTCCTACATGGTGTTTCAGGTGTGCTTATGTACATATATGTAATATGTGCGCAACGTAAAGTGTTAGAGGACTTAAGTTGGTGCGTAACTAAAACTTCACTCGAAAAGTTTGCAAAAGTTTTGCTATGTTAATTTTCTGAGAAAATAAATTCACACCCCTGGAGCAAAGAAGGGTACACCTATTGAAGGACATTTTCTTATATGTGCATATTTATTGCATATGGGAGGGGGGCAGAATAGACTCCGTACGAAATGTTAAATAATAAAGTACGAAAATAATAGATTAGCTGGATGATGCTTTGTCTTTTTGTTGCTGATTTTTGTTGGGCTAAATTTTTGGCAACCAAAAGCTTAAATACACGCAATGCCCGAACATATCACATGAGAAAATGTGATGTGATAGTGATTGTGGACATGCAAGTGCAACAGTATTCTGGCTTTCTCCTTGAAAATTTTCATATAAACAGAAATCCAATTACTTCTGTATGGAGCTTGTTCCTTATAGCAAACTTCAAGATCTACATCGGGATACTCTGAACACCTAGCCACTCAAAACATATATCTTGCTTCCAACCCGAAATATTTATTGTTTGCATTTCAGTTCTTCTTTTATTTATGATATTAGAGATGATTCCACCAACAGTAACAAATTTTACTCTGTTGACTTGATTTGAGTCCGCAGTGAATATATTTGGCAAATGAACAAACAAAAAGTTTCTGACTTTGCCTTTTAAGTGTTGAAACAACAACAAAAATGAATTTGTTGAAAAAGATCTGAATTTTCCAAGACAATGTTAGATGTTGTCGATTAGGTATTTTAAAATGAATACCTGTCTAAAGGCGTAACCAGAGAAAAACACTGTCTGCGAGTAGCCACTTGTTAGAGAGTGGCGAATCGAATCAACTAAACCCGGCGTTCAGTCCGAATGACAGCACTTACATTCTAACCTTGCACTAATGTATTCTAATTCGGATGCCCAAGTGCATTGCCCCTCTTTATTAAGTGGAGAAAGGCTCTTTCTGCGTCAAAAACAATTTTAACCTTTTGCATCGAATTCAGCGTTGCTAACTTTGTAGCTGTTACCACTTGAAAAATTATTTAAAAAAAAGAGCAGTTTTCAGAGACAATGATGGCTAATACTTAAGGGTTACATGAGTTTAACGACTTCAAAAAATATATTTTTTTATTTTCTTATTTAATTCTGAAAGATATCTTAACTATTGTCTTAAATTTTCAAATTCATCCGAGACTTTGAACGCGTTTTTCTCCAAACTATTGTCAGGAACTACTCAACCGATCTTTATAAATTTTAGGTAGGTCTTCGAGACATCATTTACGAAGTCTTGGAGGAAACATTTTTTTTGTTCAATTACAAACTATAAACGCAGATGCATCTTTTCCCGAGGGACTGGAGAGGAAGAGGTCATAATGGCCGCATTTTGAGTATTTTCCATTCAAAATTTCACAAAACCTTTGTAAAATATGCAGAACTATTCTAGGTTTAACAGCTTGAATAAAATATTTGAGATTTTAAATGAAACCAAAATTATTAAAAACAGGTAGTCTTTTTATTTGGCATCTCCGAAGACATTTTTCAATATTTTTGTAAAAAACAAAAATCTTAAAATATAGCTCAAAATATACCTTATTACATTCAAAGAAGCTTGAAATAGTCAATCGAGTACTTTCTTTTAAAAAAATTCACGAAAGTCGCCTAATTTTTCATGCGTCACACCGGTATGGGCCCTTAAGAGAGAAAATGCTTCCAAACTATTTTTTAACTAAATTTTTTTAAATCAATTTACGAATTGCATATAAAAAATCAGTTCTGTACTTATGTATATGAAAATTTAAATTATTGAAAATAGGCGTAAAATTATTTTTCCAAAGCGTCCCTATTGATTTGTCACTCATTATACCCAAAGTTGCGCATATTATGTGAAGAACTCTCACTCAATAAAACAACCAACTAGACGACACAAACTAGTTGCAAAAACCTTGTCGCATTCAATTGACTGCAAACAAAAACTGGGCATTCTTAGTTCATAATACATGTAGAAAAAAGAACTGCTAAATATTCAATAGTCACAAATGGCCGGCAGATGACAACAATAAAGAAACATACGTTCTTGGGCAATTGCAATAATTGAGCTCAGTTTTTTTTCGCCCTACCTCGTGCAAATGTGTGTATTTATTGTACTCGTACAATCGTAAAAAACAAATGTGAATGTGCATGTGTGTGTGTGTGGCATGCAATTTGAAATTTAGCATGGCATTGAATTGCTTAATGTCCTCTTTTTCGCTTGCACATATTCACGGCTGCCGGATAAACAGTTACTACGTGCATAATGTTGTTGTTGTTGTTGCATGCTCGCTGTTAGTATTACGACTGTTAGTATATGACTGCCATTTGCGCCGGCAACTCGCTCATATCTACTAAATAGCGCTTGAGCGCTGTTGTTTCAGTTCGCTTTGTATTTTTGTTGTTGTTTTTGCCTTTTAGTTAGTCGCATTTTTTGCACTGCAAATTGTGATCTTTTTCCATCTGTTTCGCTGGCCGCTTGCCGCCAGTTGCACAGCAAAAACGCTTGTTAGCCAGCGGGCAAATGAATAGAATTGAAAGTTGAATTTAATGTCCCAGACTGTCGATTGCATATTTTGCGGTTTATTGTGGGCAAAAACAGACACACACATACACATGCATTTGTATGTGCGTATATGTGTGGCATGTGTGAAGGCGAGCAAATGAAAAAGCGCTTATGTGCGAATGGAATATGTGAATTTCGCCACAACACGAGGTGCACTCACACATATTATATATGCATATATGTATGTGTAAACACAGTATGTGGCTCCAAAGCACTGCCATTGAATTATTTTATAATTTAGCAATTTTTTTCGCACCAACTTCTTTGCCAGTTGTTCGTCCAGCTGTTGCCAATCCATGCCAATCTACTATATACGCAGCGCTGCACATATACATGCACACATATATTTATACAATTTCCATCAAAGCTTTTGTACTGTCGTGTTGTTGACCACTGATTGTGTGCTGGTGGCAACAATGGAAGAGGGTGACAGCGCAAAGAAAGCAAAAACGGCACAAACACACACATATGCACATTCACATACACAGATATTCTATCGGAAGTCAACTGCACAAATGAATAATGAAAATGTCAGCACAATCGAGTTGCCAGCGTATATGCTGGTGAATGTTTCGCAAAGTTTGTAAAGCGTGGGAGCAGCGTTTGCTTTGGATTTTTTTTAAGCAAGCATGTGTCGTCATGAATATTTATCGAAGGAGAAATTGTTCTGCGGTAAGAAATTGTAACTGTCTTTGGAAAACTAGAAAAACTAGATATCATGAAACTTATCTGAAAAAAAAACGCGCTTGGAAGCATTTTCGGGTTCGGCTATAGATAAAAGACATTATATTCGTTGAAAATATTGAATAAATGAAAAATCAACATTATATTTTTTATTATATTCCACAACGTCTCTGAAATATTGTTCTAACTTTTCAAGTTTGATTTAAGGATGTTTTTAAACCCAGGAAACTCATGTGACCCTTAAAGATATGTCATGAGACGGACGCTGAGAAGACCAAGTGGCCAGATTTCCAGCGAGATTTCCTCGATAACATTATCAAATTCGAAAGTTATGTCCTTGCTCCACCCCAACCTATATTGATTAACTGTTACAAGAATTCCTCTTTTTACGGCTTTTGATTTAACAAGGCTTTTCAGAAGAAGTTGGCTGTTCTCGCTGCATAGAATGGCACATTTTACTTGAGACCTTTACTATGTGATAATGGTACTTCAAGCTTATGCTGAGAAAATTATCTCCAAAATTCTTCAAAAAAGTTCATTGTTTGAAATAATAAATGTAAATAAATAAATATTGGGTAATTGAAAAAGTCTTTTCGTATTTTGTCAATAGATGTCGTTGCAGTCGTGTCATACCATATAGCGCTTGAAAGGTGAGATTGTAAGCTTCATTTCTCCCAAAAAAAATTAAATTCGGGGAAGCTGAACAAAAGTCACAGATGTTCAAAAATGAGTGAAAATAATGAAGAAATTCGCTATATTTTGAAACTTTTGTATAAAAAAGTAAAGAATGCCACGCAAGCCACCAATGAAATTTGTAAAGTTTACGGAGATGATGTTGTATCAGTTCGTGTAGAACAGCAATGGTTTGCTCTCTTTCGTTCTGCAAATTTCGAAATTTCGATTAACCCTGATGGAATAATAACTCTGACTGAAATATATGGAGTACTATTGGAATTTTGAAATCAGGAACGAAGTACAGAAAAGTAAGGATAGCCACTCGCCTAAAACCTACAGCTTTAATATAAAATTTTTAAGTAAATCACTTCAGTAAAGTAAAAATTTGCGAAGTAATTCGCTTTAAGCGCAAATTTTTCCAATTCAAGCGATGACTTCTTTTAAATGCAAATTATGACCGGATTTTATTTGCTTCCTGCCACTTGGCGGTGAAATACCACAAGGATTTCGCTGAGCGCCACAACAATTTCCGGTTGCCAGGTTTTATGAGTGCCAGCTGGCTGTTTTTCTTTTCTTTAGGACCTTGTCGAAGTCCTAAGCGCACACCAATACAAATGCGCTTACAAAGATCCAAAGCTATACAAACAATTGCGAGCACGAAGCGAGCTGCACTAAACAAATATATCCGTTTCCGGTAAGGCTCACGATATGGTTTGAAAAAATTAGTAGGCCACAAATGAATGCACAGCAACACCACCAAGCGCTGAGATTGAGCCAACCAAGTGCCGAGCACCAGCCGGCACCATCACTACTTAACGGTCTCTTGTACTGCCTGCACGCGGCGAAAGGACCCGGTGTTGCTATTTATTTGTTCTAAAGTGTTTACTTGGTCTGACGTGTACTGCGCTGCTGTTGGATCTGTTGAAATTTCTGCTAAATGAGTGAACCGTAAAATTGCCACGGCACTGCTGTGCGGCTGTGCGCATGAAATAAAAACGTAATCCGCCAGGAAAACAACGTGGAAATTATTAAAATTTTAAATGAATGAAGTGAGAAGCAGCAGAAATCGGCGGTTGCATATGTCACTATGCCAAAACGCTACCGGTAGCACAAAAATGTGGTGAATGAGTTTTGAACTTATTTATTTATTTCCGCATTTTTTATGCAAAGCATATATTTTTTATAAACCAAGCTACTTGACTGCTATTTTTGTATTTGCAGTTGAAACAATTTTGTTCACTAGATAAATGCATGCTGCAATCCACTAACCCCAATCCAATTTCAAACTGCATTCATCGTGCGCGCCTAATGGTATGCTACAACATTCAGCTGTCATTTAGCATTGCCCTCATATTCGCCTACCTTAACAGCAATGAACTGAAATTTTATCCTCATCGCGGTATCCCTAATCCAAGTGCGCTGCTTTTAATGAGGCTTTTACCCCGTGTTTACGTGCCACCCCCCTCCGTTGCCTGCTTTCGCTGCTGTCCAAACTGGACATTTCGTATTTACCGCCGACTGTGTGTATTCCGTAATTTGCTCACGCCCAGCCTGCAGTGGTGGCGTTTCTCCACACTACGTCTCATTATATAGTCATTTGACGATGCCGACACTGGCATTAACGCTGTCGGTGGCGTATGTAGATTTTACAGCTGCGGCATTTTAAATCTCACTAAATGCCAGCAGACAGTTTAACGCGTTTGGACAGCACTTGATAGCTGCTGCTATACAAAGAATGCGAAGGTGGCCAAACGGTTTTCGGAGTTAGTAGATATCTGTTGCAAGTTTTTGGTTAGAAACGTTCAGTTTTCACCCAAAACGTTGCACTAAGAGATGGCCTTAAATAATTTAATACAAATTTGTTTTGCACTTGATTCAATTTATTACATTTTTAATGCATTCAATACGAAAGAAAGAAAAATATCTCAAAAATATTATGCAAGCTAAACACAATATGAAAAGGATTTTGATTGCCCCGATTTCCACGAATTGCTTTATGTTTTTAAAAAAAATTAACTGTTGCCACGCCAAAGGCATAATTTTAATGTTTTGCTATAAAAAAGCAGTTTTTGAAAGTTTTTAAAGGTGAATTCTAAGGAGTCATAATATACTCGAACCAAAGCTATATCACATAGCTCTAAGCAACTTCCAAAACAAGTTATTTTACAAAACTGAGACACATAAGTATACCATAAATATCAACTGAAATTTCGGGTGCTTGACTTGGCTAAAATTCGTTTTACAAATTGGCAACGCATGCATTACTCATAAGCTACTCAAATGAGATTTTAGTGTTCGGCTTAAGCTATTTTCGAGCGTCCTATTTTAAATATAGCAGATATTGATTTTATATACAATATTAAAAGAGCTTCTCTTTCGATATGAATAAATAAAGTGGTATCAATCTTTGTACGAAAGCAGATTAATAAGAGAGAGACATGCTTTGACGGAGAAATTCACGTATTCAGCAGCATTAATATAATACGTTTATAGGTATTTCTACTGTATGCTAGGGTATTTCAGAAGAATCTCACAGTATTTTATGCAAATCACGCCGTTAGAAAATATTAACCACTGCTGTTTTTTAAGGGGTTACATGGGTTTCTTCGGGTAAAAATCAGCATTTTTTCAATAATTTTCCTTCAGGTATGTATAAAAAATGAAGTATTTTATTAAAATTGTTTATTGTTACAAACATACACTCTTAGCATGGAAATTCTGAAATTTTTGGAAAAAAATGTTTTAAGCTCGGCCATTGCGACGCCATTTTCGGTGACTGCTTGTAAAAAAGATGCACCCGCGTTTGCAGGATAGCTCCTTACAAGATTATCTAAAGTGAAAAAATACGTGTTTTCGTTTAGATCTTAACTTAAACTTGGACAAATGAAAAAAAAAAATCAAAAAAAAAGTGAAAATTTCGCGGCATTTTTCTTTTCAAATATTTGTAATAAAAAATCCTTCGTCCAAGTCTTTAAGAATTGAATTTCAGAGAACTGTGTAAAATATCATGAAGATCGGATTAGTAGTTCTCGAGAAATCTTGTTAACTGACTTCAAAAACACAGTTGCAAGAAAAATTCCTTTAAAGACGGCGCACTTGACCTAGCTAGCCTCGAGCTCACAAGCTCTCAAGGCTGTATCTCGGAAACCATTACACGGATTAACATGAAAATTTAGGACAAGATTTCATAAGTCTTATAAAATTTAATAAAATAATAAAAAATCGATTCCGTGAAACCCATAAACCCATATAACCCCATAATCATAATAAACGATAATAAACTTGCTCGAACGACTATGCGAAGTTACTTACAATTTATCAAACCTAACTTTAGTTGCGGATGACCTCAACATACAACTTTGAACACTCTTTCAGGCCACAAAACACTGAAAGTAATGCTGTAGGATCAGCACCATATTTTCATTGATTATATGATATAAAGCATCACAAAACGGCGGTGAAAAATTTCACGACGAATATACATTTTTTTATGTGATAGAAGAGATATGCTGTATATTTTTGTGTTTGCATATAGAATTCAAATCAAAGTGTTATATGTTTTTTTCTCTAATAAAAATATTAATAATTTCAATTTATATTTCTTCATTACATTGGTCTACTGAAAGTATATAAAAAAGTGAATAAAATCTGAGAATAACAGCTTATTCATTATTTGAATTTTTACGAGCCTCCCTAATGTACCAGCTTATCTGCATACTTCTGTATATGCACCGTATATAATGTGTGTGTGTGTGTAGGAATATGGCAGTATCCCCGCTGTGTTGTTTCGCGCAATTTGCTTTTACTGCACAACCAAAGAGCCACTCGTTAGTGAGGTCGTAATGAAATAGCGCCTATAAATTATTCGACTTTCGTTATTGATGCGTCGACATCGAAGGCGCATGGAAATGGACAGCGCTTTTATGTTGCCTTCTCTTTGTAGATATACAACGCCTTCCTGAATGCATGTGCGTGGGAAAACTCATATAAAGTCTCCCAGTTAACAAAATAGAGAATGTTGAAACGAAACCTTTCCGCAGCTAAAAATTTTTGGAAATATGTTTGAGATAATACTCGTTGTTGTAAAGAATTTAATGAAGTTAGAAGTTTTTCGAGTATAAAACTTTCGAAGAAAAATTTTAAAATCAATATATTAATTATTTCTATATAAATTCGCACGCCGTATTTTAGTTCAGTCGCGCTTTCTAGTTATACTCCGAACAGGGTATATTAAGTTTACAACGATGTTTGTAATACCTAAAAGGAAACATCGGAGACCATGTGGAGCATATAACTAAATAGACTATTCGCGTGCCGAGCTGAGTCGACGTAGCCATTCCCGTCTGTCCATCTGTATGTAGCTAATGCAGTACCTGAGTTTTTGAGATATCGACCAGAAATTTTGCACACATCTTTTTCTCCCTACATATTGCATAAAGCTGCTAAAAAACTGATCCACCAAACTCAAGCCCTTGTTTAAAAAATATTTAATTTAACAAGGTATCTTCACGAAGATTTAGACAGACATCACCACGATCTCAAACAGGTATTTGTGTACCCTATGGCAGCCAACTTTTCTGGTTTTCTAGTGAAATTTGTACCCTTAGTTAGACCAACTGCTTCAACATAACCTCGCATTAAGTACGAGTATGAAATGAATTTAAAGCGTGCTCCTTAACGCTTACTTGGTTACGCGTAGTTTGTAGAACTTATAAACGATTGCTAACATATGAGCACGAGCTCCAGAGCCACTACACATACATACACATATATGTATGAAGTGAGAATATGCAGGTTTGTCAGTATATGTATATGTGAGTGTAATTTAAATCGCATACAAAGGTGGACTGCAGCCTATAGCAATGAACAGGTGGGTAAGCTGGCAAGCAACCAATCAGCCAATCAATCAATCCAGCTATCAATCAACGTGATTAAGTGTTGTCCATTTTAATTAACAGCAACGACAAAACAATACATTCTACAAGGTAGCAAAAAGTAACAAGAAATGCAAAAACAAACGAGTGGAATTAATTAATTACAATAACAAAAGAAAGCAATAAGAAAATAAGAATGATTTAACGGCATATGCAAGTGTAGTCGCAAGAAAAGTTGGGTATACAAAGTAGTCAACTTAATCACTCACACTTTTATTCGGCTAACTGAGTAATCGCTCTTAGTGCAAAAGACGAATTAGGGAGGATAATCTTGAATGTTTAGTTGATGGTAAGGCAGCAAGGTGTTTGAAAACACTGACTTTATTTAAATCAGTCCAAAATATGCGCATATCTTAAATCGTAGCCTCGCAACCAAAAATCGGTATAAAATTTTCAGTTAAAGACAGAAATCCGTCTCAGCTCATCTTTGCTCACATGACTGCCTTTTTGTTAGCGATGAGTTAAAAATCAAAAATAGTTTTCAGGTTTTCGAAGGTGTCTTGAAGCTCTAAAGTTTCTTTTAACCTCTCTATATGATAGGTGTAAAGATAAAACTGTTTGGTAGGCTATACTAAGACTGCAGAATGATAAGATATTGGTTTCGTGTCATCAATTGACGTTCAACGAATATTTACCCATGCTCTCCGCTCTTCCAGGGCTTCTAGATCACGACAACCGTAATCTCTGAATTAATTTATTACATCCTCCGCTCCATGGGTCTATAGCTTCTTCTTCTTTATTGATTTAGACTCCGCTTACGAAATTATAGCCGAGTTCGGGGTTAATAACTGTTGAGTGTAATTTTGGCAAAAAATAATAATTTTTCTCGTCGTAATCATAATCAAAAGTTTTAAGTCCAATCTTCTGCGACATTCTTTTACATGAAATCGATCCCTAAATTATTGAAAGAACCCCTTCAATTATTAGACTGATAGCAAAATGCATGCAATTTTCAATTAATTGACACTATAAAACCTAATATTTGTTTACCGAAATGACCAAACGCACATAAACCTTACTATACAAAACAATTTAAAAACAACAAGACACAAGTTGCCTTTCCACCATTAAATAACACCACCAAATTTCACAATAATGCAATTTCCAATTCAATAGAATGGGTTGCGTTAATTGCTTTCTGACATTTCACCATTAAATGTCATTGCTTTTAGTGTTATTTTTTCCTCAACGGCAATAATGATAACTGCACTGCGGCCGATGAACCGAGCAGAAATAAAAACAGCCTTCTGGTTATACCCGCCAAGGGATCAACTGCACATTGTTTTAGAAATACATATAACTAAGTCTGGTTATTTTATATAACATATAATAGTGTATATAGTATAGAGGTAGTGCCTTGGTAAAAGTATAGTAATAGCTGGTTAACAATTTAATTTAGTTGAAATGACGCAACCCACTAGAAAATTTATTGTGTCAAGACAAAAGAACTAAAATTTAAGCGATTTTAGAGAAAATATTGTTCGTTTATTATAGTTGCAAGCAAATGCTGACTAAATTAATTACCTTAGAACATCAAATGTTTTATTGAACAATCTATAGTTCTTAGTGCGACTTTATCCGACTAATTGTTTTAAAATTACCTTTAGTGAAAAGGCCTGCATGGAAGCTAGTTTTTCATTATCACGTTCGAGCCAATGACAAAGAGAGAGTGAGGCAAGTGTTGACTTTATAATAGCTTAAACTAAAGTGCCAATCCACAGATATTTTCTTGATATACGTTCATAACTTGTAACTCATCTCCAAATCTTCAAAATCAAATTTTAAAAGGAGTATTTTAGCTGAAAGATTGAGATTTTTGCAAAATGGTGTTGTCTTTCGGCGATAAAACAGATAAGTATGAGGATTCCTAGGTGTGATTTTGACATTTTAAGCTAATATTGTCTTACTAAAACTAAATTAAGGCTTAAGGGAGTGTTCTAGTTTAGAGACATGGATTTCAGGTAATTTTTGAAGTTGCTTAAAAAAGAGCAATTAACATTTTTACTATCCTTTTTATGTTAGTTATGTTCTATTAGTACATGAATACAGGAGAAATTAAAAATTGGCACGTGACTTTACCCACGATTTTAACATTTCTTGCGATCTGACAACAAAAAAAACAAAATCAGAGATTCTCAATCTCCAATAATGTCGCAATAAGTTGAAAAAAAGTTGAACGACATAGCGGATGTCTGAGTAAACACTGACTGTTTCAATTTTTTAAATTTAAATTTGGGAATGTGGCTAGTTCCAGACATAGAAGACGAGAAATCGGTCGTAAGGTTTTGAAAAA
This sequence comes from Bactrocera zonata, assembly GCA_037783105.1. Lineage (NCBI taxonomy): Eukaryota > Metazoa > Arthropoda > Insecta > Diptera > Tephritidae > Bactrocera > Bactrocera zonata. The sequence goes on along the minus strand of JBAWJQ010004226.1, from coordinate 814,899 downwards.
AATGCGGTTTCAAGAAAAACACATTTAAGGTTTCAGTTTCGGCCGAACTCTCTGAAAAAATATGCTATTTGTAAATTATTATTGTAGACATATTCTTGAATAGTTAAAAGATTTTATTATATATTTTTATTGACTAGAACACCATATAAAGCACTTTAAAAGAGGCTGGCTTTTGTGGGACAACCCTGCTCTTCCATATAACCGCAACGAAATAGAGGTATGCAACTTTTAGAAAGCAGAAATTGCATTTTTCCAAATTTTTCCATAAATTCCAAGAAAATAGAATTTTTAAGAAAGAAGATGCTTTACTCTGAAATTTGGTTTACAACATTTTCAATTTCCCACGGGCTGCATCTCAACGTGAACTCGCTCGAAATGTGTATTACCTTCTGCTTTATATTTTAAATAAGATATTTTTTGTGGGATATCTGTCTAGTGATCCAATTTGTGTACGTCATTATGTAGATGTATGTATGCTTCATTGGAAGTGTATGTGCATATGTGTGAGTGTGGATGTGTGTTGTACGTAGCTGCAGGGCTTTAACTACATACAATATGATAATTGAAAATTTGTTTTGCTTTAATTAACTCTTTGTTTTTATTGCGACAGCAGGGCACTGTTTTCGCACACACACACACACACATACACGAACATGCGAGAACTTATACATATACTATATGTGTATATGTGACTGCCACAAAGGAGTACGAACGTAGTGGCAAAAGCAACACACATGCAAAGCTATAACTGTATGTATGTATAGTTTTGATGAACATATGTATACAAGTATATGTACATAAGCATATATGCATGTATAAGCCGCTGTATATGCATATACTCTGACATTTGCAACATTGCAATTTACAATTGCCTGTAGGACCTGCATACTCCACCAGCATTCTTTACCGTTACCCGAACTACTGCCGTTTGCTGCAATTTCCGTTTGTATAATTGCACTTCAGTGCACTCCACTGCCACTCTACTCACTCACGCTCTCTGCCACTCTTTCCCTCACTCTCTACACTCGTATGCTTTTCGTCACACAGCAGCAATAATAGCAACAACAGCAACAGCTACTGTAAGGTAAATACAAAGCAAGAAATATACGAAGAAATTAAATAAAATCAACTAAAGTGGAGGCAAGGCAATGAAAATGAAATAAAATAGAGCGCACCATGCAAGCAGGCAAATTGCAGCTTGGCGGCAATCAACTCGCAACAGGAATGAAGAAATTAAAGAGCACACCAAGTACAAGGCACCAAAGCGAAGGTTGCGCTACACCAGCAGGCACTCAACGCTTTTTGCCGCAACTGCAACGGTTAGCGTCAAAATCAGCAGGGCCAACTCGCAGGCTCCGCTTTTCGAAATGGCATAGCCGTATAGCACGGTTGATTTTTCATGTATATATGTATGTATGTATTTATGTGTGTGTGTTTGTGTGTGACTGCAAGTGTGCCACTCATTGACAGTTGAACTGAATGGCTGGATATTTGGAGCTCTTTTCTGTTTGCTGCACCAACAATGGCCGCGTGTTGCCTATGTTGAAGAAGACAATGGCGTTGATGCGACGAAGTCGTGACGATGACCCGATTGCCAATTACCACAGTAGCATAAAAATAAAAACAATTTTTTTTTGCCAGTTTGAGGCAATTAAGAATTTATTTAAACATTTTACCAAAGTTTGTATGTGAGTGGAATCGGGGTCATCGCAACTGACATATTCGATGGTTGTTGCGGCAACTGGAGAGACAGTGGACACACTTGGTTTCCAACTTCACTCAAAAATTACACCTATTACATATTTTACTATATTCAAATGTTCGGAGCCTTTTTAACTAACCCTAAAATTTGTCGCTATGCGGTTATTCAATATACTGTCTTTGAGGTCTGAACAAAAACGAAATATGATTTATAGTTTTCGAGTATAAACAGATTATTTTTCGCTCAAATATATATACAAGTCTGTAAAAATTAATTGTGTTCTGAGAAATTTACTTCGGTACGAGTATAAGCAGGATGAACCGAATTCGACAGGCAAAGAATGATTATCGAAATGTTGGCTCACTTTTTAAATATTTGTCAGGGAAAAGCCTATTTTTTTATCTCCTCTCACTCTTATTCGCTATCAATCGGCAACAAATTACTAATGAGAGCCGTTGACAGCCTATCTGACACTATTCGTCACCCATAAGCATCCGTTTATGTGAGACTTTATTAGCCACCAGAGTGGAGCAATCGAGCACAAGTATCCTTTACTATGTAATAGTGGCATAATGATTTCAATCTTTTGCCGTTTTTGTTTTGCCAATAACATAAATGCTTTGTTGTGTGCGCACAATGCTCATAAAACTTATTAGGCTCTCGCATACTCCGTTTTCAGACATGCCAGCGTGTGCAAACACGAACCAATGTCCTTACGACATACCCAGACACGCCAACACCTGTGCAAGGGTAGCAACTTGGCGGCATTGAGGAAAATAGTTGAATGTGCAAATTGTTTACGCTTGGCTAATGATGAATGAATGAATTTCCAATTGTGAACATAAGTTGTTAAGTGGTTAAGACTATTAAGGCGATGCCAAATTGAATTGAGCAGTGATTTGATATGAAGGCAAACTAATGTAGTATTGAGTTGTGGTTGTGGATACGAAACAAAAGTGGTGACTTTGATGTGGATTATGTATATTTGGGTATAGTTTTGGTTATAGTTTCGGTTATATTTTCACATATTTTAGGGTGTAGTGTTCTATATATTTCTGATATAGTTTTGGGTATAGCCAAAGGCATCTCAGTTAACACACTGGCTCCGCAATATTTGAAATTTCACTAATTGAAAAGAAAACTCTTTCTGTTGTGCTTGCAAATTTCTCCAATTAACTATTAATACCAACTAACTAAATATGCTATTGCCTAATTAGTAAAAATTCCAAAAGCCTTGATCACAAAAGTTGTTACTTAAAGCTCTACGTTGAGCTAAGAAGTATCTATTAATAAATGCAGCTGTCACTATATCAAACTCTAATTATTTATAATGAATAAATAAAGAGCACAGATTGACAGACATTGGTTCCAAAACTGTCCACACTGCCTTCAATATCCCTTCAATTAAGAATTATTGTAAGTAAAACTAAGCACTGTTATATACATATGTATGTGTAGGAGTATTTCAACTAATCTATTTGCTTTGAAGGACATAATTTAAAGCTTGTTTCTCAGAAATTTAATTTTATTGCAATATGCTACAAGGCAAATAGCTATTTCTCATAGATCAACTATGATGAGACTGACAAAATGCTAATAATTAAATTCCCAATAATAATTCCAGCCATGGTCGCAGTAATGGCGCTCGAGGTGCACGTAGATTATAAAGGGATTTTGGAAAACTGAAACTTCCAATTCAAAGTTCTGGTAGTAAATTCAAAATATACATCTACACATACACAGTTATCAACACACGCGCACAAACCACACGGGCAACAAAATTTGAAGGCAAAATATTTTCCGCTAAAACACAAAGCGTCAAACCGCAGACGGAACGAGACACATATTTGCGCAATTTAGGGTCAAATTTAGTTTGAAAGCCTCCGCGGCAGGCTGAAAGTGTGCGCAGCGCTTGGCGTAAGTTTAGACTATAATTAATATACAACTAATCAACGAAATAGCGACGCAGTGCACAAACACGAGCTGCCGTTGTCATTGATTTTCCAATTAAAAATGAGATATTTCGCTGGAGCGGTCACGGGCGGCAAGGCAGCCCGACAGGGCGACAGGCAATAAGAGCTGGCGGTGAAAGGATAATAACAAGCTCGGCAGCGCACAGCTTCAAGCTCAACGAATTCACTGCGGCTGCTACGTTGCTCTACAGCGGAGAGCAGGGTAGGAGTAATTAAATTAAAATTTAACGAACGAACATCAGTAGCATCAGCGCTATGTAAGCAAATGAGCCAGCGAGCAAGGAGGAACGCGCGAACGTCGTCGAAGGCAGAGGCTAATATGGAACATGTGGAGGCGACTCTGGCTATGAGCTGCGTTGTTGCATGTAGTGTGCGTGTGCAATTTGCAGAGGATAGTGCTGACTGTGATGGCAATCACTCGGGAGTTTACCATCAGCTTAAATGCCAGAAAAATAGTTAACCAACTGCCTACGCGTAGAAACTCCACAAAGCATTGGCATAAATTTGTGGCCTAGTGTTGGCGTCAACAACGGCACATGCAGCAGCGTTGTTGTTGCGTCATGCAAATATCTTTAAATTTGAATTTAAATACGAAAGAAAAGTTAAACTGTGCTTGCTTTAGCTTAGTCAGCTTAATTGAAAATTAATTTTGTGAACAAATATGCCAAGGTCTGTGATTGAACTAAACAGATTTGCAAACATTTACTCGACAGATAGAAGAAGTTATTAAATTTGAAAATTTAGTAGTAAAATCTGTTAATGTAATGTTAAATTAATGCTTCATTCTACCACATACAGGTGCTAAGGCGCAACAAGTGAACGAGTTCGATTCACACTATCAAATTGAAGCTTTTCGTTACATACATTTTAGAGATCTTTACTTCTGTTAAGTGTCGACTTTCTTTTTCTCCCACTCACTGCAAACCTGTGGTAAGCTGACCCACAGATTCGTTCTATGGGCTATTTGTATTTACGAAATGCCTTTTTGCGTCTGAAATATATTGAGAGGTTCACTATTGCCTTCTGAGAAGAGCTTTCCCGCAATATCTGACTCTAGATTCTTGTAGGATATTTGAAATTGCAATGCTTTGATACTATGGAGAAGGTAAATCGAATTTAAACCTTGTTTTACTGACGAGAGTTGCTTCTCTTTTAAGTGGAAAACTAATTCAATGAAAGAAGTTAATTATTGATAAAATAATTTGCTTTTAAAGAGAAGTAGAGAAACTGCCTCATAACCTTTAAGTCTTAGTTGAACTATTCCACACGAGCTGGTGGTCACATTTTTGTATAATGCTCAAAAATACTCCTCACAATTGTTCAACAAAATTCGGTATTATTCTGTAAGGACCAACCAACTCTTGTATAGTCTGTAGAACTTCCAATGACTAACAAGGTCAAGGAATTTCCTACATTACCCTAAATTTTTTTCCAATTTTATTAATTAAATATGGTTTTTGGGAACCTTAAATGTACATTTAGCAAAGCAAAAAATTTTATTTATTTTTTAATATTATAATAGAGAAATATCTCATAATTTTCACTTTGCAAAGATTTTTGGAATATATTTATTACATTGTTCGGTAGGTCTTAAGGAAGTTCTGTAATATTACCGAATTACTGGTATTAATACAGTATTCCACCGCCCTCTACTACAGATTTCTGCTCCTAATAAATAAGCTTCTTCAACACTGAACAATTTTTAAAGAATTTCAAAGCTTTCGTTGCTTTCTCTTATGCAGAATATACTTTCCTATAAGTTATAGATTATCCAGATCCCCCTAACATAGATGGTGGTTGCAACTATCAAAGACAGATCTGATTTGGATATATTTTCGAACATTTTATCGCCGACTTAGGACGAAAACTAGCAGAGCAGAGCAGCTATAGTAGCCTTGAACTTATCAGTGCCGTCAGGGCTGGTCAAAGTATGTCTAACCTCGCTACCGATAGCATCGAGTGTCTTTATGTTAAGACTGGTATGGGTGCTAGGCCACAGCGGAATCGCAGGAAATTCTAAAGTTGATAAGCTAGCAAGAAAAGGCACTCTAGAGCCACTATCGGTAGATTGGATCCCGTGTTCCTAGTTTTGGGACTTTTAGCGGGTCATTGCCCTAGTGCCGTTCACGCAGTAAGGCTGAGAATCTTACTAGATGCCCATCTGCAGAAACTGTATGGAAGAAGATGAGGGGAAAACAACTTAACACTTTCTTATTTACTGTCCTGCGTTTGGGAGGTCAAGACTTAAGCACTTGGGAGCGCATACCTTCAGACATCTCGCCGAGCTAGCGGGAATTGAAATTAGGCGCCTGTGCAAATCTGTATTCACTAATAAGCGTATTGCTAACCTGTAAGTTCGAACACAGGAGTTCTTCTTTTCTATGGCCCCATAAAGGATTACATATAGTAGTCCACGAGCGATCTCTGATCAGCCATCTAACCTAATCTAACCTACGAAGAAAACTGGGTAGTGTAAAATTAATAGTTTTGCAAACTCCAAAGAACTTAATGACCTGCCGCAATTTTTTTAAAGTTTCGCAGATATTAATTGAATATATATATATATATTCAATATATATATATCTAGCATAAAATAGGGTTCTTTTTTAAAAGCAAACGTGTAATTTTCTATCACTTAACCAAAGTAATTATTCATTAATTTTTTCTTGATTCCACTCATTTGTGTTAATATGTGTGTATGTGTCTATACACATCATAAATATTTAACAACATATGATCTTATACATACATATGTCCCGCCAGACACTCATTATAAATTTAATTATTTAATTTACTTTTTTTTTTTGGAGTGTGATAGCCGTGACACGCAATGTCAGCTGCCAGTTTTAACACGTCTAACCAACAACCTGCTAACTGTCATTATGGCTGGCTGGCTGGCTGGATGGCTTTACTAGCTGGCTTGTTAAACTGTAATTTATGCAAATATGCTGATGTGTAATTATGAGCAACAAATGACAAGAGACAAAACGACACATCGTTAGAAGCGCAGTACCCTGCACATGGGTCTATAAATATATGTATTTGCATAGTATATGAATATATGTATATATATATATATATATGTGTGTGTGCTCCTTCGCTATCAAACTCTTCATTCTACTTACACCTGGGAAGCGATGCCAGTGAGTTCATAACTGTCCTTTTATGGTATGTGAGACCTCTGCACGTATAGAGGGGATGGATAACTAAGCTATTTTAGAATTTTAACATTTTATATACTTTCATAAAACCTGGTAGAATCCCAAAACTTGCAGATATCATACAGAAATTTTGTATTTTTTGGCCTGGATATTGCTTAAAACAGTGTTTCAGCAAAAAAAATAGTTCATAGAAGTTTTCTAGATTTCTAATAAGATTCTCCCGAGAAATCAAAGCTCGACCGATCAATGTTTAAATTCATTATAATATCAAACAAAATACTCGCCCAATCGAATTTATTTTAAAAATTATATTTAATTTACCGGGTACAACTAAGTTATAAAATTGCATAATTATTAAAACCTGCAAAAAAAAAATGAATTTAATTTTTTTAACATCTTTAATTTTCCGCTTATGCATATGTATATATCTAGAAATGTTCATGCATTCCGCACTTTATCTTCTTAATTAAATTATTTTCCGCATTCTTGCGCCTATTATTATTGTCTACTTCCCGCTCCTCCAACCCACTTGCTTGTGTATTCAACACTTCACGCTTTCATTTAATTTTTTCCAACTTTTGCGCCACAATGCCAACTAAATATTTCGCCGTCCATGCGTATAAGTATGTGTGAATGCGTAAAAGTGGAGATTTTTTTTTTGAAAATGCCTTAGAATATGCAGAAAAACTAACGTGAACAGTACATAAGCATTACTAAGCCCTGCACATATATATGGGCTCGACACACTAAAGCTTTTCTGCTGCAAACCAAGGTATATTTCTAGGCGCAGAAACATAACGCAAGCATATTTTCTACTGTTATATATGTGTACCCAACAAACATTTGCGTTTCATCAGCAAGTAAAGACAGCAAATTAGAGAAGCAGTTTTCCAAATCTCACAAATATTGTATTTTCTGGGAAAAATCGTAAAATTTTCGCTAATTTGTTTCAAACTAGCAATACACTGTGACACCGTAGCGCCATAGATTTCCCAAGGGTTAAATAATTGGTTATTGGGTACACATGTCACATTCTGCATATGTAATATATGTGTGCTCACGCATTCACTTGCTGCGGCTTATTGTGCGTCCCCTGGGTCAACGGCAGCCTAGACGCCCAACTGTGCCAACTTGCTCTGACCTTCACCTGCATTAAAATATAATATAAATATACGACTAGCTGTGCTCCACAATAGTAATATGTGCACACTTCTAAATATATTAACATATATACATACATTTCCATGCATGTATTTAGTTCATAAATGTAATACTTGCTCTTGCGTTCTTGTCGAGTATCACGTGTCTGTGCGTTGTAGAATTAAAACTAGTAGCATTCATGTATGCGCTCAACTATAGACACACATATTTCTATGCTGGAATGAGTGTCACTTATATATATATATATGCATATATAAAAACACTCAGCATACTGTAAGCAGTCTCACACATTTTCTTTGTCTATTTTGTAGAGATTATGTGTCTGTATGTCTACGTAAAGGTGGAGTGTGCAAATGCTAAGTGGTAGTGCTAAAAATTTGCACTTCACATAAAATTTGCATTTCAACATGCTTTAATACTATACCTATAAATTTGAAGCAATTCATAGCTCATAAACCCATATATGAACTGAAGAATAAAGTTTAACATAATTTATTCTCATTTTGTAGTTAATTCTAGTGTATTTTCAAAGATATTTTATGCAACTATTAGCCAAATAACTCGAACGACATGAAAAGTTTCTCAGATTAAGTCCATCAACTCATTTAAATTTCGATGCTTAATTTACTTAATAACACTTTGCATAATTTTAGGTGTCCATACAAGCTATATCTGTACTTCTCAAACGAGTAATTCAATGGTATGACAGTTTAAAAATCATATTTTTCCAAAAATTCCGTTGATTTCGTGCAAAAATTTGCAAAAAAAATTATTTTTTTCTTAAAATAACAGTCCACGATCTACTAGACACACATTCTTAGTTAATTTCGACCAAAACTTGATTTTTCTTTGAAATGAAGCCTGTGATATTCAAGAATTTCATAGACTAAGAATAGAGATGACTTTTCAAAACTCTTTAGGTCGCAATTGCAAGTCACTTAGCGTTATTTATTTAGCCCAATAATCAAAAAAAACAAATAAAAAAAAATATTAATTTCACATTTAATGTCTTTCACTTGAACTTAAACTACTTCTCATAAATAAATGAAAGCTCCTAGAAAAAAATAATTGTATACCGTCAATTCATAAGTATTTCTAGCTGTGAATTTGAAATAGCAAAATTTTATATTTCAACTTTAGTTTCATATAGCAACAAAAATGTGTACACATATACATATATGCACATAAAGCAACTGTATATAATATAAAAGTGCTTGCGCAAGCATAAGCTTGTGTGATTTTGATTTATAATCCTTACACTGCAGGAATCATAAAATCCTCAACTTGTGTAAATATGTAGATAAAACAACTGGACACCCTGTAAGAAATGCTACTATATATAGTATATATACTTTATGAATTTGATATAAATATTGAGCAAACATCTCACAAAAAATAAACTCAAAGTTTTCCTCACTCATTTGAATAGTTTAGCAATGATTTCTCGATGGATTTTGTTACTTTAATAAACTTAAAGTTTGAATTTTGCTACCTTTGTTACTTTTGAATAAGCACTTCAAACCGAGAGAGAAGAGAAACATACGTACCTACCAATATACATATCGTGTTATTTTGCTTTCAGCTAGAAAATATTTAATACATTTAATGCGTGAGTTAGAAACCGATGTATATCTAAATTCGCTTACATTTCCTACAGGATCCACTTTACATTTATGTAAAAAAATATATGTGTAGATGATTCCGAATATATATGCAACGCTTGAACTCGGCTTTCCTCTTCTCGTTAAACGTAAATTGACTTTTCTCGCCAAAAGTGCACAGCGTACGAAAGAAACAACAAAGAAAAAGCGCTTGTCTTTCATTCCATTATTTATGAAAAAGTGACAATGTCAGGCGTTAGTTTTAAAATGCCACACACGCACTTGAGCGTCGAGCATTATGCATTCCCTTTTATGCTTTCGTGCACTAAATACAGTGTGCATACTAAAGGTGGTTTTGAACTTGTAAGAAACTTATTTCAGTTCTTTTTTATTTCGGAAACAAAGGCCACATATCCTTTAATATGTATATTTTTTAATTATGCAGTAGTTTTTAAAGCATGTGAAGAGTGAGTACCCTGAAAAATACCATATTTAAACTTTTAAAAACTATTTTGTATTATTTTTTTCAAAAGTCTCTACTTTCTAACTCCATATCTTAACTAAAAGAAATCTGAAATTGGATTTTTCGTTGTGTATATGAGATTGGATAGTTCCAATATAAATCGTCGATAAAGTTGAAATGAAATGAATTATGTAGATCAGCGGATGATCGGAGGATGAAAAAGGGAGACGGATGATATTTCGAAATGAATTGTAAGATTGCCAATATCTTATATACACATATTTAAAAGAGTTCTTCAAGACTATGTATCAGCTTTTTGTAATGAGGTTAAGAACCATAATTATAAAACGGCTGTTTATTTTTAAAAGTGGAAAATATATTCTAAATTGACTATTTGTGAGCACAACAAAGGCTATTCTTAGAGCACAGAGAGACTTAGCTAAATTTCATAAAAGCATTAGAAATAATAGATCTTAAATGCTAGATTAATATTCAGCAGTGCTCCTCCCCATAACCGACTGAAAATTGACTAAAATTATCTTCAGAAAACAAAACCGTCTCTACTAATTTCGTTTTGACTCACATATCCATACACAAAGTCTGTATTAAATCAATAGAAATCGTTGACAATCATTATCAGCAATAACAACAAAGAGCACAAACAATGTTAAACAAAATTATGACAGCAAAAAGTAAACAAGAAGCAGGTGAACATAAACAAATGAATAAAAGCACTTAAAGAGCTACACAAACAAGAGCATTTGGAAAACAAACGGGATATCTCAACAAAACTGTTATAAGCAAAAAAAAAAAATGAAAGAAAGGGGTAACAAACTAGCAAACAAATAGCTGTCATAAGGATTTGCGCAAATGTCGCAGGACAACTGCGAAAAATATCGAAAGCGCACTGACGCTATGTAAGGACATCAAGCCGCATGCCACAAGTCATAGACAGAAGGCATATTGAATGCGCCAGAAGAAGAAGAAAAAATCAAATGAAGGGGAAGAAAAGTATGGCAACACAACAGGATGCTACATCAACAATGGCAGTAGAAATAAATCGATGGAGTTGAAGAGAAATGCCCAGGCCGATGAGAAGAAACAGTCACTGATTGATAGTTAGATATTCTGCAAGAAGACTTTGTGGACAGCATTGCTGCAGGTGCGTTTTTAAATGTTTTTCAAGGATTTTTTTGTACGTACACATGCGGGTAAGAAGGTAAGAGGCTCAGGATTAAGTTGTTAAGTTGAAAAAATATTATAATATTATAATAATATTAAACATATATACATCTTTTATCAATATTGACATGTGCTTAAATATCTATTTTTCCTAGAATGTGCATAAGGCATGAAATCGTAAACATTTTTCTAATATTTTTTATATGCTTATATAATTTTATAAACCATTTGGATATATATAATGCGTCTCAATGTATCCATTAAACTAGTTCTCCACACTCTGACAGATAAGATTAAACACATTTGATGCTGACAATCTCAATAAAACGTGAATAGAAGAGACAATAAACTAGACCGATTGAAGCAAATGCAAAATGGGACCAGAAAACATGAAAGCATAGCGCAAGAAAAAATGCTTATACAAAAAAATAACGAAAACTGGCAATGACAACTAAATGGAGAAGCAAGAAAAATGAAGAAAAAAGTAAAAAACTGAAAAAGCAAAAAAAATAAAATAAAAAACAACAAAGAACCACAATCAACATCAGTTCAATTCACAATCAAAATACGGCATCTTACTGCGAACAATAAAAGAAACGAAAGAAACACAAGAAGAAGATGAGAAATAAGCAGCACAGCCATTGAAGCCTGAAGATGCTGCAGTGCTGAAACGAAGTTCACAACATTTATCTCAAACTGCGCCAGCAGCGGTGGCAACAGCAGCTGTATCAGCTGGCGAACGAATGTAAACTAAATAGAACAGCAACAAAAGCATTGTTGTCAACATTGCCAAGAGCGCAGACAAGCAGCGCCTTGAACACGCAGATATATATGCATGTGTGTGCGTGTGTGTGTAAAATGGCATAATGTGAAAACGAGCCTGAAACACCATTCATGGGCACAATAAATAAATGCACATATACAAAATCGAAGATAGGATAACAACAAATAAAAATAGGATAATATTATGGTATTGTGCTAAATAAGTAGAAGAAATGCAAGAAGCAGCAGTTTATTTTAGGTATTGAGAGTATAAAAAATATTGGAAGAATAGGATTTGAATCAAAAGAATATATTAGTACTGATTTGAGTACGATAAGTGGAAAATATTGCAGTGGAAAGCAATTCTTCTGTTAATGTAAACAAAAAGTAACATTTCCGATTCTATGTGAGTATTAAAATAAATATAATTGAAAAGACATAATGATTAAAAATCCTCCAAAACTTATATTTAATACGCTGTTTCATGTTTTATGAAAAAAAATTAAAAATTGTAAAAAGTAGTAATTCCAGCGAATTTTCCGGCTGGAATATATAGTAAAAGTATGTGTGGTATGTTTAGAAGTAGCGGATCCGTACACATTTTTTTAAGGACTTAATACATAAAATTTTCAAAGCGTTTTTATGAAAACTGCACAAAAGTAGAATGCGCATTTAAATATGATGGGTAATACAGTGCGTATGAGTAACTCTTGACTATATTTTTAAGCTATGATGGAAATATGTTCTGCTGCAATTCTTTCATAGCTCTATTGCGCATTTACAGCTGAAAAGCTTATAGGTAAGTAAGCAAATAATTGACAATAATATATGAGGGACAGACAGTGCGTATGAGTAACATTTTACACTCAATATCTGATCTTTCAATTGAATATTTTTAATACAAATTTTCAATGGCATTATTAATACTTTAAATACATATAAAAATTTTCTTTACAATATTATTTCTCCCTAGCATACATGTTCTTATGGCTTAGTCGAAGCAACTTCTTAGATAAATCCTAAGTCAATAAAGTGTGCCATAATAGTTCATATTTTTCTGCAATTGACAATCGCCAATGGAAGTGTACAGAAGTATTGACCAATACACACGGTAAACATGCATTCTAACATACATACATACGGTTACATGCACAAGGGCAAATACACCTAAACCCATAAATATGGAAGTTATGTTGGCACATGCAAACTTATTGGGGGGTCGCTTAATTTATTTGTGTTTTACGACAATTTAGGGGATTAGAAGCGAACAAGAGCACAAAATTTGCACAGGATAACAAAAGGGAGTAAACGAAGAGCAACAATAAAATCAGCAGTAACTACAAGCCGAAACACAAATACAATTACGGGAAAGAAGCGCACAGAATCAGCAAGACAGATAGCAGCGTGAGCACTTGCAAACACCAGTAAATACACAACAAACAAATTGGCACTGCAATGAAAGCAGAATGTAAGCAAAGGGAAAAGTAAGAAAATGGCGGAATAAGAAAAAAAAGGAAAAAATCATATCCGAATGAAAACACCATTGTGACAACAATGATATATTGGAAGATGCTGGGCGGTTGCATTGTATTTGTATTTGTATTTATACTCTGTATTTCGTACTTTGTGCTAATGGAAACACAAATGTCTGTCTGTTATTATTTATATACACAATTGTGTGAATGTAAGTGGGTAAATGTATGTGTGTTTGTGTATTGACGATGCCAAAAGAAATAATCATAATAGAAATTGAGGAACAATTGAGGTCCGTGCCAATGCAAAAGAAGGTAAAACAGGATGTTTTAGCTTTGTTTACGCACCGCCTGCTTGTATGCGCGCAGGCGGAGTGCTGTGCGCCGACATCCTGCTGGCTTCCTTCCTGTGCGCTTCCTTTTCGCCTTACATCCATTTGTGCACAGCAAATGACAATCTTAACCCATTCATCTTGCAAATTGAAGTGGACATTGTAAACAATACAATGAATTATGCCGCCCTTTACTTACACAACACAGTACATACATGCGCACGCACACACACACAGACAACAATAACGGTGCGAATATATCAGTGCAAGCAGTTTGTAGACAATTGAAATGTGTCCTGGCAATTATTCACTGACTCAAAGCAAAAAATTCAAAAAATCTGGGCATTTCATTTGTTGTTTGTGTGTGTGTTTTTTTTTTGTTTGCTTTTGAAATTGCACGCCATATCTGAATAATTAGATTAACAAGTTCTGTCTGAGTTTTTTGAACGCATTGAATTTCTTTTCGCCTAAATTGTTTAGTTCAAATAAAAATGATATCCCCATCCGGCAGAACGAAAAGATTGTTTACACAGTTTTTATATTATAATTTCGTGGAGATTTTAAATTAATTCTAAAAGTTGATTTAATTACCGATTGGCTGCTAATTCAAAGTAAATATTCTATGTTCAACACTTAATACTTAGCTACTGTCTTTAATGCCTTAAAAACGCTTTTTTAATTTCTCTGAATTGTAATAGCGAGCGTAAAATCGAAATCAAATCTGATCAAAAATATCCTTTTTGGTAACTGGCGTTAATTTTAATTAAAAAAGGAACACTGAACTCAACTTTAAGCTATATTTTGAATGTTTGCAGATGAAGAAGAAGGACATTTTCGTGCTAAGATATATAGATTGTTCTTAACTGCCAGTTACATATCCGCTATATGTAAGGGTGGCTGAAAAAACGAATATTCTTTTTCGTTTAGTACTCTAGAAAATAGGGTTTTAGGCACACCTACGAAAATCTCTCCCAACATGAGCTCTTAATTGAAATGAGAACTCCTCCGCCTTACAGTTTTTTTTTTATTTTTGCTTATTATCAGATATACAAATTCATATCCCACTCCCAATTACTTAAAAAATATCTCGTTTCATTAATTTTGAACGAAAATTGAACGCTCTACAAAATTGTCTCTTAATATTTTTTCAGAAACCAAACCGATACTAACGGTTGAAATTTGGACTAATTTAGGGTAATATTTTTTTCATACAAATTTTATCATTGCAAAATTCATAGTTATAAAGGAAATTTACTGCTATAAAAAAACAATTTTTCGCGTAAGTATTTAAAGGGATGCCTTGTAAAAAAACAATCAAAAAATAAATAAATAAATAAATAAAAAATAAAAAATTAGAGACCTATATTTCAGAGCATCAACTTAAAGAAAAAAATTCGATTTTTTTACTCACCCTAATATATAATATAAATAAAGTTGGCCATCTGAACCACGGAACCATGCGTTGAAGTTTCATACTTGAAAGTGGGCAGAAATGACTATTTTATACATAGCTCAAGCAGCTCACGACTTCCAGTCTTGGACCAAGTATTTCAAATCCGAGTCTGAACACTCTCTCTCTCTGCGTGAGCTTTGTAGAAAAATATGGCATGAATTCTTGCTTCTAACTCACTTTAATAATAAGTACCAAGTTAGCGTAAACATGAAAATTGTTAATAGTTTACTAAGGTACAACATTCTATTGGATATTTTTCTGGATTTCTTCACCTAAGGTTTAAGACAGACTCACCGCAGAAAGCCAAAATAAGCAATGTTTTCAACTTTTTAATTTTATGCTAATAGTGTAGATTTTATACGGTCTCCAAGTTAGCCAGTTTGGTCTCATGATGTCTCACTTCATTTAAGCTCATTTGAAAAGCAGCGCACTTTAACAAATGAACATTTTTTGTGATCTGGTTAGATGGTCCTCAGTTTCAACTCTCATTTCTTAGTTTTGCTCAAAAAAAAAACTGATGAACTCGTGTAGAGCTACTTAAAAGCACTTGTATTTCTCTTTCAAGAAAAAATACTATATAGAAGGGCAAAGACCTTTACATGGAAAATTAAAACTTAAGAAAATTTATATAAAAAAATTATTTATAAACCCTTCGCTTATCGCAACACTGGAGATTGGAACTCATTCAAAATGATGAGCCTCTTTCAACAACAAAATAAACGCAAAATTTTACAGGACGTGATCTAACAATAGATTTTCCTATCGCAGGTAAACAGAGCGCACAGCATGTGCCAATGTGGCTGGGCAATCAAATGACAGCTATGAATAGGATCAAAGGCGACACCAATAACAGCACGACGCTAGGGTTAGCACAACACCTAAAATAATTAAACAACAACAAAGCAACAAACAATAGCTAAAACCTACAAACATACATGCACACACATAAATACATATATACTAGAGGTACTTCAAAAACAAAAGCTGGAAGTACGAGTAAGTGTCCTTAGGATTAGAGTGGGCATATGCCATAAACAGAAAAAATCTTCTGTGTGTTATGTTAATAATAAAACATTTAGAATAACAATAGAAACAACAACACTAACGGCAGCATACATAAGGGCGCAATGGAAACAACAATAGCAGCAACACCCAACTAACGGAAGTCATTCAAGAAGAGCGCCTGCTGATGTTGTCGGCCTACGTGGCGTATGAGCAACAAAATTAGATATCAAAGCAGTAGTGCGCTAAGCATTAATGGACAAACTGGGAATATACATATAAACAGCTGTATAGCTATACAAATATTTATATGTATATTCTTTGTAAGCAGAATTGATTGACACCAAAAACAACAATAACATCTGTGTATTTGCATGGAGAATAATGGAGAAAGCAATAACACTGGCAGTTGACCATTACACGCATACACGCACACATACTCCATGCCTCTCTAATACACATGTAAGCACGTGCTGAGTACATAATGAATTTGTGCTCTTTTCAACAATACAGTCCAATAATCAACATTTCCTCTCCACACGAGTCTACTTTACTGCATCGCCATACAAAACTTGTACGAAGACACCTATATTGATATAATGTTCTCTACGATGCGCACATATATTTGTATATGTATGTATGTAAGTAAAGAAAGCTGCCAACTCGTACAGCAAAGTGTGCTTATCAATGCCTGGGCTATTGCAGGCAGATGGAAGGATTATTTGTACCAGCGACAAATAAGCTTAAATCATATGTAATACATACATATCTATTCACACAGGCAACTAAATATATAGCATAAGCTAAATTACTTTACGTATTTTCGCAGCGCAATCGAGCGTGCAGGGATGTGTTTACGCTTCCAGGAGCTATTTTGCTGTTATGAAGGTGCGTTAAAAACCAACAGACGGCCGGCAAATGGAGGGCAATCAGTAGGCAATCACTCGCACACACACACATATCGTTGTGTAAGAGCATGTGCATAAACTATAAATTACCGACTATGGCTGGGCGGGCTCAATTTGATGTTGGTGCGTGAAAACGTGTCAGCCCGCAGCTATTTGGCTGGTGTTAGTTTTAGGAAAACTTACATTTTCCCAAAGAAAATAAAGTGAGAAGCATATGAATGATTGTTCCTAAGAAATAAATAAATATATTGGAAAGCAGGCAATAACTTAATGGTTTGAACTACATATTTTGTATGTGTTGTTATTAAAAATGATTGTTAGTTTATGATTAAAAGATATCAATTTTGGTTTAGTGATTAATATTTTTATTTATTTTATGATTTATGAATAATGATTTATGACTTGTGATTAGTTATATAGATATTTTATGATGACCGTGGGATGGGGACCGTGAATGCAAGACTCATATTAAGTGATTTGTGTTTTTATATGTTACATGATTGGTGATTAATAATTTGTGATTTTAAATAATTAGTGACTTATAGTCGCTGATTAGTTCGCTTAAGTAATTTAGTTTGTAGCCCAAATGTGAAGAAATATTGATTTTCACAATAACTTAAGTATTTTATATAAAGGCAAAATGATAATTTGTTTGCTTAGATTTCATGATTTGTATTTTATTTATTTATGATTTATAATTAATGATTAACAACGATTAATGATGGTGATGATTCATTTTTAAAGATTTATTATGAATGTTTAACGATTTGCGATTTATTATTAATGATTTCTGATTAATGACTTATGATTTTTGATTTTTGATTAATGTTTTATTATTTGCGGTTATCGATTAATGATCATAATGTTTAATTTTTTAAGATTTATGATTAACGATTAACGATTAACGATTAGTGATTTTTGATTAATGATTTTTGCTTTATGAATTACGATCAATGATTAATTAATTGTGATCTTTGTTTTTGTTACATGATTTTTAATTTTAGGTTTATGATTTATATTTACTGATTTATGGTTTTTGATTATTGATTAATGAAAATGATTAACGATTTATAACTTCTGACTTATAACTTATGATTTGTGATTAATGCTTTATTATTTATGATTATTGATTAATGATGATGATGATGTATGATATTTTTTATGATGAATGAATATTGAAAAGTCATTAATGATGAGTCCTCATAATTTATGATTTGGGATATATGGATTAAGATAGGATTTAAAAATTATGATGAAGGATTTAGGATTAATGACTTACTAATAATGATCAATGATAATGATTATTTATTACCGATTAATGCTGACGATTTATAATTTATTATTTTTATTTAGTTTTTATTTATGATTTATCTCACTTTTTACTTGCCTGATTCTTATTTCCGATTATATTAAGCGACTTTTGATTTATATTGAATAATGGATTACTGTCAAATTTTTTACTTATTTTATATTATATTTTATTTTACTATATCCAAGTTATGAACTACTAATCCGTGATATTTGAGTAACACTTTTTACAACAAAACTCTTTTATTCTAAAATTTGTCTAAAATTCGAAAAGTTAGGACTTCAAAAATATTGATTTCCTTATTCATGGTTTAGCTTTGAATTATTGAAAGTCTATAAACTCCCGTACCCAATCGTAGTGGCCACGTGATCCAGCGTATTCAAATTATCACATCCTCAAATGTCGAAAAAGCACTTTCATCTGTCTTAACTTTCTGGCCTATAAATTAATCAAAATTTATAAAACGAGCTTTAAATTGAATTTCAGTGATTCGATTAAATTTTCGCCGACCCAAGCAAATTCAGACTTCACATCGTGCTTCTGCGATAGTTTTTGAGGGTGTTGTGTGCAGGAAGGGGAGACGATCTGTATGAATAAATAAAACGGTAAGTCGAAGTGACAGGCAGGTGAGGCAATAAATTGAAATTTTTTCGGCAGGCATAAAGGAAAGGATGAGCAAATGCGGGCGATCGAATTACCGAACAAAGCCAAATGCCGCATGAATATTGCGAATAGAAGGCCAAAGTTCAAGTTGATAGCGGGGACTGGATACAGGAGACAGGCGACAGGTAACTAAATATGAGTAAAGACACACATACATTTGGATATCGATTTTTTTGCTCTGGTAGCAGAGAGTCACACAAAGGTTACGTGTGCTCGGTGACACTTTGAAATTTAATCGGCTGTTTAAGCATCGGATAAGGTTTCTACTATATATAAGTGTGTATGTGTATGTGTGTGTCCTCACCTACTCTATATTGCTTTGTAATAAATTCGCGCAACAGCAAATCGTTCGTTTTCAAAGGATGAATGCAAATTTGACTGATGAAAATATACGAATAACGGTGTTTGTGGGTGTGGCATTTGGCGTGCGCGTACAAAAGGTGACTGCTGAGTTTATTTGCTTTAGGCAGGCAATCAAGCGCGTAAGGCGCAGACAAATCGGGTTTTAGGGTGAGATTAGTGAGCGCGCTTATCGCATTAAATGTCGCCGATATTGTGATGTTGTCTTTCATTTTGATTTCAATGTGCCAAATATTTGCCAATACTGACAAATAAACATACAATCACACAGGTGATGGCGGAAAATATTCCGTTACACATTTTGCACAAGTGTTTTGTTTGTAAGGGCTTCAGTTGGGTTATAGAAATGTCTTTGACATACAAATCGTTTATAATGCCATAGTGACGTGATAAACAAACAATGTACTAAGGAATATGATTTGAAGGATTTTCACGAAGTACTTTGTTACATAATAATGAAACAATAATAAAGACATTATCCTTACAAATTACAGTGATAAACACCGTTTTACAACACGAAGTTTTTGATGATATTTGTCTATATTGCTGTACTCTCATTAACAATATGTTGTATAATAATCTTCTTTCTTCACTCACGTCCTGTTTTTCTGGATCCGTCAATACGCGCAGCGATCCACCAGTCAATTGACTCAAAACGATTTCCTCGCACCGATCTTTTGAGTTTGCTGTATAGCCAAAAGTCACACGGAGCTAAATCACGTGATTACCGTGGTTTCGACACGATATTAGTTGAAAATTTGGGGAAAAACTCAGGGAGATTCTATTCAAAGAAAACCGTCAACATAGCTTTGATTTTCGACCTGCTTTAACGTGGGTTTTCGGCTTTGGCTCACCTTTTCCACCATATTCGACCGACTGATCGTCTGTTTCCGGGCCGTGGGCATAGATTCAAGACTCATCGCTAGTAGTAATACGTTTCAGGCATTCTAGTAGTCGGAAAGCATTGTTTCACAGACGTAACTCACCGCTCTTTTTCGGAAAAATTTAGTGATTTTGGAACTGCGTGCGTTCACTTTTCTCAGTCCCAAATGGTCTTCAAATCTGCAATGGTTTTCATTGATTCTTCCGACATTTCAACGATGTCATTAAAATCTCTAATTTTTAATTGTCGATTCTTAAATTGTAATTCCTTTATTTTATTGACGTGTTGATCATCAGTTGATGTTGATGGCCGTCCTAGACGTAGTATGTACCAATCAAAACAATTGCTCACGACAAACAAAAGTCTTACTATTTTTTGTTCACAGTATTAAGAAACTTCCGTTGCAGCATCTCACCGCTAGGCTGCGAAGTTCCGTCTCAAGAACTACGCTCCAACCCATTTACCGCTATTCAAGGACAAAAATTGCTCTAAACATGTTTCGTTCACTTCCTGGTCCAACCGTTATTACGGTTATTACGTCGACGCGTCAACAGTTAAGTGCCGACATAATAGACAAGAGTGTGGGTAACAATCGGTGAAGTAGTGCAGTATGTTTAAACACATAACGGCAATTTCAGTTGAACTTCTAACTACGCGTTGCGCATTTTTTGCCGCAAACGTCAACTTCAAAAGGTTGAATGGGCGCCAAGCAACACAGCTTCAATATCACAGACTTGCCAAACGACTTGCTTTACAACGGCGTCACCCAGCCGAGCGTATCGCGCACAAAGCGTATTATACTTAAGCCGCAAGTAGACGCGCATAATCCCGTTTTGCGCGCATTGCTTTGCTTTGAATTTCTGTAAAGTAATACATCTATACGTACACACATACAAACACAAATATGGACGAATACCACTTTTAGCTGCCGCTTTAATTCTAATATGCGCCGCCGTTTTTGTTCTTGTTTTGCTTATGCCATTTTTTGCACGAATTCATTTAGCGCTGCAGAACAGTCAGACCAAACCGCCACCTGCACGCACACACACACACAACTGCAACGTGCGAATTTGCCTCATTCATACTTTACACAAGCTCGTCTGCATGTTTGGGTGTTTGGGTGTTCGCATGCAATTGCGCTGCAGCAGGTGCCCAGTGAGAGCGCTGGCTCCATACACCTCACTGCCAATTTCCAGCTCGTTCAAATTGGCGCTGAAGTTTTTTAATTTGCTGCAAAAAAACATAAAAAGAAAATAATAATGATATAAATGAAGTTTACGCGCAGCAGCAACGCTAAATCCACTTTTTTGCAATTTTAAATTTTTAAGCAATTTTATTTTTAATTTTTGTATATATTTTTATGCTTCCTCTGTACTATAAATGACTGAGCGTCGCATCGTGGCAGACTTAATAGCACATAGCGTCTGCTCACTTCGGCAGCGGCAACGTCATTAGCATATTTTACATAGAAAAGCCTCTTCTGCCGTACAACCAGCCCCCACTTCCACCCACTTGCAGCCCCTTCCGCGAGCGTGCACCACATTTATGCAGTCTTTCAGGCAAAAGGAAATAAAAGGATTAAAATTACGCAAAAAGTCTCCCTCCCTCCGATGTCTGTCGCAACTTTATTTACCTGGCTACCACATTCCCCATCGCTCCTTCGCTGATTACAGCACAAAATGGATAAAAAAATTGTAGTGCAACTTTTTGTGCGACGTTTATGCGCGGAAATTAGTGTAGAGTGCAAGTTTAGAAAGGCTGAAGGACGCGGCTGAGCGAGCGTCGAGCGCAAAGGACAATCTCTACAATTTTTATATTTCGCAGGTAAAGTTTAGCATAAAGGCTGGGCTGTAGTCGCAGAGATGGCTTGTGTGTGTGTGTGTGTGTGTGTGTGTGGAGGGTGTAAGGGATAAGCTGCTTTGTTTATATATTAAGTAGTGTGAAACTCAAACAGAGGCGTGTTGTAAGGAGGAAGTTGAGTATGAAAATGAGCTGAGCTGTTGCTTTTTGTAGACGCTTGTCAAGTAAAATGTACCTATTAAAGTTAATGAGACTGATTTAAATTTATTTTCATATAACTACATGTGAAAGCCTTAATAAAGATTTAATTAATATAACTTTATTTACCAAATTGGTGTAAATCAAAATCTGTACAATTAGACTTATGGAACTCTTTTCCCGAAACAAAGTAATTAAATTAAATTATCGGCAAGTTTTTATAAGACAATATATCGTCAAAGAACAAAAAACTGTATTCAACATGGTGATACTACACATACTGCAGAAAAAAATTATGCTAATTGCACAAACGTAATATTATTTTCAATGTCAGTTAAGGCATAGGCTTAAAAAATTAGCAATACCACTCAATTAATCATCATAAAACTCTGAAATATATGCATACATATTGTTATATTACTGGTTACAATACGATATGTTTAGTTGTATTCAATTAACCGTATGTATTGAATTACTAACTTTTTCCATATATTTAGTATGAAGCTTATTTGGTCTTTTACAATAAAGTTTAAAAGCTGGTGATCTAACCTAAAAGTTTGTGCTCTACAAAAAAATGCTGCATATTTTAGCTTTAAACTAACATTCCCTAAAGCCGTTACGTGGGTTCACGAGTTCCAAAATTTCAATTTTTTATTGTCTTATTAAATTCTACAATATTGCACTTAATGTTCAAGCTGATCCGAGTAATAGTTTCGAAGATATAACCTCGAGGCTGGCTACCCTCGTGGCCACGCAAACTTACCACTCAAAATTTTCAAATTTTGTGCATATTTGACTACACTTTATAGCGGTACTTTTTGCGGTACAGAAATTTTTTATTTAGAAATAAGTTAAAGCCTTGTTATTAACCAAAAATATTAAAAACTAAACCAAAACACATTCAGTTTTGAATAAATCAATTGAAAGATAGTGAGCTTTACAAAGTGAGTTCGAAATGTAAGAGACTGACAGCCGATGAAAAAGTGATAGTTCTTATTTTTATAATTTAATTTCATTTACACTTTATTTAAAATTAATATGTTATTTTATTTTTTAATTGAAACACGAAGTTTAGTTGGTGTATCATTTTTAAAACATTAAAATCGGCTTTGTATAAGCACAGAAAAGCTAATTTGTGTTTTACTCATTAAACGTAATAAATTGAAAACTATAATTAAAATTAGATAATATAATTGAGTTTACTTACGCTTACTTAAAACATAAAAACAAGAAATGTGCTGTCGTGGGACACCAGGTAGGAACGAAGTTCCTTCGGATAACGTAGAATCAATACAATTTGCAAAAAAAAAAATTGTGCTTAATTTTATTTTATGTAGGTTGTCCTGATTTTTCTCTCAAATTTCGCTGATTAGTTTTTATTTAAGTACAGATAAGTATTAAGAAAATTTAGTATTTTAAGAAATAATGAATTACGTAAAATAAAAAAATAATTCAAATTATATCTAAATAAAAATTGGTAAATATTTTTTTGTTTTAAATTATCAATTGTTATTACAAATAATAAGATATAAGATAGATATAATAGAGCTATAATAGAGCTATTTTATGCTTTTATTTGTAAAATAACGTCAAGCTTGTTAGACCTGTGAATAATTTTACTTTTTACATATTAGTGACATCACCACTCTACCTCCTCTTTCTATCTTCCATTCTACTGTCAACTCTACTGTCGTCCTACTGTCGTTGGCAAATATAGGAAATATTCAAGTTAGCGGGAACGACAACTGTCGGCCTGCAGTCGTGTAGTCGTGCAGCTGTCAAAATAACAGTGTCCATAAGAACGTCTGTATTTTAATATTTGACAGATGTAGTTTGCAGTCTATCGCGCCCAATGTGTTCCGCACTTCACTCAAAACTAATTTGCATACACAATAATGTTACAGATTTTCATGCCTAATTATTTTGCAAGACCTAAAAGTAGGCTATAACTAGCGACCTTACAGTCTTTTTCTTACGGGTTATTTCTTACGGTTTTTACTATCATTTTTTTTTCAGTTAGCTCCCCCAGCAAAATCCCTATCTTCTCCAAGCCTGCCGTAAGGAACTTCGTTCCAAAAAATAAAATTAAAGAAAGCCCCAAACAAACGGTAAAGTCAAAAAAAAAAATTTAAGAAAATAAAGTGGTAAGGTTTGCGTGCCCACGAGTATAGGATAGGTGCGTTGTCTTAACGCTTTTTCTCGAAACTATGTTTTTGAACTCGATAAGATTTCTCGAGAACTATTAAACCGATCTTCAAGAAATTTTACACACGTCTTTGAGATACAATTCTAAAGACTTGGACGAATGACTGTTTTCGATTATAACTATTTGAAAAAGAATTTAGCGAAATTTTCACTAAAATTTTAATTTTTTTGTAAAAATGTCTGCCAAAAATCCAATTTTCAGTTTTTCCCTTCGTTCAAGTTTTAAGGTTTTATCTTAAAAACCAATTTCTTCACTCGCAGTGGCTTAGTTCAAAGTATTTTTTTCCAAAAATTTCAGAATTTCTTTGCTAATTGTGTTGCAACAAAAAAGTTCTTGAAAAATGCCTAATTCTTACCCGAAGAAACCCATGTAACTGCTTAAAAGTTATATGCCGTTAAATAACGAAGTGTTAGATTTATTTGCTTAAAACAAAATATCAAAAAATTACATGTTACATACATAGGAAAGGAGAAATGATTTAGTTATGGCGTAAAAATAAAATTGCGAGTTCAAAAATATAGAACTTGTTTACGTTGTATTTATCCTTACTTTTAGAGTGAAAACTATAACTTCAGTAGACGCTTGCCATGAAACAATCAATTTTAGATGCCCAAAAGGAATCGACAGCGACCCTATGAAGTGTACACATATAAATGTTAATATATATAATTTAGGTACAACTTATACTTTTTGACTGTACAGTATGCACACACAATTTCAGTTAAAATCCATATAATTAAATGCGAAATTAATTGAATTCAGAGAGAGACGATTAAGATGTAATGACATATTTATGCTTACTCATTTCAGCGAGCAAAATTTCATATGCTGGGCTTTCATAAATCTGGCAATTGCAGCTCTTCCTGGAATTGAGATGACTCAGCCACTCTTTGAGCGGCTGCTCTACTGAGTTATAACATTTCATTCCATTTTTGGTTTCCATCTGCGTTTGCGCTTCATTTCTGTGAAGCTTTTATTCTGATTACGATTTCGCATGTTTATCGTAATGGCATGATTTTCGAAATTTTCTTCCGCTTTTGCGGTAATTGTGTGGGATTTATATGTGACTTGCAAAGGAAAAGACATACTGCCATAAGGAAGTTATCGTTTTCTAATGGAAGTTCTAAAATGACATAAATACATACACACGTACATAAATACATACATACATACATACATATATATACATACATATATTATATACAAACATAGAGGAAAGATGTCAGCCGAAATTGAACATTTGTCAAAGTAAAAACATTTAACTCATTTACAGTACGTCATCATTATCATATTATCGAGCCTCATGTATTTGGTATTTGATGTTGGTCCTTCGAGTAAAATAAAACTCACCATTGTGAAATTATTGGCATAAGCCAGGTCTTTGGCCAATATCTGCTAAGCGCACACCATGATTGCGCTGTGACCTGGTATATAAATGATTCTGATGATGAACTAGCTTGATAGTGAGGACAAACACTTACTGACTAGCTTTGACCGAAGAGTTAGGGAGCTCGTCGCCAGTATTACCACTCTATTTGAAGTGAATAGCCACATCCTTGAAGGAATCGACACTTCGTAGCAGTACGTCTAACGCCACGTTGATTGCAGCCATTACTGCCGAAAAACACTACGTTGATCCGATCGCCTAAAGCTAAGGTTAACGGAGAGCTCTTTACGGAAAACTCTTCCTACATTTTATTCCTAGCTAAACTGATCCAACTTGATCCCATTCCGATTTGAGCGCAGCTTTGCAGTTGCCAGCGATAACGCTGTGAATTGTGTTGATTAAGAAAGCTTTTTTCCTAAATGATATGCTTGTTGGGTCTTCTTCATGTATCTATCCGACATTTTTGACACATTATTAACTCTTCTCTGCTCGCATAAGAATCTTTTGCACATCCGCTTCTGTTTAACGCAACATTTTCGATACAAAATTGAATATTTACTCAATAAAGTTGCGTTCTTTTCCCCATCTTTCCGCTCGTATCCCTTCACTTACGGCCGCCACTTTATCTACCTGGCTTAGCTTACAATCTCACTCAGATCACTTTTATTTCACAGCAAAGTCGCTTAAATTAATTAAAATGTTATCAAAGTCATAGCAAAACAGTCTCCAAACAGTCGTCGCTGATGGCACTCGGAAGTTGCGACATTACTTCCCACCGCGCTGGTTGCCTCTCGCCCTGTGTCCGCATGTTAGCTGCAGTTGCAATGTGTCAACCACAGCATAAGTTGTAGCAGCCGAAGAAGAGTGTACAGGGAACAAAGCAAAATGTAAGAAAGTTTCCACCGAAGAGTAAACCTGGTTGTACTTCTACAACAACAACAAGAATATTGTTAAGAAATCGAAGCATCCACAAACAGCCGCGTCATCATATCTAGCGTAGCCATCTACTGATTGTAGCGCGGAGATTTAAGAACATTTCAACATAATTATCACTTGAAATAGCTTCGTAATGCTTCAGCTGCGCTTCGCAGCGCTTATTTGAAACTTACGGGAGTTAAAGATATATATATACAGTAAATAAGTGTTATAACGGCGGTGTCAATATCAGCGGACTCATGCAAACTGTCCACAACAGGTTAAGGAAATATGAAAGCAGATCAAAGATATACATACTGCACGTTCTTAAGCCACAACAACAATAAAATTTTGGAATATTATTTTGAAAACGGTAATGTTAAATATTACTAAAAATCCCGTCCTGCGTTCGAAACCCTCACAGAATGACAGTTAAGCACTCAGCGAGCTGCACTTGAAATACCTATCAAGAATAACAGCAAAATATACAGAAATTGCAGAAAACTCCCACCAACCCAACAAACAAACATTCTTTCAGACATATCCGCTCAATACACACGCATATACAATGTTCCCCATCCAAGCGAAACAAATACCCGGGCGCGCATAAAAGTATGCTTCAGCAATATTGCAAATCACTGTTGAATGATCTACGGAAATCAGTAAGAAAATCGCGCGCTCAAAATGAAAATGTTAAGCTCACAGCAACAAGAAAAGCAACAATTTTTACTTATCACACAATTTTCATGCTTCACGATTGTTGCTTCATGCTTTCTCAGGATTTTTGGCCGCACTCGAATACGCCAAGACATGGCATGAAGCTGTCTGTCTTTCTGTAAATTCAAGTTGTGATTTCAGCTGCCAGCTCAGCGCGTTCGCTATCTTTTATTCGTCGTCATTGTTTATGTTCGCCAAGATTATTGTGAGTTATGTAACAATAAAATGCACGTAAAGTTCAGGTGTGCCTCCGGCTGTTCGCTACTTTATAACCGCGTTGGCAATGATGCGCTGTAGCTTTAAGTGTCTTTAAGGGTGATTTGGAGGGTGCAAAGGAATCATATTTGATAGGTAAGAAAACGAAAAACCTAATGCGTTGGGTGTGATTTATGATGTTCCTAACTATTGAATTAACAGTAGTTTTACTAAAGGGTTCTTTAACTGCGCAACATTGTTGCGATAGTTTACTTTCGACTATTCACAGTTATTTGCCGTGCGTATGCATTTGTCTCTACACTGCAGAGGATCAAATACCGGTGATAAGAGTGAAATGACATTTATCACCAAAACAGCAAAAACAAACTTTCGAACACTTTCGAAATACCAGTCATCTTTTTATTAAGATTTAACACTGGTTACGTTTTGAGAAAGATTCCATACTTAAAGGTATTTGGTTTCGAATATTATTACTTATAATAAAATAGTGTAATACAATGCTTACCAATATTTTATTCGTGCAAAGTGCTTGAAAACCAAAAGCGACCTGTAAAAATATAAAAGCATGTTGTCAGCATATTTCTCCTGAAATCTTTGAACAAATTTGTATGCAGAAGCAAGATATTGGGTTTTGACTTAGAGCAAAACTTTATACTATAAATAGATATACTCTCTATGAATATACACATACATATAAATCAAATAGATGTAGGAAATTTAGAGCCACTAAAGTGAACTTTGAAGTTTCAGTCAAATTCTATATGTAAATGTTTCAAGTTCCAGTACATCTCTACTTATACAAATCGAGTTCAAGCCAGTATACTTCCCGTTATATCAGGTTATAGATTAGGAAAACGTTCTTAGTAGCAAATACAAATTTACACAGGGCAGCTCAGTGGGATATCTGAAGATATGCAATCCCAAGTGTTTAAGTCTTGACCTCCCAAACGCGGGACAGTCAAGAAGGAATTTTTAAGTTATTTCCACCTCATTTTTTTCATACAGCTTCTGCAAATGGCGTAATTCCCAGTCTTACTGCGTGGACGCCAATTGGGAAATGGCTCATCAAACGCCTTAAAACTTGGGAGGGGCTAGCCTTGTTGAGGGCAAACAAATCTCTTACGATCGATCTTGGTCCAAAAGCCTTTTGCGGCAGCGCATGTACCAATGGAGTAATCTTCTAATAGAACATAAAAAGATACGGAAGCACCGGCTCTCTCCCATTCTATCGCTAATAGTTCTAGGGTGCATTTTCCTGCTAGGTCATCAGCTTTACAGTCTCCTGCGATACCGCTGTGGCCTGGCATATATACCAGTCTTATCATAAATGATAGCGTGTTTAGGCACTTTTAGACCAGGCCTGAACGCATTGTTAATATCGTCGCACTGCAATCTGAATGGATAGCCACTTCTCTGAAGTAGACAGTGTTAGAAGGCACTGCAGTAATCAGAAAGTTTAAAGCTGGAGTTGGAGTTTTCGACCCATCCGTAAAGAACTTCACTACCCCATTCCTTACGGCTTTTTGGGGTGGACCTTAGTGCACCACACATGCTGATGAGCAACGCTCTCGAGCCTCTTTGCAAGTGTGGCCTTTTCTAGAGCCCCGCAAAAAACTCCATAGAACATAATGGGCTTGATTATGATGTCGTAGAGCCAGAGGACCACTTTCGGTGAGAGAGCCCACCTTTTGCCAATGGCAGTGCAAGGCAATCGATGCTCACTCTTCGATATTTTCTTTCCATGAAAGCTTTCACTGTATCTGCTGGTTGTTGAAGGATGTCTCCCATTTACTGCAGCTGGGATCTTATATCTTCTAACGAATAAAACCAACTTGATTTTATTTGGGTCGATGACGAGATCGGTTACGACTGCCCAATTTGTTACGAAGCTGAGAGGTTCCTGCATCAATTGGCAAACGGTACTAAGGAACTTTCCTTTGACTATGAACACTACATCGTCTGCATAGACAATTGACCTGACGACAACCACGATCCTCAAGTTTTTAAGCATGTCGTTAATGACCAGAATACATAGAAGAGTAGAGAGAGAAATGCACCTCGCACGTGCGAGTCCCTATTCCGCTTCAATCACTTTGTCGCACAGAAAACTGAAAATGAGGTACGACTGCTTCCGGCAGGACGTTATTGAAATCTCCCTCTATATCAAGAGCCTTCCTTAACCCTAATGGCTTCCTCAAGCCATGCCAGGATAGTACGCAGGGCAGTGTGCTTAAAGACATAATTAGTGAAGTCTTTACAATAAGCATATTGCGGTTCTGATAAATGGAACTTCGGAACGCGCCTCCTTATATAACAGTCCAGCTGTCTCTGCAGAGTTTTTAGTAAGAGGCTGATGGGCCTGAGGCCCTTAAGTTCATAGGTTTCTTACTAAAATATCAACTATTATTATGAAAGCCTTTTCCTTTTTTTGATTGATGTCCTTAATTTCATGTGAAAAAGAAGGTGATCGATAAGTAATTCAAAACGGAGCGGAGAACAGTTATTCTCAAAATCCAAAAGCACAAGATTATATGATCGCTATATAAAAGTCTGACAGCGTTGATTTCAGTGATCCAAATGTCATTGGAATTTCAAGCTGTGTTGTCATAAGCGAACTGAAGTCAGCGTTGGTTGTTGTAATTAGAAAGTATGTACATACGCAAATTCTCTTAGTTTTGTTTCAAAATATGCACACGCTTGCAGCCTGAATACGAAAACACCACATGAACTTGCGCCAACACATAAATATATACATGGCGTATGAGTAACACTTGGGCGAGAGACAAAAGAAATCTCTTTGTGTATTTAAAAGAAAAACAAAAAATTTTAAGAAGATGATTTTTATAATTCAACAATGCACTTTCTAGGCATAAATTTCTATGGCAACTATACTTTTGTGGCATTAACCTATTTGTGGCACTTTTACCAATATTTTGCTGCTATATACATGTAAAATGTATTTTCATCAAAATGGAAAAAAAATGCAGAATATAGAATAGTTTTAAAGTACTCCACACAAAATAAACAACAAAGATTCCCAAGTATTTGCAGAGTGTGCTCATCAACTCTGCAAGATGGATAAGCTGAAACATCCATTAGTTATTAAATAAACTGTAAAGACATGCGATTTGAGAAAAGAGAAAAACTGAAAGCGAAGCTGTTGTTATTGGAAAAAGTCAATAGCATTTTCAGCAAAAAATTTTGGACTGCCAGTTAAATAAAGGACAACTACAAAATATTACTTTTGAGATTAATATCGGAGAAAGTTGAAATGCTCGCTACAATCCGACAGGAAATTCCACGAGATCGTCGTTGCGCAGTTAAATCCAAACATATTTATTGCTTAAATATTGTGCACTTTTCCTAAAACATAATTTATTTACGTAACAACTCGCTCCATAGTGCAAATTTCTTGTCACAACTGAACAATTTTTCGGCTTTAAGGCGCTGCGCTTATCTTTGACTATTCCAACTATGCCTTAGACGATTTTGCAACTTTAACTTTTGTTGCCTAGGAAAGCATGCAGCCACGCTTGCTGCTGAACTGCGTGTGCTTCGCAAATATGCAAATCCCTACTAAGTCTGCATGGATACATGTGCTTGTAGACGCTTACACATGTTTGTTTGTTGGATAGATCATTTACATGTGGCGCAAAAGGGTGCAGCGTATTGGGTGCGATGTGTGGTGCTGCACAGGTAAGCCTGATATATGATTTGATACCCAAGCGATGAAGCTCAGTGAAACTTTGTGGCAATGCTTTATATACTAGAAGAATGAGTGTTTAAAAAATTCAAAGTTTGCACATTTTTTCAGCTAACAGCCAATCGATAGAAGCTGAAACATTCGAGAGAGAATGTTTGATTGTCAATTCTTCTCATAAAATTGCTGCTAGAGGTTTGCAAAGCAATTTTTATCTTAACATAACCTTTCAAAGTAATGTAGAATAGATGGCTACAGCTGTAGTTTTTATTCTCAAATGCAACAACAAGCGTGCTTTTATCAAGAAAATTACATTTTTCGCAGATTTCGCATGAATGAAAAAATCTTGTGCACACACATGCATGGATAAAGCAGGATAAGGCATTTTCAAAGGGAGAAAATATCTCAAATTTTTGAAACCAGAGCTTATATCGTAAACGATAAGCTTTCGTGAATGTGTGCGAAGATCCAATGCGGACTTCTGTATGTCTTCACAAACTATATTGTACTCTGTCGACATTGTATTGAAGTCAAATAAGAAGGATATAAGCATAACCCAAATTTAAAAAAAAATTTTACTGTGAACTAACTGTTATATAAATACACACATAATATGTGTTTGTTGTGGTACCTGCTAGGTTACTGCAGCTAATTTTTCTTTTAAATCACACACGTATAAATATATAATATACTAGGATCATCTAATATATATAACAGCGTTCTGCCAGCTTTTTTCTTCGCTTCTATATATACACATGTGTGTGTTCGCATGCGTACTCTGAAACTGCTTGGCAGCAAACAAAGCAAAAGTCACGTAATTTTACCTCAGCTATCAACTATGGCGGCTAAGTCACCTTAAGTCGCAGCGACGTGCTCCAATCGTTGCTTTGCAACTGTATGTCTTCGCACGCACCAGAAAATATTTGCAGGAACTGCCAAAATTTTGCCTTTATTCAAAGAAAGCAAACCGAAATCGATTTTGAGTTTTTGTAACAGCTCATGGAAAGCGTAGACAACAACTTGTGGTGAAGCTGATTGTGAAGCATAATATTTTTTATTTTTCTGCTGCTTTTGCGGTGTCCTTTCATAATACAAACCAAACTTTTTGACTTTTTCTCATAAGATTGAGCCCTTCAAGCACAATTTTTAGACAAGCTACACACAGGAGGATTTTTGTTGCTCATTATCGGAAGTATTTACATACTATATGCAACAAATAGATAATCAAATTCAAACTTTCGCACATACGTACGTATCGGAAATAGTCTTCTGAAATCAAGCGCGATGCAAACCATGGAAAGAATTTCAAAATGAAAGCAAAGACCATATTACAAAGCAGCGAACTGTTGCCAACCAGTGCACAAAGCGTTTTGCCGGAGAGCGTGCAACTTGCTGGCTTTCGTCTTTGCTCGGCGCCCGCTGACATGCAACCTACGAGTTTCGACAACGAAAATCTGCGTGTGTGAATCCACATTTAGATTTTTGTTTATTCATTTGCTTTTTGTTTTTCTTTTCCGCCACTTGTTTACGTAAGGCCTTAGCTGTTGCGGAATTTTCATTTCAGAATTTTTTTTAGACCAAATTATCAAACAATTTTATTTGCTTCCTTTACTTTATGGACCATATAACACTTTATATATAAATACCATATATTTTTCTGAGTATGCGCGCGTGTGTGTGTGTGTCTATATAAAGGTTTCTAAAATGTGAAAAAAGTTTTTCAATAATAAAAGCAAATCGAAGTTTTCGGTTCTTTGGCATACTTTCTCACTCCATATATCCTTCTTCCCTTACTACCTCACACTCCCGCTCAGCGTTTCTTTTGCCTCGTTAAATTTGTCCTTTGCAAAGTTGAAAATGACTTTATTTTCGTATGCAAAAGTTATGCGGCATTCACTTTTCATTCCATGTCCTCCACGCTTCACTTTGACTTTCGTCAAATATTTCGGCTTTTTTCTGCTCAAGCATATTTGAATGCAGTTGGGCGCTGTCGCAGATCGTAAACTATGTGTAAGTTGGAAAAATGTCAACACTCAACACAATCATAAAAAATGCAAAGTACTCATTGCATGGCCAATGCGCAAGGTTGTGCGCAAACGCACCAACAGACATACTTTTACATAAGTAAACACGTTTTCAAATTTGCATAAAACGTAACTGAGACATTTAACGAATTGCACTTAAAATTATGCAAATACTTTGGCGAGAATTCCGAATGTGGCAAAACGTTGGGCGAGTAATTGATATAAGAAAGCAATTGTATAAATTTGCGCCAGAATAGAAAAAAATACTAGTAACGTAGAAGGCGTACGAATTACTTAGTAATTTTTTGTACTCTGATAAATTGTCGAACAATATACTTTATACTATGTACATTATAAATGTCTTCTATTCACCGCTCTTTTATGGCTGAGGGTTCTCCTCTTATTATGAGACTTGAATGGGAAAGCATTGCCGAACTCAAGAAAGTTGTGAGTACAACTAAAGTGTACCAAACACATGCTGTCTTTGTGCTTCATGCCAGTTGTGTATTCGATTCGTCACATTGTCTGTCTCCTCAAGTTATTTGAGTTAGTTGTTCTCGGAAAAATTGCTCCACGAACTGGTGCGAGCATACTAAATTTTTGTTCAACTAATTATGGGTGAAAGACTTACACAAATACGCACAGACAGCCAAGGAAATGAAAATCTCATGTAGATGAACTAAATTTCCACAATTCCTGCTCCATACTGCACTCGAAAGCTCCTAAATTAAAAAGTCGAGCAGACAATGGAAAGCTTCATGAATACCGTTATCGAATATAAGATCCGTGGTACTAACAAAGAGATAAGAAATTTTTCACATCTTATTGATTGCCACAGGCAAATAGTTTGGACCCGGACTATATTTATACAATAATGTAGTTGCCTTTTAATGGCCCCTGAGGGCGGACGAAAAAGTCTATGTAGTGAAAATCTCTGGCGAAGGGGTTCCGCCGTAATTTTTTCGTGTTGCAATAGTGACTCATAGAGTACGTCAACCAATAACCAATGCCTGACCAATAACATATTTTGCTTATTGACGAAGCCATTCAGCTAAAAATGAGCCTCATCGCTGATTTTTCGATGAAAATCCGGATCATATTCAAGTTGTTGCTAAGCCCAATTCATAAACATACGACGATTCTGGTGGTTAAACGCTTTCAACTCTTCCGTCAATTTGTTCTGGGAAGGATGTAGACCAAGATCTTTTCGCAAAATTATCAACAACCACGTCACAGAGATGCCCAACGATTGAGAACAACGTATGAGAAACTAATTTAGGTATTCCCCAATAGATGCACTAGTGGCAGCAGTATTCTCGACACTACGGCACTTCTTTGTCTGACTGGCATGGGAACATTTTGTAATTTTTTTTATTAGACGCTCAATTGTTGATCTGATAGGACGATTATGACGACCATAAATTGGACGTAGCGCTATTAATGTTGAGGTGGCCCGGTGGTGAATCCGAATTTTGATAGTAAATGTTAATAGTTTCGACACGTTGCAGAATCCCATATTTTTCCATGATGAATGTTAAACA
The DNA here is from genome assembly GCA_037783105.1 of Bactrocera zonata. Classification (NCBI taxonomy): domain Eukaryota; kingdom Metazoa; phylum Arthropoda; class Insecta; order Diptera; family Tephritidae; genus Bactrocera; species Bactrocera zonata. Next base: position 779,808 of record JBAWJQ010004226.1, on the reverse strand, counting down.
TCTCGTCACAATAAGTTAGCTTGCGCCCCTACCTTGAACGAAAGGCTGTAGAGTCCAGATACAATTTTCTCTTAACTCTTTGATTTTTATCTAGTAAAAACATAATATTATACGCAATAAAATTATGAAACCGATACCCTCACGGTAACCTACCACGTCAAAGTCGAAAGGAAAAACAGTTTTAATGACAAATTCCAAACCACTAACTTATATTATGTATCCATATTCAAACATATCGTTAGTAAAGTGTAGATAGAACCATTTGGGAAAGTTTAAAATGTTGCAGAGGTAATCATAATACTTTTACCTATTTTCACAAGGCTTTAATCAATTAAATGAAAAATCACATACCAAACTGTTTACAATGAGTGACAAGAACATGTGTTTGCGACAATAAAATCACTGGTTTCTGAAGCGATCACTTGAAGGCGTGTTTATATGTTGTATGTGAAGGTGTAACCGTTATCGCTGTCATAGTGGTAGGCAATCAAGGAAATGCGCTTACGCACAAATCATTAATAAAAAACGAGTGACTATTTTCAGGTGGCCATGCAAACAAACACACCCACTTGCGCAAAACGAAGTGTTTAAGTGTAAAAATTGTTGCGCCACAAAGTGTAGGTATCTCTAAGCTATCTCTTTTAAATACTCTGTTATATACGGACACATAAATTGTTGCATGCGTGTATTGAGGCAAGCATGTGTGAACACTTAATAGTAATTATCTTCGAATTCACCTTATCCATTTATACTTATGCTTCCTACTTAATACACTTTTTCAGCGTTTTGAATTTGTCATTTCTTTGTTTTTCTTTTCATTTCCTTGCCCACACAGAGCGCTTATACCCACACACACGCCCAGAAAAATGTCAAAAAGCACTAAATACACTACTTCACGCATTCTGGTTGTTGTCGTTACGTTACCGCACGAAAAGTAAACAACTTCGCTTGGGGAAGTTCGCAGTCAGTGAAAGGCAGCCACAGCTTAGCAGCGCCAACGACAACGGCCAGCGGAAGAGTAGCCAACAGCTCGAAGCAACTATAATTGAAAGTGGAAAGGCACTCACAGGTTATATGCTTTTAGGCGCGTAGGCGTGCAAAAATCATAGGCAAATTGTGCGCCGACAGCAGTTTCGATGAGTACGAGTAACGAGTAAGAGCGGAAAAAGTCATAAAAAGTAAGAATAATATTGCAACAGCAGCAGCAAAGACGACACGCAGCCTTGATGTGTGCACACGGCGCGAGCCGACAGACGGATTGGCGGACAGTGGGAAAGACACCGTGGCATATATGGCAGACAAAGGGTAGCGTACGCCAGTGAATGGGCTGGTGAATAGGTTGGGCCACCTGGCTGTCTGCCTAGCTGGCTGCCAGTACGGTCTAGTGAACTCGGCAAACAAAGGCAAACACGCAACCACACGCACAAACACAATCGCTGCGCCCTTAGATTTCATACAAACATTATATAGCTTTATCTGCATACATATATAACTCTTCTTTGTGTGCTTTACAGTTAGTTGCTTGTGGCTTGTGTGACAGCCAGCCAAGCAGCGCGTAAATGCCACCACTTGCTTATTATGTTGTGCAAACAGAAAAGTAAAAAAAAAAATGCTTTTAATTTTCGTCTACAGGATGTCCTTTAACAAGTGCTTTTTCGGTTGTCTTCGCTTTGCTGAGTGTTGGCACAGTAAATATCGTGTTTATAGGCGCATAAGTGTGTGTATATAGCTTTAGTTATTAATATATATATATATATATATGGTGTGTGTGTTTGTACGTTTGGCCTTCAACGCGTAAGCACGCAAGCATGCAGGCGCATACAAACACAAAGGATTGCTTGGCAAATAGACAAATATGTATGAAAACACGCACGCACACACGCAGCAGACACAGTTCACATATGTGGGAATATATATCCACACGCATATGTATGTGTGTGAAAGCGTGCAACTACGCGTTTACGCGTAAGTACTTACGCCAGCGTGAACGTTTGTGGCCACGAAAAACATATATGTAGGCATAGATATTCATACATTTACTTGTGTTGGCAGATGACAGACTTTGTGCTTGGAATATAGCCGTGATGTTACGACTCCAAGTAGTGTGGAAATGGATCAATGCATTTGAAAACAGCTCTTTATTTTACTTTTTATTAAAAATATAAAGTTTATCAGTGTTATATGAATTCAGAACTTATATTTGACATTAAATCGAAAAGCTAAAGGCACCTAGACCTTTCTAAATTTGCAGAATATTATTCTTTGGAAATAAGAATAACGCTTGATTCGATTTTTTTCAGTTTACTTTGTTCTAGTTTATTTCAATTATTTTTATTTTATTTTTTATTTTTTTTTTTTTTTTATTTTGTTTTATTTTTTATTTTTTTTTTCATTTTATTTTATTTTACTTTATTTTGTTTTGTTTTATTTTATTTTTTTATTTTAATTTATTTTATTTTATTTTATTTTACTTTATTTTATTTTATTTTATTTTATTTTATTTTATTTTATTTTATTTTATTTTATTTTATTTTATTTTATTTTATTTTATTTTATTTTATTTTATTTTATTTTATTTTATTTTATTTTATTTTAATTTATTTTGTTTTGTTTTATTTTATTTTAATTTATTTTATTTTATTTTATTTTATTTTATTTTATTTTATTTTATTTTATTTTATTTTATTTTATTTTATTTTATTTTATTTTATTTTATTTTATTTTATTTTATTTTATTTTATTTTATTTTATTTTATTTTATTTTATTTTACTTTATTTTGTTTTGTTTTATTATATTTTATTTTATTCTATTTTATTTTATATTATTTTATTTCATTTTATTTTATTTTATTTCGTTTTATTCAAAACCAGCAAGCGCCTGTTAATAGGCAATATATTTTTGTTGCGTACCTTTAGGATGACGTTGAAACACGGTAGACTAAAGTAACATTTTTTGTGAGAAAAATTACATATATTGCTATTTCTTACTTTAAAAATTTAAAAACTTTAAATATTCGCAGAAGAGTCTATGTTAATTATTTTCTCAAATTAAAGAAACTTATTAAAAAAACTTATTAAAAAAAATATTTTCTAAACAAAATACATACATATATATATTATAATCAGCATAATATTCTAAAGCTGTTCTGAAATGAGAATATTATTGGCAGTACTGCCATATACCGCCAAAAAAAATATAATAAATTTAGAGAGAGCCTTACTTTCAAGTCCAATATATTCACAGACATATGTAAGTAAGCATTTTAGTGCTTGGATGTCTTGTCTTTTTTATAATGCGTTGTTGGCATCATTTTTCTGTGGTCACAGATCCATACATAACCCTACCTAAGTAAAAGTTTGTATATGTCAATGTAAATCAATATTTTAATGTCTACATAAAATGTGTCACTTGTTATCGACCGTTCTGTTGTGGTTATGAAATCATTCTACTCCCTGTTCCCTCCTTGGTAGACAACTTAAGATTGTTGCATGCAAATAATAAAATGGATAGGCGTTCACTACGGCTTAGATAACTGGGACAGATGACTTAGATAGAAAATCTTATTTTCCGTTTTGAAAAATACTGTAGAAAATTTTGTTTTTACAATAATTTTTAGTTTAATAATAATTTGAGTTTTTTGTTCTTTTTTCAGAAATTTTTATAACAAAATTTTTAATTTTTTGATTTATTCGATTTGAACTAACACTAACCTCTCTCAACAGAACCAAGCTGGTTAATTTCCAACAAAAGCTAGCAGTTCCGCTTAGTCAAGAAACAACTGTATTTGAGAAACTTTGAAGACACGCTTCCATGTCATTGTTTTTATATGCATCTGAGCCTAGTGACAGACACATTGACATACTAGATTTCCTTGAGCACGCTTACACCGACACACACAAACACATGTAATATAACATGCACGCAAGCCTTAAGGGACTCGTTTGACATATCACATACGCATTAAATGCATTGAAAGCGCTTAATTTAAAAGGCAAAGTAACCCACATACACAAGCTTACACATAAGCATACATGAGCACACAAGAGCATACATGCTAACTGTTATGTAAAGTAAATGTGAAAATTGTCCGCCAGCAAAACCGAAATGAAATATTGCGTGACTGCGCAACATTGTCGCACACAACAGCATAATCACACATACATAACACATTTATAGTATATACAGATATGTTTATGGTATATATATGTATATGTATAGATATAAGTTTACGGATGTACTTAGTCATATCTAGTGATATGAACAACGCGGAAAGGGAAAGGCGACGCTTTCAGCTGGCATCGAACAATGAGCGATCACGCATATGCTGATTTTGAATGGAAATTTGCGCATTTAACTCATATTAACTGACAGCCATTTTAGGTATTAACGAAAGCACTATTTACAAATGTGCAAAGAGGTTTATTCAATTTTTTTTATATACTTTTTTTCTTTTTGTAGATTGTGCATCCGTTTTTGTGAGTGAAGAAAAAGTAAAATCTCTTTCGATTGCAAAATAATCAAGGACCTGCATCGGAAGAACCTATACTAAGCTAATGGGCAAGAGCGGCACATTGAAGGAATGAAAGATCTGTTAAGAATCGTGTAATATATTTTCAAAAGCCAATCATCGCCCCAAAATCAAGTGAAGAGCTAAGAATTTATCTACGCTTTTAGTGAAGTTGCATATGTTGCCTCAATTTTTATATCACAACTCAGCTTATACCATTTTCTTACTCTACACACTTAGTGACAAATTTGGAAATAATCGATTTTTCTCATCTTTCGATATTTTATACTTTTAAAACTAAAGCACATAAATTAAAAATCGATAGTTTTTAAGATATAGCCTTATGAAATGTATCCGCCCAGTTCAATCTGCTTAACCAGTTTATCTTTCAAAGCGTTTTATCGAAACAGTATTTTTCGTATTTGCTGCAGTGAAACTGAAAGACGAACTTAATATAAAAATCAACTTTTTTTGAAACGTCGCGCTTTACTTATTTTTTAATTTTTATTTTTATTCTTTATTTATTTATTTATCACTACAGCAGTGGTAGACCATTTTTTAGTGCCGTCATAGATCTTGTATAGCTCAAAAAATATTAGTTTTATTTTACTGGGTATTCTAGTGTCTAAATATAGGTAGAAAATTTCAAAACAATTGATGCAGTTGCTTTTTTTTTAATTTCCAAAAATTGACGATTTTTTGGCTTTCAAACTAAGTGTGGTTCCTTAAAGTTTCATTAATTTAAGCAGTATCTACAACACATTATTTTTCCAAAAATACAAACTAATACCATTTTCCAAAATTTCGAATATTTTAAATTTCATACGCTTTCTATTCGCCTCTAGCATTCAATATTTGTCCAAGTCATAAATCCACCAAACCATTTCAATGTACACACAATGCATACATTATAAATACTATATATACAGTACACATACTCAAAAAACTCTATATATGTGTGCTGAAAACCCAAAATAACTGCACATAAATATCTATTTTTATGTTGATCGGAATCTCGTGCACACACTGCCAACACAATAACCCATATATCCTTGATTTTATGAGCAGCACGTGCCACTACACTTATGCAAACCGAATTCACTTTCATCCGAGCACTTGTGTGTGTATGTGGGTTGGTGTGAGCCTGTACGATTTTACACGCGCAGCACACTTAAAAGTGTTCATAATTACATATTTTTCACACTGGGGTGGGGCGCGAAGGGTGTAACCGAGGCACACATACAACACACCTAGGTGTCGGGTAAACGGCACGGTTTGTTGTTTGTGTGTTTAAATATTTGTAGTAAATGCGTGCTTGTATGCATATGCATGTATATATAGTAAATGCCCAAACGCATCTGATTTGAATATTGAATATTTGTGTGCCGCGTACAAAATGGTATGGATTTGCTGATCAAAAACAGATAGGAAGTTAGAGAGGTGTTTCATAAACTTTCAATTTCGTTCAGTGCAAGACCAAACAACTGAACGAAATTATAAAGCCTAACCCAACGAATGGCTTAGGTGAACATGGTCATACAAGAAGATGATGGGTAGTTGATTGAAGCCGATATTAAATATCTGTTTTGTGCTTTTAGGCGAAATAATTAATTGTATGTGCAAGGGTGTCCCAAAATTGAAGCAGATTGTTATTAAATATAGGGTGTCTAAAAATTAACTCAGAAGAATACTAAAATTGAGAGCTGACAATTTAGTTTTAGTGCATATGAAGCATTACACTATAGAGCAGCGTGTCTTCATCATTGAACAATATTTCAAAAATAATAAAAGCTTGGCGGCCACAGTTCAAAAATTTCATACAAAATATGTTCAGAATAGTGTTTTAACTTCGTCAACTGTGAAGATTTGTTGAATTGGCGGGAAATTTAATTCATGCATTCTCGAAGTAGGAATGAAAAAATTTCGTGTCCTCGTCGCCATATTACGGTGGGAACAACTCCTCCAGTTGAACACCTTACCAGTGTTTTACAAACAGTCTAAAGCAATTTCGTTCCAAAAAGCATTAAGCACCATCCTAAAATCTGTGCTAATTCAAAAATAGGCTTTGTTATTTTTAGGCACAGCATTCATCAATAAACAGGAGTAATCGAAAAATCCAAAAAGCGAACCGCAACTTTAGCTTGCATTCTTGTTGGTTGGCTTGAGCTTAACCACAAATCATTTCGTTTTTCATTGCTCTGCACTTGTCACTGACAGCTGCAGAATTTGCAGACGAATACTTCGTACTTATAAAGTATTTTGTCACCAGGTTTTATGTTCACAAGGGATTTCATGGCAAATCAATCGAAGAGAAACAAATAGAGCATTTTAGTCGGAAATTTTGTGCTTCATTGGAGGATAAAAAATAAGTGTAAAGAGTAGTAGTAATGAACTAGGAAATTTACTGCAAACAAATTCAAAAGCATATAGCTTTTCTTCTAGTGAACTCGATTTCAGGCCTAAAGACCACGTCATTAAAAACAAATAACAAATTAGCTATAATAACAAGAGTTAACTCCAGTTTTTTTTTCCGCACTCAATTTTTATACTCTGAACAGGATATATTAAGTTTGTCACGAAGTTTGTAACACCCAGAAGGAAGCGACGGAGACCCTATAAAGTAGCCATGTCCGTCTGTCTGTATATAAACGAACTAGTCTCTCAGTTTTTAAGATATCGTTTTGAAATTTTGCAAACGTCATTTTCTCTTCAAGGAGCTGCTCATTTGTCGGAACTGCCAATATCGGTTCACTATAGCATATAGCTGCCATACAAACTGAACACATAGTTACTAACAGAAATGCACCTGTGAAGGGTATATAGCCTCGGCGCAACCGAAATTAACGTTTTCTCTTGTTGTTTAGCCGTTCAATCCAACAGACACCAACTTAAAATAAAGCGTGCCTTGTAAACGTCACACGCACACTTTCGTAAAGAACAGTAAAAATTATAAAGCAATTTTATGTTATATATTGTTTGTTGTATTCCTAGTGGTCTAAATGGACATTTAAAATGATTCCTGAGCTAAAATACTAATGAATAATAAAAGGCGCTACGAGAATTACAGGAAAACTCTATATGAAATCTCAATATTCTTGCACATGCAGGTTATAAAGCTATAACCCAATTACAAAAGTCACGAAAAAATAAAAAAATATCGCATTAAATTTTTTATAACTCTTTCAGTACAACAAGTGCTTTAACATATGAGCAAAAATCGTGAAATAAATAATTCAATGCTGTGGCCATGCATTTTTCATATTACTCATACGCCCCGCTGGCCAGCTGTATAACCAAATCATTCGCCTTAACCCGATTGTGAATTTTTTGCTGCAAAATTGATTGCCCCTTCCAGCTGGACATATCCAATTCGCACAACATCCAACCTAACCACCAGCGTGCTACCTTCACGCAAGCACAAAAACAACATAAATATACGCTGGGCCATGCACACACACAAGCAATCAGATTTCAGCAATCGGCATTTTCCATTGTTTTATTGTTGCAACGGCGAACAGGCATTTTGAACTGCTTTAAGTGGAACTATTGTTGTTGTTGTGCTAGTTTTTTCAATTTTGTCCATAGTTGTTGTAGCCTTGGCCGTTACAGTGCTGTAGCGTAATAATGTTACTGCTGGCGCAGCATTGAAGCAGCGAAAACGCTTTGCAATTGAACTGTGGCTATCTTGCTCTACCCGCCTAGCCGCCTGTCCGCCTGCCCGCCAGCTTGTTTGCCAGTTGGCCTGCCATGGCGTGGCGAAATTTCAAAATAGCACTTCAGGCACAATAATAGCAGGCAATATATCGATCAATAATAACAACAATGGCACAAACAAGCTCAAATAAGTTCACTAGAAGCGAGTAAGAGCTTATTTGTTGTTGTTTTTGCTGCAGTTTCTGGTTTTCTTTGGCAAGTTTATGCGCTGCAACTGCATTTGTCGGCCATTGATTATCCATCGTTTAAAGCTGTGAATTCGGCTTTCGTTGCCTGTGTGTTGTTGCTTTTTATTTACGCTTTTTGTTACTTGCAATTGTTGTTGTTATTTTTATTGTTGTAGTATTGTGGGGCCGTTTGTTTAAGAGCAGTTTTATTTGCCTCGCATCTCACTCGGTCAATGCTGCATTCGCTGCACTTTCTTTGTTGTGTTTGCACGGTTTCTGTGTTTTGTTCGCATATTTGGGTCGAGTGCAGCTCACTTTACGAAACGTTCGTTTGTGTTGTGCTCAGTTATATAGCCGATTGCCGTTATTCCACCAACCACTTCCACTGTGAGTCCGTCGTTGACTGTGCCATAGTTATTTGTAGATTCTATTACGCTCTTCACCTCTCCCTCCCTTCACGCGGCGAGTTTTATATGATTTTTATTTGTTATTGCTGTTTTGCAAAGCTTTTTTGTTTTTTTTTTTCTTTAATCTGGGCTGTTGTGTAATTTATTTTGCGCGCTTTTTTGCTTCTTAAGCGTCAGCAACTTGAATACATGACAGTCAATAACATTGAAAGTGCATTAGCCACTTAACTAGCGAGTGAGCGAATAGAAGCGCAGAGGAATAACGGCACTTAAGGGAAAATGCGGGTATATACGTGCATAAATACTATACTTACTGAGTAATCGTTTTGTATGCCAAAATGGGGCAAATAACGCCGTACCTTGAAGGTCACATTGCCCCAAATATAGACAAAAATATTCAGCACAGCTCAGTTGTTAATTTGCAATCAGTTCCAACTAAGTTTTGATAAGAAAAATGGTATCTACCGAAGCCAGACTTAAAATTTGCATGCTACTTTTATCGCTTATTCAGAAACTTTTCTTTTTTTACTTAAACTTTTTTAATTAATTGAAAATACGAACCGAATTTTGCATATTCGATCATAGAATAGCATGCGCTGGTCTAGTCCTAACTTCTGTGAAATTGCGACATCCTTTTAGTACAGAATAGAATGCAAGAAAACTACTTTCTTTTAGCAAATTGATCTATACGCAAGAGTTCCTACTTGACATTTTCTCTTAAACATTCATGCGGTAAGGCTTGTCGGATGATATTATATTAGTCGAAGTTGACAAAGTTGAAGAGTGAACTGGAGATAACCAGGCACTTTCTCATCCATTGTCCGGCGTTTGCAAGACTGAGGCTGAAACATCTTGGTAATCCTATCTTCGTCGAAGCAGAACTTTATACATATATAGTTTATAATAATTTGGCAACGTTAGACTATTTAGAAATTTCAAATGGACAGCTTAAAACGCCCGTCCGTTTTAGTACTTAAAAATTCCCTATATACGGGCTAATAAGATCTTTAAAAATCGACTTTGAGGTATCACACATGTGTTGAGACTACTAATGCCAGTCTCGATAAATGTCTTCTGCTGCACATATATTTATTTTCGTATATCTTTTTGAAAGCAAAATCCTCACTCACTTACTCATTTAAGCTATTTTTGCTTTTAGGATTGCAATTTAAATGACTAAAAATTACGCGAAATGTATTTTCTCTTTTGCTTATCTAATATATTTACCTCTTATCTTTCTTTTCTCCGTTCCTATTTGTAATCTTTCAATATGTGTTCAAACGTTTAGGACTTAAATTCTGGGTATTTAGATGGTAGAGTTTTCATGATCTCTACCTTCTTAGAATACTGAAGTTCATTCGATTTTAAGGGACCTAAAAAATATAAAGTTTTTTACTCAACATTTTCTCTTTATAATCTTTCTATATATTTTTTATTGTTTATCTACATTTTTTTCTGCTCTTTCTCTTGTGTGCAACTATTTATTTCATTATTACTGCTTAGCATTATTTTTTGCCCTCTCCGTTGCGTGTAGCCGCAGTCGCAGTGCCATAACAACCATAACCTGTTTGTATTACTGACACTTGAGTTGCCGAGAACTTGATTGCCTGGCAAAGTAAATTCATCTTGTGGGCCATTTCGCTGGCCAGGTATGTACAGTGACTGCGCTTGCAGTCAGCTGAGGGTTGAATATTGAAGTATAATGAGCTTAAATATTATTGCATAAGTACATGCCGGTATTAGAATTCAACTTTCCGCGTTTCCTTTACTCTCTTACTCCGTTCATTTGTTTCTAGGAAACAATACACCATTTGGCAGTAAAACGCTTTATTATATTATATATACACAAGTAGTTTCTTGGGTAATGATTTGAGGATTTAATATTGACTGGAGTGTTGCCTTTAAAATTTGCATGCCTCTTTTTAGCAATTTCTTTACAAATTTGTAAAGACTAAGAAATTACCAACACACCCTTCTATGTATCTTGGAGCATTTTCACTCAGATAGTTCACTGATTTGAGATTTTCCGAGCACAATCATCTATAAATTCCTCTGTGTGATTACCTTTTCTATGAGGCGGTAACTTTAAGTCAAGGAAAACCCTTCGAGCGCTATTGATAACTGATGATTTTAATACACCGTATCCTTCATTTTTCAATATTTTCATCAATTGAAGAGGTCGAAGGACGTCAAGAACGAGGCATGTCTGCAACGATCTCTCAACTGCAACAGCTTTGAATGTTTTGTACCACTCGTTGGCTTTTGTTTTTGATAAATGTGAATCACCGTAAGCCTTTGTCAACATTTTCAACGATCCCGAACACGAAATTTTGGTTATAGATACAAAATTTGAGACAAATTCTTTTTTGATATTTTTATCCAACGCACTATTAGATGTACCAACTTGAGCAGCTACTGTAAACAAACTGGTTACAGATCGCGCTCATATTTGGCATGGTAAGTAAGGGCAGTCCTACCAACTTATAAAACATAAAAAATATAAAACATATTTTTTTGAAATATCTTTTACCCGCGGAATTTATTACACTTTCCGGGTGCTTTTTGTCGCAATGTATGAAAATAAAGTCCCAGTCAAACTGTAACTCATCTTTAGACATATAGTATTTTACACTAACCATTTTCAATATTACAATATTTGTTTTGTATTACTTCCAATTTACATCGAAAAGCAATATTTATGAGCTCTTGTAATGTTATGAACCCTGGAATAGACACCTGATCATCCACCGTTACCACTGCGCTGGCACCCTTGCGCAATTTGCACTTGTACACAACACTCGTGTGCTCTCAATAATACTGATAGCTCTTACATATTTGCCCATTAATTATTACTACACAAAAATCCAACAGCTAATTATCGGATTTTTTCGTTGTGGCGCTTAGAAACTAAAGCACAGAGCTTGTTTTCATTCGCACAAGTACAATGAACTTAGCAAGTCAATTGCTTGTGAACAGCGCTAGCAACAGCACAGAGCGGCCATATTACATTACCACCTGATACACTTATGCGAAGTGAGTTAGTGAAGAGACGTGTTTTTTTCTGGTGCTCCGTTTATGGCACCAAGTTCGGTAGGAAATAATTCAAAATTACTTCCTAAGCGCGCGGAAATACACACAGTGTCCGCAACAACTCAACAAACAGAAATTGGAGCATCAAAAAGCTATAAAAGCGGTGAGTGTTAAAACACTTAATAAATATCTAGCTATTTGGGAGAAGGATCGCACAAAAGGGAAATCGCGAAGAGCGCATTTTCTTAGCTCTCCCTTTACATACCTACTTGGATCCCACAACCCACAATCCACACAAAGAGGAATTCCTGGGGATTACACCTTGAGGAATTTACGAGAAACAGCTGCACTAGTGGACTGCTATAGGAATAGCTGAGGAAATGTCAGCTAAACCTAAAGCAGCACATACCATTACTGGTACTAAGGAGGATCATAGTCCGTTCACAAGGAGCAATAAGACCCCCGATCACCTGATCGACAATGCGCTCAGTTGTTAATAGTCGCTACACCAACTACACAAGAAGTGACCCCAACAAACACTGTCTCGCACGATGTGACCGAATTAAATAGCGTCACAATGCCAACTAAAAAAGCTAGCGCAGCCGATCTGCCAATACAAGGCACCACTAGCAGCGAAAATGCAATAAGTGTGAGCGAAGGAGAGAGCGCACTTACTGAGCTGGGCATACTGATAGAAGAGCTAATCGCGCTCACCCATGGCCAAAAACAAAGGCATGTTAACCAACACATGCGTAGCATAATTGATAAGATCTCGCAACTGCAAAAACAAGCAGTAGCAGAGGTTAGAGAGTCGGCTATCCACCGAATCGCCCAGGCGAAAAGAGGTCGCAGTACTCTCACTGAAGAACCAATGGGGGAGGAGCAGACCCTACAACAAAACAAACGGTCATGCATCAATTCGCCAAAAACACGAGCAAGAACAAGTTTAATTGGCCAGTTCAAACAATCAAAAATAAGTTCTCAAATGTATGAAGCCACGGCAAAGTCGCCAACAAGAATATTAAGTACGCAGCTAGCGAAAGGGCCTGATAATAAGGCAACAACAAATAATCCAATGGAGGAACAGTGGAATGTAGTAGCTAAGAAAGCCAACCAGAAAGCAGCAAAATTACCAAAAACAAAACCACAAGCGATATTAATTTCAAAAAGTGGGGACCTTTCCTATGCGGAAATTCTAAGGAAAATCAAGTCCGACTCAGCGCTCAGCGGATTCGGAAATAATGTCACTAAGATACGTAAAACGCAAAATGGTGAAATGTTGCTACAACTAAGCGGAACTGCGATCCCAACCGACTCCCAGGAGAACATGAAGAAGTGTCTAGGGGATCAAGCCCACATTAAACTGCTGACCCAGGAGATCCTACTGGAGTGCAAAGACATTGATGAGGTTACAAGCAAGGAAGAAGTTCTTTACGCCCTGCGGAGAGAATTAGGTAACACTGATCTGACGATCTCAACAATTAAGAACTTAAGAAAATCCTATGGAGATACCCAAACAGCCCTCATTAAACTCCCGGTTGAGGCAGCTAGACAGCTTCTACTGACTAGAAGGCTGAAAGTTGGATGGGTAAATTGCCGTATTCGAGAATACAGGCAACCACAGCGGTGCTTTAAATGCCTCGATTATGGACACACTGCAAAAACCTGCACAAATGAGGACAGGTCCAGACTCTGTAGAAGATGTGGCGAAGAGGAGCACCAGGCAAAGGACTGCAACAACAAGCCAAAATGTTTGCTCTGCCTGAAAGCCGGTTCAAAGGAAATCGATCACTTTACTGGAAGCGTCAGGTGTCCAGTATATAAGAAGGCAGCTCAGCAGGTAACATGAGATTTCTACAACTGAACGCAAACCACTGTAAAGCGGCTCATGACTTACTAAAACAGTCAGTTGCCGAAAAGCAAATAGATGTGGTTCTACTAAGTGAACCATATAAAATCGGACAAGGCGTAACCTGGATAAGTGACACTCGAAATAAAGCGGTTATATGGAAATGTAACCCTAACTATGCGCAACTGGAAGCACCCTTCTCTTCAGATGGTTTTGTCCGAGCAACATCTAATAATATTAATATATATAGCTGCTACTTACCCCCGAGCCTCAACGACGAGGAATATCGTCGTATTATCGACAACCTAGTGGCCGATGCCAGATGCAAAACGAAAGTTATAATAGCTGGTGATTTTAATGCCTGGGCTATCGAGTGGGGATGCAAAAAAACCAACAGCAGAGGTAAAACCTTACTAGAAGCTTTTGCTTCCCTTGATCTGGAGCTTTTAAATGCAGGCAACCAATGCACATTTAACAAAGATGGCCGACAATCTGTGATAGACCTAACGTTCGTACACTCAAGCTTAGTTCGCAAATCTCACTGGGAAATTAGTGATCATTACACTTTTAGCGATCACTATGCAATCATATTCGAAATAAATACCGCACACGAACGACAGCGTTTACCGACCCTAAAAGAAGTAACTGGCGACCCTCAACGTTCGACCCAGACCTTTTTGAAGAAGTCTTCAGGCTAACTTCTCCTCCCGACAATCTGTTGTCGGCTAACAAAGCTGCTCACTCGATTATGAGCTGTATTAAAAGTGCATGCGATGCTTCCATGTCTAAGTTATCTCGACGCAAATACCATTCCCCAGTGTATTGGTGGAATGAGACGATAGCCGGGTTACGTAAAGAATGCCAGCAAGCAAGGCGATTATACCAAAGGTCACGAGGTACACCTGTATACACCACTCTCCAAAAACATTTTAAGGAGAAAAGAAAACTGCTAAAGCAAGCAATTAAAAAAGCAAACAGGAATGCTTCCTTAAACTGTGCGACGATGTCGAAAACAACGCTTGGGGACTCGGTTACAAAATGGTAATGGGGAAACTCCGCACTGGCGGGCAAATGCCAACCTCCCCCTCAACAGTTGAGAGAATTGTCTCGGTCCTCTTCCCTATCCAACCCCCACTCCATCAGGAGATCGTGAGAGTACCACAAACCCAGGTTATCCCGGCTGTTTCGAATGAAGAAGTCCGAGAAGCATGCAAACGGTTAAATCCATCTAAAGCCCCGGGACCAGATGGAATTCCGAATATAGTGTTAAAAACAGCGATTGATAGAAACGTAGACCCCTTTCGAACTATGTATAATACATGCATCCAGGAAGGCCGCTTTCCCACCATATGGAAAAGGCAAAACCTGATACTATTACCCAAACCTAACAAACCTATGACCGAACCGTCCCACTTCCGGCCCCTTTGCATGTTAGACTCCGCTGGAAAGATCCTGGAGCGGATCATACACCAACGGCTAAATAAGGCAATTGACGATGCCGGTGGGCTATCACCCAACCAATTCGGATTCAGGAAGGCAAGATCCACAATTGCAGCTGTAAATTTAGCAGAGACCCTGGCTGAACGGGCTATAAGCGGGAAAAGATGGAAAGGAGGTACAATACAGTACTGTATGGTTGTAACCCTGGATGTAAAGAATGCCTTTAACTCGGCATCCTGGCACAGTATATTGAGCGCACTAAAAAGCTTCTCCGTGCCTCTATACCTTTATAACATAATAGCAAGCTATTTCGAGGATAGAACTTTGAGCTACATCACAAGTGAAGGCTCTAAAAAATATAAAGTCTCTGGTGGAGTACCCCAAGGATCTGTTCTTGGGCCGCTACTATGGAACGTCATGTACGATGGAGTACTGCGACTAAAAGTACCCAAAAACGTGCATATTATTGGGTTCGCAGACGATATCGCTGTTGTGGTTATAGCAAAACATGTACAAGATATAGTTTCGATAACCAACAGAACAATAGAATTAATAAGCGATTGGCTCGAAACTAACGGACTGAACCTAGCGGAGAGCAAGACTGAAGCGGTACTCATTACTGGCAGAAAAGTCCGTGAAGTTGCCACGTTCAATATAAAGGGTGTAAGCATTACGACAAAACCGGCAATTAAATACTTGGGAATCATGCTTGATGCAAGGATGTCCTTTAAGGAGCACTTAGCGTACACAGGGGAAAAAGCTACAAAAGTGTGCAGAGCCTTGACCCGGTTAATGCTCAATACCCGTGGGCCAAAGCAAAATAGAAGACGACTATTAGCTGGTGTACTAAAGTCAGTAGCGCTGTACGGCGTCCAGGTATGGGGAAAAGCGCTAGAAGTAAAATCATATCGCCGTGGCCTTTTTTCGATATATGCCACTTGCGCGCTAAGAGTATGTTCTGCGTTCCGCACAGTATCGGAAGATGCTGCTCTAGTTATTGCAGGCTTACACCCTTTAGACCTCCTGGCCAAGGAGATTCAATGCTGTACAAATGACTGGTTACCGCAAAATACATTAAAAGAAATAGCAAGAGCAGAGACAGTAGATCAATGGCAAAAACGCTGGGAGGAAAGCGGAAACGGGCGGTGGACATTCCGACTGATCCCCAATGTCGAACCATGGTTAAATAGACCACACGGTGAGGTAGATTTCCACCTAACTCAAATTCTCACAGGACATGGCTGCTTCAAAGCATACCTAAAACGATTCGGACATGAAGATAACGACACATGCGATCATTGCGGAGGTGATACCGTCGAAAGCGTAGAACACTCATTTTTCTATTGCCCGAAATATAGTCATGAGAGGCAGCACTTAAAAAATGCGTTCGGTGTGGAGCCAACTCCTGATAACTTGGTAAACCAAATGGTCGAATCAGCAGAGAAATGGAAAGCGGCTAGCGAAGTGGCAGCAAGGGTCATGAAATCCCAACGTGCTAGCGAATAGCGGCGGAGAAGAGAGGTGTTAAATATAACGAACAACCACGACCCAAACACACTAACATTGACGTGACGGGAAGGGTGGGCGACGAACACTGTACAAGGGGGGTTATTAGACCAACAGAGGTGGGGCCAAGTAAATGCAACTTGTAACTGACTGCATTTTGACCATCACGTACGCATGAGTGTCACTCAACCATCCTCCCGACGTAATACTTGACGGTGGTACCGGGGGGAACGGTACCGGACAGTAGGAGGTTTAGTTTGGATTAAAGTTCCACACTGACTTGGGGTCCAGGCTTTCGATGCTTCCTCCTCGTAAAAAAAAAAAAAAAAAAAAAAACATTACCACCTTCGCTTGAGCACACATACACACACATACACACACATACAAACGCATGCTAGAAGTGCCTACATGTGTTGCGGCAGCTAACAGCCGTTACATAGTATAATATAACAACAACGAGTAAGTGATAAAATAAAAAAATTTTTGTAAGCGCACTGCAGCAGTGTCTGCAGCAAATGGCAATGGCTGGTAATTTATTTGTTCATTTGACTTAATGCCACTTGATGGATTGTCTGGCTGGGTAAGCGGTGAGCAGTGCGCGCAACTAAGTGAGGGCAATAAAAACTGCAGCAGAAGAGCAATAATACCCATAGCAGCAATCGTAGCAACTGTGGCAGCGGCCAATTGAGGCAATCATGAGAATCAAGTGCTAGTTGCTGGTGAACTGCTTTCGTTACATTCGTCTTTTCTTTCAATTTGTGCTTACGTTTATACCAATAGACCCGTAGACTCAAGAAGGGTATCAGCATTGAAACAAACTGCTACATGCTGGCATGTATGTGCGTGTATACAGTTACTGCTGTAATTAAATAGATTTTTTTTTTGTACACGTGACAGTGTGTGTGTCTATCAAAGCGGATTCAATGATACACACAAACGCACACACTTATGTGGCTTATACTACTTATAATGTAAATAGACAATTTTTTAAATGATTATACCTTGAACAGGTTTTATTAACTTTGCCAAATTCTGAGAAGAAAACGTAGGAATCCCTCTAAAATATAATTATAAATTACATATGCGTATGACGAGCTGATTTTGTCTGTATTTGTATTTATATGAAATAGTCGCTTAGTTTTTTGAGGAATGGATCTGAGATTTTGTACACGTTCTTTTCTTTTCAATAAGCTTCTCATTTGTTGGAACCGAGAATATCGGACTACCACAGCATATTTAACCAAAATGGAAAACTTATTTTAATTGACAAGAGATCTTAACGAAATTTGACAGGGATTGTTATCCAATGCAACTCTACAATTTCCGCAGGAATTATTCATATCGGACCACTAAAGCATATAGCTGTCATACAAACTTTTGTTAATTTTTCAACTGTTTTCATGTTTTTCAGTCAATTCTAACCTCAAGCACATAAACAGCTACCGCTTTTAAACCTTAATCTGCAATTGCACAAAGCTTTTATCGGCAAACTAAAGCTTTGCATGCTGAAACGCGTTGCAACATCACCAATTCCACTTAGTCGGTTACACCACTAATCCAAAGGATTAAGAAAATTTTCTACCCACATAAACTCACGCTCGCGCCCACTCGCTGCTCCCTTTGCCTCTCTCTCCCACTAATGATATTTTTTTTTAACTAATTCGCATGCCGTGTTTCAGATATTTTCCCCGTTATTTCATAGTCGCTTATTTTGCTTTGCCTGCACGGCAATTTAAGCTTTTAATTGGCTTAATTTTATTTATCGCCTACACTTTATTTTCTGCAAGCGCGCGTTTCATTCCAACTGCGCCAGGTATTTTTTATATAAAGCAGCGTAATTAGCGGCGCAAATAAATTCGATTGATGTGACTACAAATTGCAATTCATTTTACACTGTCTGCGTTTTTGTTTTTGTTTTCATGTTTGCTTTTGTTCTATGCGCCGTTTGCCTCCTTGTTCATGCGCTTCGTTAAATGTTATGAAGGTTGCGTATACGCAGTGTTACACATTTTTACTAGGCATATAAATGATTTGAGCACGGGAGTCAAAATTTATTGCAATATTTCGTACTTTGTAATATGCACATTTTCAGCATAAAGATTACTTGCTTATATAAACGTTTGAGTTGATAAAAATTTGGCTAACTTTGTAGTTTCCTCTAACAAAGGGTTTGAGATGATACTATCATGCCATAAATAGCAAAGAATTTAAAACATATTTCCAAAATAATAAATATTCCAAATCTGGCATCTTATCCATAGAAGAATTGTTTGTATATATGTATTTGAAAAATAATGAACCGGAACGCCTTTGGTTATGGGCTCGTATGAGTTAGAGGGCCATGAGTTTTGTCGAACTGCCCTAAAAGCTGACCCAATTTTAACAAAGGCAATGACAACGACTCAGAAAAACTTGAAAGGTTGATGAAAATGTATGCTTTTTGAATTTTTTGTAATTGTCAAGAGGTGGTATAAGCTTAAAGCTGCTATGAGGGCTGTGAAAGCAAGTTATTCTAATTTGTTCCAACCACCTCACTTTCTTACGCTTGTGTCTTTATTATCGTCATACTAAGTTTTATAAACGCATTTTAACAAAACTGCTGACTAATTCGATTCAAGTCTCCGAATATCATCTAGTTATAAAATAAAACTAACGTGTTTTAAATCCAACAGTCAGCTTCATTAACGATTTGGTGGGTAGAAGGCTGAAATTTAAGTTTATTGCTAAACCTATAGCTGACATCGATTTTTAAATTAATATTTCAATTGCATTTGTTTGAAAATTATGTCTACCGCGAAATTAATTCCAAATCGCGCTAAGTTTTTGACACAAATACGTTCAAGGAAATTTAATGTGAAGTGCTTAATACAAAAATTTCTAAAGAAGAAACCAACAGGTAATTTCTCAAAATCGGTTGACTTTAAAATTTAAGAAAGCAAATAGACAGACAAGCTCAAAAGGTTTCGATTTGCTCGTAATCTCCAGACGCCCACAAGTTTGTACTACAAATGTTGCTCATACGCCCTAGAGGGACCGCAACATTTTAACTTCTGCAGGCACTTTGCACTTAAAGTTGTACGCGCACACACTTACACAGACGGGAATTTGTTGGTCTCTTTAAAACTCACACGTATACACACAAACCCACACAGGCACTTTAACTGGCAAAGGCGGCCATATATTGCGCTTATCTATGCTACCTTTCGATGTTTACACAAAAATTGTAGCAAATTTCCGCAAATGCCGCCTGTGGCCCTTTTACCGTTGCGCATTAAATCAACTAACGAAATGGCTGCTGTAAAACACATAAAAGTTGTAAGGCAAAGCCGCTAGGCAGCGGATGCCGGCCGGGAAAGGGCAAAGCCTGGATTATAGAGTAGCTAACGGAAATCAACACGCTTACAGCTATACACGTGCATGGGCTTGAGAGAAGACATGTGCATGAAGACATAAGAAAGTTAAATATTATATAAAGGAGAACACACACACACACACACACTTGCACGCGCTTAGCAAGTAATGCTTCATAAAATATCAACTACCTGCCTGATGCAGCCTGCACAAATAAAAGCAAAATATTTACTTGGCATTTAGCAATGAAAGATAAATACACTTGCATGTCTGCTTATATTATATATTATTATGTATGCGCTGTATTAAGAAGAAGTAACTGTTGAGGCATCACATATTGCGGAATTAAAAATGGTTATGTAGCCAGCACATAGGCGTAAAGACCGCTCGTAAAAACATGTATACATGTGTGTATATGTGTGGGTATATATAAATACATTACGACCGGAAAACTTAGCTTGAATAACAAGTCAGTTTACGCCGCCAGCAAGTGGGTAAACTATAAAGGCGAGAGCACAGAAAAAACACGAAATAACTACAAAAACTGACTGACTTATTGCCAGGCTGACTGCGTGAACCCTGAACCCAGCAGCATCAGACAGACTGTCGAGACAAACTTGAAGGATTTGCAAAAGTCACTCATACAAGTGTATATTTGTATTTTTTATATTTGCGTGCATATACAACATGTAACATACACTGCGAATTGGGTGCGCTACTTTATGCCGGCGTATCTTTCTTTTTTCCTCGAAATTTATTTTACTTCATCATTCTCGTTTGACTTGCGGCAAATTAAATAAAGGCAAGCAATCAAGTGTAGGAGCGCTCATATGCATGCTTGCAACAGCCGCAGCAACAGCAGCGACACCCGCTGTGCGCCGGCTACGTGTCGGAAACACACCAGCACACATACACCTGTCTGCACGCTGTCATATTACTTCCATAGTTGCTCTCACATTTTAATGCAGATACGCCAGCTACACACATGCATGCTTATGCGCGAGTTGCACGAGCAGCTGGCAGCTGCCAACATGTAACCAATTGTAATCATGTACAGTTTGACACGAATACCCAGCTTGTGGTCCAAGGCTGCGGTCCATTATGTTGGTACAAATTAAAAGTAAGAAAAAAAGATTTTATTCAAATGGTGAGCATTTTAAATCAGGCCATGGCTATGTGGCACACACTTATGCAACTTTGATAAATTGCAGATAAAACTGTAAGTAAGCCGTTTGATTTATTGGAAAATGCTGCGTGAAGCAGCAGGTTAGCAAATTAAGTTATTCTCAGCGGCTTAGCGAATATGGGATCGTGACCTTAACGACGTTGCGTAGAAAATCTCAGATATTCTTTCCGAAGTTTGAGAAAATAGTGTATTTATAAAATTATTATTATTATTTATATATTTAGTATTATTATTGGGTAGTCTAAAAAGTCTTTTCGTATTTTGTCAGTAGATGTTTCAGTCGTGTACCTCCCATACTACAAATCACATTGTGTCATACCATATACTGTTGAAAAGGTGAGATTTTAAACTTTACTTAACTAAACAAAAAATTAAATTCAGAAGTTTTTCAAAAATTAGTGAAAATAATGAATAAATTCGCTAAATTTTGAAATTTTTGTATAAAAAAGGGAAGAATGCGACGAAAGCCAGCAATGAAATTTCCGAAGTTTACGGAGACAATGCTATCAATTCGTGTAGCACAGCAATGGTTCGCTTGTTTCCTTTCTGGATGATGACTACTCTCATGAAATAATATCTCGTGCGAAAAAATGGCAAAAAGTAGTCGACCAACATATTTGTTTATTTATTTATTAGTATAAATATAAAAAAAAGTTGTACTTTCGCAATTTGAGCCGTGACTCCCTCATATAATTTTTTGGAAGTTTTCATTATTCTTGCTTCCTTGCCACTTTTCACTTCTAATGGATCTTTAAAAAATTCACATACATCGCACTTCGAGACTTAGAGAGGCTAAGTAAATAAGCCAGAGATTCTATGCAAAATATTTTTATATGAGAAAAATAAATCGAGACTGAACTATACAAATATCAGACACATGAACATTTTTTGGAGAAAATCTGATCCATTTTTCGAGAAAAGTTAGCAAGTTCTCGAAGCCATTCAATTCCATTAAATGCAGTCGTTTGAATGTCGCATTTATACCAAAGCACATGACTAAACATTAGATAGAACTTTTTCTCAAATATTGTACTACTGTACCTGTTCTGAAATTTAAAAAAAATTTGATGATTTGAGAGCTAGCCAGCACTTGAAATTCTAGATGTAGATCGTTATAAACAAAAGCATGACTATTTTTTTCTCTAAAGGCAGCATGGATAGTGCAGAAAATTTATAACAAATACATTTTCTTCCAAAACAAACATTGGTTGTGGCAAAAAAATTTATAATAAATCTATAAGGGCACCCTAGATGTGGAAAAAAAAATTGATTAAAATATTTTTATTTTAGAAATACTATACAAAATTATTCCTGTTAAATTTTCATTTTGTGGTACAGATTTCAAAGAATTACAAACTATTTTCTCAAAACCGGCATATTTTCCTTAATAGTAGAGAAATATAACATCATCACGCTTTCCCGATAGACAATACTATTTTTAAATCCGAGTTGTTGAATTCCGGTTAGAAGACTACTATAAAAATTCAGTTAATAATCATTATTTTTACAATTCTGCATTCAAATAAAATAATAAAAAAAAATTTTTTCAGTATAAAATTTTATATTTATACAGAGTTTTAGCATACTGCTACAACTAACTTACCTCAAATAAAGTGTTACAAAAGATGTTGGCTTCGACAAAATTCGAACAGTTGCAAGTCCACACACCAATGTAAAGCACTTTGATCTCAAACAATCATTTTTCGCACCAATGTTTTTTACACATGCTAATATATAAGCTTTATACAACTTAAGCTGACATATTTTCGCTGCTATTCAATACTCCTTCAGTGCTTCGTAATTTAGCACGCCACAACGTAATATGGTATTTATATTCATTATTTGTTTTTTCAAAAATTTCAAAATTTATTTTTTTGTATACACCTCTCAAACAAAAGCTACATTAGTGTTGCACTTTAATGTTAGCTATCTTTCAATGTTATCTCCTGCTTAGCCTTACTTTGGTATATCAAAATGCACTTAATTTTTGCCCACCAAATTTTGGTTATTTGGCTCCAACCGCTCATTCGTGTACAATTTACGTCTGTTGATATTTATTTCACGTTTCCTTAATGCATTATTTTACCTTATGATTTATGGCCACGCAGCACACCGCTCAAAATAAGTAGTAATATTGGTTGTTAACTAGCATTATAGCCTATTTGTAGGCGCACATAGCAACCACTCGCTGATCGACTGTTTTATGTGCCTCGCTTTTGATGTATTTTTCGTTTACCGCAAACAATTTATGAGCCACGTGCGTCCGCACATAAACTGTGTAGTAAATTTTTACACATACACACGTTTCGGTTGCTAATACACGCCTGGAGGTATGCTACACTCTAGCGCTTATGCCACATTTTATGAACTATAAGCTTTATTTAAGTGAACAAAAAAACAAAAAACGACGAAGGTGTACGAAAGATAATATAAAGAGTTGTTTTACACTTTACCCAGGCAATGGTGTACACAAATTTATTGGCATTCGACACATACATAAACGCACATATGGTGGGTTACGTGCATACACAACCTTACAAGCAAAGAGTTTCAAAAATTTTAGCCCTTAAAAGCCTTTTTTCGTGCATGAGTAAACTTTAGTTCACTGTTATTACCCCTGCTATTTCGATTTTTCCTTAGCGTATACTGTGAGTAAGTTGTTGCTTTTTAGCGATTTTTTGTAGAATCTCCTTTAAATACCGCTATGCACACTCTGACTGCACTTTCGATGCTGCTTTGGCTCTGCAAAGGCCTCGAACTGCCTTCGTATCTGCCGCTTTGAACGGAAATGCTTAATTTTGCGTGAAATTGTCGGCTTCAATGACGCACAACTTGTGGGCCAGCAACATTCCACATTTTAGGGGCGTAAGTAGTTTAGTGTTTTGAGTTCAAAATGTGTTCCTTATTGACATATTTACATGGTTTTGCTCTATTTAGAATACAAGTAACAAGTTATTTCATTCAATTTTTAATTCCCCGTTATTATTTCAATACATTGAGTAGCATACTTTTATGTGCCTGTGTTAACAAGTCTAATTCCTTAGTTGATTCAAAACAAGTTCTCTACAATTTTCTTTGAAATGTTTACTTTAGACTGTTATTCAAATTATAGGTCTTTTTTCCCATTTGTACAAACAACTCAATAATGCTCATATGCTGATATAATATACGCCTATTGGGAAACAAATAAGTCGAACAAATTACATGTACTCAGACGTCAAAAAACAAGCTTTTCGGGACATGGCATGCAAAGCGGTTAAAAGAATGATTTTACCGTTACACTAATAAAATAGGAAAATAGGAATGTTAAATTGTGGTGACGTCGTAGAAGCATACTTTTAGGGGCGAATCATCTATATACTTATCAATTGCTCTTTGACAATGTTATCATAATGAATTATGCATTAATGAACATTAGAATTACATGTTTTATTAGAAGCATACTTTTAGGAGCATATTATGGACTAACTATTTATGTGAACTATACTTATGTTATTTGATATTTTTACGGGCTCTGTGGCTGTTTAAGCTACTGACGTTTGTCGTTTAATATATTTCACATTAAAAATCATTAAAAATAAACAGGCACTACAAATACAAGCTGCTTTCAAGAAAGCTGGCGTTTGGTAAAGAGGCTTACTGCTGAAAATTTCTTTGAGGCTGACCTTTTATTTTTAGAGCCATCATGCAGAATCACTATGTCAAATGCTAGACTTATAAGTGACTTTATTTTTGTTTTTTAAACAATAATTGAGTTGGAAATAAAATGAAATAGATTTTAGAGTATGAAAAATTGCAGGTTGCAGCTTATGAATTTATTATAATTTATTTAGTTTTATTTTATTAAAATTTCGTATTAAAATTCAAAAATATTTAACACATCATATATGCGTATTTACCTTCAGCTTAGTTGAGGGCAAGAACTTTGTGGCTTCGTAAGTTTTAATGATTTGAAAGATCCACTTGCAACAACATATGATCACACTCTATTGAAACATTCCATCTCCAACATTTAGGCATTTGAAAGACAATTAAGTTTTATATCGTCTTATTATATAAAAGACACCGCAACCCCCAATACATATAGGCAAAACCATTTTTACATGTACTAGCATGCTTTTAGGCTTACCGTGCTAACCATAATCATGCAGAGGCTCACTAATACATACAAACACACACACGTTATATGCAAATATCACAGGCAAATAGAACTAATTCGATTTTCAGAACACCAAAATTGCCCAACTGCCGTTATTTTGTTTAATTGAATATTTGATGTATTTATTTATGTTCGCCGGCGGCTACTTACTCTCACACAAACACGTATAAGATGTACCATGTAGAAATATTGCGTTGAGCCTTTTCACGCGCGCACTACACTGTGAAACTCCTGCGAACTGCTGGCATTTAAAACATTAATATGAAAGCTTAGCCTACTTTTAGGCGCGCAGATGCATTAAATTACACCGCATTGCACTCCAAGCACCGTTAGTTGAAATGTTTTTTTTTTTTTTTTGCTGCAAGCAAATTTTTCACAAAAATCAATGCCTGTTTTGTTTATATGCAGGCATCCTATTTAATCGTTTGCTTCACTACCGCTCAACTTGTTTAACGGATTTTCTATATATACTTCTATAACTTCCGTCAATGTGGCGTTATAAATATATTTCTTGAACTCCAATTTATTTGCAACTTTTGCTTTATTATAAGGAAAATAAATATTATTCGTGTATATATTTTTGCACATTTATTATTAGAGTAACACACACCGCAACACGACACACCGTCAAAAGCTGAAAAAACGTAGCTGCGCTGCTGCGCTATTTTTCCAAACGACGACTACACAAAACCACGACCTTTTCAGTACTAAAGGATTTTCGCCCATTCATACATGCGTTCGTCAGCGTACTCGTTTCGTGTGTATGCTCGTAATGTTGTCGTGTGTGCGCGCCGTGCGGGGAAGAGCAGCGCTCGTTGGCTCACTCGACGGTCGTCAGCGGGCATGGCCATTCAAGTGTCTGTTTGCTCAGTCGTGGGTTATTCGCAGCAACTTTTCCTAACCTCTCGCAAGCGCGTCGTAGTGGTGGAGGCGTTGGTGGCATTGTTGATTTTACTCGTTCGCTCCCACACACACACACAGTTCGATACGTAAACGACCGTACACATCAATGACAACTTGTACAAGACAATCACAGCTGCGTGTGTGCACTCGTTGGCAACTCGTACGAGTTGAGTTGCTCGTTTGGTCATTCATTCCGTCGTTCAGCTTCTCAAAAGTTGGTCGGCGCTGGCAACGGTTGGCAAAACATTGTGTAGTGTTACTGAGAAATATTAAATTTTTCTCCTGAACGAAGATGTAAACAGGATTTTGAGTAATTAGACAAACATTTATATAATTTTAAGTTTGCTGACATATATTTTCCGTTTGATATTTCATATTAGATGAGGTTATTTTTTTTCCTACAATTGATCCGAATAATGAACACTCGGAAGGTACATAAATCCTTCTAACCTAAATCTCAGCTGTTGATACTTCGTAAATGGTAAACTCCGCACACCGCTCTCATATGAACACTCTAAAACAAAGTTAAGTTCACACTAATAACAACAAACTATTTTCAAATATTTTTTTTTTAAATAAGCTCTCTGAAAATAACCTTATACAAAAAGCATCGAAAAGAGTTAAACTCTGCAGTAGAAAAATCACAAAGTTTCACAAACTCTCTAATATTAGCGAATTCGCAACTCAGAGAGCAAGAACTGGATACTCAAAATATACGCCACTCGTTCACTAATACGTTGATAAAACACAATATACTATATGGTAAATATACTGGCAAGACTATTTGCATCTTACGCTCTCCTTCTCTTTCTCAGCGATGACTATTTGCAACATACGCTGAAGCTCTTCTTCTCCATTCTACTTGTATCTCTCACACACGCTCCGCTTACTCTCTGCTCATAATAAACCACTCTTCTCACACAATTCCGCAGATAATATGCTCTCAAATTCCAACACGACATATTTGATTTCGAAACGTCTATCGCTAGTTTGTAATATGAAACCCGAGTCATTTGCAGCTTTTATAATGAATTATTTATTTCTGCTCATCGGCATGCTTGACTATTTGTATTGTGTAATTGGAAACCTTTAATTTAGTGGGCCTGGTTTATTTGCTTACGAAGCAATAATTCAAGGACTTATAAATGCACGCATAAAGAAAGCACAATTTATGGAGTTATGAATTATAAATAAATGACGAGAGCGAAGGTAGAGTCCGTAGATGGGAAAGCTGTGAAAAAACCTGAAATTAATAGAAGCTGCAATTGAATGTCGAAAAGTGTAAAAAAAGACATTTCTCATTGGAATCTTCTGGAGATACGTAACATGACAAATGAATCTTCATGGCAGTCCGGGTCCGGTTCTAATCTATGTACTACTAAATGCAACTCCTGAAATGCAAATATTGCGCTAAATCTGGAACTGGATAGGAAGAAATAATAAGGCAATGTGTTAATTGAATAATTATCTCCTTAATGGAGTTAATTGGCTTGACTAAAACGTTAAAAATAATTTTTATGAAAAAAAGTCATATTAAAGAACTTGAAATCTGGTTTCAACTCAAGACCCAGAGCTCAAGCTAATTTATCATGTACTCCTTAATAGAATCAATTAGCTAATTGACTAAATTAAAAATTTTAAACATCGCTTTTATGGAATAAAATCATTTTAAATGTATTCTACATGAAACCAGATTTCAAGGTAATAAGTATGATACCCCTTAATGGAGTCAATTAGCAAGCTTACTAACTTAATAACTTTAAAAATCGTTTTCATGGAAAGTATTATAAATGCAAACAGAACTCAAGCTAATTTATCTTAAACTCCTTAATGGAGACAATTAGCTAATTGAGTAAATAAAAAACTTTAAAAATCATTTTTGTAAGATGAAGTTGTCTTAAATATATTTTAAATGAAATCAGAATTAACAAAAAATTACGGTTTAGAAATATTCAGAAATAAACTAATATGGGATAGTCTGCTTTTCCAGATTTGAAATCAAAGACGGCAACTTATTAGTTGACTGACAAACTAACCAAGATGGCACAGCACTTTCTTAAAAACCGCAGACGAACTTAATATAGAAAGTACAGCAAGGAAATAGTAGACACTCAAGATGAATGTGTTGACTGTTTGGAAGAACCTTTCGAGAAACACTGGAATAGAAACTATGTAGAAAGAAACAAGTTCAGGTTTCCGACGATGTCCACACGTTTCAAACGTATGCGTCAAAAATCTTTCTTTAGATATTTTTAAAAAATCTATTATTGACGGAAAGAAGCAAAAACGGCGCTAAAAACCGAAAAGTTAAACTCTGTCCTTACTTATTTAAGTTCAACGTAACACATATAAATATCATAAAATAAAATATTTTTATATCATAATGCAAGCGCTTGAACTTTCAGCAATGCTCACTTATCTTCTTCCGAGCAACGAGAGTTATACTCACATTCTGTTGCAAATTTATTGTAAAAGATGCCCTGCACAAGTGTTTAAAAACGAAAAGTAAATTTTGCCAACAATCGGACAAAAATTCTCAGAATTCTTAAACTTTACGTTCTTCAAAATAACAGCAGTTGACACTCAACTGTCTCAAAGCTAGCAAGTTCAGCTGTGCGTTGCTCTCATACAACTCACTTTACTCAAACTCTCAGTATACTCAACATCTGCATTTCAACAACCGAACGCTGAGAGCATTTCGAAATTGAAATGTTCATACTGCGGTGCTCGCATGCTGCTTCAAGAACGAAATAAGTGGTTTGAATACATCAGCACTACTACGCTGTTCCACTCACAAGTCAAGCACGTGACATTTCAAACAAGCCGAAGCACGAAGAGACAATTTTCGTTTGCGAGTGCCTAAAAAACGTAAAAATATTGGTAAGCAAATCTACGTCTTATACTCTTATATTAAATTCTTCAGTTGCGTTTTTGTTAAGCTTTTACTCAAAGGTTACTTCATTGTTTGAGTGCAATTTCATATTTTGAGTGAGTGTAGTTTAACTTTCTTTTTCAAATTGATATCGATATTATACGCAGAAAAATAAAACGATATTGAATGTGACCTATAGAATTCGACAGATCTAAGGCTAGTTAACTCAGTCCAAAACAGAGCTCACACTGGTCTTTTGAGTTTGACAAATCAGGCGATATGTGTCGAGTTTTCGGCAAAAAGATCACGAAGAACCAATGTATTATGATATGGTGCATTACAGTGATGAAAGATTTAAAAATTATTCACCCGTAATTCCAACCGTTTCAAACGAAAAAAAGGTATATTGCTCAAATGATATACTTTGTAGGCAGTTTGATCCTACGGAAGTAGTTGTCTGTAACTTTGGACATGACCATCGTCGGTAGAGGTTGTTGATCGTCCAGACCGCTGTTCGTCTTTAACGTATTCTCAGCTTCTCATTGTACTACTTATAAACATTTTTTGTATTTTTTTCATAGTTCGATCAACAAATGCCTTTTGTAATATTATCAATGTGTTCAAGTCATGTTCAACTGATGCATACAATATACTCCTGCATCAGTTGTCCATAGGCATGTAAGCTATAAAAGTAGATGCAAATTCTGCTATTCGAATTGAGGAATAAGGAGGATGGAAACAGAAAGAGGAGGATGGAGTCATGTGTAGAAGTTCACGCAAGTGAGGAAAGTTCTCTGATCGCCATTCACTTGGGAGTGGCCAGAAACGATTCTTTTACATATGACTCAAGCAGCTCACGACTTCCGGTCCTAGACCAAGTATCCTCTGGGTAGCCTAAGAACATCCCTTTGAAGGCGAGCTAAAGTGAGAAGGCGAAACACCCCCTGCATAGGGTTGTGCGCTGGGTTTGGGACCCGCCACGTAAAAAAACACCCCCAATGAAAAGAAAAAAACAGCCTCGGATGAGAGACCCCCCTTTTGATGACGACCACGGCAAACGAAATAAGAACTATGATTTGAGGGCATGCACCTGGAATGTCCGGTCCCTTAATTGGGAAGGTGCCGCTGCCCAGCTGGTAGATGTCATCGTAAAGATAAATGCTGACATCACCGCCGTCCAAGAAATGCGATGGACGGGACAAGGACAGAGACGAGTAGGTCCTTGTGACATTTACTACAGTGGCCATATAAAGGAGCGCAAGTTTGGTGTTGGATTCGTGGTGGGAGAGAGACTCCGTCGCCGAGTACTTTCATTCACTCCGGAGAATGAACGTCTAGCCACAATCCGCATCAAAGCGAGGTTCTTCAACATATCGCTGATTTGCGCCCACGCCCCGACGGAAGAGAAGGACGATGTGACCAAAGATGCCTTTTATGAGTGCTTGGAGCGCACTTGTGAGAGATGCCCCCGCCATGATGTCAAAATCGTGCTTGGCGACTTCAACGCCAGGGTGGGCAAAGAAGGTCTCTTTGGCACTACGGTCGGTAAATTCAGCCTCCACGCGGAAACATCTCCAAATGGGTTGAGGCTGATCGACTTCGCCGGGGCCCGAAATATGGTTATCTGTAGTACTAGATTCCAGCATAAGAATCCGGATCGAAAAACCACCAACCAGATCGATCATGTTGTGATAGACGGAAGACACGTCTCCAGTGTTTTAGATGTGCGTGCGCTCCGAGGTCCTAACATCGACTCGGACCACTATATTGTTGCAGCCAAAATTCGCACCCGCCTCTGTGCAGCAAAAAACGCACGCCAACAAACACAAGGAAGGTTCGACGTCGAGAAGCTGCAATCACAACAGACAGCCGAACGATTTTCTACTCGGCTTGCACTCCTGCTCTCTGAGAGCACTCGTCAACAACTCGGTATAAGGGAACTGTGGGACGGCATTTCAAACTCCTTACGTACAGCTGCAACCGAAACTATTGGTTTTCGGAAAGTGCAAAGGAACAGCTGGTACGACGAGGAGTGCCGTGTCGCAGCGGAGAGAAAACAGGCTGCCTACCTCGCAACGTTACGATCGATCACAACACGTGCGGGATGGGATAGATACCGAGAGTTGAAGAGAGAAGCGAAACGCATTTGTAGACAGAAAAAGAAAGAGGCCGAAATGCGTGAGTACGAAGAGCTTGATAAGCTGGCCGATAGGGGTAATGCTCGAAAATTCTACGAAAAAATGCGGCGGCTTACAGAAGGTTTCAAGACCGGAGCATACTCTTGTAGAACCCCCCAAGGTGATCTAGCCACCGATGCCAAGAGCATACTTAAATTATGGAGGGAACACTTCTCCAGCCTGCTGAATGGCAGTGAACACACAACATCAGGAGAAAACGAACCCGATACCCCAATCGATGACGATGGACCTGATGTTCCATTGCCCGACCATGAAGAAGTTCGAATAGCAATTGCCCGCCTGAAAAACGACAAAGCGGCAGGGGCCGACGGATTGCCGGCCGAGCTATTCAAACACGGCGGCGAAGAGCTGATAAGGTACATGCATCAGCTTCTTTGTAAAATATGGTCGGATGAAACTATGCCCAACGATTGGAATTTAAGTGTGCTATGCCCAATCCATAAAAAAGGAGACCCCACAATCTGCGCCAACTACCGTGGGATTAGCCTCCTCAACATCGCGTACAAGGTTCTATCGAGCGTATTGTGTGTAAGATTAAAGCCCACCGTCAACAAACTGATTGGACCTTATCAGTGTGGCTTCAGACCTGGTAAATCAACAACCGACCAGATATTCACCATGCGCCAAATCTTGGAAAAGACCCGTGAAAGGAGAATCGACACTCACCACCTATTCGTCGATTTCAAAGCTGCTTTCGACAGCACGAAAAGGAGCTGCCTTTATGCCGCGATGTCTGAATTTGGTATCCCCGCAAAACTAATACGGCTGTGTAAACTGACGCTGAGCAACACTCAAAGCTCCGTCAGGATCGGGGACTTGGCTCCCACGTCACTGTTGACAGTCATAACTTTGAAGTTGTAGATAATTTCGTCTATTTAGGAACCAGATTTAACACCACCAACAATGTCAGCTTGGAAATCCAACGCAGGATTACTCTTGCCAACAGGTGCTACTTCGGACTGAGTAGGCAATTGAAAAGTAAAGTCCTCTCTCGACGAACAAAAACCAAACTCTATAAGTCGCTCATTATTCCCGTCCTGCTATATGGTGCAGAAGCTTGGACGATGACAACAACCGATGAGTCGACGTTGCGAGTTTTCGAGAGAAATGTTCTGCGAAAGATTTATGGTCCGTTGCGCGTTGGCCACGGCGAATATCGCGGCTACGCTGGCTAGGTCATGTTGTCCGGATGGATGAAAGCGCTCCAGCTCTGAAAGTATTCGACGCAGTACCCGCAGCGGGAAGCAGAGGAAGAGGAAGACCTCCACTCCATTGGAAAGACCAAGTGGAGAGGGACCTGACTTCGGTTGGAATATCCAACTGGCGCCACGTAGCGAAGAGAAGAAACGACTGGCGCGCTGTTGTTGACTCGGCTATAATCGCATTAGCGGTGTCTACGCCAGTAAAGAAGAAGAAGTAGAAACAGAAAGAGTACAGACATAGCGCCACCTTAGATCAGCTGAATATGTAAAGCAAATCGCACTACATCCTCGCTTGCTGGGATTTCAATGGTCACTTTCAGATGAAGATTAATCTAGACGAGAACGTTTAGTTGTAAAGGAGGATCTACAATCTATCTATAATGACAGGTACAAAATGGACTGCGAAGTAGGGGTGGGGGTATAATCCAATGATCTCGACACCTTTGATTCTATCCGTCTACCAACTCAGTCATCATCTCCCAAGCGGAAATTCTCAATATGGAGAAGGTCTGTGAAGTTCCATTAAATAATTAAGCGAGGATACAAAAAGCAACCATGTCGACAATAGAGATTTATTCCAAGTAGTCAAGAACTACTGGTGGACTTTAAGCTCATTGTCAAGTCATTTTCAGTTTTCCCTAAATTTTGTTCCCGTTTACAGGACATTTTTCGGCAACAAATGAGTGCTTTATATGTATTTTGAACAAATCTATCATCTATGGTAAAATAGATAATGATAATTTATTTATATATTAATGACTAATTGTACAGCATTCGGAGAACAGAAGAATGACAAAGCTGTTTTGATTCGTTTTTCTTCTTCTTTCTTACTGGCGTAGGCACCACTTACGCGCTTAAAGCGTAGCGCCAGCGAACCAGCGAAACCTGGTCTTTCCCAGGGGGTGGAGGTCTTCCTCTTGGGCAGAGCACACTTAAATTCCAATCGTTGCGCATGCTTTCGTCCGATCCTATTGTACAAAGAAGCTGATGCATGCTTCTTATCAGTTCTTCGCCGCCGTGTTTGAATAGCTCGGCCCCCTCTGCTTTATTGTTCTTCAGAAAGGTAATTGCTATTCGAACTTCTTCAAGGTCGGGCAATGGAACATCTGTTCCATCGTCATCGATTGGGGAATCGAGTTCGCCTCCTCCTGGCGTTATGCTTTCACTGCCATTCAGCAGGCTGGAGAAGTATTCCCTCCATAATTTGAGTATGCTTTGGGCATCGGTCACTGGATCACCTTTGGGAGTTCTACAATAGTATGCTCCGGTCTTGAAACCTTTTGTTAGTCGCCGCATCTTTTCGTAGAATTTTCGAGCATTACCCCTATCGGTCAGCTTGTAAAGCTCTTCATACTCACGCAATTCGGCCTCTTTCTGTCTGTCTGTCTGTCTGTCGTCTCGCTTCCCTCTTCAACTCTCGGTGTCTATCCCATCCCGAACGTGTTGTAGTCGATCGAAACGTTGCGAGGTAGGGTGTAGTCATTTTAAAATTGCAGTAAATTTTTTAGTATCATACCTGTAAGAATGCTGTTCACAGCAGCGATTTATTTCGAAATATGAAGATTTTTGAGACCAAAATATCTATACATTATTTGAAAGATATATATATAATAATAATGTATATAAAAACTTAAAAAGTAAGAATTTTATTCCTGGGTCCACAATAGAACTTTTCAACATAATAAATTTCACCATAATTGAAAAACAGAATTAAAAATTGTTTGATGTTCTTATAATTGCAATGATAAATTTAATAAGGCCTGAACTACCAACTTAAAACTATTTGAGTAAGCTCATTTCATATCAGAAAAAAGCGCACGCAAGTTTAACAGCAAAACTGAAAGCAGGTATTAGTATGCGCCAGAAGTGTAGTGAGCCAAACTACTCAATAAAATTGCAATAAAACTGTCAGAATTTCGAAAACGAGCCAGCAATAACAACAAACACCGCCAGTGAAGATGCGAAATATATTATACATTGCAGCACGGAGTAAGGAGGAGCAGAAAATATTTGCAATT
The DNA here is from genome assembly GCA_037783105.1 of Bactrocera zonata. NCBI lineage: Eukaryota > Metazoa > Arthropoda > Insecta > Diptera > Tephritidae > Bactrocera > Bactrocera zonata. Next base: position 745,298 of record JBAWJQ010004226.1, on the reverse strand, counting down.
TATCGATGCTTCGATGATGTGCAAATTCTTCAACCTGCAGCTGCAACAATACACCGACGGATGGGTAGAAGAGGCTATGCACAGCAAAGCTTGCATACTTGCAATAACTTAAGCTGTTTGTGTGTGTAGTGGTAGTTGTGGGGCAAGTGGTGTTGGTGTGGTTGCTGGTCGAGTGGATTTTATATAAAATAATTTGTGCAATTTTTTAGGTTAAGCAACAACAGCGCTCAGTCGGTCAATAGTAAAAGCTAAAATTGAGAAATGTAAAGCTTTATGCTATTTATTTCTGCTTGTTGTTATTGTTTCTGTTGTTACTGTCGAGTAACGCTCACAGCGGTACCAAGTAACACCGATTGTATAACGTAAATCATGCGAGCCACTTTTGACAGCGCACATCAAAAATGCGCCAGTCAAGCGATGGCAGCAAGCAGCAACAGCGCCACAGCCAGCGCTGAACACAACTATCCTTGCATAGGTGTATTGGGCATGAGCATAGTCCCTGTGGCAAGTAGTTGGTTGTGTGAAACATTTAAATAAAATTGGCTGCAAGTCGGAAACTCTGGTGTGCGAAGCAAATTGCAGAGGTAACTCACGCACACACACGCATACACACACAGTGGTATTTACATTTTCATAGCTGCGCACACACCCTCAGCTGCTGGTAAAATACAACAGTTAGTCGAGCGTCCAAGCAGTGCGTTGGCTGTTGCACGGAAGTGCCGTTAGAACGCTACTAAGTTGCAGCTACGCTCCTGCGGCGATCAACACTTTTCGTTTTTGCAGGCGCTCATGCCAAGCTGCCGCACACAAACACCACACACGTACACATACATATGAACATAGTGCAACAAATTCGCATTCCTGTTATGCTCATGCTCATGCTGCCGCTTGTCGGTGTCGGGGTCGTTATCTTCTGTTGCAACAAGCAATTTTTACTAAAAATACCAATGTGATGCTTACAGCTCAGCGACGCCATAAAACAACAAGTGCAACAACATACACACAAGCACAAGCAGGGAGACAGCAAATAAGTTGTATATCCAGCAGCGATGTAGTCTCAAAGCGTCAGACTGCCCCTACACCGCTTTGCCCGCCAAACCGAGCCGCTGGCCGCTAAGCTCAACATTTCATCTCAAAAGTTAATCTAAAAGTAAATTCCCGAGAGTTGGTAACTAAAAGCGTCAAAAACCACTACAACCGGCTGTCGGTCGAATGGGTGGTAAAGTGGCGCTGATGGATGGACAGCCAGCATGCGGCGGTGGGGAGCTCGGACGCCAGGAGTTGCGACACAAAATTGCCACCTAAAATTCAGTGTGGACGAAGGCGCCGACAAAGCAGAGCACGGAGGTGGAGCTGGAATATTTGTGCACTTGAATTGCTGTGGTAGATGCACGCTTCTATGTGTGTGTGTGGCAAATACAAGTGAAAAGTGCAATAATGAAATTGAACAAATGACAACAGTAAAATAAATTGTATGGCAAACAAGAAAAATCATAGCTGCAATTACGGCAGGGGGCGTTGCAGTGTGAGCGTTAGTGTCAGTGGTTTGCAGCTGGCCAGCTGGGCGTATGAGCAACGCAAATGGCTTTGCATGACAAAAAATTATCTAACATTAACTGAATACTGAAATTTGTGTTGAAATATACACTACTTTTATTGAATAAATTTAAATATATTTATCTATAAAAATTTTATTTTAAATTCCTGTTCATCGCTTAGAGCTGAGAACTGCTTCAAAGCTTTTATTTTGAACAGAAACTACCTACAGAGGCGTTTCTTTACATGTTATGCCTAGAAGAAAGTTGCTGTAATATTCTGAAGTTTCAAAAGGCTAAATTCTTCATATACATTCTGACAAAATTTCCCGGAAATTGTAATTAAAACGTAAAATATTTTATTATTTATCAATATTTAATTTGTCGCCTCAAAGTTCAAAACCAGATGTAATACACTCATGTCAACTATTTTTCTAGTCATCCATGCTTTTCGTAAGCTCTTTTTGGGATGGCCTAGCCCTTCATCGAATTTTGTTTCATCTCTTCGATCGACGGAAAACGGGTTCCTCGGAGCGAAAATTTTAGTTTAGGGAACAAGAAAAAGTCACACGGAGCCCAATCTGGTGAAAACTGGGGTTGATCGATTCTATTCATCAAGTTTTTGGCTTTAAATTCGGTGATAATCCAGAAAATTTTTCAGTCTTATCGGAATAATCCGAAGAAGAACGCGTTTCATACCCAAAATATCAACCAAAATGACCATCGCTTTAATACTTGCATGGCGATTTTTAAGTATCATATACTTAACTTTTTTGATATTTTCATCAGCTGAAGAGGTTAAAGGTCGTCCAACGATCTCTCGATCGTCTGTGAAGGCTCTGTACAGTGTTATCCAACATTCGCAAGATTTCCGCACACCAAGTAGGGTTAGAAATATAAAATTCGAGACAAATTTTTTTGTTCGATATTATTGTCCATTGTAAAAATCGCAATGCACTACTGAGGTGTGCCGACTTAAGTATCTGCTGTAAACAAACTCGTTGACTGATCGCGCCCATATTTTGCCCTAGACCCCATATAAATAACAAGCCTTATAAACAGGAAAACTTTTCCAGACTTGCGGGAAAAAACCAGCAGTTAACTGTTTATCAAAAATCGAACAATCGGCAAGTAGTGCTGTGAAGATGAACAATGCCTAACCACCAATTGGTTCTCACCGAATCTAGCTTCCAATAAGAGCACCATTATCATAAGCTTTCTAATAACCGCATTACAAAACCACTTGCTTATTACTGAATTATATTTTGTTCAATAAAAAATAATATTATATAATTGTTAAATAAATTTTATCTGAAATATATAAAAAGCGCTCAGAAATCTAACCTTCGATTTGAGGTTTAGTCCCCCCAAACGCTGCCACTAAAATCGCACGCGTGCTCGCAAGCATCGCTAAACACGTTCACGTGATCACGCTACAAAACTGTAAAACTTTAGAAACCTATGAGAAGGAATAGCCATAAAAGCTGTGACATTCATTAAAAACACCGAAATTCAATCGGCATTTCAACTTTAAAATTTAAATCCAAACAATAGTGGACGACGACTGCTGGGTGGCGCACACGGCCTGGCAGTACACTTGCTACCCTTGTCACGTCACCAGCTCACTTAGCCTGCGTACCTACAAACTAAACCATATTATACCCTTCACTAAATAGTCGTCTTCGAAAGCGGTCGCCTTAATTTTATGCCTTTTTATTGTTGTTTGTATTTCACTTGAGAACACGTGCTTGTGCACTTCAACCCATTTGCTTGCCGTTGTGGTTGGTTTTAGGATTTTACTTGCATACATTAAATTTCTATAAACAAATTCAGTTGAAATAAATTTTCTGCTCGAAGTATGTTGTATGGCGCGGTTCGTATGCATACTATATAACTAAGTATACAGTTATTTAGATGTGTTTGAACATTGTTTAAATGTTAGACTTGTTGAAATAGTGGAATTATATAATGGAAGAAATCTTACGATGATGAAACAAACTGAATTTTAAAAGCTCTTAAAGAAGGTCGTATTGTATACCAAAAAAAACAATCGAAATTTAGAAACCGAAATATTTTTTATTGTTTAAAATTTTTTAATGAAAAATTAGTAACCAAGGTTTTCTGAAAACCTCTAAGAAGGCCTGTCCATGTATAAGGTCTTAATTATAAACAGAGAGTTCTTTGCCTGACGTTTTTCTATTCTTTATTATTATCAGTTAGAAAAATTTGTAACTTTTTCCTCTCTTCCATCTATTAAAAAAAAAGTAATAATTTGTGGATTTTGTTGAAAATTGTATGATTTTCAAAAATTACAAAAAAGGACTTAAAATGTTTCTTCGTAAACCTAACCAATCAAAAGACGTTTAATGCTTGGTTATTTAAATTTTTTTTAAATAAATTTTAATATTATATAAGCAATTGTAAAGACTGGAAAACCCTAATGCTCTTATAACTACAAAAAACTAGTTTCTAGTCTAGCTGCTACAAAGTTGCAATTTTAGTCGTTTTATTCAAACCAGTCTACTAAGCATACACACGTACATATAGTATATGTATATGTGTGTGAGATATGGTTCATACATAGCCGATTTCGTGTGTTGGATACAGCTATTAAAGCAATGAGAGAACCCGGACAGCCACAATGAAAATATGTTTTAAAGCCTAGACATTTTAGAGCTGGTCTGTAGATATTTGTACGTGTGGAGATAGGGTGTTGTATTTCTCTTTTGCTGCCAGACTACAATTCTTAAGAGAGCAGCTTATCAAAAATTAATATCACACCAAAAAAGCAAACGGTTTTAGCTTGTGTTACCTAAAACGATTACAAGTGACAACAAGTATATTTACTGTGCCCTAAAAAAAATAAGGTGACATAGTATTTATTTTGAAAATTCTTTATTTATTCTTCCAAATAAATTTCATCCCCTTCAAAGTAATCCCCTCCCGATGTAATGCACTTATGCCAACGGATTTTCCAATCTTCGAAACACTGGTTGTAGTCACTTTCCGGGATGGCTGCGACTTGAATCTCCTCTGTCGTATAAAAACGGTGTCCCCAGAGCGGTCTTTTGAGCTTGGTGAACAGCCAGAAGTCGCACGGCGCTAAATCAGGTGAATACGGTGGTTGCGGAACCATATAGGTTGTGTTTTTGGCGAAATGATCACGAATTACGAGGGCAGTATGGGATGGTGCATTATCGTGGTGTAAAAACCAAGAGTTGTCTTTCCACAATTCCGGCCTTTTTAGGCGGATAGCGTTACGCAAACGACGCACAACGTTCAAATAATATTCCTTGTTGACTGTTTGACCGGTTGGAAGGAATTCATAATGCACAACACCACGATAATCGAAGAAAACAGTCAACATGACCTTGATTTTTGAGTGACTTTGGCGCAATTTTTTTGGTCTCGACTCTCTTTTGACACAATATTCGCTCGATTTATCGGTTGTTTCAGGATCGTAAGCATAGATTCAAGTCTCATCGCCAGTTATAATGACACCTTGGTAGTTGGAAAGCATCGAGATTTGACGCGCTTGAGGCCCAAAACATCGTTCAAAATGGATTGGCAGAGCCTTTCAATATGCCAACTTCATCAGCAAGGTCTCTAATTGTTAATCGACGGTTTTGAATACCAAATCTTTGATTTGTTTAACGTGAGCTTCGTCGGTTGAGGTTGATGGTCGCCTGGACGCTTTTCGTCTTCGACACGTTCACGGCCGGCTTGGAACTCACTACACCACTTGTAAACATTTTTTTAGACAAAGCCTCATCACGAAAGACTTTCTGCACTATCCTCAACGTATCCGCAGCAGAAAATTGATTCCGTAAACAAAATTTAACGCAAATTCTTTGCTCAAAAAATTTCAACATCGCAAAAAACGAAAAACTCACTTTTAGCAGCTCACAAAACGACACGTATCTCAAACACTAATGAATATTTTGATATGAAATTTGACATAAATGTGACTGACAGTACTACCAACAAGAAAAAATAATTCTCCAAATCCTTCGACGCGCGCAGGTTAAATTCAAATGTCACCTTATTTTTTCTTCGCACATTATTTGTGTGAGATATGGTTCATACATATGCCGATTTTGTGTTGGATACAGCTATTAAAGCAATGGGAGAACTCGTACAGCTACAATGGAAATATGTTTTAAAACCTAGACATTTTAGAGCAGGTCTGCAGGCATTTGCACGTGTGAGTGTGAGGATAGACTGCTGTATTTCCCACTCAGGGATTGGCAGGGATAGTTGTCAAATTAATTGAAGTTTTTTTTGAGGAAAAACAAAACAAAAAACAAAAATGGCGAACTTCCAAAAATGACGATTTTACTTAAAACAAACCGTTTATTTTATATAATAGATCGTGCTAAATTTTTTTCGCGTATTTTTTCGAAAAGTTCATTCAAAAACAAAAATTTAAAAAAAAAGTCAATTTCTACAAAAGTTATGGCTATTTGAAAATTAAAAAGCCATTTTTTTTTTAAATTCATAACTTTTTTGAAGTTGGACAAAACATTTTGAAAAAATTCTCAAAAATGTTTTTCAAAGGGTAGAAAAGGATGGATAAGTTTCAGCAAAATCTAAAGGGGTCGGGTTCAAAAGTGGTCGATTTGGTATGGAATGCCCCATATACTTGTATATATAAACGTAGACGATGACGACAGTACCTATAGGCAGAAAATATCGCTAAATCCGATAGATAGAAGATAGTAGTATGTCTGTGTGCTACAAATGAATTGAATCGGGTCAGTACTTCCCTGAGCCACCATATACCAAATATAGAGATTTTCGAACTTCCTGATGACTTTGTACTGCATATATCAGGATATGTGAGTTATGTTAATAAAATTGTGGCATTTATTAGCTTTTGGCCTTTAGTTGCACCCAGTATTGGCAAAAAATAGATAAAATCGGATCTCTACTATCACCTATATACCTAATACAATATCTTAAAACTTTGCCCCAACTATAATTTCAATGAATCTGTTTGAACATTTTGCTGCAGACCGTCTTCCTTGTTTTCGGTAAGAAATTTAAATTCAAAATTGTTTGTTGCAATCATACTCTTATGTGCACCCAGTTGTGTATAAAAAGCTCGGTTTTAAAATTAAGCAGCCTCACTCATTCATATACAGTACATATGTTAACTTTTCATTGACGCGGTTTAGCCCTGCGACTTGCTGGATGTTTGCCTGTCTCATTATCGGCTTTCAGCATGGAATTTTCGCAGTAAAGCAGTCGGCAAAACCAGCTGCGCCCAGGCACAGTGTGACAAAGTGTTGCTAGAAGTGAACACAAAATTTTTATCAACTTAATAATAGGCTAACCACTTTTCGAAGATATTTCGAAATTTCTTAATGCTTATAAGCCGTTGTGAATTTGACGCTTTGGATTTCTATGAATTTTGAGCTAAAAAGTGCTGTCTCCCTCAAAGCACTCAACCCACAGTGAAACAAGCACAGCTTAAGCACACAACTGTGATGACTGTATGTGTTTATATGCATATTTGTATGCAACGCAGTTGGCTGCTGAATACTTTTGCTGTGGTATTTTTTTCCGAAGCATACATTTGTGCGCAGTTCTACGCCATGCAGCGCACGTACGCCACAAACACACACAATGGCACGCACGGTGCGTGTGTTTTTTATTTGCACAATATCTTTTTGTCCAGCCATGCTGTCTGTGCACACGCACACACGTACACCTGATTACACGCACGCATTGGTATTCCTTTAATTGGTAATTGGCATAGTGGCTATTGTGGCGAATGTCTGGACTTCGGTTGACACTTTGTCAATACTCGCACATTTTCAATTACGCGCACGTGTGTACGCATACATTGGCCACTACAATCGCTGCGCTTTCAAGCGCTTTTCACCATGTTAAAATGATTAATGGAATACTGATTAATTGCTGATGATTTTCCACACATTTCTGCTTGATGTGAAAAACTCGCCTCTCTCTTTTTTTTCTCTATCAATTCACTTGACTTCGTCGTTTGTACATCGTGTCTTTTGTTGTCATTCATTTGCATGAACGGGTGTAATATGGGTCTTAGCTTTGTTCTGCATATGAATATTTTAAGCGTTTAATTCTTTTCATTAAAATCTGTGTATGGTATATAGTAGAGTTGTAACTTTATATCATACATTGTTGTAGAGAATTATATGCATATTTGCTAAACACTGAAGGATGTTGATAACGTACGAATATGTTCTGAATATGCATTTTCTAAGTCTTACTATAATTTTCAAACCTTTTAGCAGATATTTGAAAGAAAAACTATGTTCAAAGGACTCATTATAGTCTGAGCGCTTATGTATGAGGCCAAAGCGCTTTGAATCCATTACAAATCTGCTAAGGTGAATAAGGTGGGTACGCCAGCCTAGAAGCACTCCAACTTTCGACCGTAGAAGTGCTAACATTTGAACAGCGTAAGACAAACTCCCATAAAGTGCAGATTTTTAGAGAGCAATCACATGAAAACTGCCGCACTCCGACAGTGTCTGATGATCTTCAGTTTCCCTGCATGTTCAACCGTTTTTGCACCTTAGATGCATACACTACTATTACGAAGTAGTTTTAAGTCATTGATCGGCTCGGTAGGTACTTTGGCATTATTCGCCAGCACAGTCGAGCTATCGCAGTGAATACTTACCGTACGGCAGTTGCACAACTACGAGTACACAATAGATGCCTTATAGTTTTCTAATTTTATAATGGTTAATGACAGCAGTGTTCTTAGCTGCAGTACTCGAACTCCGAGCTTGAAAAACTTTTTTAATACACCGCACATCATATATCAAAGAGAAGATGACAATGAATACCAGAAACTACATTCAAAATGTTTCGTTTAAATTAAATATGTTCAAGTCCTACAAATCCATCTTATATTTGTAATAAAATTTTTATTATTTTTGAAGGCAAATATGCCTTTGGACCAGCAGCTGCTTACCTTATCGGAATCAAGTGCTTGGATCTAAACCCTTTTTATTCGACAAGACATCTTCATATAGAGTATTGCAGCTTTGGCGTAACCGAAATTAATCGAGGCACAAGATTTTGAACTGTATTAAGGATTTTCTTAGAGTCCACAAACCAACTAAAAATACACTAAAGAAATTGCATTCCTCAATAGATCTTGAATTCGTTTATTTAACACTATATATATATTTTCTGTAAATACATAAATCTAAACTATTCCCAACTCATATCTCTCCCACGGAACCACCGGATTAAGTATTATTTCATGCGAGAGAGAAAGGCTTAAAGTCTCATTTATCATTTGGAAGTTTTCAACTTTTCCCTTACATTTAGAAAACGATCTGCGCATAACTTCTTTCTCTTTAGTACCTTTTTTATTTAACTTCATCATACAATAATTATTTTCTGTGTCACGCTCCATATTTCCTGCAGGGCTTGTTTAAAGTCGCACGCACAATAATGAAAAGCTCATCCAAAGGATCAAATGGCAATGGTATTTCGAAGAATTGCGATAATTATGCGCTTAACATCAGCTGGTGAGTTAATATAAATTAAAGAGATTACTGTACATTCGTATATATGTACATACATATTTATAACTGTATATTGACTTGAAAAAGCAAAATTTTTATAATCCATGCCAACGCGATGAGCAGCTGTGATATTTAACGCAAATGAAACGGATTCAATCAAATAATGCAGTCATTATATGGGTAATGAGTAAAAAACAAAAACAAAGTTGCAATTTTACTCCCCATTTAATCTGGAATCTGAAGTTAAAGCCAAAGCTTAAAATAAAAGTCTCGGGCTAGCATTTATATCATTCTGCATAATTTAGAATATAAAAAATTTCTTATTTAATTGTTTCAATTTGTGAGATAATATCAGACCGCTGCATGCAGAACTGCGCCAATTTTGTGGTTTGTCCTGTATCCACAAATTAAATTAAATGTGACAAAAGCAAAATATCTTAAGACAAAAAGGAAATGCAACTTACTGGTTATTGGTTCGATTTCCTTATTCCTTTTTGCTTTGTTTTCTACTACACAACAAATTGACAATTCAACCTGCTTGCATACTTTTCAGCGTCGTTTCAGCTTTGTATTTTCAATTTAGACTTACAAGGAAATCAAGCAGATACACACATACATATATTCAAACACACCTTACACCGGAGCGCAGGAAACTGAAGGAAAAGTAGAAGTAAGGTAAGTAATTCAAAGAAATCATGACACAAAAGAAACGAAAACGAATCGAAATACATTCGTCTGCGCATTGAGTACGTCGTCAAATTTATTGGTATTAAATTCTGCAAACTCTTTTGTAGATGTTTAGCCAGGAGCGTTTTCTTGTGTGTTTTGGCGTCTTTGCTATATGCTTACTTTATTCCAAGAGCAACAAATCGACACTTTGACTTTTCATTTAGCCGCTGAGTAAATGACTCGAGAGCAGCTGCAGGAATTGCTCAGGCAAATCAATGAACAACAAATTCCATTTTAGCTTTCATTGGCTGCCTATAGCAGCTATTCGTTGCTTGCCACATATGCACATATATGCATGCAACAACAACACAAAGTGAACGTACTTTTATTTGCCACAGTATGCGGTTTGCAATAAGGCATACACTTGAGTTGATTGCCGCAACACTACTTTCTGTTCGTCTCATTAGGGGTGTACTTAAGAAGTGAAGTTCACTTGGTTTTTGCAGGATACGCAACTAATCATTTCGGAAAGTATTTAAAGCAATGAATCCAATTTCACAAATGAAAAAATGCATCCACTATTTCTGTTATATGGAAAATATTTGAAAAAAAGACGGCTTTTATTTCAAAATACTATATAACAATCTTTTCTTTTGATACATATTAAGCGGTGTGACTTCATGAATGACAATAACAGCTGTTTTTTGATCTTTCTAACGGCAGTGAGAACACTTTTGGGTTATGAAATGATTATATGTAATCTAATCTTTTAAATTTTCGGCCTGAACATAGTATAAAGTCGATTGGCGATTCGTAAGCGGCCAAACTTCATGCTACCAACCCCTATACTTGGCAAGAAATTTTATGTATTTTCGACCTTCGCTTCGCAGCCTATAGCATTTTGACCCCATATCAGTGCTTTAGCCTATTTTAACGCGAAACTGCGTATGCGCCTTTAATAAAACCTAAAGTGTATATTATGCTTTGTTTTGCTCCTCTTGAGAACCACCCTAGTGCTCATATTGGCTTACCTGCATTTCGTCATTTAGTTTCTTGTCACAGCCCTTTACTCGTAGTCACTTTCGGTATATTTCGCACTGCTTTTTTTCACGCTTGTTTTCACATTCCTTCTCCGCACACCACAGCGTAAGTGTGTGTGTGTTGTTGTACTTTTTTCAATAATAACACGTAAATATTATTGGGAATTTGTTTATTGCTCATTTTATTTTAATTTCAGTTCAATGAAACTGAGTGTTTTCTAAGCGATTGCCTCCCGTGGATCCGATCCAGTCAGTATTTCTAGTTCAACCAATTTGAATCAAATATGGTGAGTAATTTCCACAAGCTTTACTTCACACTGCTTTGAAATAGAAAAAAGTGTAATGAAAATATAATCATTTCTGATAGAGCGTCATTTTAAAACCCGTTAACTCTCTTAAATTCGCGAAACAATGGAAATATTCTTATCTCTCTTTATCAATCAAAACTAACGTAGTCAAACTCGCTGTCACACATTATGGTGGAACCTTGGCAAATTGCTATTAACCACTTCTAAAACACCAAGACAGTAGTATCTGTAGTATTTCATTTTTTAACTCAACCAATCATTTTACGTGTTCTCACAAAAGCATATTCCACTAAGCTGGAGTTACAATCGGTGATTTTTTCAAATCTACTTAAATCTTATTTAGCTCGCATCAAAATAGTATGCCTACTAATAAGTGGATAATTTTCATATGCTACGCATCAGCGAGTACAAAGAGTGCGACTAACATTGAACATAAAGAGTTCTGAAAGGCGCCTGGCAAAATAAAAAAATTAAAGCAAATGCCAATTTAAAAAGAAAAAGAGAAATAAAAAGAAGACTCCCTGTCGGAAATTTTTTAAAAAATGAATAATTTATAAAATAGTAATACTATACGAAATAGTTTAAAATATATACAGACATAATGTAGACAACCTCTCAACTATTAATGATATGAAAGCTTGATTTTTGATAAGGAAATTAAATGAAAATTGTAATAAATTTTCAGATTTCAATTCTATATTTACTAATCTAACAAAACAACTCTAAATACTAAAATAAAAAATTTATCCACTAATAAAACTAATTCGTGAGCAACTTTCAAGTATATGATTTCCTACTGACCGCTTTAGTTACCAATCCGCATATGAGCGCATAATACAGTAATATCCACTGAGTGTGAAAAATGATACAAAGAACACGGATTTATGGTAACAGCGACTCCCATACGCGCCGCCAACGCACCAACGAATGCGACAACAAGCGGAAAGAGCACACACGCGCAGCGGCTGTAGCAGCTGCATTACAATGATGTAGCATTAACGGCCGTTGCATGTATGAGAAAAATCTGAAAAAAACAAGCAGTTGTGAAAAATTATTAATGGAGTTTTCATGTATATAATATCATTAGCACCGCTTTTTGGGGGAGAACGGGAACCACTTTCGCTGCGATATAAAGCTTTTGCTACCCAGTGTGCAATTTAGCAATACCTGTGACATCAGTAAGCAGGTGGCCGGAATGTGGGAGATTTCGAAAAGATAGCATTGGGTTATTTAAAACTCACAGCAGTTGTTGCTGAATCGCAAGAGCAAGCGGCTACGTTAGCTATGTAGAAGATAATATTAAAGAGGGAATGACGAATATCTAAGTCTGAAGCACATGTGGAGGCCACATGATGCAGCAATCAAAACAAAAATCATAACTGCTTCTTTAAATAATGAATTTTTTGGAATGAAACAATTTTTGACAAAAGTTTGCTGGTACTGTTATTTAGAATATTTGGTAAACAAAGTTTCTGTACTTCTTTAGATGGAACTAGAGTTGTTTTCAATATCGCTTAAAGTTCCCTCTGCAGATAGAGGGTATGCCATAGAAATCCGACATCAAATGAGATATTGCTCGGGAACCACAGGATTTTTAATAGCCAAAATACTCTTGCCAAAATGAATATATCTTCAAAGTGATTTTCTCGACCTTTCAAAGCGACTTCGTCTCGCTTTATGGGGTGTTGAAAAGTTCCAAAAAGATCAATGATGAGACCACTTTTGGCGCAATGGGTATGTAAACTAGCAAAATTTCCGAATTTTGGACGAAGATCAGCCCGAAGGGATTCCAGAGCTGTTAATTCATGCAGAAAAAACAACGTTTAGGTGTGGTTTGTGTGTCGCTGGAATCATCGGTCCATATTTTGTCAAAAAATTCTTACGGTGGGAACCTAACCGTCAATGGCGAACTTTTTGGCGCCCGGCGAGGCTTTAATGCCTAAAATCGAAGCTCTTGATATCGGCGGCATTTTATTTCAACAAGACGGCACCACATTCCATGCACCACATCAATGAATAGATTTGTTGAGAGAAAACTTCGGTAAGCAGATAATTTCGCATTTTGGACCAGTTGATTGCCATTCAGTATCGTGTGATATCACACCCTTGTGAGGATATGTAAAGTCTAAAGTCTATGCGTACAATCCCGCTTCGATTCAGGCCTAGGAACAAAACATCCCGCGTGTCATTCACCAGTCGAAATGCTCGAACGAGTCACCGGCGAGTCAGAAACTTGAAGCGATGGACCATCTGAGACGTAGACGCCACTAGAGAATCTTCAAAAAACAAACGGCAAAGAATGCTTTCCTATTCCCCGCTAAATTTGAAGTTTCAAACAGGGAAACACTTTGCAATAGTTTGCCAAACTTGTTTTATAGACTTCAAAAAAATATCACTGATTTTTTTTTTATAAAAAAATTAATTAAGTAGTAAAAATTTTAAAATTTAGTGTGGTTCAAATTTCAATCAAAAATGTAAATTATTCAGAAAGAAGGCTCATCTCTACCGCCTTACCAAAGGAAAATATAATTTTAATAAATCCTAAAACTTCAATATTCATTTTCAGACATGTTTACTTATGTATGCAGGCATTTTTGTGTATAAATACACCTCATTATCTGAATATATGTTTGTTTAATTTAAACGCAATGTTTATTACAAATGTTTTTATAACCCACAACCAATGTTTTATAAATATAAAGAAGTTATGTGCGTTGTGCACACTCTTTCTCCATTCGAAGCAACATTGTTTGGCACTTTTCAATCCATAATCCGTTAGCAGAAAGTTTTCGGAAAATAATACGCAAAGGCTTAATACCCCCAGTGCTGCATACGCTGTAGAGATTCGAAGATGTGAGTGACCTCCTCCCTACTACACCCACCTAAGGGGCCCTTGCCATTTCCATTGTAGTCATTATAAAAGCATAACCACACCTACACATCTATGCAAATGGCTGTGTATGTGTGTGTGTACATTCACACTCATTTATTTTGCTTAAGCAATGTGTGCGCGTATGTGTGGTCGCGAGTGGAACACGCTGTTGGCTGAAAGGATATTATGCATGCGAAAGGGCACTGTGGCGTTTATGGTTGTTCCTTTGTGCGGGAGCTTTACATTAATGTTGGGTAATATAAGCTTAATGACTTGGCAAGAAATCACTAACATCAGCTAACATGGACCCCAGCCGCAGCATCAATCTCGGCGCGTAGCGTTACATTCATTAGCGCATCAAATATTATTTAAGTCGTTTGTATGACGGCACGTAGGTACACGGTTATGCAATTGCGGTGGCTATAGTTCTTTATGTAAATCATAAACCTGTTGTTATCCAAATTAGAGGTGCTGAATTTGAGGATATGTGTACGCCGAAAACGAGGCATACAAATTGTCTACCGGCCAAAATCGAGAATGCTTTGAACACTGGACTTTTTGAATAAAAGTGAAACGACGAAGTCCGAGTACGTGTGAGAACTTTCTGTGTTTCACAAGTTTATATCGACTCGAAACAAAGCGTGCAGTCCATTACACTGATGTCTATAATATAGGCCAAAAGGTGACTTGGCTTCTTTGCTACCAAGAATTTGTTGCCGATAGGGTGGAGAGTACATGCCCAAGACTGGCCTTAGCTAGCGAAGAGGAACATTTAGAAATTTTGGATATTGTAGAGGTCTTTGTATATATCTTGTTTACTCTCCATCCACACAGAGAAATATTATATAGTAATTACGATTTAAAACACCACAATGTTTTCGCTTAAAGGTTTTAGGTAAAAACTGATCTCGCAGATATTAAAACAACTACTGTTGGTAACAACGGGTGCTATATTAATAAACTTAACCTTGTACGTAGCTTCAAAATATCAACAACCCTGTACAAAGAGCCTCTGTGTATGTATATCTCAAATCTACAAACATACTCTAGCCCCTATTTACATATATTCAGCAACAACAGCACCTACCGTTGGTATTGAACAAGCATTTTTTCCTGATAGCACCAAAATGCGCCGTAACAACTTTTCACGAATCGTTGCAACACTCCACCGAACAATGTAACAACTTCGTTAGCAGTGTTGTCACCAATGCAGGTGAAATATTACAAAACTGCACACAAAAATTTGCAACCTTTACTTTACAGAAAAAGAGAGCACACAAATCCAACTAGTGGGCATGGTGAAACGATCGGGTAACGGAAACGGAAATAAAGTTTATCGTAATAATTTACAAGCCTCAACCTTTAGTTCGCTGGACAAGCGAAACGGCTGCAGGCGCCTGCCATCCAGCAACTCGTCGACGCACTCCAACAACTTTTTGTGCGCACTTTTGCGTTCAACTTGTCTGTCCGCACGCAACGACGCACTTGACTTCTGTTTGACATAAACTTCGACGCTTTTCAGTTGTTTATTTGTTAGCAACAACTGTTTTTCTCAGCAACTTTTAACGCATGGCATCTGTTAACCGGCATTTTTACCTGCAATTTTAGTTGCTTATGTTTTGTAGCTAAATTTACTAACTGCGTTTTTGCTTGTCCTGATTTTTGGCGGTTTTTCCATTTCTTTTTTCTTTGGAACTGTATGCCCAACTGACACTTTTAGACCGAATTAAAAGGTGATTTTGAGAGTAAGTTTCAGAAGTGCCCAAGCAAAGGTTTGACATTAGGTTGATCTTCGTTAACACAAGTGTAGTGGAACTTTTCCTTACATCTTATTAGATACACTTAGGTCTTTAATACCTATAGACTCGGTCAACCATTAATGACTTTGTCCTGACAAATGTTTCAACAAAAGCTACACGAACTGCACATATATACCGCCCTTATTTCAAAGCTCCAGAAATAGTTTCAGCAAAAAGAAAAGCAGTTTTGAATACCGGTTTCTTTGAGTTTTGAACGACATTCCATCGAGGTACCCATATTTTGGAATTTATAGTTAAAATGTGGTACACTATTTCAAATTTAAAGCAAGCATTAAAGAGGGACCCTAGGCTTTTACATTCTAAAAGAACCAGTATATGTATTTCTCTCAATAAGTTGCTCCAGAAGTCTTCAAATCATGTTGCGCTCTGAGTAAACTATTGACAATATAGTCCTTTCAGGTCGAAGAAAACTATCGATAGAGATATAGATCCTACATCATATACTACCTAATGTAATACATAATAACGGGTGCTTTTTTTAGTCGTGTGGTTTTCACTGCGGCAAAGATCAGCGATAAAGCTCACTTTCGGTTGAATGGGTAAAAGCCATTATTGAGACACCGTTACCTCCTCAAAATGTCACTGTTTATTGTGGTCTATAGGCAAAGGGAATAATTGGCTTATATTTTTTTTTCAAAAACGAAGGCGGAAATGAAGCTACAGCCAATAGGAACATTATAGAGCCGAGATTACTGACTTTTTCATGCCTGAACTGAATGAACCTTCGATTCCAACAACTGCGCACTACATGCCATCTGTTGCGTCGTGGGTCTATGGCGTGAGTTATTATTTTTGTGGGGTTATCTTAAGTCGCTACTCTGCACAGATAAGCCGGAGACGATTGAAGCCTTCAAAGATAATATTCGGTGCGTTATTGCTAGTACAAGGATAGTTCCAAAGTAAACAGGACTAGCGCCCCCTAGTAGCCATCTCTATGTCGACTGGTGCGTTAGAATCTGCTGTCTTCATCGATTGTCTAGTGAGAATTTCATGATATTTCATTTGTTGGAAGTGAAGTTATCGCGTTTTAAGTGTCAGTATAAATTTTCTTTTAAAATTGGTAAAACTTTTACCGAAACGTTTCAATTTATGAAACAAGTTTACTGCGATGATTGCCTATAATTCATCAAAAACCGACCGAAATTCATGGAAATGGAATTGAGCATCTCCAAAACATCGATTTATTGGAATTTGACCGATCATTTGGGCTTGCGAAAGGTGTGCGTACAGTTTGTTCCGCTCAAATTGACTGACGACCAAAAATTGCTCAGAATTCAACATTCGAAGAACGATTATTTGACCAAAAATCACATTTTAACCATTAACCACTCCCCGTATTCACCTGATATGGCACCGTGCGAGTTCTTTCTGCTCATGAAAGGAAAGCTTATGCAGATGTAGAGGCCATTCAAAAGGCTTACATTGACATACTGGCGGCCATACCGGCCAACGAGCTAAAAAAACTCGTTCGACATGCTTTTGGACCGTGCAAAAAGCTGTATTAAAGCAGAAGGAGACTATTTTGAAAAAGATAAATTGATGTTGCTGAAAAAACCATTTGTTATTTTTTTAAAGTCCTGTTTACTTTGGAATGCATCTAGTACAATGCCTTAGTTGAAGCAAAACGAGGTCAAAAACTTGAAAGTTTTAACCTTGCCTGAAATCATTTTGAAAACATAATGGCTTTATTTTTATTGTACAGCTAAACTCTTGGCCCTAACAATAAATTATATGCGTTTTATTTTTTTTTTTTTTTTTAAATTACTTGTCTAAAAAATACACCCTTTACATCAGCATAATTAATAACAAAGGTAACTCTAAAAGTGTTCGAAGGAAAATCCGAAAATTTATCAAAGTCTCCCTTACTAAGCCTGATATGCAGTAGCAACTGGAAGCATGCCAAGACAGAGGTCTCTTCTTTTTTATAGACAATACAAATGTTGCATATAATAATTTGCATTAACGCTTACTTCATTTACCTTTTCGTTTAGTTTATTGAGGTTAAGTGTACTTCTGTTTCATTCTTCCTAAGCTCCGCTCAATATCCTTTTAGATACTTCTGCGAAAGTGCGTTGTCTCAGTACCACCATTTAACTATTATTTTTGCAACATGCAAAATTCGCAAACACTTTTTATCCGTAAACTCATTAAATGCAGAGTTTTCGTTTAACAGTTTCTTTTTCTACAGGCGCTAAGTGTTCGTACTTTACAACGTTTGTTTTGTCGTGCCTACGGACCTGGAGTATTCCGAAAATTTTCTGCATATAATTTCATGCAAAATTGTGTATAATTTGCAGAAGCAATCACTTGCTCGCAAAAAGCAAGTGCGCGCTTGGAAAAACTAAAAATACAATAAATAAACAACGCCAATGACAGGGTGCAGGCGAAGGTGTGCAAAAACCGTGTGGCAACTTTACAACTTAATGCGCATGGTAGCGCGCAGGCAAGTGTCAGCGATAGGCTGTCGTCATTGATCGTTTTTTGGGCCCTGCTTTTAACAAAATTGTGCGACACACTGGAATATTACGAGGCACTTGCAAAGCAAATGTGCGCAAAAAGTTATTTTTTTGGCATAAATATTTTGTATTTAGTACCAGCAGTGGTAAGCTTGAAAGCGCTCACTTCCAAAAAATATTTTCTTCCTCCTACATTTGGTTTCGAACTTGGCTACTACTTGCCATAGGTCAGAGACGCACACCACATTCTGCAACGCGCGCTGATTTTCACTAAGCGCTGCGAATAATTCAGGTGCTCTGTGGGTGTATGTGTGCGCGCTGTTCAGGCTTTTGGGCGGATCTATGTAAATTTTTTGGTCACTACAACTGCTGTCACGCCCAGCCGTAGTATTCACTCATTTGGTGGGTACCTACTTGCAATTACTTACTTAAATGTATTTACATATCATTTACAAGTTATTCTCGAACACTAACACACACACAGCATATGCAGTTTGCATGTGATTGTATGTGTTTGTGTGAATGAGAGTGTGAGCTCATGCGTTGTAAGCGCTGAGTGTTTGCGAAGTGGCGAAATTCAAATTAACGAAGTTTTTGCTATTCTGATTATTTTGCGTTGCTGTTGGCGTTCCAGCTATTGTTGTTGACAGCGAAAATTTACAGACTTAAATTGCTTTGAAGTGTAAAATGTGTTGCTTTTTGTTATACTTTTCAGTTGTGCATTTCGCTTAGGTTTTTGCTTTGCTCTTTTTTGTTGCAGGCATTGTCTCATAGGAGTGGCTGCTGCTCGTAAGTGGCATGTAATAAAGTTCACAATTCAATTAAGCTTACTTTCTTACAATTGTGGGATTGTGGGTGTTTTCAACACGCTGTTTGCGGAACCAAGCCAAAATTTGTGCTCATTAATTTTGCTATACTTATAGTAATAATAATTTTAGTACCACACAAGCGTAATTGTTTATTTCTTAACGCGGTAGACATGAGCGCAAGTGATCAATCCGCGCAGAAAGAAATGACAAAAGGATTTGAGTAAATCGAAGCTGTAATATTGACAGAAGGTCTGAATACATCCGCAGAATTGTGAAAAATATGATCAACTATGAATTCGGGTGCTTCTCATGATCGGTTGTGAGGAAGAGATCAGCTATTCCTCAACATGAAATACAGAATCAAAATCGTTGGGTAAACTAGACTACTAAGTTACTTAACAGTACACAATTCTAAATTTTAATGAAAACAGACTTCAAACCAGCTTAGATGAATTTGTTAATTAAATACTCAAAATGAAACCAACAAATAAAGAAATGTGTTTCACTAAAACCAATACACTATAATTATGCAAAATGCTTCAATTATTTTGATGATATTAAGATACGGTTTTCTCATTTTAGCATAACAAAGGTAAAATGCAATGCAATAAAACAGCAACAACTTAAACAAAATGCAGAAATCAGCTAAACAAATTACGAATAGCAAATGAGAAACGCTTGAGTCTTACACACTCCACCCACTTTTTTCTGACCAAGTCGAGCAAAGCAAGCATTAACTGTTCACTGCCACCATAATTGTAAATATGTATATCTGCAACTTATGTAGAGTTAATGCGAGTTTTTTGTTATGAGCAGAAACCGTACGAGAATTTTATCTGTTTACCAAAATAAGAAACCTTGTGTCCTAGGTTATATTGAATTTGAGGTAAGTGCACTAACGATGATTACTTATACGACCTGGCGCACAATTAGAGCGAAATTGTACTTACAGAGAGGCGAGTCAAAGATCACAGCCTCATACGAAGGCAGCAACATAGCTACATTCATTTATATACTACACTAAGGTGTTCCTTATTTTTCAAGTTTATTTTATTTGAAAATGTGCCTTGAAGTTTCAGATTTTGTTCTAAAAATATAATAGGATCTAAAATCACTTTACTTTTTCCCCATATTTTATATGAGATTCTTGATATTATGCTATAAAGTGTTTGAAGATAGAAGAAGGTCTGGTTAATTTTTTTTTTCATAAAAATGTCGCTTTAAAAACTATACTCAGTTAAATTTATACATCAAATGTACTGTATTCATATAGTACACCATGTTGTATGAGCAACCCAAAATTTATAAATTATTTGCATTAACGTTCAGGGCATTGGAGGTATAGCTTTAACTGCGTATAATTTTTAATAGAATGCTTTTATGAAACAAACTCATCCTGACATTTTTTGTAGAGCAAAAAATTTTGTGTTCGAACATCTTTCTTTCAAGGTTTTACGTTTACCTCTTAAATCAAAAAATTGCTTATTGCAAAAATTTAAAAAGAAAAATGATTAATGCAGAATTATTATTTATAGGGAAAATATTGCAACTTCTGGTGGCGTTTGCAAAAACACAACCAACTCGTGATATACCGGACACCTTTATACTACGCTCATATGTGATTTTACGAAGAACTGTAAACATAAATTATAAGCGTGTAAACTGATGTGTTGCAAATATTTAAATGTAAATTTAATAAACAGTAAATGAAACAAATTCAACTTGTGCACACTTCACCACCACCCCACATATACACATGAGTGCATGGCAAAGGCCAAATGAGTTCGCAAGTGAAGCCTGACTGCAGAAAACTGTTGCCGCGTGTCATGCATGGAAATAGCTACATATTATATATACATATATATATGTATGTATATTAAGTTTGAAACTACATATGCATGGAAGCTGTTATATATATTTACATGTATCTAAGCGTATGCAAATGACATTTGAGCAAATATTTTTTACTTGTGCTCAGGTTTCATGTCTTCCCTTTAAAATTACTCTAAAAGCTTTTGGCAGATATTGAGTTAGCACTTTCCTTTATAACTTCGTGCAGAAAGATTTACACATATAATATATATTAAATATGCACCAGATTGTAGAAAGACGTAACTTTACCAGGAGATACTGAACGTTTGTGGCACTATTTGTATGCTAAAAATAAAATAAGAATACTTGTCTAGTTTTTAGAATCAGCTAAGTCGATTAAAAGTTACCTTTGATAATAAAGTATGTTAATAGAATGTTCGTGTTTTATTTAAGATTATAAAAAAAACATAGGAATCCATGCAACTACGAACCTAAAAAACATCTAAGTCCTTAGAGCTAAATCACCTCATTAATGAGAGTATAAGTTGACGGCGAATCTCCCAAACTATATATCTCACTAGCAAAAAAATATCCTATAATCATAGGACAATTTGAGTTCTCGGAATACACTCTGCGCTTGCTAAAGACATTAATTTGAAAGTCGAGGTCTAAACTTTCGTCCACTCTCAGAAGTTTAAGCGATTTTTTCCACCTTATCTTGAGTAGAATAAATTTTGAGTCTTTATTTTCATGTGAAGAACCAAATTGGCATTCCTTTATAGGCAGCGAACGAGGTAACTGTCGATGGTTTGAGATACAAAAACTAGCCAATTCAAGTTCGGCGGGTTCTTTCTTTCTTTCAAAGATAGCATAAGAACTACCCATAAACCAACCAACATGATATCTTTGAGACTTCAAATATAAATCCCATATTAAAAACCTCGTGTATAAGTGAACAAAATGACGATTAATCTCAAAGGTAGTGCTGATTGTGTGTTGATCTAGTATAGTATAGACCATAACTCTTCACTCGCACTAAACTGAGCCCGATTGTGCCTCTAAATGACAAACTACCAAATAGGATGGTGAAGCTCCTAAAAACCATTTTTCCAACAGTACTAGTTACCAGTTGGGATTACGGACAAAACCGTGAAGTTATAAACTTAGCAAAACAAAGATTTTAACGACAATTTCAAGCTTATATCAGGTCCACTCTCAACAGAGAATAAAAACGCTTCAACGCTTGTCTCAATTTCAACACCCTCGACATCATTAACTCCGGCGGCCAACAAAAGCAAACGCCGTACTTACTGCCCTATTCCACATTTATGAGGTTTGAATTGCAAAATAAAGTGCCACAAACAGCAACAACAACAACGTCGCTGCAATTTTGCATAAATTTTATTTTACTTTTCAGTTTACTACATAACGGTAGTTTTGAATTTATTATTTATTTTACGCGCGATTTTTTTCCTTGCCACTCCACCACGCTTTTTGCCCCAACCACTTAACACTATTTCGCGTGCAACAAAAAAACACCGCAAATATTGTAAGTTAAGTTTAAAAAATGCAAATTTAAAATGCATGCAACAAAAACGCTCTCTGCAACTTTTAAGCGGTGGCTGTGTGATTGCGGCATGCAATTGAGAGGAAGAGCACGGGGTGATGAAGTGCTGCGCAATATGTGGCACAAGTTGCTGCCGCTGTTAATGCTCTTGCCGTCCAATTTACATGGCGCTATGTTTTTGTTGTTGTTGTTATTGCTATTGTCATGTTGTTTTTGTTGCTGCTGCCCACCTTCCTCGTGCGTCTTGTTGTTTCTGTGCAGTTAATGTGTCTGCGCTTTGCTGTGGCATGTAGCGAATTAAACGCACTTCACTCCACTTTCCTCCTTCGCAAGTGGCGTGTAAGTGCGCATGTGTATGTGCGTGCGTGTATCGCGTTGTTGCAGACACAATGCATATGCACTTTCCTTCAAAGGAAGTGTGTTAAGTTATCTTAACACATGTATATACGTCTATTAGCGTCACTTTGAAGTATGCCACGTGCTGTGGGCACCCTTTAAATTAAAATTTATGAGAATTTATATAAATTTATTTACAACCACTTGTCATAATTCTAGACTGCCGTCAGAGAAATCCGCTTTCACAATCGACACATTTTTAAGCAGTTCGTTTGCCAAGATCTCATTCTGAGGATGTCTAACCTTAAGAGAACTCTTCTGGTTTTATATATTTTGAGTTTTTGGCAACTCTATTGATAGTTTATAGATGAAGAACGGCCATCAGGCGCATCACTGGCTCAGTAAATAAGCCCAAAACGAAATGACCACCAATCCCAATTTAAAAAAAAAAAAAATCTTGTTCAGTGACGAAGCTTACTTTTGATTGAATGTCCATAGGTCACTATCGAGACATTACGTTCGTATGAATTAACTCCGCTGGACTAATTTTTGTGGGATTTTGTGAATTACCAAAAGAACAGAAACGAGCAGAGAAATGCCGAATCGAAACAGCTTATATTCCAACAATTCTATACTCTCTAGCTTAGACAGTTCTGGAACCTCCATTTGCGAGTTTTCCAATGTCAAACTAAAATTGCTATGTGCAATCCTGCTTACATTAAAGTAAAAGTTAATGCTCTCACTGTTCGCACGCATACCATAAAACGTAAAGGCTAAAGATTAAAAACTTAACCCCACAGCTACTCATATGGATTACAGTTAGCATATTTACAAATGTAAGTGTAGTCAGTTGAAGTGTTTAAAAGCTCACAGCTAATCCTTAGCTTGTATATTTTAAGATTCTCAATTACACCAGCTCGCTGCAGCAATGTTGAAAAGAAAGTGCAACAACACACAACACAAAAACAGCAGCTGATATAGGATAATCTACCCATAGGAATTACGCAGACTGCAATGCGTTAGCTGTTGCTGTACCGGAGCGGCAGCGAACCGAGTACTTGTGAACCGAAACCTTAGACAACATATATTCTTAGTTTCAAACAAATTCTTATGAATATTTTAGTGATTTTTTTTTTCAATAAAACGATTATGTTATTAGATGGATAGTTCCTAGCTAACGAACGAGTTGTCTTCGAGTACCTGGAAAGTCAGGACAAACATTTTCGTGCGACGTGTTTCTGTGAGTAGTGCAAGCCGAAAATGCTTTCTCGGTATATCTACGACAGAGACGTTTGATATGATCAGGCAGGCCTACGCAGATATTGCTTTGACAAGAAGAAGTGTGTTTCGGAGGCACCTGGCCTTTTTGGTGGGCCGGGAAGAAGTCGCTGATCAATGAGCAAATCCAAAGTGTAAACGATGCTCATTGTGTTCTTTGATATTAAAGGCATCGTCCACCATGAATTTGGTTTATTTTTCTGGATAAAATGGCAGCTTTTGAATTTCTTCAGGTTGCTTCGCCTCAAATACGGTAATTTTACTTGTTTACATACCCATTGAACCAGAAATAGACCTTACCGCAGAACAAAATTTGGCTCGAAAACGTCGAATCTTCTCGAAACTTTTCAAGAGTACGTAGGTCGAAGCGCTGCCTCGCTTGGGAAGATCGAACGGATTTAGTTGTTGCACAAGCTGTATTTTGTATGCTTTCAATTTAAGATTTCGCCGTAAAACGCATCAAGTCCTTTAATACGTTCGTCTGAGTTAGTGCGAATGATACTGAATCAAGTATCCACGGTCTTCGTGTACGCAATCAGCTACGGCTGCTAGATTTTCTTCACTGTGTGGTGGACGTGGCCAATAATGAATGCTAGGTCTAAAATGGGTGATAGTTTTTCAAATATTACAGTCAGCAGGCCGATTTTGTTGATATAACATGACAGTGTGACACGACTCACAAGTGATCTGTCAAAAAAGGACTACTGAAAAAGTACATCTAATACTGTTTATATTATTATTGCTTTGTCTAAATTTTACTACTTCAACGAGTGTTCTATTGCCACTCGCTTAAGCTATAAAACACTAAAAAGTACCTTTAAATTAATTTGTGATAAACTGAGCGCGAAGGTCTGGCTTTTATTCTTCTCAGAGAGCGCAGGGCTGTATTGTGTAGGTAAAATAAGCAATCGAGTTTTGAATATTTTGAGCTGTCAACTTTGATTGATGTATGTTATTATATATAGACACTGTTTTTTAACTTTATTTGCATTACTGTTATCGACTGGCACAATGCGCTACTCAAAATTTATTAGATAAATAACGGGTCATTTATCATTCGTTGAGAGATGAAAAGCAGAAAGGATTGCAGATTAATTTGTTTGACTTTCCAATTTTTCGAGCTAGAAAACAACGCTTAAAATAACAGTTTATATTACAGGTTTACGAATACTTATTTATAAATTATATGTGTACATATGTACTTGTTTGAGTGTATATGTGTACTAAGCCTATATGTGCGGTCATTCATTCAAAGGATTTTGCTCATTAATTCTCTTCTCTGCGCTTACACAGGATCAGAGATATCACGAAGAGTAGCTAACAAATGAATTAATAAATAGAGAAATAAGTTTAGGTATGAATGCAATCACATCAGCTTACACACACATACTTGACACACACAACAGTTGTGTGGGGTTTTAACTAGCCAGTCTAAGTATGAAGAGATAAAGCGCGTGCATGAGCTCAAAGCGGGGCTGCGTGTATAATTTATATTATTTGTATGCGAACAAAGCCCAACACTTTTGTTTATCTTGCTCATCAGCCTAACTGTCTATCAAGTTAGCTAGTCTATTTATTAACCTACTTTGTTAGACATTTTGCGAAATGAAAAATTATCACGCAAAACGCACCGAAAGCCAAACACCCATCACATTCGCTCTTAATATTTTATTCATTACACTTCTTTTTTCCTTCAAACAAACACGCACACTAATGCACAAAAAGATGAATTTGAAGAGCTTAGTGCGGGTAAGTGTATGAGTTGGTGTTTGTGTATGTGTGTGAATTGAGCACTGGCACTACTGTCGACTTATGCACTTAAGCAGCGCATAAGTAAAATAAATGAGTGTAAGTGACTTCTTCAAGTAAGCTTGTGCTGCGAATTGTTGTAGCAAGCATTTAGGCGCTACATTTATTTATTTCATTATGCTGATTTATTTCCTACAAGCTGACTACCAGATGATTAGTTTTTTGTCGTAGCATAAAAAATATTATCAATGAAATGGTAAAATTCGCTTTCAAAGTACTTTAAATGCGACGTCAAAAGGGGGGTCGTTGTAGAGCTGGGAGCGTGTAAGTAGGAAGCGCAAATTTTGCATGCAGCCATGTTTGCTGATAACGTTATTTATAATAATTTTCTATATAAAGGCTAAATGCTTCACCTCTGTATCGTCACCCAATTTTTTATTTATTATTTACCAATATTTTACAATTTATTCAATATGTACCGGAACCTTTTCAGCTTCATAAATCATATATTTGAGATATTATCGTTTAAAAACGGTTCACTTAGTTAAATTTTTCTATTTTGGTGTGAACGCCTTTTTTGCTTACAAACCAGAGTTGCTTTCAAAAAGGCACAGTACCCAAAAGTAGTTCTGATGTATATAAAGTAATAACTTTTTAGTGGAAAGCTGATGATTGGTGGACCCTTTATTGTAATTCTAACCTCACGATGTGCCATCGGATTTTATATTCCGAACAGCAGAACTTCGTAATCAAAATCTAACTATTGCAAATTGATTTCAATTAATTAAGCTCTCAAATTTGCTTCTCAAACCAAGACAAAGTGCTTCAGTAGTTCAACAGTGTTTAATAGTTTGAAAGCATAAGTGCCACTTCAGATCATATGTAGCCTATGGAACACTAAAACATGCTTTCCTAAAGCGTTCCCATTTGGATAGAAGTAAATTATATAGAAGGGTAAAAATATTCAGCTATTTTCATTATGTACATATGTATGAGATCAGGGACCCATAGAATGCTCAGAATATTGCCCATAAAAGCTAAAGAGAGTATCGCATATAACAAATATTATACTAAAATAAAAAGTATTAAATAAGGAGCCCAACCCATGTTATTACGCAGGCCTAATATATACGAAGATTGTCCCTGCTCGGTTAAGTTCTGCAACTCGAAATATCCAGCAGCCTTGTCTGAAACCTCGTTTGGCATCGACGTACTCGGAAAAGTAATTCCCGATAATGATGAAGCTTTTGGCATTACTTAACTTCAGTCTTCACAGCCTAATTAGTTTTACGGGGATACCAAATTCAGACACACAGGGTGGCTATCTGGTCGGTTGTTGATTAATCACTATTACAATATGTTCGATAGAACCTTATATGCGATGTTTATCTCACGTTAATTGTATTGGCGCAGTTTGTGGGGTCTCCCTTTTTGTGGATTGGGCAAAGCACACTTAAACTCCAATAGTTGGGCATGCTTTCATCTGACCATATTCTACAAAGAAGCTGATGCATGCTGCTTGTCAATTCTTAGCCGCCGTGTTTGAATAGCTCGGCCGGCAATAAATCGGTCCCCGTCGCTTTGTTGTTCTTCAGGCGGGCAATTGCTATTCGAACTTGTTCATGGTCGGGCAATGGAACGTCTACTCCATCGTCATTGATTGGAGAATTGGATTCGCCTTCTCTGGCGTTATGTTTTCAATGTCATTTAGCAGGCTTCAAAAGTGTTACCTTCATAATTTTATTATGCTCTGGGCATCGGTTACTAGATCACCTCTGCGGATTCTATAGGTACAATCCTCTAAAAGAGTGTACAGCAGAAAGACCTCCACTCAGTTGAAAAGACCAGGTAGAAAAGAACCTGGTTGCGCCAAATTTCGAAAAGAAGAAACGCCTGAGGCGCTGTTGATAATTTGGCTATAATCGCGTAAGCGCTGTTTACGCCAGTATCAAAAGAAGAACAAGAATAATTGTCGAAATACTTGGAAGTCATAAAGCGAGCTTTTCTTGTTCACCTTATAAGCAGCAAAAATAATCAATCGATTTAGATGAAAAGGCTATAATAATAATTATTTACTCTGATTATCTAGCGAATATTTTCAGTGAAGACTTCCAAGAGAGACATGACAAAATCTTCAAATAAAAAAAAAAGACGATGAATTGGAGCCACACTTTCACAGACAGTTTCATACGAATTTATCTTTTTTATACATATTTATATTCTTTATTTGAAAAAATTAATATCAATTGCTATTTCAAGAAACATTAAGCCCAAACTACAATTTTGCTGCATTAAAGATACTCGGAACGGACACGGATTTTTATCCGACCAAGGACTATCAAACAGGCAACTTTCCAACACATTACTTCAAGAATGCTTTCAGCAGGTACAACAACAAAAACAAATTATGATTACTAATAATTCATTAGCATTACCTTAGATGGCTTCTGCCTTGCTTAAAAGAATCAGGACTTTGGCTCCCACCGTTTCTAAATGAAAGAAACAAAAGTTAAAAGGGAAGGAGGGCCAGTGATCAAAGCCAACTTAGTCATTTAACGAAAACCAATTGATTCTCATTTAACCTTGCACATAATTGACTTGCCCGCCATGCAGTACATCAAAGGCTAATGCTCAACAGATTTCCAAACAATTGGCGCACAAAGAAGACAACCAAAACAAATTTACAAAACCGAAAATCGCAATCGCACATGGAGAAAAACAACGTAACTTATTTAAAACTCACTGAGCGCTTTGGCTTCTCAATCAGCGTTGGCAGCAAGACAAATTAGTAACCACAAAGCATTACAAGACAATTACTCAATAATGCCGAACTACACAGAGTCAGTCGTGTGCGTTTACCGTTTTCAACGATTTCCCAAACCACAATTTGACATAAATAAATTCCTGTCACAATTGCCGTAAAGCCTTCGTATTACTCTAATTCAATCGAAATGTTAACGCTTTGCTTATTCCCAAGCGCGCAACAGAAGCGGAGGAGAGTGTGGGAGCGGGCGGCATTGCAAATGCCAATGGCTCTGCATACGCATGTGCTTAAGCAAATACTTAAGATATGCAGACTACAAATATTCCCTTCTTTATGTATATGTGTGCGTGTGTTTGTGTCAACTTGCTGCTGTGCAACGTTGTCTTCCGCCAATTCACCATCAAAGATCAATCAAAATCGATTATCCTTGATTAGTTGACGTTATCCCTTTGAAGTCGCACATCATTGTCAGCTCAACAAAATTTATATGCACATGTGTGTGTGTGTGTGCGTAAGCCGGCATATGTGTGCGGTTAAGTCGCTTACTGTTTACGAGTATGTGTTGACAGTGTCTTGTTGCCCTCTGCTTGTGCCATCTAATCGCTGAGGATATGCGACTGCCGCTGCCGCTTTCCTCCATATCAGCATTTTTTTTGTTTTTGTAGCACAAAAACATTTATTTCTTTTATATCGACGTGTGTAGCTTTCTCATCTCGATATCCGTTGTATTTTCAGTCACTCCCTCGATCCACACTGTCCTTTTTATCTTATCGCAGACGGGATTTTCTCTTGCCGGAGCTGCCATTTAATTGTATGGTGTGTGCAGGGAAATAAAAAGCACATTAAATGGTTCAATTATCTTTATACGAAAACTTCTACCCATTCCACGAACAAAATTACTTTCTGCACGTTTGTTTTTTTTTTTTTTTTTGTAATTTTATCATTCAATAACTACTTTTCTTCGATTTTCATGTTGTTGATAACAGCAACCTCTTTTTTTTTGTGGCACTGTTTCCCATTTACTGGTCCACAATAAAGAACGTTTGTTTGCCCCAACCTACGCCTTCTATACTCTTATCTGTAATGCTATTTACTTCGAACTAATCAAAACAAATATCGGATGTTTTAAACTTAAACGACTTGTTTACTCATAAAACTTATTCACAAGCCAGCACTGGTCAAAGAAAGACACAAATATACTTCCTTAAAATTGACAACATTTTCGTCCAAATTTCGAAACGTTTTCTTGTAGATATTGCCCATATTTTTGACTTATCTAAAGATATCGAAATATGTTGTCGCTTTTCTGGAATTAAGCAGTAAAAGCATCCATTGGTTCTTAGAGTGCTCGAAGTGAGTAACCTGGTCTAAACTTCTTCTCTCTTTCTTGCCTTTAAAAATTACAGGCTACAGCTCTGGCAAGTGATTTGAGCACATGTCTGCTGCATTAGAATTAACATAATCCCTCGATTAAGTACGAACCGTTTTTTAACAAAGAACCACTTTCAAATAGGACTCAATTTAGAATCTATCGAAAGTGAAATATTTGATGAGGAAATTTTAATTTTGAACCACAATGACCCAATTTTCGAACAAAACAAATTTTGGCTCTTTGTGGCGCTCTGATTCTTCTAATGAACCAAACTTACAAAACAGCACCTCATCAAATGTACCAGTGTTGATATTGGGTAGTCGACAAAGTATTTTCGTATTTCAAATAAAACTTCAACTTACTTTTTTTTTTTATAATTGACTTTAATGAACTAAATATATACCATTTTGGTCGACCACTTTTTGCTATTTTTCCGCTAGAGACATTCTTCCATCAGTGTGAAACTTTTATGTGTTCTTGGCGAAAAACTGCGGCAAGTAATTTTCAAGGCTTCTCTTGAAGCCAACTTTACTCCATTAAGAGAGTTCTGCATTGACCAAGACAAATGGTAGTTCGATGGTGCAAGATCAGGGCTATATGGTGGATGCATCAAAACTTCCTATACAAGCTCTCCCAGTTTCCGAGGCCTTATGACGATAAGAGACTGACTGATGAGATACTGTGGAGTAATCTTGTGAACTTACTATAACTGGGAACTAAATGCAGTCAACTTCCATAAAACCATTTCACGATCCTTCCAAGCGACTTAAAAGTTCTTCAAGCGCCTATTTATCTGTCTCTCCTAATCCTACGATGCCTTTGAGTTTTGCATACGTGAACACCACTTATTATCTTTATGCAATAACTCTTCTTTAATTGACTTCAATTACAAAAAGATTACATTTTAATAGTTTTACACGCAGTTCGCTTGAATTCCGCGCAAAATTCGAATATATTTCTATTTCTTTTGATTCGTTTTGGCGTCGATTAGACGAAAACGATTCGCCGCAATCAAAAGAATTTGTTTTTTGAATCAAACGTCTGCACATGACACTGGATGGATGAAGTCAAAATTAAATGATTTTCCTATCAATTTTGACAGCTTCATGACAGCAGTAAATAAATTTCGAACAACAACGGAAATATCTGGGGAAATGTATGCAGCAAACATGAGCTTCTGAGTAAGTACAGGGCAATAAGCTGGAAAAAACACCAATAAATGTTTCTATATGCATACATTTACATATGCACGTTCATATATACATATTTAATACATATGCTTATATGTATGCATGTTCGCACATAGAAACTCAACGCCAAATTGTGTGTAGTAGACTTGAAAATCAGCGTTGAGGCGAGATTTCGCGCAACATTTAACCTATGAATAAATGTATTTACAAACACACGCTTTTACATATACACTGGCACGGCTTGCAGCACGATGACAGCAACCAAATACCGCAAATTCGTTGCCACACGCACCATAAACCATAGCGTCACCAGCAGCGCGCCCTTAGAAGTAAGCGCCAACCAGACATGGAAGCACACTTGAAGCCACCGAAAGCCAAATGGAGCTGCCTGACGCACACTCACTCACAAAAATATCTATATATGAAGTGTTTTCGTGTACCTATCTCATGGCTCTGCGTAAGGCATCTAATTCGTTTTAGCTTGGCGTTGCGACGGCATCATAACGTAAGCCAATCCACCAATCCGTCAACTATCAACAAAAAAACGGCTAAAATCAAACGATAGCTTAAGGTGTTGAAAGTGCGCGGCAATTGGTGGAAAAAATATTTATGCACGTGAATAGGTGCGCCTGTACCAAGTACACACATACATGCTATACATACAAACGCAAATACACGTACGCGTGCAGTTTTTCAACTTCAAAGGCACGCGTTGATTTTTTACGGCATTTTTCGTGGATTGCGCGCGACAGCTTGTCAAGCTGGCGATTTAATGTATTTGATTGAAAGGATATTTTACGCCTTATTCATCATGCTAAATAATAATTCATGCGGTTTAACTTTGATTGATGACAATTTCGCGCACACTCCAACATATACATACATACAAGCATACGACTAAGATAATGGAGCTCTAATGGTTGTAACGGTAAACTCGAGTGGATATAAAATCACAACAAAATTTCTTGAAACTTCGCTATTATAGGATGGCAATTTTTCGCTTCGCAATTCGTAGACAATTTTAAAACTAGTTGTACCAAAACTGTACTGAGTACAGTTAGATTGTAAAGTGTAAAAAATAGTGAACTACGGGTAATTATTGTGCTTATTATTTACCTGCGGCCAGCATTGTGCTTAGCAATACGTTCAAAATCTCTTGAAATTTCTAAGTACTGTCGAAGTTTGAACTATTCGAATGACTCTATCAAAGTCTAAAATCTACAATGAGGCATATACTACTTATACATATAGTTTGGAAGTACAAAGCAGAAGAAATATAAAGCATTACTGTAAATAACTAAAATGAATACTTATACAGTTTAAATCTCCCATGTTCATATTAAGTATATCCGGTTTCTCACAAGATAATAGACGAAGCAACAAACACTTGAATTCTTGAAAGATCGGTGGGCGAGGGAGCGCATATGTAGTTGGACCAGATGCTTTCGGGTCACGGGTATTTCCGCAAATATCTATACAACATGGAAAAAGCGGAAAGTACTGAATTTATTTACGAAGACTAAGCACTATGCCCCAAGTCATAGGTTTTCTAAATGCGAACGATGGAAAAAAACCGGAGCACTTTAGAAAACAAGTTTGGACAACTCAACGCGGAAAATCTATTATGAAAATTGCAAGCTAACGGCGAAAATTCAAAGCAAACAAAGAACATTCAATCTCTGAAGCAAGGTAAAAGGGGGTCCGGAACAAGGAGAAAATCTTTAAGAGATAACTGAGTTTTTTATTGGGTACTTCACGCACGCAGGCCCACCTACGGCAAAAAGAATATAATTTATTTCTTCCTGAGCCCCTTTTAAGGAAAAAATTATTACAAATGGCTTCTTCGAGCAAATTAGCTTGAATTTATATACTCTCCTTGATATCGTAAAGTTTTTGATGTTTTTTTCTACCACAATTACAAGAGCGCTGACATTAATACGTTAGGTAAATATTTTTATCTGTGATAAAATCTTTGTGGTCTCGAAAAAAAGTATCACTGAAGCTCCGGAAGGGATTCAATATACATAAATGAATAATTCATATGTATCAGGGAGAGCTTTATAAGGAAAATGGAGATGGTTCTTACTAAAATTGGTTTGGTTTTTAATTTAAGGTCGGAATTTTGGTCAAAAAACGATTTTTTTGTTTGAGAAACCGCCATTTTGCTCAAAAGTTTTATACGAAATCTGTTTGGTTTTTCTTATTTCAGAGGATCAAGTTCAGAGATATAGTGGTCGCCGTAAAACGTCTTTTTTGGGAGGAGTTAATGGAGATCAGATTCCTTTCTAAATAAATATTTTTGCTAATATTAGGTCTTACATTACAGACAAAAATACCGTAATATGTGTACAAATTTTTGGGTCAACAAATTTCTTAGAAAAACATTAAGAAAAATCGTTTTTTTTTTTGGCCTTCTGACTGTATACGATGGCTTTACCAAGCTCAAATGGATAATTTTGACGGAAAATTGCTTCGAAGGTACCGCATACCACTTATGGCTTTAATTGTAAATTCAATCCTCATATTAAAATATGTGAAATTAGGTCCAAATCGTTCAGATAAGTTTTTTTTAATTTTTTCTAAAGTCAATTCATTCACTTTCGCACTTTTGACTCTTCAATTATTTAAAAGATGTTCCATCCTAAAAGAGCTCACATTATACTCACACTCGCATGCACAGTGCATTCATATATTCACTCGCAATTACAAAGATGTAAGCATACCTGCCACAAGCCGTTAAGTGCCTTCTCTTATTGGCCACATTACAAGCCCAAAGAAGCTCTGCGGAACAACTTCAATTTATGTTACTCATACGCCACGGCGACGCCCAGTCACCAACCTATAGACTGAGCCAGCTAAACCGCCTCTATAACTGGTAACTGCTACCCACAAACGGCGTGTAAATTACATGCATTACAGCGTGCTAACATTTATGAATCCAACATGACAGGCGAAAAAGTGTCGAATTACAAAAATCTTGTGAAAAGGTGCGAGAATTGTAGGTGACAGTTGTAATGCGGCTGTTAGCAGCCAATAGCTGTGATGTTAGACTTAGTGTGTGTTTGTTTTTTTTTTTTGTACTATATTTAACATGTTGGTAGCTTTCAATCTTTTTTTTTGTTGTTGCTTGCGCACAAGCAGGACAACTACTCGCATCTGCAAATCTCGACACAAAACACACGTGTGCCCAAAACTGATATGACGAACACATACACATGCACGCCATATACTGACGCCAAACTATGCTCTATCGGCGGGAAAATCATACAGTCGCACTTTGATAGAAATCCTTTCATTTTGTTGTTGTGTTTTTTTGCTTTTTGTTATTTTTTGTTTTGCAAATTTTAATACTCCGTTTGGAAGGCTTCAAAGTGAAGTTGACGAAAGTGTGTTAAAATCACGCACACCTACACACACTCACTCAAACACATGCATGCTCATCGTTGCTATGTTGTTTTCTACCAATTTCGTTTACAATTCGCAGCCGGAAATTTCAATTTGACTTTACGCCTTTTTCAACCAATCCATCTATACGCTTCAAAGAGACTGATAAATTACGTAAAACTTTTGGAAGTTGAGTAATAACAAGTTGGCAACGTCAAAAAAGCTAAGTAAATGGAAAAGCGAAATCATGAACGCTCGCTCGTTCGCTCGCCAAACAGCATAGAAAAGCGTGTTGCAAAGAATTAGTTTGCAGGAGTATGTATATGAGTGTGAATGTGCCAGCGTGTAGGTGTATATGGCCTAGAACCGTTGATGAGTGATTCGATATGCTGTGTGTAACTTAGTGACATGAAGTTAGATTGTAGTTGCCAAAAGGAAAGCAATTAAATTAAAAACCTTTCTATTTTACATAATAATACGGGCAGTTAGGAGGATGAAAAGTGAAAACAACAGCAAAAAAAAAGTCTCTTAGTGAAATTATTAATTAAACAGAAGTGATTTTAGTATATGTCTGTCAGAGTGAAATGTAAAAAACGCATTTCGGATTTTAGATTGTCGTTTTTAAAGAAGAATGTAAATCACAATTGCATTTTGAACCGATTAGAGAAGGCTAAAGAGTTTTGAGCTTTGAGTAATTGATTCGAAAAATATATTTCAATTATGCTAAAAAATTTTCGTAGACACAAATGTGAAACATGCAAGCAAATAGGCGGCTCAAGCTGTAGCCATAGCGCCAGAATTCTTATTTTTATATTTTCTGTAATTTTTTTAAACAATTTTTTCAAAAAAAAAAAAACATTAATTTTCATCAAACATACCCATTTCATTTGCAATAATTTGTGTTAAGCATGCATATTTTTATATATAGTATATACTACATACAAATATACATAGTATTTAGATGTGAGTGCCAACAAAGTCAAAGTAATTTCTGTAATCTACACTTTCACTAATTGTTGAAGGTAAAAACTGAAAATTAATTATTTTTGCCGACACAGACACAAATTATACCTTTCAAGATAGACACTCTCACATATGTATAAATTCACGCATTCACTTTGAACATATCTTGCGAGCTTTTGCGCCTTTTATAGCAGTCAGAGACAGACATCGCCAACTAAGGTGTCTGACTTTTACTCCGCACATACCAGGCATTACCTCAGAGGTCGAATGTTGTGCTGGCAATAGCTATGCGGTAACCTAGAAAACATAGTAGAGTGAGAGTGAGAGTGGAGTGTCAGGCATTTCTAATTTCCACGTTATACCACCAGTGTTGAAAACAAAATTTGAAGCGCACAACTTTTACAAAGAATTCACTGTAAAAAAACAAAATGGATGTTGACCTCAGAAGCTCAACCGAAGGGTTGCGACGCTCACTGCCAAAGCATGAAAAATTAATGATTCTTAATGACGAATTAACACAAGCAAAGGCAAAAAATCAATGAGCTTCATGGCGACACGTGGTGCGACCACAAAAGTGCAAGTGTAACCTGTAAGTATTTGAATAATTACTTTTATATAGGAATATTTTACAAAAATGTTTTGAAAGATTTGTATAACCAATTTTAATCAGGGAGCGCCTGAATTAAAAATTATAAAACAATTCATAAAAACCTCAAAACTCTTGAACCCTTAAAAGAACACTTTTGGACCAGTCTGACGACAGTCACCAAATCAGCGTACTTTTGATACTCCGCAGCTTTTCACTCTCCTTTTCAAACGTAACTGAGTGTGTATGTATGTTTAAAATTTGTATACGCCAGGGAAATTAATATGTTGCCAAACTTAACGCACACCATTAAAGGACAAAGGACTAACTTTTGTAGGTACAACTCCAGCAATCGAACCGAGCATTCAGAAAGACAGTAGAACGCATGAATGTTGAAAACATGAAAAAGATGTGCAACAAAGTAAGCAAGAGTGAGTGTGCATTAAAATTTAAAATCAAGAACAACAGCGGCCCACCGTCGGCACTAAAAAGCCGAAAACAATTAAAAACAGCAAAGTTGTTGGATTTTGTAATAGTATACCTGCCTGAGACAAGCAGTGGCCGAACAGATGAAGAAGATATTTATTTATGAAACCTTAACTTTTGCATTATAAGGTAACTTAAAAGCGAGACTCTGAATTCAACCCGAATCTCTTGTTTCCCTTTACAGCAATTTTTCGTTCCAACACCGCCGTCAAGTAATAGTAATGTGAGTATAACATGCGCAAGGCACGTGTGTGGCTCGTGAATAGATACGAAACTGCTTTGTGTGGTTTTCGCGGCTTGAACTTCGATTCTAATGGGTTGTGTGACAACATATTGCTTTATGTAAATACATTAGCAACGGCACAATATTTTCTTTAATAAGAAATGTGATAAAAGGCAACGCACAGCAGGTATTTATAAGTGGTGATGTTAACTTTAAGTTATTTAGTAGTTTTCAACGATGTTTCAACTGCAGTGATCGTCGATAGTCGTGTTCGCTGACTTCGTGAATAAAGTCCAGTCGTACTCTTTTGAAAATGATATCGTTAAAATTTTAGAAATTAGCAGTTAGATACATAATTTAGCCTTTATTCTAATTCTAAAAAATTGGAAGCTGCTAAAAAATGTTGAAGAAAGATACAGAAGCAACTCAAAGTAGAGAAAATCATAGTGCTTTCACAGATGAGCACATATTTTTTAGGCTCAGAGAGTCATCTGTGCTCGAGAATAGGTTCTCTACAGATAACATTATAAGAACCAGCTAATTTTGAAATTGTGTTACCGATTTCAGTAGCTTTTAGCCAGCGCTCGGTCGTTGAAAGAATGAGGCATACAAGACTCATGCGAGTTTTTTACTCCGAAATGTAGGCAACATTATATGGAAAACAGGGACAATCAAACTAAAATCAAAAAAACGTTTACTTCACTGATCCCTTTACGGTTTCATTTTGGATATAATACCATCCCTACTCCAAAATCCCTACTCTAAAATTTTTTCCAAGATTGTACCATTACCTAGTATAATAATCCATGTCAAATTTCGTTAAGATATCTTGTCATACAAAAAAATTTTACATACAAGAACTTAATTTTGAATGCTCCGTTTGTATGGCAGCTCTGTGCTAAAGTAATCCGATGTCAGTCGTTTCAACATATAAGCAGTTTCTTGAAGCTAAATGTACGCGGGCAAAATTTTAAATCGATATCTTAAAGACTGACATACTAATTCGCTAAATCAACTCATCTCCTCAAGCTGATCATTTCTATGCATACAGTTTTAATATCATCTCCCACGTTTTCTTCAGGGTATTGCAAAACTTGTATTTAATTAAGTATACTTTATTCAAGGTATAAAATGTACAATAAACCTACCTCCTGGCTTCAATCAAACCTTCGCTTGAACAGTACATTCCAAGCACCCAACGAACCAACCAATAGAGTAACAAAAAATGAGTGGATTAAGTAATCTTGAGTAATTTAAATAAAGCGCCAATTTAGCGCGTGAAAAATGTGATTTTAGTTCAATTGTATTAACAAAAAAACCTTTTAAAATAATGACAATTTCGTCACGCACACCTACTACACCTTCACTGTGCTATTAGCTGAATTGCCGTTTAAGTAAATGACGTGCCATCAGCTTTATTATGTAATAATAAGCGTGTTGTTTTATAAGCTGCCATTTAAAGTCAACATCACAACAGCTTGTCTACTAACAACAACAAGCTCAAAACCCTACCGCAGCATTTGCATACCTGTATTCAACCGAACAGCATTTGCTGCTGCTATAAGCAGAGCTACAACCGCTAACTCAGCTTAACAGCACCGTTGCGCCTAAAGACAGGCTTTATGAAAGTGTTCCAACTGCTGTGTGTTATTAGTGTAAAATTCCATTAATTTGAGTAAACTAATCTGCGCTGTCATTCTGTATTCATTTGTTCGACATGGAATACAACAATAATAACAACGACAGCATCTTCCATAGCAACAAGAACTGTAAATAAATGCCAAAGTAAGAGTCAACGAATGTGGGGTTAAAATGTCCAAACTGTCACTCTTCAAAACAGATAATGATGTGCAGCAGTTTCGAGGTATGGTTTATATTTTGCTTGGCAGCAGACAGTTTTGTCATACTTACGTCAAAATTCGGTCATGTCTTTTGAAGTTTTGATAAACCTAAGCCCTCCCACACAGCCGTCGATTGTCTTTTTGAAATTAAGGTAAATAATTAACTGAAAGCAAACAAATAAATTAAAATTCAATAACTCTTAACTTCAGTTATAGGCGCTCTACAATACAGTGGCACAGGACAAGGAATATGGTTAGCTTTTGGGTATCGTCAATTCCTAACGAAATGATTTAACGTGTGTAACTCGCGCGGAAAAAGTGGAAGCTTTAATAGAATCAGAGAGGGTAAGAATTAGATAAAAAAAACTCACTGAAGTCAACCGCGTCTTTACTCCAAAAATTTTGGCTGTCAGTTTGTATCCGTCTTCTAGCAATATGCTTTCTAAGCGTCCATTTTCTAAGTCAATAGTCACTGTACGACCTGATGAAAATTACAAATTTTTGCTAAAGCAAAGCCCTTCCCTCGATGACAAGCACTTCAAGCGAGCTAAAAATGTAAATATTCAGATTCTGATAAATGCACTTGCTTAAGAGGAAAGGTACCTCCACCCAGCTTGTTGATGTCCGCCTTTCAAGAAATGAAAGAGCTTCAGTTGCTGTGACTCATATGTTAATGAAATCACCACGAATCCTTGGAGCAACTAGTCATAAATCTAGCTTGGGCTTAGCACTAATATAAAGAACTATTCCAACTCATAATATAATCCCTGGCATAAAAGTCTAAAGAAAGTTGACCAATCGTGATTTGTACTAGAATATTTAATTTGGTAGCTTCTAATATTTTAGCAACTCATTTTCAATCTGAATAAATAAGAGCCTTTTAAAACTGTGTTTTGCCTTTTTTGTCTCTTCTGCCATTAGTCTCACTTTTGGCATCAACAACCACAAATTTATTATTACCTCGCTTGCCTAACTTAAAATAAACAGACATTTATGTACATAACCTCGAGTAAATGTAGGGATATTTGACCTCAGGCTTTGCGTTAGTTCGAGTAATCAGTATCACCACGATAGTTAAATTATTCATAACGACAACATGTAAAGTGTTCAAATGTTGGCGTTTGAAGAAAGTTAAATTTTCTCTTTTAAATAAATAATGTTCTACTTAATAAACCATTATAGTAATTAGTAATTAGAAATAAATTTTAAGGTTAACTTTTCATTCATTCAAACGTAATTTTCAGTTTGAAAGGATACTGGAAAGAAGGAGTGTAGGAAATAGCAAGCATAAGTCTTAAAAAAAAATTGTCTATGCGGATATATAAGATAATTAGGGTTTTTACATACTATCACGATGGTTCTAAAACCTTTTCTTTCGCACTCTTTGTCACTCTGTCTCTTTGTACCTCTATATAACCGGAAAAGAAGTAAGTTCGATAGCGAAAACCTTCTCTCTCTTTCTCTGTCTACCTATATCTGTCTCTTTTCTTTTCCTCTCTGTCTCTTCTTGTCTCCCTACCTCCTTCCCACTCTCTCCTGTTACATCTGTGACGAGCGTTACTTAATAAATGAAATTTTATATTTCCTTCTCGATATACATTTGATTTTTTTAAATTGCTTCAACAACTTAATAAGTGAAAATTGTGGAAGACAATTTGTAAGTTTTCATAGACTTCCTACAGATCCAAACCACTTTTCTAATACGAGGTGTGTTCAAAAAGTATCGCGAATTTTGTGTTTTTTCAATAAATATTTATTTATTCATCAATATCTATTTTGTCCCCTTCAAAGTAATCCCCATGAGATATTATACACTTGTGCCAACGGGTTTTCCAATCTTCGAAGCACTTCATAAAATCATTTTTTTTTATCTTCTTCAGCTCCTCCTTCGATGCCGTCTTTATCTGGTCAAAAGAAGCGTAACGTCGTCCTTTCATGGGCCTGTTCAGTTTAGGGATCAAGAAAAAGTCACAGGGGGCCAGATCTGGGGAATACGGTGGCTGCGGCATCATTAGTGTGTTGTTTTTGCCCAAAAAGTCGCGCATAAGCAACGATGTGTGTGAACAGGGGCGTTATCGTGGTGCAAAAGCCAATTTTTTGTTCTTCCACAAATCCGGGCGTTTCCGGCGGATTGCTTCCCGCAAATTGCGCATAACTTGCAGGTAATATTCCTTATTGACCGTTCTTTCCTGTGGCAAGAACTCATGATGCACCACGCCCCTGCAATCGAAGAAAACTGTCAGTTACGATTCGCGATACTTTTTGAACACACCTCGTATTTGGCGAATTTTCTTATTTTATTCGTAGGTTCTACAAGCTTTGGGTCATCTCCAAACTACTGAAAGATTTACTTGTATATGGCAGATTTTTTCAGGACACAAGCACACGCGGAGATTTGAAATGGCATACTGAGAATTTTTTACGATTGCTGCTTCACTGCTGGACTCAAATGCAAGTTTTATAATTAAGGCGAGCCACTATGCAACATAGTTAAATTTTTCCGAATGATTTCTAAAGAGTCTAGAGTGCACTTAAGTGGTTCAAAGTGTCGTATCGGCAGCAATGTTCCACATATTGAAGACAACTTCTGCACTCAACCGAGCAGAAAAGTATAAAATTTACTTTTCAAAAAAACAAAAATACTATATACTCTCCTAGCCTTCATCTCCTCTTCGCTCTGTACTCAACAAAAAGCGCAAACTAACTAACTTTATTTCCTTCAGCGCCTTTGGTGGTGTGCGTGGTAACACAAGTTGTGGCCAAATGACATTAACGCTTTGACATTTTCGTATAGCGGCTTTGGTGTGGCGTAGGCAAAGCTTTACTTGCTTTACACTTTCTGAGAATTGCATGCATTTCCTAGCCAAACCACTCGAACCACTGCCTTTTTTGAGCTACTCAACACTTCTTCTGGCGAATTCATGTCAGTTGGTCTTCTGTGCATTAACATTAATGAAAGCGTTTTATTTGCGCACTAACGATACTGGTTTTTCGAATGAAAGCTTTTAAATTTCATAGGTGAAAGCTTTTTTGCTTTGGTTAGCTGTTTTTGTGAGGAGGCAAGTTATAATCATGATAAAATATTTAAATAATGAATGTTGTTATAAGAAAAATTTATTTTTGCAGTAAAAAAAAAATATATGAGAAAACTTCTAGTGATGCGTAGAGTTAGTTTTTTTTCTTGCTAATGAATTTATCTGCTGACTAAACCATCTCCGATTCCAAAAGTGCGAGTTACGTTTGCAGCAATATGAACGCTTGACCTAAACTTCGTCGACTTCAATTCCATATCCTTGTGAGTACGGCACTCAGCGAATCCATGCAATATCCGAGCGAATAAATTTTTTCGTAAAAGCGGTTTAAGCCTCAAATAATTACGCTCTATATATGTATACAGTCCTATATACCCGCTCATCTGAAAACCTTGTGCCCTCCAGGCGGTTCGCTTTCTGCACCGAATATGCCATGTATAGTACACCTTCCAGCAAAGGTTTATGATTCATACGCAGGGATAGAATAATACTAGGACTCTTTACTATGTAGTCATGCTCATATGAACTATTGAAACACTTTTTGTTTCTGCTGTTACCAAAAAATGTCTTAATGCGTATTAATTGGGTTCTGCGCTAGACCGAGCGCTCATTTTGAGACGTTTGCTGAATTCCGGATCCTGAAAAGACTTTTACCGGCAAACCCAAATTGAATAGATGATTCTGCAAGACCATAAACAGAAGTTGGTCAAGTTAGCTGATTTCTTAAAGCCATTAAAGGAATTTTTACATAAAAAACGCCGGATATGCAAAATGGTGCATCTGACGTTTTGATTTTGCTGTCAGAAAATAATCAATAACTTTATTATGATTTAGGCAACAAAGAAAGAGAAGGCACCCTTTTCGTTCGACAGACCGAGCGCAGATCACCGAAGAGGAAAAACTTCTAATGCGCTCCAATAAATCCAATCAAGCACAACTATGATTAGAAGCATAAGTATAGACTGTCAAATCAACAAAAATCAGCCATGCAAACATTTGTTTCAGTTAAAACTCTGATTATTAGCAACCCGATGACATTTATTTACGACTACTTTATAGCTGTAATTTAACTATTAGGACATTCCCACACGATCAGCGCCGTTATTTACATTCAGTTCTCAACTCAATTTTTGCGGTTGCCATTTGTAACTGTTAAGATTATCCTCGTGCACTACAAGCACATATCGGCTGGTGTGTGCTGCCACACTGCGACGTTCGTTTTTGTTTGTTGTACGTTTACAACGTTGAATGGCGACGCTGAAAACAAATTGCCAAGCGTCAAGTGCCATGTAATTACGACACATGACTGCCAACTGTGAAAAGTAAAACTGCGAAACGGGACCGTAACACATGTGTGCGCCTATATATGTGTGTGTGTGCCATGTGTTTTGCAATGCGAACGAACATGAGCAGCAACAACAACCAAAGGGAGGGCACAAAGCATCACATGGGAACAAAACAAAAACCTAGTTATACGAAAAAAATCGAGCAGAATATCAACAATAAAACAACAAAATGTCTACACAACAACAATACAATATAAGTAACAACAACAACCAGCCACAGATTGCGCGTCACGCTATCAGCAAAGCATTCCGTTACAATACACTGCTATTGTCCGAGCTGATGTTGTTGATTTTAGCAGTTGTTGTTGCTCCTGCTTTTGGCATTAATTCACTCACCCATCAGTATTAGTTTTGTTGCCTCCTTGCCACTCGGGGCAAGTACAAGCAGACACACACACATATATTGTGAGATATATTTTTTTTCTTATCCACTCGACACTAACTACTAACTAAATGACGCTGAAATAGTTTTTGCTATTTTTAATGCTATTTATATCGGTTAATGCGCTCTCATATGTGTGCTTGTGTGTGTTGTTAGCATGTTAGCCATCGCTCAG
Source organism: Bactrocera zonata (assembly GCA_037783105.1). Lineage (NCBI taxonomy): Eukaryota > Metazoa > Arthropoda > Insecta > Diptera > Tephritidae > Bactrocera > Bactrocera zonata. The sequence goes on along the minus strand of JBAWJQ010004226.1, from coordinate 701,777 downwards.
CTGGCCCCAAGAAGGGATAGTGGCCGTGCGTTGTTTTAGTTACAAGTTTTTCCTCCTTTTACACGAGTAGTGTGTCACAGCGAACCAAATAGATCAGCATGGGTAGGTACTTTGTAATTTAGTGTCATAAAAAGTAATAACTTTTAACAAGCGCAACATTTTATGAGTCAATTTCATTTCTATTTAACAACGCGAATTGTGTTTTATAGCAGTATGGTTTTGTGGGCGTGGCCTTGGTCCACTTTGCCCACCCAGCTTGGCTAGCGAGGAGCATGCAAATCGGTTATATCTTCTGCTAAATTTTTCCAAACTATATAAATTTGGGTTGATTTTGAAAAAAGAAGCCACCAAATACAATAAATTTGTATTTAGGAATGAATGACAGATATCGGTATCTATGGATTGTAGAAGCTGTGAGGCAAAATTATGTCTAAAACTGATTATATATTTGGGTTTATTAAAAACGCATTCTTATTATTCAAAACAGACACCAAGCATACTCGAAGGCTATCTTACGGCATCCCTATTGTCATATCCATTTCGTGTTTATGATTTAAAAAAGAATTGTAATAATTCCTTGTAATCTATCAAACCAAAAGTCGTTTATTTGACATTGAAAGTCACTGCTCTTCTTTCTTTTTCCATTTTCATCGGTTATTTTCTCATTTTTCAAACCTTACTTTTCTGACAAAGACTTCTTATAGATATTTATTTATTTATTTTAGATTTCTATTTCATCACCGCTCAGCAGTTATTTTGCAGAGATACTTCCGGTACACCGTGTCGTATACGTAATATTAAAAGCGATTTCCTTATGGAATTGGGAAATTGAAGTAAATCGATTTTTTTTTTATTTCAAAATAATCTCCGAAATTTTGAAGTTGATCTGGCAAGTATTTTTGAAGATACTTATAAAAAGTTTTGAATTTAGAAGTATCGGTTGTCAAACTTTTAACCGCATTTTTTTCCAAACGATGTTTTCATAGATTTTTTTTTCGAAACGGCTGGACTTTTCGAGTTAAACTTTGAAATTTTGCGCACAACCTTCTGAAATCAACTTTTTAATAATAATTTCATATTTTTAAGCCACTACGGAGGGTAAACTTCATCACAACAAACCACTTTTTTGATAAGCCGCCATTTTGTCAAAAACAAATTTTGATTCATCCTTCATCATTACCTCTATTTATTTATAGCAAAAATAACATTTTATTTTTCAGGTTTTGGGCTTTAACAGAAAAATCTTCCTCATCGCCACACACCTGTTTTCGGAGATCCTTCTGGAGATTGGCTACGGCATCAAGAGAATTCCATTTTTTTATTAAATTGCATTGAATTTTGTAAATACACAATATTTTAATTTTTTTATAAAAACATTCCCGAAAAAAAAAAACATTTTGTTTTTCTGACTTTCAAGTTGATATAAGCCATTAAAGAAGACACAACAAGCTGCAATTCTTATACATAACCTTTATTTATGTGTCATATTCTAACAGATTACTAAAGCTACTTGTGCTTGCTGGGCTACACTCTCACACAGACTCACCCATACATGCACACATGACACGACACTCACGGTTTATGTGGTTGAGGGCGACACACTCAGCACTAACCGGCAATATTGTCAACCAGCGGCAGTTGTTTTTGTTTCTAATGATATTATTGCTATTTTTGTTGTTCTAGTTGTTGTTGTAGCCGTTTTATGTATCATTGTCGCCTGACAGCTACAATATTGCTTGTAAATTAATGTTATAATAATAGTTACTTACTTTAAATGACTTTGTTGCAATGTTGCCCAGTTCGCAACACGCACACTCACACACCCACTTGCGCATGCGAGGGAGTGTGTGTGTGCGGCAGCGCATGTGTCCGCGTGTTAATTATAGTTGATTTGTGCACAATTGTTGTTCAACGAAAAGTTGCTGCTCAACAATTTTTTCTCATTCTTGCGAACACAGCATGTGACAGCAGCGACAGCAGCAACAATAGCAGTGACAACTACACATAATATTTGCGGCGCTGCATTGCTATTGTTGTTGTTGTTGCTGTTAGTGTTGATGCGTGGTTAGCGCTTTTGTCGAGTTTACTTTGTCTCCTTGTGGGAATTGATGTGATCCTCGGAGGAAAACTGAGTAAACCGACAATCATGTAAGCATACAAAAGAGAATTTTTACACACACACACAGATATACTACGTTAACGTGCTTCGCGTGCTTGTATGTACAATGCGTTTATAAATGATTCTTCTTTCACATTCTTTATGCTTAAACACTTAACTGCCTGTTTGTTCGCTTCGAACGCATATTCTGCTCATTTGCTCTTGCATGTTTGTACTACCGTTAGTTTCGCTTTATGCGCCACATTTCTCGGTCACATTTCACCTCCGGGATTTATTGAGTTTTAATTAAAGCTTAGCATTTTGTTAATGCCATTGTATTACAAAATTCTTTTTTTTTTTTCTTTTTTTGCTTTTGTTATTTGTCTAACGGTCTTTTGCGTGTCTCACCGTGCCCTCGTCCGTCGCGTCGTGCGCTGAGCTGAGACTGACAGCCGCAAAAGCGCATTATAATTAAAGTTGACGAATGTCAGCTCGACACACTTTCCTTGCGGAGGCACGTAGCACTCGTGTGCTTGCCTGCGTCTATGTCACTGTCATGCGCTCTTTCTTGTTGTTGTTGTTTAATCGTATGTTTATTTTATTACATTGTATATACATAAGTTGAAATTAATAAGCACTTTCTGTTTGGTTAGCAAAATGCGCAGGCCACAAAATTTCTTTGCTTTCTGATGGCTGGCGCTGATTGTGACTCGGCTAATGAGCAGTTGTACGAATTTGATCTAATGCACAGCCATGGCCAACTAATTAGATTTTTTTGCGAAATTTTCTTCATTGTATCATTCTTCAAAAAAAAACTATAAACACATATATAAATAGAAGAAAATTCACTAACTTATTGAGAGTATTGAAAGATCTCGGAAATTTAGCTGAACGTCACTCAGTAAATCTGAAACACTTTTCTTCTGGAATATTTTTTTTTTCACCTCGAAAATGTTTCTTTGGTGTCAAGGTTGTTAGGATTGCATACTATGGCGCTTCCACATGCATACCGCCAGAGAGCGACACTTTCACTTCGATTTTTTAAACCGCGTTAGCGGACAATGATTTAATTTCTGATTTTGAATGCAAACAGCGCAATGAAATCGGACAGCACTTGGATGTTATATATGGCGCCTCTTCTCCAATATATTCTATAGACTTGGGCCCATGCCACTTCTTTTTCTTTTCAAATTAAAAAGTCTCAATGTGCGATGAATAAAGAAGCATAGCTGGGACAGGTTATTGATCTGCAAAGAGACAAAACCATAAAACATTAACCGGACCAGATTTTAGTAATGCTCTTCCGAAGTTATTTTCTGGTCTACCACTCAATCATTTATTTTTGTTTTTTCAGTATGGAAGTATCGCGATGACACAAAAACGACAAAAGTCCTTAACTGCTTCATCAATATATAGTTCCGTCGTCTTCAAACTACTGAAACCTCAGATTCTCTTCGTAATACAGACTCAATCACAGTACAATAAGAGAAGACTCATGCACCAAGTCTTTCCATATGTGCCACATTTAGTCAAAAGCCTTCGAAAAACTATTATAGTTTTAATTTCAGTTGAATATAGTGCCAAAGTTCAGCGAACAAAAAAAAAATGACACTGGTTCTAAATTGTTGCCATGTGGGGTGTACCAAAATGTCTAATATTTTGGTAGACACTTTTTTACGCGCCACACACACACATACACATATGCACGTATGTCAATACTCTAGGTTATCAATCAAATTTGCTATAATGTCATTGAATAAAACACGCCGTCGTCAGCACGATACTCCAATGACATTGATATGCCACACTAAATTACGCTACTAACTACCTAGTATTAGCATATTTGTATGTGTGTAGAAAAGCGGTATTTATGAAGAGAAGTAATAACATTACATATTCAAAAATGTATAATTTTCTATTGAAGATGTATTGTATTGAAGCCGTTGGCCTACTTGTCAATATGGTAATTGAATTCTTAGACATTGAAGAACTCAAGGTCGATCATATTAATAAGGCATTAATGCTCACGATTACGAGTACTTTCCTTTTTTGTTGTGCGCGAAACTGTTCTGTGTTCAACAAATAAATATTTGTCTGTGTACAAAATAATCGGCGTGGATGCCTCCGATAGATTGATCGATCCAATTTAATGTAGAGGATCATACGAACTCTGAACCAACCCTGAAGTCCAAATTTTACAAATTACATTTACATTCTATACTGTATTCACGACAATACCAATATAGGCCAGGTAAGTAGAAGCAGCTTCGGTTAAATTTCACAACGTGAGTACATTTTCCAGTAACGGCTTGAATTTTTACTAAAACATATTAAGGAGACGCCTCAAGTTTTTTGACGTCACGACTGGTCTTGTTTCTAGCAAAGCCGATTTCCATACATCCTTTTTCAACAACCGAAGTCAGGTGGTACGAACGAAAGGTTTATTTAACTATATGTGGACTTTCAGAAAGCAACAAGGTGGGACTCGGTAGCTTTTAGCTGCACTACTAATGACCTTTTACAAAAAAAGTTCATGGATGAGTGATTTTTGTGAGAAAAGTGATAGGTTATGTTATTAGGTAGGGTCACATAGTAGGCTAATGAGCCACGTATAGACCAGTTTTGGTCCTTTACGATACTAGTTCAGTTAATAAGTACATGAGGAGTAGTCGTCCTTTAGGATGCCCGCGCTTGACGCAAATTTTTACAGATTATGTGGCCTCATTATCGATACCTCCTCCATCATACCGAATAGTACCGTGAGGACCCCAGTTGCTTACAACAGCGTAGTCTGGCAATGCAGGACAAGTTCACAAGATATGATCCATTGTTTCCCTGGTGGCTTGCTCTAGACTTCTTCTATCTAGTGCCAATAGGAATTTTGCGCACTTTCGATCCATTTTGATTGACTTTAGTAATTTTGCACCCAGGTAGCACGTTTCATCGAGTTTTGATTTTCCAGATTGTCGTATAGACAATGTTGATCACATTTTCAGATGTTAGCTATAAACCATTCTTGGCAACCTCGACAACTATTTCATTGCCCTCGATGCCTTTGTAGCCTGGCATTCAGTAGAAGTTGCTTGCATCTGGCAACATTTTCCCACTGTTGCGCTGCTTCCCCAAGACACTTCTGGCCGATGTGCGATACGAGGTTACTGCTTTGATTGCTTTTTGAGGCATGCGTAGATGTTGGCTATGGAATTGAATGCAGATGCATTAGAGGCCAGCTCCCCAGCTTTCGCAATAGCAAAGACCTTAGCTCGAACTATACTGCAGTGGTACAGCAACTTAAAGGGCTGCCTTAAATCTAACTCTGAGTCATCTGTATAAATATCTATTTCTCTAAGTCTACGTTGAACCTTCTTTCCTAGTTGAAAATGTTCTATATATTTACTACCAGTTCAAGAGCCGCCTTTGAAATTGTTCTTAAATCTCCCGTTTTTCGTGCACCTGCCCACCATACTATTGCACCATAAAGCAGAATTGGTCTCCTGGATCCCCCAGGTTATACCTAGCATCTGCCTACACGCATTTAAAGCATTGTTAACTTGCTCTTTCCTTGACGTTGTGCTTCCACGGCAATTTGCAGTCCACGACTACCCCGAGGAACTTGGTGCGGTCCTTGAGGAAGAATTTACAGAAGGGAACCTGCATAAAAGAATTTTTCCTTTCTTGTGAACACAAGCAGATCGGTTTTCTTCGGGTTCCACCACAGACCCGCTTGCGGTGAATTTGATAATTTTACTTAATTTTTTTCAATTTGATAACTTCTTACATCTTCTAACATCCTCTACAAAACGTCTATACATAAGACTTATGAAGTAAGTAAGTTGCGGTTAAGCAACTATAAATCGACGGTATGAACTCATCACCACAGTTTTGGATCAATAAAATGTTGCAGCAAGAGCAAAACCAAAACCATCTTCTTCACCAAACGTCACCAAAACTTGAGACTATCATGGTCTAAATCTGATCCATTGACGTGAAATATGCCAAGGAAACTCGCATACGCTTATGAAGAGTTTATTTTCAGCAGCTGATTGTAGGTATGTGTATGTATGTACATTGTGATGGCTTTAGATTGTGTAGCCCGCAACCAAACTCTTCGGAGAACGGCACAATTTTCCACACTTGCTTCCTCATTGTTGCACTCACCTTATTAAGAGTGCCACACACACACACACACGCAATGAAAGGTGATACTGTTATCAGATGCACTGCGTTAATAAACTACGAAAAAAGCAACAACAAACGCAGCTGCTGTACTCAGTAAGGCATTGACTGACAGATGCTAACGGCAAATGACTGCCGGAATATAGTATTTTGCGCGACCAACAACAGCAACTAGCACAGTGCAACCGCCAACGCTGTTGTATGGTTAGACATTTTGGATGCATGCTTATGTGGGCATGAAGGTGTGTTTGTTGTAATGCTGTGATGAGTAAGATAGTTAGCTGGATGTGTGGCACCACCAGAGGCGCTTTCATCTCGCAAGCTTGACTGATGACGCACCCATACAACCTTGCTATTTGTGTGTGAATATTTCGACATAAACATATGTGTGTGTGTGCGTGGCAAGCGCTCGCTTGTGCGCCATCCACTAACGAGCTGCCTATCAGCAACTGCAACGTATTGCCCTGCCTGCAGTTTCGCTTTTCAACCATGCTTTTTTGTTGGCCTGCGGTGGCATTCGCTTTCTTCCTGAAAATTCTTACCTTTGTTAGATGTCGGTGTTGCTGCTGTTGTTGTTTTTTGTTTTTGTTTGCATTTCTTCAGCTTCACAGCATGATGAGTTGGCTGCCGGTCACTGGATTTGTCGGTGCTGTTGCAGCTTGTCATCTGCCACACTTCATTCATGAATGAGCCCACACACACACACTCTCACAGTGCCACATATGCATGTGGGTACGTGAATTTGTTCAGCAGCCATTGGACATACTTGTCCTCATAGTTGTCAAGCATATTGTTGTTGTTGTTGTGGCTTTTACTCTTCAAATGCGTTCTGCTTGCATTTAGCTGTTGTTGCTGTTGCACTTATCTGCTGATTAGATAATCTATGAACTGTTGGTGAAAGACTTACCATTTTGAAGCCGTTGCTTGTTATGCGTTCATTGCACTCAGCATGTCCTCTACGACACCAGAAGACTGTGTCCGAGTAGCTGTGACACTTAACACCAACAACAAGTAGAATAAGTGCTGCTCTCGTTCGCCGCTTGCATTTTGATGAATACCGTTTTTGGCAGCAAAACAGTTTTCCAGTGTTTGTCAAGCTTCATTGAAATTTCCATCGAAATTAAGCAGTAGGTTTGACCTCGGGCAGTTTCATTTTGAGTTCTCAGCTTTCGCTTTCTCCGTTAGCCATGATTAAGACGAAATAATTAGTATTCTTTGATTTGAGTTTTTTGAATTTCTCTGAATTAAGCTTGTCCTGCAAGTACAAAAGGTTAGCAGGACCTTTTCTACCCAGCAGCGCCTACAGATTCTTCCTTGCTCTCAATATTTTAGAAAAGAACTAACAAAGTCTGACCTTCCATTTATATCTAGAAAGGTAACAAATAAAAATCAGTCCACAGTATATTCGGTCGCTACCTATTAGCTACCGTTTACTACAAAAGCAACCCAAACTTCCCTCGCCGCGCCACTTCCACCTGACTTCCACGTGATGAATGTTGGAGCAACCCAAAGAAGCCTAACCTCCGATATCATTATTAAGAAAAATTCTAACTATTTAGAAAATAACTAAGACCCTATTTACCTAAAAACAAAACTTCAGTAGTTCTTACTCCTCAATACAAAATTCTTGATATATCTTTTGGAACAGCATCTCTGAAACGAAACGAGTGAACGTGTGAACGATGAAAAACGAGTTACAATTTTTTTGTTCGCCGAGTTTAGTTCTCTGAAAAATTAAGGCTTTCTGCTAAGTAATTTTCGACAACTCATTTATGAAAAAATATCAAATAGACACAGTACAATAGGTAACCGATCCGAAGGTTAGGCCTAGATAATTTTTGCTATGCGGTACACTGCAGCTTTATGCTGTCTCTGAACCTGGGTTTCGTTAAATGATTACGCTAGATAAGTTGTTGAATAAAGAATAGTTGTCGATACTGGTGACCCAAACCAAAACTTCCAAGTCCACCACATATAGAGCGCGATAATGAAAAAATTGCAAACTAAAATCACTGATTAATTCATAAAGCTTATTCTTCCAAATTCCGACGTGCTTAAGACAAATAAAATGTACAAATAAAAACAAAAAAGCCTCACGGCAATTACGTATATTTGTTAATTTCGCAGATTTCTTTCCGGTGTGTGTTGAACATGTTTACGATTCCGCCACCTGAGGCACTTGTTAATACTTAGAGCGCTCTTAACACCTTCAGTGCAAACAAGCGCGGAAAGTCGAAGAAAAACCTGCTGAAACAAAAGAATTTGCCAATGTGAAGACGACTATTGAAATGAACCCAGCCATGTGACGTTTGACACAATAGCCACTACAAAAAAATTTCACATCCTGTCTAGACTGTGATTGGAACGAGAAGTTACCCTCCTCACACACACCACCCGTCACTGCAGCCACCGCTCACTCATAGACGACAGAAAGTAACAAGCCGAATGATGTGGAATAATGGTAGCAGCCAATGGTTCGTCGAATCGGATTCAACGGCGCTCATAGCTCAGGCGGATGACCGGACGGCAGTTAACAAAAGTGACAAGTGCCTGCGAATGGCAAGTGGCTAAAAGTGTCAAGTAAACACATGTAAAGGACATCGGTAAGTGGCATCACCAGTGTAATTGTTGTTAACAAACAACAGCAACAATAAATGTAGCAACGTAAAACAATAGCGAGATTGCCGAGCCAAGCTACCGGTGCACACAGCACATTTGCTGGACAAAGAATTATCGTCGAGGGGGCCAAATTGAAAAGGGAAGCAGGTTGTGCGCTTTTGTCTTCAAAGTACTCATTACAATAAGTCTACAGAGCTTGCATAAAAACTCAAACAGCGAGAGCGAGCATGTCAGACAATAAGGGTTGGTATATCAATGTCGAAGTGAGTCACTCAAATCAGAAGCATCTATATAAACTTAGATCGGGTTTAGAGCCTGTCTCTCCACAGAACAATCATATGTTACGACGGCTCGATGTTTTTGTAAGATTTGTAAACTAATCCGATCTCTCATGCCATTAGTTATTTAGTGAGCGTAGAGATCGATCCAGGCAACGCTAAATTGAAGCATTCTAGCGGCCGCTTTCCACCTCAAGCAGAACGATTGATGCAATAACAGTTTTATTGGACTTGGTTAAGATATCTAAGGACATGCCTTTAACGGCATATTTTCTAATTAATATAAATTGCCAGTATTACTTTATACAATGTGTCAAGGTATCCAAGCAGTTTGACTAATAGGCAGTTTATAATGTATTTATCGATTGCCCTTCGATTTCTTCACCCACCAAGAGCTTGAATCGTCAAGAGAGTTTTAAATGATTAAATTTTATCAAGGAACATCACAGGCAATGTCTGTCAGTGTATGGCAGTGCCTGAATGACATTAATATTATTTCAATCTGCTGATTGTATTGAGTTTCCAAATACAAAATTTTGTTTGTGAGAACCCAAGGATCTTGAAAATGATATTTTTTATATATCTAGAATGCCTCCAATGAGCTTCTGGACGATCAAGTTTGAATTGTTGATTCTCAAAAGCCGGAAAAAGTTTACGTAGAAATACTCTTTGTCCAAAAATATGATTTTTTTAAACAACATCGGTCTATGTTAGCTACTCTAAGGTTCAAACTGAGAGACTAAAAACAAGCGGACTGTCATGTGACTTTCATTACTGCGTAAGAGGTGATTTTTGTACGATTAATGCGAAGTTCTAAGCAATTTTCCTATACGGCTAGTTGAGTAGTGTTTGGATTTCTCCGCAAGATTGCAAGGATGTCTCAGGGAGACAATCTAACTAGTGCTTAACTTATGATTTCGCAGAATATGAGCGCGAGGTCCAAACGTTTTTTCTTTTACCCATTTTCGCCACATACTTTTTTCATCATACGAGTATGATCCAGCTCCCTCGACCTTTCCACTTAAATCATTCAGCTCAAACTCGTTGGTGTCAGGGGCAAGGCTCTTTTTCAATAAATATACATAGGCATATCTCCGTAAGTTTGCGTGTGAAAACATGGCGATATTGTTGCCTGTGTGTTAGTGTGTACGTGTGTGTGCTTGTATTGTGTATTGGAGCTGGGCAATTATTGTAATTGTATGGCGTGCGTGTTTCATTTTTCATTTGACACAAGTGACAGCTTTGAGTGAACGAGTTCATACGCACACATAATTACACATATATACACACATACACGCATACAAAAACGCAAAATGAAACGTTTGTGAACAATAAAAGCGCTTGTATAACTGTGTAAACACAAATGAAACGACGAAGCTGTCAACTTGAAAACTCAAGTTCAGGCAATAACACACTCACACACAAATGCGACTAAGGCACATACACCTATAATGCATGTATATGAAAATAGTTGTAAGCTTTTTTGGTATTTCTAGTGAATTTATTTTGTGTGTGAAAATAAAATGTTTTTCGCTTGCCACTGCTGCCCGACAATTGGATTGACGGTTGCACACAAAAATGTCAAAGGTGTTGCAGCAACACCTACTTTTCTTAGTAAAAAATGTGTTTGTATGTATGTGATGTTTTCTTTGAACGTACGCTAGAGAATTTCAGAAAAGAATAGCTTGAAATAGCAAAAAATAAATATTGAAAGATGTACCAGCGCGGTTGCAACAAAATTCGACAGTAATTTTTATAACCGTATGCAAAATTTTGCCAAAAGTATAATAATGGTGATACATAATATCGTATACTTAGGCTTGGACCATCTATCTGGAAGAGGTCTCGAATCAATTTTACTTTTCACAATGAATTCTAATTTTCCTAAAAAGTGGCAACTTTGTAAAAAAATATATTAAAATTTAAGCGTTTTCAAAAACTTGCAATACTTTTTCTTAATTTTTTCGCATTTTTCATACATTTTTGAAAGTTTCACATTTTAAACAGCTGGCAACTATCGTCCTAAAACTTCCCACATTGATAACTTCTCGCCTACTTTTTAGTAGTTTTGCTAATCTTTGACAGATATTATTGAAAATATCACAATTTTATTTCGGTGGCAACCCTGTCCCAAAAAATTGTATGAACTAAATATTTTCAAAACATTTTTCCTTATGTTTTTGATATTTATTTCACAATAAATTTTTTTCGACAGGTGGCAACAATATCCGATTTCCCGACTTTCCAAACAGCTTGTTAAATTCTGTTTTCAGTTTCATCTTTTGCCAGGTGGCAACTCCATCCCAAGAAGTGTCTAAATGGCAGGGTCTAAATATAGTCCAAAAACAAGTGTAGTTTAAAGACCTTCCAAGTACTTTCTTTCTTTTGAAATAAATTTCAAATTTTACTTGGCAACTCTACCTCTGTCTACATTAAAGATTTACAAAATAGATTTCCTTTGATTTCGATATACAGGGTTTGCCAGGAAAGTAATAGGACTGAGTCGGTTTAAGAAAATTTATTGAACCAATCGTTAAAGTTCTTTAAAAACTTCCAAAATTGGCTCCTTCTGCGTCGAAGCACCACTGCCAACGCGATTTCCAAACATTGAAGGCGTCACTGAAGGCATTCTCCGAAATAGCCTTGAGAGCCGAGGTTCATGCAGCTTAGATGCCCTCTATCATCTCAAAATGCTTGCCTTTCATCGGCTTTATCAGGCAAGGAAACCAAAAAAGTCCGGGAGGCCATATCTGTGCTGTGGGGTGGCTACGGAAGCATTGGGTTGCCAGCCTTGGTTAGGTAGCTGTTCACAAGAAAGGCGGTGTGAGCCGGAGCGTTGTCGTGGTGCAACTTCCAATCGAGTGCGATGTCACGTCGGATCCGATCGATCCTTCGTTTGAGTATGTTCCATGTTCAACTTGGCTTTGATGGTTTGTCTAGAAGGTACAAATTCATTGTGGACAATGAGCAACGTTTTCATCAGCGACCCCTTTCCGCCATCCAAAAAGTGCCACGGAATCACACCAGTTCCTGCTAAAGCAATATACGATAAGCCTGCTTATCATATTAAGCAATTATCTGTCGCAGATTTAGCGAGTTTTACACAGAATTTAATGGAGTAGGCAAACAATACAGCTTTCTGTCACTCGACAACGTTTCCATCCGACTTTCGTGCCACCTTACTTGTTTTCGTACTTTTTCGCGAACGCTGAAGCTAGACGGAAATCATTGAATAAGCAGGTCATTTGTCAAATGTCAGAAACGATGATGAGGCAACCAGCTGTGGCGGATGCCATGGCGGAAAAGGAAGCGAAACACAATGCCATTGCCATCACACGGTTGCGGAGCGCTAATAAGCGGTTATGCGCGTGCAACTGTCACAAAGCGCTGCCGCAACGTGATGTTTTTGTTGCTGCAGTGACATTTTACATCCACAACCCCTTGCAGTTCACAAGGTGGTAGTCGTTCAACTAAAATTTATACTATATGTATGTATGTTGCGTGGAAAAATGTGGTGTGAACAGCGTGACCAGCTAAAAGGTATGCAGCCACGTAGTAAAATTGAACATTCTTCTATGCGCACCCGCTCAAAATTTATAAAAACAGTGGTTCGACATTCGGCAAAAATAACCGCGAATTCTATATTCCGTACCGCGTCAGTGTATTTCTTCAAGATATATGTACTTCTAACATAATAACTTTCGATGAAAAAAGAATCACAGAGTACCTTCTGGGTGGACATCTAAAGCAAATATTCTTCTAGTCACAACTTCTTTGATTGTTACAATTCATACATCAGCAGAGTAAATATTACAGGGTAGATGTTAAGCAAGAGCTCCGCGACAAAGTGTCGGGGCTCTCCATGAGATGACTATTTCTTCTCATAACTTCAAGTTGGTTCATTATTCCGAAGGGACAATTTTCTAACCCTATGTGCTTTAAACCTTTGACAAATATTTAATCGAGTTGTCTTTGTCGTTTGTGGTGTACTTTTGGATACTACCGACACATCGATTTTATATCTTAATCATTTTTAGCCTTCTTCGGTAATTTTCTACACCTTACTGCATTTTTAATACACCAAGTTTAGAAAGTTTAGACTTTCAAAAATATGATCTTGGAAGGATTTTTCAAAATTCGACTTATTTTCGGAGATACAGCCGATTTTGTGACATGGCGTCCTTGTTCACTAGAATTGTCTCCTAAAATTTAAACGCGTTTTTTTCGAAACTACTTTTTTTGAGGTAGTTGACATGATTTCTCAAGTTCTACTGAACCGATCCTTTTGAAATTTGGTGTATATCTTCTTTATACAATGCTCTATCGTGTCTGCCTTAGAGTTCCAAAAATTTTCATTTGAAGTATTTTTAAAACATTCGAAAATTCGACAAAATCGTTTAAAAAAAATTTTTTTTCAAGTCGACGCCTTTTCTTGTTTTTTTTTTGTAAATGGTCAACCCGATAACGACATCCTTACTAATGAAGAATCTTCTTGTTTTTTGTGTTTTAGATCTCTACAAAGGTTGAACCCGTCAACCAGGCCACACCGTTTTTTTTTTTTTTTTTTTTTGAAGTCCCACTCCACCGTCCCGCATCTGGACGAATTTTGATTTTTTCTTGCAATTTTTTTTTTATATTATTAAAATGTCAATAAAAAACATATGAAAATATGGATAGTAAAAAAGTTTTTTCATTTTTTTTTTACCTTAGCTTAAAAAATGCCTAAAATTCATGCGTCTAGAGCAGAGTACTCCCTTAAGCCAATATATAACCATATGTAGAACTATATTATTCTATCAGTAATTCTTCCGTTCCCAAATGGAATCCTACAAAGAATACTATACACAAGATTATGGAAAAACTGTTATATTAAAGAAAATAAGTATCAAAACAGGACAACGACGAAACTGTTTACCAACAAAAAGCTGTTATGAATATTTAATTATTACTTTGTTAAAAAAATATATAAGGATAATTATTGAACATAAATGCAACGCACACAGGCCCCCAATTTCGATTAGCCATAAACGAAATTTCAGATAAAAAAGCGGTAAACCAAGTCAAGAGAAAATGTAAAAGTTATAAATACAAGTATAAGTAAAAGTAAAAGACAATTGAACTGAGGAAACCCCTCACAAAACCCGTAAATTTTAACTAAAACAAAAGTCAAATAACAGTAAATCAGCGAGCGTTGCCAATAGGTCTACAAAGCAATTGAAATAAACAGTTAGCAGCTGTTAAATAAAAGCATTGTAAATCAGCACAATCCACGAAAATGAAACGTGAAAAGAGACACTATAGAAAATTGAATATGGAAAGCAAGAAGAAAAAGAAAACAGTAGTAATATCCAGTGGCTTATATCTAACAGGTTCTTAATATTGGTATTCCAGCAATATAAGTCGAGGTTTTATTTTTATTGACTTACCGATTGCAGCTGGCAACAGCCGACCGAAATGTACGCTCATCGCTTAGTTCACTGAGTAATACTAACGGTTATGCACCGGCATGACTGCCACCCCCACATCCGCTAAGACAATCAGATTAGCTAATAAAGTCGATGGAAGTCAACGAGAAGACAGAAAGCAACTGTTGGAAGTTATCAACAAAAATTGCAACAAATAAACAAACCGAATGCTCCGGGCAAAACAGCACTCAATGCGGAAATGACACTGATTTGGAAGCACGGAATGTAAAGACGAATACGGAGTAAACTAAAGTGTGGAAAACGTATGTACATAAGTAGTTAAGTAAATCTAGAAACGTAGATAAGTACAAGAGCGTGTAACGAACTAAAGAAGGCTGCCTGAAGGACCTCAAATTGAAGCTACTTGTTGACCAGGGACGCATCGTATAGAGAGCACGCCATTTCTTCGTAGCGTGCGCAATATAAATAAAAATTTTCCATAAATTAGTTATTTAAATATAGTACATCTATACTTACAGAAGTGCCTCAGTCAAAACGGGATAAAGGCTGTAGTTTCCTGGTTCCTTTTATAAATATTATATGTAACACCTTCAAAATTGAAGCTTCTTATTTTATAAATTTACTTCCCTAGATATTCTAACATTTCCCAAATATTTTTTTAAAATGTTGCCCAGCTTGGGTCCGATTAACTGGGTAAAAATGGATTATGTGTATTTCACCATATATCGCCAGGTATCGCATTACCAACGGCAGACGTAGCTAAACATCTCACTCCCCCAGTGTCGTATGTCGAAGCACAGTTGCCAGGAAAAAAAGCTTGGATAGATACCTTTGCTTTAGCTAGATGCAGGCTGGAAGCATCACCCAAAATTCCTAGACAACAGCGACGTCCATTGCCTAGCCAGCACCCGCATGGAGAATATAACTAAACTGATTTCCACCGACCTTATAGAAAAATTCTCAAGTTTTTACGACTCTATTAAAATCAACATATTCACATCCATGTAAGTACAAGATAATTCCGGCGGCAGGAAAATCAAAGTAAACCTAAATAAGGTGCAAAGTATTCACAGCTAGGATATTGTGAATGAAAACTTATAAAATATATTAAATTTTTACATTTTGTATTCGCAGCTGAATTAGCAAGCGCGTTCCGGCACAGCTGTGTAACTGTAAACAGTACTGCAGTTATACTCACACTTCTTAGTACTTATCATCCGTCTTACTTACCTACACCCTTCGTGAGGACTGAAGACGCAGCCTCTCCCACCACCACGGTTTCGCATACATTTGGCTTGGCCACCTTGGTTTTTACGAGTATTCTAGCGCTGTCAAGGACCCTCGTCAGCAGTTTGATAACCGTCGCTGGTTGCTTCTTCCGATTTCCGCTTATGCTGCTTTCCGTTATTTTAACGCGTTGGCGCATAAATAAAATTGAATTCACATCGATTGCAATCGATGATTGCTCAGTGAAATTCTCCAATATTTTATTTTCTTCCTGCATCTTTGATTATCTCTTGTTTTGAATGCTTTGGGTTGGCTTTCCGCTTCGTTTTCTTACTTTTGCCGAGTAGCTAAAATAATTCGATGGGTTTTTATGGCGAAATAATGAACTCGGCACAAACTTTAAACATTAAATTTCAATGAGGAATATTTTATTTGTGAGCGTTGTTCTAACATATATAGTGAGTGTCTGGTAAACAGACAGCAATGCGAGTATCTGGATTGAAAACAGATATATGTGTTGTGTAGATTAAGAAGTATGTTGAAGAAAAGTAAGACTTAACTTTCTTTAGCTCAGTGAATAATAGAATAGATGGTTTTTTTAATTATTTCAGTCGCGTTGTTACTTTGGACTCTAATTGTTAGGCGCTTGAACTCCATATGAAAAAATGAAAATGAGATCTTTGTTAGCTTAAAGGAGGAGGTTTCACTTATTAGCTATGTTATCTCAGTAGACATTCTTCATCAGCTCTTTTTGCTGAATTGCTGAAAGTGCGTCATTTTTTTGGTTATTTAGTCGCAATTTTTTCTTCTTGACTTTCGATAGGGCAATAAACAAACATTTTTCCAAAAAATTAAAAATTTTTTTTACAGACGGGCTTTACTACATATGTCACCTGTTCAAATATATAGCAATAAAGTGGTTAAGTGTGAAGTTGGGTGCGAAAAAGTTCAATAAGGTCAACTGTTGACATCAAACTATAATAATTAGTAGACGACCCAATATGTCAACTGGAAATAAAGAGAAGTCCAACAACCATATTGCAATCCTTTCGAGACCTTGTGATCCTGGCGATCCATATGGCATTAAGGCATTCAATCTCAACTTGATCTGTCTATCAGGCTTTCGGAATTGTCATTGTATTTCGTTTTAATAGACTTCCGTATTTCCGGTACTGGTGCGGTCCCCAGACGAATGACACTTTGGCGTCTCATCAGATATTTCGTTTCCGGAATTCTTGAACTCTGCACATATACTGCTCTGCCTCTAAGTCAAGCTCTGACGTAATACAATGTTAAAATAGTCCCTAAAATGCCGCCTGGCCATCGCGGCATGTATTAATCTTCTTTTTGTTACCTGGAAGATACTGCATTCCGGAAGCTTAAATAACCACCTGAGATCCAGCTACGAGCAATATATTCCGACTGCCACCGCATTGGACAGTTTTGATCCGTCCGTTTAGATGTTGTAAGTTCCGCTGGCGAGTCGCACGCTCCTACGCCAGGACTGTGACCTTTTGACTTAAATCCTTTTTTGTCAAATAATCTCAAAAGTAATAAGTAACGTATAAAGCGGACTAAAAACCTTTAACATAGAAGCGAGAATAGTGCTGGAGTTTTTATAAAATGGAATATTTAATTTTCTTAAATTGTGCAATAAAACGTATTTGAAAAACGCAACAGTGTTATTGTAATGACGGACAAAGGCAATGCCCATAAATTTTCATGGAAAATAAGTTTTAAATTTCCAGCAAACATACACACACACATTGATATGCAGATAGAGCTTGGCTCATCAATTAACAATCAACGATTCGAATGCCAATGATCTCGGCACTCGTTCCTTTTATTTTATGACGCACATTTGCAACGCTAAACTTTGGATTTTTATTAACTTGAACATTGCATTCGGTATAAATTAAGGCAAACTTGCACGCTTTACGAAAATCTTTTATTGAACTTTCGCTGCGGCCCCTGCTACAAGCAAACATTGGTGTGAATGAGTGTGTGGGCTGCCGACCGAAGCCATCAGGGGCAAGAAGTGGAAGCAAAGCGAAAAGTTCACGTAAAATTTAATGCATTTTAATTTGGCTTCGATTTCCGAAAAGTCATCGCCGATAACTGAGCCAACTGAGCCAAGCAGTAGAAAGCCAAATGACACCAATAATATGCTGACGTCAGCAATTACATGGGTGGGCGCGGGGGCGCTGCCAACTTACACGAAATGACGCTTTGCCAAAATAAAATGAGCCAAGAAAAGTTACATTTCCTGCAGCAAACTGGAACTGGAGGGAAAAAAGTGCGCAACACCAACTACAACAGCAACAACAATGTGAAGTAGAGGCTTGTGTGGGTAAAATATGAAAGTGAACATGTCGTCTTTGTGTCAATTTATGCAAAAGAAAAGCGAATCGACTTAGCATGCATTTTTCGTTGCGGTCCTTTTTCTTTGTAATTTCCACAAAATCATCGCATTTCCAATGAGAAAAAACGAACCCAAAATCAAGCAGTGCGCAGCGGTATTGCGTGTGTACGTCTTTGAGGGTGTATGTGTGTGTATGTGTGTCGGCTTGTGGCAGGCAAACAAGCAAAAGCAGCTGCTGCTGGTGCAGCTGTGCCAACTGCAGAGATTTGCAATTTGCCGTCACTCAGCACTTTCCGATTATCCGCCGCACATCCCCGCCATTTGTCGCTTCCATTTTCACGCGTTCACAAGCTAACTCACTCCCTCGCTCACACTCCCACACACTCTCCACCCCATTAATAACCTTCACTTGAAGAAATTGGCGTTGCTACCCGCTGTTGCGCCTTCATATATGCAACATTTTCCGGCTAGTGCTTTGAGGCATCTTAAGATGCTGACATTACTGCCGCTGCCATCGTTGTTGTTGTTGTTGTTGGTAGTGCCACCACCAGCACTACCACCGCTGCTACTGCCGCTGCCAATGCAGCTTTTATGATTATGTAATAGTGCAAAATTGCCAAATCACGCAAACATTACAGCGCGGCGCACACAGACGCACTGTCACATGCACCCATCTGCATACATACATATATATAGCTATATAGTTTGTCGAATTGGCTGCAGCAGGCGTCGGGTGGCGCATCAAGGCAACTACTTGAGCGCAGCGGTTCGCCTGGTTGGACTGGTTTGGCTGCGTCTTGCATGTGTTTGCACCGGATGAACTTGTGCAAGAAGGAAATTACTTTATGCTTACAATGTCATCGATGCCATTCAAAGGAATAAAAGCTTTTGCAAATGGGACGAACGAGTGAAAAAAGCGAACGAACGAACGAACACATTGAAATAAAAAGTTTGAAGGTACTACTCATGCAAAGAGCAGACAAAAAGTAACGCCAAAGAGATGGGTTCAAAGTTGCTGAAGCACTGGTGTGACATTATATTGCACAATGGGTCGAATGTTATAAAATCTAACCAAAAGTAAAATGTTTAACAATCGAAGGACGTATGTTAATAGGCGGTGATTTTACTTCTTGGACTTCAAAAGCGCGAATAACCAAAGTTAAAAAAAACGATAGATGGCGCTCTTAAGCAGACATTAAAATGGCTTAGTATAAATTAGAGTCAATAGTAGGCGAGGTTCACATTGCTCATTCCATTTTTTGGTCATACTTACTTCACAAGTTTTCGTACATCTGAGGAAACCCCTTAATCATAATGTTCACAGTTGTTGTTGTGTTAGGTAACAGCCTTGGAGAGATTATATTTCTAAATGAAAGAGAACGAAGAAGAAAAATAAAAAGTTAAAGAGAGAGAAGCTAAGAGAAAGAGAAAAATAAAAACAAAGAAAAAGAGAACGAGAGCGAGTAAAGGGTTTAAATACTACTACCAATCTTTAAAATCTTCGCAGGTTTTCATCGTTTGCATATAATTAATACTTAGAACTCTTCAGCATCTATAGATATTTGCTGTAAGCCCTTCAAAAACACAAGCGATCTCCAATTGTAGTGAAAAAATAAATAATAATATTTCAAAGGCATCACTGCAAGACGAAAGAGATGCAAATCAAGAAAAAGCCGGATAGATTCAGGATTCGTCAATTTTTCGGACTATGTGAGGATAATTTACCAGTTCGTATGACTTTGTTTACGATTGTGAATATGTCATATAAGATTTGGATACCATATTCCTAAAAAACACTCTTTTTGAGCTCGCTTACTCCTAAGCCATTGACTTATCACTTTGAGAGCTTGGTAGAAAGCCATTAATAAATCATAAATAATGGATCCTGTCGATAAAGAAAACTCAATCTCCCACGTTGGCTTCTATCAAAGCAGTGTATAACCTAGTCCTGGGACTTAAACCGAGTGACTTTCCCAAACAATGGAGCAATAATAAAATCACAAAGAAAATATTTTTTTCTTAGAAGCATCTTTCTGGTGCATAGAACACTCAAAAAGGAGTAGAGTGCAAATGTGTCGGTTTTCTACTAGCACTAAAACTATTTCTAGCGTTATTGGATGCCAGGTTCATAACACGAATATTTATACCAAGAGCGTTGAATAACTCAGACTTTATATAAATCAAAATATTTCCATCCATCATGAGAACCCGCTTTCAAGGTTGCCCTTCTAGTATCCGCCTTATCTACAAGTGTTGAAAATATTGAATTTCTTAATCTAATAAACTGCTTCAAAGAGAGAGAGCGGATAAAGAGTGAGATGTCAAAAAGTTGAAAAGAGGTAGAACGATTGTAGGAGAAAGAATATCTGTGGTTGAGCTTTTAATGTCACTAAACTGGCATAACCCATTCCAATGTTAAGAGAGTTTTCCTTTAAAATGCATCTAATAATAAAAACTATTCTTACTATTTGTAAATTAAATGTTAGTCTTAACAACATAATGCTCTAAAAGCATCATTGCGTTATCTAAAGTAATTTTCCCAAGGTCTCACCGATTTCAGGCGTAGACTTCACCAGCTTTTGAAATACACCCGTCGAGCTCACTGTTCTTAATGCACTGCAAGCTGCTTGATAGCGATTCGAAGTATGTGCGAAAAATTGACAACTTCAATATTTTGAACTCACCCCAGTCGCATCGCATATCCACCAGGGCGCAACAGCACTACAAACGAAAGCAGCTGACAACACATTACAACAACGGCAACTACAATTGGGAATGACAACTTAAAAATGCAAATGTAAGTCTAACGGGACGCAGGGAGTAGCGCATTCAGGCGGGAGGGTATTATGTTATTTTCTTTTTTACATAAGTAAGTATAAATATGCATTCGCGCATGTGTGCTAAGTGTATAGATGCGTGTTGTAAGTGCATCAAGTCAGTGCACACAAAGCAAATGCAATTTCCTGTCAAATAATATGCACTCACACATACTTCAAACCAAATACACCAATGCCAAAGAAAGTGAGCATAAAAGTAAATTCCGTTAGAGAGCAAAAAAAACTGTTGAGATGCATTGACAAGTGCAAGCATAAAGCCAATTTACACACACACGCACCCACAGGCACCCCAATGAGTGCATGAATGAAATCTAAGTGGATGCACAAGTACCAAGTTGATTTAAATGCGTGTGTGAGTTCGGAGCCTTTGTCTGGATATTAATGTACAGCGGTGTTGTTGGCAAGCCATGTTTGTGCCATATAATAACAACAACAATATATTTATACAATTGGATGACTGCGCACTTACGCCAAACATTTTCACACTTCAAAGCTAGGCAGTTTAAACACTTTAGCTAATTAAAGAGATCACCTGTTAGGAATGCCATGTTAGAAGTAAAAACCTGAAAGACGAACTAAGGCTGGAACATGAAAAACTCTGGAATCCTAATTAATATTCTAATCTCCTTGCAGTATAACCTACTAGTGCTATCGACGGTCGGTGCTACATTTCTTGATCCAAGTTAGGTTATGTTGGGTTACGAGGTCAATCCTAACAGGGATCTTATTGAACAGCTAACAAAGGCGGTCTATTAATATACCTAAAAACTGTTATATATTGGATCAAAACACCCTTACAAATCGACAAGGTTCATTGGGCCTATAACAGTTTTTTTGAAACGGGTATTTTCCGTTGCGGCTAGGTTTTCTGGTTTACCGAAGGTTAGACTACCAAGGTGTTTCAGCATCAGTCGTGCAAAGGGTGAGCAATGAAGGACAAATTGCCTAGATGTTTTCACTTTATGCTCCTTCTTACAACTTTGATAACTAGCATCCGGCACAATTATTAGTCTTACGGCATGGATGCCTATTGGAGAGTATCAATAATAACTCCAGCTTGAATGCTCACCTCATTGAAAGAGGCTGCACTACAGTGGTCCGGCAGCCTGAAGCTAAAATGGACGAAGAGCACATTACGAGTACACAAAACTCCCCTCCAATCTTCTCTCCTAACTTCTTCCCATCTGTGATAAAGCTTACTGCGACTCCCCAGCAACATCCACATATCGCTCGTCGGTATATGAGCAGAGTAGAAGCCACCACGAGTGGTATTTACGATGCACTGATCTAAGTTTTCAGGGATGCAGTTGAAGGAAGAGAAAATTTCGACGTCTCCTTGATCGGGCTCTTTGCGTTGGTTTAGTCCGTGGTGCAACTGAGATGTCGATGAGAGCCGCTTTTTGGACACTTTCAAGCTTTTGCGTAAGTGTAGCCTTTTCGAGCGCCTTCCAGCAGACGAATTTTAAGAACATTATTGCTGAGCCAAAACCACTACCTTTAATAAGACCCTTCACCTTATCTCTATACAGCAATATAAGACAACCGCTGACTTCTTAGTTCTCTCCCTAACATATAGCATCCAAGAAAGCTGTATATCAAACATATACCTTACAGATTTCATCTTACCAACTGCTTGAACCCCCAAGGAGGGGAGACGCATGGTTTACGATCTTCCTTGTAAATAAAACCACTTCATTTTTACTTGGATTGACAGGAGCCCGCTTCTAAGCCCAGTTGAATTCCACGTTAAGTTACTCTTCATTTAGCTCGTAGACGGAAATTCAGGTGGATTTCTCGATCCAAAGAGCTTTATCGTATAGTAATTTTTAACTAAGAAACAAGAAGAGCGTTAACGTTAAATAATACCCTTCACAATAACAAAAGATTCCGTGCAACAACTTGTTTTTGATCGATCACAGCAAGTTCACATTTCAGAGAAAAAAAAAACAGAAAAAGACATATGGAAATTTTCAGATCGAGTATATACAGATAGACAGTCAGACATCATTTTAAGGAGTCTCCGAAATAATTTAATATATCCTGTTCAAGCTACAAAAGGATATACAGTTTTGTCTTAATTTCTAACTTGGTTTCTCAGAAAAAATAATAACCGCAAATAATCGATAACCATGCATTAGTAGTTACTTGTAAATTGATTCCAAGAAATGTGCTTTAAAAACTCGCATGTCTGAGTACTCCATGGATGCGGTGCTTATATCAATAAATCTGAAACCGAAAAATAAAATTGAGTTCTTTTTTGTAGAAATGGAAAAACTATAACCGAACTTTTTTGAGAAACCAACAGAGCAAAACTGTTTCAGTGCTTCGTAAAACGAATGCAAATACCCAGATTGCTGCGGCATATGATTATAAGCGCCAGCATGCAGCTGCTTGAATATGGCCTTGCTGCCACTACTCCACCGTGCTCTTCTTGGCGTTGCTGTATCATTGCCATATTTGTTGGTTTTACTGTTATTGCAATGAAATGAAAGTGTTGTTTGTTAGCGATTATGTCACAGCAGCATTGTGTTATTGTTATTGCTTTTGCATCAAATGCAAGTCTTACGGTTTTCATTCGTGCATTTCATGTCGTTGTTGTTATTATTTGCACATAACAAACGGAATCTGATGTCTTCCCGAGAATGCCGCACATTTCTACAAATCTTGCCTTAGAAAAACACCGCTCGCCTTCACCACACATGCAAGGTGACAATTACGTTGAGAAGCCTGCAACACGCATACATTTGTGTGCACGAATGTTCAGCGTGAATGCGGCTTGCTGCAATGCGTGCGTGTGTAGGCACGTATGTTTGTATTTATGTATATATAGGCCACATTTTCTGCGAGTCAAAGTTTTTGTTTCAACTGATTGGTTGTTTTCACAGTTTGCCACGCGCCGTTCTTGTTGTTTTTGTTATTTCTGCGTGAACAGTACGAACAGCAGTTGTCGCTTCACAGTCAATGCGGCAGCTGCAGCCGTCAAAGCGCCGTAAAATGTCAACTTTCACATTAAATGTGCAAAAATAAATGCATAGTTTTAGGCGCATAAACACACAATGTTTGCTTAACGGCTTGCCTATGCGGAATATTCTCAGAATTGTGAATGCGGCAAGTGGCTTAAGAATTTCTGTGGTTAAACCAACTGTTTTGGTGTGTGCGTGTGTGTGTGTGGGTGAAGGTGCCTTTGTAGTTGAATTTGTGTTTATTTTCGCTGGCAATACACATGCGCAATATTTATCTGCTATAAATTTAATACATAAAGTTTTGGTAATTTAAGTTTGGTTTGACTGTGGATTTTATAAAATATATTTATTGGAATTTTCACTGCTTCTATTTGGTCGAGATGCAGTGGGTGGTAAAAGGAGTTTAATTCTCGAGAATATTAAGGCATGTTTGTTATTTTATGTTGGCTTAAACGCACAACGGTTGGGTAGACAATTCAATTAGAATTGTTTTTCTTATTTTATTTAGTCTGACTTCAATGCAAGTATGAGGTTAAAGGTTTAGTGAGATTTGTGTCTTTGCTAAACTAATTTTTTATTTCGTTATATATTTTTTTAATTACTATATTTCTTGAATCTGCTTGTTCCAAGCATAATATTGAAAAAACGTTTCTTATTTCCTGAAACAAGTTGCTAAGGAAATCGTGGCTTGAACAGGTTTCATTCCCATTATGCAATCAGTAGTCATTTAACCAGAGGAAATATTGCTTAAAACATTCAATATACTCTGTTCTATACACATTTAATTTATAAACACTATAAAGTCTGATAACACAAACCTTATATTTCATAAAGTTTTGACTAATAATATATGGTCGAATGATTTAAATGAGGGCCGTTCAAAGCCCCGCAAAGTAAAGAGCTGACAATTCTTTTTTGCTTCAAATTGACATTGTTTTCGATAGCCATCTTCGGAGTCCCGCTTGAGCACCCAACTTATCCTCCACCTAACTATTCGACACATGGTCAAGTCTTAAACACGAGGAATATATATTTACATGTATGGAACTTACTTGCATCCAACATCGCTTCTCTCTTATCTACCATCTTTCTCGGAGGCTCGAGATTCCATTCAAGTGTGACAACAATTCTTACTCAATCAGAGCCGCTGTTCAACAAATAGTTTCAGAAATACTTTACAACCTAAAGGACTACTAGATTGCTATAAAGTTTCTACCTAGTTTCATTTATATTTACACAACCAAACACCGGCAGAAGAGCACACCCAAAGTATACATAGACAATGCATAGTGCGGCAAGCGCTTAAGTGCTGCATTTTTATGCATTTAACCTCACGCTTTAAGATACGAGCGCAACAGCTAAGTGCATGCATTATTAACATACTTTTGTTACCAACAACAAAAGCGAAGAAACTAACTTTTGTCACACCACTAACCTCATTAAAACTTCATTTTACATTATAGTAAGTATATAGATATATACCCACTGGCATATGCGATTTCGCCTTATGCGCCTTAATGCATTTATACGAGTGTGGCATGGCTTTTATATTACCAATTTCTTACAGTAGAAGCGAATGGTAAAGCGCACTTACTTCCACTTATTGCACCGCAAGCATATGTGACTTTATATATATAATATACATATATAAACAGTGTAATCCATATGTGGGTGCGCGTAAGTTTGGCTGAAATCCCTGCAAGCAGCTTTTTTCGGCTGCGGCTAACGACAATAATTTGCGCTTTGCAGCCATTGAAGCTGCCGGCAAGGATGCGTTAAAAGACAAGCCCCAGCACAGCAATGGCCACACACACACCCATACTTACAAGTGCATGCCAAAGCCTTAGCGCGCAGCTAAAGGAAAATAGTATAATGTCGCTAAAAGTTTTTACAGTTCCGCTAAAAACTTTCTGCTGCCATATTTCTCAGCACTTACGAATCGCTATCTCGCTTTGGTCTTTGTCTTCGGCTTTGTGGTTTTTTTGTTCCTTTTTCCGACATGGTTATTTGCTTTACATTTTTTCTTAATGCTCGTATTTTGTTACATATTCATAGTGCTTCGCTTCTTTAGACTTCTTCTGACTTTAGTTGCCGTTTGGTGTTTTTCCTTTTTTGATTTTACTATTTGGTGACTTCTTCGCTTTTTGTACTAAATCTGTTCTAAGTTCGAATATATGTATTTCTTTTTTATCCACTATATATCTGTGCGTTGAAAGTTGCTTCGGTTACGAGCTTTTTTTTTCAATTTTATATTGAACATGCACACTATATAACTAACGGGAAATCCGTTAACAATAAACTAAACTTTATGCACTTTCAATGCAACCAACTTGTTCGCACAGATTAAACCACTCAGCAGATTGTACCAGTTGGCAAACATGAGAATATGTATGTAGGCAGAAATATACATTTAGGCGATTTTTTACAGTAATGTAACACACCATACCACGTACCACCACCACAACTACGAATTCGTGCGCGCGGCAGTATTGACTTACTAGTAATATTTATTGCATTTTTCAAATGGCTGCAAAACGTGTGTGATCCAACCATTTGCCAGACTGGTATAACTTAGCACAACGAATCCTAAAATTATGCTAACCTTAGCTAATTAAGCAGCTAGCTTTGTGTATATTTGTGCAGGAGGAGAGATGTTGTGCTTATGAGTAAACAAATGAACTCGTACACTCAGTAGTAGCCCGGTACATAAGAGTCCTAGCATTTCCTTAGTTACGTATTAAAAATATAGTATATGTATATTACAGCGGGTCGATATTTTTACTATAAAATCGCGAATGCAGGAAATATTCTACCGATCATTCTGCAATTTCGTCTGAGAGACTATGAGTCTAAACCCGGTTTCGAGCCAGCGATTTTTAAGGCGGAATTAAAAATATCTGAAAATCTGATATGTGATATAGTTTTCCGATCTTACCGATTCAGACAAATGATCAATAAAACATAAAAATACTGATACATATTAAATTTCATTGGAATAACTCGAAAATTTACGACAAAGTTTCGTTCAAGTTCGCTGGCACCAGCTTTAACCCATAATCTATTAGACGAAGTTATTCAGAATGATCCCAAGAATATTTCCCACATATCGCGATTTTTTTTTTTGTTTTTTTTTTTTTGGCTCCCTGTAAATCGACCCCCTCTAATGTATATATACGGCGCGGCAGAGTGGTTAAACATTCCGCAGCCAATCTTCTAAAGGATATTGAACCATTATCATTAACCTCTATATAGTCCTAAATGTTATCCGGGTCGTTACAGCTACTTCTTATAGGTTGATAGTAAACCCATAGTCACAGTTGTTACTTCAAAGATATAAGAGAATCTCAAACTTTACTTTTAAACTGCTGACGGGTGAACGGTTCTTGGTTGATTTATATCCAAACCATTCTCTTTGGTTAAACAATTAATTTAGTGTATTTTCTATCTGTAGTTAAATACTCCTATCATGACATATTATTATGGACAATTTTGAACTCAAATTCCTAATAAGAACACCTCAAATATCTCACAGACCACTTGCCACATCAGTCGTAAATTTTTACTTCAGATTTATTCAGTATTGTTACTGCTACATGCGAAAGTATACGATCTCAGAGCAAGTGCTTATAAAAGTAAACCTTCAATTACGAATACCCGACAGTCGTGTTCCACGAAAATGACGATGGATTCATCTATCATACTTTTATGTATGAATCTTTATAAAAATACAGGGTAGGCCATTTAAAGTTGACCCATTGGCCCATTTGCCAAAATTAAGGCGTCGCGGATAATCAGCTGGGTTTAGTTTTTGTGCCATTTGAATTTTATATGGAAACATCTTCAAATCTTTATGAATTATGCGTCGGAGAGTGGTGCGAGAGATGTCTAATTCCTGAGAGCGGCGATAACTCGATGTCGATGGAGTCTCCTCAATACTGGCTCGTACAGCTTCGATATTTTCATCAGAACGTCTTGTGCGTTGTCTGGATGCATGACTGGCATTACTGAGATTACCGGTGTTCACAAATTTTGCGTATAAAGACTTAATTGTGTTCTTAACTGGAGCACTTTTCACTTTATTTTTTTTGCGAAACGCACGTTGAGTTAACACAATTGAAAAGTTATTTTGAATATAAAGCTGAACAATTTCAGCGCGTTCTTTTGGAGTGTACTGTTCCATGGTATAAATTGTCTTCGAATGACGCTTCTAACGCGGTATGACATTAGCCGATTTGTCAGCGCTGTTAAAAGTTATAGCGTTGCCAGATGGGTCAACTTTAAATGGCCTACCCTGTATAAAGGAGTTGAATAATGCAAAATCAAATTTCTATACTTTCTTTCAAGTTGGATGCCCTGCTGTGGAGATTGGCAACTTTTAAAAGAGGCAAACCTTGAATACACCTTGCTAAAGTAGTTTCATAAATAATAAGTGAGATCTTAAAGATGTCCAATTAATTTGCATAAATAATTAATTTCCTCGAATCTTTTTCAACCAACCAACACATAGAGCTTTGTATCTTCCTTCTTATACCTGCACATTTTTCTTCAACTTTCATACTAATAACGTCAAAACGGCGCTCGATGAAAATTAATTTTACTTCGCTCCAATAATACTGCGAATTCATTATTTTATTAGAGAAGGCAAAAAGTTGCAAAAGTGCGAAAAAATAGGAAGCAAATTAAAATCTTAGAGCGAATAGGTAGCTGCATAACAACCGCCGCCACTGATCCGCTTCGTGATGGCCACAGCAAGGATGCATTTTTCGTGAATTTCGCTAGCCTCAGTGCAAGACTGTATGTTTTTGTTGACGTGGCTGCTGTTCGAGCCAACAACAATGCAGTGCCATGTCAGAGAAGCGAGCAGCCAGGCGCGGCGCTGACAACGCGACCACAGCGACTGGCAGAGTCGAGTGCAAAACATGCCACAGTTCATTTCATTCCTTTCACGCAAATTCATGGCATCAAGTGAATTTAATTAGAGAAATTCCTCATCAAGCTAAAAGTTGCCGGCGAGTTGGGAAAAAAACTAGCATTGAAGGAATAGTGGTAAACGTAGTGGAAGCGCTGCAGCTGCGTAAACATAGCTGTTTTTGTTGTTCCGCCGCAATTTTTTTCTTCTCGCACAATCCGGAGCTTAACAAAACTAAAACTTTTTCGAAAGCGAAACCAAAACAAAAAGCAAAACGCAAAAGCGAAGCCAACGTGCGAAATTGAGATCGTGTGAAAATTCATATTCTTAGCGGTTGCCTAACGGTACATGCATTATATGTGCATTTGTATTGTTGCAGAAAATATTTGGACCCCAACAACACTCCACCTACATCTATCTTCCTCATGCTGCTCCTTTGGGTATGGCACGCACATCCGAAAAGTTAAATCTAACTAAGATTGCAACAGAACTTGCCGAATGTATAGCTGTACGTGGACACATGAAATTAAACCGACAGCCGAGACCGCAGCGCGTGCGCAGAGTCGCATTGGGAAACAGCAGATGGCAATCGTGCAGCTGTGTACCAAACTTGATTCGGTGTTTGGACCTTAAATATGGATATACTATTATCAAATGTATAAGTATTATTTTAAATATATTTACTCTTGTTAGTATTAAAGACTAGCGGACTTAGCTTGTACTCCATTAAGCAAGTGATGTGAAAGCGGAGTCGATATAACACAAAAAGAAGAGTTAGAGCAATAAAGTTCTAAAGTTCACTACACCGACAGTAATCGTTCCATATTCAGATCCTTATCTTCGAATATTTATACAGGCTTTGGTTTGTTATTATAGACAAACTTGACAATGCGGTTTCCCAAAAAATAAGCGCGGCATATAAAGTCGAAGCACCGCTTCGGTGTCTATTATATATTTGTGAGAGAACTCAGCACGATATAAGTAAGTATAGCGCCATATTTCAGTAACCAGAATTGATTTTTCATTCTAATAGTTTGGATTTCTCCTGTTGGTATGATCACTAAATCAAAACGAAGAGTTTCGCTTGCAGATACGAAAACGAAATCCAACATCCAGTTGGAGAAGATAGTTACATATTTGTCTCCTTCTCTATCCTACAGATCCAAGTTCAAACGAAGAGTGAACCTTGTTAACTTTCACAATTCTCAAGTGAACTAATAGATTCTATAATTTTGAAATCTCCATTAGCAATATCGAATCTGTGCTATCTTCACAGCATTTTTAGTCAGGCTTTTATTTGCATATCTCTTTGCTTTTACAAACTTTTTCGAAATCTCTAAATCTACGTTATCAAAAACCCTTCTGCCAGAATATGTCGAGGTTGGCTCTTGGTGTTAAAGATAATGACTTTACAGGCTTTTCTTTAAAAGAAAGCGTCGTCCGCAAGAAAATTATTCTTTTTCAACAGAAAAATATTAATCTTCATCCGAAGTTTGTGGGTAGAGACTTACATAATTACAGGGTCTACTATTGGACTTTAAGCCCATACAGTAAGCTTGGCTGAGCTCCTGCTGCTATTTCTACGGCTCGTCGACAGTCCCACACAGTTTGCATATTATTTTAAGTCACCACTTTGTATATCTTCATAATTTTAGTTTATTATAGGCCGGCAATGCACTAACCGCAGAGATCGCACTCTCAACTCACAACACTAGAACACGAGCTGGTACGTTCATACTGGCAAATTCACTTCCGAACAACTTCGTAGCACGCTTTCAACACACACGGCTGCTGCAATCAACTGAGCTTATATGTTATGTACTGTTAGAATACTGTTATGGCTACATATGTGTATATTTGTTTTGCACCACATATAGATGGATGGCTTTCCCTTTGGCACGTACGCTGAAGCGACAAAAAAGAAAAGCATTTGCCTTTATTTGTATAACTGTAGCAAAGTTTTATTTGTATTTTGCTGCATTGTTTTTGTTATTGTTGCATGCGTGTAATTTGCATTTTAAATGACAAAGTTTCTCAACCGAAAATTACCAAATAAATCAGTGAAAAAGAACAACAACGCCGCACACGACACAACCAAAACTTTCAATGTCATTTTTGCTCTTGCAGAGAGCACAAAAGAATTTGTAAAAAATTTAAATGAGCATATGTGAGCGTGCTCATTCTCATTTCGGCATTTTGTGGCGTTAGAACGACGATAAGACAAAACTTGTGCATTAAAAAAACGTTTATTCGCATTTATTTACAATACATTGGTACATTAGGGTGAGCCACATTCCATGTTATATTCAGACCTTTTTAAGATTATGTCAAGGTGAGCCTAAAATATGATGTGATTACATTTGAATCTAAAAAATATTTGTTCACGTTGGAGTCCAAACAATTTATCCATCGCTAAAAAAAAGCTTGCGTCGATTGATCGAGAGAAGTGTTAAACGATAACGGTGTTCGAAACACGTCTATGAAATCGTGACAGATGACGGAACGTGAATTTACGCGTATGCGCCCGAAAGCAAACAGTAGTCGACTGATGTTGTATGGCTGTTTCGAGATGTGCCGAATCCAACAAAACTTGCTGAAGCATTTCGAAGCAAATAGTTTTCTATTTTTTTTTTAATAACTGAACATACTGCAACCACACCACTTCAGAAATGTAAACGATCCTCTCTTTACCACGACATTGCGAGCTCTCACACATCGACTGGAACAATTGCGTTTTCGAGCTCTCAAACCGTAAATGTGATGAGTTATGCAACTTTAGTCCTGGAGTGGACGCAATTACTTCCTTTTATTGCCATCCTTAAAAGAAGAACTAATAGATCAACGTTTCTCGATACCTGAACAAGCAGTTGTTGAGTTCAGAATGCATGTTTTGGAGATCCTCAGTCAGAGTGGCTTCGAAAATTGCTTCGAACGGATGCAAAAGTATATAGATCTTGAGGGAGAATATTCAGAATGAATGAATAATAAAACAATGTTCGAAAATTATCACACAAATTTTCAATGTTATTTCTCTCCATATCACTTCAGCCTCGAACAAGATAATCTCAAACTCAAGTACCTAAAAAGTGATTGGAAATATAAAAACCGAAATTTTTCGTTTCCCCTAATGAGAGCGCTCTGCATCAACAGCAGTACGTGTGCCTGCGTTGCGAAGTAAATTCAATGTACAGAAACTGTACATCACCTTGAGCTGGAGAAAGAGCAAATAATCTTGTACCCAGCGCACAAATGCGTAGGAAATATGAGTTCGCCATGGCAGTTGCACGCTCGTTTGGCAAAAGCAAATGTAGAGAACTTTTTACTGTGGTAAGGCAACAATTTTTTAATTTTTCGCATTTCTTTACTTTTTTCTTTCGTCACAATTTTTTTAATGCCGAAAAAGTTCGCACTGCCAAACGATTTGTATGTGGTTTTTCGACTGTGCAGCGTCGGTGGTTATTATTGCATATATGCAGCACTATATTGGTTTGTATGTGCTGAGCAGTTAGCAAAAGCCTTGTTGGAAAAGTTTATGACGCTACCAAGCAGGATTGCAGAGAGAAGACTTAAAAACACGTTCAAATGAGATCAAGCTAACATTTTGCTTAAATAATTGTTATATAATGTTTTTTAATCTTATTTTAAATATTAAAGCGCAATCTCTCATCTGCCATTCGAAAGCAATAATAATGCAGTGTGACAATGTTTTCCTGCCGGCTCCTGCGGCACAAGCCGTAAGTCAGCAGTCAATGGAGAATGATTCCATTTAGTGTACTCATTCTTTGTTGTTGCTGGTGTGTTTTGCAAATTGATGTGGTGTTTGACAGTTAAAACGTTTAAAAAATTGAAATTTACACAGTTAAGTGGAAAAGTTTCAATTTATTTTAGTGCTCGTCGTTTTTGCTTGCACTGTGTGATTGAAGATGCACACATACAAACATACCAGCATTAATGTATCACTTAGAGTATACTTGTAAAGGGTAATCCATTTCGAGGCTTTCTACTTTTTTGAAGAAAACAACACACAGAAACTCCAAATTTAATGGGGAATGTTTATTATCATTCGTAAGAACACTATTTGGTATTTATTTTTTGGTTTTGATGACTCGTTCGAACATTTCGATTGGTAACTGATGAATGACACGCGCGATCTTCTGTTCCAAGGGCTGAGTCGAAGCGGAATTATCCGCTTAGACTTAAGATTTTACATATTCCCACACGAAAAGTCTATCGGTTGGATATCACGCGATCGTAGTGGCCAGTCGACCATCCCAAACCGTGAAATTATCTACTCACTGAAGTGTTCTCTGGATGGGGTCATGTGTAGAAGTTCACGCGAGTGAGGAAAGTTCTCTGATCGCCATTCACTTGGGAGTGGCCAGAAACGATTCTTTTACATATGACTCAAGCAGCTCACGACTTCCGGTCTTTGACCAAGTATCCTCTGGGTAGCCTAAGAACATCCTTTTGAAGGCGAGCTAAAGTGAGAAGGCGAAACACCCCCTGCGTAGGGTTGTGCGCTGGGTTTGGAACCCGCCACGTAAAAAAACACCCTCAATGCAAAAGTTTAAACAGCCTCGGATGAGAGACCCCCCTTTTGATGACGACCATGGTAAACGAAATAAGGACTATGATTTGAGGGCGTGCACCTGGAATGTCCGGTCCCTTAATTGGGAAGGTGCCGCTGCCCAGCTGGTAGATGTCCTCGTAAAGATAAAGGCTGACATCACCGCCGTCCAAGAAATGCGATGGACGGGACAAGGACAGAGACGAGTAGGTCCTTGTGACATTTACTACAGTGGCCATATAAAGGAGCGCAAGTTTGGTGTTGGATTCGTGGTGGGAGAGAGACTCCGTCGCCGAGTACTTTCATTCACTCCGGAGAATGAACGTCTAGCCACAATCCGCATCAAAGCGAGGTTCTTCAACATATCGCTGATTTGCGCCCACGCCCCGACGGAAGAGAAGGACGATGTGACCAAAGATGCCTTTTATGAGTGCTTGGAGCGCACTTATGAGAGATGCCCCCGCCACGATGTCAAAATCGTGCTTGGCGACTTCAATGCCAGGGTGGGCAAAGAAGGTATCTTTGGCACTACGGTCGGTAAATTCAGCCTCCACGAGGAAACATCCCCAAATGGGTTGAGGCTGATCGACTTCGCCGGGGCCCGAAATATGGTTATCTGTAGTACTAGATTCCAGCATAAGAAGATACATCAAGCTACCTGGCTGTCTCCGGATCGAAAAACCACCAACCAGATCGATCATGTTGTGATAGACGGAAGACACGTCTCCAGTGTTTTAGATGTGCGTGCGCTCCGAGGTCCTAACATCGACTCGGACCACTATATTGTTGCAGCCAAAATTCGCACCCGCCTCTGTGCAGCAAAAAACGCACGCCAACAAACACAAGGAAGGTTCGACGTCGAGAAGCTGCAATCACAACAGACAGCCGAACGTTTTTCTACTCGGCTTGCACTCCTGCTCTCTGAGAGCACTCGTCAACAACTCGGTATAAGGGAACTGTGGGACGGCATTTCAAACTCCTTACGTACAGCTGCAACCGAAACCATTGGTTTTCGGAAGGCGCAAAAGAACAGCTGGTACGACGAGGAGTGCCGTGTTGCAGCGGAGAGAAAACAGGCTGCCTACCTCGCAACGTTACGATCGACCACAACACGTGCGGGATGGGATAGATACCGAGAGTTGAAAAGGGAAGCGAGACGCATTTGTAGACAGAAAAAGAAAGAGGCCGAAATGCGTGAGTACGAAGAGCTTGATAAGCTGGCCGACAGGGGTAATGCTCGAAAATTCTACGAAAAGATGCGGCGGCTTGCAGAAGGTTTCAAGACCGGAGCATACTCTTGTAGAACCCCCAAGGTGATCTAGCCACCGATGCCCAGAGCATACTTAAATTATGGAGGGAACACTTCTCCAGCCTGCTGAATGGCAGTGCACGCACAGCACCAGGAGAAAGCGAACCCGATACCCCAATCGATGACGATGGAGCAGACGTTCCATTGCCCGACCATGAAGAAGTTCGAATAGCAATTGCCCGTCTGAAAAACAACAAAGCGGCAGGGGCCGATGGATTGCCGGCCGAGCTATTCAAACACGGCGGCGAAGAGCTGATAAGGTGCATGCATCAGCTTCTTTGTAAAATATGGTCGGACGAAAGTATGCCCAACGATTGGAATTTAAGTGTGCTATGCCCAATCCATAAAAAAGGAGACTCCACAATCTGCGCCAACTACCGTGGGATTAGCCTCCTCAACATCGCATATAAGGTTCTGTCGAGCGTATTGTGTGAAAGATTAAAGCCCACCGTCAACAAACTGATTGGACCTTATCAGTGTGGCTTTAGACCTGGTAAATCAACCACCGACCAGATATTCACCATGCGCCAAATCTTGGAAAAGACCCGTGAAAGGAGAATCGACACACACCACCTCTTCGTCGATTTTAAAGCTGCTTTCGACAGCACGAAAAGGAGCTGCCTTTATGCCGCGATGTCTGAATTTGGTATCCCCGCAAAACTAATACGGCAGTGTAAGCTGACGTTGACCAACACGAAAAGCTCCGTCAGAATCGGGAAGGACCTCTCCGAGCCGTTCGATACCAAACGAGGTTTCAGACAAGGCGATTCCCTATCGTGCGACTTTTTCAACCTGCTTCTGGAGAAAATAGTTCGAGCTGCAGAACTCAACAGAGAAGGTACCATCTACTATAAGAGTGTACAACTGCTGGCGTATGCCGATGATATTGATATCATCGGCCTCAACACCCGCGCCGTTAGTTCTGCTTTCTCCAGACTGGACAAGGAAGCAAAAGAAATGGGTCTGGCAGTGAACGAGGGCAAGACGAAATATCTCCTGTCATCAAACAAACAGTCGTCGCACTCGCGACTTGGCACTCACGTCACTGTTGACAGTCATAACTTTGAAGTTGTAGATAATTTCGTCTATCTTGGAACCAGCGTAAACACCACCAATAATGTCAGCCTAGAAATCCAACGCAGGATAACTCTTGCCAACAGGTGCTACTTTGGACTAAGTAGGCAATTGAGAAGCAAAGTCCTCTCTCGACAAACAAAAACCAAACTCTATAAGTCACTCATAATTCCCGTCCTGCTATATGGTGCAGAGGCTTGGACGATGTCAACAACGGATGAGTCGACTTTGCGAGTTTTCGAGAGAAAGGTTCTGCGAAAGATTTATGGTCCTTTGCGCGTTGGCCACGGCGAATATCGCATTCGATGGAACGATGAGCTGTACGAGATATACCACGACATTGACATAGTTCAGCGAATTAAAAGACAGCGGCTACGCTGGCTAGGTCATGTTGTCCGGATGGATGAAAACACTCCAGCTCTGAAAGTATTCGACGCAGTACCCGCCGCGGGAAGCAGAGGAAGAGGAAGACCTCCACTCCGTTGGAAGGACCAAGTGGAGAAGGACCTGGCTTCGCTTGGAATATCCAATTGGCGCCACGTAGCGAAGAGAAGAAACGACTGGCGCGCTGTTGTTGACTCGGCTATAATCGCGTAAGCGGTGTCTACGCCAGTAAAGAAGAAGAAGAAGTGTTCTCTCAAAAATCCATTGATTGATGAGATGTGTGAAATGTGGCGCTGTCTTGTTGAAACCAAATGTCGCCAAGATCAGGCATCAAGTAGTCAATTATCAAGGCACGAAAAGATCTCAATTGACGGTTGCGTTCTCATCGGAATCATTTTTGAAGAAATTTAGACCAATGATTCCACCGGCCATCAAACCACACCAAACCGTCGTCTTTTCTAGATGAAGAGGCAGCTCTCGAATCTCTTCAGGTTGCTCTTCGTTCCAAATACAGTAATTTTTCTTGTTTACACACCCATTGAGCCAGAAATGGGCTTCATCGCTGAACAAAATTTGGCGCGAAAACGTCAGATCTTCTTGGAACTTTTCAATAGTTTATAGAGCGAAGCGATATCGCTTAAGAAGCTCGATGACTGACTCGGATACGCAGCTCGAATACAATGAAAAATGCCCTCCTAATGCCTGCGAGCCGCTCAATACCATTTTTCAGTAAAAGTGTTTTTTTTTTATCTAGCTATTGATGAATATATCGGCTTCGTTTGAGAATTTTCGAAACTATTTCGACAAGAAGGGAAGGGTTATATAGAGCACGAACTAAAGAAAATCTTCACTGCAATGTCATAAAAGAAGAGAAAAACTTGATTTTGCCGGACTTCATCGACAATGTAAAGAACTAAAAGCGCGGCGGGGACGCAGGTTAAAAAGTTTTATATAAATGGATATTTGATTTCCGGTTCTATAATATCCAGTAGCAGTCAGCTGTTTTACAGGAAGTGTAAAGCTTCTTGTATTAGAAAAACGCAGTAGACAAAAAACTCACGCGAACTTTCATATCGACTTTAAAATTACAAAGACAGTAAAGAAGAAGCAAAGATCATAGTTAAGCAAAGAGCCACGAGAAACGATAATCTCGGGACACAATCTAGAATATATTATTGTGTAAGGTTAGATAGATAGATGATACCAACTTGAATATAAATGCAAACAGAAACGAAAACAGAAGACAACCTCAAAAAAATTTGGAAAAAACACATATTTGTTCAAGAGAATAAATTCAGGAACAGAAATATATTCAGAGGCTTTATACTTAATTTTTTGTACTTAAGCTTTGAGCTTTCAGAAAAAAATGCTTAAAAGAAGTCTGTGGCTAAAATCTGAACTCAAATATGATATTTTGAGGCAGCAATCATTTGAGAATGTTACTTACCCAAAGATTACAAGAGAAGATCTGTTCTTCGAAACAACAAACTCTTTCATTTTTTTTAAATAAAAGACGAGTTTAAATTCTCGCCTCACGAATTTTCATTTTTGCAGAGCACAGAGATTTTTGGAAACCCAGTTGCTCCAAATTTACGTCCGATTAACAGTCAGTGCTATTACTAGTAGACTCTCAGCTAACCTACGACTTGACTTTTATGAGGCCAAACCACAATCGTTGCAATATGGAACTGCAACTGGAATAGCAAACCTAGAAGCAATGCAAGCCCCTAAAGGCAAACAAAGCACATGATTTAGCCTGTTCTTGGTATTCAACCACGAATACGTGAACGCAGCAAACTGCAGTTGACGACAAATTGCAAGAATAATAAAAAACGCAACCTAAAACCACACACACACACACACACGCATACACAAGTAAAATGTCGCCTGCCGCAAAATCAACAGACAAAAATACAACTGTACTTCAAAGCAACACGGCCATGTACGCGGTGGGAGAAATCTATGAAAAATACTGTTACTTAGCGGTTAGCGAATGCTTACCGTTAGAACGGCAATAAAGCGGTGGGTAGCGGTGGTTGCGGCAAGAGAATTCGCTAAATTGTTAAAATCCCCAAAATGGCTATGGTGGGAATGCGACAAACGCCTGTAGGTATACTACAACTATATATAGTACTAAAGCATACATTTAGGCGCGCACATAACTAACCGTGCCACAGTGGCAAGCCGCAGTGCGTGCCACACCCGCAGCCACAACCGATACGTTCATATGTAACAGCTGTTGCGCGATATATTTTAGATGATTTTTTCCAACCCCAACACAAATACAGCCAACATACACGTGCTTGTTTAGCGTGGTGAGGGAGCGTGTGCGCTTGTAAAAAGTTAATATTTGGTCAGGCGCACACATAAGTTTTGAAAAAAAGTGAAATATAACTCAGCGCTCGGCAGCGGATGGCCACAGCAAAGTTGAACGAGATGTGGTAGATAGCAAATGCATACACGTACACATATATGCACGCATGTGTTTGTGGGTGTGCACACACACATATCTCTTGCTGTAATATTGACAAAATATCAACAAATACACATGCGATCCGTGCGCTGCGTCGACGAGAGCGACAAGCGGGGCGGAAATTCTGAGAAAAACTGTAAATTTTAAAAACACAAAAGGCAACAACGCAGTCACACACACACACACATACATGCATGCACATTTAACTACAAGTGGTAAGAGCGGAAGGGCCAGTTTTGGCGAACAAGATAAATAACACTCGAGCAACATGCATGCGTGTGTGTGTGGGTCTGTGGGGGGCGCGTCGCCGAGCGACAAAAGTGAGAACTTCTGACACAAAACAAAAACAAAATTGCACCGAATTGCTGCCGCACATTTTCCAGGAAACCGATCCAAATGGCAAGCTCAACTTGAATTTATATATTTTTGTCTCATTTTGTTGTTGCTCTTAGCTGGTTTTTTTTTTTTGTTATATTTGAAGTTTTTCCTTTTAGTTTGCTTGCTGCCGCCCGGAAAATGTAGCTAAACAATTTGCCACTTTCGTTTAAAAATGCATGAGACACCAACCAGTCAGCAGCAACAGCAGCAGCAGCAGCAGTGACAAAACAGTAAAGCAACTACAACAACATATGAAAGAAATGCAAAAAAAAAAACACTGAAAAGTGTAAACGGCAGACAACAAACACACGTACATTTTGTTGGTATAGCAAATGAAAAAGTTTAGCATGCAAACACTTGACGCTCGCACTCAGGCAAATGTAAGTTCAGCAAGAAAAAAAATGTGTGTTTGAAACAGCGCGCCCTCTAGTGAGTGCGCAGCCATTTTCGATTTTGTTTTTATCTAACCCATACATCTGTTATTTCTATCAAGCCGCTATACACCTGTTATTACTGAAAAGACACTTGCTTTGTGCGGAGTTTTCGAGGTCTTGAGCTCGTGAAATTTATATTTCCTTCTACTTCTTTTTTATTATTCTTTTTCTTTTCCTTTTTATTATTCTTCCTATTCTTCTCTTTGCCACGATCACTCATTTTCAACATGTCCTACTTCACCACCGAAACAACTTGTGAAGCAAGTGTTCAAGCAGCTTGGCTCTCACCCTTTCAGCTCTCCGGTAAACTTTTTTATTATTAAAGTTAATCGCATTTTTTGGCTTCATAATGAACAAAATCTTGTTGAATCGAAATTAACCCTCTCTTTTAACAACTCTGCCGTTTCCTTCTATTTCATGATGCTCATCACTTTTTCTTGGAGCTCGAATCATTTTATTTATATTCGTTGAGCACACAATTCCGACTGATAAAACGTCTCCTTGAATCAAAATTTAGTTCGAAGAGCATATCGATAGTAATTTTTGCTATAGAAATATTTGCTAGAAAGAGAGGTTTAGAAGACACAATTCAATAACAAATTATGCAGGAGTTCCAATCCAAGAGTTTTCAATCAGAAATGACATCATTTATCTTCTGGAACTCTACTGAATCCGGAGTCAGTAAGACATAAAGGATGCGGCACTTACTATCCTCTACTTTCTGCTATCCGAAGAACAGAAATAAACAAACACATTACTCACATATCGAACACATAGAAAAATAAGCTTCTCCACCTAACAAATTACAACATACAAGTACAATATCTTAAAATTTAAGCAGCTTCCAAACTTTTTCCTACAGGGCATGCACGTACCAACACAAATACACCAACATATCGGCGTATGAGTAACACGAGCAGTAAATTGTTACAAAAATATGCTAAAAAGTATGCAAAATAATAAGACAACAACGCCAAAAATCCAACAGACGACCGCTTACACTCCCATACAAACATATGCATGTGTAATTGAAAAGGGAATAAATAAAAAATGCAAAAATTTCGCAAACAACTTTTTCGCCGACATTCAGTGCATAACAGATACAGGCTTGCATTTAGGTGAAGGATATGAGTGCGAGTATGGCGGACACAAGTTTAACTTTGGCAAAAGTGTAGATAACAAATAGCCATGCCACAAAAGTGTAACAGCAACAAAATACCCAAACAACAACAATATAAAT
The DNA here is from genome assembly GCA_037783105.1 of Bactrocera zonata. Taxonomy (NCBI): domain Eukaryota; kingdom Metazoa; phylum Arthropoda; class Insecta; order Diptera; family Tephritidae; genus Bactrocera; species Bactrocera zonata. Next base: position 661,023 of record JBAWJQ010004226.1, on the reverse strand, counting down.
AGCATAGGTGAAAAAGATATTGCAAAGCGACACTTTCAACCTAAAAGCACAAAAATATTGACACTCAACAGGAGCGCCACAAATTGAATTCCATTTAGTGGTGGACAGTGGGTCGCTTCTTCATATAACGGTTTTTTTTTTTGTTGAAACTTACATAAACGTCGTTTAAAAACTATTTTAAAGTAATTGAGGAGCAGCATTTGATGTTACAGATAAAGTTTGGACACATTGCCGGTCCTCAGCACGACTACGATAATATAAATGCTTAATGAGCTTCTATTTCTATTTCCAACATCTGATGAATCGGCGCTACGAGTTCTCGATAGACAGGTTCTGAGGAAGATTTTTGGTCCTTTGCGCATTGGCAACGGGGAATACTGCAGTCAATGGAAGGATGAGCTGTATGAGATAAAAGACGACAATGACGTAGACTCCAGCTGGAATCTCGTACTGCAGATAACCATATTTCGGGCCCCGTTGCAGTCGATCAGCCTCCACCCATTTGGGGATGTTTCCTTGTGTAAGCTGAATTTGCCAACGGTTGTGCCAAAGGTATCTTCTTTGCCTAACCTGGCGTTAAGGTCGCTAAACACGATTTTGACATCGTGCGGAGGCAGCTCTCATAGGTGCGATCCAAGCTCTCATAAAAGGCATGAACATCACATCCATCCATCGGGTCGTGGGCGCAAGACAGAGATATTTTGAAGAGCTCCGCTTTAATGTGGATTGCGTCTAGATGTTCATCCACCGGAGTGAATGACAGTACTCGGCGACGGAGTCTCTCTCCCACCACGAATCCCACACCGAATTTGCGCTCCTTCACATGGCCATCGCAGTAAATGCCACAAGGACCTACTCGCGTCAGTCCTTGTCCCGTCCATCGCATTTCTTGGACGGCCGCGCCACAAAGCTTCCTTCTGGTGTGATTCTGAGCTTCCGGCTTCGTGATTATGGAAAAAATATCGGCTAAAGTATACAAATGTCTTTTTTGTGAATTCATAGGTCGGCCTCGTGTTAATTGTATGTCCGAAATTCTGTTCAAACACTAAATACCATTAAATTTACCATTTTATTAATATGTCTGTATATTATTTGAAATAAAAGTTCTGTATTATTGAAAACGCAGCCGCTATAAACGGTTATTATTACTGGTGCATCGATAAATTATTAAGCAGGAAGTTAACCACATTCCATGTATAGTTCTCACAGACTTCTTTTGCACATAGTTTTTCATACCATAAACTTACACTAGATATTCACCAATATACGCATATTTACAAACTGCCCTCAAACCAAACCGCCTGCCACCTACATACATCAGTTGAAGCGCTCTGAGCTAGCAATTTGCGTAAAATAAAATGCTCGATTTTTCAATATATTCGAAGTTAAGTGACTGCCATGAGCTACAACTCCCGGCAGTAGCGTTTTCGGCGCCGACAGTTATTAGGGTCATTCACTCGGCTGCCACAGCGCACAGCTTGTTAAGGCTCGTAGCCAAGCGAACAAACAAACAGCCAGGCCAAGCAGCCTGGCACTCACTGACAGGCGATCACTTTTTAAATATGTATGTAGTGATAAATCCCCTCGGGCAAATATGTACAACTTGTTACCGCCTCAGCGATTCCAAGACACCCAACTAAATAAAATGTCAAGAATGAAGAGAAAAGTATTGGGCAATACGGCAATTTAAGTATGCACTTGTGCCTACTTGCCGAAATTCATTGCAGCATAAAATTGCTGACGAAACAATGCCAGCACTGCACAGCGTCGGTGTCACAGTGTGTGTTGTGTGTGTGTGTTTGGCTGCGTACAGCTTAGGGCTGCAATCGCTTTTGCTTTTGTAAAAGTCATCAAAGTACAAATAGGTCTATTGCTTTGTCAAGCTGCTGTGGGATTTCCTTTGAACATTTTCTGCATTCTCCCTTACACTCGAAGCTATTTTTGCTGCTTTCTATTTAATAAAATGTCAATTTTTACACACTCACCAGCAGAAAAGGATATTCAGTCATAGCGTAATGGGAATTGTTGCAAGTTTTATTTGGTTTTTATATTTTTCCAAATTTTTTATTTCTATGAAGCGATAGTTGTTGCATCATGGCAAACGTTTTGCTGCTCTGCTTCTTCTTGATTTCGTTTAGTTTTTTGTGTTGCTTGTTTTTGCCGTTAGCTTGGTCGATTTCATGCACAGTTACTTTAAGTGGACATATTATTTGTGGATGCCCAGCGGGCGTGGAAGTGCTCAAGCGATAAAATGATTTCGCATTTCTTTCCGGGTGATGCTTAAAGCTATTTGTATGCAATATTAATTTGTAATTGTTTGAAAAATGCTTGCCATTTTGTTGCATATTTGGAACTTAAATGCCAACACAAATTTGAATGGATATTTTATGGGCGAAAGCATGCATTAGATGACCGCAAGTTGCAGTAATATGATAGTAATAGATAGTCAATTGAAAAGTTCCCGGCCAAACACATACGTGGTGCTACTTATTAATTTTATGTGAGTTCATTAGTTTGTGAATTTTATTATTTTGAGTGAAGCCACTTTTGCTATTATGAAAAAAAAACTATAAAAATAAATTTCGAGTGTTGATTAAATACTGCCTTTTGAAGGGAAAATACACAGTTGAAGGAAACACTTGGCTTGATGACGAGCTTCCGAATACTGTCCCAGGAAAATCAACCATAAAGGTATTGTATGCTAAGTTTTGACATGCTGACATTGTTTTTTCGGACAAAAACTTCAAAAAAGTTCTAAAAATAATTTTGCAAGATCGTTAAGGGAAGTTGTTCGAGATAGGCATTCTAAAAACATCAACTGAACGTGTACATTGCATTATTAATTAGTGGGGTATGAGGAAGCTCATTAATGAGAGGATGCCGCGCGAGCTCACTTCTGACCAAAAACAACGAGGAGTTGTTGATTCGAAGCACCAAGCGTAACAAACCCGAGTTTTTGCACCGATGTATGACAATGAATGAAACATGACTCCATCATTTAACTCCGAAGTGAAATAGACAGTTATACTGGTGGACTCCAAAGAGTCAAAAAACGCAATAGTCGCTGACAAGGTCATGGCGGTTATATTTTATTTTTTGATACACACGGAATATTTTTTACTGACTACTTTGAAAAAGGAATGACCATAAACAGCCACTATTACAATGCGTTATTGGACCGTTTGAAGGACAAAAAAACGACCGCATTTGAAGAAAAATAAAGAGCTGTTTCACCAAGGCAAGGACCTAGGCCACATGTCAATTAAAAAAGTCCTTGAATTGGGCTCCAAATTGGTTCAGCTTTCACCACATTCCCCAAATCTGGCCCTCAGCGAATATTACCTGTTCTCAGATCGCAAAAGAATGCTCTCTGGGAAAAATTTTTTGTCGATCACCTCTTAAATCGCCGAAACTGAGGCCTGTTTTGAAACAAAAAATGCAATTTACTACATAAATGATATCGGAAAATTGGAGGTACGCTATAATCAGTTTATCTCGCGTGAAGTGAACGATGTTAAATAAAAAAAATTGTTTGCCAATGTGTTTTAACATGGCAGGCTGGGAACTTTTCTATTGACTTATTATATGCACTTAAACCTTAAGCTTATATCAATTGTATTCTTACGGTACCCCAAAATGTATATTAATATAGCATAGGGTACGTTAATTTCCGTTACCAACTTAGAAGTCAGGATTCCACTTGAATAATGAAAGAAAATTCAGTTTTGGCTGCAGAAATCTCACTCGATTGGGTCTCATATATTAACAAATTGACTTCAACCCATTGAAAATCTATAAAGATGAATCACTTTAACTCCAGCGAAATACCAGCTCGTATCTCAAATTTTCAAGGTTTGTTTTTTTGCCTAAAAGTAAAGTGTTCCTAAAATTGTTCCAAATAACTTGACCAACTAATTTAAATTGTTGCTCCCAGTCAATCAATTAACACCAATATCTTGACTATAAGTTTGCGCACTAGAAGGCGTTGCTGCCTAATATTTGTCCATATATTCTAGGCTCCAATCGCCCCATTAAGCGTTGAGTTCATTTATAATCAATCGTTGCAGTCAATCAATTGCATTTCCTCTCACACAAAGAGCATATGCACACCCAACACACATACACATACACACGACGCAAAGCCATGGGCATTTTATTACCGACAATCACAAAAACACACTTTGACATAACAAAACTGAATGCAATTCATTAGAAGCTCACTTTCGTTCTAATTGCATTATTCATCAACGCTAACAACCTGCTATCAGCTTGAATGCCGCGCCTGCACGCCTAAAAGTATGCCAGTGTGCAGCATGCATTTGCATATTTATGCACACCAGCGGCAACAACAGCAACACAGACAACACAAAATTTACAAAACAAAGCAAAGCATGCAAATCCACACGAATGACACACATGTGTGCGCTACAGTGAAGCCTAAGTTTCTTTGAAGTGTTTCATTATTCTATTCACTTTTCTCACAATAAATAATAAAGGTATTGGATACAAGTATAAGTAGCATTGGAGGTGACCAAGCCAAATATTTAGAATAAAAAGGTTCATCCCTTTCTTACTCTTCCCTCACAAAAACCGGATTCAAAAGGAGCCTTTAAAGTTTACAAACAGGAGGACCTGAAATATCTGAAAAACATGGATAACACTCTTTAAAAGGTGTCTGTCCATAAAAACACAGAATGGGAGACCAAGGTTCGATGCCATAAGCTCGAATTTATTGACGAGATTCCTTAACAAATGGAAACTCTACTGTTTTCTGTGGTGTACATGGAGACTTTTAAAGCACAAAACTTGAGCTCGGGCTGATACCCATACACAAAAAGGATGGATGAATGTGAAGTTCTCAGTCCAGCACAGTTTCACACACTAGTAGAAACGTGAATTGGGTAGTCGGAAAGGTCCTTTTCTAATCAAGCTTCAACTTATTGTTTTTTATATTTATAATGAACTTTAATGAACCAAATATACACCATTTTGGTCGACCATATTTTACGATTTTTCCGCAGAGACATTATTCCATAAGTGTAAAACTTTTCTTGTTTCTCGGCGAAAAACTGCGACAAGTAATTTTCCCAGGCTTCTCTTGAAGCTAACTTTACTCCATTAAGATAGTTATGCATTGACCGGAACAAATGGTATTCCGATGGTGCAAGGTCCGGGCTATATGGTAGACGCATCAAAACTTCCCAAACAAGCTCTTCCAATTCTTGCCAAGTCATCAAAAAAGTGTGTGGTCTAACGTTGTCCTTTGCTGATCAATTCTGGTCGTTTTTTCGATTGCTTTCTTCAATCTCATTAGCTGTTGATGTAAAATGTAGAATCAATAGCTCGACTAGGCTGCTCCAGCTTATAGTGGATAATTCCTTTCCAATCCACCAAACACACAGCATAACCGCTAATCCTGGCTTTGATCATTTGTTGAGCTTCACCACGCTTGGACCATGATCCTTTTCGCACATTATTGTCATATTTGATCCACTTTTCGTCTCCTGTTACTATTCGCTTCAGAAATTGTTCGATTTCATTTCGTTCAAGAATTGACACTACATTTTATACTTTTTGACCACTTTTCTTGAAGCACCCAAATTTTGACTTCTGAGTAGGAATCGAAGGGGGGCTCAGCAAATACGTGTCCCATCGTTAAAACACATGGTAATCGGAAGGGGTCAAGTCTGGTGAATATGGCGGGTTAAGTAGCCGACCCAGCCAAGTGTTTTGATTGTGTCCTGAACTGATTTGTTGTATGTGCAGGTGCATTATCGAGTAACAAAATTATTTATTATCCATTCGTTGTTCAAATTGATCATTTGTTGTCTGTAGCAATTAGTATTAACAATTTCAATAAGGTTTAGAAGCCTTTGATATGCCACACCTTTCTAATAATACCAAACACAAAGCATTGGCTTCGATCTGGTTTTGCAGCCGATAGGATTCAAATTTTCATCACCAGTGACAACTTGATGCAAAACTGATTTTCTTTCGTAGTTTTTGGTAGTCTTCGACGTTCTTCATTTCTCACATCAAAATCATTATCTCTGAACCGTTAAAACCATCTTTCCCTACCAACACATTTGTATCTTAATGCTCATTTCGTAATGGTACTTAATCCCGAATAATGCTCAAAATGTCAAGATTAGGAAATTGCACTAAATCAAGCTTCTCAATTCTTTCTTGAATTTTGTAAAACTTCGCTTCGTACTTTTAATCGTGGTTTCACTCTAGTTTTTTACTTTTGTGCCGCAAAATGCAGGCAAATCGCGCATACCTCCAACAACAAACACACCGACACATCAGCAGTCTAACTGTATATTCGCATACAATTGAAAATTTGAAACTTGTCGGGAAATGCCGCACAACGCAGCCGAAATGGAATGCTTATTACCGATTGATTGGCAGTAGGAATAACGGTAGCAAATTTTCATCGATAAGTGGCATGGAATAGTGGGAGTCGGGTTAAGCGGCATCGACAAACGAAAGAGGTGATTTGACGCCTGTTAAATGCATTAACTATGCAGCTGTTGTGGCAAATAGTTGAAGGCAAATGGCGTATTGTCTCAGCATGTTGCAACAAGGACTTGCCGCCACTAAAGTCTGCAGCAGAACATGCAGCACCACCCAACTGCACAAAATGCCATGTGTGCATGCGAGTGCATGTGTTTTGCGGAATTGGAGCATTTTCAATTGACGGCTAGCGGTTAGTTTGGCATTGTTAATATTCAGCGCCAAAGTACTGACAATTTTGTTAGCTGCCAGCTATTTTGGCTGAGCATTGCGAAATATTACATGCCAAATAGACACGCCAGTAATGTACACGTGGTGCGTGTGTGGGCGCGTGTATGAGTGTGGGTGTGTTTTTGTGGCATTTAGCAAGTGTCAGTTTCGATTAGTTGCAGTGCAACATTTTTGTTTTGCGGCACGTGCTAACACGTCAGCAATGCTGCACGTCAACGCAGGAGTGTTCTTCAAACTGTTTATGTACCACACACATAGGAACATACATAGTATATAAACATGCTGTTAAGACTTTAAATGACTGTTGCTTACTGTTGCATTTGATAGTACCGCGGCCTATGGTGCGCTTTGCGAAAAATATATAGTATATGTATTCGATTTAGGCACTTGATTGGGGAGACGATCATGGAAAATTAAATTTGTATTTGAATTATTTTTGTTGCCCTACTTACAGATGACAAACAAAATTTATATAATTTTACTGCACACTAGTACGAATTCTGGAATTCCGGTAATTCATTCAATAATTAGGATAAACCGTCCCTTCAACTTGATATGTAATTGTGTTCTAAACCAGACTTTGCGAAGAAGATGATCCTGTATGATAAAATGTTTTCACCACATTTCACATAGATTTTCCTACGATGCAAATCTATTATATCCGAAAAAGTTTTTTAGATCGACCCTCTATGGCACATAGCTGTCAAACAAACTGGCCGACCACAATAAAGATCTTGTTTGAAAAACTATTTTATTTGACAAGATATCTTTAACATATTTGACATGTATTATTATCTAAGAAAATTCCACAATCTCGGTAGAAATTATTCAGATCGGACAACAATAGCATATAGCTGTCACACAAACTGGCCGACCAAAAAGACGTCAATGTATGAAAAACTGTTTTATTTGACAAGATATCTTCACCATATTTCACATAGATCTTCCTACAATACAAAGCTATTATATCGGAAAAAGTGTGTTAGATCGGAAATCTATAGCGCATAGCTGTCAAACAAACTGGCCGACCAAAATCAAGTTCTCATATGGAAATACCTTTATTTGTGAATAGCACTCTAGCTTCTGTGCAACCGAGGTAAACGCTTTTTTGTTTTCATTTCCTGTCATTGCAACAGAAGATCCAACTTAAAGCACATGCCAGGAAACTCGTCTATTTCAAACTATCATCAATTTCACCAATATTTCTGTATTTACAAGTTTAACTGTCGAAGTACGCCGAGCTTGGACCTGTGAACATATTTGTAAATTGCAAAGAAGTGTTCATAATAAATTTTTCAATATTTTTGCAACTAAAAAGCACCAAATAAATTACACACATACATACATGCAATCAGTGAGCAATAAAAATTTCCATTGCACCAATTCGAATTCGGTTACGTAAATATTTCAATTGGCATAACTTTATATGTTGTATCATGTATATATATGTATACAAATATACAAAGTTATATAACAGTTAGAGTGACTTTTTGCAATAAAAATCTGTCGAATAAAATAATTGGATTTATACAAAACAATTTGTAGGTATTAGAAAGCAAGTGAGCAGCGTGTGCAGGGTGTGGCGTATAAGCAACATTTCGACTGTTTTCTGCTTTATAAAAATAACGTAGAAATGTTTGTAATAGAGCACTCTTTATTGCAACAAAAATAAGTGTATCGATATGCCATCATTTGTTATGTGCAATTTTAAGTTGCTTTCAGGCCACCGCCCTTCCACCCCCTTCAGTCGAAAAGCATGAAAATTCTAAAGTGCCTGCATGTGTGTGCGTGTGTGTTGGTGTGTGTTGGTGTGTGGTGCAAAGTTTAGATTTGTTAAAATAGAGCAAAAACGCATTGAGCCATACACATGCTGGTATTAATAATCAAGTGCATATGGAAAAAACTTTCAAATGCAATTTTCACTTTAATACACATACGCTTGAAATGTATGTACATATGTAGGCATTGGTATATGTGAGCATGTATGCATAAGCAGTTGTACAAACAACTTGCATGCAGCCAGCTGCTGGCGAAATATGTGGCTTGCTTGTACTTCTCTTTAAAGTCAATCAATTGACTTTTAAAACGAGACTTCTCCATTCGATGTGTGAATGGGTATGTTTGCAAGGACTTTGTTATGTGTGTGTATGTGTAGGTTTATCAATGATATCAAATATTGAAGAAATGTGAAAAAGATTCTCTAGTCAGACAACATATATTAACTCAACATATTGGGTTGTCAAAAACGTCTTGCGGTATTTTTATTGAATCAATTCGTGTGGCACCCATACATCGATCTTCTTAGTGACTCCAAGCTTCTTCAAATGGTTTATAACGGTTTAATGACTACTATGTCGGTCTCTTTCGACCAATTCAGCGATTTTATCGCAATTTTCGACGACAGGCCTTCCGGAGCGTGGCGCATCTTCGACCAAATCTACACCAGAACGAAAACGTTGAAACCATCGTTGTGCGGTGGAAATGGAAACTGTATCGGGTCCATAAACTGCACAAATTTTATTGGCGGCTTGAGATGTATTTTTGCTTTTATCGTAGTAGTACTGTAGTATGCCGTATTTTCTCTTTATTTTGCTCCATGCTTGCGACGCTATAACTCACGAACAACATAAAAGAAACCACAATCAATCAAACACGTGTTAGCGCGTGAAATGAGCTTTCCAAAAAGGTAAAGCATGACTCGATGCGACGAATAAAACTAGAACTACGCGCTTTCAGCGCCAACTAGAGAAAATACCGCAAGACTTTTTTGACAACCTAATATATACGTATATTGAGTGGCCAGCCAATTCCATTGAATATTATATCTATGCCATTTTAATGATTTGAAGACATATCTATAACAACAATATCATAAAGTATCGCCGGACAACCAGCCAAGCAATTTGATCCGATGAGCGACATAGTATTCTTCTTCATACTTCTATACTGTTTCATATTGCACCTACACTCCCATACAAAGTCTTTTATCGGTTAGTTCGTATCGAAGTTATATTATATGTTAAGGTGATGCGATCTAACCAATTTTTCCAGAAATTGAAGCCTTGCCGTGCATAATAGTATTTGCCAAATTTCGTGAAAATAAAAAGTTTTTCATAGAAGTACCTGATTCCGATCGTTCAGTTTGCATGACAGCTATGTGCTATAAAAGTCTTATATCGGCGATTACGATAATTGAACAGTTTCTTGGAAAAAAAAAATACATGTGCGAAATTTCCGATCGATATCTCAAAAAATTAAATAGTGGTTCAGGTAAGTATATATACATACAGACAGACGAGCTGCTGCTTTAATTATCTTTACGCGCACTAATTCGACGATCGCAACGATTTCTATCTCGGTCGAGTCAAATAGCATTTGCATTAAAGAAGCATTCACGAATTATTCAAACTTGCTACTTTTTTCAAAATATCAAATACAAATAACTAATAAAAAAATTGGTTCGAAACTCAGCTACATATTTAGCCAATATACCCACCTTTTCCATATACTTCCTGAATGCAGATATCCATTGCTTATTTCTTTTTTAAATATCGCGGTATTACACAGATTTAGCAAACAAAAAATGTTGCATGGTGATCACTACACATGAAAATCGAAACAATATATTGCATTTGGAAATTCTCGCAGCGATAATAAACACACAGTTGCGGCATTAATCATTCAAGTGTCAGGTAAACAGAGACCAATAAATTGCTAAATTCACAAATAGAAATAGCAGAGCAAAATACGCTGTTGAATAAAGTCCAGTTTCGGCAATAAAAATGCGAAAACGCGAAATTGTGTTTATCTGAAAACAAAATATTCGACACAGCAGCAAAAGAAAGAACTTCATCAAATATTGAAAAGCACAATATTTGTATATATGATTGATTGGATATATTACAAAATCTCTATGAAAACAAAATAGAACCTAGCCGTGGTCCTTATAAATGAATAACTTATACAAACACGAAAAACGAAACAAATATCGCAATAAATAAACCAAACTAAATGCGCACAAACAAAATATACAGACTTCAAACTGCTGGAAAGTGGCTTTTCACAAATAATAATTTTCTAGAAATAGAAAAATATAGCGGATTCAGTAACAATAGTAAATCAGTAATTTCCCAAACTCCAACGAGAACAAAATAAAGTTTTAAGTCACCTCGGTCACTATCCGTGTTTAGCTATTGGCTTCTAGTAGTTACTAAGTGTGTTCTCTACTGAGCAAAAATTTCTAGATATAATACTGTCGGATGTGAGGCCTGAAGAAAAGTCTAAAAATGATATCAGATTCCAAAAACCATAAGGACATTGTTGGTAAGTAAGAACTTTGGTTGTCGAATCAGCTCAAAATGCCTAACAGTAAATAAAGCAGAAACTATCTCTACTTTTATGGAATATAAGCTAAATTAAATCAAAAACCTCGTGAGATTGCTTAAAAAATATATGCGATCAAACGACATGGTTTTCAGTTCTCAAAGATTAGATTTTTAATTTTCGAACTACAAGTTCAAGCTAACAGTGCAATAAAAAACTTAGTTATAGCCCAAAAGTGATTTGGTAATAAAGTTTGTGCCTTTTCTAACGCACACACAGTTTCGAAAATCTAAATTTTCATTTTCAAACATGAATTTCATTCATCAGCCATTGCTGCTTCATTAAAATTGACCTCACTTCTGCCATGGCATGCAGCAATACAGTACTTGTGGCAAGTATTATATGTACCACTCGAACAGTTATTTTTGCAACCTTTTTCGAAAAAGTATTACAGTAATCCAAATGATTCTCGGGTTTCATGTACTAGCACACATACACATATGCACATACATATATGTGAATAGTTAGCATGAACTGCCATCCGCAACAGCAAATCTGGATTGCTGTACATATGTATGTGTATACAGTGTGTAAATATGTATATTTACAGCGAAAATATCAAAATCAAATAGTTATTCGAATGGCAAAAATGCAGAGCTAGCGGGCATATAACAAAAACCAAATATTTTTAGGACAATCGCAAAATATGCGAACACAAATGCTCACACCACAACTTGCTATATAGTATGTGTAGTACATACATATGTTTACAAGAATCAACTAAAATATTGGCGTTGAGCGCTGGTATTGATGACCTTAAAAACGCCAATAAAATAAAACTAGCCGTGTTGGGCTAACTTCAGAGAGAATATACGATGCTCTCACTCATTATGTCATAAAATGGGATTTAAATTTTTCGAATGTCTAATCAATTTTCAATGATTTTGAAAATGTTAAAAATTTATCCTGCATAATAGAAGTTCTCATCTAACAGGGAATCTCATATTTCTTTTCATCGCTGTGATGAATGGAGTTTAAGCAGCTATATCGCTCACCGAGACGGACTAAGTAAATTTTATGGATTAAATATACCATCTTCTAGCCAGAAATAACCGCTCCTTCATCTCTCAGGCTGGTCCAACCCAGTATCTACCTATACAATTCTAGCTACTGAACAAACCGATAAGTTGGCAGCACGCCTGATGAAAATTGCCAAACTTTTTAACGGTAAAAGAAATTGCTTGCTCAAAAAAATACGTGATGCATCACACATGCTATAGATATGGTTATAAGTTCTCTTCCCAACTCTTAGATCAACTAAGAGTCAGTCACCCTGATGCTGAAGAAAACTATCCACAACTTTACTCTTTGCTACGGCAATGCTGCTGCTGTGCGATAAGTAAAGCAAAGACTTCTCTACATATAAATACTATTCAAATAACCACGTGCTTAAACTTTTTCTCATGCCAAAGAGTTGCACTACAAACCACACGAAGTACCAAGTAACCACTTCTTAGGACTTCAGCACTTTTTCATTTCCCAATATTTGTCATTTCCATCGTCTTATTTGCTATGCGCAATGGCACAATTTAGTTATCGCCAGCAGCCAGTTGCACCTTGACAACTCGTTCTTGCGGTATCGATTGTGTCAACGGCATTGAAACTTGTTGTACTCAGGTAAGTTAGCAAAGCACACTGACAGACTTAGCGGAGTCGAAACGAGAGCGGAAAGCAATACTGAAAAATTACAGTAAAGCCACGCTGAAAACATGCATTGGCAATGAAAACACAATGCTAGTATAGAAATACTGAATATTTGATATATCTTTCATATAAGGTTCGAGTTAAGCATACTACGCAAAGATGTTGTGTGTGATGTTTTTGAAATCGGTACCATTTCGGGGTCATAACGGGATTTGATTCCATCTTTTTGAGGTTAATTTGTTTTCAAAATTAAGGCTTTGGTGCATAGGAGATTTTTCGCGACTGGTTCGGAATTCGGATATTGCTTTTCAGAGAACATTTCGGGACTAACTTAACTTTCCGCGAGTATAAAGCAAGTTGAATAATGCTACCATTATCGAAGAAAACGAGTTACAAAAAAGTCTGACGTTGGTCAAAAAAATATGCTACTTATCTTATTATCAAATTCATCAACTTTCTTATTATGTAGTTTCCTTATGCAAACTGTATGTACGTTAGGTGATTATTGCCAGGCAGAAATTATTGGAACGTCGTATAGGCACAAAGTCTTCCAAATATTTGATATAAAACTGAACGATCTGAATAAAATACATGTATTGAAAACTTTACCAATTGAAGAGGTATCTTCACAAAATTTGGTGTGGGTTATTGTCTAAGACAACAATGAAGTATCTAAAGAATTTGTTTAGATCGGACCAATATTACATATAGCTGCCATACAAAACGATCGAACAAAATCAATTTCTTGTACACATTTTTTTTACTTGTGAAGGGTATTCTGCTTCAGTATCTGAAGCTTTTTCATTTTTTTTTTTTTTTATTTTACCAACGCTATTCTTCAATATTAATCCTGGTTTATCTGACTATGACGTTTCTATATTATTTTTTTTAAACATTGTCTTTGTTAGTATCAGTAAAATATTTAAAGCGAACTATTATAAATTTAAACTTACAAAATATGCTAACTATCCTAAGCAATTGCCATCAACACCTCCACGCGCTCAAAACTTTCTTAACAAGCTTCTTAACTCGCATTACACACTCGCACTTACAGCTGAGGCACAGACAATGGCAAGCGTGGAGAGCAAAGAATTGAAGTTGAGGAAAACGACACTAACAGCTTTATATGTGCTACATATATTTCACAACTATAAAATACCGTTATATGAGATTTATAAGAATGCAGGTGTATGCATGCGTGCACTTCAAGATGAAATGAATCAACAGCAACAATAAAAAGAAGAAAACATGTTTACACAGGTGCCAAGCATATGCATGAGCTGCTACATACACGTATGTGTGTTGGTATGTGTGGATGCAAGTGCAACTATGACGCGGCGCTGGGCCAAGTATTACTCTGTTTGCTTAAGTACACGGCGTATGTGTAATTAATTAAGATGCGTCTTCGGTGGCTCCGCTAGTAGCATTATTCAAAACTTTACTTCCAAGGAGCAAAAGGCGCACATACCACCATCAGCCTTTGCGCTTGCAATTTAAGTGCAAATAAAGCATATATGTGTGCGATTGTATGTGTATGATTGCATATGCGTAGTTGTGTGTGTGTGTGTGGTACACGGATGCGCCTTGTAAAAACATGCGGGCTTGCAGCAGCACCAACGAAAACAAAGTATAGCCTGCAGTGAAATGCTTACCCAAAATTAATGAGTTAATTATAAATTGCATTTTGGTTTTGTTTCACGCCGAAATATATTTTAAAGCGCACTTCGCTTCCATACTTATCATCGCCTTGCAACAAAAGTTTCAGCATAATTTTTTTAAAAAAATAATTTAAAACATTTTACCCATTTTATATTGCATATATTATATTTCAATTGTTATGGCTTTTGCAGAGGCAACTTCGTGCACTTTTGCAAACCTTAGCGTAGGTACTCGGCTAGATATCGTTTTTACGATGTGAGACAGGTTCATGAAGTTTATAAAATTTGCATTTCGTCAAATAGTTTAAGGGGTTAGGGGTAGTCAGAATTTTCAGAAAATTTAGTTTTTTCTTTTTGCATTTTCATTAAGTGTAATATCTTAAAACTATTCGCTAAAAATTTCACGTTGATGCGATAATTAGTTTTTGAGTTATTCGACAAATACCAAAGAGAGCTCGGGCACTTCAAGGCGCTGGTGTGAAACTTTAAACGCGTTTTTCTCAAAACTATGTTTTTGGAACTGGTGACAACTGTAACTCGAAAACCGCTCAGTAGATTTTAATGAAATTTATACAGCTTTTAGAATACGTCGAAGGATTTTTTTTTTTGATTTTTTCCCAAAAATTTAGAAAAAAAAATCCTTAGGCCGCACTTAGCCTAGCTTACCTCAAGCGTACAAGTTCTCAAGCCTGTATTTCCGAAACTATTACTCGCATCAATTTGAAAATTTAAGACAATATTCTAGAGGTGTTGTAGAATTTAAACCCGTAAACCCATGTAACCCCTTAATAGACTCTTACATTACTATTTGACATTTCATAGTCGCGCCTTTCTAAAATTAATGATTCGAAATTATTATAACTGAACATTTTTTTCTTCTTTTCTTTAACTTCCCGAGAACTATATTTTACTTTCTCGTCGTGTATTTCCTGATTATTAGTTACTATTTTTTCCAGAGATTTTAAAACGATTTATAAAAATATTTATACTATAACTTCTCAGCTGCAAGCAATTTGAACTCTTCTATAATCTTTCTCTTTCTACATATTACCCTCATCGAGAGCCTTCTACGTAACTCTCATTTTCATAGTTATTTCAAAAAAAACTAATCGAATGCTTAAATCCCACCATCTTGTTACAAGAGCGAATTCTTCGTGTTTGGTCCATGAAAGGAAGCTGCCATGCTCAACGGAATACACAATATTCGGTTTTTAGCCATCGTTGCGGAGCATGATAACTGTTATACTATTATAAAATCTCAGAAAATTTTATGTTGCAATGATCCCTAACTATGCTTAAGTTTAAAAGCTCCTCAAGCTATAGTATATTGTTTCTAAACGGTCGAAAATACAGATGATGGTACGACAGCGACAGTGCAACTCATGGGGCTAGAATCCATTACGAAGAATACTTTATGTATAACTTTCAACTAACAACACGGTCAGCAATTAAAAATCATAGACAACCGATCATAGTCGTACATTCAGCATCTTCGGTTTTGTTGAGAAACCAGCACTTGAATAAACTGGCTCACTTTAAACGCTCATTTATCAGCTGTAGACACTGAACAGCTCTAAACAAACCACTCATTGCAATAAACACACATTATATATAGTACATACACATGTCTATATACACAAAGATCATTATTAGCCACTTCTTGCGCGCTGTTTTTGGCCAAAATACATTTTATTGCTGCAATTATCATCGCTATTAGCTTTTAACGTCGCCTCAGCCTCAGCTTTCTTCTTTTTAATTTACTGTGCCCTCTGCTTGTTGTTGTTGTCTTTTCTATTGTCATTGCCATTTCTGTGGGCCGCTAATACCCTGTAAGTTAGCACTAATGCCCCGGCTTTGCACACATTCCGACAGTACGTGCGGCTAATACACACTCTCACATACGCTTGCTTGGCGATACATAAATATTATGGAATTTTTTGTTCGCTGTGCTGGTGTTGGTGTACCGCTTTTAAGTGCTGCGGATTTTGTGTTAAAAATTTTCACTTTAACCTGTCAGCGCATATGTTGCATAGGAAATTTATCGCTTCCTCCTGCTTAGTTCACTTGTCGTCGTCCATTAGCGTTTCGGAGCTGAATCTTTCGCAGTAAGTAACAAAGTGCTTTCGAAGAAAAATTGCCAGCGAAAGTGCAGCAGCACATATGTTGTGGCATATGGTCGGAAGTGGCTGGCGCAAAAAAATAACACACGAAAATAAGTACATTGCAATTTTCCAAAAAATATAGTTCTGTCAGTGAGCGCCGTGCAAATGGAAACAATTTTGGCAGCGAGTGGCAATCGAACACTTGTTAAGAGCTTTTCAAGGCAATCCAGTTTCATATTATTGCTTGTGAATTTACTTAATTAAATACATACATATATTCAATTTGCGATTTCGAAAGCACCGTATTGTGCTTTTCCGAATCTGAACCTACTCATGAAAATTACAAAAACGTGAAAGGTATTCTATAAATGTTATTGTATAAAATGTTCAAAAAGTCTTCCAGAAGTTAAAGCTAAGAATATAACCAATCAAAGTTATAAATAAAAAGCCGAGTAAACTGCCCGTTGTTCTAAAGGGAAAAGTGACTGATTAACTAAGGGTAAATACCATCGGCTTTGTTTTGCGGGAATAGAGATTTAATAAATTACTTAATCAGTTTTAGCTCTCCTCGCACATGAGAACGTATTTTGGAGCATTGAAAATTTTACTAGTGAAAAATCCGAAAGCTCAAGCAAATTTTTCAAACAAACTTGACTTAGATTTCAGTTTGCAGGCCTCGATAAATGTTTTTTCAATATGATGAACAAAATTCACTGCAAATGAGGGCTTGAGCTTTCAACGTTGACCAGCATTTCCAATCATATTAGCCTCTGCAGCTTGGTAACCGAAACCAATATATATTTATTTCAATAATGGAAATAATTATTGAGCTTTTGGTCATCGAATTTTGAGATTTTTATAAACTCTTATCAAAAAAGCGGATCTCCATAGCAAATATTCCATCCACAAAATAAAGGTTTACTCCAGGGTCGCTCTTAAAAAGATTGTCATGCCAGATAGCCTGGTCATAGCACCTGCTATACGACATAAGTTAAGGGAAAATAAACTAAAAACTGATCTCAAACTATTGTGATGTATAGAAATTACAGAAAATTTAAGCTAAGAACACAGACAATAACCAGAGATAGAAAAATAAATAATAGCACCCAAGCAACGGAAAAAACAAGATAAATTTTCTATCGAAATAATGTCAAGACAGAGGCAAATTACAACTGCATCAAAAGCCAATTTCAACGAAAATCTAATAAAAAGGAGCAGACCTAAATACGGCAGCCCCGCAAGAACAACAGCCAGATTCCTGAGCGCCACAAAGAGTATATAATGAAGTGGCAGCAGAAGGAGCAATGTCAAAAGCACAAAAGCGCAATCTGTAAGTCAAATTGCAACGCTGCTAACAGCACAGTGGCGCAACTACGGAAAAGTAGTGATTTTATAAATAAAATAGATTTTAAATTATCATGGTATTTCCAGGGCTTTCACATTCAGCATACTTATGTTGTGACAAAAAAGCACCCGGAAATTTTAAATAAATTCCCCGGATAAATGATATTTCAAACCATTGTATTTCAGAGATCTTGACATCTCTCGCAAGTCCATTCGAATGATTTTAATGGATATTTTGGGCATGAAACGCGTTCTTGCTCGACTCGTCCCGAAAAAGTAGAACTTTTGTCGAAAAGAGTACGATAAACAGGTCTCTTTGGACACGCTTGATCGTGCGAATTCCGATTCCGATATCATGAAGAGCATTATAACTGACTTGGGCTTATGAGTTTGACATGCAAACAAGTCAATAATCATTGAAATGGAAACCGTTTTCAGTTGAACGAAGAGAAACCATTCCAAAAAGTGCTTATGAAAAGTCTAAAGTGTTTCGAGGATTGGAAAAATCTTTGGCCTGAGTGTATTACATCTGGTGGGGATTACTTTAAAGGCGACCAAATAAATTTTGATAAATAATTAAACATTTCGTGTTTTATTTACAACTTCCGGGTCCTTTTCTGTCGCATCATATATAGAGTGTGCATTCTCAAAAGGCAAAGAGGTCAGTTTTGTAATAAAGTGGATTTAATAAAGGAGTTGTTGGTCAACAACTTCATTGAGGTTAATGAAAAACTAAACCTAAACGATAGACCATGGAATTAAGTCCTTGATCTTTGATCTGAGTATGCTTCTATCATTCTTTCTTTAAAACTTTATAAAAAACACCGGGGTCCTAACAAGGAAATATAACCCTGAAGAACTATACATCGACTTCGATATTATACAATTAAATACAACGATTCCAGTGAATTGGATATCCATATTGATCTCTCCTACCTACCGGTCAACAATGAAAGACTCGGCTGTAATGACTGTAAATAAAGACCAAGCGCAGAAGAAACAGAATTTAAGCACACTTTTACTGAAATTTTACCTCAGGATTTTCACAACCTCTTTATTCTGCATATAAACTTAAAAACAGTTGTATAATTTTGTCTAACATTTGCCTGGCTCGACCCACTGTTTCAACAATTCTCTCATTTTTCATTTTCTACAAATTGATCGAAGAAAAGCAGTCACAAAATAGAAATGCGCACACCAAAATGGTATTTATGTATTTCTTCGATTGTCTTCGCCAACATTCTCGCATCTCAACACTTCACTTGACATTTTATGATTGCCAGTCTCGCTACTCAGTTTGTATAACCAATGAAATTTAATATACTAGGGTTTTATATATTACTTTACTAACATAACAGCACCTAACATGGCAAGAATCTAAAAATTCGTTTTGGTCTACTATTATGGATATGAATTTAGTCTTCGAAGAACAAGAAACAAGCTAAGCTTATGTCAACGCCACGGAGAAAATTGTTATTCTTAAAATTATATCATGTATCCGGCTACAAAAAACGCTAAACACTAACATGCGTTGGGTACAATAAAACGGCTCCGCCCAACTCTCAACATCACCTTTCTTGCTTTTGTCTTTAGAACATTGATTTGTCAACTCCATAGCAACGACTCAGTCAATGTGACAGTCTTTCGTGTTGTTGAGCAATTTTTTTTGTAACTGCTTGAACTTTTTTCCAATTTGTCTGCACTTCCTTAATTCGTCACTTCGCACTGATGTCCGAGAGTGGCTTTCACCGTTGATTGCAATAAATTTTCAAGTTGATCATTGTCTCCAGCATGCTTTTTGGACGAATTTTTGCAATTTCCATTATATTTAAATTAACACTCGTAAATCTGTATTTTATTAGTCGAAATTACAGAGTAAAATAAAATGGTTATTCTGACGAAAATAGATCAAATATCTACCGAAAAGACATACCAGAAACTGCAAAAGAGCTATTTCAAATGCAAGTATTTTCTAATATTGGGTGATTTTGTGTTTGGATCAGAGACAGTTGTAAGAAAATGGGCAAAAAATCAAGTTTAATAATTATTTTTCAATTTATATTTCCTAAAACTCTATTTTCGTAGACCGCAACGCAAGTAATAAAAGGTGTGGACGATGAAGTTTGCTAATTCGGATTGGTGCGAACTCAAGGCGCTGTTTATTTTGCAGCTCTGAGGTCTCACTTATAAGATTAAATCACTTTCAATCGATAGCATTTTATAGGCAGAGCATTAAGCAGACAAATTTCCACTTAAGGTAATATTGGGTCCTTAGAACTTGTCGAAGGCTATCAGGCCGTCAAAGACGATTAACCTCTTGGTGTAATCTTAATTCTGCAATCGTCTTTCAATATAATACTCTCAAATTACAATTATATTATTTCAAATATGTAAATATGTATAACATCATATGTTGAGATATATTAGTATACTCTTACAACATGTTATTATATATTAAATATCTTTCTAAGATTTTAATTGATATCCAAATGCAAGAATTGTTGCATAGTTTCAGACACATAGTATTATATTATTGTGCGTATATATTTACTTCAGTATATTCGCTGTATGTACGAGTATAACACATGACCCATATGTTCATTTAAAGCGCGCCTTCTGCAACGTTGCACCAACAAATCAATTTTGGATATTCAAGTCATTCTCAGTATATTTCATTAGCTTTGAAATCTCATAAGTTTTACATGCTATAATCAAATTTCGTATATTTCACTTTAATTTGTGCATAGAAGCATCAATATTTTCTATTTTAGTTTCCCTTTGAACTTATATGAAAATTCTTGTCAACACATCCATGCAAATAGCAGTATGTGTATATGAAATTCCGGTGAAAGATATTCGATACAGTCTAATCGAAGCGTGATAAGAATGCAAGTCAAGTTTCATGTATTGAGCATTTATGTTGTAATATATCTTATATTATATTTGTTAGGTATATACATTTAATATAAAATTTCAATTTGTATTTACTAGTCTAGGAGACGGTAATTTTATTTTATTACGATTGATATTCAAAACCAAAAAAATTTTGGTGTAAAAATTGTATAGTATTCCAAAAGCAAAAAGTATAAAAGTCGTAATAAAAAAATTTAGTACAATAATAGTAAAAAAAATCAAAAAATTTAGTAACATCTACCGTGAAATTTGTATTTGATATCATCACCTAATTCATTTGTTTTCAAACTGAGAATGTTTTTGTACAACGTACAGGGTTCCAAAATCATTCACTGGGATTGCTTTTGTTCCATTTTCCACGCCATCAAAATAAATGTATGTAAAGTATAAAACTTTTCAAAAAATTTAAGGGGAAGGAGAAAAAATTTCCGACTGATGTACCAAAGGGTTTCTGTGGTATTTGAAATGTCTTAATTACGATTTTTTTTTTTTTTCAAAATTATTTTATTTATTGGATCTGCTTTTTCTTAAAGCTTAACAATAGGTAATAAAATCTTAAACCTATTTAAAAACTAGACAGACTCAAGCAAGTGATTGAGCTGTTTTGGTGTTACGTCGCTCTTTAATACGCAGACATATCTCTTCTTTTAAGTCGTGTTTGATTGCAGGAATGTACCAAAGCATTAGCCAAAGGGTTTGGGTGATCTCGGAGTTTAGATATATATTTAATTCTGCTATCTTCTACTTCTTTTTTTACCATCTTATCTTTATGGATATTTTCGTTACGCGTGTACCATGGTGAACACGTGATTGTTCTAAGCATTTTTGATTGGAACCTTTGTATTAGATCAATATTAGTTGCACAGGTCATACCCCACAGTTGAATGCCATACATCCAAATCGGCTTTATGACCGCATTATATAAAAGCACTTTGTTGTCTAGGCTAAGTTTGGAGTTTTTATTTAAAAGCCAATTTAAATTTGCAGCTCTAATCTTCATACATGTTATTCTACTAGAGATATGTTTTCTCCACGTGAGCCTTCTATCTAGGTGGATACCAAGATATGTTACTTCGTTCGCTTGGGGTACTAAGATATTGTTTATTTTTACTGCCGGGCACATCTTTGGTCTTAGCGAAAATGTAATGTGCTTACACTTCTGTTCATTCACATTTATACTCCAGTTCGCAAGCCATTCTTCGACAGAACTTAAATGCTCCGTTAATATTCTTGATGCTAAAATGTGGCATTTGTTACGGCTCACTATAGCTGTGTCGCCCGCAAAAGTTGAAGTTAGTACATTATTAGCTGTTGGAAGATCTGCTGTATATATGATGTATAGTGTAAGGTCTAAAATACTGCCCTGGGGTACACCAGCCCTTATCTGACGTTCATCAGATATGAAATCTCCCACTTTTACCATAAATTTTCTCTTTTTTTAAATAAGACTCCAAGATTGTATACAATTCTAAAGGTAGAATTTTTTTAATCTTATATAAAAGACCTTCGTGCCACACCTTATCAAACGCCTGAGCTACGTCTAGAAATTTTGCTGAACAGTACTCCCTGTGCTCAAATGCTTTCCTTATCTCGTTAGTAATTCTATTGTGCCATGTTCCGCACTAAATCCGAATTGATGCATTGGTATTGTGTTATTTTCGTGGAGGAAAGGAGACATCTTTGATAGTAATACTCTTTCAAATACTTTCGAAAGACTGATTGGTCTGTATGAAGGCGGCTGTGTTAAGTCTTTCCCAAGTTTATCTATCAAGATAATCTGCGACTTTTTCCATTACGAATTTTAGTTCGAAAATGTTTCATTTCTTTCACGATATCGCCATCCGACGGTAAGGCTAAGTACTTATTGTATTGCATATATGATACGATATTATGACGAAATAGTACCCGAAACTTATACTTAAATTCTCCGGGCAAATTATATCCCATAACTATGATGCCCATATGAGCGTGACCTCTCAACAGTTTGCTTTCAGTCGGTGCATACAAGTGTCATTCAGTCGGTGCACCTCAGCAGTGTGTTGGGAGTTTTAAAACGGATAAAAATATCGAATAAAGAGGTTATCTCAACTTTTGTACTCCTAACCAAAGGAATCGTGCGCAATCGGTGCGAAAGTTGGAAAAGACTTACGATTATTCAAAAACACAAGCGTACGAGTGGTACAAATCCTTTAGAGACGGTAGAGAGATCGTTGAAGACATGCCCCTTCTGGCCGCCTTCGATCTCTTCAACTGATGAAAATATTAATTAATGTGAAGGATATGAATCATCAGGCAAATGTTATAGAGATGAAGAGAGAGCTCGACATCTCTCGCAAGTCCGTTCGAATGATTTTTGTGAATATTTTTAGTATGAAACGCGTTCTTGATCGTCCCAACAAAGCTGAATTTTTGCTGAATTTAAAGCCAAAAACTATTCATTGCGTTTTCGATCAACCACCGCATTCACTATTTTTTTTTTTTTTTTTTTAAATTCGCTCAAGAAGCTGAAAACCATGCCAAAAAGTGCTTATGAAAAATGTTTCGGGGACTAGAAAAAATATTGATGGGAATTACGTTGAAGGCCACAAAATTAATATTGATGAATAATTCAATATTTTTTGTTTTATTTACAATTTTTATGATATTTTTTTGACACAATGAATGTAGAACTCTCGTAAATTCTATATCTAGTAATTTTCTGTAATAAAAAAAAATTTAAGTAGTCACGTCCTCTCGATGTTTCCAAGTTAATTTCCTTATTAAACGAACCTCGTTGGCTGGCTGTTAACTCAAAATGTCATACAAATGTAGTAGTGACCACTAATCCTCAATACAAAATTTTATTTATTTATTTTACAAAAAAAAAACTAAAAAATATATTTTTGATATTGGACATTTATTTAGTATATGCATACAAGTGTCATTCTTCGCGCCAGTATCCATAATTTCGCCAATTTCTTTAAGTCCATAAACATCCAGCTACAAATATCTTAAGTCAAATGTCTGCAAATAAAGCCATAATTTACGCTATAATAACCAAAGCAAGCGTAAATACAAATACATGTGCACTACAAGTATTAAATGTGTATGTGGGTAGCTGCGTGGGCGTTGACATACCGTTATACAAACGATTTACACGATTTACTTTCGATAATGTGTTAAGCTTTTAAGAAAGTGCTTCGACATAAAGAAATACTTAAGAAGCACATGAACTCTGTGTACGAGCATGTATGACTGTGTATGTGAAAAAGTATGCGTAAAAAATAACTGCAAATGAAGCCAGCGGTAAAGGTTGACAGGCGAGAACAGGCGAAAATGAGAAAGTAGCAGATGCACATATACACAAACACAGTTATTTCTGTTATTTTATTTTGTCCTTTCCACCCATTATTCGCAGCTGTCAATTGCCTTGCGCTTTGAGCCGTTCGTCTTCGCCAACAGCGACAACACACCTCACACCAGCCGGCTAGAAGCGGTGGCGGCGGCACCAACGTTACCACACCTGTGAAATAAATTAATGAATTTATTACGTGTCGTTATGTATTTGTGGCAGCTCATCTCTGGGCAATAAGCCTTGTCTGCCACCCGCACAAACAGACACACACATACAAGCATGCATGCATGCTAACGACAAGCATCGTAAATGCGGCAGTCTTCATAACGTTCCCTCCTTCAATCTTGCACTTCCGCGCAATTTCTCATCTTTTGTTCCACGACACACACGCATACATACATATAAATGTACATATTTTTTATGGTTTCGTTTTGCCCGAGGTTTCGTGTGAAAAATACTGCTGGGCCGCAAGGTGTCGACGCCGGCGTCGTCGTCGTGGGAATTTCACGATTTATTTGTTAATAAACAAATCAACACCAAAGTCGCCAACAACCAGAAGAAGAAGAACAAAAAGAGAATTTACAACAACAAGAACGAAATTTACAACAACAACAAGAAAATTTACAACAACAAGAACAAGATTTACAACAGCAGCCGTTAAATCCGCGTCAGTGGAAGTAATAAGAAATGATGTGGTTACTGGCGACCACATCAATGAGTTCGAGCGCAGTCACAACAACAATAGCGTAGGTGCCACATTACGCCTGGCACTGGTTGTTGTTGTGCTTTGTAATGAAATAGCGCGTAAAAAAATTCCGCTACACACAAACACATATGCTGCCAGGGCATTAAAAATCGCACAATTCGTGTGAAAGCAGGAAATAAATACAACCTGCACACATACACACCATGTACATACATAGTTATTAACACAATTGTATGCTACGTGCATTTTGGCAGATTTTTCGGTTTACGCCCACTCATTTCTTTCGTTCCATGAAAGGCAGCTTTGCGGGTCCTCATATTTACTTTACGCCTCCTTCACCAGTCGCACCCTCTCGCGTTCGCGTGCCCTTTTCCACACACACACACACACTTACAACCACTGCACATGCTGTTCGCACGCTTTATGCCACTTTTAACCACTTCACACATACACACACCTTCACCGCACCGCGCCGCGCCCACGCGTCACCGCTTTCAGCGTGCCTTCTTCGTTTCAAACGAAATTTCTTGAAGCTGCCGCCGCCGCCGCCGCCACCGTATCCAGCGAGCTCATACTTACCCCGAGTTCACCCTTCATCATCAAAAGGCGCTTTAGTGCGCGTAATACGAGGATCAGCGTTTATGCCTCAATAAGCCGATGATTAATAGGTTTTCGGCGTCTCTCAGCGCTGTACTGCGGCAAGCGCAAGTGGCATGTGGCAAGTGGCAAGTGAGGCAAAGAAAGCACAGCGCAGCGTTGAGTGCTTCGATTTTGTGCCCCAAAAGTGGGTTGCCGATGGTGCTTCAGTTGGGTATTAATGTCGTCAACGCCAAATTGCAGCCGGAGAAAAATTATGAGCTCACGACGCCGTCGATTGATGGGTGAGTGGAGAGGCGGATGAATGCTAGTGGGTTGGTGATTGTTAAAAATTTCAATCCTCACCCCCCCATTATATTGGTTGTGGTTAGTAAACACTTGAAGCACTGCTGTAAAATCGAAGTAAAGCACACACCAATCTTCTTACAGCCCAATTGACGTGTGTAAGAAACCTCGCAGGCAAATTAAGTAATTCGTTTTATAAATGTAAATATATGATTTTCAAAAAAATCCCAGAAATACCGCGCTTAATGAGTCAAAGTGGAGTCTAATTCTTAGAACTTTGAAAAGTTATAAATAACGGAGTATTACTATTAAGCACTAGCCTTAAGATCATAAGAAATCTTTAGGGATTCCTCAGAATCAGTGCCTATTACCTGTTTGAAAACTCTATTCTCTTCCACGCAAGCTAAAGAGTGACCAGCATGACTTAGTCCCAGCAGTCGTTAGAGTATTCTCTAATCGTTTGCCTTATTTTTCACCGCTTATGTCCAATTTTTGTTAGAATATTGCTCTAGAGCACTCTAAACCTCTCTTCCCTCAGCTGGATGAGATTATATTCTTTCTGCATACATAGATATATTCTTTTGAGAGTAGTTAATTACATGTTCTGTCTAAGCCCTCTCAAGCATAAATTAAATTCCAAAAGAATTTCTCAATGCAGGGCCGTATACCTTTTTGGACGATACCTTTCAGATCAAACTGCTTCATAATAATTTGCTTCTACTATCAATTAGTTCGTAAGCAGTGCAGACCCCATAAGTACAAATAAAAGATTCCTACTTTTAATTGAGCGCAGCAACAAAAAACTTAAATTGTTTCAAAATTTTAAATCTTCAATTATGCGAGTATTTAATGATTCACATCAAAGTCTCATAGTTTTGGTCTTCGTAATGCATGTAGCCCACTTTATACAATGAAACAGTTTTAGTGGCTTCTTCGCTAAGGAATATAATATGTAAAACCATAATGTATAATCCTCAGAGAAAGTCGAACATTGTTGTTTGTAGTGACTAAAAGCTCTACAGCAGTATGAGCCTATTTATAAGGCATTTAATTGGCTACGAAATTTTGCTACTGGGATGTCATGAATTTTCTTCTCATGTCTATGTGTTCCATATAGTAGAAGAATATGTGATGAGATGAAGCCATCAGTTTTTCCTTCTCACAAAATTGAGTACTTGGAAGAATGCCGCGATATCGTTGATTGTTTGCATCTCAGAACTTCAAATGCCTCCATTCCATCCAGAAACTCATCAATATGAAGCATTGCAGGCACTCGCTGACATTGGCGTTGACGCAAACTTACCGTACAGAAGGTTCAAGATGTTTAAAACGGCTTAATATAAGAACATGCATAGTGGATGTTGAAGTATACATAGATATATGCCATAAAAATTATATAAGCTTCAGTTTTCATCCGATAATGGTGATCATCAAAAATGTCAAATAAACATAAATCGAACACCCTTACAAAAGTGTCAAAAGTTATAGTTAGTAGAAGTTTATAAACAAGAGAGTTCAATAAGCTTAAGAACTAAACAAATTCCTGGACACAAGAAATCGGAAACCCAAACCAATCATTACTCTGGGCTGTTACGAGGAGGCAATTATTGTATATCATTGATGCGGTTCTCCACACTATAAAAGTGAGCAGTTATTAAAGGCACAGTGACCCGACATTTAAAAGTTGGAGGATAGTTTCATTAATCGTAGGTTTTTCATAGAATTCAGTTTGAATTAGAAGTCTACAGTATATTGACCTGAGGCTGTTACACTTTTGATGTTTTAAGTCAGTCAAAAGTCCGGATTTCTTGGAGAATGTAAATTGATACTCCAAGTTTCCAAGTTCGTCGGCATTAAGTTAAGCCGATCACTGGAATGATGCTTTGCCACATGTTGCTACAGAGTATAATAGTTTTTGCATCTAACGATTGTTTATACCACTTATAAATATTAATCGAGTTAGATAAAGGGATAAGGACAAAAATAAAGATAAGGATACATATTATGGGTATGGTTAGCGATGGTAGATGCTTTTGGGCATCCATCCTTTTACAAGGAACTTTCCAAACTAAACAGGCCTTAAAAATAAAACCAAATGTTTTTTTCGATAAAATCAATTTATTTTGTTCAAAATAGTCTTAATTAATAATACAAAGTGTGTTCCAAAGTAAACAGGACTTTAAAAAAACAGAACAGGTGATTTTTCAGCAAAATCAATATATTTTATTCAAAATCGGCTCCTTCCGCTTCAATACAGCTTTTTTTCACGGTCCGAAAGCATGTCGAACGAGTTTTTTTTAGCTCGTTGGCTGGTATGCCCGTCAGTAAGCCGGTGCAAGCCTTTTGAATGGCCTCTATGTCTGCATAACGCAAAGGCAGAAGTCGCACGGCGCCATATCATGTGAATACGCGGAGGGGTTAATGGTTAAAATGTGATTTTTGGTCAAATAATCGTTTTTAGAATGTTGGATTCTGAGCAGTATTTGGTCGTCAGCCAATTTGTGCGGAACAAACCGTGCACACACCTTTCGTAAGCCCAAATATTGGGTCAAAATGCGATAAATCGATGTTTTGGAGATGTTCAATTCCACTTCCATGAATTTCAATGATGATTTCGGCTGATTTTTGATGAATTCACGCACAGTTTCGATGGAATTTCCGGTGATCACGGATTTTAATTGGCCCAGATGTTGATCGTCATTTATGTCCTCATGACCACTTTGAAAACATTGAAACCACTCGTATTTCATCAATTGAAACGTTTCGGTAAAATTTTTTACCTTTTTTAAAACTAAATTTAATGTTGGCTCTTTGTTCGAAGCTCATTTTCGCACCGATAACACGAACATACTGACACTTAAAACGCAATAACTTCACTTCCAATCAATGAAATATCATGAAAATGACACTGGACTCGATAAAGATAGCTGGTTCTAACGCACTATATACACACGTATAGATGGCGCCACCAAGGAGCGCTAGATTCAAAAATTCCTGTTTACTTTGCAACGCACCTTGTATATCATGAAATTCGTGGTAGATGCATTTAATTTCTTCTGGAACTGATCTGTGAATGTTGGCGATTTTGGCGCTCTACTGAAGCTACTTTGTACTACGTTTGTCTCACTCAAAAAAATTATTCTCCGAGATGCATATAAGGACTACATCCAAGTCGACACATACCTTGTAAGAAAACATCCCTTTTCAAACTGGCCTAAGTGGATAAATAGCGAAGAATTAGAAATTAGTGCAGACAAGCACAGTTATTTAATACAGATTTTACCCAAATGCTATCTATACACTTAAAATCTTTTACTTCAAAGTTTTAACCGGCGAACGAATGCTCGATTTGACATAAGCAATCAACAAAAAAAAAGCATAGTTGATAACACCGAAGAGTCCATCAAAAGCATACGTAACTCACTTTTTGCCTTTCGCTAAGCGAAAACGCATTAAAGCGCACGCAAATGAAATTTTAATTGCTACACTCGCCGGAATTAAACATAGCCACCATTCAAATACAAGCACATATGTAAATATTGGCTTATGTCCATTTGAATTATTCAATTTGTAATAGAGTAAATTGAATTCGTTTAAATGGTTTTTTGATTTTTCGCTTGTTTTTGTTTGCTTTTCAAAGGCTATGCACTTATTGTCTGACAGTTGCCTTTGACTATTGTGTAATTATTTAATACACTTACATGTGTGCGTACGCATGCTTGTGTGAGCGAAAATGTGTCAATGAATATCTCACTGAACATAAAACACTCTACGCAACGCAAACAGCCTTACATATGTACCTGTGACTGCGTGTGAACATATGTATATTTTCTAATCCAAATTTGTTTCTATGCTAAATATATACGAATTTAATGTGATTTTATTTCAATTTCAATTTTCATATAGCGAATTTTTGGCAAATGAAACACGTAAATGCATTTAACTAATAGGGTAATCCACCTCTCAGAATATTCGATTTTTTTATTTTCTTTGTTTTTTTTTTATTTTTGCTAAAATGAGCGAAACGATTAAATAAAATAATGAAAACATGCACGATTTTTCAGCGTACTTCATTAATGATTGATTATGCAAAGTATTTAAAATCGAATATTTTTCGCTGGATAAAATTGATTAAACATTTTAAGAAGTAAAATCATAAAACACAAAAATCAAGAAAAAACATTAATTTCGTTTGCAACAAAGCTATATATATATATATACATATATATTTCAAATATTTTTAGAGTTATAACCTTCTAGTGTGTAGCACCTATTTCATTAAACTCGTTCTTGTCGAAATTATATTTTTCGAATTTTCGGCGGTGATTACTTGGAAACAAGTAATTCGATCACCATCCTGTTTCTGCACACAATTCGTATGTGCATCTGATCAAAAATTTACTAATTGTCGGCCGAAAACTACGACAGGTTTATTTTAAATTAAATTTATTTAAACATTGTCACTTCATCTATTTTTAATGTTTTTTTAACTGTAGGTAATTTTACGAAATGTTTTGAAGATTTATTTCAGCTCACATGCAGCAGTGGTGTGTCTCTCGAACACTTTTTAATTTTTTTTTCTTAAAACAATATCTTATATATTCGCAAAACATGTTTTGTTTAAAAACATTCTCAAAAATTTAAAATAATTGCTACGGTGGTTTTTTTTTATTACTTCTTCATACCTAAAACTCGCCTTTTTTGGTTATTTACATTAGGTGGTTCGTTAATTGATAACCGCTTTATAAACCACCTGCTAAAAAACATTGCCTACATTTGGGCGCCGAGATCAAAAAAGAATTATTAAAGTGACAACTTTATACAAAAGACTGACATGTTGAAATTCTTATGTAATAATTAAAAATTTTCATAAATATCCAAGTTTCTAACATCTATGACTAAAGGTGCATAATTTTTGACTGTTTCCATATGTAAAGCTGAGCGGAGATTTAAAGAACACATTCAAAAATATTCGAAAGCTGACATATTTCAACTAGTTGTGTGCAGTCTAGTGTACTTAAATACAAATTCGGTGGTTTGGTCCCTATATGGCTATATATAAATATATGTATATGTCTGCTTGGGCATTTTTATGCATTGTACTTCATTTTGGATTGCTATTAAATTCAATTTACATGATTTTAATTGACTTTGTATTGAACAATTCTAATTCATTTGCAGCTCAACGTAATAATTAAATTTTAATGGTTGTTTTCAATCGCATATACATATATGGTCATATGTACTTAGCAATATTTAAAATTTTAAATAAGTCTTTTAAAAAATTGCAATTTTATATTTGCTGCATTGATATTATGATTGACAATTTATTATTAATTACTATTCAAGCTGTGTGGGCGGCAATATAAATAAGGTTTTAAATTTAAAATCACATTTATTTTTATAAAAATGTATGAATTTCCAATGAATACAATTTCTAAAAATAAAAAGATTATATTACCGAATTTGATGAAAATTGCTTTAACTCTTCACATACCATTTGTACCACCAAGTTTTTCTGAGAAAACTTGAAAAAGAACGAAAGAGTTCGATGAGTGAAATTTGGGAGTGTTTGTGTAAAGCTGTGTAAAGGCTTGTCCTATGAAATTTGTAAAGAAATTAATTATGTGGATGGCTACTTCGTATACATTTGATAATGATGACAAATAATTGTTTTGACTGGAGATCGGAAATATACTTAAGAGCTTTTCAGTGAAAAAAACTTTCTCTTCTTTCAAACCAAGTAAAGTAGTAGTTCTGGATTGTTTTGTGACCTCTTGATTCAGAAAATTTAATTAGCTGAAGGAAAGTATACAGGAGTAAAGTTTTGAAATTACCGAGTTCGCCGAGTGAAATCAGTTAATTTTCTCAAAATATTTTTGTAGAAGACGAATCGATGAAAACACTCCAGCTCTGAGGGTATTCGACGCAGTACCCGCCGGGAGAAGCAGAGGGAGAGGACAATCTCCACTCCGTTGGAAAGACCAGGTAGAGAAGTACCTAGCTTTGCTTGGAACCTTCAGTTGGCGCCAAACATCGAGAGGGTAGAACGACTGGTGCGCTGTTATAAACTCGGCTGTAACCGCGTAAGCGATGTCTACGCCAATAAAGAATAAGAAGAAGAATGGCCTCATATTGGTTCTCTAAACTTGTATTCAAAACATATTTATCTAATATAATATTTTATTTTCAAGTGTGTCACTTAGCATCACAGTAACCGACTGTTACAGTTTACAACAAGTCAAGTTACAATAAACAATACAAGCGAGGCTACGAATGAGGCTAATGTTAAAAGTCAGCAATGCGTGCTACAAATAAAAGGTGTCAAGTCATGGGGTGATGACCACAACAAATCACCGAATACCAGCAAATTTCGCCCAGACGACAAGTGCAGCAACAGCGCTAAGTACCCCTAAAAGTATGCTTATAAACACGTATTAAGTGATTGTTTATAAGCAAAAGCAGGAGTGAGGGCACACATACACACATGTAGGACACATGCACATATATAATGTACTATATATGAAGTAGCAAAAAACAAAGACAACAACGGCAAAAAATGAAACGGACTAGCAGCAAAAAACCAATAAAAGCTTTGATGTGTTGAATGATAAGAAAAAGGGCGCTTTTATGTATGCATGTATATGTGCTTATCGTAAGCAGTGTGAAAAAACTGGCAACTGCGATACGGCTAGCTCACACGAACCGTTGTATTCATATAGAGAGAGAAGAGCAGCGTGAGCCGGGTGTGGGTGTGACATGTCACGAGGGCAGTTGAGCAATTTTTTCTTATCCGTTACATTGTACATGTGAGCAAACAAACGTTTGTCATACAATGATTTATCGTGCGCAACAGCAATAACAACAATGCCAACAATACCAGTCGCAATGGCAATGGCAATTGATGGTGTGGCCTACAACAATAACAGCAAAGAGACCAGCAACAACGTTTGGCTCATTGATTGTGAAAATCGGTTGGTGAGTATGCAATAAAGTTGGTTCGCTGTTTCTTTTGTTGTTCTGTTTTCTCTGCTCTTTGTTTTAGCCCGTCTATGGCCGGAGTGAAGGCCACAATAACTGATTGTTGCCGTTCGCCATTGTCAATGGTCATTGTTTTGTTTCGGATTACAAACACATTCACACACAAGCCTTCGTTAATATTGTGTTTACATATAAGCTTGTATTTGTGTATATAAAACGCATTGAAGGGGGTAAGATACGCTGATAAATATTTTTTTTAAGTGATAAAAATTATCATATGTTTGGACGCTCGAATTGAACCACAAATTCAGAATCTCAAGAATTACATGGCAGCTTTTAGCTTAAAATTTATTACTCTTCTTCTTGCAACTAAAAATACCAGAAAAGAGAGCATTTTTGTTTACTTTCGCAGTCTTCGAAGATATTGCTTACTAGAATACTGTTGTTTTTTGCGGAAAAAACAATAGATTTGCTAATAATTTGCCACCTTCGGCTAGATGTCTTAAACTCTTGAGATTTTTTAAATTATATATATATATATATATGTATATATGTGACCTGGTCTACGAAAAGGGAGCTAACGTGTGAAAACTAGTTTTCTGGGAAACAGTTGTTAAAAATAAACAACTCGTTTCGTCAGTTTCATCAACTAAAAAGTAAAAATTGATTTTTTGACACCTAAGCCCCCTTTCCGTAGACCAGGTCACATATATATATATTAGACCCGCCTTACTTCATTAGTGAAAAGTTGATTGTGTTCTATTTTCATACCCTTGAGGTACTAGCAGATATTCCTCTGCTATAATCAGCTTTACCAACCAGCTGAAAACTTCCAAACGCAAAAACATAATAAAATGTTAGTTCTAAACAAGCCGAGACTCTTATAGCACAATCGTGAACTCTCTTTTCTCCCCACGATGAAATGAGTTCCAAAAATAATAAAAAAAATTTAATTTCAAATCAAATAAATTTCAAAAATAATAGAAATTGTAAGGGTTGTATACAAAAATTTAAGTTTTGGGGCTTTCGATTAAGCACGTTTTCATTTCAGCTCACTCTCCTACACTTGCGACTGTTCTAAGACACCCTTTTTTCCACAAAATTTTCATCAGAAACCTCACTAAATTCTTGATTTGTTTTACCATAAATTTAGAACCCCTTTTGAAAATAAACCTTAATACGCCCATGAACACCTACATTTATTTCCACCATTGTCTTGTGTTTTTTGTGCACAGCTGTCAAGTAATGTTTTTACTTTCGTCATTGTTATGCCTCTTTACTCATTTTGTTATTTTATTGATTCATGGCCGGTTTCACTTCCGACCGTGTGATATTTATATAATTGTAAGTTTGTTGAAATACTTGCTCTTGATGAAATCAATGCGGTCAACAGGAAGCCCATGTCACTCAGCAATGAAACTGCAGTACCTAGCTACCTAAGTTGACAATATTTGAAGTTTTTGGGTTATATGCTCCCTTTGTTACTGCTAAGTTTAAGTATTACGTTTCACATAATAAGTCCAAACAGCGTTGTCTGGCCTTACCGCAAATTTCTCCACTGAAGAAAGAAATTATTATAATGTTCTTTGCAGCCTTAGTATTCATCTAGAATTCGCATTTTGCTCCTAAACCAGTTAGTTATGAGCGAAAAATATTTTTAACTTTTGATCCTGTGTAAATTTTTGCCTGGCAATTTCTTAAAATAACTGAACATAAATGTAAAACATAATCTTGTTTTGACAGCTATCGCTCTAGGAAATTATGCCTGACTATTTCTACATATATGTATGTCAATATGTGCCCACACAGTCTTATCACCCTAACACATACTCGTGTTTGAATCCACCATATTCACTTAAATAAAAAAACAACATGTGCTTATTTTTAGGACTGCTATGACAGCTATCGCTCTGTGAAATTATATGTGGCTATATCTAAGTGCCTACTTATGCCCACAAAAATAACGCAATATCATCACACTGACAAATATTTGATTTCACCACACTCACTTTTGACTTGCAGTTTGTACAAATTGTGAAGGCAAAATTTTCAATAAATCTTTATTTTTTTGTAGTTGTAACAATTACTGCAAAATCAAAAAACGCTTATCAAACACTAAATATGTCTAATTAATTCAAACCAATTTTATTTATTGCCACGTTGAATTATTTTGTGGTGTGGCACAGTTTAAATGGCCATTTCTGATCGCTAATGGCATTATAATCATATGGATGTACTTGTATAAAAAATATATGTGTATTTATTGTCATTGTGACCAAAAAGTACCCGGAAATTGTAAATAAATCTGAAAATATTTAATAATTCATCAATATTTATTTTGACGAAATCAACGTAATCCCCACTAGACAATGCAATTATGGCACGATTTTTTCAGTCCTCGAATCACTTTTTGGAATCGCTTTCCGCTCCTTCAGCGAATTTTGTTTTAACTCTTCGATCGACTGAATTTCTGTGGGATGGTAACAATCGTGTCTCGATGCGATGGTGCATTATCATCGTGTAAAATCCATGAATTGTTCTTCCACAATTCCGGCCGACAGATGTTCTCACGCAAACGCCTCAATACGGCCAAATAGAACTTCTTCTTGACCCTTTGTCGCTCCGAAACAATTAAATGAATATCGAAAAAAAACAGCGAGCTTGATTTTTGAGTCGAAAATCGTCCAAAACGAGGCATATCTTCTACGATCTCTCGACCATCTTTGAAACCTTTATACCACTGAATCACCATAGGCCTTTTCCAACATTCGCAATTGGTTGACAGATCACGCTCATTTGCGGCATAATAATTAAGAACAGTCTTACCAACTTAGCAAAATACTTTCATTTAAATATCATTTACCCAGGAAATTTAATTACAATTGTCGCATACTTTTTTGTCACAATGTACGAATATGTTGAACTATATTAATAGATTCAAACTTCCAGAGTTGAATTTTGACAGCTGTCAAAACCATTATAGGTAAATATTAACACACACACAAAACTAAACAAAACTTGCCGAAATATATGGATTAAAATAAATATTTTAAATATTTCGGTGTCTACTAACAGCTGCTAGGTCTCCACTTGGTGATGCATGGAACCTGATGAGCTAAGCAACTCAATTGGGAACTTTGCGGAGAACTTTAAATATCCGAGATGAATTCCTAGAGGAAGTCGAGGATATTGGTAAACGCTGAAGTGTTTTTGGACCATATTACATTAAAATTTTCTTGCAAGTAGTTATGGAGCAAATTACTTATGTGTCGGTCAATAAAGTAGTGTATGCTCAACTTATAGCAGCAAAGCATAACCAAAATCACACAAAATCAAATCAACCCACATTAATGGCTCTTAATGAGATGAGCAGTTGGTCAGTCGAGCCAACCGTTAAGCCGACAGTTTGTTTTAGCGCCGTGAATGGGCACACTGTTCGCTGATCAATTTGTAGAGTCCGAACGCAAATCTTCAACTCAACTTCTATAAGCACAACCGCAGATCGTTGAGCTCTCTCGTCATCTCCAAAGCAATTAATGCACACAGTTGATTAGCCAGTGTGATTACTACACTATTTCGCGTGTGGATTCTAACGAAGTCCAAAAAAATATAGGAAACAGATCTAATGAGATCGAATAAATCATGCCATAGTTTAAACTCTAAAGTAGTTTTCTTTAACCGTAAGTATTAGCTATACGTTGTAATTGGCTAGACCAGTTTAGACCCCGACTCCTCCGACTGATAGATTAGCTAAAATACATAGAATCAGATACAATGGACTCACAATGACCTCAGTAAGACTCGCCCTGTGTAAACCTTACATTCCAATGAACCTTCAATTATCACAACAACACGTGCCAAATGCGTTTCTTCTCACAGACGCTTATTTAATATTGTTACAAAAACAAGCAACATAGTTTGGAAAAACTCTTAGTCCGAGCTGCTATTGCGCTGAGTTCCTTCTGATACCCGCCGCAACAAAAAGGGAGAAAAAACAAGGAACGACAGACAGAATGGATGTGCCTCCAATCAGTAACAAATTCCGCTGAAAATAAATCAAAGCTAAATCAAATCAAATTAACTAAAAAACGCCAAGTGCGCGCCAACAGATGAAATGAAATGCACGCAGATAAATTGATAAAAACGAATAAGTATCAAATAAGTGAGAGGCGCGAGGACGAGATGATTACCGCACCTTTGACGACTGGACTTCTCCTGAACCGACAAACTGGCGAACTAGGGAACTGAGAAGTGGCGAAAGCGGCATGACAACGAATAAGCCCAAAATCAAAGCAACGCATTTCCAAGACGCTTAGCAATTTTTCACACAGTACAACAACAAAAATAATACCAACTGGCAACAACAACAGCGAAATAATTTGTCCAAATACCAAAGCGTAAAGTATCAGTCAGTTGGACGTTAGACAAAGCAAACGAAGTGTGAAAATTTCAAATGCAGTAATGCGAAGGCGGCGACGGTCGAAGAGGCCAGCACGAAGAAGGTGCAGAGAATGTGCCATCGAAGTTGTTGTTATTGTACAGTATTGTGGCACAAGCTGAATGACTGAATGCCTGGCATTTGAGGTGGCACGCAAATATGTCCTTTAAAGCCAAGCAAGCACACACAAACTCGCACGGACACAAGTAAATTATTAGCAGCAGAGTGGTCAGATAAGTACCCACTGAAATACTCGCAAATAAATGTGTGTATGTATGTACGCGAGTATACAAATACATTTCATTGTGCGCACTAATTTGCATTTTACCCCGGCAAGCAAAATTTGTAACAAATGAAATGGGGTTCCGTCGTGCCGTTTGCAAACCGCTTCGCTAATGGTTGCTAGACAGTCGTTGATTCTACAGCAGTCGAACTTAAGACGAACTCATGCCTAGGAAAATTTCATTTATCACATTTTAAATAAATCCCAGTTATTAATGAATTTTTCTTTGGAGACAGTTACCTTCTCTCAAGTTGTCATAGAGTTTTTGTGAGGGCAAAAAACA
This sequence comes from Bactrocera zonata, assembly GCA_037783105.1. Lineage (NCBI taxonomy): Eukaryota > Metazoa > Arthropoda > Insecta > Diptera > Tephritidae > Bactrocera > Bactrocera zonata. Next base: position 623,325 of record JBAWJQ010004226.1, on the reverse strand, counting down.
AATGACTGAAGCGATGTTATTAGTGAGTATTGCTAAATCCATCTCTTTCGACTATCTTAAGAACCTTGAAAGAATTTCAAATTATTTGGGAGGGCAATAGAATCACACAATTTATTGCACTTACTTAAGTTTCCAACATGAAATCAGTACTGATAATTAGAGCCAAAATCACAACAAAGAACGAAGAATGACGAAAAAGACTGAAGCAAAAAAAAGTTGGTTAAAAGCTGTCAGCTATGTATTAAGGCAGAGTCTGTCGTATAAAGAGCTCGTTTTGTGGTCATAAAAAGCTAAATCGAACAACCAAAATACCATATACCAAGATATCTTTTGTCTTAAAGCTTATTCTAAAAGATATTTCGTAGCAAAAAAAAATCTTTTGATCGCAGAAATCGATATTGCGTACTTTGTGCTCCCAATCTCCTGAGAATTCGCCAAAATATGTCACTAAGTAGTAATTTTTGTAATCTAACGTATATCTTTCTTCCATCTGTGTGAAGTGTGCTTTCATTTATCTTCCCAAAAGCTCAGAGGGAATGGCAATTCACACTTTGTTCTTTCAACATTTCAATTATTAGCTTATCACAGTTGGGACTTAATCATGTTGACCAGAACTTTCTTTATGTTATGATTCAAGATTTACCATAGTATAATATTTATCAAGCTTTTCTCGGTTTCGGAAGAATGTTTTTTTTACGGAAAAAATTATAAACATGCGAAACTTTCTACGTTCAACTAAAAAGAATCTCAATCTATGCGTACAACCCAAAGTTAATAAAGAATACAACATAATAACTACTAATTCAGATTCTTGGTTCTTACATTTGGCCAGAATCCAAATGAACTTTACAAAAAGATATGGCTCCGCAAAGGGTTTCATTAGAAAGTATCAAGTGCTCACATCGACAAATTTAAGCATCTACATCATTTTCAACTTCGTACATTGTCGCCCGAAAGACTTATTTGGAAACCAGTCTACGACCTTATACTTTTCAATATAACATTTGTGTTCCCAACACTGACCCATCTAAAATTCATGCTTCAAACCTCTTCTAATCCCAAAAATAGTGAATAACAAACATATATGTATATTATTCCGCTATCAAAGACGTATACCAGGTGATTTCCAAAATTAACAGGACTTTATGAATCTAGCGCCCCCTGGTGGCCATCTATACGTTGACCATTCAAAAGGCTTGCAACGGCATACTGTCGGCCATACCGGCCAACAAGCTAAAACCCTCGTTCGGCATGCTTTTGGACCATGCAAAAAGTTGTATTGAAGCAGAAGGAGACTATTTTGAATAATATAAATAGATTTTGCCGAAAAAACGATTTGTTCTGTTTTTTTTTAAGTCCTGTTTACTTTGGAACGCACCTTGTAGTATTAAATACACCAGAATCACAACCAGTTCAAAGATCTTACCAAAATTTTCTTCTAAGTGGTTATGTTGCAAGTTACTTATGTGTCGGTCAATAAAGCAGTGTATGTCGAATTTGTGGCAGCAAATCATAACCAAAATCAAACAAAATCAAATCAACCCACATTAATGGCGTTTTAATGAGATGGGCAGTTGGTCAGTCGAGCCAACCGTTAAGCCGACAGCTTGTTTTAGCGCCGCCTATGGGCAGGCTGTGCGCAGCTGATCAATTTGTTGGGTCAGCAGTTGTTGTTGTTTCATTTAATTAAAATTCAATTATTTCGATTGTAATTGAATGTAAACACTTTGTTGGCGATGAAAGCAATAATAATATCAGCAACAATAATATAACAATGAGAGAATTGGTGGTCACCCGCATTGTAATCATTTTGTATTTTCTTGTGTGTGTGTGTGTCCAAGGGCCAATTGCAGATTCCAAAGAAGCCAAAGCAAAGAGCCGATGTGGCTCCTTAGCTTATACAACTTATATCTAAGCATTATAGTATACGTACTTTGACAAATTTAATAATATGTATTGCTAATATACGTTATAAGAAGCTCTGTTGCGTTATACTTTGAGGTTACATTTTCCTTGTCAGCAAAAAATCTGTCGGAGATTATTGCGTGGGAGATGTGACATGAAATTTTATCGCTGGTAGAAGATGTGGGCCATATTTTTTCTGTTTATTAAACTCAGTTTGTCTGATCAAACAGTAAGGTTTATTCAGACTAATCGAGAAACAAACTTTTATTTTTAACCCCAAAGTGAATTTCTTATAAATTTATGGAATAATATTACTTTACAAAACTTCAGTTCTATTATGTGCATTAGTTGCATTGACATTCGACTATCGAAACGATCGAATATATAAAATACCAAAGAGAACCAAGCCAATACAGCCATCTTCGGGAACTATATAATTTTGTACATGTAAAAGTTCCTTTCTTCGCGGAGTGTCAATTATGATGAAAATAATGCATAACTTTTAACTTTTGGAGGGGAACTCTCCGCAGTGCAACAATTCGCCTACCACCCAAACTTTTCCCTTCCTTACTTTTTTAACTTGTATTTCATTACAAATTCCACGGTTTCAGTTCTGCTCAAGCAGCTTTCTTTTATTAAACATTGTCTCTCTTGACAAAAATGGCCACCGCACTCATGCTTCAATGTTTTTCTTGCAATCTGATAAATTATGTGACCAAATTTTATGTATGTACGAGTATTTCTCAATATTGAACCCCTCTGAGCAGTTTCCAATCTTTTTCGATTAATCCATTGAATATTCCCGCCACGCCGTCATATCATAACCAATGCCACTTTAATCTAAGTACATATATACGAGTTTCAACGAAGCATTGCACTTTCATTTCATTCACTTAAGTATTTCACTCATTTATTCCACGCGACAGTGCAAACAGACAGACAAACAGAATATTCCCATTTACTAATTCAACAGCTGAACGATAGACGCACGCAAACACACACACACACACAGCTCTGTAGTTTTTGGCGAGAAGGCGGCGGCGGCAAATGAAATGAACGCAAAGTGAAATAAAATCAAAATCTAAAGCGAAAATAACCCAAATAAAAGCGCGACACAGCAGCAGACACCCAATTCAATTGACACTTTCGGTAATTGTAGTGCCCAGCGCGATGGTTTGCCTTTGGGGGTAGTAGTAGGGGTAGTGGGGCTGTTTGTTGCTGCTTGGTGTTGTTATTGGAATGGCGGTATTAAGTATGCTCGTCAAATGGAGAAAGAGCGTGCATAGAATGATGAAGAAAAGCTTTTTGCAATATCGCTGATAAACAAACACCCACACACACACACGCATACATCCACGAGCAGACCAAGCGACACGCAGATCAGTCATTCCGTGTGACCGCGACCCAATACTCGCGCATACAATTAGTAAGTGCTTGAACGAGAAAAACAAGTGCACGGGCAGACGGCATGCAAATGGATACCACCCAGACACACACACACACACACTCAAACAGAGTATTGTAAATAGACGAGCATCACACACAATCTATTGCAATTACGAGGAGCGCTCGCTTCTTTGCTATGCCGTCGTAATTACAAAATTTGAAGTGTCGCGACCACAACTAAATCAATATGTTAATTTGCAAAGCGAGAAAATTTCAACATACATACATACAATAATACATATACATAATGCAAATAGCTGTATGTATATATGCAAGCATATATATAAATATAGTTATATAGAACGATGCTGTTATGTACATATTTGCCTCAAAATTAATGAAGGAATGCTCGCATAGTAATTTCAATTATTTGGAATTTCAACACCACAATGATTTCTTTGAAGTAAGGTGGCCTCAAATTGTCGGCGGCTGAAATGTGAAGTCCGTTTACAATTCTAATGAGCAGAGTACACATCATGGCTAACCTCAATAAAGTTTATTTAATTTAAGTGTTAAGTAAATGCAAATATTTCATTTCTAGAGAAGATAACATAGAAATAATAGTAGCGAAGAAGCAGCAGAAGTTATAAGCCCATATTATGTAACTAAGCAATCGGTTGTGCGAAACTGTATATTATAGCTAACCGATCGATTTAATATTCATTATATATTGTTGGTTTATGATACGTAAAAAAATCGCAAAATTTCGTAGCTCTAGCTACTTTATTGGAAGGCAATATGAAATAATACAAAACTTAGAACTGAGCAATCGGTCGTGAAAGAAATCCATATTATAAAATATTACAAAATTTCAGACACTCATTTACTGGATTTTAGGAGTTATAATACGAAATCTCAATCTATTATATAGAAAAATTTGGAGTTATATATATAAAATATATTTTTTTGAAGTTGATAATTTTATAGTCCACTTCCTATAACTTATAAGCAAAGGTATCACAACATATTTTTACCTGTATTTTTGTATTTTAAGTTATAACTTAAAATTTTACATCTTAAGCTCGTTTGTATTAGAACTTTATACCACCGCCACTCAAACTAGTAAGCAGCAATAAATTTTAACCGACATAAATAAGAAATATAGCCTCACATTTTTCGAAATATCAGATCACAGTCTCATCAGACCTAAGGTCCGATAAATATCACATCGCCGATTAAACTCATTTTTCCGAATAATTTTATGTGATATGCTTCTTCTTCCCGAACTCAGGAAAAATTAAAAATGAAATTTGTAATTTTCAACAGAATTTCTCATTTAAGCTCTGTTACATAGAATAGAGAATAGGTAGGAGCTTATAAACTGTTCCAAAAAGCTTTTAATATCATATTCAAAAATCTTCATCAGTAAATCCATCACTGGTTCATTGCTTTTAGATTTCCTAGTACAATTCATAGTAATCAAATCTTGTTAGCGCAGTATGTTTAGCTCACTGCTTCAGCTTTTAGAATGGAAGTATCAGCAGGAAACTTTATTTGTTAAATTGTGACCAGATTTTTTAAGACCCAGCAAAGAGCTTCCGCAACATATATCAAATTTTATATTTCCAGAAACTTCAATTCTTATACTTCCAATACCATTTGAACCACTTTATTTATAAACTGAGCATATACCCTGCCACAATACCAAAAGCTGCGTCAGCTTCGGGAAGAACCTCTCCGAGCCGTTCGATACCAAACGAGACAAGGCGACCTCTATCGTGCGACTTCTTCAATCTACCACTGGAGAGAATAATACGAGCTGAATCGAGAAGACACAATCTTTTATAAGAGTTACAGCTGCTGGCGTACGCAGATCATATTGATATCATTGGCCCGAACAACAGTGCTGTTAGCTGTGCTTTCTCCAGACTGGATAAGGAAGTGAAACAAATGGATCTGGTCTTGAACGCGATAGAAAGATTTATGGTCCTTTGCAAACCTCAGCAAATTATGAGAAAGCGGCTACGCTGGCTAGGTCATCTCGTCCGAATGGATGAAAACGCTCCAGGTCTGAAAATGTTAGATGCAGTACCCGCCGGGATAAGCAGAAGAAGAGGAAGACCTCTACGCCGTTGGAGAGATTAGGTGGAGAAGGAGTGTAGCCAGCACTTGTTATCTCGAATTGGCAACAAATTGCGAAAAGAAGAAACGAGTGGTGTTCTGTTGTTAACTCGGTTATAACCGCTTAAGCAGTGTCTACGCCAGTAAAGAAGAAGAAATGATTCAGAAGACGAGTGGCAAAATAGCTTCGGTGCCACCAATATTAACGTTTTTTCTTGTTTTTCTACAACTAGTTTTACTTCTAAAACACTGTGTTATAAAATTTTAGACTAGAATCGTGTTTTGTTGTTATTGTTGGTAGACGAGATGCCCACTTATTTAATTTTTTTCTGGTGGTCTTTTTTCGGCAGTTTCGCCATCCAAGTAACATGGAAATGCCAACCGGCTCGATATTTTATACATTTCGAGTACTCTATAGGAGCTACTAGCCCTAGCATACACATATCGACAGTGGCAGTCCTTTGTCGCCTATAATTAGACCTTCGTTTCTATTGTAAAAACCGAATTGCCAAAGGAAATCAAATACGATTTCTCACATTGGTTGGTAATAGAGCTCAGCTGACAATATTGCAACCCATAATGATGCCTGATGCCTTTAATATAGTTCCTCCGCGCGTTTGCTCTGTACTAGTCACGGCGGGTGTATTCGCAACCATGCTCCTTTATGACTGATGGCAACGCGGAAAAAGTCAACTCTCAGACGTACACGTATTTGTATGCGGCCTCGCTGCTTTATTGGTAATCTTTTCGACTTTCGTTTCTTCGTTTTTTTATGGCGGTATGAAATTTGCATTTTGTGCATTCGCGCATATTTCGAAATTAGTGCCCCAAAACTTTTGCATACAAAATGCAGAACATGAACGGAATGAGCTTTAGTGGCAATGCAGCAGTTGCATACGAACACATGCACGCGACCACACATACAATGAGCACACAAAGTCATAAACGCCGCGACGCTGATGGCGGTCTAAGTCCATGCATGCTTTTATGTACAAAGCATGTATATATATGTGTGTGTGTGTTGAAACATTCGCAAAAGTAGTACATCAGTGACACCGAAACGTTAACGGAGTAACGGTGCTATGTGCGCATACTAAATAAAAGCATATACATGCAGATATAAACAAATGTATGTGCGTTCGTAGGGGATATATGTGTGCGTGCGCTGGTGTGTGTTTATGAGTGTTTGTGTGAGCTCGTGTTTTACAACAGGTCCTTCATGTCGCTTAGCATCACAGCACCGTTTTTGTTGTTTAATTGTCGGTCTTTTGTTTTTACTGTTGTTGCTGTCAAACATTTCGCTTTTTGCTGGCGACTGCGAAAAGCGAAAAACAAACGCAGAAATTTTAGAATAAAACCGAAAAACTTTGCCAAGTACAGTGGTGGAAATTTCAGTCAAATGTTGACTGTCCTGCATAGCAAATTTACCCTACAACAACAACAAGAACAACAACAACAGAAACAACAACAACGAATGCAAACAAACATAACAAAAACAAAGTTGTGCTAGCACAACAAAAACAAAATTCTAAAACGTGAAAATCGAAAAAGAAAAATGCAAAAAATAAAAACAAAAACAAACACATTAAAATGAAACGAAATAAAATATAAAACGAGTTTTGTATGCTCGCAGCACTAAAAGCACTAATTAAAACTCACTGACCGTGTTAATGTTTAACCCGCTGTCGCCACCACACTCCGCCGGCGTCAACTCAGAGCCACCATGCCACTTGGGGACGGCCACTTGTGCCACAGCCGACAGCCGACAGCCAACATCAGCAGCAGCCTTCGTGCAACTCTCTGCCCACCTGTGCAGTCATAGCACACACACTCACACACACATCCAATCACATGCCGATCCATGCAAGCACCCATGCAGCTGTATGAATATATGCATTCGTCGCGGATCCTTCAGCAGAGGACCTCAAACTTCATCATTAATTTATTCAGCGGCAAACAAACCAAACCGAACTCTTCGCTGCTGTTTATTGCATATTTTTTGTTATTGTTGTTGTTGTTGCTATGCTTTTCTACTACCTGATGCACGGTATCCGCGCAATATTAGGCAATGCATGACTTGTTCGCGGTTATATGGTGGCTTAGTCGTTGCGGCATTGTTGCACGGTTGCCCATAAAAGTTCACTGCTCTCCCATCCGGCCGTTTTGTTAGTCCGCCGTTGTGATCACACTCTGTTCATCGCAGTCGCAGTTGCAATTGCAATCACCATTAGGCGATATAAAGACTTTTAGTGCAGATGGTTGATAAAAATATGCCAATTTCGTCGAGTTAGATAAAAGTTTGGTGGAAAAACGTTTGATCGGGCCTCAGGAGAGTAGCTACGGTTTCCATGCGGCACAGTGAGCTGAGAGAAATAGATTTTATGACAGCGTTAACATGTTAAATGCGTTTGAAAAGAAGAATATTGATGTTCCGTCTTACGTTCTTGAGCTCCATTGAAGTGGAGAGGATCTTTTCGAACTGTTTTCTCAAACTATGAGAACAAGAAGATAGAAGTATAGATTTAGAATGAAGTAATATTGTGAAAGCGGAATATTAGACGATCTGTTAAAAATATAGAAAAATAAGTTATTTAGAAGTGCTCAGTTGAGATTCTGGTTATGAGTTGGAGATCAACGAGGCTTAACCAGCGGATAAAACCAATATCTCTATATACGAGTACTTTGGACTAAAATGACTATCACAAATAAGTGTTGGATAACATTTCGGACTCTTTTTAAATCCCTTTTCCAAAATGAGACTGTGATTGTTTCCATGAATATTACTTTCTATGCACGACATTTGTGTATATAACATACAAATACCGTTTTAAGTAGGCTACAGCGCTTTTATTGAACAAATTCACAATGAAGACTGAAAACTTTCTACATCGTCCCCTCAAAGTAATCGTCTTGATCCCAATATACTTACGCCCACGTTTTTTCCAATCCTTGGAACAGTTGTTAAAGTAAATTTCCGGGATGGCCTTCAATGCGCGAAGAACAAATGCAGTATGCGAACAGCTTCGCGCAAACGACGCACAACGCACAAGACTCAAATAGTACTCCTTGTTGACAGTTTGGCCAGTCGAAGAGAATTTGGGATGCACCACACCTCGATAATCGGAGAAAATTTTCAACAAAACCTTGATTTTTTGTCTGCTTTGGCGTATTTTTTCGGCTTCTGCTCACTTTTGCCTCAATATTCAGCCGATTGGACGTATGTTTCTGGATTTCTCAGCAAAAAAAAAATTACAAGAAGCCAACGAAAATTAGTAAAAGCCTTTTAAATAGAAATAAGTTAGGGGGTATTCTAGTCTAGAAATCAAATTTTAGGCAGTTTTTTTGAATTTCATTTAAAAAAAACCAAAAAATATTTTTTATGGTGTTTTTATTGATATACGTATCTTAAGAATACATAAGAAAAAATTTTCAAAAAAATATTGAAAATTAAAATAATTAGAGGGGCGGGGGAGAGACAGGTGTAAAAAAAACTGGCGCATCCTGGTGACATTGATCCTGACTCTCCTGGTGATCTGAAAAAAAAAATCAAAAGAAATTCTTAATCAGTAAGGATGCTGTTATAGTCCCTACCTCAGGGAACACGAAAAAAACTTTTTTTGAAAAATGTTGACTGCCTGTAAATAAAAATCATTTTTTACGCTTTTTTTTGAAATTCCTGAATTTTTTTAAAATATTAAAAACAAAAATTTTGACACGATGCTGGTAGGAACGATAAAGGATTATATAAAGAAGGTTCAAGTAAATCGGTTGTATAGAACTTGAGATAATGCCGGATAACACGTTTAAAAAAGTGAGTCAAACCGAACCGAGCTAGGTTCTGCGTCACTGAAGTAACTGTAAATAAAACTTAAAATAATTTTAATTTTTAAAAATCCTTTGGAGGATATATTCTTAAGGGTCTAAACTTTAAATATATGAAAAGAAATCGAATTTTTCAAAATTCTAAAGTAGAATACCCCCTTAAGAAAATTTCACAATTAATTATTGATGTTTATGAGTTGCTTATATAGCACATCAGCCGAGCCTTGAAACTCATTTCCTGTGTATTGGCTTGGAATTTTGCTTCAATTACTAGTGCTTTTGCGGTCAGAATTATTTTCAGCGCACATAAATATCTTCGCATGAATCGTATGCAAATAATCTGTTTTATATTGCAACTGCAGTAATTAATGAGGAAAATAAATTCTACTTGTGGAACACTTTGGTAGCATTGGCAAAGACAAGTCTTTGATTTGTGCAAAGTCATAACAAAACATTATTGAACAAATCAAAATCCGATGCATATACATATATGTACGTATGTAATATATATAGACATGGGTGAGTGTAGTGAAGGGGCTTAACCATATTTGTTTTGAAATTAAGCGAAGATCATAATGAGCAGGAGAAAGAGGATGTCTCAGATTTGAAAACCGCTGAAACATTGAATAGCTGAGTTATTTTTTCCCTTACGAGGAATGAGTTGAGTAATTTTTTTTTTCGATACATAAAATAAATTGTATTGATCGTCCCTTAACTTCACAGGAATTTCAATATCTTGAAAAAATGTTTCGTTTCTTAACCTCAAAAAAATTTTGGAAAATATTGCTCATGCCCATATTTCGTGAGACCACTATGACGACATGATAGCCGACTATATGATGCCTAAAACTGCAGCTCGTGATCTCGGCGACATTTGGTTTCAAGATCTAAGGGTTGCGGACAGACCCAGTTCAGTTCAGGCCTTGCTCGAACGATTCATCGTAAATTGAACTCAATGGACGGAACATGTGAAATATATGCCAAAGAATGATAATAAACCGTCCCCATTCCATTTGAAGTTTCTGTGCTTTTTTTTAAGTAGGGAGCCTCGAAGGGGTCATCCTTTAGATCCGCACATTAGTATGCCTGTTTTACGATTTAATTTCCACTTAACCCTCAACATAACTATTTACCATCTTCCAGCAGGTTCCAAAAATCTATTCCAGACGATCTACCAATGCGTGTTTTGAAGGCAAGCTTCCATACAACGATTTTCCGCTTATTTTTAGGTAAGCTCCTATATGTACAGGCTTGTATTTGTTAGAATGGTGTGACTGCTTTCTGCATGCACAACAACAAGGTATGCTCCACATGAGGTTCCAGGAAGCAATGCGAAATCGAGAGAAAAAGAGAGAGGGAGAAATGGAGGCATGCTTACTTTCATATCTACCTAAATAGTAAAGTCGACGTAATTTGTTGTTGTTGTTACTGTAGTTATTGCTTTTTACCCATTTGGTAGGCCAATGTAAATATAATAGTGGAATATTTGATTTAAATTTACTCAAATTATAGATACACTTATACAACAATAACAATGAGCCACAGTCAACCTGTATATATATATATACATATGTATATGCATATGTGTGCGCGCATGTTTACATATATGTATGTTTAGCATTGCAACTGTGATTGAACTATGCTTTATTGCATTGCATGAAAGTGCTTTTGTATGTGTTAGTGTATTTACACACTGGCGCTTTTCACAATTGCTTTCGAATACCTGGCAATTATCAACATAGGCACACACACACGCGCACACTCAAATACATGCTCATTTCGTACGATACTCAAATCTCCGAAATCTATATTGCTTTGTGTTCCGATAATAATGCACATAGCATTTGCACAACTACTTAATAACACACAAATGCCGACCTTTGCATCACAAATTACCAGAAACGTCAAAGGGTCAGTCGTTGTTTGGCTGCCTCAAGTATTGTGCAAACATGTAAATGTGCATCTGTGTTAGTATGTGAGTAAGTGGGTCAGTCAAAACTATGATCGAATGGGTAATCTATTAAACAATATGTTTTGTGCTCGTATGAAATTCTATTTAATGAAAATACAAATACACATACATGTGGCCGCATAGTTGTTGGTAACAAAATCGCTTGCGCACACATGGTTGTACAATACATATATATGTAGTGGCAATATTGATGAAAACGGAGTGGTAAATAACAGTAGAAGTGGTAGTGGTGAGCAAGTATCACTTCTAATTGCAGTCGAAATGTGCAGTCGTGTGTGCAAACAAGGCTTTTGAGTCGTGTTGTTGCAATTAAAAATAGCTTTCCCAGCAACTAGGTGAACTTGCATGATTTTAGATGATATGACAAGCTTGTACAAATGTTTAAAGATGAATGTTAAAGTGGATCCAACAAAAGAAACAATCAACACTTGTATGGGAAGAATTGAGGAACAGGTCGTGGAAGGATTTTCGAATTCTTCTGAATTCTGTTGAAATCGGTCGAGCCAGTGCCATGAAATGTGATTTCACTTAAAGAAGAGCGATTGGAGGCTCATCGTCCCATGTTGACCCCGGTTTCTTTATGCTCTTTTATGTCATCTCGGGGCTTAACTTGAATGTCTCTGTCATATTTATATATAAGCTCTCTTAGTAGTTTTTAACAGTACCGTTATATGGGGTGTGGGCGATATTACCATTCGTTTTCACCTCTTTTACATTGCCGCTAGGAGTTCTCACAATATTTGGTCTAGCCAAATTTGGTTGTTGGTTTGGAAGATATATATATTAAACTTATTTGAGGGCAGAGTAATGCCCATTTTTTCAAAATTTTTAACCCACTGGTGTCCCTTGCTACTACGATACCTTGTACCAAGTTGCAATTCTATAGTACATCTTAATCTAGTGCTTAATTATGGCATGTGGGCGTGGCAGTTGACCGATTACGCCCATTTACAAACTCATTATAAATTTTTGTCAAGGAATTCGTGTACCAAGTTTCGTTACGATATCTCAAGTTACATCTTGCACAGACGGACGGTCGGACAGACAGTCACTCGGATTTCAACGTGGATCAGAGGCGACCGTAGACTTTTAATACCCTATATTTGCGATATAACGGACTAGTAAGTAGAGAAGTTTGACCTTTTGGACAGAGTCTAATTAAAACCCATTTGCGTCGATATGGGCCTTCCTAAGAATAAGTAGTTCAAAGAACCTCTAACATTTCTCTTAGAACCAAAAAGATAACGCACCCACCAGCACTTACTAAGATCTCTAGATCCAACGTTAGAACGCAAGAGAACAAAGAAGATCCGTCTTGTTCCCCATCTGAAGTGATTAGGACATGATAACCTTCTTTGGGAAGATGTATGTTCAGACTGTATACAAATGGAATCTATTTCGATACTAGTATTATTATATTATTAATAGCTTAAATCATATATTTAGTCTGATATCTATATGAGCTTCAATGAACAACATTGAATACAGCTTCATATCCGACATATAATACAAAGATCCGCTGATAGACAAATTTTTTTTAATATGGTGTATTGACAACTTGGACCCATCACTGATCTTAAAACCCAAATAATCATGCAACCGTTGAAATTCAAGAAAACAGCGTCATTAAACATTGAATCACCTAGAACTCCGAACCCTAGAGCCTAGACCCTAAACCTTGAACCTTGATAACGAAATCAACTCGATTTATAATGCCGATCGAAATTTGAGACTATATATAAAAATCAATAAGCAATTAATAACTTTTACTTAATTTTAAACTCGAATTGGGCCAATTGTATCAGCATTTAACTCTTCACGTTCTTATTCGCTGTTTTTGTAAAAGAATTATAATAGTACAATGAACAACATGGCGTATACGTAACTTATGAAAGTAACTACAAGCTGAGCTAAACGCAAATATTTAAGCAAACTATATAGTTTTTATATATCCATGCCATAAATAAAAGCAAAAATTTATAAAAAAAAAAATTATAAGCACGTGTGTGCGCATTTATATTTGTTTAATTTATCATTGACATAATGAAATTTCCCAACCGCCCGAGTCAGCGGTGGTAGTTAGCAATTATTTCACCGCTAGGCATAATATAATTTCCTGAAACTACTGCTTGCCCGCTTGCCTGCCTACCGGCGGCCTTACCTGGTAGCCATTCACCGCTATGCATGGCAAATTATCCGCGACGCAATGCGCTGAAGAACGAGCGCAGCTGTTTATTAGACTTGATTCCCCAAATGTACGGTTTCAATTTAACCAGCAAATGTGAATAGACTTTTGGACCGAACAGAACGACGTGGCGGCTTGTGTGCGTATTGGTGTGACTATGTGTGTTTTCGAGCAGCGTGATGGACAAAGCGCGAGCAAAAGGCCGGGAAATTATGCAATAAATGCAAATTCATATGGAAATACATGAAGGTGCATGAAGGTGCGTACGAATGTGTGTGTGTGTTTAACGGTGTATATGTGTATGAAGCAATTGAATGCATTATAGGTATTATGCAAATTTAATTTAAGCGAGACTGTGCCACGCTGAGGCAATGTGATGTATGTGTTCATATTGTGTATATGTATATTGTTATATATGTATGTGTATGTGCATAAGTGCAACACATGTGGCATGCGGCGGCCAGAGGCGCAGGAAAATTAAGTCGAAAAATGAAAAATCCATTTTATAATGGCAATTCAGCCTGTCGCAATGCTTTGATTGTGCAATATTTTATGCACGCACACACACTAAGGCACTAGCGTGGCATATCCTTTGAATGTGAATTTGTATTTCTGTGTGGTAGTAGCATGTTTGGAGTTCATTGAAATTTATTGCGATTGCCCAACTGAGATGCGAATTAACAGCATAAAAGTAATATGTGTTTTATTAGCCAAACTGTTGTTGTTGTTGTTGTTGGTGTTGCCACTCGTTTCGTTTGCATGCGGTGTAAACCCGTTAAACAGTACAAAAAGGCAAATTACGTAAATATGAATTTCCAAATGCCCTTTTTTCGCCCTCTCTGCTTCACATCAACACCATCTCATTCTCTCTCTCTCTGGCTCTCTCTCCTAAACCGCTATAATACGTGGTTCGCGGCTAATTTCAGCACTAATAAGCAATTAGCTGTAATACATTGGTATAATATTACAAAGTACAGTTTATTATGCGAATATTTCCCAAAGTTCCCTAGTCAAGGCGCACAAATGTAACTGCTTTTGCGAGGTTGTTGAAACGAGTGTTGTTCATATATTGTGAATTTAATAAAAAAACAGAGACAAGAATAAATTTCATTCATTGAATATCTAAACTTAGTACAGGTCCTCGTTTTCTCGATCTCCAATAAAAGTAGCCGATGGTGAAAGTTCTTACTTTTGCACTTAAGACTTAATTCCTAGAAAAAAAAGTAGTCAAAACTATAGTTTATGCTTCGAAAGCTGAAATTAATTGCTTAATATATAATAATTTAAAATCGATTTTCGTATACATAAATTTCAAGTCATCAACAATTGTTACCTCCAATAATAAATTTTCATGTAAAATCTCAATTGACACACACATATTCTAAATATGTAGTACATATCCATTAGCACATAGGCATCTCCAGTACAATTAATATTTATTTCAAGTCACAATTGTTTATAAGTTTTCATGGGACACCACAATTAGATACAAGATATATTATTTTAGTTTCGAGAAAAATACAAAATTTAAACAGCATTTCCCACAAAAACCGCAAAAATAACTTTTCACTTTATAAATTTGTCTTAACAAATACTCATGAAAGTTCTAAATTATTCGTTAGCATAAAATGCAAAATGCAACCAATTAAAAACGCATACATATGTACATATATACGTAAACAATATTATAGACGCATGTTTGGCGTAATGATTCTTAGAAAACAACAATGGCATTGTGGTAAAACTATAAATATGATGTTTGGCATAAATGGCTTAACTCGATGTTTGTTAATTTATATTTTATTTATTATAGTCATTACTCTTACAATTCGAGCGATAATAGAAAATACATAAAACTTTCCACTTAAAACTATGAGTTTTCTACATCGAACCGCGCTTTTGATGATCCTTCAAAGATTCCTATTAAGAACAACAACTCATCAAACAAAATTATTTTCCATAAATTTACTCCTTTAACCTTTGATAGCAAGTAAACATTCTCGGAGACAAAACTTATTCTGTTATTTATTATGGAAAACCACACACACACCTATCAATCATACACTTGATCTCATTACTTAAATCTGCCGACCGAAATTTCATAAAATTTTCATACCGTATCATACACAGATAAGTTTAATTATCTATATCTAATCAATCTTCGAGAGATATGATGAATAAATGCCTTATACAAAAGCAGACATAATATATAAGTTCTTTTTGATAATAGCTTCTCATGCCAAAGACATTTCGTATTGCGCTAATTCAACGACAGACATATCAGTGCCCAAACCAGCGAGCCCCCAGTCCGATCAGAGGAATGGAAAAGCTAAAAACACCTGTTCAGCAATCTGTAAAAGCATATTTCGAGTTTTTATTGAGAAAACTTACCATATTCAAGTTAACAGCTTTTTACGTAGATACCGCAACTATTCACTTCCTAATGAAAGTAATTTACTCAATTTTATGACAGTACTGAAAATAAATTAATAAAGCAAAATCACAGCAAACCTGCCGAGTCGGAAGGCTAAAACTCAATAACTGTAATTAATTATTGCTTGGTGCAAGGACATAAATAAAATTGCCAAGTTTCCTAAGTAAAAGCATCCATTGCATAGGTATTCACCTACACGCACATACTAGCTACTCTAAAAACCAAAATTTGCTATCTCAAATATCTGCGTAAAAGAAACTCACATTCAGATCGCAAGTGTTGAATAAAGTTCATTAAAATGCGGTTAAATCACAGTCAAATAACTAATTAAAGAAGATATTTTCGAAATATAAATGTCTAATTAAAATTGCATGAAGAATTTCAAAGTTTGCGGTTAAATTTTCATTACACAGTATTCGCTCTCTTCTTGTGCATATTTTTGATTTTAAAGTAGTCAAACAAAATATTTTGTTTTAGAAATACTTGGAGTTAACGAAAAGTATAAGGAAAAGTCATTCAAATAACATTATTTTAATCATACAGCGTCAATCAATAGGGATAACGTGATTTTGACAACACGTGGCGGCCATGTTTGTTTACGGATTTGTGTCAGATTTTGTCAATATCTTCAGTAATGTTCGGCATTTCATCATGTCATGTTCACTTTCAATTGGAAATTGCCCACGTTCTCCGAAAAATTCATAAATTCATATTCATAGAAAAATCGTATCAACAGTTGAGCTTAATGGTTAATCAACAAACAAAATTCGCCTCAAAGTCAAATTCTTGTGTGGTTCAGGGAACACAATTGTATCCCCAAAAATATGCCGTTTGATGCGGATTGTGTTCTGTCGGCATCATCGGGCCTTATTTCATGCGAAATGAAGTAGGAAATGTCGCTACCATCAATAGCCAGCGTTATAACACTACGTCGGCCGACTTCTTTCTCCGGAATTTGCTTAAATTGACGCCAACGATCTCTATTTACAACTAGACGGTGGGGCACTTCATGTTCATGTCTAAACATGTAGACATTGCCTACAGAGTTTGGCCACTCCTGCATATCATCCATTCAAATGTCCGCCAAGCCCATCCGATTTAAAGTATTTACATTGCTTTCTTAAGGGAGATTTTAAATCACAGGTTTACGCCCATCAACCAGCACCGCTCGGGGAGGTCGACGACAACATTCAACGCCGAACTATTACTATTGCCGAAATGTTGCACCGGGTCATCGTAAATTGGCGTTAACGGATGGAGATATGGTGGTAGTTTCAACACAAACCCTAACACCACTCGCAATTCCAGTCTCTGCGAATAACTTCCAACAAGCCGCCGTGAATATTAAATAGGATAAAATTTTGGGATCAGCCAAAGTGTTGGTCCGACAAGACGGTGGTTGATTCGTTTCAAATTTATCGTCTCCAATTCCGGCACCTACTTTTAGACCTATTGAAAAGTATAAAAAAGATTTACACACCAGCCTCGATGCGTGATCCTGATCTCACAATGATGCAATAATTGTTTTCAAGAATAATTTTTGGCCAGATTTCCAAACCTGGCTACACGTAGTTCCGTACCAGTTGCGATAAATTAAGGCGTTATACGAGTTAGTTTTTGCAACAAAAGAAATGAATTGGAGTCTTTTTCTGCTACAAAAATCTATCACTTCATATTATTCTCATAAGTTGGGTTAAAAATGTCACTGACCGCATAATAATTCTGTCTGAAAGTTTATTCAGCATCAAAGGCTTCCTACCTTAAAGGATTCACTCAGTTCAGGGAGTATTTTAATAGTTCCAACTACAATTGCCGCAGCTTGAAGAAAATTCAATTTCCTATCGCTTTTAAAGCCATTTATAAGTGATTGATTCTAAGTCAAGACTTTCCTGCAAGTATTATATATGCAGCCGCAACACAAATTACAAGCTCTAAGGGAAGACCCTGCAGGTAGCCACACCTGCTACCAGGCATATGCAAATGTGAATAAGTTAATCTGGCTTCTTCAAAATCCTCTCACTACGAGACGCAGCACTCATACAACTGTAATAAGTTCAACATTAATATTTAACACCTACAATTCTTGTTGTTGCTTGCGCAAATATTGGCACAGAAATGTCACACATTGTCCTCAAGTGCGAGTATATTCGTCACATTTGACCATTGTAAAATAAGGTGAATTGTTAAATTCTCTCGGCATTGTTTGCATTGACTAGATTGTATTATTCACACTCACGTGCACACTTATGTACATATGTACATATATTGGTGTCATATTGCTAATTAGTATGATTTCAATATTTGCCATATAATTTTAATATATATATACATAAATATAAATACCTACATGTGGCTATTGAAAACAGTATGACAATATGTATATGAATGCAGTCTTTCGCATGTTTCTCATTAAAACAATATTTACTTTGACTTAAATAATTTATAAACTTTACATTCAAGTGATAGATATGTAATTAATTATATTTCTGTATATGTAAAAGGCGTGTGGAACTATGTTAGTTTAGAAAAGTGATTGATTTAAATCATTGCAATGAAAGTTCAAAGAGCTTTTGTTATGCTTTCATGCGCTAAAGCAGCAGAATATCTCTGGTAGGCGGCAGAACGTAATGAACTTTACTTATATATGAATATATCAGCTGATAAAGAGCATGAATAAGAACGAACAAGATACCGTACTTTTATAACGTTCATTAAAATAATATAGGAATTACCAAAACTCACCTTTGTAGAAAATTGAAAGCTCTACAATAAAGCTCGAATCGACGATTTTTTCGTAAAGCAAACAGTGTAAAAGAGATTAACGGATGAAGTTTGATTATTTAAACAAAAAGTTTTCTTTTTTTAGAATTTTACAACTCAAAAAAAGAAAATATTTTTAAATTGCAAAGCTTTTAGTCTTGTAGAAAAAATACTGTTCTACTCGTATAAATTGGCCAACCATATTTTTTCAATTAAGATAAGCCTTTGCGAGATATTTATCGTGTATGTATATTGTGACAAAAAAGTACCCAGAAATTGTAAATAAATCTCAAAATATTTAATTATGCGTCAATTTTATTTTGTCGCATTCAAGGTAATTCCCACCACATATAATGCACTTATGCCAACGATTTTTCCCGTCCTCGAAACACTTTTCATAAGAATTTTTCGGATGGCTTTCACCTCCGTCAGCGTATTTTGTTTTATGGTTTCGGCTCGTTTTTTCCTTCTTCATTCCGATGATTTTTGACTTGCTTGCATATCAAACTCATAAACCCATGTCTCATCGCCAGTTATAATGCTCTTCATGAATGTGGGATCGGAATTCGCACGATCAAGCATGTCCAAAGAGACCTTTTTACGGAATTTTTGGAAAAAAATTCACTTTATCGGGACGAGTCGAAAAAAGATCACGTTTCATACACAAAATAATCCACCAAAATAATTCGAACGGACTTGTGAGGGATGTCGAGCCCTCTTACCTCTTTCTAACACTTGTCTGAGGATTTTCAAACACCATATTCTTCAATTTTTAAATATTTTCATCTTTGAAGGCTTTGTACCACTCGTAAGCTTGTGTTTTTGAATCACCGTAAGCCTTTTCCAACTCTTTTAAGTCGAAAGTTTTTTAAGTTACTTCAACATGTGTTTTCAATAGCGATGAAGCTTACCTTACCTTTTAGGTCGTTAATATTTTCATAAAGCATTTTTGCTGAAATCACTCGCTCCTCCCACTTTGACTCGCTGTCCTACGAATCCACAGCTCGGTGAGTGTTAACGTTTCCTTCCCAGTAATTAGTAATCACAAAAAAATTACTTTCTACTAAAAAAATCTTCTTTATTTTGTAATAAACGCCTTTCTGGAGAACAACCTACTTCAGACATAAACGTGGCTTGCTGAATTTCTACTCAATGATTTTTGCATATAAAAGGACGGAAATGTAACAAACAAAATCACGTAACCAAAGAGTACGCCGTTGCAGCCACGCTGCCAAGTATTTCATGATTTTAGCGTTGAACACATGTGAAGTGCGCTCAAGAGCTCCTTCACGCCCACTTATTTATGTACACTCGTGGCCACGCAAACCTTACCACTTTATTTTCTTAAATTTATTTTCGGAATTTTTCGTTCATTCAGCATGTTTTTAGTATGCAAAAGAAAACTAAATTATATTGTCTTATTACAATTATAGTTTTTAATCAATTACTTTTTATCAGTAAAACAGAAGTTAGGTTTTCTGTGCTTATACAAAGCGGCCGATTTTATTGTTTTGAAAGTCATACACCTGCTAAACTTCGTGTTTCAATTAAAGGAAATAAAATAAAATATTAATTTCAAATATAGTGTAAATGAAATTAAATTTAAAAAATAATAATTATCATTTTTTCATCGCATGTCAGTCTCTCACATTTCGAGCTCTTTTTGTAAAGCTCACTATCTTTCAATTGATTTATCCATAGCTGAATGTGTTTTGTTTTTAATTTTTAAAATTTTTGATTAATAACATGTCATTAACTTATTTCTAAATAAAAAATTTCTATACCGTAAAAAATACCGCTATAAAATACAGTCATATATGCACAATACTTGAAAATTTTGAGTGGTAAGATTTGCGTGGCCACGAGTGTATATGCAAAGCTTAAAGGCATAGAAAAAATTGGATGCGAGCTTAGATATGCAAAATAGTGGAGGTTGCAACACATCTTTGCAGGCATGTATTTAAAAAACACGAGTTGTCTAGTTGTATTATTTTTTTAAAGATCGCTGCCAAATTTTCATACAAAAAATGAATACCTCAAACAACAATTTACTGTTCTCCTTACCTCATATAGATATCTAGACACAATATGCTGAAGATCTAATAGCTTTCATTGTTTTTCTCCGCTGGAGAACTCTATCATCTAACATGAGTAAAAAAAAAAAAACAGCTCCTTCACAGCTAGAGATTTCCACCTTGCTACGAGTTGCTTTCTCTGGAAACTCAACGTTATCAAATTTAGTTCCACAGAAAATTTCTGCGATTTTTGGGAACTTTTCTTACAATTTTTTCAATAGTGTGTTTGCGCAGGTTTAATTCGTTAGTTCCTTCGCTTATCCTTTCGTTGTATAATAACATAATTTTCATACGCTCTTCTCTGTAACAAATTTGTGGTTTCTTTGAGGTCTTAATTTTTATTTAGTTTATTATTATTGTTTTTTTTCGGTTATTTCTTTTGTTCCACCAATTGTTCTTTTTTGCTGTTTGTTACTCGCATTATTGCTGCACTGTTGTACAGTTCATTTACTCAACCGGCTTTTCATGCAGAAAATTATACAACATAAAACGAGTGATTATCCTGTCGTGGCTTTTTATTGTACCTCGCGCGCGCAATCGTATAAACACGCACACTCGTACATAGACGTGGCATAGCAGAGCTTGGCACAGCATATAAGCATGGCATGCCAAACTGGAGGCAAGCAAAGCTACCCACAATTGCAAGGTCTAACAGTGCACGAAATGCATTAACAACCGACTCACAGAGAGAGGGGTGGGACAGGGATGCAGTTGGCAATTGCCGAAAGAAAGGAGCGTTGCAACATAAATACTACACTCATAACAATTTCACCCCAACTACACTTTAGCCAACAGCATTGCTGCTTTTTCGGCATTTAAATAACCAGAAGTAACCGCACAATGGCACTCCTCGGCAAATAACAAGCTTTTGTTGCCGACGCGACGTAAGCGGCAAAAGTGTGGCAGTAATGAGAGAGTAGCAAATGGTCATAACAACGCCTGCTTCCTGTCTTCCACCACCTACCTTTTTGGTAAGCATAAAGGGCGGAAAGTGTGGAGCAGATTGCCACCTCAAGACCATAAAGACAGTAACGAGCATAAAAATGCAAATAAAATAAAAAAAAACACTAGCTACAATAACCATGAAGGTGCAACGCCAAATAAAGGCGCAAAGAGGCGAAAACGAAATTAAGCGCCACCAGCTGCAGTATTTCAACTGTGGTGAGAACAGACAGCAGTCCGACTGATCGCGACCGGAAGTGTTGGCGTCGTTAGGTGAGTCTTAATTTGTACGAACATATAAAAATATATACGTATATGTGCTGTAGTGTAATGAGTAAATTGCGGCTCTTTGCGAAAGGCTTAAACTTCAGGCTACTCAACTTAAATGAGTCGTAGCCTCTGTCTCATTGATAAAGTATTGATGGTGTAAGCTTGAAGAAGCGCAATAAACGCATTATACATTTTGTTTTTTCATTAAGGCTGTTGGCTGAAAAACTAATGCAATTTTAACTCGAGTTTATCGAAGGTTTGGTGTTTGACATTAAACACTGACTGTGTAAATTGACGTTCAGCAATATCATAAGCTCGGTCAAGATCGGGAAGAACCTCTCCGAGCCGTTTCAGACATGGCGAACCCCTTTTGGGTGACTTCTTCAATCTACTCTTGGAGAAAATAATTCAAGCTACCATCTTCTATAAGAATCATTGGCCTCAATAACCGCGCCATTAATGCTGCTTTCTCCAGAATGGATAAAGAAGCGAAGCAAATAAATGGTCTGGTAGTGAACGAGGGCTAGACACAATATCCCCTGTCATCAAACAAACAGTCGTCGCACTCGCGACTACGCTCCCGCGTCACTGTTGACAGTCATACCTTCGAAGTCGTAGATAATTTCGTATATCTTGGAACCAGTATTAACAGGAATAAGAATGTAAGTCTCGCTATCTAACGCATAACAACTCTTGTCAACAAGTACTACTTCGAACTGAGTGGGCAATTGAGAAGTAAAGTCCTCTCTCGACGAACAAAAAATAAACTATATAAGTCACTCATTATTCCCGTCCTGCTATATGGTGCAGAGGCTTGGACGATGACAAAATCTGATAAGTCGTCCTTATAAGTTTTTGAGGGAAAGGTTTTGCGAAAGATTTATGGACCTCTGCGCGTTGGCCAAGGCGAATATCGCATTCGATGGAATGATGAGCTGTATGAGATATACCATGAGATTAATATAGTTCGGCGAATTAAAAGACAGCGGCTACGCCCTGCCGATCATATTATAATGTTTAAAAGAACATTTAACAAATACAATTTATCAATTTATATTTTAAATATATGGACAACCAAAAACTCAATACAAAATGGTTCTAACCTCACTTTGTACACAAAAAAGAAAGCATTAAAGTTTCTGCAGATTATTTTTTTTTTTAGTTTTTCCATTCGTACATACTCAAACCGTTTGGTTCAACTTCTGAGCATCTATTTTTGGTTTGGTAGCGAATGATTTTAATTCAAACTGATGTACTAAACCCGGGACACGAAACATATAAGAACCGAATACCGCGACCAAAATGAAGAAGAACTTCGAAAAAATATACAAAAAATGTTGGCTGGTATAAAAAAGTTGCATTGCCAAAGAAACGGGACGCACGGGCTGGGTATCGGTGGCATGAAAAGGCGCTGCGAAAGCGAATGTGAAGAGATTAGTGTATGACAAGTTGAGCTGGCATTTTATTTCTTTATCCTCTTTAACTATTATGAATAGCGTATGCATTAGGCGAAGCGGAAGTAGTGTCGTGGACCAGTGTGGGTGCACAACATCCACTAAATGTATTATATGTATATGTGTACGGGTGAGTGTGTGTTTGGTAGATTTTGCAACAGTTGTGCTGCAAACACATTTGTATAACTTTATGTCCAAAGGAGATTTGTTGCGCGCGACTAAACTTCCTCTATGCTTGGCCCCCATACAAATGGCACAAATGGAAAAATTCTACAGCGAATTCTTGGTAAGCAAAGTTGCAGCGCATAAAGAAAGAAAGCAAGCAGTTAGCTGTTGTTGTAGTAGTAGACCAGCTTAAGTATATGGATGTGTATGCACGTCCAACCATACATATACTATATATAAATAGATATTTTGCGCTAATGTGAATTTATTAAAAAGCGCTTCGGATTACGTGTTGTCAGAATTTGCTAAGCTCGACAGCTATTATGTGAAATATGATTATTAATTGGCTTGTTTACGAGTATACATCCAGCTATTAGATGCTTATTTGAAGTAATAAATATAATGGAAATGACAGATTTTAATGCATTTGCTCATGTTACGTATACGCCACGTGCGACGGCAGCATTTGCAGGCATTACAAGTTGACATTAAATGTGGTAACAGTAGTTATGCCCTTATTTCACTAGAGTATTGCATTAACAATTTAGATTAGAGTTTATTGAAGTTTTATGCGCCTAATGGTAGCCAACGTAATCAAGTGTACGACAATACTGAATGATTAAGTCGAATCTGGGCTTAGTTTTTCTCGATTAGCTTGAGGGAGATTAGTTTACTTTTGTACATTTTTTCAGTTATACAAATCGAAGATAAATGTGGATGAAAAGACTTACTTAATAATAAAGAGAAATTAAGCTCTTCCAGACTAACTTTTTTAAGAGTTATTTGGTTAGAGTAAAGAGTCCACTAGCAAACTTGGTACCATAAACGAGCTCAGAGCAAATACTCGTTACGAGATTATTGCTTATGGCTCTGAATACTTTTTGGAGCCACATAATTGATATTGTATGGTGTAGTCGAAAAAGTATTTTCGTATTTTGTCAATAGATGTCGTTGCGGTCGTATATCTCCAGCGCTACCAATCACATTGTATCATACAATATAGTGTGGGAGAGGTAAGATTTTAAGCTTAATTAAACCAAAAACAATTAAATTCGGGGAATTTGAAAGTAACTTTTTTTGTTCAAAAATGAAGAAATTCGCTTTATTTTAAAATTTTTGTATAAAAAAAGGGAAGCATGCCACGCAAGCCACCAATGAAATTTTTGAATTTTACTGAGATGATGCTGTAACAGTTCGTGTAGCACAACAATGGTTCGCTCGCTTCCGTTCTGGAAATTTCGAAACTTCGATTTACCCTGTTGAAAGTTTTACACTAATGGAATAATGTCTTTACCGGAAAAATTACGACGGAAAAAGTGGTCGACCAAAATGGTACATACTGGTTTATTTATTTATATAAAAGAAAGTTGAAGTTTGATTAGAAATACGAAAAAACTTTTTCGACTGCCCAATATTTGTATTTCCGACTCCGACTTCCGACACCAAAAGGCGCACCCTGTTCAAAACTTAATCTCACCTACTGCAATTAAATCATTTCTAACCCGTTAACATCAATGGAAATTCCGTGTGAGTTTGAAACTCGCTTAATTTGCAACCAATTATTTGAACCAGCTATTTTCAGCAGGCTTTCAAACTAACTGTATCCAATAAGCTATTAACCCAATAAATGGCAGCGCTGATTTTTACTACATTTTCCATTTAGCCAATTAAAAAGGACGCCTGTCAATAACACATTTTGGAATTCAACTAGCGAAATCGCACTGAATGCGCAAAAGTTTCGAATTCATTTGAAAACCGCTTTTAAACAGCACTTAGCACCGCTGATAGTGAACTATTTGCCAGAAATAAAGTGACACCAACGTGCAGATGTCAAAAAATCAATGCCGACATCACAACACGCACACAACAAACAGTGTGAAGCATGAGTGTGAATGCTGAACGGAAGTTGGAAATGGTGAAGGCGTGAAATGAAAAGGAAAGAGTAAAGGCTATGAAAGCGGATGTGTAAATGACAGCATTGAACAATCGAACAATTGAGCGATTGTAAATGCGAGCACACATATGCGCACACACACCTACGTATGTATGCTTTATTGTGTGTTGCAGCAATTTTCCGCTTTTCGAGCACACACACAGCAGCCGCATTATACGCCAAAACAAAAGGAAACGCAGCAATAAACAAAAAATCACAAACAATAACATAACAGAAACTGTGCAAAATAAAAAATCAACAACAACAACAACAAGGACAACCGGCAACAAAACAATCACAATCCATCAAATAAACAACAAATCCGCATCGATGGCGCTCAAACAAACAGCATGAATTATCGCCGCCCGTATGGAGGTGCAGGGGTACGGGTTTGCATGCGCAACCAGAGGTTTCAATTGCCGCTAGCATGATTGGTAGCATATCAGGCTAATATCTAAAGCGTTACAGCCGACATGGTGTAGCATTGTTGTCGAACTAGTGGCAAAAGGCAGACAAGCAGTCGCATTGACAGACAGATTTATCGAGCCGCTGTTTGATTGAACGCCATGTGAGTGGTGTGATGGTTTGATACACACATTGTATCACTGCCAGCGATACGCTTAAGAGCGTGTGAAAATTGAAATAAAACAGTGAAAGCACTAAGCTATGCAAATACGCAAATAAACACACGCCAACAAAGCCGCATTAGTCGCTCTGCCACGAAGCGCACAGTAATATAAACCATCGTAGGAGTAGGGAAGCTAACAGAGGTGCACCGCGCCGCGTCACAACAGGCAAAATGCAAAAACAAAAACGAAAAAAAGAATGTGTATCACAAAAACAAACAAACACGTAAAATAGAAATTGTATTGCGTGGCGGATTAGATTAAAGACTCAGCTAGCTAGTAATACTGAAAGCTGCCGGCACAGAGAGAAAATAAAAGCGCGAAAAATGCAAAAAAAAACTGGAGAAAAACACAAATCACTTTTTATGTGCCAGCTTTGCGCGTACTGGCAGCTGGGCAGACAGAAAAAAAGGGTTTTACTAGCCGCGTTAAAGTTGTTCTAAGCGTGCGCATATTTGTAAGCATCTTTACTAGCTAACGGCACTGTTATGGTTATCACGCTACACCAAACTCCACGCGATAATCCAATGTGGTAATTTACAAGGATATGCGCGATTGGCCGATTGTGTATGACTTGTAGGAAAGTGCACTAGTGCTGAGCAAATGTGCTTTAAATTAAATCAAACTTCAAACGTTAATATATTTTAAACGGTCGGGCTTACGAAATAATTGTTTTAGACCTTTCTGGAAAAGCATTTAATTTGCTACAAAACCAACAAAGTGAATTATTTTTAAATAGTTGCAAGTGAGGTTTGAATTTTGCTATCTGATAATAAGAAAAAATGAGAAAACTGCACCTTCCCGTTACAATTAAGATCTCATACTTGGAGAGTCTTTCTTAGAGGTACCTTAGAACCTATTATTCAGAATACCAAGCGAAAAAAGTCGTTTGTTTTTACCCACCCTGATGTATGCTATATGTTAAACATTTAAGCCTGGGATAGTTCAGATGTATTCGACTTTCTACAAGAGTAATCTGTGCTATTTAGAAATAGAAGAACTAATTGTGTTATTGGCTGTATTGTGATTCGCTGAACTTTGTCAATGTCGTCGTATATCTCATACAGCTCATCGTTCCATCGAATGCGGTATTTGCTGTGGCCAATGCACAAAGGACCATAAATCTTTCGCAAAACCTTTCTCTCGAAAACTCGTAACATCGACTCATCAAATGTTGTCATCGTCCGTGCTTCTGCTCCATATAGCAGGGCGGGAATAATGAATGACTTATAGAGCTTGGTCTTTGTTCTTCGAGAGAGGACTTTACTTCTCAATTGCCGACTTAGTCCGAGCAGCACCTATAGGCAAAAGTTCACTTATCCGGGGCTGTTGTTTCCTTTTCATTGGTAGAGTTTTTTACGTGGCGGGTCCAAAACGCAGCACGCAAGCCTTGGTCTAAACCGGAAGTCGTGAGCTGCTTGAGCCATATGTAAAAGAATCGTGTCTGGCCACTCCCAAGTGAACGACGATCAGAGAACTTCCCTAACTTGTGCGAACTTCTACGCATGGCTCCATCCTCCGCCGTCAATACCAATTTCATGAAATTATAGGCTTAAGCCAAACACTTCATAATTTCCTACAGGGTGTTCTCACAATTGTTCGCTACACAAAGCGATGTTAGTAAAGATCTACGAGTGTGCAGCATGGCAATGCAGGGTTAAGACAGGCATAAGCTTCAAGAGATATGTATATAAAAATATATATATATAGCATTTACTTAGAGTATATATATATAAATCCATGCGAGTGTAGCTTGCAGGATTACTAACGCGCTATTCCAGAAACGAAGTGCTCCCTGTCGTGTTTGTTTTTTTTATTGAGCAGCGAAGTGTTTTGCGCGCAGATTTTCCATGGCTCTGAGCTCCAATCAACCTAAGATGCTTGAAATGCAAACATATTGACGCATATAGTACATGCAAATTTCGTATCACCCTCAACCGCGGTACGCTTAACTTCGGTAAAGCAACAGTTGTGTCATGGACACTGATATTTGTTTTGGATATAAGTAAGGTACATAAAAATGGAAAGTGTGAGAAATATATTTAAAAATCATTTAAATTACTCAAATTCTGGGACTCAAGAAGTGACTTTTTTATTAACCCTAACGAACTTTTTTGAATTACAGACTGGACCTAAGATCAGTTTTCACTGACTGAGTCCACTCCATACATAGAACCACAGGTACTTTGTAAAACCAGATGGCGGTTTATTAATAACACCAGCTAATTCGACAGTGCTCTTTACGAATTTCAATAGATACTTTGTATATAATTTTGATACCCTCTTCCAGCCCCTGGAACAGTGAAGCTCCTAGATTGATAGTAGGTCAGATCTTTGTCAGTAAGCTAGAATTATTCAAAAATATCGAAAATGGGGACAAATAATAAATCAGTTGAAATGCTTCACAACTCAAAATCACTCGTAGAGAGTAGAGTCATCTCTCTCACTCTCTCTTTCACACCTTTTTACAATTTGAACAAATTTATCGCAAATCAATTGAGTATATAAAGGAAAAATGAAAAAAAATCTCAACTTCTCGCCCAGAATGAATCCATATAAAAAAAGCCATAGTGTGTATTTTCATTAAAGTCGCTCAAAACTATACGACCCATATTTGATATTAATTCATACGCAGCACAAGTTTCCGTTATGCCTTTCTCCTTTCAGCCAAATCGTCCCCAAACATTATTAAAACTTTAATAATTTGGCGGTTCTCGCGAAACACTGGCGCACATATGCACAGTCACATCCAGATATAATAATGAATATTTGCCTTCACACATTATATTTCGTGTCGTTTAATTATTTTGAAATATATATCACTACCGTTAAGCACACACCGTTATCATTGTTTTAATTAAATATAAATTATGCTGATTGCAGTGCAGTGAGCCGAAAGAATGACCGTTATTTCATACATTGATTACAAATATTATTAATATATTTTTATTTTATGCTTGAACGAGTCTAAGAGAAGGGTTGTGATAAAGAATACTTTGCTACAAACTTTCTTATTTTAGATCGGGGTTTTAAAGATGTAACACGATCTTAAATATTATATTAGAACCACTCCAAACTTTTTAGATAACATTTTTTAATTATGTTACAAAATTTGTTGAGAACTTTGCTATGATCGCTTTGATTAATGGGTTTGGAACCTAACTGAAATAAATGAGGGGTAACCATTTTGAAAAAATTAGAGAAGTAGAAGACGCATCCATTTTAACCACAGTTACAAAGCAGCCAAACCAAACTCAGCACATAGTAACAGCTATTATCAAATCCTTTCCGTACTAAACCTCTCCTAACAGGAACATTGGTTAATATAGACTGAAAAATTGAGAAAAAAATTTCGATCGATCCAGCGTGTTTTGAAAAAACTCAGAAAATCGAATGATAATCATTAACTTCAACAGTTGGTGTTCATGAGAGAGAGATGGGAAATGTTTGAACCCTTCAACTGAACTTTCAGTAAAAATTCGACTTGATTTCGAAAACTTCTGCTGTAATCTCCTTCACGTCACGCAGCTATTCAAGAACGTCGGAATCTCAAAATAGTATGCCAAAACGAACACCTGTGATTGTAGCAAAATTAACTGTGCTAAGGGCAAAGGGTAAGGTTTCGGTCGGGCCGATATGTCAGTAGTAACAAAGTGACATTGAGAATATGCACTCTTACATGAAAGAGTGACCCATCTTACATTGCACTTCCCAAACGGCGAGCGAGTCTATTTTACAGAGGCAAATCTTCGAAAAAGTGTTGCAACACCACCTATTAACAGCCTCAACTAATTTTTCCGCCTGTGATAGGAAGAGCTTGAGGAGCTGGCCGGCGATGAGGCGACTAATAGGAGGTTTCAAGACCGGATCACACTCTTTCTTGTAAGAGCCAAAGTGGTGATCTAGTAGTGGTTTGTTCAGAGCATACTAAAGTTATGGAGAGAACACTTCTCCAGCCTACTGAACGGCAGTGAAAGTGTAACATCTGGAGATGACCCGATTTCCCAATTGATCACGATGAAATAGATGTTGCATTGCCCGACTATGATGAGGTTCGAATAGCAATTGCATAAAAGGGAGAATCCACAATCTGCGCCAATTACTGTGGCACCACACGCGAAATCTTGGAAAAGACCCGTGAAAACAGCATCGACACACACCACCTCTTCGTCGATTTTAAAGGTGTTTTCGACAGCACGAAAAGGACGGCTGTTCAAACTGACGTTAAGCAATACCAAAATCTCTGTCAGGATCGGGAAGGACTTCTCCGAGCCATTTAATATTAAACGATATTTCAGACAAGGAACTTCTTTTTATCGTGTGATTTCTTCCATCTATTACTAGAGAAAATAATATGAGCTGGAGAGCTAGAACAAAAAGGTACACTCTTCTATAAGAGTGTGCAGTCGCTGACGTACGCCTATGATATAAATATCATTGGCCTCGACAACAGCGTCATTAACAGGTGCTACTCCGGACTAAGTAAGCAATTGAGAAGTAAAGTCATCTCTCGGCGAAAAAAAATAAACACTATAAGTCACTCATTATTCCCGTCCTGCTATATGGTGCAGAGGCATGGACGATGACAACATCCGATGAGTCGGCGTTACGAGTTTTGAGAGAAAGGTTCTGCGAAAGATTTATGGTCCTTTGTGGGTTAGCCACGGCGAATGTCGCAGTCGATGGATCGATGAGTCGAACGAAATATACGGCGGCATTGATATAATTTAGCGAATCAAGAGACAGCGGCTGCGTCGGCTAGGTATGTTGGCCGGATAAAAGAAAACACTCCAGATTTGAAGGTTTTAGAATCAATACCTACCGGTTGAAGCAGAGGAAAAGGAAGATCTCCACTCTGTGGAGGTGGAGAACGCCCTGACTGCACTTGGTACCTCAGATTGGCGCCAAATTGCGAAAAAAGAAACTACTGGCGCGTAGTTGTTAACTCGGCTATAACTGCGTAAGCGATGTCTACGCCAGTAAAGTAGAAGAAGAAGGGGAAGCAGTTCAGTAGATCTTCTGAACGCAGAAGAGATAGAGGCAAATTACTGCCGACGTTTTGGAAAGTTAAGCAACTACGGCTTGAGACAGTCGCCTTTATAAAGTCCGGCTTTAGAAATAAAGCGAATGTTCACTTTATTGATTTTTATTGCTTTCTTCAATGCTTGCGAACCTCCTCTTTCCGCCTATGATGCGCAACTTGAAATGTGAAATCACTTTTACTAAGCCATTTATTTAATAAAAAAATTTTAAATATATTTCTATCAACATTAAATTGGTTTGCACAGTGCAAAATGTATTTTCGAACGCTTCAATTGGCTGGTAATTATTTATTATAAATTTATTGTGCCTTTATGCAAAAAAGCGACGAGCAAATTCATTTTAAATGTGTAAATGTATGTGTCAATTAAGTTTTTTGTGCGCAATTGCTACGTGTAATATATTTTAATTTGACAATTGCCGCAACATGGCGATAAGCGCAAATAACATAAGCAAACAAACAAGCCCACCAACCAACCAAGCAACTGACCAACCGACGTACGAGCAGCCAACAAAAAAGAAATTAAATAATGTTCGGGGCCACAGAGCAGCAAAGGCACCAGGGAGCAAAACCATGAACGCGCCACACCGGAATTAATCGTCGCCGACAAATCAGGCAAAAAATTAACCCTAATACCGGCGAGCCGCGTTGGGCAATGTGCAATGTACAATGCACTAATAATCAATTCTGACCACTCCTAATCAGCGCTGAAACGCCACAAATGGACAATTTTCGAATTTAATGGTTTTTGCGAAATCTCCTTTGCCGTTGTTGTTGTTGTTGTGTTGGCTGGGCGTTTGTTTGTGTTCGAATGCAAATTTTCGCGAATTTGTTGAAAATATTGCCGCCGCTTGCCCACAAATGCGCGAAATTTTAGATACAAATCGGCACGCACACACGAACGCACAGCAACACGCTTGAACACTCGCACATGCGGCGTGTGTAATTATTTTAATGAGCACATTTTATGTAGATTTTAAATAAATTTAATAAACAATTAAATTATTTGAACTAAAAAGCAAATGCAAACATGCAATGAAATAATTTGCACTGTGCAAATAGATGATACTCGACATTCGTATTTCTGTGGTGCGAATGCGCACGCACACGCACTGCCACACACACACATTGCTACCTGTGTCGATCTGAACGTGTTCGCACGTTCTGGCACATGTAAATAAACAAATATTCACGTGCATTTGCATTTTGGTTATTGCAAATTAGGCATCGAATTGTCCGTTATCAGGCGCCGGAACACTCATACGCCCGGTGCACCTACGGGACGACTCACACCACCGTTGGGCGGGAGTTAAATGTGTGGCAAAATTGCCATACTCAACTAAATTTATTAATTTATTTGTTATCTGAAATAAAAGCAAGCAATAAGTAAGGTACCACGCATGTTCGGGAGAAACGGAAAATGAAAATCCTTCATGCTCTAAATAAATTTATGGTGATATTGAAATAAAAATTATTGTGCAACGGTTATTACTTGAAACTCTTATTAACTAGTCTTCCTAAAATTTGTTTGCCTTAGTTAATCCTCTGAGAGAAACTATGCAGTACCTTTGATAAGAAAAAACCTCCGAAAACGTTATGACTTTGTCACCCTTGAAGTAGTCGAAGAAGTCTTTTTGAATTTTGTCAAGAAATGTCATTGCAGTCGTATATCTCCAGTGCTACCAATCGCATTGTGTCGTATCATATAGTGTTGATAAGGCGAGATTTTAAGCTTCATTTAATAAAAAAAAATGAAATTCAGGCTGTTCAAAAATGAGTGAAAATAATGAAAAAATTCGCTATATTTTGAGAATTTTGTATAAAGAAGGGTAGAATGCCACGCAAGAAACCAATGAAATTTTTGAAGTATACGGAGACGATGCTGTATCAGTTCGTGTGTAATGATTGGCTCGTTTTCGTTCTAGAAATTTTGATGTGAAAGATGCACTTCGCTCTGGTCAACCTATCGTTGAAAAAGTCGATGAAATTATGGAAAAGATTGACCAGAACAGTCTCATAAGCAGCCATGATATCGCTAAGAAACTTAATATTCATCATCAAACGGTTTTGAACCATTTAAAAAGAGCTGGCTACAAAAAGAAGCTCGATGTTTGGGTACCACATGTATTGTCTGTGAAATATTTAAAGGACCAAATTAACATCTGCGATTCTTTTCTGAAACGAAATGAAATCGAACAATTTCTGAAGCGAATAGTCACAGGAGACGAAGAGTGGATTAAATACGACAATAATGTGTGAAAAGATCATTGTTCAAGCGTGGTGAAGCTCAACAAATGGTCGCAAGGCCAGGATTGACGCCTTGAACGCTTATGCTGAGTGTTTGGTGGAAATAGAGAGGAATTATCTACTATGAGCTGCTCCAGCCTGGTCGAACAATCGATTCAGAACTAATCAACAAAAAGGGTTTCGTATACCATCAAGACAACGCTAGACCACACACATCTTTGTTGGCTCGACAAAAACTGGGAGAGCTTGGCTTGACCAAAATTTTACATATTTTTCGACTATCCAATATTAATTGATAAAGAACAGGCCAAGATTAATCAATTTTATGTGCTTCTTGAAAATTTGTGCCTCAAGGCCCAAAAAATATTGAAGAAAATCGATAAGTAATGAAACTATCTAATGTAGCGTAAGCTACTTTTTGGACATGGAATTTACTGTTGAGGTTTGGTTCTACATAATTATTTTATTGCTACTGTTTTAACGGCGATAAAATGTTCTATATAATTTTGAGGAATTTTGCAGAGTTGTCAGTTCTTGACCAAATATAAATGAGAGTAGGCTTACGCTAAATGGCGCTATAGTACATTGTGTTTCAACGAAAAAAAAATATTCTGGTTTTAAGGTTGGTATGCGAATATAATTTTCATTGTTTTCGTTCATTTAGATTGCAGTATCATGAGAAAAAGTGAATCTTTTCTAATACACGGTCAGAATAATTAGCACAGTTCTATGTGTAGTAGAATTCAAAGTTACGTGGAAGTGTTTTCATATAGTTTTATTGAGATAGCGCTTAGCAGATACGAATATTTTAACGAGCAGTGTAGAAATCTACCACCACCAAGCTCTAAACAGGTTTTATTGCATCAAAAAACTTAGATAATTATGTTCAAATTCCCAAAATAATCAATAAAATATACTTATATAACAAAACCCAGACACAGTTATTTGGTATTTCATCTAACCCTACACGGCGTATGAGCAACATTTTGGCAGCACTAATTTCTCCACTCCTTAACAATCTGATATTGTTCCAATAAATAGGATAAGCTGCACAAATGATATTTTTTCATCAATATATATCAATCTTCTCAACAATAAAGACAGCAACAATGAGGAACGAGCATAGCTCGTTGCCTAATCGAATCAACTAAATTACAGCTGAGGACTTTGTGTGTCACAGCTGTTGATTGTTACACAAGCGCTGCCGTTGGCAACCAAGTATAGTGATGCAACGGCTTATACGAAAATCTCTCATTTTTAATAAAATATAAAATTTTATATTACTTTTGTCCTTGCTGCGATTTTCGTGTGAGTTGTCCTTCTTTGCTTTCGACTTCTACTTTTTTCTTTTTGTGTGCTTGAATTAATAATCACATTCTATTTTGCGTCAATAAACGCTTCCAAGCACGTCAGTGAGGCGTATAATTTGTGCTCAATATGTTGCGTTTGCAGCGCTTCAATATGGTGGACATGACTTGACCATTGACAATGGTCCAGTTGCCAGTTAACGGCACAACATCAACAACAGCAACAACAACAGTAACACAAATACGCAAGTTTGATGCTTTTAGCAGCAGTAAAGCCTTCAATAGCAGGCGCGACAGTAGCGACAGCAGCTGCATGCACTTATTGCCATGTGAGTGCGTCCTCCTTCAGTTCAGTTGAAGAGCAACTTTCCGCAATATAACTTAATATCAGTTTTCTACTAAGCCGTTATTCTGCTCGTTTGCTGTCTGTTGTGCTGCGGGCACTCTCCTCACTACTCCTTCTCTTACTCAGGGTTAACTTCGAAAATGTGGCATTACTATTGTGTGGCATGTGCGAATGTGGCATGACCCATTAGCTGAGGTAACAAATAAAATCATAGAAATCTGTCATCTGATCATTTACACTAACCCAAAGAAGACGCACGTGTATGGTATGTGTGTGTGTTTGTTAAATCGAAAAGGCGATTATTTTTTCTCAATAAATTCAAGAGAAACGTTCCAAATAACGTGTGGATATTCTTTCTCTCTGAAGCAAAAGGTGGGGGAATCTCACCAAAAGCAGTTCTTTGCATCCATGAAACTACAGTTAAGCCTATAATTTTCTACGGTGCACTACGAATGGCCACTAAAACGGCCCTCAGACTGAGGGAATTTGTGTACTTAGATAACTACGAGACTGAGCACTTTGAAATCCTAGCACCCTTTGATTTCATTTCACGATACTTTGATTACCAGGTCGCCGAACCCAGCCCTGTCTGTCGTTTCTATACTCACGTACCTTCGAGGAAGGTATGAGAGGGGAGGATGATGGAGGAGTACATAGTCGAGAACTTTCCATAATTCCCAGTTTTAGGCTCCCTGACCAAGGCTACTGAACCGTTGGGCCTCAGTAAGCGTTGGTCAACTACCATCAACAGCGCAGTCACAAGGTTCTTCTGGCCTGGGATAAATCAGAAGAGGTCTAAGGAGTCCTTCGCTCTTAGCAAAGTTCACCTTTCAATGCTTATATGGGTTTTACCTGGACACTGTCCTATCGGGACTCATGCAGTGAGATTGAACATCTTACCGGATGCCAGCTGCATCTGCTGTTTGGAAGAAGATGAGATAAAAGCGTCTGAACTCTTTCTCCTCGAATTTTTCGCTCTTGCCAAAACACCTAAAGCAAAACACCGCAGTTCTAATACACTTACCGCTTTACCAATAGCTAATATCTAGCTACAGGAGTTTTTTCTTTTGCCTTCAGAAAAGACTGAATTAACAATATAAGTGTGATTCCACCGCCACGCTGAGAAATCAACCATCTAACCTAACCTAACCTTCCCATCGTTTAGCTAAAGAGGGGTAAAGGGCACAGAGCTCCACTAGGCCCAGTATTACTCTTCAAAAAAACTCATCACACAGAAATTTGAGTCGAAAGAGGAGGTTATCGACGCTTAACAACGTATCAAGGTAAAAAGAGACTATTTTTGGATGTAAATTGTAATTTTTTCCCTTATTCTTTTATAGGCAAAGTACTTATCGGCTCACTCTCATATGTTCGGAAAATCGAACATACTTTATTTAGTCAAAAAAAAAACTTTTTTTACACTATAACCCTTTAAGCCTCCCGGTTGATAAATTATTTTTTCAGAAAAATATTTCAGCTCCCCTAACAATTAGTTCTCAATACTCTGCAGACCTCATATTCATACCAATAAAATAACCGTAGAGCTATTATATCAAAGCTCTTCATTTATTTTTCTCCTCCCCGTCTCTCTTTTCATTGTCGTCGCTGCCGCTACTCCAACATAACAACCATCGTCTCAAAGTACAATACTCAAGCATATAGTAAATATTTACCGCAAACACTTTTAATTCAAGACAAAATACTAACAGTACTTAAGCATGCAACTGTCTATGCATCTCATTACATAATACTGAACTTGCCGTAACGAATTTGTAGTTTGCCGTATTTAGCACCTCGTCTGGCGCCCCTCAGGGCAGCGTAGCGACGCACACTGAGCCAACAGCGAGTTGCCTTTGTGACTTAAAGTGAATTTTAATTAATGTGACTCGGCTAAACGGCACTCGGTGGGACTCACCCGCCATCCCGCGTGTTCAAGTTGTATTGCTGACGTGGCTTGGAACGTTTTTGTTGTCGCTGTGAAGCTTGGACAGATTACAACACGTAAAGACACGACGGTATTAAAGTGCACATGGAATAATATGTGCTTAGACGATTTCCTTAAGTTGTTTTCATTTTTAAGGAAGCCGCGACTTCCTACATCTGCCTACGCCGACTAAGGATGTCGAAGGCAACAATAACAAATTCTTAAAAATAATATAGAATATAATAGCAGTACTAACAACAAAAGCTGCGCACAATTACTGCATTGTAATTTATTTTAACTACAATTACACTTGTGTCAAGAAGTCAAAAACCAAGCGCAACGTTGTGACAGTGGGTCTATTTAAAGGTTAAAATTTTTCAAACTGACAATTTTGTAAAAACCTGAAAACTACTTGGCTGCCGTTGTATTAAAAAATGAAGATCAGTAGCAGATCTCAAATAATAACGAACCATAGCACTTAATTTTTAGGTTAGAAGATCCAAGAAGCTCTCACTTTATTGAAAACTGTGGAGCCAAATCTGGCCAGGGGTTGAAATACTTGTACAATAGACAGATGAATTGAAACATATAATTTTGAATTCCAAACAAACAAGAAAGCCGAGCTTCAACGGGCTACTCTATATACTTCATTAGTACTCAAGTCAGAGTAAGTGAATACATTGAATGAATGCTGAACACAGATCGCTTCAAGCATATAGTTCCTAGAACATATGGTGACCTAACGAAGACAAAGCAATTTATGATTTTTGTAAGTCCATTGTTCCAGCCCGAAATTTACGAATGATTTCGAACCACAATCTTGGAAAAGTAATGAATTTTTTTAAAGGTTCGATCATCTTAGTGGCATTCCTCCATAAAACTAGCTTGCCAAATATGGTAGCAAAAAAAACTAAGACGAAGTTTTTTAACTAATTTAAACGCGACAAATGCACACTGTTAACACCTTTAGAAAGAGAGTTACGCCACACAACGTTATGCAAAACTTAGTCACACGTTAGTATATAAATAGTAGGCACATATGTATGTATGTGTTGGGTGCCATAAATATAATCAAATAGTCGCGCCTTGCACTTAACGACCAAAACATGCCTGGCATACCGTTAATATATTATTTTTACTTTTTGTTTTTGTATTTTTTCACCACACAAATCTTTGTAATTATTTAATTCGTTTACGTTTATTGCGTTTATGTGCTTAAAACAAAACGCCGCATATCCGGTTGGCTTTCCAATTGAATTCGTAAACGCTGGCGAAAAGAACACACACAAAAGGCACGAATTCCAATGAGAGCGCTTAAGCGTGTGTGATGACAATAAATTAAAACCGCGTTGACCAAGCAAGGGATGATGAAGTTGGTGATGAAGTTGGCAGTAATCGTTAGTAGTTGAATATCATTATTAAAGTAGCGTTTTTTTAAGAATATAACGACGGCGAGTGCGTGAAAACTTCTTGTTATGTTGCATGTTCATTGAGTATGGCAAGAGCTTCCCACTTAAGTTCTTAATATCAGAATAAAAAAAAGTAGGAAACTTGAACTGAAAGACCATCCATTTGGGTAATGATATCAATTCTCACCGCAAATAATTATCATTAACTCACAATTCTCATCAGTGGGGTACTCTGATCCAGACGTCTAAATTTCAAGCATTTTTCAAAAAGGTAAACAAATAACAATTTTTATTGACATTTAGAGAACATAAATAAAAATTAAAAAAAAAGAACTTCGAATCACAGGATTGTGCAGGATCTGCATGAAAAGGAAAACGATACTTCCTGGTTGACATGATTCGAAGCCTTATAGTGATCTAAAGCAAAAAATTGAGAAAGTTCTTCATTAGTAAAGATGTCACTATCGGATTGACCTTTACAAAAAGAATCCCAAATTGGCGTCAAATTGAAAATGTATATTTCCTCTTTATGACCTTTACGATTTTTTTTTAATACTTAAAGATTGAATTCTCCAAAATCCGAAGCAGACAGATATACAAGGAGTGTTCCAAAGTAAACAGGACTTAAAAAAAAAAACAGAACAAATGATTTTTCGGTAAAATCAATTTATTTTATTCAAAATAGTCTCCTTCTGCTTCAATACAGCTTTTTGCACGGTCCAAAAACAATACGAACGAGTTTTTTACCTCGTTGGCTGGTATGGCCGCCAGTATGCCGGTGCAAGCCTTTTGAATGCCCCCTACGTCTGCATAAGGCTTTCCTTTCATGTGCAAATGCATTTTTCCGAAAGGGAAGAAGTCGCTCGATGCCATATCAGGTGAATACAGGGAGTGGTTAATGGTTAAAATGTGAGTTTTGGTCAAATAATCGTCCTTCGAATGTTGGATTCTGAGCAATTTTTAGTCGTCAGTCAATTTGAGCGAAACAAACCGTGCACACACCTTTCGTAAGCCCAAATGTTCGGTGAAAATGCGATAAATCGATGTTTTGGAGGTTCAATTCAATTTCCATGAATTTCAATGATTCGGTTTATTTTTGATGAATTCACGCACAGTTTCGATGGAATTTCCGTTCAACGTTTCATGTCAACCACCTCAGAAAAAGAGGCTCGAGTAAAACCCATTTAAAGTTTAAGTTCACGTTTGATATTCCAGTTGCCAAGACAATAAAACGGCTATAACTTCGGATATGATATGAATTTTAAAAATTTCCTTTAGGGAGATATTTTGGATATCTAAATTATCGAATTATGAAATAAATTACATATTTTCAAATTTCTAAACATAAAGACCGTTTTATACTGCAATATGTTGCACAGAATGTTACCATATACCCAACCCTTTTGACAATATAAAAATCTGTCTCCTGCTCTCCCAAATTTCATCAGCAATAGAGAGGAAAGTTTGTTTAATTTTTTTTTTTAAGAGAAGTACCGCCCTCTTTTACATGCAACAACATATCTCATAAGCTGACACGAATAAAACCCAATTTTGTTTATAATATTTTCAATCTGCAAATATTCACTTTAATTTCTACAAATTTCAATATTATGTCTCGCTTGTGGGTCTTGCTTACTTCTCATTCTTCTTCATGGATATCACAATCTTTAAATTTTCAAATGCAAAAATTGTATATTTTATTATTGTAATTCATGTATGCTTGTATCTATACAAATATGTTTACTTATTTAAAATATAATAATTTGCTTAAGAAATAAATAAATTTAACAGTTACACAAAATGTTATTAATAATGTGTATACAATTCACTTTTCTTTATATTTGTTCGTTTGGTATATTCGTATGTGTGTAAGTAACATATGTACGTGTGTAGCTGTGCAGTGAAGTACAAAAAACATAAAACAAATCGTTATAAAATATGTAAATGTGCTGCTAATGAGTAATAAATAATTAAAGAAAAAATACTTAAGACGCAATTTGTGCGTTAAAAATAACAAAAATCACAAAAATTCTTCTATATTTTCGTAATTTCAAAACCATTCGAATATATGTATTTCGAATAGCTTGATTTTTCGTATAAAATATAATTTATTAAATAATTGCTTATTTGATAATAATAAATGAAATCATTGTTATTTCATTTGCATAGAAAGTGATTTTGAGATTTTTAAAATAATCTACAATTTTTTTTAACATTTTGGAGCGGCAATCGGTTTTATAATTAGAGTTTTATGGCATATGTGTTGTTGTAGCTGCATTTTGGTTACAAGAAACAGCTAGAATTCTTAATAATTTTTGTTTTATTTTCAGTAAATTTCAAATTTATTTAAATTTAACCACTATCTTGTTTTTTATTGAAATCTATTGAGGTCACAACCATAACACTATTTTTTTGTTACCGCAAAAACAAATTTGTTTTAAGTAATTTTAGGCGTATTTCTGACTTTTACATTTTTGGAATATATATTGTTTTTTGATGCTTTTTACATTAGACTGTACTTGTTATTACTGTAGGTTATGTAATTTTATAGATTTGTTGGAATTTCAAAACACGTTCGAATAAAACTGCTAAAACGTCATTATCAATTAAATTATATGCATAAAAAGTTTTAATTGAAATTTTTGATACTGTTCATTGGATTTTAATTATTTATATTTCTTATTTTTATAATTTTTACTTTTATTGTTATTTTTTATTTTTATTATTTTAATTTTATGTTAAATTTTTTTAAGAAAAACAGAAAACTATAATTTTCCGTTTATATTGATTTTACTTTGATTAATTATTGATTCTTAATAAATGTTTAAACTATTTTTTATTTATTTAATTATATGTATTTATTAATTTATTTTTAAGTATTTATTATTATTATTTATATTTTGTAAACAGTACAAATTAATTTAATTAATTAAATTTAAATTTAAATGTTTAATTTTTGTTGTATTTTTATTGATTTTATTTATAATTTTTTATTTTTATTTTTTCTTTATATTTGTTTATTCGGTAGCTTTTTTTTCACACTGGCAATAAAGCAAGTAATCAGTCCTTTAAAACGATTTTATATATTATATAAAGTTCATTCGGCAAGAAAAATAGTTATAAAAACGATATAAATTATTTTTAGAAATTTTAACACAAAAGATCTTTCATGTTTGTATTTTTGTATAGAAGCAAGCTAAAACTTTTTTTGTTTCACATTTTCGGTTAGAAATAGGTTTCTATAAATTAAAAACAAAAACAATAAATAATATTGATTTTAATTCTTTTAAAAAAGTGTGTTCAAATATTCGATTTGCAATACGCAGAGCCGGCAAAAAATATATTTTAAGTTTTGTTAATTTTTTCTCTCAAATTGCTCAAATTTATAATTTTATTTTAATTATAATTTTCCAATATCATACTCTCAAAAAAAGACAAATTTCAGTATTTAAAACCGGTTCCACCAGCAATTTCATTGCAAAAATAAACTCTTAAAACAGTTTTCATAATTTTTTCACTTAAATTACTTGCTCTTAACGGCAAAACTGAAATATGTTATTATGAACAAAGTTTATCTAAATAATCGCATGGAAATAGGCTTGGAAGTAACGGCAGTTATATGGTTTAAGGTTAAGTTTGTGTCTTCATATACTATACATATGTTAAATGTATGTGCTTAAGTATATACGTATGTATTACAAACAAGTTTTACTTATTAAAAAGTTTCATTTAAATTCGAAAAATGCAAAAACAAGAGAAATATTTAGTATTCCATACAGAAATAATAGAAAATTAGAGATTATTTCGAAACGGTCAACGTTCCCAGTAGTATTACTAAGAAAATACAGTTATACATTTCATATAAAATAGAACACACTTCGGAAGGGTATTATCTTAGTATTACTGAAACCAATTAATTTTTGTTGTTGTATTAGTTTAAATGTGTTTGTTATATATATTTTAGTGACATGGGACTTTTAGCTACATACTGAACCGAAAATGATTTGATGCACATTTTCAAGCTGTACTTTTTAAAGAAAAATACACTTATGGTCACAACTGTTGTTATTGTAATAAAATTTAAATTGTAAAAAATTACTCAAAAATGTAAATAAATTCGCTTTGCTTGCATGTTGCAAGTATGTTCATATGGATGGTATGTATGTATGTTCATTAGGCTGGAGTGAATTTTATCTTTTGCTTTTAAGTTCTCTTATGATTGCAGTAAGTTGCCTTATTAATAAAAATGTGTGTAACAAAAAATCTGTCTAAATACATATGTTTACTGTTTTTTTACAAATTCATCTGGAGGTTATCACAAAAACAAAATAGAAACAAATTTTTAAATATTTTCGTCCCAACTTAATTAAAAAATAATTTAATGATAATTAATTTAATAAATTGATGATTAAAAATAAAGCATTTTAATTCTTTTATTATGCATATTATAACATGTACGTATACGTACATATGTATATGTATAAAGCAAATAATTTTAGAAAAATGTGCATACATATTTTGTTTATGATTATTTATATTTCGGCAAGATCGTGTGTATGAATTTTTTAAATGTGTGAAAATAAATAGTTAATAATATATAAAACAATAAAATGTTTGAAAAAAAAAAAATATTATATTTAATGTTTATAATGAGGGATATTGAATAGTTGGCAAAAAACTTTTAACTTCTTTAGTTTCATTGTAAAAAAAAATGTTTGTTGTAAAGGTTTGAGATTCAACAATCTAAAAGTCAAAAACACAAATTGCATCGACTTTTGTTGTTTTTGTATATTGCTGTATGTACAATACACAAAAAACCTAGATTTTCTAATAATTAAATACACATTCGAGCGTAATTGTTTAGCTGTGAGAAACATAATTTTCTTAGTGGCTTTTTGACTTTCTTACAGCACTGCCAAATTTTTGTTTTAGCTGCAAGCGTTGAGTAGCAATATTTTCGCTCACAAAAAGATTGTTTTCGATTTTCAAAGCGAAGCAGTTTGTTAGCAGCGTATTTCATATCTACAAAAGCATATTTGTGTGTATTTTTTGTAAAAATGTCTATGATATATTTGTTGACTTAACTTTTACGTTTACTTTGCGTAGGAATTTCAGTTTCGTTTTGCTTTCGTGCACGTCAGTTTCATATTTGTGCTATTTTACATATTTAGTAAAGTAATTATTTATTTTTAATTAACAATAGATAATTATTATTCTTCATCAATGTAATTTATTTATTGCTTAGTTTTTCATATGTCAATGTTGCTGTAATCCAAGCGCTATTTTATACACACATATATAATTTGTATCAATTTCATTTTAAATTTGAATCTAATTTCAATTCAACATCTTTTTATCAATATCATTTTTGCCTTTAATATTTTATGGTTTTGAGAATTATATTAAACATTGCATAATATATGTATATATGTATGCGTGACATTCTTGTCCATACGAATAACTTACTTACTGGCTAAATACTACCATATCAAGCTTCAAGCCATAAAAAATGAGATTTTATCGTGCTGTAATAGTGTGTAAAAAGCATTGCTTAGTCAGTGGTAATGCTCTAAAACTATAAAGGCTTTGCCTTAAGTGCTAGCATCGAATCGTACATACAAATTCAATTTTATTTATTTATATTCTATATAAAGAAAATATGTTAACACTAAATGTATATATGTATATGTATATGAGTAGGTTCGTGTATGTTTCTGTAAATTTTGCGACCAAAATGAATAAAACAGTCTAATTTT
The DNA here is from genome assembly GCA_037783105.1 of Bactrocera zonata. NCBI lineage: Eukaryota > Metazoa > Arthropoda > Insecta > Diptera > Tephritidae > Bactrocera > Bactrocera zonata. The sequence continues at coordinate 579,245 of JBAWJQ010004226.1, read as the reverse complement.
TTTAAATGTTTAGAGTAATGTTTATGATTCTTCATTTAGAACAAGAGGAGTGCCCAGCAGGTCTATACTCTACTCTTTCCTGGGTGGGTCTAGTAACTTTTGGCGCCGTAGTGGTGTTTAGTGAATTATTAGTTAAAGTATTTTATATCTGGAAGTAGTTGCAGTATCATTTCGGTGTTTGAGGTGGTGCAGTGGCGGAGCCGAAGAGTTCTTCGTAAGATGGTGCTGGAAAAATATTGGAAAATAATTTTGCATCTTATGTTATACTAATTAAGAAAATTTAAAATAGAATTCATATTTGATTTGCATTGCATTTTGTTCCATCAACTATAAAATCTGTAAACAAAATCAAATCTTAACTCTGTACTTACGCAGTTCATGCGCTCCTGGCGGCTGCATTCCATGCAAGAATGACGAACGCGCTGCTGAAGTTGTGGCTGATGTAGAAGATTCTTGCCGCGCCAATGTGCCCACTGTCGACCCTGAGGGCGGTGTGATGGGTGGTGGAGGTAATACGTCTTCGGCTAAACGCATGAGCGAATATCCAGGTGATTCCGATAGTGACGGATATGTTGGCACTTGTGCTGGCGGATAAGAGTTGATCATGAGTGGACTACTACTCGGTGGATACATTACGTAGGGCACCGTTGAATTGCGCAGACTAGCACGCGCCGAAGGACTATTAAATTGCGGCGATGCGCAAGATTCATATGAAAGATCACCAGCCAAAGCCGGACTTAATGTCGTCGTAGAGGAGTTGGAGGATATGCCAGAGACATATGAAATATCTCCCGCTAAGGCGGGACTTGCCGCAGAAGAATCGGAATTAACTGAGCGTAATGAACTGTATTCGCTATATTGTGAGGAGTGCGATGGCGAGCCGATGGATGAATCAAGTGAAGGATAAGTTGCAATACTTAATGGTGTAGCGCTATTCTCAAATGGATTGCCTGCACCGTTCATTGTGACATTCGCTACCATGCCAATGTTAACACTATTACGATTGCCATATCGAGGTGGTGGTCTTGGTGGACCACCAGATAGATTATTAAGTACAGCGGTAGCGCCACTCGAATACATCTTAAAGGGTAAATTAAGTATGAGATTCTTAAAAAAGCCACGCAGCACCGCTTCCACACGCAACTCATACGATATATTTATAACACCGCTTAGCTCATCATCGGACGGTTGCGTCGTAGGCGGTATCATTAGCTCATGTGCAAAGGAACGTTCACTCTTCTTATGCACTGCACCAGTCTCTTTATTGACTAGTGGTACGCATTCCATTTTTTGCACACGTAACGGTACATGACTGTAATACCAGATATACTGTAGCACACTAAATCGTAGTTTCTCTACATTTGTCGTACTGTTATTGGTGACAGTGACACAAATACGTAAAGGTTCACCACGTACCGCTGAATCTTCCGGCAACAATGCCAGCATTGTTATGGGACGTGTGCCAAATAGACTAATCGTTTTGGTAATTTGTTTTTCCAACGAGGTGGGATTCGAACGATAACACGGTGAGAGCGGCATATGCTTTAGCACAGTTAGTGGTATAATGTGACGTTCGTCGAAAGTCCATGGCCTTTGGATGACTATACGCAATTTATACTTTATGGAACCGTAACTACCTTTAAAACTAGATGGTAGATTGTATTCGAGTGGTACAGTAAATTCGAAATTATGTTCACCGGGATTCAATTCAATGCCGCGCGGCTCAAAGACGGGCAGTGTGTGCTCATTGTGTGCGTAAATTTCTTTGCTGGAGTAGAAGAGACTTCGCGCTGATTCATTGTTGGAATTTTTACGTAATATTTCTATCCATTTGCATTTGCCTTTGCCAGTAATTTGCACTTTTATAGCTAAAAGTAAAGAAAAAATAACCGAAATTGTACTAAATATTTGATCGATGTAACGGATGTAAAAAAACACAGCACTAATAAATACTTTTAGTTACAAATTCATAAAAGAAATATAATACATTTAAAATTTTCAGAACTTTCTAGGATTTTAATTTCAATCTCTTCGTCAATGCCTGCGTGAAATGAGCAGTTTTACTTTTAACTAGCACCAACTTGAACATGAAATCTACCTTTTTGAAACAATTTCAATTGTTAAAAAATTGGAAAATTTGATAAAAACCGGCCGTAATTTGGGTGTAACGATTTTAACTTTGTTGAAAATTGTTTGCATAAATGCGATATTTGCCAATAAACGATTTGCATTCAAGCAAATTAATTCATATAATGAAACAATGCATAATGCATTGAAATTTTTTGCATTTAACCAGAATTTTCATAAAAGCGTTTCAGCATCTAACGGATATCAGTGCAAACGCATTCATCTTAACTGTTTCAATATTTAAAATTGAATTTAGCCCGGCGTAACAGCTATTCGAGCGGTGAACGAAGAAAATCTAACCGAACAGTGTTCGCATGCACTTTCTTCGTTCGCCACGAATCAGATTCATGACATTTCTCATTCACAATAACACACTACTGTGACGCATCACTTTGCAAGCTGCTGTCACTTTTCTCACAGCCGCACCAAGTAAAAAATATTTCCTGCAAATTTTTGTGATAAAAGAAGTTAAGATAGATTTTATAAACGTTCGGTGTATTGTAAGTAGATTCCGCTACTTATTAAAATCTTTAATCAACCAATATTTATCCAAAAATTTCAATTTGTTGTGTATACTGGAAAGGTAAAAACAATTGCCCACAGCTATACCCAAAGGAGTGGGCAGGCAAAAGTGGAAACAGAAAAATTTAACCATTCGAGATTTTTCAACGCCATCATTTAATAAATGGGAACTGGCCAACCCCACATCGTTGTATTATTATAATTTTAATTTGATATTACAGGTATTACGGTATTAAAATGTTAATTTAATGGATGCTCTTTATATGTACACTTGTACGTACAGAGGCCGAAATTAACTTTAACGCGTCTTTTCGTTTCGTACAAATTAAATTGTGGAATTTTTACTTGTTTGAAATAAGTTTCATTTAAAGTGAATTATTGGACTATAAGAAAAATTGTTATAATATAGTGTGTACAAAATGAATACGAATTATATTATGCGTGCTTTGAGTTTCCACGGTCAACCCATGCAAAAAATTTGGGATGACGAACGCGGGGCAGGGGACATACAAAAGTGCGGTATACCTGCTCATCCAGACTACTCCATCTACCAGGAGAGGCAGAAATATTTTACATTTCAAGATCGTGCCAAGCGTTTAAAGCTGCATCAATTTTTTGCTCGTAAAGCGCTAGATTTGTACGATTCGGAGCTGACTAGTACGGAGGTGGAACCAAATAAAATTATTGAAAGTAAGTTTACGCTTTATGTTGCAAAATAACTTAAATTATCAAGCAACTACGTGCAAAGTATTGATTGTTGTTCTAAATTTGATTTTTCTTTCGATTCCTAAATTGAACAATTATTTTTTTATATGTTTCATGAGAGAATAGATATAAAAATTAATATAAATCTCTCAGCTTGTATCGATTTATTTATTGCAGTTTTTAAAGACGTTTAATTCACTCATCTTTTGATTTCATTTGCAGATGAACAATACATAGCATCGCTGCCACCATACGAACTCTTCGTCAATAGAAATAAGGATAAGCAAAAACGTTGCCGTTGTATAATGAAAAACATTAATCCAGGTGATATTATATATTGCATGGTAACAAAACCTAATACTACTATGGTCAAAACCCTGTGCATGGGCGAGCCTATGGTACGCTTCTTGAATGACCTACCTATCAAGGTAAATCGTTTATGTCTGCATATATATAGAGTTCTAAATAGATCGTTTTCTTATATCATTTTTCAAACATCAAGGCTTATTTAACAAAAACCGAATTGGATAGTAATGATAAACCGCGTGTTTTCAATAAAAACGATTACCTTCGATGTGAAGTATTGGAAACATCTGTAGATGCTGAGCGCCTTTACTTGACTTTGGAAACCATGAATGAAAAAAATAAAAATATCCCACTTGGTGTTATAACGTATGCAGATTTGCCAAAATTCTATCGGTATGTACAAAATATATAGTATGTAAGTAGAAGTAAAAATAGAATAGCAGATTAGAACAAAATACAAAAAGAATGAAAAAAGCAATTCGCTTCATAAAAAAATCTGCTATTTCTATTGAACTTCTAACCTAAACGAAAAAATAAGTTTTTAATAATATTTTTCGCCATCTGATTAATGTTAAAGACATATTGATTATAATAACTTGGAAAAATTTGAGGATTACATGCTTAAATCCAAGGAATTTTTGAATCCGAACTATGATATGCTTTATGAAATCAATGGCTTAGATGTGAATGAAACCTACACTTTTATGTCTTCATTAAAACATCCATTTCCGCGAGATGAATATGCCAAGGAATTGCGCCGCACACAAGCAAGCAAATGGGCTTTCCGGTGAGTTCTTTGTGTTTGCCTCATTAATTAATGTTTTCTTTTTCATTGTAGCCTTATAATACAAATTTAATACAAATAAACCAAACATATTATTAACAATCTCATCAAACAAAAATAACAGCTCGGTTGCCGAAGGCATTGAACATTTCAAGAATGGAAATCACGTTGAAGCTTTTCAGTGTCTTAACAAAGCCCTCACCATTGACCCGCGTAATGTAGAAGGCCTGGTCGCGCGTGGTGCACTCTACGCCAACAAGGGCTCATTTCTCAAAGCCGTAGATGATTTCGAAAAAGCTCTTAAACTTAATACTTATCATGTAAACGCGCGTAAATATATGGGCGAGACTCTTGTGGCGCTAGGTCGTCGCTATGAGGATGAAAATCGCATAAAAGATGCAACCAAAGCATACCAAGATTGTTTAAATATTATACCGAATCATGAGCAAGCGCGTTTATCGCTCGAAGCAATTCAACAGCGCTCCGGTAGTCAATATTTTGAGAATTTAGCACATCTTCAAGGTAGCGAAATAACTTTTAGTTTTCTACTAATTCGGAAAATGTTTATAATGTATAAGCGTGTTTGATTTATTTGTTGTGTATGTAAAGGTGAAGAAGAAGACACTTTAGAAAAGGAAAAAATGTCAGTACGAAATTCTTCAAGTGACGATGGCTCAACGTCCAGTGGTAGCGGTTCGGAAACTGAGCATACAGGTAGGATTATTAATTGGGCAAAATTTAAGTAACCGTTTTTTTATTTCTCTTTTATTTAGCCGCTTATTTAATGTTAAAATATTTTTGGATGTATTCTAAAGGACAATACTGTGTTGAAAAAAAAATTTAGCCATTTAATAAAAGTACGCTGCGCTCACTTTTCAGATAACGAGGATATTGGAAAGGATGGTTCATTGTCACCGCTTAGTAAACGCATGGCTTTGCATGTGGCCAGCCTACAAAAGGAGGAGGAGTCCAAGAAACAACTGAATCAACCATTTTACATGACAGCATATAACGTACCGTCCGCCACAACGAATATTAATGAATTTCGGGTAAGGCAATACATCCCGTCATCAATCGTAACGCCTTTTTACGACGGTTTTCATATTTCCAGCTGGATGACGACGATACAGGCTCACGTGTGCGAAAATTATTGCAGGAAGCATCGAAACACAAGAAGGAAAAAAAGAAAATAAAAAAGAAAAAGAATAAAAAGACGAAAAAAGTTAGTCGCAAAGAAAAAAATGCAGCCAATATATTGAGCAAAATTAATTTCCAGGAAGCTTACAAGTAAGTTTCATTATATTTCATTATCTTTGTCATTTATTTATCTGTTGTGACACAAATAACCAGAGCAATCAGCAGCATGAACATCGAAAATAAACTCACCGAAAATTTGCAAAAATATGAAAAAACTATAGCCGATATTAAAAAGCGTCAGGAGGAATTAGTGCAATCCATAGAAGCTGGCATGACCGGCCGCAAACGTTCTGAAACGCCCCCGCATGTATCCTCAATGCGTTCATCAAAGCACTCCTCATCCAAGTATCCCGCTTCTTCATCTTATTATGCATCTTATCCAAGTACTTCGGCCGCCGCCGCTACAGCTGCTAATGCAGCCTCATCTAACGAGCGCACGAAATTTTCATTTCAAATCAAACGGCCCGTTAAGGTGGATAAATTTGGATTGTTTCGCGTAGCTACACCATTAGCACATCGAAGTCCTTCACCGCGTTCTCGTTCTCGTTCACTTACACCATCACGAGAACGTCGTCAATTTACTCGAACTCGCAGCCGCAGTCTTAGTCGCGGCCGTTACCGTTCACGTTCTCGTTCGGGTGGTCGTTGGAATCGTCGACGTTCACGTTCACACTCCATTACGTATGATGGGGGGCGCCGACGTGGTTCACGTAGCAGACGCTCATCACGCTCCTTATCCCCTTACCGCCATTCCCGCAGCAGACGCTCATCACGCTCCATGTCACCTTACCGCCGTTCCCGCTCTCGTACTCCAGGTCGCACACGTTCTGGTTCGCGTACGTTGCATAGCCGTCGTGAATCGTCTTACGGAAAAAATAATTATGAGCGTATGGTTAGTAGGAGTGTTAGAACTTCACCACCCCATCATATTAACTCCAAGGCACCAGCTAAGCCATGGCCAAGGCGTGGTGGAAGAGGAGCAGCACGCGGTGGTGGCTTTGGAAATCGTGTATGGCGTCGTGAAAACGCTGTCGAAGATCGAGATTCTAATGGACGTTGGCTACACGACAAATATGAAGATGGAAGTGGAGCAAGCAAAGTGGATGATGGCCCGTCAATAGAGGAAATTGACGAGATTATCAATAAGGCGCAAAAGGAGAGAAAACAGGAAATCATACAACGCGATAAGGATATATTAAAGAAGCCCACAGCAGGCCACTTTTAATTAAGCATTCTTACAATATAAATGTAACATTTAATAAAGAGATATACTATACATATATAATACATACATAAATACATAGGAACATATGTAAAATGCATGTTCGTAGTTTCCTATCATACAATTAGCTTAAATTTCTCACGCGTTCCTTTCCTCTTCTTATTTCATACCATATTTCATTATAAAAAGCATTTTCGAACTAACAAAAAGCTGAATAAAATAAAGTTTAAAAAAATCTATAATCAATAAAGATATGGCGTATTTTTTATAATCTAGTTTATATTCCCTAATTGCTGTAAAGAGGTAGAAAAAGTATGGCATTTTGTGCTCCAAGCATTAAAACAGCCTGTAAAGGTCGTTCGCACGACAATCGAGCCTAAGAAAAAGAAACGGGTCAGACCAAGGCCTACAACAACTGTAAATGTTGCAGCGACTGTTCGGTCTGAGTAACCAAGATTTTTACCCTTCGAAATTACTTCAGGAAATTTTCTGCCATTAAACAATTGTAAATCTTTCACTTCACCAGGAATTGGATCAAAGTGTGGTTTGACTTCTCACTTGTGCCGTCCACTCCAGGTTTGAAAAAGTACTTGGAGCAGGAGGATAATTATTCCACCTTTACAAAAATGGGTTCGAAGATTTTGTTCCATTTCCATCTAATGACGCACTCGAAGTGTAAAAGATTTGTTAACTAACGTAAAATTTCAGTTTTTTTTTTATCGACCATATGAGAATTAAAAATAATAACAAAACCCAGTATGTTACTTCCCTCGCAACTGTTGGAAAAATCAAATTATAACATTCATATTTATAGAATTGTCCATATTTACTCCAATATTCAAATATCTTTTTTTCCCGCGGAAAAATGACAAAATGTGCTAAAATTGCCACACTCCCACAGTAAATTTCTTATACATGTGTTAACTAATCTCAATAATCAGCTAATTAGTTCCAAAGCGTTATATATACCAAGCGTGTTGATTTAATAAATAAATATTTTGTTTTTCATGCATTTCAATTTGAATAACCAAAAAAACAAATATTGTTTGTTGACGAAGACCTTTCGTTACTTTTGTTGTTACAAGTTAAAAAATATTTGCTTAAATGGTTATTGTGGTATACAGCTGTAGTTTATTGGCAAGGATCGGCATTGGAGCAATCTCTAGTTTATATTTATTTCTTCGTTGATCTGTATAAAATTTATTTTTCAATAAACCCCAATGTTCATAAATAATAACTGTCATTTCAATACTTGCAAATTCACTGATTCGCCTTTTTATTTTGTTTGAGAAAAATTTATTTACGGACTTGTACAAATCTTTAGCAAACTCCATCTTAAGAGTATGTTACATTATACATTTTTACGAACATTTTTATGAGAAAATTACGCCCAGCCAATATCAAAATCTTACTAAGGACAATCTTTAAAACTGCACTGGACCGGAACTGGACTGTCAACTCGTCACCAATCCTGTAAATTACTTCAAGAATGTTTCTGCCGCTACAACAGCAACGCAACAAACAGCACGAGGTGTTTATAACGTAAAATAATTTTTGTAGAACGAAGTTAAAGTTCTTTAAATATGCCAACATTTGACAGTTGTGTTCCAAACGGAAGTCGCTCATTAAACTAACTATCCACTACGAATCGGTGGTGGGGAGAAATTTTCCTTAAGAAAAAATGAACATAGCATAAATTAAAAACAAAAATCCCTATAAAAATATGCGAAAGCCATTTGAATCGCCCTATGACCTCTGCTAAAAAAATAACATCATCCGATAGCGAGATATTAACCAACCCTGTCGTTCACAATAAACACCTGGAAAGAGGTGCTTTAAGTGTACGAAGAGAGAAACCTACGCATTTGTGAGTAAGCACAAGTTATCAAAGTACAATAACTATGTCAACAGAGAGACACGAGCCCCAATAATGCGGGTGACAAGCAACAAACTAACGTATGTACATACAAGCACATCTATTGACAAATGCCAAATCCCTTACTATCTAGAGCAACCCAATTGCCTGGCTGCCTACAACGCTATAATCAGTCATTGGCCGGCCGCTGGATGTGCGAGGAAGTAAATCGACACGAGCTCTTGGTGGATTGGAAAAATAAGTTAGCGAGAAATTAAGGCGTGCAAAAAGGAATTGTACGACAAAGTGGCAGAAGCGTAGGAAAGCGTGTAGCTAATGTACGTGCATATCAGAATGTGAATATGTAATTGGGAAGTTCATAAACAAACAATAGCTGTAATTAGTTTGTAGGAAATCCAAAACTAGCAAAGCTTTAGATGTGAAGAAATCACGAAAACTAAGGAAATTGTTTGTATTCTTCAATATTATGAAACCTAAGAAGAATTCGTGTGTGTCTGTGAAATTGCAGCAACTGCACAAAAATTGTGAATAATTGCGAAATTTATATAATATAAGCGCATCGCAACATTCCCCTGCTTGCATGTAAATTTGCACAGTGTAAGCGTTATAAATATAAATATAACAATTTAATTACGTGAAAGAACGTATGCCAATTGCGAACTATTAATATGAATTGATATTGAATGCGCAGTGGCGCTTATAAAGTTGTGGAGCACACATTTCCCATCACTACTAAACAGTACGACCAGTGGCTGTTGACGGTGATTCTGGTTGTAGTGCTTTTGCCGTTCTGGATGCTTCAAGTTCAGGCTGAACTTGTTTTTATAAAGCCGTTTGGACTTTGAGCGTGTGGACGTGCGCGGTGTCAGCGTCAATTTAGTTTATAATTTATGCAGATATAAGTACGCGCTTTGAGTTCTATACTACAATTCCGGTGGCTGAACACATTCAGTTGTATTTGCGAATACTTTTATTAAATTACATATGTATGAATACAATTGTTTTAAATTGTATACACTTTGTGGTACTCAACTTGAGTACCTGTGTGAAACTTTGTGCTAAATGGAAGAAATATAAAAAGTTATTTTATCACTATCGCCAAAATGCTAACAAAATGCGCTGATTAAAAAAAACAGAAGACTGATAAGAGTGACAGCAAAGCTTGACTAGTAAACAATAAAAATGCACAGTGGTAAAATTGAACAACTATAGTGTTAGAATTTCGAGATTTAATGAATATGTTTAATATTCGAAATTCGAAAAATCAAAAAATCTTGCATATTTGCAACCCTTTCTTGAAAGTATTCTGAGGATTAAATGAAATTGAATCCGAACCGATACGAAACATTATATATACATAAATCGTAAGTTCCACGGTTTTTTACTTAAGTACATTTAAATTTAATTTCAAATATTAGCTTTAACATACCAAGACCGTTTTTAGTTCATTAAATTTGACAATTACCACACCTTAAAACTAAAATTAAAACACTTACCAATCCAAACGGGGTTAGATCGCCGAAAAAACAGCCCTTGGTCGGATGAAATCCGAATCAATTCCGGTGCGTAGAACCGGCTGTCGTGGAAAGAGCAACTTCGTTCTGGATATTGTAGCAGGTTAAACGCCTACTTATCCAGAATAGACCCTGACATACCCAATGTATATCCTGCATGCAACGAGTCTTCGCATGACACATGCCCTACAACCCCACTCATCTAACACCCTCTTCCCTTTGGTCCGACCCCGTCGAAACAGTACTTTTCCTGGGCCTCCCGGTAGATGACGTCGACGACAACACAGAAACCCTTACCATCCTAACGGGGATTGATAACCGTTATAACAACAACTAAAATTTCAAAATATGCGTTGGACTTGTCAATTCAGAGTTTTGTATACAAATCCTTCTGGGTATATATGTAAATTTAAATCCTTCAATGATGCGTTATTCTCGATAATACGTGCGGAGGTTCAGGAGTTAGGAGTTTTTTCAGGCCGTGAAGGCCACAGTTTATTTAGCTTTATCCAGGCCGCAACGCGTTGAAGCGCAGTGCAGAAAGGTTTAGAAGTGTGAGATTGAAGATATATGCGATGGTTCGAATCATTACTGGAAAAGCTGAAATCCCAAAATCTTTCATAATATAGGTATTTAGTCTGTCACACACACTGTGCGAAAACGACTGCGCGTGGTAACTGAATTTTTATAAATTGTTCTTACTATTTTATCAAAAAAAAAGTATTTTGTCTATGGAAGAAAGTTAGATCTTAAGATAGACGCTATTATTTAAACCTACTATTGACTGTTCTTATTAGTTTAAGCTAAGTAGGAATAAGTGATAAATAAATAAATAATAAGGTTTATGACTAAAGATGAACATGCATGAGCACATATGTATGTATGTGCGCCCGTTCAACCCACTTAGCGCTGCTCAAAACATTCAAATGTGTTGGAACGCGCAGGAGTATGAATATACACATTTACAAACATACAAGTACAAGCAAAGCTTAGAATATATTTTGCGAATCGCTTATCAGTTATAATTACTTTGGTATTTTCACTTCACTTTCAGTTGCTCTCGGTGCGGCAATCCAAACACAGTATCATTTGGACAGGCGATCGGCGTGGTCACGCACAACCTAATCAAATAAAACATTAACAAGCACAAATCAAATATGCTGACTAAAGTCTTCCGTATGGTGATGCTGGGTGCGCCCGCCTCAGGTAAGGGTACAATCTCGAAACGCATTGTCGACAAATTCGGTTTCGTTCACATTTCACCTGGCGACATGTTGCGATTGAATGTGGTGCACAATACCGAGTTGGGCAAGAAGGCGAAAAAATTCATGAACGAGGGCAAACTGGTGCCAGATGATATTGTAATGAAATGTGTGCTCAGCCGCATTACCGAGGTGGGCAACAAATCGTGGATGCTCGATGGCTTTCCACGTACGTTGGCACAAGCTGAACGGTTGAGCGCTAGTGAACCGTTACATGCGGTTATTAATTTAGAAGTGCCACACGATGTGATCATAGAACGTGTGAAGGGGCGTTGGATTCATTTGCCGTCCGGACGCGTTTATAATGTGGGCTTCAATGATCCCAAAGTGCCGGGTAAAGACGATGTGACCGGCGAGGATTTGGTGCAACGCGATGACGATAAGCCCGAAGTGGTGGCGCGTCGCTTGCAAGTGTACGAAGAGATGTTGCGACCAGTGTTTGACTATTATCAGAAACAAGAACTGATCACTAACTTCAAGGGACGCACTACCGCTGAAATATGGCCGCAGGTGGAGAAATTCCTATTGGAGAAGACGAAGTCGGCAGTTGCCAAGAGGGTTTAAGGCTGTGAGACGTTACCAAAAAAGGATGCGTTTGTGCGAGTATTGTAGTAGTGTGCTTGTGGGGAATACACAAAAACCGCTTTACTTCAACATGTTGGAACCAAGAACAATAATTGTAAACGTTAATTAACATTATATATTATACATTCATTAATACATACATATGTACAATATATATAAGCATATGTATGTATTTAATAGTTGTGTGCTGCGCTTTAGGTGCCGATTACTAGTGTAGTTTTACATATTTTCATGTGTATTATTACAAATATTATTGATTTAATTTGTATATAATTTTTTTATAAACTAATTTGTATGAGTATACCTTTTCGTGTGAGTAGAAATTATAAACGCTAACAAAACAATAATTTGAAAAAAAAAACGAATGTAACAGTAGTTTTAAAGAAAATAAATGTTTATATGCCATACATGTTGTATTTGCTTAAAATTATCTGTCATGCACATAACGGTTGTTAAAGAAATTAATTTTCTGGTTGTCAGCTGTTAACAGCTGTCACTATACACTTTTTAACTTACGAAGGCGGACCGATAAGTACCCAGCCTTGCGACCGATGCCGCAATAGTGCAACGGTATAGTCGAAACAGTTGACATCATCGTGCTACAAAGAAGACGAGGGGTACCGGAATGAATATTTCGGCCGGAAAGTTGACATTCGCCACTTTTTGGAATATACAAGGGGAGATCATCGTCTATAGGAATTGGCATGATTCGACGCCGAATTAGAGAAAAAATTGTCCCATTTTCAAAGAAAAACGTGTGCTCTTCCTTAATGACAGTACACCCGCTTACATAGTTTTAACCTCTTGCGGCGTCCTTTTGTTTCCAAATTATTCAGACTGCCCTCGTATATTAAAGAATTTCTTATAGAATAACGCAACAAATGGCATTGGAAGCAAAATTCCAATAACATCTGTCTGATAATTTTAGCTTAGACGCTGATAAGGCTTCAGCTGCTGCAATCACGACCATAGCAAAAAACCATACCCGCATCTAACTCCTAATGTAGCGTTATTTATTGTTTTTTGTTCTTTGTTGCTATTTCGCACATATTGTATTAAACTAGGCATATTATAAATAATTTACAGATTTTCTGATAACCAAATGCTATACTATATTTGAGTTGAATTGGGTTTATATACGATTTGGCTTAGAGATGATAACAAAGTTAAAGCAATATAATACACTAATAACAACGATGTACAAGGTGCGTTCCAAAGTAAACAGGACTTTTTGAATCTAGCGCCCCCCGGTGGCGCCATCTATGTATATGTCGACTGGTGCGTTAGAATCTGCTATCTTTATCGATTGTCCAATGAGAATGGCATTTCATCGATTGGAAATGAAGTTATCGGTGCGAAAATGAGCTTCGAACAAAGAGCCAATATTAAATTTAGTTTTAAAATTGGTAAAACTTTTACCGAAACGATTCAATTGATGAAATATGAGTGGATTCAACGTTTTCAAAGTGGTCGTGAGGACATAAATGACGAACAACATGTGAGCCAATCAAAATCCGCGATCACCGGAAATTCCATCGAAACTGTGCGTGAATTCATCAAAAATCAACCGAAATCATCATTGAAATTCATGGAAATGGAATTGAACATCTCCAAAATATCAATTTATCGCATTTTCACCGAACATTTGGGCTTACGAAAGGTGTGTGCACGGTTTGACTGACGACCAAAAATTGCTTAGAGTCCAACATTCGAAGGAGACGATTATTTGACCAAAACTCACATTTTAACCATTAACCACTCCACGTATTCACCTGATATGGTACCGTGCGAGTTCTTTCTGCTCATGAAAGGAAAGCATTATGCAGACGTAGAAGGCATTCAAAAGGCTTGCACCGGCATACTGGCGACCATACCGACCAAAGAGCTAAAACATTCGTTCAAAATGCTTTTGAACCGTGCAAAAAGCTGTATTGAAGCAAAATTAGACTATTTTGATTAAAATAAATTGATTTTGCCGAAAAAACCATTTTTTTTAAGTCCTGTTTACTTTGTAACGCACCTTGTACATACATATATGTACTGAACGTATGAATATGTATAGTAGTGTAAACAGTTGACATCGCCGGCTTTTGCTTCTATTAACGCAATTACAAAAAGATAATAAAGCCATATAAGCATACTAAGTACAGTGATGGAAGAAACGATAGAAATACAAACTTAACGTTCTCTTTCGTACATAGATTCGTTTTGCGTAGGAGAAATCGCCGTAGAAATAATATCATATTAAAACTTAGTGTGCTTTTAAGCGCACGTATGTATGTACATAAAGGATAATATTACGTGCTATGTTAGACATCATAGGTTTGCCAATACAAAAAATTAATGATATTTTTACAAGACATATAAATAGTAGTGGACGATAAATCTCTTATGCTTACGTTTTTTTTTTTTTTATTTATTAAAAAATACAATATTTAACAATATTGTCTTCTATGCATCTAATTAAAAGAAAAGCAATAAAAAACACAAAACATCTATAGTAGTATAGTTTTTATTATTTTTGCAGCACTGTACATAAAAACTGGTAAACATTAACTAACCTTCATACTGAATAAATATTTGAAGAGAAAACATCTTTGAATTTCTAAAAAAAAAAATTAACTGAATAATTTGGACAAACTTTTGTTTGTCTATAGAGATTTATGTATCATTCTTTTAGTTTTTTAATTTTTTAAGTGTCCTTAGGCAAATTAGAAACAACCATTTGTTATAACATACTATTTCGCGAGACTATGTATAAATCAAAAAAGGGATGGCCTTAACGAATAAGAAATTGTTTATGCCGAAAGAAGAACCATACCATTTTCGTAAAATTAAATATTTTTATGTTAACATGAGTTATTCAAGAATTGTACATATGTACATACATAATAGTTGCTACTCAATTTGTGTTATCTTCAATAGATTAATTTTCATACGAATATCATTGATACGTGCGTGTATATTTATTTATAGTCAATATCAATTAAAATCATAGTAGATTATTAAAGGACAAGAACAACTTATAAATAATTTATTATTAGCTCAGCTAAACAATTTGACGTAAACTGATAACACATAAAAAAAAAACACAATTTGAGTATTTGAGTGTAGGAATAGATTTGTCGCTCTAGTATATTAGAGATTTAGATTAGATATAATCTTGTTTTTTATGTGAAATGCTATGAAATTATTAGACGTGTGATTAAGAGGGAATTTCCTAAGCATTAAAACATTTGATGAAGGGGTATTAAAACAATAAAATTTCGTTCATTATATCATATGAAATTCTAGACGAACACTTCCATTGCTCGTGCATATCACATGATATCAGCTGATAGAGAATTGCGATTTTATAAATATCAGATTTTGGACAAATCATAACTATGGTAGTGTAAATCTATCAATGGCATAGGTTAGCATCCGAATCGACAGTTGTAGGAAAACAAACGTAGATTCAATAATAGATAATTGTCAGCTGTTTATACACAATATGTAGGTCTGAATTTTAGCCGATCGTCGGTATTAAGTATTATTCGAAATACAAAATAATATAGTAAAAAATAAAGTTAAATGAATAGCACGTTAAACTGCATGAAGTTCGTTATAGAATTTAATAAAATATAATTATTCAAACTACTACATAAAAAACGCTAAAGGCAGCTCTGAAGAATTAATTATTATTATGTATTTAGCTGTTAACCTCTATGCAGGAAGAAATACGTAAATATAGACTTAACCCACATTTTTACTTCCGTTTCCTGTACGAAAAGTTCAAGAGTGCCTATGTTACACATCTGAAAAATGTAGGGTGTTGGTTGGCTATTGCAAAGCAACAAAAACAAACACCTGCTAAATGCTTACTCTTAGCCACAGCGCTCATTCACGGTGAAATCAAAACAAAAAGTAGTAGTATACGAAGCTGAGAGAGTTATGAATGACGTTTCTGATGAGAACAAAATAAAAAATCACAATTCTAACAAATACATGTATGTAAGTGCACATAAATTCAAGCAGATTAGTTTAAAAAATAGGTTCAAATACCTTTTCATGTTTAGTTCTAAATTAAATAAGGAACTAAAAATGTAATTAAAATTTTCCAGTCACCATAGCTTCACTTGGCAAGTAGGCAATTAACTCCAGAAAATACAAAGTATTCATGGTTTAAACAAAAGAATCTTTAAATTAAATGTTTAAGTACTCTGAGTCAAATACATAATGGTATATAAATGCTGATGATTCAGGTTTTCGTAGAGAGTTGGACCATTGCATTAAAGTTCTTTTGTTTGAAAAACGTATGTGTTGATATTTATGCATATGCATGTGCATATGTGTAGCGCTATGTAATTCTATGTGGAATGCAAAATAATCACAGAAAATAATTCAAAAACTTATTGGAGCTCTATAGAAAAATATAAATGCATATAGATGTACATAGGCATTTAGAAATGTGGAATAATAAATAAATAATATTTTATAATCATGTACATACCACGTATTTTTGTGCGCTTGGTTAGATTCAAACAGATTTCGCCTTTTATTGTTTCACCCGCAGAATATACTTTTTCCGGGTTGTTTAATGTTATGCGTAACTTCTCCGCTGCCATTGCAGATACACTACTTCCTTTTACACTTGGGAGGGTCTTTTCTTTCAGAAAAATGCCAATTTATATATCACGAAACTCACTAAATTTCGATTGTGATATTTGTTCATAAGTTCGTTGCCTTATGTTTCTCCTTTACTAGCTAAATTTCAAACAAGGCTAAGTTAATGCTTTCGGTATTTGGCATTTTCGTTTCTTTTTTATATTTATATTTTATCCAAAAATAAACACTTTGACACTAACACTACACAAAAACAATGGTACGTACACCCGCTCCACCGCCACTTTCTCCACATACGCACACTAGATTGAGTTCTCGTACCCCTTGACCATAGAAGATTTCATCTGCTTACAATCGGCAATTGTTTGATTTAATTTGTATTTTTATAAATACTTGTGCGCATACAATTAAACGATTAAACTTCCTTCTGCTACGCAAGTTACCGAATGCACTTTGTGCAATTTTTTATTGTTCTTCCAGCGCAAGAGTTTTGAAAGCAGAATGCAAAAGTCTTTGCCAATGTAGGAATTTTTGCTCTGTTCTTTTCGGCGCTCATTCAATTCTGCTCCACACCTTTTTATCGCTTCAATTGCTCTTTCATGCTACCTTATTACATACAATACTTTCAGTTCGCCAGGTATTGCATTGGGGCCGCCTGCCACAAGAACTTATCCACTCATCCACGAAAAGAAAAACTCCCGCATTCATAATTTTCTCTGCAAATATAAAACAATACCATTCCTCTTACTATGTATTGCCGCTATC
Organism: Bactrocera zonata; assembly: GCA_037783105.1. NCBI lineage: Eukaryota > Metazoa > Arthropoda > Insecta > Diptera > Tephritidae > Bactrocera > Bactrocera zonata. The sequence goes on along the minus strand of JBAWJQ010004226.1, from coordinate 561,775 downwards.
CAAAGAGTGTGCGTAAAAGAGATGAATAATATTTGGAAATTGCTAATTGGAACAGCTGGGGAACAGTGTTGCCGTTCTCAGTGTATATTGAAACGAATGCGAACGAAATATAAATGAGTTAAAAACATTGGCAAAATACATATTCATATAATAATAATGAATACTGACATCTTTTTGTATGAATTCCCTATTATTCTTGTTCCACTTATACAAAAAAAAAAAACAATTTTGTTGGATAATAACATGTTGTGTGAATATTTTAAAGCCGACACTGCATACATTTAGAACACTATTGTGAACTGATTTACTAGCAACAGAAGGAAGTGCAGCGTTCCTAATAAAATAAATGGGGTCTTCACCCAAAAAATCATATCGTTAATAGACAAAGGAAAACGTAAGAGAAGCAAACTATGTACAGACCGCTTTTCATAGGTGTTTCTTATTTAAAAAAGCAGTGGCGGATCCAGAAGATTTTTTTGGGGGGTGTTTACGAAAAGTTTTATTACTCGACGTATTTTTAATATAGCAGTTCCCTCGCGAAAATTCAGTTATTATAGGACACGTTTTGTTTTGTGCACAAAAATGCGAAAATGTGGAAACAGCGAACTTCAGGCAAGCATTTTTGGAATGCTCTCGAAGCTTTGGAAGCACTGAACAAAACGTCTTTTGGGAAGGTCAAGATTTTACGCATATTGACGTTATTGCCTGTTTTAATAGCATCACCGGAAGTAAGTTTTTCAAGTTTAAAGAGAATTAAAACCTATTTACGAAATACGACAGGTCAAGATAGGCTTAATGGTCTAGCATCAATGATATTCATAGGGATATTGATCTGTCAGTTGGTGAAATACTAGAAGAATTCTTTCAAAAACCAAGAAAAATATAACATGGATTGTGAGATCCCGTGTAATCCTCAATTAATCACTGCGCTTCAGCGATACTGCTTGTACAAATGTAGAGAAAGTTCGAATTATATAAATAACAACAAAAATCTTGTAACTTATTATAATTGCTTATAATTTGATGTGATTTTTTTGATCAATCACCTCATTCCAAACCCATATCAACAAACATATATTTTTCTCTGAGTTTAGGGGGTGTTTTAACACCAAACCTCTACTATGTACTCATGCACATATGTACATATATGTATACATACATATACCATAAGTTAGTCCACTTTTGCCTTGAATCAATGGATACAAAAAAAAAAAATATTTAAAAAATATAATAGTAATATGTAGTTACTCATAAAAAGCCTAAACTTTAGTAATTTCATGTAGCAAACTTCAAAATTTATGTGTTGCTTTTAAATCTATTCACACATTTACATATAAAGCCAGAGACACATGAATATTATTAATCACATCTGCAGCATTATGCAGACTTTTGTCTTCTATAAAACTGGATTTAACGTGTGAGATCATTTACGATATGCTCTCAAGAGCCGCAAACTATTTATTTTATGGCTATCACCGGGAAGCCAACACTACTAACCAAACTACCCGATAAAAATAACAACATAAACAAAGCACTATAAACTTTAAAAGCTGCCCAACAACAAAACCCGTGTGCGTATTTGTCATTAAGACGTGAGTCTAGTCTTAAATGAAAACTTGTCTTCAAGCGTTTCTCAAATCTCCGACCCAAACGCAAGTAATAGTATTGAGCCCCTGTAGAAAAATTTGTAAGAATAAATTATCTCAGAGAAACATTACAAAAACAACTGGTAAATAGAAAATTCTTGAAAAGGAAAAATCAAGTACAAGCTTAACGTGTTTTTGTCAAATCTCCCTAACAAACTTTAGTCAAGTACATTTACACAATTGAAGTGCCCAAAAAATAAGGTGACATTGTATTTATTTTGAAAATTCTTTATTTATTCTTCCAAATCAATTTCATCCCCTTCAAAATAATCCCCTCCCGAAGCAATGCACTTATGCCAACGGATTTTCCAATCTTCGAAACACTGGTTGTAGTTACTTTCCGAGATGGCCTTCAGTTCCGTCTTCGCTGCGGCTTAAATCTCCTCTATCGTATAAAAACGGTGTTCCCAGAGCGGTCTTTTGAGCTTGGTGAACAGCCAGCCAGCTCGGCTTTCTTTTGGCATGATATTCGCTCGATTGATCTGTTGTTTCGGGGTCGTAAGCATAGATCTAAGTCTCATTGCCAGTTATAATGCATTTCATGACACCCTGGTAGTCGGAAAGCATCGTTTCACACACTTTAACGCGACGCCTTTTTTCCAAAAAATTCAATGTTTTCGGTACCAGTCGAGATTTGACGCGCTTGAGGCCCAAAACATCCTTCAAAATGGTATTGGCTGAGCCTTCGATATGCCAACTTCATCAGCAAGGTCTCTAATTGTTAATCGACGGTTTTTCAACACCAAATCTTTGATTTCTTGAACTCATTATACCACTTTTAAACATTTTTTTTAGACATAGCCTCATCACCAAAGGCTTTCTGCACCATCCTCAACGTATCCGCAGCAGAAAATTGATTTCGTAAACAAAATTTAATGCAAATTCTTTGCTCAACAAATTTGGACATCGCAAAAAACGAAAAACTCACTTTTAGCAGCTCACAAAACGACACGTATCTCAAACACCAATGAATATTTTGGCATGAAATTTGACATAAATGTGACTGACAGTACTACCAACCTAAAAAAAAATAATTCTCCAAATCCTTCGACGCGCGCAGTTTAGATTCAAGTGTCACCTTATTTTTTGGGCACAATTTGAAGTTCATAGAATATACCATATGTTAAAAATAAGTAAAATATTTACACACGGAAGGTATATAATGGTCAACAAAGATCTTCCAGCATGAATAAGTTGAGAACGTATTGTACAACAATTTTTCATTAGCCAAATTTCATAGAACAGTTTAACGAAAATAACGGTATTACAAGTAAATGTAAGAGAACGGAGAAAACTGTATTCTATGTTTGATAAATAGCTCTTCCAAACCAAATATCTATGTATGTCTGCAGTCTTGGTCGAAGATTTTGACCCTCAATTTGTGTATTTTTTCTTACCACGGACGAGGTAATCCATTCAAAGAATCTCTTTCAAGTTGAGAGCAAGAATATAGAATGGAAACACTGTTAATTTAGGTATGCAAGTATAGTTAAGTAGCAGCAGCTCCACCTTTTCACTCCTTTTAGTTATAATTACAGTAAACTTTATTGAAATCAACTGAAAGAGAATAAAAGGTATGCATACGTCACGATGTAGATGCAACCGCCTTACTTTACAACATTTCCGATCTCATTCAGAATGTCCAGTTATAGCTAAAAATGGTAGTTCTCGACAGACATAATGAAAACCCCAAGTGTTTTTCTTTCTCGTAAAGCTTGTTAATCGTTCGAAAAACCACTGGAAACCTCCGTCAAACGAATAAGCTCCTTAGTTTGATGCAAGCAACAGAACGATTTTCCAGCAGGGTTGACGAGATACATTTATATACACACATAAGTAAATTGGTATTTTTGTTCAATTCTTATGCGCAGGGCTCCACCGGCAACGCATTTTTATGTAAGTAAAAGTTGAGTCTTTCCGTTGAGTCTGTGAACGTTGCGTCTTTGTTATATTTATTTATTTAATTCAGTTTGGAATTGAAGTTGCTGACGAATAGACGCGTTTAATGGAGCACAGTTCCACATACTCAGCCGAGGGATAGTTTCAAACGAGAGAATATGCTGACTGAGCATTTCCATCATTAGCTGTGTGTATTGCTGTGTGAGGCCGCTTCCAACACCCGCAGTGCTCTTAGATGATTTCTATCGCTTCCGCGTATAGCAATAAATAAGCGGGAATAGTTTAAAACGTTGTTGGGTGCTGGGTCGGTCGGTCGTTCGGTCGCGTGCGTGCAAAATTATGTCATACTGACTGAGAGCTATAAATATCTGCCAAAACAAAAAGAAATAATAATAATTGTATGCGTTGATTTGAGCCAACAGGAACACTGTGTACGGTGGAGTGAGTTCGAACAAGAGACAAGTTTATAGATACATCTGTATGTATGTTTGTGTATAGGTAGGCAAACTATAACGCAACACAGAGACACACCGGTAAATGGCGGCATGTAACCTTGAAACACGCAACAACTAACAAAGTTTGTACCACATTGCACCCAAAGTACGAGTGTCAACTTTGCATGCGAAAACGAATCGGCAGAGCAGTTGTTGGGGCGTGTGTTTGAAACTCCAATCGCCGTGTGGTCGTGATTCACGACACTTCAATTGATACATACTCTCGAGCGTATGTAGCTGGAGCAACAACATTTGTGTCACCATAATTTTTTGCGTCATTTCAAATTCACTGCAGCATTTTTGGTGGAGTGACACCGAGAACAACAGTGTTGAATATTAAATACCCGTACACACCAAACAGCGAGCCGATCATTGAACAAAGCATTTTTGCGAATTGAAAACGACAACAATAAAATGGCTAGCAAGTGCACCATAACATTTGACAACAACCCGATGGGTGTTTACTATGCCGGCCAAACGGTTTCCGGCGTGGCGGAGTTAATAACAACAAGGCCGAAAACGATTAGATGTGCGTATAATATAATTTTAACGATTTAATTATGTTTTGAATTTTCCAACCAAAATAAAACTCAATTAGAATTGACGTGAATAACTTGATTGATTACATAGTTATATAATATATGTATGTATTTGGTGTAAAATATTAATTTATAATTTTTTATTTGTTATATACATATGTACATAGATTATGCGTATGTATGTACATATGTACTTAAAAAATATTAATACTTTCTTCATAATTTCGAAATTCTTAATCTATTCTTCAAAATTTATGACGTCCGCCTCAAAGTAATCCCCCTTGGCCCCAAATACACTTGTGTCAACGTTTTTTTTTATAATTTTCGAAACAGTTGTTGAAGTCAATTTCCGGAATAGCCTTCAATGCGCGTAGCGACTCAAGTTGAATGTCTTCAATTGACTCAAAACCGTTTCACCAAAGCGGTATTTGGAATTTGCTGAATAACCAGAAGTCACACGGAGCTAAATCAGGGGAATATGGTGGTTGCAGCACGATATTGGTTGGAAATTTGGCGAAAAACTCGGGAAGAATCAATGCAGTATGCGATGGTGCATTATTGTGGAGTTGTCTGCCCATAATTCCGGATTCTTTTTACGAATAGCTTCGCGCAAACGACGCGTTAGACTTAAACAGTATTCCCTGTTGACAGTTTGACTGGAAAGAATTCGGAAACCCTAATTTTTGACCTGCTTTGATGTAGTTTTCAGCTTCGGCCCATCTTTGCCACGATATTCAGCCAATTGATTGCCTGTTTCCGGTCTTAAGCATAGTTCTAAGACTCATCGCTACTAATAATCATCGGTTGATTTTGATGGCTGTCCTGTACGTGGTCTTTTCCAACATTCACAAAATTTAATTGAACTTCTTTGTGAATAATTTCACTAATCGTAAAAATAACCGAATGTACTTTATGTATTTCAGAAAGACACGCATATACTAACCACTAATGTTTATTTTGATGTGACTTTTAGCACAGTTGTCACTGATAGTCAACCATTTGGAGAATAACTATTTCGACCAATGGGTATTCGCGCAAAATTTAAATAAAAATGTCTGCCCACAGTAGTACATATTTATAATAGTAATAGAGATTTTCACTTCCCCCTTCCTTCCCATCTGAAAATGGTTTTTATTAACAAGTAATGAAGACTAAGAGAAAATATAGACCAATTTTCTCAGCTTTAACTTTACCCTGGCGAGAATGTTCTAAGCTCGGTTGTGTTATTCTTTTTGATGTTGAGTTATTTATTGAAAAGATAAATAGCAAAATTCAAAATAATGTGTAAAGCTGTTATATGATAAGCAGGCGTGGTTATGGTCCGATTTTTACCGGTTTTTACCGGTCTTTAAGCCCTGTCCAGCGGATATTTTTTGTGCCAAATCTAGCAGAAATCGTTAGAGTTGTGTGTGAGAAATGAAATTTCACTTTATAGTTGCTCGAACCATTAAACCGAGTGGAAGCAGACTATAAAGGATCTGTTTCAAACGGTTTGCAATACCAACCCACCTAAGTACCAAAGTCTTAAGTAAAATATCCCAATTTATACTCCAGACCACTGGACCAGGCAGAAAAGCTTTCAAAACTGAATTTTGTTTAAATTTGCAAAATCACTATTTTAGCGAGTTCAAGAGAACAACGAATATATTAATTTTTTAACTGAGTTATCCAAAAATTGTTTGTCTCTTAGATGGGTCACTCTGCTAAAACCAAAAGTTGTGCAAAAGTGAAAAATTCTTGCCATATCCCTTGAGAAACCTTAAGCTTTCCAATACACCGCGTTTAACACACCGTCAGAGCCACTCAACCGCATACCCATTTCCCAATGTAAAGATGTTCTGATGTACTGTGCAGCATTCCGTGGGTATATGATGCTAAATTGAATACATACGCACTGAAAGATAGTGGATAGAAAGACTAAATGACCAACTCTATACAAAATACATAAGTATATTTAAACCATTATGCTTTCATCATTCCCTGCTGAAGTTACAAAATATTTTACCAAAAATTTACTATGTATGTATGTTTATTGTTATATACTTATGTATGTATCTATAACGTATAGTGAAGTCATTCTTTTTCAATACTGGGGTTATTATGTTATATGCTTTTACATTTTCATACACATAGAAATGTATATATACCAAAGAATATCTATCTGTAATGCCGGATTACGTCACCGGAAACTCGTTGAAACACTACCAGAGGTGTACAACAGACACAGACACAGATATATATATATATATGTGTATTAGTTACTAATAATGAACTCAAAAACGATGAAGCCGGCATTATCGCCGGCCGCTGTCGAAACAATAGAGGTAAAAACAAAGTAAAATAAATAATTGACATACATACATACATTTAAATCAAATTTATATTGACCACGTTCACACACATTACCAAGGCAGATACATTAAACCTGTTTTGAAATTTTATAATTATTTCTCTTTTCCAACTCTCAAATTACACTTTGCTTCTGATAGCAGACAAGCCTTATTTGATTACTGATACATTGAATCACTGTAGGTTGTAATTTTTACATGAGATTACATGTTAATGACGATTCAAATATAAGTATGTAGTTATATAAGTAGATACATATATGTGTACATATACGAATGTTAATAGCTGTGCAATTGCTGATAATTGCACTATTTTTAAAACATTGATATTCATAACTAATAAAACTAAACATACATATGTACATTAGAATGGGTCGATTTACAGGGAGCCAAAAAAGACAGAAATATCGCATATTCGGGTAATATTCTACGGATCATTCTGTACAACTTTGCCTAAGAGAATATGTATCTAAAATCGATTTTTAAATTATAAAAGTTGATTCGTCAATTTTTGAGATAGCCCAACGAGTATCAAACTTATAATTTTAGGGAACCGTCCGGATCGGATCAGATTTTCATTTTATTTGAAGCAGTTTCCTTATGTAACCCTTTAATAAAAATCAACGAATTCTACTTTAATAATATGAGTACGAGGGCTGCTATATACATATATTTCTGGCCTAATAATGAAAATAGGAATATTTATAAACGAAAATGGTTTTATTGTTTTTCAAAATATTCTCCATCAAGATTTATACACTTTTGCATGCGCTCAAACCAATTTTCGAAGCACTTTTTCCACTCCGATTGAGACACCTCCAAAACATGGTTTTTGAATGCTTCAACAGCATCTTCTGGCGACGAAAATCGTTGACCACGCATTATTTTCTTGATGTGTGGGAATAAAAAGAAGTCATTGGGTGCCAAGACAGGGCTGTACGGCGGATGACCCATCAATTCGACGTTTTGGCCGGTCAAAAAGGCGCTGGTTTGAGCCGATGTGTGAGAGCTCGCATTGTCATGGTGCACAATGATTCGTCTTCTCTTGTTCGCTTTTCGAATTTCTCCGAAGATTTCAGACAAACAAATGGTGGTGTACCACTCAGAATTGACCGTCCTACGTTGCTCAAGCGGAACAGTCGCCACATGACCAGTTTTGCCGAAGAAACAGCCGACCATTTGCTTCGAAGTGCTTCTTCCACGAACAACTTTCGTTGGATTTGGCTCGTCTTGGAAGACCCACACGGTCGATTGCTCTTTTGTTTCGGGCTCATACGCATAGATCCATGATTCGTCACCTGTGACGATCTTATAAACGTCTTTTGAAGCACCGCGATCGTATTTTTTCAGCATTTCTTTATACCAATCCACACGAGCCTTTTTTTGAGCGATTGTCAAATTGTGCGGGATCCAACGAGAACAAACCTTTTTTACGGACAGGTGTTCATGCAATATTGAATGTATGCTGCTGGGAGAAATGCATAGGCATGCCTCTATCTGAAGGTATGTTATATGACGGTCTTGCATTATCAGTTCACGTATGGCGTCGAAGTTTTCTGGCACAACGGCTGTTTTTGGACGACCTTCACGGAATTCGTCTTTGAGCGAGCGTCGGCCATGATTGAATTCGTTGTACCAGTTTTTCACAGCTCTATAGGATGGTGCTTCATAGCCATACAAAGATTTTAGTTCATCGATGCACTCTTGTCGTGATAATCCACGTCGAAAGTTGTGAAAATGATCGCACGAAAATGTTCACGAGTTAGTTCCATTTTTTGGCCGAGATGAATTTTTTAATTCCCTGTAAATAAAACAATTCACGATTAAATGACAAAACGTTCTGAGTGATGTTATGCTAAAAAATGTCAAACTTTGCAATGGAGATGTCAGATTGCACCTGGCAACACCTAGTGTTGCCTAGGCCAGAAATATATATAGCAGCCCTCGTATTGATCAAAACTTATGTTATTCCTTACATCAATAACGAACAACAATTTCCGAGTCAAAAATAAAAAAATTTCGCAAATCTAAAACTTTACGTACGAAGACCAGGTCTTGCTAATTTCTTTAATAATTTAAATAGTTAGTTGTCAGGACTGTGGAGAGAAACGGATGGCTAAACGGTAACTGCGCATATTCCAAGTGTCCAGTAGATCCAACTTCCAGTACTACAGGGCACAAGCATATACTGAATTATCATTAGAATGCTCTCTTCAACCATTAAAATTAAATTTTCAGTCGGCTGGCGATTGATGGTTAAGATAAATTACTCACCTCAGTCACCAAACGTAACAATTTATCATAATATACCGCAAACTAAAAAGAAGAACTATCAATTACTACCATTTGACCTGTGAGGCAAACATTTCGTTACCCAACAATTTAGTATTTACAAAAAGAAACGCCATTCACCGGCCACAAAAGAATAACGCATGATCTAATAGAAAGACAAATTGCACGATACAATGTCGAAGTATAAATACGACACAAAAGGCCTCATGGACAGCTGCTCTATGAGTGACATACATTCGCACATCCGAAGTACAATAACAAATATTATTATGATGACTTATTAGGTAGTTCTGTAGCAACATATTAAGGCAGCGGAGAATTAGAGCAAAGTAATTCAATTTAGACAATTAAATTGTGGATTAAGTAATGATACACAGTTATATACTGCCATACATACATATGCACGTAGTTAAAAATTATTATTATTTTTTAATTCACAGCTATCTACATCAGTGTCTGTGGTCACGCTGAAACCCGCTGGACGGAGAGTGTAACCAAACAAGATACTGAGGGTAAACCGCAGAAGACCATCGAAACGTTTTCCGGTTCCGAATTGTATTACAGCAGCGAGAGTCATGTTTATGGACAAAGTGGTGGCGTACAAATCGAATTGCCGGCCGGCAAGTACGCATTTCCCTTTCAGGCGACCATACCACCGAACGCACCCACATCGTTTAATGGTTCGTGGGGTCAAGTGCAGCATGAGGTCGCTTTGGTGATCGATCGTGTCATGCGTTATGACAATAAATTCAAGCAGGGCTATACGGTGATATCACCATACGATTTGAACCTGAATCCGGACCATATGGTGTGTGTTTGATATATTTATTTTACTAAAATGAATGACCAATGATTATTACTGCTTTGACTTGATTTAGAGACCACTTCAAAAGATCGAAGAGAAGACATTCTGTTGGAGTTTTTGTTGTGGCAACAAAGGACCAATGGTTATGCATGTAAAGGTGCCGTTTTCCGCTTACGCACCTGGACAGAAGATACGCTTCAACGTTGTGCTGGACAATCAGTCAGATGTGCATTGCTCCGATGTAAAGGTGCGTTTAATGAAGAAGGTCAACTTCACCAGCCGCAATCCGGAAGCTAAACGGCAAGTTGTTGAAGTTAAAGTAGCAGATAATCACTGTGGTGAAGTGGTTAAAAACAATAAAGCGGAATTTAATGAATACTTGCAAATTCCCTCGACCACGCCCACTTCACTGGAGAACTGTAGTCTTATTAAAGTGAGTTATACTCTGAAGTTCATAGCCAAAGTTTCACGCATCCACGGAGATTTGATAATCGAATTTCCACTGACCATCGGCACTGTGCCGTTATATGCTAGCGCCAACGACCAAGGTCCGGTTACAACGCAACCTGGCTCAGGGCCGGTCTACAAGCCACTGCGTATGTTTGCATTCTTTCATATAGATTCAATATATTTCTTAATAAAAAATAATTTTTAATTTGTGCCCCTAGCACCACCTATGTTCGAGGAGGATGTTCGTAGCGAACAATTTGAAGATAACACATTCCGCCCACGTTATCCTGTCTTTCTCAGCGATGCTGGCATACCTGCTGGTAATGATGGACCAAATAATCAACCATTGCCACCATCAAATGGTATATATCCTTCGAATATTGCTCCGGCGCCCGCACCTGCAGCGCCAATGCCTTCTACTCCGCAGCATAACAATTCTATACCAGCTCACAATTATACGCCCTCACCAGCTGCTGCATCTTCGCCAGCTCCACCTACGCCATCGGCACCATCCCTTAGTAATGCTACTGCACGCCCCACTACAACCCCAGCCACTGGCGGTGGCAATGTAGAGGTTCTAGGATTCAGCTTGCCGCCGGACTATGAGCCCACTCCGGCACCAGCACCAGGTTCCAAACCTGGTATTGGTTGGAAATAAATATTGCAATTTATTTTGAAGAATAACTTTTTGGTATTACGCAAACAAATAGACATACATATATGCATATGTACATATTCATATGTATAAAGACTCCCAATCGATTTTTAAAATTTTAAATGTTTATATTTATATAGATGCATGCACATGCAACAAAATTATTGCATTTTACAACAAATACATATGTATGTTTGTTTAAATATATTTACATATATGAATATTTTTGTATAATTTTATATTAATTATTAAAAGACGGAAAAATAATAAAAGAAATCCTTTTTATTACATCCTTTTACTACCTTACTGAAAAAGTGTCTGCAGACGAAATAATCCCTACATATATGTACGTATGTCAATATGTAGCTTACATTGAAAGTCGTAGGAACATCTGCTTCATAAAAATTAAACTTTACTTCAGTTGCAAGTCTCGCAATTTTGTTGCGCTCTCTATTATTAAACCTTGAAAATATAAGAGATGGTACGTATGTACGACCTACTTTCGAGTCACTGCTGATTTTCATAACAATATTATTTGTTTAGTTAAAATTTTGAGAAGAATGTTAGGATTACTGCTGCTCTGATCTAGCCGATCGTTTTTCTTGCAAACGATGTCGCTTTTTCAGTTTCACGTAAACTTACGAGCAATAATACTATTTCACATTATCAGCTTAATAAATATAAAGGTCAAATTTGAATAATATATATTTATCAAAGACTTTTAAATTTTAAGTAAATACTCACATACTTCCGTTGCATTTCCGGCGGATGCGCATATGTATCTAGAATACTGCTGCTGCGTCGTTTCTTTTTGTTACATCCATATCAATCAAAAAAGGTGCTAATTGATATCGCTTCAACTTGACAATTTCCACAATTTTATAAAGGGTAGAAGTGCAATAAATAATTTGAAGTTTATCTAGCGCATCTCTATGCTAAAACACAATTAACAATTTATCTCAATAATTTAAAATGTAAGATCGTAACCAACCAAGGTTGCCGTATTTCTCAGGCACTTAAGCTGACAACTTCACAAAAGTGCTCGTTACCGATTAGAGGTTAAGTTTGAAACTACCAACACTAAGTAATATTATAAGCTAGATTTTTTAATGCTTATAAATTTTTTTTAAATAAAAGTATTTTAAGTACAATTTTGTATTGAAACCATATACTTTTATATTTTAGAATGGCAATATCATTCGTGTTAATTCCGTAGTGCTGCCAATTTAAATTGCGTGAGTTGGTTTTGCCGAAGGATATCTATTTGAAACGAAATTATTATGTTTAAATATTTCTAATGCACACAATTTAGCTAATTATGTTATGTTTGTAGCATATTTCTTCATACCATGAATATATTTTTTTTTTCGGAAAAGTAATTTTATACGGAAACCAAACAGGCACAACATCCTAACTAAATTCAAAGCAACTCTGTCAACAGAGTGCGACCAAGTTTTAGTGCTCAGAATAGAAGAAAATCATTTATTGAATAAAACTGAGTAATACAAGATGGACGTAATTTCATCGTCGTCCAATTACAATTTTTACTTTATTTTTTGTTTGTGAAAACTATCTGAAATCAATATCATACAACACAATACAAGTAAAAGTTCTAGTAAAAAAATTATAAGTCGAAAATTTGTTGGAAACATATACAGATATACAAAAGCGTGTTTTTCTTGATTAAGTTTTTGCATTGCTACGCCTCTGCGGTTTTTTCCAATAGTGTGTACATAGGTGCGCGCGTGTGTGTATTGCAGAAAACGACACTTTTTTGTTTGGTGAAAAATCGAAGTGTGTTACGCCGCTGCATCTGCATTGGTTCAACGGTTCGGGTTATATATTCCCGTTGTTGAAACGGTGAGTTAACATCCTACTTTCTCTATGTTTTGTATTTCAACATTCTTTCTGATAATAATTTTGTATCATTTATATTATGCATCCTTTCCAATTTTCAGTTCGTTCTAATTTTCCCCGTATATACCCATTTTTATAAGATGGAGCATGTTTTTTTTTATCCTAACCGAGCTGGCTAGCTACAAAATCGCAGCTGTTTACTTTTTTATTTAGATTTGTTGTTGGCCCTTGCAGCGCCATTGTCACCGCCGCTCTCATAAAAGAATACAACAAAAACAATACCACTAAACAATAAATAGCAATAATAACATGTTGAAAATTATAAATTATTAAATTTCAAGCTACAATAATAAAATAATGCTTAGTTTGAAACTACTATTTAAAGTTATTAAGTGCGCTCGGGGGTGTGTTAAAGGTCAATCTCAAGCAGCTGTTTCCTCCAGCATAGATTGAACTGAAAGTTTACAATACCACACCAGAAAATTTATAAATCCCATTACTTCATAAGATTTTTTTAGTAGCAACGGTGAGTTGGCATCCTGATTTCTCTATATTTCCTTTTCAACACTCAAGTTAATAATTTTATTGATATTACTATTCCTCTTTTATTATGCTCGGTATCTGAATTTGTTGTGCATGGGTAGCAGAATAGTGAATTCCCTTGGAGCGCAATGGTCGCCGCTGCTCTCATAAAAAAAAAAACAAAAACAATGCCAGCATTCCGTTAATTCGAAATATAAGAAAAATATTGTGAGAGCGAATTCAGAGAGGGAGTGCAAAATAAAGCCAGGGTTGTCTGTGCCACGGTTAAAAGTGCTGCCAAATTAGTATTTGATTATGTATAAAAACATCCTTAATAATTTTAAAACAACAACATGTTTAAAATTTACACTTCCGAATATTTATTTATTTTTATTTTATTTTATTTTATTTTATTTTATTAAAGCTTACATAATAAATAACTTATTATATAAACTAAAGTACGCAGCGCTAGCAACATAGGCTTTCGGCTGACTGGTGGGATAATAGTTGATAACCAATAGTCTTTTTCTTACATATTGACAATGTTGCTTAAATTAATAAAGGGTGATTTTTTAAGAGCTTGATAACTTTTAAAAAAAAAAAAACGCATAAAATTTGCAAAATCTCATCGGTTCTTTATTTGAAACGTTAGATTGGTTCATGACATTTACTTTTTGAAGATAATTTCATTTAAATGTTGACCGCGGCTGCGTCTTAGGTGGTCCATTCGGAAAGTCCAATTTTGGGCAACTTTTTCGAGCATTTCGGCCGGAATAGCCCGAATTTCTTCGGAAATGTTGTCTTCCAAAGCTGGAATAGTTGCTGGCTTATTTCTGTAGACTTTAGACTTGACGTAGCCCCACAAAAAATAGTCTAAAGGCGTTAAATCGCATGATCTTGGTGGCCAACTTACGGGTCCATTTCTTGAGATGAATTGTTGTCCGAAGTTTTCCCTCAAAATGGCCATAGAATCGCGAGCTGTGTGGCATGTAGCGCCATCTTGTTGAAACCACATGTCAACCAAGTTCAGTTCTTCCATTTTTGGCAACAAAAAGTTTGTTAGCATCGAACGATAGCGATCGCCATTCACCGTAACGTTGCGTCCAACAGCATCTTTGAAAAAATACGGTCCAATGATTCCACCAGCGTACAAACCACACCAAACAGTGCATTTTTCGGGATGCATGGGCAGTTCTTGAACGGCTTCTGGTTGCTCTTCACCCCAAATGCGGCAATTTTGCTTATTTACGTAGCCATTCAACCAGAAATGAGCCTCATCGCTCATCGGACACGGACGCGAAACACATTTCGAACCGAACACTGATTTTGGTAATAAAATTCAATGATTTGCAAGCGTTGCTCGTTAGTAAGTCTATTCATGATGAAATGTCAAAGCATACTGAGCATCTTTCTCTTTGACACCATGTCTGACATCCCACGTGATCTGTCAAATACTACTGCATGAAAATCCTAACCTCAAAAAAATCACCCGTTACTTAGAGTCTAATATTAAGCCTAGGAACTTAAAACTATCTGTACAGATTAAATTTATATTATTAACGGTAAGTGTGGGTGTATTACAATGATGTTTCTTACAAAATATGTAATAACTTAGATTTAGAGGAAGAAATTGACATGCCCGAAGAACCGGACCAATGAAATAAAAGGGATAAGATTTTAGAAAAGGAAGACGTAACAACGGACAAATCGGAGGAATAGAAAACAATACTAAATCATCAGCATAGATTTGGTGACTGATATTAGGGAAGTCAGATAAAATTGTACTGATTTTGAAGCGCAAATTCTAAGGCTATATCTTGCGGATATAGTAGATTGCCACGAGGAGAAAATAATATATGCCTTGGGGGTATGAGCTACAATATTGTTGGCAAGATGAGTTTCATTTAATAATATTGCTGAGGGTTTGAATGTTTTAAATAAAAGTTCGAGTTCGATGTAATTATTTAAGTATCCGTTGATATACCACTGAAGGATGGATAGCATGGATAGAAAAATAAAGAAAAAATAATAATGTGAGGTTATGGGAATTTATTGTTCCATCAACGAGGGTGACGGAGATGAAAGGGAGGAGGAGGCTGGAAGGGTGTTATGAGCAAGAGGAGAGATGGCAAAAGATGCCAGGGGAGATAAGGATTGTGAGGAGGGAGATGAGACGTGAGAAAGTGGAGAAAAAGATGGGGAGGGGGAAGAATTCAAGGGTGAAGGGTATTGAAGAGGGGAGTTCTTTGAATTTTCTGGAAGTTCTATGTGATGCAATGGATTGTTGGTGGAGGATGAATCGTTGTTAGCTTTTGTTGTTGTTGCGTTAGTATTGAGGTTAGAATTTTTAGATATTGAAGTATTATCTTTGTTATTAGGATTTTTTGAGTTTGAATTTATATCGCTGTTAGTTTGAATTTTTGCCACGTTGGCGAAGGAGAAGGGGGATGGGGTGGAAGGATGTTGATTTTTATACATGGTAATGGCGTCCCGCATGGTGCATTTGTGTATAGTTTTAATCTTTAATATTTCTTTCGATTGAATAAATTTAGGGCAAGCATTTGAGGACGAGGGATGTTCACCTGCGCAGTTAGCGCAGTAAACTCTGGTGCAATCAGAAGGAGCAGAGTGGTTAGGAGGAAGGTTGCAAATGACACAGGAAGGAGTTTTTACGCAGTGTTTAGCGGTGTGTCCTAATAGCTGACAAGTTTTGCAGCGCATAGGATTAGGGTAGTACGGACGGACATCTAGGGTTCTCCAGGCTACATCAATTCTGTTAGGAAGTGTATATTTATTGAATGTTAATAATACGGCACCAGTAGGTACACGAACGCCATTAACTATTTTGTTAAACTTGTGGACTGCAGAGACACCTTGTTCCTTGAGACCTTCGATTATTTCTTCGTCGCTAAGTTGGCAAATAAAGGGGGCATAAATTGTGCCCTTGACTGAGTTAAGGGTGCTGTGAAGAGCAACTTCAACAGCACCTGCACCGGGTAGATTCTTAGTGGAAAGGAATTTATCAGCAATTTTTTGATTTTTTACCAGGAGGAGTAAGCTGCCATCGCGAAGTGACGAGATGTTGTTAATATCTTTACTGATAGCTTGAATACCTTTATAAGTCGCGAAGCAGGAGATGGATGTAATTGGTTTACTGGCATCCCGCGACTTAATGACGAGGTATTTGGGGTCATCCTTCTTAGTTATGGGGAGTTCCGGAAATAGTTCCAACGTTGTTTGCTCTGGTTTTTTTCTTTTTGACTTCTGGGCTGGGGATAATAGGGCAAACCTATTATCACCCAGATTGTTGGCCCCGGGGGGCATTGAGAAAATATTACTTTTTGTGTATTCAAAAGTGTAAGAATGTAGCACAAGTTAATAATAAGAAATAAACACAGCGAGAAATTAACAGTAAAAAAGTTATTTGTGCACAACTGTAAAGTAGCGTTATAACACAGACACTGCTAGAATGACCGCGAGAGAAAAAGAAAAATGCGACCGTACGGTTTGACAACTCGGTTGCGACGCACTTCCGAATAATTTTGATGTTTAGTTAGGAATATCCATCCCATACTTTATTTGCGACTTCTTTTAAATTTAAGTTGCGTCAAATTCAATTAAATTAAGTACTAAATATTTGGGCACCCAATTTAACCCCTCGGTTATCTATTAGTTCTGTTTGTATGAAAACCAACCCATCCTTACATTTCCCTATTGCTTTCCGTGGGCTGAATGATTTCATTCAGCAAAATATAAATAAATGTGAATAAAGGTCTACCTCTGTACTAACACATACGTTCATAAATCATTAATGAGTCAAAGTTTGTGTATTTATTATTATACATACGTCATCTTATGTGTTTTATCCATTTGTATTCATGTTTGAAGTTTGTGCTCTTGCTTATTATTTATTTACTGTTTGTGTCTCTTAGTATATTTAAAGTTGTCACATCATTTTAGTGTAGAAATACATTGTATGTACATACATATATTTAAATTTCTTTTTTGACAGACAGGAGATTTTTGAAAGATGCGTTAAGTGAATTCGATATAAATTAAATAAAATGTATTTAATTCATACATTTTTTACACTTTAGTATACATAAACATGTACATATATGGTAGCTGCTAAACAAATGAAGATCAAAATCAGGGTTTTTATGTGAAATTTTTTTTATTTGACAAGAAATCTACACAAATTTTAGCAAGGATTATTGTCTCAGGTAACAGTACAATCTCAATGAAGAAATGTTCATATTGTTCGGGGTCAAAATTGGCTCATGGGCGTGGCAACGCCCTCTTTTAGATGAAAACACATCTCGAGGCCTGCTCGACCGATTTCAACCACATTTGGTATGTGGCGTTCCTATAACATGTGAGAGTGTGCAAATGTGCGAACCCAGTCTCAATCGGAAATCAATACTTTCTTTACCACTAATATAAAGATTTTCGAACTTCCGGGTAACTTTATACCACATACTATATATTTCGGCCTATATGCGAGTTATCTTAATAAAATTGGGAGATAAAAAATTCATATATTCTGCATCATATCATATGTGCATGTAACTTTTGAATAAATAGTGAGAACGAGAGGCAGAAATAAAATGCATGATCGCATGAAATTGTGCAAAAGGTAAATGACCAGACTAACAGCGCTATATTTACTGCACACATTTCTATTATAGTGATTTTTTTTTTCTTTTAAACGCTAATTTTTAATTGCTTTCATTCCTTGTTTTTGTTTGCTGCCGTTGTTGTCGTAGTGATGGAAGTGGATTTAACCAAAAATTGATAAAACTGTATACAATATTAAATATGCATGAATGTTTGGGTATATATCTATGCATAGAATACAAGTTCAGAGTGGAGTTCCATGTATATGAAAAATCGATTTGATATAAGCATTTTTGGCGCTCTTGACAAAGCGGAAATCTATCAAAGTTTACAAATAAATATCGTTTGCTATTTTATTAATTTGCTACTGGCATTTTATGGCTGTAAGGTAGCAATGACGTGTCATGCGATGACCAAAGCAATAAACCTACGCCATGTCGCTATTCTATACTTTACAAAAATCTCTTCGGCTCATTCTACTGCTGCAATGTAAATCAATTTCGAAACAAACAAATGTACACTCGTACTATGGTATCGTATTGGGCTAATCAGTTGAGTGCCCACATAAGATATGAATGCCGCTCCCCATACCCCTTGCCGACGTACATACATATATGTATGTATATATAAGTAAAAATAAAGCAGTTAGTTGGAACATTGAACCTCATGGAGGAGTAGTTGCAGTTCTAATGGTTTATTTGTCTATCTGTTTGTCTGTTGACGCGGTTGTCGGGTGTGTTGTGGGTGTTGCTTCGAAATGGGACCTTTGGCACAAAATTATAATTATTTGTTTTGCTTTGCTTTGTAATTTCTCTACATTTTTTGATGCACTCGTGTGATTAAAAACATGTTCCCTACCCTTTCAATTCCCTTCTGCGCTTGTTCGCATGTCAAAACCGCAAAAGACCATAGTATTTCATGCGGCAATCGATGGCCATTATGAAGCCAGTAAACTTTCATAACATTTCAGAATGAGAGTAAACCGATTGCCAACGACATTTTTTGTCTATTTTGCTGGACAGTTAATTATACTATGTGCTCTTATGTATTGGAATTTTTTGTACTCATTGTAGAATACTGTATGGTATCTTTGCATTTTGGAAAGAACTAATCAGAAGCAGATTTTTTGTTTTGTTCGATTTTCTGTACTATGTGAGCTTTATTTGCCATAATTTTCAACAAATCAAGGTAGGAATGATTTTGTAGAAGTTCTGTTCTAGTCCTGTCCTAATTCCTGTCTAGGGCTGGCTATTAGAAAAGCATTGTTCCACTGTTTCTAGTATTATAAATAAATATTACATTTGGCACATGAATACTCGACATAAATTATAAAAAAAAATTTTTAACTAAATAAAACCTTATGCAATTCATGCAAAAAATTAAAAGCTTTTACTTTAGCCATTATTTTTGCATTTTTTTTAATGATTTATTTAAGAAAACCTGTTGTTTTTATTATGAACTTGTCTTTTTAGTACTCGCCACTTGTTTGTTTATTGCAACACTCAAATGTGCTTGCAACACAAGAATTCCACTCCATAAAATACGACACATTCATGTTTAGTTTAAACTATTTTAAAAGCGATTCAGTGAACTGCTGTACCGGTGCGCTATTTGTGGTTTTTAGCGCTTGTAAAGCCTCAGAATTCCGATTTCTCATTTTGATATTTTAGTTATTTTTACGACACTGCATTCAAATTGAATTAAATTTGGATTCTTGGCAGTCGCAACTTCAGTAACGCGCTCATAGCCTCAGATACACATTTGTAGTGCTACCATGCAGGTACCTTGCAGGGAAAGCAATCTTGTGAATTTAACATTTTTGAACTGGAGCATTTTAATTAAACGTGCGCTTCGTCCTATAAGACAAATTGTGATTTTTTGGTGCTTCTTATTAACTTTCATCTCTTGAAAATATAAATATATTGAAGACAAATTTTAATTTTAAGGACAACCAAGGGCTATTTTATATAGAGCTGAGCCAGTTCTGAACTAGCGCTCTTCTCTGCCGGGTGTGTTTGAAAATGTGTCTGCATTGGTGTTCCATTTACACTTCGCGAGCCTATTTTTTAGTGTTCTTTTCTGCTTTTAGGCGGTGTATCTTTATGTATGCATATGCATATGTGCTGTTGCAATTGCATTTTCCCAGATATCTGAAGTTAATGAGGCGTCGGCATTCTATAATATCTTAAAATGCTTTTAAAAAGCCTGTGAGAAGCGTAAATATATAGAATTTCTGCAAAAACTTATATATATTTACATATACATATGTATATTCATATATAAAAGAATGCATAGGAAAGTTCTTTGACGCTGCATAACGGATAAGTTACATATTTTATTATTTTTAGTTTTTCTCTTTATGTGAAGAAAATATGAATAGATATAAAATTATTGCAATATACGTTGCCGGTTGGATGTATGAAGTTAAAATATTTGATTTAAACACTACATTTTGTATGACTTGATTTTGCCTAAAAGATGAAAGGGAGTTACCACAGTTAAAACAATAAATAAAAAGCAACATTTTTACAAAAGTATGAGTTTATTTTAACTCAATAAATAAGCAGACAAATTCTTCGATTTATCTTAGAATAACATCTTCGTAATTCGATGCCGTTACAATAAACGCCTAATTTTTGGAAGAGGAATATTATTGAACTTTCTTCTGTATAGTATAGCAAACTAAACTTATATTTATACACACCAAACTCCGATATGTTTAAAATATACTCAAGATAACATAACCGGTTCATATAAACTATGCGCTCAAATTGAATCGGACAAAATGTTTCTCAGATTCGTAAAACTTCTTTTATGTTCGTGTAAGGTTTCATATCAATAGGTAAAATATTGTGCGTTCGGAATATGTTTGTTTACGACGTCAAAAATTTGTCTGGTAATTTTTACATATTGGATCGATGTACTCCGTAAACTGAAATTTTCAGTCCCAAATCTTGTGAATACGGCGGCTGGGGACGACTCGTTTCGTGTTTAGCCAAAAAGTCGGCAAGTCGGAGCCAACAGAACAGTATTTTTTTATTATTTCTTCAAAATTTCTTTATCAATTATTTGATCTTATCATATAATGGGCAATTTGTATGTCGTAATGCTAACATTAAAAAAAAATTTAAATTTAATTTACCCGGAAACCTTTGACTCAAATAAACCATTGAATATTTTGCATTTGAAAAGGCCATAAAAATTATTTATACGTGTAATTAAACAACCATAATTATTTATATACTACATGCAACAAAAGCATGTATTATATCATCAGATACCGCTTTGGGCAGCCGCTGCATTTACTTATTATAATGCTTCCTTCTTTTTCTACATGTTTGCAATTTTCATTTCGTCATTTTCATGCCCGTAACTCCGCTGAACCATGAAGGTAATCAATTTCCCAGCGAGGCAGGCCGTTTGGCCGGTCGCAATAACACCCAAATTTGACAGGCAACCAACTTAAATGGCAAATACAATGATTCGTGCTAAGATTGGCACATACTCATGCCACACGGTGCACAAAAAGGCAAGACAGCTATCATGCTTCAATGATTTTCAAGTCTTTATTTTGGATTACATTTTTTCTCACTTATTTTCCCATGTCTTTTTATTGGGCACTCGACAACTACTCGTTCAATTGAAATTCAACTAGTAAAAAGTACGCAAAGTTTAATTTTCATCTTCGTTTTCTATTCCCAATTTTCAATTTTCAATGTACTTCAATTGATTTTTGATTTTTCCATTTAGCAGATTTCTACTAATTTGCTGCTCTCATTCGCATTTCAGACGTTGCAACCGAAGCTACAGCGACACTAGCAGCGCAACCGAAGACGCTTGAAAACTGCAGGAGCATACACAACAACACAACAAGATTAAGTCACATATCTACTACGCCAACGAAATTCAAAAGAAAAAGTATAAGTAAATAGCTAACGCTGCAGTAAAAATACTGAGCTTTGTTCACATCCTTTCATCATTTTCACCTACATACCTACAAATATATATCACACTTTCGTCTCGATCCTTAATCAAATTATTTACATTGAATAATTACCAACATGACTGAGGATACAGAATACAAGAAATTACCTGTGGATGAACGTTGTGTGCACAAATTGTGGAAGGCACGCGTGGATGGCTACGAGGAAGCGGCGAAAATTTTTCGTGAAATTGACGATGAGAAGTCACCGGAATGGATGAAATTTCTGGGTCTCATTAAAAAGATGGTCGTCGATTCAAATGTGGTCGCACAGGAGAAAGGTCTCGAAGCGGCGTTAATATTCGTGGAGAATTGCAGTCAAGCTGGCAAAACGGTGGGTGATGTCATGTCCGGCATTGTGCAAAAATGCATTGCCGCACCGAAAGCCAAAACCAAAGATTTGGCTGTGCAAGTGACGCTCATGTATATTGAGATCGAAAAACATGAGGCCGTCGTTGAGGAACTCGTCAAGGGCATGGAACATAAAAATCCAAAAATTGTTGCCGCTTGTGTTGCGGCCACAACATTGGCGCTGCGCGATTTCGGCAACAAAGTAGTAAGCGTAAAGCCGCTAATTAAGAAACTAGCACCGCTAATGAGCGATCGTGACAAAACCGTGCGCGACGAGGGCAAACAACTGGCCGTCGAAATATATCGGTGAGTGTTGCAAATCGCACACTTTTAGTTTTGGCTTTTTAATTTAACTATGATTTTAAAAATGCAGCTGGATTGGCGCCGCAATGAAACCACAAATCACAACATTGCCGCAGGTCACACTTAAAGAACTCGAAGATGAATTCGACAAACTCAAGGGAGAAAAGGCTGAACCGTTAAGGTATTATTATTACATGCGTTGGTTTTTTCTTGTAGTTATGTAATTTGTATTTATTTTTTTTACAGATATTTGAAGTCACAACAAGAGAAACAACAGCAAATCTCTGCTGCTGCTGCCGAGCAGGAGGAAGCCGGAGATGGTAAATATTAATATTTTAGTTAGTAATTTGTGTTATTGTCTTATGTATTCAAACTCGTTGTCGCCGTCTCAGTCTCTTTGATACATTCATTGCGATCAGAGGCGCAGAAAAGAGCAAGTGGGGTTATTTATAAGTTTTACCCGATTTAAAAAAAAAATTTTAAACTTTTCTTTTGCCGGATAAAATTTCCAGACAATCTTTTATTTTAACTCGGATAAAATTGCTTATAGGAACTACAGAATTACGTTTTTTTTTTTTGTCAACCATCGTGGTAATTTATCTTAATTTTATTTATTTATTTATATATTTTTTTTTATATAAAACAATAATAAAAAATTTTAGTTTCCAAATGTTTTCATCACCAAGTTTCTAATATATAAAATATAAAAGACAAGAATGAAGATTTTACAAAATTGTTTCTATTTTCTAGTCCTTTTTTCGCTTTAGACTACATAGAATTCGAATGGAGATATCCATACATATTTTTTGAGCAGAAAATTTGCATTTCCTTGGTGTTACATTTTATGGGAAATTTATCATAATGAACAAAAAGCCAAATAAAAGTTAATCATAATCTGGAAATTCAGAATTTATTCATACATATATCCATATATTTACGTATCTCTAAAAATATTTCCAAAATACCCCTCAAACTTTTAAAGTAACTACTTTTTATAGTGTTACATACTAAAAATATAGTAATTGGTTGGAAATTTTCTTTTTCTGGATCATTAGCCCTCGATTTACACATAAACAATTTCCCATAGGAAATTCTTGAGTCTTTATATTCTTCCGCATTTTGCGCACCCACCCAAATGAGCTCAGCATTAAGAATAATATTGGGCAAAGTGATTTAGGAAATTCGATATTTGCGTTTATCGCAGTTATTGAGATCTAAAGTTGTTTTTGTTTTGATATTCGTGTGCGATAAATATGTGCACCGCTTTTAATGCTTTTGGGTTGTTTTAATTGCCACTTTGTCACGCCACATTGGGTATGACGGTAATTTCGTATACCAAAGAAAATCATATAATTCTTATGTGCTCCAGACACACCCTCAAACCGTCATTTTCACACCTTTATTTATTGCTTTGCGTTTTTGGCTAATTTCATGAGACATATTATGCTAAACTTTGTTGTTTTTGTTTTAATTATTGTATTTTTTTTTATAGATGAAGATGGTGAGGGTGAAGAATGCATTGATCCAATGGACCTCATCGATCCTGTTGATATACTCTCCAAGATGCCTAAAGATTTCTATGAAAAGTTGGAGGAGAAGAAATGGACTTTGCGTAAGGAGTCATTGGAAGCGCTCGAAAAACTTTTGACTGAGAATCCCAAATTGGAGAGTGGTGAATACGGAGTGCTAGTGAACACACTCAAAAAGGTTA
The DNA here is from genome assembly GCA_037783105.1 of Bactrocera zonata. NCBI lineage: Eukaryota > Metazoa > Arthropoda > Insecta > Diptera > Tephritidae > Bactrocera > Bactrocera zonata. Next base: position 537,304 of record JBAWJQ010004226.1, on the reverse strand, counting down.
TCACGAAGGATAGCAATGTTGTTTTGGTGGCAATGGCCGGCAAGAGCTTAGCGATGTTAGCCAATGGATTGGGCAAACGTTTCGGAACTTATGCTATGGTAAGTTACTTTGTATAAAATATGTGTATGAATTCGGAGAATAATAAATGTTAATTATATTTAAAACATTCCTTAGGCCTGCGTTCCGTCGCTCTTGGAAAAGTTCAAAGAGAAAAAAGCCAACGTTGTCGCCGCACTACGTGAATCCATGGATGCGATCTATCCCTCCACGAATCTGGAAGCGATGCAGGAATGCATTGTTGAATCGTTGGGAAATAAAAACCCTAGCGTTAAATCTGAAACGGCTTTCTTCCTAGCACGTGCCTTTGCACGCACGCAACCAACCGCAATCAATAAGAAACTACTAAAATTGCTTGTAACCACACTGATTAAGACACTAAATGAACCTGATCCTACAGTACGTGACGCCTCAGCCGAAGCACTGGGCACATTACTTAAGCTCATGGGTGAGAAGTCCGTTGGGCCCTTCTTGGTAGAGGTGGATGCGCTGAAGATGGCCAAAATTAAAGAATGCCAGGAGAAGGCTGAGATTAAAGTAAAGGTGGTGGGCGTCAAAAAGGAGCGTCCCGCTACAGCGCCAGCATCAAAAACTTCAGTGGCAGCCGCCTCGTCAGCTGGTAATGTGGCTTCCGGGGCATCTTCGCGCAGCGGCTCTACCGAACCGAAACCAGTTTCACGTCCCGCCACCGCAGGCAACAAAAAGCCAGTAGCCAAACGCGCTGCGGGAGGTGGCGGTGCAGGTGGTGGCGCACCTCTTGCCAAATCCGCCAGTAGCGCTAAAGTACTGACCACTGAGCGTGAAATGTCACTAGAGGAAGTTCAAGCTAAGGCTGAGGAATTGTTACCGGCCGATGTGCTAGCCGGTTTGATTGACTCGAACTGGAAGAACCGTTTGGCAGCGTGCGAGAATGTATTGCAAATTATTGGCGATTTCGACGCTAAGCAGTCGGGTGTATCACAGGTACTCGTGCGTACGATTAGCGCACGCAAACCGGGCTTGAAGGTAATATTGAATTTTGAAATCATTATTTCTACAATTACTAATATCGCCTTTTTGGCTTGCAGGAGATGAACTTCCAAGTGCTAAAGCATAAACTTGACATAATACGCATTGTGGCCGAAACCTATCCTCTAACAACAATAACAATCGATTTGGTTGTTAATGAAGTGACAGAGAAATTGGCTGACATTAAAAATGGCTCCACCGCGGCAGATGTGTTGACAGCCTTTGCTGAAGCTACCAAATTGGAGCATATAGTTGGTCGTGTACTCACTTTCGCCTTCGAGCAGAAATCGCCGAAAGTGCAGTCCGAAGCCTTGAATTGGGTGAGCAAAGCCATACTGGAGTTTGGTTTTCAAATACAACCCAAATTGCTGCTGGATGACGTACGTAAGGCGGTGCAAAGCACAAATCCTACAGTCCGCAGTGCCGCTATCGGTCTACTCGGCACTATGTCTATGTACATGGGTAGCACGCTAATGATGTTCTTTGAAAGTGAGAAACCGGCATTGAAGTCACAAATACAAACCGAGATGGACAAAAATGCTGGTGAAAAGCCCCCGAAACCTGTGCGTGGCGTTAAGAAGACGGCTGCCAGCGCCAGCAGTGCCGCTGGCTCTGGTTATGCGGACGATGACGCAGGCGATGATGATGAGCCGCAAGAGCAAGTAAATTTAGCTGATATGTTACCACGCATCGATATTGCACCACAAATCACGGAGACACTGCTGAAAGAGATGTCCGACAAGGACTGGAAGACACGCAATGAGGGTCTCAATAAACTGCAAACTATTATAAGCGAAGCTAGGTTGATTAAACCAACAATTGGTGATTTAGCGCCAGCACTGGCGTTACGTCTGGTCGACTCGAATGCAAAGATCGCACAAACCGCCATGTCCATCTGTGAACAGCTCGCGAATGCCATGGGTTCGAGTTGTAAGAGTCATGTGCGCACACTTTTCCCCGGTTTCTTACATGCACTCGGCGATAATAAGGCCGCCGTACGCGCTGCCGCTTTGAATTGCATCAATAGTTTTGGCGAAAAAGGTGGCTACAAAGAATTCTTCGAAAGTGAAATGATTGCCGATGCGCTGAAAACCGGCTCACCGGCTCTTAAATCTGAACTGTGGGGTTGGCTAGCCGAGCGTTTGCCACAAATGCCTCCCAAATCCATACCTAAAGAAGAGTTAACCTCGATGGTACCGCATTTGTATGCGCACATCTGTGATCGCAATGTGGATGTGCGCAAGAATGCCAATGAGGCGGTGTTGGGCATAATGATACATTTAGGTTTCGAAAATATGGTAAAAGCGTTGGATAAGCAGAAACCCGCATCTAAAAAGGATATACAAGCAGCATTAGACAAGGCACGTCCAAATTTGCCGGTGAAACCGTTACCTAAGGGCAAACAGCAGGCACCGATTGAAGAGCCGGCAAAGAAGACAGTACGCGGCGGTGGCGCGCAGAAAAATGCTGCTACCAAGGGTGGCGCAGCAGGTGCGGCGGATAAGACTGGCGGTTCGTCACGTAAGAAAGACGAAGACGTCGACACGTCACCACTATTGGCGGTGAATAATTCTAAAAATCAACGTTTGATTGACGAGCAGAAAATGAGGGTATTGAAGTGGACCTTCACAACACCACGAGAGGAATTTATCGAGCTGCTGCGCGAGCAAATGACGACGGCCAATGTTAACAAAGGACTAATGGCCAACATGTTTCACGACGACTTTAGGTGAGTGTCCAAACAATAGAAGACGATGAATGAAAATAAGATATTAAATGCTATACATATAATTTTAAAATTTAATGTTGAGGTTATGTTTGTATGCAAATATCTAAAAGATCAAACTTTATTAATACTATAATTTCCTTAATATTTAGCACGTTATTAACTTTGGTGTTGAGTGTTCTCATTTCATTAATTCGTTGTTTCAATAAGATATTTTTAACCGGCAATTCATTTATTCAGGTATCATTTGAAAGTTATCGAGGCTTTGAACGAAGATTTGCCTAACAACAGCAAAGCATTGGTCTGTAATCTGGATTTAATACTGAAATGGCTTTCACTGCGTTTTTACGATACAAATCCTTCAGTTTTGCTGAAGGGCCTCGAGTATCTTAATCAAGTTTTCCAGACATTGGTCGAAATGGAGTATATACTGGCAGAGAATGAGGGCAGCGCATTCATACCACATTTGCTCCTGAAGGTAAACACTAATTTTTTAATATTAATTTCTTTTATAATTCTTATATAACATAATCTGTAGCTCGGCGATCCCAAAGACGCTGTTCGCGTTGGTGTACGCTCCTTGCTACGCCAAATCTTGCTCGTCTATCCCTACACAAAAGTATTTGCCTACGTTATGGATGGCCTTAAGTCTAAGAACGCGCGTCAGCGTACCGAATGCTTGGATGAGCTCGGCTATTTGATTGAAAACTATGGGCTAACCGTGTGCCAGCCATCGCAACAGGTGGCATTGAAAGAGATAGCACGACACATTTCCGATCGTGATAATTCGGTGCGTAATGCAGCATTGAATTCAGTTGTACAAGCATATTTCTTAGCTGGCGAAAAGGTATACAAACTGATTGGACAACTAAATGAAAAAGACCTTTCCATGTTGGATGAACGCATAAAACGCGCCAAAAAGACGCGCAAGCCCACAACAGTTGCAGCAGATACGACGACAGCGGTGGGAGCCGGCGGTGCAGGTGGCGTCGGTGGTGGTGCTAAATCGGGCGCAAACGTGGTGCAGCAGGATAGCATTGAAATCGAGGAGCCCACAACAAATGGCGACTACGATGAGCTACCGCCGCCCGACGAGCAGCCAATGCCGGCAGCAAGGTGAGTGCTGTGGCTGTGAAGTGTATGTAAATGACAGTACGTCTCTGCTACAATTTCGCCGAGAAGAGTGTAGTGAACATAACCTAAAAAGTGAAAAACAAATTAATTAACGACCGTGTAAATGTGTATATTTGTGTGTGTAGTCTTACATGTACATAGTAGAAACGCTGTTTGGCTTATGTGAACGTCTGAACAATGCAGACGTAGTCAAAATTAATGCATTGACATTGTTCGTTATTAATATTTTTCACTTTTGTACAAAATTCTACTTGAAAATTCGATATAATACTCGAAACGTTTGCATATAATTTTATATTTGGACAATTAAATGCTTAATGTATTACTACGAAATCAAAACAGTATCATTGTAAGAAAAACGAAATTATTTACTAAATTGTATATTTCTCTTAATAATTGTAGTGCAGATATTCTTCCTCGTTTTGCTAATCCCCATATGTTTTTTGAACATTTTTAATTTCTTCACATTTTATTGCTCTGCTGCTCTCTAACATAATTGAGAAAACAAAACAAGCCAACTAAGAAACGAAAGCATAACAATAGTAATAACAAGGATTAATCTTTTAATTTTCACCTCCTTAGTGTGCAATTGCAAACGAATGCGTATGAAGCAAATGCCAGTACGGATGAAAAAGACAAGCGCGCCTCTTCGCTCATAAGACAAGCGTAATTTCCCTTTTTAACATTTTCTACTTTTATTATTTATTTTTTAACTATTTTTATTTTAAGTTGCTTTTTATTCCTATCCGCTGCTTTTTATTTTCTTTGCATTTTCATACTAAAATGTTTACAAATGTGTGGCATTTTCTGGATTTTTGTTTTCGGAATCTTATGCAAATTAACCGTCACCCATTACACTAACAAAATTGTGTGTGTGTTTTTAAATGTTTGATTCTCGAATACATGTATTTATAATAATTATTGTGTCGTCTTCATTTTTACATATATTATATTTTCCTAATCATATTCTAATTTAACATAGGCTTTATTTTAATAAAAAGAATTGCAAGAGAGTGCTTATTTTGCGAGCTTAGTGTATTGATTGTTTCCAAGTGTTATAATCTGTTGCTACCATTGCCCCAAATATTTTGTATTCATATTTAAATTTTGAAATTTTTTTTATTAAATAGTATAGGGTATGCATATACATATGTATACCTCCTTAAAAAAAATACTTTCACAAGTTTTAAATTTAAATTTCGCCAGTGCAACTACTGCAGCTTACTCGAAAATTCTTTCACTTCTCTATTAAAAGTACATTGAGACTTGAGAAACATAACTCTAAAATAAAAATTTCAAAATCTTAAAATTTAAAAATTGCTTATATATAATAAGCTTTAAATTTTTTATTATGGCATAGGCAATTTACTAATCGATTCAATTTATAGTTGAAATGTTGCTCAACAGCAATTAAGAATTTCTTTCAATATCTTAAAAATAAGAATTCGAAAATATAAATGCTTTTGCATTGAATATAAACGAAACTTGATTTTGCAGCTTCAAACCATTTTTTTCCTCTTCGAAAGTCAATAATTTTGTTCGCTACACCTTAACTCGATTTAAGCTGTCTTGCCTTGTGACTACATAATTTTATCGATGATAAAGATTCACTGTTACTTCCATTACAAAGTCCTTATTCATGATATACAGATATTTATGACTGCAAGTTGAAAATTGTCTTTAGATTGAAAAACTTGGCTTTAAAATATATTTATGCACTTTTTCTTTTAATTAATTTTATTTTTTGTATAATTGTATCTTATTTAATATATTTTTTTGTATTTTATTTTTTAATTTTTTATGATTTTTTTTTATTTTTTTTCAAGATTTTTAATTTTTTTTTAAGATTTTTAATTTTCTTTTTAAATTTTGAGATTTCCCAATATTTATTTAAAATATTTTATATAATTTTTAAAATACATATTTCTTATATTATTTTTTAATATTTTTATTTTTTGTATTTTATTTTATTTTTATTATTATTATTATTTTTTTTAATTCTTTCTTGTATTTTTTTATTTAACTTTTTAATATCAATATTCCGTTGCTTCTTTTTGCTATACAATTGTCGCCACACCACCACAAATATTGATATGACAGCTGCGATTTATTTATGTTTCGCTTATTATATTAATTTAGTCACACTTTAATTCATAAACATATATAGTATATTGCTATTTCATTAACAACTTTTTTATTTATAATTGTTAATTTTTATGTGTAATTTCTTATCATTTATATTTGATTTATTATTTTTATTGTTTTTTATTTTGTATTTTGTATTTTTAATTGTTTTGCTTATTTAATTTATGTTTTTTATATTTCATTTCATCATAAATCACATATTTGTATTTACTTTGTTTGTTTGTTTTTGTTTGTTACTCTCGATCGTTGTCCGTTTGTATTTTTGGCGACTTTCACGTTCTCGTTTGTTCCGCTTGCATTACACTCATCAAATTTTTACAAAAAAAAAAAAAAAAATCATAAGAGCAAAGTCTTGACACTAAAAACTTAAATATTGAATATTTGAAGGAAAATATTGAAATGTTTTTCAAAAGCTGTTTCATGTTTCCATTGTAAAGTAAGAGGTAATCTAATTCCTTAAATACACAAGAAAACATAAAAATAAAATATCGCATAAACTTGGGCTTTTCTGAACAATGCTGTTTATGAAGTGGTCCCATAACATATTTGGCTTTAATACAATGAAATACTTTCGTAAATAAAATTAATAATTTGTGCTGAATATTAGTTAGTCTGGACTTAATAACAAAAAATAATAGAGAAATAAAATGTTGCATTATTTAGCTAAACGGAATTTATCTGTTCAAAATTGAAAGCAAGAAATAGTTAAAGTTAAGTTTTACGAACAAAGTACTATTATTTAGTTATTTATAGTTATTAAAAAAATTTTAAATAATTTCGTTTTATAGTTTTTTGAAAATATTATAAGAATTAAAAAACAAACAATTATATGAATATTCAAGCTTAATTAATCAGCCATGCATTTTTAAAAGTCTGTGTCTTACTAAATACTTTCGAAAGACATTTCAATCTCCGCATCAAATCACAATTCCACGTGTAAATATACATTTACATACATATGCAACTGCATACACAACCAGCGGGCGTCTGTGCACGCCCCTCCTTCGCTCTTCTGTCCGTCCAATGCATTACACCCAACAAAAATTGCATTTGCTGGTATTTAACGCACTTAGTTCTTGATAAATATATAAAATATTTCACAATTAACTGTATTTCCATTTTATCTTTTGTTTATCACCTCTTCAACAACGCCTATAGGACATTCGATCAGCCCGCATCAACCCAGTATCTATATCAACAGCCCAAAACGAGTGGTCCCTTTGGTTTGGATCCCGATGTAATAGCAGAAATCGAAAAAGGTTGGGTACGCGTCGATCAAATGCAGCTGGTGGTTCTGCCACCAGTCGATGTGTCACTATTGCATGAGCCCATTAAAGTAATACCGACACGTGACAATGTAAAATATCCTGAGGAGAAATTCCAGCAATTAATTTCGCGTTCGCATTATATGCAACAGGGTGTGCTTAGTACACCGCCGCCAGCGTCAGCGATTGCAACCGGTGGCGGTTGTGCATCGCCGTACATGAGCCCTCAGCAGCATATTCATCACCAACAGCAGCTGAATGCAACTGGTTATGGTGGCGGTGGCCTGGGTTGTGGCAGTAGTGGCAGTATGCATCCAACGGCTAAGTAAGTGTATTTGCTCGGCAGAGAGGTGGTATTTTATGCTTAGATTAAGTTTTGAATATATGTATTTACCCTGAACAATGTATACTAAGTCTGCCACGATGTTTTTAACACCCAGAAGGAAACGTCGGTTACCCTACAAAATATAGATCTAAATGATCAGCGTGATCGTGACCTGAATCGATTTAGCCATTTTCGTTTGTCTGTCCGTCCGTCCGTCGGACCGTAGGACCATCGATCTGTATGTTAGCTTTGTAGAAAAAATTTTGTTATCTTTTTTTTTATTGCATAAAAATACACGCTTTCTAATTTATTCATTATTTATCTAATTTTCGCAGCCTTGTTGATGTTCTCCCCAAGCATGATCCTCAACTAATCAAAATGATCAAGTCAATAAGTAGCGTGGATACGCTTAAAGCACGCGCTGCTATCAGTGAACTTGCCGAGATTATCGACTCACCAGAAAAGCAGGCTGTGCTCCGCGACTATGAGGAAATTTTCATACAAAATGTATTGGCACAGTTCAAAGTATGCCGTACATCCCATAGCTCATGTTCCATAAGCTAACCATTTCTGTTTTTTTTGCAGAATCTTTCACAGGTGCCGATCACCGAGTCTTTGGTTGTATACCAACCGCTACTATCCATACTCTACTCGTTTTTCCACTCCAAAACGTTGGGTAAAACGTTGAGTGTTGCCTGCATCAAGAACTTAATGTCAGCGCTGCTAAATCTCATGGCCGATCAGAAGCTGAATACCGGCGATGATGGCCAATATAATAAAGTTATCAACGGCATTTGCTTGAAGGTGTTGGATAAAGCGAATTTTACGAATTTAAATTGGTATGTTTGCATTTTATTTGCAATGGAAAGTTTACCATTAGTCTCTCAACTTTTGCAGCGCATTAATACGTCTGTTGCGCGAAACCTGCCCGGTAGCTGGTTTGCCAAAATTCACCGATCTGCTGATGAAATGTATTTGGCGAAATGTGAAAATGTTACCCGAACGCACCAATGAACTGAATTATGATGCCGTTATATTGGAAGTGCACGAATTTATGTTGGCTTTGCCAAGCAGCTGGTGGCAAACTCGTCCATCTGACACACCCTTGCGCACGGTCAAGACGATCATTCACAATATGGCCAAGGTGAAAGGCAATGCCATATTGAATCATCTCAATCAGATACCTACCCACTCAGAGCTACATACCTACTTAATAAAAATATTGAAGGTGCCTAACGTTGAACAAATAAAGAAGTAATCGTTTATTTGAATCATCTGTTTTCTCTTTTAGAATTTGGCTAAGGAGGGTCACATACCGAGCGCCTCACCACAACGTTCCGCCTCGGCAAAGGATATGCATGGCAAACGCATCTCAAATCAAACGCATGAGACAATGTCACAGATTTTCAAACTAATCTCAGATAAGGAAACAAAACAACAAGGACTGCTGAAGCTCTACGAGTTTAAGGTGGGTTAAAAAGCTTAATCATACATTGTAGCTTATCTGCACTTATGTAGGTGACAATTTGAGCAATTTTTTTTTTTTTTTTTGGAAATACCCGGTATCAAATTCAATTGTTTCAAAACAAATTACTAGAAGGCTGCTATCAGTTTGAAAAATTTTAATTATTAAACAAAGAAAAAAGTTAACTTCGACTGTAACGCAGATCAAGTATCCTTCACAGGTGCATTTTTTGTAGCAATCTGAAAGTGTCCGGCTAACGGTTTGCATCTAACAGAAACATTCTTTCTAGCCACGTAATGTATTTTATGACGACCTTTGCTTGGGTTTTGATCGGCCCTTGAAATTTCTTGAGGAAAAAAACTAGAAAAAATCATACATTTCATTTTTTATTTTCTTGCAGGTACAAAATTCCGAAATTGACTTGACAACGTTCCTCAAAGGTGCCAGTCCCAGCTTCCAGAAGTACATTGAAGATGGTTTGGCCGACATCGAACGCGCTGTAGCACAGTCCGGTGGTGCGGGCGACGGCCTACAGCGTGCACAAAATGGTGATAATCGCGTAGGTAAGTAAAAAAGCGCAATGATACGAAAATATTTGAAATACAGCTGCATGAAAAAAGCATGGCACTGGTATTTGGGTGCTAATTTATGCTCAAAAGTTTCATTTATTCTATAATTTAACTCTACTAACGTCCTTGAACGTTTACTATATTCAAATAAAGCGACACAATTTGTTTACATAACACTTTTGGATTTTTTGCATATCCACACACAACCACAAAACCACCACGAAATAAAAAACAAATGTATATAATAAACAAATGTTTTCCCACAACAATCACATTCGACACAACACTTTCCACCACCAACACATTCCACGCTAAAAATTGTGTTGATTTGCGCAGCCTCATCACGTTATTCTTATCTGACAGATGCCAATTTCCAGTACCAAACAACAACGGCTAGCGGTTTGGGCAACAGCAGTGGTGGCAGCGCGGGCGGTGCCAAGACAGCGGATCCGGACTTTTGGATGGATCGTTTGAATCACCTCATCTCGAAGGCGAATCTCGGTCGCAACGCGGACGGCATGAGCGGCACGCACACAATGCTTGTGGACAATAAAGAGGCAGATGAAAATCTCAATTTGAACTCAGTGAATGCGCAACAGAAGATGTCTTCGCTCATACGAAGAGATGTGAGTGTAAGTGGAATTCTTTTTTTTTCATCATGAGAAGGAATTCTGTATTTTATCTGACCATTTGTTTACTTCCATAGAAGCCTGAATTATCGCAGAATCGCCTGCAGCACCTACAAGCCAAACTGGCGGCGTTCAAGAAGGAAAACCATGCATAGATTAACATGCCATCATGAATGTGGAACTCAACTGCAGGTATACGTGGGCTTTCGAAGCTTAGGTGTGATGAACGGATTAACTAACTTAATTTCGATAGAGCAGAAAATATATACTATATAATCGAACAACAACAAGCTTTGTAGTATTGTAGCGACGAAAATATACAACAACAAAAAAACAAACGCCGAAAGAAGTAGGCAATGCGTTGCATATGTAAAACTTAAAACCCGAAAGAAATGCGCTAAAACATATGTGAATGAACCAATAACTCACTACAAGCGTGGCTGCGACATATATACAAAAGCAAAAACAAAAAAGAAGGTATAAGTTAAATTTTCATAAGATTTAGCATTATATATGTATATCTATATATATATATACTTAACATAATCGTAAGTGAGTTTGGCTGCAAGGCGTAAATTACATCAAAATAGCAGTATGAAACAATAAAAACAAAAAAGCAAGACAAATGAGCAAAAATTAAGTATGGCTGCAACAAAAGTACTAATAATTATATACTACTAACAAACCATTACCTTTAATTACAACACACACACACACAAAGACACTCATACACATACATACCTACATCAGAACACACTCACACCTGGTATTTATGCTAAATATACATTTTACTATATATTCTTAAATTATTACCAAAACTGATATAAAAAAAAAACAAAAACAAAAACCAATGAAGTTGAAACTGCAAAATAAAATGAATTTTGAATCGGTTAATATATATACATACATACAAATAAAAAGAATGGATTTATGCATGTCGATCGGTATTGAGTGTAATGTTAGTTTAATAACAGTAAAGCAAAGGAAATTGAATTTACATTTGAAACCGAAAGTAAACAAAAGAGTGCGTAAAGAAATTGAAAATCATGTATTTGCTGTATGAGAACTCTCCCTAATGACTGCGGTTTTCCCTAAATTACGGATATTAATAAATAAGTTATTCAGATAGTGTTAGGCAAAGGAGTTTAGACTGCAAATTATTTGAAACAATACAACAACAAATGAAGTGAGGAAAGAGCAAATCAAATATTTGCGTGAGAAGTCATGTGAGCACCGGAAGTATGCACGCATGTGCTTTGATTTATTTATTTTTGTTGTTTTAGTAAAAGGCAGTTGTTATTGTATTAAGCAGCATAATTAACGTGTGTTAAGGAAATGCAACTAGTTTCAATATTTCACTTAATTACTACTAGTTACTTTTATTTTGCTGCGCTGAAGGTTTACAGGACACACTTATGTAATATTGCTAAAGATTTTTTAGTTCGTTTAGCGGATTTGAAACCGCGTATCGAATGTGCTAAAATAAAAAGGTATGGATCTGCTGTAATTTTAGCTGGAACCATTAGTCGTACAAAGTCAGATTTTGTTTGCATTAAAGAATTGAAATAAAATGTAAACCTTTGGCACGAACAACGATGCGCAAGAAGAAGCGGAGAGTTTTATAATATTGGATTACTGGAAAATGCACATAATGTCGAACGATAAAAACCTATAAAATCCTACTTCTGAAAAAATATTTAATTAAAGGCAATCTCATAATTTTTGTAGATAAAATTTTTAATTTAAGTATAAATATAAAATACATATATATTCTTTCGGCTTAACAACTAATGTTGAAACATTAATTTTCAAAAAAATGAAAACAATCCTTTTATTTTAGTTCCTTAAGCAAGTTGACTTTATGAACTAGAAAACTTACGGTTATAACAATATAAATGAATTACGATATAATGTCTTTTGAATGGAGTTAAAAGAAATGGAAAATTAAATTTTTAATTTTTTAACTATCGTCACAGATCATTTTCCTTTTTATTGTTTATAAAATAAGTAAAGCAATGATGTATAGGTTTTATTTACTACAAAAAACCACAGCAATTTGTGAGTGTTTTTAGGCTTATAAATATCTATTGAAAAGAAAACTAACTTTCAATTTATGCCTAAACTAGGTAAACAAAATCGAGCATAGTCGTAACTCCAAGAAAGCCAATCTAAAATGACTCCTACAAAAAAATAAAATAAATAAAAAGTTAAATAATTGGAAAATACTTTTCAGTGGCAAACCTACATAAGCGAGATTAAAACTAGTATTATAATTTTATATAGCATTTCTCCGCTTAAATCTCCAACTAAATTCCTTTAACAACAATTCATCTTGTGCTTAACTTTAGAAAAACTCATTTTAAAGCTATTTTTGCTTGAATCCATAGTTAGCAATTATAATTGTAAATATGTTATCGCCATTTCAGTCATCTCGAATTAACGCTCCGCTCATTCGTTCATTGTTCTACGCTAATTTTAAGTCATACTTTGTTGAAACTTTATTTTTGTTCACTAAGAAGCTGCAATCTCTGCAGAAAATTAAAACAAAATGGAAAACAACTATTTCTAATATACACATACATACATAATTCTTAGATATGTTTAATTGTTAAAATTTTAAGCTACTAAGTTTCTATTTTAATATACATATTTTCATGTTACGTTAACGTTTAATTTATTAATGATAAACGCATTAAAAATATTTAAATATACATACATATATAAAAGAAAAATATGTCAAATATTCGTTTAAGTTCAAACACACAAACAAAACAAACACACATCTACACATAAATAACACGTTAATACAATGAAATGAAGCGCTTAGTCGCCTTCACTTAATCTTACTAAATTATTATTTTTTTTAACTATTCATTATTCTTTATATTGTTTTGTATTAAAGTCGGGTCTTCTTGTTACGCTGCAAAAAAAAAAAAAACATAACTACACAAATAAATTATTATTTATTATTTTTATTTTTTCAACGCTCGCAGCTAAAAATAGTGTTTAGCTGTTTACCACTTTCTTTTCATTTGACACTCAACTAATGCTCATTTGCTAATTTTATTTGACTTTTCTTTATAAACTTCGTTCAGTTTCTAACATTTTTTATAATTAATTTATTAATTAAAATTAATACATTTATCATTAATTTTAAGTTAACCAGTTGGAGAGCATATTTTTTATATTCATATATAAACAAAAAATAATTTTTAATTTCTTAACTATGCAAAAAGTATGAAAAATAAAAGCGATCACATGTTTTAAATAACAAATATAAAAAGAATTTTCATTTGCTGTTAGAAAGGGGGCATTCTCAAATGCGATTCAATATGATTTTTTAACGATTATTTATATTTTTTTATAAAGTTTTTATCAACTTTTAAAATCTATTTTTATTTATTTTTTTTTTTTATTTTATTTTTTTTTTTTTTTTTTAATTTTTTAATATATTTTTTTGTTTAGATTTTGTTTTTAATTAAAGTTTTTTTTATTTAAATTTTTTTGTACTTTTATTTCTTTTTATTAAATTTTTTTAATGCAAATTTTTTTTAATTAAAATTTTTTTTTAATTAAAGTTTTTTTTTAATTATTAAAGTTTTTTTTTAATTATTTTTTTTTTTAAATTATTATTTTTTTTTTAATTATTATTATTTTTTTTTAATTATTATTATTTTTTTTTAATTATTATTATTTTTTTTTTAATTAAACATTTTTTTTTAATTTTTTCAAAGTTTTGCTGTTATCGGTATTGTTGAAAAATAGTAAAAAATTCTGCAAATGCAAATGCAAATGTGGTGGTAGTTATTCGTCGTTTTTGTTTCTGGTATGAAAATTCAATGGTCTTGGAAACGATTTCGATCCTGTTTTATTCGACATTCAAAGTTGTAATGCTTTTCGTGCCATGGGACACGAATCTGGTAATGCTTTCTGGATATGTACAATTTTCAAGACACTATGATCATTTCTACAGTTTTGCGGTAAACATTGAGGATAATACGGATTTAACGAAAATTGGCTTGCCAGTCAATATGTTAAAGTAATAAATACTACGAAGTGCCCAAGTTAAGGCTATTTAAAATGTACCAATTCTATTAAGGCACTCAATGCAACATTCAATTGTCACATATTCACAGGTCTTGCAGGGATAGTCTAAGCGATTTTGGCATAGATCGTAGTTGTTGTAGTTGCAACATCATAAAACACCCCCGAAAGTTTTGGCAATCTCAATTGAACGACTACCATTGCCCGAGATGGCGTGAACACAACACAACTCACACTTTTAACTAATATTGAGACAAGTTGTTGAGTGAAAAATTTTTTAATATTCCTACATACAACTACAAAACCATGTTTCCAATAGTAAAAAATAAATATGTACACAGTTTTTTAATGCATAGCAAGCTTTTTTATTTATTTTTATTTGTATATTTTTTCAACCTCCTGTTTTCGATAAATAATATCACTTCAGCTTTAACAAAACCACTTTGTAGATTCCTTTCATATCGCCTATAAAGCGTTTAAAGCAGCTAACGCTATGTAATTTGTAAATAAGTATGTTTTCTAATAATACTACGACGAAAGAAAAACCTCGCACCTCCTCCTCATAACTTCAAACTACTCCCCAGCTGCAATCTCCACAGGATTACCCTCCTCATCCAATTCACCTGCTTCGCCATCGGCGCCTTGAGTATTTTTATTGCTTTTATCGAAACGCGATGAAATCGTTGCCACACGTATGGCTGCCTTGAAGCCCACACGCGCCTTTTGCTTAGCTAATTTGGCCTTCCAGTTTTCATCGCGCGACGGCAATTGGTTCAAATACTCGAACATTTCCTCCTTTTGTGGATCGACAATGGCCAGCACGGACATACAGCCATCCACAGTGCCCAACACAATGCAGCGACCATCCTTGCTGCTTTTAATCGCTGTCAACTCGGCCTGTAAGCGATAGTTGGCGATCATTTCGGTGTCTGACGAACGGAAAACGCGTATAGTTTTGCGACCACTGTGATAATAGCATACATATTCATCATTCTCGGTGAATAGACAAATGACGGAGAACACACCTTCGGCCACTTTAGGTATGAATGTTTTGACTGTGGTGCCCTTACGTAGTTCGAGCATCTCAAGGCCACCTCTAATACGACGAAATGTTAAAAGTATTGTTTATTGTTAGATGTTTTACTGCTTACCTAGTAGGCGCATATAGTCCACTTTTGCCATCTTTTGTTATGGAACCACCCCATTTGGGTATGGAACGCACATGCTTCTTACTTTTTATATCCATTATGCTACCCTTTTCGCTGCTGATAACAGCCACTTGATTTGCCTTGTGTGGCATTGGCACCAATGAAATCACCTCCTGGAAAGAAAGAAGTAAATGGTTCAAGTTAATATGTGGGAGGAAGTTTTCGACGTTTAAATGCCCTGAAGGCCATCATCTATATTCACCTTAATTGCACAGCCCTTTAGTAGAATTTTCGAAACAAATGTCCCGTTAGTAGCGCTATATACCGCCAAACAATCCTTGTTCGCCTTATCCACGGTACAAACGATTACATAAGCCGAATCAGCCGAAATGACCGATTGCCTAAATGGCAAGCCAGGTACCATGCGTATGGTATACTCAAAGCGGAACAGTATATTGCCCTCTGTATAACAAAGCAGAGTAAAGTTTTAAATAATATTCAACACATTGCGATATAACGCTTACCTGGCACCGAACGCACTGTAGTTATTGCCGTTAGACGATTAGTTTCCTCACCAGCTGCAGCAGCCGCCTCAGCTGCTGCCGCTGCTGCTTTGTTATTGATGTTCGGGCATGATACCGTTAATACTTTATAACCGTAATCCATAAGCGTTATCTGCTGAATACCCGGTTGATCGTCACGATAGATCACCTGTTCAGAGATGCGATTCCATATTAGAAACTTGCCGGTCTCCGAAGAAATAATATAACGGCCGTCGGGTGTGATTTCGGCGTGTGTAACAATGGCACCCAAAGGACTATCGGCCAGTTTGGCTAACAGACGGCCCGAACGTGTATCCCAAACCCCAACGCAGCTGCGCGTGACCGTTACGCCCAAATCGACTTCGGATAAACTATTCAAAAAGGCATACATATGAGACATAGGATGCGCGATTACTATTTTACCACTCACCTGATGTTATCGATCTGTAGTTCATGTCGATCAATCACATGCACCTTCTCGAAAATGTTATTTATATTCCAAACTTTTACCGAACGATCTATGGACGATGTCACTAGGTTATTCCAATTGCCGATGGTGAGCGCTTCCAGCTGAATAATGCGTCCAAAATGTGCGTCGAGCACCTTTGCCAATTGGCGTGTGTGTAAACACCAGACGTAGAGATTTTTACGTACTCCCGCCACTGCATAATCCATTTTCGAGCTTACCATAATGGAATTGGATTGCATAATGCGTGTTGTAATGTTGCGCACACCATGAGGTAGTGCGAAGTACAAAGCATCCTCGCTGAGGCGTTCGCCATCTTTGCCAAAGTCCCATATAACGAATCCTTTGCCAGCAGTGCCGAGTAACATGCGATCATCTTGATCCAAACGCAGCTGCAACAACATTTCCTTTTCGTCATTCTCAAAGCGTGGTAACTGCGCCTCGAGTATCCAGCCGATGTACTTTGCAGAGTCACTTTCTTCGTAACGAAAGACACTAACCTATAGGAAGGGACATAAACAGACGTATTATTGATTTTTTCGTCAACATGATTAGACAGCTCTGCATTAGAGGAATTTTTCCGTAAAATTTGTGCGCACCTGATAGTTCTCTTCATTTGCGCATGCGTAAATCTTAGTACCGGATTTGTTCATCACCAGAGCGCTGAAAAGCAACAACGGTTCAGAGAAGACTTCATTGCGACATGAATCTAAGCGAAGACGTGTCTCATTAATGGAACCGGACCAGAAAATTACATTGTAGTCAGTTGGACGTAGAAATTCCATACCTATGAAGAAGATACGAAAAGTACGTAAAAAATGCCAATCAATTTTGAGGACCAAAAGACTTACTCAAAATTTCCCAATCAGCAACGTCGCTTTGAATATCATATACACCAACCAAATTTCCGCGCATGTCAAACTGAGCCCAACGCAGCTTGCAAGTTAAGAAAAGGCTGCAATGAGTAGTAAGTGGAATAATTTAATCGTCACTAAAAAGCAAGAATCAGTACCTCTGATTTAACAAATATAGACCACTGACTGGTCCATCATCTGCCTCAAATGGACTGTCGATCACAACGAATTCGCTCGAGAGCATATTCAGCAAGACGGTCTGATTGTTATTGGAGTACGCCGCAGCCCATTTATTGTCTGGGCTCAATACTAGTTGTTGCATGATACCTTCAATACCCGGATTCACATCACGTGTAAGATCGGATGTTGAGAGATCGAAAGTTATGAAATGTGTGGAGATGGATACCATATAACGAAGATCGCTGGTAAGGCAAAAAGCGAAAACGGCAAACTGATGACCCTCCAGTGAGTACTGTATATAAATAAAGGTTAAGTCAGAAGCAAAAAATGTATGGCAATAGCAGCAACTAACTTTCAGTGGACCGCCTGGTGTGTGTAGACAATGATTAACCGGTATGAGTGAGCAGTCTTTCGGTCCCGAGCGATCGCAGGCACGCAACAGCATTTTTATATTATTGTTGCCACCGATTTCGGGCAACAAACGTCCGATCAACTGTGGAGCTAACATGTTCGGATAGACTGCGAGAATAGCGCCACCAAGACGCAGAGCATCGGCCACCAGCATCAGCTCACGCTTTGCTTCTTTATTATCTGTATTCGCTGAGGCGTCTTCGAAATCAGCCAGTACGGCTTGTAGTGGGCAACTTGAAAGTTTGGCATGTAGCCAGTCGTAATTAAAGAGTACATGTTCGAAAAGATCCTTGAAGCGACGTGAGCGTACAAAATGGAAAGGTAGCTCACCGAACTAGAAAGGAGAATGTGTTTAGATAGAGTATGATTTTATAAACAATAAAGCTTGTTTAAGTGTTTTAGAGTTCAAGTGTCTTAAAGACGTTTAGAACTTCGATTGATCAGAAAACTATATTTTACTTTTGGTTCTTGAAAGAAACCTCTTCGATGAATAACTAACTTATCACAAGCTGCGCTTCCCTAACAGGCTTCATCTATTATCTTACCTTTCTCAAATTATACCGTTTTGAACTACCATCCTTGCTGGTAAAGACCAATGGTTGTATAGGCACTTTTCTGTCTGCCGAACCCTCTTTCTCTGTCAAACCGAAACGATGTCTTTGGATCTCCGTATATCTAAAGGGCTTCGGCACACCACCACCCCAAATGCCCAGATAATAGTCAGCAATCATCGAATGGAAATACATCGCCATATTCATGTTTTTGAAGTAGCGCTCCTTAGCGGTATCCCTGAACTGTCTATGATACCAGTTCATCACATTCACACCGTCCGCTTCGCGTTCGCTCAGATAATTCGGCAAATCATTACGTATACGTGTCCACAAAAGTGGTGGTATACGACGTACTGGCGGCATATGATACTGATACACGTCATCCAACACTTTATCATCCAACGAAATGAGATCTTCCAATTCGCTCTCCGACAAACCCGACTTAGCGGCGGTGATATAAGCCAATGCATGAAAAACCAAAATGCGACCATGCTGTTTTTCTATACGTTCGAACAGCATCATAATCGAATCCATAACGGTATTGGCGAGATGCGTCTCTTGAGGTTTGGTGTAGCTACGCCAGCGACAGATCTCAGCAAAGACCAGCTTCACGAAGATCGGTAAGGAACATTTGCTTATGGCATTCGCAACCAGACGCCACTGATAATTATTCAAATCACGACAAGCCGTCTTCATCCACATTTTTATAACATTCATAGCGAGATCTTCTCCCAACGCGGTAACCTCTATGAAATTCTCTTCGATATCGATCATTTTGCGTAGCACATAATACTCCTGCGAGACGGTTGGATTGGACTCTTCGTTGGCGCATGAAATAATGATCTACGGTGGTTGGGGGAGCAAGTTCAGGTTAAAGTGGAAGAAAATGAAAGATAAATTTGATATTAATTTTTTCTTTGACTCTGCGTATATTAGATGTGCGTGCTTACCATGCTTCAATAAAGAAGGAGTTGGGTTACATAAAAGTGTTTTTCAAAATGTTATTGAGGGTGAAGGGCGGTTGAGGTACAGAAAAATCCTTTTGTGCTTTATATTTACAAATTTTAGCAATTCGAATTTTTAATTAAATATTTTGTTGCGCTTTGCTACTTTGCTTTAGCAGCCCAGGTCAAGCAATTTGGAAAACTTATACAGTTAGAACCAATATCAGATGACCATGCATTTATAAACTATATATCTATATTTGGTATAGCTATTTTCGTAAATTTTCATGCATATACTTAAGTGTGTACGTATGTATAATAAATCTATAAATCTCATGCAAATTAGTAAACTATTTTTAAAGAGAGAAATAGAGGTAGAAAAATTCACATGCTTTGGAGTTAAGTGAAGCGATTTAAACGGGAGCGACATGCCTTTAGAGTAGCCGACTTGTCGTAGCCCCCCACTCACCTTACAGTGTGGTGGTAAACGTGTCGGTATCCACGACACTTTATTCGAATCTTGTGTACCTGTTAGCTGATCGACAGAGTCAAGATACAACGTTAACGGTTGGTTCGTGCTTGCATAAGTTAGTAATTGCTTAAAATGTGCCGTTAAAGGTACAAGATCGTCGGGTATATTCTCGAACGGTAGCATGTAGTTGTAGGAGATCTGCATCAGAGGCATATTAGTAAGTATATTTACAAAGAAAAATAGAATATGAAATAAAGCAACAAAAAATAGAATTTTTTTTTTTTAAATCACTGGTATTTGGATACGCGGGCAGTTTCGATGACAATTTTTATCAAATAGTAAACATTTATCTAAATATATTTACTAAAAGATGCTGCAAATTAGTATTCTACATTAGGACTTCTGAAATGATTTTGCCTGTGTCACAGATTTATTATTATGAATCCATGATTAGGCTCAAGTTACTAAAACAGATCAAAAACCGTGAAATCTACGAACCAACGAACACTTGGTTTAGTCGAGTTTTCAAGCATTACTTCCAAGCTCAGCTTTGCAGGTGCGTTAAGTATGAGCAATGACTGGAATTCACCTTAGTTTAGGCAATGATATTGTTCTTGTTGCAGCGTGAAAACTACTCAAATTAGTTTCTCAATACTTCTGATGCGATAATCCTTGGCCGCAGATGATTTCGGTTCGTTACGAATACTTGCATAGATCCAATTGTCGTGAAAACGATCCTTTAGCCAATGACATGCTGCTTAAAGACACTCCATTTTTATTCCTCTCTTAGACTGAACAAACTGCCCACGCTTTTAATTTAGTTCAATAGATAATACAAAAGTGATATTTACGCTTAGTTAGAACGCAACTTACCTGTTGACAAATCGAAATTAGAGTCGGTGTTAAAGCACTTGAATCGGGCGTGGTGCCGAGGAAACGTATAACATTAATTGGTCGCTGACTGGCAAACCATTCACCGGCCACCAGCGAAGCACTTTTCGCAAGCATCGATGTCTTTCCACAACCTCCTTCGCCATAAAGGACAAGTGGTTTATCTGAATCCCCCAGCATATAGCGCTTGATATGTTCTAAATTATCTTCACGTCCATAAAATACCTTTACCGAATTATTACAAGCGTGCAAATGCTGTAGGATTTCAGTCACTATCTGCCCCTGTGCACTGGAGTCTTCTTTGCGCATGGCGCGATCCACCAATTTCACAATATTTTTGTAAAAATGTGAGATGAAATGATTGAGATATTCTTCATGCGTTTCGATGTCCAAACCCTCGCGCCCAATCCATTCGACTGTGTACCTTAATGTTGGAAAATAAAAATAGCAATAATTTAATTTGACAATTTACAAGCAACATACTTTTGCATATTGCTCGATTCAATCTTGTTCGGTAAGCGCACATCACGCAAATCGCCCAGCAATTTAGCGGATTCTGTGTCCAAACTGCGATTTATAATATCCACAAAGAGTGATGCCTTCTTGAGATTTTGCAAATTTATATTATTGATGTAGCGCACATAAGCCAGACAATGATTTTTTGTATTCTTAACGTTCAATATGCCATTAATGACTTCGCGCTCAGTAACTGAATAAGGAGTAGAGAGATCGTTTTAGAACATTGATGTATTCATATGTACATACATATGTATTTGTATGACTGGTTGAATATTTTGAATACCGAAATACAACCCTGTTTCCCTAGGCTGTGTTATTTCGTTTGTACATATTGTGTGAAAACGCAAAACTGAATGAAAACGGAATACCGGAATCATGGAGAAGCTTCTTGAATTATTAGAACATTCTGTTTATGAACCCTGCAAATAGAACTTCTAAACTTAGAAAATTAATATTTCTAAAAGGAAGTGTACCTGAACTCCACGTTCTAGCCGTTAACAAAACCATAAAAAAATTTCAGAAGAAATGTAAAACGATCAATTGCAAAAATGGGAATAACCTAGTATTAGCAGATTTGCATTAGTCGATCGAAGAGAGAATGATTGAAATGAAGGGGACTTTAAAGAAAATCTAAAAAAAAAACTGACCTTCCTAACTGTTTTAGTATTATAGGTATTTTATGAATACAAACACGTATTTTGCAGTTCTGCTACAATGAGTCATCTTACCGGACATAAAATAATTATGGACACACTCCTTGTCCATCTTTTCACTGGCACCCAAAGAAGCTGCAGCCTTTCGTAATAGTTTTTGCATTTTATTAAGGGTGTCCCACCAGACGGCTTGATCCTCGGCTTGTAACTTTGGAACGCGCTATACAAGAAATGGAATAAAATGTAAACATACAGTTATAGCTATCGGTGGATATTATGGGCTAAGCAGTATGATACAATTGCAATTTTTAGACAGTATTGTACCTTGTTATTAAAATTAATTAAAATCGATGAGATGGGCTGCAGTACCGACATTGGTGGCACGGCATTACTATCCTTTTTGTACCACAAATCAAGCAAGGCACGATCCACACCCATTGATGTCAGTTCCTCACAGATAAGTTGCAATTCTGATGACACTATATATGTGGGTATAGGGCGGTAACCGTATTTCTGACCCAAAAACACAATGAAATTCGGCCCCATCGAAAGACGTTGGCAATTTTGAATTTCGCGCATACACAATTCTGTCGTCATGTGATCATCGGTGGCTTCGTCACGAACACCCCAACGCATATCGACCACCTGTAGAGGAAGTAGAAATTAAATAAAAAAGTTGAATATGTATGAACACATGTCATCTTTCTTGAAAACCAAATCTATCGATACGTAAAAAACGAAAATGGAATCAAGATTATCTAGCTCACCTATACGAATAAATTATTTTAAACTCATTAAATAGAAACATATCAGACATGAGTTAAGCATACTACAATTTCGACGTCGATATTTAGTTTCAACAAAACGGCACTACTTGTCACACATCGCATCAATCAATACATTTATTGAAATAACTCTTCGGTGCGCAGATGATTTCATGTCTTGGGCGCGTCGATTGGCCACCAAGATCGTGTGCTATCACACCGCTAGACTTCTTCTTGTGAGGATATGTAAAGTCTATGCGGACAATCCCGCTTCGATTCAGGCCTCGGAGCAAAACATCATGCTTGTCATTTGCCAGTTACCAGTCAAAATACTCGAACAAGTCATCGAAATTTAGATTCAATGAATGAACCATCTGAGTATTACTACTGTGCCCAAAAAATAAGGTAATAAGGACATTTGAATTTAAACTGCGCGCGTCGAAGGATTTGGAGAATAATTTTTTTTAGGTTGGTAGTACTGTCAATCACATTTATGTCAAATTTCATGTCAAAATATTTATTAGTGTTTGAGATACGTGTCGTTTTGCGTTTTGTGCACTGCTAAAAGTGAGTTTTTCATTTTTTGCGATGTGGAAATTTGTTGAGCAAAGAATTTGCATTAAATTTTGTGTAAGGAATCAATTTTCTGCTGCGGATACGTTGAGGATGGTGCAGAAAGCCTTTGGTGATGAGGCTATGTCTAAAAAAAAATGTTTACAAGTGGTATAGGGAGTTCCAAGCCGGCCGTGAACGTGTCGAAGACGAAGAAAAAAGGCGTCGCGTTGAAGTGTGTGAAACGATGCTTTCCGACTACCAGGGTGTCAGGAATTGCATTATAACTGGCGATGAGACTTGGATCTATGCTTATGACCCCGAAACAACCGATCAATCGAGCGAATATTGTGCCAAAAGAGAGCCGAGACCTAAAAAATCGCGAAAAAGTCGCTCAAAAATCAAATTCTTGTTAACTGTTATCTTCGATTATCGTGGTGTTGCGCATTATGAATTCCTTCCAATCGGTCAAACAGTCAACAAGGAATATTATTTTAACGTTATGCGTCGTTTGCATAACGCTATCCGCCTAAAAATGCCGGAATTGTGGAAAGACAATTCTTCGTTTTTACACCACGATAATGCACCATCGCATACTGCCCTCGTAATTCGTGATCATTTCGCCAAAAACTCAACCCATATCGTTCCGCAACCACCGTATTCACCTGATCTGGCGCCGTGCGACTTCTGGCTGTTCACCAAGCTCAAAAGACCGCTCCGGGGACACCGTTTTTATACGATAGAGGAGATTCAAGCCGCAGCGAAGACGGAACTGAAGGCCATCCCGGAAAGTGACTACAACCAGTGTTTCGAAGATTGGAAAATCTGTTGGCATAAGTGCATTGCATCGGGAGGGGATTACTTTGAAGGAGATGAAATTGATTTGGAAGAATAAATAAAGAATTTTCAAAATAAATACAATGCCACCTTATTTTTTGGGCACAGTATATTCTTCAAAAAATAAGGTCTTTCGAACATTCCCCATTAATTTTGAAGTTTCTGAGTATTTTCTTTAAAAAAGTAGGGAGCCTTGAAATGAATCACCCTTTACAAATTCGACCTATGTAAAGATATAACTTTTGAGGGTTGAGAAAGGTATCTGCATGAGAACATGTTTGGATTGCATATAGATTGATAAGAATCCAGAAGTTGCCTGAATTCTGAATTAATTTATATCTGGCTAAACCGATTTAAAACAGCCGTTACCACACACCAATAAAAGAAGTTCTTAAAATATCTGTTAAAAATCCATTATGTAAGCCTCTTCAGTCCTATACATATTATAGATTTTTTGAGTTTTTTTCCGATTATTACGTCGAACGACAAAAAAAAATAAATATAATGCAATTAAATTCGAATAAGTAGAACCCTTAACAAGGTAGCTAGGAAGTTTTGTTGCGGAACACAATTTCATAACAGTCGATCGATTTTATTATGCCTAATGTACTTTTATAGCTAAAAATTTTAACTACGGAATTATCAATTATTATTTTCGAATTTACTAGTTTTCGATTTTATTTAGAAATATTTTAGGAAATTGCATACAGTACAGCTCACCTGAAACTCCAGTCCATGTTTTTCGCGACAATAGTCCTTAATGCGTGGATAGCACTTGGCCATCAGCGTATTGCGCTCCATTGTGGTATCTAGACATAGTTTAAATTTCAAGGTCAACAAGCAAATTGAACAAACTTATGCAATCAATTGGCCAGCAATTAAAACAAACACACACCTGTGAAAGTGGAACTGGTGAAAATGCGCACAATTTTCGAACTAACTGGCGGCAGGGACTCCAGTGAGCCCGCGAAAATCGAGTCAATCGTGCGATCGTCCATTTTTAGGCGTGCAAATCTTCAACTTCTTAACTTATTAAATATTTCCTAATAAAAATTTCACCAGTAACAGGCGCTTTAGAGCCTGCAACTAGAAAAATTGAGGACGCGTTTTACTTTTAACTTGTTTTCCGACCACTTTTGCTGAAACTCAATACGCGACTGCGATGAAAATTTGTGCATGAAAACATTAAATCCCCATTGACAGCCCAATAAATTGGCCGAAAATATCACAAATGCGACTTTTGTTGTTTGATCGATAACGCTTTCTGATTGTAGCAGTCAATCACTGAGACGCAAGAGCGCAGGCGAGCAGTGGCGGACCATATAGCTAGGTTAATATGACAGCGGGGAAAAGTGTTTGCGAGGAGTAGTTGAGAGTATGGCAGCACCTGACAGGACGAGATTTTGAAGGGAAAATCAGCGCATACATACATAAATCACATAATTGGGTTCAAATGGCAGTCGCGTTTCCTTTAAACGATTTGTGTCGCCTATGAGACCCATATTTACTACATATCAGCATAATATTGCCATTAAAGCGTTGGCATGCAACATCACTTATGATTGCCGTTAATTATATAAATTATGCTATTACATTTGTGTGAACTAAATATTATACATGTAAATATGTGTAAGTATGTTTGTAAGACTATGTAATGGCTTAACTTTTATTTAACGGCATTGCGCTGCGCATTAAATTAATGGTAGTGTTCCAAATAATTTATGAACTCCGTTGGTTATTTTAATACTTGTTCATATGGACACATATACATTCACATATTTACATATGTCTGCATGTAGTGTAATAAATATGAAAGCAAAAAAGTTCATTTCCATTAATATTGTTTTTTGTTTTTATTGTTGCCATAATTTTGCGCCGCTTTTCGAATGAGACAGGAGACGTATTTATTTTTCTGTGTTATTACTCTCATTAAAGGACCTGTTGCTTTTTGTCCATACAGCCGTATATATGTATTTATAGACACATATATACAAATAAGTATGTCTGCTTTAACAATAACAACAGCAACAGGTGCGTGTTAAGTGGTTTTCTCTCCTCCTGTGCCTATATCTATATCTTTGCATTTGTTCGCTTTCTGTAGCACGTGACCTTTGTGGGCGTTTCTTACTTACGTTCATTGTCCTTGCGTGTTTGCGGTTGCTTTTGAGTTGCGTTGCACCTTTGATTGCTTCGCAAAATGGTTTTGTTGTTGCTTCTCATTTTCATTGCTATTTCAACGTCATGACGGCATTTTATTGGCGCAAGCACACTTTAATCAATCATCTGCAACCATGACGGTCGCCCGATAAGTCGGTGAGAAACTTTTCGATGAAACATTTTTATATCGCGATCTCAAAGCTCTATGATTTAAGAGCTAATAAATACTAAAATATACTCAAAAGTAGTAATATACCCCAGGTATCGCCTAAGTCGACCTAAAAACTTGTCCAAAACGAACTTTTTGAAATTATCCAAGGGAAAACGAGGCGATGGGCTTATTATGGTTTCTGGGATGAAAAATTGTCCAATGGAAAACGATTGTGACGGTTTCTGGGATGAATGCGAAAGAAACTAAACGTCATTTGTAGATGCTGTTATTGTTGCACTTCCAAAATAGTTATAGGAACTCATATTCTCAGATAAGTAAAGCTCCCCAACTATATCGGCTCATTTAGGTGAGATCAAGAAGGATATGTTTTCTGCGTCCCTTCACTGATCAGCTACTAAATTTTATTTGTGAAAAAATAATCCTTTTTAGTTTTAACTCATTGCCGTAAGTGTGTTCGATTCATATTTCCCTCTAAACCATGTACATTATTTATCTTCGAAAATACTTCGGGCGAGCTATATGTACTTTCACTGTTGCAGTGATTTCCTATTTAACCATTGAAATGAAAAGCGCTAAAATCTGATGTGTTTCTAAAGCCTTATGCGTGACCGTCAAAAGTTAATATACTTATCAAGTACTCCTCGTACTAAATACGCCTTTACAAATGTACGATATATAAAGGTAGTCTGTAGCACATCATCCGTCATTCATGACTTCGACATGACTTTCATGAAATAACTTTGAATGGCTATAAGAAATTTTCAAAGTCGGCTTGTCGTAAGTGAAAGTTTTGCAATTCTTCGTTTTCAAAGTACGAGTACAGAAACACAAGCTTTCGTTTTGTAATCACAGAAATGTATGCGAGTATTTATGCACTCGCAAGGTTTTCTAGTAAAATTTGTGTCAAAGTTGTTGATTGCTTCTCAGCTGACAGCTAGCTGCTTAAGGGGCATGTGTATAGGTGTATGTGCTTATAAAACTGTGAGAAGTAGAACAACATTTACGAGGGTGTGAAATATGGCGTTATCCTTAGTGAGGTAATGTGATTTTTTTTTTTTTTTTGGATTTTGAATTTGAATTACAACTTTTTTCACTTTTCACACGCAAAGCGTCTTTTTTGTTGTATCAATTTAAATACCTTAATAACTCGCCACCGGAATTAAAGTCCCCTCACTCTATGGGTTCCTCTTTGAACCATCCCGTGCTCCTGATGAAGTTCATCAGCGTGAAAAGTTTTATCTGAGCAAACTCCGAGACGTCAAGAATTCGACCTTCGATCGATAGTCGCGATTTTTTCCTATATAGAGCTTTACAATCACATATGTACATAGGAGATGTTTGATAGTCTCCTCTTCTTCTACCTCCTGACACTTTCTACAATAGTTTTTATAAGCCGTTTCTATTCTACTGGCATGTCTGCCTATTTGATAGCGACCATTAGTACTACTCCTACTCTCAAACGGATAGTGCTTCTCCGGCGGTTACTGCGTCGAGTACTACCAGACCAATTTACTTCGCTTCCTTATCCAATCTGGAGAAAGTAGAACTAACGGCACGGACGTTAACGCCA
This sequence comes from Bactrocera zonata, assembly GCA_037783105.1. Lineage (NCBI taxonomy): Eukaryota > Metazoa > Arthropoda > Insecta > Diptera > Tephritidae > Bactrocera > Bactrocera zonata. Next base: position 509,254 of record JBAWJQ010004226.1, on the reverse strand, counting down.
ATGATATCAATACCATCGGCTAAGCTACTATAAGAACTTTCACTAACTTAGACGAAACTCTTAGAAACTGAAGTGATATCAAAGCCACCTGACTATCTGTACTGTATGTGGTATTTAGATATATTCGTTGTTGTGAGTAAACTCCTTGTCAGAAGAAGAGAGCCCTCTAAATAGCTGTGATCTCTGCTTGGAAAACACTACAGTGGAGGCGATTGTGGTATCTAGTTTAGCAGAGAAGGCACTACTCAGCCATCCGTATTTATCCTTAACCTTACGTCTTTGACTATCACGCTTCTTTTCCACTCTTCTCAAGCAGGGAAGGCCATACAGGGGATCGAATTTAAGTTCTGCTCTGTAGTATTTCGAAAATCACTGGTAATGGGAAGAAACGGGAAAGTTTAAAGATTAAGAGAATGCCCTTTGTTGCTGGCGCCTAAAAGGGAAAATTCCCTCAGTAAAAGATCTGACTTCGCTGTCATTCGCTTACAGAACAAATCTATTGGCAGTAAGTATAAAATTGCGTTAAGCGCCGGGCTTGGCCTATTTCTGAGAGTTCCACTGGTAAAAATAATTTTCCATATTATAAGAATCCTAACATTTTCGCTCTGGAAAAAATAATTTTGAATTCGGTTATCTATTGATGGTGTTGATTCCTGGATATTATGTTTTAAAGAAATAGCGTTTAAGAAAAATAACAACACACACAATTTAGCTTTAAATAACAATATAATTTGCTTTATTAATTTTTGTATTAAATATTTTTATAATACTTGTATTATTACATTAAAGTATTTAAAATAAGTACGCATTTTGTTTGTTAGATTACATAAATATAAATATATGTGGTCCCACATCATATGCATGGTATGTTTCAATGAACCAAGTGTCTGTTTGGTAGTTTGAGAGTGGAAATTAAAACAATTTCTTATCGAGTAAAGTCATTAAATATAATGCTTAGTTAAGCTCACGAACCAACACGAGGCTTGAGAGGGTTAAGGATGGAACATAACTAATACAAGATATTAAAGTTTTTTTTTTTGAAGTTAATAATTAGGTGTTTTAGGGAACTGAGAAGAGAGGAAAATAAAGAAATGTACCATAAGATCGATCACTACTCGTTGCACTAGGATCAGGAAGAGGGATGCGATACGTCCTTGCAGTGTACGAATGTGTATGTGTATAAAAGTGTGAAGGAAGTACATATTAATTATTAACGGGAGCTTATATGGAGCTTTTAATTTGGTTTCTATTTTCCAGCGGTTAGGTTAAAATTTTGGTTTGAAACTTGGTTTTGTTGACATTTACAGTGATGTTAAAACTTTTGACTGCAGGAAATTGGAATATTTAAAGTTTTTGCTATTTATTTTTGCTTAAAAATTAGATGTATGTAATGTATTCACTATTAATTTTCTATGTATTAGAAAAGTTCTTTGAAATTCGACAACTTCTTCTAATAATTTTAAATATTTATTATAATATGTGTGTCAGTTTTTCTGTTTAAAATTGTACTAAATGAGAATTTATATTTTGTATTGAAATATTATTTTAGTAATATTTATATTTTAATAATTTAAAGAATCAGAAACACAAAAGAGTAAAAAATAAATAAATACATTCAAAAATAAAATAAATTCATATATTAAATGTAAAGCGAAGATAAACATATTTAAATATAATGAAAAATGATTTTCGATGCAACTACAATTTTAATTTATCTACGTAATAATAAAAGTAAAGATGCATATAAAGGTAGGTAAGTCTAGATCTATGACCGCAGAAGAACGGTGAACTCGCTAGCAAGTAAATAAGGCAGATTTTTAACAAAATAATGAAAGCCAAAAATATTTCCACTATAATTAAACATAGGGGCCAGCTAATGATGTCAAAAGTGAACATAAACGTGGATTAGACCATCTTTAAGACTGTTTGTTCGATTCACCTCTCTCTTAATACTAATGTATTGCAGAAAGCAGAGTAGTATTCCTCATTTACCTTCCCAATTTACACGTAGAATTATATGAAAAATGTGAAGGTGAAAGAAAATAAAACCGTTATTTCAATTGTATAATTTTCATATATTTTATTTAATTGTATATGTATGTAAATGGTATAGAAATTAATTACATACATTATTCATTCATAATTAAAAATAAAAAAACATGCCTAAATGTTATTTAAATAATATTTAAACATAATCAGAGGACAGCATAGAATAACGGTATATATAAGTGAATACAAACGTATATAGATATATATATAGAAAAATATAAAATAATAAATTGTGTAAGCAAAGAAAAAAAGATGTGAAACATTAAAAAGAAAACTTAACATGAAGAAGTGTCAAAGCGCTGGCGACATTAGAACGGATATAACAATTACCTTTAAACTAACTAAAAAGCTTGGTGTATGATATGGATAGCTAATTTGTTTCACCAAAATAGCTGCAGCTGCTTCAACACCTCTAATTACTTAAATATATGCAATTAACATTTCGTTGTTTCTTTTAAAAATAAATTATTACATAAATACAAATTGTGCAAATACAACATATTTACTGTATTTGCAATGATTATTTTTCCACATGTTGATTTTTATTTCTTCTAAACTTCATTTTTGTGATTTTGATTTGCAGTGTTGCTTTTGTAAAGAAATAATTGCGACGAAAAAGCAAGTGCTTTGCTAAGTTGACTGAAAAGCATATGCCGTTATGTGGTTTTGAGCTAAAAGATACGGCAAAGGATGCTTAATGTGTAAAAATTACACTTTTAGATGCCGTACTGCCGTAAAACTTCCCAACAGCTTTCTAGCTTGCACACAAACATGCCGACACTTTCAGCTACACTTAGTAAAGCATCTAAATCATAGTTGGTTTTGTTTTCGTAATAGTAGTATGTATGTATGTAGTACCCTCCATCATTTGGCTAACTCAGTATTGCTAATCAGCTATTATATGTATGTATGTAAATGTGTGTGTATGTATATTTGTTGGTATGCATTAAAATGTGCTTGTCTTGCTTTGACTAAGTGTTTGTTGGACTAATAATTGCTATTAATTTAAATTTTCCATTAAATATTTGTAATATTTTTAGTAGCAATAGTAGTTGTATTTGTATCTGTTTTTACCACAAAATTTCTATGTATCAAAATATTAAAATATTTTTGTTTTTTGTTTATAAAAATTTGCATTTTTTTTTTATAAATGTGTGATTTATGCAATTTTGGTGTTTTTTCTTTGATGCTTCCATTTGGAGACTTTTGTTTTAAATCTATTTTTATTTAGATCAGACTCTGCGTGTCAATGGATTGCCATTTTAAAACTTTCGCTTTCGCTCGCTCAGTGCATTCATGTTTAAACCGCTAGGTTACTATGCCTTTCTTCTTGTTCACTTTGCAATTTTGTATAAAATTCTTATTCTCAAATACACAATTGAAACGAATTTCTTCCCAAATTATTGCTGACTAAGTAAGCTTTTGCATTATTCTGCAATTTTTGTTAAGTTTCTTAAAACCTTCTTTTTTAGTTTACCGTTATATCTTTTAAATTTTTCGCTTCAATGCTATGTTTTTCTGCTAAACTAGTATTAAAATTAAGTGAAATTCAGCAACACACCAACTTGCATTCAGCAGCACACGACGCACGTCCCTTCGCTCTCATGAATGTATGTGTGACTTGACGTTGCACTTTCGCTTACGTTTTTTCTTTTCTCTGCGTTGTTGCTCAAGCCTATGGAGTTGCATCGCCATTCTTCAAGCTTTCGCTACTTCGCTCTGTGCTAATACTATTCGTCGTCGTCGTGGTTGTTGCCTTTTTGTCAACGTCATTCGACGTCACATCCGCTTTGGCATCCTCTGCCCTCGCCAGCCGCGCCATTTTATGTATATGCGGTGAGGATGGTGAGGTCAATGTGATTCTACAATAAGAAAAAGCTTTTGTTTTTGTATACACACAAAACGTATATCGGAAAGCGGATCACGAAAAAAGTGGTGGGCAAGGAGAAGTGTGAGTTTTGCAAATGAATGAGTAAAACAAGATGAATGATGCAAATAAAATATGTAAAACAAAACCGTGTTGCATATAAATAAAAACATATAGCAAAATTAAAGCGAAAGAGGAATATAGTAGAAGACGTGTGCCAGGATGTGAATGAATGGGTGACAAATCGATTTAAAATTTTTTTCAAATATACCAAAAGCCGATTAGTGATGGAGATGGTGTTGGTGATAGTGAGGCAGTTGCAGGAATGTGGAGTTTTTGGTTGTTTAGGTGTTGAGGTGATGGTGTATAAGTGGAATACTTGATTAGAATCAAATAATATATATAAAATCTAAAATACATACATATATATATATATAGATAGACATATGAATGCATTTACTTGCACTTAAATAATATTGAAAAGCTGTTATTAATAAAAATTATATTTATAGAGCTCTTTAAGTGTTAGTACGTACTTGGCATAACTGTTAATTACGTCTGTCACAAATCTCGCCTAAAGTTGCTAAAGTGCCTAAATGTTCAATTCATTATAGAGACAATAGAAAAATATACCATATTATAGTATATATGGTTTCTCATATATAATGACTCAATAATGACCCGATTTTGAGACTACATTGTCTGACAAAATCACAATTGTGTTAGAAAGTAGGCTGAAGTAGTCAAGTCCGACACATTATCGACTGGAAATGAACACAACATTTCGCTAATTTCGATTAAGACAATTTTGACGTTTACCGACACATATATGATAAATGGTCTGCGCGGTTCCAACCACAATTTTACAGACAACGTAAATCATTAAATTGATACTCGTATGCAATTTCGTAGTTTTAAAAGTTTGAACGGTTAAATAGGCCAATTATGAAGCTTAAGCTACAACCACAAAAGTCTTCTATTTTTCCGTCCTTCCATCATAAAACAAAGAAGTCTTAATTTAAGAGGTTCGCGTACCTTACAGTTATGCCAACCGAGCATCCTATCCCATAATTTATAGCTTAACTTATTATAAATATATTTTAATAATTAATATATATGACAATGAGACCGCTTACCTCGGACTATTGTCATCCTTTTCATGCACCAGCGTTTTAGTTGAGCTCGGGCTCATCAATTCGCCGTTTGTGGTGCGCTTTACTTTGATGGGGCGCAAACGCTCCTCTAAATCGCTAAGCGAACCATCTGTGCTGTGTGAGTCCTCACTAAAAGTTTAGGTAAACAAAATATAAGATTTAAAAATGCTTTGCTAACAATTGATTTATTTACAAACCTGTCGCTCACGTCATCATCGCCCTCCTCCATAGCCTGCTGCAGATCGGCAATGCGTTGTAGCGCCAGACGCAAATCATTCTTTAGCGCCGACGACTCCGACTCCAATTGTTCCAGTTTCTTTTCGAGATCTTTGCGTTTCGTCACCGACTCTTGTTCGCGTGACGCCGCCACATGGTACTCTTCGCGCATGTCACGCAAACTCTTTTGTGATTTCTTGAGCGCATCTTGCGCTTGCATTTCACGTGCCTTCGCTTGCGCTACATCGTTCTGTACCTTCTCGAGTGTCTCTTTGAGTCGCGACACTTGCACCTCAAGTCGTGTGCGTGTAGCTTGTTCGAGGTCTAAGCGGGATTCTAGCTCTTTGGTGCGCAGTTCTAAGCTGTAATATGGAAATGACATAAGCAAGCATATTCCACTACAAAAACTATCTCGAATGTGACTTCTATTCTAGAACTTACCGTTTTGATAGCATCGCTGTAGAAGGATCAGCCATACTCTCCACATTTTCCAAGCGTTGCTGCAGCTCGCTCACCTGCTCCTTTAGATTATTGCGTTCTGCTTCCAATTCGGATAACTTGAACTCATACTCGGAAGCAGCGATCTGCTCGGTATTTAACTGTTTAACAGCTGCGCTATATTTCTTCATTAACTCGGCGAGTTCCTCTTCATTCTCTTCGATTTGCGCCTGTAATTCGGCGCGATCGCGATGCGCTGCATTAGCACGATCTTCGGCATCATTACGTCCCTTTTGTGACTCTTCGAACATGGCTTGTACTTCGGCGAGCTCAGCTTCGGCCGCTTGTCGCGCTTTCATCACGAGTGTACGCGCCGATTCGGCGTCTTCGAGCTGGTTGCGTAGCTGTCGTATGAGTGCCTTACCTGGCGTTTCCGCCTTTGAACGCTCCAATTGCGCTTGAGCATCCTTTAACAGCGCCTTGTATTTGCGTAGATCACGTTTTAGTTTTTGTGTGGCTGCCTCCTCGGCCTGACGATCCATACGATCTTGATCCTCCATCGAAGACAGTCGTCGCTCTAGTTCGTGCTTTTCGCGTAATAGCAAAGTGCGCTCTTCGTGTTCAGTCTCGAGTTGGCATTCCAAAGCTGTTTGATATTTATTGGAAAATTTGTAAACAGTCTTGGTAAAAATATAATAGTTTCACGTCATAATTGTTTACCTTTTATCTTTTTGTAAGAGTTGTTGCGCGCTTCCTCTAACTCGTCGTCGCGTTGTTGCGCCTCTCGTCGCGCTTCTTTGCGCATGGTTTCGAGCGACATTTCAAGTCGCAGTTTGGCCTGTTCCAACAATTGCACCTGCCCGGCCATCTCATCCAGTTCTTCTTCTTGTTCTTTGACACGTCGATCCAATTCATTCTTTGAACGACGTAGCTGTGCGATTTCCTCTTCGGTGCTGCCACCGAAAGTCATCTCCTCCAATTCACGTTGTAGCGACGCCAACTTCTCTTCCTTGAGTTCGAGCTCAAGACGAGTGTCCTGAAAGAATTAAAGGAATATACCTTTAACACACTATAGAGAGTGAAAATAGCAGAAACTAAAATTGCGCAAAAAGATGTTTCTGCAACTCTGTTTAAGAACAGAACGGAATCGAAAAAGATAGATAAATAAACTGAACGGATTCGTGTAAGATGTGGGGAAATTAATGTACACGGAATTACTAAGGTAGTTAGGTCTAGAAAGTTGGCAAAGAAGAAAAGGATCGGCAACCATTAAGAAATGTAAAATATAGAACCGAGCTTCGATGGACATACGTACAAGGAACAACCACTTACAAAACTATAGAGAGAACTTCTGCAAGAGTTTTGATTATTTTTGTGTCAACTAGAAACACCTTCGATCTGATGTCAATATAGTATTATACATACATAAAAATCTACTTGAACTATACATAAAATCTCTACATTTTATTTGCCGCCAAGTTCCAACGCACTTGGTTATGTTTTGTATGATGTAAATATGAATTATTTACCTAAGCGAGCACGTAATGAGCTCCATTAAGTAAACCGTTACTATGCTACTAGCAAAACATCAACGAAACCGTAGCATGGAATGAGCATTTAACGCAACAATCCACGCCGGCGATTCCGCGAAAAAATCTTGTGCAATAATTAGAACAAGAATTTTCCAAGTAAAAGAAAGAAAGAAGTACTCTCATACATACAGACATAGGAAATGGTGGCATGTCGTTAGTCTACTTAAAAGAAGACATCAAAATGAACCGGTTGGCCGGTTTCTAGCGGCAAACGCGTGCCCAACTTTATCACAGACGGATGAAAGCAATTACGGCGGAGGGTTGACGGGAGCTGGGCTCTACAATGTTGCAATATCCAAAGTACTGAACTCAATATGGCTGTCTGTCTAACAGTGCAATCGATCAGGCGACCGACTACGGTCATGACTGCGACTGCTACTGGCGGCGCTTCGGCTCACTGACTTACTGGCCCCACGGGCACAAGCGTGCATGAACTCCGTTTTGTTGTAATTTACGGCTTCAAATTGTATCGCTTTCCTCATTTTAATACATACAGATGCATATATGTATGTATGTACATATGTATTGCGTGTCTTGTGGGTCAGTGGACCGCTTTAGAAGACAACTAAAAAATTAACCTAACGGTCTGTCTAATTGTCGTCACAACGGCGTGTTGTTGCCTCGGGCGGTGTTGTTTTTATTGCTTTCTGCTCGGTTTGCTTTAAAATGCTTAGGTAATTAAGCGCGTTCAAACGCAATCCAAATGTCAAAGTGCCACAAACACATTAGCGCCGCACAGAGCGAAGCGTTTAATACTGATAAACTCTCCGCAGCCGATCTTTCTTCCGCTCGATCGCAATAAGCGTTTAATAGCTGAGAAATCTTTTACTGTAAAAAACGGTTAAACTAATTTCAATTGACTGCGGAATATTTTTTAATCACTTTAATTAAATTATGACCGCAGACAAAAAGCAATTGAGAAAGCGAGCTCAAGACAAAGCTTACAGAGCAGATTTAGCAAGGACCAGTTGAGTCAAGCACGCCCACAATTGAACTCGATGATACTTCACTCATTACAGTTTTTATTACCACAAATATTCTACTAATTTATATTAATATTCATAACAAATTGTATGCGAGGGTTCTTTGATATGTATTTTTTACTTTTTTATTATTTTTTTCGGAAATACTCAGTTATTAAAATTACTCTTAATCTTTTCAGTTCTATGCCATTACTCAAAGAATTTCTCGGTTTCTTTTTCTTGTTATTTTTGTTTTGAGCTCGTCAATGAAAAATGTATTTCTTCAGTGCAGATCTCTTAATTCATCAAAGTAATTTGGTAAATTGTTGAATTGATTATATCCGCGGCTGTATTGATGCAATTTTGTCTATATAGGTCGCAGGTTTGCAGATTTCTAATAACATAATAAACTTAAACTGTTATTTTTTAGCCATGAAAAGCACAATACCAATATACCACTGTGATCAAATTGAAAGGTAAATTTTGTCCATTTCATCTCCTTCAAAGTAATCCTCTCCCGCTCTTATGCCAACGAATTTTCCAGTCATCATAGTACTTGGAAAAATCTTCCGTTGTGATGGCCATCACGCCTTCTTCGATTCAGCTTTTATACTATATATTCATTTGAGTCAAAACGGTGTCCTCGGAGTGGTCATGCAAATATGCTGAATAGCCAGAAGTTACACAAAGGTAAATCAGGCCAATGCGGTGGTAGCGGCACGATATTAGTTGGAAATGTGGCGAAATGATCCCGAAAAACCAATGCAGTATGAGATGGTGCATTATCGCACTTCTTTGTTCAATAAATTCAGACATAGTAAAAATCGACTAATCCACTTTTAGAGCCTCACAAAACGACGCGTATTTCAAATACTAATGAATATTTTGACGTGTTAGCATAGAATACTAACAGTACTACCAGCTTACAGAAAAAAATGTACCGATTGGTCACAGTAGTAAGACAAAATTTGGGCAAAATTTTCAGAATCAAATATTCTTATATTATATCATAAATACATAAAAATACTGATACAAAAGTTTCTTTAAGAAAGTGTAATGTTTGAGCTGCATACTACCAAACAAAGATGGACTTGGCACTTTGCGGCCCTGTGAGCTCGGACAACTACTAAAAGAAACCACTGAATGCCAATAGTTTCCTGGTAATTATCATATTTATATAGCGAATAACATAAATCTTGATAACGATATGATTTGAAATCGAAACCAATTTGCAATATCTTCGCACGGAGTTTTAAAATTAATTTTATTAATGAAAATTAAGGTTTACATAAAAAATATCTTCAATAATTAAATTCGTGTTTGCCACAAAATTATAAATACACAGTTCCATTCCATTAGAATTCCCTTCGCCCTTCACGGAAATCCTTTATGTTTAAATATATAAATAAAAACTCAGTTTCTGTTCAACAATTTTAGTTCTAAGCAATTTTCGAAAAGTGGTTATTTATGTAATCTATGTTAGTGGTTATTTTTTTTCTTTAGTTGCTTTTGAAAGAAATAAAAATGAAGAAGCCGGAAACCCAAAGACTGATAACAACCGGCAAGATAGTAGACGCGTATCGTTTCATACAAAAATTCTTCGATAACGAGCATTCTTTGAAGCAATTTGCTTGCACTAAATTAATTTGGTTGGATAAATATAAAATTGAAGGAAATATCAAAATTAGCTGAGGCTTACTGGCTTAAGTATTTAAGTTTAAGTTAGAATATCCTTCAAATTTTGCTGTTAACCAAAGAGGGCTATAGATAGCATACAGCATATGTATAAAATCTAAGCATAAGACAAAATTAAATTAAAATTAAAATTACGGACGATTTTATTACGAAGTCATCGACTTCGTATGGAACAACCCTATTTTTTAATCTTTATAAATTATATTTTGGTAGTGGTTTATCATCCTGTAGGCTTGTTAGGAATAGTGAGTAATAAAGTAGTTTTTAGAGCTATTTCCATCGCTAAAATCAGATTAAAAGTGAATTATGTATTTTTAATAAGTTTTTGAGGTTATATCGAATCCGACACATATAGTACATTCTTTACATTATTTTATAACGGGTGATTTTTTTGAGGTTAGGATTTTCATGCAGTAGTATTTGACAGATCACGTGGGATGTCAGACATGGTGTCAAAGAGAAAGATGCTCAGTATGCTTTGACATTTCATCATGAATAGACTTACTAACGAGCAACGCTTGCAAATCATTGAATTTTATTACCAAAATCAGTGTTCGGTTCGAAATGTGTTTCGCGTCCGTGTCCGATGAGCGATGAGGCTCATTTCTGGTTGAATGGCTACGTAAATAAGCAAAATTGCCGCATTTGGGGTGAAGAGCAACCAGAAGCCGTTCAAGAACTGCCCATGCATCCCGAAAAATGCACTGTTTGGTGTGGTTTGTACGCTGGTGGAATCATTGGACCGTATTTTTTCAAAGATGCTGTTGGACGCAACGTTACGGTGAATGGCGATCGCTATCGTTCGATGCTAACAAACTTTTTGTTGCCAAAAATGGAAGAACTGAACTTGGTTGACATGTGGTTTCAACAAGATGGCGCTACATGCCACACAGCTCGCGATTCTATGGCCATTTTGAGGGAAAACTTCGGACAACAATTCATCTCAAGAAATGGACCCGTAAGTTGGCCACCAAGATCATGCGATTTAACGCCTTTAGACTATTTTTTGTGGGGCTACGTCAAGTCTAAAGTCTACAGAAATAAGCCAGCAACTATTCCAGCTTTGGAAGACAACATTTCCGAAGAAATTCGGGCTATTCCGGCCGAAATGCTCGAAAAAGTTGCCCAAAATTGGACTTTCCGAATGGACCACCTAAGACGCAGCCGCGGTCAACATTTAAATGAAATTATCTTCAAAAAGTAAATGTCATGAACCAATCTAACGTTTCAAATAAAGAACCGATGAGATTTTGCAAATTTTATGCGTTTTTTTTTTTTTTAAAGTTATCAAGCTCTTAAAAAATCACCCATAGTAGCATACGACTGCATAAAGGTTACTTCGAAACAAGCGACTTCAGTCGTAAAGACATGTGTGCACAGCTGATTGTTGCATACATGTCAAAAAGCAAAATAACGCATCATATCAGAAAACTATAAAAGTTTTTTCTCACTTCTGGTCAACCGATTTGATCTATCCTCTTTGTCATCGCAAGAAGAAAGGAGTCTCTTCTCTGTGGGGATAGTTGATTAAAACTTACCTACATCCAGAGTTCGAATTTTTGCTATAAAAAGATGTTTGATTTTGTTTTTGTACCAACCTAATTTCTTGATGTCAGAGCTTAAGTAAAATATAAAACAAAAAAAACAAAAAAACAAGTGTATTGTTTTGCCAGCGACATGCAAAAAGAAGCTCTGTAATTGTATAATTTTGAATGACAATGAGCTATTTGGACCGAAAATCAGGTTCGTTTAATTTTCATCAAACATTGAATATTTTACCACATCGCACCTGTGGAAAACTAATGGAAAAGATATATTGAGGAGTAAAGTTAACACTTCCGAACATTATAATTTTAAATTCGGCAGTGATTCATATGAAACGCGATGAGTGTTGAGTGAGCCGAACCGATTCGTAACCAGTGCATTTTCCTACAGGGCAATGTTTAACCATATTTTTATATGAGTATGGAAACATATAAACGGAAGTGCATATCTTATATTATATATTTAGTCATAACCACATATTCCTACATATATATAGAACATATGTATGTTTATAAATAACACAATTATGCAGCTGTTGACAAAAATATTGGTAATTACTTGAGAAAAATGAATGGAACCTACTTGCAGCAGCGAAGTAAAACGCAGACGACTCATCCTTTATGGTGGTAATATGTGTTATCGTGTTTATTTGTATGTATTGAATGCACAATTGAATGATTTCCTCTTAAGCGGCGGCATACATATGTATGTATATGCAAAACATTTATGTACGTATGTATGTACTTATGTTTGAATATAACACTACACAAATTAAAGTAAAGCGCAAGGAATTTGACAATAAAAATATTGTTTCAAAAAAATAGTTTAACAACTTAGATAAAACTTGTAGAAACACATTAAGTTCTTGTATTTAAAATCGCAGTGGCACCCATTAACTAAGAGTTGAAATCGTTACGTTAGCTTTGCAACAGACGAAAGTGACAAAATTTTGTTGTATGAATTTTTTAAAATTGTATTAACGCATACATACTATTCGTATGTACTATATATGTATGTATGTTGCAACTGCACGACAGTAACAAGAGGCACAACAAACACTTGCACTTGTAGTAAATAATAATGCAACAGACAAGACGCGTTCAAAAATTACAGTTGAATAAATATAATGCAATAAACACTAAATTTGTAAAAATACAACAACAAAGTTTAACAAAACAGTTTTTAGCACCACCTTTTTTATTTTTTTTGAATCTTTATATTTTTAAGTTTTCGGGTTAAAAGTTGCTTTTGTTATTGTGTGGCATAGGGATTGTTTGTTATTAGTTTTGTTGGCATAAAAAATAATCGTCGGAAAGACTTGTGAATTGTTTTCTGTATTTTTTTTTTTTTTTTTTTATTTCGTTACCCTGTAAAAGCGCATATTTGTTTTGTTTTTTTTTTGGTTGACAGCTGTGTTGAGTTAGCTGTAATTACTCAGGTGGCGCCACACATAATTTCATTTAAAGAAATATTTGTATTGTCATCAAAGTCTGTATTCTTTTATCGCGCTAATGAGTTATTTATATTTTAATGCTTTTTAACGCCAGATAATTTGTACCAAATCAATTACCACTTATCAATTTACTGTACTTATTTTCACTTTTTCACACATGCTTTTTCGTTATTTTCGTGTAACAGACAAAAAAGGATTCAAATTATAAAAATAAATAGTTCTTGTAGAGCCATATTATTTTTTTTAAATATCTTTGCATCATATTATAATGCACAAAAACAACAACTAACGAAACATAAATAAAGCGTTCCAATATATTGTGCAAAGAAAAAGAATGGACCGCGTCGAAAAAACGTGCGTGGAAATGAAGCGTACACAACCTACTGATAGCCGGTTAGTTGCGACAGGCTGGTTGACTGCTTGATTGTCTGATAATTTCCAACGCAGTTGTTTGTTTGTTTCACAATGCAGACAAAGTTAAGGCACAAACAAAGTGGAAATAAATAAAGAAGTCAGTAAAAAAAAGAAACGAAAACCAGAAGAAATGCAAGCGGAACACAGTGCTACGCTATCGCAAGAGAGTGGTGGTGAGAAGTTATCAAAGCGTAGCTAATAACTAAACGAACGGCATGGGAAAATGTACATACTGTGGCAGCATTATAAATATGTAAATTATATATTGTGGTAACATCATAAATCTGTAAATTATGTATCTTATTATAAATAAAGGAGTGTGGCAGCACGATCTGCGGCCATGTTGAAGATAAAGAAGAACGAGTGCAGATCATTTAAAAAGAGCGTCCAACATAATAAAAATTGCTTAAAATATCAGAAGTGGTTGTATTGCGCCCAAAATGTCATCAAACGAGGATTCGCTTAGTTTATACACAGTTGAACAATTAAAATCATGGTTGCGTTCGCTCAAACATAAAACAACAGGTAGTAAAGCCGAACTAATTGTTCGCCTACAAAAAATTCCTGAGGAGCTTCGTGGAAATTTTCGAAACTCCATGGTTGACGTTGACGCTGACGTTGACTGTACGCAAGCCATCATTGCGGAAAAAGAACAAGCTGATGAAATCAACGAAGGAGCGAGCAGTATAAACATCACCGAGGAGTGTGGTGAATTTAGCAATGGGATTGTACCACAGTATGACGCAAGTAATCGAACGAGTGTTGAAAAGAAACAAAAAGAGTGTGATGCAAACGAGTGGCGACTTTTAAAAATCGAATTAGAATTGTTGAAGCGTGAGTGTGAACTAAAGAAGATGGAAAATGAACTTCTAATGAGAGAAAAAGAACAGTTGAGAAATAGTGATAATCAAACAAAAAACATTTCCAATAAGCAAAAGTTCGCAGATGTTAAAGAACTTATATCTGAATTTTCTGGTAGTGGTGAATGCCTTAAGCTATGGCAAGCACAACTAAAAAATATCCAGAGTGTTTACCAACTTGATGATAACAACCTAAGAGCATTAATTGCAAATAAATTAAAAGGCAATGCGCTAAAGTGGTTACATTCTCGAGATGACTTGATTTTAATGCCAATCGACAAGTTTTTAAAGGAAATGAGCTCGCTGTTTGAAGAAAAAACAAGCAATTTGATGCTAAAAAGAAAGTTTGAGATCAGGCAGTGGTTGACTACCGAATCGTTTCGAGAATATTTCCAAGAAAAACTAATTCTGGCAAATAGAATTCTAATTGGTGAAGATGAACTTGTAGAATATCTAATTGATGGTATTCCGGATAACACTTTACGTTCGCAAGCTAAAATGCAACGATTTCATGACAAATATGAATTGTTAGAAGCGTTTAGAAATATTCAATTGCCACGATATATATCAAAGAAAATGACAGCAGACAATCAACATGAGCAGTCGAATAATGGACAACAAACAACAAGAGTCGTGAGATGCTACAATTGCAACTCCGTTGGCCATTTAGCAAGTGTATGCCGAAAACCCAAACGAGAGCTTGGTGCTTGTCATGTATGCGCTGAAGTTGGCCATTTAGCAGCAAATTGTCCACAAAGGAAGAGCCGCCCTGTACAACATGTCACAGAATTGATGGAAGGCGATGAATATGTAAGGTTTTTAAATTATGTATTTATTAATTCTAAATTTACTTATAAAACTTTATTAGGATCATTAATTGATACGGGAAGCCCCATTAGCTTTGTTCGCCAACAGTTCGTACCAGATGTAGTAATAAACAGAAAGAACAATGTATTTT
Source organism: Bactrocera zonata (assembly GCA_037783105.1). NCBI lineage: Eukaryota > Metazoa > Arthropoda > Insecta > Diptera > Tephritidae > Bactrocera > Bactrocera zonata. The sequence continues at coordinate 494,051 of JBAWJQ010004226.1, read as the reverse complement.
TAAAATATAGTGGTATAAACAAAAGTCCATTATCTATTGTCGGAAATGTAAACAGTTTTATTTTTTTCAAAAATAAAAGAATTGAATTAACGATGTTAGTCGTAACAAATGAAACAATGACTCATCCAATTATTTTAGGAAGAGACTTTTTAAGTAAATCTAATTTAAAATTAGAATGTAAAGAAATAGATTCGAATTTCAAAGTCGAAAATAACACATATGATGAAGAGTGTCAAAGATTAATGAAAATTGAATTTGATAACACTAAATTTTCTGTGAATTACAATGAAGTATTGAAAACTGAAGCAAAAACTCCTAATGTTTATATAAAAAATGATAATGTAAGTGTCTATGCAAAACAAAAATTTCTGCAAATATTTCAAGATTATTATATGTGCTGTAAGCGCCCCGATACGCCAAAAATTAGATGTGAGATGAAACTGTTGTTGAGTACAGAAAAACCTTTTAATTGTCCTCCAAGAAGACTGTCATACAGTGAAAAACAACAAGTTAGGGTTGTTTTAGATGACTTAATGCAAACCAAGATAATTAGGCCGAGTAAGTCAGAATATTCTTCCCCCATTGTTTTAGTAAGGAAAAAAACAGGTGATATAAGGTTATGTGTGGATTTTCGTAGTTTGAATAAGATAACATTGAAAGATAACTATCCCTTGCCTCTTATTGATGATCTGTTAGATAGACTAGCAAATAAATGCATTTTTTCGTTATTGGATTTAAAGAGTGCGTTCTATCACGTAGATATGGTTGAAGATTCGATTAAATACACTTCTTTTGTAACACCGATGGGGCAGTACGAGTTTTTGAAAATGCCTTTCGGTCTGAAAAATGCACCTTCAACATTCCAGCGGTTTGTTAGCCATGTTTTCGATGATCTGATTCGAGCAGAGAAAATTGCTATTTATTTAGACGATATCATGATAGCTACAAGTAATGAAGAAGAACATTTAGACATTTTGCAGGAAGTTTTTAATAAGTTAGTACAAAACAAATTGGAATTGAGGTTAGATAAATGCCGATTTATGGAGTCAGAAATACGCTATTTAGGATATAACATTTCGAGTAAAGGTATTCTACCGGATGAAAAGAATGTAGAAGCTATACTGAATTTTCCTATACCCAGTAACACAAAAGCTGTACACAGTTTTTTGGGCTTATGCTCATACTTTAGAAGATTCGTTAAAGATTTTTCGCGAGAAGCTCAGCCTCTGTACAAACTAATAAAAAAGAATGTTAAATTTACATTTGGGGAAGACGAGTTACAGTGTTTTGAGAAACTTAAAAATAAATTAATTGGGTCTCCTATCTTAGCGATTTACGACCCAAGAGATGATACAAAGCTGCATTGCGATGCCAGCTCTCGGGGATTTGGTGCAATATTATTACAAAAAAAGAGTGACGACAAATTTCACCCAGTCTTTTATTTTTCGAAACGTACCAGCGAGCCCGAATCTAAATACCACAGCTTTGAGCTGGAAACACTTGCAATTATTTATGCACTTCGGAGATTTCGGGTATATCTTCAAGGATTGAAATTTAAGATAGTCACTGATTGCAATTCACTCATGCTAACTTTAAATAAGAAGGAAGTAAATCCAAGAATAGCCAGGTGGGCACTCGAATTGCAAAATTTTCAATATGTTCTCGAACACCGTAATGGAAATAGAATGCTCCATGTGGACGCACTTAGTCGCACTTCAAATATCTTAGTTCTTGAAGAAAATACGTTTGAGCAAAATCTGTCAATTTGCCAAAATCGAGATAGGAAAATTATTGAAATCCGGGGGGAATTGGAAAACAAGGAAAATGGTGTTTTTGAAATGCGGAATGGCTTAGTTTATAGAAAAAACGGACAAAATATACTATTTTATATACCAAATGAGATGGAAGAACATTTATTGAGAAAGTATCACGATGAAATGGGTCATATGGGAAGTGATAAAGTTTTCAGTGCTATAATAAAGTCATATTGGTTTCCCAAAATGAAGGAAAAAATTAAACAATATATCTCAAATTGCCTAAAGTGTATTGCCTTTTCCTCGAAGAGTGGGAAACATGAGGGCCTCTTACATAATATACCCAAAGGAAACGTACCTTTCGAAACTGTTCATGTGGATCACTTCGGTCCAGTGTCATTTAAACATTCTAAGAAAAAATATGTATTTTTGGTAATAGATGGGTTCACTAAATTTGTTAAGTTATATGCGGTGTGTTCAGCAGGCACCAGGGAGGTCATGAGCTGTTTAAAATTGTATTTTAGTAGTTACAGTCGTCCAAAGGTATTGATATCTGATCGAGGCAGTGCGTTTACATCAAAAGATTTTGAAAATTTTTTGAAAACAAATAACGTAAAACATGTAAAAATTGCGACAGGATCGCCACAAGCCAATGGACAGGTGGAGCGCGTTAATCGTAGTCTTGCTCCAATGATAGCAAAATTAACCAGCGGTGGCTTTAATTTCAGCTTAGACAAAACTTTACCGGACATAGAGTATGCTTTAAACAATACGATGCATCGAAGTATAGGCACAACTCCAAGCGAACTACTTTTTGGAGTTTCACAAAGGGGAACTGTCGTTGACTTTCTCAGAGAAAGACTAGAAGAAAATGATTTGAATAATAATGAACGTAACTTAGCAGATATTAGGGATAAGGCAGCAGAAAATATTTCAAAGTCTCAAAATTATAATAAATTGCTGAAAGATAAACATCGGACACAAAGAAAGTATATGGAAGGAGATTATGTTATGGTAAAGAATTATATAAGTAATCCAGGTGCATGTAAAAAGATTGCCCCCAAGTTTAAAGGTCCTTATAGAGTTTGCAAAATACTTCCTAATGACAGGTATATACTTAGAGATGTCGAGGGATTTCAACTTAGCCAAATTCCATATGAAGGAATATGGGAAGTAGCAAACATGAAGCCTTGGTTAAACCATGGTCTCCCTAATGAAAGCGTAATCGGGACGATTACATGTCAGGATGGTCGAACTGTGGCAGCATTATAAATATGTAAATTATATATTGTGGTAACATCATAAATCTGTAAATTATGTATCTTATTATAAATAAAGGAGTGTGGCAGCACGATCTGCGGCCATGTTGAAGATAAAGAAGAACGAGTGCAGATCATTTAAAAAGAGCGTCCAACATAATAAAAATTGCTTAAAATACTACACAGATACATACATATGTATGTCTATGAAAGAAATGCATTGCTGCAGAGTTTTGTGATTCCACTGACTACAGTCATACTACACTATAGGTATGCAATAGTTGCTGGAGCAGTAAAGAGCAGCAACAATGCCGCAAACAAAAAGATATACAGCAAGAGCACTACAATGTTTGCTACCTAAGCGATAGTGACTGACCGAATAATAAATGTATTCGGTTGTCGAATTCGTATGTCAAGGTATGAGGCACTTTTAATGCATGATATATCCTCGATTTAGTTTAAAGCGAAACTTAAAGCATTCGAAAATCTCGAGTTGAAAAACGCGTCATTTAAAAATATTATTTGAGGTGAGAATTGTCCACTCCTACTAAAAAACCATTATTTTAATATTTCATCCCCTTCAAAGTAATCCCCTCCCGATGCAATGCACTTATGCCAACGGATTTTTCAGTCTTCGAAACACTGGTTGTAGTCACTTTCCGGGATGGCCTTCAGTTCCGTCTTCGCTGCGGCTTGAATCTCCTCTATCGTATAAAAACGGTGTCCCCGGAGCGGTCTTTTGAGCTTGGTGAACAGCCAGAAGTCGCACGGCACCAGATCAGGTGAATACGGTGGTTGCGGAAAGATATGGGCTGAGTTTTTGGCGAAATGATCACGAATTACGAGGGCAGTATGGGATGGTGCATTATCGTGGTGTAAAAACTAAGAATTGTCTTTCCACAATTCCGGCCTTTTTAGGCGGATAGCGTTACGCAAACGACGCATAACGTTCAAATAATATTCCTTGTTGACTGTTTGACCGATTGGAAGGAATTCATAATGCACAACACCACGATAATCGAAGAAAACAGTCAACATGACCTTGATTTTTGAGCGACTTTGGCGCGATTTTTTTGGTCTCGGCTCTCTCTTGGCATGATATTCGCTCGATTGATCGGTTTTTTCGGGGTCGTAAGCATAGATCCAAGTATCATCGCCAGTTGTAATGCATTTCATGACACCCTGGTAGTAGAAAAGCATCGTTTCACACACTTCAACGCGACGCCTTTTTTCCAAAAAATTCAATGTTTTCGGTACCAGTCGAGATTTGACGCGCTTGAGGCCCAAAACATCCTTCAAAATGGTATTGGCTGAGCCTTTCGATATGCCAACTTCATCAGCAAGGTCTCTAATTGTTAATCGACGGTTTTTCAACACCAAATCTTTGATTTGTTGAACGTGAGCTTCGTCGGTTGAAGTTGATGGTCGCGCTGGACGCTCTTCGTCTTCGACACGTTCACGGCCGGCTTGGAACTCACTATACCACTTGTAAACATTTTTTTTAGACATAGCCCCATCACCAAAGGCTTTCTGCACCATCCTCAACGTATCCGCAGCAGAAAATTGATTCCGTAAGCAAAATTTAATGCAAATTCTTTGCTCAACTTTGCTTCGACATCGCCAAAAACGAAAAACTCACTTTTAGCAGCTCACAAAACGACACGTACATATCTCAAACACTAATGAATATTTTGACATGAAATTTGACATATCACATTTATGAAACATATGACAGTACTACCAACCTAAAAAAAAAATATTTCTCCAAATCCTTAGACGCGCGCAGTTTAAATTCAAATGTCACCCTTTTGGACACATGTATGTATTTTATATATAAAATTTCTCGAAATTAGATTTTTATTATTTTTTTTTTTTAATATATACATACATATGTATGTGTTCTTACATTTTAATTTATTTTTAGCCACCACTGTATCGCCGCCAGTTAACGAATTGAACAAGTTTAAATGTTCGATACACAGGTTTGAAGCGAACCAATATCGAGTTAACATATGCTAAATTAACAACAAAATAAAACAACTAAATACAAGTATACAATGGGAATATGTTAATGAAATGTTCAACAAGGGCATTTGTAGGAAAAAAACAAATAGTGAACGACGGTGATTGACTATTTTATCAGCATTGAAATAAAAAACATAAGCACAGTAGAGACATGTTGGGCAGTACACTGAAAAAAATGCGCTATTTGAAGCAAATATAATATTTGGTGAAAAATATACGAATGTAATTTAAAATACGAATAACTCAATATATATAAAATACGAGGATATCTAAATATAAGAAAATAGTTCGAGAAAGAAATATTTTATCTATAGATGCAATTTAAAACGAAATAGTTAATGAATCGTCGATAAAATTTCCTTAGGAAATAAGAATTTTAAACATTTTTTAATTAGGACTTCTTATTCTATACGTATTTTGAGAAGAAACGTGCTTTGTATGGAACAATATCATCCTTATACGAATTCTTCTTTTGGTTGGTAATATATTTTTGAAATTTTACAGGCATTCATACGCTCCTTGTAGAAAGTGGATATGTGCAAGGGGACCAATATTTTATTACAAATTTAATTCGTTTGAATTAAAAATTAAATTGGAATTTTGAACATAAAATGTTTCCAAAAAAGTATTTAAAGGATACTAATTTCGCAAAGCACGAACGGATGTAAATATCGGCACCTAGCTTCTTAACGAGTACATTTTCGAAGATTAAGATTTTTTAAGTTAATAGTTTCGCCGGTAAAGAAGCGCAATGAATATAACGAGTTTTAAAAAATAAATATGTAAGACTCGAAATAATGAATCCTTAAAGATTTTTCTTAAAACTATAATAACAATAACGAATGCCCAGATAGGTCTAAAAAATAATGGATTGTGATAAAAGATTTTATGCAATATATTAGAGATGCTTTGGCAATATCAAAACCTCTCACGTCAATTCGAACATTTCTTTGCAACAAGAGGAAGTGTAAATATTATATTTAAAGGCTTCTTTGGACGAATTTTTAGGAACAGAAATGTTATCGTAGGCTGAACAATACTAACCAAGGAGTGATCACCAACACTATTAAAACTATATTTTTCACAATTATGTGTATTACTTATGGCATTAATTCTACGACTGCACATACACACATACATATGACACATCTTTGTCGCATTTTAATATTGTAAATTCTAAAAAGTTGACTCACCGCTAAGTTTTGCTCCAATGTGAATTTCTCTGCGATGAGTACGTCCTTTTCGCGTGATAGTCTATCCTTGGTTACTCTTTCTTGACGAGCAGCATCCTATGAATTGTGCAAAATATGTTAATATAAAACTATAAATGGCAAAGAGCATGCTGTCTACAACTAACCTGCAACGACTGACATTCCGCATCGAATTTACGTTGTTTCTTCTCCAACACATTATTGCGACCATTCTGCTCTTCGAGCAACATGCGCAAATCATTCATTTCGTTGGTCATCTTTTGCGCTTTGCGCTTCCATTGACCGACAACTTGACGTTGCTCCTCGACTTCTTCGTAAGCATCGGAGAGCTAAAAATAGAAATAATAACAGTAAATATTAAATAACTAATTGAAATTTCAAGGGTTTGGCATACGCACTTTCTTCTCCAGTTGTTTTTTCAGTCCCACTAACTGTTCCAAATCGTGTTCGTGTTGCGTCTGCAAACGTCGCTTAGTGAACTCGAGTTCGCGCGCCACACGTTCATACTTCAACTTGTAAACACCGCTGCCGCCTTCCTCATTTTCGGGATCCTCATCTTCAGATATGCCATTCAAATCGGATTTGGCACAAATTAGCTCCATTTCCAGCTTCTCGCTGTTCTCTTGCAAATTTTTCACCTTATTTTGTTGCTCGTTGAGTTCCTTTTCGAGTTTCAAACGTTCGGCAGTTTCCGCTTCCAGACGTTCGGTGGCGATATTGGCAGTGGAACGCTCCTCGGCAAGATCCACTGTCATTTCGGATAACTGAAAATTTGGAATAATATAAATTTTATCAAAATATTGTTATTTATCAATATTGACGTTGAAAATGAGTAAATAAGGCGGTGGAATATGTCAGCTTTCATAATGGAATAAAAACTTATTTGTAAGTTTTCTAAAAATATACAATCTAATAAGTTATTTTAGTTCTGAAAGCAAAACTTTCCAACTTTGTTGCAGACTAATTTTATTTCGTGTGGGCCGTAATATTGTCTTCGAAAAATTTAACACCTGCCCAATAAAAAATAATTTAAAAAAATATATACGGAACAATTAGTCACACATTGTTTTTGTTGCTTCGGTGTTTAAACAACCACTTATAAATGTATGGCAAATAAATATATATGTATATATACATAAAGATATAAATATATTTATATATACATATATATATATAGATTACAGTATTATTGACACACTAAGATCCTAATGTGTCACAGTACTCATGGACGCATGGACACTTTAAACGCATACATTTGTACACTTTGACGCAACTTTGTTGACGCGGCTGTCAATGTCAAAAACCACTCATTAAGAACAACAAGAATTGTGAGCTCTTATATTGCTGTCGGGAAACCCAAGAAACATGAACAAATGAAAAATAGTTTAATTTTCCACTTGATTTTTGATCTTAGAATGAAAAGAAAAAAGAAACCATTTTGGAAATTTTATGATTGGCATGGCAGGCGTCCAAAAATATTTGCTTTTTATTGTGATTTTCATGAAACATACCGAAAATTTAAGCAATGGTGACAAAACAGCCCACAAAATTGGCAATCGTAGAGCCTTAGAATGTATCATTTTGCTGTTAGGTGCGCAGACAGGTCGGTCCATTAGGGTGAACAATGTTTACTTTTTCCTACATGCAAAGGAATTTTAAACGATTGAAAAGCATCTGCATCCTCACGAATATTCTACGGCAATAATAAAGTCAATAGAATTCGTTAACTTTGTTTAGCTTAATGAAGAAAATAAAAGAGTGAATATCTCCTTTAACTGAATTTGTATTATGGCAACCGAGCGGAACTTAGTCACATTTTAAAACTATAAAATTCCATCCTTTAAATTTTAAATCCTTGAAAAGATTTAACTATCAACATCGAAAGCTGAAAAACTACACATAAAGACTAATTAGTTCAGAGGAGATTTTATTTTGATGCATTTGAATATAGCGGAGTGCTTGGAACTTGTCGAAGAAAACTGCACTTAACACATTACTAAATAACGTGAAACGTACGATCTCACATGCGAAAATCGAAGAGTGAAGCATTTGCTTAATAGATCAAAATTGTACACATAATGAAGCAATAACAATATTCGAGAATATATCGAGATCATTAAGCCAAGTTGTTTCAAAATTTTTCAACTTTTCTATGTTTGAAAGAATCATTGTTTCAAATAGTAAGTAGAAAGTTATAAGGCAATTTTACAAAAGTTTACAAATAAAAAACATCCCTAAAACACATATGTACTCCATAAAAATTAAGCGCCCATTAAACATTTGATATAGCAAAACAAAAAAAGCTCTGTATATGTACATATGTACTATATATATGTGTATCAATAAATAATGTGGTGAAAAAAGCTTTGAAAATTATGTTCAGCATTTTTTAACGACCTAGACCGATAAAAACCAAAATAAAATATTTGCCTTGGTCTTAACAATAGACAATAAAGAATGTCAAACTAAATAAAGACATTGACAATGAAAAATTCTTTAAATACCATAATTAAGTAATATCGAATAATTTAATTTGGGTTTGGTTTTTTCTTATTTCGAAAAGTCGGTTCCCCTAAGAAAGTGCTTCTCGTTAGCTCTAAATTTCAATCAAAGGTATTGTTAAATCTTCGTTAAAAACTCGTATTTGAGGTATATCAGTTTAAAAATGAACACTTAACATATTCTTAATAGAGAAATCGTCAATAAAGCTATAGTTCGGAGCACAGAACGATATTTGCACATTAACTGACTATTGCCTAAAAGGTACTCTTTCTATTGAACGCATTCGTACACATTACGAATCAGAACTCTTTTCCTACCTCATCGAAATCGTTATCGTCTTCCTCTTGTATGGTGCGATCATCATCATCATCATTGGCGACCGATTGCTCACGTGCCACCGAGTTTGAGCGCGAAGTCGGTGTATGCGGCAATGTTTTGCTCAGTTGAAATGCCTTTGTGAGTATATTTTGCGAGGAACGAGTACGTCCTACCGATGAGCTACGCTCCATACTATTACGTTCACGTTGGCGCTCAATCAAACTAATTGTATCGTAATTATCATAAACCGAATTGGTTGGTGTGGTGCGACCACTGTCCAAACTACCGGCCACACTGCCTGTAGGACCCACCGAGCCTACACGACGCGAGCGTCTGCCCAACGCTGTCCATTCTTCTTGCACATGATCGGTGCGACGCAAAAAATTCTGTATCTTCTCCGAAAGATATGCTGAGGTGGTGCGTGGATCCTCATATGAAGGTGATGGGCGAAGCGTTTGATGCACCGGTTGCTTCTTGCAACCCAACACGAAGGAGAGATTTGCATCGAATACAACTGGCGATTGTTCGAGGTTGTGCATTTGATAGACATCAAGTGGATCGCCGCGTGTGTATGTTTGTGGGAAGACGCGTCTTGGCGGTGTCGTAAGACGTGATGGTGTAGAACGACCATTTGTCGCGCTAGTTGCACGCGATGTGCTGAGTGATGAACAACGAGAAGACGTCGACAAAGCCGGACTAGGTGAACGTTGCGACAGCGTGCGTAAACGTTCTGATCCGTTGCAGCGTAGAGCATTTCCACTCGAACCCGTTGTAGATAGATAATCTGTTTTGGGAAGAGGTAGTTTCAATGATACCTCAACGGCTGTTTCATTGGCAGAAGTCGAGATATTATTATTACCGCTAATTCTTGAAGAGAACGACGACGCCGACGAAACAGACGATGAAACACCGTTACTACCATAACCATTACTGAGGGAAGTGTTGCTGGAATAGGTGTTGCTGGTAGAGTTGAGAGAAGAGGCAGCGTTAGCTAAGGATTTGGCAAGCCGGTATTGGTAAGAGGATTGACTTTTGGCATCGTTTAATATGAGACCATCTTCCGAATCGTAACTTTCTTGCGTACGCCGCGAGCTACGTGTTATAGTGGTTGTGGAACTGGCGACGTTGCTGCTGCCGACGCGTTCGCGTTGCTTCGACAACAACTCCACTTGTTTGCGTGCACGTTGTTGTTGAGCTTGTGGCGGTACGGGTGGGCGTGAGGAAGCATTGGTACTAACCGAGGTGTTGGAGGACAGCGAGGAGGCGCTGCCGCCGCCCTTACTTAGTGGATTGGGGTGATCGCCGCCATTCGTGGCTGGCGGTGGTGATAGTGGACCATTGGTGGCACTTGTATTGGCTGTATTCGTGTTTGTTTTGGACGACAATACAAAGGTGCTAGGTTTTAGAAGACCGGTTGAACTTTGCGGTTTGGAACTGCGCATAGCTTCAAGAACACGCTCTAAAAATTTAGAATTATCTAAGGACTTCTCACTGGCATTTTGTGTATTACAAGATGAGGTTTGCTTGGTTTTGACATTTACTACTGATGGTTCAGGTGTTTGCGTCTTAGACACGGACTCTGATTGTGTGATGGTCGAAGTTGTTGTGTGCGTGACAGTGTTGGCATTTAACTGTTTCTTATGTGTGGTCGTTGATTTAGTATTTATTTTACTTTGTAACTGAGTTGTTAGAGTGGTTGTATGGGTTTTGGTCAGCTCCTCGGTAGTATGTGTATCTGTAATGGTAGGGACTTTCGTCGTCTTTTTTAATGGCGTAAGGCACCCATTAGTTATGCTAGTATTCGTAGTGAGTTTGCTCTTGCTTATGGTTTTGGTAGCGCCAGTTTTGATTGCAATGTCGCCGGATTGAGTTGTTTTTTCTTCCTTAACAGCGGTTACTTGTTGCGATTGTAGCTTCGTTGCTGAGCTAGTACGGACGACTTTTTTCTTTATGGTATCACATTTAGTACCATTTGCCTTCTTCTCGACTGTAGTAACTTTGGAATTTGTCGGTGTTTCTGCTGCGGATGAGCTGGTTGGTTTTGTGTTGTTATCTTCAGCTACTTTATTGCCGCTATTGCCATTGATCGAGTTTTCCGCAGCTAAATCAAGCGCAGGTTGCAGTGGCGCCATTTTTTTGAGCACCGGATTTGTGGGGGTCAGGCTTACTTGTGTATTAGTGACGTGTGGCATGCTGTGTTGTGATCATTACGAATTAACGACTCTGAGCTCTGAGCATACATACATGCATATGTAAGATTTAAAAGAAAAATCAAACAAAGGGTTAAGGCATTCACTCTGGATAGGTGGAATGAAGACTACTTCGGCTTTTGGATGATGAGTGATGAGGGATGCTCTGCCAATATTCAGTTGATCATGATATTTTGACTACTTTTTTTATCTGCTATGTGTATGGAATCTTTCGGTGTAGCTGGTATGTGAAGCCTTTGTCGTAGGCAAATGATTTGGTTCGTTTGTGTGTTTTCAATTTCGTTGGTTTCGTTGGATTTTCTTGTAAGGCGTATCGATTAATTTAGGGTAATTTTATATATATTTATTATTAAAAAAATTATTATATTTTTTTTTTGTAACAATTTTTGCGCACCCAAAAAAGTTTTATTGTCTTTCGAAAATTTTGTATAATCTGTAGCTTCCGAATATTTGAAACAAAAAATTTTGGTTAACCACAATTTTAAATTTATTTTCGCATTATTTATGTTTAAACATTTTATACGATTGTTTACAAAAATTTTTAAGCACGCTAAATATTTTTTTGCCTTTTATTTCGATCTATTTTTATTTATTTTTTTTTTTTGAAATTAACTGATTATATTTAAAGTTAAGTGTTAATATTTTTTATTATTGTTATACAAAATGCAGTTATGAATTATTTTAAATTATGTTTTATTCATTTCTTTTTTTTTAATCTAGATAATATTCAATATTTTTTTCAAAATTCTTTTTTTTCAAAAAATATATTTTTTTTTTAGCTAAAACATAATTTCTTATATATTTAAGATTATATTGGACTATTTTATACACTAGTTATATTTTGTTGAACCATTATATTTGAGTTCTCATTAAATAGTTATGTATATTTGCATGTATGTATTTTTTTTTTAATTTTTTATGGCTATTAAGAGTTTAGATTATATTTTAATATATTAGTTAAATGACAATTATATAATTTATAGTCAATAAAAATCATTAATAAAATTATTTAAATAATTAATATTTTTTAATTTTTAAAGTTTTTAATTAATTTGTTTAACGCCCTTTTTCACTATTTTATATATGTATATCTGTTTATATATACTCGTAATTCTATTTTACTTTTTATTAGTTCTTAATGTATTTTTTGTCATTTTATTTTTTTTATTATTGTGTTTATTTTTATTTTATATTTTTTATTTTTATTTTCATTTATTCAATTTTTATTTTTATTTCCATTTGTTCAATTTTTATTTTGGATTTCACTTTGCAAAATTTTTTATCTTATATTATTTTATTTACTTTTTTCTTCGTTTTCTTTCTTCATTTGTATTTTTAGAACTTTTTTAATTATATTATTTGTTTCTTTTATTTTATTATTATTTTTTACCGTTTTTAAATTAATTTACTTTTGGGTTTCTTTTTATTGTACTTTATTATTATTTTTGTTTTTTACTTTTTTTACTTAATTTACTTCCTTTTTCTTCCTTTCTGTTGTTCATTTATTCTCTGTTATTTGAAGTATTTTCAAATTATTTTCAATTTAATATCATATTATGTTGCATCATATCATATACATACATACTAAAAACACATTAAAAAAAACATGTAGTGATCATGTATGTGACTATATGTATATGAATGTATGTACTATATATAGACATATACATATATGAATAAAAAAAAAAACAAATTCTTTTGCAATAGATTTTGTAATTCCTCTTTGTCAACTTGGCAACTTTATTTTCGTTGGCAGGTTCTTAAATTTTACTTAATGAAAATGTTCATTTGTACAAAGAGAGTTTAACATTGTCTTGGTCTTTGTTTAATCATGTATGAAATTGCACTAAGAAATCTTCGCACTTTTTCCAATTTAACTTAATAAGTATGTTCCACTTTTCCAAGGCTTTTTTCTAATTTTTATTTAATAAATATATCCGATTTCCGTGCACAGCGTTTCTTCCATTTATTTCCGAGTAACACGAGCCGCACGACCGTTTTGTTGCGAACGGATGTTCTTAGTTCTCAGTTTAGCGCAACCCATTAGCTATTTTCGATACTTTCGGAAAGCGTCTGGCGAAATTTATGCAAAATTTCAAGCACTCAGCGGTTCACTGCGCGTTCGGTTCGCCACTGCTACTCGGTACTGACTGACTGCGGCGACTGGCTGATGGACGAACGCTGGTGATCGCTTTTCAGGCGGCGCACTGGGAATAGCACAATACACCAAAACGCTCAGTGATTATTTGGCAGGCAATTGGATTCTCGCTGAACGCTGGCCGGTGCCTAGCCAATTGCTTACCAAAACATATCCGTCACTAATGTGGTATACGCAATAGACTAGAGATCGCCACCAAAAAGTAATAAAACAAAACGCAACGCAACTAACGGTTAGTGAGTGTGCCAAAGCGTTGCGAAAATAAATTCGACAAAAGTAAGGCAAACAATGAAAAAAAAAACGCAAAGAAATTAAGCATATTATGCAAATGCTGTGCTTTCCATAGCCTATTTCCTGTCGCTATCGCTGCTGCTGAGCGCTGACAACCGTAGATCCCATCCAATTAGTTGTTTTGCCGGTGGCAACAATTGGACGAACAAAAGGCAGATGCTGCAAATTCGCGTTTGGTGATCTATGATTCTCGCACTGAATTTTCAAATCATCGATTTGCTGGGTCGCTGGGCCAAGCTGTTGGCGTGCGCCTGCAGCACTAATTTAACGGATTTTCGCACTAATTCGCTGCTATTCCGGGGGCTTTGGTTTACTTAGCGCGCAATCATATTTCTTGCTAAATGTATCTTCTGTACAGTTATGCTACAAATTATTCTATTCAATTTCTTCGTCTGACCAATCTGCCACTCAATTTGTTTATTTGGTTGTCCCAGTAGCACCGATTTTCGAAAACTTAAAATGTTGTGTCTATAAGCATTTGCACACGTCTACTAGCTTATTGTAATAATAAATTTTGATCTTCAAAACTTTTACCAAATGCTCGACACATCGCGCCTGAGATTGAACAGAGCCGGTGAATGGCTACTTAGTTGAGCACTCATACACGCCTGTATGTGACTTTTTAATTGCAAAAGTGCGCCGGCCAAAAAGTTGTTTGATCTGCGAATAATTTTCATTAAGCGCTTTTTTCTTCTTTTTTGTGTGTTGAATTGCTTGTTTATTTTGCAGAGTGCGTTAAATATTTATTACTTTAGCGGCAACAAAATCACAAGCATGTGAGTGGATAAGATGGAAAGTTGATTAAAGCAAATCGATTGAAAATAATCATACGGTATAAGTATTCGGTAATAGCAAAATTTAGGAATTATCACGTTGTTGTTGTTGTAGCAGAATTAGGAATGATCACAGAAGTCACCGCTAGAGATGCTTGTTTAAACGCCGTCAAATTCAAAGGAATTACATAAAAAAGAAAGTGATCATCAATTTCATCTTTCATAAGACGGTCGAAATTTTCTAGTTACTTGAACGAGCAAGTATTGTCACTCGAATGCATTTATGAAAGAATTTTCAAGAACATTATTCTGACAAAAGACACTATAGAGATACAGACAGTCTATATGTATGTGTACAAATAAGACTTCCCTGAAAATAGTCAGAAGATATCAACCTAAATTATAGCTCTGATGTTGATATCAAGACTCTCTCCGAAGAAAAAGAGACAATAGGTACATTAGCACAAAGATTATGTGGCATTGAAAAAGAAGTACTTATTATACTTACATAATGAACAAAAAAATCAACAAACAGGAAAATAAAATATGAAAATACGAGTGTGATTTGTAAGCATTCATATCAACCAATACAGCAACTCATACAGGCAAGTACCTATGTCATAGACAACAAGAAAATACTATATGCACTTGTACACTAAGGCCGTGAAATACCAAATCAGAAAACAGCTGTTTGCTGATCTGCTTGGATCTGAAATAAAAAACACTCAAGGCAATACGATATGCCGTGTGTGGCCTATTTTTAGAATTGAAAAACAAATAGATAAATTGTAAAATATTTTCATATTGTATAAGTGGCAGAAACACAGGGTGTCGCAATACTATTGCTATTTCAATAATCTTCACAGTTGACGAAGTTAAAACACTGTTTCGACCATATTTTGTATAAAATTTCGAATTGCAATCGCCAAGTTTTAATTTTTTTTTTTTGAAATTTTGTTTAATAATGAAGACACTTTACTACATAAATGGCGGCAAATTTAAAACTGGCGTTGATTTTTGAACACCCTGTATTTAATTCCAAAATGCGTTAATTTTAGGACATCCCTTGTATAAATATTTGTACACAAGAGTGCATAAACAAATATATATTTCATCGCATACGAAATGTTACACAACAATGTATTAATTCGGTTGAGGACGAGCTGCTCGCTTTGTTTGATTTATTCGATTACGATACCTTAACATATTTTCATCCCTGACAGGCTCAAATGGTTGGGCCAAACCAATTTTTTCGGCAGATTGAGTCATTAAATGAAAAGAAATTTATGTTTTTTTTTTTTTTTTGAAGTTAGCGTCTATTTATTTCAAACATCATTATTAATTATAGTATATGTAAGAAAACAGAAAATTTACTTAATCTTCATTTCCTCCTTATTTAAATGGTGTTTAACATTTTTCGGTCAAGCTTATGTGAGAGATGCTACAGGAGGCAAAGTTAGATCTCTCCAAAAAATCCAAATCAAATATCTCCAATTCCCAGTCGCTTTTAACGTATAGTGTTATATGTATGTATATTTAAAAGTTTATACAAAAAATTTACAAATCTTCTGGTTACATACGAACTGCACTTAAAAGCATATTTACCCAACGTTTACGAAATGCGCAGGGGAGACACACAAAAACAGATTGTAATGGTCACCATGAAACGCACATAATTTTAAAATCGACGAAATGAAAGTGTAAACTTGTCGAAAGTAAAATTATTTTTTCTGGGTTCGTCTTGTAAATAGAAAATTACATTAATTTATGATATCCGTGCTAAGTGAAAAGCCAACAAGTGTAAAAAAATAAATAAATAAATAAGCAAAAAAACGAAAAGCAGACCTTGCAAACAATCAAATTGCTTAGATAAACAGGAAGAAGTTTAATTAAGAAAAAATGCAAGTGGGTGTAAATTTTGGATACAGGGTAACGAAAACTAAGTGTTACTTCATAGTTTGTTACTTTCAAAAGCGACATTATGGTTATAAAAGTACTTTCAGGGAAGTTTCAATATCTTCTTCTTTATTTGCGTAAACAAGGATTAGTCGCGCCAGTCGCTTTTCCTTTTCGCTATTTAGCGCCAATTGGCGATTCCAAGTGTACCCAGGTCTTTCTCCACTTGATATTTCCAACAGAGTGGAGGTCTTCTTTTGCTTCCTCGGCGGGAACTGCATTGAATACTCCCTCATCCGAGGTTGTTTTCTTCTTTTCATGGGGGTGTTTTTTTACGTGGCGGGTCCCAAATTCAGCGTATAACCCTGGGGAGAGATGAATGAGCTCGCCTTCAAGCGGATGCTTTTTGGCTATACAGAAGATATTTGGTCTAAGACCGGAAGTCGTGAGCTGCTTAAGCCATAGTTAAAAGAATGGTTTCTGGCCACTACCAAGTGAATGGCGCTCAGAGAACTTTTCTCACTTGCGTAAACTTCTACACATAGCTCCATCCTCCAATAACTTCAATATACTTTTTTCAAAAACAGTTTCTCGAAACATTACTTAGTTATTTTAGTTTTATAAATGATTGACAGAAATCTCGTTCTTCACTAATTTTTGATTAATTCTTACAGTTAGCTAGAAATAAGTAATAACACATTTGATTAAAATGCATTCAAAATTTAGGATCTTTAGATGAATACATGTAGGATTCGGCTATATTCAGTATATGAATTATCATTACAAAAACTGTTGTTTAGGAATGTGATTGATTTACTTTCTTTCCAAAGCAAAGTTGTGGAATGGAGAGTTTCACAATAATTGAGAAAGCTCTTGGTTCAAAGCAATGTCGATATACAGTATAAACCGAAGTAACAAGGAAATGTGTCTATCTACTGAAAATACTGCGCTAAAGATAACACGAATAATCAACTATCAACTGAATGAAATTGAGCACATAAACAAATGCATATTGAAATAGTTTACAATTAATTTGTTTGTATTTTTCATTCATTAATTATCAATTGAAATGGATTCATATTTGTTTTGATATAGTAACAGCTGTAAAATTTCAAAACAAAGCAATATTTAGGTGGCAATATGCTGAAATAGCTTAAGTCACCATCAGTCAAGGGGGTTACGCGGTTTCTTAATAAGTTATCGCGAATTTTACATTTCTTAAAAAAGTATTTATTTATTCATGATTATCTATTTTATTGCTTTTAAAGTAATCACCTTCAGATATATTGCACTTCTGTCAGCGTTTTTTCAATATTCAAAGCGCTTAAAAATTATTTTTTTGGGATCGTGTTATACCATGTTCAGACCGACACTTAAACACACGATTTCGGCTGTTGAATGGATTATCCCACTAATCTTAAAAATTTATCAAGATTTCGCCATACAAAAATGACAGTTCCAAATCACTTCATTGAAATGATTTGAAACTGATCCACGCTAAATCGCAATCCACTTGTCAGCACTGGAAATCTGTTACATTATCACAGCTGATTTAGACACTACAAAGGGAAAAAATGTAAACAAACAATTTTTTTTGAAGCAATGAATCTAATTTCACCTGAAAATCGACTTAACAAATGAAAAAATGCATCCATTATTTCTATTATATGGATAATATTAAAAAAAGAGACGGCTTTTATTTCAAAATACTATATGACAATCTTTTCTTTTGATAAATATTAAGCGATGTGAATTCTTGAATGACAATAACAGCTGTTTTTTGATCTTTCTAACGGCAGTGAGAACACTGTTGGGTTATGAAATGCTTAAATGTAATCTAATCTTTTAAATTTTCGGTGGGAACATGGTATTAGCTTCTGCTTCGATGCAGTTTTTATCTGTTCAACCGTAGCGTAGCTCGTCTTTTCATGGACTTTTTCAGTTTTCAGAACAAAAACATGGTAGGGGGAATATGGAGGCAGCGGCACCGTTAATTTTTTTTTTTTTAGTTCGCGAATATTTGCGAGCGAGCAACGATGCGTAAGCCGGGGCGTTACCATAGTACAAAAACCAAAAAAGTAACATCTTCTCGACCACCTTTGTACCACCGATAAGATTTACTTCTGTTCAAGGTAACTTCACGATTTACCACAGATTTTAAGTTTAAGATAAAAACTAATTTGTTATAAAATGAGTTGTTTATAAGTACATCAATTACTTTCTTAATTTAAGTGAACTTAAGCTATTTTAATATGTTGCCGCAAATAAAATGTATATAAAAGAAAAAAACTTTTTCAAACATTTAGTTTACATTTTCTGAATCTATATTTAATTTTCGCTAATTTATTGTTTATTTTAGGGTTCTTTGATTTTCCTATGCATTCCACCCATTGTCTATCTTCCAACAAGTTGTTTGTGAATTCACGAGTACAATGACGCTTTGTGTCAATACGCGTCGTATACTCAGCGATCAGTTTGACTCATTCGATAAATACGAGCCATAAATACTTTCGCATCCTTTTTTTAATTCTTGAACGGAATTGTATTTGAAATATGTGCTGTCACTGTGGCATGTCGACAGATGCGTATTTTTAGTTGGCCTTTGTAATGCTGACCGATAGAGCATCGAACGAATGCGTACGAGCAAATTGTGATCGAGTGATGGTAATCGTTCGCTTTGCGGCATATCATGTTAGTTCGTAAAATTCTGTGATGATTTTCGTCAGCAGAACTTCGTATTTTGCAACTATTGGCCGTCGACGTCATTTGATATACTTAATAGTCGATTGCTAAACATAATTAGATATACTATGCTTGGCATAAAATTGCGCTAATAGGAAATACAGCAAGATTTCGTAATACTATTAATGGATATTTTTTTTTTATATCAAGGAATCATTGGTTCATTGCATAGTATTAAAGAATATTTAAGTGATAAGGAACTCCTCTAACCTTGCCTCTTTTCTCAAAAATTTTAATTGGATATGGTTTTTATTTCTGAAAAGTGTCGTAATGATATACTTTTTCGTCATCGTTTTTTCGCAAAATCATCAAACCGCTGCTTTGAAATGTATAGTAGTATACTATAAAGTAGTTTTAGAAAATTCAGAAAGCTAATCTAAAGAGCAGTATTGCTTTTATGAAATGGACTTCCCAGAATATCTTTATAAACGATCTTCATCTTACTTGCATATCAATGCAGAACCACGCTGAGTTAAGATCCCTACATTGAAGCATTGTGTTCTCTTTTTTGGTTTTTTTCATACCATATTTAAGACCTTCTCCTACTGAATCCTACAACGTCGCTCTGTCTAGTATAATCTTGTGTTAAACATCTTAATGTGAAACTTAAGTATTACTTATTTGTAGTTAACATTTTAGTAGAAACCATGAGTTGGTTTGGATGTCAAATACTTTCGGTTAATTGTATAAAAACATTCTATGGCATTTCTGTATGAAAAACCAAATGGCGCCACTGTTTACTTAGAAATAATGCCAGTGCGGGAGATTAATATAAAAATCGTGTGCTGTGCTATGCTATGCCAAGCTATGTTATGAAAAATATGTTTGTTTTGCACTTTCAAACAAAAAATTTTAATGGTTCGTTTGTTCGAAAAATGTACATTTCCACTTATTTATTAAGTAACAATATTTTCAAGTTTTATATGTAAACAAAAAGATCAATACGTACTACAAATATGTATTACTGCATTGTTATTCAGTATTTGTGTGAAATTAGTTCATGGTTGTTCGCACACTTTTTTTAAAGACCTTAAAATGCAGAATCTCTAATATACAGGGTAGGCCATTTAAAGTTGACCCATCTGGCAACGCTGTAACTTTTAACAGCGCTGACAAATAGGCTAATGTCATACCGCGTTAGAAGCGTCATTCGAAGACAATTTATGCCATGGAACAGTACACTCCAAAAGAACGCGCTGAAATTGTTCAGCTTTATATTCAAAATAACTTTTCAATTGTGTTAACTCAACGTGCGTTTCGCAAAAAAAATAAAGTGAAAAGTGCTCCAGTTAAGAACACAATTAAGTCTTTATACGCAAAATTTGTGAACACCGGTAATCTCAGTAATGCCAGTCATGCATCCAGACAACGCACAAGACGTTCTGATGAAAATATCGAAGCTGTACGAGCCAGTATTGAGGAGACTCCATCGACATCGAGTTATCGCCGCTCTCAGGAATTAGACATCTCTCGCACCACTCTCCGACGCATAATTCATAAAGATTTGAAGATGTTTCCATATAAAATTCAAATGGCACAAAAACTAAACCCAGCTGATTATCCGCGACGCCTTAATTTTGGCAAATGGGTCAACTTTAAATGGCCTACCTTGTACATATCCGTGTGTATTTGCAAAGTAATAATATTCAGTATACATTTTTTAAAGATTTGATTTATTGCGCTGTGTTGGCAACAAGAAAAAATAAAACGAAAAATTTGTCTACCAAAAAAATTATATTTCAATTTACGCTTAATTCATGCTGACATTAGCAGGGAGTAGCTGTTATTGCATAACTGTTTTAAATTTTGAAAATCTAGAGTTTTTGGCAACTTAATTTTGTCATCGACGAAAATATTAATATTGAATTTATTTAAAAATAAAATTAATTATGTAACTTAATATCAATTTTGTGACTAAAAATATTATGAATAAAAAAGTATAAATTCAAGGAAAAAATACTAATAAATTAAAAATAAAATTCTTGAAAAATAAACAAAAAGTGTGTTAAACATGCGCAGACAAACCAAATTACATCAAAATAATATATTAAAATTATAAAGTAATATAGTAAAATATGTAGTTCAAATAAACGAAATAACAAAAATATGAAATGTAAACCAAAAAATCCAAATAATAATTTTTTTCTATTCACCGAACATTAAACACATTGTAGCAACTAATTGTTAATTTTTTTCTGTTTTGACACTACGTCTGGAATTTTTGAAACGCAAAAATGCATTATTTTTGCTTGTGAATTCATAAACAAAATGCAAAATAATATAATTGCGTGTAACTGTAATCATAACAGAGTGGCAAATGCCCGCAAGTTCATTTCACACATTTCTCATTCGACAATTTATTTATTTCATTTCACATATTTTATTCATTTTGATTAGCCGCCATAACAAACTGCGAACGGCATGGCCTAAAGTGAAAGGCCCGCAAAAGAATTCGCATTGGCATAACAACAAAACCAACATATATAGCATTGCGTGAATTTTAACACATTCGCAATAAAACTGAAAGTGTGAAGATTTAGAAAATCTAAAAATAAATGTTTTTATTATTGTAAAAAAATTGTAATATTAAATTTTCGCAAAAATTAAAAAAAGTATTCGCAAAAAAATTACACAAATATTAAAAAATATACAAAAAAGTAACAAAAATATTTCAAAAGATTGCAAAAAAAAAATATTAAATTCAGATAAAAATTTAAATGCAGACAAATGCATAATATTTTTTTACTGGCACATTGTTCTACGAAGCTATGAAGCAAGCGCTCAGCCATATTTATGAGTTCGTTATTATCGCGTGGCTTAAGTGCATTCTTTTTGTTTTCGTCTAAATATGTGTAGATGTGTTCTTCAATAATAGAATTTATAGCGACAACAATAACAATTAATTAAATTGTGGTATTATGTGCAAATTTATGCAACCGAGCATTCCATTGTGCGCTCTGAACATGCAATCTGCACACAAATAAGCAGAAATAAAATTATGTCCAATTAAAATGTTTTGCTGATATTTATCTCTTTTTGTTTATGATTTGCGAACAAATTTAAATATTTTTTGATTTTTTAAAGCAGCGTTTTTATCCAAAAAAAAAGACATTGTTATTACTTCTTGGCGTTGATCCGATATCGTTTTGATTGCCGATACTCATTAAATGTATTGAAGATCGCTTCACAAAGAATATACTGTACTTTAATATACTCGATACCCATTAACCATTTGCATATGGTCACAGAAGTATAATAAGTTGTGCGGAAGACGTACTTGAGTATTTACTTCCAAATGCAGGTAACGAAAAATCACAATTCATTTTAGCAATAAAAGCAATGCAGGCAGATAAAAGGTGTTAAGCAGTCTGGACCACAGAATATTAAGTAAAAAGTCCCTGAGCTAATTATTTAACTAATATCGGTATTCTGCTTGAGACAATTGTCTCATGTCTCTAATTGTCACAATCTTAATTTAGTGACTCTGTTAGTCAGGAGTCTAAATTAAGATTGTGACAATTAGAGACATGAGACAATCGTCTCAAGCAGAATACCGATATAAATATGGTTATTATTATAATTTGATAAACCTGTCCAGACTTGGTATTAATTTGATGCTATTTTAATTAGCACAGTGATTTGAAATCAAGTTCAGCCATTTAAAGAAGCAGAAATTATTTCTAGACTAAGAGTCCTGGGCACACAGTATGGATACAAATTGAATCATTACAAAATCAGTTTGTACCAATTTTGAGTAACTATATAAATCACATGTATACAGATGTATTTATATGTTTATTATCATCACTTAATCGAAACCAATGAACACTCCTTTCACTCACCTTCGCTTCCAATTTCTGATTTTCAGTCTTCAATTCGTTGCGATCGTTTTCGATTTTCTCCAATTTGGCGCGCAGCATTGCCAATTCCTCGTTCGCCGATTTCAATTGCTCCTCGGTACGGTGGACATTTAGCAGAGGCGTAACACGCACCAAGAGGCGCCACCAAGGCCAATCACGAACGGCGAGAAACGCTTTGACGTTACGTTGTATGCAACGTACGGCCAACTCCTAGTAAAAACAAATGACAACAACAATAATAACATCGTAAATGCATAAAAATTAATGTACTTAATAATAATGAAAATATTACAATAACAATAAAGTTGCAAGTGATTTCAAAAATATTTTAGATTGCAAAAATTGCTATAAAAATTCGCAAGCGTATGGAAAAGCGATTATAAAATGCATAACTATAAAAAATGTGGCAATGGACATACTTTAAAACAGGAAATGTAAGTATGTATGCATATTTACGTGCATATAGGTATGCATTGATATGGCATGTACATCGCTAGATTTATGACAGAGTGTCAGCAATGTATTCGCCAAAGCTGACAACTAACAAACTGCCAAGTATCACTAACTAGTTTGATGGCTGTTGTTTTTGTTGCACATGTTTTACCTATAACATACAGTATTTGTTACTGTTGTGCCATATTAACAAGTGGATGTTGCATATGCGCACGAGTATCACCAACAAATCAATAAGCAGCAACATGCAACGCGGAATGCATTTTAATTAATATTAATGCCCAGCAACAACAATTAAATATCTACCTAAGCTTGGAGGAAGGGTCTAAACGATGTATAAAGTATATGATACATACATATGTACCCGTGCTCGTCTAATTCCAGATAACTCAATCGATAAGGAAGTTTTTAGCGATAAAAAGTATTCTTTACAGGATTATATAAATTCTTAAATAAAAAGAGAATTATTGGCTTTTCTCTCGAAAGTCGGTTCTCTGTAAGCAAATCGCAGATTTACATCTGGCCTTAGGTCGTCAACTCGACATCATTCCCAAAAACGATTAGTTGAAAGTTTTATGCTCCCGAAACAACAACATCAAAAAGAAGTTGACATTAATAAGAGGTCAAAATGGAAGGATAAAAATTAAGAGACATTTTGCACGTCTGTTACTTACAGATTTGTAAGAATATCACAAAAGCAAATAATTTGGTACCTAATTATATAACAAAACTTGGTTGTATAAAATGCGCAACATCCACTTTTTAGTCATGGAATAGCATCTCATAAATCTCGAATAGATTTCTGCAACCTCAAATATGACATTTATGCTTATTAATGCCGGATGAGTAAAATATTGGTATCAAAAAACGTCGAAAATTGATTCCTACTTCTGCATTTCAATGTAAAGCGCCACAGTTCGACGCTTTGTTTCAGCTTGATATTTTATTTTTAGAATTGTACTTGTAACATATTCAAAAGACATCGCCTAGTAAATATTAAAAAAAAACTTATGTTCTCACTTGGACATAAAAGATAGGTGTTATGTAAAGGAAAATGTTATCAACAGCAGAAAAAATAAGTAAAAGAAAATATTTTCTTTACAAAATACATTGTAAAATAGTTGAAAGCGCATATAAACTGAGAAAATAATTGCAACATACAATCACTACACGAATGTGTTTGAGTGTAAACTACAACAATTAAATTTCATCATAACGACCACACCCACCTGTACGCGTCGGCGTGCCACCTGTTTACGTGCCAAATAGCCGCGGCAATAAGCCTGCAACTGTATGATGCGATCCGACAACAGTTCATCACGTTTCGCCTCCAATTCGCTCAAAACACCAGAACGGAATAAAATCTGCAACGAAGAAAAAAAGGAAAAATTACAAATTTATACGAGTAGAAATAGATGATAGAGTATATGTGTAGTCGTGAAAGGTGGAAATAAATTCAAAGCATGTAATTGCAAATGCACATCAGGAAAGTGTTTCATTCGAATTTCATTGGAAATGATCATAGAAACTATGCGATGATGCAATAAAAATGGAGCTGCAACATTTTCTCATGAACATTTTACGATTCGAATTATTTTATACGAATGATTCACTTTGCAAAATGTGAATTGTTAGTGTAAATATGTGAATGCGCTCTAAAATTTTCTTTCCGAAAATTGGAAAATTAAGAAAAAAAATTATATTTAATATTTTTGGCATAAAAATTGATATTTAGATAGTATTTTCCCCCGCCGAAGATTGTTATAAGGAAGAAAGGGGAAATGAGAAAAAATATAAACAATAAACTCAAATATTCCCCATTAAGATCTTTCGCATGCGTTTGAAGCAATTTTCGAAGCACATTTGCCTCTATGACTGAGTATTAGTTTATCTTTTTTGTACAGGAATAAAAAGAAGTCGTTCGGTCTCAAGTCAGGACTATACGGTGGATAACTCATCAATATAAAGGTTTGAATGCTCAAAAATGCAATTGTTTCAGTCGATTTTTGACAATGCTCATTATCGGGGTGAAGAGTGATGTGTCTTCGGGCGTTGGTTTTCCTAATTTCTTGAAATAAAGAGTGGTTGAGAAACGTTCAGTTGTTCCAAAAAAGAAAAAAACAGGCTTACATTTACTTAAAAGTGCTTCGTGTGCAAACAACTTTTGTTGGATTCGGCTCATCTTGACTTTCAGGCGCATACGCGTAAATTCACTTTTCATGATCTGTCACGATTTCGCAGACTGTTATGTAAATAGCAATGTTCGACTATTTTTAACACCCTTCCTGAAAAATCGACTCGAACATTTTTTTTGGCGATCGATAAATTGCGTGGACCCCACAATGAACAAATATTTTTTACATTCAAATAGTTTGCGCATAGCATCCATAGTTTCCGGAAAAACAACTGGACGTATGGCGTCCTTCACGAAATCCCTCTTGGAGTGATCTGCGACCTCGATTGAATTTACCTTACCATCGATAAGAACTGGTCATTGAGGAAGCTTCATCATCAAAAATTTAATGAAGTCCTTCGATGCACTGTTGCTAAGATAATCCACACCGAAAATTATGAAAAATAATCGGATGAAAGTGTTTGCAATTTAATTTCAAAGTTGGCCGAGATGAATATTTAAATTTACTGTAAACAACGCAAGTAGCGGTCGTATGTCAAAACGTTCTGAGTATGTACTTTACAACCAAGTTGTCAGTTGCCAGATTGCAACACCAGGGTAATATACAATCGAACATTTGTAAACAGGAGACTTAAAAGTGGCTCTACCAAAAGTTTTCAAATATATATTTCAAGAAATTCCATCGAGCAAGTGCAAATGGTTGTTTTCAAACGGTTTTGAAAAAATAACTCGCTTTCTTGGAGTGACCGAAACTGGGCGGCTGACGAATCGAACAAACGACTTATACAACTTACATATACAGGCATAGTAAATTAGAGATTGAGTAGAAAAGAACTAAATTCAACTGATTAACTTTATCATTGTTTTCAAAGCATATTTTTCGACAAGAGAGCAAAGCTTAAGTGTATCGAACAGAAGTGGCGAATAGAAGATAGCTACATACTTTATGATTATACTCGTCTATGTAGACTTATTTCATGGTTTTTGATACATCAGACTTAGAGCACAATTTACTAGAGACTAGAGACTGTTAACTTAAATATAAAGGCGATTTAAAAGAATGGTTATTACTGATAACCCTTACGGTCAATAAATCTGCTCATTAACATAATTCAATGTGATAACCATGCTAACTTTACCCCAAATACGATAAACCAACAGGTGATGCTCACCTATATGATCAGGTGCAAAGCAAATTGGCTTGCAATAGTTAAAAAAACACAACGGATTTCATGGCATAAAAGGTAAATAAACAAATATTTCATCCCAAGTTTTCACTGAATGCAGGGTATTCCGCGTAAACACTCGTATGCACCTAACCGAAGGTTCGTGCAGGTGTCGATCGTAGATCGCTAATGATGTAACAGCTTACATCCGAAAACGGAGAGTAAAAAAAATTAAAATAAGACAAATAAACAACATAATTAAAAGTGTATACATATAATTTAAATAAATAACACACCCAATAATGGGTGATGTAATGTGGCAAGCATGAAAATATGCACACAAACATACACACATGTGCATAATATATGCGGGCGCGTATGCGTGTCTGCCGGCATGTTCGTATGTAAATACAATATATGGTTGTTGGCAACGCTGCCAAAAGCGGCATGAGAAAGTTGGCCGGATTTGATCGATGGGTCGATCAAACGGTAAGACTAAAGTGGCCACAAATAAATATGTATCTGCGCTCATTATACGCGAAACACTCAAATGCCAATCAAAATTTATACGAAAGAGCAGGAAATTTAAACAACAAAAGCAAAACATACAAATGGAAAGCCAAACAATCGAGTAATTAAAATACCTGCGAATTAATAAAAATTATAAGTGTCTATATGTACATATGCATGTGTGTCGTATGTTTGTGCATATGTGTGTGTTATACGCACGTAGTTAACTAACAACGGATTTGAAGAAGCCCTAAACGACAAATCCGCATTTATCATCAAAGGCAACGCGAAAGGCGCAAAGGCAGGCATTAAAACTCACAAACCCATACATACATACATACATACTTACTAAGCATACTCGCATGTTTTATGTAAATAATTAAAAAATAAATTTATAGTGAAAATGCAACGAGTTATTAAGTAATAAACGCATAGGGCATAAATACATGTAGGCACATAAACGAGTCAGCCAACCCGCCAACCGGCTAAGCAATCGATCGCCCGATCGTCGGTGCAGTCAACGAGTCTTACTCGCCACATAACGACTTAAAGCGATGATTTCATGTTGATGCTGCGATAATAACAAATAAGGATGTGATGGCGAAGTTCAGCAACATGTATATGTATGTATTAACATTTTGTTGTTGTATTTTTGTTGTAGTGTCTCAAAAGCCAATTGTATAATCTTAAGTGCAGCAATAAGAAACAGTGCGGAATCAGTGGAAATTTAAGCTTTTACGGGGGTAGTTTGATGAGTTTGGAACTCTAAATGCAACGCTGCAACTTCAAAATGATGACAGAAGGAGAAGAGAGCTGACTAATATACGAAAGCAGCAACGAAACTATTTAGTTGAAATCGATAGAAAAATAGAATTTGAATACCCATATAAAATGTCTTGTGGACTATGCCAGGTATTTGTTCTATTCACCACTCTTCAAGGTATTGGATTGCCAAAACCATTCTTTATTCGCTAGTTTCTACTAATAGCTTTCCGTTTTTTCACTTTGTAGTTTTGTTCATTATGAGAATAGGAAATGTATTACGAGCTCAAGGCTTTTTCTTAAAGCGTGTTTTTTGAGTAGGCTAGTTTTAGCGCTAGAATTTTTTTTGTTAAAAAACAAACTTGAGCGAAATTAGAGAAAGTAGAAATTATATGCTCGAAAAGTGTTTTCCAACAAATTTTAAGAGAGGTTGAACAACGATTCCCTCTAAAGCAGATTGGCATGTCGGAAATAACTGATCTATTAATCGAATGTGATGAGTCATAGGGAGAATGATAAGCAAAGAGCAGTCTGAGACCTCTCTTAGATATGTCTCATTTTAATGTCGCCCAGTACTCGACTCGTATCTTGACGACACCCTGTCACCGGAAATGTCCCTCTAGGTAACTGAATCTGAATGCCTAAACTCTGTTTACTACTTTGATTGTTGCTTGATCTCTAATAATGGATCCATATTTCATTCAGTGTTCTAAAAAGTTCCTACGCATTTATAATAAAAGATGCTAAAAACATTTTAAAAGTTTAAAGTTTTCTGTAGAGACACGACAAAATATAGAATGCAAAAAATCAGCGGCCAAATCTACTTAAAAGCACTACAGAATTTCAACATTGTTATAAAGAATCTCTCAAAAAAATCAATTAAAAATTCTTTGGTTTTGACTACGGTATTTTGCCGAATCTGAGATCATGCCTCAGAGGCAGAAGATTTGAGCTATTGTAGTAAAACAATACTAAGAGTAACGTCTATATTGGTTACCTAAATAATCTTGCACAGATCTCTTAAAAACGGGAGCATGAGCAGCTTTGGAACAAAAGCAGCACTCCAATCAAAAATGTATTACTTTTCAAGACATCACTGATTCTACTAACTACCCTTGTTCTCATATATGTCTGCAAGTATTCGCAATATGTATGGTATTGCTGATAGATGGACTATTTTATTGTCAGCTAGTAAGCTATTATCGCCGATACCAGCAGGCATTACACATGTTTGACATAACTACGCATAACAACTGCAGCAGAATAGTTAAATGGAAATAGTGCAGATTTATAAGACAACTCCC
The DNA here is from genome assembly GCA_037783105.1 of Bactrocera zonata. Lineage (NCBI taxonomy): Eukaryota > Metazoa > Arthropoda > Insecta > Diptera > Tephritidae > Bactrocera > Bactrocera zonata. The sequence continues at coordinate 464,723 of JBAWJQ010004226.1, read as the reverse complement.
TTGCGGCTCCTACGTGGATGCCACAACACTGCTCTGCTTTGTTTTGCATTAATTATCGCTTTTCTATCGTTGAATGTCATTACCCCGGCGGTGTAATCGGAAACCTGTTTATGGTTTAATAATAAAAGGGCGCATAAGCTGGCAGCGGTACACCATACATGCTCACGCCCTCTATGCACGAGTCTTGCTACACTTTTTATTGCGGATGGATGGACATTTTATGCGAAACCTATAATATTTATTTCCACTTTAGCAGATTCATTTTCCTTTTCATTCGCCGTTTGATTTACAATCGCTTTTAGTAGCGCTGAGCTTTGCTTGCAACGGGTCAAATCTGACCGTTTCAAAGATTTTATTATCATACAATTATTTATAATAGTCTAATTGGAATTGCGATGATGATAGCAGGCGGATTTAGTTAATTGCAAGTTGAAATCTTTGAAAGAAGAAACGGCTTAGTGAAGGCCAGACTTGCATATTTAGCTGCTGAGAGGCTAGAGTGTCCTATGTACATATTTAGCTGAATTCAAATGGCAGATTTCTTCATCTATGGCGCTTGTCTTCCGTGAGCGTTTGCTGCAGCTAAGTACAGAATCCTCGATAAATTTTGAAGGACTTTTGAGAGAAGAGTAAATTCAACATTGTTTTGATCTTAACATTATGGCTTTGGAACTGACTTGGGAACCACTAGGCTTAGAATTTTCATATTTACAGACAAATGTCTAATACAAGCGTAGCATAAGGTTCTAAGATTCACAAAACGAACTCTTTTTAAGATCTTGAAATATTTTTATGGAGACTTTAACATCAAAGAAAAAATATACGAAAAAAACCAAAACAGTGGGAACTTCCTCTGCCGTTTTGTCTTATATTTTACTATGCACTTAACCTTAGCTTTGAGTTTTACTAGAAAACGAAAACAAAAATTATGCTATTTTAATTAAAATTATCTTTGTATTCATTATTTTTTCTCTTCCCTTCACAAACTCCATGCACCACGTCCGGCTTAAATAAACTTTTCGCACGTTCCAGAGCCACCATTTGTCATGACAAAAATGGATATTTTCTTACATTATAGCGAGCTACAAATTTACAAAAACAGTTTACCCTCATAGCGCGACACAATGTCGTCATAAGGAGAAAATTTGAAATACGTGGAACAAAATGTAGCAAAATGAAGCAAAAAGAGAAATTACAACTAAAACCAATTTGAACACCTGTGATGGGCAAACTTAAGGCAAGTCTTTACTCATCATCATCACCAAAACAAATGCGGGTTCCAGTAAAGATCACAGGGCAGTAGCGATCTCGAAGGTATGGAAAGCGAAAGAGAATGGATACAAGTTGAGGGGTAGACAAAGATGTTGGCATAACATCTGTGGGTAGTGAGTAAACCAAATCCATATTTGTAAGCAAGTAAATTCGTCTCAAGATAATCAAAGCGGCGTAGAAGTAGAGCAAAAGGCGTAAACACCGATTGCACACATGTCACGTACCGTTGCGCTCTGAGGCAGAAAAAAATACTGTGAATTAAAATATGGTTTTTTTATGATTTTTGTTTGAGGCCATACGAGCAAGCGCGCACAAGATTGAGCTTGAATGGTTATTTCGTAATCAGTTAGGGAAGGATTTCAAGTGCAACATCTATGCAGGAACGTGACAAGACAAAAGAAGATAATAAGGAAGATACATATACTATACTATACGCTCGCACCGAAATGCAAGAATATGTAGAGCAAAATTTCAGGTGGCTGGGTGAATAGTGTCAACTACGAGATCGCGCTGAGTGCGGCGCCTTTATATTTGTAGTGTATATTCACATATACTTGTAAATAAAAAATAATATCATTTTATATGACCGGGAAGTCTGTATATATAGGGTGGGCCATATAAAATTAGAGTTTACAGTAGCTTATCCGATCCACCCAATTTTGGAGTACTTTCTCGATGGTTTCAGGCCTTATGGCAGCTACAGCAGCTTGAATCTCGTACTTTAGATCTTGAATTGTTTTTGGATGGTTGGCGTAACATTTATCTTTAACAGCTCCCCACAGAAAATAGTCCAACGGAGTTAAATCGCAGCTTCTGGGAGGCCAATTCACATCACCTCTTTCGCTGATTATGCGATTTTCGAAGATAGGGCTTAAAAGATTGAGTGTAGCGTTTGCTGTATGGCTCGTCCTGTGCCCCAAATGCGAAAATTCTGCTTGTTAACGTATCCATCGAGGTGGAAATGAGCCTCGTCCGAAAAGATGATTTTTCGGTAAAATTGACAATCCTCGGTTTTTTTTTTTCAATATTTCCCAGTTTTCTTCCAGTGAATAGCGACCCATTTCGTAAATTTTAGACTTTTTACTGAATATCTGTCACTTTCCGAATGGTATTTGACGTTTCCAACGTCGAAATATAGATAATTCAAATTTAAAACATTAGATGGCGCACCCGTTATGTAAATAATTACAAATTTATTCAATTATTTTAGTAAAATTTATTTGCACTATTTCCTGGGTTCGAAACATCATCAAAAACAAATAACAGTCAATGAAACATTGCCTACATTTTGGCGCTCTGCCTTAAAGACTGGTAGAGCAAAAGGTCTGCTTCACTAAGCAATAAACAATATAACCAAGTTTCTGCATCGGATAGTTGAGGCTATATTGACGTATATTGGATTAAAAAACTCTCCTCTCAAGTAGAGACGCTAAAACATACGAAAAGTTCCAAAAATTTTAGTAGAAGATTGTATTCGACACCGAGACACTAAGACGCACCAAGGTGGTATTGTGGTAACAAGAAAAGTAAAGAGACAACGCTTTTCAAGATCTTCATTTCTATGTCAATATGTGAAGTTATTATGCTTACTTAACTAAAACGTTAAGCTACATCGTGTAATTATAGAAGAAGTTCTGCTGCATTTTTTGCAGACGTTTTACTCTAAAGAACAGTAGCATGTTAAAGGCGATTTAAAACGTACATACAGCAGCCACCATTTTCCCCATGATCGTAATTAAAGCTCAAAATTCTTTAAATTTAAACCTTACATTGACCTAAGTTTTTGAATCATAAAAATAAAATAAAATCAACACTCTGGAATACATCGTTTTTCTAATGCTTTCACAGCCATCTAGCTTCATGAGCGGATATACAAAATAATTAAAAGAAAGAAAATATTAATTTATCAGCAAATTAGAAACTAAATTGCGGCGATATGCTTAATACGCTCGATTTCAGGTCACAACCACTTGTATTGTCGATATGCTAATTAAAACAATGCATATCACGTACAATTATACATACATATGCACATATGTACATATACATACATATGGATAACATATTTACGAGTGTTATGCGGGCATATACAGCATTTTAATAAAGATATGAAGCGATATGAAATGAAAGTTACTTTGTTTTTGAGCAATTTTTTCCAGCGCTTTGCTAGTGAAAATTCAATTGCTTCACAAGTTGTCAGCGTAGAACAGCTAATACTACAAAAGCATTAAACAAAAACACAAGCAAGCAGCCGCCTCACTGACAATCATGGCAAAAATCACACAACGCACAGCACACCTGTGTAAGCATACGCTGGCGTATCAACGCATGTCGCGCATGCACATAGCGGCGCGTAATGAAAGTAGCTGGAAAAAAAGACACTATGCAGAGAAGTTAGCTAGTGTAGACAGGCTAAAGCCAAGCTCACACAATGTTGTGCTAAAACAATGCGGCTCAATAGCTGTAAAATGGCAACAAAAACAACAGTTTTAGTGTTTACGATTGCAGTACACAACGTATGTCGGTAGAGGTATACTCACATACACATTGTAAGTCCATATGTACACACTATTGTCTGTTTTTTCTTCTACTCCACCCCACCCACATACCGACGGTTGTCGCTTTACGACGAATTCGGCGGTAAAAGTAAGCGATTAGGTCAAATAAATTCATTTTGGGTGTTGCAATGTGCATTTCGAGCGAGTGGCATGAGCCAACAACAGCAGCAACAATACAATTTGTCAAATTTGTCATTAACAATGCATTTACCGTAAACTTTTGGTTTGTTTTGATTTCATGATGAGCACTATGTAGCAATAGTTTGTGGAGTTAGGGTAGGTCCAAAGTCATATGTGGATTTCTAATGCAAATCACGCTTTGTTTGGCGATGTTTGTGCAAGCTTTCTGCTAATCGGCGAGCCTTTTGCAAAAGCGGGTTGCCATTTTATTTTTTGGTGCCAGTAGTCCGTTGTAGAACGGACTTCGCATTATGGTGCTTTGCTTTTCAAATAAATATGTAAATGACACTTGTGGACGATTAGTGGATACTTTGGCACGGTTTTTTCCAAAAAAAAAACCCCTCAAGGTGTTTAAAATTACCTATTAAGATCCGACTGATATAAGAAACACTTATGTGCACCTCTTATCAGCGTTCTGCGGTCTATGAACTGTAAACGGCACGCTTGGGATCAAAGGGATTCGCCCTTCGATGACACAACCAAATCAATTTTATGGTTTTTTCTTTTTCGGATCGACGATCCCATTATTAATATTATTGGTGTGCATGCGACCAGGTGATCTTAGGTTTTTTTCGAAAACCTTCAATTGGATATTGGATGGCGAGCGCGAAATTGGCGATGAGAACCAAAATAAGGACGGACTTAAGAGTTTTGATTTTATTGAAACCCCATTCCAAAAATTATAGCGATGCTCATGAAAGTTGGATCTACTTTACCAAAACGGATACAAAATTCTTATTCAGCAGATGATTGCCTATTTGACTTTCTGCCGCTTCAAGGACAACAAAACAAAAACGAATAAAAACTTCCACACCGGAAATTTCTTTCATCGATAGCGCCCAGCAGGCTCCTGAAACTAATTAGGATGCTGGACCTTGGTGACAATATATCATATAGGAGAGGGCACAATAGACCCTAGTCGTAGTGCAATATTTCATTATTAACTACCTATCTATCTGCATCGATATAAAGAAACAGAAGTTCAAATCCAGACCCATAGAAACGTAATGCAGATGCTCGGAAAGCGATTGGACTCTAGATAAGATCCATTTCTTTTAAGTGTAAGCTAATTTCATGTATTTGTGGAGTTATTTGTAATCTTCGTATAAAAGTAATAAGTTTTTAGTTGAATTAGGACGAATTGTTTCTAGTCCCTTGGGTATTTATACAGTATTTATAAAATAGGAACAGAATTAAAGGGATTTGTGGTAGTTAAGGGAACCATTACGAGAACTTTGGTGATTGTATATGAATTTACTTTACACTACGAATAGAATAACCAAAAGACTACCCATAAAACAAACCAGGTAATAATTATATTAAAGAGATTTTCGGGATTCGAACAAATATAATTAAATAAAAACAACAACATTTTGAACTAATTACCAAGTAAATATTACAATATTGTACTACGAGTACTAAAAATCCAGAAAGAGTTGGGAAAACTGAGAGAAAGTACAACTAAGAGCAGCTACATTGGAGGTGAAAGAAAACAATTTACGGTTTATTATTTATTACAGTATTTTATTAGAGCAAATGAAATTAAAATGAAAAGAAACAATAATTTGTGACAGTTTACTTATAAAGTAAATATAAATATAAAATATTACATAGCGATTAACAAATGCTTTAGCAATAAAAAATAATGTAAGAAAGTTGAGAGTAATAAGAATACAAATACTACAGGATTTGGACGTTTACTTAGCCAAAACCAAAAACGATATACAAAAATATAAAAAATACTTATATTTAACATTTAAATGCACCAATTTTACCAGAAGAGTAGAGCTTAACTACTGTTGGGTTAAAGGATGTGGCGGATGTTTGGTTGTTGGTTGGAATATTCGGTTATTACAAAATTTCGTTCGTTTGCTGCGCTTCATCGCAGAAATTTGCTTCACAGAATTCAATTGCTGCACTAAAGCAGGCGGATAGTTACCTCTTTGCTGTAGGTCGGATAAAACTCCACTTGAGTTTGTATGCATTGCACGGCCTCGAGTTGAGCGACGCGTGTAGCAGTGCAGACTTTACTAGTGCTGCCGTTGGTCGCACGTACGATTGCCTTGCCGAAAGTCATATGCGCAGAAGCTTGTGATTGCTGCTCGAACTTTTGAAGGAGTTCCGAGACTTTGGTAGTTTTCGTTTGCATAGAGGTCGGAGTTGCATCGGGGCTGTATGCATTGTTGTCAGGCGACACTGCCTGGAATGTGGAACGCTCCTCTTCAATAATATCGGATTCACACAGGCTCACACTGGAGGTGGTGGAAGTGGATAGGGTGTGAATGGTTGTGTCATTCTCATTTGAAATGTGTCCTGAGTCATCTGAGTCTGATTCGTTGTTGTGATGCGATGTGTCTGCGCCGATTAGCTTTTCGATGGGCGCACTTGAATGCAACGTTGATTTGTAGGCGTCTGCTATTTCAAACGCTTGCTGTTCTCGTGTATTATTTGCCGCTGTCTGCTGTTGTTTCGACAGCTGTTGTGTGGCGGTAGGCGCATTCAACTTTGCCTGCACCACATTAACCAATAATTCGGTGTGCTTATCGGATGTCTCACCCAATACGGGTGGTATTATTTTGCAGAACTCCAGCTGCGGTTGCGGCACTTTCTCCTCATTCGCATATTTCAACTGTTTCGTGGAAGTCACCGCTGGAGGAGCGGCGGCGGTTTTGTTGGTAGTTGTGCGGCGCAAAGTGCCATCACACGCATCTTTCGTAATTTTACCTGTCAACGCTGCACTACCGCTGGCAGCTGTTTTCACTTTCGTACGTGCGCTGGCCAACGCGGCTGTCGCAGACGTTGTAGCAGCACGTTTGGTTTGTCCGGTTGTCGGCGCCTTCGCAGCCGTTCCTTTGCCGGCATTCGACTTGAGTGTCGTCGCAATTGGTGTCTTACGCACGCTAACTTTCGTGTTTATCGATTCCACTTTGCGCAAAATTTCATGACCCTTTTCCAGGCACTTGTCCAATAGCTCATCGCGACTACGCTGCATCTTGCGTGACGCTGTTGTGCTACCGTTGGCGACACGCGACACACTTCCGCTGCTCTGACTGCTATTCAAGCTGATGCTGGAGGGTGTGCGCCGTGGACTTGCGTTTGTGCTGGAGTTAAAGCCAATTGAAGATTTAGTTCTCTCCATTTGTAGGCGTGAATTGCTGCGTGTCAACTTTTCTCCAGACAATGACTTGCGTTTGGTACGTTGACCAGATGTCGGTTGGTTTTGCGATGGCAATTGTGGAGTTGACTGCAACGGCTGCTGTGTACGGTTGGTGGAAAGCGAACGCGAGCGTGATTTACTTGACAACGAAAGCGCGGATGCAGAACGGGCGTCCTTAGTCAGTTGACGTCGTTGGTTGCTTGGCGTAACTGTGGAATCTTTACTTTTATGTGTGACAACAGGCTTCATAGCTGTTAAGTTCTTGTTATCGACCAGCTTCTGCTTGCCAATCATTTCCGTTAAGGAAGCGCTGCAGAAGCTATTACTACGTTTCTGTAACGGTAATGCTATGAAAACCGGAATTTTGCTATTGGTCGCAGCCGCTGCCGTGGTGGGTGTCAACTCCCACACAGATTTGGAGCGTACACGTGTAGCTAGCGCATAACGTATATTGCGTAGCGTCGGAGTGTCTGGAGACTGATAGACGTTACGTCTAGGTAGAGCCAGGGATGATTTGGATTTTTCCAAGCGCTTAGGACGCACAGGCGGTTGTGGCGGTGTCATGGGATCCTCGGTAACTTGCGCAGTGACAGTGCTGCTGCAAACGCTGTTTTCATTGTTGGATATTGTTCTCAATGAGTTGTCGGCGTTGTTCGCAGCGGAGACACTGCTCTCAGCTGCGGAATCCTTGATATCTTTAGCAGGCTTTAAATCTTTGGACTCCTGCGTTGTGTTCGCTTCAGACTGCTTAGTAGTCTCCGGAGTAGTCGATACTGCAGCTGCGTCCATGTTGGTTTCAATAGGATCAGCGAATGCTTCATCAAGTTTTGCATTTGGCTCAACTTCTTTATTTTCATCAACGGGCTCAAGCAGACCTACCCTCTCCTCAACCAAATTTTCTTCATTCTGCTTCTCGCCGCTATAATCGGCGAAAGCGACTGGCGGCTCTAGTTCCAAGAGCTCCAATTGTGCTGCGGCTGCCGCCTCCACCACCGCTACATCGCATTCCACACGTGGCCCTGTCTCTGGCACTGCGCTTACAGCTGGATTTTCGTTGTAGTCGATTATTAGACGATCAAAGTTCTTTAAAACCGCACTCAATTTCGTTTCATCATGTGCGGCCTTCTCGAGCTCCTCGAAGATTTCATCTTCCAACGATTGTTTCGTCAAATTCAAGCTTAACTGCTGATATTCTTCATCGCTATCCACATAGCTAGCACCCTCAGTGGGTGATCCAGCAAGCGTTCTAAGGTCCTGTGCGTGACCACTGTCCACCAAACCACCCTTTTCAAGGAGTGCTGGGCAAATTATGCCCGAATTAGTCGCAACCTCACCAATCGGCGCTGAGATTTCACGCTTACTGAGCGTCTTCGTTGATTTTGTGATGCGTTGGCGTTGATGCTTCAACATGCCGGTGAGACGTCGGTGTGCAGAAGAGGTACCAGTTTGCTGTTGTTCCGCCTTTGGAGGAAGGGAAGGCAAAGTCGACTGTTTACTGATGTTCGTATACTTGCCGCTAGTGGAGTCCCCAATACTGAGCGAGCTCATCGATATAGAATGCTTCTGCGATTTGTAGAGTTTACCTGTTAGACGCGGCGCTATATTATCCTCGATTTTATGCCGGATTTTTGAACAGAACTTCTGCACGCCATGCGTCTTGTGACCGCTGCCAAATGAAGCGACGGAGGATGCGTGGGAGGCAGTAGGCGAGCCAGGTTTTGGGGGTATTGCAGTTTCGATATGTGGTTTATCCATATCTTGTTCTTTAAGTAGGGTTTATGGATAAGGGTCTTACAGTTCAAGTTATAGAAAGTCGCACTACAAGAGTTCAAGCGTAAGGGGCGATTACTTGCACATTATTACTTGCTTTCAGTTGCAGTTCCTTGGTGTGCAGGCGCAACACTTTTCACTTTTACTTTTTCTATTCTCTTTCACTTATTCACTTGGAAAATGTCAAGCTGGCGCCTGTCGGCTATTGACATCTGAAAATAAGCGGCGTACTCGTGATATCAGTGACTGTCTGCCACTTCTGCGTTCATTGTGTGCGTAGACATTAAAAGTCCATTTGCGCTAATCAACGCTTGCGCTTGTTGCATCTATAACTGTTTTGTTTTTTAATTGTTCAATTTTCTTTTATTATTCACTTCGTTTCGTTTAGTTTTGCTTTCTTTTCTATGGTTTTTTTGCTAGTTGGATCCGCGTCCGTTTAACCGTCGATCGTTTTCGTTCGCGTTCAGCGCGCAACTAAATTTCTTCACCGTGCCGCATAACTGATGAGCCACCACTAAACGAGCGACCAACCAACAACGAAACGAACGAACATCAGCCAATTACAACAACAATAAATAAACAGAAGCTCCAACGCAGAGACAACTGCAATTAAGTTTGTCTTCGTCGTTGTTGGTAGCTAAATTGTCATTATCGTCAACGCCATCAACGCAAGTCAGCGAGTTGGTGAGTCTTCAACACTTTCCTTCTTGAGCTTGCGTACAACAGCAGCAACAACCACTCGTTGAGTCACAACAATTGTGGAGTCGTCATAGCAAGTGGCAGCAATAAGTATGATTGTCGAACTATCGTTGCTAGTTTGGTATCATTTTCAATGTTGCTCTGCCGTGTCTTCGGATGTCCGGCGTCGTCCGTCTGTTAGCGCAAGCTCGACTTAAACATGCGCAACGCGCCGAGCCGCGGCGAACCGTGCCGTTGACGATGCGTAAAAGCGTGAAATGCTTATTGGCTGTGTATAAATTGAAAATGATATGTCCGTGCTCACACTTAGCCACATACAAATGGAAAAAATTCGAATTTTAGTTTATAAGCAACATGTTCTGCTGTTGCAACTGGGTTTGATTCGAACCCGAAGCCAGCACGGCAGAGTTGACGTCGCGCGAAACGAAAGTAAATGTAGGTTGCATCGCCGCAGTGATTGTGAGCTGTCAACACAGGGGAAAATTATGCGGCATAACAAAGGAGGTGCATGAGACTAACTTAACCCTTGTTTAGTGCATAAAAATAATTTTTTTAAAGCTTTTTTTTCTTTTCTGTCTAGGAATTGTGCACCAAAATATTTGTATTGGTGAAAAGTGAATTCCACAAACTCTTTGACAAGTCCATCGAAAATCTATGTATATAAAATATTTGGTAGTCGAAAAAGTATTTTCGTATTATGTCAATAGATGTCGTTGCAGTCGTATAGTATCAATCACATTGTGTCATAACAAATAGTGTTGGAAAGGTGAGATTTTAAGCTTCATTTAACCAAAAAAAAAAAAAATTAATTCGGGGAAGTTGAAAAAATATTACTGGTCGATAATATTATGGAAACGATTGACCAGCACCTTAACATAAGCAGCCATGACATCGCTAAGGAACTTAACATTCATTATCAAACGATTTCGAACCATTTAAAAAGGCTGGCTACAAAAAGAAGCACGATGTTGTTGTGAAAAATTTAAAGGACCGAATTAGCATCTGAGATTCTTTGCTGAAACAAAATGAAATCGAACCATTTCTGAAGCGAATGGTAACAGGAGACGAAAATGGCCGCAAAGCCAGAATTGACGCCTCGAAAGGTTATGCTGAGTCTTTGATGGGATTGGAAACGAATCATCCACTATGAGCAGCTCCAGCCTGGTCGAACGATTGATTCTACATTTTACTGTAAACAACTGATGAGACTGAAGCAAGCAAGCGAAAAAAATGACGAAAAGACTTTTTCGACTAACAAGTATGTTAATAAGAAAATATCGATTTTACTATGATTCTTTTGTTTCTTAGACTATTATTTTCAGATACTTATTGTAAAATTAACTTAAAAACTGCACAAAATATTTTGGGCTTTTCATGTAGGTGGCAGGCCTTTCGTCGTTTTTAGTTTATTCTCAGCTTTCGTAATTTACATGTTTAAGTGCACCTTGACCTTGTTTTATTTAATTATCTAGGTTCTCAAGTTGATCCAGGTAATAATTTGAAAAAAATTGCGCACACAAGCTCAGCTAAATAGTCATTTAAAAGTTTTTTCTCGAAAATGTGTTTTCCAAGTCGATTGTCAAAATGTCTCGCGAACTACTCAACCGCTCCTAATGAACACGTGTCTTCGACATATAATTGGCAAGGTATTGAACGAAGAATTTTTTGTTCAATTACACCTACGTATATAAAAAAAATTGCATTTTTCAATTTTTTCTTTTTTTGCTCCATTCATATTCTGGTTTATGGTCTTAATTAAAATACATATTTTTTTTACTTTTGATAACTCTCTAGGAAGTTCTGCTGTCAATGCGGAGGCACTTTTTTTCGGAGGGACTGCCGGAAATGATGTGGAAAGGGCCGAGTTTTGAATATTTTGCTTTGAAAATTTTATAAAATCTTTTGAAAATATGTACAGCTGTGTTCATTGAAATAGCAGTACAAGAGGAGCTAAGATATATAACGGTTTTTTTGCATATTCCTTTTTGTTAGTTGATCTCTTGCACATTGCTTTTATAAAATGGAATTCAGAGAATAAAAAAAACTAAAAACCCTGTTATATTTGATGTGTTTGGTGCATTTTTTTTTTAATTTTTGCGAACATCCACAACTTTTTGGCTGTTCACTGAAATAGCAGTTTTTAATTTTTCTCAACGAAAAGTTCCAATAAAATGTTTAAATATAAAAATATAGATTCCATTAAGTTTATTATTGTAATTTAAATGACAATACACTACAACAATGAAAAAATTTAAACTTTAATTGGTAAAGGACCTCACTGCTCCAAGGACGAAAGGCTTTTGATTTTTGAGCTTAGAAAGGAGGGGTAAACATAAAAATAAATACAAAATCGTTTAAAATGTTCTGCCAAGATGGTATACAATGCCAGAAATTATAAATTTAATCCTGAAAAACGTGGTGCCCTACGCAAAACTATAAATTTAGAGAACCGAGGCATAGTGTGCTGCAGTAAAAAAAATTCTTTGGCATTCTCTGGGGAAATAAAAGCGGAGCTGAAGTTGGGGATCAGCGACGTAACCAATCGACGACGACTGATGAATGAAAATTTGAATGAGTGAAGCCCACAAAAGGTGCCTTTACTTAGTCAAAGACATATCAAAGCCCGGTTTTAGTTTGCCAAAAGCCATTTAAACTGGCCAATATCAAAATGGCACAATATCCTTTGAACAGATGAGTCAAAAATGGTCTTGTTTTGTGGAGCAGGCTATAGACAGTATATCCGTCGACCCCCAAACACAGGATATATATTCCAAATTATCCGTCAAAACATAAAGAACTGTGGCTTTAAAATTTTAATATGGGCCAGTTTTTCCCATAGTGGTGTGCGCCCAATACATGTGATCGATGGGATCATGGATCAAAATATGTACGTGGAGATATTAAGGAACTTTGTGCTGTCATAGCCAGTTAGAATATGCCCTTAAAATCGGCATACAGCAGGATAACGATCGAAAAAAACAGCAGCAAGCTGGCTAAAATTTATCTCAGCCAAGAAAAAATCGATTTGATGCCATCGTTGCAACAATTTCCGCATCTCAACCCCATAGAAAACTTATGAGGAAATGTCAAAACTTTGTTTCAAAGTAATCCCCGTCTTCTAAGCAGCAGCTTTGGCTGGTTGTTCAAGAGACATGGGCGCAGATTCCCCCCCAAGCGTTTCCAGGACTTGGTCCACTCCATGCCACGCTTGTGAGAGGCTGTAATAACCAATAAAGGATACACTACAAAGTATTAGGACAATACCAAAATATTATTTAGTATAACAAAGTTAGTTAATGAGTTATGTTGATTTTATGAATATTTTTTGTTAACACTGCTATTTCACTGAACAGCAGAAATTCGCGCTTTTATTTTATTATTCATTCATACTTAAAAAATATAGAATCAATTAACTGAAAAGAGTTTCTAAGTCATGTAAAACTAAATAATTTATCACTTCTAAAACATTTTTTACCTCATATTGGTCTTTATAACAGAATTTGTCCATCTAAAACATACAGGTCATCAGCACTGCTATTTCAATGAACACAGCTGTATATTTGGAATATTATAAAATTTTACTAAAATATTTTACTGTTTATAAATATGAAAAAAAAATTCTTGAATTAGATCGTTTTTTGCTTGAGTAAACGCATATGAACTCCTTAAGCCATGGCAACAAAGCTTTTCAAAAATTATCTTCATCACATGCTAGGTTCGATTGATATAAATTCAGGTAAGCAAGAAGCAAAGGTCATTGTCATTGACACAATTCTAATTACTCCGAAAAAATGTCGAAAATGAAAACAAATCTGTTACAAAGATGGCAACGGAGACCCAGCAAAAAAAGACAGTAAAAGTAATAGAAGAAATATCAGCGTAATTTGTAGAAAACAAAAGCACTTATTAACATCAATAAGAGTATATATGGATGACGAGTTTATATGTATGTATGTGCTACACACATATTTACAACAAATCTGTGTAACACAAAATGAAAGAAAAACTGTAGCTAATAATAAGCGACAGGAAAAGTGTCATGTCATTGCACCTTTTTCACACTTTTTCTAGCCACCGATGAGCTGCACACATCAACTATGTATGCATCTTTGAGTATGGCTGGTTGCATGCCACCTATGCATAACTATGTACGCGGTACAGGCAATAGCGAGTAAGTGGCTGCCACAAAGTGAAATTAAAAGCAAAAACATGCAATTAAATGCAACTCATGCGCCCAATTTGGCGGCCAACGGATAGTGGAGCGCGGTAGCGACAAGCAAAAGTCCCACCGAAGACCCAACAAACGCGAAACAAACTAACAGACGCCCAAACAATAAACAATGCAAGTCCAGAGCCGCGTTGAGGCAAAGCCATGTTAAGTCGTCGAGTCAAGTTGAGGCGAGTCAAGTTAAGTGGTAAATTGCTTTGTCATCACATAAAATTGCCCGGTGAGATTAATGGCGCATTTGAGGTAACCACGTTGCATGAACGTTAACTGCTCACATCAACGATGGCATATTCAATGCCCTGTAGAAAAAGAAGAGTGGTACGAACTTACTATGCTATGAGAAGTATCAAATATAATATAAAGGTTCGAGTGGATAACTAGGATACTGAGAACAAAAGGATGCAAAGTACTTTCTGATGTTAAGTATGAAATGCCAATAATTTTATTTGCCTTACTATTAGGATCGGAAAACCGAAATTTATTATAAAACTTGAGAAAAAGTTAACTTCGGCTACATCGGAGCTAGAACATCTTTCATAAATAAAGAAATTTTCATACAATAACTTAATCTTGTTCGGTCGTGGAATGGATTTGGAAAATATATTCGAAGATTACTATATAGTAAGGCCTTTGACAAAACTACCTGCCAAATTTGATGAAAATATCTCGTTAAATAAAAAAGTTTTCCATACAAGGGCATGCATTTGATCGTTCAGTTTTCATGGCAGCTGCATTCTAAGTAATCCGGTAATCCGATCTAAATAATGTAATCAGTTAGGTGTTTTTTAACTGCAAAAGCCACTGAAATAGAATAAAACATCTTTCCGACTAGGACGCAAACCAATTTAGCTCCTACAGGGAATGTATGTTTGCACCGTTTCTACAAAACAAACACATATGAAAGTATTTAGGTAGTAATTGCGGCATCAGCAAATTGTTGCAACAGACAATGTCAGGATGACACCGGTGTGAACTGTGCACCCATTTTTGTTTTTGTATCGATTGACACCAGTTAACCTACACATGTTTATATTGTTAGAAACATACCTAAATGTTCACCTTGATGTCTGTTTTGTTTACTGAAGGTAATTATTTGTGTTTCCACTGTTTTTGTTGTTTAACTTCCTAAGGATTGTAAATACAGGGTAGGCCATTTAAAGTTGACCCATCTGGCAACGCTGTAACTTTTAACAGCGCTGACAAATCGGCTAATGTCATACCGCGTTAGAAGCGTCATTCGAAGACAATTTATACCATGGAACAGTACACTCCAAAAGAACGCGCTGAAATTGTTCAGCTTTATATTCAAAATAACTTTTCAATTGTGTTAACTCAACGTGCGTTTCGCAAAAAAAATAAAGTGAAAAGTGCTCCAGTTAAGAACACAATTAAGTCTTTATACGCAAAATTTGTGAACACCGGTAATCTCAGTAATGCCAGTCATGCATCCAGACAACGCACAAGACGTTCTGATGAAAATATCGAAGCTGTACGAGCCAGTATTGAGGAGACTCCATCGACATCGAGTTATCGCCGCTCTCAGGAATTAGACATCTCTCGCACCACTCTCCGACGCATAATTCATAAAGATTTGAAGATGTTTCCATATAAAATTCAAATGGCACAAAAACTAAACCCAGCTGATTATCCGCGACGCCTTAATTTTGGCAAATGGGTCATCGAAATGGCTGAAAACGAACTTGACTTTTGGCGAAAACTCATCATGTCAGACGAAGCACATTTCTCGTTGAATGGAGGCGTAAACAAGCAAAATTGCCGATTTTATGCCACCGAAAATCCTCAATTAATTGAAGAACAGCCTCTTTACGACCAAAAAGTAACAGTTTGGTGCGGTGTTTGCGCGAATATGATCATCGGACCGTATTTTTTCGAAGACGATGATGGAGCCACGACAACAGTCAATGGTGAGCGTTATCGAGCCATGACAACGGATTTTGTGATACCCATTATTCGCGAAAATGACATGGATAACTTCTGGTTTCAACAGGACGGGGCTACATGCCATACAGCTCGACCAACAATCAATTTATTGCGACCATTTTTCCCCGGGCGATTGATATCGAAAAATGGTGATGTTGACTGGCCACCGAGATCACCAGATTTCACGCCACCAGACTTTTATTTGTGGGGTTATTTGAAATCCAAGGTATACGCTAATAAGCCAAAGACCTTAGCTCAACTGAAAGCCAACATTCGACGTGAAACAGCCGCCATATCATCCGAAACATTGGCCAAAGTCATGGAAAATGTCGAAAAAAGAGTGCATTTAGCTGTCAAAGCTAAAGGTGCCCATTTACGCGATCTAATTTTTAAATATTAGCTGAAACAAATCCCCTTGGACCAAAATAAATTATTTTTGAAATGAACAAAAAACATTGTTTTCTTTTGTTCTTTTTTTTTAGAAACAAATGGGTCAACTTTAAATGGCCTACCCTGTAATATGGCTAACTTGATGTTACACAAAAGTTTACATGCGCTTAATGCATGGTGGTTAAATAACGTAAAATAGCTCTGTTAAGCCGATTTTTCAAAATAGCAAAGGCTTGCCTCGGTTCTTTTATAATTGCAGCACATTGTGTACTGCAATCTTTACGTAATTAGTTTGTAATCGAAAGCGTTGGAATTCAATTAGTTTTGGGTGAAGGCAGTAATGATGGTTGTGTGGGGACAGTTACGAGTCAATTTAATCTCTTAGCCACACCCAAAACTTTTTATATAATATTGAGAAATATTTCAGTAATGTACTACAATTAAAAAATTTTAGCAAATTCGTCAATCTGGAACGCTCACTATATAAATGTGTGTAAAACTCTATACTATTCATTGAGCGAGGTTAAGCGCTGGGTTTGAAACTCCCAACGGAAAAGAAACAACAGCCTCGGATAAAGCTAACGTTGAGCAATGCAAAAAGATCCGCAGGATCGGGAAGGACCTCTTCGAGCCGTTCAATCCCAAGCGAGGTTTCGGACAAGAGACTCCTTATCGTGTGACTTCTTCAATCTATTGCTGGACAATATAATACAAGCTGCAGAACTAAATAAAGAAGAAGGCACAATCTTTTATAGGAGTGTACAGCTGCTGGCGTACGCCCTATGATATTGATAGCATTGGCTTCAATGACTGCGCCGTTAGTTCTGCTTCTCCGAAGCGTATGGGTTTGGTTGTGAATGAGGACAAGACGCAATATCTCCTGTCAATAAACAAACAGTCGTCGCATTAACAGCAACAACAATGTCAGCCTCGAAATCCAACACAGAAAAACTCTTGCAAACAGGTGCTACTTCGGATTGAGTAGGCAATTGAGAAGTAATGTCCTCTCTCGATGAACAAATATCAAACTCTATAAGTTACTCATTATTCCCGTCGTGCTATATGGTCCAGAGGGATGGACAATGACAACATCCGATGAGTCAACGTTACGAGTTTTCGAAAGAAAGTTTCTGCGAAAGATGTAGTCCTTTGCGCGATGGCAACGGCGAATATTGCATTCGATGGAACGATGAGCTGTACGAGATATACGACAACATTGACATAGTTCTGCGAATTAAAAGACAGCGGCTACTCTGGCTAGGTAATTTTGTCCGAATGGACGAAAACATGAAAGCTCTGAACGTATTCGGGGGAAGCAGAGGAAGAGGAAGCCCTCCACTCCGTTGGAGAAATCAGGTGGAGAAGGACCTGGCTGTACTTGATATCTCGAATTGGCGCCAAATAGCGAAAAGAAGGAACGACTGGCGCACTATTGTAAGCTGCGGCCATAACCGCGTAAGCGATGTCTACGCCAGTAAATAAGAAGACGAATAAGAAGGAGGTCTTTCGGCACTATGTACGTATATTCTATTCATTAAAAATTCAGCTTTGAGACAGAAATACCTTGAGGTTATTTTTGTAGGATGACCTACCCACTCCCTCCTTCTTGGCTCCTAGATGCGTTTTTTTAAATTTGTTCAAAGTCATATTTTTTCTCCCATATTTCTCTCGGACCTGCAATTTTCTTTGTCATATAACAACACCACCAGTACAGCTTTTGCCCTTTATACATACATAAGTATGAAATTTTTTATATGAGCAGGTCAGCCAACCCACTAACAGTGAGTCCAAAGCTAATTATTATCATTGGTCAGAGTATACTTAAAAGTATCGTGTTGCAGTGGGCAGCTATTCAAGTAATCGGAAATTTCATGCCGCCGGCTTGAGAAGCTCGAAACAAGCGCTTAACAATTACCAGAGGTAACCGAGTGTAACTGCTGGTACCGAAGTGCATATTTATGTAGCAACAACAACAAACACAACAGAAGGTACAATAATGTTGCACATAACGTGGCATTTAATGAAGGTTGCGTATACGTCACGGTGAACTTTTCATTTGACACCTTCAACCAAGCGAATTGTTTAAATACCAGTGAGCATAAAAAATACAAAAACAGCATCAACAACATTTTAAACGTGTTAGCGTGTTAAAAGCGCACGCAAACATAGTGGTATACAAAAATGGTAAAAAGAAATATTTTTACACATGCAACATACTTCTGTACTTACAAGAAATATTTATATACTGTACATTTTACGTTTTTTTACAAATACAACAATAAACATAATTAGCCAGTACAACAATCAATCAGCGCTGACATCTAGACTAAAAGTACATTGTTCCCTTTTATGCTGCACAACGTGGAACCAATCATATTTTAAATTTTTAGAGAAAAGACGGACTCTATTGTAGAAAACAAAACTTTTTAATAGTGAAAATTTGTATATTTCGAAAACAGCATTCATTTAGACAGTCACCAAGTTGAAGTAATTTTAGGATCGGTTGTTGTAGTAACGCCACAAAACATTTAAAACCCCAGACCGTTTTAAATCTTAGTTTGTTCTGGTTAAGTGGTCACTTCTGTTGTGGCAACAATCTACATTCGCCTTTCGATAATTTTTCTAATAATATCTATATCAACACAGATCAGACACACTGTGTCAATAGAGTGTATTTCAATAAAAGCCACTGTGGCAGCGAACAACTAAGAAAAAACAGAAAAGGAATTAGAAGCAAAATGCGGGCAGCGAGTGGTCATCGCCAGTGAAACCATCACAACATTTCCACTCTCATTTGCTTGGCTGTCGCGTCTGATAGCTAATTTCACACTTATGTATGCTGTTGCATGATATAATTGTTGTTGCTGCTTTTGTTGTTTTTTCTCAGACTCAGCTCAAGCCATTACTATATAATTACTGAGACTCGCTGCGGTAGTGCAAGTGTTGGCTGCTTGGCGCTTCAATTGTATACCTGTCAATTGAACGCTTTGTTATTACTGTTGTTGTATTTAATATTGCAGCTGCATCTTTACAACGTAGTAAACGTGATGTTTGTGAAGGCAAACACTGCTGAAGAAGCTAAAAAAAATAATAGTATGCTTGATATATAATAAGTTACCCAATGAGCTTTTACATTGCGTATGAATAACTTCTAATAACGATTGATACCAATGAATGCCTCAGCAGTTTTTTGTTAACCCCATCTCCCAAAAAAAATTGGGAGACAGTTTCAATAGTCTATTCTTACTAACAGAATTTACATTGCATAATTTTAGGCGAAGCTGTGAATACGCGAAGATTTAGAGATAATGTTCCAAGCCAAATTTGAAACTAAACTTACTCATAAAATGCAAAAATAATTATCATCAACTGATTAAGCTTCAGAAAATAAACTATAAGGGAAATGAGGTTAAACTCGAAAATTGGACGCATCTACTACCGGAGAAAGGTTCTAATTACAATAACATCCCTAAATAGTTGGGTAAAGTGTACCTTTTCACTATATTCAGTAATATTTCATTTCATTTCAGGAGGATGGAGTCATGTGTAGAAGTTCTCGCAAGTAAGGAAAGTTCTCTGATCGCCATTCACTTGGGAGTGGCCAGAAACGATTCTTTTACATATGACTCAAGCAGCTCACGACTTCTGGTCTTTGACCAAGTATCCTCTGGGTAGCCTAAGAACATCCGTTTGAAGGCGACCTAAAGTGAGAAGGCGAAATATTCCCTACTTAGGGTTGTGCGCTGGGTTTGGGACTCGCCACGTAAAAAAACACCCCCAATGAAAGGATCGCGTAAGCGGTGGCTACGCCAGTAAAGAACATTTCATTTGCCCCAAGGCGCAATAACCGTTCTTGAAGTCTACACCTTAGACTAATGCAGAGATTTAGCCATTTCCGTTAGACAGATTTGCACGGCTAAAAGACTCCGCTTACATGAGACACAAATTTATGGAAATTTAAATTTTACCCGGACAGTCTCGAGTAAATTTCGATATATATATTAAATACGATGGTTAAAGACCTTTAGACTTATTTTAGGGAGAGAGACACCGCACTACTCTCTCATATTTTTCTGCAAAAAAAACTTATTAATATTTATGGAAATTTAGATTTCATCCAGACATTTCCGAGTAAATTTCAGTTATGTAGACCTGATTGTCGCTCTATAACTAACGACATTAAGGATGCTACCCGACTTCGAAAAGCCTAAAAATGAGAGACAAAACTGCATAGTCACAAATTCTCATATAACTGAAGACGTGAATTTAAAAGTCAAAGCGAACACGCTTCAAATGCACACACGCAACAACAACAACCAAGCAGCATGACATACACATTATCTATTGTCCACCCAATGCATTCCGTGTCCACCCACTTTACCGTTAACACTGAAGTGCGTGTAACTGTTGGCGATACGGACTATCATTATCAATTTCTATATTATTTATGTTTTGCTTTCTTTTCACACTCACTGTATATAAACACTTTCTCATGTGTTGTTGTTATGGTTGCTGTTCTTTTTGTGTAATTGCAATATTTGATTTTTGTGTAGTTTTATTGATGGGCAACAATTTTATGGTTTCACTGATGACGGTGTCGCAAAGCAACAAGTTGTTTGGTTGTTCTCGCGCTCTCCCTTCTTCTCTATAGTCGCGCTGTCAGGTTGGCTTGTTCGTGCGTCGATTGGTGCGTGTTGTGTCTTCTGCGTTGGATCGAATGACATTTTCGGGTGAAAGTCACTGGCACATAACTCAAAACATCGATAATTGATATATATATGTGCTTATATGTATGTTTTTATGTATAGGTAAGTGTTTACAAAGCTTAATCACGCATTAATGTGAGACAAACAAACATACTTATGGCTGACGTATGACAAATGTAAATGCAAGGGGCGGAGAGTTTATAAAACCTCATGCCCGTTTATTTAGTTATTTCTCTTGTAATTTTAAGTGCGTTCGAAAGTTAAAGAAAGTAGTACCCAGTAATTATATTTTGTGAAAAACTTGGTGAAAATTAATGAAGCGCACGAAATTGTTGAAGAAAGTATGTATAATTGATATAACTTCACTTTGGAACATCGATCATTTAATGTAGTGATCTATAAGAACTTATAAAAAGGAACTGGAACTCAACATATCTGTCTTCGAAAGGGATAGCACGAGACTTTCAAATTCGAACGAGTCCCAAAGCTTGGGAAAAAGTGCCAGCGGAGTGACCCTATCGAAACTTATAAGAACGCTTTAGAAATGTTTGAATATACTCTTGCAAATGATCGCTCTGCAAAGAGATCCTTCAGTAAGTTTTTATCAGCTGTTTTCGGAAAAGTCTCTCTATTGGAGTAAAACTGTTGCGACAAGGAGCTTCTTATGACTTCTTTCGAAGACTTTATTGCCTGCAACGTATTTCTAGAGGTTACATGTAATAACCAGAAGTACAATTAAAAAATCCTTGTCGTTTTTGTAACACGAACTCTTTTACTGTATTTCATTGTAAAACGAATCTTCAGATTTGATTTTTTATGCAATTTAAGGGTCTAATAACTCAGTTAATGCGTACTTGCTCATACCAAAAATTTTAATTAATAATGCGGTCGAGTGGCCGTCTTCGTAATGTTTTCAATATGTTTTGCATAATTCTGTTATTCGAAGATGCCTCCGTGTAAGTTCTGTATACCACCTAAAGACTATAATAACTCAGATATCACGTTTCTAAAAGTCTTATTAAGCTATAATGTGGAGAGATGTTTCCAAGAGCATTGACAGACGGCAGCGCTAATCCGGATTAACTGCATTAATTCGGGAGTTAGTGAAGATAACTCCGTTCCTAACTTCAATAAATCTGGAAATTTTAGAGAGTTAGTTGCTTTTTCGTTGGCAACATTGTTAAGAATGGCCAATTTTAATCTATTGTGATTGAAAACAAGCAACACTGACAGCTATTTTTAAAATTTTCAATAATAAAACAAGAAGTTTTATGTTATGATGTTATGTTACGATGCAGTTTTAAAAATAACGTGTCGATATGTTTTTGTAATAAATAATGGCTTAACAACCACAATGTTTATCTTCTATCCATTTTCATTGAAAATATGATTAAAATGGCAATCAGCTGTTTACGAGAGTTTCAAACTCGCATAGCTGCTGTCTGTCACCTACAAAGTTGAATCTGATTAAGTGCGCAGTTAATCCGGATTAACGCTGCCATCTGTCAAGCCTACAAATTGGATTCCAAGAAATTGTTAAGAAATGTTAATAATTACAGTTAGAATCAAAAATAGAGTATCGGTCATATAGTCATTACGGCGGCTCAAGAATGTTAGAAATTGTCACCATACAATCGTAGAAGCCGCAAAAATGGACCCCAAAAATTCAAAAGTGTAAACAGAGCAATATTGGTCGGTGTTTCGGTTTTTATTTTTGGAAAGGATGTGCGTTGTGATGCTATATACGACTGTATTCTCTGGAAATCGAATTTTTCAGGCAGGTTAAAGAGGGAATATAATTTTCAAAATTTGGATATTTCCATTGCAGATTAAATAATTACACTACTCAATAAATCTGACCCAAAAGTTTGCAACTGATGTGCTAAGAGATCTGTGGGATATTAGAGGTGTGCTGATTACGAATTTGAGGTCAAAAATGTTCCATTACGCAGAGCTATTTTTGTCACTTTAGTAAATGGTGGGGATTTGACCCCTACACCCCCTGATTACAACACAAAAAATCAGAAATCAGAATTAGCAAGATACTGCCCCTAACATCAAAATCGCAAAATGACTGTAAACTGGTGTTATTCGAACACCCTCGTATATTTATAATTAACACTTTTTCTGGAATTTAGCTCACCGCATTCCAGAACATGCAGCAACCACAATTGTTTCACTTTTATCTACAATTTTAAAATAACATTTGCGTTGTTACCTACATGCTTACTCATCAGCAAGACGCTTATCAAGCCATAGAGCAATAGCAGCAAATGCCACACCTCGCGTGCCACATCACGGTGCGCGCACAATTGCAAGAAAATGTTGAAAAACTCTCGACCCAACATGAAATCGAAATGTGTGTCATTCGTGTCGGCGGCACAAGTATGCGCGGCGGCAAAGATAAACTCATCATTGGCAATAACAGCTGCAGAGGCGCGTTCCAGTCCAACTCCATCACCGCCCAAACGTCCAGCAATCACACACACGTCAGTTGCCTGCGCCAAGGTGTCACTGCGACGGCTATGCGCGCGCATTTCTAGTGCATATATTGCCGTACAACAACCATTGATGGCAGATGGAAGACATTTCTGCACAAAAACAACGGGCACACGAAATGGAAATTCAGTGAGAAGCACAACAGCTGCAACAGCAACATTTAAGCGGCTGACAAATGTTCGACGCCGTTTATCATTCAAGTGTCTGTTTTAATTAAATCGCAATTAATTTTTAATAATATTTAATTTACAACACAAATAATAGCCGCCGAGAAAAGGCGACGGCGTGGTAGCAAATCAACGCGGAATTTCAATATTTTTTGCTTTTTTTTTCAAATTATTTTGCACGTCTTTGGATTTGTAACCAAAAATACTGTATCTAATAACCGCACACGCAACAGGTGGCCTACGCGTTGCCGCCCAGCTTGTTACACAGCCAAACATTTGTATTTGGCTCAGTCATCTAAAGCGCAAGCGCGCGCGCACTTTATGTGCCGCCTATCAATAATTGGCTTTAACATAATCACTTTCAATTAAAACATCAACTTTTGCAAAGAGAGCTCTCAAAGCCGTTGCGAAACGCGGCCAGAGGAAATAACGCTACAACAGTTTGAACGCGCACGCTTCACAACGAAATGGAAAGCGGACTTACGCGATTTACTTTCGTTGCGGCATCTGGTAATGTGAGTGCACAGGAAAACTCACGCCGGACGCTTGCTCAAGCACAGCACCGGCACGTTGGTTGTAGTTGAGCAGGAAAAGCAAGACTAAAGTTTAGTGGAACACTTGAGCTGGGTGGCCACGGTCACCGGCTAATTATGTTGTTCGACAATGGAAAATATATGGCTCAGCTTGTGCTTTGTTGTTGCTTGCGTGCGAGCGCTGTTGCTGACGATGCTGGAGATCATGTTGCAAAAAACAACATCAGTGACGCATTTGTAGTTAATTTTTTTTGTATGCAATTGCACAGGGTATTCGGGTTTTGTTGAATGGGAGTGTGTGTCGTCAATGTTGCAAAGTTACATCTACCTCTAAACAAAAGTAGAGCAGATCATGTGGAAGTTGCGATAAGCAACCCGTATGAAAGCCTGCAAGGGTGGACGGCATGTTTATATGTATTAGATTAAAGATTGTTCAAGAGATAAATAAAAAACCAAAGTTAAAAAAACTTAGTCTTGAAGGTCTAGAGAAATAGGAATTCCATAGAACCTGATCAAATGCAATCTCCTGAGTATTTTCTGTTCACTTGCTGATCATTTTTTGCTACTGAGCTCTACTTTGGACAGAACTTTAATTTATAACAAATATTACTGCAAATATTAAAAATACTTCTATTAATTTTTCGATAAGTCGCGATCATAGCAAGCAAATATGTTTCAAATTAATGTGTGTTTTGTTTTTTCTTTTTTTTTATGAACTCATTATATTTATCTACACTTATTACCCAAAATATTGCATAAGTACTTTTATTACTTTAACGAACGTGATATCAGATTTCCTTGTTTTACAACACGCTCCCAAAAATAATACTGACATTGAATAAATTTGCACGTAATCTTATCAACAAGTTTAAACGAGCGAGAAGTTGACATTAATGCTTAAAGCATTCGGCCATAATATTAAACAATCTGAGTTTTTTTTTTTGATTTTGCGCAAGATAATGGCCCACAAAGTTTTATTCCCATATATGTGTAAGTATGCCCCAGTTACGGAAAGTATATTTAATAACAAAAATGCAACTCTGGCGCTGCCCAAGTGACTGTCTACTGGTTACCCAATATCATCATAGATCACTTCAGATAACATTAATTATGGAAAAGAAAGAAAGTTAATAAAACTTCCCTTTGAAGGACTGACATCTTCAAAAGTGTTTCGCCATTACATCACATTGCGGACTTGGAACAGAACGGGATTATGCATTCTTTTTCAGAAACCAGAACCATATACAGTCCAACTGAACCGAAATCAGTACCAATTTGGTTCACTAGCGAAGCTCCCTTGATCGCTGTTTATTAGGATTGAAAAATAAAGAAGTGATGATCTTTACCTGCAGTATACCTTATTTCTACAAAATGGATCCTCTGGGTAGTCGATAAAAGAAAGCTTCTTACAAGCGAATCAGTTGGATGAAATATTAAAGAGATGCAAATGATTCAGATTTCCAAAAAGAAGTTGACGCAACGAAAAGTTTTGATACAAACCAAGAAGCGGCATACAATGCTACGAAATTTAATACATCTGAATAAACGTCAGAAAAAGAAGAGAAGCTGATATGGACAACTTTTTTTTAAGAAACTCGCGATAGTTTCTTTAGAAACTTTCAAGGAAAAAAAGGAAAACGACGCGTCTGAACTTAATTTTAGAAAATCAAAAAACATATTTCTCGAATTAAATATTTGAGTGTGGACTGAACCTTATCATTCACGAAGTCGCCAGTGCATTACTTAGTCTTCTCATGGGATGGTTGCAACAAAAACAATTTTAATAACGTGCAAATTTGTTGCAATTAAAATCATTAAAAAACGCATATTTCCTTTCATATTTGCGTTAAGTATTTTGATTACCTCCCGGCACTCTTTGTGGCAACAACGAAATGTCGCGCAGCGCAAAGTGAATGTCCACAAGTTTAACGAAGACACGAACAGATTTGTATCCCCTTGGCAATGCAGAATCGAATGAATCAAGCACCAGCGCTTCTTGTCTTGCGGCGGTGTCTCCAGCAATGGATGCTGATCAGTAAATGTGAAGTTGTAATCTCATATTCACAAGATGTAGTCAGTGATTTGCAACGAATTATTGTTGGTATTGTTGTTTCACGTATTGTGAATGTGAACTTGACCGTGAAAGTTGTTGGCAACGGGTTGTCTGTTTGTCTGTCCGACCGACTGAATGGTTGGCACACGCCGATCGTGCACAGGCGAATAAAGACAGAAAGGTATGAAGTGAGACTGGAAGAGAGAAAGATGAAGAACTGCGACATGTGCGGCATGCAAGCGTTCAGCTGGTGGAACGGTAAATATGACGTCAAAGGGTATTGTAAGTACAAAAACAAGAAATGCTTGGACGAGCTACTTACTTAGCAATGATTTCTTAAAACTTTTTAGACAGGAAGTAAACAGTTTCATTGCATTACTGAGCAACTTAATTATGTGGTTGGTTCAGTTAATTATAGAAAATTGTATGCGCTTAATTCAATAAGGATGAGTAAACACCAAATGGGTAATGCTGGGAATGGAAAACATACTTGGCTTTATTACAGCGAAAAAGGCTGAAAAATGTCAACAACAAAATACGAAATTACAATAAATTGGATCTCTTCTAAGTGCCAATCAATTATTAAGTTTATAAAATTAGTTTATTACATTAATTGTTAGCTTTCACTAAGTTGAAGTTTTACTTGCAAATCAAGCAAAAGCGAATAAGTCAATAAAACCAAATAAAAGAATACATAAGAGACAAGAAAAGGATATAATTAAAACAAATACTTGCATTTGGATCGAATTTTTTTCTCGTAAGATTGAAGAAATAATATTTCATTGAAGATACCTATAAAACCCTGAGCCGCATTTTGCGACGGTTATAAAAAGTAAATGCATATTGTGCCTCCATTGAGTAGAACGCCATCGCCATGGCACACCGACAAATGTCACGAAAATGACACAGCTACTCAATGAGCAACTGCCCACCGCTAAACTACAGTAGCTACGTGTTAGATATAAGATTCTGGTGTCCAGATGGGCAACTTTAACAGAAGTGTAACCAATGATGGCAAATGAAGCGAAATCTAATGAAGCAAATAAGGCAAACACCTTCTATGGGGCATGCAAGGCCAAATTTTATGCGAGCCATGCCATTGTAACAAGATTAAGCGATGGTACACGCAAAAAAATTGCTACGGAATAATATTTCGACAAAAATTTATAATAAGTAAGGAATCTTAATTAACAGAGTTCTTGTGTTCTGGGTACACATGTATCCAACTGTTCAATGTTGGAGAGCTTCGTTTTGTTGTGACATGGAAATCTTTCGTTTGAAATCCTATTCGGAAATCTAATTCCACGTCAATGTTCATGGTCTCTTTGTTATCTTCTCTATATTCAATATTGTCTGAGACTCAGTGTCATCATTTTTGGTTTTTCAATTACATCTTCACTTTTCCGTGACTTTTGAAGGAGAGTCTCTTCAGTATATTCTGAATTGAGGATGAAAACTTAACCCCGAGCAAAGACGAATTAAATATCGCGATAGTCTTAAAGTCAGTTATTCATGACTTCTTAACATTCCAAACATTGGCTAAAAGTTTGCGAACTGCAACCCGCGGCTATGCGAGGAGCGTGGTTTGCAACTTGACTAAACATTAAACCCTCGCTTTTGGGGATTGACGATTTTTAACCCGGCAGTCTAACAAAAGAAAGCAGCTTGCGAAGTATACTCGTAAATAATATTAATAATTTTCAGTATGTTGGAATACAGTTGTATTATCAATTATTTTCTCCCAATGTTGGCCATTAAGGTGTGCCTGTATTGCCAATAACGAAGTGGCTGTCAGTCAGCAATAAATGTTGCTGGTTGCCATAAATTGCTCGTTGGGCGATACTTCTTTGAAAATATTTGCTGGCACAGATGGACAATGGCACAGACAAATAATGTATGGAATTTAAAATGCTTAGATATGTGTATATAATTCTTA
This sequence comes from Bactrocera zonata, assembly GCA_037783105.1. Taxonomy (NCBI): domain Eukaryota; kingdom Metazoa; phylum Arthropoda; class Insecta; order Diptera; family Tephritidae; genus Bactrocera; species Bactrocera zonata. The sequence goes on along the minus strand of JBAWJQ010004226.1, from coordinate 436,634 downwards.
GTTATGTGGATATGTGTGTGGTTGGTATGCATGTAAATTGAAGACATGCAATAAAATCAATTGCAATTCTTAGTCATCCATAAAAAAAAATTCTGTTATACAAGAAGGTTGTGGCTGGTCTTCGCTTTAACGATCAGTTCATAAAACAGCAATTTAAAAAAAAAAGAAACGCTTATATGCATACATGTGTACACGAAATAACAATAAAAACGTTAACTTCGGTTGCAACGAAACTAATATACCATCCATAGATTCCATAAAAGAACTTTATTTTGATCCGCCAGTTAGTATGGTAGCTATATGCTATAGTGGCCCGATCTGAACTATTTTTTCGGCTGAATGCTGATTGACAAGTTGGTATGACAGCTATATAGTATAGTTGTCCGATGTGAACGATTTGCTTGGAAATTGTGCCGTTGGCTTGGAAAATAATCCATGGCAAATTTCGTGAAGATATCTCGCCATGTACCACAGTTTGCCATAAAAAACATAATTTTGATCAGACGAGCAGACGGACCTGATTAAATCGACTCGGTTCATCATGCTGGTCATTTATATAAATATTTTACTTTGCCTCTGAAGTTTCTTTCGTTATTGCAAACTTCACGACAATAACCTATACTAGGCATAAAATCGTTAAGAATATATGTTAAACGGAAATCTCGCAAAAGAATTTTCGTAAAAAAGTGACGGGAACTGACTTAGAGTGGTTAAGGGGTTACATACGTCCAGAATTTTCAAAAAAATCGATTTTTTTGTTTTTATAGGTTATTATTCTTTATAGTTTTAGGCATATTTCTGTGAAAGTCGAATGTAAAAATTCCCCATAGATACAAAGTTATGGTAGAAAATCAGACCGCCCGACGAGACTTTAATGCGCACAGGTAGCTGTCCTTCGTTTGAGGCACATGAAAGTTTAAACGCGTTTTTCTCGAAACTACTTTTCCCGGCACGGTCTGCATGATAACTCATACAGTTTTTAACATTTTTTGATGCAATTTTTTTTTTAAATATTCGAAAAAGTTTTCTCTATAGTCTGTCGAGCCGGATTTTCGATATTTTTATTAAAAAATTTTATAAACATAATTAAAGTGTGACATTTATGACGTAAAACGCATACTTTTTTTCTAAATTCCGTAAATTTGAAAATTTTTCGAAATTAAAAAATTCGACTCGACAGACCATAACTACAACTTCATTTTACAAGATTTTTTTTTATTTTTAAAGAACCATCAACATTTCAAGGATAAATGATGCAGACCGTGGAGCAACTTTTTTTTCATTGTACTTTGGGTCACGTGATATTTTATGTACTAATTTTTGTAAAGAAAAATTAAAATACATTTGTTTTATAAACTTTAAGTACCAATAAACATTGTATAAAATTTCTTTATATTTATTTCTATTGTTAACCCTTCTGAAAATAGTTTCTCTTTTAGCGCATTTTTGGTGCTGCTGGACGTATGTAACCCCTTAATTGTTGATAAAACACAGAATTAAGTTAGTTACTCTTTAAATGGTTGTTATTTTATATGTTGCATCCGAAACTGTATTTCTAGTTCTTTAATTTTTATTTTCGATTATTTTTTATTATTATTTATATTTCTATTTTATTTTTTAAATGTTTAATTTGTATTCTAATATTTATTTTTTATTTATTCTCTTTATAGTAAGTGGATACTTCCACTACAAATTTTAATTAATTGCTTTTTATTTTCTCTTATAATTTATGTATTTTTCAAATTATTATTTTTTTTTTTGTAATTTTTCATATTTCTTTTTTTTCACAAATTTTTAAAATTATTTATTATATTTATTTCTTCATTAACATTTATCTTTAGTTTATTTTTTAATATTTAACTGTTTCAATATTTATTACTTCGTTTCGCTTATTTAGTATTTTTATTCTTATTTTTTCAATTCATGTTTCATTTTTATCTTTAGCTGTTTTTATATAACTTATTCTTGATTTAGTATATTTACAGAGAAATAGTAAACTGCATTCTTGAAGAGGGCATAATTTTTAAACGCAATCGTATTTAGCTATTTCAGAAATTTCCACGCTCGTTTTCAAGTACTCAAGAATTATGCACAGAATATTAAATGCTCAATAAGTAATAGAGAATTGAATTGAAGTGGAGCCTTGTGGTGAATAATTCAAAAACAGTGCTTTAAAATAATCAAATAAATAAATAAAAAATAAATAATTAAAAAATAATATAAATAAAAATATAAGAGATTTGTCGAAAATATAGTGGGAAGTAGCAACATCATCAAATTTAATACTTAAGAATAATTATTTTCATTAAAACTTATTGCATTTTAATAATATATGTTAATAGTAAAGTCCCGCTTTAATACATTAATTTATTTCTTATAAATTAAAAATAATATATGAATAATCTTAAATATTAATATTTGTAGAAACCGAGAATGAAAGCAAGAACTCCAAACAACTCGAGATGGCAGCGGATGCTTATCATGTTCGAATGCATGCTAGAGAAAGTTATGGATCGATTTCACTCAATTTCGGCAGACAGTGACAACATAAACCTTTGTATTTATAATGAAGTTATAAAAAAATAATAAATATTACATACGAATAAAATAACTTCTAATTAGATGTGATGAATTTATAAAATTTCTTCCCGGTTTCAATTTATTCAATTCTTGAAAAATTACTTTATAACAAAAACAAAAAAACTAGTTTAATGAAAACTGGAAAGAAACAAAATACAAAATTTTATGACTATCACAAGAACAAAGAATGAACTTGATTATGCCTAAACTCAAAATATAGTTGCTGGAATTTATGCGGTGTCATAAGCAACAACAACATATCATCTGCTCACATCATCTCACACTTTTTATACAAAAATGCCAAATATTGCGAAACACTATATTTTAATGAGATCAAAGATGAACACAACACTGGTACAGTAAGTTAATTATAGATTCAGTTGAAATATGCGAAGTACAGAAACTAGGTTATAATACAAAGTAAACAAATGAAATAGAAACAAACTTTTAAGTTCGTTAGAATTCAGGACAAAGGTAGATAAGTTGTAAATTGCTTCCGAAATACGGAAAGAGGCATTAAATGTACTTAGAAGTAAAGGAAGTTTGAGATTTGAATTACATATTTTAGACTATTTTTGTTGTTTCATTTAGTACAGTATTTTCCAACTAATAAATACCAAAACACCAACAAACCCTCATACGAGTATTGAAAAGTGAAAGAATGAAAAGAGGCATCCTACAAATTTCTTCGATCTCAAGAAAGCAATCAGCTACTTGTTACAATCTTACAAGAAATACATAAGCTCTCTCTCTTTTTCGGCATCTGCCGAAGCTACCCACTCAGCAACTCATCATGACAAAAATAAAAAAAAATATAAGTGCGAAAAGCGAAGAGGTTCTGGACCTTCAAAAATTGTTTTTTACTAATATATGAAACAACTTCAGCAGAACCAAAAAGTTAACCAGGTTAAATTGTTAGAAAAGCTGAAAATAAGTTATTCTGTTGAAATGTAGCGTTGTTCTTACGTTTGGGTATAAAAACTCGCGTGTCACTGCCTTTACGACCTCCAAAGCGTCGCAGCCGTCTTGTCACACATTACCAGTTTTTTGTGATTTTTCGCGCCAGCAAAACGAATTAATTGGCAATCTTACAGCCAGAGGAAAAATATAAAAAAAAACAAGCCGAAATGAAACAACGTTCTGAAAAGTGAAAAAGCAACATACTGAGTTGACGAAGTTGTAAGTCAGCCGAGTGCCAGCTGGCAGCAGTGTTCTTTAAACTGAGCCTGCGTCCGTTATCGTGCCGCATTTAGCGTCAGAACGTGTGACGAAGTGGTTGCCTGCTTTCGATTTTTGGCCGCTTGAATGGCTTGAACGCTACTTTGCTAAACTCGTTGCTAAATCGTAATAACGCGCAATCAATTAGCTCTTACGTAAATCAGGCAGGAACACAAGGGCCAGCCTGCTGCGCTGACGAAAAGATTTATGTGGACTTACAGTGCATTTAGCTTTATGTGATGAGAATTATTTAGTGCTTAAGAAGAAAAACAAATCATTCTTGAAAGCAAAGTACTACACTGGCTTTCAAACTGTGTTAATTTGTAATTAGAAAAAAATACCAAAATGTCACCAAATTTAACAGTGTTTACATTTGTGTTCACAATCCTTTGTGGTGAGCATTCGAAATAGTGAAAATGCAACAACAAATAATACATACCTAGTTATTATAAATTTCACTTTCATATCTTTTCTACAGCACTGGCGAATTCGAAATTCTCCTATGAACGCGGCAATTGTGATATTTTAGTATCGAGCGCCATACGCCAGATTTTAACGAATGAAATGCGCGCACAGCTGAATCCTTCGTGGCGTGAGTCGCGCATCAAACGCATACGTTACGAGCTCTATACGCCACAGAATCCTTATAAGGCTCAAGTACTGCAGCCAGGTGATGCTAATGTGCTGCATGCGTCGTTTTTCAATGCAAAATTGCCGGTTAGGTGGGTGAATTGTGTTGATTTATTAATTTGGGTTTAAAAATCAATAATTTTTAAAAGTGTTTGATAAATAGTATAGAGAGCGAACGTAAATAAGAACAAGTTAAATGAGAACAAGTAAAGGCTAAGTTCGGGTGCAGTCGAACATCTTATACTACTGTGACTTCCAGTCATCAAATCCTCCGTCGTGATGAGTCAAAACGGTGTCCTCGGAGTGGTCATGTGAATTTGTGGAATAGCCAGAAGTTACACGAAAGTAAAAGGCGAATGTGGTAGTTGCGGCACGGTATTAGTTGAAATAGTCGAATAGCCAATGCAGTGTGAAATGGTGCATTATTGCACTTCATTGTTCAATAAATTCAGACATAGTAAAAATCGAAGAATTCACTTTCAGAGTCTCACAAACCGACGCGTATCTCAAATACTAATAACGTGAAATTTAGTATAGACGTCACTAAAACTTCCACCAACTTACAAAAAGAATAGATTCGAAAAACACACGAAGTATAAATTAAAAATTCACCTTTCTATTTGATCACAGTAGTACTCCTCCAACTTACAGGAATCAAAACTAGAGAAATACCTTAAGATGTAAAGCGTCAACCGGAGAAACGGAATCTGAGCGAATTTGGTTATTGGAGCTTAAGTGGTACATTAGATTGAAGCAATTTGAGGACGGCGCTGCCCCCATTTTTTCAAAATCTAGTTATTTGATTAATACGAACTCGTTCTTACTTTTTTCCCAAGACACACGTCTACCAAGTTCCATCATATCTTAATTTTTAATTAATTTTTGCACAGACGGACCGACAGACAGACAGACAGTCACCCAGATTTCAACTCGTCTCGTCATCCTGATCATTTATATGTATGTACATAACCATATATCTATCTCGATTAGTTTTAGGTGATACATACAACCGTTAGGTAAACAAAACTTATACTCTGTTGCAACATGTTGCGAGAGTTATACTTAAATATTAAATATTGTATGAAATATCAGAAGAAAGGCTTCAATAAATATTTATACATATGCATATAAAAATTCGAAAATGTTAGTAATGATTTCGAAGATATAGCAAGTTTTTGAATACCCTTATTTTCATCAAATTTGTTTATTAAAATATCTTGCTCATTCCGTAATAAATGCATTTATTCTATTTATATTGCAAATAAAATATTAATAATTTTACAATTTTTAATAAAATTTCGAATTTAATTTTTAGACACTATTTTGATATATGTATTATGTTGTTCTTGTATAAATGAAACAAAAATGTTTGCATATTTCACAAATTAAGGATTTTTTAAAAGACAGACCCACATAAGATGAAAAACCATTTTCGAAAAATTTCGAACTAAGCGCAACTGCAATAAACTTTTTTTTTTTAATTGTTGTTGGCATAAGCGCAAGCAAAGGAAAATTAATAGATTAAAAAAAATAATCAATAGAAGTACTATATTGGAAATGAAATAAAATTAAAATTAAATATCTAAATTTATTATTTTAATACATATACTTTACAGGATCTCCGACATTTCCTTCTAGATATTAAGGGTAAAATAAACTCCAAACAGGATAAAGAAAAAACAGCGCGGCAAACTTTTTTAAAAAGTTCGCCTACAGAAACTGTTCATATACTTGTTTTAGTAATTTTATTTGCAAATATATGTACTTGCTTCTATAATTTCTAAAATGGACACAGCTACCTTCCACCTAATTAAGTGTCTCAATAAAACCAAACGCTTTTCCTTTCAGAATCTCCATACACGGTTGGACCGGCAAGAGCACCTCCTGTTCGAATGCAGCTATCAAGGATGCCTACTTAGCGGCGGGCAAATTCAATGTAATAATGCTCGATTGGAGTGCCATATCGATGGATATTAGCTATCGACGCATTAGCCGTCAATTGCATGAAATCGCCACAAATTTGCTAGAATTCACACAATTTTTGCATTTAGTAAGTGGCGTCCCCTACGAAAGCATTTATTTGGTGGGTCATAGCGCCGGCGCGCATATAGCTGGCCTAGCGGGTAAACAATTGCGGCCGGAACGTTACGGCGCCATCTATGCGCTGGACCCGGCCGGCCTTGTGCAGTTGCCGCTTGGCGAAGATAAACGTTTGGCACCGAACGATGCCATCTACACGGAATCCATACACACGGACATCGCGCTGCTGGGCAATCCAAGCACGAAACTTACACAAGCGGCATTCTTTGTCAATTGGGGTCTAGGCCAGCCACACTGTCCGAATGCAACGGCGGCTGAATTCGATTTCGCATGCGATCATTTTGCGGCCTTGTATTACTTTGCGGAATCGTTGCGACAGCCACGCGCCTTCGGTGCCACACGGTGCAGACGATGCAACCGCTGCGGTCTGTTCAGCCATAGTCGTATTCTGCTGGACGAATGGGATTGTGGCTGCACAAATGCCGCCAAGACAGGTGAATGCCCGATGACCGTATTTATGGGAGGTGAACCGGCTGTGCCAAAAAACGGCACCTTCTATCTGAGCACGCGTTCTAATCCGCCATTTGGCTATGGCGAAACGGTGCGCATTAAACGCGCTGGGCCGGCCAAATACTTGCACAGCAGCTTTTTGAGTAATAAATTCGTCGGCAATCTGTTGGCGAAATGGCACAACTGAGCGTAACAGCGGGCAATTAGTAAGCAAAGTCAGCGGCAGGCAATAAATTGCTAGTGATATGTATGTAAAAGGTGTTTGTGTGGTAGCGTGAAGTTGTCAGTTAGTGGAGTTAACGTGCCACGGCAAGAACTATGAGTGGATTGCGTGCAAAAGAGTCATGTACATATGTATTAAGTTGTTTACAAGAATAAAAACAAATAACGGTAAAAATTGCATTGAGAATAGTACTTAATATGCCGAATTAAATTGTTTATTTGTAAATGATAACAAAATTTAATTGCTACCACTTTAATTTGGTATAGCTATGTAAGTTGCATTTCCACATAATTGAGGTTATGTACATATATATATACAGCTAGGGACATATAAATGGCACAAAATTATATTTCAACTAAATGTTAAAAATTGTTCGGAATGTCAAAATTTTGCATCCAACTTTGTCCCGTAATAGCTCCCATATCTGCAGCGGCGAAATATTCCGTTATGTTTTGCTAAATATTTACCGTTATCAATTTTGTGTAAACAACACTAATATTGAATGGACACATAAATGGCACAAACTAATTTGCATACACAGTTCCCGCGTAAACTTCGATAGAAGCGCATGATGTTTACCATAGTTGGATAGTTTTTTATCAGAAGTATTTTGAGTAAATAAGTTATAGAAAATGGGATCAGGAAAGCATACCACAATAGAAGAAAGACGAATCATATGGAAAATGCATGAAGGAGGACAGAAAGTGGTCGAAATTGCTAAAAATTTAAATATTTCTCGAAAAAAAGTATACAATGTAATTAATTCATGTGTGAAAAACCCTGATTTATTGATAAAATCACAAATTCGAAAACCAAGGCTTCGAAAAACGGATGCTGCTATTGTAAGAATGTTCAAAAATGACCCATTCAAGTCATCACGACAGATAGCAGCCGATATCAACCAATCATTGGATACAGAAATATCCTGTAGGCTTGTCAGGAGACGACTGAATGAAGCAAACTTGTTTGGGCGCATTTCTAGGAAGAAGCCACTCCTGTCAAAAAAAAAACATTTCTTAACGATTGGCCTTCGCCAGAGCCCATCATAGGGGCTAGATGGAAGAGTCTTTGTTCATCGTCCTAAAAGCCAAGAATTTAATCCAAGGTTCACACAGAAGACAATCAAACACGGGGGCAGAAACATTATGGTTTGGGGTGCATTTTCCTGGCATGGCATAGGGCCACTCGTACGGATAAACGGCAAGATGGATAAGTTTCAATACTTAGACATTTTGAGACATCATATGGAACCATATGCCTTCGATAACATGCCAATTAAATGGAAATTTATGGAAGACAATGACCCCAAACACTCCTCCAAACTAGTTAAGAATTGGCTTAGTGCGGATAAAATCGATTGATTGGCCAGCGCAGAGCCCCGACTTAAAAACTTACGGAATGAAGTCAAGATTAGAGTCGCGAAGAAAAATTATAAAAATCTGGACGATCTTTGGGCTGCCGTTCAGGAAGCTTGGCATGCCATACCTAAGGCCAAGTGTGAAAAACTGGTTGAGAGTATGAGTCGCAGGTGTGAAGCAGTCATTAAAAACAAAGGCTACAGCACAAAATATTAGCTACTAAATTGTTTGTACACAAAAGAACCAGACAAAAACACGTTTTTAACTCGACTTTTCCCCTCTTTTGCAGGTTGTGCCATTTATGCGTCCATCTAATTTCACCACTTTTTCTACCTTTTCATAATTTTTGTTGTGTTGTTAATGAATTCGAAATTGAGTTTGTGCTATTTTTAGATGTAAGGAATAAACTTTCAGAAAACCGCAAAAACTTGGTTGTTTGAAAGAATATTAAAGATACTTTAGCATATGAAAGTATACTTAAATGAATGTGCCATTTATATGTCCATAGCTGTATGTATTTTATAAACTTTTTGTCGCATGAGTTCAAATAACTTTCAATATAAAAAACGCTTTCAAAGCGAAATATCTGGCGTACAGATGATGTTCTAAATATGTATAAAAATATTGCAATACATAATATATGTAAATCGTTCTATAAATTTTAATATAATAATAGATTTTAAGAATATATTATTGGTTATTGTTCAAGAAGACAATAAATTTGAATAATTTAATTAAACATCAATGGTTTCCTGTATTAGTTACTTTTGAGTCTAAACAATCAGGCTTACTAGCTGCTCAACAAAAAGCTTCTTGGAAACTTTGTAACATTGTTCAGATAGTTATAACGAGTGCGAATAATACACTTTTTGAGATTTGTAAGCAATTCTAAAGAAAATTCAATAGTAGAGTATACAGATATGCACAAAGATAATTTATTCATACAATTATATTAAGTGGTTACATGGGTTTACGGGTTTCAAAAAATTTAATTCATTGTCTTATTAAATTCTACAACATCTCTAGAATATTGTCCTAAATTTTCAAGTTGATCCAAGTAATAGTTTCGGAGATACAACCTTGAAAGTTTGTGCGCTCGAGGCTAGCTAGGCTAAGTGCGTTGTCTTAAACGCATGCAGTCGGTTAGAAAGATTTTTCGAGAACTACTCAACCGATAATTAAAATTGTGAAATTTTACACAGGTCTTCGAGATACGATTCTTAAAGACTTGGACGAAGAATTTTTTCGAATACAATTATTAAAAAAAAATGTAGCGAAACTTTACCTTATATTTTTTTTATTTTTGTAAAAATGTCTGCCAAAAATTCAATTATCAGTTTTTTCCTTCGTCTAAGTTCTAAGTTAAGGTTTTAACTAAAGCACGTATTTTTCACTTCAGATGATCCTGTAAGGTGTTATGTTGCCAACACGGCCGCATCTTTCTTCCGAGGGGTCATAGGAAATGACGTTTAAAATATTTTTTTCCAAATATTTATGCATTTCTTTGTTAATGGTGTATGTTTGTAACAATAAAAAATTATAATAAAATATTTCTTTTTTTATATGAGAAAAAAATGCTGTTTTTCACCCGAGGAAACCCGTGTATCCACTTAAATACTTAAGAAGAAAAAAATTTTAATTTAAAGGAGAATACTGATTTTATCAAATTTTTTGATAAACATTTTCTACCTACATTTATCTCGTTTTTGGGAAACATATTTTTAAAAATTGTAAATATATTTAACTAAATAAACTTTATAAAAAGGGTAAATAAAAACTAAGGCATTTTTTCAGGTGAATTATTCACACCTATCTGAATTTTAAACTAACGTTGTTGATTACATCCAAAAATATATGCCGATCTCATACTCAGCGCCTAGGTGCACGCTAAATTTATATTATACATCGTCAAGAATTTTTGAATTTGAAACAGTTTTAACTTTTCACTTTAGCAAAGAATAATAGAAATAAAACAATACAAAATTACGTTAAGACTTCAACACATGGTTGGAAAGGAAAAGATAAATAAGGCTGAGCCAGTATGTTGGGAAAATACATATCAAAATCGATACAAATAAAACTAACGGCATGGTATTATATAGTTGTTTGTAGCATATTATTCTATTGCAAAAAAAATCTTTCCACCAACAGTTTCCTCATGTAAAACATAAAAAATTTGCACTTACTTGACTAGGTCCGATACGGTATGTAGCTGTATCCACTTCATTAGCGGCTAAAATTTGTTCGACCGTTATGTCCTTGGCAGTGGCAGAATCAACGGCAGCCAGTAAACCAAAGCGACGTACAAACTCGACCAAAGGAACTGATTCCGGGAAGCCCAAACGATGTAAGCGTGCCGCCTCGAGCACTTGCGAGCCACGCAACTGCAGCAAAGCAAATAAATTTAAGCAAAAGTAAAACAACAAACGAACATACGCGCACACTCACCTGACTACGTAACAAAGGAATATTCACCATGTCCTCGCAGCTCGACTGCAATGCTGCGGCGTTTGGCGAACCGCTCGACGAGTAGCTACTATGTTGACCGGCATTGTGCTTCAACATGTAACAGTGTACGAAGTGGGTGCCTGTGCGACGCAGCGTGTCGATGATGCCATCGACAGTGAATTTCACTTGCAACATTATGGAATTACGTTTTACACCGGCAGAGGTGAACGAACGACGTATGCTCGAGACGCGACGTAGCGATTGTGTGCCTTCGAGGCCGGCAATAGAGCCGCAAAATACAATGCCACCCGCGCCACGTGTTAGCGAACCAATATACAGACGACTTATCTCGTCACGTGAGCTATCCTGCAGCAGTGTTACAGCATTGCGGATGGCAGGGTGCTCACGGCTATGCCGCACCCAACCGTCGACGGTGTACAACACCGGATTGGTGCCCTGCAGATGTTGCAACACAAACTGTTTGGGACCGGCACATTTGCGCAACAAAGTCTGATGTTCACGATCGCCATAATGCGTAAATAGGCGCTCCAGGAATGTATCATCATTGCAGTTAGGGTACATGGACTCCTCATCGAGCAGCCAGAGCAGACCGCGACGATCATGCTCGCGCAAATCACGTTGTGAGGAACGCACGACATGATTTTGTGGCGCCTTATCGATGAGCGATACTAACGGACCGGGATTTGTTTCCGACATGCCTTCCGTATCGATCTCGACTAGCTCCTGTGCATAGCGGTCACGTGGCGCCACCAACGTGGTGTGATGAAAGAGCAACTGTAAACGCTCCTGTAGGTAATTGTGACGTAAATCAGAGAGAGTGGCACCCGTTTGCAAACCACAGCTGGCGGGATTCTGAAAGCCCGGTGTGTCCACGAGCATAATGGAAGCTATAGTATGCGCCGAAGTGCAGATTGCTTTATTTATAAGCGCCACCACGGCAGCCAACGCCTCGGAATAGAGACCGACGGCGAGTGCTTCCAGTGATTCCCAAGCCTGCTCACCACTATCATTTGGCGATTTAGAAGGACTTGTGCCACCACCACCACCAGATGATGCAGTATTGAAAGCAGCAGCTGTTAAATCCTCCATAGAAACGCCGAGTAGGCTAGCAGTTCTACGTGCGGCTGATGGATTTGCAAACTGTACGCGTGAAGCTGGTCCTGCATTGACTACAAGTAAACAGGTGTTATGTCAGTTACATAAAAAGTGGCAGTTTAAATTCCACACTTACGCCTTGTGACGCCTGCCAATCCTAGATGATAAATAGCCGCCAATATGCTCCAAATGCCACGCACCGCTTTCGCTTCGATATTTAACGTTTCCAACGCTTGCGTCGTGCGCATGAATTCGGCGGCGGCGCGGTGACGCTCTTCCAATTTTTGAGAGAGCGAAACGAAAGGATGATTATCCGCTGCTGAAATGTTGTCCAGATGCAGCTCCTTCTGCAACAATCCTTCGGCGCCTGCGAGCAGACGCCCCATTATGTGGAAGCTATGATCGTTGGGTTGACGTCGCCCAGCGCGTTGCCGCTCTGGCAGCAGCACCTGTGTGGAGAAAAAATGAATCAGGTTATAATGGAGGTTTGATTATTTATTAAAGAATATTTCTTACTTGCACCGAAGCGGAGGCGATTTGCCCACTTTGATCGAAGTCTAAACTCAACAGCTGTGTAAAACGCGTTGCATTCGCATTGAGGCAGGTCTTCGTATTGCCAAATGCTTCCAATATGATGTTGATAGAGTTGACTTTCTCGGCGTTGAGAAAGTTATTGTAGGAGCCTAGAAGAAGATATGAATACCATATGAACATAAATAAAATAAAATTTTCATCGATTTCAGCAACCAATTATAAGCATAAAATCAGCAGGAGTGGCAAGATTATCATCCGTTTTCATCTATTTTCACACTGCAGGTAAGAATAACAATATTTTATAATATTTAAACTGGGTAAATTTGGTTGCTGTAGCTTTAGCGATTTAGGAGATATAATCTTTATAATAATTTAGTGCTTAGTTATGGCACTTTATAGGTTTTCGGTTAATGGCGACTTGTAGGCGTGATATTGGTCCGATTACGCCTCGTAATTTTACTAATTAAAGAATACTAAGGAATTCGTATACCACCCTACCCTATAAAACCCTATATAAATCCCGTTTAGTTTTAGGTGATACGTAGAACCGTTAGGTGAACAACACTATTATACCCTGTAGCAAACGATTGTAAGAGTATAAAAATAATTGTAAAAAAATACCGATTGAAAATTTAATTATAGATTCAAAAATGGCATTCCAATTATTTTCCTATCTTTAATCAAACTCAACTCGAAGTTCTTAACGAAATCAAAACAAGTTGCATATGTATTTCATTCAGCATGCAACATATATTTACTTTTTTTTTGCTGTAATACTAATCTGAGTCTTTATTTTGTATGAAAATATTGAAACAATATGTATTTAGCCTCCTGCCTTAAGCTTCGAAACGATTATTGTTGCTGAGCTGAAGTAGCATGAACACTTTTCGTGTGTGGCACAATTGTGGGTGCAGTGCATGTACAGTAATTAAAGCTGACCTCAAATGTAAGAAATGACTAACGGTATACAAAGTAATATTAGTAAGATTTTTATGGTGGAATGTTCGTGCGCATGCGCCCACACACAATAAAATGTCACAACAGGCGCAATAAAAGAACTTCTTATATATTTGTTTTCACAACAACATAGCAACCGAAGGAAGGGCGGTAGAAATGTTGAGGTAGACGCCACTGTAGCCACTATAAGCGCTGCAGAAGATGAATAAGCTATATTTTGAAGACTTGAACTTGGTAAAGCTTGGTCCAGCAGTAAGACGGAGCATGTTTTATTCATTATTGACAGTTTAATATTTTTTACATATTTATTTTAAATTTCATGTGATCGAGCGTCTCCAGGGTGTCTGAGTTAATCACATGTTTCAGCGTAGTTAGCCAAGGTTAGAATTGTTAAAATTAGATTTTTTAAATAAATTTCTAAATGGGTCACCCTGTACAGAAAAAACATTCATAAAACTAAATAAAAAAATTAAATTGGCATGCAAATTGGCGTTAGGTAAACAGAATTAATTACCACACCAAAAGTGTATGCAAAAAAACAACAAACATATTTAAACTTAAATTCACTGTCGCGCTTTGAGGTAATAATGCAGTTACTCTGCACCACAACAGCGCAACAAATGCAATGCGTTCCGATTGGTAGGCGGCCCACATCGGGCAAACATCCAACAACGCAATAAACCAGCTCGCCAACCACGCGTTTGCACATCCCCCTTCCATGCGCCAGCGCAAGCGCGCAATGTTGCAACTAAAAAGGCAACAATTGCTGACAAGACGCATAAATACATCCATACACATGCACACACACCCAAGGTGAATAAGAGCGCTACATACCGGCGGCCAACGCCAAATAGTATAAGGCGTGCTTGAAGCTTGTCGTCTTGCCAGAACCAGAACGTCCCATGAATATTAGACTTTGATCGCGACGCGTTTCCAACATGGCCCTGTAGGCGGTCTGCGCCAGCGAATAGATGTGCGGAGGCATATCCTCCGTCTTGCAGCCGCGAAACATGGAAACAACCTGCAATAAACAGCAAAGGCGAATATTAGTGCGAAAATCAACAACAATAATTTCTATAAACGCAAAATATAATTCAATTGCAGATATACAAAGCTGACAACAAATAGCAAAAGTATAACAAAAATATGTTATCGCTTACGCCAACTGCTATAACAACAGCGCGGCTGGTCAAAACAAGCTCCAACTAGCCGTAGCTAGTCAGCTGCGTGCATCAGCAAGCGCTCAAGCCACAAGCCTAGCAGAGTGTAAGGCGTTGGGCGTTCGTATGACGTCAATAAATGCAAAACGCTTACGTACCTTTTCCGAGTAGAGCGATAGCGGTGCCATTGGATTGACAACGAGCAGCGTGGGGCCCGCCTTCGTGTGTATCAAATTACTGGCGAAACGTTGACGCAAGCAATGCAACACAGACGCCTCATTCAATTGCTTCAGGTCGCAAATGTCCTCGACCAGATCGAGTGCTGTTGAGTTCTGCTTCTCGATGTCATCCTCGTCGACCATCATTTCGATGCCATTGTGCAGCAGGCGAATGGTCACTTTGTGATTTTCACGTTGCACGCTTGACTGGGGTAGACGTAGGGCCGCGCAGAAGCCACCACGATGGACCAGCCAAACGCGTTCGCCATCGGCAGCGTTGGCGGCATCACCATCTGCATTGTCATTGCCGGCGCCGTTGTCGAGGCCTGCGTGTGCGGAGTCGTTGCTGGTGTTGTTGCTATGGCGTGGCTGCAATAAAAAGATTTGATAAAAACTTAATAATAATGTTTTTAATGGTAAGGACGCTTAATAAAAAATTCAAAATGTAACTTTTTCCAAAAAAATTTGTTTCAATGTTAAATTTTGTAAAATACATGTACATTTCGCATTCTTCAAATTTCGTGTACCGTGCCTAAAAGTATGCAACAGTATATTTGTAGAGAATAGGTTAGTTTTATTATGTGCCGAAATATGTTCTAGACATTATATTGTTATGAGCTAAGGCATACATCTTCTTCGACAGATCTTCAGACGTTATGGACTTGTGGCACTATGAAATACAACTTGCAGGTCTACTAGCCTTTTGGGTCTTTCATTAAAGAAATTTCGTTTTTTTAGTGCAATTAAAACACGATATTTTATTGTTATTCGACGATTTGCATTGACCAGCCACTTTAATTCATGCACATTGGCTCAAGATCAAAATTGCCGGGACGAAATTTTGCAAACCAATTTTGGCATACGGTGTTAAGATATGTTTCTCCATATACATTACATAATTTTCTTCTTTTGTGAACAGCATTTCTACCTTTAAAGACATTTCTCCATTAAAAACAAAAATATATTTATTCTATTATCTCTTAATTTATGACTAAAAGTTCAGAAACTAAAAAACTAAAGTGATCACATACGGACAGGCAGGAAACGCTAGCGAACCCATTGATTTCCTTAAAAAATTTCGACTTGAGCGAGGATAAAATGCCCACAAATTAAGCTGAACTAAGTAAATGCGTAGGAGGATGGAGTCATGTGTAGAAGTTCACGCAAGTGAGGAAAGTTCTCTGATCGCCATTCACTTGGGAGTGGCCAGAAACGATTCTTTTACATATGACTCAAGCAGCTCACGACTTCCGGTCTCTGACCAAGTATCCTCTGGGTAGCCTAAGAACATCCGTTTGAAGGCGAGCTAAAGTGAGAAGGCGAAATATCCCCTACTTAGGGTTGTGCGCTGGGTTTGGGACCCGCCACGTAAAAAAAACGCACCAATGAAAACCAACAATCAGCCTCGGATGAGAGACCCCCTTTTGATGACGACCATGGCAAGCGAAATAAGGACTACGAATTGAGGGCATGCACCTGGAATGTCCGGTCCCTTAATTGGGAAGGTGCCGCTGCCCAGCTGGTTGATGTCCTCGTGAAAATAAAGGCTGACATCACCGCCGTCCAAGAAATGCGATGGACGGGACAAGGACAGAGACGAGTAGGTCCTTGTGACATCTACTACAGTGGCCATATAAAGGAGCGCAAGTTTGGTGTTGGATTCGTGGTGGGAGAGAGACTCCGTCGCCGAGTACTATCATTCACTCCGGAGAATGAACGTCTAGCCACAATCCGCATCAAAGCGAGGTTCTTCAACATATCGCTGATTTGCGCCCACGCCCCGACGGAAGAGAAGGACGATGTGACCAAAGATGCCTTTTATGAGTGCTTGGAGCGCACTTATGAGAGATGCCCCCGCCACGATGTCAAAATCGTGCTTGGCGACTTCAACGCCAGGGTGGGCAAAGAAGGTATCTTTGGCACTACGGTCGGTAAATTCAGCCTCCACGAGGAAACATCCCCAAATGGGTTGAGGCTGATCGACTTCGCCGGGGCCCGAAATATGGTTATCTGTAGTACTAGATTCCAGCATAAGAAGATACATCAAGCTACCTGGCTGTCTCCGGATCGAAAAACCACCAACCAGATCGATCATGTTGTGATAGACGGAAGACACGTCTCCAGTGTTTTAGATGTGCGTGCGCTCCGAGGTCCTAACATCGACTCGGACCACTATATTGTTGCAGCCAAAATTCGCACCCGCCTCTGTGCAGCAAAAAACGCACGCCAACAAACACAAGGAAGGTTCGACGTCGAGAAGCTGCAATCACAACAGACAGCCGAACGTTTTTCTACTCGGCTTGCACTCCTGCTCTCTGAGAGCACTCGTCAACAACTCGGTATAAGGGAACTGTGGGACGGCATCTCAAACTCCTTACGTGCAGCTGCAACCGAAACCATTGGTTTTCGGAAAGTGCAAAAGAACAGCTGGTACGACGAGGAGTGCCGTGTCGCAGCGGAGAGAAAACAGGCTGCCTACCTCGCAACGTTACGATCGACCACAACACGTGCGGGATGGGATAGATACCGAGAGTTGAAGAGGAAGCAAGACGCATTTGTAGACAAAAAAAGAAAGAGGCCGAAATGCGTGAGTACGAAGAGCTTGATAAGCTGGCCGACAGGGGTAATGCTCGAAAATTCTACGAAAAGATGCGGCGGCTTACAGAAGGTTTCAAGACCGGAGCATACTCTTGTAGAACCCCCAAAGGTGATCTAGTCACCGATGCCCAAAGCATACTTAAATTATGGAGGGAACACTTCTCCAGCCTGCTGAATGGCAGTGAACGTACAACGCCAGGAGAAGGCGCACCCGATTCCCCAATCGATGACGATGGAGCAGACGTTCCATTGCCCGACCATGAAGAGGTTCGAATAGCAATTGCCCGCCTGAAGAACAACAAAGCGGCAGGGGCCGACGGATTGCCAGCCGAGCTATTCAAACACGGCGGCGAAGAACTGGTAAGGAGCATGCATCAGCTTCTTTGTAAAATATGGTCGGACGAAAGCATGCCCAACGATTGGAATTTAAGTGTGCTGTGCCCAATCCATAAAAAAGGAGACCCCACAATCTGCGCCAACTACCGTGGGATTAGCCTCCTCAACATCGCATATAAGGTTCTGTCGAGCGTATTGTGTGAAAGATTAAAGCCCACCGTCAACAAACTGATTGGGCCTTATCAGTGTGGCTTTAGACCTGGTAAATCAACCACCGACCAGATATTCACCATGCGCCAAATCTTGGAAAAGACCCGTGAAAGGAGAATCGACACACACCACCTCTTCGTCGATTTCAAAGCTGCTTTCGACAGCACGAAAAGGAGCTGCCTCTATGCCGCGATGTCTGAATTTGGTATCCCCGCAAAACTAATACGGCTGTGTAAACTGACGCTGAGCAACACACAAAGCTCCGTCAGGATCGGGAAGGACCTCTCCGAGCCGTTCGATACCAAACGAGGTTTCAGACAAGGCGACTCCCTATCGTGCGACTTTTTCAACCTGCTTCTGGAGAAAATAGTTCGAGCTGCAGAACTCAACAGAGAAGGTACCATCTTCTATAAGAGTGTACAACTGCTGGCGTATGCCGATGATATTGATATTATCGGCCTCAACACCCGCGCCGTTAGTTCTGCTTTCTCCAGACTTAACAAGGAAGCAACACAAATGGGTCTGGCAGTGAACGAGGGCAAGACGAAATATCTCCTGTCATCAAACAAACAGTCGTCGCACTCGCGACTTGGCACTCACGTCACTGTTGACAGTCATAACTTTGAAGTTGTAGATAATTTCGTCTATCTTGGAACCAGCGTAAACACCACCAACAATGTCAGCCTGGAAATCCAACGCAGGATTACTCTTGCCAACAGGTGCTACTTTGGACTGAGTAGGCAATTGAAAAGTAAAGTCCTCTCTCGACGAACAAAAGCCAAACTCTATAAGTCGCTCATAATTCCCGTCCTGCTATACGGTGCAGAGGCTTGGACGATGACAACAACCGATGAGTCGACCTTAAGAGTTTTCGAGAGAAAAGTTCTGCGAAAGATTTATGGTCCTTTGCGCGTTGGCCACGGCGAATACCGCATTCGATGGAACGATGAGCTGTACGAGATATACGACGACATTGACATAGTTCAGCGAATTAAAAGACAGCGGCTACGCTGGCTAGGTCATGTTGTCCGGATGGATGAAAACACTCCAGCTCTGAAAGTATTCGACGCAGTACCCGCCGCGGGAAGCAGAGGAAGAGGAAGAGGAAGACCTCCACTCCTTTGGAAGGACCAAGTGGAGAAGGACCTGGCTTCGCTTGGAATATCCAATTGGCGCCAAGTAGCGAAGAGAAGAAACGACTGGCGCGCTGTTGTTGACTCGGCTATAATCGCGTAAGCGGTGCCTACGCCAGTAAAGAAGAAGAGAACTAAATGCGTAAAAAATCTAAAAATATGAAAAATAATGCCTTTTTTATGGAAAAACATTTTATTATTTCTGCTAGTAAAGCTAATTATTTACTGTACGAGACTGCCTTGGATAGAGTAAATAAACGCTTGCTGCACCCAAACACATAAATCTGGTCGCTTTTCGCCGGTACGCATTCGTCTTCTTAATTGCTCTTGCAACATACATACATATATATAATTTCATGTCTATATGTCTGCTTATGTCTCTTCGTGATTTCGGGTGCTTCAATGTTTATTCTTGGTCTCACGTGTGCGATTGCAACAAATGCTACAAGCACAACAAAGATCTAAAAATGGCACAGTACGAGCGCGCAATCAAGACGTCATCAACAGAACCGCAATAGTAAGGAATTCAACACAGTGGTATGGATCACCAATAATGGCTCACTTTGAATAAAAATGTATTATCCTAAATTTCGATACAGTTTACGGAGCAAATTGATTAAATATTTTAACAAGCAGGACAATTAATTAACGAAGGCTGATTAAAATGATAATATCATTGGGAAATTTTAAGTATTTAACTACCATTTACTATTTGTCAAAATATTCAAATTCGAAGTCTATTTATGGCGACAAAGTGCTAAATTTATACTTTTTAATACTTCTAATATCATCAGGCAAGAGATGCTTACGGATTTCTTCTTTCATAAATACGCGATTTCAGTTATAAGAAATAGATCTTCAATTGTCAATGCGAATAGCAGACGAGACTTCTAGAATGGAAGCACATGTGTTCGTTCTATTTCAATCGACAAACTACTTCTAACAATTCCATGTTTTCAGAATTATCATAAAGAATTTATAGATAATTTTGTATAATCAATCATTGCCTTGTTATGTGTTTACAACCGGCCAAGGAAGTTAGCTAATTGCTCTTTACGTTAACTTTCAGGTTCACCCTAATACAAATTATATTACTTAAAGTTGTATGCACACTGTTTCCAGTTGCCTAACGGCCACAAGACATCCATAACGCTGCCAATTCATGGCGACCAAAACATCACATAAACGTATACTGACTACCCCAAAACACTACGCAACCATTACTCTACCACCGCGACCACATAGTCCACCTCTCCGCCCAAATCAGCGACGGCCTGACCACACATTCACCTTTTTATACTATTTACACCCAAAAATTGACTTTACTTTGCCGACGCACTTCTGTTTACATTTCATGTCTGCAACTAATTGGGAAAACATTTGAGAAATGAAATCAAATTTAGAAATGTCTAAAAATAAGGCTTATACACTCGCCGGCGTGTAATGATGTTGAAATGCAGTGAGCGCAACGCGTCCGCAGCAGCTGCAACGCTAAAGAGTAGAGCAACTGTGACGAAGTTGGTGGCATTTACATGGCGAAAGACGCCGGCAAGCGTCAACAGAGCTTCAACAACACATACAAACGCATGATGTAGGGGTGTTGCTCTGTGGAAGGTAACGCGGCGTCTGCATCTATTCACCTCACAGTCCTTTGCTGCCTGCATTCCATCATAACAAATGACGCCCTGACGTTGGTATCCTCCCGAACGTCTTTTAACCGAGCGCAGGCGGACTGTCGCACGCTCTTACCACCACACTGTCTGACTGACTTGGCCGGGAGCTCACCTAAAGTAAGCGCAAGTCTATGTAAACCAACAACATACCGAATTATTAGACAGAAATAGAAAAATGTATGCAAGAAGCTGAAGTTGTTTGTTATTGTTGTTGCCGATGTTGCTATTCGGGATATGTAAATAATTCAAGTGATTGCCGTAACGCAATGGTGTACATACTCTCATATATGTACATATGGTGTTGCCTCGAATGATTTGGCCGAGTGCGCGTTGCTTGTTCGTATTGAACAAGGCAGCCACGAGAGGCCCTCCGTAAGTTGTTTGGTATTGTATATGTACATATGTATGTATATCATTTGAACTTATGCAAAGTTCATAGTTCAGCGGCGTACCTACCTTAATACAGCTATGATGGTATTTTAATCACTAGCGTTGAGGGCGCCTGGCGTAATAAATTATAGTTCCTATTTATCAGCCTATTTTGGTGTGTTATTGTTTCGTGTAACATCGTACATGCCTCGGATTTGAACACAAATATGTAGGAAGAATATTGTAAGATTGTTCCTTTGAAATTCTGTAGAAACAATAATTTATTGCATTCCTAAAAGTTTTGGAACTGAATACATCAGTCGAGTTTCGATTGCCTGAACCATTTGTCAGTAATGTTTGATAGGCAATGAAAAATATATTTTTGGGGGAAAACAGTTGCTTCTTCACCCATTTAGTTTCAGTTACTATTATTAGTAGTATGTTTCGTAATATATTATGTAATAGGGTTTCTAATCACCATAAATAACTCCTCTTTCGATGTAAAATTCTTTAAAGCGAACCTCTTAATGTGTTACTGGTACCTAGCCTTATTCTTCAAGTAGATTACACATCTTGGATAAAATTATCAATTAAACGGTGTAAGAATTCATGGATTTAAATGCTTATTTCTGACAAAAACATTTATTTGACATTAGAATAAAACTTATATGTTTTAAAATCTGGATGACATATATCAAGCTTTTCATAAGTTTCAGTAGTAAGCTTCCTGACAAATATCACTGAATATATTGAATAAGCGGAGAAGGATTGCCATTTCAACAGTATTTTCTAATTGTGGAGTGATTCATAATGCTAAAATAACAACAAAATACTAATAAATACTGATTCAGTCAGTGAGAGATAAAGATAAGATGAAATTAAAGGAGAATGTACATGCAATTAAAATTTTAAAGTCATAATTAATAATCAGTATAATTCTAATTAAATTTTAATTATTTTTAAAGTTTAATATCTTTTAAGTTTTGAAAAGTGTTGTGTAATATTTCAAATAACTTGAAAAACTTAGAAAGAGCATTTTTCTTAGCAATTTATTAATAGAAAAAACTAAATCATTTTTAAAACACAATGACTTTAACTGTATCCCTTAATTATAGTACTAAATATTGCACCATCTACTTGCACTTTGTGTACGAGTATTATACAAGTGACAAAGAAATGATGAATGACACGAGTACTTCGGCTGACATCGGCACTCACTTTCAGCAGACAGGTGATGACAAACACTTTGTGCGGATGAAATGGTGTTTCTCAGTGTTAAGAAGAAAGTTCTAAGGAAAATGTTGAAATAATTGAATGTGTGTTTATTAAAACTGTTACGGGGCGTCAAAAAGATTACTTTTCGCACCCAGAAATTGTAATTAAATTTCCGGTTAATTGATAAAAAAATGTATTTTGCTAAGTTGGTAGGACTGTCCTTAATTACTATGTGAAACAAGTTCTTTCAGCTACTGTAAGCTGCTTAAGTCAGTACTCCTCAGTATTGCGTTGTTTTACAATGTTTGAAAAAATCACATAAAGAATTTGTCTCAAATTTTATACTTATTTCTAACCAAATTTCGTGTGCAGAATCATTCCGAAGGTTGGAAAAGGCTTACGGTGATTCAGTTGTATCAAAAACCCAAGCCTACGAGTGGTAAAAAATCTTTCAAAGACAATCGAGAGATCGTCGAAGACTTGTCCCGTTCTGAACGGTCTTCAACCTCTTCAACTGATGAAAATATTAAAAACAAGTGAAGGATTTGGTGCTTGGAAATCGTCTGGCAAGTGTTAGTGAGATGGCAAGAGAGCTCGACATCTCTCGCAAGTCCGTTCGAATGATTTTGGTGGATATTTTGGGTGTGATTCACCAGGTTTGTCTTCGCGCGATTTTTGCTTGTTCCCCAAACTGAAATTGCCGCTCCGTGGTACCCGTTTTCAGTCGATCCAAAAGATAAAACAAAATTCTCTCAAGGAGCTGAAGGCCATTCCAAAAAGTGTTTATTATGAGGACTGGAAAAATGGTTAGCTTAAGTGTATTACATCTGGTGGGGATTAGTTTGAAGACGAAAAATAAATATTGATGAATAATTAAATATTTTGCGTTTTATTTACAATTTCCGAGTACTGTTTTGCCATAATGTAAGAGGTACCCACCATACGGTAAATTTTAACTCGACATCAGCATTTTCACTACATGGGCAGTTGAAAAGTCCTTAAAATCTTAACTTAAGCTTATAAGATTATATTTTCTTGGTGTCATATTTTTGGAAGGATTTCGAGTCAACTGAGGAATAATAATAGAAGGCTGTAACTCAAAAATTATTTGAGATATCAATTGAATCTTATTCGTATATCATTTTTAAAGTTATAACCTATCGAAAAACGGATTTTTTAAGCTTCATACTAAAGCCCCTCAATGGAGTTTTGAAGCTGCATTAAGCAGAAAGAGCGTTATATCTCGAGATTTTTTTAATTATAAAATTAAAAGATTGAACTGAAATAAGATTGAGGTTAAGTTTTCAAAGCGAAAGTCACTAAAGTATAGTTTGCTGTTGTTCCTCCCATAAGCCTACGAATACTTCTAATAATTGTATGTATTTCATTTAAAAAATAACCAATTCTGAAACAAAACCGTTGAGAAGGTCATAAAACTAACACTTAAACAAAAAAACAAGCAATTCATATTGAAGTTATTTGACAGACATTAAGCGCCAGGCTATATGAAACCTGAGCACTTTCGCTTTTGAGGTTAATTACTCCGAATGGAGAGAAAATGCAAACTTTGATAATTCATAATTCGTGTTTGTGATTTATTTTAACTTAATTAATTTGGATAATAAAACATAACAAAAACAACAAATCATTTGAAAAGGCCGAAAAATCGGTGTACAGGTGCAAAGTGCAAGTCAAAATGATTTATTTGTTAAAATAAAAAAATACGCATTTGTCACTTGAAATTGCAAGCGCGATGAACCAAGCAAAATGATGAATTAAGTCGAAGGGAGAAAGTATAAAGATACGTATAGTAAATAAAAACAAAGGCAACAACGGTACAACGAAGGCGCCTATGCGATGGTGGAGGAGGTTTTGTTGTTTTTGTATGTTTTTATTTTATTTTTATTAAAGTTAACGATAAAGCGCTCAAGGCAGTCCAGCGCTGCTGGATGTAGTATTCAAAGGTGCTTAGGCGCACGACCGCGCGAACACGCGCGAGCTGAACACACCAAAACGTTTGTGTGTGTGTGTGCGTAAACTGGAATAAAAAAAGCATACAATAGGCCGGCAAAGCCATTAGCGGCACAAACGCACTTGTGCACCGAGACCCTAATAAATATTGCAACCATGTATATATGTTATGCGTGCTTCACTGCAAACATACACACATAAAAGCACCTACAACTGCCACGAGCGATGCAGCGCGACAGCGCGGCAGTGTGCTTTGTGCGAGTTGTGCAGTTATAAACGCGACGCAGGTCAATGACTCAAGCCAAAGACAACAGCAATAAAAGCAGAAGCAATATATGTACATATGTATGTATGCATAGGTAAAAAGGTGGAGAAGGGCGTGCGGCGTAGTGGCAAATAGTTGTTGTGAGCGTTGGCGCAATACCGATAATTAATCGCACGTACTTACAAAAAAAATAGTAACAACAAATGCAACACCCCACAAGCCTCAGCCTCAAACGTTTGCACCCTCTGCGTCATAAGCAGCACCTACAACGACGTCCACGTCAACGCCAGCGTCAGCAATCAACAACAACTCCGAGGAAGGCGAGTACGATCAACATGCGACACCGACGCCGCTGTCGTCGCCAGCTGCTCGTGGCATGGTTTTACTCACTTCGCACCAACTTGACGCACAATTCACGTTGAGTACATGTCAACAACATGTTGTATTTATTACAATAACAAGCGAGTGACAACAACAACAACGCAGTCACGTCAAATGGCAAAGCGCGTCGACTACAGAGAAACGCCGCAACAAGAAAAGAAGTATTTTCATTCAAAGTTATTTTTTTTTTTATTTGTTTGTGCACAACAACCACATAAAGCTTAACTTTTTTCATTGTTTGCTTAGCCATTATAGCATTGTTGGGTACTTGTTGGAGTCAAACTATTCTTGTGCGAGTATCTGCGTATTCATAATTCCGAAGGAAGAACTTATGGCCATAAAGTAAATGAAAACTTCCGCAACAAACAATTTGGACAGACACAGCGACGGAACACGAGTAGGGTGTCATGACGCAAAGGAAGTAAAAAACAACAACAGCAAGTTTGCACCGAGTTCTATTTAGGCAAATCATATTAACACACGAGGGCCACTTGATAAATCAGTGGATTTTTAAGTTCGCGCTTGGTTTTTGAAGAGTCTAGCTTGAAAGACGCAATCTAAATAAAATATTAAATCGTATTAAGGGGTTAGGGGTAGTCAGAGGCACGAAAAAATGAATTTTCGGAATTTTTTTTTTGCTACTAAATCATGTTATTTTACAAAAGTAGTAATATGGTATTATTATAGGATGTATTGACTTGAAGTCACGAAAATTTCAAAACAAAAAAAATTTAATTTCCAAAATTATAGTTGTTTGTGTTGACCCTGTTCCAAAAAAAAGTACTTGCGCTGACAAGCATAAGTCCTTGGAGATTCATCTAAAATCAATCGGACAAAAGAAATTAGTTTTATAAATAGATAATTCCAGGCCTGATCGAAGGATTTTATTTTGTTTTCAAAATTAACAAAATGGCGGCCTCAGGAAATTTTTTTTTTCTAAATTTTTGTGAAAAAATCAAGAGTTAATTGGTTTTAAAAAAAACGAAATTTTCGAAAAAATAAAAATCCTTCGATCAGGCCCGAGTTTATTATGTATTCTAAAAGCTGTATAAATTTCATTAAAATCTACTGAACGGTTTTCGAGTTACAGTTGTCACCGATTCAAAAAACATAGTTTTGAGAAAAACGCGTTTAAAGTTTCACACTAGCGCTTTGAAGTGCCCGAGCTCTCTTTTTTATTTCTCGAATAACTCAAAAACTAATTATCGGATCAACGTAAAAATTTCAGGGAATATTTTTAAGATATTACTCTTAACGAAAATGCAAAAAAAAATAATTTTTTGAAAATTCTAGCTACCCCTAACCACTTAAGGCACCACTCTCCCCCGTGGAGTTTTTGCAAGGATAATTTTTCTTTCCTTTTATCTAGTTCACAATTACTGTTAAACGATATGTCCCCATTTAAATCATTTACTCAAAAAACTACTTAGGCCTATTAATATAATAGTATATGCCCTTCGGATTCGTGAAGAAAGGTTACGACCCGAATTCATAAATTGCTATGTTATCCGGGCAACCGGGTAGCTAAAAATCTCCAGCTTCTATTAACGAGATATTACATAAAAACTTACTCTGTTTTTACCCTTCCTCGTTTGATAAGTAATCAGTTGAAACGTGTAAAAAGAGAAGATACTTGCCGAGCTCCTGTGACAAAATCTTAGCAACTAACTCATACTTAATGCCGGACTTGATTTCCTGCAAATACTATGGACATAACTCTCTTCATGTAGCCGTCCCTACTACATTCTGACAATTTTGAGAAGGCCTAAGGCCTAAGTAAGCAGAAATTAGTTCCGACGAAAAATTTCTCGCCCGACCAAAATCGACGTCTAGTGACCCGACAGTCAACTGTAACTCAGTCTGGTGTTTATAACATATACAAAGATAGAAATAAAAGTGTGAGAGCAATAAATTCTACCCGGTAAACGTGGACCTTACAAAATAACTCAGCTGAATCTAACGCCCCTTGTAGGTTTAAAGTGTCTGATTTAATGCATTAGTATTTGTGCAGCACCCACACAAACATAAATAATAAATAAATATGCGCTTAAATGAAACGCACTTAATGTGCGATTTGAGTGACATACCGAGAATTGCTAGCAACGGCGCGGCCCCGCCGACGCCCTGCCAAACACGCATAACTAAGTACACACCCAGAGCGTTGTTCTTCCCTGATAGAGTTGCCAGCGGTTGGCACTTAACTTCACTGCAGCAAATTAAAATTACGATTTTAATCTCAATGCCACGCCAAAGAGATTTTTATTTAATTCCATTAAACTTTATCGCTTGTAAACCCAACGTTGATTGAGTCATTGCTGAATTAAAAAATCATTTTCAAGTTGAATAAATAGTGCGGCACGATCGCCGCGATCGTTCTGTTGGTGCTTATGCCAAATTTGGTGAAAATCTTAATTCTTCAGACAGGCAGTCTGCTGATATTGATCGCGTTCGAAGTTATTAATGAGTTTTCAAGCATTATTATTATAATGTTGCCTACATTACACCGAAGCCATGTCAATCCGATTGAAAGACAAGATCTATGATTGAAGTAAGAACGGTAAATTTACTCAAGCTTTAAAGAATTATTTATATATAATTAAATTTTCTTAATTATTAATAGGAATATTTTAAGAATTTCATGAATACAATTTGACATTGACATTTACAATATAATATCTATTTAAAAATTAATATATAAGTGTCTTAAGGAGAATTGAAGTTATGAGAACGCGCATACAAACGGCTTTTCAAAGATGTCCAGGTTTTATGGAGCTAAGTTTGGCCGGAATTTAAAACATAACCTTAAAACTCAATGAACTCTGATTTCATTTATATACTGTAATTTGCTATGGATACACTAAACGTTAATGAATCAGACTTTTGAGACAGACCGATAGTTAGATTTCAGTCTTTAGTGCTTTAAGAGATATATTAGGAGTCTAACACTGGTTCTCCAAACAACAAATCAGCAGTCAGCAGCCCTGGGAATGATGTAGAAGATCTTTAATTTAGAGTTTTTATAACTAATAATATTTTTACCCAAGACCTTAAGAATCATTTGCAAAAATTTTTAGAACTGACTTCTTAATTTCGTGATAGAATCCTCACTATAATGTTCGTATGAACTCTTGAACTTTTTAAAATAGGATTTTTTGACGACTTGGAATCAAGGAATGAAATGTGGTTAAGAAAGCTATGAGAACCCTGACATGTTAGAGACAGGAAATATGAACAGACCCTAGCTTTAAAAAAAGACTTTCGACAATACAAATTGATGAAGTATAATGCAATATACTGTCAAAAGAATTTTGGGTGTGCGGCTGCATTTTCTTGGGATTTAGAGTATGGTTGTAAATCGCGGCGAGAGATTTCTCCTTCGATTTTCATGATCTTTTCTCGGCTTCTCATAGATAAATATACTGGCTTCCATATGCTCATATATGTATGTATGTATGTTGCACGCAACTATTTAATAACTCTTTTATGAGCCTATTAAAAGCAAATCTAGCATTGTTACTACACAGCAACAACAACAATAAAAAATTATACAGTCCTCAATAGAACGAGCGCATAACATTCACTGAATATACAATTCGTTTACTAAGTAAATATTGATAGGCTTGATGGCACATGTGACCAATAGAGCTCAGCGCAAGACATGCGTCTTCAGTTTCCTGCTCCACGCACGGTAGCGACGGGGCCACCTACGCAATGCAACATACAATCACGCACAACAACGCATAAAGAACGACAATCATATGTGTGTTCACAGCAATAAAACTATATGAATAGTTAAGCGAATGACGGGGGAACAACTACAAAAGAATGATTGAAGAGTAAAGAGTTATTACATGGAATTGTTGGTATGTGAACGCGTCACAATTGATCGCCACAAGGGTTTGCAAGCATGCGTACACACGCACCATTGTCTAGCTTCGCAGTGTTGCATTCGAATTGACGAGTAAGCGCGGCCCGTCTAACGTTACAAGGCAAAAAAGGCAATTAAATAAATTAAAGCAACTATAAAAGACGAATAGTGCGCATAATTTCTGACGTTTAACTCAACTTAACGGTTGGACAGTTAGTTGCACTCCGCGGGCGTATCCGATTGCTTGCCGCGAGCAACGCGAAAATTGCATTGACAAGCGCAACAAAGCGCGCTGTTAGGGACACATGTTTATTTTTTCTTGGTAAAAAGAGGTCAACTGACATGTAACGGTAATATTAGATGTGCTAATATGGTATTTACAACTATTTAGGTTAGTTTGGTTGCAACGGTTCATAATTATCTATGTAAATAGTTGACCGGATATGCGTTAGTAATAAGTCAAACCTGCTGTTTTATAGCCTCATCGTAGTTCTTGAAGACTCCACTATTGGCGCCGTAACCGCGCAGCGCCAACGAACGTTCCCAAATGGTCTGCCAGTTGAGCGCTTCGCGTGTGTTACGACGCAGCGAGCTGCGAAAGCTGCGATTGCTCAACGACGACGCTGCAGTGCAGCCGCTGCCACTGGCGCTGCTGTTATTACCGCTGTGACTTGCGTAGATCGACATGTTGTTATTGTTGCGCATGCCAGCGCCGCTATTCCAAGGCGGACGCGCATTCATGTTTGCATTGGCAGTTGCAGTGTTCTTACGTCCCGCTACACGAAAGCTGCGATATTTCTGCGTGCGTTCAAAAGTGCTCTGCTGCGCGCTGTTGATAGCCGTCATTGAAGTATTTGCGCTGCTCGCTAGACTGTTCTCAGCCGAGTGATCGCCATCGCTGTGCAAACGCATGCGTCGGCTAACGCTGCTCGGCGTAGCGGGCGCTGGTGATGCAATGCGCGCTGTTGCTTTGCGCTGTTGGCTTTGTGCACGCTTAACGCTTAGCATGGGGGAGCGCGGTGTATCGACAGCTTTGAGTGCTTTGGCCATGGCGACCGCATATTCCTTGGAGTGTGCGCTGAGCATTGGTTTTTTGGCGAGCGCTGGTTTGGCGCCGCCAACTTTTTGTGTGATTGGCGTTGAGCCGCCATCCAACGTTGTGCGTCCATTAGGCGTTACCATTGAATCGTTAGAGTGCCAAGATGCTGAATTCTCAGAACCACTATCACTAATCGTTTCCGAACTAATGCTGTTCTTGCGCGGATTAGACTTTGCAGAAAGCGTTGCATTAGTTTGATGTTGTGTATGTACCCCATTTTTGTGGGTGTTGGTGTTGTTGTTGGCAGCTAAACGCGATTTCAGCGTGCCACAGGCGTGCGCCTTGCCGGTACAGCCTCGATGAAATTCCGGATTCAAGCCAGAGCCAGGCTGTGCCGGCGTCGCTGGCTGTATGGGCGATGCGCGGAGCGTTTGTTCGAATTTTTTCGGTATCAGAAACATTTTCGTCTATATTGTGGACTTAATCGGGTTGTCACTTAGTTAAGAGGTGCGTTAAATAGCGCTTACTAATAATTTTCATACTAGCATTGTTCGATTTTATTTAATCGCCGTTTTATATTCAGTTTTTTTGTTGTTAACTTTCTTTTTTAGTTTTACTACACAGTGATTTGATTCACCTTTCTTGTGCTTGATTTTCACTTTCAACAAATACTTTCTGTTTCTTTCAAGTTTTACTTTGCAAATGTTATGTTTTTATTTTATATTCTTTTCATTTACTAAAATTCATACAAAAAGGTGATTTATCATTTAATGTGTTATTCATATTGTTATTGATTTGATTCAAGTCCAATTCAATTTGTTCTAAATTATTTTTCACAGAATGAACATTTAGCACCCTCTAGCGACACTCTATTTAAAAATCCAATAAAGAAAAAAAAATTTCCAATGCTGAAATTATTTCAACTATGGTTCTTACGATTAAAGCGTCAAGTTTCGTCTTGGCACATGTCGATCGATCTTCGACCCGAGAATTACCATTTTCGAATTTATAAATTCAATATTTACGAACGCAGGCAATTTAAAATGCTATAGTTCATTTTTAGATGTAAAATTGGTTTCCATCTATGAATACAAAAAAACTTCTGCTACAGGGCCAAGACCACTTAGCTAATAATTACCCAAACCTTTCATGAGATAATAAAAACAAAATTTTTTTTAGAATATTTGACCAGACGATGTAGCTTCCTGAGTCTTGTCAACATTATAAACGAAATCGCGACAGAAAATATTAATATTTGAAAGACGTTACAATTTCTGAAAATGTTCAAT
The DNA here is from genome assembly GCA_037783105.1 of Bactrocera zonata. Classification (NCBI taxonomy): domain Eukaryota; kingdom Metazoa; phylum Arthropoda; class Insecta; order Diptera; family Tephritidae; genus Bactrocera; species Bactrocera zonata. The sequence goes on along the minus strand of JBAWJQ010004226.1, from coordinate 405,295 downwards.
TATCTTTCGAAACCTATGATCCAAGATGGAAGACAGTTTTTTTGTCATCCATTGGTGGAATATCTTTTCCAATTTATGGTCGTCATAATCGTATTTTCAGATCAACAATTGAGCGTCTAGTCGAAAAATTTGAATCCACAGGCACAGTACAAAAATTAGAGAAGTGCAAATCAGTTTCTCTCACGTCGTTCTCAAGCGTAACGTCGTTGTCGCGAATTTTGCTAAAAGATCTTGGCCTACATCCTTACAAGATCAAGTAGACACAGGAACTGAAGCCGTTTGACCACCATTGAGCTGAGCAACAAAATGATACGGATTTTCATCGCAAAATCATCTTCAGCGATTAGGCTCATTTCTGGCTGAATGGCTTCGTCAATAAACAAACTATGCGTTATTGGTCAAGCAGCAATCCACAAGTACTCCATGAGTCACCATTGCATCCCGAAAAAATTACAGTTTGGTGCGGTTTATAGGCCGGCGACGTCATTGGGCCGTACTTCTTCCGTGATGATCAAGATCGGTACATTACTGTAAATGGGAATCGCTACCGCTCAATGATAACCGAATATTTTTGGCCCGAATTGGATGATATGGACTTGGAAAATATGTGGTTCCAACAGGACGAATGTCACAATCGATTTATTGAAAAACAAGTTTGGCGAATGTTTTATCTCACGAAGTGGCCCACTCAATTGGGCGACATGAACGTGTGATTTGACGCCGTTAGACTATTTCCTGTGGGGCTTTGGGGGATGTACTTTTGCAGGAATAAAGAATTCATTGATATCTCAAACCGTTTTATTAAAGAAAAAACTTTTGTAGCGCTCTACCCGTTAAATAACGTTGAAATACTTGTAGTTTAAAAAGCAAGCAGAAAGTAATATCATCAAATTAAGTTTTTGTTTTTTTGTGTAACCATTGGGAGTGGATATGGATCTATAAAACAGATGAAAGGCGGTCAAAAGAGTTAAGTTTTTTTCAGAGAGATATGAATGAATTTAATGAATATGGGTATTAGCAACAAAAATAAATTACAATAAATAACAGAACAATTTTCATTGCAGTTGATCGATTTTACTATTAAGCCTAAATAAGTTTGACTTCTAAAGGCAATTTTATAAAATTCTACGCGCACTAAACCAAAGCAAACCACAGCATTTCATTCATAAAATTCGTGTCTAACAAAGGCGCCCACGCGCGCATTCGATACGCGCTTGATTCATTCACGCTGATTTTTGCATTTGCCTACACGTTTTGTTTGCTTCAACTACATTTTCGTGTTGTTATTCTTATATTAGTTAAACTTTTAAACTTTTATTTTCGCACTTGAAAACAGGCAAAAAAAAATAGCAAAAGTACTAGTTATTATTACTGTTACTGTTGTTGTTGCTGTTACTGTGTCATTGTTGCGCCGAATTGAATTCGCATTTGTTTGCATTGTTGTAATAGTAATTTAGCAAATTCCATGGTTAGAGCAACAATAGTCAGCTTTAATGTGGTTTTGGGCCAACAGCTCAAGCATAACAGCGCATGGCTACCGGCAGCAGTGAATGACAACAACAGCAATAATGACAGCAAAGCAGTAACTGCTGTAAGAATAGCGCTTTTGCTTTCCGCACTGCGTCGAAGGCGAACGCGCATGCTTAGCACTTATGATAATACAATAAGACAATAATACATAAAAATCGCTAAGCAAAAAGGTAAATAGCCAGCAGCTAACAGCCAACAGCTCAAAGCAAGCGCGCCGTGCGAAGCTAAGACCCAAGAGCAAGTGGCAAAAGCCGCTTGCAATGATCATAACCTTGACTAACGGCCGACACCGAATAAGCGCAAACGCACAACGCGCCCAAGCGAATGGATGCTTAGGTGCATGCACTAGGGTGATTTTTAGAAAAATTTAAGTCTTAGATGAAAAATTTAACTGACTTCGTAAGGGGCTAATTTTTATAAGTGATTATAAGCATTATTATTAATAGCAAGGTCGTTGAAGGTTTAAGGCATCAGAGTTAATAAGAATTAATTTAAGAAACACCCTAATATACACACACATGCATCCACCGCTACAATAAAAACCGCCTAGGCGCTGCCGCTACGCCATACACGCGACACAGCATCATAAATGCAACGATCAAATTACAAGCACAACAACAATAAATCTGTGTACAACAAGTAAAAAAAGCTGACAGAAACGTAAAATAAAGTTCTAAGCATTTGTTACACCTCAAGCAGGCATACACTAGTGCTCAGTGTTGTCACTTGTGGGTTTTGCGGAAATTCTATTAAGTTTGGGCGGCATGAAAGCAACGCGCATAGCGAATTCGCAAACGATCGTCATATACTGTCAAACCCACCACGCTTGCCGCACTGCCCATAAACGTGTAACAACTCATTTAAATGTGTTTGCCTGTACATACATATGTATATTTATTCACTCTTTGTTACTCTAATGAAAGCTTTGTATGATATAAGTGAGTTATATAAACATTTAGGTTAGGTTGCGCAATGAAGTTGGCAACGATCGGCGCGGTCAGTCCAAGTATTTGTTGCCAAATGCACACAGTGTTTAATTAAAACAAACGGAAATTGAACACTTTTAAGGCATTCGCGGATAGAATGTTGACATTTCTTTGTATTACTACCGGAATTTAATTCTAACTTGGGGCAAATAAAAAACAGCGGTTTGATCGGCAGTGATCTGGTGGATAACGGATTTGTAAAACCGTATTTTTTAATAGAAAAATCAAACTGAATACGGCTGTGATTGGTCATACAAACAGAACGATCGGAATCGAGTGGCAAAAGTTGTCAGCTCTTACTTTTAGCGAAATGTTTTACATGTAGTATAAAAAGCCCATATTATAATCTAATAATTTAAGGGGGTATTCTACTCTAGAAATTAAAAAAAATCTAATTTTTTTATATTTTCCAAGTTTAACTATTCAAGAATATGTGTACAAGAAGATTTTCCAAAATTCAAATTATTTTCGGAGATATTGGCATTTTTCTGACTAGGCATCCAAACTGGTTCGGCCGCAACGCGAAACTTTAAACGCGTTTTTCTCAAAACTGACTTTTTCGGAACGATGCCCACGATTTCTCAGGTTCTACTGGACCGATTTACTTGAAATTTTTCTTCTTTATAGGCTTGTCTATGGTTGGAACTAACCCCATCCCAAAATTTTTATTTTTATTATTTTAAAAAAATTCGAAATAGTCAGAAAAAGTGATAAAAAAATTTTTTTTTCAGGAAGTCGCCATTTTGTGAAAAAAAATGTTTCCCTCTTTTCCGTAGTTCCGACCATTGCGACATTATTCTAGATTAATAATCTTTTTTTTTGGTTTCAGGGTAGGAGGGTTGAAATCATGGGCATGGTCACGTGGAAATTTTTAGAGACCCCCCACTTCGTCAGCTCACAATTTTTGAAATTTTTTACTCTTTTTAGTTTGTACTTTTCAAAAATTAATAAATAACTAATAAAAAAAATGGATGGTAAAAATATTAATTGCCTTTTTTTACGACACTTTAAAAATTACCTGAAACTCATGCTTCTAGACTAGAATACTCCCTTAAGATTTCTTAACTCAAAATACTATAAGCAACTCATAGATCATCAACTTCATTTTGCCTTTGATTTATTCAAGCTGATTGATTGACCAATTGGCTAACAAGCAACTTTCAAATCGTATTAACATAGCCATCTTTATAGTCTGTCCATAATGAACACCAACCTACGCTAAAATAGCGATCACAGTGATAAGACTGCTATGCAACGAAGTCTTCATAAGTGTAAAAGGCCGTTGATTTTTGTTAGAAGCATTGACCTTTCGCCAAGTTGAAAGTAAAACAAATTTTGTCTTCGAAGTTTTTTTCAACTCGTTAATAAATCGAGTTAACGGAATTTCAGAGATGCCACCACAAGACACCAACAATTTATGAGTTTTTAATTAACATAACCATGTGGGCTGTTAGATGCATGATTGCGACAAAATAAAATGCAGTAGATGCTAAAAAGAGCACAGATTTACTTCTCGACACACGCTCTTGCTCTCTGCGACTAATCAAAGTGCATTAGTAGGGTCATGGCTTTTTCGATACCGTCGAAGAAGTAACTGTACATCATGAAAGCTAAAAGATCTTAAGAGCTATGCACAGGCAATATTTATTGCCTCAATTTCTTGATAATAATAAATATTTCAAATTGGTATTTAAACTATACTCTGTCAAATTATACTCTATAGAATTTTATTTAAAGAAAAAATTTCTTTACTCATTAAATAATTGCAACTTATGGTCCGCTCTGGAACAACATTTTTAAAAGCGGTTAATGGATTTATGTCGTTGTGAATGTAAGGAATGTAGGAAGGAAGGTTTTTATAAGAGATCTTACATTTTCGTCAGGTTTAAGATCAAGATAAATGAAAAGCGTTATGAGCCTTGTAGTGAAAGAGAACGTTAAAATATTAATATCCATCGACTCAACTTTCCAACTTTTTGAGGATGTTTCTGCCAACGGACGTTTTTTGCTTTAATTCTGTGAGATTTGGGCACGATAACAGGTAGGGAAATCAAAGAGAGCAAAAAAATCAGAAACTTTAGTAAAAGATTTCCGGAATTAACCGATTGTAGCCTTGATTTTGTTAGAGAAACAATAAAAAGGGCTAACATAACTTGGAACATTATATGCCTAACAACGAACAAAGAAACAAATAGCGTGTGTACATGTGTATGTAAGTAGCCGCAAATAATATCAAACAATGATAAAGCAACATTAAATCACGTTTTATCTTTCACCCGTTTTTGCTCTGCTTTACTTTCGTAGAGCAGGAGACACGCACGCGCCATAATTTCATGCCGAATCAATCGAAATTACATTCGTGCCATATTATATAACACAGGATTAGTGGGCAATTGTCGGCAAACCGTTAATTCTATTGGAAAACAAGATTATTATTACAGTTATTCTATTTTTGTTATTAAAATTGATAACTAGTACCAACAAATGCATTGAAAGCACCAGCCAAACCAACCGCCACGCAACAATAAGCGTGCAACTGACAAGCTGCGAGCATTCTCACACAAAGCCGCATTCAGAGGTCTGCCAGTTGTGCACAACAAGCGCTGAATACTAAATGAAATTTCAACACACAAACGAAGAAAAAAATGAAAACATTTAATGGGAACAGAAAATAATAACGTAACAGCAAATTCGTACGATCAACAGCAGTGAAGATCACTAAAATATCAAATGCAATAATAACTAAGGAAAACATTTGCCATGAGACCGGCCGACACACGAGGAGCCGCCACGCCGAGTGGAGCGGCGTATAGAGGAGAGGTAATTGTGGGCAATTGTTGGGAAGTGGTGTTAAAAACTTAGCCATTGGCGAATTATAGCCAAGTTGTTGTTATTGCGATTGCTATTGATTGATTCACGATCTATTGTCATGCAGTGCTGACTGACTGACTGACTGATCAGCGACTTGGACGATCAGTAAATAGCAAAAGGCAAATACAATAATGTTCAAGACTTCAACTAAGTAAGTTGTATTTGTTGCTAAATGCACAATATAAAGTGGCAATTGTTGTTGCTTTTATATTTTTGTATTATTTATTTATTTTGCTGTGCGATCAGTACATCATCATGTGATTATCATTTTATCGTTTTTTTTTTTTTTGTTTTTTTTTTGCTATATCAAAGGGATTATGGATAGACAACGGCGTGAATAATATTTACAACGATTATTTATTACGTTACGTTAATGTATGAAGTTATTACGCCTGCCGGGCGTTGCTAGCAAAATTAGCTCCATTTATGATCACACATTCATTCATATATACATACATATGTATGTACATGGTTTGATAATAGCCATAGAAGGAAAATACATGTGTTTACCAGATATTTTTTTATATTGTATATGGTATTATATTTTAGTTTTTGTACATGGACACACACTCGGATGCGTTCGTCACTCGTACGGGCGACTGCTGTGCCGTTTAATCAAAAGTAGGTAAGGTCGTGCAACTTAAACTCCGATTTAATTGCGCTAATGAGTAGAATGGCGATTTAATGGAACTAATTTTTACTTATGTTTATTTATTATTATATTTTTAGCTCATTAGTGTTGTGTGGAATGAATTGAAATGAATGAATTGTTTCGGAAATGTGACTGCAAGTGTATTTGAGCGCTTAATTAGCAATTGCGGAGTAAAAGGTGGAGGGAAAAAAATCTATTTTATGCAACTATGAATCGATTAGAAGTAGAGGCAGAAAATAGCTGTGGAAAATTTGATCTAATGACTCTAATTGAATAGCAAATTGTGTCATATACGTGGGTATATTTTTAAGTACGTGGTGTGAGGAAATATATATATTAATGAGACAAATTGTTAAGTCCCTAACAATTAGACGTATGTTCTATGCATGTGATTAGGCTTTGAACTATTGCCGACTAAACAATTGTCAATAAAGAGTAATATGTCAAATGTGATGAATATGTGTACGAAATTGTTATTAATTTTCATTAGTAAGAAAAAAATGAATCAATATACAACCCTAAGGTGTGATATTTCTTTATTTTGCCTCTAGCCATTGTAAGATCACGATTAGCAAGAATATAGCTTGATAAACAAGACAGGCATTTAGAATATGACTTACGAGGCATGTCCGAAAGCGCAAAATATTTGGGAAGTTTTTCTATAAATTGAAATTTTTTCATTATTTTCACTCAATACGAAAATACCTTTTCGACTACCAATATAATGTATGAAGTATGGTCACTTCTGATACTGAAAATCTTAAGACATCGTTTTAATGAGTAAACAAGGTATAATTTTTATCCAGGATGTGCAAGTAATGCTGTTAAAACCATTACTGTGCTCTGTTGAAGTCAAAACCAATGTGTGTATTTAAAAAAAATGATCCTAAACAAAATACAAGATCGTATTAGAACTTTGTGACATGTGTAAAAACAAATATTTTGCTCTCCGTTCAGTACACACACAATGTGGATTACATATCTAATTGCAGAGATCTGTTGAAATGAACATGTCGCAAACGTCTGTCGTCAGTGGGTTCTTATAGTATTGAAATAAATCATTTCGAGCAAAAGACGGCTAAAGATAAAAAGACAAATGTTGAAATTCTTCATTTTTATTTTCATTTTTTTTTTTTTTTGTGAGGAACCGACAAGAAAAACTCATTATGAACTTTCACTAATCGCCTGGACTGACTGGGGCAGGTTAGGTTGGGTTAGATCGACCAGGGCGTTTGGAGAAATCTACGCAATATTTACATACGTATGTAATTCTAAAAAATTTCTACAAAGCTGCTTTAGTAAAACAAACTTTGTACTCGATTTGTTTATTTTATGTTGGTGTGCAAGATTTGCTTGTTGAAAATTTGTGTTTTGAAATAAGTAAATATAAATATATGTACATATAGTTGCATGCCCTGTCCTCGTTACAAATATAACAATTTAGACAGTTTTTCGACACTTTGCTTCGAATTCGACCCAAATTCTTAATATGGCCGATGATATTTGTTAGTGATTTTTAATATAATAAATCATTACTTCAATTTTTTCATACCTACATCGAAGAAAAATATCAATTATCGGCGATTTAGGCTCAGCACAAACTGGAGAAGCCTCTGAAATCATTACAAAAGATTTAAATTTCGTTATTTACAGACTATGGTTGGCATGTCAAATTTCGTAACGAACTGGATTATATTTTTTTGTATAGCAGCTGTTGACCTTTTGACTGGCAAATTGAACTCGTCTTAAATATCTACAGTATTTGTCCAAAAAGTAATAGAACTGAGTCGATTAAAAAAAATGTATTGAACCAATCGTTGCAATTCTTTAAAAACACTCAATAGGCTCCTTCTGTGTCGATGCAGTGCTGCAAGCATGATTTCCAAGCATTGAAGGCGATACGAAAGACATTCTCCGGAATAGCCTTGAGAGCCAAAGTGCATGCTGCTTGGATCCCCTTTCATCGGGCTTTTCAGGCAAGGAAACAAAAAAAGTACGGGGCCACATCTGTGGGGCGGCAGCGGAAGCTTTGGGATGCCGGCCTTAGTTAGGTAGCTGTTCACAATAAAGGCAGTGTGAGCTTGGCGTTGACGGTTTTTCCAGGAGGAACAAATTCATGGTGGAGCTTCGCAGTTCAAGAGGCTACACGAAGTGTCACAGAAATTGTTGACGTCTTGTATGACGAATACTTCAGCTCAAATTTAACTGAACCGCCATCTGGCATCACTAAGGACCAGTAGGTATAGTGTGACAACCGACCGGTATAATCTAATCTAAACTAATATACCCTGTCAAGGGTATAACAAAAAAACAACAATAAATGCACATCGACAATCAAAATGCAATAAAATGCCACAATCGAAAAATCAGTTAGAAAACAAATGCATATTTAATGAATGAATTACATACACACATATGTAACGATTATGGATTGTCAATAAAAATTAAATTAAGAAGAATAAAAATTAAAGATTTGGCTGCAACACACGAAAATACCAAACAATAAAAGGAAAAACAATCCAAATAAATTTTCTATTTGCATAAATAATAGCCTTTAACGAGTAATACCTGCAGAAAATTTAATTTATTGAATAAAGTTGAAATGGCAGTTACAGAAGGTGATATATGTATTCATACATTTGTATGTAAATATGTATGTAAATATATACTAAACTTATGGCAAACGACCGCAAGCCTGGCTGGCCGATTAGAGCAATTTACGCTGCTCGCTTGAGTTGGTCGCTATCGTGTAAGCGCAGATAGATCAAACGATCGTGGCGACGTTCACGTACTTAAAAATGCAAGTTTGACATTTAAATATTGATTTGATTTTCATTAGAGTTTTTTCTCATGAGTTTGTGGTATTTTGTTTACATATCGAAATATATAATTCATTTAATTTCGCTTGCGTTGCCAACTTTGTGATTTTATGCATACGTTATCGATAAATTTGGTGTATCGATGAATTTTTTCTTATTATTTGCAAAAATACAAGACTACCACAGAGCGACAACACAAACATTATTAGCCGGATATTTAAGATAGATTTTTTAGACAAGAAAATGCATGTTTGTAGGTTCCGGAAATAATTTCCTAAACCACCAGATCTGACTTTTTAGGTTACTTTCTCTTTCAAATCATTTAGCAGCGGTTTCAGGATTACCCAAGTCACATCATAAATATTGGGAATCCGCCCCATTACCCTTTGCAGATGATGAGAAATTGCTTAGTTCACTTTAAATCTCATTTTTACGTTATTCAAAAATGCATAAAATAATATCGGACGAGCAAAATATAAATAAGCGGATGCAACACATTTCTCACTCATATGTGGATTCAAAACAAACTATTTTGGATATGATTCTCCACCACAAGTTCAAAATTAATGCAGTCGGGGAGATGCAGGCAGATGGCTTTCACGCCAGTAAAACTATTTCTGAATGTTTTATGATCCGACTGCAATAAATCAATGTAAATATTTTTTTAAAGTTGCTCTAGTAGTCCATATTATTTCATTATTACATATTTTTTTAATAGTTAAGGAAAGCTCTTTGTCGAAACCTCAGATTATTTTGAACATGTTTTCTTTTTACGCCACTCTCACAAGACCTCAGAACTGCTATCAAAGTTTATACAGCCTTTTTTTATATTTAGCAACATGATATTCTTTAGTTTTATAAAAACAAAAACAAAAAATTAAATTAAACTCCAAATCCTGGATATTAAAATTATATTTTTTATATTTAGATTTTTATGGTAAGTGGAACTTTTTTGCTTTGCTATCTTATGTCATGTTTTTATGTTAATATTGCGTTGTTATATAATGTTATGTTATGCCATAGTATGTTATTTTAAGCAATATTATATTACATTAAATATGTATATGTTTGCAATTAGTTATTGAATTCTATAGTGTAATTTATGTTGTTGTTTTACTTTTAATTTCTATTTATATTTGCATATACGAATTTTAATGAATGAAATCAATAGCTTCTTCAACTGACAGTTCATAAATCAATTATAAGTGTAATCACTAAGCATTAAAATATTTGATAGGGAAAATCTCAATAAACACTGTTCTTTGATCGCTGCGCCTTCAACTGCTTTAATTGTAATGTTCTGAGTACATATATACGAAAGTAACAACAAACACTTTGAAAGTACCGATTACAACACAAACACAAAGGCCGACAAATTTAAATAGTTAATCAATAATGACAATTAAAGGGCCATCAAATCGAAGAGTCACACGAGGAAAAATTAAACAACGGCCTTTGTTGATGATTGCACGCTGATGACATCGATGTTACAAAAACAAAAATAAAAATAAAAAAATTAAATGCACAACAATTACACATACGAATGTATACACAATGTAACACAACGGGGGGAATACTATATATAAAAAAAGTTAGTTAACGGAACAGCACAACGCGATAAAGCACAACGCTCAGATTTCACGCGCACGCCCCTTAATTGTCGAACAGTGTTAAAGTTATGCTGAAGTTTAGGAATTTACTTCAAAACAAATTAAATAGGATTGCAGTGTAGGCTAAGGTAGTTCAACACGATCGGTTTGAGCTTGCGAATCGACCGCGCATAACAAAGTTAACAAACAAACTAAATGACGGTGTTCAGCTGCCGCCAGTTGAATGTGGCAAAGTTGCTCCCTCGCTGTTTGTTGGCGGCGCACCGGCTGTCTTGGTAGTGGTGCTGCGGCTCCCCAACAAAACACATTCATATGTACATACATATGTATGGTCAACTATCGCCAGCAGAGTTGGAGTGGCGATCGCTCACTTTAACACAGTGTACCTATGAGTAGGTTTGTGCGCATGTATTTGTGAGAACGCTGATTATCTGAAGTCAATAACGCGCTAAAAATATAAAAAGCTGGGAGTTGGGAGTTGCGAGCAAAACAATGCAATTGCAGCAGAAGAGAAGCAAAAACAACAATAAAAACCAAAACTCGAGGCAAAAAAGCAGCGAGACATTGTTTCAATTAGCATTGCTGCAATTATCGCCTACTGTGCGCCGCGTAATGCGTAGGAAACAGCAGCAGCAAGCAGCACCAGTATTTACACCAATAATTGCAGCTGAGCGTGGAGCGAAATGCGTTTGCGTTGGTGGAGCAGAGGTTGCGCTGGCGTTGCCATATCGTAAGTATTTAAGACATTTTTAAGTAGTTTTGACAAATACAATATATTGCAGTAATAAACATACATATGTATGTACATATATCAAATTAAGCTAAATTTAATTTACTTATATTTTTATTATAATTAAATAAATAAATAAATTTCTTAAAGGAAACAAAAAAAAGGTATTTTTCTATGTTTAATTTTTTTAAATAAAATTTAAATAAAAAAAATTGATTTAAAATAAAATAAATTAAATAAATATATATTATTAAGTAAATTAAGTAAGGCAAATTGAAACAGAATAAGTAAATATTCAAATTGTAAATGTAAAAAATTAAATAAATTTGTATCTGATTAAAAAAAAATCGAAATTGAAAATATATACATAATTTTTTATAAGAAATATGTATGTACATATGTACATACATTTTATCACAATTTATAATAATTTCCTATTAAAAAAAAAACGAAATTTAAAAAAATATAGTTTTATAGGAAATAAATCATAATTTCCTGTAAAAAGTTTTTTTTCATTAGACATAAATTTATTCATAAAATAAAATAAAAAATATTTAAACCTTGAATTTAACATACATACATCATGTTTTCTCAATAAATAGCAATCACATAGTGATAAATTAAACAAAATATATTTAAATAAATTTAAAAACTATAACTAAACATAATAGTATGGCAATAAATAATATAAAACTATAATATAATCAGCGTTATAAAGCCCAAAACAAATAATGAAGTAACATAATTTTACCAAAAAAATTTGCGACGAACATTTTAGAAGTTAAGACAATTTAATTTAAAAGCGATAATTAATTGAAATATGTTTTAAGTGCTCCTTAGAACACCCTACTCAATAAATAAATATGAATGTTAATAAAAGTCTAAAAATATTTCAAAAAAATATTCAACAATAAATCGAATATAACCAAAAACTTCAAAGCATACGCCCACGAATTTATAGGCTTGGCTTCAAAAAATTTTTGGCATACTTCCTTTTCAAACATATCTTTATACATACAAATGAGTTATTGATATGCTGATGAGTAAAACAATATCAAAGTGCGGTGTAGTCATCAATACTGTCAAAACAAAATGAGTAATTGCATAATAAATTGCAGCTGGCAGAGACCAGTACATTTTTGATTTTATTAATTTTTTATATATTTTTTCAATTAGTGTGCATTTCGCACAATTCCTGGGCTTTACATACCAGTTAACTGTTATAAGATTGGTCGTGTTGCTGATAGATATTAACAACAAAAAACACTTCAAATTTTCAAACAAATTGCTACTTCTTTACGATTTTACGGGCATGTTTGTGAAAAAAATCCAAAAAAAAGTAAATTTGCAAGCATCAGCGCACAACGCCTTCGATCGTGGAACTTTATCTAACTCAGCATAGATTAAACGATTTATAGCTAAGGAGTTATTGGTTACTCACATCACCTTCTCGCCGCTTTAAGTGTTCAATTTTTGTTGTATTCATTTGTGTTTAACACTCCTGTCTCCAACACCTTTTTATTACGATCTATACAAATATACAACACACGCAAGCAAACACATATGTATACATAAATGTTCCATGTTCACAAATGGGTAAATATTTGTCTAAGGTTCATTCTTAATTCGCTTTGAAGGCACACATATTAGCGAATATTTTTTACTCTTTTTTGGCTTAAATTGTAAGTTGTTAGGAGGTGTGTACCAGCTGTTTTTCGTTTATTTTTGTCAAATTCGCAATTTCTATACCCTGAACAGGGTATTATAAATAAGTTTGCCACGTAGTAACAGAAGGAAGCGTCGGAAACATTATAAAATATATATCCATCTGTCTGTATAATAGCGAACTAGTCGCTTAAGTTACTAATCTGAAAAATTTGCACACGTGCTTTTCTCCCCAATAAGCTGCATATAGCATATAGCTACAAACAACTCAATGTTTGGAATCAATTCCTTGTATGGGGAACTTTTTCATTTGACGAAGTATCTTAAAAAAAATCGTCACGGCTTATTGTCAAAAGCAACGATAAAATTTTCGTACTTGCGTATAGCTGCCTTACAAACTGACTGCTCAAAATCAAGTTCTTGTATGGAATATTTTTTTTTTATTTTATGGAGGGTATTATAGTTTCGGTGCAACCGAAGTTAACATTTTTTGTTGTTCGTATTCTTGTTGTCACTGTCAGCAGTCAGCCGTTATTTATGTGCCACAATATTATTTTTTTAATGCATGCGTGCGAACTCCTGCGGTGCATTTCGTGTTAATACTCGTCATTTCGCACATTTTTCGAAGCATTAGCCATAGTATACAAGCCGTTATAACACTTTTTATTGCACCTTAAATTATAGCATATTTATTTCAGAATTTATGCAAGCGCCTCTGTGTATGTATGTATGCGAATGTAGATATACGCACAAGTTCGCTTTCATTGGTTTGAGACCAAAAGTATATGGATGTAATCCATGGATAATGGATGTTCAGACCGAAAATTTAAAAGATTAGATTACATTTAATCATTTCATAACCCAACAGTGTTCTCACTGCCGTTAGAAAGATCAAAAAACAGCTGTTATTGTCATTCATGAAGTCACATCGCTTAATATTTGTCAAAAGAAAAAATTATCTTATAGTATTTTGAAATAAAAGCCTTCTTTTTTCAAATATTTTCCATATAATAGAAATAGTGGATGCATTTTTTCATTTGTGAAGTCGATTTTCAGGTGAAATTAGATTCATTGCTTTAAAAAAAATTGTTTGTTTACATTTTTTTCCCTTTGTAGTGTCTAAATCAGCTGTGATAATGTAACAGATTTCCAATGCTGACAAGTAGATGGCGCAAAATCAGAGTCGCACAGAGAGATTTTGCGTGGATCAGTTTCAAATCATTTCAATGAAGTGATTTGGAACCGTCATTTTTGTATGGCGAAATCTTGATAAATTTATAAGATTAGTGGGATACCCCACTCAACAGCTGAAATCGTGTGATTAAGTATCGGTCTGAACATGGTATAAGTTTACATTATCAGTTATAGCTTGTTGGAAGCAAGTCGATAGTATATATTTTAATGCAATTACTGGTGTGCTACTGTTTCATAATTTGTCAAGCATCTTGTGCGACGATAATCAGAGTTTTCAGTTTAGTAAGCAATTGTTTTTTTCTTTCTAATACATCCCTTGTTGAAAATTAAGAAATATGTGAGATAAGAGGTCAAAAGGTAGTAAGAAGCTGAAAATCGAAGAAGAAGAATCGGTTTCTGAATAAGAGAAGACTTTTACAGACCTTTCTCAAAGTAATGGCCCTTCCAACATCCTAAGATTTCTTTCTGCCCTTCATCTATAAGTGTTCGGAGTATTCACAACAAACATATCTAGTTCTCGAAATAATATACACATGGTGCTTAGAGTTTAGACAGATATTCACACCAACTAACAAATATATAAAATGAACCATCAATTCTACATTTGTTCCTGCAGGGACTCTAACCCGATGGTAGTTATTGTTGTAGATGGCTAGAAACTCTCCATATAATACATAGTGCTGTAAAATGATTGTTTTGTTATACATAGACTCATACATATATTCGACGCCTTACAGTATGTTAAGTAAATATTGAACATTTTAATAAACTTCCAGTCGTGTCTCACGATATAAGTAGCTATGGGTCGACCATTAAAGACAAAATATTCCGTTTTAAATAGTTTTTATATATTTGGTCAGGGAGGATTTGAACCCACAACCCGTAGATGTAAATATTTCGTAATGCAAGTGATTTGGGGACTCGGAAAATATGTACGCCTAACGAGCTTTCATGCTTCACATATAATACAAAATCACTTACCTGCTGTTTAAACCGCTTGCTAGCACTTCTCTTAAGAGTATTGCAATTCGCATTCCTTGCAGCGCGATCCACTTCATCATCAGCATTGGCGACAACGCCAATACCTTGTGGTGGCATGCAACGCTTACTCAGCTCCACTAACTCCGAAACGGGTTGTACCTGCGTAAATTTGACAAATGTGAGCACATATAGTCTGATTTAAATTTCTTCCACTCACCTCCACCGTAACCGAATCGCCACTGTTACGTATCATCTCAATGATCACCTCACGGGACAACTCACTTACCGGCGTACCGTTCACTTTAAGCAAACGATCACCCGGCAGCAATCCGGTTGCGCCACCACCCGCACCGGGTTCAGCAAATATGACCGGTTTGAATGTGGGCGAGGTCAGCGATTCGGCGCGATCCAGGCAAATCGCTTTGCGTAAACTGAAACCGAAGTCATTGCGTGGCGATTTTTGCCGCCTAATGACTAATTCACGCGCAGGCGGCAATTGCACCAATTTAATTGGTGGCAATGGTAATTCCACATCCTCGAATGCATGAACACGCGACCACCGATCGATACCCTGCGACTCACCAACGGGACTCAAGGAAAATGGCGGCGTGGCAAAGGAAGAATTTGTCGTATCTGTGAGACTGTCAGCGCTCGGTGAGGGTGAGGTCATCACACGCAGATTGGCACTGTGGTGCTGTGGCAGTTGCGGTGCATAGCGTGCCGTCGTTGGCAGTGTCATAGCGCGTTGTATACCCGCATTACCACCTTCATCGCTACGCAAACTCTCCACCGAGGTGAAGGCGGTGCCACTGCTCGTGTGAGGATTAACGCCTGCACCGCCGGCGCCACCGACTGCACCCATGCTGCTGCGTCCAGTAGCTGCACCACTTATACTATTGCTGCGACTACCATCGAAGGGCAACTCGTTTTGCATTGTGTTGCGCATCACGAGCAGTTGTGCTTCGGGCGATGTGATCGTTATCTCTTCATGTACATTGGATATGTTACTGCGAGAACCCTTCAGTATGCCACGCTTCGGAGGTTTCGGTGGCACAGGCGGCAGTGAGCGATGCTGCAATATTGAAGAAAATATTGAAGTTAGTTCAAACTAGTTTTGGATTCAGAGAGAGCAAAGGCAAATAATTTAAAGTTAAGAGTAATCCAATGTTGTTGTTAATTAGACAATTTAAGGTGCTTTTAACTAGTCTGCATATATTGGCCCTTATATTATAAATGTATGTATGTGCTAGAAGATTACATATGTATACCCATATCGACCCCTTCTTCATAAACTAACTTCCTATATCCAGAAAAATGGTTCATCAAAATACCGGCTGGGATTTTGAGATCCTGACAAATAATAGAATGGTGAAATTAACAGTCAAAGCCTCCCGAAAGATTCACTTTCATAAATTATAAACTTGCGACTTGGAAGACGCTCATATTATGCAAGATTGTCGGTTTCTAACAGTCTTTTGGGCTCTTTCTTTGTATAGTCCTTGTGTTCGTTGGTTTGTTGGTCCAATACATTTTTGGGGATCTAATCGTCCACATTAGTTAGTCTTTTATTTCTTTACTTAAAACCTATCTATATTTTTTACGTCAATTTCGGCGATATGACTTCTCTGAGCTTTAATAATTCTCGAGCTGTCAAGCTAGCCATTTATGAGGTAGAGCCACAAATATTACATAGTTAATTTGTATGTTTAGAAAAACCGTCGCACTTCTTTAAATTAGTAACAAACAAACTTTGCCTACATCCTTTTTAATTATAAACATTCACAATTAAAATAACTTCTCTCCCTAAACATTTCATCCATATGTATCCATTTTACCTTTCCATTGCCACTCGCCGCAGCGGCCGCCAGCATGGAATGTATACTCATGGCACCAGTAGCTCCGCCAGCACCAGCAGCACCCACACCAGCGCCATTATAACGACTCTCAATGGTTGTCGTCACAGATGCCTCAATTTCTTCATTGCCGCGATCCAATTCATAAATGCTATCACCTTCGCCGCTCAATTCGGCGCTCAACGCTGCACGGTCTATATCTAATTGGGCGAAAAACTCTGCACTATAATCAGCTGTTATGCCGCTGGGCAATTTCTCCTTCTCTTTACGCCGACCGCGTATTTTCAACGAACGACGAACCTTACGAAACAAAGAAAAACGAAAAGTTATAATCTTTTATGAAAAATTTAAAATATTTGGAAGCGCACCTCATCCAACCGCAGTAGCTCCTCAGTGCTCATACTGCCCGATAGTACGCCAGCATTTTTAGCCTCTTTACGCAATTTCTTCTCACGTTTGCGACGTTCCTTTTCGTCGTCGCCACCACCGCCACTGCCACCGCTCACCGAGGATACGCCCTTTTTCATGAAATTGAACATCTTGTGGTTATTGTTGTTGTTGGTGTTGCACTAGCTATATGCTCTATTAGTGTATTTTAGTTATTGCTACTTATTATGTATTTGCTATTGAGGAAGTAAGACTGTGAAACTATAGATACAGATGCATTTATATACATACATATGTATGTATGTATGTATGTAGAGTGCGGCAATGGCACTCGATTTGCTGCCTGCTGGTCGGTGTTGACAACGTCGCTTGTGCCGCTTAGTTGGGCACAACCGGCAAGCTGCACTGAACGCGACACATGCGAAGGGCAATCAATAGAGTGCCCTTGCAGCAGACCGGTGCGAAATCACGCGAACACGAAGGTCAGCTGCTTTCGTTGGCGTTTATCCTCTATTTGTGTGTATATGTGGGGGTGGTACGTGCTCACTGATTGCTCCTATTTTCAACCTGCAGTATGCGATAGTAGAATCCGCTTCCTTTTTGGGTATTTACACAGTTTTAGCACCGACTGTAAGTTGAACAAAAGAAGAACAAAAGTTAACAAATGCAAATTAAAGGCGTGGCAATTATATTGTTTAATATACAGAGCACTTTTAATCACAAATTTTATCACCAATTCTTTATCACTAATCAATTGAGGCGCCGCGAAGCAGCTGTCTGAGCGACTAGACAGTGAAATTGCATCTGTGCTGAGGCAACTCTTGCTGACGCCGGGCGACTAGCTGCTTGCATTACACACAGCAACACTAAAGACACCAGCACTGTTTGCTGGCAAAGAAACGGTGAAATGTTGCACATAAATATATGTGTGTATGTATGTATGTAGGTATGCGATGTAACCGATACAATTTCACTTTTGCATTAATTTTGCATTTGCAATGCAATTTTCCCCATTAAACCATCTAAGGTCTATGAATGAATTACGATTATTATTTTTATTTAATGTTATGTTATTGTTGTTTTTATGCGCGCAACTGTCATATTTTTCGCGCACACACCGCTGAGGCTTGACTTTTTGCCGACATCCAGACATTCACGCCACCAACGATACTGCAGAACAAGCACACAACTAATTCGATTTGTGCAGTGCAATTTTCCCGGCAGAGCAAAGTGAAAAGAAAATTGAATGAAGAGGAAAAAATAGTAAGAAACAAGTTACAAACAACACGAAGCGTTGGCGAAATACGAACAAGCTGACAAGTAGAGAGTCAGGGGTGGCTTGTGAACCTATGTGTATACATATCTAAGTGGCGCTTTTCCACCCACGAGCATGCCTGCCTGCAACTGTATCAATAGCAACAGCAATAACAATAACCAAAATAACCACAATGCCGTTAAGTATGAGTCCATCAGATGTGTACGAAGGTGTGTTCGTGTATAATGAGGATGACAAAACAATAGCTGGAAAATATGTACCACTGTTTGCAGCTACTCGGCTCACGAATGAACATAATGTAGATCTGTCTATATATGTACAACTAATAAAAAGTGCGCACAAATCTCTAACATAGACATATTTACATAAGTATGGCGTGTTGCAGGTCGGTTGATGGGTCGGTGGGCCAGAGTGAGCGACTAGCCAAGAGCAAGCGCATGAAAATTTGTAACAAGATGCAAGAATGTAAGAGAAAAAAGGTAAGGCCGGGTTTAGTGCGACCCGTAGTAGTTATATACAGAAATAAGTATATATCTTACGAGCCAAAGATGCGAGCTTGTTTTTAAAAGGGTCCATTGTCACGCCTATATATTAATTAAAAAATACCGTTATCCGTTATGCAATATTATAAAAAAATAATAGAGTAACATGAACATACATCAACGCGTAAAAATTTTATAATAGAGGCAGATATTTGGAATTCTTTTGCAACTTGTCGAGATTATAAAACACCGACAACCCAACTGTTCGCAGGTCAGAAATGTGAAATATACTCTGACTAACCAAGCCTCAGCGCCCTAACACTGAAAAATTCTTAATATTTGTTCTTGAAAACCACGAGCTGAAATCTTTATTGTTGTTGTAACGGTAAAAAGCATACCCAAATAATGTTGTTCCTCCATTGGGCTCATAATTGGTCTAACTTAACCGACCGTATTTATGAACACTGAATAAACCTAACCTAAAGCTTACCGATCCAAACAGGTATAGAGCGCCGAAATAATAGCCCTTCCGGAAATGTAGAACCGGCTGCCGTGGGATTGCGCGATATCGTTACAGATACTATATTAGATTAAACTCATACTTATCCAAAATCGAATCCAGTGAAACCCACTCATCTAATACCCCTTTTCCTATGACAACCGTTTGATGACTTCAATGACAACCAACCGGATTCTCACCACCCAAGCGGGGATTAGATAACCGTTACTACAACAGCAAACACTGAATAAGCTGCCCTCGTCAATCTGAATAATTCGGTATTGTCCTTGACTGCTTACAACTGCTACAGGCAACCATTTTCTAATATGTTACTCTTGGTTATGAAGCCCGCATGCAAGAAAATACTAAACACGCAATAAGACACGCGACGACATCAATGAGCAGAGCGAAAATCGAAAGGCACAACAACATCAAAGCCAATATAAAGAACATGAACCTTAGTGGAAAATGGATGTGCGTGAAGCGCTGGAGGATATTGCATGAAAACGGGGTTTTAATAACATTTGAGGATGGGAGAGTAATGGAGTGTAGCAAACTTTTCAGCACTACGTAATTTTCCTTTTGTTTAAAACTAAATATATTTGACTGAATATCTACCATTCAATTATCATACAAAAGTACCTGACGAAAATAATCTGAGAGTAACCGAGAAGATAATAAGCTTCACGAACAGATTTTAAGAAGAACGAAAGCTTTCGAACGAAAACCTAGCTTGCAACATTCTAGACGTCAAAAGGTAATTGTTTTGGATCATAATTAGCAGATCTATCCGAAATTAAGCACATATGAGCAAATTTTTTTTAGTCTGCATCTTCTGTAACCCTCTAAATAATATTGTACCGTATTTACCTCAGGCTTATTTATTATTAAACTCACATCAAATTGTTCATTAATTCCCAACTACTACAATCGCCGTTAAACCCATAAACGTGTGCTGAATATCCATCCCTGCGCATACAAGCTTTCTATCTTCATTACTTTTCAAATAAATTCTAGTAGATTTAGCAATCAACGGAAAGTGTGCACAACTTTTCCTCAACCAATTAAGTTTACTTTTAGCTACAACTATTGGTTTGAAACGTAATTTCTGCTCAACTCATTGTGTGGTTTGACCCCTTCAAAATTGTCAGAAACCACAACTTCGACATGCAATTGCATCTGAGAAAGAAAAATGTATAGAAGGCAGGAAAACAATGTGATTCCATATGTGCAAGTGTATATATGTACATATACAGGGTAGGCCATTTAAAGTTGACCCATCTGGCAACGCTGTAACTTTTAACAGCGCTGACAAATCGGCTAATGTCATACCGCGTTAGAAGCGTCATTCGAAGACAATTTATACCATGGAACAGTACACTCCAAAAGAACGCGCTGAAATTGTTCAGCTTTATATTCAAAATAACTTTTCAATTGTGTTAACTCAACGTGCGTTTCGCAAAAAAAAATAAAGTGAAAAGTGCTCCAGTTAAGAACACAATTAAGTCTTTATACGCAAAATTTGTGAACACCGGTAATCTCAGTAATGCCAGTCATGCATCCAGACAACGCACAAGACGTTCTGATGAAAATATCGAAGCTGTACGAGCCAGTATTGAGGAGACTCCATCGACATCGAGTTATCGCCGCTCTCAGGAATTAGACATCTCTCGCACCACTCTCCGACGCATAATTCATAAAGATTTGAAGATGTTTCCATATAAAATTCAAATGGCACAAAAACTAAACCCAGCTGATTATCCGCGACGCCTTAATTTTGGCAAACAAACAAATGGGTCAACTTTAAATGGCCTACCCTGTAGTATGTATGCTGGTGCAAGTATGAGCAACGCAAGGAATTTTTGCAACGGTAATGACAGCAAGACATTTCTTTCTGTAGCATGACGTAAACACCTTGCGACAAAAAAGCACCCCGAAATTGTAATTAAGTTCTTTGGGTAAATGATATTTAAAAAAAATGTATTTTCCTAAGTTGTTAGGACTGTCCTTAATTACTATGCCAAAAATGATCGCGATCTGTCAACTAATTTACAGCAGCTGCTTAAAACGATGCGTTGCGATTTTTACAAAACACGAAAATACCTTCGACCTCTTCAACAAATGAAAATATTAAAATAAGTGAAAGGTACGATGCTTGAAAAGCATCAGTTAAGTATTAGAGAGGTTGCAGGAGAGCTCGACATCTATCGCGAGTCCGTTTGAATGATTATAAAGGATATTTTAGGTATGACGCGTTCTTACTCGACTCGTCCAGATAAAGCTAAATAATTTTTTTTTTTCAAAAATAGTACCGCAAACAGTGTCTTTGGACATGCTTGATAATGCGGATTCCGATCCCACATTCATGGAGAGTCAACAATCATCGGAATGGAGTGGAGTCGAAAAAACGACCCGAAACAAAAAGAAACTATGACAAAACCGCTCAAAAAGTCAAGGTGATGCTGATTGTTTTTTCGATATTCGTCGTTTTGTGCATCATGAATGGGTTCCGGAGGGACAGACGGTCAATAACGAGTTCTATTTGGCCATATTGAGTTGTTTGCATAAGAACATTCGTCAAAAACGGCCGGAATTGTGGAATAACAATGATTTTACAGGATGATAATACACCACAATTGTGACCGAATTTTAAGCCGATCAACCACCGTATTCATCAAATTTGGCTCCGTGTGATTTTTTCTTGTTCCCCAAGCTGAAATTGCCGCTCCCTAGAACGCGGTTTCGGTCGATCGAAGAGATAAAACAAAATTCGCTGAAGGAACTGAAAGCCGCCCCAAAAAATGCTTATGAAAGCTGTTTCGAGGCTTAAAAATTTCGTTGTCATAAGTGTGTCACATCTGTTGGAGATTATTTTGAAGGTGACAAAATAAATATTGATGAATAATTAAATATTTTTTTATTTACAATTTCCGGGTACTTTTTTCTCACAACTTATATATAAATTCATAGAAATTTACAACTAAATGTACGCTCAAATGTACCCACTGAACTTTTCCAAAAATTACCCTGGAATAGCCTTTCGGGATCGAATATGGACTAATTTCAAAATTATTTATTTATAACTAGTTTTCAAACTGAAATTAGTCCGACAAACACCAAGTTGATACTACTGTTATAAAGAGATTTTCCGAATTTAAATTATTTGAGTTCGAAAAATATTTTTCTTTTAAATTTGGCGTTTCCAGACCTAAAATTAACTTGCCTGAAAAATTAAGTTTCGAAATAAGGTTATGGAACTGAAAATGTACCGTTTTTTAAAATACTGATTTACAAATATAACTGCCGTACTATAATAGCCCGAAAATTTTTTCTGGACTGAAAACTAACAAATTCGAAAAATACTCCGAAACTAGTGCAAAAATATCAGACTTATATGTAAGGAGTACAAAACATTTTACTAATGAGTTATTATATTTGAATCAAATTTTAAAGAGATTTATGGTATACTTACATACTAACAGAAAAGATTAGAATAAAGTTTCTTGGTTGACTAGTTCCGTTTAAAAATCTAACTCGTTTTATAATATTAGCATATTTCTCTCAAGAGTTATGATGTGTGTAAAATGTTAGTATGTACATATGTAAATATTATAATTGTAATATCCACATTTTTGTATAATTTTACAATATTGCATATTTCCAGACTTTCTCGACTGACCTTTCCATGAACATCATCAGTATTTTTTATGAAGTCTACGAAATAATCATCACAGACGCGAAGTGTTTATATTCAGCATTTTCTGTTTTTTACTTTTATTACTATTTGTTTGCATTATGAAAAATAAAATGTCGCTATATAAGTGAACTTGACCTTTAATTATTGCCATGAAAAAGAAATTATAGATATAATGCATTGCTTGCAAAAACTCAAAGCGAACGAGCGTGCTATTTATTTTATTTTATATTTACATATACATATATTCTAGGTGCATATGTATGTACATTATTTGGATAATAATAACGGCGCATTCAGCGAGTTATGTCACCGCTCCATGCAATTCACACTTCTGCTGATCTCACGCAATTAATGTTTTGTAATCCAAACATGTGTGATGGCTTACTGACTGACTAAACTGATGGCATAAATGATGGCGTGAAGTGTTGCATGAGTGGCAGTGACGGTAGTGCAGAAGAACTGCTTGGCGATAGGCGCCACCTGTAATAAGATTACAATCTATGTTACAACCCTGCTGACGAACTAGTTGACTGGCGGTAATTGATATATTATAAAGGAATAATGGAACGAACATAACTGTAATGGGCAAAGAAATGGTTTTAGTTTTTCAAAGAATATTTAAATAATTCCGGCAGCAGTCTGTCGAATCCAGTAACTTGTAGTGTAATACCATCACGTATTTTACCCCCTTACCCCGGCTGTCGCTTCTCTGCTCACATACCCTCGAGGAAGGCATGGACAGGAAGCACCCGCTAAATGGAAGGACGGATCAAAGCTTGTGGGGAGTGTTGGTGGAGAAGTACACAATCGTGAACTTTTCAACAGCTCTAAATTTAGGCTTCCTGATCATTGAAGCGTCTTCCAAGCGGAGGTGGTCGCAAGGTACTCTTCACTCGCAGCAAGGGTCCGTTTCAATGGTTGTAGGAGTCCTAACTGGGCATTGCCCAATCGGACATTCTGGTGAAATGGCGAAAATAGAAATAAAACAGCTGAGCAGATCTGTGATAGGTTCACGTCGCTTTTTCGATAGCTAATATCCAGCCACAGGACTTCGTGTGGCTTTACAAAGAACTAAACATCTAGTCTAAATGAGATCCCTCCGCCACCTAACCTAACCCTTATTATCGCCTTTGAAATTCTAATTTAAGCATTAGCACCCAATTTGCAGTGTAAATTACTAGTTATGGGCCCTGTGTGACTTCAGTGTCTTCAGAGAATTGTGATTGTTTCGGTTTTGGACCATTCACTAGATTCTTGGATAGTTGCGATAGTAGATATGTGTATATAATTTGGGACAGGGGTTTGGAATTACAAACGACACGTAATGCGCTTAAAGTAGGCCACCTTATGACCAAATATTGTCAAAATCGAAAATTGTTTAAGCCTCCAGGTATCGAATATGTGGAATCCAGTTTCTACAATGAACATTTCATTGAAAATATCGGGAAATCTGTGAAATACAAGTATATTATAAAAACTCGAAGCAAATCCTTTCTGAAAACAGAACGCATGTATATAGGTCAATGGGTGAAATCGGATGAAGGCTTCTCTTAAAGGCATATAGACACATATAAGAAATATTTTCGAACTTCAGGCTTCCTTTTATCGCATATATCGGCTAATATGTAAGTTATCTTAGTGAAAACGAGAGAGAGTGTTCCTTTAATAATAACAGTGCATATTGTGCCTAAAATATTGTATAACTAATATCACGATTTCCGAACATTTGGCTGACTTTACTCCATAAATATTGGTGATGATAAGTGTACCTCAGGGAGCTTATTACTAGTATGTTGCAACTTAATAGTATGTAGTATTACCACAAATAGATAAAATCGGTTCAAATATATCCCTTAGACGAAATATACTTTAAATACAATTTTAAACTTCCGGTTGGCCTTATACCATATATACGAATTACGGAAATGTAGCACGATATATTCTCTTAGATCGCTTCCGAAAAGTCGAGTTATGGTCTGATACATTCGAGCCCATCTATCAGAGTGGCCTCTGCAACTGAATAGTAAATAAAGTCCTAAATTATCGTCCGTCTAAACATGGCATTACACGTCACATACTTTCACTTGGGCAAGCAATCAGAATTCGAATTCTCACCATGAATTTTGTGGAAAGAAAAAGCTAAATCACTTCAAAAGTGTGGTGAACCGCCGCCTCAGCAACCTGTTAAATGATATGAAGAGTGTGTGGGTTTTCGAAAACGTGCTTTTTGCTAGCGAAGAAATTCTTCAAAGAATTAAAATGATTAGTCATTGAAAATCACAGAAACTTTCGCTATTTCTGTTTCGAATTGTGAACGTGCGCAGACACTTTAATAACACTTAAATATAAACAATAACGCCTCCGCCCCGCCAGCTAATGGGTCATACAACCCCAGCTGGTACTATGCGCTTGGATCCGGTTTCGCCGCACATTTGACATATTAGAATTTCATATCACCACACCATCGCAGATTGTAATTACAAACAAATAGTAAAAACTTGCCAGCACATACATAAGCGCTTAGTAATAGCAAATGCTCCACAGCGGGAGAGGTGAGAAGCACAGCGATCACTGGGTGTATCAAAAAAATAATAAATAAAATGAATCAAAATTCAATTATGTTAAGTAAATGTCGTATGTTAAAGACAGTATTAGGGTGATACAAGTTTCTGAATTTTCATAGAAATAAATTTATATTTTTAATATTAAAAAATTATTAAAACCATTATGAAGACCGCTCCCATGATAGTCGGTGCACCGTAATGGGAACGGTACCAAAATTCCACCTGGCCAAGGACTGTAAATACGACAGCATTTCAAAATTATTTGGGGAATGTTTTTTATCGCTATAACTCGGAAACATGTAGTAAAGTTGAATATTTATTCTCGATAGATTCCTACAGAAAGCGCCGACTATCCGATAATCGGTATTGCTGTAAATCTATAAAAGCTTTGTAGAGATCGGTAAGATTGTTATATTTTAAAAGTGAAGGCTTAAAACAGTATAATTCGTATCGGATTCAATGTCTTTGTTAAGCCGTCATCATTCCTGCAAGTAAAACAGGAGATTTTAAAGTGAAAACGTTGAGATTGAACCCCCACCCACCCCCACATCTTTTTCTAATTTTTTTCTTTTTTTATAACTTTTTTTTTATAACTACCGAAGTTTGAGCTATTGTTGTTGTATTGAATACTTAAGTTTTTTCAACTGTCATCGGGAAGACCCAGAAACGGGCTGTTACGACGGGGTCGGACCATAGGGAAAGAGATGCTAAGTGAATGAATTAAGCGGAGCTTGCAAAGAGGTCGTTAGTGTCATACGAAGGTCCTTTGCTTGATGGACATACATATATATGTCTCATTGCAGGTTCTATTTGGATAAGTAGGAGTTTAATCGATATAAGAATCCAAAACGAAGTTGTGCAAACCGATGGTTGAGTCTTAAAGTTAGGCTATCTTTGAAATCGGCATCCGAGAAATCTTTGGACTAATTGCAAATTGGACGGAATGGGAAACTCAAATTTATTGCTACACCCTCATAAGAAAAACCATAAACAAGAACACATAGCAACTGCACGCAAGCAAATAAGACAGCATATATCGACAGACAAACCCATTTCGCGCCACAAACACATACATACCATAGGTATGTACATGTGCACATACAGTGTGCGACAAAACTAAAGCACGGAATTTACCTTGCCGGTATTTAACTGAATAAAATCATAAAGTAGGTATTAAATGATTTTATTTTTATTTTTATAATTAGTTCATTCATTCTTCTTCTTGAACTAGTAAAAATTAAACAAATTAACTTATTAAAAAAATATATAAAATTCCATATATGAAAATTTCCAAAAAACAGTTTTCCATTGGTTCTCTATGGGATTGAGATCTGGTGATTGGGCGGGTCTCTTCAAAACTTCAATACTGTTTACATCAAACCACTATTTTACACAAATAGCAGCGTGGTTCTGGTCGTTGTCATGTTGATAACTCCAATTTAAAGGCATTTCTTCTACAGCATGCCACAGCAAAATATTCCAAAAAATATTTTTATACTTAAATTTGTCCATTATACTATTTATGTGATGAATTGGCCCTATTCCATGCGCTGAAACATAACCGCACACTAGCACATTACCTCCACGGTGTTTCACTGTGCCTGTTATTTAACGTGAATTTAAGCGTTGTGCTTTCATTTTGCCTATCAGCTTCAACCCATCTGAACCATCTTTTATATTAAACTTAGATTTGTCAGAAAAAAGTACAGTTCGCCATTTTGATGTGCATCTTCGCAAATTTCAGTAGCGCCAGTCTGTTCTTTAAAGAAATATATGGCTTTTTTGCACTAACTTGCTACAGGTAGCATGAAAATCCCCCATGGACAGCTCAACGTTGTATGGATCTCTGTAATATATTTAACCGTAATTGTCTTACAGTTGATGTTGCAGATATAAACGGGTAATTTTTTATTGGCCGAATGACTGCCTTCTCTTCTGGTTCGGTTGTTTTCCTCGGCCTTTCACCACTATGCATTGTAACTAAAGAGCCTGATTTGCGAAATCGGCTTAATGTTCGGGAAACAAAATATGATTTACTCCAACCTTTTTTGCAATAGTCATAACCGATTCTCTTTTCTTAAAATCTTTAACAATTTTTTCTCTAAAATGAGCAGAATACTTATTTTGAGCCATTAATATACCCTTTACTTTAATATACAACCAACCGCATTGAATAACGAATTGAAACTGAATATGCACTAATATTTTCCTATTTAGCTAATAACTACACATATTCAACATTTTCTGATCATTAAAAACCGTTCAACAAAAAATTAATATGCAATTAATGTGAATTCTTAGTTATGTGCTTTAGTTTTGTCGCACCAGATTTTTGGAGTTCTTCATATGTGGTATTATATATTTTTTTTTAATAAGTTAATTTGTTTAATTTTTAGTAATTCAAGAAGAAGAATGAATGAACTAGTTATAAAAATAAAAATAAAATCATTTAATACCTACTTTATGATTTTATTCAGTTAAATACCGACAAGGTAGATTCCGTGCTTTAGTTTTGTCGCACACTGTATATGCGAGCTGCTCGCTTGGAGCACATACCAAGAACGAGCTTGAGCTCCAGCTAAAGCTAAAGCTTAAGTCAAACTTAACGCGTTAACGGCCAACAACTATTTACAACAACAATGTGCGCACGCTCCATATATAGGCGAAGCAACAGAAGCAACACAAATTATTTGTGTCAATACCAAAACGAGCAAAAAGAAAAGAGAAATTACTAAAAAAAAATAAAAAGAAATACAAAAATAAATAAACAAATAACAAACAAGAAATGAGACCAAAAGTATTCAAAGCAAATAAGATTAAAAAATAAAAAATAAAAATTATAAGGTGCAGAGACACAAAAAATATAGCAATAACAAAGAATTTTCAACGTGTGTATGTAGGTAAGCTTAAGCCTCGAGTAGCGAGGGAACGCATTCTTTTCTTTGTTGTTGGCGACATTTGCGAGTTTACGTTTACGTTCATTTGTGGGTTAAAAGTTATAATAATAAGTCAGAATTAAACGTCTGGCATGCGTTGGAATTTGCGCGTTCAGCATAAAAATTCAAAATTAAAACTAAACTAAGTTTATAAATATTTACTTATTTACTATTTATTTAACTGGAAGAATGAATACACCAAACTTAATTATACATCAGCGATTATTTGTTTGTATTTTATGTTTAGATTCTTTAATTTTCATATCTGCATAAACATACATTAGGGTGTCTATTTTTTACCAAGTAAATTGTTTTTCGCATTTTTTTCAGTTTTTATCCTAAAAATTGATTCGACGTTAACAAGCTCTTTAGTTTCAATTTAATTGAAAATTAAAACTTATACATATATGTATTTAACAAGGGGTTTTGGACCTTTGCAATACATTTTTTTTATCTCCAAAAAACAAATCTTTATATATGTATTCACATTATTTATATACATTTTTCCTCGCGTACCTACAACAACTTCGGCAACTCAGCTTTTTCTCGACTTAAGCTCTTGTTTTGGAATTTTCACTACTTGTTTTGGCCTTTCGACGACATAGAGCGTAACATGGAAAGTGCATTTACATTTGGCCTTACGCGTAAAAATCAGAGCATACCTTCACCCGCACTTTCGAGTAAGCACGTTCATATATGTAAATGTAAATGTAAATGTAAATGTATGTATGTTTATGTTATGTATGTGAAATGTATGTATGAAAATAGAGGCGCACACAACGGCTAAAAAAGAATTAGAAGCTCTATAAAAATTAGTTTATACGTATTAAAAAAATCAAAGAATAGTTATACATATTTTAGTCCCAACCTATGATATAATTAAAAAAACGCTTACAGATACCTAATATTGGTTGAAAACATATGAATCTCAAGCAAACATGCTATTACATATTTAGCATAAATAATATTGTATGCACATTAAATTAAAAATAAAAAAAGGTCCACTGGGACACATACAATAAAAAATCATATGGAGTGAAGTCAGTCGAATGTTCGAAAATACTGATATTAGTTATATGGGGGCTAAGTCATTAGGGGTATTTTAGGCACAAATATACATACATTGTTATGAGAAAAACACGGTCTCACATTTTCATTGCAATAACGCACATATTGAGCTTACTTTGGAGGAATTATTAATGCAAAATTTTATTCCGTTATATTTGGTTCTTTATTTGGATACTGGAAAGGGAAAGAGTTATATTGAATTTAAGATTGTGCTTTATGGGAAGTAGGAATGATTGAAGTCCGATTTCGTCTATTTTGCACTTTGAGACACATGGAAATCCAAATCTGACAGCTGATTTCATTCACTTTCCCAGTATCGGTAGGGCTTCTTAAATGACTTCTTTTGAGTGAATTTGATTATTTTGGCTTAAGTGGGTTAGGAAATATGTTCATTAGACCTATTAGAAACCACACCCATTTTTTCAAAATTTTGCCCACATGTGCCCTTTGTGAACATGTGTACCAAGTTTTATCAAGATATCTTAATTTTTTCTCAAGTTACAACTTGCATTGACGGACAGACAGACAGTCACACAGATATTAACTCATCTCGTCATCCTGATCATTTATGTATATACGTATGTATGTATACATACATATAACCCTATATACATATACAAGCATACATACATATATGTATCTCGATTAGCTTTATGCATACATACAGTCGTAGCAACATGTTACAAGAGTATACAAAAATCATAATACATAAGTATGTACATATACATATGTACATATGTTTTATTAAGGTAAAATAATTATTTTCTAGAAATTATTTCATTTGTTATGCAATAGCATAGAAAGAAACATAAACCAAGAGAGGTAATTAAAAAGAGCATTTTAAATCATTGAAAATATGCATAAACTAGAAAGTAAAATTAACGCAGATACTAATAGCTAAAATTAGTACAGGTTTTACGAGCTTTACTCGCTTGATTCACGGTTGAAGGATTTCCAGTACTGGCTTAAGAAATGATTATAGTGCCTATGCATGTGCATGTAAGTGTATGTACGTATGTATGTACATACTTATTTTCATACTTATGCCATTCCATTTTTATTCAAACCCATAGAAAAATATTTTTTTTTTTTACCGAGTGTAGTTGGTATTATTCAATTTGTTTTTATATCGGGTACTACTTTAAGTCTAAACTCTGTTCCTATTACATCTTTTGCAAATAATGCTGAAATGTTGTTATAATTTCTAAATATAGCGGAAATAAAAGAGTGTCCTTACCCGGATATGCTCATGAACATATGCATATGGGTGTCATAACGGTAACAAAGGTAATGCATACTTAATATTAATCACTTTTGACCAAAAATATATATTTCTTTCTAAATTATTTACAATTTATAAAAAAAAGCGCGGTTTAAATTCAGCGTAAACTAAATACTTGGCGGAAGCTGTCAAATTATAACTGGTGTCAAATATCAAGTGCACGGAAGACAATGAGTGTCAAATTAGAACACTCACACACGCTGCCAAATAACCGCGAATTTCTAAACATCAGCTAATAAATGTATATTAACATAACATTAACAAGCTAAGATTTTTATAAGGTTTTCACAAAAGGTAAATACTAACTCAAGAAATAAATAAATAATAAAAAGTTAAAATGTATTCATTGCCAATACAAATAAATTACAAATTTGGAATAATGCAATAATAAGCGTTAAAATTCTTTTGTTTGTCGAAACCACCGAAAGGAAAAACAATGTACGGAAGAAAAATAAACACAAAATATTTTTCACCATGCTTTCTTGCTGCCACCACAGTTTTATATGTACATACAAACATACACATAAAGAATGTGAGCGAGCGGAAGATCACAAATGTCAATAAACAGAGGGAAGAAACGGGCAAGGAAAAGGAAAAATTGACAGTACAAAAGAATGTTTTTTTTTTTGTTTTTTGCATCAGCAGGATGATAAAAGTTACTTTTCTCGTTGATAAGACAGCGACAGTATATAAATAACTCATAT
The DNA here is from genome assembly GCA_037783105.1 of Bactrocera zonata. Lineage (NCBI taxonomy): Eukaryota > Metazoa > Arthropoda > Insecta > Diptera > Tephritidae > Bactrocera > Bactrocera zonata. Next base: position 373,509 of record JBAWJQ010004226.1, on the reverse strand, counting down.
CACTTTTCGTTCCAATTGGCTCAAGAATTAAAGATTTATTTTTGTCAACACAACTTGCGACGCTTGTTGTCTTTATTATATTTTGCAGCGACGCAGCTTTGCACGCACAAACAAAACATTCGTCGACGCAGTCGAACGACCTCAATGACGCACCCCCCACCCACTTCTTAGTTGCTTTATCTGTTCCATTCCTTGAATAAAGTTTGCAGCATATTTACGTATTTTCGGACGAGAAAGCACTTTTTTACACACTTTAACGTTGTCGAAAATGTAGGTAGGTACTCCGTAAAGAAACGACTTGCAAAGGCTGGTCGATGTTGAACGGGCGTGCGCGTAACAATACCGAAAACAGAAACACACATGCAAACATGTACAAATCCACCGGAGGTGCGGCGATTTAGCGGGTGAATTTACCGCAAGGCGCTGTCAGCAAATTTTTCGATTCTTTTTATGTAAATATTTCATAAAGGAATACATTACTTTTATTTAGTGACTCACAGGTATGTATAAATTTTACTTAAAGCTACTTCTTGATATTGAGCTCTCGAACTGAAGTGATTGCTATAAACAGGCACTCTGAGTAGACAGAAAATTGATTTTCATTTCGATTTTTCCTGATTGCTTAAACTTCAATATGTCTCACTGCACACCAATGACGTTTTATGTTATTGCTAAATGCAAATATTTCAGGTTTTTGGCTCTTTTTTATCACTTTTTCTCATACATATAAATGCAAACTTCTTTACATTTTTCACTAACACAATTTTTTACTTTTTCAGTAATAGAGCCTTCAACACATTTTCACCTACATTTCGTTTTGTGCATAATCTCCTACTGATTTGTTTGCTAATAATTCACAATAATACAGATTTACACACAAGTTTTTCACAAAATTTCACCAAATTGAAGCGATCAAAACTCGAATTTAACTCCGTCTACTAGACGAACACACAAATGAAACGAACTAACTGAAGAAGAAATAGAAGAACCATTTAACAGCAGCGATTGGTGAGCGAAAGGTGCGAAAATGGTAACAAAAGTAAATTGGAAATCCATGGAAGTGTATGTATGTGATTTTTGGCTGTGTTGGTTGGTTTGTTTTGGTGTGCATCGTCCAGCGTTGTATTCTGGTGGTGAATTTGAAACGAAGTGTTATACTCTAAACAGCTGATTCGAAAAGTTGACGCAAGGAAATACTTTAGGCGGTAATAACCGTAGTTTGATTTCTTTCTTTTAAATAAGACTTACTTGTGAGTAATAAAAGGAAATTTGTGAAATTTAATAAACTTATGTGGTTTAAAATGTAAAATGTGTTATTGGTATTCTCCTCAAATGAAAATGCTCAAGTGGTGTAAACAGAAAGTAGTGTATAAAATGTTCAAAAAATGTTTCCTGAGGTAAAATAATGAAGGATTTCACTGGCCAGTTTACAGCTTTCAGTCTTTATACAAAAGAACTAAGCGAAGGTATGTGGTATTTTGTTTAAAGAATTGAAATTAGGAAAAGTAGACAACTACACACCAAGAGCCACATCCAATTTAATTACAAAATTATTAGATTATTAGATTCGCGGAACAAAACCTCTTACTAGTACATAGCCTATCAGCTTAGTGATAGCGTCTGAGCCTACTCTAACTCTATATGCGTGTATACTTGTACTTACGGATGTACATCTGTACATGCAGCGCAAAAGTATGCTAGTACTAAAAAAGCTTAAATATATATTCATCTGAGCATACAAAAAATGAATATATATACATACATACACAAACACACACACGTAAATGCAAAATGCAATAATCTATGTAATAATATATATAGATTTTTTGCAGCATGTTGGTTGAAATTTTAACATTATTTTATTTACCCGTTGATACTAGAATATAAAGTATTAATTATGTTTCCATTTATTAACGTTCCTATACGTAATCTATACCTTCAAACAAAAACTTTTAGGTTATGAGATCAACCAGAAAGATAAACTGATAGTCAAGTTTTAATATTTTATAAGAAATCTTGTATCCGTTGCAAAACATCATAAATAAAACATTTTACATACATATTTATATAGGTACAGACATATATATTTTATATATAAATTTACAATTTGTTTTCTTTAAGTTATACACTTATAAATAACTACACATAATAAATTCAAAAATAACTCAATTCAAAGTTCTCACTCACATTCTTATAGTAAAATCTGCAGAAGCTTTATTAAATATTAAAAGCAAAATACCCAGCTATTGTTTTTTAGCTGCACCCTTAGTTTATGGCGCCACGGTTTCAAGAACTCAGGAATATTGAATCGAAAGGTATCTCCTCAAATAACTTATTCGATATATCACGGAAAATTTTTCCAAAACTATGCGCATAGCCAACTTTTAGCTCATTGAACACCGTCTCCCAATTATCATTCAAAAAACGATTCATTGTTTGTGAGAGTAAACGATCATTGAAGAGATTATCAAATTGCATATAAACACGTTTTGGATTCAAATCGACACGATACTCTTTCAAGCGCATATATTTAACGCCATCGCGCATGAAGGGTTCACCAATGAGACGATGTTCGATACGAGTGTTGATCAATGTCAAATTTGCTTTACCATTACCCGTTATAGGTAACAGTAATATGCGTCCTGACATTTCATAATCGCCCACCATTTCAATACGATCGGTTTTACTGTCGCAAATAATCAGATGATTATTTAGATCAGTGCTAAATATGAAGAAGAAAATTATTAATTCAAAAGGTGTTTGGTTTTAATTTGCAATTTAAGCATACCGATAGCGTTGTACTTTGCTGGTCGAGATCATGTCATGCACTAGCAAATTTTTCATCGTTTGCTTCAACGTAATTGGTGCATTGCCGGAGTCGATGACCAGCGATTTAACAGCGAGTGGTTCTAGTGGTGGTATGCCGAACTCCTTGTTGCCTGAAAGTCGTGTAAACATCAGTAGTTTTTTATGAAAAATTAATTTAAAAAAAAGAATATTTTACCATCCTTAAGCAGCAAGATCGCATTGTTCACAGCATCCACAAGGCATTTGTCAAAATTCGCATCGCGTTTGCACTTGTCAAAAGTTGACGCTAAAATAAAAAATAAAAAGAAGCCTTTAGAATGTGTTTGAATTTTCAGAAGAATATATTTTATTATACAAGTATGTGAATAAAGCATACTAAACACGTACTTAACACATTTTTCAAATTATTTTTTATAATGCTATCGAATTAAGAGTTCCAAAGCTTCAAGTTTTTATAATAATAGTCCTTGAACCCAACAAATGGGTTTAAATAAGAACATATGGTATGTGTATGTAACCCAGCTTGCTGCTATAATTATGATTTAAAGAACGAATTATATAAATTCTTTGTGCATATTTTCTTTATTTAATTTCCTTCTAGCTTTTAAGAGCTGATCGCGCACGCGTACAATAATAGTACACGTAAATAAGTCGCCAACTCCTTTGCATACAAACTACGGAAGTGCGACACTCAGAAAGAATAATGAGCTATTCTTTTTGTGAACTTAAAACATGCATACATATATACATATGTATATGAGTACATAAGTATAAAAAATGTATATAAATTTATATTGTTTTTAGCATCTGCTAAAAGCACAATGCCGCGTACGTGTTTAAAATACGTGTACACACCTATTTTTTGTAAGAAATGCCAACATTGAGAAGATAGCTAATCGTGCGCAACTTAAATTGAGATTTATAAAAATTGATTTATTAAGGAAGTCCAGCCTGTCTCCATCATAATTATTTAACATACGTATGGATATTTAGAGGCATTTACGAGTACGTTTTGGGCCATTCTTTTCATTTTATTTCGTAGAAATCCAATCCTTTCAAAATTACACATTACACAAAAATTAAGGTTTTATTTTTAAGAAATCCAAATATAGGTTGAGTCAGCATTCTAGCAAGTGGGTCTCACTCAAATGTTCTCACATACATACTCTGCAAGTTTTCAATAGGTATGGACCTACAACCTACTCCGAATTTATTCATTAATCGATTTTGAAATGAATACTTAAGGCGATGTTACTGTTAAAGTAGTGAACTTCTAAGTTTCAAGTCGATTTATCCATCGATTCACATCAAATTGTCTACCATGTATTAACCGATAATCCGAAAGGCATGGGGTGCATAAAGAATATTACCTTATATAATAAAGTGATAAGTATTGTTCAAAGTAATTGGGAATTCACGAAATGGTAAACAAAATTAATTTGATATTTGATGATTATCTCATATGTTTTTCTTTTTATAAAAACAGCTCGATATACTTTAAAATATAAACGCTAACAGAACTCAGAAGCCTCGGAAGTAGTCTCATGCTACCGATGCCAACAATAAATTGTATTTATTACTTCCAATTTGACACACTCAAGCAGTGCAAAATACAGGAAATAAATTTCGGTCAAACTTCAGCATATAAACAGGTTGCCGCTCAAGGCCTACAGAAGACATGATACTCGTAAATGCTTTGCGCCAATGAAAAAATGCCCAAATCACGGCCCAACCTCAGTAATGGTATGCGCTCTTATGAGATTACGAAAAAATGCGAACAATTCGGAAAGTTCATTAGCACCGTCGCAATCAACACAACAATAACAACGTAATGCCGATAAGTAATCAAAGAAGATGCGTCTGAAGTAGAAGACAACAACAAGATTGTAATGACGCGTATATTCGCAGCATTCACACAAATAGAGCGGCGTGCTAATAACACAGAGATTAAAACTAGTTTGACACAGTGAACGCAAAGACGAAAATGCACGGCTTAGCAGCTTTTGGTTCAATGTCAAGTTGAAGTACGGATCGCAACAACAAAACAACGGTGTTAAGCTTTTATAGTAACAATTGGTAGAAGCAAAATTAAAGGAGTAATAAACTTGGTGGCATTCATTAAATTTAAATCATTAATAGCTTTTACATTTTTTAATAAAAATTCATATTTCTAATGTGTGTATGTTAAGCGTGTACGTAAAAATATTTAATAAATGGTTACAATTTTTAAATTTACTTAAATAGTCATGAAATAATCACAAATTTTTGCTATCATTTTTTTTTACTTTCAAAAATATTTTTTTATCTCAATTTCAAATATTTTAAATATATAATTAGGGATTTCACATAGTCTCATAAAGTTATAAATTATCACGATCCGAAAACATAGCATCGAGGAATTGTAAATGTGTAAACTCATTTTTGTAAGTAATCCAACAACAATTTTTTTAAACCAGTGTAAAAATTTATAATTTTATGATTTTACGATGCTTTATGACGGGTTGTGAGTACCCCAAATATTTCACAATCTATTTTACAAACCAAATCTTATAAAAAAACAACTCTAAAGAATTTCTTCTTCTTTACTGGCGTAGGCACCGCTTACGCGATTATAGCCGAGTCAACAACAGCGCGCCAGTCGTTTCTTCTCTTCGCTACTTGGCGCCAATTGGATATTCCAAGCGAAGCCAGGTCCTTCTCCACTTGGTCCTTCCAACGGAGTGGAGGTCTTCCTCTTCCTCTGCTTCCCGCGGCGGGTACTGCGTCGAATACTTTCAGAGCTGGAGTGTTTTCATCCATCCGGACAACATGACCTAGCCAGCGTAGCCGCTGTCTTTTAATTCGCTGAACTATGTCAATGTCGTCGTATATCTCGTACAGCTCATCGTTCCATCGAATGCGATATTCGCCGTGGCCAACGCGCAAAGGACCATAAATCTTTCGCAGAACTTTTCTCTCGAAAACTCTTAAGGTCGACTCATCGGTTGTTGTCATCGTCCAAGCCTCTGCACCGTACAGCAGGACGGGAATTATGAGCGACTTATAGAGTTTGGCTTTTGTTCGTCGAGAGAGGACTTTACTTTTCAATTGCCTATTCAGTCCAAAGTAGCACCTGTTGGCAAGAGTAATCCTGCGTTGGATTTCCAGGCTGACATTGTTGGTGGTGTTTACGCTGGTTCCAAGATAGACGAAATTATCTACAACTTCAAAGTTATGACTGTCAACAGTGACGTGAGTGCCAAGTCGCGAGTGCGACGACTGTTTGTTTGATGACAGGAGATATTTCGTCTTGCCCTCGTTCACTGCCAGACCCATTTCTTTTGCTTCCTTATCCAGTCTGGAGAAAGCAGAACTAACGGCGCGGGTGTTGAGGCCGATGATATCAATATCATCGGCATACGCCAGCAGTTGTACACTCTTATAGAAGATGGTACCTTCTCTGTTGAGTTCTGCAGCTCGAACTATTTTCTCCAGAAGCAGGTTGAAAAAGTCGCACGATAGGGAGTCGGCATAGAGGCAGCTCCTTTTCGTGCTGTCGAAAGCAGCTTTGAAATCGACGAAGAGGTGGTGTGTGTCGATTCTCCTTTCACGGGTCTTTTCCAAGATTTGGCGCATGGTGAATATCTGGTCGGTGGTTGATTTACCAGGTCTAAAGCCACACTGATAAGGCCCAATCAGTTTGTTGACGGTGGGCTTTAATCTTTCACACAATACGCTCGACAGAACCTTATATGCGATGTTGAGGAGGCTAATCCCACGGTAGTTGGCGCAGATTGTGGGGTCTCCTTTTTTATGGATTGGGCATAGCACACTTAAATTCCAATCGTTGGGCATGCTTTCGTCCGACCATATTTTACAAAGAAGCTGATGCATGCTCCTTACCAGTTCTTCGCCGCCATGTTTGAATAGCTCGGCCGGCAATCCGTCGGCCCCTGCCGCTTTGTTGTTCTTCAGGCGGGCAATTGCTATTCGAACTTCTTCATGGTCGGGCAATGGAACGTCTGCTCCATCGTCATCGATTGGGGAATCGGGTTCGCCTTCTCCTGGCGTTGTACGTTCACTGCCATTCAGCAGGCTGGAGAAGTGTTCCCTCCATAATTTCAGTATGCTTTGGGCATCGGTGACTAGATCACCTTTGGGGGTTCTACAAGAGTATGCTCCGGTCTTGAAACCTTCTGTAAGCCGCCGCATCTTTTCGTAGAATTTTCGAGCATTACCCCTGTTGGCCAGCTTATCAAGCTCTTCGTACTCACGCATTTCGGCCTTTCAGTGCAATAAATATTTGACAAAATATTAAGAAGCTTCAAAGTTTTGAGCGTACCTAAAACTATTAACTGTAGGATGAGATTTTTAAATTCGCTCAATCACTCAATCACGCAAAAATTGCGCTCTTCTTTTGACTTACAAAAATAGATAAAAAGGTTTCTGAATTTCAAAAGTAATAGACACGAGATGAACTGATATGTCTGATTCATATCAGAATCCAAATGATGTTCAAACCCTCTATTGTCCTTATCGTTTTTACAATAGAATAGACCGCAGGACGAGAGAGTTTTTTGACCAAGGTAATGGAATAGTTATTTCCTGCAGCAATATTTTCTATAGCCTTATCTTCTCGCAGCCACATCTTGCTTTCAAGCTCGATTCAGTAACTTTGGTTTAGATTGAAAAGGAATCACTGCCAGAAATAGTGGTAAAATTCTTGTCACTCTCTCATCAAACTACATCAATATATCAAATATATTCATATATCAAAATTGAGCAAAAACTAGTCATTGTCTACCATGACCTAAGGTAATAATATGCTTACGAATAACTCGTTTATTTTATACCCTTTTAATAATTGGTTTTACTTTGTTAACTCTTTTATCTTATTTCTCGCCATATAACTTCAGCCAACTGTGTCATCGCCAATTAACGTAAACATTAAGGCGGATGAAGCCATTAACCAAAAGCTGAGGACAACACCAGGAAGTAATTTTACAAAAATACACACACACAAACAGTCACATAAAAAATAGCGCAAATTGTTCCATTTAACGCTCTGCTGAAGGCCTGCTCGCTTGATTAGCAACGTTCCACTTTCGTTTCAGTAACACGTGTTGTTGGTGGTGGAGCCATAAAAAAAATCCAAATCAAAATAACAACAAGCCACATAGCCGGCTTCTTCATCTTCATTGAAAATAAAGTCTGCTGTCAGCGTTGTAGACTGACGGCTGCGACTCAGTTGTCAGACAGACGAACTTTTGTTCGCGAACTTACTGACATAATACATACACACATACAAATATTTATGAGCGACGACTGCTTGGAGATGCCCAAACTAGTGTTTATGTTTTTGTTGGCTCTTATCCAATATAATGTATGTAAGTGTATGTATGTTATCGCCTTTGGGCGGTCTCTCGTCCATAGTGAGTACACTCCGATAAGACATTTGTAGGTACGGCTCTTATCTAGCACTGCTTTTGTTATGCTGTCTAAAAGTCGAATAACCTTGTTGGTTTGTTTATGCCTCTTTTTTGACTGTCCAGTCAACCAGTTCAGTGACTGAAAAAGCTCATTAAATGACATAATGTTGTAATATGGCTGTTGTTCTGTTGTTGTGCATCGGTTGCATTCATTGATTTTCTCTGAGGCGGCAAGAAAAGAGGTTTGCGTACATACATACATACATATGTACATAACTACCAAATATTTGCTAAAAACTCCATACTTAAGTGTATTGAAGCATACTATATCTAATTACTATTTTAAAAGTATAATACTTAATAGCGTGTATGCAAAAAGTAAAAGAAGACCCAACATTATGTTACATAAATCTGTATAATCAGCGCAGGTTAGAGCAGATTACTTAGTTAGGGGACTCACAACTTGTCATAACGCATCGTAAAATCATAAATTTATGCACTTAAAAAAATGTCTTGGATTACATATGTACATAAATGAGTTTACGCAATTACAATTCTCAACGCTATGTTTTTCGTTCGTTATAATTTTATGAGACTATATGAAACCTCTAGGTGTAAAATATTTGAAATCGTCTGTAAGTTTAGTACGTTGCGGACACGTACGCTTTCGAAGACGATAACGGTGCGATCTTGTTTTGGTTTTTGTATCGACGTAAAATATTTCCAAAAATTAAATTCTGGGAATCAGAATTTGCGATCCCTTGGGATTATTTTAATTATATATTATTACATCCGATTACCTGGTAAATAATCTAAACGAGTGTAACCAGTTCCGTTTATCGCAAATTAAACGATATTCTAAACCTTTACATTTTTCTTTAATATTTTTATAAGTTTCTTAACAAAGTCAAGTTATTGTAGATGTATTTGCTCAAAGTCAAGATTATCTACATTATTTTACATTACATTTTGTTGAAGATAGGCGGTAGAGTTATTGAAAGTTGTATCCGAATACGCAAGTATACGTCAAGGGATCGCCTCAACGTGAAATTTTCGAGAAATCAATTTTTTTTTTTTGTTGCATTATCGAATAGTATCGATATTAAAATTATTACGGTCGCTACAGTGTTGCTTGTAGAAAGGGAACAAAATGGGGAACATAGCGACTCCAATCTTTAAACGTGTTTTTCTCAGAATGGTGTTTTCCAAAACGGTTTCCACTCTCAAAAGAAGAGTTTTGAAGATATCTAGTTCCAATTTGGAGAGAACATTTTTAACGTCATTAGCTATCGCGCTATTTTTTTTAATCTTCCCATTTTTTTAAGAAAAACAAAATTACAAATTAATTATCTTTTTAAAATTTTTGGTTTAGATCGAAATTGCGGCCGCACTCTTAAACTTTAATCTGTTTTCGAACCTTACACTACTTCATAATTTTTTACGTATTTGATAATTTCAAAAACTCTCTGCTCTCGAGTAGTCGAACAATTTCCTTAATTACTTCCATTATTAACGCTTTATTAATTGCCCTTTTATAAGCGAAGTGTAAGTACAATTTAATGCCAAGGTCATCTCGAACATCAGTTTATGGGCACTTTTCCCAAAATGTTCGTAAATTAGTTGGACGAAAACTCCATACCAAATTTGAATAACAATTATTACACACCCAGTAAAGGTACTCAAATGGCTTCGCAATTGTGTTTTTCTCTTCACACTCGCGAAAATTACAAGCAATTTGCATGCGAAGACGCAAGTAATACATAAATATAGACTGAAATGAAATATACGGAGGTGTCGAGTTCGAACAGAAGGGTAAATAAAAATGCAATAAATATTAGTGTGGACAGCGAAACCAAATAATCGTTTGATAAATTGCCAACTATCAAGTCCGTATAAGTCAGGACCACCCATAATTGTTACGAGTTCGCAGTGGAATTCGAAATTGACTCGTTTTTTTCTTTAATTGAAGGTCATTGAATAAATCTGTTGTAAAGCATTTCAAATCATATATTTAATAGAGAAACAACTATTTTGTTCAATTTTGCTTGATTAATATCTTTATCAGAAAGAAGTAATCCCTGAGTGATTATCTTCAATCCACATTTTTCACAAAGTTTCATTAGTCCTTCGCAACTATATTTGAATATAAAGCATATATATAGCCTGGGGAACTAACAAATACGCTTATACGCTTTATTTTAATCATTAATTCTAATTTGTCGCATGGAAGCGCTCAAAAACCCCGACTTAAATTCAAGCATCTGACAGTAAACGATTAAAAAGTTTTCGAAAATTGCTTAACTCAATTTTATATGTATTTTCCATAATTTTTTCGCTAAAATAATTCATTTAATTTTTTTCATAGATATTAGCCACTTCTGCAGTTCGTTTTATGGTTTTAATGCATGTGTACTACTTGTAAATTACGAAACTTATCATTTGTAGACGTTCGAAAAATATGCAACAACAACGAAAAACGCTGAGAAACTTACGCAAATCTTTGGCAGCAACTGTATTAGCCAATTGCACTGCGAGTTGTACAAACAGCAACAGCCAAACTGACGGTAGCAATGTTAACTTGAAGCCAAAGTCACTATGTAACTTGTTGCGCATGCGTGCCGACATTTTACTACTCTAAGTTATTTCACTTTTCTTTATTTATTATTTATTATTATTATTTTTTTTTTTTTGTTATTCACACGAAAGTATTACGTTTTAATTTACGATTGTCTTGCATGGAAATTTTTACTATTATTGAAATATATATTTTTTTTCTACTCAATTTCGATTAAAACACTTTATCGCTTGGAAGTAATTAAAAAGCTATTTCGTAATTTTCTTTTTGAATTTGCCGGATAAACACGCCATCAACGCCACTGTTCTGTCTTCAGCGAGTTATCAACACAAATTGAACGGGATGCTAGACGCATGCGCGGCTTTTATAGTAAGCTTCAGCTTTGCTGACAACCTAACTAGTCGCCGCTACAAAAGCAAACAGACCATCCGTCAGCTTCATAGTGCCACTACGCATTCTCACATATGCTCACACACACACAAACAGTTTGATGTGCATATGAACGCTTGCAGAGTGGACTTTTTGAGCCGTCCACTGCATGCGTTCATATACAGGGTTTTCCAATTAGAATGATATGATTTCTTAAAAAACCACACTAATTGTTAAGGAAATTCAAATGTTTTATGTTTAATGAGAAGTAAAATTTATACAAATACAAGAAGTAGTCTAATGGCGTTAAATCATAACTTCTTGGAGGCCATTCAATGTTACTATTTCTTCAAATAATCGAATCTATAAACTTTTTTTTTGCACCTAATGTGTGGCACACAGCCCCGTCTTGTTAGAACAAGATGTTGCGACCGTAAAAAGTTGGTTTTCATTGATCTATACCGCTCTCTATTGAGAATAATACTCAGATGAAAGTCAGCTTCATCAGAGAAGATTTTTAAGATATTCTTAAAAAACTCGTTATCGTTTTCAAATTGTTCCTAGTGAAAATCAGCAATTAATTGACGTTTACCGTGGTCAAATGGCCTCAATACTTGAGTGAGAAAAATTTTATATGGCGGCGAGCCCAAATTCTTTCTCAAAATCCGCCAGGTTGCGGTTTGGGAACGTCTTGGAATCGACAAATAGCGGTCTCCAGCAACACTTGTTTGAACGGCAGCAATATTTTCATGACTTCAAGCGCTTCTTTGTCTGGCACTGGAACTTTACACTAATCATTGTTCTTGCGTATATCTTTCATGATGAAATTGTAAACATCACTGGATACAATGAAAGAAAATTACAGATCATGACATTTTAAAAATGGCCGAGACGACATTTAGAAATCATAACATCCCTATTGACAACCCCGGTACATACTATATGTAGCCTATTTGCGTATTAACACTCCTAGCTCTAAACGGCTTGCAGTACGAAACATTTTAAATAAAACATATATTTACTTACAAATGTTGAATGAAGATTTAGTCGTTTATTATACCATATTCCGCATGTTTTTGAATCTTAAAAATAGCTTAATACAGAGTTATCATCATTGTCCCGGCCCTATAAAATAATTGTTTTTAATGACATTGATTGCTTTATTTATTATAGTACAATTTTTGATATAAATTAAATTTCGTAAATTAATTAATAGAAATAGAAAACTAAAACACCAACAACAAAGTAGATGTGATGTGTTTGTGAAGTTACATGGTGGCGTCGCGGCAAGCTGGATGCCAGCTAGCTCTATATAAGTAAAGCATGCACCGTGCCTGGCCAGTGCTTCGCTGACTCTCGCGCCTAGATGTGATGTGTTTGCGAAGTCACAAGGTGGCGTCGCGGCAAACTGGCTGCCAGCTAGCTCCATATAAGTAAAGCACGCACCATGCCTGGCCAGTGCTTCGGTGACTCTCGCGCCTAGATGTGATGTGTTTGCGAAGTCACAAGGTGGCGATGCGGCAAGTTGGCTGCCAGCTAGCTCTATATAAGTAAAGCATGCACCGTGCCTGGCCAGTGCTTCGGTGACTCTCGCGCCTAGATGTGATGTGTTTGCGAAGTCCGAAAGTGGCGTCGCGGCAAACTTGCTGCCAGCTAGCTCTATATAAGTAAAGCATGCACCGTGCTTGGCCAGTGCTTCGGTGACTCTCGCGCCTAGATGTGATGTGTTTGCGAAGTCACAAGGTGGCGTCGCGGCAAACTGGCTGCCAGCTAGCTCCATATAAGTAAAGCACGCACCATGCCTGGCCAGTGCTTCGGTGACTCTCGCGCCTAGATGTGATGTGTTTGCGAAGTCACAAGGTGGCGCCGCGGCAAGCTGGCTGCCAGCTAGCTCTATATAAGTAAAGCATGCACCGTGCCTGGCCAGTGCTTCGCTGACTCTCGCGCCTAGATGTGATGTGTTTGCGAAGTCACAAGGTGGCGTCGCGGCAAACTGGCTGCCAGCTAGCTCCATATAAGTAAAGCACGCACCATGCCTGGCCAGTGCTTCGGTGACTCTCGCGCCTAGATGTGATGTGTTTGCGAAGTCACAAGGTGGCGATGCGGCAAGCTGGCTGCCAGCTAGCTCTATATAAGTAAGCATGCACCGTGCCTGGCCAGTGCTTCAATGACTCTCGCGCCTAAATGTTATGTGTTTGCGAAGTCACAAGGTGGCGTCGCGGCAAGCTGGCTGCCAGCTAGCTCTATATAAGTAAAGCATGCACCGTGCCTGACCAGTGCTTCGGTGACTCTCGCGCTTAGATGTGATGTGTTTGCGAAGTCAGAAAGTGGCGTCGCGGCAAGCTGGCTGCCAGCTAGCTCTATATAAGTAAGCATGCACCGTGCCTGGCCAGTGCTTCGGTGACTCTCGCGCCTAGATGTGATGTGTTTGCGAAGTCCGAAAGTGGCGTCGCGGCAAACTTGCTGCCAGCTAGCTCTATATAAGTAAGCATGCACCGTGCCTGGCCAGTGCTTCAATGACTCTCGCGCCTAGATGTGATATGTTTGCGATGTCACAAGGTGGCGTCGCGGCAAACTGGCTGCCAGCTAGCTCTATATAAGTAAAGCATGCACCGTGCCTGACCAGTGCTTCGGTGACTCTCGCGCTTAGATGTGATGTGTTTGCGAAGTCAGAAAGTGGCGTCGCGGCAAGATGGCTGCCAGCTAGCTCTATATAAGTAAAGCATGCACCGTGCCTGGCCAGTGCTTCGGTGACTCTCGCGCTTAGATGTGATGTGTTTGCGAAGTCAGAAAGTGGCGTCGCGGCAAGTTGGCTGCCAGCTAGCTCTATATAAGTAAAGCATGCACCGTGCCTGGCCAGTGCTTCAATGACTCTCGCGCCTAAATGTTATGTGTTTGCGAAGTCACAAGGTGGCGTCGCGGCAAGCTGGCTGCCAGCTAGCTCTATATAAGTAAAGCATGCACCGTGCCTGACCAGTGCTTCGGTGACTCTCGCGCTTAGATGTGATGTGTTTGCGAAGTCAGAAAGTGGCGTCGCGGCAAGCTGGCTGCCAGCTAGCTCTATATAAGTAAAGCATGCATCGTGCCTGGCCAGTGCTTCAATGACTCTCGCGCCTAAATGTGATGTGTTTGCGAAGTCACAAGGTGGCGTCGCGGCAAGCTGGCTGCCAGCGAGCTCTATATAAGTAAAGCATGCACCGTGCCTGACCAGTGCTTCGGTGACTCTCGCGCTTAGATGTGATGTGTTTGCGAAGTCAGAAAGTGGCGTCGCGGCAAGCTGGCTGCCAGCTAGCTCTATATAAGTAAAGCATGCACCGTGCCTGGCCAGTGCTTCAATGACTCTCGCGCCTAAATGTGATGTGTCTGTAAAGTCACAAGGAGGCGTCGCGGCAAGCTGGCTGCCAGCTAGCTCTATATAAGTAAAGCATGCATCGTGCCTGGCCAGTGCTTCAATGACTCTCGCGCCTAAATGTGATGTGTTTGCGAAGTCACAAGGTGGCGTCGCGGCAAGCTGGCTGCCAGCTAGCTCTATATAAGTAAAGCATGCACCGTGCCTGACCAGTGCTTCGGTGACTCTCGCGCTTAGATGTGATGTGTTTGCGAAGTCAGAAAGTGGCGTCGCGGCAAGCTGGCTGCCAGCTAGCTCTATATAAGTAAAGCATGCATCGTGCCTGGCCAGTGCTTCAATGACTCTCGCGCCTAAATGTGATGTGTTTGCGAAGTCACAAGGTGGCGTCGCGGCAAGCTGGCTGCCAGCTAGCTCTATATAAGTAAAGCATGCACCGTGCCTGGTCAGTGCTTCGGTGACTCTCGCGCCTAAATGTGATGTGCTTGCGAAGTCACAAGGTGGCGTCGCGGCAAACTTGCTGCCAGCTAGCTCTATATAAGTAAGCATGCACCGTGCCTGGCCAGTGTTTCGGTGACTCTCGCGCCTAGATGTGATGTGTTTGCGAACACAGAAAGTGGCGTCGCGGCAAGTTGGCTGCCAGCTAGCTCTATATAAGTAAAGCATGCACCGTGCCTGGCCAGTGCTTCAATGACTCTCGCGCCTAAATGTTATGTGTTTGCGAAGTCACAAGGTGGCGTCGCGGCAAGCTGGCTGCCAGCTAGCTCTATATAAGTAAAGCATGCACCGTGCCTGACCAGTGCTTCGGTGACTCTCGCGCTTAGATGTGATGTGTTTGCGAAGTCAGAAAGTGGCGTCGCGGCAAGCTGGCTGCCAGCTAGCTCTATATAAGTAAAGCATGCATCGTGCCTGGCCAGTGCTTCAATGACTCTCGCGCCTAAATGTGATGTGTTTGCGAAGTCACAAGGTGGCGTCGCGGCAAGCTGGCTGCCAGCGAGCTCTATATAAGTAAAGCATGCACCGTGCCTGACCAGTGCTTCGGTGACTCTCGCGCTTAGATGTGATGTGTTTGCGAAGTCAGAAAGTGGCGTCGCGGCAAGCTGGCTGCCAGCTAGCTCTATATAAGTAAAGCATGCACCGTGCCTGGCCAGTGCTTCAATGACTCTCGCGCCTAAATGTGATGTGTCTGTAAAGTCACAAGGAGGCGTCGCGGCAAGCTGGCTGCCAGCTAGCTCTATATAAGTAAAGCATGCATCGTGCCTGGCCAGTGCTTCAATGACTCTCGCGCCTAAATGTGATGTGTTTGCGAAGTCACAAGGTGGCGTCGCGGCAAGCTGGCTGCCAGCTAGCTCTATATAAGTAAAGCATGCACCGTGCCTGACCAGTGCTTCGGTGACTCTCGCGCTTAGATGTGATGTGTTTGCGAAGTCAGAAAGTGGCGTCGCGGCAAGCTGGCTGCCAGCTAGCTCTATATAAGTAAAGCATGCATCGTGCCTGGCCAGTGCTTCAATGACTCTCGCGCCTAAATGTGATGTGTTTGCGAAGTCACAAGGTGGCGTCGCGGCAAGCTGGCTGCCAGCTAGCTCTATATAAGTAAAGCATGCACCGTGCCTGGTCAGTGCTTCGGTGACTCTCGCGCCTAAATGTGATGTGCTTGCGAAGTCACAAGGTGGCGTCGCGGCAAACTTGCTGCCAGCTAGCTCTATATAAGTAAGCATGCACCGTGCCTGACCAGTGCTTCGGTGACTCTCGCGCTTAGATGTGATGTGTTTGCGAAGTCAGAAAGTGGCGTCGCGGCAAGCTGGCTGCCAGCTAGCTCTATATAAGTAAAGCATGCATCGTGCCTGGCCAGTGCTTCAATGACTCTCGCGCCTAAATGTGATGTGTTTGCGAAGTCACAAGGTGGCGTCGCGGCAAGCTGGCTGCCAGCTAGCTCTATATAAGTAAAGCATGCACCGTGCCTGGTCAGTGCTTCGGTGACTCTCGCGCCTAAATGTGATGTGTTTGCGAAGTCACAAGGTGGCGTCGCGGCAAGCTGGCTGCCAGCTAGCTCTATATAAGTAAAGCATGCACCGTGCCTGACCAGTGCTTCGGTGACTCTCGCGCTTAGATGTGATGTGTTTGCGAAGTCAGAAAGTGGCGTCGCGGCAAGCTGGCTGCCAGCTAGCTCTATATAAGTAAAGCATGCACCGTGCCTGACCAGTGCTTCGGTGACTCTCGCGCTTAGATGTGATGTGTTTGCGAAGTCAGAAAGTGGCGTCGCGGCAAGCTGGCTGCCAGCTAGCTCTATATAAGTAAAGCATGCACCGTGCCTGGCCAGTACTTCGGTGACTCTCGCACCTAGATATGATGTGTTTGCGAAGTCACAAGGTGGCGTCGCGGCAAACTGGCTGCCAGCTAGCTCCATATAAGTAAAGCATGCACCGTGCCTGACCAGTGCTTCGGTGACTCTCGCGCCTAGATGTGATGTGTTTGCGAAGTCACAAGGTGGCGTCGCGGCGAACTGGCTGCCAGCTAGCTCTATATAAGTAAAGCATGCACCGTGCCTGACCAGTGCTTCGGTGACTCTCGCGCTTAGACGTGATGTGTTTGCGAAGTCAGAAAGTGGCGTCGCGGCAAGCTGGCTGCCAGCTAGCTCTATGTAAGTAAAGCATGCACCGTCCCTGGCCACTGCTTCAGTGACTCTCGCGCCTAAATGTGATGTGTCTGTAAAGTCACAAGGTGGCGTCGCGGCAAGCTGGCTGCCAGCTAGCTCTATATAAGTAAAGCATGCACCGTGCCTGGCCAGTGCTTCGGTGACTCTCGCGCCTAGATGTGATGTGTTTGCGAAGTCACAAGGTGGCGTCGCGGCGAACTGGCTGCCAGCTAGCTCTATATAAGTAAGCATGCACCGTGCCTGACCAGTGTTTCGGTGACTCTCGCGCTTAGATGTGATGTGTTTGCGAAGTCACAAGGTGGCGTCGCGGCAAACTAGCTGCCAGCTAGCTCCATATAAGTAAAGCATGTACCGTGCCTGGCCAGTGCTTCGGTGACTCTCGCGCCTAGATGTGATGTGTTTGCGAAGTCACAAGGTGGCGTCGCGGCAAACTTGCTGCCAGCTAGCTCTATATAAGTAAGCATGCACCGTGCCTGACCAGTGTTTCGGTGACTCTCGCGCCTAGATGTGATGTGTTTGCGAACACAGAAAGTGGCGTCGCGGCAAGCTGGCTGCCAGCTAGCTCTATATAAGTAAAGCATGCACCGTGCCTGGCCAGTGCTTCGGTGACCCTCGCGCCTAAATGTGATGTGTTTGCGAAGTCAGAAAGTGGCGTCGCGGCAAACTGGCTGCCAGCTAGCTCTATATAAGTAAAGCATGCACCGTGCCTGACCAGTGCTTCGGTGACTCTCGCGCTTAGATGTGATGTGTTTGCGAAGTCAGAAAGTGGCGTCGCGGCAAGCTGGCTGCCAGCTAGCTCTATATAAGTAAAGCATGCATCGTGCCTGGCCAGTGCTTCAATGACTCTCGCGCCTAAATGTGATGTGTTTGCGAAGTCACAAGGTGGCGTCGCGGCAAACTAGCTGCCAGCTAGCTCCATATAAGTAAAGCATGTACCGTGCCTGGCCAGTGCTTCGGTGACTCTCGCGCCTAGATGTGATGTGTTTGCGAAGTCACAAGGTGGCGTCGCGGCAAACTTGCTGCCAGCTAGCTCTATATAAGTAAGCATGCACCGTGCCTGACCAGTGTTTCGGTGACTCTCGCGCCTAGATGTGATGTGTTTGCGAACACAGAAAGTGGCGTCGCGGCAAGTTGGCTGCCAGCTAGCTCTATATAAGTAAAGCATGCACCGTGCCTGGCCAGTGCTTCGGTGACTCTCGCGCTTAGATGTGATGTGTTTGCGAAGTCACAAGGTGGCGTCGCGGCAAACTAGCTGCCAGCTAGCTCCATATAAGTAAAGCATGTACCGTGCCTGGCCAGTGCTTCGGTGACTCTCGCGCCTAGATGTGATGTGTTTGCGAAGTCACAAGGTGGCGTCGCGGCAAACTTGCTGCCAGCTAGCTCTATATAAGTAAGCATGCACCGTGCCTGACCAGTGTTTCGGTGACTCTCGCGCCTAGATGTGATGTGTTTGCGAACACAGAAAGTGGCGTCGCGGCAAGTTGGCTGCCAGCTAGCTCTATGTAAGTAAAGCATGCACCGTGCCTGGCCAGTGCTTCAATGACTCTCGCGCCTAAATGTGATGTGTTTGCGAAGTCACAAGGTGGCGTCGCGGCAAGCTGGCTGCCAGCTAGCTCTATATAAGTAAAGCATGCACCGTGCCTGGCCAGTGCTTCGGTGACTCTCGCGCCTAGATGTGATGTGTTTGCGAAGTCACAAGGTGGCGTCGCGGCAAACTTGCTGCCAGCTAGCTCTATATAAGTAAGCATGCACCGTGCCTGACCAGTGTTTCGGTGACTCTCGCGCCTAGATGTGATGTGTTTGCGAAGTCAGAAAGTGGCGTCGCGGCAAACTGGCTGCCAGCTAGCTCTATATAAGTAAAGCATGCACCGTGCCTGGCCAGTGCTTCAATGACTCTCGCGCCTAAATGTGATGTGTTTGCGAAGTCACAAGGTGGCGTCGCGGCAAGCTGGCTGCCAGCTAGCTCTATGTAAGTAAAGCATGCACCGTGCCTGGCCAGTGCTTCGGTGACCCTCGCGCCTAAATGTGATGTGTTTGCGAAGTCACAAGGTGGCGTCGCGGCAAACTAGCTGCCAGCTAGCTCCATATAAGTAAAGCATGCACCGTGCCTGGCCAGTGCTTCGGTGACTCTCGTGCCTAGATGTGATGTGTTTGCGAAGTCAGAAAGTGGCGTCGCGGCAAACTGGCTGCCAGCTAGCTCTATATAAGTAAAGCATGCACCGTGCCTGGCCAGTGCTTCGGTGACTCTCGCGCCTAAATGTGATGTGTTTGCGAAGTCACAAGGTGGCGTCGCGGCAAGCTGGCTGCCAGCTAGCTCTATGTAAGTAAAGCATGCACCGTGCCTGGCCAGTGCTTCAATGACTCTCGCGCCTAAATGTGATGTGTTTGCGAAGTCACAAGGTGGCGTCGCGGCAAGCTGGCTGCCAGCTAGCTCTATATAAGTAAAGCATGCACCGTGCCTGACCAGTGCTTCGGTGACTCTCGCGCTTAGATGTGATGTGTTTGCGAAGTCACAAGGTGGCGTCGCGGCAAGCTGGCTGCCAGCTAGCTCTATATAAGTAAAGCATGCACCGTGCCTGGCCAGTGCTTCAGTGACTCTCGCGCCTAAATGTGATGTGTTTGCGAAGTCACAAGGTGGCGTCGCGGGTAATCATTACAAAAGCCAGCAATAACTCTAATCCACTATGATTTGATGTGCCGCTGATTTTGATTTCACCAACTCACAGTTCTACCGTAACTGTTATATTTTCAGAACGAGTACAATTGACCACAATGATATCTATGTGAACCGCTAATACCAACATTATATACGTAGTATTTTTCCGTTGCACTCGCAAAAACATTCACTGATAATAGCTTTTGAGCATAACTCATTTGGAGAGCTAATAAAAGCAGCTAAGCTTTAGCCTATATTTTAAAACCAACTCTATAATAAATATTGTCGCTCTACATAAACTCGTTTCAATATGGAGATTGACCGAAGCTCTGCTCTTGTAAATGCAGTCTCCTCCACTTCGGACACAACACTGCTGCATTTATAATACCGCTAGATATCTTCAAGTACACTAAAAATAATAATTAGCCTTTACTTGCAACCTGTGAGCTCCGCCTATTCATATATGTACATACTTATGTACGCTAAGGGAGACTTCAAACTGCCTCGATATTTTTGTATGAAGCTTTTCTTAGATTTGAAATTTATTCGGCGCGGGTCTATTTGGAACCCTTACAGAAGCGGAATTGCGAACAGAAAACGTAACATAATAATTTGAGGCTGGCGGTTATTATAATTGCCTAATATTTCTTCTTTCTCCTAGAATTTACAACATAAGGAAAATCAGAGAAATTTTTGATCCGAGTTCCCACTATGGACACTTTGTTTGAACGCATCTTCATATAAAGGAATATATATTATATTTACGTGGAATAGTGTTATTTTATGCATACATATGTATATATAAATTATATATACACACATATGTACAAAAATTCCAGCGATCAGTGCTTTGTGAGTCATATGAAATAAACACCTGAGAGGTGCTTTTACTGCAGCTTCTTTGTGATCTTCAATTTCCTTAAAGTCATAAAAAATATGTAAGAATACATAAATATGTATGTATATACAAAGGGTATTCATGCCATAGCACGTTGCGTCGTAGTCATTACTAGGCGTCAAGCTAATAAATTATTGTTTTTTATATACATATGTACACATGTGATCACATCCTATAAATTTCCATTTACTCTCGTATGTTAGCAAGTACTCACATACGCATTCCAATTAATCACATTATATTACCGATCGCCATAAACAACCAGTTGAACTCCCAATCATTCGGCATGGCAAGACATATTGGCGAAGGTAGTTCGAGTAATCTGTCAACCAATTTACTGTCATCTTCGTTTGCCCTTCTGTTTCAAGTATGTTCTTATTTAATTACTGTTCATTAACCTTTCAACTGGTGATTGTTGTTTAATGTAGTTGGCGCCGCATTCACATTCTCGCTCTCTCCGTAGTACACTTGACCTTATTCCATTCGTAGCGTCCTTCGCAGTTAACCTTGATACTGTTTTTATTCGTTTTTATTCTTGTCAACAACTTTTACTGTATTTCTGCATTTAGCTGAATATGTTGCTTGTACTTTCATAATGTTTTTTAATTGAAAATATTAATAGTACATGTTTGTGTTGGAGGGCGAAAATAACTAGCTAAAAGAATATGATTTCTAATTATATTAATAAATTTTTTTTAGTTAATGTTCGAAGTGAGAGAAACATTTTTGTTTTTTAACTTTGGTTATCATACAATAGTTCTTATTATACATATTTATTCATTCTTTAAGTTATTGCAAATATGAGCCGAATTGGATCGTAAATGTGATTTTTCGTTATAACTGAGCTCAGACGCCAACTAGGGAATTTCAAGTTCTCATCAAGATCGATTCGTTCATTTTAAAATTGATTAAAAGCCGATACTAATAGTTCTATTCTTACACTTGTATATCTGAAGCTTTACTCATTTTTATATATACCAGAGGAAAAAAACTTAGTTCTCGTTAGAAACAGTAGTTTTCATTTCAGAAATACGATGTAAAAGTACTTACCATTTTTTCAAATTACAACAATACTGTACTAGGTACAAATTTTACTTAAACACACTATTCAACCAGAGAACTTCAAACAATGAGAAAGTCCAGGTTCGATATCGAATATTTGTAAAATTTGAACTAGGGAATTCACCTCACAACCATGGAATTCACCTCGTAAAATGTTAACATTGCTCCCTTGCATACCCAAGCAGTGAATATGAAGAAGTTTTTTTGAAGTTCTCTAATTCAACCTAACCCAAACTTAAAAAACTTTCATTGGTCGTCACAATGTTTATTATTTTGTAATTTTTCAGTACATTAGTGAGCATATATACATATGTATGTAAGTCTGTATGTAAATAGGCATTATGATTAAAATTGAAAACTTAAATTTTTTAATCTTAAGCCTTATATGTATTTACATATATAAATGTGTGTATAGGTATTACGAGTATATATTTTATTTTTGTAAATTTGTAAAAAATGTATTGTAAAAGTTATTTCCAAAGTCAAAGTGCATTAATACTTTTTAATACTCTAAGTTGCTCGTCAGTGGTCGATTAGTAGGTCTCCTGATAACGCAATGCACAACTTGTTTCCAATGGACGATACTTAGGACCAGGTTTCGCGCGTTTCAACTCCTCTGCTTCCAAGCGTAGTTTTAATAATCGTTGACGCGCCGCGTATGGAGTAATTGCAGTACGCTGTGATTTCTTTGCGCTCTCCTTAACCACTGCGATTTTTATGCCTTTTGTGCCTGAGCTCTCCATCTTACCCTGCATCGGCGATAAAGTCTCCCGTTGCAATTTACACACCAGTTGCTCCATTCCATCGGGCGTCAATGTGTTTTTACGCATCGGCAAATGCAAATCTAACCGCCGATGTACATTGAAGCAGTCTTCAGCATTTTGTAAACGAAATTCTTGTAATTGGCGCAAGCGTTCTGCGTCCACTTCCGCGTCGCGCACACAAGAGGCAGCAGCAATACCGTCAACACCGCTGCCGCTGATAAGATTCAGCGCGGCATAGTTGTCACCCTGTGCGGATATCAGCTTCATTAACTGCTTTGCGCTCTCGTAATAGCGTCGTTGCTCGGTGTATTCGTGCGGCAGTGTGTCGCTACAAACGCTGCCGCGATCACTTTTTGACGAAACGCTCAGCGCGCTGAAATTATCGCCCAGCGTTGACATACTTACGGGCAAATTCTTTAAAATTGTGGTTGTAGATGTTGACAGTGGAGACGGCGACGGCGTTTCGAACGAGGGCGCGGTTGCATTCGAACTGTGAAACGAGGCTGGCGTAGCGCAGGGTGTGGAAAATGTTACTGTGGTTGCGGCGGAATTGCGTCGACTAAAATTAGTGGTGCTTTGTAAATTGGCATGACCGAGTCCGCGGCGATTTTTGTTGACCTCGGCGGGCAGAGTTGTTTTTCTTTTTATTTTAACAAAATCTGTATTTTGTTTATTCTTCGCCGCTGTTTTTGTATTAAAAATCTGTTTATCGCGTTTGCTTGCAACACTGAAAATACTTCCGCTGCCAGTTGTTTTGCGCTTGATGCAATTTACATGAGTATTGCTGCAACATGTTGACGCAACACTGCTGCAATAACATTTACTATCGTATTGCGCGCGTTTTATTGACATTTTTTCTAATAACTTTACAGCGGACAAATTTTAATAAAAAATGCGTCTTATTTAATGTGGTTGCACCTACTTTACAAACTTTTGACAAACCGGTTACAATATCCGTTGTTTTTTTCTCGCACTTAGCAGTTGTGCTTTTGTGCTTAAGGTGGTTGTTTATGTTGTTATGGCTGACCTTACGTTTTGTTTACAAAACAAATGACAACTCCTTTCTTGTGGTGGTTGCCATACTATTTAGATATCGTTAAAGCTGTCACAACAGTCCACCCATAGACAGCGCGCTTAGAAGTAAGTAAACATTTTATATTTGTTTCGCGCTGAAAACAAAAGACTTAAGCAACAAACTTGATCAATTATAGAAAAAAATTTAAAAAGTTGTCGAAAATTTCTTAGAACAAAATGAAGACTTTTTGCTTGTTTTTTCTTTTTTAAATGCTTTTCAAATAAACGAAATAGTCCGAGTAATACTGCCTTTGGATGAAATTTCCTTAGTTCAACGCTTATCAAAAGTCTTTCGTTACTATTTCGGACATATGTAAGGATATTAAGGCAAAACAGAACGAAGCTGGCTTATGACTGCTAGGTTTTGGACTAAAATTTATATATCGAATTATCTAATAAAATGTAATAATACGAGTGCCGGGCATAGCTCTCACGGCGGTAAATTTGTTTGCGCCTGTCAGGTCTTTTTGTGGCAATCGCCTTGGTTTTTCATCTTGTATTATTTTATACCGTTATTTTATATGTAATGGCATACGTAATCATAAAAAGTAATAAAAATATATAGCATCATAAAATATTTTCATTTAATGCACAGCAATGAGAAAATATTTCTGAAAATCTATTCTTAACTGTCAAATGTGTAGAATGAATGCAACTTAATAAATGTTCGTATATTTTTTATTATACTTTTCATTCGTTTTCAAATTAAACAGTGCTATTGTTACAAGTGTAGCTTATTAATAGTATATATATATATTTTTAAGTTAATTTTATTAGTTATTCTCTTAGTAATATGCATACAATTTTTTATATACCCTCATTATTTTTTTTTTCTTACTTTTTTACATTTTTGTAATTTTTATTTAAATTTGTGATTTTTTCCCCTTTGTAAACCCGCGGAAATATATATATTTATGTAGTTGAATATCGTATTTTACTTATTTATGTTTTCTTCTTTTAATTAATTACAAGAGAATATTTATTAATATTCATTATTACAATTATTATACATATGCATGTATGTTTGTATGTATGCATATACAATTACTATATATATATGTACGTATAATATAAACAATGTGTCACAAAACGCGCTTGAGTTTTATTCGCTTTATTTTTGCTGAAACATGCTAATGCTGATCTTCGTTTGTAGTTTAATCATTATTTTGTATTTTTGTTTTGATTGTATATCAATATTTTTATTTAGTACTGCTTGTAAATAGTCAATGTTGCAATATTATTAAATTCATTGCATTTGCTTATTGCAATTTTCCTAGCAGTTCACAATTTCCCATACAGCATTATAAATGTAGTATGTAAAAGAGTAAAAAACAACAACAACAGACCACAAATTTAAAAAGAAATAGAAAAGCTGCAGAAACTCGAAAAATCAAAATAGATAGGATAGAATGCTTCGAGCTTTTGATCTTTAAAAAAACTGGAAGCGTTCTATAAATGTCAATAAACACACTGCTTCATTTAGGCGCAGCGCCAAGAAGTTTTTTTATATAGTGAAAGCTTAACAATAGGAGCTTGGCGTACTAAAAACTTAGCTTAGCTTTGAAAAACTACAATTTTTGAAATTGAAATGTTTCATGTTTCTAAAAAAGCTTTCATCCTCTCTCTTTATATTTTATCGAATATAAATAGAAAGAGCTTTCGCTCTCGCTCCTTTATTTACCGCTGAAAGTTGTCAACACTTTAAAGATGCGGCCAAAGCTTTTTATTTTAACAAAAAAGTTATCCAAATATATTTCTTTTATGTAAATGTGAGTGGGTATTTGAACTAGTCTGAATAGAATTTAAAAAACATTTTTTTTCTCAAAATTCAAAAAGTTTCTTCTTTCTCTCTTCTAACTATTGCAATTACATAAACTATTGAGCATTTTTCATTGGCAAATACATTTAAAATTCACTTTATTCTACATATTCTCGTCACTCTTCATAATTTTGAAGTTCTTTGTGTCTGTCATTAAATATTGGGTTATTTTTTGAAATAAAAATTAACTACAAATAACAAAAAACCATTTTTCAATTATAATTAAATAAACTTCAATCTATTTTTGAAACATGTAGCACTCGAAAGAAGCTCTAGACTTTCGAAGAGGCAGCTCGAGAATTATGCAACATCTTTCGTTAAATATTGCTCTAAAAACTGCATTTTTATACCCTTGCAACCAGTTGCTACAGAGTAATATAGTTTATTCTCTTTATCTTTTGCACACACTCCACTGGAATGCAACTGTTTTAATATTCTTTAATAAAATAAAAAATACGCATAAAATATATTTTGAACAAAATTATCATTTCATTTTGTTTGCACTTTTTTGTTCTTGCTCATATTTTTTTATTGTTACCCATAGATCATAATTATATTATATTTGCTTGAAAATTACATTGTCTTTTTTATGATTAAATATTTTATTTGGAGTCACTAGAAACCTTTTTCTCGTTGATGAAGCTCTATATTTTGTAACTTTTTGAGAAAACATAACAAATTGCTTTCATTTGTATTGGATGTTCCGGATTTCACACACCTTATCAAGTATATCGTAGGTGGAGTTTACGAAATAAAATAATTTAATAATGCAGATCCAATTTTAAAAACAAAATTTATTGATTTTGAAAATTTCCTCGAAACGAATCTCAGCATCTTTTAGGAGCCAGCTAAAAATCGAAAACACTTCTTTTCGAATAAAATAGTTTAAAAAAATTGTATTTTACTATTCAAATTTTTATTGCGTTTTGCCATGATTTATTAAGCTTCAAGTTTTAACAACTAACAATTACTAATGTATATATGTAACCAATTTGAACATTAAAGAATGTCTTTAAATATTAATTAAAATTCAATATATATTCATATACAAATGTATCAGTATTAGTAAATAATATTGATTCAAAATTGCATTTATAATTTCAAAGAATCGAAGCATTTCTGCTTTAGGAAATATAATTTTAATTTTTTTTAGTAAAAATATGATCAAATGCAATTGTAGACTTACAGCCAGTTTTAATACAAAAAGGGGTTTGTCCAAGGTCTGATATTTTCGAACTAGCTCATATAGCGAATGGAACAAATGGACTAACTATACCAAACTATTGATAAATACACTTAATATGTATATATAGTAAATAATATAGCTTTAGAAATACATAATTTATGAATCAGGAATCAAACCAAACCAACAACCATATAAATTTCTTCAGTCATGTAATTTTCGAAATATCATCAAACTGAAAGAATACATCAAAAACGTTCAAAAAATTGTGTTATCTTGAAAATTTACTGTCTGAATGATACCAATGGCATACCAAATTAATCGTAATTAAAACTTCTACTTTTCACAAATACAAAATTTTCCGCTAAATTTGCAAGTTTTAGTGTTATTTATGAAGAATTCAAAATATATATGTATTTTTTCGATGATTACACAATTTTTGATTTGTATGACATATATGTATGTATGTATAAATAGTATGACATATATAAAAAAAAAACAATTTAATTTACTTTTTTTTGACAAATTTAGATTTTTTCACAATTGCTTAAAACCAACTTATTAATAGAACAGCTAAGAGAGAAATGGATAACAAATGATAGCAATATGCTAATAAATATGCTTATTATTTTCGAGAATTTGCTATATAATTTCAAAAAGAGATTTTTCTTTTGCCAAAATGTTATTTGCGATATATCGACAAGACAGTAAACAATTTTATAGTGTTAGTAGCCAACGTTCAGAAAACAATTTTGTCCCGCCAATTTTTCGAGTCTCATCATTTAACCAGCGATGTTCAAAGTATGTCAAAATACAAACTAGTTCACAATGTTTTAGTGGCATATAAAGAGGAAAGTGATTTATTTTCGAGTACATTAAATAATTTATGCATGTACTTATACATTTAAACTAGCTGGTAACAATATATTAACGCATTAATTTTGTCGTTATTTTCTTGTGTTGAGTTGATCGTACAAATCGAGTTTTTGTTAGCTTGTCTTATTTTTGCAAATATATTTCATAGTTTTTTTTTTTTATTTTTACACACATATTTTTCTTACGCCTATTTTTTGTTGTTGTTATTTTACAAATTTTATATCAAATGTAGTGCACATACATTCGTTTTGGAGTTTGACTTGCTCCGCGTTTTGGTTTTGCATTTGTTAGATCCACTGTAAATCTGATTTTCTCGCGACCAAATAGTTTTGCTTGCTACTTACAAATATTTTTATTTGTTGTTGTGATTTTTGTTTTTGGTGCAAATCAATACAACTGCTAAGCTTAAATCTAAATTGAGAAAATCATGCAGTTAATTTTATTAAAATGTTCCGGGTGTCCTATGAGTGTTTGTTCGAAAATTTTTAACAACAATAAAAAAAATGTGGCATGCAGCTTAATGTATATCTATATTCGTATAAAAAAAACATTGAATTAACAAATTTTTGGTAGAAGCGAGAAATCATAAATTTGTACCGCATACATACAAATGTACATATACATACATACATATGTAGAATGAATTTTCATAGATATCGATTGTTGAAAATAGTACATAGGCAACCAAAGCACATTTAGTTTTTGTTCAAAATAAAATTAAGTTATATAATAACGCCAAAAAAGTTACAGCCAGCTTTCTGTAGCCAAATATTCCACAAAAAATATAGAAAATGAAATTTTTGAATTACTTTTTAATTATTACAGTATTTAATTAGGTATTAAAATTGTATAAATATAATAAATTTCATGAGATTTTTCGCCAAATCGAATTACTACGGCTGTTCGATTACGTTTTCAGCAACAATTGTCAAATATATTATCCCAGGAAAAAAATTTTATATCAAGAAAATCATGGTGATCTCATAATAATTGCAAACTACAGCATAATCGAACAAACCGTTTATGACCAACAATAATAATGAAATTTCAATTTTTTAATCTATTTATTTCCATTTTGAACTGAGTGTCGTAATATATTATAATTTTATTTACCTTCATAATCAATACGTATATTTTATAAGTTGAAAATCATTATACATAAACAAACATGTATTTTAAAGCTTTTAATGTATACATATCTAACGGTTGGCAAATTCGAAAAAGTCGTTTTTGGGCTTCGAAAGAAAATATATTTTTTAAAACTTTAATATTTCAGGAATCTCTGTAACATACATATTTACAAATTATATGTGCTATGGTAAAGTGATATATCTTGTTTTGTGAAAATAAGTCCGAACTAAGATGAAAATATTTCACATTACATGTACTTTGTTGTTGTTTGTGCTTAATGTCTAATATACATGCAAATATTCGAAATTACACATTTAGCTTGTACTAAAAAACCCCATTAAATTAACCAATAACTGTTCGCAACACTACTTTCAAACCCGTCGCTTGTCGTTTGTTTGTATTTTCGAATTTAGCCTTAAAATATATGTTTTCGAAAATTAATTGAATTGAATGCACGTCTTTTAGTATAATGTTGCGAACATAAAGTGCATTTTCATAAAAAATAAAGCCTTTATACATATTGAAATTATAAAATGAAAAAAAAAAAACGTTGCAAAGAGCTACTTAAAAAATAGTGTAAAAATGCGGTACTGTCAACAAAAAGTTTTGATTTTTTATGTGTTGTGTTGTTGATGATTATTATTGTGTATAGGCTTACACAAATACAAATTATGTGATTTTGTGTTGCAGCTGCGTATTTTACAGCTTTTGCGTCTTCGCCATTCTTACGTTTATTTGCACTATTTGTAAGGTTTTGTTAATGCAGTGCCTTTTATGTTTTTTCTTTACATCTCTTTTTTCATGTTTTCGTTTTCTGCATTATTTAACAATTTTTTAATTACGCCTTTATCGTCTTTTTAATTCTACTAAGTTTTCACATTTATTTATTTCTTTTTATTTTTATTGTTGGCACCGCGTGGCGGAGTTAACGGACGCGCTGAACTGCCGAAATTCGGATAGACGAAGCGGCGCTTATCAGCCGGCTTCAGTATTTGGAAAGAACACATAAGTGTATCATCCACAGACATCATTGCACCTGGGCGAATGAAAATAGAAGGAATAAAATAAATTAATCGAACAATTGAAAAAAGCTCTTCAGAAATAATAATTACTATTTTATCATTCTAGAATTGCATTGATTCGCAAAGTTTTGGAAAAATGTTACTTTCGTTACATGTGGGTTATAAAAGCACTAGTAAGAAATCTAGCAGTCATTTGTACTACATCTCAATTAAATGTTAGCAGATTCCTGCAGTTTAACAATGCAGTTCTCACATTTCCTTTTTAATTTACTGACGCTATTGAATACTATTCCTAAGTATATCAAAATATGCGTGGGTCACTTACCTGCATTGTCAAATTCACCACAGTAATTTGGTGCCGAAAAGAGTGTGACTAATTGTCTTTTAGCGAAGAACTCATAACCATCTTCGACAACCTGATGCGCACGACATATCAAATCGAAGTCGTGCTTTTGTAAAAATTTCCCAACAACCTGTAATGTTTTGGAATTCTTTAAACGTGTAATTGCTGAAACTAAAGGATCTCACCTCAGCACCAAATGTGAAGCTCACACCACGATCATTTTCTCCCCAACCCATTGTATCCTTATCAGGATCTGACCACAAGAGGTCACATAATAAACCCTGATCGGGAACATCTGTTGGACGCATAATGCGTCTAATTTGCTCCATTGACGACAAATCGGGACTGAGACCACCGTGACAGCAGAAAATTTTTTCATCAACTGCAAAGTATAAATTTAATGATATTATGGCTATAAAAGTTTTAATTTATGCACAATTTTTTTTAATTTCATTCAAATCATTTTTTTTTTCGCTAACAATGTTTAAAGTTGCCGAACAACGATAAACTACGTGTGCACCAATATTTTAACACTCCAGTAGTCGCGCGTACTACAATAGTAGACCACTTGTGTATATACTTGAATATTTTCGCTTATTCATGTACCGTTACATTTATTTTAAGTTCCTATTATGTTTAAAATGAATATTTTTTGGTTGATTTGGTTTTAAAATAAACTGTTACTTATTATTATTAAAACATATTATTTTATTTACGAATATTTCGTTTCAAACCGTATGTCTAAAATGTTCTACATATGCAGTACGCGCGACTACTAAGGGCACAAATAGGGGCGCGAGCACTGGAGTGTTAATTCAACTCAAAAAGCATTTGGCGTACGTCTGTATGCCTATCAATTAATGTTTGTGTAATAAACTTACCAATAGCCGCAACAGGCAAACAATTAAAGCAATCTGTAAACGTTTTCCACAGCTTTATTGTATACCGACGTTTGCACTCGTCGTAAAAACTGCAAAAACAGAAAAGACGAAATTGGTTTAGTAAATTCGGCTTTTCTAACCAAAATTCAACACAAAACATGTACTCACCCGTAAATTCTATTTATGCTGGCGCATTCGTGATTTCCACGCAGCAAGAAAAAATTCTCCGAGTACTTTATTTTGTAAGCCAGTAACAGACAAATAGTCTCCAATGACTGCTTGCCACGATCGACATAGTCGCCCAAGAATAGATAATTCGATTCTGGTGGAAAACCGCCGTATTCAAAAAGACGAAGCAGATCGTAATATTGACCATGGATATCGCCTACGCAAGTATAAAGTAAAATGTTAAGTGACATTACGATAATCGATCATCAGATAAGTATTATAAAAGTACGAACCTATGACATGGTAATACAACAACAATTAAAGGGATAATTACTATACAAATATGCACAATATACATATCTATACAAAACTTAGGACATTGAACAAAATTCGTTGACAAATCATTGAAACTCTCCAGAGGAAAAAGAGATACAGCAGAAACAAAAATTTCCTCGCTTACTTTGATTTCGACCAAAAAGCACATAAAATGCTTTGAGCCGTAAAATGAGTGTTCATACATCTTCTTTCTTGTCAAATGCCAACTGAAACTCACTTCTTTTTTATTAAAAGCGAAAAAGTAATATTTATGTATATATTAGTTTAAATGTCATAACTTAGATGCTAAAATAATCTACAGTACTCAGAGATATTACAACTAAATGTTCTAGTCATGCATTATCTACATTTATTTTCACCTTTCACTAATACTTTTGTTATTGTTATTAAAGCATTTATTAAACATTTCATAAATGACTAATGCGGAATTAAAAACCGTTCATCTCTTTCTAGTTACGTAAATAAATTTCTATTTCCAATATTTTAATAATGACTATATTGTGGTTTTTATCTGTTTCTCTGTTTCTCTTGTATTTTATTATAATATTATTATTAAAGTATTCGGGACTAAGTTTTTTCACAAAAGTTTTGATTCTTCCACTTTTGGAATACGACTCCGTAATTTGGACTTTCCTCACACACACCGCAATGAAACGTATCGAAAAAAGAAAATGAATCTCTGTAAGAGCTTGGGTTACTATTATGACCCCTCTGGAGGACATAGCTCAATCAATGACATCTAAGACCATTTCAATGTCAACAACCTGCAAGCACGTGATCGAGTAGCTGTCTTAATATTTTGCTTTAAAGTAGTGAATGGTCTGATTGATATGCCTGACATACAACAGTTGTTTCGAATTCGCGCCTGTGCGAGAACTGAAGTGGGCTTCTATAGTGGCTCGCCACGGGTCTTTATTCCAGAAATCAAATTACATCTAATAAATTAATCTAGTCCAAAGTTAAAATTTTAATTGTCGATTTAATTAACTGTTGATCCTACCCCTCATAAATCTTTTTATAAATTTTATTTTAGTTGCATAATGCCGATTGGCGTCAGTTTACTTAAATAAATTCATAAATAATTAAAGACTTACCGCAAATTTTCAAAGGTGCTTCCAGTTCGAGTAGAATAGGTTGCGATAGGAATATTTCACGTGACTTGAGGCACAGACCACGTATTTCACTTTCAGATAGTTGAACATTTTTACCAGGACGTGCGCCGCGCACTGAATGTATATAAGTTGGTGTAACAAGTTAATTATTTATAAAAATTTAAGTGCTTTAGTATAGTCTCTAAAGGGACTTGTTGATACCAACCTTCTAATAATCGTGAAATAATGCTATCGATGTTCATGATGTCGGACATGACGGGCTCACGCCAAAGTACCCAAAACTAAACCACCACCTAAAGTACACTTGCACTAAATAATACGTTGCTAAACAATAGAAATTATTTTTCTGTTGCCTGTTTGTTGTGGTCCGTTTGTACGTCGCTGACGACGCAGCTTGTATGTTTGTGCTTCCCGTTTTCCCAACTTTTTTACAAATTAGTAATTTAGGTATATAATTTCTAGTGATAGCTCCTTCAATTGCGTATCATATGTAGACACTTTTTATTTGCTTGTATGCTTAATATGTGAAATTAATTATCAATTCATTTATTTAATTATTTTCAAAAAACAGTCATATAATAGTGGGCAAATTATTAGTATTTTTACGTACACAACTAGTATAATTGCGTGTAAGGAAACGCGTTTATACCTTTATTGTTGGCAAGAAATGGCAAAAACAACAGTTTATCGTCGTTAATCACACATTTGATTTTTTCTTCTGGGTGGCGGGTGGGTGGTTTGGAGACACAGCGTAGTACCGATTAGGTTTTCACACCTTGCTCGACAATTTTCACCACTCACACATTAACTCTATTGAATTCGTTTTGATATCGTTTTATCGACATAAAAGTTAAATGTATCGCCATCAAACAATATTTTTCCTGTAGAAATTTCCTTTTGTGCGTTTCAATAAGAAAAATCGTTATTTATACACTTTTTACCGTGCGATGCTCACGCAAAAATCTTACAAGGTTTTCTTTTTGGGAAAAATTCATCAGTACATGAAATCTAAAGAGGACAGCACCTGACAGTAATAAATGTCGTGGAAGGAAAAATAATGATTAATTGACATTTAATAATGCGTTTGGAAAATGAAGTGAAACATACATAAAGAATATAAAATTAATGAAATATAATTTATGATAATAAACTTAATGGCAATTTGAATAGTTGGCGATAAATACAGTGGTAAATGTTCAGCAGAGCGGCTTTTCCGAAAATATCAATATATATATATACATATATAATGTATATATTTTGTAATGAACATATATTTCGAATCGTATACAAGCTCATGAGCCCATGTATATATAAATACATAAATAAATACCTCAGTGGCAACGCTTAGAATAATAATTTCGAAACAGGCAGCAACATACACATATAATAACACGTTCTTTGCGTTATTTGCAGAAACAAAATAAAATCGTGTTTAGTGCTTAATAGAATTTAATAAAGTCATCCATGATAAATTAGCTAGATAATTTACCCAACATTGAGACCGAATAATATTAAAATGAATATGGATTCGAATATTTTTTAAATGTCACAGAAAATGTTGACAGCTGTTTATCAATTTGTTACAAGTGGCAACTTAAAATTAGGAATTAATTTTATGTATATATCAATGAAATTATACGAAGCTCAAAGTAGTTATTTTGCTGATTCGCGGCTTTTTTAATTATGAAATATTGAGGAAAAATAAAACATTAACTGATTGAAAAATGTCCAGTGCAAGTGCCCGTAGTACCTACAATGGTCATAACGATTTTGCTAACCCTCGTTTAGAGAAGCACATGACATTTGTGTGTCCCGAGTGTGGCGTAGAATTCGAATCACAACAGGATTGGCGACGCCATTTGAACGAAGAACATGATTACATTAATAAAACTCCAGAAGATTTTGATTTCAAAGAAATCAGTGAAAGCTTCCATGAATGTCAGGTTTGCCATAAATGGGTGGCTAATGCGAACCAGGCCATTGCCTTACTCCAATATCATCGCTTTCTACACTTGCCATTTAATCGCACATATCGTTGTCGGCATTGCAAAGGTGGTTTCACGCGTAAGCGTGCATTATGCGAACATCTCTATCGCTTCCATAGCCGACAAATTATAATGGCAGACAAAATGAGGAATGTCGAGGGAGAAACCACAACCAGCACCAACTTTGCACAAACAGCCGAACAGAAAATGGTGCGCGACCCACGTTTAAATACAGAATTCTATTTACGTTTTATATGTCCACACTGCGGTAAGGTTATAGAAAAGTTTGAGCAGTGGCTAAAACATTTGGATATTCATCCATCTACATCTGATGATTTACGAATGCATCGTATCTCCGGTTCCCGCAACCACTACTGCTTGCAATGTCGTAAACTGCTCTACACCAATGAACAGTCAAAATTGCAACGACATCGCTTTACACATCTTCCCTTTCGATTATATTTTAAATGCGCATTTTGTATGGTAAAGAAATCATTCAAATCAGAAATTTTTCGACATTTCGTGTATGCTCATCCCCGTCATTTTAACGAAGCCAAACCATATATCAAGAAACCAATTGAATGGGGAGCGAAAATAAATGATCGCCTCAATACAGAATTAGATGCAATTTTGAGACGTTATAAATGTGCAAATAGTTATGAACAAGGGGACACAAGTGGGGATAATAGTCGCGGGCGACCAGTCAAGAAGCAAACGTATGCCAGTGAAAAGGCTCGCCTTGCCGCTCAAAAACAAACCTCTGCGTCATCAACCACTGGTACATTACGACGAAGTAATATAAGAATAATTAAGGATTTTGATATGGTGCAGCAAAAATCTGGTACCACTCCCACAGAGTCAGTTACAGAAGATGACTTTGAAGAATTATGTGCCGATGTTTTTGAATCTATTGAAGATGAATTAAATTCTACTATAATCAACAAAAAAAATGAATCGAAAGAATTGGTTAAAAATGAAAATATCAAACAACAAAGTCAGCCAGATGAAGAGCTGGTCATAAGCATTGAAATCGATGCAATTGATGACAATAACGTACTAACAGAACACAAACAGAATTTTATGTCGACACCGCCCCGAAAACGATTAAAGCTTAGCGAAGCTGAAATATCAACAAGTATTACAAATGAACAAATAGCAAACGAAAATAATACGAAAATAACAAAAATGTCAGCCGTTGATGTCAACAAGAAAGCAATGTTTGAGGAAAATATTATTTATCTTTGTCCAGAATGTGGAAAGGAATTCGATATACAAGCTAGCTGGCGAACACACGTTTTTAAAGAACATAACATTGAAAATGCAATTCAAACTAATTTTCAATTGCTCGAAAATAAACAGTCTTACCTCTGCCTCGACTGCATGGATGTCCAACATACTACACAATTTGCTGAACTACAGCGTCATCGTTTCACCCATATGCCATTCCAAGCATATCTAAAGTGCAAATTGTGTTCCAAAACTAAATCGAGTAAGCCAAAAATGTTGCATCATTTTCAACAATGTCATGGTAGTCAAAAAAATTCGATTCAAAACAAGACAGCACCCAACAATAGCGAAGGCACGTTGCACTTCCATCCATGCACAATTTGTATGAAATACTTCACAACAAAGGAGCGACAACAGCTCCATCAGACGAAGGCATGTGGAGTGCGTTCAAATGGGCTACGTACCGCAATGTGTGATAACAATGCCAACAACAGCTCCACCATCGCGAACAACATGAAATTGCTAATTCATTTGAAACAGGCACGTGTACGCATGAAACGTTTAACAACGTGTGATAAAAACTGATCGTGGAAACAAACAATTCCAGACTAATTTTTAGTTCTGTTACATTAATATTAATATTTTTATATTAAAGCTTAATTTCCTAGAATAATCTCATTAACAATAAAATATTGAACTCATCATTGTTGTGTAATATATTTATTGAATGACAGTTGGTTCTCGTAAAAGAAAAAGTCACACTTGCTGAGGTTGTTGTTGCAGAAAAAGTCACGCCAGTATTGATTGTTTGTAATCATGATTTTTATTAACTAAATTTCTACTTGTGTTTGTATTTTTTATGCGCATAAATATATTTACATATATAAGTATAAAGCCGTCCACGACAGATAGATCATTTTGTAATTTACTAATTTGTTTTAAAATACATTTTAAGAATAAGCCTACTATTTTGACCACTTCATATATACATACATTAAATAGAAAAATATATTTTAACAAAGTCAAGGCGTAGACTCGTCTCCATGCGGCTATTTTACAATAACATTAACGTATATAAAACATAACAATTATCAACATAAGTAGAAACAGTATAAATTAATGGTTGTTTTTTATATAAGTACTATTATAGCTTGTCCTCCGCCCACAATCCCATAGACCAAATTAAGCTACTATCCGTATCCACAAAAACTTCTTTAGATGCATATGTGTTTGATGTGCTTACCATAAAACCGAATTCCAAAGGAGATTGTGCTGAAGGAATTTAGAAATTAGATATATTCAATAAGTTAAAACAAAAAACGTACTTAGATTCCACTTTAATCCTCTTGTAGTTACTTTATCCGCTTTACGGCCAACAGGTATTAATGCACACCAATGTTGACAGTCGACCAGTTCCTTTGGAACTACAATTTTATGTTTACCCGGCAAAAGTAACCAGCTTAAAGATGAACTACTCAAGAGATAAATGCTTAGGATATCGCTTTGGAGCTTATGTAATGTGTTAATATTGGCCATAATGTGATCCAGACGTCCTGTAGTTTCTTGGAATACAATAATCTTATGAATGTCATTTGCTTCCAACTGGGGCTGTAAAAACCGCACCGCTTTTGTAAAATCGGTTTCATTCTGATCAGGTGTATGTTGGTACTTAATATCCGGAGAATTAAAATATTTCCTTGTTTCTTGCGTAATTGAATCAAAATCTCCTGTTATATATTCTGGAAGATTTAGGCTTTCATTTGACTTGTGTATAAATTCTTTCCAACAATTTGCACCACCGTCTACTAAACAACGTATTTCAGCTATTCAATTGCAATTAAATATATAAATCAATAAGAATTGCTATATTTAGTAAAATCTCATTTAATTTACCATTTTGCCATATATTTTTTGCAATATCGGTCGGCAAGTGGAGTGATCGGTTCAATACAATGCAGGCATAGTTACCATTCGTTTTACGACAGCTACTTACTATTTCACCAGGACTCCAGAGACATGTGTCATTCAACTTGCAGCGGTCGAAGTTGGATGAAAAGTTTTCTCCATTTGCACACATTAATAATTGAATATATTTTTCACGGTATAGTTTAACATGCACCTTAGCGTAAAATAAATCAGAATATTGTCTTAAAAACTTCGCAGCTAACTTCGCAGATATTTGAAAATGTAATATGCTCAGTGTTGCACATCTCATTTTGGTTCATGTTTACAATTTAAAATCGTTATTTACATTGAATAAGTTTATTGAATATTTATATCTCTAAGTACCATAAGTGCACTCTTAAAAAATAATTCCATTTATTTATTATTACCGGCATGATGGTTGCGTAACAGATACTTAGATATGGGATAGGATACTTTAGTACCAATCCCAATTAAGTGATAGCTCTGTTCCCGCAGGTGGCTTATGATCGTGTTACTCACGTATCGTGAATACATATAATCAATATTTATCTCTCTATAAATTATCGTTTTATTATATTAAAAAATTCAGTAATTCAATATTCAATACCATTTTTGTAATTTAAATTTAAAAATATTTTCTTCAATTAATTAATCAAAAGCAGCCGTTTTGTATTATTTTCACAATAAGTTTAAAAAAATTGTCAACTAATGAAAATGAGTTTTTGTGTAATAACAATACGAATAGGTTGTAAATTACAGAAAATCATCAAAATTCAAACAAAAAACTTATTTTTTCATAAGAAGAAGCATGCTCCGAAGTAACACAACCTTATATAATTGACCAGTAGGGGTATTCTCTTGCCCTTGCAAGATTGCAGATTGCAAAAATACTATACCGAAATATAGAAAGGCGCGGGAGCACCCATTGCAGACTCTAGTGATATATGAACAGCTGATTCGGTCAGTTTATTGTGAATGACTATTATGCATGGCTATTGTGAATTGGCGCACCTTCTGCATACATTTTTAACAAAAAAATTGTAACAAATCTTTATAATTTAAATAAAAATTATAAAATCTATTTAAAACTTACCTTCCTCAACAATTTAACGACGGAATATGTCTTTACGTGAAATAACAGCTCAAACAGGGTTGCAATTATATGTTTGCGTGACATTGCACGCAAATATACATGAGTTTTGGTCTGACATATTTTACAGCCATTGCAAATAATTTTCTCCGTGTGTTTGTTGTTGTGCCGGTGCACCAAGAAGAAAATATATGCAATTCTTGCACCGTGCAAGGGTATTGCAAGAGCAAGAGAATACACTCTATTATATCAACTACATATGGTTGTACATAATGACAATAATTTTGTTTCCTTACTTAAAAATTAATTTTTATGTAAAGATGTATTCAGTGAATAGCAAGTACTCGCTTTGTTGCCCATATAAATGCTCGATGTGTAAACATCGATTAAGGCTTTATTAAACGGCGCTCTTGCCGCTTTTTCGCCGATTTTACAAGCACTGAACAACCTCAAAGCCAAAAACCAGCTTAGCATCTTTTGAACAATCTCAGTACACCGCTGAGCAAAAATGGTGGAAGTATCTTCCAGATTTTGAGAAAATTTCGAGTAAATATTTTGCAAAACTTTTCAGTTTACATGGATCTTTGTATTTGTTCTCAAGTTCAAAGTCATATTGAGTATTTGAAAGATGAATTGAATTTCAGTTTTCAGTGAAAGCGTTGTGTATACTTGTAAGTGAAAAATCGTGGGCTGGCTGCCATTATAATTTGAAAAAGAAGAAAGGGATCATCAAAAAGTAGCTTAAAATATAAGACAGAAAGTGAGTAAAGTAGAAAGCCATGAAAAATTTGAATCGACTTTTGCAATAATTAAAATATATTTCTATTACAAGAAGGAATATTCTATTATTGATTCGAAAAAGTAAATATTAAAAATGGATCAACTATTCATGTTCTCGAATGAGTATACAGAGGATGACGATAACAATGCTAAGGATGGTAACAATAAAGAGGAAGCAAAAATTAAAAGTGAACCTCAAGAAATTGTCAATGATGGTGAAGATGATAATAGCTACATAATGCCGGAATCCTTATTGCAACAAATGACAACAACGCGAGATGAAGATGGAGAAGCTGAAGATGATAACACTATTTTTAATTTTGGGATTGAACCAACTCCGAAAACACGGTCCTTGTCGGCTATAGTGAAATCAACTTCTACAAAAAATCCTCAAGATGCGTTAATTAACTATGATATGGCCATAATGTATATATGCCCGGCTTGCGGTGCGGAATTCGATACGCAAAGCATTTGGAAGGGGCA
Source organism: Bactrocera zonata (assembly GCA_037783105.1). NCBI lineage: Eukaryota > Metazoa > Arthropoda > Insecta > Diptera > Tephritidae > Bactrocera > Bactrocera zonata. The sequence continues at coordinate 333,531 of JBAWJQ010004226.1, read as the reverse complement.
TATAAATGGAGTGCATGAATATAATACTCGGCGGGGATTAAATTTTGTACCGATAGATAAGTTGTATCACAAATGTTTAGAATGCAACAAACCCATTGCTATGCATGCAATGGAAAATTTGTTAAAACATAAATTTACTCATTTGCCTCATCGCTGTACTAAATGCAAAATCTGCCATCGTCGTTATAAATATCGGCAGGATTTAATTGTACATTTGCGCTTGTGTCATCGTGAAGAAGTGATATCAATGATGCAAAGCGAAAAGACACCTGTGCCTAGGCATGAAAACAAGCGAGCATCAATCCCTGCAGTAACAAATGCTCAGTTAGAAATAAAGGATATAAAAGGAAATGCTGTTGATATTTTTGAGAACACATGTGATAGTGTTGAGGTAAAAAATGAGCCATTTGATTCGGACGATCAGGACGCGGAAAGTTTGCTGGTACAATCAGGGAGTAAATCCAAATATCCGCGAACCTCAATACTAGAAGATGCACTGAGTCGAAATTCTTCACAAGTTTTCGAACAGCGACCAAGTGCTGAAGAGAAACAATGTGAAAAACATATACAATATATTTGCCCAGTTTGTAGTACGGAATTTATGACTAAGAATGAATGGCAGGAACATTTACAAGAAATGCATAACTTTTGCACAGTCAGTGGGCTTGGGTTTCAAAAACGTTTTAATTCAACGGCTGAATGCATGGAATGCAACCGGGTAAGTAGCAAGAATTTTTATTACGCGCAATATTAATATATGTGTTTTTTTTTTAAATATGAACGATTGTTATATTTTGATGTCGTTTTATTTATGCCTTTCAGGTTTTGCCTGACAATGCAATAGACCAACTGCAACAACACAAATTTTCACATCTTCCTTGCAAAACATGGTTACGTTGTAAGCTTTGTTTACGCTCGTTTATTACCTACAAGGATATAATAAAGCACTTACTCAACCAACATCGGCTTGATGATGAACTTGATGCAGATATGGATGACAGCCAAGATTGTCGTTCCTTTGACCCATACGCTGCGCCATCAAACGACTATGAAGACGACCAGACGTTAGCTGGAGACCAATTTAAAGGCGATCTACGTGATATTTATGAAACACAAATAGATTATTTGTGTCCCAAATGTGGTAAAGAGTTTTTCGAAAGAAAAATGTGGAGAAAGCACATTGTTAAAGCACATCATTATACCGATTTGAAAACACTTTGTTTTGAGGCTGTGAACGAGCACCAGTTGCAATGCCGATTATGCGGTAAAGTAATCACAAATGCCTACGGTGTGCAAAATGCTCAACAACATTACTTTACACATTTACCGCACAAAGCGTACATACGCTGTCGCTTATGTGATAAATCTTATACAGATCGCAAAGGATTGGTGAAGCATCTTCGTAAAGTACACCATATTAATTCCAAAACGGCAGCGGCAGCAGCATTAGCTAAAACAAATAAGATCATGCGGCCACCTTTATTAGCAACATACCAAAAGTCCTCATCTAAACACGTGAGCATATCTCATAAAGCACCTGTAAAAGAAATCGTTCGTCATAACGGCGTAATATTTGAGATAAAATTTTTGGACGAAGATAGTAATGATAACACCTCGTTTGGTGGAAGAAATGTAGATGACACACATGACAATAGTTTTGCTATGCCCACAAGAAGACATGTGTGCTCGGATTGTTACTCAACCTTCACCACAGTACAAGAATTACAAAAACATACCCGAGAACAACATGACTTCAAAAAACCAACCCAAACAAATGTCTGCAGTAGGTGTTATTGTACATTTGAGTCAGAAGAAGCGCTGCAAGACCATAAAATAAAGCATCATTCATCGAATGCTAGTGGGGGTAACAATGATGATGATGATTTACTCTTGGTACCTACTGGCAACGAGGAAGTTAAAATGAACACCGCTGATGATACTCCAAATATTGAACAATATTTCTGTTATCTATGTCCTGCATGTGGTGAGGAATTCAAAACTCAATACGAATGGCGTCGTCATATAAACGACATACACTATTTTGATCGCAGATATGAGTTGAATTTTAAACAAATCGATAAATTTCATTTCCAGTGCTTGGAATGTAAGGAAATTGTTAACAGTGCTAAATTGAAAGGTCTGCAAGACCATAAATTTCGTCACTTACCATATAAGTTATATATAAAATGTCGGCTCTGCAGCACATGCTACAATCATAAACCTAATGTGGTCACACATCTGTGCACGCAACACAATTTTGCACATCCACGAAAATCGTCCAGCTCAAGCCCAGCTATATCATCAGCACCGCAAATGCGTAATACATATAATATGCACGCAACTACTTCTAACACTTTCAAGCCTTTATCAGCTGAAAGCCTCATTTCCTTACACAATGCAGTAGAACACGAAACAATTACCTACTATTGCCCGCAGTGCAATGAACCGTTTAACACACATGCCCTATGGCGTCAACATATCGTCACTGTACATGATCTTAACAGTCGTCAAGGTTTGAATTTCCGTCAATTAGACGCACACCATTACATATGTTTGGAGTGTTATAAACGAGTCACAGTAACTCATACCAAGGGCGCTATTGGTCAACTGCAGTCGCATAAATTCCGCCATTTGCCGTATAAATCTTTCTGTTGCACCAAATGTGGTGGTGTCTTTGTGCGCAAGCAAATGTTCTTTAAGCATCTAAATCGTGCCACCAATAGATGTCCACTGATGGGCAATGAACGCGCAACACATCATGTCAAAACAAAAAGTTATAAGAACGCAGTGCGTAGTATATACGGTCAACAAAGTGACGACAGTAAACCGTTGAAGAATCTCAACTTCTCGGTGACGTCGAATGAGAAGTGTCCCTACATCATACAATGTCCACAATGTGGCATAAAATTCGAAAAATGGCACCCATGGCGTGATCACATCGAAAAGGAACACAAGCTGAATAGTATGGAATCATTGAAATTCAAAAAGATCAATGATCACCTACACATTTGTATACAGTGTAAGGAACGTGTCAACGGTGCAAATTTTGTTAACCTCCAAACACATCGGTTTAAGCACTTGCCATATGGCACTTATTTACACTGTCGTTTCTGTGATGTCAGATACTATTATATGATTAACATTATAAAACACATGAAACAAAAACATCCAAATCATGGCCTGGAAGAGCTCCAATTGCAATTGGAGAGTGCACCTGACGAAGAATCCGTCAGTTCTCCGGCGGTGACAGTGAGTATGGATGTTGATAAGGAGACTGATGTGTGCGAGGAGAAAAACGCCGATAACGATGGTAATGATAATAACAAGACAAACGATGATGATGATGCGCTGGTTATTGCTGACGATGGCGAACACAATAATAAAGTTTCTGAAGAAAAGGATATTGATTATGGTTTTGGGTGCGAGTCCTCAATATGTTCGTACATTATACTATGTCCACAATGTGGTATTAAATATGATAATTGGTATACGTGGCGTGATCATATATCAGCAGCACATTCGCTAAACAGCCACAAAACGTTGAATTTCACGAAAATTTTTGATTGGTTGCAGGAATGCAACGAGTGCAAGGAGCGTGTAAATGCCACATCGCTATTTAATTTGCAAACGCACAAATTCAAGCATTTACCATATGGCACTTACTTAGAGTGTCGCTACTGTGACAAAAAATATAACTATATAATACACATTGTTAGTCATTTGAAGGCGAAACATCCAGAGCATGCATTGCAAAAACTTGATAGACCCATTGATATTGATGAAACTTTGTTGGATAATGTTGACGATGTTGCTGATGAAGATGTAGAAGTAAAGCGCAGTCTTGGTGACGAAGCAAAGGGTGTTACTAATTCGGATGGGGATGTAGAGGCTGAGGGTGATGACGATGAGGATGTTGACGATGACATGGATGATGACATAGATGATGATGACGACGACGATGACGATGAAGAAGAAGCTGAGGACAATGCACATGATAATGATGGAAATGCTGCTGGTGAAGTTGTTGAGCAAATGGATGTTGATGCTAAAAGCGATGATGATTTTGCAGATGGTGATGACGACGATGATGATGATGATGATGACGTTGATGATGATGATGATGATGATGAAGATGACGATAGTGAAAATTATGGTACTGATGGTAATGTAGAAGATCCAGCTATTGACAGCGAAAATACAAACGTAGAGGCGCCAAATGGTGTAGTGGAAGACATTGAACAAGTTGAAAACCCCGAAGAACAATTTGTTCTTGGCTAAGGGTTTATTTTCATTAAAATAACTTATCCTAAACAATTCATCATGAGCTTTCACGATTTAAATGAAAAAGAACATTTGTGAAAGTGCATTCTTAACATTCTATTAATAAATTCTTTAAAACATCTTTCTGTACGATTACAAAAAAGAAATATAAAATCTCTAAGTGTATTCGCTATATAATTTTTTTTTCTTAAAAGAATAATGATTATTATAAGTTTAAAATATAAAAATAAGGATAATTATTTTTCAAATATCTCAACGAAGTGGATGTGTGAAAATATATAAATATTAAAGACAAAGTTCAGCGAATGAAATGTTTAAAACGCATTAGATTACTAACACATTCAAATAACTTATATTAATTTAAGTTTCATTGAAAATAGCAGATCAAGTCAAAATATCGTATATGAGAAAAAAATTAAATAGGGTATACATTTTTATTAAAAATACTATACACGCCATTTTTTCATTCCTTTTTTTTTACTTTTTGCCTATTTAACTCCACTTAATAAAAATTTGATCCAGTAAATTAGAACATCATATAGTAGTGATTATACCAATTACTTTAGACAGTTAAAATTTACTGATGGTTTTATTTTGACATTTAGCGTATCTTATTGTTTAAACAATATACATTCTCAAATTATTCTTTTACCAATGGCGAACAAAAATAATGTATGGATTTTACATTAATTAAAAAGAAGAACTCGTAAATATTAAACAAAATGTTTGTAACACATATATGTATATGTTATTATGAAGCCCCATATTGCGAAGCAGCAAAAATAATAACAAAATTTTTATTAAAATGGTAATTAATGTAATTTATAAGTATCTTAATCAAGAATATATACAAGTATATAAGTACATATATACTTACGCTCCTTAGGTTATAATGTATACAAGAAATCAATAAAATATACTATATCACATGCGTGTCGATTGTTGTTATTTATTATTGTTATCATTTTTACAACGTTAATTTTTAAAATATTTTTTGTTTATATTTATACATTTACAATGTTTAAAATTTTAAATTCTTAATTTTATTTTTTATATTTTTCATTATTATATTATTGGCCACAATAAGCCAATACTTCATATATTGACATAAAATGAGTTGAAATTGTTTCATTTAGGTTTACTACATATTCACTTAGCCTCCATAAAGTAGTACTTCTATATTTCGAACTTTTATCTGTGGCTCTCTCGGTCGACTAGGAATGGCGTTCTCATTTAAGTCTGATAGGTATATCCGACTTCATATTTGGCTGGCGGTGAGCTACCGCAAACATATGTAGCATCGTACATACTTATATATTAAAGTATTTCAATCTATGTTTTTAGTAACAGAGAAAACTTTCCAGCCAATTAGGAAAAGTAATTGCACTTTTAAATAGCTTTCGAAAGTATCAACATGCAATTAGATTTATTAGGAAAAGTAATTGCACTTTTAAATAGCTTTCGAAAGTATCAACATGCAATTAGATTTATTGTGAATGGATTATTAATAAGAAGATGCATATAATTTTCATATTGTTGATAGATTGATTTAGGCCGAGTGGAAATTTTGTTTGGAAAATAACTGGAACCAATTAATTTCATAAATAAAATAAAAGAAGTGTAAAAGAACAATGCGAGAAACATTACATGTTTGTGGTAAAATATTAACGACGGATGATTACCACTTTTTTGCCCTTTGCTGTGAAAAATGTGATGCATCCTTCGGTCAGTGGTCAGGATTTCTGAAACATTTGAGCAATAAACATGATCTTGATTTGCCGCTAATCAACACATTTATAAGGGAGGATGAGCAAAATCCAGAATGTGATGAAATATCTATTAAAGCGACTTTGAAACAAGAAATGGAAAATGAGCTAAATAAACAAATAAAAGTTGATGCCGCAGAATATGAAAGTAATGGGGATTTTAGCGACAGTGAACCCGAAGATAATGCGAAAAAAGTTGAGTCCAATGATGACGGTCAAGACAATGATTGTGTTAGCACTAAATCGGATGAGTCGACAGGTGCTTGGAATAAGGCGGATGACAACAACCATTTGGTTTGTCAACAAACCAAAACATCTTAACTACTCACTAATTTCATTTGTTTTTCAACAGAACACATCTAGTGAAGGGGAACTATTCCAAGATTCTAAGAAAAAGCTTAAAGCGGTATTTATAAACATATAGCTAAACGAAAATTTTAATGAGATTAAAAAATTTACATTGCAGTTTAATTTTAATATCCATGAAGCGTATACTCGGGATATATCGAATAAATTTCTTAAAATAATAGAAAAATATCCAATTTTATGGAATCAACAGCATTCGAATTATTGGTTGCCTGAAAAACGCACACGTGTACTCTATTCAATTAAAGAGTACATGGCCAAAGTGGGTTACACAGTTAGTGATTATGGATTGCGTAGCATAATTCAACGCATATTACGCGATCATAAAGCTTATAAGCAAGAACTTGCGGTTTGTGGACGCTTAGATGAACCTAAAACGTTGTTTTTGAAGAAATGTAAATTTTTGGAGGGTCCTCAGAATGGCGGGGCTATTGCAAATGAAGCAGAAAACGATTCAGATGTTGTAAATTGTTTACAATTTTTTACTATTTTTAATGACGTACTCAATATATTAATTTTTACTTGTAGGATGACCATCCGATTCATGATGACTTAGATGATGATGAATTTCTTTTGAGCTCTGATATCGATTCAAATGCTGGAAACAATCCCTCTGAAATAAATGCATTTTTAAAAGATTCGGTATGCCATTGGTTAAATTTATTTTCATTTGTGTATTATTTATTATAATTGCAATTTTGTTCTAACGCAGCGAGATGGTAAACGAATCTGTTTTAATATGACTGTAAATCCACTTATTGATGAGTTCGTCAGTTTGCTGCGTGACAATCCAGTATTATGGGAAGTGGGCCAATTTCAAAATTTAACCGAGCGTAAACGCATTTTGGAATCTTGGATACCTATTTTTCAAGAACGTCACAATGTCATCTTTACTTATAAAGATCTTACATTGAACTTAAAGATCTTACGCCGAACACTCACAAACATGGAAGAACGCAAAGTATTAGCTAAATCCGCGCAACATCTCAAGGATATCTGCAGTTTCCTGCCTAAAGCCAAACCAATTACACGTCTCAAATGTGAAGAATGTAATCGTAATTTTCTCACAGAATACACCTTGCAAGCTCATAGGTATGCCGCACATAATATTGGCACCAATCCTTTCAAATGTGAGGTGTGTGGCCGTGATTTTCAAGCACACAATCAGTTGGATACACATTTGCGTCGAGTGCATCTCAAACAGTTTTCCGTTTATTGTGATGTCTGCAATCGTGGTTTCTTGCAGCATAGTGCAATGGTGCTACATCGTCAAACCCACACTGGAGAGAAAATGTTCGTATGCGAAACATGTGGTAAATCATTTAGGCGAAAGATTAATATGCAACAACATTATATGCGTATACATTTGCGTCAGCGAAATTTCAATTGTGAACTGTGCCCGAAAACATTTTATTTAAAATGCCATCTACGCGATCACATGAATGCTCATCTAAATATCCGTAATCATATTTGCCCCACCTGTGGCAAAGCTTTCCACAGTAGTCATGCACTAATGCGACATAAGCAAATACATTCGGAGGTTAAGCGTTATGCCTGCAAGCTTTGTGATGCACGTTTCCATCAGTTTGTCGGTCTGAATTCACATATGAAGAATAAACATAAATTTGTAAATGATAAGGATGAGGAAGTACAAACTCAGCCTGTGGTTCATATGACAACGCTGCCTGCCAATACAACGCCAGATACTTCCATGCAAATCAAAGGTGAAGTTGTGCAGTCTTTGGATAGTTGGAATATGTAAATATAAAAAATAAATTTAAGATACGTTTAGCGTTTTCTTGTCGGTTCTTTTTGCAATTTTAGCAAATGAATTTATATTTTTGCATTAAGGCAAAATATTTTGTGTGCAAATTAATTGTCTGATGTAAACGACCGAAAAAGTTTAAGACTTTCAGTGTATAATAAACCAAAGTAGTTTTAAATGCCATTAAACCACATTTTCAAATGATTTATACCGTAGAATAATATATGTAGTTAGTTTTTATTAATGTAATTAATTATTATTTTGTAATATGATTATCATATTAATTGGAAGCGAAAAGATTTTAACTAACTTCCTAGTGTGATGAGTATTTCGCTATGGAAATCAAACTATCAAGCGTGTACATTCTTTGCTCGCTTCAATATACATACATATGTTATTCTATAATGTTTTAATTAACCTTAAAGATGTTACCATTCTTTTTCGCTTCTTACTTTGACCAGTGCGAAGGTTTAAATATATTTTACATACACAAAATTAGAACAAAATATTTACGCATAAGCTGTTTCGAAATCAAGTCTTCAAAAATAATTTCAAATTATATACATACATTAAAATAAAAATTTAATAAATCATAACAGCATATTCTGTTAAAAAATGTGGTATAACAAAATAAGATTTTAATTTAAAATAATAATTTTGAGCGAAGTACAACTTATTTTTGCCCAAAAGTAGGATGTGCTTTGGTGATTAAGTCGGCCAAAGTCGAAGTCAAAATTTTGTTATTTATAATTACCATATTTTTATTTAAATTTGTTGTTAATATTGTAGTGATTATTTATTCCCGTATAAGAGTATACGTGTTTTCATATGTGATGAATCCCCACTTGAATTTTACTACCTCTTTGCATACTGCCTAAAAACTGACACATCTGAAATCCTTTCATATTTGATCCATATTCCTTCCAGAACATCAAGTCTTCATTAAAAACAGAAATGAAGGCAGTTAAAACCGGTCGAATAGGTTCAAACCTGTTGTTGTTTGAGTGGCAAGGCGCAAGTTAATTGTCATGGGAGTCTCCTAACGATGGGTTTAAGAAACTCGCTTCAGACCTCTTTTTACACGTTATAATCTCTCAAATACAAACCTGAAAACCGCCGAAAGTATAATTATTCAGTTATAAAAAATTCCAAAATATCGATTTACATTTCGAAAGTGGACAGAAGTGTTCTCAAACCTTTTTCACCTCATAAGCACATATGTACAGTACATACAATTTTTAACTGCCGAATGTGAAATTAAACATATATGAACTCACGAAATTTAATTTACATTCCTTAACTTCGGGTCAAACATCGAAAACATCCATCTTGACACAATAGTGAAAAGCCATATTATTATGCATACAATATATGTATATGAATATCCTCATATGAAATAAAAGTAAATGGGTGCTTCTCTACCATTTTATTGGGTGTTCAATTCCATATAATTATATTCATTTTAGTTTCATTGATATGTTGCGTTTTCAATTCTATTTTAATTTTCCCCATATAACGCGTTTTTACGCATCAACCTACCAGCAATGTTTCTTCATCGGGAAATTCATAATTGGGTACTGCCAAATTGAGCGGGGCAGGTCCTTTACGTACACGTCCTGACGCATCGAAATGCGAGCCATGACATGGGCAGTAGTAACCGCCGAAATCACCAGCATTGGCAATTGGTACACAACCCAAATGTGTGCAGACACCGATTACCACCAGCCAACGCGGATCCTTGACACGTTTATCATCCGATTCTGGGTCGCGTAAAGTCGATATATTTACTGAACGCACACCTTCGATTTCAGCTTCCGTGCGATGTCGTATGAATAACGGTTTACCACGCCATTTGAATGTCACTGACTTGCCCTCGGGTATGTCTTTCAATTTGATCTCAATCTTGGCCATAGCCAATACATCGGCGGTTGCGCTCATTGAGCGGACGAAGGCGTGTACCAAACCTTTGGCTGCATAGCAACTGCCGATGGCGCCGGCCGCAACGATGGCATATGAAAAGGTTTTTCGCTGTTCAGCACAATTATCTTTAGGGTCATCCGGGTTTTCCGTTTGCCGACGATAGTCTGAGAAATCCGGTACCTTCATGTCATTATGAAGGTTTCGCTGTTGTAGCGTGAGCGATGTCAAATTCTGATTAACGAATGCGAGTGGCGCTAACAAATGCGTGCAATTCCGGGCGAGGAGAGTCGAAGGTGGGCAATTTGCTACAATCTTTCTCAAGGGGGAATCAAGATTGGCAAAATTCCTATTGCGACGTATCAAGTACAGGAATGCATTGCGCCGAGACAACAGCACATTCAGAATTGTTGTTCTAAGAGCACTACGAAACCCGTTAAACATATTGAGGAAATTGAATTTTTTATTTTTTTTAAATTAAATTGTGAAAATTTTGTCTTTTTTAAATGACGAAAAGGGTTGAGAAGAACTACTCATTTTCAAACTCAAAAAATTTATTTTTTAAATGTCAAACATAGTTACGTATTTTAATCGAATTTTTCGATACGGATAACGTGGGCAATTTGTTCAGTCAGCAAAATTTTAAAAATTCATATTTGCCAGTGATACATAATTAATTACTTGAACTGCTGTGTCATGCCCACAGATATTCCGCATACAATGATTATGGTTGGACATTAAACACCTTTTCTTGCTCCTTCGAAATCCCTTCTAATTATTCCAATAATAGTTCCGAAACCGGCTTTCGGACATCTTTCGCCAGACTTTATGTCTTATTTGATACCATTAACCTTTCTCTTTTTCAAGCGCACTGAAACTTAGGAGGAATAGTGATGTCAGTCATTTTTTCTTGTCGGTTTATCTAAAACTACTAAATCTCATTTTATGGTCTTTTGTATCTGCAGCTAAGGAAGGGACAAATTCCGACGGCAGACCAGAATGAGTTTAAAAGTATCAGGCGTGCCTTATTTGTTATTTGGCTCAATAATATTTAGGATCAAATAAGGGATGAGACAGCACCGTGCATGAATCAAACGTTTTCATAAGCAGGAAGTCAGAAGGAGACACCACTTCGTTCCGCTATAATGCTTATAGTTGATGGCATCAATATTCACGTAATTACATGGAAAGTAGTGGGCAAGTTACATTTAAACCTCCAAATATATTTCAGAAAACAAAATTTATAAAATTGTATAACTCCTTCCGGGAAGCCCTTAAATCTCCAGTTGAGAGTTTCGTATCAAATTAATACACATACATATACATGAGATGTTTTACATTTATTTAGAATACATAGAAAGCATCAATAAATAATTTTTATTTTAACAGGTTTATGAGCATTAAAGTAACGCTAAACAGAAATCCATACAATCATACATAAAAACATTCTCATACTTTATGAGCACAGTTGAATTTGTACATTTTCGTATCACTATATCATCTATTTATCCGGCTCGTCTAAAAGCCAAAATGTTTCCATTTCACCTTTACCTTTGACCTTTACATAACCACGCGATTCGATTTTATAGCCCGCCTCACGCAATTTCATCGCGGTATAATTCGATAATTGTATTTTATATGGGTCGCTACTACTTTCCATGCGCGACGCTGTGTTCACTGTGTCGCCAAAGAGACAATAGCGTGGCACTTTCAAACCCACAACACCAGCTACCACAGGTCCCGAATTTATACCCAGCCTGATAGCAAGGTCCGGTATCTCTAAGGCCTTCACCTTCTTCACAACACGCAAAGCGAAATCGCCAGCATGTTGAGCATGCAAAGGATTTATATCGGGTGCTCCTGAAACGGCCATGTAAACCATACCAACTGTCTCCACTTTATACACAAAGGGTGATGTTATCTCTTCATCAAATGCCGAGAATACCGTATTCAGTGTGGTCACCGCGGTCATGGCATCACGTATGTCATTCGTATCGCCAGCGTAAATATTCATCACTTCTATAAATATAACGGAGACCTCCTCAAAAGACTGACATATTGTCTCTTCACCATTACGCATACGTTCGGCGATGGTACGTGGTATCATTGAGTAAAGGAGCTCATCACCTTGACGTTTCCATGAATCGGCCAGTTCTAATGATTTCTCCAACTCATCGGAGCGTTGCTCCTCCTTTTCGAACATAATTTCCAATTTAGAGCAATGCTGCCAGCCAGCCATTACCAGTTCACGACTCAAGCCATGTGGGTTCAAGTCATTTAAGAATAGACCAATTCCATGCAATTCATCTAAATTTTCAATGAGCGGACTGCAAAGGTAAATTAGTGAGTCAATATCTTTTAGATGAAACATTTGACCTTTCAACAAAATCGCCTTGTTTCCATGGGAAATCTTGCGTCTACCGGTAAGTGGATCGATTTCTTCCTTCTGATCGACATTTAGCAGATTCTCCTCACTGCTATTCAATACTTCCCTTACCTCGTCTTCGAGATTGTGATCCATTAGTGCATCGTAGGCTGCCTGATTGCGACCCGTACGCAATAGTTCGAATTCGAAGAGTACTGAATGCATTTGTATAATTTGATCCCAAGTTATTTTGATGTCTTTTGGACGGCGACACTTGAATATATCCATAAGATGCGAACCCAGAAAATTTTGTGGATTCTTACCCTGATTATGTAGTATCCAAGTATCAACGATTTTTTCACCAGCCGAGGTAATCACCATATTGCGATTGAGTAACACCGTGAAGGGAAAGAGATCAAGAAATACATCAATATTGATTTTCGGTAAAATCTGTTGCGTGGGATGTGCCACAACATTCACACGTTTCGCCATATATTCGCGATTATCAAAGTCCAAACGATATTTCACAATTACCGTTAACGGTTCGTGGCTCAACTTGATAGGACCAGCTACGCCCCCATTTATATCATTTTGGCTCTCAATTACCGAACATTTTACATTTAAATTGTAAAACTCACGTCCTACCTGCGTCAACTGGCCCATTAAATATTTGGAAAATCCAGTGCGACCACTGCGATAAACCATTACGGCGCCATTATCATCCACCTCAATTAACTGCATGGAAGGACTTTTCATTTTCGGATACGTGAAACGCATCTGCAAATGAATATTATCGATGGACTGTAGAAAATCACAAAAATAACGTCCCGTCGCACGTATCATCTTATCATAGCCGAAATTGCTGAAAAACCGCACGAAGCAATTGCCAAAAAATGACATACACGAATCGAATGACTTGCCCGTAAGTGCCGACAATGCGGCCGCTATATCGGGCATTAATCCATCGGGATAGATCTGATGGGTCTTGAAGGTATTGTGACGGCAGTCGATTATTTGGCATACTTGACGCCAAACTTCTTCACCGAACTCCTCTTGTATGAAATGTTGGACGGACTCTAAAACCATGCCGTACATGATTGCGGCAGCTTATTGTACTATTAAAAACGGTGGTTTAAGTAATATGAAATATATTTGTTTGCAGTTATAAGTAATAGCAGTCCTTGTACTCTGAGATCAGTTTTATCGTTATGGGCATAAATATTTTAAATAAATGCAGTTGTGCGTGAATGGAGATACCTGTAGGTTTTTGTAGGCGTACAAACGGAAAGTGCTAAACTTTTATTGGTGACTGTAGAGTTGATTGTCCGTGTGTGTTTTTACAACGACAGTGCTTGATTGTGTGTTGCTATTAAAGACTTTGTAGAAATATCTATTTATTTGCTCTTCTTTTTCCACTTTTTGTTTTATGTTTAATTTAGTTTTAAAAATTTTGTTCAAAATTGCAATATAATTCTTGTTGTTGTTTCTTTTACTTTTTTCCTCTAATTTTTTTCTTTTAATTTTTGTTGAATTTCTATAAATATTTTCATATACAATTAAATTATATTGAATATGCTCAAATAAATAATAATCGGTTATTTTCTTAATTTTTGAATTTTAGTTTTTTAACAAAATCGGTACCTTTGCACTTTTAATTTCTTAATTTTTGCTAATTTTGTTCTTTACCATAACTTTTCATTTATGCTGGATTTATTATTTGAGTAGTATATTTGGTTGCTTTGAAATTTTGATATGTATTTCAAATTTTGAGTTTCTTAAGTCTTAATTATATATTTAAATTTTTTCATTGATTTTTTTTTAAGTTTAAAAAATGAATTATTATTTTTTCTGCACTGTCTCCGTTTCAATAATAAAATTTTAAATTTATCTCATGCGATTTATCCATTGCGATATATTTTATGCACATGTGTATGTAGATACATATATGTACATATGTCCGTGTCTTTGTTGACTCTTTTTTGCACGGCTTAAGAATTTATCACTTGTGCCAGTAATATGCGTTAAGGACACATTCCAAGTGCTTGGTATGCCGCGCTCACAATTCTAGCGGTAATCAAGTAGGCGGTTGTGTACACAAATAAATAAACCCTCGTTAAGTGCGCTGCTTCCTTCAGCTCTGTTTTGCTGCTGCTGCTGCTGTTTATGTTACTGATTTATTGCAAATTCCTGGCGTGTGCCTAGTGAAGTTCTCTCCGCTTGTGGGTAGTGGTTCACAGGTGGCTGTACCCTCCCCAAATAATGTTTGCGGCTAAAATGTGACAATCCGGCTTTTGTCTAATACGTGGATTCGCAATTTTGTGGTAATCCGTAATTAAGTCAATTTATGCGATTAATTTTATATATTATATATATATTTCTTTTTGTACTATCATTTGTATATACATACGTATGTATGCATATGTATGTTAGAAACTTTTATTATTTTTCTTGTATTAAATTTGTATTACACTCCATTATTAACATAGTTCATTCTTGTTGTAAATTAGCTAAAAATTGGCTAGTATTTATGTTTTAGTTGATTTTATTTTCACTATGCCGCTTTTCAGTTCATTAAATCACTTACATTCTCAATCGAGTGTCTATTAAATTCACGTGAATTTGGGTTCTCTGTTATGTGTTTATGCCAAATTCTTTGGTAAGAAAACTTTCGTTTTCGGATATGCATTCGCACACATAAATTCTCCGCACTGTTATCGTTTGCTTCCGCAATTCTCTTCGCTCTTCACTTTCTAGCACCTTTCCAGCACCCAACGCACCAACACAATCTACCCTCGCAAAGTATTCTCCTCTCCCTTGGCCACGCTGTTGCTACAATTTGAAATGCTGCTGTGCCTCTTGCGGATGCTCTGCTGATACTGAGCGTTCTCGACAGCTGACTGTTGGCTAAGTACATAAATTAGAGCGCTGTGATGAACCTACTGTCTATATACTCTTACATACATATGTATGTATGTATGTATATTTCAGTATAATGTGTAGCCAAAAAGTATCAGTCAACTTATTTCGCACCATTAGCCAGCCGTCCTTTCGAATCGTGCCCTGCCGTTGTGTTACTTGCGCATACACAATTTAGTAAAAATAAATTTTCGTACATACATACATATGTACATGGTCTGTATTTCGGTTTCACTTTTGTTTTTGTTACTCAACTTTTGATTAGTTTCACATCATATTCGGTGTTTTTGTATTTTTTTTTTTATCCATATATTGTGGAAATGTGTTTAAGCTAATTTCTCTGCATTAATTTTGCTAAGCTTATGTTTTTATAGTTGTTGCAGCAGTTGTGTTTCACATTAATTTGGTTTTACGCAAGTGTTTAAGGTTGCCTTGCAAATAGCACAAGAACTTATGCGAGTCTTGCTTCTTCACTTCCAAATGCGGTCCGCTGTTATTCTGTTGTGGCTTTTATAGCAGCCACGACCGCAATCAATTACCAATTGTTTCTTTGGCGATAATCGAAGTTCATGTTGCAAAGTGTCCTTTGGCACAGTGTTGGCATAAATAATTGTTAGAGGATCTGCTGGAGGGTTGTGGACCTCTAGTTTTAAGTGAAAGTAAAGACTTTTTGACGAGCCTCTCAATGTAAAAAAAGAGGTAATGAAATGTTTATTTATCACTATTGAAAATATATACATATCTACCGATGGATGGTAACATGATGAACTTGCTCGGCTAACACCTAACGGCAAATATTTACCATTAAATTGATGGAAATGTATTGTTCTTTATAAAACCGAGATTTATACTAAGAAACCAGCAAATAATATGTAAAATACTTTCCAACCCTTCTCATATGAAGCGTACCCAGTTTACAGCAGCATTTATATATTTCACCATACCAACCATACTAACTCGAAAATATGTACTTGTCCTCTTGTAAGAAGTGTCCTAAAGGAAAGCTGGAGCTCATTGGGCGAAGGAAATTGCTTAAGGATCTACATACACTGTGCAAGCTTAACATACACGCAAATGTACAAATTGTCATCAATTATATACATTATATAAATATGTACATTATGGTAGTGTCGCTATTTGCGGTGCCTTAACAAACATTTGATTTCAAAGAGTGTCTGAAAAAATAGTTAGACTTTGTCGTTTAGATTATTAATATCGAGAATATTGAAATAAAATGTTTTAACGGTACGTAACAGTGAAGTAATGCTTCCTCTGTGTCGAACATACTTATAACTAATGCTGACTATGTCTCTTTGGAAGAAATTCTTTTTTTCCTTTAATAATTTGATAAAATAATCATTCCGTTGATGGTATAAACAGAAATTGGTCAAAGTTTATCAGGGCTTTAATAAAAAAATTAAAACAAAATTAAAAATAATTCAACTTAGCTGCCAAACGTTAGGACTATTATTTCTTAGATTTAGTCCTTGAGAAAGTCTTAACCTAATGTAAATATTTAAAATATAAGTATAGTATATTAACAAAAGGTTCCTACCAAGTAAAACCCTTTTTATTGCAAAAGGATACAATCCGCATAAATGGCCTTTGTTTCGATAAAATATATAGACGCATACACTTCAATGTACATATACCATATACTCTCATATTCGTGGTAGTTAAAGATCTATGTTGTATGCCAAGTATATACATATATACACATTAAGCGTACAAGAGTACATATATATATTATATAAATTGCGGTGTCAGTTTTGTCACTATCATAGCTGCCAGATGCGTGCCATTACATCGCTTCCCGCTCAATTTACACGCTGCTGTGTCAGTCACTCATCGTTTAAGAACATTATACACTTAGAAGGATTGCCACTTCAATTACTTACACTCATTGTCGCAACTAATCTTGAGTGTGCTTAGGACGCTAAACTATTTACCTAACTATTTGTATATAATACTAGTATGTATCTTTATATACAGATATACCCGGAACATATTTACATTTCTTAGCTTAGTGAGTTGACAAGAAAAATCCACTGAATACTTGGAGAGGTAGGTAAGAAATTGTCAAGTTGTGGGTGCCAATAGTAATGTGGTATTTGGAGCATATAAACACTTTTTGGTTCGCCACTTAGCTTATGGGGGTACTCTGGTCAAGGATTTTGAAAAAATCGATTTTTTTGCATATTTTGATAGTTTAGACTTTCAAAAATATGACCTTGGAAGGATTTTTCAAAATTCGACTTATTTTCGGAGATACAGCCGATTTTGTGACGTGGCGTTCGTGTTCACTAGAATTGTCTCCTAAACTTTAAACGCGTTTTTCTCGAAACTGACTTTTTCGGAAGGATACCCACGATTTCTCAGGTTCTACTGGACCGATTTACTAGAAATTTTTATAGAGTCTTCTTTATAGACTTGTCTATGGTTGGAACTAGCCCCATCCCCAAATTTTCACCATTTTGTGGAAAAAAATGTTTCCCAATTTTCCGTAGTTCCGGCTATTGCGACATTATTCTAGATTAATAATCTTTTTTTTTGGTTTCAGATAACTAGGAGGGTTGAAATCATGGGTATGGTCACGTGGAAATTTTTAGAGACCCCCCACTTCGACAGCTCATAATTTTTGAAATTTTTTACTTTTTTTAGTTTTTAATTTTTGTCTGTACTCTTCTAAAATTAACAAATAACTAATAAAAAGTGGATAGTAAAAATATTAATTGTCCTTTTTTACGATACTTTAAAAATTACCTGAAATTCATGCTTCTAGACCAGAATACCCCCTAGTAGCTCTGTTCAAAACGGCTATCCATAAGAGCTCGAGAAAGTAGTAGCAGTATTCGTTGACATCTCGCTATGATAAAATTGCTATTCCCGCATTTGATTAGGTCAGTATAAATAATTTATACCAGTTGTTTGTTCGAATCGCTCTCTCTGGTAAGACTCGCACTGAGCAACCAAAAAAGCACATTCATAATGTACTAACACTAACTTAAATGTAGCACGTGTCTGTAAACTGTCACTGGGTAAAGGCAAATAAAATAAAATTAATTATTTGACATTTATATACATATGTGTAGTAAATAAATAGCGAAAAGGGCAAAATTTGAATAAACTTGGAAGTCACGATAGTCTGATATTACAACTCGATGACCACATGAAATATAAGTACATTTCCATGAAATATATATAATATAAAGTATATGGCTTCAAAAATAGCCCAGTTGTAGCATATTTGCAAATTTATCCATATCTATCTTACATTAAAACAATTTTCTGTCAATGGCAAGTTCATTTCTTCTAGTAAAAAATTTAAGTCCAGTTGTAAACTCTAAAGCTGCGACTACAAGTTTGCAGCAATTTCATTCAGCTACCTAAAGCTGAGAGTATAGAGTGTTATTAGCTGGCTGCAGTTTCCGCCTTATCGCTTTTAAAACTAACCTTTCATACGACTACAATTGTGTACAATATACCTGTATTTCTAATGGTTTCTTTGTTTAATCAAGCCTTTTCAGCTGGTCGTTTTGCGTCTTGGTATCATCCGACATACGGAGGATATCCTAAATGTAATGAATGGATAGTATTAGAAGCTAAGAAACATGCGCCGTTATTAAAATTCGCAGTTTCAACAGACAATAATAATAGACTGGATATAACTAACTCCAATCATCTAGCAATAGCGTTTGCCTTCTTTTAAATGAGTTTCACCGTGCCCACCGTAGAGCATCGGACACCTCCTAGTTTTGATTACTACTAAAGTCAATAAATCTCCGCAATAATTTATCTTTCATAATAATCGAATTTCCGAACAAGATTTCAAATTACAATACGCAATCGGTAGCAGTACTTCATTCAAGCAACAGTGAACCAGCTCAACACGGCGTATGAGTTATGTTTACACGACTTCACTTACTACTTTGTGTTTATGTACGTAGGTATCCACTTACATATGTTATGTATATACATATATACTGATTGGCAGATCTATTTTAAATATCTGTGTATGTATGGACGTACTGCATTTAAAGTAAAAGTTTCTTATCCTTAATCAAATACTTTTACTATAATTTAAAGAAATTAGTTTGTACTTGTATTCAAAATCGAACAAATTTCATAGTAACTGCTCTATATACATACTTATGTAAATAATGTCTATGCCGTCGTGTGTTTGTATTTATATTTATCAAAATTGGGTTGACATTTCGATTATGGGGATGGTATCCACAAATTGACATTCGCATGCAAAAAACTCGTTTGCATATACATAAGTATTTGATACGTGCAGTCTAGCGGATAAAATGTATGCCATGGATATGTTTGTCAACGGTTTTATAAATATGAATGTACATATAAGCCCCGACAGGAAATTATGAATTTGAGGTGCTAGAAAATATGAATTGTTATGTTTAATACATATTTACTTTGGCATATATTAATTTTAAATAATTTGTTATGGTTTTAATTTTTGTTTTTAAAAATTGTTTTCTATCTTTTCTTCATTATATACTATATGCTCTTTTACAACATTGTAAACCCCAAATTACAACCCTCGAAATACCTATGAAGCTGTAGAACTTTGACGTCAGCACAGTACACAAGCACGAAGAAAGAAAAAAAAAAAGTTTAGGTATTTGGTAATTTTGCTCACTTTACTCTTCTCAACAGGGTATCCCCAGGAATCGCCGCATGTACTCTTGGATAGCTACTAATACATTAATATATTTGAAATGCACATACATATCAGTGCGTATGTATGTTTATAAGCATCGTTACCAATTAACTTTTTGTCGACTGTACGTATATACAATAGTTACATAAGTTATGTAAACAAAAAGTTAATACAAAGTACCACAAACACTTAATTAGTCGATTGCATTTGGTAGGGGTTCACATAGTCATTTGTTGTTGGACAAAGAATTTAAGTTTTAATGAAAATATTTAAGGTGCAGAACACTTTTGACAAACAAAATAAAATATTTTGATATCTAAATTGTTTTTGCATATTTTACCAACTAAAAAGTATAAAGGTAATAATTTAAAAAATCAAATGAAAATTAAAACACAGTTGCTTCAACATTTGCGTACATGGCGTATGACTTACGTTAGACATACATATACATATTAGGTTGCCAAAAAAGTCTTGTGGTATTTTCGCTAGTTTTCGCTGAAAGCGCGTAGTTCGAAGATGCGCCACGCTCCGGAAGGCCTGTCGTCGAAAATTGCGATAAAATCGCTGAATTGGTCGAAAGAGACCGGCATAGTACTAGCAGCTGGGCATGAGTCATCAAACCGTTATAAACCATTTCAATAAATTCAATAAATCATTCAATAAAAATACCGCAAGACTTTTTTGACAACCTATTATATGCCAAACCTTGGAAGAGACCCGTGAAAGGAGAATTAACACACACCACCTCTTCGACGATTTCAAAGCTGCTTTCGACGACACGAAAAGGAGCTGTCTTTATGCCGCGATGTCTGAATTTGGCATCCCCGCAAAACTAATACGGCTGTGTAAACTGACGTTGAGCAACACCAAAAGCTCCGTCAGAATCGGGAAGGACCTCTCCGAGCCGTTCGATACCAAACGAGGTGTCAGACAAGGCGACTCCTGATCGTGCGACTTCTTCAATATGCTGCTGGAGAAAATTATTCGAGCTGCAGAATTTAATCGAGCAGGTATAATCTTTTATAAGAGTGTACAGCTACTAGCGTATGCCGATGATATTGATATCATCGGCCTCAACACCCGCGCCGTTAGTTCTGCTACCTCCAGGCTGGACAAGGAAGCAAAGCAAATGGGTCTGGCAGTGAACGAGGGCAAGACGAAATATCTCCTGTCGACCAATAAACAGTCGTCGCACTCGCGACTTGGCTCTCACGTCACTGTTGACAGTCATAACTTTGAAGTTGTAGATTATTTCGTCTATTTAGGAACCAGTATGAACACCACCAACAATGTCAGCCTGGAAATCCAAAGCAGGATTACTCTTTCCAACGTCCCGAGGACAACTAGTCATAAGAGTAATTTTCCATGTCACAGGCCTTAGATTAATCAAAAAGGGAGTTTATATGTACATATATGATACATGTTATCCAGCTTAGCAATAGGTGACTAACAGGATATATGTACATACATATATATGTACACCAAAATCGACCACTTTTGAACCCGAACCTTTTAGATTTTGCTGAAACTTATCCATCCTTTTCTACCCTTTGAAAAACATTTTTGAGAATTTTTTCAAATAGCCATAACTTTTGTAGAAATTGACTTTTGGGGACCTTTTTTTTTAAATTTTTGTTTTTGAATTAACTTTTCGCAAAAAATACGCGAAAAAAATTTAACATATAAAATAATCGGTTTTTTTTATTTTTTTAAGTTCACCATTTTTTTTCCTTAAAAAAACTTCAATTAATTTGACAACTATCCCTGCTAACCCCGTAGTGGGCCGATTTTTTTTATATTTTTTTTATTTATTTAAAAAATAAATTGTCAAATTTTCAAAAATTAAAAAAAAAAATTTTTTCGTAAACTTTATTTCTATCATATAAAAAATATAATTTAACGATTTTATGATATAATATTCTCAATTTATGGACTTCATTTACGAATATAATCCCAAGATTCAAATTAATAAATAATTTTTTGTATTGTTTTTGTGAAATCATTGGATATTAACTGTATTAATCATTAAACTTAGTGATGTGTGTTGAGTATCTCTATTTTGTAGATTGTAGGGTAATAGGGAGAAGATGTATATATATGTACAAACATGGTCAAAATAATATGCCACACGTGTGGGCTTTCAATGACTAATAAATTCACTTTTATTCAGGTTTGGAGGAAAAGAATCTTACATTTCATTTCTTTTATAAGTGAAATTAAAAAAGTAAAATGATTAGTAATCTAATTTAAAATAGGAACTTAAATTTAGAAAATAATTGAAAAACTGTAAAAATGACTGTACAAAATGCTTAATAAGTACATCAGGTAGCTGTGACTGTAAAATGTATTAGTTTCAGTTTTCTGTGCCCTATTTGATTTTTACTTACTTCTTTCATTAGTATATAGTATATCAGCCATTATTTTCAATTACTTTTAAAATTCGTTTTAGAATGCAGAAGATAAGCTTGCGGCATGTATGAATTGAAATCTCATACCAGGTTTTTTTGAACAAAACTCCATAAATTTTTTTTATTTTGGAATGATTGCTTCCCAGTCCATTGTTCCAGCTCTTCCCTAAGGTTCTCAACTAAATTCAAGTCGGGGAACTGACTTGGCCAATTAAGAGAAGTCACACCTTTGTTTAAGCCGATTTTCTACTCTTTCACTATACAACGTATTGTCATATCGAATTTATAAAAGCTGACCTAGATTTGTATTTGTTTACTTCACCAAACATTAAAAATTTAACCACGATTGCATGTTGCATGGAATGTATTTTGACCATATGTGTGTCTTTTGAACTGATGAGATAATAAATTTGGTCACATGAATCAGAAAATTCGACATTTTGATATTCGTCAATATGAAAACTAAAAAAAATATGTATTTCATTCCATTTATTTTGTTATTGTAGTTTGAAAATTACAGTTAATAAATTATTCATTAGTGGTTCCTCAAACTTATTTCCCAAGTCCAACTTTGTTAAACAATTTGTCCTTAGCAATTTGTGCCATTAAACCATGAATTAGCTCTATAGATGCGCGACTGCAATCACGAGTGGCCTTCGATAGTTTATCCTCCGTACGCTTTTCGCTGCCTTCAGCGCCTTTAACAATAAAAATACAAAATAGTATTTCTTAAGTATTACTGTAGCTTTCTTCTTCTTACCTGTAACTACAAATGGTCCACGCACCAAACTCGATTCGCTCTGTTCAAGCTTCTCTGACAAATCGAAAATTTGTCCAGTTGTATAATCAGTATTGGTAAGTAAGCCCGAACTACCCAGTGTGTTCACCCAATATTTGTTCCATAACGAATCTAATAGCTTTCTATCTAAAGCGGACTTGAAATAAGTCACTTCAAGTGGATAATATTGTTTACAATGTACGCCGAAATCGTCAATCTTATTTAAAGGTATGGTCTGATATTCAGAAGGTTCTTCATTCGGTGGCTTGTACCCCTTTGGATACGTACGAAACGCTCCCAAGCAAACTTTGCCTGCCGAAACTGTGCGTACTGGATCTACTACAATGGCAACAAATGGTTCTTGATAGTTCTGATTAAGCATTTGTGTTGATACATCAATTCCAGATAACCAACATCCATATCCGGGATGACTATGATACCACCCAATGGCATTTTCCAATCGACCTACTTCTTTGGCTGCAACAATATAAGCAGACATATACTCATAAGCCTGAGATTGGGCATTAACACGAGTCTCAGTGCCTTCAACTGGCAAGGCAAAAGCATCCATGACAATCATTGTATTATCCTCAACTTTACCAAGAAGCAGACCCATAATCTCTAGTGTACCACCTGAACGGGCATGCATTACCATCTTTAGCAAGGACAAAGCCGAAATCTTTATGTCCTTAAAATAATGTGGATCCTTTTCCCATGGTTTCGCATCGAGAATTTGTCGTTGCTGTTCAGCATCATAACGAAAAATTTCATCGCATGCCGGCAAAGTTTTTATATTATTTTCCAGCTCCCAAGTTTTACGTGAAGTCTCTGCATCCATGTTTGCTTTCTTATTATTATATTTTATAACACAAGTTTTCACAGTTTTCGTAAAAATCGCCGCAACAAAGAATAAACAAAATTTCTATGTCAGCTGTAAATTAGATACCTCAAAGTTATGTTCTGAAAACAATGTCACACAAAAAGAGAAACGTACCGATGGCGCTGTTAACAGTTGATATTTTTGTTGTTAGGGCACAATACAAAAGAAAGCAAAATGGAGAATACAGAATTGGTAGCAGCTATGTTTCGCTGGTTTATTTTATATTGAATATTCTGTAATTAGTAATACTAAAAAATAAAATATAGAACAGTAGCAATAATTAGTAAAATTGTCCATTATAATATAGAAATACATTTATAAATTGTTGTTTATACAACAAGTAAAATAATATTTTTCGTAAGACACTGAATCATATTTGAAAGAATACACCTTTATACAAGCGCATAGTATAAAAATGGAAATAATGAAAAGTCAACGAGTACGCTATTGCTTAGCAAAAGAGCTCAAATTACAGTTTTATGTGAATTATTGTATTTTAGAAAAAAATTAGAGCTGATGTAAGTCCATGAAATAAAAACAAACAGACCTGCCTACAGGGTTGATATTCCTTGTACCAAGATGTCGGTTAAAAAAAATTCAAATAAACGTCATGTTAAAGCTAGTAATAAGAAGAAGAAGTAAATTGACAAAGGCAGACAGCAATAGCAAAAGGAAACGAATAGTGAACGAGCGCGTCCCTTTTCTTGTAAAAACGCAGCTATAGAAAATTCCGATAGGGAAGCTGTGACTGGTGAAATTAAATAAATTAATTTTAGAAAATGCTGCAAAATATAGAATAAACTGTGCAAACATAAAAAACTTTAAAACTCAGTTTATACAGTCTTAAAAACAAGCTTGAAAATAAGTGCAAAAGTTCAGTAGTCACGATTAGCCAAGAAAAATTTGCTTTCTATTTTTCGCTGCCGCAGTCGGTTCGGCTTGGTTGTATCGGTTTTCGTGTTCACTGTTTTTTTTTTTTTTTTTGTTACTTTTTGCGAGATTTCTAATGGAACGTTTCGATAGTAGATTTAATGTGAATATAGTGTAAATCTAAAATATATAAAAACGGCAGATTATGGCGTTGGATGGAGCGAAATTTATTTGTCTGTCCGATGCAGCAGCTGCAGACGCGACAGAAGCGACGCCGACAGAGACCACAGGGGTTGAAGCCGGCGGCATCGGTGATGCTTCAACATCAGAGAATGTAATAATTGAAGCAAAAGGACGCAAATTTACTGTTGGGTACTACATGAACTGTGATTATGTGCTGGAAGATCCTCGTGCAATCGGAGTCCATTGCGAGATACAGTGCGATGCATTCGGAAGGGTAAGTTGTGAGCAAGTTTAACCAACACTATGGCGACGTTTCGTTGTCGGCATTGTGTCAGCGTATGTGTATATGTTTCTATAGTATTGTCAAATTGGCGTTATTTTCAATTGTATATACTATTTCTTCGTTATGGCTATTGGGTCATGGATTTAACAATTGTTTGTTTTGATTAAATTACAAAATAGGTAACAATTCACAATAATTCTGAAGCGCATCCAATAAGTGTAAATGAGCAAATTATAACACTGAAGCGGCCTCTTTTGGACGGTAGTCGTATTAAGATCTTGGATAGAATTTTTTTGTGGAAGTTTCCAAAATCTTCAGAGGCATCTGCAAGCAATAAAAGTACACAAGAAGAAGATGCTACAACTAACGATACACTCTCCACACCTCAGAAATTGATAGCGGTACCGGAACAAGCACCAAATTCTTGTCCCGACCTTAAAGTAAGATGTTTCATAAATTATGATGAATAACCTTTGTAACTAATAAATATTTACAGCATCATCGGAAAGTCGATAAAAGATTCACAGTGCATAAGTGAGTATTCATTCCCTAAATTATAAGTTTATATTTTTATAGTTTATATATATATAGTTTATATATATATATTTTATATATATATATCAAATATTAGTTAATTTTTTGAAATCACACACTTTAAAAATGTCCCCAATTTTAAAATTATGAACACAGGCAGGTAATTAAAATATATCTTTCGAACAAAATATGTATTTATTATGCGATTAATATAAAAATATGAAATTGTTTCGATTGTTGCTGGTGTTATTTTTCAATTAAATTATGTATACAGTATCAGCAAAAGCTAAGTTTCTGTTCTAATATTTTGCAGATTGTGTTATTTTAGATAATTTTTACACACATATTTAAGATATTTACCACACAAAATTATGAATAACAATTTCCGGTTTTTCGAAAAGGCTTGTTTTATTTATTTTTTCAAATACTATCTTTTTTAATATTTTCATTTAACCTTGTTTTATTTATTTTTTCAAATACTATCTTTTTTAATATTTTCACTTAACCATATAGCAAAATTTCTGAAAAATTTTAATAAAAATTCGTTGAAATCAGAAAAATGAGCTCAGCACTTTAAAACACCATACTTTTACCGTGTAATCAGATTTTACTGTGGTTGGATCAATGGTGCTTCCATCTTAATGGCATTAGCACTTCAAGTTATGACAGCATTACGTTTTTTAAAATATCGGCATATCGTCATATTACTCTTGATCTGTAAATAGACCCGGCATCTTGTCCACACACCAATATATTTATACCACCGTATTTCGCATGAGGCACCTTAAGGGGGTATTCTAGTCTAGAAATCAAATTTTGGGCAGTTTTTTGAATTTTATTTAAAAAAAAATTATTTTTACTATCCATTTTTTGATGGTGTTTTTATTGAAATCTTAACAATACAGAAAAAAAAATTTACAAAAAATACTAAAAATTAAAATAATTAGAGGGGGAGAGACAGGTGTAAAAAAAAAATGGCGCATCCTGGTGACATTGATCCTGACTCTCCTTGTGGTCTAAAAAAAATATCAAAAGAAATTCTTAATCAGTAAGGATGCTGTTATAGTCCCTACCTCAGGGAACACGAAATTTTTTTTTTTATAATGGCGACTGCCTGAAAATAAAAATAATTTTTTACGCTTTTTTTTTTGAAATTCCTGAATTTTTTTTAAAATATTAAAAACAAAAATTTTGACACGATGCTGGTGGAAACGATAAAGGATTATATAAAGAAGGTTCACACAAAATTTCAAGTAAATCAGTTGTATAGAACTTGAGATAATGCCGGTACCGTGTGGAAAAAAGTAGTTTCGAGAAAAACGCGTTTAAAAAAGTGAGCCAAACCGAACCGGACTAGGTACTGCGTCACTAAAGTAACTGTAGCTCTTAAAATAATTTTAATTTTTAAAAATCCTTAGGAGGATATGTTCTTAAGGGTTTAAACTTTAAATATATGAAAAAAAATCGAATTTTTCAAAATTCTAGAGTAGAATACCCCCTTAATAAAATTGTTAGCTGTTGGTTTGGCGAATTGTATGTGACTAATAAAGTTACTTTTATGGAATCATTGAAAATGTTTCAGAATTGTTTTGGGGAGTATACCTTATCACGAACACAGGTATTTGAGTGGCACAAAGCATTCAATGAAGGTCTTGAAGTCGTCGAAACTATACATCATGCACATATTCTACCTCTCGTAGTTGGTGGCGTTAACAACTAAACAGCGCTTGAAAATCGTTGTGTAAACATTAGAAAGACAGTAGCACAAAATCTTAACATCTTTTATGGATAGCCTGAACACTTTTTGGTTAATGTTTTGGGTATAAAGCGTGTGAAAATTATACTCGTACTAAAAGACTTAATTTTCCGTAAACACGACGTCTATTAGAAGTTTATGTTTAGCCAAAAAACTAATTTGCTGAAGGCATTTTTCCAGCCAAGACTTATAATTTGTGCTAAAGGGATTATTTAACTGTTCGGTTAAACCATGCTTCAGTGGTCAACAAACGCAAATTTGTTTTTATTAGGCTTAAAAAACTTTTTAGATCCTTCAAATCGTAATGTTGGGTAACCGAATATATTACATACATAAAAAAATTTAATGATTCGCCTTTAATAGATTATAAGCAATATAAAAATTTTGTTTCAAAAAAAAAAAAAAATTTTTTGTTTGGCAAAAAAGTAATCCCAAAGAATTCACATTTGACTTTGATATTTGTCAATATTTTATTTCTTAAGTATTGTTTTTTATTGTAATTTTTAAAATTTAATACTACTAACACATTTTTTTTATCTATCTAAAATGTTGACAGAACTTTGTTCAGATGCGTTTAGGAGTCGTCCTTAAGAGTCTTAATATGTCGCAAAGATATCAGATATTCATTTAATTTTTTTAATTAAAAAAAACGGTGTTTTGTGTTTTAAAATCAGAGGGAAACAACAGCAATTATACTGTTTTATAATAAGTGAATATAACACCTAATAATATAAGCAATCATATTTTATTTCTGATGTCTATGTCTAAATAAAAACAGCAATGTAAAAAACGCACAATTTGGTGCTTTAGTTTTGGGCAATACTGTGTTTATTACTAAGTGGTCGTTCAGCATATCTTTCTATATTATGCAAAACATACAAGGGACTCATTTTTATGGGTTTACAAGTGGAAAAATTAGTATTTAATTACCTTTAAAAATCCCTACCTACTTCCCAACTGGGTATGCACAATTTATCCTGCTTTTAAATATCAATAAATAATTTACAAATAACGTTGCTCAAAAAAGTTTGAATATTGAAAATATTATATTTTTAAAGCTTTGCGTACTGCATCAACTCCGATGAGGAGGGCAATACATCTTCTGATTTGCCAAGTATAAATGAATCTGAGAGAGCTGAGGAAGCTGCAACAACCGAATTAGTTACACAAAAAGAATCCATAAATAAGAACGGAAGGTTTGAAGAAATGTCAGTGGAAGACAAAGCGGTCTTGCCAACCAGTACCACATTACAAGACAGTGCTGATGGCAAAACAACATTAGAAACTTCAAGTGCTCAACGGCGTAGTATTACACCCGAGCCACAAAAAAATGAGCCAATCATTGCCAGTACCCCCTTGGTAAAATTAGAGGATACACCCAAAACTAATTTAATAAATTCTACACAAAATAAACAAAACACAAGTACCGAGAAGAAATTACGTATGCTATCATTTTGTCAGCAATCTGATGTGGTGATTACATCCTTTTCACCACGAGAAACCGGTATACGTATCGAAAAATCGTTTACAGCAGTGATCAAGCCTACATCTACAAGCTCTACCACACCTAAGAGCGTTTATAGCACTCCGAAAAGTATGCTTTCGAATTATAACGACGATGAAAGTCGTGATTTTATTGATTTCTCTACCCCTGCAACATCGAAGAAAGGCGCCCGAGTACTTGTTAGAAATTCTTCTATGCATTTAATCGATTTGACTACGCCTAGTAAATTGGCACCCCACAGCCCGAGGCATCGCCTGACACATAAAGGAAATAAAACACTACCCAGCCAAGTCAAATTTTCAACAACTTCAATTACCTCTGATAAGTTAAAAGAAGAAGATTCGGAGCGAGTAGTGGAGGCTCATTTAGTATCAAAGACTCCAACATTGGAAACATCACTCAATAAATCTGAATCATCCCCTCAAAGTGTTGAATCAATTATTAGTGTAGATGAAACTAGTGATTCATCAACCGCTGTTATTGAAATATCTGAAGATGACTCGCCAGCACCTAGTACATCTTCGCCAGTTCGCACAGACTTTACCAAAAAGACACCACAGCGTCCAACCGGAAAGAAACCTTTCACCTCTACACCCTTGCGTACACCACAATCCCTATTGAAACGTGCCATAGTAACTAGTGCTAAAAAGCAAATAAATTCCTCACTTCTAGCTGCACTCGGTAAAACAACACCAGCTCGACAGTTAACATCAACGCCAGCTAATAATAGAAAGCTTGAACCAACTGGCACTGCTGAATCAACTCCGCCAACATCAAAAAGCCGAATATCTGTTGGCTCACCGGGAAGTGTAGCTGCAGCACAACGTCGAAATATCAGCTCTCTAACACCGCACATTTCAATAGGTGCCAGTCCTAACAGGGAACATGTAATAACACCCTCGACAACGTCACACACACGGCTTACGCAAAATAGAAAAGTTCCATTTTCCGCGTCTCGTTTAAATACAGCAAAACGTACCTCTCCACTGCGTGGAGTGCGTAAATCCTTCGGTGGCACAACGCTCACATCGCATATTTCGAAAACACGTCGATCGATTATATCACCACGTAAGCATTCACCAACAGCTATTGCTACGAAATTGGCAGCAAAAGCTCGTAAATCATTTATACCCAACAGTCCAAACAACAGTCGAGTAGCTTCGCGTGCTCGCAGCTTGGTAACCGCAGCGATGAGCCCCAAAAATAGCAATCCAAATTCGACGACTGACGTCAGCTCACCGAAGAGGGAGAATGTTCAAACGGTGGACGTTACTACCGAAAAAGAAGTTAAGAAAGAAGCTTCCTTGGAAGAGCAAAGTGAAGTTGATGAATTAAGTCGCACATTCACAGTCGATGATTCGTTGGAAGGGGTGCAAATTAATACCTCAAATCCTTCAACATCCTGCGCCGTAGACGCTTCTTCATCACAAAAGCAGGAAGTGAATAAGACGTTTTCTCCAGAAAGACCACTGACCAGTGAAGGCAAAATTGCAGTTGACTTAACTGTCGATGTTGCAGAAAACAAAAGTGGATCTCATAAAAGGGACCTCTCAGAAGATTTGAATGAAAAAGATGACAAAATAATTATTGAACACATATCGGAGAGTTTCGCTGAAGTCGTAAACGCAAACGCTAAAACAGAAGAAAGTTCGAAAACTTCAACAGACACCGTTCAGAGCGAAAAACAAAATACTATTGAAACTCTTGAACAGTCTACATCTCACTCAACAGAGGAGCAAGCAGATGATGTCAAAACTACTGCCGAAAAAAGTACTATTGAAGTTGATAACCAACAGGAATCAAAATTGATTGAGGATCAGGTTATTGAAACATTGGACGCTTATGAAATAAGCGGTAATGTTTCGGAAGAACAGCAACACAGTACTACGGGAGAAAAAGATAATGTACTTACATCACCACCTTCTTCAAGTGAAAAAATTGATACGGAAGTCATGCCTAAACAGTCTGCCGAGTCTCAAGGCACTGCGGAGTTATTGGAGGAGATTGAGTATGTATTGAATAAATCCGATGAATTGCAGCAACAGCTAGGTAAAGATGTACATCCTTCAAACATTGAAGTAAGAAACGAATTTGATGCAGCAATTGAAGAAAAATCACGTGACGACACAGAAGATGTCACACCCAAGGATAGTATCAAGACTGTTGTCAATATTAATGCCGAAATTAGTCAACATATAGAACAGGCCGAAGATTCGGAAACAACTAATAAAAATGAGCCGACAACATCTCCCACTTCAAACTCATTAGTACCACATTCAAAGGATAAACCAGAAACACAAGAAAATCCGAGTTCCACGAACCCAAACATCATAGTAACAGAGTCTGAAATAACCTCAACTGATATGGATGATAGTTCAAAGCAAACAGATTTACTATCTAATACATCTAAAGCTACATCAAGTGAATTTGATGCTTCTACCATTGAAAGCACTTCAGTTCAGAAGTCAATGGTTTCCGATGAATGTGAAGCAGGAAATGAAAAAGCAGAAAATACAAATAATATTGAAAACCTAGTGAACTCAGAATTGGAAGAAAATGATACTTCCATCCAAACAGAGTTGGCCGGAGCTGAAGCAGTGGAGGCAGAAACTGTTGCTGAGGCCGAGTCAACCTCGGGAGTTGTAGAAGGTATGGTACACACAACAGTTGAAAATTATGTCAGCAATGAAGAAGGTTCTGTTGATAAATCGAAAATTGATGAAAATAACACTGCAGAAATTCTAAAGGATTCTCAAACGTTAGAGTTGGAAGAGTTGGGGAAAGATGCTAAAAAAATGCACACAGCTGTTGTTATCGCACTAACTGAACCAGGTGTTGATAACGATACACAAAAAATAGTTGATAATAATAAAAACAAAGAAATTACGATGCACCAAACAGAACTTTTTACAACTGAATGCAAAGAAACTGATAGCGTCGCAACAGAATTTGAGGAATGTAAATCGGTAACATTAGAATCCGAAGTGGCAGTTACAACAGTTGAAGATGCGGAAAAAGTTGCTGAAGAAATTGAACTTTTATCAAATAGCAGCAAAACGATCACTGCTGTATCTGAACCGGATTTTAATGTAGATAATGAAACAACCCCGAAAGTAGAAGATCAAATACCTGCTAACAGTGACCGTAATAGTGATAGCGAGAAAGAAAATAACGTACGTGTTGCCGATGCATGCAAAAAAATGTTAACCAAAATTGCCGATGAGAGCATCCGAGATATGTTACGTACCCCAAAGCAAATAGACTCCACGACTCCACGTTTTGTTGGTTTACGTAACCTTATGCGCACCCCTAAGGCATCAACTAGTGCCGCAGCTGCAGCATCCGCTGTAGAAACCGACACTGAAGAGAATACGCCGCGTTTGAGTAAAATAAAAGCAGACACTCCACAAACTACGGTTGAAGATAGCAAATTCACACCAAGACGCAGTACAAGACGTAGAGCTTCGGCAAATCCTGAGCTAACACCTACACCTAAAACCATTACTGAAACGAATAATACACCAAGTCGCACAACCCGAAGACGTGCTTCGGCATCTGCTGAAGTTAACTACACGCCTCAGCGTATTACTCGAAGGCGCTCATCTTTGGCATTAGACAACGAAGGCGCAGCAGAAAAGGTATTGACGCCAATTAAACGTGGTGGTTCGCGTTCTAAACGCCCAGGTACAATAGCTGAAACCCCAGTCGCTGAAGATATGGGTGCAATTATTGAAGAGGAACCTAAAGAATGTGTGCAAGAAACCACTGGTAAGAATTTTAATTGTATTATTAACTATGCACAGTTTTTAAATAGTCTTTTTTTTAAACTTCTAGAAGACCAGCAAGACATTGTGGGAACTAAGAAGAATAAGGAAGACGCTAAAACTAAAAATAGTGGTATAATTTAAAAGTTTGTATGATATGAATGAATAAATAATTATTTTTAAAACGTTTTCAGTGCAAGACGTTCCTGAAGTTATAGAGGAGAGCATTTGTGAAGAAATTAATATACAGAATCAGAATGTTGAAGAGCAAAAAGAAAAAATTGTGGAAGATAAATCAAGTAATGAGCGTGAGAAAGCAGAAAAGTTCATAAATGAGAGTAAGTTAAATGCAATTTGTGTGATTTTTTGTGTTTTAAAAAATTTAATATGTATTTCATTTTATAGCTGAACCCATTTGTGTTTCCGGAAAACTAGATGAAGATGTCGATAAGATGGAAATTGTAACTGAAAGTAAGGTTTTTTACTTAAACTTCTTATAAATAATTTTGAAAATATTATAAAATGCGTAATAATTTCAGCTGAATCTCCATCACAACAAACACAAGTACAAGAAGCTGTAGCAGATAGCTCATGTAACGTTAGCGAAATTCATAAAGGTAATTATTAATAAACATAATGCAACAAATGTTAAAAGTAATATTTTTTATGGTGAAAAACAGAAGAACGCATGGAAGAAAGTAAAGACTTAACTGCAGATAAAAATGCCGAAATACATGATGAATCAGACTATGAATACGGAAAAGAGGTCATGGAACATAGTGAAGGTTGGTATTTTATGCCAAGGTTAATTAAGCTACCTAAATAGATAGAACTATTTATGTTTCCTCTAAATTATCTTTGTTTTGTTTTCTTTTAGTAAAATGTCCTATCAGCGATGCTAGATTGGAGATAATTATAAAATTCAATATATTAGGTTGTCAAAAAAGTCTTGTGGTATTTTCGCGTAGTTATAGTTTTATTCGTCGCATCGGGTCGTGCTATACCTTTTTGGAAAGCTTATTTCACGCGCTAACATTTGTTTGATTGATTGTCGTTTCTTTTAAGTCGTTCGTGAGTTATAGCGTCGCAAACATGGAGCAAAATAAAGAGAAAATACGGCATACTACAGTACTACTACGATAAAGGTAAAAATGCATCTCAAGCCGCCAATAAAATTTGTGCAGTTTATGGACCCGATACAGTTTCCATTTCCACCGCACAACGATGGTTTCAACGTTTTCGTTCTGGTGTAGAGGTGGTCGAAGATGCGCCACGCTCCGGAAGGCCTGTCGTCGAAAATTGCGATAAAATCGCTGAATTGGTCGAAAGAGACCGGCATAGTAGTCATCAAACCGTTATAAACCATTTGAAGAAGCTTGGAGTCATTAAGAAGCTCGATGTATGGGTGCCACACGAATTGATTCAATAAAAATACCGCAAGACTTTTTGACAACCTAATATTTTAAATGAGCTTTACTACATTAATTGCGTAGTACAATAGATAATGTATAAAAAATATACATTCTTATAGCTAACATACAATATATCCAACATAGTTCTGCAAATATGGATATTGCAACACAATTAATTTTTCATGAATTTTATTTTAGCAACAGTTTCGACTGGCACTCAGTCGAAAACACCTAAAACTCAACGTAAAACTGTTAGAATTGCGGATACCGACATAGAAAATTCTCCGAAAACACCCGTAATGGTCGGCATGCGTGAGCTACTAAAAACACCGAAAGATTGCAGTGACACACCAAAGTTGGCTGGTGTACGAGACCTGCTGCGCACACCTAAAGCTACAATTCACTCAGCAACAAACGATGATGCGGAACAAGTAACAGGTTTAGCCGATTTGATGAAGACACCTGAAGTTGCGAAAACACACTTTAAGAATGTTGAAGCAACATATGAAGGCGATGAGCCCTCTTCATCAACCAAGGCTCAATCAGACTTTATCGGTATGCGGGAATTATTGAAAACACCAAAACACACTAGCGACCCCGTATTATAGCGGTATGCGCGAAATGTTGCGCTCGCCCAAAGCATGCAGCACACCGCAACTGGCTGGAGTCAGGGAACTCATGCAGACGCCCAAACGTACTAAACTAGATGAGGAATATGACGATAAAAACGAAGAACTAGATCAATTCTTCAAAACGCCACGTGCTAAAAACATTATGATTCCAGCCGATCCGTCTAGTGCCATTTTGGAACCCAGTTCAGACTCATCTGCTGAAATTATGATGGCTGCAACAACAGAATATGAACTACATAGTAACAGTCAACGACCTCTGGAAGAAATCTACAAGACGCCCGTCAGTACACGTCTAACAAGTATAGAAATTGAAAAAGATACAAGTTTAACTGTCGACCCAAATGAAGTCGAAGTGAATATACCGGAGACACCGGCAGCTATTTGTGATAACCCACCGAAGGCAACAACTAGCAAACGAAATCTATCCGCTGAAGAGACATTTGACGAAATGGTGGGGTTGCGTACCACACTGGATGAGATGCCTCCACAGAAGGTCTACGCTCGTAAACAACAATCAAACGTTGCTGTCTCACCCTTCTCAGCAACAGATGTGATTTCTGATTTACCTAAAACCGACATACAGGAATGGGTCGATAGTTTAGAACAAGAGCCCGAATCAGTTGTGGAAGAACAAGAATTTACTGCATCCACTTCAATATTGAACGCATCAAAGGCAACACATGATCCAATTGCTGCATCGGCATGTGAAATAAGTGGCGTTAATACAACCGAGCAGTTGCTGGCAGACATGAGTTCGGTGTCTTCAATGGTTGATCCTTTGCAGCCAAGTGCAAGGAAACCTACAAAATCTTCGTCAAAAATAGTCGTTGACGAAAACGAAACATTGCGGCCAGTTACGCCTATCAATGCTGAAATTAGCGGCATCAATTTGCTTGATCAGACAAACGACTCAATGTTCTCGGAACCATTAGTGGTAAGCGATACGGAATCAGATCAGTTAGAAGGAAATGAAAATGATAAAGCAGAAACAGAAAGCGCCGATGCTAAAAAATCACAAGACGCGGAAGAAATTCCAATAATGCTTGTTGATAGTAGTGATTCAGAGCCAGAAGAAGATATAAATGCAACTGAAAAATCTGACACAAAGAAAGTTGAAATTAAATCTCCAATTGAAAGTGTGAAAATAACACCTGAGGAAGAAATCATTGAGTTAGATGATGAATCTAGCGGAAACGCGGAAGTAACTACCATACCAAGTGACATTCATGAGGAATTCAGTAACTTCCAGTTACACAAAAATGTTGCAGGTCAACAAATGCGGGCATCTACTCCGAATCGAAGTTTAATACAATCTACAAAGGAGCGCAGGCAAAGTATGGGCGCTGAACAATTCATTACAAAGGTGTCTATTGATTTGTCAATTGAAAAAACTCGCTTAACTAAAGAAAAAGAGCGCACAGTAATTGACACCGTAGTAGAGGTTGACGAAGTGTCAGTAGATGAGGCAACTACAGAAGACAATGTAATGAAAATCGATGAAGAGCCTATTGAATCTTCTCCGCATGCAACTGAAATAAAAAGTACAAATCCAAGTGAGGACGAACCTTCCGGAACAACTACTGAATCAAAAGACAATGATTCAGAATTTTGCAATTTCCATGCAAATAAGTTAAACAACAACCGGGGAAAGCGAGCGGCGACTCCAGATCAAGTCAATAAATCGCGGTCACTAAAAATAATACAAGGTCGTCGTCTAACCCTAGGTGCTGAGTTGCACTTACCCAAAGTAACAATAGATTTTGAGGAAGAAAAATTAAGATTAGAGGAATCGAAACAACAACCGACCATTATCGAAGAAAACGTAGAAGCAGTTGCAACTGAGGTCACAATATTGGTATCTAAGCCTAACAAACAAGCAAATTCTGCAAATGAATTGAATAATACAGGGATTGTGGAAGATGAAGATAAAGTTGATGTTAAACCCCAATTGGATAGGGCAGAAAATGCGAGTGAAATGGAAGCAAACACATTCGAAACATCAGGAAAAGAATTTGAAAAAGACACGGTTGAATCTGATAAGAATTCAGTACCAGATGTGGAAGCTGAAGTTTCATTAAAGGACAAAGATAACGTTCAAATTATTACAAATGAAGCTAAATGCTCAGCTGAGGAATCAGAAACTGAGACCATAGATACGAAAAATGTAGAAGATAATGCATCTGGGGCACTTGAAAAGAAAAATAATGTAAATAAGACTGAAAATGTAGACCCCGAAGCCACTGGGAGCAACTTTGACCGGGAGACAACCAGATCTTCTGATGATGCACCTACTAGAACATTGGCTGCTGAAGAGGAAAACAAATCTAAGGAAACAACAGAAAGTTATGTTTCAGAAATTATAAATGAAGCGAAATCAGAATGTATTGAAAATAAGTTAAAAGAAGAGCCTGAGGGTACCACCGTGGAAGAAATTACCCCAACAGAGTTAACAAAAGAAGAAAATAAAAAATGCAGTGAAAACACTGGTGCTGCAGCAACCACAAAAACCATTACGCAAGAAACAACGGAGACCCCTGATGTAAATAAAACCGAAATATCCATATCTTCAACAGTTCAGTTAGTCGCTAATCCAGAAGTACAATCAACAGTTGGCATCGCAGAAATAAAATCTAAAAAACAAGATCTAGAAGAAGCACCTGATAGCACAATAGTTGAAGAAATTGAAGCCGGATCATCAATAAATAAATCAAATGAAAACAAAACTGATTCTAAAGGAGATAATGAAGTGCCCAATAATGTTAGTCTTGAAGTACCCGAGACACGTGAAGAATCATCTGCAGCATCTTTAGGAGCTGAAAATAAAATATCATCTGCTGGAGATGTATTCAACGAGAGTGATATATTTGATTTAACCGAAGAGTCACCAAATGAAACTCCAACAATTAATACAAGACAAGGCGTTATATTTGATTTAATTAAAGAGGATGCTGAAAGTACAGTTGAAACGAACACTGCCGAAAACACCACGCCCTGCGAACCAAATCAATATGACGTGACTGAGTCTACAACAGTGTCTATAGATAGCACTGCTATCAAAACTTCAGAAGCAGCCGAAGCAGAAGAA
Source organism: Bactrocera zonata (assembly GCA_037783105.1). Classification (NCBI taxonomy): domain Eukaryota; kingdom Metazoa; phylum Arthropoda; class Insecta; order Diptera; family Tephritidae; genus Bactrocera; species Bactrocera zonata. The sequence goes on along the minus strand of JBAWJQ010004226.1, from coordinate 295,385 downwards.
GATAGCGAAAAGACCGCTTTCGTCGAAAATAAGGAAGAATCTGACAGATCCGCCGTAGTATACCAGGAAATAGCCTTGAGCAAGGAAGATCCAATAGCTAACACAGAAGTTTTATCGGACGTTTCGTGTGAAAGCGAAATTGCCGAAAAGGAAGTGAAAACTACAGGTTTTGAAGAACTGGAAGCCTCTATTGATGAAAAGTCACCACTCGATAAAAACACAAGTACGGATAATGAAGCATTTACTTTGGCCGTATCGACGGAATCAGAATTGGATAACGACAACGAAATGCCCGAAACTACCATAGCTGGAGTAGAGCAAGAGGTGCCGGTGGTAAAAGCCGATACAAACAATGAAGTAGAAGAACCAAATAATGACACGGTTCAAGCTAACATCGCAGATGTTGTTGAAATTGAAGCTATACCGCAAGCCTCAGTAACTGAGCTTCACACTGATGCAGAAGATATTACACATGAACCAGTAACAGAGCCAACTAAAGTTGGAATTGATTTAGAAATTCCCACATCTACTACTCTTACTGTAGAGGAAGCTGACACCACCGACAGTAAAGATTCGAATGAAGCTGATCGAACTGATATTGATGAATGTATGGTACCAGAAGTGACTGTTTCTTCTACAAATTCACCAATAACGATGGAAACTGAACACGCTAACAAATATACAAAAGAAAACAAAGTAATTGAAGAGCTGCAACAAGAAGCAAAACAATTTGAAAATTTACAAACGGAAAATGCAGAAATAACAGATGAAGTGAAAGGACAGACAGTAACAGCCGCTGAAATCGTAGATGAGCGAGTAAAAGCACCAGTAAATCAAGAAAAATCAGAAGTAATTGGAGACAATGAAGAACCTTCATGTTCCAAACAAGCAGGAAAAGCAAATAATGAGACTGAAATTACATCACTCATCATAGCTCCTTCAATAATGTCACATGCAGCGCGGGATATGGTGGAAACTTTGGAAACAGTTAGCGGTAAAGTTACAGAAGCTGAAACTCACATAGATAAAGGTGAAAAAGGAAACACAGATGTAGTACAATTATCAGCAAGTAAAAGTTCTACAACTTCCGAAAGCAGAGTAGATGTTTCAAAGATGTCGGTTGAAGAAACATTAGAATTTAGCGAAAATATAGAGACAGTGGAAAAGGAACGAGAAACATCCGATGAAACACAAGGACTTGTCAAGCGCAGAGGACGTAAACCATCTCGATCCAAACCCACAGCTGAAAAAAATTTCGACTTGGTGTCCACGACAACAATTGCAAAAACAATATTAGTTGAGGAATATTCAGATGACAAAAAATCTATCCCTGTAATAAGCAAGCATGAAGAACCTTCCGCTGCTATAGCGACGACAGTCGAAGCAGCTGTTGCAAGCTCAACACGCCACAAAACAGAACCAGAATATTACACAAAAGTAAACTACGAGGTATGCATATCGGAGAGCGCAGAAACGGCACTTGATGTTAAATCTGATAAGCATGTGGAAATTGTACTACCAGATCAAAGCGAAAAATTAAAAAAAGGTACTAAGTACGCTGATCATTCGGAAATTATAGACAATGTTACAGGTCAACTGGCTTCATCTACTGAACTTGATGAAGAAAGAGGCGCTACTGAAACTACCAGTAAAGTTGGGGAAGTGCTTGAACCAAAGCGAGAACGGCGCACTCGTAAGGGCTCCCAATCCAGTCAATGCTCCACACATGATGAAGATCATCTACCGACAACAACAACCAGACGGCGCGGTGGACGTCGACGTGCTGACACACCACTTGAGCATATTGAGGTCTCAACCTCTGATCTGCCAGCAGTTAAGCGTCGACGTCAAGGTCATGACAAATTGGTCGATATGCCACTAGAAGAAATACAAGAGATACCAAATAAAGAGACCGAAATAGTAATTCCAGAAGAAAATGTTATCGAAGCTGGATCGGAAAATAGTGGAGCAAGTATAGAGGAACATCATAGTGGAGACATTAATAATGACGCGAAGAAATCAGACCACCATCATTTAGAGGAAGTTGTACGTTCCACTACTGGCAAAGAGCAACATGTTGATTCGGAAAATGCCATAATAAAAAGCGACACCAGCAGGCGCCAACGTGTGGCGCAGGAAACAGATGACATCGGTGACCGTGTTACGGATTTGCAACTTAGTGATACTGAGGAGTTGTCAAGTGTGTCCGCTGCTACAAAACGAGGCAGACGCAAGCCGACACTTTCTGAATCGAGCCAAACTTCAGTCACTTCAGAATCCCTTGGCATAAACCGTCGAAGACGCGGACATAACGCAACTTCTGATAAATCTAATATTAATGAGGCCATGGACGAGGTTGAAAAGAAAAGTTTGCATAAAATTAAAGAGATATTACCAGTCGGAGAAAATGATGCCACAACTGTGGCGGTGCCGCCTACCACAGCCAAAGATGTAAAAGCTGAATTGTTAAGTGAAGCTGAAGTCGCCGTTGAAGGAGCCTCTGATGCAATTAAAACAGAAGTAGATCATAGTACAGATGCGGATTCTTCGAAACGTACGGGAAATAAGAGGGCACGGAAGGCGAGTAATAAGGAATTACCCGATGAAACAAGAGATATGAAGATAGAGCAGTCTCATGATGAGAAAGCAGTTGTGGAACAAGAACAGCCCTTAAAGAAGGTTGCTGCGACAAGTCGCGCACGTGTTAATCGACGTAAGAAAGGCGAAGTAGATGACGACCACCATGAAAAAACAGAAGAACCTGATCTAGTTCACAAAGATGAAGGAACACTGGAGACGGAAGCTCAAAACAAAATTGAAGTGCCCGAACAAGCGGTGTTGGAGTCAACAAATACAAATGCCGACTCTGTAGGTGGTCGGCGGGGACGTCGAGGAGCTGCTGCCGCTGCTACCGTCGCAATAAATGAGGTATCCTCAGCTCATAAACGCAGTGCATTGCGTGGTAAGAGCCACCAAAATAAATCACATGCAATTCGAAAAGAAGAGGAAACCACTAAGACAGTGTCTAAGGAAGAACAAAGTGAAAATGTTACCGATCATGATGATCCACCGACTGTTGTTGATGAGAAAAATCCACACAAATCTGTACGTAGACGCCGTATTTCTCTAAAAGAAATGCAACCATCGCACGCTGTTACTGCTGAAGACGGTGAAGGTGTTGAACAATTGGAAACAGAAGAAGTTGCAGAACCATCGACGAAAGTTGTAACGAAGCGCTTACGCAAGCGTCGGGAGTCGCATCACGTCGATGAACAACAGCCGTTTAATAAGTCGGAAGCTCGAGACGAAACGCCAACATCTGTACCGGCTGAATCTCCTACCGCCACATCAACGAAACAGCGTAGTAGACGTAGACGCAAGGATTCGCACCAAAACTTGAATGATGATGCTGTTGGTGATGAACCACCAAAGAAGCGGCCACTCAGTCGAAAGAGGCGCGATTCCTCATTGGATAGTAGCATACACGAAGGAACTGGCATTGATATGGACACCAATCATGGTGCAAATACTTCATCTTCCTCTACTACACCCCAACGTCCACGACGCGCAGCTGCGGCTCAAGATCGCAACTACGACGAGAGTTCAGATGCTGAGGCGCAAGTCGATCTCAAGCGTCGAATCGAAAAGGCGTCGCTACCAAAAGCCAGTACCAGCACCAATCCAGCAACAGCTGTTTCGTCATCGAAGCAAGGAAGTCCCATAAGGGCTAAAACACCAACAAAGGCAATGGTTCCGGCAGCAGTTGCAGAAATTCCAGCTAAAACAACGAGCACACCTATATTATCTACAGTGATAACCACAAGTCGCGGACGTCAACGAAAACCCACCGCGCGCGTGCAGCAGTACCTTGAAGAGGAACGCGCTAAAGCCGAGACACCGAAGAAACGTTTACTGCTCGGTTCAGCCGCAGTCGGCGAAACATCCACATCACAGGCGGGAGTTACACCTGTACGTCGTACACGAAAGGCTTCCGCTGTTGAAACAGAGGGGACTGGAACGGTCCACACAATGGCTCGTGGTCGAACGCGCACCGCAAAGATCTTACACGTCGCAGAAACTTCAGAAGAATCGCGTTCGGAAGTGGAACATACACATTCCGAGTTGGAAACTACTCACAGTAGTAGTCATGTGGAAGAAAAAGGCCGAACAACAAAATCAAAGGCAACAAAACGACCTCCACGTGGTCGTGGCAAACAGACAAAATCCGCAGTAGCAGCTGCTACCGTGGAAGGTGAAATTCCCGATGTGCTAGCAACTGCAGTTGCTACTCCGACAGAAGCAACACTCTCTGGCACCAGCCGTACGGGACGCGCTGCGAAAGCAGCAGCTGCGGCAGCATTAATAACTGACGACCTAATTGGTTCACATACAAAGCCACGTGGAGGGCGTACTCGGCGGGGTGCAGTCACCGTCGACGAAGAAATACAACCAAGCGATGTTGAAGTAAAGGAAGTACAAACAGAAACAGTAGTTACGCTTGAAACCGATGTCGAGCAAACAAACAAAAAAACGAAAAAAACTGCGGCGGGTGGACGTACCGCTCGAGGCGGTCGTAGTCGCAAAAAACCGCAAGACCACGAGGATGCCACAGATGAGCACACATTGCAACACGCGTCGTTGACAGGTGTCGAAACGAGCAAAAATGTTGCTTCACATCAACAAACGCAACATCCAATTATTGCAGATGCCGATGATGAGCACGAAGACGATGACGAAACGCTCACAACGGAAGCAGCAGATCTAGAGGTGGCTACATCCCTTGCGGGTGCAAAATTAGCAGGTAAAAAACGTACAGCAGCCAGTCGTAAAGCGGCAGCTGCCACGGCCAGCGCTGCAGAGTCTCCAGTACCCAAGCGTGGACGACGTCGTGCCGTTGCCGCTAACGCTGAAGAAAGTGATGCCGCCTCACAATTGGATACACGAGCCGAGAGTGCCGCCAGTAGTCGTAGCCGCAAAGTAGTTCGTTTTGACGCGGCTACGCCGTCAAGTGTGGCCAGTGCTACGATGTCGGTGGATACAGCTGCTGAAGAAGAGACCACACCAGCGCCAGCTGTGCCGACCAAACGTGCCACTCGCTCACGCCGGAAGTGAATGGCCGTGGCAGAACAGTAAAAAAAGCATAGAATTACCATTGTTTAGTAACTGCGCTTATTAACACTTGTTTAAGCATTTACAATTTTTTCCATTTTCATTCACTAACGGTCTAATCTTTAAATTTCTAAACAAATAATGCGTATGCTTTGGTGTAGCTTATACTGTACACTATTGGATAGCGCAGCAGCATCTAGTACTACAAATCCACACATTCGAGGTTTTTATCATCAATTAATTAACACTAAAACTTCGATTGTATTATTATTTTTAAGTTTTTCTAAACTATAAATTTCTTAAATTTTTGTATTGTTTATACGCTCTATATAGATTTCCTTTCACACTTCTTTTTGTTTTCCCATTAAAATTAACAAGAATTGAAAAAGACAAAATTAATAATTATAATGAAATACATATTTGTTTTGCCGTCGGCATTTAGCGTAGTAGATATAAATATATACACATATTCTACCGTAAATACAAACTATGATTAATACCAACAAAATATATTGTACTTTTATGTCTAAAAAAATCATAAAAAACGAAAATAAATAAAAATAATCGTATAACAATTTTATAAAACATACTTTTTATTGAAATTACGGAATATGTAAATGTACATTGCGCAAGTTTGTATGTTTATTTATTGTGATTAGATTTGAAAATTTCAACCGCGTTCAATTATAACCCCCAACTATACAAGCTTGTTTGGATCTAATGTTACGATCCACCACCAATTTACCAGTAGCACTATGTCGGAGGACCAAACTCCACAGGGTCTCTCACTAGACAGAACCGGTAAGTATATAACTTATAATATTGGAAATTTAAAAAATGGTATATCCCTGTAGCAATACTTAATAACAACTTAACCATGAACAAATTTCAATTTGCAGTTACTTCCACGGAAAGCAAATAGCTTTGATTTTCGAAGCCAAAACCAAGGGGTTCAGAAACGTTGTAAACATTGAAATCAGAGGATTATCTAGCTTACGTTTATATTTATGTGGACAGAAAAGAGGTCTGATTGTTAAAGATAATATAATAAAATTTATATAATATGAAAAATCTTCTTCGGTGAATTGTTGCACAGTAGTTAGTACCACTCTGTCACTTAGAGTGAAGAAGCGTTCATGTCTTTCTAAATTGTGATTTTATTTGGTTTGCTTCTCCAGCAATTGGAGCCTCCAATATAAAATATAATGTAGGCAGGTTATTGAGTCACGTATTCACATAATATCGGGAACCGTAATGAATTCAGACTAAGTTTAGCTAAAAAGTACTGTGACAATCTCGAATATACATACTTGCAAGAACTATAGAATTTTGTTTAAAACCAAAGCTCCTGAAGTGACTACTGATTAAAAAGGCTCAGTGAAGAAGTTTAATGCCGTATTCAATGAATCTCATCAGCAACCCTTACATATTAATCAAACTCACTTTATTATTTTTCTTTTTGACACTGGTAAATAAAAATGTATTATCTTTATTACTTAATAGCTTCTTTCACATATAAGGACTTACATACAAATATTTGAATACATACCACATGTGTTTGAACTTACATACAAATTTTTGGTATTACTAGACATACATAAATGAAAAGTATATATGTAAATTATTTAACAGTGGCAAAATGTGTTTGAAGCTTCTGTTGGTTTTGTGCTTTCGAAAAAGTCGCAAATAAAATATGCATAAATCATTGAATACTAAATTAAAAAAGGAACACTTAACTAATATAAATAATATAACAAATATAATAATAATAAACAGTAAAATAAATAATACAATTTACAATTAAAAATGTATACATAAATGCATATGCAGACAGATGCATATAATAAAGTAATTGAGAAACTGTATACACAAACATAGTGGATACAAATTGTATAAAATAAATTATTAATTAAAAATGTATATAATAAAATTGTGATTCTTCAAGCATGAGGTATATCACCGCTGTTGTACGAATTTAGTATTATCAAAAAGCCACAGAAAATAATCATTGTGCTTAGTTTTGTCGTTTACAAAGAAATGATAACAGATATATGTATATTGCAAATTAAAACTAATAGAAAATTATATAATCAAATTTACAACTTTTGTAAAGTTTCGTTTTCAATCAATACAAAAAAACAAAAATAAAAAAATAAATACAGCAAATATTAACTAAAGAAGTCATGCCCTTCTTAGATTTTTCGATGTATCTACATTTATTTGGATTTATGTTTATTATGCTAATTATTCGCACTTACTGTATTTTTTTAACTTAATATTTTTTTGTTCGTTTTATTAAAAAATTATTTTGTACGCAATACTTTACAGCTTGTTATGTGATGGCTTTATGTAGAAATGACAGTGCCGAGCAAAAATATGCGGATTTGCAGCATAAAAATATTTAATTTTGATAAAATTAAAGGAGCAGTAAGTAAGAATGGTTTCCTATTAAACCATAAGCGCATATCTAAATGCCAAGTCAATTTGTGAATCGTTTAAATTTTGTGATGGCAGCAAAGTATTTGTAAAAACACACTTATAATATTTATATAGGTGCAACACAAATTGTAGGGACGGTGTGGACATTACTTCTTCAAGCAGGTATGAAGAAAAAATAAAAACAAAAATACTTTTGTATGTACAAAAGTTTCATGTACACATGGAAAGTCAATAATTTGAATTAAGCTTTCATTAGGAGATGAGGTTCAGAGCGTAAAGAATCGGTTAGATATTGGGTTTTCATCGTCTTTTGAAAATAGCGTTTCTCGTTGGGTGAATTTACATTATATACTAGTGGACGAACACCTACGTTGCGCCATAATTCAGCAATGTGACTGTAAATAAATTAATATTTGATTGTAAATGATGTATTATTAAGTTTGTTGCATTAACATACAGATTGAATTCTTCCTTGCTGACAAAAACAACGCTAATTCCAATTACAGGCGCAATGATATTACGGAAAAAAGCACCATAAATCGATGTTATGAGTGTTGACGCCTTCAAAATTGCCAATGAAAGCGACTTCTCCGTCCAGAGTCCGCAAATCAATTCCGGTCGTGATTTACGTAACTGAAAATGTATTAGATTTGCTGTTAAAGCACAAATTAAAAGATATAGCAATAAAATCCGTTAACATCGGTTGCACCGAAGCTATAGAATAGTTCGATAGCTATACGCTGTAGTACTCCAATCACAATTTTTTTACAGAGTGTACCGTCCGTCACTTTAGCTAATAGTTTATGTCTGATTTCATGAAGATATCTCATCAATTAAAAAGTTTTTTTTTTTACAAGGACTTGATTTTAAGCATTCAGTTAGTGAGACTGCTATGTGCTATAGTGATCCGATATAGGTTTCAACAAATTAGCAGCTTCTTGGTGAAAAAGGAGTGCTAATTTTAAAACGATATCTCAAAAACAAAGAGACTTGTTCGCGGATATACAGACAAAAGGACACACAAACAGACGTGGATAAATCAACTTAGCTCGACAAGCTGACCATTTGTATACATATTTTATAGGGTATCTGACGTTACCTTCGGGTTGTTACAAACTGCAAGCAAACTATATACTCTATTCTGAGTATAATAAAACCATGCTATTTTCATCACTTTACCTGATAAATAGCGTATGGTGAACGACTAATGAGTATTGTGCGTGATGTGAAGTGTGCATTAGATTTGATTGCAGCTCTTAACTGTTCCAACATGCGTACACTGTTGTCCAAAATATGTAAAAAAATAGTTATGCGGTGTTCTTCCTCCAAAATTTGCAACAATTCTTTAAGCGTAAGTATTTGTTCAGCTTCAAATTGTGAGCTACAAAGAAAAAATACACATCTTATACAAATGTGTGTACCATTAGCTACTTGCTTGCTTACCCTAAAGGATGTAGCTCTGTTACATTCAATTTGCGTAATTCGTTCAATGTGTATTGTGCAACACCACCCAACAAACCGGCTCGTTCTAGAGGTTGTGCGATTTACTATTACAATTTCACCACACGCTGTCAAACCGGCCTCCAGCAGTATGTTTCGATAGCCACGTGCCACACACTGGAATACATACAAAGGTGTACATATGTTATTAAATGCATTAATATTTTTGCATAAAGTATCACAGGATATAAGCCGGATATATTGATTTTTCATTTTCATGTTAGCTGATGCAAATTTTAAGGAAATTATGTACCTTTTTGATTGCTGCTCTGGAATTTTCGGGAGCATCATAACCCGCACCGCGGTTAGCTATAGGCCAGTAAGTTAGTTCTTCCGGTGCACAACCGCCAAGTAATCTAAGCAATCGTTTTTCATCCGGACTACGTAATTTCGCGAACTTAGAAGCCACACAAGCGACCATCAGCACTAACGTCATCCAGGGGATACAGGCCGAGGCAAGATTGCAGGCAAACCAAAAAACATTAAAGAGCATGGAGAGTAGTCGCGCCGAACACCACAACAGTTGGTAGAGCATTTTCAGCAACGTCCACAATACGTTCAGGATTCTCATTCAGCTGCATACACAAGTACATATGTATAAATTAAAGCAAATTGCACTTTATTGTATTAATCTCACTACCTTACCTGGTGCACCAAAAACTTATGTTTGCTAAACTGTATCCAAAGTTGTGGCACAAGTTTAATTGCCACTCCCACACACACTAGTAGATAGTTGCTGTTAGTAATGTCTATTACCTCCTTTCAACTTCCTGCTAATTTATTGCACAGTATTCCCTTTCAACACGTTGTACTTAAATTGCTATTCCCACCCTCGAATTCAAAGAACTTGTCAACCTTTAAAATCCTTTCACAGTTCCAAAGTAACTCTTAATTTCTGTTGCCAGGACATGCCACTATTAGCCGGTTTCTACACAATACACACCCTGGTTGGTAGACATAAATGACCTTATTCTCTAATCATTCAACTTTGTTGTTGTTCGTTAGGCACATTTACTAATAAGAACTAAATATCTTAAAGATAGACAAATCAAAAGGGTCTAATAAGAACGTATGACAGTACCAAAGCAAAAGTTCTGATAAATAATATGTAAATACAAACTTCGTTATCCCCTCCATGGAGAACGTCTAAAATATTCAAAAATAAAAAATTGGATATATAAATGAAAAGAACAAATAAATAAATAATTGATCTCTACCTTAACTTTAGTTTTTGTATATTCAATTATTTCTAGCATCACTTTTTACTAGTTTTGTTAATAATGGGACCAATGTTATAATATTCAGAGTAAATTTCAAAAATAAAAAAGTTGTGCTACTCAATTAGTTCTGATGACAAAATTACCAAAAATAAGTAATTTATTTATATTTACTTGAAATTTTTTTAAAATTATTTAACAAAAATACATAACCCTATTATAAAGTACAGTATGAAAGCAAATTCAATAAGCGAATATGAGGGCGAAACAAAAGCCACTCAGCTGAGCAATTGCGGAAAAAGTAAATCCGCGTGATAAGGGCAACTATATGTGAGATTTATTGAAAACAGCTGAAAAGAGGAGACATATTAGAAATATAAGAAAAACCTCCAAAATGAATTGTGATAAATCAGAGTACATAAGAAAATAGTCCACAATCGCAGTAGTAAATTTTTTTGGAGAAGTTGTCGTGAAGATTTAATTTTTAAGTACGCAATTTGTGTAAAAAAAGTTCACATTAAATAAACAGTTAAAACTAGTGTGTTTGTAGAATCTGTTTCAAAGAAAATAATTTAACGAGCATAAAATGCCACTCAAGGAACGCAATATTGCCATGATGGGTTACAGCTCTGTGGGTAGGACATTAGGGTCGCTCACTTCCTGGATTCCAGATAGCAGAGATAATATAACAAATCCCCATACGTACATTAATTTTTTATATTTATGTCGTACTTATTTATATCATCTCTTGCAATCTGTAAAAACAATGCGTATTTATATATACAATGTGAATACTCGAATACATTCTCTCTGATTTAATATGGATCTTTTGCATATTTGCTTTCTCTTACATTTTTAATTTTACGTTCCTTCATTGGGGCTAATGATCTATGATGTCTTTTGTTGTTGCCTGTAACTACCTAGGCAAATCATCGTTGTGCATACAATTTGTTGAGGGTCAATTTGTGGACTCCTACGATCCGACAATTGAGAACAGTAAGTACATATACAAATATTGGAAAATTGTGAATCATAACTAAAAGGTTAGAATTTAAGAATATATCAATATGGGTGCAAGGAATAGTCATATATTATTTTTAAAGCAAGAAGATGCGCACATGCTTCTTTTACGAGTAGGTTACGCAAATTTTTAATGAATGACATCGATGTGAGGTATGTGATTAATCTTTAATGTTATCGCTGTGACTGTTGACCTCGCCTAAATGAAATAAGTCCACTCCAAATAAATTGTTTTACGCTTTAAGTAGATATGTATATAAAATTTACAATATAAATTTGTATTTTCTCATTACTTCATTCGCAAAATTTTGTACTATGTATCTCGCTCATGGCTAATTTCAACAACTCAGAAATAAATAACAATAAGAATGGGAAGTTGTTTGACGAGTGATCTGCTCTATACTCGTATACCAGTTTGTTAAAAACCATGAAGCAAATTACGCTGTTGGACTTTATTGCTCTAAAATTCTTATATAGTAGTTCCTAATTCTTTCCTTAAATTTAATAAATAAAATTTATGTTATTTATAAGTAAATGTAAATGTTGGGTGTAATTTATAAAAAATAAGCTATGTATATATACATCTCTGTGTTGTTATAGATTCATATGTACATGTAAATGTATACAAGTATAGACGTGAGCGTGGCAAGAATTTTGTAGGAAGTTTTAAGTTAATTACATATGTATGTTTGTATCATGATTCTATAATTGAATCATGGTTTGAATATTAGCAAATTCATAAGGTTTCTAACTTTAATATTTTTCATGCACATTTACATGTGTTTCTATGTTTTGAAATGGTCGCCTGTCTAGTCAAAACCAAAAATTTCAAACCTCGAAAGGATACTAACTTAAAACCGAAATCTAAAATGTATGGAAGTAAACCGTTATGAATTATATTATCGTGAAGCTACCACAATTATATTACAAAATTTTGTTGTATTATCTATTACCGATATTTTAGCAGCAAAATTGGAAAACTGTTTACTAATTAATTTACCACACAATGTATCTAATTACTTTTTCTCACATTAGCTTTTACGAAAATAGCTCGAGTGAATTCGCAGGACTACGATGTCAAAGTAGTTGATACAGCAGGACAGGATGAGTACAGCATATTCCCTGTCCAATATAGCATGGACTTCCACGGATATGTTCTTGTTTATTCGATAACCAGTCAAAAGTCTTTCGAAGTGATCAAAATTATCTACGAAAAGTTATTGGATGTAATGGGAAAGAAATAGTAAATAAAAGAATATACAAATTTAATTTATATTTTCTTTACCAAATACCATACATGTATAATTTTGCAGTGTACCTGTTGTATTAGTTGGAAACAAAACCGATTTACACCAAGAGCGCATGGTGTCTACTGAAGAAGGGCGTAAATTAGCTGAATCATGGCGAGCTATATTTTTGGAAACTTCAGCTAAGCAAAATGAGGTAAGTAGTTAATAAATTATATTTTAATTTATGTTAAAATTATCACATTTTAGTCTGTTGCTGATATATTTCATCGACTGCTCATATCCATTGAGAGTGAAAATGGTAATCCACAGGAAAAGAGCAATTGCATTATTTCGTGAGAGCATTCAGCCGTAAATATCTGGTCACAACAAAAACAACGCCCTATTCCAATTTCCACTGCAGCATTAATCTACATAAAAGCAGCAGCAACATTAACTGGTACACCTAAAACATTAAATAAGACCATATCACAGTTGATCAGTGCGAACGAACTACAGAAGGAAGCGCTCCATGGAAAGCTGCAGTGCATTGTAGGCGTGGTCGTAGTCGTGATCGCGTGTATGTGTGAACTAATTGAATGTGTAGGTGAGAATGTTTGTGCGAATTCTTCTTATAACCCCCAGGTTAGCTGCCAAATTTTATGCTTGGCACTATCGAAATAAAACATGATTCATAAGTAAATAGGTAATTGCGCGAATTTCACTGCATCGATTAGCGTTGTAGATTGAAAGTTTAAAGTAATTAAAGTTATCACATTTAAAAATTCCTTAAAAATGTCTACTTGATTAAATGTTGCACATTGAATTTTACGTTGCTTTAATTTACAGGAGACTAACTTCATTATCTTTTACTACAAAAACTAATAAATTTTACAAATTATAATTTTTTCTTCGGCAGTAGTTATAGTGTAAGATATTATTTTTTATGTTAAAATGTAGTTATTTTGTAGTCTCTTGTATAATTTTTTCAATGTATATTTAATGTCAACAAATGACTTACAAAAAAGTTTTCTCAGCTATAAGGAATAAAAGAATAGAAGCATAAAAAATAAAGAATCATAAAAGCACAGAAATAAAAACATTATAATAATAGTCTTTGTTTCAACTACTTCAACAATAGAGCAATAAACTATTAAACATTTTTTAAAATAAATTAAATTTAATTCTATTTAAATGAGACAATTTTGTATTTAAGTTGAGTAGAATTAATAATTTATTGTTAGGATTTCCTGACTTTTTCCTTTAAACACTTTAAATATGCTTATATAATTCTTTTTTTAAATTATCAATCTTAAACTAGCTTTTTTTATGTGAAAGAAACGCCCCTTAAAAATTGGAATAATCAAAATATATTTTAATGCTTTATAGATTAAAACAAAAACTTTGTGTAGACAATTTATTCAGCAATACATTTTATTTTTATTGATTAATCTTTATATTTTAGTTATTCAAAAAAGGAAAATATTAAATTTTATACCTATGATCTGTGTCATTAATAATCTAAGGCGGTTTGTTCTATCCAATGAAATAGGAAATAAAATGAATTATTACTTAAAACTTTAAATCTTTTAATACTTTTTTAAAGTTCCGACATTAGAAAGTTGAACTTGCATAACTCGAATCAATAAAACTGAATTTTTGAATCGGCAATAGAAATCAAATTTCCTTCCATAACTCGTACTCTCTCGAAGTTTTTTTGTGGATTATATTGATTTTAGTTAGGGGAGTTCAACTACATTTCATTTTAGGAGAAATGTCGACGAATTTTTGATTAGTTGCTTGGCAACCCTAATAAATGACTCACAGCAAATTTTTGTTCGTACTATCTTTTAACTGTCGTTTTGTGTGAAAGAAAGATGAAAAACATATATTGCTTTCATTCTAACATATAAAATTTAAGGGGTATGTGTTATATTTGTCTTGTTTGCTCGACAAACAAGGCAATTGTAAAACGGTAATTAAGAAAATGTCTCATATAATTGCAATTTTGAAACGACACAACACGAAAGTGCTATTGTTGCGGATGAGTGAAAAGGTTTTTGTAAAGTTGATGAAAAATAATTTCTACAAGTTGCAGAATTATAATAATGCTATAGGATTGCAAAAATATTACCATAATAACTTACAAATTGTGAATAGTGTCCCCTATTAAGTTAAGGTCAGAAATTGTATTGTACAATGTTTTTCTGGAAACCACAACATTAGTGTATTTAAAGGTGTAGTTGTCTGTGACTGGAATTATTTTTGAAGACGGAATGCCAGAGAACTTGCATATATTAAAGATATAATAAAACGGTACGAATACATCGAAATTCATTTTATATACTTTAAATGAAGTTTAATTTTTGATCAATTTCGTGTATATTCTACCGCGATATAGATACAATCAAAATAACCACCACGCATATAATCGTTAGCGATTCCTTCTATCAACATTTTGTGTCATTGCTGCTAGTAAAACGCAGCTGTTCGTCATCAGCAAAGCGAGCGGGTAAAAAGACGGTTATTTATTGTGTTGTTGCGTTAGAGTTTCGAATAAGCCTTGTCTGCGCAAAAAGACAAATTATAAATATATGTGTGAAGGGTATAAAGCTGTTCCGTTGTCCTGTGAATGTTGGTGTACACACATCTATAGCGAAGTGTAACAGGTATGTATCGTTCTGGAGCTTAGCGATTTACAATTTTGTATTCGTTGTTAAAACATCTTATACCCTGTTTTGACGAGAGTAATATGTTAGCTGTCATCCAAATTTCTTAACGGTAGACCCAATGAGGTGATTAATGTCATGCGAGACTCGTTACATGTGCAATAATTTGCCTATGAAGTTAGCATGGACTTTTTCGAGAATCTTACTTACTATGTATCGATCGGTAAACATAGAAATTAGTCTAAGTTAATAATACAATCTGGACGATCGGGATCAAGAGCTTATATGAAAAACGATCGAATAATATTTATAAAAAATATGTTCTTCTGAACCCATACACTTTCACCATCGAACCTTTCCAAATAAAGGGTCTACCAATTTAATTTAAGCTATTTATGATTTGAACAAAATTCGGCCAAATTGCCACCATGGCTCCGTTTGTAGGTCTTCACCCATTTATGACAATTTTCGATGACCAGGTGCAGCATTTCAGCTATGGTTCGCAATATTTTGCCTCGAGCGTTGCTAGTTAATTGGCATAAACCTTTGCTTTAATATACCCCCAGGGAAAATAATCTAGAGTAGTTTAATGGCCAATTCACTTAGAAATTTTGTTACGCTTTTCTTGAGACATTTGTTTAGATAGAAAAATACGATGTACGATTTTGTATGAGTACGTTCACATAAAAAGTTTTTGATGCGAACCCAAACAAAATGTTGGACAACTCCCATCTTTGGGAGTGTGGCTTTGCCACCCTATAGGTAGACGCTGTATAACTATTCCTAAACATGAAAGCATTTGGTGAATAAATTGTATTGTTTGAAAACCTGTTAGTAATTTGTTTTTAATTTGCCGTTTTTATTCGTTATTAGAATTTGCCTAAATTTTCTCATCATGAATTAAAGTGCATATACATATATTCGTAAATATGTAGACAAATTGTAGATATGCCTGTTAGAATTTACATTCGTTTTTTGTCGGATAGTATAATATTTGCCTTCGTGTTTTATGATTTCATTCATACTATATAGGGTAAGGTCTACACACTATAATAAATTTTGAAAACTTTTTATTTTTAATATTTTTGACAATAAATGTGAAGCTAATTAAGCATAATGCGAAATGAAAACAATAAAATTAGAAGCTGTCGAAGTAAACTTTAACAACTGAAATATGATTATGAAAATACTGTCGTTTCATAGACCATAATTGCCGGAGACACTATTTTAATTTTGTATTAAATATTGGATGTTGATTTAAGTAAACAAAACGAATTTATTATTATTTCACAGTTTTTTTTATTTAATGTAATAAAAATCGATGTAACATTAATAGTACATATATTCAATAAGAAAAAACAGCTGGAAGAAAACGGTACATTATATTTAGTAAAATAAAAGCAAATCTTTAAATTTTCGGGTCAGTTCCGGTTATGTAGACCCGACTATTGTGGAAACGGGCAAACTCATTACACCCAATCACTGTTTAAAATCGTCGTGGCAATGAATGGGGGTATATTTATTTATCCATACCTTCAAAACCGTTTTTTGGGAAAACTGATCAGTATTTGTCAGATTACTGCCATCAATTTTCTTTTTTACAGTTTCCCATACATTTTCTAAGGGGTAAAGGTCTGGGCATTGTGGGGTCACTCCATTGCATCCACTTAAGGGGCATTTTCTATTCATTATGTGGCAGCATTACGGATTCTATAATGTGTCTGTAGTCGTTCCGATCCTTGGTGTCATAAATACGATGAAAAGGCCCCAAATCAGAAGCAGAAAAATAATCTCAATCTCCTTTACCAATTGCAGATCGCTTTTAAATGGAAACTTTTTTTTACCTCTTCAATTGCGCTGTCAGTTTTTTCATGAAATTAAGTTAAGTCAATGTATGTACGTTTGTTTGTCTGCTTTCTAGCTGTTTGTTTTACGTCGATGCTACCAAAGGTGAATTTAATTAGTACAATTGCACTTGTTCATTTGCCTTGACAGTTTCTCATTGTGATTTTCAAATATTGATGCTTTCACTTCGTACCACACGCCCTCGCCATTATTTCATGTTTGCAGTTCACTTGTTACTTGTACCGTAGGTTGCACAACACTGTTCGTTCATATTAACAAGAACGGTATCACTTAGGTATTGTTCGATGCAGCTCCCACGCGCGTGATTTTTATTCATTTATTTTGAAAATACCCTCAAGAATTTATCTTTAAGAAATTAAATGCCAATTAAACGAACATATTGCTTTTACTGTTGTCGAAAGTTTCGTTGGAAAACACATAGTTTTCTTAGCTCGAGTGTCGTTTAGTGCCTGTCTAAAGAATTAAATAATGATCCGTTATATCTAGTTATTTTGATAGGAAAATCAAAATATAAAAAAACTTTAATAATTGTTTGTTGTTGCTTTCCATAATCATTCTGGGGGAGAATTGTCCCCATGCGCGATATGTAAATAGTGGAAATACATGTAAAATTATATACATAAATATGCCGGCATTTCTTTAAGTGCTTTTAACTTTTTCACCCTTGTTTTTGTTATGGTTCTTATTAAGACGATTTATGTGGTTTGGTAAATATACATATTTTATATATTGGCAAGATTTACTATTGTCATCGCTCCATTTACGCTAGTTTTTTTATTAAATTATTTACACATATGGAAATGTTTGAGTTTTTTTTAAATATATTTCATGTATTGCACGTTTGCACGACCTTGAGATGCATTCAACCACACAAACAATTAACTCACTGTAAATTGCCGTGTGTCTGCATATATGTACATATGTAAAAACTTACATAAATATATATGCATGTAGTAGCACATACGACTAGCAATAATCGTAGAGCTGCACACAAAACCTACATTTCGTTGTAATACTTTTGTTTATGTAATTAAAAGCTATTTAAGTATTGTACTTATAATTAGACATACTATGTGACCGCGCTAAGTTATGGACATATACATATATTATATATATACATATATGTATGTATAAGTGTAATTTTTATGTTACATATTCATACATTTTGTGCAGTAAAAATGCAACAGTTAAATTAAATTTAAAATACTTCTATTTTACATTTCAAAAATCAGTCATGAAAATAATGACTTTATTTTGTGAGGTGAAAATGTATGCGCTCAATAAACAAAATTTACAAAATTTCCCCATTTCAAAAATATTTACATATGTATATGTATATACATATAAGTTTTAGTATGTTAGTATGTCATAGGTTTTATATTTTCAAGTTTCATATTCTTTTTTCGCTAATTTTGTTATTTTTATTTTTAAACATCGGTAATTGTCTCAGTTCCATTTACATAATTACCGCTTTTTTTTTTAACAAAGTTGGTAGTAATTATCGCTCGAACACTCAAATTTTAATCATCCATGATAGTTTTGAGGAGAGGTTTTACAAATTTCTACTTTCACCCCTGCTATAAATCTTAATTCTTATTTTTGTGCTTCTATAAATTCCTGGAAATGTACATATGGAATGTACATATGTACTTTTTTAATAGTATATTGCGATGTAAACAAAATTCTGCTTTCGTCATTTTAATACTACACAAACACATCCTACATACAACAGCATGCACGAAAGAATGAATGTCAAAGCCACCATCCAACCCTCTAAACACCCCCCTAGTTCTACTTATGTACAAAAAGCATACAATTGTACATGTGTTCAAACATTTCATTCGTTCTTATTTTCCACGTCGCGAATTTGTATGTATTTTATTTAAAAAAATGCAAATAACCCGCGATACCCGTGCCCGGCACGATGAAACACGAGTAAGTAAAGTGGCAGATCAGTCAACCAATAGTCGGTCGGCCAATTACATGCCTGTATGTCGCTAGAGGCAGTTGGCGATAATGCAATGGCCTCAAAAACCGGAATGTGTTATCAGAAAATAGGCAGCAACCAAAGAAATAAAAATATGTACACATACATATATAAAAAACAAAGAAATTAATGAAAATATTATATACTTGTGTATACATTTATATTTTTTATTCATTATATTATTTCAAATCGAGTCTAAACAACCGATAAAGTTTAGTAAGATGGGAAAAATGCCTGATATCTGAGTGTGTGGAATTAAACCTAAATATCTTTCTAGTGGCGCATGAAATGCAGTCGATAACAGTATAATTTTTAGAAAACAACGAACGATTGACAATTATCCCAATAGCTTCCGTCGAACTGGACGGCATCAATGAAAGACAATATGTTTGCTGTGATCATTTTGAGATTATCTCACCAAAAATGAATAAGACTTTAAAAAGCGGGAACTATAAATTGTACACAATTTTCTTGGCAAATTTTATGCAATCTTATCCGTTATCAGAGATAATTTGAAATATTACCAAAATTGTCCGTGTCCGGTCATTGTAATAATAAAAACGTTGTGTTCAGGAAATTTGTTCAGTTATGGGATATGTCCGGCTATGAGGACTGTCCGTAATGGGGAATTTCACTGCACACTTCTTTTGGATGAAGGAGTGTGTTTTAGTGATTTTTATGCCACAATCATGTATCGGCTCGGCCCTCTGTTTCACTTGATTAAGTTCTGCGACTATTTTGTTGTTTCCAATACAGAATAACGCTTGATAATAGAGAGTGCGTAAATGATTGAATACGCATCACGAATCTAAACATCTGTTACCCAATTGATTTGCCCTCAAGAAGTCGCAGTTTGTGTGATCAATCAAATCAATATAGAGGCTCTAAAATGATTTCTTTGTCATAATTTAAATTGCAAAATAACAGTTTCAATTACGTCGCCTATCGGTCATTCCCACTAACTCGTAAACAAACGTATCTACACAAATTTATTGCATAAATATACTATAATATACAAACTATATACATACATTTTTTATACCGATTTATGTATGTGTATATATTAAGTGATTTTATTATTGTGGCGCCAATTGTGTCACCAGGGATCACCTCTTGCGTTTGAGTATTTTTTTTTATTTGCAAGCCATTGTCTGGTCGCACAATTTGTCGGGGTGTTTTCTCCTGATAAGGGGTGTCATAACTAAATTTATTGGTATTCCTATCTCGATAATAAATGTTTTCTATAAACGTAATAGAAATTGCGGTGTAAAATCCCAAACACAGACGAATTGGTGCGCATTTCCTGAAATTTCACACTAATATATGTTGTTATTATTATAATTTCATATAAATATGTGTGTTTAATAATTTAAATTTAATATGTCTACTGCCCAATATAAATTTGTCGTAGTGTATATTTATACTCTAATAAGCTAAAATATTATTTTTTTTTACCACTTTCAGTTTTTATTCGCAAATACTCCTGCACAATTCATTTTAAAATTTTCTGTGCATTTGCATGAATGCCATACAGAACTTGTTTGTTCATAAGTTGTAAGTTCATATAACATGTAATTTCATTGGAAAACCAATTCTCCAATATTGTGTTTTAGGTATTAAAACTCCATCATAATCCCGTACTTGACACAAAAATATAAATTTGAAAGTCTTGAAAGAGAATTAGCGTATGCTATTCTATGTGATGGATTATGTAATACATCATACCTTAGAATTTCGTTGTGCCAACTTGTATACATTGGCGGTCAGAAACGATGTTCCGATGCGAACAAAGGAATTTGCATTTTTTAATTAGTATTTTAACAATCTAGTAATTTTGTATGTATAGTTTAAATGATTTATTTGTACTTACGTTCATTATAATAATTGTTTTAGGAATTCGATTTAAAGGGTGGAGACCTAAACTGCAGATTTCCTGCAAACCACCGACGTCTACTGATTGCATGCGTCTGTGCTTTATTTGTTTACACCGTCATCGTTGTTGACTTTCTTATCAGCTGAAAGTTAAATGGGCGAATTTTTGCGATGCATAAACAGTTCAACGACAACAATTTCAAAGTGAACACAAATTTCTCAGAGCGCTGCAAAATATTTATTATTTACTATTTTTTTAATTTCATAAGACCATTACTGAGAATTGGTTTTTATTTTGATTGTGTCGCCCGAAAGAAAAAATTATCAGTATTTTTTATTGTCCTGTGGCATTTCTTAAATTGTATTTATTAAAATTAACACGAAGTGAGTGCAGTGTCTAAAGTGACTGAGTTAGAGTGACCAACTGTATTTACTACATATTTAAAACCAATATTAATTAACATTTGTTTTTCCAGAAGTTTTGCAGAATCACTTCCTGCTCTTGTTTGAGATATAAGAATTCGTATAAAAATGACGATTCCATCGCGTCCTGCGCCTGCACCACCAGTGGCGCGCGGTCAAAATGCTGCCGCCGGTGCTAATGCAAGTATCGAACAACTACGCATACAATTACAACAACAACAGATACATCAGCAACAGAATCGTGGCATACAGAAATTGACTATAAGTCTACCACCACCACCGAAAGGTTCGACTGCAACGCCCATGGTTAATCGTAATAACAGTATCAGTAGCAACAACAACTATAAGAGTTTTAACGTGGACAGTAATCAGTCGACGATAACACGAAAGTTTCCACAAGCACGCTACACGCCCACCACAAATTGGGAGGACGATCCTTTCGGTGCCAATGCAGCAGCTGCTGCTAATACAAACGGCAATGGTAAAAAGGTACCACCACCACGGCCTCCACCACCGAAAGTGCAAGTAAATGGTCGTAGAGCGCCTCAACCACCATCCACGCATTCAACAAAGTTGCTGAGCAACATTTTCAAGAGCAAAAAAAGCAGTAGTAGTATTAGCAACAATAATAATAAAGCAAATAAGATATATGGTGTCAGCAGCGGAGTTTATGCCATTAACAACACATCCGTGTCAACGACAAACAACAGTAGCACAACAACGTGGGGCACCACAAGCAATGCTACAAATAATTTCAACAACAGTCAAAGTTGGCAGGCCAATTGGAACAGCAGCTACTCGTCCACATCGCTTACATCTCTGGGTGCTGTAAATCCAGGTGGTACAGGTGTGCCGAGCACAACCGAAGCACAGCTGATCAGTTTCGATTCACCACCAAGTTCGCCAACATTCACACAGAAGTCAAATAGTGATTGCCTCAGCGTAGATAGTTTTAGTTCGGATTCGAATTTCAGTTCGCCGAATAATGGTAGCGTCTCCCAACCGGAAAGCGGCTTCGAGGATGACTTTAGTGCACGCAGTCGTCCAGCTACTACCAGTCCGCTCGATCCTTGGGAGGCTTTTGATAGCGGTTTCAATACGGCAGTCGACAGTATATATGGTAGTACAGCAGCAACGAATAGCATCGGTACTGCACCGGTACGCAATCTCAACACCATCAATTCTCGCATTCAATCAAGTAACGACAACCCGCTCTGTAATGGAAAGAGTCTACTACCTCCGACGCCCACACTTAGTGTACCAACTATTATCAAACCCAAAGTATCCCAAAAACCACGTGCTCCTAAACCGCCGATGTTGCAGAAATCGCAGTTCACACATGGTAATGATACATCACTAACGCCACCATCTCCTCCTATGCCGATATGTGCGCCACCACCGCCACCAAACGGTGTTTCATTGCTGGACGTCATATCAGGAAAAGCGGATGCATTGCAATTGAATGGGGCCAATAATGGTGACTTGGGTCTTGGCGCTGGTGTAGAGGAAAGTAGGCCACATGGCGTTGCGCTATATGCCTTTGATGGTGTCGAAGAGGGTGATCTCAGTTTTCGGGTGTGTATGAAGTCTTTTGATCTCTCATTTTCAAGTTTTTATTAACATTATTTATGTTTATGAATCTGCAGGAGAACGAGAAAATCTATATCTTGGAACAGGTGAGCGCTGAATGGTATCGTGGTCGCACGCGCTCTGGCTGTGAAGGAATTTTCCCAATAAATTATATCGATGTAAAAGTCCCATTAGTGGAGGAAAATGCCAAAACCAAGCCGTTACGCCTACGATGCCTCTACAATTTCCCAGCCGAGTATGACGGCGATTTGGCTTTGACGGTAGGTCTAACAGTTTGCTGTTATATATAGATATACAGATATCGATTTTTTCACTGCGTTATTTCTAACTTTACTCTTGCATTGTTAGTACATCATTTTTATTGAAAATCACATTTTCTACCAATTGCAGGAAAATGAAATAGTAACCATACTTTACAAAATTAATGAAGACTGGCTTTATGGTGAAGTGGATGGCCGGCAAGGCCAATTTCCAGCGAATTTCATTGAATATTTACCCGACAACATACCGACGGCATAAGCAAGAAGTTTGAAATGTATTACTATACTATACTACACAAATATTGCATACATATTTACATGATGATAACTATAAAATGCCCGAAATATTACGCACCTCAAAAAATTTATATATTTGAAATACCTTTTACACAGCACGTGTCCATCTAACGAATTGTAGTACCCATAGTTTATATATAAAATAATGGACTTGCGGAAGTAGAAAGTTGTGTTTCGAAAGTCTTGAGGATGGAGTAAACTTAGAGTGCTCGCTACTTGGAATTGAATATAACACAGACATTTTTGAATGTGAAGACCGCAACATATAAATACTTTCTTTAGATAGGAGTTTACATTTATAAGAGTAAAAGAAACTGAATGTGCGATACGCATGTAGATGTATGAACTTTAAGTGATGTAGTGTTTAACTAATGCACTGCAATGGTTCTAGTTATTAACGGTAACAATATTCAAATCAAGCATCACACTGATTGTCATATCAAAAAACCTTTTTCCAACGCAAGAACCGAAAACCGATATCGATATCAAAGCTTTTTATACTAGTATTTAAGGGCGTAGTAAATGTAAAGAAATATCGTCCACATCACACGCTTAAGCTTAAGTAATAAACTATTGAATTTGTTCCACACACAAACGTAACTATAATTTATACTTATACTTAAATAAATCATAAAATATAAATAGTACACACACACAAATAATTGTTTACAGACGTTGGTCATATACATATGTGGTCTTGCGAAGAAAAGTTATTAAAATGTATTCATTTATTGTAAGATTATCTTTCAATTTGAAAATCGTCGCAAAAGTAAATGTGATTGTGTATTAAAACAAATATTAAGGCAAACAGATTATTTAAATTTTACATCAATAGGCGCTTGTTAAACTGTTTCATTTTATTGATAGTTATTTGTTAATAAATTTCTTATAATGTTACGCGCAAATATAAGATGTATACATATATATATTATTTATATTAAGTAATCTTATTAGTTGGAGTACACGCAGGTACGATTAAATTAAGAAATGCACCACATATATAATTATACATAAATTATACGACAAAATAAATATACATATATGCAACAATAACCAATTGCTACGATTTACATATATTTGTATTTATAGTGTTGAGAGCGCACTAAACCGATTGTGCTTAGTTAGTTTTACGTATACAATATTTAAACAAATAAACGAGTCAAATAATATACATAATACTATAACAACAAAAATAAAAATTTGTTCGATAATTCTCTGAAATGTGCAATAAATAATAATAATGGTCTTAACGCAACTCACAGGGTAGAGTAACATCTCACTTACAAGGTGTGTCCCAAAATAAACGAAGATTGGGATTTGCAATATTAGAAAGAACCATTCAAATCTGGCATCACACTGATTATTTTTCTTTAAAACGCACCTAACTTCATATGAATCGGATGCCAATATTAAAGTTACAGCAATTTCAAAAAGAAAAAGCTGTGCAATTGTGGGATTTTTACAAAGAGCAAATAAAAAATTGCGTATTAAACTTAAGAAAAAACTTCGACATACGAATTGACAAAATTTATGGTGATGATTTTATAAGTTGTATTCAAGTATATACGTGGTTTACACGATTTAAAAATAGTGGTGAGGATTTAAACGACAACCAAAGACCAGAAGCTAGTAATCGTGCTGAGTTGTTGGAAAAACTCCGTGGAATTACTGATGTTGATATAAATCTTACTATGGGAATGTTGGCTGAGAGATTAAATACGGAAACCAGCATGAAAGGGTCATTTTATGATGATAAGAACATTTCTATAAATGAAATAAAAAATCCAAGCATTCGCTTTTCTCTCTTTTAAATATAACATCTCGTATTCGTTCATATGCCATTCTGAGTGTAAATAATAAAGCGGTCTAACTTGTATTTTTAACAGGAAGCAATTATTACCGAGTTACATCAGACCACTCGTATTCTAAGTCAGTTTGTTCATTAGTATGCTTAGTATGCTAGTTTCTTTAATCCCATCATTGAAGAATAGCGTACAGTATATAAACTCCAAAACACAGTATTATTCTATTCAGTGTGCCTCAAGACAGATGACAGAGATGTACCATAATGATGATGGGTCAGAATGCTGAATAACATACTTTAGCCGTATAAAGTCCGAGACAACGCAGAATCGATTGCTGCAGAAATAGCACAGGAATCGGGGTTCCAAATTTACAGTAAATGTTTGCCAACATTTGTTACAGGCTTGCTTTTCTTCTTAATTTCTCAGTCTATTTAATTCAGCGGGCTTATCACATATGTATATATATAGATAGATCAATAATTTCTTTTTTTTTATTCAATAAATTGTTATCGTGCCGACGCCATAATAAAGTTATTTGTTCGGCAAGCGCCTTTAAATTCGACAAACAGTTAAAAATCCGATGTGACATTCTTAATATTTTTAGCACATCCGCTGTGAATGCTGTGGCAGTCACATTTTTCTTATTGTGAATTCAAAATGCAGAACAAAGTTTATTGATTTGCTGTCTGCGCAGTGAATGCTGTTGCATACACTTAGGCGTAACTAATCAACTTTCATCTGCAGATTTACCAGAGACCGTACAAAAACTCTACCAAAGGGCTTATAACAATAATTTCGAATTTGTTTTCAACAATTATTATTAAATTTAACAATTTTTAAAGTGATTTAAATTTTTTATATAAGAAGATTTTCATTGATATATATTGAAAGAAATATGTCGCATTTCCAAAGCGTACCTGACACAGGAGGTGGGGTTAAATTCATGTATTTAATTTGGGTTTTCACATAAAATTTCTTAAATTTAATCAGACGATTTAGACAACGAATCTGTGGAAGTGTTGCGAGCACGGTTAAACGACATGAAGCGGTTGATGAGTGAACGCACTGCCCAAATACAACAGAATCCGGCCACTACGGAGCAAATATGGAGCACTAAACGACAAACCGCGACAGGAATTATCGATGGCAATTTCCTTAGCGTTGCTTTTGGAGGCGCTCTATTGGTTATCGTTTCGGTTTCAGTGTACGCATTTTACAATTTATATCATGCAATATTGAAGAAGTTCCCCTCACATCATGAAGAACTGTAGAAAGTTAAATGTAATTTAGCGTTACGAGAAAAGGGAGTGCTACGGACTGTACACACATGTGCACTTCATATTTGCGAATACAACACATATACATGGATTCGTATGGCATATGAAAATATGATATCTGTGGTGTGTTTAAGTTGTACTGAAGTTTACGGGTTACGTACACAAACGTTAAACTAAAAGAATTTATATATGTTTGCGAAAAAATACTGAACCACATAATTTTATTAAAACAATTTATATATTAATGAAATTTGAAATACTTAAAAATATACAGCGCGTATACATCTTGTCTAAAGTTTTAATATATTTCCGATCTGATTCACTCTGTTGGACAATTGAAGCGACACAAAAATGTCTCAATTCGGTATACCGAAAATGGTGTTTTTCACATGTTTTCCTCAGAGAACGTATAATAAACGTCACTTGCCGATAAAAACAAAACAAAAACGCAACTGATCACAACACGTGCAACCAATTTCAGCAACATATTGAGGTCCTGCGTATTAACTTCAATTAATAATTAACTGTTGTAAAAATATTTTAAATAAAAGCAAGAAGTGAACATTTATTGATTACCTATGGGATTGACGAAGCAGTATTTGGCATATCGGCCAGTAGACAGTTTCAATGTTATCAATAGTGGTCGGGCTAATGTAAATTTCGTTATCTACAATAAAACAGAGGGCCGATATGCACTTGCTGCAGCTGCTGAAAATGTAATTATTTGGGATTTAAGGTGAGGAATTGAGGGGATTGTATTAAAAAAAGTATATATAAATTTGTGATGTACATACTTTCACAGATTGGGGGAACGTGCGTTAACACTTCGCCGCGACAAGCAGGAAGTAACGGCATTGCGTGCTTCACCCGACCGCATACATGTTGCTGTGGGTTACGTTGATGGCGTTGTGGAACTTTTTGATTTACGTGCTCCAGAGCAATCTATATGCTCGTTAGCGCTGCATAAAAGTGCTGTGTCTGTTCTGCGCTTTGATGATATGGGCATACGTTTGGTAAGCGGCAGTCTTGATACTGAATTGGTGGTTGTTGATATTGTTGAACAAGCCGGTCGACAACGACTTATAGGACACAATGCGCCTATAACAGATGCACACTTCTTACAACGTTTAGGAGAGCAAAACATTATTATTAGCTGCTCAAAGGATACACAAATAAAATTCTGGAATTTAGAAACACAATTCTGCTTTAAAACAATTGTTGACAATCGTACTGAAGTTTGGGCTTTGGCATTAATCGGCGATATTATGGTTGCTGGCTGCGGTGAGAGCACAATGAATGTTTATCGACTTCGTCGACGTGATGATCCAAATCACAATATTGAAAATGCAGTTGAGGGCTTAAGTATAGATGACGAAGATACAATTAGTCCTTTAACAGTTACAAACTGTGGTGTAATACAGCGCGCAGGGAAAGGACGTTGTATAAATTTAGTAACCGACCCAGCGGAGCGTGTTATTAGCTGTCATGGTACTAATGATCTTATCGAGAATTTTTACTTTTGCACGGCGGAGGAAGCTAAGGAGCGGCTTTCAAAGCGTTTAAAAAAGGCTCGTAAGGCTGCAGAGTCAATGGATCATGATGGTAAAGATAATGGAAATGCATTATCCAAAGGTTTAAGCCTGAGTGATGAAATAAAGCGTTTGGAAAGTATAAAAGTAAAACAGAAAATTAAATCAATCGACATTATACTTGGCGCACAGAACGAATTACGTGTACTTGTGGGTTTAGCTAATAATAGTTTACAACTCTACGCGCTTAATGCATCTCTAAAGCACAAAGTATCAGAAGCAAGTTTGAAGCAGTTACGTGCATTGACGCGAGTTGGGCATCAGTCTGAAGTGCGTTCTGTATGCTTCAGTAACGATTCTCTTGCAATTGGCTCGGGTGCGGGCGAATCATTTAAGTTTTGGAATCGCGAATCTATGCAATGTTTACGTACAATAGCCACCGATTACATATTATGCACCACTTTCGTGCCAGGTGATCGTTATGCTTTATTGGGCATGAAAAGCGGTAAATTGGTAATAGTAGACGTGGGTGCGGCGGATATTATTGAAGAGATACCAGCACATGAAAGTGAATTATGGTCTATCGCTCTGCTTCCCGATATGAAAGGCTGTGTAACTGGTAGCAGTGACACGACGGTTAAAATTTGGACATTCGAGTTAGTTGATAATGTGGGTACGGATGGTAGTGATGAGGTGGATACAACACGACCAAAAGTACTCTCGCTGTTACATAGAAATACGCTTAAGCTGGAGGAGACGGTATTATGTGTGTGTGTCTCACCGAATATGAAATATCTCGCGGTGGGCTTACTCGATGCAACAGTGAAGATTTTCTTCCTCGACACCTTTAAGTTTTATTTGTCGTTGTATGGCCACAAACTGCCAGTGCTCTGTCTTGATATCAGCTATGATTCCACATTGATAGCCACAGGCTCGGCTGATCGTAACATAAAAATTTGGGGTTTGGATTTCGGTGACTGCCACAGATCGCTGTTTGCGCATGACGACTCAGTAATGGCGCTGAAATTCATACCCAACACGCATATGTTGTTCAGTTGCGGCAAGGATGGTAAAGTGAAGCAATGGGACGCCGATTCGTTCGAAAAGATTCTTACGCTGCCAGGTAAGATATGTCTATACTCGACAGCAATATGATTATTATATTATTGTATTATAGGACATATTGGGGAGGCATATAGCTTGGCAGTTAGCCCGAATGGTCGTTACCTTGTGACAAGCGGTTCCGATCGTACTTTACGTCTATTTGAACGCACCGATGAGCCGATAGTCTTACAAGATGTACAAGAGGAGGAGCGCGAAGAACTAGAAAATCAACAACTCGCCACCGGTGAAGAAAGCGCAGTGCCACAGCTACCTGGTTTAAAGTTGCCTTCAAGAAAAACTGTGGGCTCAGAAAAGGCTGCAGAGTCAATATTGGAGTGTCTGGAGATTTGCAAACAATATGATGTGGAAGACGAAGAGGATAAACCGGAACTGCATCCACTAATGCGCGCGCTGCAAGTAACAAATCCCGACGATTTTCTTTTTACTACTTTAGCTCGTATACGTGCTTCGGATTTGGAGGAAGCGCTCTTGCTGCTGCCGTTTTCCAATGTGTGCGAGCTGCTTGAACGTCTGCCACGCCTAATCGACTGTCATAGCGATCAGATAGAATTGTTATGTAAGGTAACAATTTTCCTATTCAAAGTACATATGAAACCGATAAGTGCAGCGAAAAATCTGAAACTGTTGCTTAGCGGTTTGGTGCGTGCACTACAGCGGGACGTCAGCGAAATGCGTGATACAATTGGCATGAATGTGCATTCACTGGCGCTGCTACAACACAGAATTGAAGAACGCGAGGGCGTCGAACTTTTCCGTGAGGCGACGCAGGAGCGCAAAAAGCGCGACAAGAAACGGCGTGAGGCCACTAAGCGCCGCTTAGCCATTAAAATAACATGAAAAGCATAAACTACTTGCTTTTAGCTATAACGGAACGTTGAAGTACATACATATACATTTATGTAGGTGTTGTAATTGTTTTATAGAGTATACTTATAATTTGGTAAATATAAAATTATGAAACATTTATTATTATGGCAACTATTTTCAATTACAATAATGTGGTTTATATGTATATTTCTTCCGTCGTTTTAACAAGCGTGTGTCGTACAGTTTATATTAAATTGATATTTTTTAAATTTTTTCGCTTTGTCCGAGTTATTTTTAGGATGTTTGAGTTGCTATTTACAATATTTCGAGTACTTTCTATTGTGTGTGTTTGTGGTAGTATCTATTTATTAGTTAGGAATAGTTAAGAGAAGGTGCGATTGATTGGCTATTGCTATATGTATGTATATATATGAATCTACATACAGCGATCATTATGGTTTCAGCAAGTAAAAGTAGCACCGAGTGATTACTATAAGCGATCAATGTGGCAATGGCAAAATGTTAAATAATTTTACATTTGATAAGTTACAGTTAATGCGGTTACGAAGAACAAAATTCGATATGAGAAAATAAAACATAGCTATAAATTGAGTGCACATTTTAACAAAATAGAAATGGCTTGGTGTCAATTGCAGATGCCTGCTTTGGGGGCGGAGGGTCCGCAGTTCGTATTGCAACAACCTGAAAAAGAGCAAATTTGTAGTTTAGTTTTTTATACTTATGTATGTGTGTAAGTCAATTAAAAATATATATTGCTGGGCCATGAAGAGGAAATAATCAACCGAGAAAAAGAAGAATTTCCGGATGACTAATAAGACTTTTTGAATTAGTTATATCCTAATTTAATAATAAAGGCGGAAAATATATTCATTGTTTGATATACCAACGATTTTCAAACATCTTTTATAGCATACTTTTAGGTGAAATTGACCATATACAACAATGAATTTAAAAATAGTGAAATTCAGAAAACGTTTACGTGTAAAGTACAAGTACCCTTACCTCCGCAACGTGAAAATGTACCAGGTGGTCCATAGCTGAGCTTCTGAATTGTACATTTCTCGATAGGCGCCGTTGGCTTGCAATAAGATGATTGATTCGCCCATGGCATTGGCTGTCGAGGTTGTGGACAATTTGGCAAATAACTAAGCTTATAAACCGTACAATTTTCGACAGGCCCATCGGCGCGACACACACCCGGTCGAGGTCTAATCGGTTCTGGACGTCTAAATTCACACACATTCACTGGCATATACGAGAGTTTGTTGATGGTGCAGCGATCCATGCTGCCAGTCGCGCGACAAATGAGCGATTGTGGTCGTATGGGTGCCCGACGGCAAATGGGTTTCGGTACGAAATCATGCTTTTGTGTCGTCATATTGTAGAGAGGACCGCACGATTTCAGACAGTTCTCCTTGGGTCGAATTGGCTGAGTGCGTGCTACGCAACAATTAGGCTGGTATGAAAGCTGGAATAGAAATTGTTCAAAGACGCATGTAGCAACGATATGTAATTTTAACTCAATTTTCATCAGCCCACCTTGTGTACAGTGCACTTTTCCAGAGATCCCGTTGGCATACATATACCCGGTATGGGACGTATCGGTTCTGGGCGACAGCAGCGCGAATCCACTGGCATATAGCTGAGTTTGTAGACTGTACAACCGTCGGTGCGATCACTACCCAACGTTTTTATACTGTGCAACGGCACCACGGGAGCTGTACGTGCCGTACAACAATTTGGCAAGTAGCTAAGATTATACGTCGTGCAGAGATTTTCATAACGTGGCGGTACACATCGCACTTTTTCCGCCCATGGCATCGGCTCCTTTGGCAACGGACAAACCGGCAGGTAACTTAATTTCTGTACGGTACATTTCTCACTGGGCCCGGTGGGTCGTTGTATGTTGTATGTCTGCACTATTGGTTTGGGTGGTGGATTCCGGCATACATCCACCGGCATGTAAGATAATCTATTGATTGTGCATCGCTCCAATGGGTCACACGGCTTGCATATGCCGTTTACTGGACGAATAGGCGTGCGTTTGCTATAGCCCTTCGGTACAAAGTCATGTTTCTGTGAAGTCATCGCATAGAGTGGGCCACAAAATCGCAATCCATTGTCCGGTGGCCGAATTGGTGCCGCTCGTCCGGCTCCACAAGGTGGCAGGTACGACAGCTTCTGCACCGTACACGATTCCATGCGACCGGTATTGGATGATATATTCGGACATGGTCGTATCGGTTTCGCGCGATAACAATCGCCACAGTTCGCGAAATACGAACGTTTGTATATTGTATCTGTTTCAAGCGGCGCGGTCGAGCGCATAATGCACGACATCGGACGGATGGGTTGGGTACGTGGCGGCTGTTGATAGCAACAGCCCGCATAATCCCCGCAGTCCCAGCGGCAATTGCAGTCGCCCCCTGGCGGGCACGGTGTATAATCGACCGGTGCCTGACAAGGATCGCACTTGGGCGGGCAGTACTGGTCGCAAGCCATGATCCCATCCCCAGCGCAACCGTTACCGGTCGGGCATTGGTTGGCAGCCGGGCTGCAGTTGAGGCATGAAATAACAAACAAAATATTAATATGAAAATGCGTCAGTAAATTTATCAATTAATTTTATTCATTCCGTTGTTTATTACTTACTCGCACATTGGAATGGAGTTTAAGATTAGTTTTTAGAACTGCAGAACTATTGAGTGGTCGGGTCCAGAGTTACGATTTTTCTCTGTTTGATTACACAAAAACACGAAGGCGATTTAATTTTGATTGTTTAATTGCTCGAAAAAAGGAATTTTTGATAATATACAAAACAAAAAACACAGCGGACAAATTTGAAATTTTGTGAACGACAAAAACGGAAATGTGCTCGGTTTAAAGTCGAAAACTGAATTAAAAATCAAGTGATTGCTAAGCAAAGTAAACGATGCGGGGTGGTATTATTAAAAAAAAGTACGCATTTGTTAAAGCAACGATTTTTTTGCATTTGTTCTTGCAAGGAAATATCAAGCACTACTTCTGAAGCACATTACGTATACGCAGTGGTAAATTCTTCAAGGTATGATGGTTTCCGATTGAAACCTTTTTTTACGAAACAACTCGAGTAACCGGAACGGTCACGGAGGATTTTTATTCCGCCAACCGGTAGCATTCCTCCAAATTACTTCAGGAAGGTTTTTTGCCGCTACAACAACATAAAAGTTCTCTCGAGTTTCTGGGTGACGGTTTCGTTTCAAACAGTTGTTAGAATATTGTTTTGCAATTTACGGTCGACCAACATTAAAAATGTTGAAAAAAAAACAATTATGTTTACTTTTTCGTTTTATTTATTATTGTTTGTATTTCATTTAATATTACTTTAAACCTAATAAATTGTTTTTCCAATTTAATATATGCATAGTAGGTAATTTCTTTCTGATATCGTAATTGCAAATAATTTAGTGTACCTTTATTGGGAAATGGAGAACATTTTAGTTTTGGGCCCTAAAATATGTACACAAGTATGTGTGTGTTATGTACATAAGAACTATGCTATTGCCGGGTACATTAATATACATAAGTATTACTGTTTTCGTCACGTATTATTTTGAAGTCGTAAATAACCATATGTATGTAGGCATGTATGTATAATATGGTGTTATACACAACAATATAAAACACTAAAATAACAATAAATCAAAGATTTAAAAGTTTTATATATTTATTAAATCAACAAATTCAAAAAAGTATTTTTCCAAAACTA
The DNA here is from genome assembly GCA_037783105.1 of Bactrocera zonata. Lineage (NCBI taxonomy): Eukaryota > Metazoa > Arthropoda > Insecta > Diptera > Tephritidae > Bactrocera > Bactrocera zonata. The sequence goes on along the minus strand of JBAWJQ010004226.1, from coordinate 261,598 downwards.
AAAATAATTAAAAAAAAAACAAAAAAACTTTTATCCTCTGTAGCAACATGTTGCAAGAGTATAACAAACAAATCTTTAATTGTAAAGTGTGTCACTCAACTTAAACAAAATGTTGCAGTAATTCTGCCCAACTCTTCTAGAAGGAACACTTAAGAGTAGGTTAGATAAGGAACAATATCGTTTGCAACAAAACATTTTCCAAAATCACACTATATAGTGTAGTTTAAAAATTAAAATCTGTTTAATTTGAAGCAAATAAATAAAAAAATGTTTTTGTGTTGTTATTTCTGGGGTTTTTTGAATTTTTATATTTATTGTTATCGCTTTGTAATTAATTACTTCTATTTAAAGAGTGAATTAAATATATAATATTTTTGTTTCTTGATTTTTTTTTTAATGTGAAATGAAAACTTTTCAAACTTCCATTTTACTTAATTCTTCTTCTTTTTGATTTGAAGACTCGCGCTTATTTCTTGTTAATCATATATTGTCTACAGAATCAGCATCATCCTCAGAACTGATCTCATCACCGAATTCGATGTCTTCATCAAAACCATCTTCGACGAATGTAACTGTGTCGTTGATGCGTACCGATTCGGGGAATTCACCGTATGTTTTCAAATTTCTCGCCTCATCCGGTGTATATTTTAAGATGACATCAGCTTTTGAATCCTGATAATCACGTAGACCGACCAAAATGATGTCGCCCTGATTAATCCATACCTGGAGTAGACCAGAAAAATAATTGCTTTTGAATATATTTCCCGTTAAGCATTGTCAGTTATTATTATTATAATATTTATTGATAAGAATGTATTTTTAAAAAAGTTATAGTAAAGTAATGTAATATATTAAGTACATAGTCATATTATATATTTAAATACATAAGCAAACACAAGCAATATTAAATACTGCACATAAAAGTCAGAACGTACGGCAAATAAATAGCACTGGTACTCAACTAGTACAGTGACCTACCGCAAAACTCAAATATTTGACTATTCGACAGCATACCATATACATATGTATGTATGTATGTAGTATAAAATTTATCAGTTGACGAACACAATGCTTATACACATATTTATGTATATAAGGGGTTGCACGGTGAAAACTTATAATGATAATAAATTGCCTACTTCTGATATCAAATTTAGGTATGATCAAATATTGTATAATTTACTCACATGCTGAGTTCGTGATATGATATTGTTATTAATGGCTAAAGAATTTATTTGCCTTTTCGTTTACGCATGACCAATGTTGGAAGTGGGCACACATTTTTAACAAATGTGATACTATTTTTTATTGAAAATTAATAAGCTGCGAAATTTGTGAAATTCTAAGTACTGAAGCGTTGTCACTAACGGAAGGAAAATTTTAATTAACGAGCTTTCCGCCAGCCGGCTAAATCAATATTTATATATAAACAATCGTACGTTTTTTCTGAGTTAGTGACTCAACAGAGAATTTGTTCTGAGATTATATTATACGAATTTCACAAGCCATACAAGACTACCCCAATTGATATTTCCATATACATACGTACATACATACATATATATGTATGTATGCTACATATGCCTCATATTTGCTTTTGTAATTTTCTATTTTTTATTTTTTTTTTTGTTTGCGAAGAGTGTTATAGCTTCAGTGCATTCGAAGTTAACGCTTTTTCTGTTTTTTTTTTGTTTTGTTATCGGTGCAATTTCCAACTGTAAACGATTTTTAATTTATTGCTTGTGATTAGGAAATTCATTGTAAAAATAATTCCTCAATTTATACAAACATTGTAAACTCATATCTATTATTTGGTGGAAATGTATTAATTACATTAATTAATTGCCGTGGTGCAGGAGCTTAAGCCTCAAGGCATACTCGGCATCTTCCAATCGGCATGAGCGGTGCTGTGTGGCATCACTCCTGCGGGTTGTCAAGCGCTGCATGCGTGTCAGCCACTTTCTAATCCAGGGTGTTATGCGACTCCCGTGCCCATTGGATGGTTTTTAGCAAGCAAGCAAAGGCTCTGAGCTCTGATGCGGCGGACATTCTCTTTTTTGAAACCAGCTAAGACCCGACAGCTCACCGCGTTGAGCCAAAATGACTAAACCCATTAAAAACAACAAAACCAAACCAACAACGACTATCACAACAAGGTAACAGACACGGGTAACAGCTAAGGACAACGCGGCGGCGTTGCGACTGTAGCGACCACCACCAAAGCTCCCCCCAGCTATCACCAGCCGATAATCCCGGCGGGCATGATGACCCTCGCAGGACGGGCATGGGTGCTCAAATTCGTAACCAGAACACCTCCAAAACCCAACCGACCTTTTAGCACACCAGTTACAAATTTATCCTTCAGATTTGTTCAGTAATGTTATCTGAATAAATCGACTTGTGGTTGTTACTCTTGAGCGAATAATTGCGTTACAACCCTTGGCCGAATATAAGATCGGGTTCAATCCGGTTTCAGAAAATCAACTAACATCAAACTCTTTCAACGACCGTTGAAGAGATTATTTCAAATATGACTTGCATAATATAAAGTTCATATACGAGTAAACATACATAAATTGAAGTTAATATCTGAAAAAAATAAACAATACATCACGCAGGTCTTTTTGATTTTTTTCTGATTATTATTTAAAATCAAGATTTATGACATGCGGTTATTTGAATATTTGATCGTACTTATCGGCAAACTTATCAAGATCTGCTTAGACGCACTAACAAAACTACTTAATACGCCAAAACGTGAATGAAATAGCTAGTTAGTGTATAAATTAAACTTTTATAAATAGATAACTGCATACACAAAAACATTTACAAATATTTTACTTTAAAAAAAGATACCATTAAACCAACAATGCTGAGCACAACTGCTGTAAAATACAATTAACAGTATCTCAACTATTAGCACCTTCTCCATTAGCTAACAGACGCGAGTCTACGACTGTCTGCTGATAAGCAACCAATGTATGTATATACACACATACATATGTACGTGAGGTTTCCAGCAAAGTGAATTTATTGGGGAAGCACCCAAGGTGGCACAAAGAAAAAAATCTCAAAATTACGCTATATAAGGAGTGGAAGGTTGTGGGAGGCCACAACTTACGATGTGGAAACTCAATGATAAATTGTAAGTTGCACGCGTTTCATAAAATGCAGGGTCTTTATATTTGGTACGCTATGTCAATACATTGGAATTTGGTGAGTAAGCGCAAACATAGGCGCCGTACATTCGCACTCACAAAGCTCATAAAATATGATACAAGTCATTAAACCTATATATGTATGCGCAAACCCCTAAAATGTATTTGTTAATAAATGAGAAATCAGTGGGCAAGCAGTTAGCAGCAGTCTTAATGGAGGCGCGCATTGATAAGATAAAAGGCCAGTCGTATGCGCAAACGCAGACGTCTCAGTTGACGTAGACCAACTTGAAGCAAGCATCGCTGCCATTGTCCAAATGGCAACATGCTTAACAATATCGGGCGACACAAATGCTTACGGTAGCGCCTACGTCGCAAAATTTCCACATGTTCGTACAAGACAACGTTATCTTATCAAATATCGCAATGTCTCTGCCGGCTGCAGATGTGACTTAGTTACCTATAAAACCTGCGAGCTCGGCGTCCGCGCAGACAATACGCTGGCAGACCCGAAAGTGAATGAAACTAATTGAAAAGCAGCAAAGCAAACAAGCTATCGGAATATATCTACTGATCGTACGAAACGTAAATCGTCGTCGCGCCGAGAAAATTGTGAAATTGTGCGCATTTAAATTGTAAACTGAAACTAAAAAAAAATCCGTGAACGCCACTTAAAAACGGAGAACTGTGTGTGGAATTGTATTGAGTTACAACAACAAACCATGTTAGTCTGTTGGAAATGTATTTTTCTAATATTATGTACAATATTCATACAAACAATGGTGGTTTTGAGTACAAATGCACCGTTGCCGGCTAGAAAAGCCCACATAGCCGGCATAAGTCCAAGGGCAACATTAGGACTTTTTGATAATCCATGTGGTAAAAAGGACAACAGCAAGGCATGGACACAAAAACTGTTGGCGAAACGCGAGGCGGTGCCGCATTCGGCGCCCTATATCGTATCAATACAACGCATGACACCAGATGACGGCCTCGTACATTACTGCGCAGGCACTATAATTCACGAGAACTGGATACTAACAGCAGCTCACTGCCTCACCTCAGATGAAACCGTGGAGAACTCCATCATTGTTGCCGGCTGTCATGATCTACGCGGCACCGAAGAAGGCGATTGTGTGCAGGTGCGCACAATTGATCATTATGTGCGACACGAGCTCTATCTTGGAGGCATTAATCCATATGACATTGCGCTCATCTATACGAAACGACCATTACAATTTACAGAGCATGTGCAACCGGCACATTTGCCAGAACAGGATGTGCTGCCGGAGGGTAGTGGTACACTTTATGGTTGGGGTAATATTTCCATGACACTGGTGCCCAATTATCCACATCGCTTGCAGGAAGCTGATATGCCCATATTGGATATGGAACTATGCGAACGGATATTAGCTGCCTCTGGTTTGCAACTGCACGAGACTAATTTGTGCACAGGTCCACTAAATGGAGGAGTCAGTATCTGTACAGCTGATTCGGGTGGCCCTCTGATGCAGCCTTGTTGTGATGGTTTCGAGGAAGGGTACACAGTTATTGGCATAGTATCTTGGGGCAAAATGCCTTGTGGCCAGAAGAATTCTCCATCTGTATTTGTGCGTGTTTCTGCGTTTACGCATTGGATTACTGACATTATCACGACGGTAACACAGTTCGAATAAACATAAGCGAATAATTAAGGAGAGAGAATTTGGAGAATGCTGTGTGTGAACTGAATGCCAAAACTGAACCGAAGACGCTGAGCGCCGAATTGGTGGAAAACAAAATCTCATAAATTTATAATAGGAACTGTAGTATTTAAGAAAGTAGTAAAATGTATCTATAATATAGAACAACTATTATAATTATTAATTTATACAATATATTTAAATATTTAGATAAGGAAAAGGAAAAAAAAGGAAAAGATATAAACATACTCGAAAAATTCATATAATAAAGAAGGAATAAAAATATTTATAATATACAAATATTATATATTCAAACAAGCATTTTTAAATTCAAATGGAAGGGATACGGATATACAAGCCATACAAATTTATTTATGTACATATGTATGTTTATTTGTAACTAAATTTTAAACCATATTAAGAGATTTAGAAAGTTCAATTCAATATTTCGTATAATTCGTTTTTTTAATTTAAGATCAAAATCAGCAACGAAGATTGTGGGACATTTTATGACTCGAAACTTTTTAAAATGTCTAACTAAGCCTTCCAATTGTGAAATATGCACCGAAATCATGATTTTACATAAAGTTATCTCGAATTGGGGGCGCCAACACCGCCGTGTTACTCATTTCATGCTAGTCCTCAATGCTTATCGCGTGATTGACCAAAGTTCAATTAATGGCAGAGGCAGAGTGTGCCTAGATAATGCTTCCGAATACCATAACAAACATTTCATATTTAATACAAGGAAAAACGTTATCTTCGGATGAACTGAAGCAATAATCCCTTCACAGTTGCGTAAATATTATTTTGATTTTGATCGTTCAATTTATATGGCAACTACAAGCTATAGTAGTTAATTTTCTTCGGAGATTGTACCATTGTTCTGAATAATGACCTATGCCCAATTTTCGAAAAAATCTCGTCGAATAAACTACTTTGTCCTACAAGAACTCGATTTTGATCGATTAGTTTGAATGATATAACGGCAATACAGACAAATGAACATTTTTTTAGGACATAATTATATATTTTAAAAACTTCGTTGCAAACTTAATATACCCCTCGTAAACAAAATAAGCCTTACAGTAGCGCAAAGTTATATGTATACTATATGTAGCTACCGATGAGTTTCGAATTTTTTTAGAGATAATGAAGTAATAAAAAAAAACAGTAAGTGAACAAAGAATTATGGCTAAATCCAACCATTAAAGTTATTAAAAATTGCAATTTTGTTTTTTAAATTAAAAAATAAGAAATTTAACTAATTTTGTTTAGGTAAGGTATGAATTTTTGTAACAAATTAAACCGACGAAATGGATAAAACCAAATATTTTATAAAATCTATAGCATGACGTGCAAAGGAGGATTAAAAACCTTTATGCCCACGCCTTTAGCGAGGCGAGCTTCTCAGCTTTTACATGAACACAACACGTCGTATGTTGTACATTTTAAAGACACTCTCTGTTGAAGTATCAATGGAGCGTTGGAAATAAAGGATTTTTCATTAGGGCACTACAAAAGTTGACCGATAGGACAGCGAACGACTCCATATTTTTTTCAGTAAGGTTTGCCATATCATCTGAAAGGATATACGATCCAAATACGAGTCGAAATTATTAAAATTTACTACCGAAATTGGAAGTCAGTGGCCTCAAATTTGAGAACGAGTTTTTCAATAAGTTTTGTTTTTAATGAACTCAAAACGGTTTGGGATATCAATGAAATTCTTTATACCTGTGAAAGTACATTCGTACGTACTCCAAGAGTCGCCATTTCATCCCGAAAAAATTACAGTTTCTACTTCTTCCATGATGATCAAGACCGGCACGTTACTGTGAATGAGAATCGCTACCGCTCAATTATAACCGAATATTGTTTGCCAAAAAGTCGCAACGCGAATGTAACAATTGATTTATTGAAAACCAAGTTATAACACGAAATGGCCCAGTAAATTGGCCGCCTCGGTTGTGCGATTTGACGCCATTAGATTATTTTCTATAGGGCTACGTCAAGTCTATGGTCTACGCCAATAAGCCAACGACGAATGATGAATCGCGTACCGGCCTTTAATTAATGCTTGAAAACCCGCGGTGGCCATGAAAAAGAAATTCCATACATAATGTCATCGAAAGTACTTTCATAGAAATAAAGAATTTCATTGATATCCCAAACCGTTTTTGTTTCATTAAAAAAAAAAAACTTTTGTAGCGTTCTTATTGAAAAATCCTATACATACGTAGAATTATAACGTTGACGTTGGGCATACCTGTATAAGACCTACATCTTACCATAAGACCTACATCTTACCATATACCATATAGTGCGTGATTCATGTCCATGATTTGCGTACTTTTTGAGAATTCTAATTTGATTTACGTAAATGGCTTCTTCAAACAAAATTTTAAGATTTCTGGAATCACATACATATGTATATGAAAAAAACCAATATACACATATTCTGACTTGCCAACGTTTCAAATTATAAAGACGAAAAAATCCAAACGCTATGAACTGACATGATACGATTTGAATCGAAGGAAGCTACATATACCGTTTACTCGATCGTAATTGCCGAAGAACAGATTGTTCATGTTGCATCAAATCAGTTGACGCGAATTGATCAACAATGTTGTCTATGATGAACTGAATTGATTTGATTGTGTTTTTGGCACGAGTGTTTATTCTGACAGCTCTCTGATGCGTACCCACAATATACTTCACTTGTAAGCCTTTTAGATAAAGGATGAAGTTATTTCAATTGCTTTATAAATGTAAATATTTTTATTTGATAAAATTATGAAATAACCTTAATCAAATTACTGGAGCACTTATGTACGTATGTACATATGAGCTTATCGACTGTCTATTTTAAACAAATATGAATTTCATTTGTCAGTTATGTGATATGATAATATGGAATTATTATATAATTATGTAATTTTTATAAATTAGTAGTCTTTCAATTAAATTAAAGGAATGATGATTATTTTATAGCACTAAACGTTTCTGAATTTTCTTTAGTATTTATTTATTAAGGCAGATTAGCGGATCAAGTAGATTTATGTATAACTAAATCAAATTACTTTTTTTATCTTTTCGAAATCTCACCTCAAACCTTGTCTTTTAATTTGTATTATTAATAAGAGGGAGGGATTTTATTACTTGTCTTAAATTAATACATAATATCTCAGGAATCTTGTGTATAAATTTCAAGTCAGTTTAAAGCGTTTTACTCCCGCCGGGGACCCTCACAACTTTCGCAGAATCCGAGCGTTGCCTGGGAAAATTATGATATAACGAATGAACCTTGAGTTTTCGATTTTCAGATGATGCAGCATCAAGTTATGAGGGGCATCGTAACGCAATTTTTTTCCGACACACGTTTGAATCAATTTTAACATTGCAGTATTTTTTATTTCCTTGTTCAAGTTTTACATATTCTTCCTCGAATGTCATATTTTAACTTGCCATCGGTTTTAAGAAATAAAAGAATTTTCATTTAAACATGCCTGTTTTTGTACGAACTAATCCTACTCCCCTTACCTGGCTGTTACATGATCTTTCAAGTTGCAATACACCCACAAATTTCTACTACCCCACACTATTTTCGGACTTTAAATCAGCTGATCACATAGATTTGCAAACAAAAGAAATGCATTCGTCGAGAATACGAATATTTCGTTATACCATATTCAGACGGACACTTAATCACACGATTTCGGCTGTTGAGTGGTTTATCACACTAATCTTATAAATTTATCAAGATTTCGCCATACAAAAATGACAGTTCCAAATCACTTCATTGAAATGATTTGAAACTGATCCACGCAAAATCTCTCTGTACGACTCTGATTTTGCGCCATCTACTTGTCAGCATTGGAAATCTGTTACATTATCACAGCTGTTTTAGACACTACAAAGAGAAAAAGATGTAAACAAACTTTTTTTTAAAGCAATGAATCTAATTTCACCTGAAAATCGACTTAACAAATGAAAAAATGCACCCACTATTTCTATTATATGGAAAATATTTGAAAAAAAGACGGCTTTTATTTCAAAATACTATATGACTATCTTTTCTTTTGATAAATATTAAGCGACTTCACGAATGACAATAACAGCAGTTTTTTGATCTTTCTAACGGCAGTGAGAAAACGGTTGGGTTATGAAATGACTAAATGTAATCTAATCTTTTAAATTTTCGGTCTGAACATGGCATTATTATATTCATGAATTGATATCACAATTTGAGTATATAAATCCATAATATCAGTTTTGTGCAACATTTTCAAGAATTTTAAGCGGTTTCCATGACAACAGCAACTTGAAACTATTGATTATCACGGCTGTCAATTTAAATCAATTAGGAGTAGTTTGTGTGATCTACTTGAAAGAAAGTTCGTGATCGTGTAACTGCAGGGTTAAAATGAAATAGAAGTGATTCGCTTGAGAAACTGCTGATTCGAAGTTTCGACTGAATACATGACACTCCAAAAGAAACAATTTTTTGGTAATATAAACGTATAAGATATGTATATGCTTATATATACTCTTTGTAACTGTATACATATCTCCGCAGTTCTTAAAATTTAATCTCAAAGTGAAATTGCAACGCAATAAGTTCATAACAAATTTTGTTTTTTTTTTGTAAGACGGGTTGAGGTTTGCAAGTATGAACTTATTGCATTTCAATAAATATATTTTCTTTGTGATATTGCACTTTTTTATGAATATGTACATAGTACGCATATACAATAAAAACAAATTCAATGTTTATATATGTAAACATGTTAAAATAACAAGAAACACATACACTATCACTTTAAATGAGACTTGCATTCAAAATATTCTCTGAGTGCTAGATGATCAATGTATTCAGTTATTTCACTAATATACAATTAGACATTTTTTTTTTTTAATTTAAGCACATTTTCATTGTTGCACACACATTTAAGACTTGCTCTCGTCTCGTCGTTCCTCCCCAACCCAACACCTTTTTTCTTCTTAACCTACCTTCTTTCTGAGTTTCCCCCGAATGTGACACAAACGTTTCACTCCGTCAAAACATGTTGCCTCAAGTCGACCATTGCCCAGCATTTTAGTGACTTGTGCATATTCTTGCTGATCCTCCTTGAAAATCAATTCACGTTTTTCGAATTCATTTTCGTTCTTTCCACGACGACGATTTTTACCTCCTTTTCCCTTATTTTTAGGCATTTTGCTGCTGTTGCTAGGCTTACTCCTCTTTTACTTTTATTGGTGGTAATGCACTTTCAATTTAGGATCTACGGAAAATTTGCAAATTCTTTATATATTTAATGCACCAGATTTACTCATAAAATGTTGAAAATTTACTTACGAAAATGCTTGAAAACGTCGTCACGAACTTTTTCGCTTCGAGTCTTTCGACAGAAAGGAAAGAGCAATTGTGATGTATTTCGATGGTGACAGTCAGCGCACCTGTAACGTAGGTGCAAGTGAAAAGAATAGTGTTTAAAAATGTTGCAGAATGTTATAAATAAAGATGGCTACGCTATGATATGTGCGAAACAGAGATATATATATATGAGATAATAGATAATTGATTTACAAGGTTGCATTGTGTGCATATCAAATATTTGCAATTTGCATAAAATATCAAAAAATCGGTTAAGCAATGAAATTATGTTATTAATTAAAATGTAGTTAAAAAATAAATTTTATTTCTTTTATCTCTTTCATTCCTTTGAAGCATTAATATTTTAAATGAAATAACAAGTAAATATATATTTATGGACCTTACTTTGTTATAGTGTGACTAGAGTGCTGTAAAGGCATTTCGAATACCGAAAACTGTTTTTGATTTTCGCTTTCTGCATATTTGAATGCAACCCTGTGAAGATGTAGCACAGTTTGTTTTTCGGCTGTTAAAAACAAGACATTATTAAATAAAAAGTGCAATATTTTAATGAAAAACAAAGTAATTCTGCATTTGTAATTATTTATTTATAAGTTTGTGAAACTTATAATGTTGTAGCATATAAACCACACAATTGTATTGATCGTCGACGTCACCTGATATTATTGGCCACTGCCTACGAAAAGGGAGAAAAACAAACAACAAAAGCCGTGAACTAAACAAAAAAAGGTGGAATACAATTGAAGAAAACTTTAAAATTTCTTATCAGTTCGTGGCGTTTCTGATAACTGTCTTACCAAATTATAAAGTGAGTTAAAAAACTTGTAATAAAACAGTATATCTTTTGACCTGGAATTGTAAGAGGAGCATTATCGTTGGTTATTCGTTTCAAGAAGAAATCAAATAAAGACAGAAGAAAGTGTGACGTGTCACAAATAATTGCGATACTTAATAACAGTATCTAAAAGACCTTTCATAAATTTCTAAACTCTATAAAAATGTGTGGCACAAATTCGGCAAGTACGAAAGGCACACGTGCCCTTATTCTCGTTGGTGGCTATGGAACACGACTCCGTCCTTTGACACTTAGTACACCAAAACCCCTGGTAGAGTTTGCGAATAAACCCATTTTATTGCATCAGCTCGAAGCTTTAGTTAGTGTCGGATGTAGGCAGGTTGGTATATTACTAACATAATAAATAAAGAAATTTTCATGTTCTTAGTTAATTTTTTAAACCAGGTTATACTTGCTGTTTCCTACCGCGCTGAGCAAATGGAAAAGGAACTGAAACAGGAGGCAGAAAAATTAGGCGTAAATTTAATATTTTCACATGAAAACGAACCCCTCGGGACGGCAGGACCACTGGCGTTAGCGAAAGACATTCTCAGTTCCAGCAGTGAACCCTTTTATGTGCTAAACTCGGATGTGATTTGTGATTTCCCATTTAAACAATTAGAACAATTTCACAAAAACCATGGCAAAGAGGGCACAATCGTTGTTACAAAAGTCGAAGAGCCGTCCAAATACGGCGTAGTGCTGTACAACGAACAAGGCCGCATTGAAAATTTCATTGAGAAACCGCAAGAATTTGTAAGCAACAAAATTAATGCCGGTATATATATATTTAATCCCTCGGTGCTGGATCGCATAGAAGTTAAGCCAACATCAATTGAAAAGGAAGTTTTTCCCATTATGGCTGATGAGGGACAACTGTATGCAATGGAATTGCCTGGTTTTTGGATGGATATAGGACAACCTAAAGATTTCCTAACAGGTGAGAAGATCACAATCAAATGACACGTATGCGTTACCGCATTCTGCACTCATTAGTCAGAGAGATAAGGTGTTTTTTGTTATATTTAAAGTACACATTTGCTACTAATGTGTGAAAGTATGTTTCTTTTCCGCTTTCTGAAGGGAATAAAGCTTATCAATTTCATTCATGACAACATGATATTGAACGAGTAGCTATTTGTATTGATTGGTTAAAGGCGGTAAAAGTTGAACATTCAAATGATAACGCTATATCGGAAGATACATATATTATTTTCATTTATTTGCTTCCATCCGAAATATTAAAAACGTTTAGCACTTTAAAGTGTCCAATGGGAAATACCTGTAGATAATAATTCAAAAGTTAATACATGCGCGCAGATACACACACATGAAAGTATTTCGTTTTTGGTGCATATTAATATCCATCACGTAATAACGATTATGTTTTTATTTTGTAGGCATGTGCCTTTATTTAACATCATTACGGCAAAAGCAATCATCTAAACTTTATACCGGACCCGGAGTAGTGGGAAATGTTTTAGTGGATCCAACAGCAAAAATAGGCGAGGGCTGTCGTATTGGACCAAATGTTACTATCGGCCCAGATGTAGTAATTGAAGATGGCGTTTGTATTAAACGTTCAACGATTCTCACAGGTGCTATAGTTAAGTCACACTCATGGTTGGATTCCTGCATTGTTGGTTGGCGTTCGGTTGTAGGCCGTTGGGTACGTTTAGAGGGTATAACCGTGCTCGGTGAAGATGTTATTGTGAAGGATGAAATCTATATAAACGGTGGGCAGGTACTGCCTCATAAAAGTATAGCCGCTAGTGTGCCAGAACCTCAAATAATAATGTAAACGTTTGATTATGCTATTTTACAGTTATTACCTGTAATATAAATAAGTATTAGTGAAAGTTTTCTATGATGTTTTCTTAAATATGCCAGGATTGGTAATTGTCTTTAAATGAGCGACATTTTGAATTTGATTTGATTAGTTTGACATTTCCATTTAGATTTTTTTAATCGGTAAGCATACATACAAATATGTATATGACATGCACGAATGGCCCCTAAAACAGTTTAAAATTAATAAAGAGTAATGTTTATAATGTGACTCATAGATATGTGCACACAACTAGTAACTATGTACGTGCTAAATAATGCTAAATGTACGCTCAAGCATGTTATTCTTAAGATAACTTTTTTTACAAATAAATTTTTATTATGGCATATATGAAATAATATTAATTGATATCAAGTACGCAATATAAAATAACTTATGGGCCTGAAAAATATAAAATTCTAAATAGTATTTATTTTTTATTGAAAAATAAAAAAATATTAAAATTGTAAACATATTAAAAATGTGTTTTAGTTACTACTGTTATGTATATAACATTTACCGTACAAATAGTAGGTCTCCCAATGAAATTGATACTGTCGATCAGTCAGACATTGGTAAATAAACATAATTGTTTGTTTCGCATTTAACGCAAAACGCACTAATTATTTGTTTTTATGCACTGAAAACGAAGTAGGCACCTAAACAGTGTATTTGAGCGTTTGCTGCCTAGATTAAACAATTAAAACGCTGTATTTTTTATCATAGATTTTATTAAGTTTATAATTTATATGTAGTAATTGCAATTCAAATTGTAATTATAGGTAATTGTGGTATTTTGTTTACAATTTCTGTAATATTTCTTCATATTTGTTATTGTAGTTGCTAAATACATTATGTATGTATGTAATACGTTACGCTAAGTTTTATTTTATTTTTTGTTAATCTTCCAATTACATGTCATTCATATTTTGTTTGCTTATAATATTCTTGTTTCATATTACTGACTTGTTCTCTCCGCACATTGCATTCTCCAATTAATCAGAACACTTTTCATATACAGTTTCATTTGTTTAGAAATGGATTATTCCTACATTTTCGCACGCCTTATATAGATTATTCCTCCTTATTCGAAAGTTAGTGTATGTCAGCATGTTTGCAATAAAAAGTTTAAATATCACAACACACATGTTTCTGCATTTATTTTTGTTCTTATGTAGTATTACAAGCGTTTCATTGGTTTGCTTTTGTGTGTAATAAAGTGTTAAATTTTCTTTTAAATGTTTAATTAAAGACGTTCACACCAACTACTGCACTTAAAACAACGCATGAACGCCACTATTTAAATTAATTACTTTAAACATATGTACCGTAGTACATATGTATACATAGGTATTTTATTTTTAAGAAATTAAACGTTAAAAATTATTTTTGTTACTCATACATACATAATAATAAAAAACTAAGTTGTTAATTTCAGACAAAATAAAAGTGGATTTTTACCTAATGGCTGCTTTTCAACTATAGCAGAGCATGTAAATGGGGCAAAATCGTTATAACTAAATGAGGTCTGTTTATATATAACTATAAACATTAGGGTGTCCGTTAATTCTCAAGTTGATTGCTTGTTCTTTTTTTGCCCGCTTTCCCTAAAGATTCCGTTTTTGCCTAAAAACAAAGGTTTTACTGTCAAACAAGCTCTTTATTTCAAATTTAAAGTTTGCCTAAATTGTATTTCTTGTAACATGAAATTTTTTGAAATTTGCATTAAGCAAGTAAGTCTACAACTTTGATAAAAGGATAGTTTAGTAGAAAAAATAATTAGTTCCACAAAAAATAATTCGCTTACAAGTTATACATGTATCGAGCTTTCGTAAAATTGATATATACCGAAGTGTGTTCAACAACGTGAAATAAGAATTTGACTTATGCTTATTTGACAAGAAAATAGTAAACAATTCAGGTATTTGTTTTTTATTTAAATTAAATTAAAATCATATACTTATTTCACTTTGTTAAATACACTTTGATTTATACATTCTGTGTGACACGGTGCCCTGTATGAGTATATTACATTTGATGCATATCTTTCAACTCCGTAAAAGTTTCAAAGGAACGTTTTTAGAAAAAACAAATCATTCAGATCAACTTGGAAATAACGGACATTCTAATAAACGTACATACATACAAATATTTGATATACATTACTTAATTTTTGTTATTTTTTAGATGCATTACACAATATTACATCTGGAGTGTTGATCTGCACATTGGCAGTTTATTATTCCTTCTTCAAATCTTAATATTATAAAATGTTTTAATTGGTTATTGTTTATAATACTTATTTGTTGAGTGCACTCCCCATCAAACAGCATACGATTGCATTATAACTAAGTCATACAAACATAAATCAATACAATAATGAAGAACGTACAAATATGAACTCAACATAGGCTGAGTGAATAGGACGCATAAGTAACCGCACACGCGAACACAAAAGCACATTGAAGCTTTTATATTTTCAAGTATTACAATTGGTGTTAGTTTTGAAATTTGTGATACATATATTACGATCTTTATATAAATTAAAGAAAGTATATGAATAAACTGAATCAAATTTGAGTATTTTTATCAAATTATTATGGATGATATAGGCCTGTTGCACATTTACATACAATTTTTATATAAATAATTTATTGTTAAGTTTCTTCTTCATATTTATAGAATGCTGCAGTTGATGTTCTATTGAGCTAAATCAATTCTGAGAAAATTGACCCAATTCTTTGTTCACTTAAAAAATATATGCATGTGTACATATATTCTGAGATTCTAAACTTTTTCTCATACTTTGTTGATTGACAACTAATAATGTACATAAAATAAATTTAAATGATTAATTTTTTTGAGAAATTACAGTGAATTTGAGTTTATTTCTATTTTGGTGGCAAGTTTTATACCTTTTTCTTGTCAATAATAAATAAAATAATAACGCATCGTCAAATTATAAATGATAGATTTTTACACTTGTTTAAAAAAATTGTTGTTGGATTACATATAAAAATAAGTTTTGGCAATTACAATTGTCAACGCCAAGTTTTGGGTTCGTTATAACATATAACTTTATGAGACTATACGAAATCCCTATATATAATATGTATGTTTATAAAATTGTGTCTGAAATTTAAAAAATAATATTAGCAAAGGCATAAAAGGAAATGCGCAATCTCTTATTAGGATAGAAAGTACACAATTTTTTTTTTTTTTCACTGGTATCAAACTATTTGAAACAAAAAACATAGGCATTTGAGAAACAATTGAAAACAAAGCGGAAAAATCACTCAACGAATCACAATTTTTTTTTGAATTTTCACAAAATTCGTTAGTTTAATTTGTTGAGAAAAAGTAAAAAAAAAAAATATATATATATTTTGTGTAAAAATTACAACTATAATGACTATACATCCCTCTGTATAACATACATACATACATATTAGGCCTCACACTTCCAATTGGATTTGTATCAAAAATAAGATTTAAGTGATTCATTTATGATTTATTACAGATGAAATAAAAATAGTAGTGCATAAATTCTTACTACAAATGGTAGGAGATTGTAGTGCTTATCCACTATCACAATGAGCCAGTAGGAATCAGTGAGCTAACTTTGCAATTTACAGTTTTAGTAAAAAAACATTTTATGTCACGTTTAAAAAGGAGAAAAAGAAATCAATTATTTGAAAACAATACAATTTAGACGCATGAAAATGCAATAGCTCTTAATTACTGGCATACCTTTGCGATCTTGCTTCATATTTCCAGTGCACTCATATTTCCAGTCCTTAATACAGTGATAGTATAATCATATACAATGCACAATAGCCACAAAAATTATTCCAATTCTTGTTGTTTTTAAATATGCTGCCATTTTACATGACTTAGACAATAAGCTGTGAATTGCTGTCCATCATTTGCATCAGTTCTTTCCGACGTGAACGTGTCATTGGCGGCGAAAAGGTATCGACTGAGCGTTGCTGCGTATAACGTGTATTACGTTTCCTAAGCGTAATACGTTTAACAGTGCCTATTGTCAAAAGCTCGTTGTTGCCATCTTTTGAAAGTCTAGCACTTTTGCGCAATGGTGGTATAATGCTTGCCTCGGTCGAGCTAGTTTTTGTCAACTCACGTAATTCCGATCCAACAACTTCATTTGCCGCACATAGTTCATCAACATGTTTCCGTTTACGTTGCTGGTATTTTGTCTCTAGAGCAGGACTTTCATTAACATTAGTAATGACTTTACTTTTGCTTGTTTGAAGATTCCTTTTGACATTTTGTGTAGCGTTTTTGTCCTGCGCAAACGCTACAATGTTGATTACATTTGATTTGGAGGTATTACGCTTGCCTTTCTTGGAATCAACTTGTACGGAAAGAGCGGCCGTTCTTTGTTTGTCTTTAACTGCATTGGTTAACTTGCTGGTAGTTATGGGATTAACTTTTGCGGTGGCTGTTCGACTTTTCTTCACAATCAGCTCAGTGGGTAAATTTAGTTTATTTACTTGCACAAATGACGGTTTGCGACTGCGTAATAAAAGTTGCGTCAATGGCAAACTGATTGGCGATTTGCGCAACTGTTGCATTTTCAAAGCTAGCGCCGCATTTGTACGGCCACGACGTGCCGTGTGCCGCGATTTATACTGATCCTTCTTTTTAGCAGATTTGTGTGGTTTTTCACACGGTGTTTGATGTATATTGACCAGAGTCTTCATTTGTGCGACCAGACGAACGAATGCAGATTGATGCGATGGTGCAGTTATGATCGTGCTCAATAAGGTAGAACTGCAATCGAAATGTTTAAATTAGTTATTAATAGCATATACATAATTTAATTGTACTTTTTCTCACTTTGCAATAGTGAATTTTGATGTTACAGAAATTAAATGCAATTTTAAACGATAAATTTTCACAAAAAATACAGCGAAAGAAATTTCTGGCAGAGTAACTGAAAAATTTTACAAATTTACAGAAAAATTCAAGGCACACTGAGGTTTTGTGATCTGTAGTTCTAATAGTTGTAGGTACTTTATGTGTAAAGTTGAATGCAGGTATGGTTTTATTTTATAAAAAGAAGCCATATATCCATTAATTTCATACACTAAATTTCAGCGGAAGCAAAATTTCATAACATTGTGATGATATGTTCTTCCACTATATTGTGATGAGAATACGCTAAAAACCGCATAATACATACATACATATATAAAATTAAAACTGGTTTTATTATTTTCAACTAACATCGCCATTCAATCACTTGCTGCCTATTTCTTTCATAGTTTTTTTTTTTGTTTGAAATGCAACGTAAAAACAAAGTTAACGAATCTGCATTTGATAAAAAAAATTATCTAAGTTATTCGTAAATATATATTTACCTTGGATTTGGCTTGAAAAGATATTTGTGCGGATGTTTTGTATCCTCCACCACCATGGCTTCGTCTTCTTGCTCACCTTCACTGCTATCTTCAACCAACTTCGAACAATCATCACAGTTCAAGTTTTTAATATTCGTTGCTAAACATGCTACGGGAATTTTTATAGTTGCACCGCCTCGTGACTTGCTACCACTAAAACTGAAAATTAGTAGGAGAAATTATAAGTACACATACAACTTACCATTTCCAACGTAAAGTTGGTGCTGGCAAAATTGGCTTGAAATGGCACATCTCTTTATTGATACTGTCCGTGCTGCTGGTCTCTTGGCGCTCTTGTGGGTAGCGATGTATTTTGGTGGGCGGGACGGTATTCAGCTTTAGTGATTTGGAAGTGTTTGCTGCAATTGCCGTCCTCACAATTGCACAACTTGATGTTGAGGGAGCTGCAGACAAATCTGTAGTATAAATAGACTTACCAACTAAAGTAGTTTTTGCTGGAACTGATGCGATAGCTGATGATGCATGAATAGGTTTTATAGTGCCAACAACAGAGGAGTTTATATTAATTTTGTTGTTGTTGTTGCGAAAGCTAATGCTTGATGTATTGGCGGTTGTGTTAATAGAATTGGTGGTATTACTGATAAGCGCTTTCTGCACAGTATCTTTTAAAAATTCAGTGCCACGATTGAGTCGTACTTGGATTGTTTTCATTAGCGTGGCGGCTGTGTTACTGTTATTACTGTTGTTAGTAGTCGATGCAGTTGAGTTGTTAATGGTGCTCTTTGGTGTTGCAGATGAGTTAAGAAGACATGTCTTCTTGGGCGCACTACTGCCGAGAAGAGAATACGTCGTTGTTTGCCCTGGTGTTGCGACCAGCATTATGGTGTTGTATTATAGAAGTTGCGTTTATAAATGATGTGTAAGTACATGCCAGAAATAAAGAGTCAATACTATTGTAACTGTGTAAAAAAAAGAATGAAAACGAAGTATTTATACAATATGTAATTCTTATTCTCAAAATATCAGTTGTGAAAGATCAATTCTGTTATGCGAAACGCTAGTATTCACTAACATATAAGCGACAAATACAATTACACTCCTCACACTCGTACCATTCAATTTATACGATACGTCCACCCTCTCTACCTTTGTGAAAATTTTCACATCACTTAAAAACTTTTTTTTTTGAAAGTCACACTAAATTTTCTTCGGTCTGTTCAATATCCCATAGTTCATAATACCGGCTGGCCTTGGATGTTTCAACGTATGCAACTCATTTTATTACACAAATATCTAACAGCTAATTTTTCATTCATAAACACCAGCTATTAGTAGTTTACGTAGAAGCCGATTTTTTACAATTCCACTATCTTTTACTATTTACTATACTCTCTACGACTCTTTACTACCATTTCGAGTAATTCTCCTTCTTCCTATAGGAAGGCAAAAAGACTCCTTTCAATCCGATAAATGATTGTGTCGATTTTTTCCTCACACACTGAGTCTGAAGTTCTTAGTACTCACATATTCCCTCAACTAATTATTATTTCCAATTAAAATAAAATTTTCATATTACCTGTGCTTTATGCTATTTATTCCGATACCAATTTTTTCACTAATTTGTTTATGAATTTATTTACATTTGTTTTAAAACACTTTGTTAGCGGCTATTCTTCGTACACTTTTCGCATATTATGCGAGTGCGGCCAAATTGAAAAACACGCGGTGTTGCCGGAGTGCCGAATAATAAGCAAATTAATAATTTTAAGATAATTCTGTACTTATTAAAGTTGCTAGTCAAATATCTGTCTGGTTTGACAAAGCAAAATAAACTATAAATGATTTACATTATATTTATATTTTGTTACAATAAATATAATGATATTTGTTTTAAAAATGAAAACAACAGCATACAAATGAATTTTACAAGCCTCATGATCAGCCTAAAATTATGCAGTCATCTTTACTGGAAGTGAGTAGGGGGATAAAGTATACTTTACGTTCTATGGTTAAACTCAATGCGAATACGATCATTTACGTTCTAATCTTGAAACTCAAGAAATTATTATTTTCTATTCTATTAATTGGAATCTTAGCAGATCTCAATTTAATTACATTACACAAATTTCGCGGCAAAAATTTGTTTGGAAGCATACCTGGTTACATATCTAACCGCACATTTTACAGTACTGCGTTATGTCAAAAGTAGAATATTGCCAATTTTCCGTGATTGTTCGACTTGTTGGTTTTATTAAGTATTAATATAAAAAATAATAGAGACACGAGAGCAGCCAACTTCCCGCGACGCCACCTTGTGACTTCACAAACACATCACATCTAGGCGACAGAGTCACCGAAGCACTGGCTAGGCACGGTGCATACTTTACTTACATGCTTTACTTATATAGAGCTAGCTGGCAGCTAGCTTGCCGCGACGCCACCTTTTGACTTCACACGAACACATCACATCTAGGCGACAGAGTCACCGAAGCACTGGCCAGGCACGGTGCATGCTTTACTTATATAGAGCTAGCTTGCCGCGACGCCACCTTTTGACTTCACACAAACACATCACATCTAGGCGAGAGAGTTACCGAAGCACTGGCCAGGCACGGAGCATGCTTTACTTATATAGAGCTAGCTGGCAGCCAGCTTCCCGCGACGCCAGCTTGTGACTTAACAAACACGTCACATCTAGGCGCGAGAGCCACCAAAGCACTGGCCAGCCACGGTGCATGCTTTACTTATATAGAGCTAGCTGGCAGCCAGCTTGCCGCGACGCTACCTTGTGACTTCGCAAACACATCACATCTAGGCGCGAGAGTCACCGAAGCACTGGCCAGGCACGGTGCATGCTTTACTTATATAGAGCTAGCTGGCAGCCAGGTTGCCGCGACGCTACCTTGTGATTTCGCAAACACATCACATCTAATCGCGAGAGTCACCGAAGCACTGGCCAGACACGGTGCATGCTTTACTTATATAGAGATAGCTGGCAGCCAGCTTGCCGCGACGCCACCTTCTGACTTCGCAAACACATCACATCTAGGCGCGAGAGTCACCGAAGCACTGGCCAGGCACGGTGCATGCTTTACTTATATAGAGCTAGCTGGCAGCCAGGTTGCCGCGTCGCTACCTTGTGACTTCGCAAACACATCACATCTAGGCGACGGAGTCACCGAAGCACTGGCCAGGCACGGTGCATGCTTTACTTATAAAGAGCTAGCCGCCAGCCAGCTTGCCGCGACGGCACCTTGTGATTTCATAAACACATCACATCTAGGCGCGAGAGTCACCGAAGCACTGGCCAGGCACGGTGCATGCTTTACTTATATAGATCTAGCTGACAGCCGTCTTGCCGTGACGCCACCTTGTGATTTCACAAACACATCACATTTAGGCGCGAGAGTCACCGAAGCACTGACCAGGCACGGTGCATGCTTTACTTATATAGAGCTAGCCGCCAGCCAGCTTGCCGCGACGGCACCTTGTGATTTCATAAACACATCACATCTAGGCGCGAGAGTCACCGAAGCACTGGCCAGGCACGGTGCATGCTTTATTTATATAGAGATAGCTGGCAGCCAGGTTGCCGCGACGCTACCTTGTGACTTCACAAACACATCAGATCTAGGCGCGAGAGTCACCAAAGCACTCGCCAGGCACGGTGTATGCTTTACTTATATAGAGCTAGCTGGCAGCCAGGTTGCCGCGACGCTACCTTATGACTTCACAAACACATCAGATCTAGGCGCGAGAGTCACCAAAGCACTCGCCAGGCACGGTGTATGCTTTACTTATATAGAGCTAGCTGGCAGCCAGTTTGCCGCGACGCCACCTTGTGATTTTGCAAACACATCACATTTAGGCGCGAGAGTCATTGAAGCACTGGCCAGGCACGGTGCATGCTTTACTTATATAGAGCTAGCTGGCAGCCAGCTTGCCCCGACGCCACCTTGTGATTTCACAAACACATCACATCTAGGCGCGAGAGTCATTGAAGCACTGGCCAGGCACGGTGCATGCTTTATTTATATAGAGTTAGCTGGCAGCCAGCTTGCCGCGACGCTACCTTGTGACTTAACAAACACATCACATTTAGGCGCGAGAGTCACCGAAGCACTGGCCAGGCACGGTGCATGCTTTACTTATATAGAGCTAGCTGGCAGCCAGTTTGCCGCGACGCCACCTTGTGATTTCACAAACACATCACATCTAGGCGCGAGAGTCATTGAAGCACTGGCCAGGCACGGTGCATGCTTTACTTATATAGAGTTAGCTGGCAGCCAGCTTGCCGCGACGCTACCTTGTGACTTCACAAACACATCAGATCTAGGCGCGAGAGTCACCAAAGCACTCGCCAGGCACGGTGCATGCTTTATTTATATAGAGTTAGCTGGCAGCCAGCTTGCCGCGACGCTACCTTGTGACTTCACAAACACATCAGATCTAGGCGCGAGAGTCACCAAAGCACTCGCCAGGCACGGTGCATGCTTTATTTATATAGAGTTAGCTGGCAGCCAGCTTGCCGCGACGCTACCTTGTGACTTCACAAACACATCACATCTAGGCGCGAGAGTCACCGAAGCACTGGCCAGGCACGGTGCATGCTTTACTTATATAGAGCTAGCTGGCAGCCAGGTTGCCGCGTCGCTACCTTGTGACTTCGCAAACACATCACATCTAGGCGACGGAGTCACCGAAGCACTGGCCAGGCACGGTGCATGCTTTACTTATAAAGAGCTAGCCGCCAGCCAGCTTGCCGCGACGGCACCTTGTGATTTCATAAACACATCACATCTAGGCGCGAGAGTCACCGAAGCACTGGCCAGGCACGGTGCATGCTTTACTTATATAGATCTAGCTGACAGCCGTCTTGCCGTGACGCCACCTTGTGATTTCACAAACACATCACATTTAGGCGCGAGAGTCACCGAAGCACTGGCCAGGCACGGTGCATGCTTTACTTATATGGAGCTAGCCGCCAGCCAGCTTGCCGCGACGCCACCTTGTGACTTCACAAACACATCACATCTAGGCGCGAGAGTCACCGAAGCACTGGCCAGGCACGGTGCATGCTTTATTTATATAGAGATAGCTGGCAGCCAGCTTGCCGCCACGCCACCTTGTGACTTCGCAAACACATCACATCTACACGCGAGAGTCACCGAAGCACTGGCCAGGCACGGTGCATGCTTTACTTATATAGAGCTAGCTGGCAGCCAGGTTGCCGCGTCGCTACCTTGTGACTTCGCAAACACATCACATCTAGGCGACGGAGTCACCGAAGCACTGGCCAGGCACGGTGCATGCTTTATTTATATAGAGATAGCTGGCAGCCAGCTTGCCGCCACGCCACCTTGTGACTTCGCAAACACATCACATCTACACGCGAGAGTCACCGAAGCACTGGCCAGGCACGGTGCATGCTTTACTTATATAGAGCTAGCTGGCAGCCAGGTTGCCGCGACGCCACCTTGTGACTTCACAAACACATCACATCTAGGCGCGAGAGTCACCGAAGCACTGGCCAGGCACGGTGCATGCTTTATTTATATAGAGATAGCTGGCAGCCAGCTTGCCGCCACGCCACCTTGTGACTTCGCAAACACATCACATCTACACGCGAGAGTCACCGAAGCACTGGCCAGGCACGGTGCATGCTTTACTTATATAGAGCTAGCTGGCAGCCAGGTTGCCGCGACGCTACCTTGTGACTTCACAAACACATCAGATCTAGGCGCGAGAGTCACCAAAGCACTCGCCAGGCACGGTGTATGCTTTACTTATATAGAGCTAGCTGGCAGCCAGCTTGCCGCGACGCCACCTTGTGATTTTGCAAACACATCACATTTAGGCGCGAGAGTCATTGAAGCACTGGCCAGGCACGGTGCATGCTTTACTTATATAGAGCTAGCTGGCAGCCAGCTTGCCCCGACGCCACCTTGTGATTTCACAAACACATCACATCTAGGCGCGAGAGTCATTGAAGCACTGGCCAGGCACGGTGCATGCTTTATTTATATAGAGTTAGCTGGCAGCCAGCTTGCCGCGACGCTACCTTGTGACTTAACAAACACATCACATTTAGGCGCGAGAGTCACCGAAGCACTGGCCAGGCACGGTGCATGCTTTACTTATATAGAGCTAGCTGGCAGCCAGTTTGCCGCGACGCCACCTTGTGATTTCACAAACACATCACATCTAGGCGCGAGAGTCATTGAAGCACTGGCCAGGCACGGTGCATGCTTTACTTATATAGAGTTAGCTGGCAGCCAGCTTGCCGCGACGCTACCTTGTGACTTCACAAACACATCAGATCTAGGCGCGAGAGTCACCAAAGCACTCGCCAGGCACGGTGCATGCTTTACTTATATAGAGCTAGCTGGCAGCCAGGTTGCCGCGACGCTACCTTGTGACTTCACAAACACATCAGATCTAGGCGCGAGAGTCACCAAAGCACTCGCCAGGCACGGTGTATGCTTTACTTATATAGAGCTAGCTGGCAGCCAGGTTGCCGCGACGCTACCTTATGACTTCACAAACACATCAGATCTAGGCGCGAGAGTCACCAAAGCACTCGCCAGGCACGGTGTATGCTTTACTTATATAGAGCTAGCTGGCAGCCAGCTTGCCGCGACGCCACCTTGTGATTTTGCAAACACATCACATTTAGGCGCGAGAGTCATTGAAGCACTGGCCAGGCACGGTGCATGCTTTACTTATATAGAGCTAGCTGGCAGCCAGCTTGCCCCGACGCCACCTTGTGATTTCACAAACACATCACATCTAGGCGCGAGAGTCATTGAAGCACTGGCCAGGCACGGTGCATGCTTTATTTATATAGAGTTAGCTGGCAGCCAGCTTGCCGCGACGCTACCTTGTGACTTAACAAACACATCACATTTAGGCGCGAGAGTCACCGAAGCACTGGCCAGGCACGGTGCATGCTTTACTTATATAGAGCTAGCTGGCAGCCAGTTTGCCGCGACGCCACCTTGTGATTTCACAAACACATCACATCTAGGCGCGAGAGTCATTGAAGCACTGGCCAGGCACGGTGCATGCTTTACTTATATAGAGTTAGCTGGCAGCCAGCTTGCCGCGACGCTACCTTGTGACTTCACAAACACATCAGATCTAGGCGCGAGAGTCACCAAAGCACTCGCCAGGCACGGTGCATGCTTTATTTATATAGAGTTAGCTGGCAGCCAGCTTGCCGCGACGCTACCTTGTGACTTCACAAACACATCAGATCTAGGCGCGAGAGTCACCGATGGCCTAGGGTAAGTAAAGTAGTAAAAGAGGTGTTGGATACTCTGCCGTACTGAATCTAACGACTTACTTTTGTTGTTGTTTTCACATATTTGCAGAGCAGAAGAGGTTCCATAAGCTATGGTGGTGGCATAACCACTTAATAAGTATACAATATAAAAATCTAACATACATGCTTATACATATATTACATACTCATTAGGGTTAGAATAGCAAAATAATGAGCTAATAAATGAGTTTTGAAGGTTCATCAAGTTCTTTGCCTTAATAAATTAAAAAAATGTTGTTGCGCCTGTCGAAATGACGATAATTATATTTAAGTTACATTTGTTATATGCATATATATGTATGTGTACATATGTTCGTATGTATACTTTATTGTATTTTTGTTGCTTTTGTGTGCTATTGTTAGTTGCTTTATTATACTATTTTCCATTGTTTTCATGTTACTAACAAATGAATTTACCACAACAGCTGATCAATAATTATTTATGCGTACGATTGAACAGCTAACTGCAAGACGATTTGAAATTTAATGAAAAATTGTAAAAAAACCCGATTGCAACAACAGCAATAAGAAAAAGAATCATTAGGTTTTGGCCCAAACAAAAATCCATCATCTTCAAACGCCACACATCAATCGGAGAGGCGAGGCGTCAAATTCGTATTGAACATCAACACCAGCACAGCACTCGGTTTCGTTATGGTTTCATCACTGATCTCAGCTGGTACATGCACATGTGAATTCTCGTATTGTGGAGCGAATGTGAAGTGTCCCACTGTGAATACGAAAATGTTCATATACCATACATATGTATGTGTATGTTTGTATATACTATGGCCGGCGTTGTCAATATGATGGCGAAGGTGAAGACGCAAAGTGTATTAACCATGGGGTTTTACAAATTTTTGGTAAATGTGATAAATGCACAGAAAGAAGGTGTAACAACAATAGCTGACACAAACAAGAACTAATAATACTTAATCAATGCTACACTTCAGCGCTGAAGTAATAGAAAAAAAATTGCCGAGACCATTTTCAAGTGAGGAACTGATTACATGTACTGAAGGTGATAAAAAAAACAAAGTGAAACAAGTAAGGTAGGGCGAAGTACGAGCGAAAGTGAACAGTAAATACTCTGGTGTATTGCTAAAAATTAACGGGTGTTATATTTCAAGAAATCTGCGTAAACTTATCACAGCAAATAATCCATTGAAATGCCCATTTCGGGTATAATTCATAATTTCACTTATGCTCCTTACTCTTAATTATCGGATATACAGACGTTAAAGTGAAATGAACACCGATTAAAATGTCTTGGTTCTGATATATAGTATCTATTGAGCATAGGGAAAGATCGCCCCATAATATTAATACTCGTATCGCCCCATTTTTAGTAGAAAGCCATCATATATCAAACATACTTACACTCAGTTTTGTTTCGATACCCCGCCAAAATTGCTATATAAATGAAGAGATGGCCGAGTAGTTTCCCGTCTGTGTGTTGGTCCGCATCTAGCTCTGTATTGATGTATTGATTCGTCGCGAGTGATTCCTCCAGATATGGCTTTTCAAATAGGATCATACGTGTATATCTGTCGGGTAATCCACTTACCAAGTCCTTAGATCGCAGCGATAATTGTAGACGCCTGAAAGAGTAATGCCAATTTTAAGCTCTAATGCTCAAGGATAATACTAACCAACTGTTCATTGTTTCACTATCCCTTTATATTGATATGTCGAAATTAATTTAAAACTTTATAGATAAGCGTTAAATGGACAAAACAATTCTACTCTTTGTGCAACATGTTATGAGAGTACAAATCACAAAAGCGAAAAATAAAATTACATACATACATTATGGCATATGAAAACGATTATGTCGAAGATAGCAAGCGTAATTTGTACAGTTATTAGAAAAAAAAACACTGCATTCATTGTTGAAGTATGTATGTATGCAGTAATGATTTATCACTTTCATTGAGGAATTGAGTCGCGGCAACATACCGCAGCACTATCTACTCGTTTGGCCAGATTTGAGGAGCCGAGCAAGCCAAAGCACTATCTAAATTTTTAAGAAAAGTATAAAGTTTGTCCTTTGACAAAAATTTACAGCTTCTCTGCTTATTTTTAAAACATAAAAGTTTATTATAACGTCCTTTTGTGGTCTTCTGTATTTGGTGAATACTAGTTAACGAAATAACTTACAAAACCGCAGCAAGTGGTTCCATTTTAAATGACTTCTTAACAACAGTGCGTCAATCGTTTCTTTGAGTGGAAGTCTTCCTCTTTCTCTGCTTCCACCGGCGGGTACTGCGTCGAATACTTTCAGAGCTGGAGTGTTTTCGTCTATTCGGACAAAATGACCTAGCCAGCGCAGCCGCTATCTTTTAATTGGCTGAACTATGTCAATGTCGTCGTATATCTCGTACAGCTCATCATTCAATCGACTGCGATGGAGTCATGTGTAAAAGTTCACGCAAGCGAGGAAATTTCTCTGATCGGGAGTGGCCAGAAATGATTTTTTTACATACGGCTCAAGGAGCTCACGACTCACAGATTAACGTCAATTCCGACTCTGAAATTATACTTATTGTCGAAATTATTTAACCAAAAATAAGCGTCTTTGTGTTTTATTCCCCATTGGATAAAGTTTTGAAGGCAATCTTACCTGAGGCAGACCAGGCTCTTTATAGTACATATTGATCGAAATAATGATGTTTCTTTGAATTAGTTGATCAGAATGTCGTAAGTCTACATAAAGTAACTGTAACTACTAGTTTTTTGGCATTATTTTCATGTTTATTTTCCAAATGATAACAGGAGCGTCCTAAATAAGTCAAACCATATCGTTGGTTGACCAAATGTTTACATTAATTATTAAAATTAAGTCATAATTATTGCAAAATATTATAATACACTTTTGTACATTTCTTAACAGCATCTGTATGTATGTATATGTAATATATAAACTATAGCTCTTGCTATTCGAATAATCGACTAGCCGGGTTAAGCAAATAGGATTATTCGAATAATAATATTCGGTTTGCAGTATTCGGATAGTCGTAAGTCGTCGACTATTCGATTAATCGCTCATATTCGACTATTTGATTAACCGTTCGTGGTCGACTATTCGAATTGTAAGCGTTTAACTTCAATAATTTTTTTCTACATACCTATATGAGTTTATATAAATTTTGTGAACGGTTATCATCCGGATATTCGATTAATCGGTTTTCAAGTTATTCAAATAATTTTAAGAGCCCTAATATAAACAATAACGTATTATGTGGAAATATCTGTTAATTTTAACGGCCTTTCGAAGGGAAACCGCAAATTTCAATTAAAATCGGACATGCAACCGAAAAACAATAGAAAACATGTTTCTGTATGTAAGTACATACATACTTGTATGTAGATACAGTAAATAAGCTTATCCCTAAGTAGATACTTGTAAATGCGCATTGTCATCGCTTGTTGACAGTTACAAAATAGGAAAACCACATTAACTAATGAGATATTTGGTAATGACATATTGGTTTTAGATCACTGAAATTAATTTATCTGCTGCATTCGTTCGATTATGGAAAGGCTGTACAATAATATTGCGATTGTCAAAAGGATGCAAAATATTTATGTATGAAAATTTGTATACAATTCTTGAATTTGCAATAGAAATTAATTTTCATACAAAATTTCCTTCCATAACTCGAAATTCGTTTGTGGATTATGGTAATTTGAGTCAGGGAAGTTCAGCTATATACATATATATATGTACATATATATTCTGTAGGGGATAGGATCAAACCCGATACGGGAAATAATAATAGACGCAGAAAATCGGTATATCCTTTCTTCGGTTTCTACATAACTAGTACGAATTCAACGACTCACGACTGCAAGCGACTGACATTGAGCATTAGCTCAGTCAGCTACGATTAACAAAGTAAATACGGACTCCTAAAGAGCGACAACGCCAAAAATAAATCTAATAATAATTTATAGTGTTTATTTTTTTTAAGATTTTTAATTATTATAGAAAAATATATCATACTTTTCATATAAAGTATATTATTTAGCTGCCTTTTTGCCGCGATGTCCGCGCAAAACTAATACGCCTGTGTAAACTAACGTTGAGCAATATCAAAAGCTCCATCAGGATCGGGAAGGACCCCTCCGAGCCGTTCGATATTAAACGAGGTTTCAGACAAGGCGGCTCCTTTTCGTACAACTTCTTCAATCTGCTCTTGGAGAAAATATTTCGAGCTGTAGAACTTAACAGAGCAGGTACCATCTTCTGTATACATGTTTTGAACATTGACATAGTTCAGCGAATAAGCAGACAGCGGCTGCGCTGGCTAGGTCAAGTCGAACGTACATCCGCCGGGGAAGTAGAGGAAGAGGAAGACGTCCACTGCGTTGGATAGACTAGGTGGAGAAGGACATGACTTCCCTTGGCTTTCCAGTTGGCGCAACGTTGAAAGAAGAAACGACCGGCGCGCTGTTGTTAACTCGGCTATAACCGAGTAAGCGCTGTTTACGCCAGTAAAGAAGAAGAAGATATTATTTACACTCAAAAACAAAAAAAAAAAAAACTTTAAAAGTATTACATAATATTTAAATAATAAAAGCTATGTTTTAAGCACAGCATATATGTATGTATGTACTCCGTGTATTACATATATATGTATTTATTATATGCACGCAATAAAAAAATAAATTAGAAACCAAAAAACCATTTAAAAGACAAATTGCACACTGAAGACATAAGAATGTCATAATATAAGTATTGTGTGATATTTTCACCAGGTTTGTCCCAGTAAACCAGTATAGCAGTTAATAACCAGCAGCTTTCAGCTGCTTAAACTGATAGTTTTTGAAAGAAGAGGATGAATAAGCACCAATAACAAATAAAAATTTAGCAATAATTCGCATTTTGAAAAGTCTGCTAAAAAGTATGTGGATTTATAGAACACCAAGACCAAACTCCAGTAATTATGAGAGAACATACCTCGTGACAGATAGAAAGAGAGTATACTCGGCTATAATCGCGTAAGTGAGCACTTCTAAAATTTATTTAATAGACATTGGCTGAGTCTGCGTAAGTGCTGAGTAAGGAGAGTTCTTAATTTAGCATGAAAGATTCAATACTATTTTCTTGTTTTAGCCTGTGGCAAAAGAGTTGTAGAAGGGAACACGAAATCTCTCTAACTCGTATTTTTTTGTGGATTATGGTGATTCGAGTTAGGGAAGTTCAACTGTATATACATTTTATAGGGTCAAAACCGATGCGGGAAATAATAATAGACGCAGAAAGTTGGTATATCTGCTCTTCGGTTCCTAACTGGTACGAATTCGACGACTTGCGAAAGCAAGCGACATTAGGCTATGACCCAAAAACTGTAGGAGGGACCGGAAAGCCCATCGCAATATAATTTCTTGAGTAAGCTAATTTCAGATTTGCTCGCTTACTGAGCTACAAAAGTTCTGAATGTTAGTTGATTTGGGTATGCTTCGAATTTCGGCGTTGGTCAAGCGTATGCACTTTATGCTATGCATACATTTATAGTACATATATGTAAATACAAAAATACAAGATATGTTAGGTATTCGTTTGTCGGTTGAAAGAGAAGGAGTTACTACGCAACGTGAAAAGACAAAAAAAAAACGGCTGTCAGGCAAAAGCAATGATCTCCAATGCCTCGATAAAGGGCAGTCAGCAAGGATGGCGCCTGCTGCGTACAAAATTGATCAGAGGATTCCCTGCCGCTTGAACTATGACGCGATATGTCATCATATTTCGCATTGCAGCAGCAACAGCCGACCCCACCTACCGAGTGATAGAGCAACAGACACGCCAATAATAATAATAACAACAACAACACTGTGTACGGCATTGGCACCAGTGACAACAACTGCATACAACAAAGTTATTGCTCCACTCTCATTCCTCAGCGCCAAATTACGTACAACAACTGGACATTGCATTTACTTCATACTGTTGCATATTTTTCTCACTTTCGCAATGTATTTGTTGTTATGTATCGTCGTATGCTCGTTGGCCAAAAAACATTGTCCAGCATGGCGTATTGGGTCGTAAAGCGCCAACGCTTTAGTTTCCTCCGTCGCGCTGCTTCGTGCGTTCTCATTTGGTATTTGATTTAACTCCAAATAATGTTCTACTGTTTAACGAGCGCGGTTAGATAGATATGTGAATTTTCGGTTTTAGACTGGTATATACAACTGTATAAGAAAAAGGTATTCATACCTCAAGAATGATTTTGAAGGGTGTTTATTTGATAGAAGAAATCCTAGCTCTTAACTAAAATAAAAGTTCTAATAGCGTTTATCTCTTTACGTGGCAAGTCTCTGAGCCAACATAAGAAACTTTCAGCAGCTCGGGATCGGTATTTTTCCTCGTTTCTTTCAATTTTTCGTCAGCTAAGTATGTGTGAAATTGGCAATTGTCTTAACAGTTGTTTGGTATTTTTGATAAAAAATTTGTATTTATCATTTGATAGCTTTCTCCTCAGCGGATAACTCTTTACGTAAAAAAATATTATCACTCTAACCATCGCCGCTAACTAGTTAAAATCGAATGCCCGTTTCAAAAATTCTCTACACACTATAGGTATACAGTAACCATTGAGGATTTCGGATGGAAAAAGGTGTACGCAACTCATGAAATACGTTTCATGGAAATTATAGTGCGCCTAATAAATGGACGAGGCTAAAGATGGCAGCATTGGCAGTCAAAAAATACTTTTTTGCATATCATAATAATATTTGCTCGATAAACCAGATTTGTCGGATTGACCACGTAGCAGACACTCTTCACTTCATTTTGTTTCTCCAGCCGACAAGCGTTGGCAAGCACGTTAGCTTACTTGGTCCAATGGATGCTAACTTTTTTATGTGTGGAAAGGGAATTTTATCCAATATAAAATTTGCTACTCTGTCAAATTTGTTGTTCATTTTCCTGTTCACTTTGTTGCGGCAATAGTTGAATTATGCATGGATATCGAGTTTATGGCGTCTTTGTTGTTATTGAAGTTGTTCAGCAGCTACTGAGTCATCGGTTATGGTGCACTACTGTATTATTCTTGTATTCTTCAATATTTTACATATAGTATTTTAATTTTTACGTAATTTCATACAAATCCTTATTGTCGCCTTAAAAAAAATAAGCTTCTTTTGAGCTAATAAAAGTAATAATTTATTTTTCAAAATACTTTTTATAAGCCTCGTTTAGAATGGCCTTGACAGTCTTGAGCGAATTAATTTTAATAGCTTCCATGGACTTATGTCACATTTACCGAAGCGAACTTTCCAGTTTCGAGCCAAAAAAATTACATCCAACCAAATATGGACCATTCATTGGTTGAGGGATGACTTATCTTTTCGTGCTTGGCCAAAAAGTCAGTCACAACAATGCTAGAATTATTATGGTGGTGAAGAAAACAATGAGCATTACTCTGATTTTGAACCGACTTTGAAGTGGTTTTTGTTTCGCTTCATTTTTGAATAGCTAGAATGTTGGACAGTTTCGACTCATATTCATTTGCCGCAACTCTTTTGCGAACTTTACTCGAAATCCTTTTTGCAAAAGACGCTCTTTGTTCTCTTAGATAAATTTTTTCCTATTCTCTTGCTAGTTTCTTATTTTCAACTATCGGCACCAGTTTCATAGGGAACACACCTTCACTCAAATAAAGGTCCGTTTCGTGGATCTCGACTTGGAGCAGCTTTCATCCACAAATATATTAATATGAGTTTTTCACAATGTCACTTAACTGTCCAGGTATAGATCTACTTCTGGTTGAATTCTATGACCATAAACAGCACTTAGGTCAGTACTGCTATCTGGACTCCATTTATTGTACGACTATATACATAAATACATTTCTCTCGATCTATACACATAAATAATGAGTTCATTCCATTCAAAAATTAGTTGTGATCACCCATTTGACTACTGGAAACTTATTTTAGAGAAATGGGGCGGCAACAATATAAATTTAACATTAACCACAAATCTGCCACCGTTCAGAAGCACACACAGCGACAGCCGAGCAGTCAACAAGCGAGCCGACGTTCGTTATTTAGAATCGTAATGAAATCAATGTTGTTGTCGGCCACCGAAAGTACCGCAAAATTATGAATTTCGCAAACGTGCGTGCATTTCGATGCGAGCACACCGGCTAGACGCTCGACAAAGCGCGCGCGGACAATCTAACTTAGTGTGGCGTAGTGCAACCCACTGAGCCACGCTATGTACATATGTAAGTCGGCCGAACATGGCCGCGTGCTTAGAGCCTCTTGCCTGTTTTTTTTAGTGCGGCCACCCCGCCGTGGGGTTGGGCTGCGTCACCGACATCGTCAAGTAGATACCGCTCTTGATTTGCTGCCAGCTTAATAATGCTGTAAAACGGCGTGTTTTACAACGCTTGCGCCACACCGTTGCTGTAAGCGTTGCCGCAACGGCAGCTGGAAGAAGTTGTTACACCCGGCAGCCACTGAAACGCCGATTGCGGCTGGCGCACCGGTTGCCGGCACTGTTGCCGCCAAAATGTTGATTGCTGCCAGGCATGCGTTTCGCTGCTGCTCAGCTAAATGCTGGCAAAATTTGCGCAGCGGTGTTGCAGTTTATCAACGTGTTGTTCTTGTTTTAGTTTTAGTCAGTCAAACCGTTGCTTTGTATTGAGTTTAGGGTTTCATTGTAATTTCGTGCTTCGATTTGGTGTTATGGAATTGTGCATTTCTCTTTGGCGAAAAGCTCCGCTGGACATCGCCGCCGACGAGTGCTTCAGTGCCCT
Source organism: Bactrocera zonata (assembly GCA_037783105.1). Taxonomy (NCBI): domain Eukaryota; kingdom Metazoa; phylum Arthropoda; class Insecta; order Diptera; family Tephritidae; genus Bactrocera; species Bactrocera zonata. Next base: position 227,218 of record JBAWJQ010004226.1, on the reverse strand, counting down.
CCCATTGCGGCGCCACAGCACGTGTCCTTTGCACAGGCGCAGCCAACGAAGCGTTCAGCGAGTACGAGCTAACATTTCACGACCAGCAGCCGTTTAAACGTCATTAAAGTGTGGCGCAAGTGCCACCGCAGTGATTTTGGCGTTTCTTTTGTTTTGCGGAAGTGTTTTTGTAAACGCCCGATGTGAGCTTTTGTCGGCCGCGCTCGACTCATGCATTTGCATGGGAAGCATTTTGCTGATTCTTGCGGTGTCGACTGTCAACTGTCACTCTTGCTCAGCGTATCATAGAGCTTGGTAAGCCACACGTACTCATTAAGTGCGCGGCACAGGCTGCATCTGCGCCGTGATTTAATTAGTGTTTGCCTCATTGCTTGAACGCAATGCGTTTTTTCAGTGGCTAAACACATTAGTTTTGTTAAATTAGATTTGCGCTCGTGCTGCGCCCACTCTGATCCAAAGTGCTGTCTTTGTTTTCAAGTAGTCAGCTTTATTTTTGTTCGAGTGGTTTGTAAACACGAGTATTCCGAAGGATGAAGTATTTACAGCTAGTATACAAATGCAGTTTAAGAACCTTTCATTCAGGGAATCTGATTTTTTACTACTATTTCTTAAAAAATATTATACATGATATTAGTTGAATCGATCGGCGACAAATGAAAATTCAGCTACTTTACCAAGATCAAGGCACATGACCCATAGTGCAGTTAGTGAAAGAGCATTTCTTTTAATTTGGATCCTTTCCAATAATTTCTTCTATGAATTCCGAAAAGTACACTTATTTCTGAGTTAATTCCTAATTTCATTTCCATAAAAGGAATTATAAGGTACTCAATGTTTATGATATTTGAAAAAATGAAGGTCGTAATTTAAGTGGACGGTGAATCCATTCTTAGGTGATAAAATAGTCAGAGAAGCCTATTTATTTTCCGTTTCACCACAGACTTCTACCGGAGAATACTTTGATCGCCGAAGTCACCCCCACCATGTAGTGTAGCTTCTAGGCTGTTAAGGGCCGATAGGTTTACACATGTTATTTGCATTTGTGGCAGCTAACTTAAGATAATATTGACTGAACGTGTTGGCTGCATGTTCTTAGATGACAACATCATATCTTAGGAAGTGAATGTAGTCTCGTAAAACATTTTATACAAAAATTTTTAATAATTGAGTTTCTAATACCTAAAACTACTAAATTTATAGAAAAGTGTCGATGGCTCCCGTGCTGGTGAAGTTGAGGCTCGTGCTTTTGAAAAACAACAGCTGTCTGAAATAGCGTTACTCAAAAGAAATGTCTCACTAAAAGCAAAAACGCCTTGAATTGTTTTGGAAAAATCAAACCAACAATCACAGCTGACGTAATCGGCATCATACGCGTTTACGATTGCAGAAAAGGGAAAATTAATGCGTGCTGTGCTACCATTTAGGAACCGTCAAATGGTTTGACGTTTGACACTTGACAGTTGGCGCTGCTAAATAATCCAATAATGTAAAGAGAACTTTTCTTTACTCTGCGTTGAAACAAAGAAGCAAACAATGAAAACTCAAACAAACAATATTTGTGTTTTAACCGCTTGAAGCAGTAAAAGCTCGTTCATATCATTATACCAAGACATATTTACGTAAATTATTGATTACTAGGGGTGATAGGATGGTTCAAGATCCAAAGGCAAGTTGTTAATCCTGAATACAAAAAATATTTCCAAAGTTCCTTAAGATTTTTTTTAACCTTACTCGGTTATAGCCGAGTTAACAACAGCGCGCCAGTCGTTTCTTTTTTTCGCAAGGTGGCGCCAATTGGAGATTCCAAGCGAAGCCAAGCTCTTCTCTACCTGGTCTTTCCAACGGAATGGGGTCTTCCTCTGTTTTCCCCGGTGGGTGATGCGTCGACTACTTTCAGAGCTGGATTGTTTTCGTCCATTCGGACAACATGACCTAGCCAGCGTCGCCGCTGTCTTTTAATTTGCTGAACTATGTCACTATCGAATGCGGTATTCGTCGTGGCTAATGCGCAAAGGACCATAAATTTTCCGCAGAACCCTTCTCTCAAAAACACGTAACGTCGACTTATCAGATGTTGTCATCGTGAATGCCTTTGCACCATATAGCAGGACGACGGGAATAATGAATGATTTGTAGAGTTTGGTTTTTGTTTGCCGAGAGAATACTTTACTTCGCAATTGCCTACTCAGTCCAAAGTAGTACCTGTTAGCAAGAGTTATTCTGCGTTGGATTTCAAGGCTGACGTTGTTGTTAGTGTTGATGCTGGTTCCAAGATAAACGAAAGTATCTATGACTTCAAAGTTATGACTGTCAATAATGACGTGGGAGCCAACTCGAGAGTGCGACGACTCGTTCACTTCCACATACTATTGTAAAGCATTATTAGTTACTTAGCCACATTGAGAAGTTCTTCTGTCGATTTTGCTGTTACTGATATCATGATTAATCCTTACCTGACTTCTTTGTTTCATGTGAAGTGGGGAATATGAAAGATGCTGCCGTTTTGAACCAAAGATTCGCAGAGAGTATTGACTGAACCTTTAATTTGGCTTCTTGAGGAAAATTGTCTAAGACTGGGCTCGCAACAATGTTGATTAAGTTAGGTGGGGAATTCCCCAGGGGATATGCTAAACACTTGATATATTAAAAATTCGTCTAAGCATGTGGACTTGAGGTGGACCTTCAATATTATTGGGTAACAAAAAGTTATAAACCCCGGAGCCTTCAGTCTATTCAGTCTTAACATCAGTATTTACTAATGAACCTTCGTAGGATCTCAGCATATTTACATACATTTATGTATGTATTCAATTCGCATATTTAAATCATTGTTTTCTCCCTACTTTTCCATTATGATGCTGTGAGTTTTGCTTAGCAAACAAAAGCGCAGTTTGTGGCGCATTTCAAGTTCCCTTACGCTTATACAATGCATATTTCAAACAAATATTGCTGATTTTCTGCTCGACAGCAAGAACAGAAAAGAAAAAACCAATAAAAAGTTGAATAATATGACATTCGTACACTAATCGCGCTGAAGGGCTTAGCATATAACGGAACAGCGGTGGCGGTGGCATAGCGCATTTTAACTGGTGTCGCGTGATTATTTGTTGCTGTGGCCTGATTGGCATTTCCGCTTCAGTGGATCCGAATTGAAACCACATACTTATGCACTAGCACAAATGCCTTTGTGTATGTGCGGCCGTATTTGGTTAAGGTGATGAAGGTTTCATTGGACGCAAGCGAATTCTTTATTGCAGTCACATTTTAGTGCGGTTATGTTCACTTTATGTGGAATGGGCGTTTACGTTGGAAAATAGCATTCATTATTGTGCATTTAACGGTAAACTAAGTGATGCGGTGATATAGTTGGTATGTAAATATGTATACCATCTTTTAGTATATAATATATATATATGGTTATAAGTATGTGGAAATATTAATATTTTATTTTTAATTAGATGCAAGCATGCACTCTCTATATGTTTGTAAGTGTATTTATGCATTTTAAACATTTTACAAAATATTTGTTTATTCTTCTCTAATAATAAAATTATAACACAATTTAGTGCTCTGTTGGAGTTCAGCTCTTTTCTTAATTAAACATTTCTACGTACCATTTAATTTCTTGTTGTTGTTTTATTTTTTATTTATAAACATCGCAAGTAACTTTTTTATTTTGCTACCAACAGCAACTCCCGCGCTTTTCCGCATAAATATTGTTTTGAAAATGCATTTCCCCCCACATACTGTGTGTCTATTTGCTCATAATTTATGACAGTTTCTCTTCGTTGAAACGGGATGGTCGCCATTTCCCAACAACACACATGCGAGCACTCGCGTGCACTTCAATGTTTGTACATGTATATGTAAGCATGTTTGTTGTACTTGCGCCATATCCCCATAGACATCTGGGCCTCCGTTATACTCACCCCTTTCGTAATTCATTTTTTAATTATGAAACTGCGTTCGCTTTTAATTTAATAATTTTTGTTTCTTTCAAAAAACATTTTTGTTATTGCCTCACTTCCCTTGGTTAATGCAGATCGCTGTTGTTGCTAAATGCCGTTTTAATTATTTTTATTTATTGTTGTTACATTGTTGCTCATTAGTTTCGTTCATGTGGCGAAGGGCCACGGAAAATGTTTCAAACTGTGCCGTTGCATTTTCTGACGTGGAAATGCTAATGAAATTTACATTACTAAAGTGATAAATAGTGGGTGGAGAAAATGGTTAAAGCTTTTGCTTTTCCAACTTTACTAATTGCTCAATGCAATACTTTTTTAAATTTCCTCGCATATTTCATACATACATATATGGAAACTTTTTTTCGAAAACCGCAACAAAAATTATAAAAGTCCTGTCTAGGTTATGTCGAAGGCTATACCAATACCATTGTTATTATAAAAATCTTATTAATAAAAGGCTTGAGAAGGAAGGAATGAAACGACCCGAACAGTTAGTTATATGAGGATATAGGAATACCAAAAGGAGTCACATCATCACGTGACTTCGACGTACAAGAATCAAGTTTGACAATAATCTAATACAGCTACGTGATGTCTGTCGAACGACAGTTTTTGTCCCTTGTATTAATTACATTTTATATCGAAACGAATTCAAATATTACCGCAAAAATATTTCCACCGATTTCTGCATATGACAGCGCTGTTATAGCTTCAATTAGTTTATCGAGCGTCTTGGCCACCTAAGCTCCCAGACCTTTTTCGCGTTACTATCGATGTGTGTGTCCTGGCGTTGATTTGATGGAACACAACATCTTTCCTATTGTCCTATCTGCTGCCTGGCAATTGCTTCCTTGAGACGTTTCAATTAATTAAAGTACAAGTTTGAACTAAGTACAAACTATAGTACAAATTTCCCTGTTGAAACCTTCGTGACCTTCATTCCCGTATCAGCTTTTTATCACCAGTAACCATCCGCTTCAGAAATTGATCGACTTTGTTGCGATTTAGCAGATTCAAATTTGGTCCATGCGGTTTTTAATTTTACCCAGCCTATTTTAAATTGTTCCAAACAGTTTCTTGAGGCCTGTTGTTTTTTTTTTCATTGGGTGCATTTTTTACGTGGCGGGTCCCAAATCCAGCGCACAAATCTGCGGAGGAGATGTTTCACCTTCTCACTTTAGCCCCCAAACGTATGTTCTTTGGCTACCTAGAGGATACTTGGTTCACGACCGGAAGTCGTGAACTTGAGCCATATGTAAAATAATCATTTCTGGCCACTCCCACATAGCGATCAGAGAACTCAACTATGGAGCGATGAGCTTAAGCGTTGCTTCAACAAGACAAGTCGACTCCCTATCGTGCGGCTTCTACAACCTGCTGCCGGAGAAAATAATTCGATATTGACATCATCGGCCTCAACATTCGCTCCGTTAGTTCTGTTTTCTCGCGACTGGACAAGGAAGCAAAGCAAATGGGTCTGGCAGTGAACGAGAGCAAGACGAAATATCTCCTGTCACCAAACAAACAGTCGTCGCACTTGCGACATGGCTCTCACGTCACTGTTGACAGTCGTAACTTTGAAGGCGTAGATAATTTCGTCTCTCTAGGAACCAGTATAAACACCACCAACAATGTCAGCCTCGAAATCCAACGCAGAATAACTCTGGCCAACAGGTGCTACTTCGGACTGAGTAGGCAACTGAGAAGTAAAGTTCTCTCTCGAACGAAAAAAAAACCAAACTCTATAAGTCGCTCATAATTCCCGTCCTGCATAGACGATGACAATAACTGATGAGTCGACGTTGCGAGTTTCCCAGAGAGAGATTCTGCGAAAGATTTATGGTCCTTGGCGCATTAGCCACGACGAATACCGCATCCGATGGAACGATCAGCTGTATGAGATATATGACGACATTGACATAGTTCAGCGAATTAAAAGACAGCGGCTACGCTGGCTAGGTCATGTTGTCCGAAAACACTCCAGTTCTGAAAGTATTCGACGCACCAATTGGTGCCACGTAAAGAAAAGAAGAAACGACTGACGCGCTGTTGTTAACTTGGCTATAACCGCACAGGAGGTGTCTACGCCAATAAAGAAGAAACCATTCGCTTCAGAAATAGATCGACTTTGTAGCGATTTGGAAGATGAACTTTCGGTCCATTGGGGATTTCAAATCTATCCAGCCTTCTTTAAATTGTTGCAAATGGTTTTTTGTGAAATGATTAGTTCCAGGGCTTACATTATGGTCAGTTCCAGCGATTTTCGACATTTGGCCTTTTAAAGTGTAGTCCATATTTGAATTCAAAATTAACGTAACGGAATCGACGAAATCGAAATTACGCGAGTTTAACGATTAAAATATGAGGACAATAAACACTTTTCACATCCATCTTTGATACGTATTCAAACAATACTGAGTAAAGCGATCGCACGACTCTCTGAGAAATTATTTAGTAGGAAATTTTATATTTCTAATACCATAATGCCAATCGCAATTATACAATGCGGGTTATTGGAAAACTAATAGATATCTTTTTACTAACCAGTGGCGTAGCTAGGGGGGGCGGCGCAACGTCTTGGGGGCGGCAAAACGATCTTCGCTGTTTTTTAATACTCAGAAAAATACTTCAACAATTTTTTTTTACAAAATTTATTATAAAAGATAAAGAGTTGTACACTCACAATGTAATAATCTGAATAAAAATGAAAAATATTAATTTTTACTCGAATACTTTTCAGTCTTTGAATTTGTCTTATATCTTTCTTAAAAATAGTGATAGAACTTAAAGATGCACTTATCTAGCTTTGATCGCTGCAAAATCACATATAATATCATTGTAATTTAAAGTTGAAGCAGTTTCAAATTCTATTGAGAGAATCGCAAGATGGGACAGTCTACTCTGACTCATGGTCGATCTCAAGTAAGATTTGATCAATTTAAGTTTGCTAAAAGATCTTTCACAAGATGCAACTGATACAGGTATAGTGAGCAGTATTCTTAAAGTTGTCGCTAACGTCTTGTAGGCTTCCGGTCCCATTGAAGAAATGTATAATAAAACTTTTTCTGGCGAAAATCCAATTTGTTCTTCGTTTTGCTTCGCTCTCTTTAATAAAAGTAGGACGTCTTGGATGTCACTGTATAAATCTTCGTTATCCAAGTCATCTGGATAGGATTCGGCAAGTTGCTGACATTTTTCTTTAATTTCGACGAGTTTGTCATTGTATGAGTCTCTGGTTAGTTTTATAATTTGTTCAAAATCACAAAGAAAACCAAAACAAAAAACCAAAACTTGTAGGTAGGTAGATAAAGTGGGGCGGCAGAACATCCTTGGCCCCTGGCGCCCGAAGTTGTAGCTACGCCACTGTTACTAACTAAAACTTCGATTGAAAGATTTGTATAAAATTATTCAAGTCTATAATGTCAAATAAAATGTTATAGATCAGGGGAGAGTAAGCTTTTACTATTTGCTATCAAAAAAATTTATTAAGAATATACAAGTTAAACCATAGCAACACATACTATTAAAACTTTTAATGGAGAACACTGAAAGTAATTTTATAGTTACACCCAGTTGCATTAAGATTGGCGCGTCTGTAAATTTGCTGGAACAGTAAGGAGGTGTTAAGTCAACATTATTAGGAATTTTACAATTGAATTGCAAACAAATCGCCCATTTGTCAAATAAAACCGATGACAAACAATGAAATCGGAAATCGCAGCAGATGTTAATCCGGTCGCAAGAAAAACTGAACAACTGTACCATCCGGGCAATTTTGCCGAGAACGCGGCAGGATGACAAACCCGCAGGATAATGAAGAATGACAATGACTGTGGACCTGTGGCGAAGCGAGTGAATCTGCCGGACAACACATACACTTAAACATATGTATGTGTATGCAGAAAACACAACCGAACAAAGTGGGGGAGGGCTAATTCAATTTTTATTACAAATAACAACGCCACAGTTGGCGGTGGCACATGACATAAGCGCAGCACAACTTCTAACATTTCTATGATGAATTGAGCGGAATGGCAAAAGTAATATAGAAACACAAATAAAACAAAACAGAACAAGCAAAGCTGTTGGATAAAAGGCTACAAGGAGTGCACTTCCTGGCGCCGTAGATTGTTGCAAATGTTATTGTTGTAAAATGAAAATTGGCGCTGAGGACGAATGAGCAGACTCCCGCTAGCAGACGCGTGCGTAGGAATCTGCGTGCTCTGAGTGGTGGAAGAGGCGTGTTTGTGGCGGGCGGCCTCTACAACTGGTTGTGCGTTTACATGTGCTTGCACCGGTATGTGTGACTGTGTGCGGGCGAACGTGTTAGGGGCGAATACGCAAGCGAGTGAGTGAGATGGCACGTGTAGTTGGCGCACGCTGAACGCTGCGTTGTGTGGCCAAGTGCCTTTTGGGCCAATTCAATTCGCGTGCGGCCAAAGCCGAGTGGTTGGCTTTGCGGCAGGGATAACGTAATTGTGTGCACTCGTTTGTGGCATGTGCGATATCCTGTGGGCAATCAGAGTAGCACACAAACAACAACCAACAGTGATATAGCAAAAAGCATATATAAAAGCAACTTCAACAACAAAAACAACGATGCGGCGGCTGGTCGGCAAGGTGTGAAAATCTTTATTCGAAGAGGAAATTTTAAAACTGTATTAAAATTCACTTCGTTAAATTGTATGACTTGTGTGTTTGCGACAACTTCCAGGCGCACCGGAAATCATTGCAGAGTGTGAAATTTAAATTGTTGCAATTTTGGTTTTTATGGTTTGCGGCTGAAATGTAGATGCACATAAATGTAGATGTAGATGTAATGTATTTGTATGTACATATATATGTCCATACGCAGTTCTTCCTCTTTTGTTGTTGTGTTAAATTTAGAATGAAAATGTACATGCTTGCTATATGATTTTCTCTGCAGGATATTCAGTGACTTTTTACAATTAGTGTCCTTCTACGCTTTATTATCGCTCATGTATGAGTTTATGTGTGTATGTGTGTATTTATGTTGCTTGTGAATTTGTCTAATTTAAAGGATAGGTTAACGATCAGCATGGCGTCATTGCCAGCCAGCTGCTTTTTCCCCGGCGTATCCCTTCACTTATAGAGCACGACTCGTTTAGCATTTACTCTTGTTCACATAGCTATTTTTTACCATTTAGTGCGGACATCGCATCGCATCATTATACTTCTTCCAAACGTGTATGTACATACATATATACATACGAGTATATATTGTTCCATTTAATTGCTGCTGAAATTAGTCAATCAAATATTATAACTGCTCATATATTCTATACCTATTTAAATTATTATATACATACATATATTTAAATACGCACACTTACTCACTTATGTGTATATATGTATGTATGTATACGCTTTATACACATTTGTTGTTTCAAAATTGTTCGGTTGTTGGTCGCATGCCAAATATTTTCTTGGCCATAAAAAAAGTTGAATTGCCGTTTGTCTTGTCAGTCCTGCTCCTAACCATTCTTACCGTCTATACCCTTCTTCAGCAATTTTTATTATTTCATATATCTCTTTTATTGCCCAGCATGTACTAATATTCGCAATTTCACAGCTTCTTTCCCTTTATTATTCTGCGTGTCATCTTTATCGTTGTCATTTATAACTTTTTTTTGATCCGCTTATTTTTTCTCATCGTTACCTTTGTCCTTTGGTTGTTATGTAGTTTTAGTTTTTTCCTGTTGGCTTGTTTTTGTTGTACATTGTACTTTATTGCATTTATTTCTTTGTTACTGTGGTGAATTATTATTACTGTTGTTGCTTGTAATTTGTCACTGTGGGATATTAATTTTCTATCTTTCTCAATTCTTTTTTAGTTATTATGAGTTTAACAAATTTTCGTTATTTTCCCATTTTCAAAGAAGTGAAATTAATTCTATGTATTTTAATTAAAATGGTACATTTTATGATCTTCCTATTTGAAAGGACCAAAATGGGGAAATACTTTTTGATTTGGCAAAACTTTATTTAAACAAAAAACGTTAATTTCGGCTACACCGAAGCTATATACGCTTCATAGCAAGTTTCCTCTTATATAAAAGAATATAAAAAGATCTTTTTAGCTTATTGCTATAGTGGTCCGTGGTCCTGCCTGAGACATTGGTTCGGAGAATGTAACGTTGCCTTCGACAAAAATCCATGACAAATTTTGTGAAGATATCTTGTAAAATGAAAAGGGCTTGAGATTGATCGCTTAGTTTGTATGACAGCTATATCCTATAGTTTTGGCAAATGACAACTTCGTGGGGTGAAATGTATACGTGCGAAATTTCAGATTGATATCTCAAAAACTGTGGAACTAGTTCGCGTATGTACAGACGGATAGACATACAGATAGATGGGCATGGCTAAATTGACTCATTCTGTTACGTTGTTCAGTTATACTTTATATTACCACCGTGGGCAAAAAACAATAAAACGAAATATTTTTTCTATGTTGGTATGCCTGTCAATACATACATATGTATGTACCAAATTTCACATCAACATAATTATTAGTATACGCTTGTTTTTCTGAAGTACATAAAGTCGAACAAAGAAGTTCCAATAAATAACGTACTCAAATTTCGATACGAGACACTGCGAATATTGGAAAAGGCCTTCGGTGATAGTTGTTCGACGCGAGCAAGTGTTTCTGATTGGTATAAATTATTCAAAGGGGATCGAGAACGCGTTGACGACGAACCACGTTGCGGACTGCCATCAACATCAACTGATGATCAAAGCTTCTATAAAATAAAGGAATGACCAGTATATCATGAAACATATTATTTCTGGCGATGAGTCTTGCAGCTATGCTTAGGACCCACCGGCCGAATATCGTGGCAAAGATGAGCCGAAGCCGAAAAAACCACTTCAAATCAGGTTAAAAATCATGTTTATGTTCATAGTTTTCTTCGATTATCGAGGTTTGGTGTACACCGATTGCCTTCCGACCGGCCAAACTGTCAACAAGAAATACTGTTTGAGTGTTATGCGTTGTTTGCACAAAGCTATTCGTAAAAACAGGCCGGAATTATGTTTTTGGTTATTGCACCATGATAATGTACCGTCGCATTCTGCATTGATTTTTTGTAAGTTTTTCGCCAAATTTTCAACCAATATCATCGCCGTATTCGCCTGATTTGGTTTCGTGTGACTTCTGGCTATTCAGCAAACTCAAACGATCGCTCCGTTTTGAGTAAATTGAAGGCTTTAATCGTGAATCACTACGCGCATTGAAGGCGATTCCGGAAATTGACTTTATCAACTATTTTAAGGATTAGAAAAAATGTTGGTACAAATATGTGTTGTGGCCAAGAGGGGTTGCTTTGGGACGATGTAGATTTTGAAGAATAAATTAAGAAATTTAAAATTATGAACAAAGCCTTACTATTATTTGCTCACAGTGTATATTAGAATCAAATTTGGTGACTTATTAAGTTAGGTTTTAGGACGTAGACTCAATTTGTTTCATTACAATGTACATTTTGATTCGTGACCGAGATATTTATATATAAAAATTAACTTATATGAGATGTATGCGATATTATTTCAACCAAAGAGGTTACATTTTATAAATTAGGTATATTAGGAAAAATTTTAACATCAGGTGTAAAGTCGAAAATCACTACTAGATCGGGTTCAAAGTCAACTGGGTAGTTGGAAATTATTATTATTATTATTAGTATTTTGGGCGTAGGGGAATGTCTGAATTGATTACATTGACTTTTGACATTACAAAAGTATAATCGACAACATGTTTCCGTTTAATTTTGCGATTATAATTCAAACATTGATCGACGTATTCGGCATATAGTGTGCTAAAATAACGAAAATCATTATATGCAGAATATAGGAGCCAGGGCGGCAGAGAGGAAAACAAAGTCTTGATATAAAAAGGTGGGGCCCCCTCACTACAGCAACGCTTCTAAAACTTGATAAACTTTATGAACTATTTTCCACTTACTACTGCAATATTTTTTGAAGAATAACTCGAAAGCGACATAGTATTTTATGCTCTTATCACATCTGTATTAAATTTGATTTCTTGTTGACGTTGGGTGAAACAAAGTAGAATATTTTAAAATCAATAATATAAATCACTTCATATATAGACTTCCAGTTAAAAAATATTTTTCAGCTTATATCGGAATATATATAAATATAGGGATAGCAAAACTTGACAGTAAATAGATTAGATTAGTTAAGTGAATGAGGATTGCACCGCGACCTAGGGTCTATTGTGCCCTCTCCTAAGTCACAACATCTCAACTATCTCTGGCAAATTGATAAATTCTAATATACTGTTAGGTGCTATTGAGGCGATGTGATCCCTATTTGGAAAGATGGATCCAAGGGTCTTAATCCAGCGCCTAGAGACTGCTATGCAGTCGATTGGCAGTTGTTCTGGTGTTGAAGACTCCAAATCGCAGAACCGGCAATTCCCACAGGAAGCTAGGCCCACGTTAAATAAGTGCTTCTTGGCTATTGCAATAGCCAGTGTAGAAGCCGACAAGTAGCCTGAGTTTTTCCTTTGGGAGGCTATATCCTGGCTATATCTTTGTGACCTGTCTCCCAAATAAGGAGCACATGGTTACAATCTGATAGACTATTCAGTCGTTCTATACACTCCTGTATCAATAACGATTTGATCTCGCAGAAACTACACACAGGTTTTGTGCGTGGTTCTGCGACCCCTGGGCCAATTCCCTCCGACGTTTTCGAGCCATCGGTGTACCACTGGATTGTATGTACTGTCCCTAAGCAGTAGCTCAAGAGCGGATTCGCTTCATTCGGCCTTACTGCTGAGGTTAACTTGAAACTTCCTAGTGAAGTTAATCTTTTTGGTAATGTTATCTCTTGGGAGAAGAGCCAGTGGTATTTCGCCACTTAGGTCCTTCATGCGACATTGACTACCGTGATTCAGTTTTTAAATATGCAGTTTAAAATCCTCTAATCTTTAATTATTTGGAACTTAGAAGTGAGCTTTTCCAGCTTTGGCGGCAGTGAATGTATCGATTATAACCAGGTCTCGTCTAATGTTGCCTCCAGGCATAGTATAGCTAGTGCTGAAATAAGGCCTTGTGACAAGCATGGTGAATGACAGTTGTGGTGAAATCGTTTGGAGATGTATTCAAATATTTTTGAATGACTCTAAGAAAAGTTATTGCTCGAGGATAGTCGAGTTGACTCCAACCAAATTCGTTGTGTGGGCACTATAGGGCAAAGTGCTACATACTTTGTATTACCTTGGAATGTGATTTTGCGCTCCTTGGTACTTACCACTCATATTATCGTTGGCCAGCAACGGTTATTACACTGCCTGAGAAGGTGCTGAATGGATTTGGGCTAATCAAGTATTCTCGATTTAATTCGTTACCAAAAACGTTAATGTCAAATCAGAGGTTTAAGGTTTTAATAGGACTGCATATCTAAAAGCATATATATTATATGAAAATGTGCTATGAGTATTCAAAGTAAAATAGGTATAACATGCTCTTAATACATACACAATTAAGAAATTTCAATAAAACATACTTAACTCGGTGGGATACAAAATAAATAGTGACGTTCGAACATTTTCACGCCTCTTTTAATGACGTTAAGCTACATAAGGGTGATGTAATCATTAATCAGCATACAAAAATTTGCAACATCAGCAACAACTACAACATGTTATATCCATAGGGGCGCCACTAAAGTCAGCAACTCTATCGATTTTGCCGCGTAAGTGACCAAACGGAATGCCCTTTAAAGGACATGAAAATAAGTGACATATGCGATATTTGCGTAAATACAGTTAAATGATTGTAATATATTTCCAATCAGAATTTGGAATCAGTAAAGTTAATGCTGCAAATATATGTATATGGTATACATATGTGTTTATAAGGCTATGTAGAAACATAATATATTTCTCTCTGTGTGACGCTTTAAATAACGGCGGCTGGGAGGGAGAGAGTGTGAAAGTAGACTCTAATGCGTCTACCGAGTAATTACCGAACTTAACAGGCCTACAATACAAGTATTTATATACGTATGTATGTATGTGAATGTATGCATGTGTAAATCAACTTCAGGCAAAGGCCTCCGAATTACCCTTTAAAGCGCTGAATTTGTGAGTGTACATGGTATATAGTGCCTTATATCATATATGCAACTATTTCTTAAGTATATTTTGCTCTCCATACTCTTTTACATTCATTTATAAATTTACCCCTAAATATACGTAATAGTTGGTCCAATGTCAAACCCCCAATGGCGTCACACAAAAATTATTTCTATGTGCAAATAGTAATGCGTTTTTGTTGTTTTTGCCTGTTATTATTATTACCACGGTTATTATTGCATTTATGTTGTTGTGAGTCAATAGAAAATCCACCTGGAGTGCAATAGGCGTATTGAACACACAAGTTCATACTGGCATACTGACTTTTAATGAACCGTTACATAAGTATATAATTTTTATACAATAATGTATGTAAGTACATACATATGTATGTATATGCAGAAACAAAATTCCTTCTTGTCCTTTCATAACGAGAGATTAAAAGTAATAACAACTTCGTCCTTAAATTCTAAGAATTACGTTTGCTGTGGTCATTATCAAAAGTGGGGTCTTTCATCCGAGGCGGTTGTTTCTTTTTCATTGGAGGCATAGTCCTAAGACTGTAACTGCTTACTCAGAAGAATAACTACTTCCCATTACACCCCAGAAACAAAACTATATCTCATTACACCCCTGGCTGACGTCACCGCCGTCCAAAAAATGTGATGGACGGGACAAGGACGGAGACGAGTAGGTCTTTGTAATATTTATTACAACGGCCTTGGTGGTAAAAAGACTCAGTCGTCGAGCTCTGGATTTCACTGCGGCAAAATTTGTCAACATAACAATGATTTGCGACCAGCCATGGCCGAAGAGAAGGACGATTGGACCACAGATGTCTTTTATGGCGACTACCCCCGCCACGGGGCGATTTTAACGCTAGGGTGGACAAAGAAAACATCTTTGGTACAACAGCCTCCATGGCGAAACCTCTCCAAATGGGGTTGAGGCTGATCGACTTCGCAGGGCACCGAAATATGATTGTCTGTAGTACTATATTCCAGCACAAAAAAATTCATCAAGCTACTTGGCTGTCTCCGGGTCGAAAAGTTCGAAACCAGAACGAACAAGTTGCGATGGATGGATGACATGTCCTACAGTGTCCTTGACGTGCGTACGTTCCGAGGATCTATCATCGAATCAAGTCGCTATTTTGCTGTAGCGAAGATACATCATCATACATACATCGAAGAACATCGCGAGATGGTGAACACGATTTCCCAATCGATGACGATGGAATAGATGTTTCATTGCTCGACTATGATGTGGTTCGAATAGCAATTACCCGCCTGAAGAACAACAAAGCGGCAGGGGCTAAAACAATTTTGAAGTAATGTTGAGTTAATAAGTTTAACATATCCAGGGATACCTAAACTTGAAGTTTAATCGAAAGTAGAGAGATCATAGCAATATGCTTCTACATTATATCTTTTCATCCGATATTGGTTTATCGGAAAAATTCACTTTGTAAGTATACATATGTTGTACCGAAAAAGTTTAACATACATTTAGGAGCGTAACCTGGGTGTTAATTTACATTTGCTGTGAGGTCAACCGACAAACTACACAAAAATTTGAATAATACGATATATGGAAAAATATATTTAACATAGTGTATGTTACTTTGGTGCCAACGCTTTCTCGTCGTGGTTCAAGATCTTAGACAATAGTGTGGTTGAAGAGCCTTTTTCGACCTGACAATGCTTGCACTGTCTATAGTGTTTTTGCTATGTATATATGTATACACTCATATAAAAAACTGCACTTAGTCAACTAGTTTCGAGTTGCTATTATTGACGAGTATACTAGAGTACACACGAGCGAAATGTTATGATTGTATGTGTTTATAAATTTAATATTAAAATTCAACTAACGTTCCCTTTATTGTTATTTTTATATTAAAAACTACTATATTTACTTACCCTCGCGATCAGCGCATAAATGCTATAGAGTGTAATGCAAAAAGGAGTTACAGGATATTCATTATTTTTCGCTGCTGCTGTGCCAATATCAGCGCATTAAAGAACACTCGAAAGTGTTTCCACTTCGTAATCTCTCAAACGCTGGCAATATCAACGATTCTGCTGGTTTAATGTAGAGAAATTATTACAGCAGACTGATCTTCAAAGCACCGCCATTGTTCAAAAGGAAAGACTGCGCGCAACAATATTTGTGCTTCAGTCTTCAACGGCTTTTGCAGCTTAACTTTTTCGAAATTGTTGCATTCAAGTGGATTTTCGGCTTTAATATAGTTGACTTGTTTTGTAAGTGGCCAGGCTTGTGTGTTAATGAAATATGCTTCAATGATTTTGATTATTTTCGAAATTTAGCACAGAGAAAAATATCAGAAATCGTAACTAATGAAATATTGACAGGACTCAGATTTGTATATAAGCCGTAATCTTTACTTGTATCTTATATTAAATAATATACTATATAACACAAAATTGGCTACTTTGTCAGTGTTATACTTATGATATCGTATGCCAAGAGCTAAATTAGTTTAGCGACTTAGAAGAACATGGAGTAACAAAATCGCGACAAATACTCTGGGTTTTTTTTAGAAATTTTGGTTGTGATTTTTAATAAGTACAAAAAAATATATAGTAGAATAGCCTATAGATCAGTTGCATTCGCTAGAGAAACCAAGATTTACGTTCTGTAAAGAATGTGTTTCGCGCGCTTCGATCAACTTATGGTCAATATAATTGGTCTACTGGGCGTACTATTCGCAACACCATCACCCATCTTGAGACCCAGCGTTCATTATTAGATAATATTCGAACAAATAGACCACGTCCAGCAGGCAGTGTGGAAAATATAGTTAGCAGGCGTAGCTGAGTGTGTGCACGAAGACCGTGGAGAGTCGATTCGGCGCCGTTCTCCGCAACTCGGGCTGTCGCATGGAACGACTTGGCGCATTTTACGTCGTGATCTTAAATTGATAGCGTACAAAATATAACTTGTGAAGGAACTGTTGCCGCTCGATCTTCCTAAGTGACATCGCTTCGCTTTAAGTCAAATTTTGTTCAGCGATGAGGACCATATCTGGCTCAATAGATATGTAAACAAGCAAAAATTGCCGCATTTGGGACAAAGACCAACATTAAGAGATTTAAGATCTGCCCCTTCATCCAGAAAACAACAGTTTGGTGTGGTTTGTGGGCTGGTGGAATCGGCGGTGCATATTTCTTCAAAAACGATGTCGGTGAGAAGGTAACCGTCATTTGCGATCGTTATTGCGCCATGAAATTGAAGCTCGTGATCTCAACGGCATTTCTTTTCAACAAAACGGCGCCACTTACCACACATCGTATCAGTCAACGGATTTATTGAAATAAAATTTCGGTGAGCAGATAATTTCACGTCTGATGTCACACCGTTCGACTTTTTCCTGTGGGTGTATGTTAAGTCTACGCACATTTAGGTCTCGAAGCAAAAAAACCGATAATTTTACTCAACAAAAGCACCATCTGAGATCTGGCCGCGGCCAACATTTATAAGAGATAATTCTAAAAAAAAGGAGGCGAAAGAATGTTTTTTCGAATGGTAATTAACATTCCCCATTAAATTTGAAGTTTCTGTGTTATTTCTTAAATATTTTAAAATGAAATTGAACTTTTTTGACAAACTCTGTAATATCTTTAATATTATTTCGATGCCATCGTGTTCGGAATCAAATGAAAACCCAGAAAAAACGTTAACTTTGGTTACACCGAACCGATACCCTTCACAAGACTTATTCCTTACAAGAACTTTTATCAGCCAGTTTGTATGGCAGCTATGTATATGCTACAGTGACTTAATGAAAATATTCCTTCGAAATTTCACTTTATTGTCTTGGACAATAGCCCTCGGACAAATTTGATGAAGATTTCTCGTCAAATTAAAAAGTTTTCTATACAAGCATTTGATTACGGTCGCAAGTTTGTGTGACACCTGTAGACTATGGTGGGCCGATGTGCATCTTCCTGGTGGGAAAATGATTGGTGCATAATTTCAAATCGTTATCTCAAAAACGGAGAGACTAGCGCGTATATATATAGACAGACAGGCAGACGGATATGATTATTTATATACATATGTATGTACTTCTTATGGTTTTTGACGTTTCTTTTAGATGTTACAAATTTCATGGAAAACTTAACATAACCTGTTCAGGGTATACAAATATAATCCAATAAAGTTAAGGAATAAATTGAATTTACTGATTAATATTGTAGCATTAAATATGAGATGAAACAGTTTTGGACAAAGTAAAATAAACAGAAAACTGCTGCTAATTCTAGAGGGGAACTTGGCTCTTTTTTTGTTGAGAAATTTGACATTTATATTTATTTCAACGTATTCTCTGCAAGGAAGAATTTGAGTTATACGCAACAAGCACGCGACGCACGCAGCACCGAGTTGGAGTAATCAGTGAGCTTTTCCCACAACCAACCACCGACGGCAAATCCGCAAGCGCCAGCCATGACGCTCTCCCCACCGCCGACCGACCACTCACAGCCCACACTCATTCAGCATTTCGCAGCGGTTCACCTCATAAAATGCACAAAAAATTATTAATATGGCACGGAATGATTGTCAAAAACGAATAGCTACGTACGGCATAGCCAACAGCGACAGAACGCCACAGCAGCAGCATCGAAACAAACAAACGCTGGCAACGCGCCGCTGACGGCGAACGAAATCTGCGTGCGCGTACGCGTGTCCGGAACCGTCCGGTTGTCGGAGTGTAGTCCCGCGCCAGCGGCCGCTACACTGGCATGCCTCAATGCAGTTTTTTAGGGCTGCTTTTTTCTTTCAATCTTTTTTGTTTGTTGTGGAGTACTGGCTGCAGCGCCAAATGAAATGAAAAATTGTCCAACGCAATGATAAATTTGGTTCCTTAGGAGAACATAAAAGTCCAGTGCTGCCACGGAATGGTCAGCCATAAAATAAGCCTTGGGCGCGAGCGAAAAGGGACTTGTTTGTTTAGCACTTAGTTTTACAAGATTTGTTGCAGCAGCTTATCCAGCGGTGAGAAACTGCTGGATGTGCTCCTTCATTCCACGCTGTTGCGAGACTCGCGCGCCTACATACATACAAACATACTTATGTGTGTGTATATATGTTTACGCATACATTTGTATTTGTGGGCATATGCACTTTTCGATTTTCGTTTGCTTTGGTCAGCATCAATACTACAAGTTGTTTTTGTTTTTGCTTATTCAATGGTTATTGGCTGTTTTTTGCTTTCTGCTTTCTGCTTTTTCAAAAGAATGTGAAATAGAAGTTCGTTTAATAAGTTTGCATACTGCTATGTTCGTATGTATGTGTGTAAGTATGTTTGTGTGTATTTGTTTGGCTCTTGCCTTTGCTTTTGCATTGTTGACTGGATTTATTGATGAGTTTTAGCCGGAGGGCGCCATTGGGGGCTGGTCTGAGATCGCGCCATGAAATTATTAAAATGTGACAGTTGAACGATTAAGCGTAATCACTTTAAATGGAAGTTTTCAGTTCTCATTGATTTATGTCTCGCATTTGGCTAATGGTTGGATAGAAAATGCTAGTGGAGCATAGAACTCATCTGCAGCGATTGTACATTAATATTTACAAATATGTGTTCATACGTAAATATGTATGTATATTTATATATACAAGTACAATCTCATATAATCAGCGCAAGGCTTTGTGTTTGCAATTTCTCGTATCGGTGTAGGTGTTTCCTAAAATGTTAATATACATTTTCTCCTACTCAAAGCAGAGGTTCGGTTTCGAATGGAATTTAAAATTTGTTATATGGGAATACGTGGCTATAGTCCGATTTCGCACATTTCCACACTGTATCATGAGAATGTCATTAGAATGTCACGTACCAAACTTGGTTGAATTCTCGTGTTATTTCGCCTAAAAGTGGACGAGGCCTCGGTCCTTCGATAGGGCTTCTCCATTGCCTTAGACAATAAGCCATGACAATTTGTTTAAAGATATCTCGTCGAAGGAAACAGTTTTTCACTTGATTTCATTAGTTGAGTTCTTATGGCTGCTATATGCTATAGTGGTTCGATGTCGGCGGTTCCGACAAATGAGCAGTTTCGTGGGAAAAAAAGAACGTGTGCAGAATTTCGCATCTATACCTCAAAAACTGATCGGCAAGTTCCCGTATGTACATACAGAGGAACATGGCTAAAATTCTCCATTCATGCCTTAAAGCAGTGACCTTTACAAGACTATTACATGACATTTCATTTAATCGTTCCCAAGTTATGATCTCAAAGTGAAGCTTCACCGATTTTTACTATTTTCACTTTTTCATTTTCATTTTCTTGATGTCGAAAATACCGTTGATGCAAAGCAAAATATGAAAAAGTGTTAAGGCCCTGGCCTGAATAAGCTGAGATACAAGATGAAGATGCAAGAACTGATAGTGGACCCTGGACCAAAAGTACAGGGTAGGCCATTTAAAGTTGACCCATTTGTTTCCAAAAAAAAATTAAGGCGTCGCGGATAATCAGCTGGGTTTAGTTTTTGTGCCATTTGAATTTTATATGGAAACATCTTCAAATCTTTATGAATTATGCGTCGGAGAGTGGTGCGAGAGATGTCTAATTCCTGAGAGCGGCGATAACTCGATGTCGATGGAGTCTCCTCAATACTGGCTCGTACAGCTTCGATATTTTCATCAGAACGTCTTGTGCGTTGTCTGGATGCATGACTGGCATTACTGAGATTACCGGTGTTCACAAATTTTGCGTATAAAGACTTAATTGTGTTCTTAACTGGAGCACTTTTCACTTTATTATTTTTACACAATTGAAAAGTTATTTTGAATATAAAGCTGAACAATTTCAGCGCGTTCTTTTGGAGTGTACTGTTCCATGGTATAAATTGTCTTCGAATGACGCTTCTAACGCGGTATGACATTAGCCGATTTGTCAGCGCTGTTAAAAGTTACAGCATTGCCAGATGGGTCAACTTTAAATGGCCTACCCTGTAGTAATGTCAGAAATTGTGTAATATTTAAGAAAACTTTGCTTCAGCTGTTGGTTTTTCGATTTGAAATCTTGATGAAAAATTAAAAAAATCAACAAGCTAACTTCGTATAAAAATATATATATGTATATATAACATATAAATCATCACGTCTGATCCACTCGAATAGCCGTCATCCATATAAAACGAAAAATTATCCGCCAATCAAGCATAACTAAGTGGCTTGGTATACCGAAATTGGATGGAAAAATATATAAAATCATAGCAGGAAGAGATAGGTACTCCTGCTCAAAAAGTGTGTCGAAAGTGCAAAACTAAAGGTACAAAAACCAAATAAATTCAAAAACCCGTAACGAATTGGAAAACTCAAGCAAATTGACTACGGGGGGCCTAATAAACAAGATATCGCATGAAAATGAGGCAAACACGTTAGATAGCAAATGTGTGGGCCCCTACAGGAAGGTCACGAGCGGACATGCCACAGAGATAACAACTACAACAACAACACCAATCATTTATTAGTATGAAGAAGAGGTTGACAAACTATGCGAAGGAGGAAAATATGCACAAATTGATCGGAATCATAGAAAAACCAATAAAATCCGAGAACAAACAGACAACAATAACAACAAAGCTGGGCAATAGCACTGCCGCCAATATGGCATCAGCAATGACCAGCATTTTGTCACCTTTTCACATAACGGACATGGAAACCGCTGTTACGTACAAAATGGTCCAATACAAAACGGTATGTTGGTATGTGTGTGTATGTGGGAGCACAGTGGTTGGTGAACGGCGGGTGACAGTCTCACTACACGTCCGAGTGAGTGTGTTGAGTTCATGTGAATGTGTGTCATCACAGCTGAAGTCTCCAGCTATAGCACGAGCTACAAGCAAAAGCAACAACAAGTATGGGAGATATACTTATCTTCGATATCAATGAATTTAACAACGACAGCAATAAGATTCATTATGAATTTGTGTGCAAATGAGCATTGTAATGCAATGTGATATGAAAAAGAATCATATCGAATTCTGTAACCTCGTATAGTGAGCATCCCAACTAAAGGTGGAAGTTGTGTGCGTGTGCTGTTTTCGAACTGTAGTTGAAAGGTGAAAACTGTGGCGGTCAGTGACTGTGACAAATAAACGTGAGGGCGTCTCTTTCAACTTCTTTGACGCGATTTATGAGCGTCCTTTTGGGATGCCTTACCCACGTAGCGATCCATTTGTTGTTGCTTAGTTTGTTTGCAGGACACTTTCCTGTAATTTGCCTTCGAAACTGTGGGCGGTCCATTGTTCGGTGCGCTCATTTGCCTCAACTCATTGCCTTAACGAGTAGAACGAGCAGACATTTTATAAATTCTCAACTTTTTACACCTTTCGATTGGGTTGCTTGTCCTGTGTGCAGCATCCTTGCTTTTGCTTTTGACTCCCTGTGCATAGTCCCTCACAAATTGGTTATGCTTATTTAACTGCTGGGTTGTCATTTGAATAGTTTTCATGTTGTGTTGTTTTTTTCACAACTTTAAAAGTGCATATCATATTCTAACACTCCCTCTGATTTATTTATGTCGAGTGTTTTTATAGTTGTTGTACCTATATTTTTATTGTGAGGAATAGTTGAGCTGATAGTTGGGAAAACATTTAAAATGACATTTTAATGACAATTCCTGAAAGATGTTACCCAGCTGGTATTCTACACCAGGTGAGTGCTTATTTTATTTGCTTGCAATTCTACAGAAATAATGTGGGTGATCCTTAGTATTTTACTTTAGATAAATATGTAAATATTTTTTAATAGCAACATGAAGAGCTTGTATTATTTTGTTTGTGGGTTAGCTTAGTAACTCTGATAAACAAAGTCGCAAAATTTAATATTCCTATTTAACTAGACTCTAGCTAAAATACCATATATTCTCCATGGATTCTAATATTAAAAAAACTTTGACTCTGGCTGTACCGAAGCTTTAACAGCTTTCACAAATGCAAAAGCATCCTCAAAAGCACTTGATTCCGATCGTTCTGTTTGTGTGACAACTGAGTCCCTGAGCTTTTCAGATATCTGTTTGAGAATTTGCACATGTCTTTTTCTCCCCAACAAATTGCTCATTTTGGATCATTATCGGACGACTATCCGATATAGCTGCCTTAAAAGCTGATCGATAACTACAAACTTCTTGTAAGAAAAATATTATTATTTGACGGGATTTCTTCACGAAATTTGGCATAGATTTTTTAACAAAGCAGCGAGTCAGACTCCGAAAAAATTGATTAGATTGAATCACTATAGTATGTCGCTGCCATAGATACTGATCGTTCACAATCAAACTATTGTATATATTGGGCAGTCGAAAAAGTCTTTTCGTATTTTGGCAATAGATGGCGTTGCCACCGATGAAATTTGTGCAGCTTAAGGAGACGATGCTGTACCAGTTCGTGTAGCACAATAATGCTTCGCTAAGATTTATTTCTTGTTTCTAAATTTTTTTATTTTATTTTATTAAAGCTTACATAATAAACAAATTATTATATAAACTAAAGTACGTATATATTTATACGCTGAACAGCGTATATTAAGTTTGTAACTCCCAGAAGGAATCGTCGAAGACCCTATAGAGTATATATATAAATGATCAGTATGTCGAGCTGAGTTGATTTAGCCATGTCCGTCTGCCTGTCCGTCTATCTGTATACATACGAACTCGTCCCTCAGTTTTTAAGATATTGTTTTGAAATTTTGCAAACGTAATTTTCTCTTCAAGAAGCTGCTCATTTGTCGGAACGGTCGATATCGGACCACTATAACATATGGCTGCCATACAAACTGAACGATCGGAATCAAGTTCTTGTATGGACAACTTACACATTTGACAAGATATATTCACGAAATAACGATTTTCTTGTTTTCTTTAAATGTGGCCAGCTCCATTTCTTTTTCATTTCTCTAAATGCCTAATTTATTTATACCCATTATATTAAATATACCTATATATATATGTAATTATATAGCATATGTATGTATCATAAAAAAACAAGTGGTTTCCTCAATGTTTAGCATTCAAATTAATGCGTTAATTGCATTCGTGTACTCGTTCTCATAATATATCCCTCATACTCCGCCATATTTGTAGCCGTTAAGAGAGAGTAAATTCTTCTTAATAACATTATTAATATTTTTATTACAGTTCGCTGCCTTTTTTGCATTTGTATACATATTACATATATGCATATGTATGTGTAACGATTTCTATATAATATGTATACAAGTAGGAGCATTTGGCGCACTCCTTAATAGGCGTAGACTACCGGGTGTGCATTGAAAATGATTTAGTAGTAAAAATATGGCATTAATTACATGCCGCATGTTGGCTCACCTCTCTGCCGCCTTCTCTTCCTCTCACTCGCTCTTGGCGTCTTCCTGCGCTTCTGCGTCATTTTAGCTGCTTAACTGGTTGGGTGCTCGACTGCTAAACAGTGCTAAATGAACCAACCGGGCACAACAATTAAAACCATAAATAAAGGAAATATTAATTTATGCACGTTAAGGAGTTGGGGCAATTACATGGCTGCTACTAAGTTTTGGCCAGCGACGGAAGGTGGAGCTTCGGTGGTTAAAGTGTAGAATGCGCAACAGGAGCTGCAAGTGCGCTGGTGAAACTAAATCATTAACATTATTGGTGGTTTGCGCAGAGAAAAGTGTAATTAACCATTAATTACAAGTGAAAATCTTTATGTGGGGAAATGAGTTCCTCCTTTCGCGTACTTTCGACGGTGCATTGTACGGACAAAAGCATCTCGTAAGAATTTTTTTTAAGGTTTCATTCACGACGCAGGCCAGCATTAATGTAATAGGGAGGACTTATATTTAGCGCCTTCGAAAACCGCATATAACTCGAAAAACGTTAATTTTTTCTATCGAATTTTTTCAAATATCAGATTGGAGCAAACTCCATTGACTAACTCCTGCTACTACCAGTTGACCACTCATCAAACTCAATAACCAGTGACATTTGTCTCTTGAACTTCAAATGTCTCTTCATTAGAAGGAATCGCATTCAAAGGCTATAATATCAGTTCAAGTGATTATTATAGTACTATTTCGGACAAGACTATGCTGAAATTTCGAGGCAAGCCAAAAAATACAGACACAGTGCATATTGGACTTAAGCGCCTGTTACGGTAGGCATACCTTACCGCGGGCAAATTATACCCCCTGCTCGCTGGGGGAATGTCGTCAGGCATGTACATTATTTTCAAGGAGGAAAAATGCAGTTGCATACAGCTGATCAACGGGATGTTGCACCAAAAGACAGACTTGCTAGGGTTCGTCGTTAATTATCATTAAATCATGTAAATGCACTTAGCGTCTTCCCTAGTTGAGTCTTAAGTGCTTCTTTTATTTTTACATGTCATCAGGTCCTGGTCAAGTGTTAATACCCCCAACTGCATGTTTTTACAACACACCTAATCTGAAGTGACAGTCGATCTCGTCAAGTGGCCAAGACGTATGTTCGCCTTTTGATGCAAAACTGCATACCATTGTGCATTTTCTCGAACAAAAAGAGTTGTGCTGAAAAAAGCCTAACGATTTCCACTCGAACACTTCTGAATGGAGTTCCAAAAACGCGCTTTTTATTATTAGTAGTATTTAGTAATTTCTGAAAGGGATCGCCAGACGACGCAAGCAAACGCGCGCGTTTTTCAACTGAAACGGAAGTGAACAAAACGACGTAGTTTCTTATAAGTCGCAAAGAACAACGAGAAGCAGTAATAATAATAATAATAATAATCAGTGCAACACACTAAATGCGCGGAATACGAAAAGCGTGAGAATATTTTCGCTGCTTGGCGAAAATGTTTATACAGACTAAAGGACTTTGCAGGGAATTACAGCAAAAATACTGCCACAGTGAACAATAGCAACAAAAGGTAGTTGAGATTCGAAGCAACAACAAACAGTGAAATGTCCCGCGCCACCACAGACGTACATCCGTAAAGAGCTTACACCTCTGAAGGGCAGAAAGTCACGTTGAAGTGGTCGCGCATACGTTGGAATTTTAAAACGCCACCCCTAGTTATGGGATGCACCAGCAGTAGGCAGCAGACAGCAGGCTGTAGCGCGGCAAAATGCTTGCAACGAAATCAGCGCTGCACATAATTACACGTTAACCGAGAAAGTGCGGCATAATTATAGTGTTTCGGCGCTGCAATTAGTGCGCGCCTCAAATTTGCTAAGGATTCCAGCACAAAGGAGCAGCACCTTCACTAGTGCCTTATGGTATATGTATGTGCGATATGCCGTGGTGAAGCGCTCCTTTCTTGGGGTGGCTTAAGAAATTGTATATTTGCGGAAAAGTGCTCGTACCGTTACTTGCGGGTGTGGCCGTAGTTGCCGCCCATTTCTCGTACGCATGCAGATCCATAAGATGCAGTTATGAATTGTGTTTTGCGCTCAACGTAGCAAGAGTCAATTCGAGGTGACTTTCTCAAGTCAATGTGACATGCTTACTAGCAGACATTATATTGTTTTGTGCACTTCCGGTGCAACATATCGTATTTCCTCAGTTGTGCCTTGGTGGCTGCTAACTACGACGACGTAAGTGAAAAGTCACTAAATGTCAACGCGCTGCCGGCATTGTAATCAACGCTTTTGATATTTGCTGACTCTTAGCCAGCATCGCTTACGGCACCACCGAGAGCTTATGCCTTATGCCTTACGCCAAGAAAATAATTAAGCAACTGAAATAGCCCCTCGGCATTTTTACGCAATCTTTTCACTTCGATTGAGATCGTTTAGCATTCGGCGGGCATACAGTGCATTTGTTGCTTTGTTATTGTTCAACGAAGGGCCATTCAGTAGGGTTTTCATCACTTCGCCTTTGTGCTTAGGCATTTATTTGTTCGTTTTCTTATTGTGCACAACCCTTATTGTTCGATTTGCCAAGCGTTGTCCTTACAAAACTCCTTTGCCATTTCGGCGATGAATTTCTAAAGACGTTTTGTTCTTTTTGCCCATTTCTTTCGCGTCTAATGAGGCGTATTTAGCAAATCTTTTGATTATGAGCGCATTCGTTTTGTATGCAATCGAATGATTTTCAAATTCAAAAGTGATTTTTAAATATTTACGCAATCAAGTGGAGGCACATACGCTATATTTAGTCTAATGTACACACGGAATTCGTTACAAAATTATTTATGCGAAACTTTTATGGGTGGTTGCGACTATGGGTAACTATTCTTAAGCTTGTTCCTCTGAAATGTTCATAGAGCTTGGAATAAAATCAGAAGTAATAGTTTTCGCTCTCTTGTCCAATAAAAGCAGTATAAATAATCCAATCAATCAAGTCTGATGGCCTTCTATATATTTTTCTGAAAAAAATTAAATAACTGGTCAATTAAAAAATCCCCGGTCTCTCACATAGATGCCGCTACTAGAATTAAGCCCATATTATTTTTAGTTAGCTTTAAACTTCAAAAGGTGCTGTCGAATCATTAGTTTGTGGATTATATCATTTTGAGTGAGGCAAACGAAGACGATGAACGAAGTGGACGCCAAAAAAAGGTTGTTACCTACAAAAACGTCAAAATAGTCCACAAATTAATATTGGATGACCGTAAAGTAAATTTGTTAGAGATAGCAGGCACTCTAAAGACATCAACTGAATGTGTACATCATATCATTCACGAATATTTGGGATATATGAGAAAGCTCTTTTCAAAGTGGGTGCCACGCGAGCTTACTTTTGACCAAAAACAACGACGAATTGAGGATTCGGAGTAGTGTTTGGAGATGTTCAAGCGTAATAAGCCCGAGTTTCTTCGTCAATGCGTGAAACATGGCTTCGTCATTTTACTGTGAAGGAATCGGCAGTCATCCGAGTGAACTGCATACGATGAACCCGTTCTAAAGCGTTTAAAATGCAACGGTCTGCTGGTAAGGTTATGATTATTGAAAAAAGAGAGAATATCAACAGCAGAAATGCACTGTGTCATTCGAATTGTGCTTCGAATTGATTCCGCATTCACAGTATTCGCCAGATCTAGCCCCCAACGACTATTTCCTCGAAAGAAGAGGTGATCGCCGGAACGGAAAAAACTAAAAAATGGTATCGAAAAGTTGAAGAGTCGCTATAATCAGTGGTTAACCCTTGAATATAACTATGTTCAATAAAAGAAACGAATCTTGATAAAAGATGTGTTTTTCTATGGAAGGCTGGGAAGTTTTCAATTGACCTCTTAAAATAGATTTCCCAGTATTATTGAAATTTAATTACATTAGGATTTTTAATACAAAAATATCTAGAGCAATCTTCATTTCGTTTAATGACATATATATAATTCAGCGTCATTGTCACAGGATTAAGGAAATCGTATATTTTGTTTTTTGTCGTTTATAGATAAGCATATGTATGCTCCTGCGTTCCATTTCGTCGATCTCTCGTAGAAAAGTTCTTTTTGAGTTTTTATAGTTATCATTTCATACTATCCAAAATCTAGCCAATCAAGTCAAATTGCCAATTTATTTTTAACATAGAGAAAATAAACTCAAAGGGAACGAAAAAACAAACGAGAGTCATAGAGTGAGGCGGGGAATACGACATAATTGATGCCAGTTCAAAAATTTCTAAATCCTTTGGAAAAATGTTTGCAGATAAACGTTTAGACATTATTACAATAAATGGAACTTAAGATCTACTGTGTCAAATCCAAATTTGCGCTAACAATAAAAACATACATACATACATATATCAGATGATGGAAAATTTGCGGTAATAAAATTCCGGGAATGTGACAATGAAGCTACAATTTTAAGTTTCTATATATAGGCGAATGACTAACTCAGAATCACCGTTTTGGAGAAATTTATTTAATACTTTGATTTTATAGTAAAAAAAATTATTTGACAGTCAAAATGATACTAACGTATGATTCAGTTTCATTAAACAATATATTATACGTACATATGTACATATATTTTAATCTCAAGCAAATCATCATTACACCTAAGATGAGGATGACGAGTATCGAGCACGCCCACGCGCCACAAATATCCTGTCACTTAATTGTGACACTTTATTGGATTTTAAAAAGTTCATTCGAGCATGAACGCAAACACTCGCTCAAACACATGCACACTTACGCCAGAATATGACTCCCCGCAGCCCCTTTAGATATCTGTACTTGCATTAGCAGTCCTCGCTGCCTTTGCGTATGCGCCGCCAAGCTGCGCGTGGATAATTAAATTCAATTCATTGGCATTGTTAGTATCTTGTCTTCGTCTGTATAAGAGGTGGGGAGGGGGTGGACACGTTTGTATGTCAATTTTGGCTGCTTTGTACTCCAATAAGTGCGTGCGAGTGTATGTGTGCCACAATTTCGATTTGATTGAATTAAGCCTGGAACTTGTTGTCAGTTAATAAAGGTCAACGTTGTTGCCGATATTGTCAGGCTTTCGACGTTATTGTTATTGTTGTTGTTATTATTGCTGTTGCTACTGACAACGATGGCACGTCGCCACTGTGGCGGCGCTGAAATTGCATGGCGGGCCATCGCATGTGCGTATCCCGTTGCCTCGGCGACACAGGGTGCCACTGCAACATCGGCAACAACAGCAAAAGCAACAGCGCTAATGCCAAACAGCAGCGACAACATATTGCAGTCACTGTGTTGCTCCTTCTACAGCATACTTATGATGGATAATGTATCTGTGTGTGTGTGCGTGTAATATTCATACATCCTTCCCACTTTTGCATGTGTGTGTATGTTCGTTGCGCTTTCGCCTGGTTCATCTCCAGCTCCTGGCCATTATTGACAGCCGCAACATGTGGCCCCAAGTCGATGAGCGTAAAGGCTCACTACATAAAAGCTCAATAAAGGAATTTTCTACATTGTTGTTGTGCTGAATGTTCACTTTATGAGTTTAAGAGTATGAATCCATTCCCCGCGGACACATTTTATGCCTTAATGCTGCGTCAAATTTTGGGGGAGTTTCAATTTCACTTTGAGCTAAGCGTTGAGGGTGTCTTTAACCTAAAAGGCTACGGGCAGGGGGTGTTGTGTTGTTTTTGTTGATTGTTCATGATTATACGTTTTTATTACCGTATTGCTGTTCACACTTAAGTGGGTGGCCGTGAGTGGAAATTTATCCATCGTAATCGTGTTTATTTTATTAGCTCCCCTTCCTTCGCATCTATCCTTATAGACTTCGTTTCTACTCTTCCTTCGGCGCTGACACGGAAAAACATGTGTTTCGACCTTAATGCGTTAAAACAATGAAATCATTGAAACAATATGCTGTGGAACATTGCTCGCCGTAACTCGGTTGTTTGTTCGTGTCCTTAATCATAAGTGCCTTGGGTGGTAATTGAATAAAATGAAACGCATAGCAAACCTATTACGACGATTATTGTCTAATTAAAACTTCCTAAATAACTATCGAGTGTAGTTGTATGCTTTATTTAGTGTAGAAGAAATTGAAAAGTTTTTCAAGAATATTTTCTCTTAAACAAGACACTCCCTCTACTGCTACTATACTAAGGGTTCATATTATTCTCTTACAGCTCTCGAGCTCTCAGAGTATATTATAACTACAGTCATGAAAAATGTTCGCATTAAACCCAAACGGGACAGACAGCTAAAACTGGTAGGACATCATCCTATATACATTTCAAGAAGATGATATGAAGACATAATTCAGTGGCAGTTTCAGAAGGGGGAAATGGGGGACAAAGACTGACAAAAATGGCGGCAGAACTTAAAGTTGATGAAGAAAAATTAAGAATCTGCTGCCGACCAACAAAACAAAAAATTCAAAGAAATGTAAAATATTATTAACTGCTTAATAAATAAATTTAAAAGTCTTTTGGATAATGACAATGTCATGCGACGATTGAAGTTGAAAGGTGAACTTAATCACTGGCAGTGCGGTTAGGGGCAGAAGCAAAAGTCAAAAGACAACAAGTTACCGACTACTGCATTGGAAACGTTGAAGGACTACGATGTAGATCTACAAGGTGCGTTCCAAAGTAAACAGAACTTTTTGAATCTAGCGCCCCCTGGTGACGCCATCTATGCTGTCGACTAGTCAATAGTGTGTTAGAATCTGCTATCTTTATCGATTGTCCAGTGAGAATTTCATGACATTTCATAGATTGGAAGTGAAGTTATTGCGTTTTAAGTGTCAGTATGTTTGATCGGCCAAGAGCCAACATTAAATTTTGTTTTAAAATTGGTAAAACTTATACCGAAACGTTTCAATTGATGAAACAAGTTTATGGCGGTGATTGCCTATCCCGTAGCAGAGTGCACGAGTGGTTTCAACGTTTACAAAGTGGTCGTGAGGACTTAAAAGACGATCAACATGTGGGACAATTAAAATCCGTGATCACCGGAAATTCCATCGAAGCTGTGCGTGAATTCATCAAAAATCTGCCGAAGTCATCATTGAAATTCATGGAAATGGAATTGAACATCTCCCTAAACATCGATTTATCGCATTTTGACTGAATATTTGGGCTAACAAAAGGTTGTGCCCGGTTTGTTCCGCACAAATTGGCTGACGACCAAAAATAGATCGACGCTTGTGACTGATTATTTGACCAAAAATCACATTTTAATCATTAACCGCTCCCCATATTTACCTTATATGGTACTGTGCGACTTCTTCCTTTTCGGAAAAATGCATTTGCCCATGAAAGGAAAGCGTTATGCAGACGTAGTGGCCATTCAAAGGGCTTGCACCGGCATACTGGCGGCCATACCGGCCAAAGAGTTAAAACACTCGTTCGATATGCTTTTGGACCGTGCAAAAATTTATATTGAAGCAGAAGGAGGCTACTTTGAATAAAAAAAAATTGATTTTTGCCGAAAACCCATTTTTTCTGTTTTTTTTAAGTCCTGTGTACTTTGGAACGCACTTTGTAAATCCCACAATTCATAATTTTCTTCCAATCCGATATTATCAAACGATTTCACTTAGTGAGGCTCAGTTACTTCCGAACATCTTTTAGAATCTTTCCTAAAATTATTGCTGGGGAAGTGTTCAATGTCAAAAAGATATTTGTGAATTTAGCTTTGAGTAACGGTAAATTTGCAAAATCAATAAGTAGTCGCATCCCCTACAGGCGACTTTTAATGCGAATAAGAGCATCCTCCAAGTGCAACTTGATAAAGCGCTCTCCGATGTACTCATGGTAGAAGCACGAGTAACTTTTGATATCCAACACGAATAGTTCACTAATTGTATGGAAAATAATACAATTTATGACAAACCTTCATATAATACACCTACAGATACATATTTACATATGAATATATGTAGTATATCTCCCACCCTCAATTCAAGCGAAATGACGCATTCACTGACAGTTGATGACGTTAATGCCAGCGAAATGAACCGCAAATTATGAATTAAGTCAATCTATTCAAATTGCATAATTTGTCATATATTCATTGCAAGCTTGAAGTGGGCAACGAAAACAATTGTTGCTGATTAAAATGCAAAAAAAGAAACAAACATTTCAATTACGCGGAATGAATGAGAATAGAGGCTAACCAACTCGTGCGCGTATAAATATCAAATTAGTAAATCTATGTATCTTTACATGAGGGTGCCGCACGGGTAAGCGTTGGAGAGCGAGGAAAGGAATACAGATTGCAAGTGAAGGGAGAAATATTGCTTGAGGGCATGTCTTATTTGTCTTCATTATTGAGTTGAGTGGAGTTCAAGTGGTCTGCAGATTCAATTAAATTATGACGGCAGAATGAAATATTGTACAAATTAATAACATATTCATAGTTTTTTCTCGACTTTTCATAGGAGAAACTTTGTGCTGTAGGAGTGCTATGTTGTTTAAATCTGGATGAGTTTTATTGATATTTTGTTTAAAGAAGTATGAAATTTTAATTGAAGAAGCATGTAAAAATAATTAATTGTTCCCTGAACCGGGTATATTACGTCGGAGATCCTATTAAGTATATTCATATCTACTGTGCCCAAAAAATAAGGTGCAGAAAGCCTTTGGTGATGAGCCTATGTCTAAAAAAAAATGTTTACAAGTGGTATAGTTAGTTCCAAGCCGGCCGTGAACGTTTCGAAGACGAAGAGCGTCCAGGGTGACCATCAACCTCAACCGACGAAGCTCACGTTCAACAAATCAAAGATTTGGTGTTGAAAAACCGTCGATTAACAATTAGAGACCTTGCTGATGAAGTTGGCATATCGAAAGGCTCAGCCAATACCATTTTGAAAGATGTTTTGGGCCTCAAGCGCGTCAAATCTCGACTGATACCGAAAACATTGGATTTTTTTGGAAAAAAGGCGTCGCGTTGAAGTGTGTGAAACGATGCTTTCCGACTACCAGGGTGTCATGAAATGCATTATAACTGTCGATGAGACTTGGATCTATGCTTACGACCCCGAAACAACCGATCAATCGAGCGAATATCATGCCAAAAGAGAGCCGAGACCAAAAAAATCGCGCCAAAGTCGCTCCAAAATCAAGGTCATGTTGACTGTTTTCTTCGATTATCGTGGTGTTATGCTTAATGAATTCCTTCCAACCGGTCAAACAGTCAACCAGGAATATTATTTGAACGTTATGCGTCGTTTGCGTAACGCTATCCGCCTAAAAAGGCCGGAAATGTGGAAAGACAATTCTTGGTTTTTACACCACGATAATGCACCAAATCATACTGCCCTCGTAATGCGTGATCATTTCGCCAAAAACACAACCCATATCGTTCCGCAACCACCGTATTTACATTATTTGGCGCCGTGCGACTTCTGGCTGTTCACCAAGCTCAAAAGACCTCTCCGGGGACACCGTTTTTATACGATTGAGGAGATTCAAGCCGCAGCGAAGGCGGAACTGAAGGCCATCCCGAAAAGTGACTACAACCAGTGTTTCGAAGATTGGAAAATCCGTTGGCATAAGTGCATTGCATCGGGAGGGGACTACTTTGAAGGGGATGAAATTGATTTGGAAGAATAAATAAAGAATTTTTAAAATAAATACAATGTCACCTTATTATTTGGGCACTTTTGGTTGCTTGACTGTATGAACGCAAAGTAGCTTATAGTTTTTGAGTTATCTATCTGGAATTTTGCGCAAGTCCTTCTTTCCCTAAGAATCTTTCACTTTCAATATCAGTTTGCATGATATTTATATTTAAAATTAAGATAAGGATCGAAAATAAGTGAGCGAAGTTCACCTTTTATGTTTCCTATGGAAGGGTATTATAACTTCGGTTCAGCCGAAGTTAACTTTTTTACGGGTTTTTATATACAAAACAGGTAAATTGTAAAGTCACTGGTCTACCATTGTAAATCATATTTTTTTGTAAAATTGCTTTGTTTTAATCAACATAGTTCCCTAGGTGATGGGGTTATACACAGATTACAGCGACCATCCAACTTATCGATTTTCGATTTTTGTAGTATGATTTGTCCTGTGCTTCAAAAAAGGCGTCAGTTTCGGCTATCACCTCTTTATTCGACGAAATTTCTTCCCAGCGAACATTCTTTTGAGATCTGAGGACAAAAAATCGGGTTTGCTACGCCTGAACGTTCTAAAATACTGCTTCGAATCATCAACTCGTCGTTGTTTTTGTTCGTTTTGAACTCGCGCGGCATCCACTTTGCACAGAGCTTTCTCATTCCCAAATATTCTTGTATGATATGACATAAACACTCAGTTGATATCTTTGGAGGGCCTGCTATCTCGAACAACTTCACTGTACGGTCATCCAAAATTATTTTGTAGACTTGTTTGATGTTTTCGTCGTAACAACCTCTTTTGGGCGACCACTTCGTTCACCCTTTACAGTGCTCATTTCATCACGTCTAAATTTAAAATACTAATCCTTGATTGTTGATTTTCCTGGAGCATTGCAATTGGAAAACACGTCATCAAGCCAAGTTTGTGCTTTTCCGAAAGCTGTCAAATTTTTGTACGCACCTTTGGAAGAATAGGGCTAACTAAAAATAGATTTAATTCATGTATTGCCATCTACGTGTCAGGCCGGGGACTTTTCAATTAACCCGTTATGTATCCCGTCTATTTTCTATTTTAAGCCTTACATATTTCGATTTTTAGCATGAGATTTGTTGCAAATCCACAATTTTTTATTGCTGAATATTTTTTTCGTTTTGACACCTTTCTGATTCTACTTTCTGGTTCACATATGCACACACATACATACATGTATAAGTGTGTGGCGAATTCAGCTTTTCTGTAAGCCACTTTGTGGCGAATAAACCCAGCTCGGCTCGCATGTCTGCTGGTAATTCGTCAACGCCCGCGGGGGTTATCTATCGCACACACAAATTTTGTTTACCACACAGCTATGCAACCACACACACATGCATATATGTATACATAAGAGTAGATCATACATTTGTATATTTGTGTACATATGGCTGACTACATTTGATTACTACTGCATTACTGGCTCAGAGTTGCTGACGTCTGTCATACATTTATTTTTATATGTAGGTATACATACGTACATATGTGTGTGTGTGAGTGTTAACGCTTGTGAACCGCTTTTAGTTTGTCCATTTCTCTAAATTTGTTGTTTTATATTTTGGTTCCGTTTCCATGATGATAAATTAATGTAGATGGGCTATTTGCTATTTTGAATTTGAGTTGCCATTTATTTGATTAAATGAATTTGTTACAGTAATATTTTTTCGTCGGCGACATAATAAATTGGATTAAACGCATTAACTGACACCGATTTGTGGGATTGGATGTTTTATATATGTAGGTATGTACATATGTACATAACTGTGTAGATACATATTTGTATAACATCCATTTCAATCATGTTTGCTATGCTTTGCTAACAGGAGGTTTAGTAGTAAAAAATTTTCTTTTAATACTTTAGAGGGGTTGGAGAATGAAATGTTTTATGATCCAAAGCTTAACTGCTAAGATTTTGAACTTATTGGATATTCGATCTAATTCCCATGATTTGATAAAAAATTTATCTTATTTGTGGTAGATGCATCATTAAACTCTTGTAATTCGGGTAAATGATAATTCCTAGAATTTGTATCGTGTTGAGCAATCCATATATTAACAGAGTCCTTCAGAAATGTGGAGTAATCACTAAAGTTAAACTATTAAACAAAATTTCGTTCATCTTCTACAAATTTGGAACCCTTGTATAGGAATCTTGTTCCGTGTATGCAGCAAAATTATTTTCGAAATATTTATTTAAGCTGAAGTTTAGTGACATTAAAAATAAATTATCATAAATGCGTAAACCTTATGCTATATTTACCCAGGAAAAGTGTCGCGGCAGTACAAATTATTTTTATATTGAGTAGTCGAAAAAGTCTTTTCGTGTTTTGTCAATAGATGTCGTTGCAGTAGTATATCTCCAGTTACCAATCACATTGTGTCATAAAATATAGTGGAAAGATGAGATATTAAACTTCATTTAACCAAAAAAAAATTAAATTCGGGAAGTTGAAAAAAAGTTACAGCTGTTCAAAAATAAGTGAAAATTACTTGGAAATTCGCTATATTTTTTAATTTTAGTATAAAAAAGGGAATAATGCCAAGCAAGTCACCGTTTTCGGTTCTGGAAATTTCGATGCGAAAGATGCACCTTGCTCTGGTCGACCTATCGTTGAAAAAGTCGATGAAATTATGGAAAAGATTGACGAGGACCGTTCCGTAAGCAGCCATGACATCGTAAAGGAATTTAACATTCATCATCAAACGGTTTTGAATCATTTTAATATAAAAAATAAGTTTGAAATTGTATAACCAATACGAAAAGACTTTTTCGACTACCCAAGATATTTTTGATTTTTGTCTTGCTATGATCCATTGCTTATTCGATTCTTCGACGATACGTATTTGTACCATATACATTACGACTAAAAAGTTCCTGGATTTTGTAATTAAATGCAAAATATTTAATTAATCAAAAATATGTGTTTTGTCGCCTTCAAAGTCTTCAAAGTAATCTCCACCAGACGTAATACAAGACTTTTCAGTCCTTGAAACACTTTTCTTTAACACTTTTTGGGATGGCCTTCAGCTCCTTTAGCGAATTTTGTTTTATCTCTTCGGTCGACTAAAAACGAGTTTCACGGAGCGATAATTTCAATTTGAGGAACAAGAAAAAATCACACGGAGCCAAATCTGGTAAATACGGTAGTATTCATTGCATTTTTGGCTTTAAAACTGGTCACAATCGTGGCTCAATGCAACGGTGCCTTATCATCGTGCAAAATCCATGAATTGTTCTTCCACAATTCCGCACCGTTTTCGACGGATATTCTCACCTCAATACGACCAAATAGAACTTCTTATTGACCGTCTGACCCTGAAACGAGTTCCAAACCACTACGTTGCACTAAACCACAAGTATTAAAAAATAATAATGAGCATCAACTTGATTTTTGAGCGGCTTAGAACTTGGGGTTTAGGTTTCCGATTTTTTTCCCCTCCATTCCGATGATTGTTGACTTGTTTGCATGTCAAAGTCTTAAACCCATGTTTCATTGACAATAATGCTTTCCATGAATGTGGGATCAGAATTTGCACGATTAAGCAGGTCCAAAGCGAACTGTTTACGGTTCTCTTTTGAAAACAATGCAGCTTTATCGGAACGAGTCAAGCAAGCACACGTTTCATACCCTAAATAGCCATCAAAATCATTCTTACGGATTCGCGAGAGATGTCGATCTCTCTTGCCATCTCTTTAGCACTTGCTTGACAATTTTCAAACACTATATTCTTCACTTTTTTAATATTTTCATCATTTGAAGAGGTCGAAGGTTGTCCACAACGCTGCATGCCTTCAGTGAATAAGGACAGTCCTATCAACTAAGTAAAATAAATTTTTTTGAAAAATCATTCTTCACTTCTCTTAACCATAAACCTTTTTTGGGTATTATTCTGATCCTTTGCGCCTTAAATAATAAGTTTTAACTGCTTTCTGTGGAATTAATAATAAATGATGGCAATAAATTCCGCCTCAATTTGTAAAATAGCGTTTCTATTACAAGAATTCACATAAACGAATATATAAATATGTATCAAAATATACACAAACATACATCCGCATACATACACTTGCACATATGTATGTATATACATACTTACATTCATTTGCAGGCTTCCTTCAAAGTGAAGATTTCTATCTTCAAACAATTATAATTGAATTAAATGAATTGAATTCGTGTTGTTATTGTTTTTCTTATTTTAAACGTTCTTTATATTATAGGGAGTAAAACGTCAACAGGTGTTTTCGCACAATTCTCAATAACTACAAATAGAAAACAAACATTTCTCAAATTCGAAACAAGCATTAGGTGGCAAAGTGAAGTGATGCGTAGGAAGGAATACATACATACCATTATATCTTTGGAAACTCTGCTCAAAGAGCGGTAAGCATGTGAGTGGCAGGTTATTACACTTTTATTTCTATATGTATGTATGTATGTATATGTGGTTACGACGGAGGCATAGAAGTCATGTTTTCAAAATTAATTAATCAAGAACACAGGCATTGCCGACGGACATTCGGGCAGCGCTGAGGTCACATCTTTAAGTACAAGCAGCGTTATAGGTGCATGAGCAATGTGCAACTTGCCGCACGTAGGCATACACGGCAACGCCCCTTTCTGCTCGCGTCGACTGCTGCAGCGTGTGTAGCTTTCTGCGGTTAATTAAATGATTGATGCGGCAGCTTCAGCGAAGGAGCATTCTTTCTTTTACTCCACACTTCTTCAACAACAAACAATTACATATACATATATAATACCATATATGTATATGTATTTGTGTACGTACATATATTAACTATTTTATTACGCACATAAATATGTGTGTAGCCAGTGGAATGCTGGCTACTTTCAGCGGTGTCTTGCGGAACTGCATTGCAAAGCCTTTATGTGAGCGTTGAAGTGCCAAAAAGCTGCGTTAAGTGCGGAGTAGTCGGTGTGGTCAGTGGTTTGCTGAGCTGAAATTGAGTTGCATTTGTTGTTGGTCGCGTAGGCTTGCCACTGGGCGGCAACCCCATAATTTGGAGCGTTAAAGGGAGGCGGACAGTTGAAATTGCTGGCTTCTTGCCTTGGCTTATTGGCCGGTAGCTTCTTTTTGTTTGCATGGTAAATAAATTGGCGAGTTTTCGAAAATGGTTGAGCGTAATGATTGTTTAAAATCGTTTATGCCTGGCCTGCGGGCCATTTTAACACTTCACGCCCCACTATAGGAGTGGTAGTACTTAGCACTTGATTGCACTGTTATTGCTCTAATTGAAGTGAAGGTAGGAATGTGATGGCTGGAAGATTGATTTGGAAGAAAAGTTACATTAATTGGAAATACATAATACATTTACTTAATAATTATTAAGTTATTTAAAGAGTACCGCTGTGTGAAGGAGTGCAGCAGGGATTTTGACAATGCAGTGACTTACTGACTAATATTATATGATATATAATTTTTCGATCTTTTTGAATAAAATTCCTTTTTTTGCTGTTTGTTGAACTGTTTTTTAGTACTCCATCTAAGTAATATTTTATTTTAAGGTCTTAGAGACAGACGTATTTATAAGAAAACGATTTGGCTTAAATAATATGGTAGTCGAAGAACTATTTTTGTATTTTGTCAATAGATGTCGTAGCACTCGTTATATCCAGTGCTACCAATCATATTGTGTCATACCATATAGTGTTGGAAAGGTGAGATTTTAAGCTTCATTCAAAAATTCAAAAATTAAATTCGGAGAAGTTGAAAAAAGTTACAACTGTTAAAAATGAATGAAAATAATGAAGAAATTCGCCACATTTTGAAATTTTTGTATAAAAAAGGGAAGAATGCCAAGCAAACCACCAATGAAATTTGTGAAGTTTACGGAGACGAGACTATATCAGTTCGTGTAGCACAACAATAGTTCGCTTGCTACCGTTGTGGAAACTTCGATGAGAAAGATGCCCCTCGCTCTGGTCGACCTATCGTTGAAAAAGTCTATGAAATTATAGAAAAGATTGACCAGGACCGTCACATAAGCAACCGTACATCGCTAAGGAACTTAACATTCTTCATCAAACGGTTTTGAACCATTTAAAAAAGGCTGGCTACAAAAAAGTTCGATATTTGGGTACCATATGAATTGTCTGTGAAAAATTTAATGGATCGAATTAACATCTGCAATTCTTTGCTGAAACGAAATGAAATTGAACCATTTCTGAAGCGAATGGCAATAGGAGACGAAAAGAGGATCAAATACAACAATAATGTGCGAAAAAGATCATGGTCCAAGCGTGGTGAAGCTCAACAAATGGTCGCAAAGCCAGGATTGACACCCCGAAAGGTTATGCTGAGTGTTTGGAGGAATTGGAAAGAAATCATCCAATATGAGCTGCTTTAGCTTGATCGAACGATTCATTCTACATTTTACTGCTAACGGCTAGAACTGACCACCAGAAATGGCTTCGTAGTCCATCAGTACAACGCCAGACCACACATATCTTTGATGACTCGGCAAAAGCTGAGAGAGTTTGGCTGGGAAGTTTTGATGCATCCATGATATAGCTCTGACCTTGCACCATCGGACTACCATTTGTTACGGACAATGCAGAACTCCCTTAATGGAGTAAAGGTGGCTTCAAAAGAAGCCTGTGAAAATTACTTGTCGCAGTTTTTGGCCGAGAAACCAAAAACGGTTTACACTGATGGAATAATGTCTCTAGCGGAAAAATAGCAAAGAGTGGTGGACCAAAATGGTACATATTTGGTTCATTATAAATATAAAAAAAATAAGTTGAATTTTGATTAGAAATACGAAAAGGCTTTTTCGTCTACCCAATATATTGCTGCGGAGGCAAAACACTGGGTATCCCCGGTCAAAACAGTGGAGTAACTATGAGGTACTTTGCCTAATGTCCCTTCAATTAAATGCACCTAGGTATGTATAGTGTGAGCATAACAGCAGTTGTACGCACACATAACACCTGGTAATGTGCCGTGAATTTTCTGCGCTTTTCGTAAAGTGAAAATGTTTCTGAAGAACCAAACCAGCATAACAATAAAAGGTTCTAAAGTCAGCTTGTCCTATATATACATATATTGGAGTACATTTATAGACTGTTATACACTCGTGGCCAAATTAAAGTACACACCTGTACATGTCAATATATCGTGAAGGCAATATAGAAAAAATATTAACATTTGTGTGTGTATATAAGTGTGTATTTCCAACAAATACGCACACGGTAGTCTTTTACGACATGTCGCCGTTCGCTGCAGCCACTACCGTAACCGCTTAAAGAAACCGACAAGTCCACATTTCTTCCAAGCTCATTTGCTTGATGAAGGCGTAAATTTCAAAAGTGTCAACTATGCGATAAGCAAACAACCGCTGTCACGAGCTGGCAACATTTTAGCTGCTCGTACGCGTAAATGTTTGTATGTGTGAGAGTGCGAGTGCGTGTACGTTTGAACGTCCGTAGGCACTCGTGCGGCACATGCGTCAATGCGCATGCGCGGCCACATTTAAACAATTTGTCGTACAAGTGGCGTTCTTATCTTGTAGGCATTTCAATTTAATGACTTAACTGCGGTTCGGTTCCACAGCTAAAGTCGGTGGAAATATGTGAAACATGCTTTTAAGCGTTTAATTGATAACGAATGCGTTGAAGTGGTCGTAAATTTGTTCTGGAACTAAGCTATTTGGTTGCGAATGCTTGACATTTTATAGAAATTACTTAGTAACATTAATTGCTATGGGTAAATAATTAAAAGACAATTTTTTTAATGTTCAATTGGAAAGCAAGTTCTTATAAATTAGTTTTATATTTAAAAATCTTATTTATGAACTGGATGAACCTTCGATTTCTTTCTGAACTTTTGAAACGAATGTTAGGAGAGCTATTACTAGTTCCCGACTATTAAATCTATTCGCACCACAAACTCGATAACAATTTTAGATTTAATTTGGGTAGAGATACCGCAGTGGTGCTCGTGTCAGCTCTTGTCTCAATAAGAACTGCAACTACACTTGTAAAACACACTCTCTCAATTTTATTAAGATAGCTGGCATATTGACCAATGTATGAAATTCTTTACATTAGGTATATGGGCTGACGGAAGAATTGATCCGATTCAAACCACTTTTGGCATGCGAGCATATTATTGCTAGAAAAAGGATTCTTTCGATCTGTATACAGAACAACCATTTTCGATAAAAAGTTCACAATAGAAACTTGGGTCCACATATCCGGTACCTAGGGGCTTAAACAGTTTTAGTTCGATTTGGACAATTTTTGATCTCATACCTCAAAGGCACTATACGTTCAAAATTTTATCCGTATACATTCACTGGTTGTTGATTTCTATACGGGAATTGAAAAAATCAGATTGAATTTAAAATTGTGTTATATGTGAAGTCGCCGTGGTTTTCGTCTAATTTTGCCCATTTTCGCACAATAATGTAGGAATATTAAGATAATATTATTCGCCGAATTTGGATCTACTATTCCGGATGTAAAATTTGATGTCTTCGTGGCATTTACTTATGCATGTATTTATTTATTTATGTATATATTTATCGCATTTTTATTATTTTTTAGCAAAATCGTTAGGTGGGGAGTGGATGCGGCTATAATTCGAATTCAAAAATTTTTACAGGGTGTGTACGGATGCCTAAGAGATATGGCCTCAGCGATTCAGTGCTATAATCATCTTCACCAAATTACAGTTTTCTATATTAAATTGGGGCTTTGTTATAGCACTTTATATGTTTTCGACTAACGGCGTTTTGTGGGCGTTGCAATGTTTCAAATACGCCCAATTACTTTAACAACCCTCCTTGGCCACCAGGGAATATATGTACTCAGTTTCATCAAGATATCTCAATTTTTACTCAAGTTATCGCTTGCACGGACGGACGCACGGACAGACAGACAGTCACCAGGATTTAAACGCGTCTCGTCCTCTTGATCATTTATATATACGTAAACCTACATCTATCGCAATTAGTTTTAGGTGATACAAATATTTGTTAGGTGAACAATACTATTATACTCTGTAGCAACATGTTGCAAGAGTATAAAAACCGGGAACCAAGTTTCAATGTATGTATGTAGTTAGAAACCTTTTAGAGAAAAGGACTCAGTCCAGCCGCACATCAAAACAACCCGCTGATGCGCTAAGTGTATTACCTAACTGTTGATATATTCAGGCACGAGATCCGTGATTCGACAAAACCGTGCCAAAAACTGAGATGGAGCACCAACAAGGCAAAGTAAATCCGTTGCTGTTGTTTTCGAATTATTAATTATTAAATGTGGAAATTCGACAGATCTTTCCTTCTTTTGTAGGATTTAAACGAAAATTGGTG
Organism: Bactrocera zonata; assembly: GCA_037783105.1. Lineage (NCBI taxonomy): Eukaryota > Metazoa > Arthropoda > Insecta > Diptera > Tephritidae > Bactrocera > Bactrocera zonata. The sequence continues at coordinate 183,781 of JBAWJQ010004226.1, read as the reverse complement.
CAGCGGTCAATGCTTGGTATTCATGGGAAAGCGCTTGGGCAAAATAACTTTGTGGGGTTAAAGTGACAAAGTTTCTTTTTACGCGAAATTGCAAAAATAGTGATTTTTTAAAAGACTTTAATAAAGAGAAAAATGCCAATTCTCACGCAAACTCAATTTTCTATATACATATGTGTTAGTGAACTGTTGTTGCCTAGACACTTTAATTCATAAATTATGAATATTTAAGGCACCTGAACTTTAATCCCATAACGTCGCGCCATTCAGAATGTGTTTTCGTCTGACAGTTCCCACTGTTTGGGTCATTGTGAAATGTTGTTGTTAAATATTTCTACGAAACAATTCGGTTTTACATTAATTTAGAGCTGAAACATTACAATATGAGGCTAATCCAGTTTACCACAACATTAATAATAATAACAATTATTTGTGGAGAACTATCAAAAGGGCAATACAGAAAAAACGACTTCAATAACAACAAAAAATACAAATAACGACCGAATATAACGGCTACAAGACTAAAGACTAAATTCGTGTGGGTAAATAACAGAAAATACCAAAATACATACACACACAAATACGCATGCATGTGTGTGTGCGGCACCAACGAGCAATAACTGCAAGACAAACATTCTAAAAGCAAACGATGTCATTAATTTACGCATAAAATTTTATAATTTATGACAACGAACGCGCCACAGCTTCACCATACGGCCAATTGAGTTTAAGCGAGTGTGTAAGTGGACGAGAGGGTACATATGTATGTATATATGTACAGCGCCAGCTCCGTTTTAAGCCAAAACACCACAAGTTTAATAAGAGTATAAGCGCGGTCTAAGAATACAAGCGGCCAAGAGCGCCTAGCCAAGCCAATGTGGTTGTAATATTTGTTGTTGCTTTCCTCATCCTCGTCGGCGTCGTCGTCGATACGTTAAAATCGTTTTTAAGAGCGATCATAATTATGTCTACGCATAAAAATCACATAAATTCGAGTATAAATACGGGGCGCGCGCAACCGCATTGCCAAGCCGGAGAAGCTCCAAGTAATCATAAGTGCATATGTGCCGATATGTGTGTGTGGAGACAATGAGGTGGCGCAGGGGCCAAAAAAGTATTCAAAGTAAAGATTTAGAACGACATGCCACAAACCGCGTCCGAATAATAAATGATGGCGCTTAAAGATTTTCATAAATACAAAAAAATTATGAATACGCTGCAATGACAACAACAAGAAGCCTTACGCACATCAGTAATTAAAGCGCTATATTATAAGAAAGATACAACAAAATATGTCATGTTCTTTGTGGAATAATCAAAAATTTGGTGGACAAAAATCTCTGCGCCACAACGAAATCATTTCTCATATTTGTCTTTTCTGGCGCTTGACATCACCACTGCCGTACTTGTACAATATGTGGCGAAGTAAAGGGTAAAACTGAAAGTCGAAAGTCACCTTTGCTACTTTATTGCCTGCATACATTTTGACGTCTGCTACCTTGCCGTCACAGCCCGCTCCGCAGCTCCCTCCAAAATGTATCGCATCGTCGGTAGCCACAACAAGTGGCAGAATCGCCAGCATCCCCGGGTTGTATGTGGTGCTGCACACTTGGCTACTTGAGTGAAAATCCGTTGGCAATCATTAATAATATCACCACAGTCGGGACATTCGCGACGACGACGACGACGATCACAAAAACTGTCCATTTTTGATTTAGCGTTGTCGTTATAAACAGATCCTCATTGATCGTTGATTGCTGATCGCGCAAGTTCCGCGACTAAGCGCGACTTTACGAGCTCGCATTGCAACTTTATCTCACTCATCGCTGCCGTGATGCTACCCATACGTTGATGATGCTGGTGTTGGTGGCGCTGGCGGTTTTGCTAACTGCCTTGTGGTCTTCATCATTTCACATTCTCAGCTCTTCAATCATCCATTGCGTTGTTATATTGGCATTCTCAGTTGCGGTTGTATTGCATTGCACTAAATTACAAGTGGTTGGCTGCTCGTATTCAAACGATTCTCGCGACGCTCACTTAGTCATCTTGTCCCACAAATGTACATACATATGTATGTGACAACTCTTTGCGCCAATCATTTATTCAGTTTTTTACTATTTTGGTGGTTTGTATGAAATTTTACCCACTTTAATGTATTCTACATGAGAGTTTTTTCAGAAATATTAAGCCTTAGACAAATGACCTAATAGTTACCTCATTATAACTTTAGTGCGTTCATACTTGCAACAAAGGCATCCTAGTTGCATTGGCTTTTCCATCACAATCCCACAACCTTGCACGAAACCAGCAATGAATTCAGATATAATATACGAATTGTTGGATCGGAAAAGGAATGAGGCTTTTATTTCAAGTGCATTCATAAAAATTTAGCTAAATGCTCCTCTGAACTTCAGTCACTGCCTAACTAGAATTAGAACTGCCAGTAAATAAAAAGTGAAAAGAATACTCTTCTTTTTGTGCTCTATTGAGGACATGCCTTGGAAAAATTAATGCGACATGAACTTACTACTGGCTGATACCCAAGGGAGAGAGGAGAAAGGCATGAACAATTTTGGTTTTTACCAGCGAGCGAGGATAAGAAGGTATAAATGGCACGTCAAACGTAAAATACTTTCGATAACGTGTTTTAATTTCCAATAACGCTATGAAGCTGATCCATGCATCGTAAAAAGTTAGTAGTTAAGTGTTTATAAACCTTGGCGATCCCATGCAAACTCTTCGTGGTAATAGCTGATCATTTTGTATTCAATGTTCTAGTAGAATTCGAAGAGACTTCTTCGAACATTAAAAAAAAATCACTTGTTCTTTGGAAACGGCGAATATTTCATAAAATAATACCCTTCAGCTGTAAAAACTATAAACGATTTCAGATTGAATCAAGAAAGAAAAGATCAACAGATCGGTTTCGAAATCCGAAATGGATATGAGGCCTCAATGCAGCATTGGCTGCTAATAAGTAATGGAAGATTGAACTAACGGTATTACTGTCACATTTTATTTCTGAATTAGCAGCAGCTAGGCAGATAATAAACAAATTTCGCTTGTGACTGTATTTTTTAAGAATGTTGCTTAAACTATGCAAATCTCGATTTCAAGAAATTTTTAGGGTTCAACCTATATTCCCAAAATAAAACCTTATTTTCAGTGCTAATCAATCCCACATGTTTAATAATTACAATAGCAAAGCATTGTATATTCACACAAATAAGTGTTGACAACCGCTTTGAAATGTCGTCTATCATGTTTATAGGTATGTGTACCTTGCTAAATTATAAAATTCGAAAATATTTACTCAAAACAAACAACATTCATGGAAGTACCAATCCCGACAAAGACATGTATATTTTATAATCCCTTTAAAGCCAATTTTCTCCTATTGCAAACAACAGTTATACTTCACGCCCATTTCCAAACATAGATCGATAACCATTCATTACCTTACCGGTACGTCAATCCTTCAAAGGATTACTGGAATTAATTGAATGGTCTTTGCATCGAAATATTTACAAACATGCTTATATACGCATTTACATACATGTATGTATGTATGAAATTTTGGAATATTCCTCAGTGAAGCAGCGTGCTTGTAAAGAATTGTTAGCGCGAGCATACTCTATACTACGAATGTCCTTGACAAGTGCTCTGCAGCAGGTGTTGGCAAAGCGGAAACCTTAAATCAAGAAGTCACAGGTAAAGTAACTACATACAGACACATGTGCGAATGCGGTTTGGGAAAAACACACAGTTAGAAAATTCGCAAAATTTTGACGGATCCTTTATTCAAAAGTATTGTGGAATTTTGTGTTTTTTGCATTTGTATATTATTTACAAGGTTTCAGTAACTTTGCAAAGTGGATACCTTAAAAAACGTATATAACTTGATTTTCACAAGTGAATTGTCCAACTCATATCTTCAACAATGTATGTAGTTTCCTATTTCTATATACGATAACTGACGATTTTTTGACCGAAATGCCTAGCCTTTGCACAAATTCGGTAGAGCATATATGTTTGCCATTTGATTCACTTGATATCCAGAGCATCTGGACAAATTTTATGCCACGTATTACGATTTCATTTCATCGGCACTCTGAAGTATGAATGCAACTTTCCGTCATTTTTGAATAATTTCTGTTAACAGATAACTCACATGAGACAAGTTTTAGTCGATCTCAAGAAGCTTAAGCCGAAACTTGCGTCAGAACGCAAAGTATTATTTCTTTTACAGGGTTTGTCAGGTCAGTAATAGGACTGAGTAAAATGTATTGAACCAATCGTTACAATTCTTTAAAAACTTTCAAAATAGGCACCTCCTGCGTTGATGCATAGCTGCCAGTGTTATATCCAAGCATTGAAGACGTCACGGAAGGCATTCTCCGGAATAGGCTTGAGAGTCGAGTTGCATGCTGCTTGGATCCCTTGTGTCATTTCAAAATGCTTGCCTTTCATCGTCCCTTTCATGCAAGGAATCATAAAACAGGCTGTAGGGCGGCTGCGGAAGTATTGGGATGCCGGCCTTGGTTAGGTAGCTGTTCACAAGAAAGGCGGTGTGAGCCGAGGCGTTGTCCTCGTGCAACTTCCAATCCGCTGCGATGTCTTATCGGACCCGATTGACCCTTCGATTGAGTCTCTTGAGGACTTCCATGTAAGACTGAGCGCTGACGGTTTGTGCAGAAGGAACAAATTCATGGTGGACAATGCCTTTGATGTCAAAAAAGATAATGAGCATCGTTTTACTTTGAATTTGCTGATTCATCAGCGATCTCTTCCCGGCCCACCAAAAAGATCTGGTGGCACCGAAACACACCACTTCTTGCTAAATCAACTCTTTAAACAATTTCTACTTTTTATATTTTCAATGAATTGCTGCTGTCTACTCGCATTAATAATTTTTGGTATTCAACTATTGTTAAACTTCCTCAAAAAATGATTTTATTTGAAAATCTCCAAATATGTCCTGTTTATACTATCCAATATGTGTATATGTATAGGTACACACATACCTACGCGCCATTAGATACCCATATCACATGACAAAAAAAGGTATCAGTTTCTGGCAATGCTTTTCATGCCGCTATCACAAAGCGGCCATCAGAAATTACGCGACATTCTCCCATTAAACACACGTACATATGTATGCACATGCATTTTACCACTCGGCTAACTCTTTTGTTCTTCAAAAATATTTTATTGATTACAAATTATATGTGAGATCGCTAAACAATGATCAGGGTGCATGCGTATATACATATGTATATGTATGTGTGCTTGTGTTTATGTATTTATCTCAAGAAATCTAACAATATTATTAGTTAGTTCGTAACTGTCGCATACACAACTGAATTGTATAGAAAATAGCTGCAACCTACAATGAATTTATATATTTTTATCATGTTTGGTACTAGTTTTGTGCCGCCAATGCGTCAACGTAGCCCTTGGTTCATCACCGTTTAAAACAACCAACTTCACCGCTTGTATTGATTCCTTCAATTATTCCTTCTTTCATGCACAATTGTCTTTTCATTTAATGAAAAATTAGTTGCCATCAGTGTTTTGTTTATACTCATACACACATACATATATATTTATATATATTTTTTATATTTCCCAGCTTGTTTCGTATTTGCCCTCTGCGCTTTCTATTATTATGACTTTGTTGCACCTTTTCTTTTGGGGCTCACCTTCTCATGTGGCCCATGAAATGTTGCTTTTGGTTGCGTAGTCTGTAGACTGGCGTTCTCCTTTTATCATTTTATATTCTTCTTTTCTATTAGTACCACTTGAGATTTTTATCGCCTGCCTTAGTTAACAATTATTAATTGGTCATAACATTTATCAAATCATATTTTCTTTATTGCAGCATCTTTTTCACTCTATTGACGACAAAGTTCTTTTCCATCTTGGCGCGTACCCACAGAAAAATTCAATAAAAAAAAAATAATAAATAAATTTGTCTTTTTGTATGTATTATATGTGAGTACATGTAGCACTCAAATCAGCATAAAATTCTCATAATTTCTTCCTCTGCCTGATTGGCTTCAAATAACTTTTTTATTATACGAAAAAAAAATATTGAAGTGGTTCTAGAATATCAGATAACTTTGTGGTGCACTAAAGAGCCGCCTTGATACTAGATAAGGATCTAAGGTATAAATATTATATGGAAAATATGATATTATGAGCGGACGCGTTTATGGGAGAAATATTAAGTAACCACTACTAAAGCTTTAAGGTGAATATGAGAAAGCTGTTGTGAATAAAGTTATTTCCGGCTAACAAAAAATAGTACAACATCAAAAATTTTTACATTTATTAAAATTAGTAATAATATTATTAGTGGGATTTTCTATATAGAAAGGTTAGGTTGTGTTAAAGAGTCGATTTTAACAGGGATCTCACTTGTTTAACTTAAAACGTCGATCCGTTGTAGTATCTAAAAAAACAACTATATACTGGACCATAAGACCTTACAAATCAACAAAGCTCTTTGAACCAGTTCGGATATGTCTTTTGGTTTATCGAGGACTGTTGAGCCTTAGTCGTGCAAAGGCAAGACGTTAAGTGCCCATACGTTTCCACCTCATCGTCCTTCATACAACTTTGACAACTAGCGTTCTACAAGACTTCTTAAACATAGCGAATGAATACCTTTTGGACAGTTTCCTGTAAGATAAAATAAAATAAGTCTTCGACCAGCAAGATATTAAGTGCACGCGAGATCCATTAGCTCAGTGCTAGAACGCAAGATGTCAATGGAGATCCAACTCGTACCATTACGATGTAAGAGGGAAAGAGAGCCCTGCTGGCTAGCTCATCAACTTACAGTTGTTGCTGTGACCAGGCATTCAAACGAGTGTGATGATGAATTAGAATATAGAAGCTCACTGCGCCTCTTTTCCAGTAACTTCTCCCAATCCATATATGCTCCCAGAGTGTCCCCTGCGATGCAATGTTCCAAGTTTCCTGGGAAGCAGTTCAAGGAGGAGAGAAATTTGGCGGGTCCTTGTTTGAACCCTTCATATACCAGTTTACCTAAACCTTAGACACTTTACAGCTGTACATCTGCCGGCAATGTCTTCGGGTGCTGTTTTTAAAATGGCATTAAGTGCTACTGGTGATGTAGTCCGTAATGCACCGTGGTTACTAATGAGAGCCGCTCTTTGGGCTTGCTCAAGCTTTTTAGCAACTGTAGCCTTTTCGAGTGCTCTCAACCAGACGAATGTGTACACCACAGAACATTATTAGCTTGACTACGGTCGTAAAATCAAAGAAACGACCTTTGGAAGAGTACCCACTTTTTCCCTATGGCTCCTTTACATCAAAATAACTATCAGTCCTAGATATTTCAATTTATCAAGAGATTCAAGAAGTGAACCCCAATGAGAAGCGAGAGGAACGTTTGGGATCTTATACCTCTTAGTAAATAAAACCATTTCAGTTTTACTTGAGTTGACGTCTAAGTCGTTTCAATTCGATCAGCTGGATACGAAGTTGAACTAAATTCGTGCAAAATTTTCGCAAGCACGAGAGAGAGATTGCGAGATAATAAAAATTTTATATTAATAAACGGTGGCCAGTCCATTTTTTACTTAATCCATATGTAACTAAGTAAATTTATTTTTACGTTCTAACGCTATTCTACAAATGTGTTACAAAGGACCTTTGGCTGAATGCAGAAATAAACTAGGTTATGTTTCGTCGTTAAAAAAAATGTATAGAAGAATATGAAGGAAAAAAATTTTTAATCTTACCTCAATCTTACAAACCATCTGCATGTTTTTCCAAAAAAAAAGCATTAAGCAAATAAGTAATAAAAATCAGAACGTAAAACACAATCCTTTACCTCAAAGCAGTTCAAAAACGTTTCAATTTTTATGACCTTTAATGTGAAAAGCATAAATTTCCATTTTATTGAAACATTTTCTTGGTGGCCTTCACCGTCCACTTACTCGGTCATTTACGATGTCAATTTGTGACATTTTTGACGGTAAATATACCAGACAACAGCGCTCAAGAAATAACCCATTCGGACGTTAGTCAACCAGCAACAACAATGCGATTGTGTTAACCCTTCCGGGAAAGTCAAAGCATTAAGTCAAATTGTTTCGAAAACCTCATTTACAAACACAGTCTGTATGAAGACAGCAAGACCGTGACGAAATTGCAATTCACTGCAAGTAAGTATTATTATAAAAATAAACACAGTGTAAATTCCAAAAATTCAATAAAATATGGTTTTACAAATATTTTACGAAATGAAAATGAGAAAAAATACATAAATGCTGAAAATTTTGATGGACAGAGACAGACAACTAGCAATTAGAAATTCGTATGACCTTGACAAGGACATTGCCGTCGCACGAAGCTACACCAAAAGTCATAAAATCAAAATTTGTAGGCAAAAAATGCAAGAAAATGTTGCAATGCGAGTGTGTGTGAGTAATGTAAATACATATATATGTACATGTTGAGACATGTTATTTGTTCGCAAAAATGTGTAAGATTCAAAATCGCTGAACATTTTTGTGTTTAGAAATACATAGTATAAGTAAATTGAAAATATTAAAAATATGGAAAATTTAACATATTTAATATAATTTTTGTAATATATTTATGTTATATCCAGAAAAGAGGCAGAAAATAATATTTTTGGAATTTTTCTGAGTTGGCTAGTTAATGTTTTGTTTAGTCGGCAGAATATTGACGAAGCTTGTATTTCGACAATCTTTTCATATGTATATGGATTCACAACTTGAAAAGAATAATATTAATTAAGGCTGTTCATCTACAAAATTGATTTAGACGTGTAAAGGCGTCATGCGCCAGTCAGCTGAAGCATACTCGTATATAACTTTTTTGTATATTTTTTCAAATCTCGATTATTGACTAAAAATTTTGAATTGTAGCATCCCAGTAACAGTATCTAAGACATTGTATGTTTTCAGTTATTATTGAAACTTTTTTAAAACTATTTACTTCACTTCTTCTGTCTTTTGCAAGACCGCCATTTTGATAAAAATTATGCGACGCTTAAATCATGAATCCGCAGATTTGCTCTGTAGCCGCCATTTAGCCTCCAAACGTTTTTTTAGGTTGACAAAGTGTCAGACTCTTTCTTATAGGAAATTTATCCGAACTTGTGTTTTTGGGAGAGCTATGAACTGTACGTCTTCTATACAAGGATACATAAAAATGTACGAATCTAGTGAATTTTCTGTTCGAAGCTTCAACATACCTGAATCAAATTGAGTGATGAAATTGACTTAGTCACAACAATCTGGGATCGTTTTCCATAAGAATATTAAGTCCTAATGTTTTTTAAGCCGTAATTTTAGCCTTGGAATAAAAAATATAGCGAAAGGCAGGTATTGCGGAATCAACAACGAAAGGTGTTCGGGTGTGTTGCAAAACCAGCCAATTATTATATTTACATTTGCGACTTTTGCTGTGACCTTGGCTTTCGCACCGCTAATAACATTTTTCGCCACAGGCTGAATGCATTTCGCAAAGTTAATATCGCCAGGGATGACATAATAGAAGACGTCAATTGCATTTTTGCTTGCCACAAGGGATTCTGCTAATGTTATTTGCAATGTAAAAACAACAATTTTTCCGTGGCTAATTTACAACAGCAATGGTTGTGAGCAAACGATTTATGGCAAAAAATACAACAACAACAAAAACAAAACAAAACCGTTTTCATATGTATACACGCTACACACAAACACTATTTAATCAAGCAGTATTGGTAAGAAGTTGGCAAGGTCATATAAATACTATTATTTGGTATGTTTCAGGACGCAAGGACACGCAATGTTCCATGTCACATTTTAAAAATTGTGTTCGTAATGCATTTTCATCAAAGTAGCAGTTCTACTCGAAGCGTACTGACGCTCTATTCCTGTTGGTTTGCAACGTCACTCTCTAAAGGATCACTCTTCGTCAGATACCTGATATTTACACACACATATATACCTTATATGTAGTAATATACCTGCACGTCGAAGTCAAGCGGTAAGCAAATATACTGTTTGTTTCAATGGGCGAGAAATTGACTCTGCTTAGCCACGGTTCTGCCTACCGAGAAGAGCTCGAAAACAATTCCCATTTGCTACGCTAATTTTGTTATATACTATGAAGACTGTTGATTTATGGCCCATTGGTTTATAAATTCCTGCGAAATGAGTTGTGTTTGTTTGCTTGAGGGCGTGATGTCCTTAAAGGTGCGAGTAAAGTTAATTTATTGGCTCCCTACATTCGAGCCGAGAGCAATAGGTACAGCTGATGAAAGCATAGCTAGTTTGTTAGTACATTTACAACTATTAATTTGTGTATTTAAATAAACGGATTGAAGAAAAGCAACTTGTGATTCAAATTTATTTATTTTTCAAATAAAATATTAGCTGTCTTCGACTCGTCAAACCTTGGAGAGTACTGGATTGAAGAAATAACATGTATAAATCGCAAACCAAGGTGCAACTAATATAAAAATAGGCACAGTAGTTCAGAAAGGAAATTCAATACCGAATCAACCAGGATGTGCGCAGCTTGGAACTTAGGTTAGCTTGAAAGATTAGGTTACATTTGAAAATACGCACAATTTTGTTCGATAATTTGTTGACATTCTGAGGATAGTTTCATCATGTTCGTTCCTCTTGGCAAAGAACTGTAACAGTCGATTTTCACGCTTATTTTTAGGCGAATTTTTCGCCGGTAAAATGATTTGCCATAGACAGGAACGGATAAATAGTAGTCCCTTGGCTCCAAGTCTGAACTGTAAGGTGAACGCATCAGAACCTGCCAACTAAGCACCCGGCGCTTTTGGAAAACAATTCTTCTCCTATTGTTCAAAACTGGCTACTTCTATTCGACTGCTTCTTTCAGATGTCCAATTGTTGCCTTCAATTCTGACCGGCAATTCTGCCTGGGCTAGCATTTGAGTCGGTTCACCACGCTTTGTCTCCGATTGTCATGTATTGGAAATGGGTGGATTTCTATTAAATAGACCTTAGGGGCCATCCATAAATTACGTCACACCTTGAAGGGGGGGAGGGTATCATTCAGAAGTGACGTTGTGTGACAAGGGGCAGGGGGGTCAAAAGCTTTGTGACATCACATTTCAAAATTTGTGATGTACAAACGTGAAATGTATGGGTAAACAAAAAATATTAAACACTTATAAACACAATCTTTGTTGTTTAATACTTATGTAAGTTGTAACGAAGCTTTTTACTGCCCCTGCTTCTTACAAGTATAACTTGCTGAGGTATACTCGCCGTATCCAGGGTTCGTAACAATAAATTTGTAAATATTGGGGTTCTTCTGTGAATCGTACTTTATTTTAATTTATATTATAATTTTAATCAAGGTTACAAAATTGTCCCCCGCGTTATAGTTTTAGCTTTACAACTTTTTTATTTTCATGTAGATGCAATTTATATGGCTACAAATGCCCCAGGAATGAGTGCATTTAACAGATTTGAACGACGCATGGCACCTCTCAATCGCGAACTTACTGGTGTGCTATTAAATCATGATGATTTTGGGTCACATCTTGATTCAAGTAATCGAACTACTGGCTTAGATCTAGAAAAACGAAGCTTCAAAAAAGCAAGTTAGTCATTGATAATTTTCCAGTCGTTGCTGAATGTGTTGCACCAACTGTTACTGGACTGGATATTGGACAGGCTATGATGTTGAAAAATAATGCTACTTGGTATGCTAATCATGTACGTGAGTCACAAAATTTTTTACAAATGGTTAAATGTGAAACTATTGCATGTTGCGGTGTAAGACTTTCTAGTCTTTGGAAGTTATTAAAAGAAGGATTTTTACCACCACCTGTGTTAATTAAACAGACATCAGAAGGTTATGGAGTCACAGGGAGTGATGACAACGACGCTAAGTTTGCTCCATTATTACTACAGATATTAAGTCTCCAAGCATCATCCCATCTGAAACAAGTTCCATATGATAGTTATTGCCCTAGTGTCGTGTCATACTTATTTAAAAGATCGTGTAGCATATGTGGCCTATATTTTTCTTCATATAAAGCCACCACTCAACACAAACAATCGCATAAAAATCAAATGAATGATGACGACGTTTTATGGATGGAAGAAGACGATGTTGATACGAAAGATTTTCCTTACATCCAAATTCAGAACGAAAATGATGTGCCTGATTTACCAGTAATAAATGATATAAAGGAGTGGGTCAAAAGTCCATGAACACAATATGATTAAGTTTTGTACTTTTAATTAGCATAATTAAGTATCTATTATTTCTTGACTAGTCATTCGTTTCGTTGTGTCTGTACTTTAATATTTAACTAAATGTTGATTTTATTAATTGATTTTATATAAGAATAAATAGAATATGAAAATGTGTGATGTCACGAAAGGGGAGGGCTAGTCCAAAATGTGACAACTTGTGACAAGGACGGGGGAGGGGTTAAAAAGTCCTTAAATTCGTGTGACGTAATTTATGGATGGCCCCTTATGATATGAGGATCATTTAAGGATTTTCTATTGGCTTTGCTAGTGCACTATTCTGAGGAGAAATAATTCGCCTTCTCACCTTAGTTCGCTTTCAAACGGATGTTTTTTGCCTACCCAGAGGATACTTGGTCTGAGACCGGATGTCGTGAGCTGTTTGAGCCGTTTGTAAAAGAATAATTTCTGGCCACTCCCAAGAAAATGGCACTCAGAGAACTTTCCTCACTTGCGTAAACTTCTACTCATGGCTCGATGCTCCTACAATTATATAAGTGTCATTAATAAGTTATGTGGGATTTGGTATACATTTTCGTGTCTAAAAATTTTTTTTAACCGGGTTCCTGAAGAGAAAACCGGTCCCGGTTAGGATTAAAGATGCAGGTCCTGCTCCACCAATATGTAAACATTATAAATTTTTGCAGAACATCGGGCACCATACTTACAACTTCGAGAAATTGTCCCAGATTTACTCTCAACTCGCGTTCATTGTTTATATTATAAGCAGCCGTCGGCCGAGCTTATATTATTTCTTACTCTGAAGTATATACATACTTGTATATACAATATATATGTAAGCTACGTTCGATTCGGCACTTCTCTGCTTACAAGGTGCCTTCCAAAGTAACCAGAACCTTAAAAAAAAAACAGTATGCCGGTGCAAGCCTTTGGATGGTCTCTACGTCTGCATAACGCTTTTCTTTCATGGGCAAATGCATTTTTCCGAAATGGAAGCAGTCACCCGGTGCCATATCAGGTGAATACGGGGAGTGGTTAATGCTTAAAATGTGATTTTTGGTCAAATAATCAGTCACAAGCGTCGATCGATGAGAGCAATTTTTGGTCGTCAGTCAATTTGTGTGGAACAAACCGTACACACACCTTTCGTAACCCCAAATGTTCAATCAAAACGCGACAAGTCGATATTTTGGAGATGTTCAATTCCATTTCCATGAATTTCAATGATGACTTCGGCTGATTTTTGATGAATTCAAGCACAGTTTCGATGGAATTTCCGGTGATCACGGATTTTGATTGGCCCACATGTTGATCGTCATTTATGAGCTCACGACCACTTTGAAATCGTTGAAACCACTCATACACTGTGCTACGGGATAGGCAATCATCGCCGTAAACTTGTTTCATGCAATCGAAACGTTTCAGTAAAAGTTTTACCAATTTTGAAACAAAATTTAATGTTGGCTCTTTGTTCGAAGCTCATTTTCGCACCGATAACACAAACATACTGACACTTAAAACGCAATAATTTCACTTTCAATCAAATAAAAAGTCATGAAATTCTCACTGGACAATCGATAAAGACAGATAGAGAGATATTCAAAAAGTTTACTGGGGCACGCACCTTGTACAATGTTTGAGCTCTGCTCTCTTGTCAAACAACCCTGCACATGTGAAAATAATCACAAAAACTGAAACTGAAAAACTTGTTTGGATACCGCAATAAAGTGGTGTAACCAACACTTTATTTGATTTATACGAGTTGTTTGTTCTATTCAGCACTCGTATAGACTTAACAAAACGATTAGTCTTATTAATTTTGAATGCTCATTCGTATTTCATTTGTGTACATAAAAAAGTTGAAAACTTAATTAACAGCTAATGCCCACACATGTTTTCCAAACGGTGCGACGGTGACATCCGGCCTAATCAGCAAATACGGTAAGAATTGTATGTCCTTGTCAAAGACACAAACACTCACCCAAACTATGGAAATACTCGTATAAACAAATTGGCACTTAAGTTGAATAAGCGGAAAGAAAATCGACAAAAATGCTTAAATACAAATAAATTCCGTTTAAAACCAGCGGGACGAACGAGCACTTAAGGCCAACTAAACAAATAAATAACAAATCAAATAAACTAAGCAAAGATACCGTACAATTGGTGACCTCCCAAAGGAATCGAATCGAACCGTCTCCTGGCTAGGTGTCCTTACCCACGCAGCGTGTGGCAAGTGCTACTCCGTGCGCTCGTGTCACACTTTGAATGTGCGCTTGTGTAGCCTACTTTCTTTTTAATGCCACAATCTTAAATGTAAAAAAAAAAAATAGTTCAACGTATATAAATATAAATCTATATATAATGTATATATAATATAGATGTTGTTATGTGTATATGTTAAGTGCAACTGCTCAATGCGCCGCAAATTGGCAAGGCCTGCGATGCTGACAAAAGTTGATGACATGAAATGCAACAACAGGCGGTCTCCATTGGACGGACGGACGGACAGACGGCTGAGTGTGCGTGAGCGGCCGCAAATCGGTGCCAGTGATAAGCCAAACGGATTGATTTACAAAGAATAACATTTCCGATGCGCATCGACACGGCCGATCGTCGGGATTGACGTACTCGTCGGTCACTCCATGTGAATTGGCATTTGATTGTTGGGCTGCGTTGTGGGCGGATTTGTTTATCTTGCTCGCTGGGTAACAAGTGTTGGCATTGTGCGCCAACGGGTCTGGCGGGTGTAACAAGAGCGCTGAATGCATTTGTGCGTGCATGTAAATACATACATATGTATGTATGTGTATGTGTGAGGATGCGAGTGACGCCTGTTTGTTTGTTGATTCGTGCTTGCCATTTGGTTAATTTAGTTGCAGGTTTTGGCACTTGAGCGCAGTCAGGAATTCTACAAATAATGGGAAAAAGAAGAAATCAGTATTTACAGATAATATATTCATTAGAGCGGGTCGACTTTTTCTATAAAATCACGTATGCGGGTAATGTTCTACTGATTACTTTGATTAGATTTTCCTAAGGGACTAAGGGTATAAAACCGTGTTCGAGCCAGCGATCTTTAAGGCGAATTTCAAAATTGTTAATAGTCGGTTGTATGGGAGATACGTGACATTGTTGTTCGATCTAGCCGATTCTGACAAATGATCAATAGAATATTAAAATGCATTTACATATTAAATTTCGTTCGGATATCTCAAAAACTGACGAACAAGTTTTTATTATCGCCTTAAAAACCAAGAGGCCGAAACCTGTTTTAGACCCTTAGGCTCTTAGGCAAAGTTTTTCAGAATGATCCGTAGAACATTTCGCGTTATTCCCAATTTTTTCCGTTTTCTGGTTCCCTATATATTGACCCGCTCATATATACATACATATGTGGGAACATACATATGTATGTATGTATGTATGTATATATACATATTTATGTTTATATTTAATTATACATATTTTTCACATTACATAACATTTTGTGTTTTTGTTGTGTTTATTATATGTTGCGTTCCTTCACAGCATAAGCCAATTTCACATCCATGCCTCTCCACACTCATACACATATACGTGCTCGTGTATCCCCCTATTTTTCTCTCTATAGATTTGATGCTTTGTATTTTTTCTATTTTGCGCCTCCAATTGTATGTTTGTATGCAGGTTTGTTGTGCGTATGTGTCCAAAATTCAAATGCCAGTTTGCTGTGCGTGACACCCGCTGCGTGCGCTGCTTAGCACCTGACCGATTTATTTATTTACCTTTATACAAAATAAATTGAAAAGAAATGCAGTTTTTTCTTCACTTGAGTACCTCATTTATTTACGAAAAATTCAATTGAGAATTTTCAATTGATTTATGCAGCGATTTACATTTTTCCTTTGCACTAATTAAAAGGGTGATATGTGGTAGTACGAAATAAATTAAAAAATTATCAGCAAATTAAAATGAAATGATATAGATATCTAGAAATTTCACAAAGCACATTAATTGTGAGGTTAGGAATTTTCTGCTCAATTATTAAAACGGATTTTGGTAAAATTATCATGTGAGGGTGTAAAAATTAGCATGTTGTAGCAAAAAATTTTATTTTAATTTTTCATTTATTTTACAGATATGTATGTATGTTCTTAAACAACTATTAATAAATGCTACACAATTACACGGATATACCAAATTTATTCAATTAGCGTAAATTCTAAGAAATTCCGCTTTAATATCTGATAGGTCAGAAATAAGGCTATTTTCCAAAATGAAAATGAAGAAATACAAATTTATTCCGATGGTTTTTCGTATACATGTATGAATTGGCAGGCGTTAATAAATTTTCTTGCGCATAATATGGAAAATTATAAAGTACTCAGCAAAAATATATTTCAATCACTTAGGGCTTAAAAATTGTTTTTTTTTTTTAAATAAATAAATATTCATTTATTGGGTAGTCGAAAAAGTCGTTTCGTATTTTGTCAATAGATGTCGTTGCAGTCGATATCTCCAGTGCTACCAATCACATTGTGTCTTACCATATAGTATTGGGAAGGTAAGATTTTAAGCTTCATTTAACCAAAAATTAAATTCGGAGAAGTTGAAAAAAGTTACAGCTGTTCAAAAATGAGATAAAATAATGAAGAAATGAGCTATATTTTGAAATGTTTGTATACAAAACGGAAGTATGCCACGCAAGCCACCAATGAAATTTCTTTTACGGAGATGATGCTGTATCAGTTCCTGTAGCATAACAATGGCTCGCTCGCTTCCGTTCTGGAAATTTTGATGTGAAAGATGCCCCTCGCTCTGGTCGACCTATCGTTGAAAAAATCGAAATTATTGAAAAGATTGACCAGGACCGTCACATAAGCAACCATGATATCGCTAAGGAACTTAACAATCATCATAAAACGGTTTTGAACCATTTAAAAACGGCTAACTACAAAAAGAAGCTCGCTGTTTGGGTAACAGATGAATTATCTGCGAAAAATTTAATGGATCGAATTAACATCTGCAATTCTTTGCTGAAACGAAATGAAATCGAACCATTTCTGAAGCGAATGGTAACAGGAGACGAAAAGTGGATCAAATACAACAATACGCAACTCAAAGCCAGGATTGACGCCTCGAAAGGTTATGCTGAGTGTTTGGTGGAATTGGAAAGGAATCATCTACCATAAACTGCTCCAGCTTGATCGAACGATTCATTCTACATTTTACTGTCAACAACTAATGAGATTGAAGTAAGCAATCGAAAAAACGGCTAGAACTGATCAACAGAAAGGGCTTCGTCTTCCATCAGGACAACGCCAGACCACACATATCTTTGATGACTCGGCAAAAACTGGGAGAGCTTGGCTGGGAATTGTCAATTCTAAGTAACGGTGAAATATCGT
This sequence comes from Bactrocera zonata, assembly GCA_037783105.1. NCBI lineage: Eukaryota > Metazoa > Arthropoda > Insecta > Diptera > Tephritidae > Bactrocera > Bactrocera zonata. The sequence goes on along the minus strand of JBAWJQ010004226.1, from coordinate 166,140 downwards.
TTATATTTTAAACCTTCTGAAGTAGAAATAAGGCACTTGTATCCATATATCCAGATAAGGAGTACAATGCCTCAAAGACGCTTAGCAAGATCCTGCAATTTATATCTTTCCTAGTTTCCTTGCCTATCCACTTAAAAAGATACAAGTTTTTTATTTACCGCCTGAGTTTTTAAAAGCAAAGAAGATACTTAAATGTATAGCAGTACATATAATTGTTTATGTTTTGACTCCGCCATAATTATCTTTGCATTATCAACGCCATTGCAGTACACATTGTAAACAATAAAGTAGCCATTGATCTGTGTGTACTTGTATGCTCAGCACACATGTTGAAACACTTTTAAGCGACTTTTATTAGCGTATTTATTATTCATCAAACTCGGCTTTGCTCGGCTCTACGTAGCTTATGAGTTAAAACGCTGCTCGCATGCAGGATGAGCATCATAAAAATGCAGCGAAACAAGCAGGCTTTCTCTCAAACTCAAACTTAAACTCATATCCGCATCCGCCAGTGCGTCGATCGCCGATAACCGTAAGTTGTCGTAAAAACCCTGTTAATCGCATCGTTAAATGTGTAGACATGCATACACATAAAGGCGCCTCTCCGTGTGGAGTTATGTAAATTAAAGTAGTTAATAAGCTGTATTCCACAGGCAGACGCCGAGTGTTTGTTTATGATCACTCGTATTCGCAATGTGTTTAAATCTCATTGAGATTGAGTTGTTGATCGCTAACACCAATAAGCCGACATTGCGGCCACGCGGCAACAAAATGCATTTCAAATGTGCCACATTGCGTACATATACAGTCGCCAGCGGCAGCTTGTACTCAAGGTACTGAGCGTGTGCATGCGAAGCCTCAATGAAGTTGCAAGTTGGGCTTATAAAAATGTCAAAGAACGCCTGCTGGCTGTTCGCTGAATGACTACTGCGGTTGCAGTGCTGCCGTTGCTGTCGTTGCTGTTGTGGTATTCAGTTGCTTCTGTCGCTTTGGCATAAGCGCGTTTGCGTTTCTTTCTAGCTTTAGGCTGATATGCTCGTACAATAGGTACGTATATATGCAGGCGGTCAGTTAGGCCACAAGTAATATTACAATTTACAATGCATTGACTAGCCAACTAATGGTGAGGCAGTTAAACCTACCAAAACGTCCAAATAGCATTATTTAGCTGGCGGCCCTTCCTTTATTCACATATTTTGCATTTTTTCTGCTGGTTGGTGTTTTTGTTACTGTTGTTAACACTGCACAGATTCGATTCATTCCACACCGTTCATTCATTCATTCCTTCGCAATATCTATTCCATTCAAGTTGCTACTTCTTATTCCATACCTCTAGTTGTTGTTACTTGTTGTGGCATACAGTGCAAATAAGGCCGCGGGGTTTTCCTTATATGAGCGAAGTTTGAAGTGAAGTGAAGCTGTGGGTTCACATAAATTCATATACATATACTTATACTTACAAATTTGACAGTGGCATACCAACATAACTTCTGGTGATTTGCATTTGGTTCCTATTGTGGTTATGTTTTTTGTTTATGTTTATTTTTGCAACTTTTATGCCGGTAGATATTTCTTTATTTAATATTAATAAAAATAATGTCTAAATAAAAAATATATGAACAACAAAGTCAAAAGTCTAGCAATCTTAAAAATTACCATTCGAAAACGTCTTTCGCATTCAAAGCTCTTATATTAGTAAAACATGTGCATTTAAACACGATTTTTCCAAAAAATTTCCTGCGTCCGATTCCTAAGTATTATAAAAATTTTGTTAATTTTTTATTTTTTACAAACATATATTGCTATTTTTCGAATTATCCTCTAAAAAGTCTCTGGGTATCATTCTCAAACTGCAAAGCAGTCAAGTCCAGCTGGAATTGGAAATACGACAGTTTAATGTTTTTTCACAATACCCGAATTGTTAATTGTTTTAAAGTTTTCAAAAGTGTAGCTTAGAAAAGCTGGTACAGGAGGTATACATTTTTTATCGAAGGAAAGTTCCTAGCTCAGTGTCTAATACCATGTCTTTCAAACTTTCTTATAGTGGATAGAAATCGCTAATTAAGACTCCATTTTAACGGGAAAGTTCCCTGATTTTCTGAGTAACAGTTTTGTCTTTCAGGTTTTCTTATACAAAGTAAATATAACATAAGGTGCTGAGATATCCTCTTAACTAGAGAGTTCATTGATTTTCTGCATAATATTATGTAGAGACAATCAATGACATTAAGGCTTATCTTATTCTTTTCGAACAATATCAAGTGATGTTGCTGAAGTAATATGAGAGAGTTTACCAGGTATCAGAGCTATAGGAGCCAAAAGAGAAGAGGGTCAATAACTTAACAATATGACAGCAGCGGTGGCAAACCTCACTCAAAGGGCATTGGACCTAAAGACTGATACCGAACATCCATTCGTAGATCGACAGGCGACATTTGGACCAAAATTTCCACCTAACCCAAATACTAAGTGAACATGTGAGCTTTAGACGCTACCTGTACAGATGCCAGCACGACATTAGTCCGAATTGTCTGGCGTGTTCAGAATGCTTTGAACACTCTGAGCATGTATTTTTTATTGCTCCTCGGTTTTTAAGGACAAAGGAAAAACTTAAACTAACTTAACTACTCTCGGTGGTAGTTTTACGGTGAAAAATTTGACGGCACACTGAGGACTGAAAAGTTATGAGCGAAACGGCAGCCGAAATCATGACAAAACTGAGACATATAGAGCAATGTAGGCGTCCGTCAGTCCGTGCCAGGGAATATATTTAAATATCTTATCATTCTCTGGAGTTGGGAGTAGGTTCGGTTTACCGGATTAAAGTTCCGCATTGCGGCTTTGATGTTTCCCCCTTATCAAATAAAAAAATGCAATCAATGACTTCTTTGGGAAAAACTCAATGAACTACATTTGAGCCTACGGTCGTATGAGTGTAGAAAAAAACTATGAAATGGAATATATGGTCGGGCAATGTCGAAGAATGTTTCCATCGAAAAGAATGTGGATTTATGTCAAAGCAAGGGCATCCACAAGATGCCTCAAAATTATTTCATGAAATTTTTTTTGCAAATAGAACAAAAACAACAACGTTGTAACGGTCAAACGGTCAAACAGTCATATCATTTAGTTCCTTTGAATGTTAATCAAGGTTAGTACAGATGGTGAACAGTTGAAAAATCTGATTTAAAATTAATACAAATTTTGCTTAAAGCAGATATTATCAAAGATCCATTCTAGGGATCTTATTTGCAGAAACTAGATAATATAGAATCGGTGGGATGTGCGACGAGATGATGATGTAAGCTCATTGGAACATAGTCTAATGTCCAACTTTCGTAACATTGAGAGGATATATCTTCCAGATGCTTAACGCTTTAAGTGCGATCATTATTTAAATTATTTATCAGAATAACTTGTTTCATTCAAATCTATATATGTATGTACATAAATATAATACGATATAGATTGCTTCACAAAATTCTACATTTTTAATATCAAAAGCACTTCACTTTAACATTTACGCACATACTTGTTGGAGTTACTTATTTATAGCTTCATACATTGTAAGTACCAAAGCAAGCACAAAGTAGTCTGTCTGTGTTTGTATGGCATATTGAATGGCGGCATTTCTAATCAAAGGCTAACATTTTTAACCGTTTAACTGTTTCGCAATTAAATCTCATTTGTAAGAAAGGAATTTTCAAATCAAGTCATAAAACTTCAGGCGATTGAATTGTCAGGCGGCTGATTGAAGTCCATTGACAGCCGCCAATACATTTGAAAACAAACAAATCACGCGGCAATAATAGAATCCAGTTGGCAATCATTAGTGGTGGAGTCGGATCGGCCAGCAAAAACATTACAGCAAACACAGGTAGCATATATGCGCGCAAATGCTTTCGAATCTGTCAGCACATTGACAGCGAGCTTTGATAAAAGCAATATGGCAGCAATCCTAAAACGCGTACGTGTGTGTACGTGAATTGTATTAAAGCTTCTCTAAACTTATTGCAGTAGGAATGAATGGTTCTCAAATAGGCTTAGTACTTACATATATGTATGTATGTATATATAAAATATTTTACATGCCTGTGCATGTACTCTGGACATACGTATGTACATATGTATACTCATATGTACAGCAGTGGAGATATCAAAATGAGCAACTTGCAGCTGGCATCCAACCGTTTGGACGGACACTGACTAATTTCCACAAATGGTATTCACTGCTGTTGTTGTTGTTTTTGTTTAGCTTTTTCGCCATGTAAACGCACAATGCAGATTTAACAAGTTGGGCGGAAACTGTCGACGTACGCAAAGCAACGAGCAGTCGGATGAGAAATGAAGTGAAAATAGTGGCGAACAGTTGGTAGCCGCAAGTCGGCATTAAACACAAACAGCGTGGAAAACAGTAAACAGCTTTGATACCGTTGGCCGTTGCTGGCAAGCCGTAATATTGATTGTCGAACAACAAGAGACAAAATAACAACAACAACAATTGCACTAGGCATAGTAGCAGCAATGGCTGCAATGACAGCTAAAATAATGGCGAATGGCAATTGTCGAATCGTGAAGGCTATTTGGACTTCGGCCAATTCCAGTGCTAGAGTAATGGATAGTGCGAAAGTTTTGTTACTTTGTAAAGGAAAATGCCAACTTTTCGTTGTAATAAAATGCTTTAGGTTATAAATAAAATTGCGTTATATGTAAGGATTTTTTTATTGTTTTAGCAATTTATATGCCAAAGTATAATTGATACCAACCGTTTCTCATTAACGTGTTAATATCTACATACTTTATGTATTAGATCTATTTACGAAGACTAGTATAATGGCCTTTGCTATTCGACCAGTTTCTTTTTATGAATTCTCAAAGACCTGTGCAAAATTTGATTGAGATTGGTTGTGTAGTTTGCGAAAAGGCTTGAACACCGTCTTTGAAAACACAGTTTCGAGAAAAATGCGTTTAAAGTTTCAAGCGACTATATGGCTGACCCTTGAGCGCACAACTTTTTTACGTTATACTTGTAAGTCTAAAACTATTGCTCGGATCAACTTAAGGATTGGGGACAATTTTTTAGAGATGTTATGGAATTAACTAAGACACATTTTTTTCAAGCCGTAATACACATGTCCATCCTTTTTCCATCCTTCTAAACCCTTAATTATTAAACATTAAATACCGAAAATATTATCAGCATATTGTTGTTGCATAGTTGATTACATATTTATAGAGAGTATGGCGTGTCGCTGATCCCAAATTGTGATTGCAGCTTACTGACATTAGTACATTCTATGGTATACCTAATATTTAAACGCCCTTATCAATGCCGCCATTTTAATAAAAACATATATAACTAGTTGTAAAGAAAATCGCTAGGTTGTCAGATAATTTGGTTGAATAATTAAATATTCTGCACTTAATTAATCTTATGCAACAAAAACAGCAAGATAAATAAACAGCTTATGGTCGCAGGCATATACATACATACACATATATACATATGTATACACGTATATAGTTTGTTACATACAAGTATAACATGTAGAAAGTACGTAATGAATGTAGCTGTGAAGAAGAAAAATTAGACCAACAGCGTAAATAAATAATTATAAGTGCACGAAGTGAGTGTAAAAATTAGAATGAAAAATTACCACAAAATGCCAAAATGAAAATCGTATGCAATTAATCAAGGTCAGTGGACGAATGGACGCTTTGAGAGCTTGAGGCGATTGGTTGCGTGGCAGCGCGGGTGACAGAGCGCCACAACACGCATATGGGAATTGTAATGCATTAGTTGTTTGTACAAATATACATACATACGTATGCATGTAGCTATATGTGTGGCTGCTTACAACAAAGAGGCTTGATTAGAGTTGATGATTGTTTTCATAGTGTGCACTATAGCTAAGCTTTGTAAATTTGAAAATGTATAAGTGTGCATGTTTTCCTTTGTTTTGAATGCTTGTTTCCATATATCACCACGCTGTTATGACATATTATTTGTAGAAACATTAGCCGCGTGAACGCATAGCAACGCTTTGCAAAGCTGTCTTCATATTCATGTGCGCGTTGCAACATTGACCAATCAGAGCGTTGCTAATTGCTGCTGCAGCGTCATAAATGGGGCGCAGGGCACTGAACGCCAAGAGCTTGCACCATATGTATATGTATGCTTAGGTGGCATGCGTAAACACGCCCACGCGTACGGCTACTGGGCGCACAGGCAGTTTGAGCTGTCTGGTAAAGAAAAGTGGTAAAAATGAACAATTTACAACGTGCACACGCCCACGCAAAGAGTTACAAGCTTTTCATTCCAATTTTCATTGTGCTCACAGCTAAGCTTAAAGCGCTTGTGTTTAGTGGGCGGACGTTTCACCTTTTATTTCTCTGCTTTTGTTAACCACCATTGCTGTTTGCAGCTCCGCAGCCACCACTACAGGTGAGAATGCGAGAGAGAGTTTGTGATATATGTTTGTACAGTTACACAAATACGCGCTGCCTTACTCTAGATCAAAGTTGTTGTTGTACGATTTTATAAAAACGGCTATTTCACTTGCACGCCTGTGTCCCAATATTCCCATTGGAATTTATCAAAGCCCTGTTTGGCCTCGTTTCAGCTCATGCGTTTTATACCAAATAACGGCCATTTTGAGTTATATGCCTGCTCTTTTCCTCTAACGTACGTTCCATGACAACTGAGAAACCAGTCTTTCCACTTTTGAAATTCACCTCAATAACTTGCTTACACACCACGCTCACAGCTAGCTGTGCTCCTCACATCAGTGCCAATTTGTGTAGGTTGGTTTGGCTTATTAGCTATTGCGCTCTCATTTCATCTATATTCACCTCTTAGATTTTGGGCGCTGCTTTTGGCTGCGTGCGTGCAACAAAAGCCACGGCATGTGGCATGCGAGCTCTTGCTGTTGCACACATGCAGGGCACCACTACAACTGCGCTGGAGTCACTTCAAAGGCAGACAGCCACCAGCCAGTCTGAGCCGTCGGTCTTCGATAGCATACAAACAAACATAGGCGTAGTACTAGGCATGCAGTATTGTTTTTGTTTTGGGTTTTTGTTGTTGTGTGCCTGCTTGATAGCCAGCGCATGCACGTATGCCGAAGGAGTCAAACCAACCACTGTGCACCCCGCATTCGCACAGCGTCGACCACGACGACAACACACACGACACGATACCACTCGGAAAGGTACGGTCGGCCGCATGCTAGCAACTGTATGCAGTGGCATAGGCAATTCCCAATTGTACAGATCACTAACGGAAACGAACGCAAACGCAGTTAGAAGTTATTCGTGCGCACAGCCAATAGACGGATCAGCGGCTGGTAATACGGAGCGCTGTTTATGACGGTGTCGCGGACGGGATTATTATTTTATTTTAATAAAGTGAGAATTTGTTTTGAAAAATATTACAACAATTATTCAATAATACTGAAATATTAAGAAATTAATGTGAAAAGTTGTATATTCGATAAAAGAGCAAACATCAGAAATGCGACGGTAAACGAACGCAGTGATTTTCAGTGAAAAAAATGTGAGCAAAATTTACGCTTGAAAAAAAAAATCAAAAACAAATTTAGAGAAATAAAAAACAGTCACTTTGATGTTTTAAATGTTTTTGTATTTAAAAATTTATGCATAAACAAAAGTGGTTGAAATATTTAATAAACTAAACATAAACAAGCTCAGCGAACTGTTTTAAATAAACTCACAACAGTTTGAGTAGCACTTGTTTTTCTTACATCTATAATCTACGTAAAGCGTCCAAAAACGGTGACGCACTTTACAAATCGATCTTTCGCGCTTCACTTTCAATACTTTTTAAGCCATCAAAATGATGATGAACGCTTTCATCGATCCCACGCCCTCTCAGCACCATCTGGCTTCTTATGGGCTGCGTATGTCACCGACTACACCGACCAATCAATCGGACTTACTGGGTGGCAGCGCGCAACAACAACATGCACAGCAACAACAGCAGCAACAACAACAAGTGCAACAGCAGCAGCAACAACAAGCGCAACAACAGCAATCACAACAACAACAGGCACAACAATTGGACACCAGCGGTCTGATGTCCTCAGCAATGTCGCTGGGCACCAGCGTCAGCGACATGTCCTCGCCCGTAAGCGCGTCAGCCGCCAGTGCTGCCGCCTATCAGAACAGCGGCTACAGCCACTTCAATACGCAACTCGGTTCGGCGTATTCATCACGTGATTTTCTGCTTGGCCGTCGCACAGACAACGATTACATGTCCGGTGCGGCAACAACGCAACTGGTCGGACAAAGTGCCGCCACCACTGCTGCAACGGCCGACTCAATGTTATTCCCCTCATTTCCCGCCACACATGCCCAGCATCCCGATTTGACCACATCCTTTGGCAATCACCCCTTCCATGCGGCGGCCCATCATCATGCCGCGGCCGCGCATCATCATCAACATCAGATGCGCATGGGCATGGCCGACTATGCGCATCCGTATGCCCATCACGCACAACATCATACAAATTTTCCGTCGGTACATCATCATCAACATCCCGCCATGTCCATGCATCCGGCTGGTGCGGGCGCTTTTCTACGCTATATGCGTCACCAGCCGTCGGCAGCGTCTGCCATTAAGCAAGAGATGCAATGCCTTTGGGTGGATCCGGATCAACCGGGCGGTCCGAATGGCCGCAAGACATGCAACAAGATATTTCACACCATGCACGATATTGTCACCCATCTAACGGTGGAACATGTCGGCGGACCAGAGTGCACAACGCATGCCTGCTACTGGATCGGTTGTTCGCGCAACGGTCGCCCCTTCAAAGCCAAATACAAGTTGGTCAATCATATACGCGTGCACACCGGCGAGAAACCGTTTGCCTGCCCGCATCCCGGTTGCGGCAAGGTGTTCGCACGCAGCGAGAATCTCAAGATACACAAGCGGACGCATACCGGTAAGTCGCTGTTAACCAATATTCGCATTAAAAGAGCAACTGTATTTATGTAAAATACATATGTTGGGGGCGTTTTGTTTTCACCTGTATACAGCAGGCATTAACGCGGCTGACAATGTCCGTGTGGCATTGCAATTTTGACTTGACTTTATTCGCTTATAGCTTTGCGTTGTTTTATGTTGTTTTAACTTGTTTGCCTTTTGATGATTGTTCACTAATCGGTTTAACTAATTTTTGGGCGGCGCCGTTGTAGGCGTACGCATTGATTTTTGCGGATATATCCGCAGAGATTTAAGCCTTTCGGATTTGTGGCGTGGTCGAGGCCAAGCAAACTATATGTAGCGTCAGCGCAGATAGCAAAAAGTCAGTAAGGCAAAATTTATTTCAGCGTCTGTGTGCGTCAGGCTCAACAAAATTCCTGTAGTCGAACTATTCAGTACTTAAATTTTCATTTGTCAAATTGTTACAAAGTGTTAGGTACCTGATGAGAGCACGATTCATTTTCCTTGTAGATAATGGTGCACATTCAAGGCCTATTGAAAACGTTTGCGCTAAAAATTGTAATAGAATCGGTACATGCTTCTGTAGAAATAGAGTACAGCAAGCAGGAAGTATGAAACTACATATTTCGTTAATAGAGTTGTCAGTAGTAAAGTAAGAGAAAAATTAAAAAAAAATCGCACCTCACAAGCACACTTAGGTGCATCTTTAACTCATAAATTGACTCATCTTCCTCATAAGAATACTTTATTTTGATAACGAATTTAATATTAAATTTAGATCCCAAAGTAGATACTTTTCACATTATTTACTCAACTATAATTTGGAATACAGAACTTAAAAAAATACATTTGAAATGCTCACTCTACGCGTAAACACGATGTAAGTAACTCCAGTATTTGTATACCCTGAATAGGGAATATTAATATTAAGTTTCTAACAACCAGAAGAAAAAGTGGTGGCCTTTGTGACTTGTTTTAACCAGACATGGCCAGTTTGGTCCATCTATAAATCCAGGAACTAGTCGCTTAGTTTTTGAGATATCGGTCTGCAAGTTTGCAAACGTTTATTTCTCCTCAAGATGCTATTCCCTTGTCTGAATCGTCGATATTGGCTCACTATAGCATATATGTAGCTGCCATACAAATTGAATGATCAAAATCAAGCTTTTGTATGAAATGCTTTTTATTTTACAAGATATCTTTACGAAATTTGGCGCAGATTATTGTCTAAAATAGTATTATAAGCTCCAAAGAAATTGTTTAAATCGGTCAATATAGCATATAACTGCCATACAATTTAGCTGATCAGAAATCAAATTCGTTTATGGAAATATTTTTTATTTGACAATATACATATGTACCTTCTTGAAATTTGTCATTGATTATTTTCCACTGCTTTAATCTGCGAACATATTGTTCAGATCCGACGCATAAAGAATATATCCGCCATATAAACTGATCCTTTTTGACATTTACACTCTTTAATGACCTGAGAACTGCACCTGTTAAGGGTATTATAGCATCGGCGCAGCCGAAGTTAACGTTTTTTCGTGTTTTTTCATGTTTTTGTATTTTTTGATTTTTTAATAAAAAAAACTTTTCAATCACAATTTGACTCAAATTATCTATATCAAAAGAAAAATGTATATAATAAGATTTTAAATATTAATTTTGCGTTATTTTCAACCAATAATCTGAAATACAACATACATGCGCATACACACATATATGAGTGTAAGTTTGCCTACAAAATAAAGCTGTTGGCAGCCTAAATTCCGAGCTGTAAATCATAACGAATGTGACACAGTAAATCATTGGAAAGCCGCAACGATACATCATGTACATACAATCTACAAATATACCGAAAAATACTGAAAACTTAAATATGTTGGTTTAAATAGTAGAGCAGTAGTTGCGAAAAATAATTACAATAACATTGGAAAGCAAGACTTAACACCACTAAATCAAAAGTTGAGAGTGCAATTTTAAATAAAATTAAAAACAATAAGTGGTAGAAAGTTTTTTCTAGATGGGAAAAACTACATATGTACATATTTACAGTAGTAATGAACAAAACTTTCAGCCAACAGCGCCACAAACAACTTGCAGACTGATTTTCGATTTTATGATTTTACCCCATTTTCGAGGACCCTTACCATGAATGTTTGCTTATTTAATGTTTTTTAGACGGTATTGCTGCCTCTACATTCAAAATGCGTTAGCGTGTGTGTGAGTGTGAGTGTGCTCTACCGCCCCAAAACGCGCATTTCCTGTGACACTTTACAATCGCAGCGGAAGTTTTGACACGTGTCAACGCAAGCAGCCTCCGTTTATCCTCCAAAATGCTTCTGCCCATTTATGTACTATGCGCTCGTGTGGTCGTGTGTGTGTGTTTGGATGTAAATAAGTTTGCATTGTTGCTAAATACGCGCTACAAAATAAATATGCTATGCACTCTAAATGAGGGCAAACAATTCGTTGCTTGGACTGACTTGTGTTGCCGCTTACTCACACAAACACTCGTGCCTACTCCAACACTAACACACTTCACTGGCCCATTGAAAATCAGTGATTGAATTTTGATTTATTTTCTCAATTGTAAAAGTGTTTAATGAGGCGTATTTTCTACAACCGCAAGACTCAGTACGTCGGCAGCCTGCTGCTGCTGCTGCGCCGGTGGCAGCGACTCAAGTGGCATCTCAAGTGGTATGCGGTGTTACGCGTGTGCTTTGTTGTATGTATGTATGTACATACATATATGATTTGCTTGGTCGGTTAGAATTGTAGAAAATAAAATAATGTATAGTATATGTATGTATGCGTCAATAAAAGGTGTTGCATGAGGTCAATGCGCCGCTGTTGGAGTTGTGGAAATTCCTCTTCATTGTTGGTATATTTGAATTCTTGTATATTTACACATAAATCGTGCTTTAATTGCTCAAGTGGATAATTGGCAAGGCACTTGAGGTGTTGAATAAGTAGCTTCGGGAGTTTAGTTGTTAAAAAAACTTCCTTAAATTGAGAAAATATATAAAAACATTTAGAATTGCCGAGTTAATAATTTTTAATACATTTTTCTATAAAAATTTATAAGTAATAACAAAACTTATAAAATATTAGTGTAAAAAAAATAAACATTTTGTTGTAAAATTTGCTTTAAGATTTTCTTAAAGTCCGACTCAATTAAAAGAATATAAAAAATTAAAAACTCTTTCTTCCTTACACAATTTCGAATATAAAACTAAGTTGTACATATAAAAGTGAACGCCCTCAACCATGCAAAAAAGTGAACATAAGAAGAAATTGTGAAAAATTAATAAAACATTTTAAGAACATAAGAACCCATATTCATGCAAAAACACTAACAAACAATACATACACACATATGTACATATATATAATTATAAACAGACATATGAGTATATTAAACCTTCATTTAAGTTTATTTCAAAATTAAAAGATATAATAACAATAAAATCGAAATGCAATTAAAGCCGCGAGAAAAAAGCAAATAAAGGCAACAAATAAAACCGCTGAAAACTGAAACAATTTGTTTGCTATTGTTATGGACATGAAAAGGAATAATAGCGCAACAGCAACAAATACAATTATAATAATAATAAAAGAAAAAGAAAAAACATTTACAAAAATACTAATAATAACACAATGTGTACTAAAGAAAAATGCCGAAATTGAAAAACTGCCAAGTAATGATTGCCAATCAATGCTTTAATATGCGTTGCCATGCCCCCAACAACACCACACACACCGTACAAATCTCCAATGCGCGCACCAATAAACACATTCATATATGTAAGTATATGAGAATAAGTACATACCTACATACAAACAAGTGAATGTAGTGCGAGCCGCAGCAAAAAATAATAATAATCCATCATTATGTCTAAAAATCCCCAACCAAAGATGAACGAGCAGAGCAACAAGAAAGGGTAGAAAAAAGTAGCAAAAAATCGACAAAATTTTTTAAATAAAATCGAACAAGTTGAAAGGCGAGAAAAGCGTGTAAAAATATGCCAGCGAGTTATATGTCCGTATGTTTATAGTTGTGTGCGCACGTATGTGTATAGGTGTATGAAGTAAGTGCAGCATTTACAAGTTCGAAGTGGCTACGCTTTAAAACATTTTAATTACTTTCCAATGATATGCAATTTTACACATAAATCACTCAACACAAATCGCCATAACACAGAAGTCGAAGCAGTAATAATCTAACCGTGTATTGTGTGGTACCAAACATATGTAGCAGATAATACATACATACATATAGTATGTACACATTTTACATTTCTAGCTCATTTTATGCATTTTATTGCTGTCGAAGTTATACAAAAATTGTATTGAGAAAATGTGCGGAAAGGAAAGGAAAGACCGTTGTGAGTTTCACATATAGTACTTAGACAGCTTATTAAATCTTTCATTAAAAAATTAGATTTATGATGACAGTTTTTGTATTATAAACAAGAATTTATTGAAATAACTAGATTTTAGTCTACAGCGCTTCTAAACACTACTTAAGTTAAAAAATAAATAATATAAAATAATTATTATTTATCATATGTATATATTTATATGCATACATATATATGATGTATGGCAGCGCGGATCCACAGGGGGGAACTGCGGAGAGTTCCCTCTCCAAAAGTTAAAAGTTATGCATTATTTCCATTATAAAAGACGCTCCGCAAAGAAAAAACTGTGAGTTGCAAGTAGAAAATTGTATAGTTCCCCCCCAAAAACTGTAATCTGGATCCGCCACTGGATGTATGCAGATTCTGTTCATTGATAACCATCATCAAATTATTAATTTGCGACTTCCTCTAAATATATTTTGATGGTAAAAGCAAAATTCGGAGCAAAATTGCTCATGGAGAAATTGAAAAAGAATAAAAATTCTAGAAAAAATATTAACTAAAAGGAAGTTAGTTATGGGGAGCACGAAACATTCTTAAAATTTAATGAATAGCTTTGTTCTGGAGATTAATTCGTTATAAAGAACGAAGTTGGACTGTAATATTTTTTTTCCAATTCAGGATATTAATATAAATTATTAAAAAATATTTGTAAATGCAATAGTTTTTCGATGTTGTCTTCAAGTCTTAAAGTATATAACTGAATGTGTAGAGAGAGAGAGAGAGGGGAGACATCGCGGACAATTACTTTCTTCCCCGTAGTTCTCAGTGGAGCCGGTGCTCTACAAAAATGTTTTCTAGATTTTTCTCCACCAATTCATTACAATCATACCAGGGTCCCGGTTTTCTATCTATGACCCTGCTGCTCCTAATACACATACTTATCATTCATCTACATTTTGTAGCTGTCATTGTGTATATTTATGATAAAAATATTTTCTACAATTTTTGTACAATTTTTTTTACAAATTTTAATTTTTTTCCTATAAGATTGCAAACGTTTTTTTATTTTTCTAGTAAAATAAAAAATATGTACTATAATGTAGTACATCGCTACTTATGGCCTAGAATATTGAATACCAGTTTTTATAGTCTGACTACTAACGCCTCCCACAATAGTCATATATTTTTTATGATTCACAAATTTGCAATAAAATTTTGCAAACATTTTTATTTGTCACATTTTCTATTTATGCAATGCATAAAATCACACCTTAACGCATTTGATGATTCCTGTGCAGTAGAAATTATGATGTGTGCAATAGTCTTATGTAAAATCACATCAAAAATTACGAGCGAAGTAAGCAATTATAAATTTCGAAGCATAATAAATTGATTAACTAAATTATGAGAACATACATACATACATATGTATGTATATATGCATATAAAAATATGTATGTACATTAATAAAGAAGTTCAATAAAACACGAAACAACCGTGAAATATAAAACATCATTAAAAATACAAAGAAATTGTCGGCATTAAAGCAACCAACTTTATCACACAACTAAAAATGTTACCAATCACACATACATACATATGCCTTTAAATTCATGTAGAATATACATACATACATATGTATGTATGACCATACTTAAACAAATCAACCTTTATAACGTTCAAAAGCATCCTTAATAGCGAAAACAAAACCAATAATTGCTTTAAAATTGCGCCACTCGTTTTAATAACAAAAGCAGTGTAACAACAAAAACCACCAACAGCACCAAACAAGTCGCTGTAATAAAAACAATGAGCAAACTTCGCCTGTCCAGCTACACCTTTTATGTACCAAGCATGTCCTGCGCCAACAACCTACACACACACGCATACATATGTAAACGCAGCCCCATATATTTGTAAAAGCAGCGCAGCAGCTGCAATGCCAACCGACCGACCAACCGACAGGCCGAGCAGCCAGCAAACCGAGGCTTTTTGCACTCCGTCGGCTCTGCTGCAGTCTGTTATGTTATGTGTTTTTGGCTTTTTGTCACCCTTTGTGTGTGTTGTTGGTTGCGTTGTTGTTATTACCTTTGCTTTTGTTTGTGTTTTTGAAGTGTTGCGTTGTGTTTATTAAACACAGCTCCAGAACATAATGACGGCCACAAAATGGCGTTAATAAAACAAAGAGTTTGTCTACTCGTGCGTACATATGGCAATAACTGTAATAATAATAACAACAACACCTAGATATAGTAAATTTCTGTGCTTTTGTAGGCAGTCGGCTTTAACGTTGTTAGTGCGTAGAGTTGCCATTATGACTGGGAATATTTCACAACTTCTTTGCGTGTACAAATTTAAATTAAATATGAAAAGCCGAATGAAAAGGTGCATATGTACATATGTATGTGTATGTTTATGAATGCATGTGCATATGTATGTATGCGTGCTTGGTAAGCTTTAATTGAAAATTTAAATAGGCGCCATTGTGCGCTGACGCATTGAAAAGGTTTCAAAAGAAAGAATTTAAAAAAATGTGGAGGCAGCTGGCAGTGTTGAAGGTGCATAGGTGATAGTAAGAGGAGTTTAATAAAAACATAGAAAGTTTTGTAGTAGGAAAAATATATAATTTTTTAACTGGTAGAATTATTTCAAATCTTCTTTTTTAAATTAGATGGACCTTAATGTAATTGAATCCTTGTATCTATACATATAAAACATTTACCTATGTATTATATTTGTTTCGCTACTCCAAAAAGTCTGAAGGAAAAATTAGCTACTGATGGACTAAGAGGTCTGTGGGTTATTTGAGGTGTCTTGACTACGAATTTGAGTTCAAAAAATTTTCCATCTCGTACAGATATTTTTCTCATTTTAGTAAATGGCAGCGGTTTGACCAATAGATCTTTGACTAAAACACAAAAAATCCAACGTATTCGGAACTTTTTACTAACATTCTCCCTTTTAGCAACCCAAAATGATCAAGCAACATCCTCTAACATCACAATCGCAAAATATGTACATATATATAAACGCATAGGCATACTTAACAAACTACGCACCTTGCTCCAGCCAAGTCATCTTAGTGTTGAAATTTCAACGGTGTCCTCGAATGGCCTTCCAATATTTTGTTTCTTAATTTTTTCATTCAATTTCACTAGTTCCTATCCTCAAAGTTTGCGTGTGTTTGTGTAGTTTTCATGTCTGCTACCAAACGTTGCACCTTCTTCCATCACTCTACGACAATGTCCAGTTTTGTCTGTCTGCTAAACGGACACACGGTTTGCTAGCCTACAACTCCATAACCATGCAGTAACAAGTATACATACATACATATGTACATATGACTGTGTCCATCCCTTCATAAATTCTATTATTTCTGGGTGTTTATTAAATGCAGACGACGACGACGACGTTTTACATTTGCTGCTCTCACTTTACACCGCCGGCTCATCTTCACCTGGAACGAGAGTATGATGAGCCTCTCCACTCGCCGATGGTGGCCTTTGTGAAATTCTCGCCTGCAATTTCGCTGCTTCATCATGCTCCGCCCCAGCTTACCGGTTCGCTTGGTTCGCATGTGGTTCGTTCTGTGCCAGGAGGCAGAGTATATGTATATGACTGGAAAGTGTTGTGTCGCTGCTGGTGACCGTGTTGCCGTTGGTGTTGTTCCTTGTTAGTGTGCAGTTTGTTGTTTTTGCTGCTGCTGCCTGCGAGTCGTCGTCGTCGTCATTGATGACATTTCGTTTGTTGTTGTTGCTGTTGTGTGGTGTTTTTCTTTTGCCGCTGGCGACAATGACGACAAGTCAAGTGTTTGCAGTGCCGGTGGCTGCTGCTGAACTTCAGCATTCAGTTCTATACTGGCAATCTGCACAATTTTGTTGTTGCTCCACTATACAAGTACTTCTAGTTGACTAGATATTGTTGTTGTCGCAACTGGTTTTGTTGTCTTTGCTTTATTCTAAATGTTTTCTCTGGAGTTTGCACACTTTTGTGATTTTTGTGCTCTTTGTTGTTGTAACATGGTACACGCGTGTGTTCATTAACACCTACAATTGTTGTAGGTGGCATACATATTACTGTTTGCCGGTCGATGGCGTAAACAGGTTGATTGAGGGTAAAAGAGAAGTTTTTTAATATTTTTTCTTGCGAATGAAAATTAAATTGAAGAAAATTTTATTCAAAAAATTGAAGCATATTTAATCTAAATATATGATTCTAGAAACTTATAAATGAGAACTTTCCAACAAATTCTACACTTTCGCTTTCTATGGTCTGGGCAACATAAACCCAGTAGTCTTAATGAACGACCTTCTTATGCCTGCTCCCGTCAACGCATTTGCTATTGTTCTCCTATCAGAGTTTTCACTTAGCGTCGCCACTTTGCATTCACAAATTGCAAAATCTCCTGTTCATTTTAGCCACGTAGCGCCATTTTATGGATATTTATTTAACCTATAGGGCTCCAGCTGTGGCAAAGGCAGTCAGCCCGTGCAGTTGTTCGCCACTAACGGTATTTTTGTATTATACTATAGTTTTACTTGGGCAATACTCAGCAAGCGCCCACACACTTAACAACTTTCTGGTCTCATTACGGTTTTTATTACGCCATTTTGTGTTAAGCACTTTTTACTTTCATCTTCCACCATTTTCATACTTACATACATATTATATATATATAAATAGCATGGTGTTTTTTGCCATTCAACACTTTATTAATATTATACTACGTAGTAGCGGCATTAACAATTATTATGTTTGCCAGTAGTTGTTGGCGTTAGTGTGGATTTTTGCGCAGCCACCAACAAAGTGCGGCGCCATTTTGGTCATTTAGTGTGCGGACATCTCAACAAGATGTAGTTGCGCTTGTTCAGTCCTTGTTGGTACACATGTACATATGTAGGTGGTAGCTACTAGCTTCACTTAGCGGCAAGTGCGTCCTTCTGGCTAGTGCGTCCTTCTGGCTAGTTGGCGACAGCAACGGAAGTGTACAAAATGCATTTCCGACAAAGCCAATTACAAGTGCGCTGTGTTGCTCTTTTTCGCGAATTCTGTTTTATTTTTTTGTTTTTGTTTTTGTGTTGGTTAGCGAAGTGCTGACACTTGATTTAATGGCATTAAAATGTTCACCTTTTGTGTACGAGGAGTGTTTCTGCATAGAAGAAAGAAAGGAAGCGTAAATAAGTTGTAGCAATAGTTGTGTTTGTGTGCAAGTGTATTTTTATAGGACTAGATGAAGCTTTTGTCGTCAAGTGCTTCATATAAATTAATTAAAGTGAGGAGGATTAAGACTTTATCTAACTTACTGGCTTAAAAGAAAGCTCACAAAAGTAACATCTGAAGTTTAATAAAGCTTTCTAAGGGAGAGTGAAAAGTTGTAAAACTAATGCCGCATACTTTCGAAATTTTAATTAGCTTAACAAAAGAAGAAAGTCTGGCAGAGAAATATTCACTGTCTTCGATTCGTCAGCGTTAGAGAGTAACGAATCGAACAACAAACGATATCAGATGTTCAAGCAAATGTGCGGTATTTGTGGTGTAGCCAGTGAACTAGAAAGTGAGAGATATTGCGGAAAATTCCTTCCGGTTCAGAAGTTCTCAGGGGGGTTCAGAGCTCTGTACCAGTTTTTTGCAGACTTTTTTCTCTTGTATCCGACCCATACTCTGCTGTTATCTCTATGACCCTACTCTGAGATGTGTTTTGACGTATGCGCAATTGTGCTCGATTCTTGCTTGGTAGAGAAATTGCTTTTTTTGAGTCGAAAACGTTTTGGTAAACCATTAGTAATGTTCTCTATAAACTATTATAACTGATTTTAAGATTGTATAATCAAATAAAAGAGAAATTTGTATTTTCATTTGCCATTTAAGCCATTCACAATAGTCCTAATACATATGCGAAAGAAAACTTCTCTTGTACGATTTCTAATCAATAACTTTGTTATTGTTTTTACAAGTATTTTTTTTTTTTTTTTGATATCAGAACAGTGTGCAAAGAATGCGAATGGAAAAATAAGGAATCGAAGACGTTATAAAAGCTATGCGAATGTGAATTCTTTATAGTTTCAACAAATTAGTTAATTTAAAAATATTAAAAAATTATAATACAAACTTTCAATCATCACATCAATTTCCATTTAACACTAAAAAACCACTTACCGCTTTAAATTAATTTTACTTTGCAACAAACACTTTTCTGTGTAACCTTACGCTTCACTTTTACCGTTAAGGCTAACTGACATTGCAAGCTATGCGCCTTTTGCGCACTCAGCAAATTGTCGGGCTGTCTAACTTTTATCACAACACACGCTTCACACACACACACACACATCGCCGATGGCGCACAACAAAACGCTGCAATATAATGCATAAAATTCGTGAATTTATTTCTCCTTCGAATTTGGCTGCAATGTCAATGATTGATGACTTTATTGCACTCTTCCGCTGGCTGAGTGAGCCAAGGTCTGTGCAGCCGGTAAGCAGACAAAGTCAGCCAAACAATTAGCCACTCAGTCAGCCAGTCACTCAGTCAGTCAGCGAATTTTGACAATTCAACAATTTCTGCTCGCAATGTGAGAGCGAATATGTGTCAAACTGCTAGCTGACGAGTCAGATAGTCAATTGGCCAGTTAGTGAGTGAGCGCGTGAGTGAGTGATCCTTCTCGGAATTTGTTTTGGAAAAACATAAATGCCTTTTTGCTTAATTTTTCAAACTGCGCAGCCAAACAGAACAATGACAACCTGATGTGCCGATAGTGGCAGGTATTTGAGGCCCTAGCAGCAACAGCAGCAGCTCAGCTGAGCCAGGGTCACAACGGGCATACTACGTATGCACGTACAATAATATTTGGCAGACAGCAAAAAGTCACTACGCTTGCAGTCAAGTCAAATGAGTTAGAATGTCTGTCAGGTTTTTGTTGGCGCATCTTGTGCCCAATTTCTTGTCTGATTTCTCTGCTTGTTGTTTGTTATTCAAATTGTTTGCAATTGCTTCGGTGTTGTTGTTGTTTGCTGTAGTTGTCAGTTGTCAGAACTGAAAATCAATTAGTTACGCTGCTTGTCTACATGATATGATGAAGAAAATTTTTGTTCCGCTCACCATCTCGCTTGCGCGTAACAAAAGTGCGTTCACTCTCTCTCTCTCACTCTGCAATTTTTTTTCATTTTCAAAGTTTCAAAGTGCCTACTTTGCTGAAAATGTGTTGCCGCGCATGCTGTGCGATATCCCGTCGGTGTTGCTTGGAATTTTGCAAGTCTCTTTTTCAATGAGATTGTCGCGCCTGTTTGTTTTTCTTAGTGGCACTTCGTTGGAAAATTAAATGTTGGCCAATTCGGTGCCGTGTCTAATATTTTGGCAAGCCGTTTGCATGCTAGGCGTTCATATGTATATGTGCGTGTGCGCACGTGTGTGTGCAAGTGCTGGAAATGCAATTGGCTACGGTTGATTAAAGGACGTTTCTATGTATACGCCTGTAGGCGGTCGGTAAGGTATTAGAATTAAAACGATGCAGCAGATTTGGAATGCGATTGCAATCGATACCTTTTGACCTCACTTTCAGACAGACATAGTACATATGTATGTATGTGTGAACATGAGTACGATTTTCCTTGACTTCTTGCATTTTCATTGATTATTTTCTGTAACTTATTGCCAACTAAATATTTTATTTCATATTAAGACGGTTGCTGTAGAGGAGATAAATAAAATTTGCAATTTTACAACGATTACTCTACGATATTCGAGATATTTTGCTGGCAAGGCAATAAGAACTGCAGAGAAATGCGAGTATATAAATCATTGTTAGCGCATTTTGCACGCTGCTCCTTGCCGCAGACGGGGTGTACAGGGCAAACATATGCCAGAAATGTGGCAAAGTGCTGGAAAACCCCAAAGAGTATGTAGACTAGCATATGAACCGACACACACAAAAGTAACTGTGAAGTGTGGGTAAAGCAATATTTTTCTTCTATGTACTTAAAGCCGTTAGCTTCTTAAAAAAAGCAATAAAAGTAAGAAAGCATAAGCCAACGCTGTAAGATGGAAAAATAAAAAAAGAACGCGTTCACTCTTCGGCACGTTGAATTTCCAGCGGAAGTACTAAGTGAAAAATAGTACTTTGTCATTGCTTATAGGCAAGGGCGTGATGGCGCACGGGCGTAGTGCTTCAAACCCTGCATAACGGGCTGGCAAGCAGCAGCCGATGAGCGTGTGTGCGTGTGGCATCAGCGACACATGAATTTAAATTAATGGCCAAAACTGGCTTAAATGACAGCAAAAGTGTTTGCATGTCAAATGTGGAGTACGACATTAAATGTGCATACGAACGCATGTGTATGTGTATGTGCACATGCAAATGTGCGTGCACACCCTTCATATAAGCTAGCCAGCCAGCAAGTTACAAGCCATTCTAAAATGGCGTCCATGCGTTTATTCGAAAAATGTTTACGTAAATATGCCATTGAGCTTACTTTGGTAAGGACAACATGCATAGAAATGGTCGCAGGATCTGCATTTGAATAATTTTTCTTTTATTGCCTTAAACACAAAAACATTTGTATGTGTATATGTGCGCAATTTTTTATTAGATTCACGAGATTTTCAAAGCAATTTAAATGACATATTTGCTATGCGCACGCATATATTTTAGGCACACTTTGGCAACCCATGTACAGGGTGAGCGCCTTTGGTTCGAGAAAATGCAAATTTTTTGACATTAATTTTTATAATGCAATAAAATTAAAATGCGTTTTGAATTCTGGTTTAAAATTTGAGTAGTAACAAGAAAACGCTTTAAATATTAGTAACTAATATTCAAAAAATTTTCCTCTATAAGAATTTGATTTTTTTCTTAATGTAGTTTTCCGATCTGAACAATTTGTTCGAAAATTCTGCCGCTTGGAAAATAATACATGCCAAATTTTGTGAAGATATCTTGTAAAATAAAAATATTTTCCATACAAGCACTTAATTTTGAGTGATCATTTTGTATGACAGCTACATATATGCTGCAGTGGTCCAATATCAGCGGATCCAATATATGTATGAGTAGCTGCTTGGGAAGAAAAGGACGTGTGCAAAATTTCAGTTCGATATCTGAAAATTGGAAGATCTAGTTCGCTATATACGAATTATATTATATTATTATATGTACATACAAATATAATACGTTAAATTACACTAAAAATAAAGTTAAAAAGAATATATAATAAATTTCGTATATATTTGTTAAAAATCACGTCCAATTGTTCTAAAGCCTTTAAAATTAGTTTATGTTCAGATAAAATTATTATTTTAATTTTAAAGTCCTAGTTTATTATTTTGTTAAAAACTGCATGCTAATTCAGCGCAAATATTGAAATTCACATTTATTTGAATTTATTAACTTAATTTATTATTAAACTAATAGCGACTTAAATTCAATTATGTAAATTTGGAACAATTAATCACATGCGTTAAAAAATTTAAAAAAAATTTAAATAGTGAGTTCAAAGACTCGAAAAAAATCTTGCGCATTTCGAAAACCGGCATTTAACTTAAATAGTTTATTGTGTTTCCGCTTTTTCCACGGTCAGCTGTGCGCAATTTACATTATTTTTACTATTTCCACACTTTCTTTTTATAGCTCAAACATATAAATACCTATAGTTTCGTATATTTGTATATACATACTTACATACATATATATGTACATATGTATGTGAATGTGTAAATAAAATATTTCACTATTTTTATGTTTACGTGAAAGCGTAAATTTCCGTTTTACTGCTGAGTGATTCCGTGATTAATAGCCAAATTAGGCACAAGCTATAGCCGAGCAATTGTAAGCAAAAAATTGTAAAAAGTATAAACGAAAGGCTTAAAGAGTGCATACTAAACAGAAATAAATAAAAAAGTAAGAGAGAATTTTATGCAGTCCTTTTGAAAATTAAATACGCTTGTACTCAAAATTAAATAATTTGCAAACAAATTTTTCAAAAATCATATTAAATTTAGTAAATAAAAAAAATAATTACAGTGAAATTCCCCATTGAGGACAGTGCTCATAGCCGAACAGCTCCCATAACCGGACAAATTTCATGAATACAGCGTTTTCATTATTATTTGCATACAAAACCTATTCTTTTAACCGCTACTTTACTTAAATATTAAATAACTAACAGTTTTGGAGCCACTGTGGTATCAATAGGATTTGTACAGCGAACTAACTGAAGTAGTGTCCTCCTGCAGCTGTCTCAAATCTTTCACAAATGGTAAGGGCGTTTCAACACTACAAAAGCAACAACAATCAATATGTTTTTTTTTTTTAATAAATATTGCATGTGGGCTTATGCTTGTATGTAAATAACAATGGCGTCTAATTTTCGAAACGGCCTAATTAAAAGGTAAAACTCAAATAACAGTTATACGTACATATGTACATATATACATATACATACACACATAAATTCATTGCATATGTGCCAGCTTTGACCGCCTTATTGCTCAACCCTTTGTCAGCACCCATTTCAGGCAATATTCATCTTTTTCATACTGCGTGACACGTGTGCGTGTGTGCGTGAGTGTGTGGAGAGAACTAATTTGAATTTGCACCGCTACTTAATGCCAATCCTTTACCCCTTCTTTAGTCATATTTTTACTTTCATAACTGGTTATGTATAAACTAGTTAAAAGTTCTAGCGCAGCGCTTTAATGAGCCCAGCAAAGGAGTGCGTCTGCATGCGTTGTCAGTGCACTAATCGCGCTAACGATCATTGGACAGACGCAAATAAGTAGTGGAAAATATCGATATCTATTTACCTGTACAACAAACAAATGGTGACAATTTAAAGCTGACAACGCGGCTACGCTTCTTACGCTGGGGTTGCACACACACATACATACAAGAAATGCGTGCAAGCCACATCCCTTGTAAATTGACGACAACGCGCGTTTGTTACGCTTCTACGCTGCCAGTCGAGCGTACGAAAAACTACTTTTAAATGTCAAAATAGTTGTTTGTTCTTATCACTTATGCTGCTTTCATTATTATTGTTGTTGTTATTTATTATTAATGCGCCTATTAGCTAAGCGCATGTGTGGCAGGGGTAAGTTCCGCTGTGACACAAATGTCTCTTGATGAATAGTAAAAAAGGTAAAAGGGTTGCTAGGCAAATGCGGGGCCATTTTGTTTTTTTTTCTCATTGGACTAAATGTTTTTTTTTTAATTTCGTAATATATTCATGCCTTCAAGGTATAACAAAAGATGCTTCTTTAATGTTGTTGTTGTTATTTCGTTATTTATTCTTATTATCTGTTGATGAACGCAGCGTGCCATGTTTGAGCCGCTTAAAGCACCAGCACCAGTTCGTCAAAAGGGGGTGTGTGTAACCCTCTATTGCATTCATATTCATATTCTGGCTTAAGTTTTGGTAGCTTGAAAGTGCAATGTGAAAAATATTTGGTGCTACTAATGTTCGGTATGCAAAAGAATATACTTATGTACATAAAGTTTCGGGCAATAGAAACAACCATGGTAATAAATTTCTGTTCTAAAAAAAATATGAATTTGATATACATATGTATATATACTGTGCCCAAAAAACAAGGTGACATTGTATTTATTTTGAAAATTCTTTATTTATTCTTCCAAATCAATTTCATCCCCTTCAAAGTAATCCCCTCCCACTTATGCCAACGGATTTTCCAATCTTCGAAACACTGGTTGTAGTCACTTTCCGGGATAGCCTTCAGTTCCGTCTTCGCTGCGGCTTGAATCTCCTCTATCGTATAAAAATGGTGTCCCCGGAGCAGTCTTTTGAGCTTGGTGAACAGCCAGAAGTCGCACGGCGCCAGATCAGGTGAATATAATGGTTTCGGAATGATTTTTGGCGAAATGATCACGAATTACGAGGGCAGTATAGGATGGTGCATTATCGTGGTATAAAAACCAAGAATTGTCTTTCCACAATTCCGGACTTTTTAGGCGGATAGCGTTACGCAAACTACGCATAATTTTCAAATAATATTCCTTGTTGACTGTTTGACCGGTTGGAAGGAATTCATAATGCACAACACCACGATAATCGAAGAAAACAGTCCACATGACCTTGATTTTTGAGCGACTTTGGCGCGAGTTTTTTGGTCTCGGCTCTCGTTTGGCACGATATTCGCTCGATTGATCGGTTGTTTCGGGGTCGTAAGCATAGATCCAAGTCTCATCGCCAGTCATAATGCGTTTCATGACACCCTGGTAGTCGGAAGGCATGGTTTCACACACTTCAACGCGACGCCTTTTTTCCAAAAAATTCAATGTTTTCGGTACCAGTCGAGATTTGACGCGTCTGAGGCCCAAAACATCCTTCAAAATAGTATTGGCTGAGCCTTTCGATATGCCAACTTCATCAGCAAGGTCTCTAATTGTTAATCGACGGTTTTTCAACACCAAATCTTTGATTTGTTGAACGTGAGCTTCGCCGGTTAAGGTTGATGGGCGCCCTGGACGCTCTTCGTCTTCGACACATTCACGGCCGGCTTGGAACTTACTATACCACTTGCAAACATTTTTTTTTAGACATAGCCTCATCACCAAAGGCTTTTTGCACCATCCTCAATTGATCCGCAGCAGAAAATTGACTCCGTAAACAAAATTTAATGCAAATTTTTTGCTTAACAAATCTCGACACAAAACGAACACACTAATGAATATTTTCACATGAAATTTGACATATGTAAATGTGACTGACAGTACAACTAACCTAAAAAATAATAATTCTCTAAATCCTTCAAATGTCACCTTATTTTTTGGGTAAAGTAAATATAATGTATGTTTATAAATGTACCTATATTAATATTGATGAAAATAATTTTACATGAAAAAACTTTAATATTTATTTTTCAAATGTTTACAATCACAAGGAGATTATATTTTTCCCCGTAAAAGGCTAAAATTCCCAAAAGGAATTCCATAAAAATACCAAAATTTCTACAGCGCCGGCTCAATTTACCCCAACTGTCATAAGTTAAATTAATTATGCCCATGCGCGCCTCAGCTATACACGCCCCTTTCAGCAACCGAAATTTTCGCCAACATTTAAACGCTGAAAATATCAGCAATAGAAATATTTTTGAATATATTCACATACATATGTATGCACATACATACATATGTACGTATTTGCATGCTTTAGATGAATTTTATCGCTGGCCAAAGCCTTCCGTGACTTTGGCGCATTGGCAGTGCAGACTTGCGTCGATTGCGTGCAAACAACACTTCGAATTGGTATTTTAGAATAAAATTTGGCCACTCATAAATTCCGCTAAATGCAAAACTACTGAATGTGACTGGCTCATATATCAAGCAGAGGAGGTATAAAACGAAAATAAAATAAAAATCATGAAAAATGAGCGAAAAGGGCATGCAAATGCTAAAAAGAGCAGCAGCAAGCTGGGACCTGCCACCACGGTCGGCTGTTACAGGCTTGAGCAAAGCATGACTACACACCTACAGCCGCTGCTTGTACGCTGACGTTGTTGTTGCAATACTGCGTTTTTATGCCTTTTCAATACAAGTTTCTCTAAGATTGCTTGAATTGTATGATTTTTTGGTTTCTGGTTTATCTTAATGTACATATGTATGTATGTGTGTATTTATATCGTTCTTATCGTATCATAATCGAAAATTTCTCATAAACTGATCAGCACAGACAAACCATAAAATTAAACTGTCATCTTGCATTTTATTTGCCACAACAACAAGACGGCTGATATGCGAAAATGATCGAAAAAGAACAGCAACAAAATATCACAGCAAAAAGTGCAAGAAATTTACATATATTGTATATGTATATAGAGTATAATACAAATAACAGCAACAAAGGCAATCAAACGCGTGTTCAACCTGGCCGTTCGCTGGCATATTTAAGCATTTTTATAATTCCTTTCATACCGCAACATTATACCCTGACTAATCCTCTAAATCTCTCACACACGGC
Source organism: Bactrocera zonata (assembly GCA_037783105.1). Taxonomy (NCBI): domain Eukaryota; kingdom Metazoa; phylum Arthropoda; class Insecta; order Diptera; family Tephritidae; genus Bactrocera; species Bactrocera zonata. Next base: position 138,834 of record JBAWJQ010004226.1, on the reverse strand, counting down.
AATACATTAATAATAACAACAGCAACAAGCGCAACGCGTGAAACTACAAACATACATACAGTGGCTCCAAGCCAAAGTCGGACACCGTAGAGAAAAATGTTCTTTCCTAAAAATATTTGAACCAAAGCAGTTAGAAAAAAAAGTAAAATATTTTTTCAATTCCTTATTTATTTCAGTTTCAAAATATAAAAACAAAACATATAAATTAATTCAGTATTATAAAATATTCTACTAAAACATCAAATAAGAGCAAATTCGATGCACAAGCCAAACTCGGACAGTCAAGAAGTTTTCTGAAATTGCGGTATATATTTTAAAAACTAATATTTTGTATGAAGACCTTTATTTTTAGTAACCATTTTGAGCCGGTTAGGCATTGATTTAACTAATTTTTCGCAAAAACTAGGTTCGATTTTTTCCCATTCTTGTAATAAGATAGATTTCAAATCATTTTTGCTTGATACGGAATGCTGTCGAATTTTTGTGTTAAGATAGTCCCATAAATTTTCGATCGGATTAATATCTGGACTTTGCGGTGGCGTTTCCAGAACATGGGGGCAATTATAAAGTAACCAAGAACGCACTTTGTAGGCCTTGTGCTTTGGATCATTGTCTTGATAGAAATACCAATTATCACTGAGATCCAATTTTTCAAGACTTTTTGGTAAATTTTCTCTTAAAATGTTAAGATAGTCATTCTGATTCATTATTCCTTCAATAAAATGCAAAGACCCTGGTCCAGAAGCCGAAAATGAGCCCCAAACCATTACCGATCCGCCACCATGTTTAACAGTTGGTCTCAGATTGCGCAGTTGCAGCTCCTCATTTGGTTTCCGCCAAACATATGGTTTTCCATCGGAGCCAAAAACATTAAATTTACTTTCGTCAGTAAACATAACATTTTTCCAGAACGAAAAATCCTTATTTTCATGTTCTTTTGCAAATTTTAATCGGATGGTCTGATTTCGTTTGCTGATCAACGGCTTTTGTCGGGCCTTTCTACCATTTAGATCACCTTCATGAAGTACGTTTCTAATAGTAGATGCACTAGATTTCTTCCCCAACTCATTTTCAGCTATAACAGCTAATTTTGGTGCGCTAAGGAAAGGATTATCTTTAACCTTTCGCAACAGGTATCGCTTATCTGCATCGGTAAAAATCTTGTTGTGTGCAGCTTTAAGCTTGTTTTCCACTTGTTTGTTGGTTTTGAAGCGCTTAATTATATCGTGGACAGTAGAACGACTTCTGTCAACAATTTCAGCAATTTCACGCACGGATTTTCCATGGTTGGAATGCTTAATAACCAACTTTCTCAATTCAATACTGCTTTGGCCTCTTTGCCTAGACATTTTCAAATCACAAATCGTAATTCCAATTATATATGTATTAAAAAAACTATCAGGGAATTCCCGTTAGTCAGCCAAACACTCTACTTGAAGTTGGTTGCAATTCTTCGATAGAGTTGCATTTATTTAGAGAATAGTTGCCACTGTCCGAGTTTGGCTTGTGCATTGAATTTGCTCTTATTTGATGTTTTAGTTGAATATTTTATAATACTGAATTAATTTATATGTTTTGTTTTTATATTTTGGAACTGAAATAAATAAGTAATTGAAAAAATAGTTTACCTTTTTTTCTAACTGCTTTGGTTCAAATATTTTTAGGAAGGAACATTTTTTTCTACGGTGTCCGACTTTGGCTTGGAGCCACTGTATATACAAAAACAAATGCAAATAGTATATGAAATCACAGAAATACCACAAACACTCGGAAGAATTCGAAACTCAGAACTTGGCTTATGAAATGCTACGCAAGGCGGCAAAAATAAATAATAACAAAAAAGCTGGCATGAGAGTAATGAAGAGGGCTGCATAAAATGAGCAAAATAAAGTTCCATATTTGACTGGTATAAATGACTTTATGGGAAAATGAAATCATTACTCATAAAATAATATTTTTTTGAGCATACATATACATAAATATGTATGCGACAAGTAGAAAGCGCAAAAGAAGCTTGGTAAAAATATAAAAATGAAAAATATTTTCAAATTAATTTTTATTTACTCAATTTTTGATTTTTTTCATTAACAAAAATATTAAAAAAATTTGCCAACTAGCTTTAAGAACACAAAAAATATACATGCATATGACATACATATGTACATACATACATACAAACATACACATGTATTTAAAAAATGTGTGTGAATTCTATTACATAATCTACGCGGTAATTTATGGCTTTAAGTTACATAAATTCATATTTCCTATAAACAAAATATAAAGCTAATTAAGTTATAACTTTCTTATAACATGAGAGCATACATACATATACATACATACAAACATAATAAATTCCCACACAAAGCTGCTCTGCAAACTTAAAAAGGCCACTCACATCACAAAAGCCATACATATTCACACAAACCAAGTTATTTACAATGTGTCACACGCCTGTCTCTCATATATGTACACATACATATATGTACAACCATATGCATGTTTGTGCATGTGTATGTACATATATGCGCCCAATCAACTTTGCCGTCGCATCATTTTGCTGGTAGCGCCTGTCAGAATGTGTCTTACATTATATTTGGCTAAAATGATTTTGACATGTTCAAGCTAAAAAGTAATAACACAAATATAAGCAGCACAACAATAACAACAGCAGCAGCAAAAGGGCAAAAGAAACAAAAACAACAAAAGCCCCGGACCAAATTTAATTTTCATGTCAAGTCGTTGGCAGCAAAAATTAAAAGCCATTGCAAAAAAAAAATAATAATACACAAGAAACAGCAACAAAATGTAAATAAATAAAAATAAGCGGACATGTATGCTAATAACATTGTTGACAAATTTTTTACGCTCCGACGCCTCTAACTGCCCGGCTGGATTTTCTGCGTGTTTTATTTGCTTTGATTTTTGAGAAATTTATCTGCCTTCAATTTTTTTTGTGAACTTTTAGCGTTTTTTGTGCCCGCTAGTTCGTTGCATAAGCATAAACATAACCTAAATATCTAATGTCAAAGTGACATTTTTGTTTCGTTCACTTTTATTTAGGGCGCAATTAGTTGTGAAAACATTGCGCTTAGCTTTTTTTTACCGATTCTTTAGTACGTATATAATGCTGTGCATAACATTGGCGCGTACCGGTGACAGCTGTCATATTTGACAGCCGCAAGCATTAGTTGACAATTAACGGTAAACATTTAAAACGCAGACATGTTTTAGTATTTTATTTATTTAAGCAATTAGAAATGCGTCTAAAATTTAAATGTCTCGTATCTTATAGTATTTTACTGAAATTTAATTGTGTTTGTAAAGTGACTGTGATGTTTTTATGAACTGAAAGGCATATTGGAATGGCCTAAAATACACATATTTTATATAAAAGATATTTTTTTTTTTTTAAATTTTTTTTGCAACAAACTATAAAGTGACCATTTTGAAAAATTGTTGAAAAAATATTAAAACCCGTAGGTGCCGGTGTTTTTACGAACAAAGTTTTTCATGAAATCCATCAATTCAACAAGGTTTGAGTCAACTTGAGGTGAAACTTGTACGATATTATATTTCCATATTTGCCAACTAGGAACCCACAAATCATTAAATTTTAATATCACCCCAACGACATACTTTAAATTATAAAACTAAAATAAATCTAAAAAATTTAAACAACATAAAGAATAAAGATTTATAGGGTCTTCTCGTATTTTAATTAAATTTTAGCTTTTTGACTAAAATATAAAATTCTATTATAAATTTATATGAAACAGCTTATACCTCGTCCAACCGTTCATACCAGCCTAAAAGACTAATGATTATGCTACCTATGCACAGTGCGTAAAGTTCCAAGCGACGTATGATATATACCGATTTGGAAGATTATCATAATAACCGTTCACACGTTAGTTGGGTCTAAGTAATCGGAACGATTGCGGATTTTGATACGGCCAAGCACCGTAAACCCGATACTATTCCTCGAAATAACTTCAGATATTTTTTCATGTTTTCTGCTGTAACAACCAGAACTCTCATACTAACTGGAAGAGTCTATCGCATCTGACATAAAATTGCAATGACTTTAATGCTTTTATTTTGGCGCTACGCTACAACCGGAGTTAAAGGAAATACTGCATACAACAAAATAAGCCCCTTTCTTAGTAATATTTTCTACCGTCGGCAACAGCTATTTCTACTTTCCTACTAAATTGCATAAAAAAAAGCATGATTAAATCGGCCTACAGTTCCTTACTTCAGTGGCCCGTTGTTTACCTTGTGGTTTCCGACGATTAGGCTGCTCAACATTGTGGCCACCAACTTAAATACTCGACGCTCACCTCTATGAATGTGTGTACATGTATATGATTTCACGCCTTTAGCAACACAAATCCTTATTCACACCACAAGTAAATACGTGAATACAAAAAAATAAACAAATATAAATATTGAGATATCGGATTTTATTGCAAGTGTGTGGCGCGAGTGTGTTAAAATGCGCACAAATGACAAGGCAAGAAAACAACAACAACACTACTAATACATTCACAGAATATGCATTTCATATGTACACACATATATGATCACATATACACACATATATACAAACAAACATGGCGTATGAGTATGTAGGCAAACACTCAGGCGCGTTGTTTGCTCCTCGCTGACGGTAGCCAATTTGTAGGCGCTTTGTCATGGTTTACCAGATCGCTTGCACTTTAAGTGTTTGTTTGCGGTTTTTTCTCAGCCGTATTGAATTTCAACAGCTGTATGTACATGTGACAATCACCCAGTTATATTTGAATGGCTAAGAATATGCTCCTACATGTGAATGTGTGTATGTATGTCTTACTTGCTGCCTGTAGTGTGTTTGATGATCCTTGCAGCCAAATCTAGCAAGGCAACTACTGTTTGGCTAGCTATTTGCAATTAATTTATAGAGATCTGATACTTTCGTACATATTTAGCTTATATATTAGTGAGAATTTGGATATTTTTAGAAAAAATAGAGCTTGCATGGATATAATTGAGGTCAGTGAAGAGAAAAGTGTGACTGGCTGATTTTAGTTTAAACTAAGCAGATATTAGTTTAAATATAAAAGACATAACAATAAAAGCTGATTTAAAGAACGGACAACTAGCTTAATTGAGAGAATGGGTAGCTGAAAGTTCAAACGTTCTATATTTGGCATGTTATACCATTTACTTGGGAGCCTTGAAACAAACTTTTTTCTGACAACTTTTACATTTGTTGCCCTAAAAAAAAGTAACTATAGACTCTTCAGTAATTTCTAAAAGTAATTACAGCAAAATCGACTTTTTTCCGAAAAAAGTTTAAAATGTTGAAAAATGAGGAAAATGTGAACGGTGTACTTATTGTTACTTTGTTAGAAACACACACATAGAAATTAATAAGAATTTGTTCAAAATACCCAATTTCAAAATTTTGAATTTTGATTTTGAATCTCTCGAAAAAAAACTGGTTTGGTCCAATACCCTTTCGAACTTTGTACAATGTAATTTCTGCCACAAATATGACCAATCATCTCTCTGCTATTAATACTAGCTTCCGCAAACTACTCCAGCAACTTGTTGCATCAACATCAATCTTCACAGTAATATTATCAATACAAAGCTAATTACACAGTTTAATGTCCAGAAAACAAGCACAAAACATGCAATAAAAAACAAACGATATTATCACACCAAAGCCGCATACATAACCAGTTACCACACCTTCAAATGCCGCAAGATGAGCTGCAGCAAACGATCAAAACTCACAATTAGCCGGCAAGCGAAGATAACACATAGCAAGATGCTTATCAACATGGAAATCTTGTTAAAGTTGACAACTATAAACACAGTCAACAGCCCGTATATACGTACATATGTAAACAAGCTGTTGGCCGTTAACCGGCAGCAAGTCGCAAACGAAATTCCTTTTCCACGCGCTTGCGTATCCTGCGCTGATAGCGTCCCTCTGTCTGCGCTTGTCTATTTCAGCGCGGTCGATGACAATCTTGATGACATTTTAATTTTTCAAAAACTTTTCTACTTGACGAAACAAAATACATGCCAACAAACAAACAAACTGCTGCCAATGCTCCCAGATCTGTTGGACGACACATTGACCTGAAGTTGTCATACGTGCGTGTGCGTGTGCGTGTGTGTAGCACCTTTTTCCGATATTGTTGGAGATTAAAATCTTAAGAGCCTAAATTGCAGGCTGGCCGACTGTCAGTTCGCCTCAAATGCGCCGATCCTCCTGGCAATTGCTTCGCTTGTGCGCGTCTGCGACAATGAGTGTTGTTGAGCCAACACCTTTGGCAGATAAGCGTTGCGGTATCACAAATGAAAACGATCTCGAGCGTCTTCTTCTGCGTCTGCTTACGGGTCTTACTCCACACTTAGTGTATGTGTGTATGTATATATTTCTTATAGCATTTAAATAGCCGATGAGAGTCAGGCGTAGCAATATTGAAATGGTAAGCTATTAGAGAAGGCGGTGTTGACATTCTTCGGATGCTCAATAAGAATGCCCGTACATGCAGACACATACCTTTCATTTGAGGATTTCCGCAAATGCGTTGTGACATTAAGCCGCTGTTGTTGCAAAAGTGAAAAGTATTATTACTTTTTTTATTTAAGTATCAGTGTGTTTCGCAGAATTAATGACAATATTTGAGTGAATGAAGTGCTAGGTATTGGATATTACTCTACATTTTTTTCTATTTTATCAGCGAACCTTTTCGCAACACATACATACATTCATATGTATATGCATGTGTAAGTGTATGCTTATCGGTGTTTGTATATTTTTGTTTGCCTGTCGGAAGCATTACCTACTTAACGCCTTAAGTCCTCTCCACAACTGCTCTATATTCAACAAACATACAAATATAACTGTTATGGCGTAGCGCACATGATCCTGTTTAATGTGGTTTTAGAAGATCATCTGCGCAGAATCCCCTCATACAACACGTTTGCCGACAGCCGAGCACATGCTTAGCGTCTCTTTTTTCTCTTGCATACAATGTTTTTTTACACTCTATCTTTCTATTTGGTTTTTCAATTTTTCAACAATTAGCCGTTATCCTTCGTAGGTCGCTGAAGACATCTACGCTGACACTACCTGCTTTCTTCGCATTCTTCTTTGCAGATTTTCATTTCATACTTTACTTCACTGCTTTGTTATTTGCGTGTTTTCAATTCTAATTCAAATACTTTTTATATGGCTTTATGTTGCATATTGTTGCAACAGTCCTTCAGCCAAACAATAGATACTCGGATTGCGTCACATCCCTTTGTAGAATGGCATGAAGAGTGCGAAAGTGCTTATTGGAGTGCATGGTGCGGTGATCAAAGCGAAAAATCAGCTTGTAGCGCATCTTTGTTCGGTCCTTGGCTCTGGTTTTCAGCAACCCACATACTCAACACTTCCTGCTTTCTTTGCAAACACTTCATTCAAGCGAGTAGCTGATATTTGCGCATTTGCCTCTATTTAATTCGGATTTGTGCTCAATGAGATACATAAACTCTTACACATACATATAATATGGCATACATGTGTGTGTGTGTATGTATACTATCTGCTCTTTGCGATCTCATAAGTCAAGTTTAGCTGATTCTTTATTGTTACATCTAAAACACATAGATCTTGATTTCCCATATCTGCATAATAGTTATAATGAACACAATATGATTTCTATTTTTCGTTTGTTATTTGATATTCAAATAACTTATTTTTGATTGTTAACTAATTTGCATAATTTGCTCATTTGTTTTGTATACACTATCTATTAGTTACTACGAAAAAGGTTGACAAATATGTGTTTATAGCTTTTGAATAATTTTGAAACTTCAAATATGGCACCATATCAGCAAAGTCAATAACCGGTGATCATTTGTGTCGCGTTTTCTTAGTTTTTCAATAGAATTCAAAAACAAATTTTATTTTATTTTGTGTGCAGTAGTTGGTTTCTTGGATTATTTATAGAGATTTGCAGAAACACTGAAACAAAACTTGAGTTTTTTTTTGCAGTGCCATACAGATTGGTTAATAGGTTCTGTTTCAGAATTTTGCGGATCCAAGCCGATGTTCAAAATCTTAAACCAAAAAAGAACATATTTGACAAAAACCTACTACAATAGACTGGTGCAATAGCCTTTGAAAATGATAAAAAAGAAAGAAATGCATAGGAGGTTGACAACCATCGGAAGCGAAAGAGAAAATAACAGACATTAAAGGAATATTTGACGGACGGTCTGAGATCGGGAAAAGGATGATGAGGCGTGTGGTTGAACTTTTAAGGGTTTATAATGCCTTATCCCGATTTCCGGCAAAACTATGAGTCCGATGGAAAAAAAATTATATGAAAATGTTGTAGATAATGAAAATATTTCTAACTTGTTTGCACAGACTTTTTTCACATACTTAACCTCAAAATTTGTTTGAAAAACTCAAATAACCAATTTTTGTTTTTAGATGAAAATCAGGTTTTCATATAAACGGTGTTATATGTTATATACACTTTGTTAGTTGTAACTAAATAACATTGATTAAATTATATATAATCCAACAACAATAGTTTTACACATAAAGTAATAAATTGGTAGAGATACTTTCACTAATCACGAATACTTGACACAAATAATACAGCGTGGGCTCATATACAACATTTTAAATTTATAAAGTCAATAAAACAAACAGCTGATATTTTGCAAAGGTCTAACATTTATTTAAAGGTTGTTTTAGAAATTTATTTAGTGGAAAACAATTTCAGACAACATCGACCACCACGGCTGAGTTTACAGTAGCTTATCCGATCCACTCAATTTTGGAGTACTTTCCGATGAGTTGCAGGCCTTGTCAGCACAGCATCTCGTACTTTAGATCTTGAATTGATATTGGCGTAACTTTACGTACAGTCCACAGAAATTAGTATTGCTGTTATAGATATTCGATTGTTTTAGTGGCAGAAAACATTCCCGAAATAGTGTTTCGAGTGTATGGTAACGTAGTTGACAGTCCTGCTGGCGAGACTAAAAGTTGCCAGGTCTTCGTCTTCGATTTGCTTAGACGCAAAATGTCGTGTTAACATTGGTGGTATTTACTCATCATTGATAGTTATTGGCGGTTCTCAGTTCCTCATTTTCGAAGTACAAATGGGCCGATGATTCCACTACTATAAATCCAAATCATACAGTATTCATACAGTGAATTAGTTCTGAGATACATTGGTTTTCTGTAGCGCCAAATGCGATCAATTCTGCTTGTTAACGTAACCATCGAGGTGGTAATTATGCCTACGTCCGAAAAGATGATTTTTCGGTAAAATTGACCATCCTCTGTCAAACGAACTTTGGAAAAACGTTTTCAATATTTCCCAGTTTATCTTCTAGTGAATAGCGATCCATTTCGTAAATCTTATAGACATTATTACTGAATATCTATCACTTTCCGAATGGTATTTACACGTTTCAAATGTCAAAATGATAGATAATTCACTAATTTAGAATACGTCAGATAGCCCAACCGTTATATACTTATTATGCAAAAAATGCATTATACCACTTGAACATAAAAACGCACATTTTCCGCAACAAATTCACAAGCAAAGAAAATTAATTTAAATAACCATAAAAATGATAAGAGCAGAAATGTTCTTCAACTGCACCTTGAACACCCATTGTTATAGCGAAAAGTAAAAAAAAAATATTTCTGCTAGACACTTGTGCGTTAAAAAGCTAAATTATATGGCAAACGAATTCACCTGCCAGCCGCCATTCATATTTGCAAAGCAATACAAATGGTTAAAATAATGTATAAGTGGGTAATCTACATATTAGCAAACGCATAAAAGCTGCATTTACATGTACAGACACATATGTATACATGCATACGTACACAGCCATGGTTGGCTCGGCAGAAGAGCGTTAACTAAAACACAAGGAAGTTTGGCATAAGAGCGCAGAGCTACAGACTACACAATGATTGTAAGTAGTTATTTGTAGTGACTACGATTTTACTATGCACTCCGCTGTTGGCTGTCAAGAACATCTGTAATTCATACACACGCGCATGCATACATATGCATGTACATACATATATACAAAAGCACATAGCGCAGACAGAGCAACTAAGCAATCAACGAAGCTAGCAAAAGCCACACAAGCGCATTGAATGCAAGATTATGTGGAAATTTGTGCAACACATACGCCTCGGTTGAGTGGCTGAGTGAGCAGCTGGAAGGGGGCGGTGCACGGGCGGGTGTTATGAAGACTTTCTTGTTTTCAACATTCGCACTACACTTGCTTTGTCTTGCGCTGGCACTGCCTCATTGTCTGTCGCTTGGCCGCTGCGTTATGCTTTCTCTGCTATATATACATATTTATACTTATGTACTATGTACATATACATATATACTTATACGCCTGTTTTTGTGCATAAGCAGGCTTTTGTGTGGAAGAGCGTGCATTCTATGCAATTACTCCACTTCGCTGTCGTTGCACGTTGCTAGTCACTTTCAATTGCAGACATGCAGTTGTTGTTGCTATTGCCATCTTTTCGCTGCAACACAATTTGTATGCAAACATGTGTAGGCACATATACAAACACTTACTTAACTGGTGTTGTTTTGCCATTCCATGAAATGTTGCATAAATGGTCTATCAACGTTTTCGCAACAACAACAACAATCATCATCTTTGCCACGAAGTTGGCTATGCCGTCAACGGCACTATCTTCACCGTCATGCTCAGCCTGTTGACTGGAAGAAGCCGGCAATCGCTGGGCAGCACTATGCAATGCCATCGCTTTGCCTCAGCAATCGAGTTCTGCACAAACTGCGAATGACTGCACTGTCTCCAGACACATACACAAACACAATTACTATGATACACCCGCTTCTTCTGCATTTTAGTGTGTTTTTTTTCATCTTTTTCCATCGTTTTTCGCGTTGTCTCCTAGTCAGCACGGCTTACACTCTCGTCTGTTTCGTAGATGAGCTCTGTCGTTTACTTTGGAATTTTGTAGTTGTAGTAATTTTATTAATTTAATATTTATTATTAATGATGAATATGACAGACGTGTGCGGCAAACTGGCACTCCACTAGAAGTGGTCATCGCCATACTTGGTTAGTTGTGGTTATGACTCGGTTATATTTATTTATTTTCTTATTTTTCGTCATTTTATTGCCCAACTAAGACAATTAGTTTTGTTCGAAACTGGCATTTATGGATGAACACGGAGCAGGTGCTCCATAACAGATATGTGTACACTTGGGACAGACGAGTTGGAATGTGGGAAGACTGAATATATAGCAAAGTATCCATGTCTGACTATGATTACTTCACTATATTTATGTAATTATGTATGTATGTATATGTGTATGTGTTTGGACAGAACTATTTTATATCCTCATAATAACAAATCGTATTTGACAAAAAATATTTAATATTATTGGTAGTCGAAAAAGTCTTTTCGTATTTCTGATCAAACTTCAACTTATATTTTTATATTTCTAATAATAAATAAATAAATATGTGCCATTTTGGTCGACCACTTTTTGCCATTTTTCCACTAGAGACATTATTCCATCAGTGTAAATCGAAATTTCGAAATTTCCAGAACGAAAGCCAGCGAACCCTTGTGCTACACGAGTCAATATTTTAGATTCAGATTTACTTTAAATTAAAATTTTGTGTCTATTATCACGCCCTTAGCCTGAGATCAAAAAATTATTTAGGGAGCCAATTTTTTACAATACCTGTGTATCAACTCTAATTTATACAACAACAATTTGGTTCAGTTATCACACATAATGATTTCATAATATTATAATTTGAATTATAGTCAAATATAAAATCAATGCGCATCAATTTTCCAGTTAACAGTTATTCACTCTATGTATCAAACACATTTTACTGTGCCACCCTCCTTGCAACATATAATATGTAATTATGAAAAATATCTTCATTAATCATTTGCACCACAGTATTAAATTATTCGAGCGTAAAATGTGAATGTTTTTTTATTTGAAAGTTTTGTAAAATCCACGCGCACTCCGCCCTAACCTAACTTTTTGAACGCGCTCTAAGTACCAAGCTAGAGTATATACATATATACACATATACACATAAAACATATATAAATATATGCGAGTAGCTACATTGTTGATATTCAAAGTGTAGCCAAATTGCCGTCAAAAGTAAATCAACCCAAAACCAAGCCTCAACCCAATTCAGTAACCGTAAGCGGTGGGCCAAACAATAGACAAACTCACACGAACGCAAACACACACAAACGCAGCATACGAAAATCTCAGTTCATTGAGTCGAAAACGTACGGAAAACCGCATAGAAAATTATGAACGAATGAAGAATGCATAAATGATGGAAAATAAGTATTGAAAATAGCAGAGCGGAGGGTTTGCATATTTATTTGTTTGTTTGTTTGTATATACAAGCGGTGTGTGTATGTGTGTTGGAAACTGACCCCAGTGTCAATTATTAACGTATCACTTGACAATTCGTGTGCAAACAAAATACCAAATGTCAATGCGAAAATGGGTAGGATGAGAATAAGCGCGCTAAAGTAGGTAGCGCAGCGCACGCACACAAACACATGTGCACCTATACCTTTATAAATACGTCGGAGAGTTTTCAACACCAAAACGTTAAATGCAAAAATCATAAATCTCGCTGCCCCTTAACGGTTTCCCAACAACGACAAACAAATTCATAATAAAATATATTTATATACCATTTGGGAGGGGTTGCGCTCAAGCGGCAAATTTCGTGCTTGTACACAAGTGTATGTGTGTTTGGGTGTTGCGAATATATGGCAATAAGGTAGGAAATTCATCCCCATCCACTGTTTATTTGAATGTTGCGCAACGTTGTGGATGAATGGTGATTATGAGGCTGCTGACAATAAGGATGAGAATGTTGAAAAATGATAGTAGCTGAAATGGCAAAGAGACAACGGCTGGATTAGAGACGGTGAGTGCGAGTTTATGTGCTTATGTTTATGACAGCGGCAAAGCCGGGAGGGAACAGACAGCGCAGCATAATAATGAAGTTTAAAATAGTAGTTGAAGATGACATTGGCATTGTAATTCATACGCAACGGCATCACTATCTATATATGTCTGTATACGATATTTGTACTTAGCTGCAATCTCAGTAATGATAATTGTCGCAAATGATAATAACTTCAGTTGTCAGCTTAAAGTTGACACATAAATATACATATGTACATATATGAAGCATATGATATGATTATTAGAATACTGGCTTGATGGCGCTGTAATGCTGATATGAGCATTAAATATCGAATGGTTGCAAAATGAAATCAATCTGGTTTGTTAAAAAGTGCATGGACTGTGCAGGGATGTTGGCACACATACAAATATGTTTCGAAACACAAACTCATATATGTATGTATAAGATAATATATAGTATAGTATTATTTATTTGAAATTTAATTGCTGATGTAATCGGCTGCTGTTTGAGTTATTTTTTCTCAGTGGAAAATCACAATATGTTTTAAAAAGTAGACAATCCTTTTTAATTTTGTTATAACACACTTTTTTGTTTATATAAAAATATTAAACATGCTTGCAATTTTTTTAAAAATATATAAAATAGTTATTCTGGAATATTTTAGGCACATTTGCAATATATACATATTTTTGAAATGATATATTACCAGTTTGCCTATCAAATAATACTAAAGTTCCAATTTTATTAGAAATCTCAATTGGCTTAACTTGATTTTTTGGTGATAGAATATGCACTACCTAAGCTCTCAAACTGTTCATAGACGAAATGCCGCGGCAGAAATTTATTTTTTTTACTTCATCAAATAACACAATCTATTTGCTTTTCTACCGCCGTATACCATATGTTTTGCTATCTAAGGGTTTGGTCTTTCCGGCTTAGCGACAAAACTGTCAACCACAGTTGAAACGAAATATATAAAGGACCAAAAAAGATTGCTGCCCAAATAAATGATTCTGTGACTGAGCATCTATGCTTGTTGGCCATTTTATTTATTTTTTAGACATTTTCTTTCATATTGGTGATTATTTTCCAATTGCATTTGATATTATTTTGATGTTTGTCGCTTGCCAGCTGCAACAAAACGATAGCGCAAGTTATTGAAATTTATGGGTATGTACTACAAGTATAAAAAACATTAAAATAAAAAAATAAATCAAAAAATTAATACTAAGATTGTTATAATTTTCGAGGATACTTATAAGATATCTAAGGATAAAAAAATAGTTTTTTTTTAAATTTTTTTTTTAAGTTTTTTTTATCCAAAGATATCTTATAAAAATCGTCAGAAATGATGAAACAAAATTTTGATATTAATTATTAATTGTGGCAAATATTGATTTAAATTCTTATATAAATGTCGTAGACATATTTTCTTAAATTATTTTTTGTGAAAAAATGAACTGTTTCTTGTAATAAATTTATAGATCTATGATCTAAGAATAAGGTCGAATACAATTCTTTCCTCAGTTGACTCGTTCAAAAGTTATTTAAGGTCAAAATGCAACCTTAAATCGTAAAAGATAATTTTAAATTCTTTTTAAATTTTTTCCAAAAGTAGTACCTCAAAATCATAAACTATCTTATTATGTAAGAAACAAATATTTTTTTCTTGTGGCGCTCCCTAATGTATAAATATTATAACTGTTTTTACATACAAATATAGAAATATTTTAATTTTAGAGAATATATTTAATTTAGAAAAATATTTGGTTTGACAACCACTGGACTTAAATTTGCTAATTTCGCCAGTTTCTAATATTAAAATTAGCATAACCTATAAAATATTAAAAACTACGTTTTGTGGTAATTTACTCTTATTTTTTCTAATTCCTTAAATACCCTTAAGAAAACTTTTTTTTAATTTTTCGCTATTTATAAAAATAAAATTAATTTTTTCTTCCAAAAATCGTTACCAAAGTTTTCAACATTTAACACTCATTTAAATTATATCTTCTGCACTTTGCCTTCTGCCCGCGACGCCATTAATCTCTGCCACATTTCGCGTGAAACACCCATTCACCATAGTGTGCCGTTTGTGGTGGCTTCAGCATGTACGAACGCTTTGCCAATACATATGTGCTGGTGGCTGTGCATATCAGCGTCTCGGCCAGCAGCAACGCCGACACTCAATCAATTCATTTTGCAAATGCGTATGCACCTTTATAATTTATTTTTAAACATTTCCTTATTTAACTGCTCAATTTCTGGTTTCATTTCAATTCTTTTTTCCATATTTCTTTTGCTGAGTCACCAACATCAGTGTTTGGCTGGTAAGCGTTTGCGTGTTAATTAATCAGCGTTGTCATTTTATGGAGCTTTTTTACGCTTAAACGTTTTTTGTTGTTTTTGTGATATGTCACGAACTGGCAGCTACGGTCACGCCCCCTGTTCACTGCTGATTGCATTTACATGCATGCGTTTGTATGTGTGTACCCATACAGCATGTGCGTGCGTTTGCATTTTTATTGTTGTTATATTTTGTCATGGTTGTTAGTGCAGTTAAATGTAGCGTTCGTTATTTATCATGCATTGATTTCATATCGAAGCATTTTGGCGTCGCCAATAAACGATTTCGCTTAATTAAAGCGATGTGTAATTGTAAAGGGCAGAGTTGCAATTTTTATATGCATATACATATGTACATATGTATGTAAGTGAAAATGTATGTATTTGCGGTTATCGAGGTAGTTGAACTTTGTTTGCGTAATAGCGTGGGTGTGGAATTATTGAAATTTAATTATGTCTTTTTTGCTGTGCTGAAGCGGCAAAGTAAAGCTTCTGATTTTATTATCACTTTTGATTTTATTATCTATTGCTTCCAACAAATTTTGATTGTTTTATATAGTAGAGTATTCGGTATTTTTATTCAAATATTTTATTGTTGGTTTTTATTCGAAGTTCATACAAGTTTAAATAAAAATAATTAAAACTCAAATCCTCCGTATTTTTATACAATAATATTTTCGTACTATTCGTTGTCTGTCGAAAGCTGTCTTGTATTTTTTACACATATTCAAAATATATTGAAATATTTGATATATTTACACATATCATTTGATGATACGCATGTATCCACAAAAAATCTCAAATATATTTCCTTAGATATTCCCTCACATCTTTATTATACATATTTTCATACGTATTTACATACCTAGTACATATGTTTGTTAGTACAACACTCCGTTTTCTTTAATCAACAATTTCTTAACTCAATAAATTTACGGAAAATCACTTTAATATGCGTCAATGTGTTTTTGCGAAAGCCTATAAACGATTATCAAAACAAAGTCAATCTCAGCATAAACATCAACAACATCATTACCAGCTTTTTTTGTTGTTTGCTACCACCGCTACAGCAGGCAAGCAATAAACAAACAAACACAAAGCGAGTAAAACATGTGAAAAACCAAAATAACATCTCTGGCGCTAGGCTAGTTGCCTGCATTTGTTGTACAACAACATGAAAAAAGCATATTGCTCCTGTGTGGCAGACAAAGCACAGTGCACACGCACACAAGCACGCGCAAATTGTCGGCTGAAACGTTCATTTTCTACAAAAGCACTGTGTTACATACATACATATATATTCATATATACGCATATACACAGGTACATATTCGGAGTCTGTAAGTGACAGGCGTATTGGCGTAAATATTGTGGCAGAGTGGGGGGACAATATCATACGTGTATGTATCCTTGCGTTGTTGGTGTATATGTGTGTGTTTGCCTGGGCTGTATACGCCCCTGCATGTCAGCTCATTCCGTTCCGTAAACTGTTTAAGCATAAGCAACGAAATGAAATTTTAACCACCGAAAATGTAGCCACCCGCCACCCAAAATCCAATGCTCCGCAAGTACAAAGCAAAACAACCACCCAACCAACGCACCCTACACTCCCTCATTCAGCACGCGTCCAACATTATTATTTCGCATTTAGCATAATGGCGCTTGTGCGTTAAAGCTCGCAGCACCAACACAACGTCGCCGGCATATAAGCCGAACAGAGTTGCCAAATGCTTTGTAGGTGTAGTAAAAAATATCTTTTTTAATAAAGTTGATTTTAAATAATAATTGCTAAGCATAAAATTTTATTAAAGAAAAGTGGCAAGAAAATAACAATATAAAGTATGTTAGATGCTTCTGTGACTTGCCATCTTTGTGACGCAGTGACTTGGAATGAGCGGCATTTTGTTTGCATAGTTACACGACAGCCGCAAAATACGCCGGCCTGGCCGACTTCCAATGCGGCAAAAACGTGGCGACTACGTTTACGTCTGTCGGCAGCAGCAGCGAAGGTGGTGGGGTAGGTGCGTGCCACGGACACGCAATATTGAATATTTCTTTATTTTGTCGCCTGCGTTTGGCAGCAACGTGAATTTACGCACATAAACATATAAAATGTATAAAGTTATTATATTTACAAACAAATATCTACTTATATACATATACATACATACCTATATTTAAATAGGTATGCGACCTTTTTGGGGGCATATTGCCAACAATGGCGTTCGCACTGCCACACATTGAAATCTTTACGCTCATTTGCCGTCGCCATTTCGCCTTTCCTCAATATAACGTTTTTCTGCTCTTCCTTTGCGGCATTCTACCGCTCTATTCTTAGCTGTGGGATTTATTTTATTGAAATATTCAAATAAGATTGTCGATTTGGGGCCTAAAATGAAATTTGGCTTTTAACTTCTTCCTTTTCCTTTTACTACGTGCAACTTAAGTTTCTTGCGCGTCGTTTCAGCCATAATATGCGTTAGTGTTTTCTTCACTTGCTACTACTTTCAGCTTTAAGCGCCGTTTTAGGCTGGAATGCGCTATAAACAGAAAATAAAATTATATTGTACAAAAAATTTTTCAAACAAATATTTAAATATTTTCTGGTTGAAAGAAAAAGTCATTTATAGCGTATTTTCATGCAGTCATTTACACTCCGCGTATTATTAATATGTAAGTCATGTAACATAATGGGTTGTCAAAAAAGTCTTGCGGTATTTTCGCTAGTTGGCGCTGAAAGCGCGTAGTAAATGTATACATATATTTTTGTATGTAAGTCTCTTGCAAAACTTTGTAGATATGATGCGTGCTGTTATACATATGTACATATATTCTCGGTAATATTTAGTATATAAATCGACACAACAAAGGCACCTAAGTAATGTGTCTGAAATTGACATTTTATAAATGGCAAAAATGTCAGTGAAATTACTTTTTCCACTACGCATGCGTTTTAATGGAATTCGATACAAAATTTTACCTGTTATTGGTATTTTTATCCAACTTATACGGGAATAAATATGTATGTCATGTATTCACACACTCAAACATAAATTGGTAAACTTGATTAAATTATCAAATTGACAACCAAGAAGATAATAACAGCTCAAATTCGAATACAATTTGAAGACAAATGTGCAAAAACTTTTAAGAATATAAAATAAGAACATAAAATAATTAAAAAATAAAGTTTGTTAAACTATGTTGTTTATATGCAACATACATATGTACATATGTATGTATACTTATGTACATACATTTTAAGGGATACACTGCTCAATGTGACAACCTGTAAAAGGCGATTTTTAGATTTAAAAAAACTACTCTATCTTTTATATATACATCTATTAAAAATTGAAGAAAATATTAAATATTTTTCAAGTAACACGCAAACTGCGAAGGCACTAAAAAGGTGCTCCTCTGCTGTATTGATAGCGCCCTTTTCCATAAATTTATATTAAAAAAAATCTCTACTAGAAATTATGTTATTTTATGCAAAAAATTTCTAGCTTTATTAATAATTTTTTTATATTTAGTAACACACTTCTAAAGTTTATTATTATATTTTAAAATTTTGAACAAAAATAATAATGCGTTTTTCGATTAAAAACTCTATTCACATTTCGTTTATAAAGCAAAGGCTTTTTAAATATATTCGCATAAACATTTTTCAGCACAAAATTTATGCAAAAGCTTACGCATTCAATATCTTTATAGCAAGCTTTGATTTTGACCGTTTCAATATTAACAAAATGCATAAACACCCATACAACTGGATGCATTTACATACTAATCACCGCACATCAAATAGTCACGCATACAAATAACCGGCCAGCCAAACAACAAAGCGAAACAATAACAACAAATTTATGAAATACTCCAATGGAGCACGCCGCACCGAAAATTTCCTTAAATGATTTACCAACATTGACATTTGACACACAAATACACACATAACTACAAACACACAACCAAGGCGAGCCAACCCTCATAATCCCAAATGTCATTAAATTTGGGTCAAATATGTATGTATATATCTATATATGTATATGCGTAATAATAATAACAACAACGCTCACGATAACTGTAGCAAAAATTTAGTACCTTATATTCTTGTCAATGTTTTATTTTGGTTACACTTAAATACCGTAATAAATGAATTTGTTACGCGCTCTTAAATGTAGTACAAGTCATTTGACGCGAGCTTAGAGCAAAGAGTGGGAGCGCTGTAGCCAGCCAATAGATGATGATGAGGGAGTGCTATCAAACGTGTGTGTGCATGTTCGTAAACATATGTATAGGCCTGTCAAGCGGTTAATGTGATTTGACAACGATGCACGACACCAAACAAACACATGTGCGTACATGAGACGTGCTTGTGGTGTAAAGCGTGAGGGAGAGAGGCGGGTGACTGTTAAATGGCCGTTAAATTGTTATAAATTGTTAAATTGTGTATGAAAATTGAGCAAATCTGCTGGGATTTCATATTTAAGTGGGGTTAATGTGGGGAAATGGCTAATTAAAATGAATATAAAATGCAAACAAATTGAAGGATATTATATAGCTGTAAAATGTAAGAAGCATACGGTAAGAAAAAGGTGCATGGGAAATTTTTGCAAAAAAAAAAAAATAAATATATAATACATAATAAAAAATTAACAGAGAGCTAGTCTTGCAAATTAATATTTATTAATTTTGAAACGGAAACATTTAATAAAGGTTGCAAATCGCAGTAAACGATGTTTAAATAATCAAAAATAAATATTTACATAAGTATATAAATGATTAAAGGTATTTTATGTATTTCTCTCACATTTATATTTATTGTAAATTTAAAAAAAATTTGTGCAAATGGAAAAATTAACTTAACAATCGCAACAGCTCAATTACCTTTACCTCGGCATTTATGATTTTCCAGTCAAAACATAATTACAACTTAAATACATATACATATGTATGTACGTATATGCCTGTTGTTATATACCGCACTTTTGTGCTTATACTTTTGTTCGAAAACTTTTCATCCGCTTAAACATACTTAAAAAGGCATAAATTAGTATTAAATTACATGCTACAACAATAACAACAATTACAATAATACCAGTGGCAGACGTCATAAAAATGCAAGTGAGAATATGTTGACAAAAGCAAAAGCCGCAAGTGGTGAATGGAGCAAAATACATAGCAACAAAAAAACGAACTGAAACACTGGGAATGTGAAGGAGTTGTGCTCCACCCTCCTTCGCTACTAAGCCGCTCTTGGCGCTTTTCGCGTGGAATCACTGGCATACAGCACAACATATTGCTGAGTTTAAAAGTCAAAACAAAAGTGACAGCAGTGGACAAAACGAGAAAAAAAAACACATCAACAACAACAACATATACAAACAAAGCGTAACCACATGTAGTGACAACAACAACAATAACACCAAGCAATAAGCAAGCGAGAAATTCCAACAAACCATTGTGGCTTTTGTCATATTTATTTCGTTAAGCTGGAAGTGTGAAACTTTTCGATTATTGTCGTCAAATGGTATTGATCGGCAATGCAACTACACGCGCATGACCAAGCGAGATAGGTATAGGGCCAGCGGTGATAGTTAAAGTGTTGTAGGGGCGTCGGAGGTGGCTGGGTAAATGGGTTGCGTGGACTGTCTGCCACGTTCGCTGGACGGTCAACATTGACCGTGGCCTTCTTCGTCACGCTAATCCTCAATATGCGTTGGGTGTATGTATACAATAATGCAATTGTAAAAAAGCCGGACAATAACCGCCCGCAGGCAGTGATAATTTCTTTAAAGCGTACAAATATTTTCAAAAAACGAAAACTATTGCGTTAAAAATAGCTATGAACCACATATAAAAAATTATATGAAAATCATAAAAAAATTGGAAAACGTTGACGGCTTCACAGGTAATTGAACGATCAAAGCTTAAAGAGCTACAAATTAAAATTAAGGTCAAGGTTGCGAAAGTTTGGAGAATATTTGCATAGGAAAGAGGCAGCGCTCGGCAAAAATTGTAGTAAATTGTTGGAAAAAAATCCTTTTTGTGGTGAATTGTATGAGAAAATAGTATTTTTCTGCAATAATTTTTTGGAAATTAATTTTTTTAAATAATATGTTTTTTAAGATAATATTTTTTTTAATGTAGCTTAAAAATTATAAAGGTCTTTTATCACTTAATTATTCCTCAATTTGTTTTGTGAACCTCACCACTTTAACTCCCCAGGTTATCTCTTCTCCTGTTAAAAACATATAAAATATGTTCTCAAAATTATATTACCGCGCTCGTTATTTAAAACAACCCAGAGCTGTAAAAAATGAACTTCATTTCTGCCTAGATTCCAAATTTTAATGCAGCGTAATTTTTGTTGTTGTTTAACTTTACTGCCGCATATGTGTTATAAAACCACGTATACATAATTACAAAGCAGTTATCATAAATCCTAAATTTTATTAACTTATAAATTACAACTAATATGTAGGAGTACAAATACCTGCGCTCGTATGAGAGAGTGAAAACAAAACGAAAAGCCGACACTTTTAGCCCTAAGTGCCCTAGCTTATCCTTTATGCTAACAAAATTTTGTTATGCTTTTTAATAACCTATAAAATAACACATTTCCACATTTTCACAGTAAATTTCTCCCCTCCGCTGATTGTGTGCGCCAATGGTGTCTGCCCATTTGGATCAAATAAAAATTGAACCTTCACCTTTTCATTGCATGGAATATGTTGGGTGTATGTGTATGCATGCATGTGTGTATATGTGTACTCTGTTTGCTCACTGACCTTTTTACACTTGTCGTCGAGGAAATTGTTTGATAGCTTTAGAATAATCGTAATGCTATAAAATAATCACACACTATCGTCTGTATGCTATGTATGTATGTGTGTGTTATTTTTATATTTTCCACATTTTCTTTTTGATTCTGAAAATTGTAACCTTTTTTGGTTTCAACTACGCGTTTTCCCGTCACTATTTTTAATATGTACATATACATTTATGAATTTAATCATGTGTTGGTTGGCTTTACTCGCGTGTGTAGCTAGTTGCTCGCTCGTTAAGCAGGTGAGGCCCATTGTCTAACATTTTACGTCTTCGATAATTTATTGGCCGCATTGTGTCATGCCCCTTCTTTCGGCTTGTTTGCAGCCCTAAAATAATTTGGAAATATGTACATATGTATGTAGGCATATACATACATATAAATATATTTAAGTTTCTTATTATGTAATTGTTGTACCCCAAGCAACTCGGTGTTCTTCCTTGCAATAAAACACACCTTCTTCATGCGTGCAATCGTTTTTTGTCGCTTTTGCTCGTTTGTTTTCACTTTTCATTGTTATTGGCTCTTGATCCTGCCCCAAATTCAGTTGAGCGTATTGTATACGCTTTATAGCGTAACATAAATTATGTCAATTTTTTCAATATTTGTTGCTATTGTAATGTTATTGATGTGTATTCCTTTTCCCATATGTGTCTATGTGTTCCTGTGATAAGTGTGGATTACTGATACCTTTATAAATATTATAAATAATATTATTTTGGCAACAAAAAAAAAATATATATTTTTTTTGGTTTATTTACTAAAAAATGTCTATTATTTACATATAAAACTGACTATTGAAGAATGATAATTATTTACTCATAAGGCTGAGATTTTCTTTTTAAATTAAAGCAACATCTCTGAGCTTGTATCTCGCATCAAAATATCTTTAAAAACTAACGAAATTTTCAAAAATTTTAAAATTTCCTAAGAAATTTAGAGTGTTAGATATGTCTTAGGCACATTTACAATCCTAAAAAGATTATTTTTATGCGGTGTATTCGCTTATTCCTTTACGTCTTCATGAAAAATACCTTGCTTTAAAACAGTTTTGGAACCCACGGACCCGCGAAACTGCCTTCAAACATGTTATATGCTTATAGCTCATCTAAACAATAATTTTTCCAAACATATACCGCCTCTTTCCCCACTTTAAAGTAATAATCAGAAATATTGAAATTTCTTTAAATTTTTTTTGCGCCGAAAAAACTTTACGCCGCCATAAATTCTGTTCGGCCAGCAGCGCGCCAGCACAAGTAAAAATTATTTATCACTACTGCTTGGTGGCAGTCTACAGCAGCAACATAATTTCCTTAAAAAAGGCACACACATCCCAAATACCAGGAATTCCTAAAATCCGTAGCACAAATCGAGTGTTGAAGCACCCGACATCGCATGCAGAAAACAAATCAAAAATTAAAAAAAGGAAAAAACAAAAAACTCCAATTGGAATGGCATATAAAAATCAAAGAATACCAATAAAAACAAGCGAATTGCGATCGAAACAAATAAATTCGATTTATAGAGTTTTTATGTTCGCGATTTGTTTTCTTTTGGGGTTTTATTTTATTTCAACCTCAACACAAAATTTAACGCATGCAAATCAGCGCAAAAGTAAATGCAAAGCTGAGAGTACATAAAAAACGTAAACAAATATGTATATGTAGCAGTGCTCTCCCTAGCTATTTGTTTGTTTGTTGTTTTTGCCAACAATGTGCTGTTGGCCAAAAGCGTGACCATTTCGTGTATAATAAAAAAGTAGTGACGATAAAAAATGTATGCAAAATGGGCAAGTTTTATTTTATGGTTTACTCTGCCGGTGTTGGTGTTGCTGTAGCTGTTGGTGCGGGTGTCGGTGTGGCAGCATTTTATGACACTCATCAGTCCAATTGTGGCTGTTTAGTGTACAAACGAGGTCATAAATT
Organism: Bactrocera zonata; assembly: GCA_037783105.1. NCBI lineage: Eukaryota > Metazoa > Arthropoda > Insecta > Diptera > Tephritidae > Bactrocera > Bactrocera zonata. The sequence continues at coordinate 114,722 of JBAWJQ010004226.1, read as the reverse complement.
TTCAACTTGTAAAAGAAACAAATTCCGTTTTTAATACGAAACAAAACTTGAGCTTTGCTGGCAGCGACCACACAGCGGGTTCAATATATGTAACAACAACATGCTCATACGAAAATTGGCGCGATTGAATTATGTACTTTATACAATTTCTTCTGCTTATAATTTTTGCAAAATTTATTTCAGTAAAAAATATATGATTACCGTTATTTTGCTTAATTATTTATTTCATTATTGTGTCCTCCTCCTTGACTCATAAAATATTTGTTTCCATTTTCTTTTAGGTGAAAAACCCTTCAAATGCGAACACGAGGGCTGTGATCGCCGCTTCGCCAACTCTTCGGACCGGAAGAAACACTCGCATGTGCACACATCAGACAAACCCTACAATTGTCGCATCAATGGCTGTGATAAATCTTATACTCATCCCTCATCGCTGCGTAAACACATGAAGGTAAATTTGATGATTTTTTTATTCAACAAATAATTAGAAAATTTAAGAATTTAAAAAAAAAAAATTAAGAACTGTGATACATACATATGTACCATATTTGTTCGTTGAAAATTAAAAAAAATAAAAATCTTAAGAAATTTCTTCGTCTGTAATAAGTTAGTGCTCATACATATAATCTTTTGCTGATAAATTTCTTAAAATATCTATACTACAACTTTTATTAATCTCAAACATCTTTATAACATTCCCTACCCTCACCAGGTGCATGGCAATATCGATGAGAAGTCTCCCTCACATGGCTATGATAGCGACGGCGACGAGTCCTCCTCGTCCAGCATTGTGACCGGCGGCGCGCAAACACCACCGTCCGCACGCCTAAATGTCGACAATAACAACGGCATCGGTAACAAATCCTCACCGCACTCCATCAAATCGGAACCGAGCAATCACAGTATTGGCGGCATGCATGGTGTCATACATTTGGGTGCCTCGAGCGGTGGCAGCAGCTCCACGAGCAGCTCACATCTACATCACTCACATGCGCATCACAGCAGCAGCGGCGCTGGCAATGGCGGCAGTGGTGGCGCGAACAACAATAACAATAACAACAATCACTCAGCCAAATCGCCAGCGTTACAATTGATGGCGTCCTCAGCCGCGGCAGCATACTTAGCACCACCACTTGGACCACCGCCCTCACTGTCGGCAGCGGCCACACATCACCATCATCATCACCAGCAAGCGGCATCGCCAGGCAGCAGTAATGCGGCAGCCGCTTCAATGCTTGTCACCGGTCATCACAATCATCATTTGCTCTATCATCCGGCGGCGCAACATCATCCGCCCAGCGATTGGTATCACACAGCAACACCGCCGGCAGCCGCTGATGCAATGAATCCGCTCAATCATTTCGGTCATCATCATCATCATCACCATCTGATGCATCCGGGTGCCGCAACCGCCTATTGAAATTGGTGAACTGTGCTAGCGAGAGGGTGAGCGTAAGCACCGAAGAAGTTAAGGGCAAGAGCACTTGTTTGTGGGGCCAAACGCATGTACATATGTGTATGCACGTGTTATGTGCTGTGGTGTGCTGTGTTATGTTATGCTATTGACAAACTTTTTGTCGCTCAGCCGACTAATGTGGTAATCGTAGTGTGTGTAATCAGTTGAATTAAACCAAATGAGTTTTTAGCACTGCCGCACATACACACATATACATACCATGTAACGAACGGGCATTGTAGTTGAATTCAGCAAAATGATATCCAGTTTTAACATTTGGCACTGTAACATACATTTTTACCTTTATATACATAAATATATGATTGTCGAGCTTTATATATTGGAGTGAAAAGTTGAGGTTTTAACTGCAATAAATTCGAAAATATTTTTGTCGTATATTTTATGATTCAAGAAAACAGTTTTTATCTTAAAATGTCTTATGTCTCGTTTATTTAGGCAATCAGTGAAATTTACATACAAAGGTGAAAAATTTATAGCTACCTCCCTTAAGAGGGCATATTTCGATTTATCTGAACTAAATAAAGTGTGAAGTGTTATATAAAAAAAATATATGTATAATTATACCCTGAACAGGGTATATTAAGTTTGTCACGAAGTTTGTAACACCCAGAAGGAATCGCCGGAGACCCTATAAAGTATATATATAAATGATCAGTATGTCGAGCTGAGTCGATTTAGCCATGTCCGTCTGTCTGTCCGTCTGTCTGTATATATACGAACTAGTCCCTCAGTTTTTAAGATATCGTTTTGAAATTTTGCAAAGGTCATTTTCTCTTCAAGAAGCTGCACATTTGTCGGAACGGCCGATATCGGACCACTATAGCATATAGCTGCCATACAAACTGAACGATCGGAATCAAGTTCTTGTATGGACAACTTTCACATTTGACAAGATATATTCACGAAATTTGGTATATACTATTTTCTAAGGCAACAATGTAATCTCCGAAGAAATTGTTCAGATCGGTTGACTATAGCATATAGCTGCCATACAAACTGAACGATCGGAATCAAGTTCTTGTATGGACAACTTTCACATTTGACAAGATATATTCACGAAATTTGGTATATACTATTTTCTAAGGCAACAATGTAATCTCCGAAGAAATTGTTCAGATCGGTTGACTATAGCATATAGCTGTCATACAAACTGAACGATCGGAATCAAGTTCTTGTATGGACAACTTTCACATTTGACAAGATATTTTCACGAAATTTGGTATATATTATTTTCTAAGGCAACAATGTAATCTCCGAAGAAATTGTTCAGATCGGTTGACTATAGCATATAGCTTCCATACAAACTGAACAAATAGTTACTAACAGAAATGCACCTGTGAAGGGTATTTAGCTTCGGTGCAACCGAAGTTAACGTTTTTTCTTGTTTTTATTTTTATTTACTTTCATGTCGATAAAAATTTCACATCACTTTTTTTTATCTAATTTTGTGTCTGATGCATAACTGATTTTCGGTAAAACATTTTCGTTCAATAAAAATAAACTATCTTTTCCTAAACAAAAATGCAAACCATACTTAAATTCTCACCGCCACTGTAGCATAGTGGGGAAAATTCGTTTAAAATACGTAAGAAAAAATGTCTGCCTTAAATGTACTTTCTACGCCGCTTCAAAAGTAAAGAAAAAATGTGTGAATCATCTGGCATTATACTATATACTATATAAATGATAAAAAAAACACACACACAAAAATTAAGTAAATGCCAAGCTAGTAGCACAAAAATGTACATATACACAAACATAAAATAAATAAAATACACTCTAAAAAATAAATAAGTGTGTACATACTAATTTAACAAAAATGTACAATATTTAACACAAAACCAAATGGTGCCTGCTGCTTCCAATGACAAAAATAACACAAGATTTTTCATTTGAAAACTTAAGTAAAAGTGTGTGCTTAACCATGCCATAGATAATTCAATTCCATAGCAAACTCAGCGCTAACCTCTTCGCTTACCAAACTACACAATGCAGTACAAGTGCTCGCACTTAGCCCATTTACATATTTACGTAGTATATATCTATGTATATATACATATATTGCATGTTAAACGCGTGATTCTTCGACTTAGTACTTAGTTTTCGACTCATTACCTCCACAACAACAAAGCGAATAAAATTAATAACAAACAAAAAGTATAAAAAATAAGAAAAAAATTTATTGAATATAATTGTGTGTAATATTAGTTCACAAATAAGTTCCAAAAATTGTAATAATGTTGTAAATAATTTTATATGTATGTATGCAGATGCAAATGTAAAAAAGGGAACGAAAAAAAAACAAAAATGAAGAAATTAATTTAGAATATATTAAAGAAAATTTAAGTGAAGATTGTCACAAAAATGTTAAAAATATAAAATTTACTTAAAAGTTAATTATAAAAAAGTTTTGATGAAAAACGGCAAAGAATTATTTTTCAGTTTCAGCTCCTTCAATTATCATTTTTTCATTAAATAAAATATTTTAGTTTGATTATTTAGTTCTGTATACGTATAAGTGTCAAATATAAGAAAAATAGTAAATAATATATTGTATTTTGTGTATAAATTAAATTATTTTAAATTGTTTATAGTATTTACGCTGTTTGACCGCGCATTTCTACTCACTAGCGGTCATATGTTCACACTCATTTACGCGAAAACACACTCAACACACTCATATAAATACATACACACATATAAATATATATAAATAAATAGTAAATTTAAACACAGCCCAAAAGTTATAATTATTTAACGTACTACACACCTGCATACACACATAAACAGCTGAAATATACATAAATATACCCATATATACTCACATTAACACGTAAACAACACGAATATATACACAAATAGTAAAAAGCATAGTAGAATAAATGAGGAAAGTGTAAACTAATTAAACTTAAAACAAACAACTAAAAATAAATTACTAAAAATAAAAGTAAAATAAATATGTTAGCTATGAATAATTCTTGAAAAATTAGAAATTCATTAAATAAATAAATTATTAATTCCAAATGCAACGCAAATTATTCGCATTTTTATTTCATGCAAGGACAAATTTTCATTTCATTGGATTTCCCATGACATTCTGATTGTTTATTTCAGTAAATAGGATAAAAACTTTTTATATTTGTCAAAAACGTCTAATATTAAAATGAAATGCGTGCAAGATAACGTTTTTAATATATGTAACTTTTTCAATATTGTACTCTCTGTTATTCAATTACAGCCCAATTCTTTGGCTCCACATTCAAAAATTTCGATTAAAATTCCAGTGTCTCCAAACATTTTAGCGATCTTTTTATGATAACAAAAACAAATCGTGTGAAGTTGTGTTTTTGTTACGGAAATTTTGTTTTCAGCAACATTATGCTAGTCTTTTTTTCGCAGAATTAACCATTTTTTTCACTTTACAAAGCTTTTAAATGTACGAATCTCATGATTGAAAAAACCAAATAGATAGATACAGATTGTTTGGAAAATTTTATGCTCTTCGAAAATCCGCAAGTTCGGTTGAAAAGTTATTATATTCTTACACTACAAGGAAAACCAGCATTTTCCGGATTTTCGGTCCAAACCAAACCCAAACTGCCGACTTTTGGATGAAACTTCAAGAACTTCTTGGCCCATTTCAACCAAATTTTGTGTGTGATTATTACTATTCTATGCTAGTCACAATGTTACGACTATTTTACACTATTTGAATAGTCGTAACATAATTAACATTCATACGAACAATTACAAACCGGATAGTCGAATAATCGGTTTTCAGGTTATTCGAATAATTTTATTTATTTATTTATTTATTAAAGGAAATACAATTATGAATAATTATACTACCTATAAAATATAACAGCACTCGCGACAGGGCCTTCGGCTACGAATAATTTTAAGAGCCCTAATACCCATCAAACATTAATGAAGATTTTATAATAAAACTTTGCACAAGGTGTTTTGTCTTACGCCCAAAAATTGTCGAAAAACCATAACTTTTCAAGTACCCAGACACCAAATACATAAGTATGTGGACATCGGTGCACATGGCTGATTTTTCAATGACAATTCCGGTCAGTTTGTGAGTTCTAGCATTGGAATTCACGGAGAATATTTATGTGATAACAACATACTTTTGTGGAAATTATGGGTAAAATCTGGTCAATACCCTTAGCCCCTATATAACTAACTAGCAGCCCGTCCCGGCTTCGAACGGGGTAGATAATTATTTATTTTTGGAAATTTGGATATAAAACACTTTTTTCACAAATATTTTTATTTGTATTAAAAAAACCCACAGTTATATTTGTATGTAAGTCTATTTATGTTTAATTTCTTTGATGGTTTAAGTGGCGGGCACTTTTGAAAAATTAAAAAATAAAAATAATAATAATCAAAAAATTAAAATAACAGTAATAAATAATGAATTCAGTCGTTTTACATATATTTTTGCCACTGCACGTGCTCAATTCTGCTAAATTGCAGCGACATCGTCGAATTCCTTACTTTGATTCTATCGGCTCTGTTAGCCGCCAAATCGAACATATACAGAATTCAATTTGCACCTTCTCTATACTTTACATTCTCTGGCCCGGCGCGCTTTTCAGAATGCATCGCAAACAGCGGCCACGGCGCTATGGCGGTTTTGTTTACTTTTTGAATTTTTCTAATTCGTAATATTTTTTGAATGGAAAGTCCAATTTAAAAACTATTTTATAGGTAGTTAAATGGTCTTGACCATAAAATAATTTATTTGGATAAGGATTAATATAAACACATAAATAGCATGGTTTGAATTTGGTTAGCATTTTCATTAATGTTTAAAATGAAAAAAGTTGTTGTAGTGACATAACTACAATAGTTGGACACATGCTACCGCGGAGTTTTTTGTAGACATTATGATGTTCTTCAATGTTGTTGTACATTATTTTGTTCTATCGCTAATAGTTTCGGCAGCGCATTCGACGAAAGACATTATAAGACTCATTTTTCTACTCCTTCGGTTACATTGTTCAAATATTACCAAGGATTCCTAATTTTTTTCAAAATGAAATGTAGCCTATGTCAAATCGGAAGAATGTAGCATTCAATTGGTGAAAGAGTTTTTTAAATCGGCCTATTTATTACAAACATACAAACATACAAAAATAGGTACAAATCTTTCCTCTTTATAACATTAGTATAGATATAAATATTTTGAAACTTCCGGTTGACTTTATAACGGGTTTCATTCCGACGATTTTTAACTTGTTTGCACGTCTCATCGGCAGATATAATGCTCTCCGTGAATGTAGGATCGGAATTTGCACGATCAATTATGTACTCTCTTTGAAAAAAGTGCAGCTTTATCGGGACGAGCAAGAACGGGTTTCATACACAAAATATCCACCCAAATCACTCCACCGCGAGAGATTTCAAGCACGATATCCTTCACTTTTTAATATTTTCATCAGTTGAAGAAGTCGCAGGTCGTCCAAAACGAGGCATGTCTTCAACGATCTCTTAACCGTCTTTGAAGGCTTTGTACCACTCGTAGGCTGGTATTTTTGATAAAACTGAGTCACCGGAAGCCCTTTCCAACATTTGCAACGAATCTACAGTCGGTTAGAAACACAAAATTTGAGATCGATTGTTCTATAAATAAAATTCTTGAAATATCATTTAACCGGCGAATTTGATTATAATTTCCGGGTGCTTTTTTGTCTAAATGTAAGTTCTAATACGTTTAGCCAAAAACTTTAGAAGAAATTTGTAGAACTAGAGAGTGTGTTTTTATAAATAAAATAAGCTCTCAATATTTCATAACCAATTTCAGCTGCTGTTTATAAGATAGAAATTAATCTATAAAATATTGAACCGATTTTGACGCGAAAATTAATTGGAAATTGAAATATCGTTAGTAAGCGTAAAAAAGTTCACATGTAGTTTGTTAATCTTTAAATTATTATTTATGTTTCGGCATAAATCTTCAGCTAACTGCATAATTGCCACCGAATACCAGTTATTCACCAATACTATGATATAAAAAAATGATCATTTATGCATAATTCGGCATGGTTTGTATTATAGTATTAAATATCCGAATAGTGACAGCTTTTATTTAAATTTCTAATGTTATTTGCCAACACTGTCTTATCTCATCACTTTGCACCGTGGCGAGCGTGCGGCATTCGCTGTGGTTGGCGGCGTTGGCGATGGCGATGACCATTGCGGTAGCCATGCTGTCGCCGTTAATGTGGCCGCAATTTGCTGCTGTTTTGGTACTTCTCAGATTTCATTCGGTGCATGCGATTGGAAAATTGTGCTGTTCACCAACGCGAAACTATCAAGGCACCGATATTGTACCTATGCGCAGATACACAATACACATACATACAATCATGCACAAACAGTTTTCTACAAATGTGCCGACTGACTATGCTGGCAGTGCGACTGCCCGCAAGTTTTCTTCGATTTCCACTACACCAAGAGTGGTGTGTGCACCGGAGATTTCGTAGATAGACACGCCAGTGCCAAACGAAAACTGTATGATTTATAACTTTTTAATTAACCTCCCAATTTGTTACGTGTTTATGCCTAAACTGTTATTGCTTATGTTGTTGTTGTTGTATTGGTTAGTGTCGGTTTTGCAGTTTACAATTGTGAGATTTATGTATTAGGGCTGTTCTTATTGGTAGGTATAGTAAATAAAAATAATACTATTATTCAAAATTTAACAATAAAAAATTGTGTTATTTTAGTTTTGGTGACTTTAATAATTAATTTAATGATTCTACAAAAGCACTGCGGAGAATAAAATATATATAAGTAAACATTTTTCAGTATTATATTTTTTAAGTCTCTCCCTAATGTGATCTTTCGCTTGTTGTGCTGCGCAGCATTGCCGGCAAAACGAATCGCACTTGATTTATTGAAATGAAATCGATTGTAGCGATTAGATGAGCGTAGATACAATACAATTTAAGTACGAAACGTTTTTTACAGCTATGTGTATATAAACATATGTATGTACGTATGCATATACATATATACAAGTAAGCTTTGATTACATTTAAATCTCTGTGTGTTGATATGAGTTCGTGATTTTTTACACATTTGTATTGAAGCTGACCTATGATTGCATCGGGAAGCACAATTATCCGAAATGAACTATGGAATAAGCAAAAATATTTTGTTCGATGCGCTTATCTAGTGCAATTAATATTTATAGTGACCACGATGGATGCACGTAAGCGCAATGCTTTGTTCAGGCTAGTGTAATCGCCTTAAAATATATGGTTTTTGGACATTTGTTTTTGAGAAAGCCAGGCCATGAAAAATGTTAAAGTTTAAAATTTTGAGGATTTACTGAACATACACAAATACTTTGAAAAAAAAGAAATAAAGTTTTATTTTTGACGAGTATATTTTTCTAAAAAATGTAAATTGCTGCCGTGATTGCGTAATTTATCGGGGCTTAAAATAAAACTTGAAAAAAAAGCATTATAAATCTGCATGCTATTGACTATAGAATGGCCTACTCTTACTTAAAAATTAATATATAAAAATATGGCAGACGTTGAAAAATATACCGAATTTTGTTCGAAAATGATATTGTTTTTAGTTTACCAAAATTTCTAAAGGATTGGTTATGGTGCGCAAAAATATATACTACTGTGCCCAAAAAATAAGGCATTTGAATTTAAACTGCGCGCGTCGAAGGATTTGGAGAATTATTTTTTTTTATGTTGGTAGTACTGTCAGTCACATTTATGTCAAATTTCATGTCAAAATATTCATTAGTGTTTGAGGTACGTGTCGTTTTGTGAGCTGCTAAAAGTGAGTTTTTCGTTTTTTGCGATGTCAAAATTTGTTGAGCAAAGAATTTTCATTAAATTTTGTTTACGGAATCAATTTTCTGCAGCGGATACGTTGAGGATGGTGCATAAAGTCTTTGGTGATGAGGCTATGTCTAAAAAAATGTTTACAAATGGTATAGTGAGTTCCAAGCCGGCCGTGAACGTGTCGAAGACGAAGAGCGTCCAGGGCGACCATCAACCTCAACCGACGAAGCTCACGTTCAACAAATCAAAGATTTGCTGTTGAAAAACCGTCGATTAACAATTAGAGACCTTGCTGATGAAGTTGGCATATCGAAAGGCTCAGCCAATACCATTTTGAAGGATGTTTTGGGCCTCAGGCGCGTCAAATCTCGACTGGTACCGAAAACATTGAATTTTTTGGAAAAAAGGCGTGGCGTTGAAGTATGTGAAACGATGCTTTCTGACTACCAGGGTGTCATGAAATGCATTATAACTGGCGATGAGACTTGGATCTATGCTTACGACCCCGAAACAATCGATCAATCGAGCGAATATCGTGCCAAAAGAGAGACGAGACCAAAAAATCGCGCCAAAGTCGCTCAAAAATCAAAAATTTTTTGGGCACAGTAGATCCCATTTGAATTTAAACTGTTGTCAACTCGGCTATAATCGCGTAAGCGGTGTCTGCACCAGTAAAGAAGAAAATCTGGTAGGGTTGTGCGACTACACTTTAGAAAGATATAAATGAAATATTCATTTATGCAAAAAATTTTAAATTTCTTTTTTGCAATTTGACGCCAATTCGAGATACCAAATGCAGCCAGGTCCTTCTCTACCTGATCTCTCCAACGGAGTGGAGCTCTTCCTCTGCTTCCTCCGGCGCGTGCTGAGTCTAATACTTTCAGAGTTGGAGCCTTTTCATCCATTCGGTCGACATGACTTAGCCAGCGTAGTCGCATTCTCTTAATTCACTAAACTAAGTCAATGTCATCGTATAACTCGTACGACTCATCGTTCCATCGAATGTGATATTCGCCGTTGACAATGCCCGAAGGACCATAAATCTTAAGCAGAACCTTTCTCTCGAAAAGCATGCACCATATAGCAGGACGGGGATGACGAGTGACTTATGGGATGATGGAGCCATGTGTAGAAGCTCACGCAAGTGAAGAAAGTTCTCTGATTGCCATTCAAGTGGGAGTGGCCACAAACGATTATTTTACATATGGCTCGAGCAACTCACGACTTACAGTCTTAGACCAAGTATCCTCCAGCCTTTCGTTTTTCTAAGTAAATTGTTTATTTAAGAAATAGAATTGTAAATTTGATATTTTCAGTCAAAGAACAACATCTTTTAGAAAAGTTTTTAAACTACTAATTTAAAATATGAATTCATAAACCATTAAGTGTTAGCCACGCGCTCAACGAACTCGTATACCGCAACCGTAATTTTATTAAAGCTATTATTTTTGTTAAAATTGTATATACTACATGACTATAACTTAGTCTAGCATATATCCAATTTCCACATAACAGCATTAAAAAATCTCTAAAATCTGCCATCTATAAAAATACACAATTTATTGGTAATGCAGCACGCCGCAACCAAAGTGCTACATAAAACACTCCCTCTATTCAGTTGCTTTGGTCAATATATACAAAATATGTACATACATACATACGTAAATGTATGCATATCACACTGCAGACTGTCATAAATCACGCGCTGACTAACGTCACCAACGAATGTCAATCGTACATATGAATGCGCGCCGAACGCTGGCAAATGATCGACCAATGAGCTGGCAGCAATGAACATGCAAATGCTGTCGTTACTTTGCTGTCATTTGTTGTCAATAGTGTTGCTGCCCAACACATTGTCTATGGCTACACCATTTTTGAATTGCATGCGAGCCGAAAATAGAATTATATTGATTTGATATGAACTGTTTGTTGTTATTCTTGCTGTATGTATTTGCAGCTTTAAGGTTTTTTATGTGACTGCTGGCACGATGTGGCAATTTACCCCGTTATTGGCAAATATTGGCAACTAATTGTGCTGATGTCAAATTGAGTTTTGATTCTTTGGCATACATATGTATGTATGTATCCATGTATATCACAACAACAATGGTAACTTCGTATTTTTATTTGCATACGAAATTGTTTCCAATTGCGCCAATTGCGAAGTAACACAAGCCGCTTGTCACTACTTCAATGTGGCATATTTGTAAATGTCGTAAATCTTGAAATGTCAGCCATGAGCGCATTGCGAGGAATGAAATTGGATCTGAACAATAATATATTTATTTAAGCAGTGATGTGATATGTTCCGTTTTTACGAAGTCTTTTTGATATGCATACATACGAGTATATCACCCTCACTAGCTACGGTCGACTTTAAATCTCACTATATATGGTACATATAGATTTTTTAATGAAAATATTTATTGTTTTGCAAAAATTGATTAATTTATATTTAATTCAATGTGCTGTGCTTAATAAAAAACATTCAATTTTATTAAATATTTTTTCTTCGTTATTTTATTTTCAACATGATCATTTTAAACTTAAATTCACAGTGCTTCTCAAACTGTATTATTGCGAAGAATTGATAAACTGTATAAATGCCCTGTCTTAGCCAAAAATGCGCCCCTGTACTACTATTTGCTAGGCGCATTAGCACTGTGAATTGGTGTTGACTACACCGTTTTAGTGGCACGAACTTCGAGTCAGTGTTGATTTCGTTTGATAGTAATAAACAAGCATAAAAATAAAATTCCAAAAATTTAACATTTAACTTGTCATGAAATTTTGCGTTTTCTTGTATTTTAAGCGATTACTGTTGAATTGATATTTTATGCATAAAAGTGGAAAAAACTAACTAATTTTTTTTATGGCAACACAAATGTTTGCTTGGGTGGAGCCATAATAGATACATAGTATATGTACGTAAATGTGTCATATATTTTTCTGTGTAGAAATTACATTTATTCTGCGGAATTAAAAAAACAAAAAGCAGAAAAAATGGTTTGATTCGGTTGCATCGAGGTTATGTATCAAACTTTCCATACCTACAGGTGTGGATCCAGAGATAGAATTTTTGAGGGGGGCGGACTATATAGTTTTGTACTTTCAACTCCAAGTCTTTTTCTTCGCGGAGTGCCACTTATGATGGAAATAACGTATGTATAACTTTTAACTTTTGGGGGAGGACCTCTGCGGTTCTCCCTCGTGGATCAGCCCCTGCATACCTATGAGGCATTTTTCAAGTATACTCCAAGCAGAAGTCTTTGTTACTAGCTCCAATAGAACTATTCAAGTGAAAGTATATATAACGCCATATTCAGCGATAGTCCAGTGGCACTCAAGGCGATCTCACCATTGAGATTAAATCGTTATTGGCGCAGAAGGTTATAAACAGTTGAGCAGTTTATCAGCCCGCAACCAAGTGCCGTCAATAAACTGGCTGATGAGCTTACCTGCTTCGGTTGCTTGGACCGGAATTCTACATTGCGGTCGGTCTCCATGCCATAAAAAAGCTGTTCCTCAAGGAAGAGAGGGTGGACTCGAAAAGGTATTGGTAACAACTCACAGCTTTACGCCAGGTAAAGTTGCCTCAGTAGGTTTAAACGTCTAATCAACCTTCCGAGGATCAAATTCCAGCTACTTGAGGCATTTTAAACTGCTCACTGAAGGCTCACAAAGCACCTATCTAACATGGATATAACCCCTTAGCCTCTTGTGGGTTCTGTAACATGGTGCAACATTGCATTGCACACGCTCATAAATGCATACAAGCTTACATTGAACTTTTTTACATTTGTTCCCTTGCGGTTATCGTGCGCGTTACAGCCGCGTTTTACCCCGGCTCTCTGCAACTCTTTCCAAAGCCAGCACAACGCAGTGGGTGACAGATTGCTGAGAATCTGTAGCGAATGCTCCATCGATTTGACTGGCGGTTGCACTAATTTCATCTATTTGTGGTGTGCGGTTATTTCGTTCAAATTTATTATGTAGCACGGTTATTTTTTCGTCTGATTTTTAGTGTTGTTGTGGTTAATTGTATCTGCTACTTTTCATCGGTTAGTTGTATGAATTTTGATTTTTTTCATTTCAACGTAATTGTAGGTAATTAAAACTTCATTTGTGTTGCGGTTTTATACCACAAAGCACCGCATGTAACTGCACACAAATATAGTTTATTTTATTTTGTTTATTTTTCACGTTTTTAGTCAACAAACAGATATTTAATAGCGTTAAATTCAACATTTTGCTTTCGACACTAATTGGCCTATTAAATACCCAAATATGTTGGATGAAATAAAGTCGCTTGATTTGCGCATAAAAATAAATGCTGCTTTTAATTAAATTTGCAATTAATTTTGTATTTGGAATTTTAACTTGGTTATTTATTAGAATGGCATGCTGCCTCCAAAATGTCTGACCGAACACGTCACGTGGGGATATAGTGCGTGTATACTTGTATATGTAAATACGTATGTATGGCTGTGTGTGTATTAAAATATGTTCGAAATCAGCCTGGTATAAAGGTGAACACGACAAATGATATAGCAAGTTAAATATCAGCCTCAGTAAGAGATTTCCCAAGCCAAGCAGATGGACAAAAGTGCAGTGAAGTATGTTGTTGCAAAAAGAGGAGAGCTTAAACCGCCAACGCTTAATACATTGACTGCAACAGACGTTCAAATAAGGCTAATTTTTCAACAAACAATATGCAAAGATAGTGTACAGTGTTCAAGAAGTGAGCGAAGATTGGTAGGTTAGTAGAATATCAAGGGAAGTCAAGTAATGACAGGTCTCTCTTCAATTATTAATTATTGTCTGTTATCTTCACTAGCACTGACATCAAAGTTCCAGGATTCTTTGAGAGAACCTTTCTCTGTACACACATCAACACATGTTCCAGAAGAAGGTTCTCTCAGAGAATCGTGGAACTTGCTATATTAGCGACGATAATTAGTAAAAATTATGGATTGATTTCCCTCATCAGCATATTTTTTGATGTCAGTGCAAGTGAAGATAACATAGAATAAATAATAATTGATGAGAGACCTGTCATTAAAAAAATCCAAAATTACATTCAGGAAGCCTACTCAGTTGACAGTTCCTTTTTATATATATGTATGTATATCTGAGTCTGTTACGTAGACACGTCTGTCGAGGGAAAGATTCTCTGGAACACTGAAAATGTCGCCTTATTTTAGTATCCGTATAATTTAAATGAAAAAAGTTTGGTTATGGTGAGGTTCGTTGCGAGGGATAGAATATATGGATATGCTAGCCACTGCTTTTTATAGATTTCAAATCTATTGGCAGAAAGTGGATTACTAAAGTTGAATTATTGGAAGAGCAGTAAGAATTAAGCAAAGAAAAGCTTAAAAATTCGCTTCGAGAAAATGGACCTGGTTCAACCTTTCAATCAACGAACAAATTACATTTTAATTTACAACAACTTTTGTAGCTTTGCTCCACATTGCAGTGCATACCTGTCCGCAAAAAAGGTGAATTTCAAGTCATGTAGTGGGAAAAAACACACAGAAACAACATTGACAATGATGATCCAGCACTTTGCTGTAAACTAAATTAGCCCAATGCCAAACGCGTCATCATATGCAAATTTCCAAAGAAGAAACATCCTTACCAAGCGACCCAAATGGGAACGGGATGAAGCGTGTGGCGTGTGCATGGCAAGACACACATCTCTGAATGGATGAATGGAGTATAAATAATGCGCCAACAACAAAAACAAAAACAATAATTCCACCGACAAAACCAACAACTTAAGCCAAACGAGCAGAGGGAAATTATGACAGAACAAAAACCAAAAAAAAAACAAAAAATGCAACGAAATCCGGGAAAGAAGCGCTGCCTTATGGCCTGGGAAGACGTGAACAGCAATGCGGAGCACAACTCGAGCGTGAGGAGCGTGTGACTTATGGTTGGCGCGACCGAAATTATCCGCAAGTGCAGACAGATGTGAAATTGTATTTGCATTGAGCGTCGCGTCATCCGTTGCACAATACTTGCAGCCAGATGTACCTACCACTGCATATATGTATATATGTGTGCAAGTATGTAAGGCAAACGATTGCTCCACCGCACGCGTCCTTGGCAGCCGACAGCCACGGCATTTGCATCAACTCGGTGCATATTTGTCAGTTGGACTGATAGTTCTCTGCTTTTAGTGCCGACGTGGGGCATGATTGTACATCTTGTGGTCACACACACATATGTATATACCTGCATAGGTGCGCATAGAAAAGCACGCTACCTTTAAGTGTGTATGTGTTTAGTATGAATGTGGATTCCTTAGTCTACATGAAGGTGCTATAGCAGGTTGTTCCTTACTCCTTCTGAAAGCTCACTATTTCTTATTTTATTGCCATTTTTCCTCCATTGTTATAAAGCGTCGGTTGAATGAGGATTTGTGGCTTACAAATATGAAAAGCTAAAGCTAGTCACTGCTGCTTTAGTGATAAATATATATAAATACATATGCAAATGTGTGTATTTGAAGCGTTGCGCTGTCGTCGAAGAAAAGTTGCATCAATGTTGCAAGTCGAACAAATGATTTACAAAATGTTAAACGAATTATGTACACACTGTGAATTGTAGTTTGGGATTCACAATTTTCAGGTGATGTATACCTGTGTATGCACGCATATATTTTTCATTTGGTATATACATACATCTATGCACTAAATTTAAATGTTACGATCTATCGTAGATACCGAGAATTGAAGAGGAAGCGAGACGCATTTGCAGAAAGAAAAAGAAAGAGGCCGAAATGCGTGAGTATGAAGAGCTTGATAAGCTGGCCGACAGGGGTAATGCTCGAAAATTCTACGAAAAAATGCGGCAGCTTACAGAAGGCTTCAAGACCGGAGCATACTCTTGTAGAACCCCCAAAGGTGATCTAGTCACCGATGCCCAGATCATACTTAAATTATGGAGGGAACACTTCTCCAGCCTGCTGAATGGCAGTGAACGTACAACGCCAGGAGAAGGCGAACCCGATTCCCCAATCGAAGACGATGGAGCAGACGTTCCATTGCCCGACCAGGAAGAAGTTCGAATAGCAATTACCCGCCTGAAGAACAACAAAGCGGCGGGGGCCGATGGATTGCCGGCCGAGCTATTCAAACACGGCGGCGAAGAGCTGGTAAGGAGCATGCATCAGCTTCTTTGTAAAATATGGTCGGACGAAAGCATGCCCAACGATTGGAATTTAAGTGTGCAATGCCCAATCCATAAAAAAGGAGACCCCACAATCGGCGCCAACTACCGTGGGATTAGCCTCCTCAACATCGCATTTAAGGTTCCGTCGAGCGTATTGTGTGAAAGATTAAAGCCCACCGTCAACACCTATAGACCTGGCAAATCAACAACCGACCAGATATTCACCATGCGCCAAATCTTGGAAAAGACCCGTGAAAGGAGAATCGACACACACCACCTCTTTGTCGATTTCAAAGCTGCTTTCGACAGCACGAAAAGGAGCTGCCTTTATGCCGCGATGTCTGAATTTGGTACCCCCGCAAAACTAATACGGCTGTGTAAACCGACGTTGAGCAGCACCAAAAGCTCCATAAGGATCGGGAAGGACCTCTCCGAAATGTTCGATACCAAACGAGGTTTCAGACAAGGCGACTCCCTATCGTGCGACTTCTTCAATCTGCTGCTGGAGAAAATTATTCGAGCTGCAGAACTTAATCGAGCAGGTACAATCTTTTATAAGATTGTACAGCTGCTGGCGTATGCCGATGATATTGATATCATCGGCCTCAACACCCGCGCCGTTAGTTCTGCTTTTTCCAGGCTGGACAAGGAAGTAAAGCAAATGGGTCTGGCAGTGAACGAGGGCAAGACGAAATATCTCCTGTCATCAAACAAACAGTCGTCGCACTCGCGACTTGGCACTCACGTCACTGTTGACAGTCATAACTTTGAAGTTGTAGATAATTTCGTTTATCTTGGAACCAGCGTAAACACCACCAACAATGTCAGCCTAGAAATCCAACGCAGGATAACTCTTGCCAACAGGTGCTACTTCGGACTGAGTAGGCAATTGAGAAGCAAAGTCCTCTCTCGACAAACAAAAACCAAACTCTATAAGTCGCTTATAATTCCGGTCCTGCTATATGGTGCAGAGGCTTGGACGATGACAACAACCGATGAGTCGACGTTACGAGTTTTCGAGAGAAAGGTTCTGCGAAAGATTTACGGTCCTTTGCGCATTGGCTACGGCGAATATCGCATTCGATGGAACGATGAGCTGTACGAGTTGTACGACGACATTGACGTAGTTCAGCGAATTAAAAGACAGCGGCTACGCTGGCTAGGTCATGTTGTCCGGATGGATGAAAACACTCGAGCTCTGAAAATATTCGACGCAGTACCCGCCGAGGGAAGCAGAGGAAGAGGAAGACCTCCATTCCGTTGGAAGGACCAAGTGGAGAAAGACCTGGCTTCGCTTGGGATATCCAATTGGCGCTACGTAGCGTAAAGAAGAAACGACTGGTGCGCTGTTGTTGACTCGGCTATAGCCGAGTCCCAATCAATATACATATTTACTTTAACGTTTTTCCACTTCCAAATTGTAAAATTAGAAAAGACTATTTTTCCTTTCTGAAAATTTACAAGTCGTCGCTTTTTGACAGATCATTAAAACATTATGTGTTTTACACTCTTAGATTAGAAAACAACAAAAAATATTTTACAATACGGTGCTGAAACAAACCAAACATGCTTCACAAATTTGTTTTCATGAGAAGCTTCAAGAAAGTGTATCTTCGATATACTTTTTGCATCAAAAAGGAGATAATATAAAACTAATAATGAGGCAAGCTAATCAGCGTCTAAAGGGAATCTCAAAGGATGTTCATATGTCATCTTTCAAAAACGAAAAAATTATATCTATGAGGTAATATATTATGTATGTATGTATGTATGTATATTAGGGTGATTCAAAAAAACAATTTTTTTTCGTTTGGTACTCGGAAAAATAGGTTCCTAGACACCTCTAAGAAAGCCTCTCCAAGCATGAGTTCCTAATTGTAACGGGAAGGTCCTCCTACATACAGTTTATCTATTTTTTCTTATTATCAGATAGAAAAATTTATATCTCGCTTCCAAGTACTTGAAAAAATATCTTGTTCCTTAGATTTTGTAGGAAATTGAATGCTCTACAAAAAAGGTCTGCACGATTTTTTCGTAAACCCAACCGTTTAAAAGATATTAACGGTTGAAGTTTGATTATTTTTGGGAAAATTTTTTATTTCTTATGAATTTTATAACTCAATTAAAAAAATTATTATGAATGAAGCGAAATAGACAGAAAATCTCTTAAATTTTGGAAAAATGAAAATTGCCTATTTATTTAGAATGTTCACTTTCAAAAATAGATCAGCCATCTTCAAAGTTGGAAAATTGTATATACATACATACGTACATATGTATTTTTCGTGGTTTACTTAATCTTATTTTTGTTTATATATTTCATATATGAAGTTAAAAAAAAATATACATATTTATAATTACCAGCAATAAATTACTGATCAATTTATTTACCGTTAAAAATTGCTTAGCGCAATTTGGAATAAAACCTTCCAAACACAATGTAAATTATTGCAACCATTGACTTCCACTGGCATTCAAAGATTTATCACAAAACATCGAAAAAACGAAGTGCAACAACAGCGCGCTTGAATGCGTGTGGCAACATATTAATTTCAACTGCATTAAATTAAAATACTGCAATTAACGCCGCAGCCTCCAGTCACATTCACAGGCACAGCCACGGGCGGCGCTCGTATGCCATCATAGCAGCCAAATACGGCAAATACAACAACACTAATGAGAGCGCAACAAATTTATGCGTTAAACAAGAGCAACAGCACAGGTGAATGTTGTGCCACAAATTGAACGTTTGCATTATTTATCATCAATTGGAGGAATACATGTTGCCACACAGCCATCATCAACACCATGCCCATCACCGTTGCCAACAGCATTCACATACACACACACACACAATTCGAATCGTCGATGCTGATGGTGTTGATATTAGCACTGCTATGATTTGTTGTTGTTACATTTGTTGATATGTAGAATACACCAGAGGCCTCAAGGCGCTACATGCGCCACATACTCTATGGAGATACGTACGTATGTATGTGTGCATGCATTAGTAAGGTAGCAGTAATTGCCCACGGAAACGCCCCTCGCGCACGCCAAGCAACACCGAAGACAGGAACGCGATCGCAGCGGAAGAGACGCTTTGGCTGCCGTGTTGCACGTTTGCAGCCAAGCTGGCTGCCATAGGACGACTTTCGGCCACCGATCGACACGCGCATACACGTCAGTTTGTATGTACTATGTATGGGTGAAAGTATGCTTTGATGAAGTGTTCAGCACTTGTTTCAGCTTGCAGCTACTTTGTCTGCGCCATCACATTTTGGAGCGGAATTTCGCTGCACTTCAAATTAAAAAAGTAATACAGCATAATTGGGTGCTAATGACACTAATGGCTTTTGTTTCGGTTCGCCGGGTCTGTGTGTGGCATTGTTCCATGCTGATGGCCCCACCAAGTTGGCTCTTCCGTACAATTACCATGCTTTGCTTCCGCGTTATGTTGCCTACGTGTCTATGGTAGCGGCTGGTATGCGTGTTGTTTTTGTAAACTTTAGTTTTAATGTGGAAGTGGCAAGGAACTTTTGAGTCGGAGAGCCTATAAAAATATACAAATGTATGTATGTTAATGTTCAGCGTGACGAGCTGAGTCGATTTAGCGATGACCGTCTGTCCCTGTGTCTGTCTCTACATACGAGAAGTAGTCCCTTAGTTCTTGAAATATCGATCTGAAATCGCAAACGTCCTTTCCTTCGCAAGGAACTACTCATTTGTTGAAACCGCCCATATTGAACCACAGTATCATGTCATATCCACCTAACGACCAAACCTCAAGTCCTTATATGGAAAGCCTTTTCAATTGAAGAGATATCTTCAAGAAATTTTGTATGAATTACTTTTTAAGAAATGGTGTAATCTCCGGAGAAAATGTTTAGATCGAATACCTTTAGAATATAGCTTCCATATAAACCGAACGATGAACCCCCGAGTCCTTGTATTGAAAGTGTTTTCATTTGAAGAGATATTTTCAAGAAACTTGCCAGGGATTACTTTCTAAGAGAATTGTAAAATCTCCGAAGAAATTATTTAGATTGGATCACTATAGCATATAGCTTCTATACAAACTGAAATATAAAACCCGAGTTTTTGTCTGGAAAACTTTTTAATTTGAAGAGATATCTTCAAGAAATTCAGTATGGATTATTTACTAAAACAAAATGGTAAAATCTCTGAAGAAATTGTTCAGATCGGATCATTATAGCATATAGCTTCCATACAAATTGAACGACTAAACCCGAGTTCTTGCGTAGAAAACTCTTTCATTTGAAGAGATATTTTTAAGAAATTTGCCAAGGATTATTTTCTAAAGAAGTGGTGAAATTTTCGAAAAAATTATTTTAATCGGATACCTTTAGCATATATCTTCTATACAAATTGAACGAGTAAACAAGAGTCCTTGTATGAAAAGCTTTTTTATTTGAAGAGATACCTTCAAGAAATTTGGCATGAATTATTAACTAAGGAAATGGTGGAATCTCCGAAGAAATTGTTCAGATCGGATCACTATGGCATATAGTATCCATAGAAACTGAACGATGAAAATCAAGTTCTTATAAGGAATCTTTGAACATATAATACATAAGTTCCCGCTGTCTTCATATAACTTGTCGTATAAAGGTTATTTCGAAAACTCGAGAGAGTATCCTAGGATCGGTTTCTCTGTTGGTTTCTTTTAAACGCTTCTCAATTTTTTTTGAATATTTTCTTCAATTTTCTTTTTTTTTCAAATATAATTCCTCCGAAAAAATATTGAAGAACTTTTTAACCAAACAATTATGAATGACTAAATAAAAACATTACAAGTCGTAAATTATACGCAAAACTCCATGCACATCATTAGAGAGCATACTGAAAGAGCAACAAAAATAATAGCAGCAGTATCTGTTTGTGCAACAATAAACACAGCAGCAACATAAGAAAGTATGTTGTACCATGCCGTATGTGTGTGTGTGTAACAATGCATTTTTGTCTATTTTTCTTAACTTCAAGCAATTACGAATGTTTATACTATAATTACGCAGCGATGGAGATGAATATGTACCTGCTGATTTGCGCATGATGGGTTAGCACCCTTTAAAGCAGCACTGGCGGAAGAAGATTTTCTTTCAAGGGGGTATTTATAAAAGCAATATGACTTTGCTCAGCTTCAAAAATCGATTTTCGAGTTAAAAGTAAGGTCGGAATATACATTCTATTTGATAGAGTTTGAGAGACATGAATGAAAAAAGTATAGGTTTTAGCCAAAGTTCAATGAAAGCAAAGCAATGACACAATGTGATTGGTGGCACAGATATAGGACTGCAACGACATCTATTGACCAAATACGAAAGGACTTTTTCGACTAGCCAATATTAGATCTGCCCATAGCATTACTGTATGGTATAAGAGGGTTTATCATCACCAAAACATCGCTAATACCCAACTTAGCTAACATAAATCGGCGGCCGACTTCTATTTCATGCAGTATGTTGCACGTACGTATGTTGCAAGGCAAAATACAAAAAATATATACGCAAGTATTTACATACATAAGTTCAACTATATATATGTATGTATATATGTATGCATGCACAATCACGAAGTGAACACTTTCCACACTTTGGCACTTAGTTTCTGTTATTGTTGCATGGATTTGTTTGTAAACATGTGGCATATTTAGTAGGTGTGAAGAAAAGGCACTGCATATACACATACATATGTACACACGTACACATTGTAAAAAAGAAAACCAACTGCCAATGCAT
This sequence comes from Bactrocera zonata, assembly GCA_037783105.1. Classification (NCBI taxonomy): domain Eukaryota; kingdom Metazoa; phylum Arthropoda; class Insecta; order Diptera; family Tephritidae; genus Bactrocera; species Bactrocera zonata. The sequence goes on along the minus strand of JBAWJQ010004226.1, from coordinate 92,481 downwards.
CAGCAGCAACATCAACCACACATAGAAGCAATTATGTTGTAAGCGCATGAAAAACGATGCTGCAGCAATAGCGCGGTTGCAACAACTGTGGCAGGTTGCATGGCGAAGGTGTATCTGCCACAGGCATAACGCTCAACGCCGCACTTAAGCGACTCAATGTGTGATTTATGCTGTGCTTGGAGAAAATGCCAGACACATAGGCTCCTGTTGAAAGTTTCAAGAAGTTGCATTGAAAGGAATTTTCCAACATTTTTTTCCTCCAAGCTGCATTTCTTATTCGCTTTCAACGGCAAAAAGTACTCTTACAACTTTTAAATGATGGTAGGTAAATGTAAAAGATAATAGATTTCTAAGAAGTAGAGAAATTCGAAAGTTGCATAAAATTTATTTGTGATATTTGCAAAGTGCTTACACACATAAATACATACATATGCATATTTATCGCCCTTATTTCTGACTCACACTATATGAAATATTATCTTCTATTTGGTTTCTTAAATTAAGTCAATCAAAAGTTGATTTAAAAACAGTTATAAGTATATTTGTAAGTTTTTCACAAGGTCTGCAACAACAGAAGGAAACAGCAGATACCGTATGTGGAAGTAGTTATAAATAAGTATACGGGTTATTCCATCAATTGGCGACATGGTTTTGTACCCGTGGTTCTTCGATTTTGACCAAACTTTAGAATATCATAATATAGACCAATAGAAGAATATCTGTTAACTTTTTAGTGGTCAAAGTTGCTCCATTGTTTTTTGGCGCGCAATTCAAATTGAGATCAAACAAAAAAATTACTATTTCTTTTATTTTTTAACGACCTCAAAATTGAGTGAAAAAAGTTTTTAAGTTATCCAATTTTATGTAGAAAAATCTCAGCTTTCTGATAAAAATATTTTCAAAATCCAAAAAGTTTTCAAAATCCAAAAAAATAATTTTTTTTCCAAAAATACCGTTTTTTGTACTTTTCCCCCAATTTTTTTTTTTTCAAAATTGACTTTTCCATTCGATTCCTCGTCCAATTTTACATAAGAATCAGTATTCAAAAATATGGGACTCTGCTGCCATGAACAGCAGAAAAAACTTCAAAGTTGACGCTCAAAATCCAAAAAACAAACGTTTTTTCCCAAAAATCCGGTTTTTTGTGCTTTTCCACCAACTTTTTTTCGATTTTCAAAATCCAAAAAGTTTTCAAAATCCAAAAAAATTATTTTTTTCCAAAAATACCGTTTTTTGTACTTTTCCCCCAATTTTTTTTTTTCAAAATTGACTTTTCCATTCGATTCCTCGTTAAATTTTACATAAGAATCAGTGTTCAAAAATATGGGACTCTGATCCCACGAACAGCAAAAAAATTGCAAAGTTGTCGATTTTGAAATCTTTTTTGGATTTTGAAAGTATTTTTATCAGAAAGCTGAGATTTTTTTACATAAAATTGAATAACTTAAAAATTTTTTTCACTCAATTTTGAGGTCGTTAAAAAATAAAAGAAATAGTCATTTTTTTGTTTGATCTCAATTTGAATTGCGCGCCAAAAAACAATGGAGCAACTTTGACCACTAAAAAGTTAACAGATATTCTTCTATTGGTCTATATTATGATATTCTGAATTTTGGTCAAAATCGAAGAACCACGGGTACAAAACCATGTCGCCAATTGATGGAATGGCCCATACATATATCACTGACCAACACGACGAGCTGAGTCTGTTCAGCCATGTCCATCTATTCGTCTGTATATACGCGAACTAGTCTCTCAGCTTTTGAGATATCGATCTAAAATGTATCACATGACTCTGCTCATTTGTCCGAGCCGGCGACAGTGGACCACTATAGGATGTAGCTCCCCACGAACTGGTCGATCAAAACCAAAAGAGCCCTATTATGGAAAACTTTTTTATTTTACAAGTTATCTTCACGAAATTTTGCATGGATCATTATCCAAGACAACGCTACCTTCTCTAAAAAAATTGTTTAGAACGGGTCACTATAGTATAAAGTTCCCTTAGAGACTGAACGACAACCAACTTTGGAGGATCAGCGGACAAATTGTCAAAATCCGGTTTTTGTATGATAACTTTTCTTATTTATGAAGGACAACCGAAGTTAAGAATTTTTCTTGTTTTAAATGTTAACAATGTCTTTAGCTTTTTGCGATTGGGTATAAACATGTGGTACAGGGTTTGTCCGGAAAGTAATAAGACTTATTAGATTTAAAAACATTTATTGAACCAATTCTTTAAAAACTTTCAAAATAGGCTCCTTTTGCGTCGATGCAGCCAGCGCGATTTCCAAGCATTGAAGGCGTCACGGAAGACATTCTTCGGAATAGCTTTGAAAGCCCCCCCTCAAAGAAAAAAGTCCGGGGCCACATATGGGCTGTAGGATGACTGCGGAAGCGTCGGGATGCCGGCCTTGGTTAGGTAGCTGTTCACAAGAAAGGCGGTGTGAGCCGGAGCGTTGTTGTGGTGCAACTTGTCTTGTCGGACCCGATTGACCCTTCATTTGAGTCTCTTGAGGACTTCCACCTAAAACTTGGCGTTGACGGTTTGTCCAGGAGGAACAAATTCATAGTCTTTGATGCCAAAATCGTTTTCACTTTGGATTTGCTTCCTCCCATTTTTGGGCGAAGAGACGCCGGTGTGTGCTAGAGAAGTTTGCCTCTTTTTATCGGGATTCGGCGGATTTCTTGCTAAACCAACATCTGAGTAAGCTTGTTTGATCATAGCAAACGTCCCTGTCGCAGATTTACCGACTTTTACACAGAATTTAATCGCGTACCTCTGCTCTAACGAACGCTACATAAAATCTACAACACTTAAGCAACTTCAGAAAAATAAAATCTAACTAAAGTTTCAATAGTTCTTCAAAGTGGAACTGTAATTTACTGCGGCACATCAATATGTATATATGTGCCTACATATAAATGTATGTATTTTTATTTATTCTTCCATCTTGTCATTTGCTCTAAATTTACATTTTTATTTCTTGTGTTTCCTTTGTTTATCTCATCTAATGTAGCTGTGCGATGATTTAAAGAAAATAATATGTCAACTACAGATTTCAATTTATTCATCACTGTGATTGCAGCACACTTTCTCTGCCGCGTCTTGAACGAACCGCCCCTTAAGTGTATATATGTATATTTATGTACATATGTATGTGTAATATATGCTTGCTTTTAAGCATAACACACATTTACTATCATTATATTGGTAAATCTATAAGCGAAAAGACGTTTTAACACACAGCCTACCCCCCTTACCGTCTCTACTATGCCGTAGCATACAGTAGTTGAAGAAAAAAGTTTAAAGCTTCTACATACGAGCATAATGCGAAAAAGTCAAACGCAGTTGTGTTCCTTCTCTTTGTAATGCAACGAAAAGAGCGAATGAAAAGAAAAGTTTCATTTTAATAACCAAGAACCGACAATTTCTTTTCTTTTCTTCTCTTCACCACATCCGTTTCCTAACGTCAGCACGGCAATGACAGCTACTCTGCCATCCGTAGAGAGAGAGTGAGTGAAATATGAAGTCACGCATTTGTGCATTACAAATAGCAAATGGCAAAAAAAAGCATTAAAAAGTGGCAGTTAAAGTAGGAAACACGTTTTGCACACTTTTTGGCAAAGGCGGAAAACCATAAGGCAACGTTGATGACAGCCAGCCAACTATGCTCACATTCACATTTCTTTGCGCTTCCTCTTCCTGTCTTTGCACACAATTTTTTCGCATTTTATCTCATCTCATCCTTTTTGGCTTGCGAAGCTGGCTTTCTCAGCGCTGAATATGTTTGCAATTATTATTATTTCACAACTGAAATGATTTAATGACGACAAAAATTTATGGTGCGTGAATTTCTGTAAACGATTGCAGAGCGTACCGCCCCACCTTCAACCACTCAAGGTGGTGCTTGCACGTAATACCAACCGATATGTAATCATTGCACAATTTTATAGCACAACTCGAGGCTTTTCGCCCTCAAATATAATCACACACATACAAACAATCATCTGAGTAAATTGCTTTTAAATACATATCAATAAAGAGGCCTGCAGTTCGACCGGGTTTCTGGTGCAACTGCAGCCGTTAAGTGTGTGGGCGTTACCCGCTTTGCTTTGTCACTTTGATAGACCCCTAATTTGTATGTCACGAATGCTGCTCGTACGTTTTGCTGTAAACATTTCTATTTCCAAACTCAAATGCGAATTTTTCTCATTCCGCCTTCTTCAGAAGTTTTGCGCGAGCCATGCAGGCGTTCGTATCGTTCACGAGGTAAGCATCCCTCATAGCGGTTCATTTAAAGTTGTGCTTTGCTTTGTTGTTATTGCAATGGACGACACGCACCTGTCAAATGCAGAAGTCAATATTTTCATTATGATTACGTTGTGTCAGTCGGCGATAAAATTATTGTAATGGAAATAGAAAGGTTACGCTGCATTTGACACGCTGCAAATGAATTGTTACTTAACTGTTTCGAAAATGTTGTGCCATTTTAAGTATCTGAATACCTTGAAGACGTATTGTATGGAAACTGTTTTGAAACTCTGTATTTGTTCATTACTGTCGTCGTTCACTTGGCACAGCTCATGTGTATCATCAATTTGGTTATTTTTGTTTTGACTATTCAAAATAATTTCCATAGAAGAGTATCCTTTTTGAGTTTTATTAGTGACATTTTACACATTTGATGACTAGATTCAAACTGTGTAATTGCTTCGGCAAAGATTCTTTAAAATCATCTTTATTCTCAACGTTTACTTGTTGCTGTGTTTTCTGGGTAACAAATCGTAAGTCAGACCAACAAAACAAAATTTGGACGATTGATGACTCCGACCACTTTTTGGTGAAATCCCATATCTCGAGACCCAATTCTTATGTCACATTGTGAAAACGGACGAAATCGGACAACAACCAGGGCCTAGTTTCCAGTACTCAAATCAAGAAGAAATTATTATGATGAGATAAAACTTTGCACGAATAATATCTTTAGTGTGTGCCACCTTATAACCAAAAATTGTTTCAATCCAATAAAAACTGTTCATGCCCCTAGGTACCGAATATTTAGACCTCCAGTTGACTTTTGATCGAAAATGTCGGTCAATGTGTGATATATAACTAAAATTAAGGGATAACTCTTCTCTTATAATGGTATGTGTGTATGTCAAAAATGGGTTGAAGCGGACCAATACTTCCCTTAACCCTCATATACCTAATTTAAGGATTTTCGAACTTCGCGGTGACTTTGTACTGCATATATCGGCCAATATCTGAGTTATCCCAATGGAAAAAGAAAGTTTCCTTTATTCACAATAAGGTATCTTTGTGCCTAAAATAGATAAATTTTAGTGAAAATTTTATGATTTTCGAACATCCGGCAGACTTTAAACTATATGATTGGTTTTTACAACTTAATGTACTTTTTTTTTAACTCTACAACACCTTTTGAATATTTTCCTAAATTTTCAAGTTGATCTGAGTAATAGTTTCGGAGATACAGCCTTGAGAAATTGTGCGCTCGAGGCTAGCTAGGCTAGGCTAGGCTAGAAATCCGGGTTCATACCGGTTCCGACCCGACTCTTGTGGGAATGATAAGTAAGTAAGTTCGAAATGCTTAATACCCCAGCGCAATAACGGATCTGAGCATTTTAGTTTGCACCTCACGTAGCCGAGTCTGTAAAAGACAAAAGTCCAATTACATTTTTTTGTCTTAATATACTAAAGTCTTTGACTAAGATCTGCACTGAAAATATGCCTAATGTCGAAGCAGTTTTGAATGATATTCATTCGCTTTAAATAAATGTGGTTCCCTGAAATATAAAACTTCGTGGAGTGCATAGTGATGCCACATAATTTGACAGCTGCATGACGCCAGCAAAAAGTGACAAAACGGCCCCGATGATGGGTCATATATCAATAACAAACCAGATTCGATTCACTCTCAATTTCGCGAGCAGTCACTTAGTCAACGAACATACAACAAAGGAGCAACAAAACTTCGAAGGATCAACGGACAAATTGTAAAAATGTACAAAGCGTAGCAGACAAAAAACAAACGCTTGAACAAACAAACGAAATATAAATTTCAAAAATAATTTATTAGCTTCAAAACGGAGTTAAAGATCAAATGAATAAATAAAATTGTACGGGCCAGACGCAGCTCGAACATCAAAATGAGCAGAGTTGCAGCGAAAAAAAGTAATGTTAGTCGAGTTAACGGCCGAATGATGTGTGGCGGCTGATGAGGGCGACGGTAGCAGTTGCGTCAGTGGCGCTGCTGTTGGGGGGAGTTAATCAGAAGTCGAAGAGCTTACACAGTTTTTAAAGTGAAGACGAATGCATTTTGATGGACACTTAACAAACGGGGCATGTTCAAGCAGGGACACATATAATATACACACATTATAGGTGTATTATACGTACATACTCTTATATGTGTTTATATATCCTCTCTTGAAAAAAAAATGCGTGAAGGCCTTTTCTGTCGATTTGTCGTGGAAGCGGCGGGGAAATTATTTTTTTGCAGCAGCGCAATATTAATATTTGTATGTCTGTAAGTATATTTCTTATTTATTGTAAGCGAATATTTTCTGTATAAATCAAAATTGAAGCGTTCACAATAAGCCACCAGCATTATGCGGACAGTATGTGGATTCGAAGCCGCCGCCGCAGCAGCAGCTGCATCGCCATCGTTCCAATAAAAATGCAAAAAAGGCACCAGCATCGAAATTCCCACATGTTCACAATTTTGTTCATCCCGTGTTTGCATGTATGTAGCCAGCCCTGTGGCAGCACAAAACTCGAAAGTGAACCTTTTTTATGTCACTTCTCATATCCAGACAGACAGATTTGGTTGTTCTTCGCTTTTCGCAATGTTTTTGTTGTTGTTCCGTTGTTAGCTTGCAATCGCATACTTTCATTCATACAAATTCGTTTTCAGTGCGGAACCTAATTCGAACGATTTCGTTAACCTGCAACTGTGATTTTGTGCTTGGTTTCGTATCTTTTTTGTTATTGTTGTATATTTTTGTCCTTATTTCGATTTCGGTATTTGAGTTGTAGAGCTGTGACGAAGTATTTTTGCGTCACGCGTCGTGTTCTTTTGTTTAAGCTTTTTCTGGTCATCTTGCCCGGTGTCTTCTCACTTTGTACTGTGGTGCTTTTAGCAGATTTTTGAATGCAATCGTCAATTGAAAGAGTCGAAGTGTTTTCGAAAAATTCAATGTCATTATTCTAAAAACCGAGGTGCAACATGTGTTGTATTTTAACAGATCTGATAGATCCCCAAATAAAAAAAGGTACAGCCTACTCTAGGGAAATTTTTAAATATTAAAAAGTTTTACTTGAGAAAAAGAAAGCAACAAAGTCGTGGTGAATACAATTTTTTCGACAGTTTTTAACGAACAATTGCTAAAAAATTGCACCATAAATAAAAGAAGAAAAGAAACAGGCAAAGAGTTCTGAATCTTGACCAACGTAAACTAAACATATTTTAGAGCACCTTCAGCATAGTCTCTAAGCCGAACTGGGCAATTAACCGTGATTATGTAATGATATTTCATAAGTACATCAATTTGGAACAGAAAATAAAAACTCCTCTATTTTATTTGGAACAATAACAGTGAGAGAGAGCCGGTCAAAGAGACGTTTTTATGACTTTATGGTTTACCTCTTCATATCTCTTCTTCTCAAATAAAATATAATTTTTTAATATAAAAATTACATAATGTCTTTCGCAAACCACACCACTGTTCATACATACATATATGTATTTATCTGAGACCACATTCATACACACATGCAGGAGGAGAAAATGCGCGTACGCCTGCGCACGCGTTTCTTATCGGTGTAGAACTGATCGCAATCTCGAATGTATGGCTTGACTCGCCGGTGCTTTTGCGAAAGTTGTACCACGCTACTCCTGCTTCATTCGCATTTTACGTCTGCGCTCACCTCTCTTCTGGTGGTAGACAAGGAGCTCAGCTTGTTTTCTGGGGCAGTGCGTGTTGTCATAATGAATGGCTCAGTTTAGGTCATTTAATTTTTGTCGTAAGATTTTTTATAGTTCTAGTGGCGCCACAAAATATTAAATTACTATGCTGCATGCTCTTTCGCAGCAAAGAAATGTGCATATATTTTAATTTTTTACCTTAGTGCGCCGTGTACACACAGTCCGACTGCGAAATTAATAATTCGCTTCGGTTGGTAGCTACAACTGCCGTTGCAAATAGTAGTATGTAGTTATTTAAGCATCAATATGTCTGTATACATGTGCATTAAATCGGTTGGCAAGTGCAAATTCTAATAGTCGGTGCTTAATTTCTCACATTTCGTGTTGGTCGCATTCAAACCTCCGCTCCTGAGAGTGTCGGCATTTGTAATAGTTTTATTATTAGTTTATTATTAGCACTTATCTAAATTATCGAGACACTTCGGCCAAGGTTTCATAGAATTCAAGTAGTTGCCTAGTTTCAATTTTATAATCTCGCGAACGTATACGAGCAGTAAGTCGGTTAGTCGCTTAGTGGGATTGAACCTTATTCCCGCAATCGCCTGTTCGCTTTTGTATAAGCCACTGCAACTGAAGTGTCCCTTTCATATATTACATTTTTATGTATAATCTTCTCTTCTCATCCCATTCACATAATTTTTATTATTTTTAGTGTGTTCAACTTGTTTTCTATTAAAAAGCCCTAATTTTACGATCTACGAAAACAAGAAAGGTATAATAATAACATTAAACATGTAGGATATGACTAGACTCAGATGTCACGGAGTATTATAAGCTCTTGCAATTGGTTAGAATTGAAGACGTGGCATTATTACCCAGAGTCAGCAAAACTTTAAAATAAAAATTCATGCATGTGAATTCACTAATAGACGGAATTGCGAATCGATCATTAAATTGGGTATATCGGGGTCAGAGTAACGTATAGACCATTGTGCATCAACACATAGTTAAAGATATACATATGCGACGGAAAATCTTGGGAAAGTACTGAACTGATTTTTTAATTTTTTGCACCAGATTACATTAGTATTAGTAAAAGATAAATATATCAATTGGCCTATATTTTATGTTTAGTCACCTATACTCACTGGAGTCCTCATATTCGATATCTGGAGGATATAAAAGGTATCGTTCTATTCGACCATGTTTAGACACACGTTAGAGGTGTGATTCCTCAATCGATAATGATGGAGCGGACGTTCCGTTGTCCGACCATGAAGGAGTTCGATTGGAAATTACACGTCTGAAGTACAAAAAAGCGGCGGATCCATAAGAACAAGAACAACAAAGCGGCAATCCACAAAAAGGGAGACCCCACAATCTGCGCAAACTACCATGGGATAAGCCTCTTCAGCACATAAGGTAAAGTCCACCATCAACAAACTGATTGGACCTTATCAGTGTGGCTTTAGACCTGGAAAATCATCAACTGAGAAGATATTCACCAAGCACCAAACCTTGGAAAAGACCCGTGAAAGGAGAATCGACACACACCACCTCTTCGTCGATTTCAAAGCTGTTTCGACATCATAAAAAGGAGCTGCCTTTATGACGCTATGTCTGAATTTGGTATCTCCGTAAAACTAATGCTACACAGCTATTGAGCAACACCAAAAGCTCCGTCAGGATCGGGAAGGACCTCTCCGAGACGTTCGATATCAAACGAGGTTTCAGACAAGGCGACTCCCTATCGTGCGACCTCTTCAATCTACCATCTACCCCTGGAGAGAATAATTCGAGCTGCAGAACTTAATCGAACAGGTACAATCTTTTATAAGAGTGTACAGCTGCTGGCGTATGCCGATGATATTGATATCATCGGTCTCAACACCCGCGCCGTTAGTTCTGCTTTCTTCAGACTGAACAAGGAAGCAACGCAAATGGGTCTGGCAGTGAACGAGGGCAAGACGAAATATCTCCTGTCATCAAACAAACAGTCGTCGCACTCGCGACTTGGCTCTCACGTCACTGTTGACAACGTCCGGTGTGTTTTACGTGGGTACCTGCTGACGACAGCCTTACTCCACGGCGCTCAAAAGCACAGCGGATCAAATCAATGCGTTGATCAGCGCCCTGAGAATGCTAAGCATTTTCAGTACCAATTGGCAGTGTGGAATGGACACACTAACCACCTTGGTAGGGTTCGAGGCCCATCTAAAACCTCTGCCGTGCTTTGGGTCCGGCACCCGGTTGCAATGCAACTCCACATTCAACTGACAGGGTCAGTTCTTCCCGCGATTTGGGTTTCAACCACAACCACCACGATACTCCCCGAGGGGCCAGTCCGCAAGAGCAGGTTGGAGTTACCTCCAAGGGCTCCTGCTCCCCGTGGTACCAGAATTAAGTCTCCGGTCAGACCTCGTAGCCGAAACTACTACCAGTTGAGCTTCCATACTGCTCTGGACTGGTGGCCAGGGGTTGGACCCCATACACACATCACTTACACACACCAATCATACAAACAACTAAAACCCTAACTTCCAGCTAACCGTCTTCGCCGCTTAAACATTTCACGCGCAAACAGCCCTAACTGTTCGGTATTCCGACTAGTGGAGATCACACCACTAACATCTAATCGTCCATCAGTCCAGCTAATCCCCATACCACCCAGATCCCTAATGTCCGAGTACATCGGGCACTCCGCAATTAAATGCGACCAACTCTCTAACCCCGCCCCACAAAAACACCCCGACGTATCCGAAAGGTGCCTCTGATGCAAAAATGCATTCAGAGGCCCATGCCCCGTAAGCAGGAAACCCAGACTCAGACAAAATCTGAAGTCTGGGTTATCCTCAACGAACCCAACGTCCCGAATGTACTCGTACGTCACTCGGCCGTTAGGACTATTGTCCCAACGTTCTTGCCACCTACACCTAACCCTATCATCTAGAAGCCTCTTGCTCCCTAGATATCCCTCCCTCTCCACATCATCGTCGGAAATCCAATCGTTCCGCAGCAATGACACACTCAAACCCCTTCTTAACCTGAATGCAACAGCACGCTGTATGGCAATCAGGTCAAGAGGGGTGCACCTAACAAAACCTGCATCGCATCCGTTGAGACTGTGCGACATACAGGCAAGCAAGCAAGCATTATACAACGTTGTATTGAGAGGAGTTTTTGAGACCCCAAGACAGTCGTGGCTGCCTCCCACCATACAGGGGCTCCATATGTGGCACAGGCCACAAACAAGCCACGATATATGGTGCGGACAGCACGACGTCCGAGACCCCAATCGCTCCTCAAAATACGTCGTATTTTGCCTACGGTTGCCTGCAGTCGCTCCTTCACCTTCACAAAGTGTGGAGTAAAACACAATCTTTCACTTATGGTCAACCCCAGATACTTGACTTGCGTCACGTATCTGATGCTGACCCTGTTCACACGGACAATCGGTGGACGAGACGGCGACAATCTACCTTTCAGCAGCATTGCCACCGTTTTGTCCATCGATATGTCAACCCCCACTCCTAAACCCCAAGAATTAACAATCTCTAAGAGATCTCCTCCCGCCCGTTCTAAATCCAACCTCGAGCGACCTTCAACCATAAGAAGAAGGTCGTCCGCATACGCGCAACATTTACAGAGTGGCTCGAGCTGTCCAAGCAGAGTGTCCATCATAAGGTTCCAAATATATGGACCACAGATGGAACCCTGCGGGCAGCCCCGAACAACTCCGATCTCCACACTTCCATTCATGCCGACAAGAGAGGCCTTTCTGTCCGAAAAATAACTCCGCCAAAGAGTAATTTCCGGACAGCCAAGCTCCTCCAGCCGTTGCAACACTCGATCCCAGCTTAGGTAGTCAAATGCCCCTTAAAGTCAACAAATATGCCAAGGACATACTTGTTGACATTCTCCCTAACGACATTCTGAACGAAAAACCACGCATCCTCTATACTGCGTCCTTTCCTGAAACCAAACTGCCTATCCGACCACATACCCCGCGTTAGCTCCTGAAGCCGTTCCACCATGACTCTTTCCAGCACTTTTCCAAGTACTGGAAGGAGACTGATGCCCCGATAAGATCGAGGATCGCTCCTGACCTTATCAGGGGACTTCAGGAGAGGAACAACCCTAGCACTTTTCCACTCGCGTGGAAAATATCCCTCCCAGACGCACTTATTATAAATGGCCTCCAGGTATTCCGGAATGAACTTCCATAAGCTTTTACACATCTCTCCGTTCAAACCATCAAAACCTGGGGACCGTTTAGACCTAACCAGGCCAAAGGCGTACCCCAATTCCCCATCATCTAATGGAGGGACAGGCACCTCTTGTGCTTGAGGTACCTGCACCTCCGACCTAGGAAAGAACGCACCTAGCAGAACCCCCGCACACTCTCTCCACGACGATAACAGAGTGTCACCGACGCGAAGAGAGGTGATATCCTCCCTCCTACGACCCCTGCAGATCCTATAGACCTGACCCCAGGGGTCGTTCCTATCCTCTCTTACAAAGCTCCTCCACTCTTCCTCTTTAACTTTTACTAACATTTCTTTATACTCCCTATCCGCACAACTAAATTCGTACCTAAGCTGGGACAGCCTATCAGAATTGGACCGTCGAGCGCGTTGAAACTTTCGCCTCAAACGCCTGACAGTCCTCCTCTTCAAGGTTAGCTCACGCGTCCACCATTTAATTTTACTAATCTTACGACTTTCACACCTCCTAAATACCCTATCATTTACTCCCCAAACTACCCCGTATAGACGAGCAATTTGCTCGTCAACCCCCAACTCCTCAAACTCACTAAGCGGTACATCGGATACCGCTTCCCTAACCAAGAGTCCATATTGGTTCCAGTCAGTACCAGAGGTACGCCATCGCCGCAATGGACTCTCATAAGGTGAGGGAGGAGATCGAGGGGTAACCACAATTTGAAGCAAATTATGGTCACTCAATCCCCACCCTCCCCTAACCTCCCAACTAACATTGAAAGCCCTACTTGCTGCCTCGTTCATAAGCGTCACGTCAATGTCGCTCACGCCCCCAGGCCCATCGAACGTATACCACTCGCTCGGCTCATTCAAGACGTGGAGGCTATTAGCCACCACCCATTCGCTTAATGCCTCGCCTCGACTGTGGCTTTGGTATCCAGACGAATGCCGGGATACCTTACTAAACCACATCGAGGACGAGGCATTCGCATCCAACCCTAGGATAATTGGGCTACTACTCGCAAGTAGTAGTAGCTTATCCATGTAGCCCAGGTAGGGCTCTAGGGGCTCGCTATATTTGCAATACAAACTAGCGACAATCATCCTACCGAACTCCCCTTCTACGGCTACACATATACCCAGTTGTGAAGAATCCACCACTACGCAATCGTAGCGTGGATTATTCACAACTATTGCGGCGTTAGCTCTAAGGTCAGTGAAGACCCTAAAACCCCCAGGAAGACCCCGAACCACACCATTGGTGGCGTAGGGCTCCTGGAGTAGAGCAATACCGCACCCACCCTCTACCATACATCCCCCCAACTCACACATCACGGCATAGGAGCCTTGACAGTTAAGCTGGATGATCCCACCCATCAATGTCTGGCGAGGGCGCGCTCAACAATGCCACAGTAAATAGGGCAGACAGCTGACATCATAAGATGCCCAGCTGGCCTACCCTTAAACTCACAGTTGCGACAATGGGGTGCATTGACGCAACCGGCAGCTTTGTGGCCTTCTTGACCGCACCTCCGACAGACATCAGACTTAGCCCTACACTCACGCACCCTGTGGTCAAATCCCATACAGCGGAAGCATCCGGCGACGGGGCTATCCGGTCGCACCCTGAAGGAGAACCACTTTATGTAGCACCGACCTGCCTCCAAAAGGGCGGACATCAATTTGTCCGTACCCTCAAGGACGACATTGGTGCTACCGTCAGCGGCCACCTTCCAGGGTTGACTGACCATCCTCACGTCAGCCCTCTGGGATGCCGGGCTGAAGTCCTGGAGGTTCAGCCGGAGTAGTTCCTCCATGAATTCTTCATGGGGGATCTCCGTATGGACCCCCTGGACCACCACCCGACGTCCCAACCTCCGGTTGACAGAGACGTCCAACCCCACCTCCCCGAACTTTTTGTTACTCGCCACTCTCTCCCTCTCAAGGACGGAGGGAGTGCGAATAACCGCCCCACCTCCCTTAATTGGTCGCACTTCGTGGACCCTCACTCCAAGTGAGGGACCCACCTCCTTGACCACTTTTTTAATAACTTCCTTAGAGGAAGTTGCAGGCCCCTTACTCCTGACCACGACCGACCAGGTCTCTACAGGCTTCGGCGTCACCGGTGCAATTGCCTCAAGCACAGGTGCTGGAGGTGCAGGCATCGGTGCCGACGGAGCCGGCATTGACCTGCTCGGCGCCGAGGAGTGACCCCCACAACTCCCCCTAAGGGCATCGACTTGACCGCGAAGATGGGCATTCTCGGTTATCACCGTCATTAGGAGCGCCTCATACCTTGAGGCAAGCTCCAACAGCCCCTTCGCAGTCCCTACCTCGAAACCCTTGGCCTCAAAGACCAGCTCGTTGAGCTCCCCCGTAATACGTTTGGCAGCAGCAACATGGCTGACTGCCCCACCCCCAGCAACAAAAGAACCCCGCGAAATCTCCCGCTTTTTTGCGGCCTCTTTGGCACGCCCGACACCCGATTCCTTGCCAACCGCCCTAGACGGTTGGGCAACCGTTTTCGCAGTGGTGGCCACGCTGGCCTTTCCACCACGACTTCCCTCGCCTTCTCCCTCACGCGCTACCGCCTTCTCGGTGGAGGCCACAATGGCACTCCCGCTCCCTCCCGCATTATCCCCAACGTTACGCGGCGACCCCGCACGCGTAACCGCCTTCTCAGCGGAGGCCACGTTGGCACTCCCGCCACAACTCCCGCTCCCTTCCTCGCTTTCCAACTCCTTACGCGGCGACCCCAAACGCGCCTTGCTCCGCGGTGGAGACCTCACCGCTCCCGACGCTTCGTCCTCGCCACCCGACGTGGAACACTCCACGACTGTTGAAGCGGCGGATTCTCCGCTTCCAGCGAGGGACTTCGTCCTCTTCTTCCGTCCACGAGGCATCCTACTTCAAAACTAACCCCTCAGTAGAACTGATCCGCTGGCGTACCACTAACGCAGAAGGCACACGGACAGAAAAATACTGGAGCAGCTGCTCTCCAGGTGTTTGCGTCTGAACGCGCTGAAAAATGCGACCCACGCAAAGGCCCGCTCAATATCAGCGACCACCCAAGCGGTCGATTATAGCGCGCCCGCACTGACACAGCCCACAAC
This sequence comes from Bactrocera zonata, assembly GCA_037783105.1. Classification (NCBI taxonomy): domain Eukaryota; kingdom Metazoa; phylum Arthropoda; class Insecta; order Diptera; family Tephritidae; genus Bactrocera; species Bactrocera zonata. The sequence goes on along the minus strand of JBAWJQ010004226.1, from coordinate 77,199 downwards.
CCCAACGCTTGGTCGGATTAAGGCCACTCAATTGGCCGCCGGCCGGACAAAGTCCCCGAAACGGTCCGGAGTCGACCGATGTGGCGCTGAGTCGAATCGCACCGTGGGCTAAACGGTTCGCTGATATGACCGTTGGTCGTCACTGTTGACAGTCATAACTTTGAAGTTGTAGATAATTTCGTCTATCTTGGAACCAGCGTAAACACCACCAACAATGTCAGCCTGGAAATCCAACGCAGGATTACTCTTGCCAACAGGTGCTACTTCGGACTGAGTAGGCAATTGAGAAGCAAAATCCTCTCTCGACGAACAAAAACCAAACTCTATAAGTCGCTCATAATTCCCATCCTGCTATATGGTGCAGAGGCTTGGACGATGGCAACAACCGATGAGTCGACCTTAAGAGTTTTCGAGAGAAAGGTTCTGCGAAAGATTTACGGTCCTTTGCGTATTGGCTACGGCGAATATCGCATTCGATGGAACGATGAGCTGTACGAGATGTACGACGACATTGACATAGTTCAGCGAATTAAAAGACAGCGGCTACGCTGGCTAGGTCATGTTGTCCGGATGGACGAAAACACTCCAGCTCTGAAAGTATTCGACACAGTACCCGCCGGGGGAAGCAGAGGAAGGGAAGACCTCCACTCCGTTGGAAGGAACAAGTGGAGAAGGGCCTGGCTACACTTAGAATCTCCAATTGACTTCAATCATCGAAAAGGAAGAACGACAGCGTGCTGTTATAAACTCGGCTATAACCGCGTAAGCGATGTCTACGCCAACAAAGCAGAAGAGTAGACACAAAGATATAGGATTTTACTTTAATGCGATGTTTTTTTTAATATGATCGAATGGAGAGGTGGGTGAAACATTTTCTTGCACCGTATTGGTTTATTCGACGAATTTTTTTTACTATAATATTTATATTTATTAAAATAATCAATTATTTATCACACATATCTACCTGATAAGTCCTTTTTAGATCACTGCAGAATTATTATATTTTCAAAAGGAAACGGTTCGAAACATGAACACATTTCCTGCATTTTTGATAAGAATCACACAACACACAGGACATTGAGCTTACAAAGACCGACGTCAGTAATTTAAAAATAAACCTATAAAATTATTATGGACAACAAAAGAGTGTTTGGCAAATTCATACATTACCATTATTCAATTTATTGCCATGAACCAATCTACAAATAGATTTCGAAAGCGTACAACAACTCCGAGCGTAAGAAGCATGTGAGGGCATACCCAGAAACAATGGACCGAAAGCTGCGAAGGGAATGAAAAAGTGCACAGCTTTCCTCCAAACTTTAAGTAACAATAACAAACACACGTGAGATTATTGGTGCGCTGATGTGTATGTATGTACAAGTATGTATTGATATGCCAGTGTGCGGATGTTTGCATATGACCATATGGTAAACTGCTATCACATGCACTTTGTCAAAATATATTAACCAAAAGTGCAACCATAAAATAACAATACGTAGAATAACTAAAGCAACAACAAAAACAGCAACGCGATTGCAGACAAAATATTAAACATTAAAAAAATTGGCATAAATAAAAAGAAAACAATTCGGGCAACCCCGAGTTCAGATGGCAACCAACTGCAACAAATAAAAGTAAAATAAAATGCCAACAACAACAACTATCTATAAGCAATAAACCAAACAAGGCAGCTAAAAAGTCCCAATTCAATTCAAAGCAATTCCAATGGCTCAACGCCAGACGCGACGGCAATCAGTAATAAGCATACACAGGCATACCCTAATATAACTACACATTTGTGTGTGTGTGTGTGTTTGTGCTGTTTGGGGCAGCGTAAAATGCGCATTGCAGCTGATCCACGGACAAGTTGGCCGCTTTCCAAGGAAGTGGTTCATGCCATTGTCTTATCGGTGAACAAGATCAATATGCACGATATCAATATTCTTGGGCAACATTCAATGCGAAGCGTTGCAGCAAAACGACGACGGACGCGTTGGTCAGTGAGTGTAGTCTGCTTGGCCAAATGTAAAAAATACATATGTATACATAGTATATATGTATGAACATTGAAAGAAAAAATAAAACTTGCTAGTGTCTGTACTAAATGTTAGCAATAAAAAATCTGCTTACTTGGCTCTTCACTAAAAGTGCAAAAACAATAGCAAAAAATAACCGTAAACCAAAATAAAGCGAATCTTTGTATCATCACGTTTTAAATTCAGCTACTAAATGGTCCAAAAAGGCCAACTTGCATTCGCCGAGATGCGCACAGCTGACGGTGTCAACAGCAACAGCTAATCGCAACTCGACGCTGCAGAATTGAATAAGTGTTTAAGTGTTGTGTAATACAAAAAAAAATATATTTTGTTCTCTACATTTTTGTACTTTGGAGTCTTAAATCTGAGAGATACTTTTTGAAAAATTTGTACCGACAAACGGTTCCTTATATTTACCATAAGCGAAGTCACGGTGTAGACCTTAGAAACGCGAGATGATGCTAGTACTTTTAGTGCAATGTATGACCTATGACGTCACTTTAGCAAGTCTCGAAGTACAGAGATGTTATGCATTATGCCACAAAGCATTGAATACTTTCCTACCGCAAAGTCGGTAGAGAGCTGATTTTAAAATTTACAGAATAAGAATTTGTTTTAAGCTTCGTTAACTTAAGTTCCGGTAAGAGGCAGCACAATTTCACATCTAAATTTCTACTCATGAAATAAATTTGGTTGTGATGACTGTGAGCTACTCTTCAGCTTTATCAGACTCGTTCAAAGTGTCGCTTTGAGTCATGTAATATCATTCCGGATTCTTCTAATGTGATTTTTTAAATTTAGGAAATTGGAGAAATTTGTTGAAACAGTTTTACCGAGCCACGCAAGGTCAAGAATGTGCCACTGGAGTTGGGTTCAGCGAGTCTTAAGACTTTGTTATCATTCTTAGCATAATAAAGTAGTTACTCTGAAGCTCCTAAGGGTCGAAAGACCAAGAAGGAAAAGCAGTGCCAAAATAGGTGGAAATCCTTTCGTGAGATGAAGGTTTAGAATTACTTAACTTAACAAAGTCATTCGAGCTAGCGCTAATTTGCAAGAATAACCAAAATTTTAAGACTAAACTTCACTAAGATTTATTCATTGAAATGTCTTCTTCAATATAGTTTAAATAAAAAGTAAATAAAAATCACTCTTACTACCACTCAAATCTATGAACTACTATTTCATAACACTCGCATTAATTCTTAGTATCTCCTACAACCAGCTAAATTACCTTAAACGCTCGCTGCTCTCGGTACCATAACTGTAAGCTTCCACTGCACCAGTTTCGGTTATTTGCATTTTCATTGTAAATGTTGTTGCTTTACTTATGCTGCACGCGGTATGGCCCAGAGAATCCTTATCATAGATTTTTCTTGTAAAGCAAGATTTTCCACGTTATTATTTTATGTCGCTGTTTTATATTGTTCAATTGTTGGTTGTGTGTTTTTGGTGTTTGTGTTCGGTTTGGCGAAAAATTGTCACAACGTGTCGGAATTCACACGAATTTCATGTTTGTCAACACCTCGTTTTGATGCTCATATTCCACCTAATGCAACCGGTGGTAGGTGAAGATTTGGTGGAAATGGAGGATAAGGTGTCGAGCAATGCATTTTGCAGTTATTTTATTATGTTTTGTCGGAAATGACCTTTGTGACGTTTAAGCGTGTAAACACAGCATGTTAGTTCAGAGTGATAGTATTCGGGCTAAATGCATTTTACCAATACAAACTTACTACTTACATATATGCAATGTGTTTTTATATACTCGCTCGCTTGTTCGTAGTATAGACGCTACAAAGTGTACTGTTGCAAGATGATTTTGACATTCGATAATTTTTGTCAACACAACAGCATTTAGAGCTGTTTTGTACATAGAAAGGTGGTTTGGAAGTAGAAAGCATATACATATGGTGCCTTTCTCTCGAAAATGGAGAGCCATGTCAACTGTTATTCTGGTTCTCAAAAGCTTCCAAACTCAAAGAAATATAAAAATGAAATCTTAACGGTAGTTGACTGATGGTATGTATTTTTGAGTAACACAGTTCAAAAACCTACCAAAATCCGTAGCGTGGTAATCGCAGAGCAATAGAGTTCTACCCTTGTAATTATATTTTGAAATAAGAAAAATATTCATAAAGTCTTACCACTTAAAACTAATGTCGTCATGACTTTTACTAAAGGTGTGAACTTAATTAAATTAAATTAAGAACAAGAGAGTTGACTTCAGCAGCTGTAATACAGAGTTTGTCCGGACAGTAATAGGACTGACCTTCTTCCGCCGCGACTGTACTTCGAAGCGAGCGCGCACTGACTGGACTCGATAGATAGCGTTCCTAGCTAACGAACGAGGGGCTGGTTAGTTGTTTCCGAGCACCTGAGGAGTCAGGACAAACATTTTCGCGCGACGTGTTTCTGTGAGTGGTGTATGCCGAAGATGCAGAGTTCGTTAGAGCAGAGGTACGCGTTTAAATTCTGTGGGAAAGTCGATAAATCTGCGACAGAGACGTTTGATATGTCCAAGCAGGCTTACCCAGATGTTGCTTTAGCAAGAAGTGGTGTGTTTCGATGCCACTAGGCCTTTTTGGAGCGCCGGGAAGAGGTCGCTGATGAAGACCGAAAGAATGAGCAAATCCAAAGTGAAAACGATGTTCATTGTTCTTCTTTGACATCAAAGGCATCGTCCACCCTGAATATGTTTCTTCTGGACAAAGAGTCAACGCCAAGTTTTACATGGAAATCCTTAAGAGACTCAAACGAAGGGTCAATTGGGTCCGATAAGACATCGCAGCCGATTGGAAGTTGCGCCACGAAAACGCCCTGGCTCACACCGCCTTTCTTACCTACTCAAGAGCGGCATCCCAATGCTTCCGCAGCTGCCCTATAGCCCAGATGTTGTTCCCCAGGACTTTCCTTGCCTGAAAAGGTCTATAAAAGCAAGTATTTTAAGACGACAGAAGAGATCCAAGGGGCATGCACCTCGGCTCTCAAGGCTATTCCGGAGAATGCCTTTCGCTACGCCTTCAATGCCTGGAAATCGCGTAGGGAGCACTGTATCGACGCAGAAGGAGCGTATTTTGAAAGTTTTTAAAGAATTGTAACGATTGGTGCAACAAAATTTTTATAATCAACGCAGTCCTATTACTTTCCGGACAATCCCTGTATATGTTTATATTTACGCTGCCTTCCTCACACGTTCTCCGCTATGTAGACGCCAATGATCATATGCGGAACTTTTGATCGGCCTGTTGGCACGCACTACGATTGGCTTCCTGCGGTAAAGTGATAATTACCCGACTAATTAATATTCGTCAGCTCTACAATGGACCAATAAGCAGCCGACTACGGCTTACAATAAAGACTGAGCCCAGTTCAGACAAACAACAAGAAAATGACGAAAACTCCGCTGCAACGCATTCATTAAGAACTTCAGCTTACCAATCTGGGAGAACATAAATCTTGCACAACCTTATACTCGTCACATTGGCCGCTCCGCTTCAGCGTAGAGAATACTGACGATGGCGTGTGACAAGCGACAGACGCACTCTGCGGGCTTCGCGAAAAAGTGGCAAATGTCGCGACTGTCACATTAGGGAGAGCGAACTGCCAGCCAACCAAACGAACAAAAAACGAGGCTCAATACATACTTCTTCCATGTGTACATATAGTACATACATACAAACGCACTAGGGCTGTTGAAAACATTATTTAATAGGGCATCTTGGGCTCGCGCGGAGCAATTAAAAATTGATCACGTTTTCCCAACTGCTACTCTACAATATATCACAAGTGATGACAAGGAAACTGCAACGGACAGACACGGGGTGAAGGCGACGGTATTATTGAAAGGAGTTGTATTTATAAACACACATACATATATAGACAAATACGCTATGTCCACGTTGAACTACACAAGTTTTCGGTTTACATAAATGTATTATTCATTTGACAACTTTGCGCAACGGTACACTGAGCGATGCAAGAACTGGAAGTTTAACGTCGCCGCAAGCGTTTTTACGTTTCATTTAAAGCGCATCACAAATAAACTAATAATATTAATTTTTTATGTCACTTAAGGGCTTGTGCTCCAGCGAAAGCGATATTCGTATCGTTTAGTTCGGTGCTCGTGCTTTCGTGAGTGAGTGTGTTTAAACATCGGCGCATATTTCATTATTGACAACTCCAGTTCTGCCTCGAAAATGAAGTTCTGATTGAAATTTGCCGAAGTTTGTCAAGTCCGACTGTCCGTTTGTTATTAATGTGCGTTTGCGGTAGGTTTCAAATTTGACAGTTCGCTTGTAATGACTGACAAGTGCGCCAAGCAAAAAGATGGATCACTTTGCTTGCGCTAAATACCGCATATGGGCTTAATTATTTGATGAAAAAGTTGTAGAAACCGATATTACTTGTTTCATATTTGTGATGAATTTATGTCCGTTACTGCAAAGTTATTGTTATTTATTGCCTTTTTAAGAAAAGCTAAGCTATTTCGTCTAAAACTACTTTTGATTTGTAAAATAATTCCTTTATGAACTATCAGTGACTGCAATATTGCTAACAAGACTTATGTATAAGATAGCAGCAACAGTTAAAAATATATTTTTCTATGTCTACGTTTGGCCACGAATTAACGATATAAATTTTTTGGCTTTGCAGAGCGGAACGTTTGACTTCTATGTTGTTGGAAATCTCATGCCTTAGACACAGACAACGATTATCTGGTCACATTAGGAGCTGTCATTTGTTGTCAATGAATTCCTTTAAGTCTAAAATTTTTTAGTTGCCAGATTTGTGAAGAATTTTAACCATATTTTAGTGCCGGCAAGGTTAACTCAAGCATTGACGGTACAGTTTCCTTCAGAAAATGGTGGACAACTTCATCTGAAAGTTTTAATTGAATTCCAACTAAGCTTCTAAAGCTTACAAAAAATCAAAATTGACCCGGACTGTTGCCGATTTTTATATAATGTGTCAGTGGACCCGAGGAATGAAGGATGAAATCACGTGTAGAAGTTCATACAACTGAGGAAAGTTCTCTGCGCGGCATTCACTTGGGAGTGGCTAGAAACAATTCTTTTACGTATGGCGCAAGCAGCTCACGACTTCCGGTCTTAGACCAAGTATCCTCTGGGTAGCCAAAGGAGATCCTTTATATCCCTTCCCAGGGATGTGTGCTAAAAAACGCTTCTAATGAAAAGGTTGCTTCCTTTTGATGACGACCAGGTCAAAATCCTCTCTCGACGAACAAGGACCAAATTCTCTAAGTCGCTTATTATTCCCGAGCTGCCATATAGTGCAGAGGCATGGACAATGACAGCATCAGATGAGTCGACGTTGATTTTACGAAAGAAAGGTCCTGCGAAAGATTTATAGTCTTATGCACCTTGGCAAAAGAGAATATCACATTGGATGGAATGATGAGCTGTACGAGATTTACAACGAAATTGACATAGTTCAGCGAATTAAGAGACAGCGGCTACGCTGGCTAGGCCATGTCGTCCGTATAGATGAAAACACTCCAGCACTGAAAGTATTCGACATAATAACCGCCAGCGAAAGCAGAGGAAGGGGAAGATCTCCACTCCTTCGGAGATCAGGCGGAAAAGGACCTGGCTGCACCTGGTATCTCAAATTGGCGAAAAAGAAAGGACTGTCCGAGTTAACAACACTAATCGCAGATTCCTACTCCACCTGGTCTTTCTAACGGAGTGGAGGTCTTCCTCTTCCTCTGCTTTCCCCGGTGGGTACTGCGTCGAAAACTTTCATTGCTCGAAGCATCACTTACTACAAAAATTTTGGTTCCAGCTGTGAAAGTGTTTAAGTCGATACTTTTTGATATTAGCTAACTAGCTGACGAAAAGAGGGAACTCATCTGCTTTAGAAACACCAGACAGTGAAGGAGTTGGTTTCACTTGTTTTTCGCCATGGTTGACCCAAACAAAGAGCTTAGATTGAATTAGATTCAATAAGAAAATGGAGTTACCCTATAAGAAATGTCTCTTTTTACATGAATTGAGAATGATGACTAGGGTGGACTAAATCTACAATCTGGCTAAGTAGAACTTTTCGTTATGTTTTTCCTACAAAAGCTTCGACGTATACAACTTTGAACGCAAAACACTTCCTTGCATGCTGCAGCCGAGTATTATGCTCTCATAAGTATACTTCTACCGATATATGCATGAGAGAAGATATCATCATTACAAACATTCTTTTATGAAAACCCACGCTTGGGAATCTTCACACAAACAAAGCAACACGCGTTTAAGGAAAAAGTCAATTAAGACGGTTAAATAAATCATAAGTTGTCGTGCCGGCCACACGAGCTTTTGATTGCAGCAACGTGTGTGGCGACCAACAACTATATACAAATATACATACATACATACTACCACCGGTAGCTTCGCTCTCTGTTTATTTAGCTTAGCAGACAAAAAATGCATAAGCAACAATTCTTTCTTTAAATTTTATTTTTTTTTTTTTTGGTTCTGGTTTCAGCCGACGCATTGACCCTCACCGAGTGAATTTTATTGCGCATTGCGGTTTGTCGCTTCACTGCTTCCAAGGACTCACGTCACTCGGTATTCTAGTAGCACATACTCCTGGGCCAACATGCCTTGTTGTAGTCAACTCTCACACCCTCCGCAACAGCGCAACGGCACTTGCACTGTTCAACCCTCTTGACTTTATACACAACAAAAACAGAATTCCAACAAACAACAACAACAATAAATGTGAATCCTTCCGGACGATTGCGGCGTTGCGTTGATCTTCGAGGAATTGTTGATGATGGGTTTAGCTTCCGTTAAAGTTCGGAAAAAACTTCACCGCCAACACCAGCTACTGCTACAGCAACAAAAACAACAAACACAGTGGCGAAACAATCATAATCATAATAATAACTGCTGCAGCAACAACAATAACCACAACAAAAATTACAACAACAGGCGTTGAAAGTAAAAGTAAATAATGTGCTTTGGGTATTCACGTGTGCAACAACAAGGAGCACACCAAAAGGGTGGCAAGCCCTTTATATGGGGTGTCGGAAGCGGATGCGAACTTTTCGACTTTGCCTTGCAGCTACAATATTGCACTTCTATAATAACTAACTGTAATAATAACTGTTTCTGTTACAGTTCCGTTATACTTCTCGTTGGAACGTTGGAAATTTATGAAGTGTGCACCGCGCGCCAAAACGACATTGCAACACGTGCTTCAATCGTTTTAGCATCCGCCCAGCCATCATCGAGCTCTCGCCCAGGATCAGGCGCACACACATCATACCAACAAATATATTTTCGTTAGTGTTTTCCATCACTTTGCTTCTGTTATTGTTGTGGTTGTTGGCGGTGGATTTACTGCAGAATTACGTGTGTAAAGTTTGTCTGTCCTCTTAAGGAGGCGGTTGGCGTTGAGTGACGCAGGTCTCAGGTCGCAGGTCGTCGAACGTCGGCCGAGATTTCAATTTCATTATTAAATTGTTGCTAAAGCGGTTAAAGTATGCGTAGCTTGTGCATTTGCAAGTGTGTGTGTGTGTGTGGGGGTGTGTTGCAAATGCTGCAAGTGATTTGAGGCGTACGCGCGGCATATTTATCATTCGCAAATGAAAGCTGTAATGAATGTAAATAAGCACTGTGATTCGTCCTTAACATTATGAATAATGAAATGACTGGTGTGTCTCTTGGGTGCATTTAATTCTTCATTTGATAAAAAAAGTTTGAGCTGAGGTTGTTTTTTAAATTGCGGTGCGTGTGTGTGTGTGTGTGGGAAATATTAAAAACCGATGTGAAGCGCTGTTAGACAAATGATGCTTAAAATTTTAAAATTATCATATTCGCCTTGTGTGACCTCCATAGTCGGGTGTATGAATACCGCTTTGCCGTTATTAGAGAAAAATTTAAATGCTGTAATAACTGTAGTTCCCAGACAAAAAATTTTGCAACTTCAAATGTGTGTCTAACCCTCTAAGGCTTCTCATAAATGTTCCACTTAGAGGACGGCGTAAGTTTTTTACAGGCTTTTAAATTGTCTAAGACTCTAGAATCAACACATCACATAGGGAATAAGTTAGTTAGTATCTTTAAGGATTTGACTTCGACTTGAACTTTTATCAATCAGTACATGGTCCATGCTAAAAAACTCCAGAAAAACAGCTGCCAAACTCACTTGGCACATAAAGATCGAAATTAACACCAATAAAAAGCCGATTTGATTTGCATGCGCAGTTTATGGACTTATGAGGATCAAATTTGGTTTTAAGTGTATAGTCCCACAATTTTTAAGATTTTGATCTGAAAATTTGCACAGTCCTTTTATACTTCAGGAGATACTTATTTGCCGGAACTACTGATATCCAACCCCTGTCATAATTGTCGTACAAGCAGACCGACCAAAATCAAGTTTTTGTAAGGAAAACTTCTTCATTTTACTAAATATCTTTACGAAATTTGACTTGAATTGTTTTTAAAGCAATGGTACAATCTTTGAAGAAATTGTTCAGGTCAGATCCCTATAATAACGGGTTTTTCAATAAGTGCGCTTGTGAAAGTACATTCTATGCCATTATGTATGGAACTCAGTCACGACGGGCATGCTTGCAGATGTCCAGACACTGAAATCAATATTCGAGGGTTTTCAAGCATAAATAGGCCAATTCTGCTGCAATTCAAATTCGATATTTGAACGAAGTTCATCAATCGTCACTGGCTTATTGACATAGACCATAGACTTGCCGTAGCCCCATAGGAAATATTCTAACGGCGCACAATGGGTAATCGGCGGCAAAAATATGTAATTTTTAACTATCTAATTTTAACAAAATCTCATTCCAGTAGTCTTTCTAGACAATGAATATAGTTTAATTTATCACTTATTTGCGAATTGCCATTTCACTGACATAACAACGTATTTTTAAAGTCAAATAAACAAAAAATCTCTTGAAAATTGTGAAAAATATTGAGAAATATATGAGTACAGAAGTAAGGGATTTCGACGTTTTATGCAATAAGAAGTGACTTTAAAGTGTAGCCTAATATATATTATAATATATTATAAAATAATTATTTTCATTTCATAGGCCTAATTCATGTCAATTTTGACAAAGTTTTAAAATAAAACCATTTTTTAAACACTTTTACATAAAAATTATAGATTTGACAATTAGCTACATGTACCTATGTACATGGTCTAGTTAGTCCTAATATTTGATGTACACTTTAAGGAATATGATAACGAAAAAAAAAACTGCGCATATGTGCGGATACGTGCGGATAAGGATCAAAGATAGCTATAACCTTGTCTGTTGGAATTTTTTTTTTTCGTTGTTTTGTTTTTTTTTTTTTTTTTATTGTTCGGTTTGTTGCTTTGTTGTTATTTTTTGGAGTTGTCTCTCGTTATACAACAACAACAAAATACTAGTTTAGATGCCTTATATTATTTGAACTAATTACACAGTACAACAGCTAATCTGGGGGGTGAGAAATTCCAGGTCGGGGTGATGGTACTAGGTCAGTATAGTAAAACCCTCAAAGGGTTTGGTGTTCGTATGTGTCGTATGTGATACCGAGAGAAGTGCAAACGGGTGAAAAAAAATTAACAAAACACGAAATTTTGAAATGGCAAAAGAAATAAAATATTGTGATATTGCAGAAATTTAAAATAATATTAAATACAATCAATAGTCAAGCAGCAATAGATCCTCAAAAATTTGAAATTTATTGCATGAAAACTGCGAGGTTATATGTCAGCCTTTATGAATTTTACTATATGCCAATGACGATACATAAAGTAAAGATTACAAGAAATATAATCTAAATTTTTTTTTTTTTTTTTTTTTTTTTTTTTTTAATCTTAATTTTTTTTTTTTTTAATTTAATTTTTTTATTTGCTTTATTTTTTCTGGACAAGCTTATATTTACAAAATATTACACTGTAGAAAATTTCGTTACTGTAGGATGATTTTTGATTTTTGTGTTATATGGGAGGTGGGCGTGGTTGTGGGCGGATTTTAACAAAATTTTTTTTTAATCTAATTTGGCAATATGAGAGATGTGTGCCAAATTTCAAAGCCCTACCTCGATTCCTTCTATTTTTTGCCGCGGCTTGTATGAAGCGGCCCCACTGTGCGGCGCCAAATCGCACGACCGAGGCGCTCAATTGACTGGGAAATTTCGTGAGAAAACACGTTCACCAAACTTGGTTTTCAATAAAACGATTTCCCTGTGGCTTGTGGTGCCGTCCTGTTGGAACACACATATTGTTCACCCCATATCATTCAATGGCGGCAAAAATATTCAGTTACCATTGATTCCAATTCATAGTAACGTGCCGATTTCGATCATCACGGAAGAAGTGCGGCCCAATGACGAAGCCGGCCCATAAACTGCACCAAACTGTAATTTTTTCGGGATGCAATGGTAACCATTGTGGAGGCCATTTAGTCAGAAGTTAGCCTTATCGCTGAAGATGATTTTTCGATGAAAACCCGGATCATTTTCAACTTCTTACTCAGCCCAATTCACGAACATACGACAATTCTGGTGTCAAGCGGTTTCAGTTCATGTGCTAATTTGATCTTGTAAGGATATATGCCAAGATCTTTTCGCAAAATTCGCCAACGACGTCACAGAGATGCCCAACGCTTTAGAAGGACGTGTGAGAGACTGATTTGGGCCTTCCTCAATTGATGCGTTAGCATCAGCAATATTCTCGACACTAGGGCACTTCTTTGTCTCACTGGCACAGGAAAATTTTGTCTATACTGTGCCTGTGGATGCAAATTTTTCCCTCTAGACGCTCAATTGTTGATCTGACAGGACGATTATGATGACCATAAATTGGACGAAGCCCTCTTAAAGTTGAGGCCACTGACTCCGAGTTTCGGTAGTAAATTTTGATAATTTTGATTGGTTGTAGGATTGTACTACTGTGCCCAAAACGTACATTGTATTTATTTTGAAAATTCTATATTTATTCTTCCAAATCAAATTCATCCCCTTCAAAGTAATCCCCTCCCGATGCAATGCACTTATGCCAACGGATTTTCCAATCTTCGAAACCCTGGTTGTAGTCACTTTCCGGGATGGCCTTCAGTTCCGTCTTCGCTGCGGCTTGAAGCTCCTCTATCGTATAAAAACGGTGTCCCCGGAGCGGTCTGAAGTCACACGGCGCCAGATCAGGTGAATACGGTGGTTGCGGAACTATATGGGTTGTGTTTTTGGCGAAATGAATTACGAGGGCAGTATGGGATGGTGCATTATCGTGGTGTAAAAACCAAGAATTGTCTTTCCACAATTCCGAGCTTTTTAGTCGGATAGCGTTAGGCAAACGACGCATAACGTTCAAATAATATTCCTTGTTGACTGTTTGACCGGTTGGAAGGAATTCATAATGCACAACACCACGATAATCGAAGAAAACAGTCAACATGACCTTGATTTTTGAGCGACTTTGGCGCGATTTTTTGGTCTCGGCTCTCTTTTGGCACGATATTCGCTCGATTGATCGGTTGTTTCGGGGTCGTAAGCATAGATCCAAGTCTCATCGCCAGTTATAATGCATTTCATGACAGCCTGGTAGTCGGAAAGCATCGTTTCACACACTTCAACGCAACGCCTTTTTTCCAAAAAAATCAATGTTTTCGGTACTAGTCGAGATTTAACGCGCTTGAGGCCCAAAACATCTTTCAAAATGGTATTGGCTGAGCCTTTCGATATGCCAACTTCATCAGCAAGGTCTCTAATTGTTAATCGAGAAATTAATTAATCGTTTTTCAACACCAAATCTTTGATTTGTTTAACATAAGCTTCGTCGGTTGAGGTTTATGGTCGCCCTGCACGCTCTTCGTCTTCGACACGTTCACGGCCGGCTTGGAACTCACTATACCACTTGTAAACATTTTTTTAGACATAGCCTCATCACCAAAGGCTTTCTGCACCATCCTCAACGTATCCGCAGCAGAAAATTGATTCCGTAAACAAAATTTAGTGAAATTCTTTGCTCAACAAATTTCGACATCGCAAAAAACGAAAAACTCACTTTTAGCAGCTCACAAAACGACACGTATCTCAAACACTAATGAATATTTTGACATAAAATTTGACATAAATGTGACTGACAGTACTACCAACCTAAAAAAAAATAGTTCTCCAAATCCTTCAACGCGCGCAGTTTAAATTCAAATGTCCCCTTACCGAAGAAAAATAGCAAAAAAGCGGGATTTTGCTGTCCCTATCGGTCTACTTTTGTAGCTCCTTATTGAGCATCTTATATTAGGTTGTCAAAAAAGTCTTGCGGTATTTTCGCTAGTTGGCGCTGAATAGCAGCCATATTAACTGATCGATTAATATCAAGTTGACGATATTTATAAAAGAGTGAATGCATGTTTGTCCATGCTTGACGACTTAATCTGAGAGCGATTAGCTCACTGGAACTTTTTCAATTTAGTTACCAGAGATAGAAGAACCTTGCAATTGTGCAAGCATTCGGACTTAAGCACTCACGTGGACTTTACATTGTATAAAATACTACGGACATACTACTCATGAAAAGTACTAACGCACAAAAGTTGTTTGGAGCCGACTGAGATCTTATAGATCGTTTTATTTAGAGAATGATAAATACATCTTACTCATAAAAATAATACTAAGCAAATTTCTATCCTCTATAGCCTAATTATTTTGAAAAAATAATATATACTTAGTTGCGATTTTTCAATTGGAAAGTCCTTCAAGAAAATGGGGTAGTTCTTGACAAATATTAGAAATGAGAAATAAGCTAAAAGAAGCTCATCAGCAAATGAATTGGCGAAAAGTGTCAGATACAAGAGGAAATCAACGAGGCACAAATGTTTAACTAACAACAACAAAATAAGCTTAGCGCATAAGAGAAATAATACACACAATCTACGTATATACAACAACTACAAGCGCAATTGACTGCGAAGAAAGGCATAATAAACAATGCACAATTTCAATTTCAATGGTCATGACAGCGAAGAATGTATACACACACACACAGAAATACATTCACAAACCCACACCAGCGCATATGGCAAGCGCCCACATTACTGCCGTAGACTCATTACTTACTACTTGCATACGGCAAAGGCGTACCACCCACACAACTACTGGGGAACGCACACCACTCCGTGCAACGCCGTGCTACGTATCCACTACTGAATACAATCTTCGCCCCTCTGCGTTTGTGGGGAGCATACAAAAGACTATCGCGCAATCAACAATGAAGAGATACAATTGTGACAACACCAACAATACCGAAAAAAATACTTGTGATATTTCGCACAATAAAGAATGCCTCGTTGTTGGTGAAATCAACGTGCTGACAGCGCCACCAACAACAATCACAACAGATAGTTTGCCAGCGACAAATGACTTAATGAGCATCATAAATGTCGGCACACAATTGAAGACAATTTCGCGATTTAGTCGTATTCAGCAACAGCGAGAGTGTATTTGCCGCCATCGGTGGCAACCAGCAGCAACAATACAATTGTGGCATTACAAATCGTGGCACAATTGTTAGCAACCAAGGCAATTTGTGGCACATGCATCCAATCTGTTGTTGGTTGCAAATTAATGTGCTGACTTTTGAAGGAGGTTGAGGTAAAATTTCCAGGTTATTGAATATTTGGTCAAACTCGTATAACTTTCTGTAAAAATTCTTAGCAAGCTGAGAACCTGACTGGCTTTTAGTTTCTTCAAATAATCTCTTATGTGACCTCGATTGACTTAATTCATTTTACTTACTTAAAAAATATTGTAGATCTGTATTTTGCTTGAGAAAGCTGTCAAGGCGATGCGATCCGCATTCGAAAGATTTTCAGAGAATAAGGAAAAGGAGATGCATCAAGAACTTCATTAAGCAAACC
Source organism: Bactrocera zonata (assembly GCA_037783105.1). Taxonomy (NCBI): domain Eukaryota; kingdom Metazoa; phylum Arthropoda; class Insecta; order Diptera; family Tephritidae; genus Bactrocera; species Bactrocera zonata. The sequence goes on along the minus strand of JBAWJQ010004226.1, from coordinate 61,275 downwards.
TACTTTAAAGGTAGTAATTCGACAACTTGGTTAAGTTAGGTTAGGTTAGATGTTTGAACCCTCAGTAAGGCGAAAGATTGTTTGCAGTTGACCTACATTTGCTGAATTGGCCTGAAGCCCAACCCAGCAGTGAACCACAAGAATCCAACGGAGGTCTTACCCATTCCCTTTCCGTAATTATTGATACTGAAGTATGTGACCTAGCAAGCTCATCAGCCTTATGGTTTGTCACAATACTACTGTGGCCAGCCACCCAAACCAGTATAATCGTAAAATAGCTCGATGCTAAAGATAAGGAGTCTAGACATCCTTTCACTAGTCTTGAGCTCGCAGTCAGCTAACTCAAGCCTAATATCAGTTTGCTATCCTACTATCAGTGGGGATAGTAACCACTCTGCAGGCGGCTGCACTCAGAAGCATAAAATTTATGCTACCTTTATACTTAGCAGCTACTTCCACTTGGAAGACGCTACAATGGTCAGGAAGCCTAAAACTGGAGTTGATGGGAAGTTCCCGACAGTGTACTCCTCCACCAACCCTCCCCGCAAGCTTTGATCCATCGGTAGAAAAGCTCAACGCTCCTCGACTTTATCTGGTCCGTCCCTCGTTTGCTTCTCTCCACCAAACCTCCCCGCAAGCTTTGATCCATCCGTAACGCTTCTGTTCTTCAGCGGGTCCTTCTCTCCTATGGCTCCCTCGAGGGTATGTGAGCCGAGATGCGACAGTCAGGGCTAGGCTCGGCGACCTGGTATTCTAAGTACATATTTTGAAATGAAGTCAAGGTGTGGGAGGATTCCAGAGTTCCTAGAACCGCAATCGTCTATGCACCCAGATTCTCTGAGTCTAAGTGGAGCTTTCGCAGCCATGCGCCTTGTTCTATACGAGTATGTAGCATCTTGTCCTGATGAGCGCAGTCTTTTCCAGTGCCGTCTACCAACCAGGAATTCTGCAGAACATTGTAGGCTTAACTATGGTTTCGTAGAGCCATCGACAACCTGGAAAAAGGCAAAACGGTCATGGGGCTCTACTATGTCAAATTATTGTGCAGATTCGACGTCAAAAAACGGTTCAAAGGAAAAAAGAGTACCCTGTCTAAATCTAATCTAAAAACATACATACACATTTGTATTTGTATTGACGCATAAAACGCATTCTCGCAATAATTAACCTGAAATTCATTTATTTTTAAAAGCTAATAAATGTCGCACTTATGCTCTATCGTGGCGATAGTAAAATTGTTTATGCCAAATAAAAATGGCGCCAATCGGCAATTGAAATGAATTTCGCCAATGAAAACATTAAACGGAAACGATCGCTGTTAAAAAATAAATATTCCTATCGACATAAAATGCGATGGCGCCGAATTTGATTGCAACTAAAAACTAACATATTCGCATCCACATATGCATACATACATACTTGCAGACACACATTCGTATAAATATAGTGAGTGGATAGAACTATAAATGTGTATACTCACATACACATATCCCGAATAGTAAAATTTTCGCCAGCCCAGCAAATTGAACTGAGTTCAGCAATCTTTCTGCAATTTAAAATCAATCGCTTAAATATGAGCAAACAAAAGAAGCAAATTGTACGTTTTAATAAAAATTTAAATTTTATGGGCGAATAAACCAAATGTCATCAAAAACCGTAATTCCTTCTGTACTTGTTTACGCAAATGCGCGGGTGTGAGTGCGTGGATGCCGCGAGGCAGTATATGTGAGGATGTTGGAAAGCGTTGGAGGGCGTATGCCAGCACCAATGGCACCAATTTTCCTATAAACGTTAGAATTCGATTATGAACTGTCTTCTGTAACTTTTATTGGTCATATAAAAATTTATATGTTTGCAATGAAATGCATTTATTAGCGGCTGGTCAAGTGGTAAAGTGTTGGCGCCGACTTTTCTTCAGCTCCTAAGAATCTCAGCGTTTGATTATTTTTATGTTAATTAACAGCATGTGTTATACTTATGTAAATATCTATCTACGTATAGTATACTTAGACAAGAAAATAAAAAAGTCGAAACCAAAACGTTTGAAGTTAAGAGGGTATTCTAGTCTAGAATTCAAATTTTGGGCAGTTTTTATACCCTGAACAGGGTATATTAAGTTTGTCACGATGTTTGTAACACCCAGAAGGAATCGTCGGAGACCCTATAAAGTATATATATAAATGATCAGTATGTCGAGCTGAGTCGATTTAGCCATGTCCGTCTGTCTGTCCGTCTGTCTGTCCGTCTGTCTGTATATATACGAACTAGTCCCTCAGTTTTTAAGATATCGTTTTGAAATTTTGCAAACGTCATTTTCTCTTCAAGAAGCTGCTCATTTGTCGGAACGGCCGATATCGGACCACTATAACATATAGCTGCCATATAAACTGAACGATCGGAATCAAGTTCATATATGGAAAACTTTCACATTTGACAATGTATCTTCACCAAATTTGGTATAGATTATTTTCTAGGGCAAAAATGTAATCTCCGAGAAAATTGTTCAGATCGGTTGACTATAGCATATAGCTGCCATACAAACTGAACGATCGGAATTAAGTTCTTGTATGGACAACTTTCATATTTGACAATGTATCTTCACGAAATTTGGTATATATTATTTTCTAAGACAACAATGTAATCTCCGAAGAAATTGTTCAGATCGGTTAGCTATAACATATAGCTTCCATACAAACTGGACACATAGTTACTAACAGAAATGCACCTGTGAAGGGTATTTAGCTTCGGTGCAACCGAAGTTAACGTTTTTTCTTGTTTTGATTTTATTTAAAAAAAAAAACCAAAAAATATTTTTGCTATCCATTTTTTTATGGTGTTTTTATTGATATCTTAAGAATACAGAAAAAAAATTTTACAAAAAAATATTAAAAATTAAAATAATTAGAGGGGGGGGGGAGAGACAGGTGTAAAAAAATGGCGCATCCTGGTGACATTGATCCTGACTCTCCTGATGGTCTGAAATAAAAATCAAAAAAAATTCTTAATCAGTAAGGATGCTGTTATAGTCCCTACCTCACGAAAAGTTTTTTTTTTTTAAATGGCGACTGCCGGAAAATAAAAATAATTTTTTACGCTTTTTTTTTGAAATTCCTGAATTTTTTTAAATATTAAAAATATTATATAAAATTTAAAAAAAAATAAAATAAAATAAAAATAATTTTTTACGCTTTTTTTTGAAATTCCTGAATTTTTTTAAATATTAAAAACAAAAATTTTGACACGATGCTGGTAGGAACGATAAAAGATTATATAAAGAAGGTTCACACAAAATTTCAAGTAAAACGGTTGTATAGAACTTGAGATGATGCCGGTACCGTGTGGAAAAAAGTAGTTTCGAGAAAAACGCATTTAAAGTTTTACGTTATACGATATTCGCTCAACCGGTCTAGTTGCCACGTCACTAAATGGCTATAACTTTGAAAATAAATTGAGTTTTGAAAAATCCCTTTAGGGAGATATTTTTGAATATCAAAACTATCGAATTATGAAAAAAATCCATTTTTTCAAATTTCTAGAGTAGAATACCCCCTTAAATAAGAATAGACGAACAATCTCACAGTTTTTAAAATAGAAAATTTCTATTATGCACCCATTGACATACATACATATACGCATTTATTCATCTATCCATGCACATATACATACTTATGTATATGTGTAAGTAATTATGACATATTGCACTGACACGTTGACAATTTCCTATTTAATGAGCGCCATCAATTTCATCAAATTATTATGTTGTAAAATTTTTCTCGTACCCGCTCGTCGTTTTAATATGATTTGGCTAGTGCACAAAAACAACAATAAGTTTATAATAAGCATATACTAGCCACACTTTAACGTTGCGACATGCTGTGTTGCTTTCTTGCAATCGGTGAATTTATGATCTCATGATTTTTATTGAACTCGATCGTTTTGTTATTTTGTCAATAAATGCAGACTTAACCCATTCTTAATACGGCTTCAATAACGTAACGTGATTGTGGAGACACGCTTGTCACATAAAAAACTTGTGATCACTATAAAAAAGCACGGCATACTTCCAGACGAGTGTGTGGATGTAAGTATGTTTATATGTATGTATGTATTTATGTATGTATGCATGTATGTATACTATGTGTACGTGCATGCTTGTAAAGGTGTTTAAGCATCTATATGACAGTTTCAGTACATGCGATCGTTATAAATTCGTTCACAGCGAAATCTTCATTATCCATAAAGTATATAATGTTAGTAGAAATAACTATAAATTCATTTCACGTTTTAATTCTGTATACATGTACATACACGCATACCTCTGCAAATATTTTTTTAATGCATATATCCCAAATGGAAAGCTCTTGCTGCCCAATATGATGAAATACTTAAAACGATAAATAATATTGTATAAGAGGTTACATCTTCAATTTCATTTGAAAAACTCGATAGATTTGGAAGCCGGATTGAGCTGTAAAGAATAAGACCGTTATATACGTATAAATTTTGCACTTAATTTCTCCTTTGATATTTGCTGCGCTTATTCATTAAGCAAAGAACAAGTACTTTCACAAATAGCTTCACGTTATCAACGCATAACACTCAAATAGTATTCCTTGTTGAAAGTTTGGCCGGTCGGAAGAAATTCGGAGTGCCTCACACCTCAATAATCGAAGAAAATTTGCTGTGATGTGGTTTTTTCGGCTTCGACTCACCTTTGCCACGATATTCGGCCGAATGATTGTCTGTTTCCCTGTCGTAAGCATAGATCCTAGACTTTTCGCCTGTTTCATGATATCCTAGTAGTCGGAGAGCATTGTTTTACAGACGTTAACGCGACGCTGATTGTCGAAACAGTTTATTGATTTTGAAACCAATCGTGATTTTACTTTTCTTATGCCCAAATGATCTTTCAAAATGGTTTTCACGGGTCCTTCAATATTCCAACGCGGTAGTAAGATCTTTGACTGATAATCGTCGATTGTCAAGCACCAATTTCTTTATTTTATTGACGTGTTGATGTTGACCGCCGTCCTGGACGTGGTCGTCATAAACGCGTTCTCGACCCTCTTGGAATAATTTGTACCAATCAAAACTACTTGCCCGCGACAAACAATTATCACCGAAGGCCTTTTCTAACTTTTTGAACGTTTCGGCACCAGTAATTTGATTCCGCACACAAAATTTAATGAAACTTCTTTGTTGAATAATTTCACTCATCGTAAAAATCGCTGAAGTCACTTTATGTACATCAGAAATACAAGCGTATACTAACTACCAACGATTATTTTGATATGAAATATGGCACAAATGGCACTGATAATCATACCAACTTGGAAGAAAATATTTCGATGCATGGGTTTTTGCGCGAAATTCAAATTGAAAAGTCTTACTATTTTTTGCCCACAGTGGTATATTGAGTTTTATTATGAGTAGTTATTGATATAATGATACATTGGATTTCAGAATACCAAATTTATCGACTTAGGCTGTTCCAGATGATGTTGATTACCTTAGCATTATGAGATTGGCCAGGTAAATGGTTGTAGAATAGGACAAATTGGATCATAACCACTTAGCTTATCAGCTTATCAGCCTAGCAACTGAATTATTGCAAAAATAATGATGATAGCAGAACTTAAACTGAACTAAAAACAAAAAAAAAACGTTCACTTCTTGCAACGAATCATTAAAATACCTTCAGATAAGACCTTGATATTGATCGGTGAGTTTCTAAAATATCTAAATGCTATAGTGGTCTAATTTGAACAATTCTAATCGCTTATGCTGCTGACCTCACATTGTTTGCAATGGAAAACCACCTAGATGACCTGCGGATCAAATGCAATGACCGTAAATATCTGATTGAAAATGAGTTCCTGAGTTCCCAAGTCATCTGAATACCAATAATAACGGTGGTTTATGATATTTTTATAGTTCTTTTTTAAATACTTTCAAAAGTGGTAAAATTAGAGGAATTGCTAAAAGATTGAAAAGTGTGATAATTTTCTATTTCCACCACAAACAGGTCTACGAAACATTAGCGGACCCGGATTTCTATCCAGCCGAGGACTGTTAACCCCATAGCGTTATGGTTATACTCGTAGTAGCAGTATAGAAGGTACTTAAACGGCTATTTATATTTACAATGTTTATATACATTATACATAAGCTTGTAGGTAAGTATATAAATAAAGTATATATATCAACTGTAAGCCATATCATTGCATTTCAATGTGTGCTTATAAAATAGTCTCAGTCATAAGTCCTATGAAGTGTGTTCCCATGACACTTTATCAATACTTAACCAGCTTACATACATAAGTACTGCACACATATGTACATACCTATGTATTCATGTCTACTTAACCGCCTACATATGAAATAATTTACGAGAACCGACAAATAGTTTACGATATTTTTTATCTTTCCCCACATTTATCCTTTTCAAGGCGGTGTCTGATAGTTTTCTTAATTATGTTGTTTTAGCCAACAATTATTGACCCATAAATTTCCTTATCTCGGTTTAAATTACAAAATAAAGCCGAATGTAAACGCGCTTACGACACAACAGCAACAAATACTCGCCTGTTGTTTGTGGATAGTCACTTACACAGACATACATATCTATGTATATAATCATATGCATGGTGTCAACCAAAAAGAGCATGGCGCGGAGCAACAAAAACAACAATAACATGCTGTTGAGCGTGTTCAGAATTTTAATTGCAGCTACAAAAACAACAAAAACGCATGACAATGCAGTGGCAGTGGCAACTCTCTACAATAAAGATTATCTTATCGGCTGGCGCACGCTGCTCGACACCAATCCACCTGTGCGTCAACCGACAGCCAAATGGAATTGTATATAGTTCAAAAACAGCCCGCCAGTGCCAAGTTCACACCAACTTCCAACATGGCACTGTTAAAACACCGAGAAAGGTTGCCAAATTTAAAAAATTAAAATCACACCAATAAAAAAAACAGCAAAGAAAAGTGTTTTCATAAAAGTAGTGAAAATACTAGGAGCACAGAGACAACACACGCATATACACACTTACACATACATATTTCAGTTTAACTAACTCTTGATTGCTCGAAAGTTTTACATTTAGTGCTATTAGTGTTATTGTTGTTTCACTTATTTTCATTTGTTTTGGAATCAGTGATTTTCAATGCCTTTCCAACTTTATGCAAATTTTCCACGTCTACTTTTCGCACCAAACCACTTTCCAAACCATTTCGTTATCATTGTGTGAGTTTTTTCTTCTTTTCGTTGTTGGCGCTACACTCACCCACTCCTTTTATTCACTCTTCAATGGTTTTGCTTTGTAATTGCATTTAATTAATGAATGTAATTTAATTAAACTTTAATTGTTGACTTTTGTGCGCTTCAAACTTATCTATTCATTGTTACGCAGCTGGAATAACAAATGAACTGAAAGTAAGTGAAACGACAAACAATATCATTTACCGTTATATTGAACCGTGGGAGGTAACAGTTTCGACAGACAAAAGCTATACACATACGAGTATACCTGATTGAGTATATATTTGCTTAAAAAGTTCAGCAATTTTGGTGAGAAGTTACTGACCGATATGATTAATTTGAATATATATGTAAGTAGGCTTAAATAGCTTTTCAGTTTTCTTATAGATTGCACCATTGGAAAAAGACAGATACACGAACTTACATATTTATTGCACCGTATATTGCACAGCTATTTCAAAGTTTTTTTTTTTTATTGGTGAGAAATTTCATGAACTGATTGAGAAATTCCCAAAAACTCTCATTATTAAAAAATTTGGGAAAAATTATGTTTTCTAAAAGATCATGAAGTAACGGGTGATCCAAGTAGAGGTATTTTTTTCAATGGCCTTCTTATGTTCAGTATTGTTTGGCATTTCATCATGGAAATACTTACGCCTGAACAACGTTTACAAATCGTTCAACTTTATTACGAAAATTCACGTTCTGAAAAGCATGTGTTTCGCGATCTTCACTCAACTTAAGGTGCGTTTTACATCGAAATCTCAAATTGAAAACGTACAAGATTCAACTTGTATTAGAACTGAAGCCGCTCAACCTTTCCAAGTGACATCACTTTGTTCTATGGACTCTCAAAAAGTTCCAAGAAGATCCGACGTTTTCGAGCCAAATTTTATTCAGCGATAAGGCCCATTTTTGGTTCAAAGGGTATGGAAGCAAGTTAAATTGCCGCATTTGGGACGAAGAGCAACCTGAAGAGATTCAAGAGCTGCCATTTCATCCAGAAAAAACAACGGTTTGGTGTGTTTTGTGGGCCGTTGGAATTATCGGTTTATATTTCTTCTACAATTATGCCGGTGAAAACGTAACCGTTAATAGTGATCGTTATCGCGTTGTGATAACTGATTTTTTGATGTTTGAAATTGAAGCTCGTAATCTTGGCGACATTTGGTATCAACAAGACGGCGCCACTTCCCACACATCGCATCAATCAATGGATTTGTTGAGAGAACACTTTGCTGAGCAGATAATTTCACGTTTTGGGCCTGCCGATTGGCCACCAAGATCATATGATATCATACCGTTCGACTTTTTCATGTGGAGATATAGAAAGTCTAAAGTCTATGCGGACAATCTCGCTTCGATTCTCGCCTTGGAGAAAAAATAAAGAATATCATTCGGCAATTACCAGTCGAAATGCTCGAACAAGTCATTGAAAATTTGACTCAACGGATGGACCATCTGAGACGTAGCCGCGGCCAATTCAAATGTCAAAGAATGTTCTTTCGAATGATAATAAACATTGCCCAATAAATTTGAGGTACTACTGTGATCAAATTGAAAGGTGAATTTTGTCCATTTCATCTACTTCAAAGTAATCCCCTCCTGCTGCAATACACTTATGCCAACGAATTTTCCAGTCATCATAGCTCTAGGAAAAATCCTCCGTCATGATGGCCATCAGAGCCTTCTTCGATTCAGATTTTATATCCTCAATTGAGTCAAAACGATGTCCTCGGAATGATCATGTGAATTTGCTGAATAACAAGAAATAACACGAAGGTAAATCAAACGAATGCGGTGGTTGCGGCACGATATTAGTTGAAAATGTGGCGAAATGATCAAGAATAACCAATGTAGTGTGAGATGATGTCACTAACTGTACTCCAACTCCAACAGAAAAAGAAATTACCTATTAGAAAAACACGTGAAGTATAATTTAAAAATTCACCTATCAATTTGATCACAGTAGTATCTTTGTTTTTTCTTTAAAAAAAAGTAGGGAGCCTCAAAATGGATCACACTTTAGTTAACTTTAGAATGAAAATATAATGGATACTTATAGTCGTGCCACGTGTTACACCCTAGAATTTTATAAAATTACAAAACATTTTTCATTTTCGGTCAGACAATCGAAAAGGAAAACCAATAACAAATATTTTAAAATAGAAAAATATTATTTCGAAGATACCTTAGCAACCACAATAAACAAATGTGGTAATTGATTCATAAAAGTTTATAATATATATTATATCTCAAGGTAGCCGAAATAAAAATGAAATTATTGTTATTGTTGCTAGCACAGTCTATATATCATGAGCTTAAATACACATGTTATTTATAAATAATGAAAACAATAATAAATAAATTTAATTCTCTATTTACACATTGCTTGCTCAACACAAAGCTTTAGCGCCTTTCATTAGCCTTTTAATCGACTGCTAATAAGTGAAGAAATATTTTGAATGCTATATAAAAATTATAATGCACCAAAATAAAAATTTATTTAATAATAATGCGAGATTTAATTGTGCAATAAGCAAAAAAATAAATAAATTTTATTGCTTGCCAAATCATTAAGTTTACAAATTGTTTTAGTTTCAGCAGCAGTGAAAGCATTATAAATTGCAATTAATTTGTGGTAAAAGGCGATTAATGATTTTCAGCAATTATTTGAGAAATTTTCCAACAGCGAGTGGGAATTCATAGAAAATGTAAATAATTGCAAAATATCTGAACAGCTGGTGATAAAGTGAAATATTTGTGAGAAGAGTGGTTTGGGTATTTTATTGTTATTTTTGTTTGTGTGTTTTAATAACGTACTAGAATAAATTTATTTAATATTTGTATATGAGAGAAATATAGCGCTATATGAAATATACGTTTATTGTTATGATACGATATTATGAAAACAAGGCCTTATGTCTTCATTATTCCCTAAAATTATGTTTATTTTCTTTAGTCATAATAAATTTTTGAGAAATAAAACATGCAGATTTCTTATTATCTATACAACTTAAATGCATATGATTTATCTTTGCCTTCAAAACGCATGTTTGGAGCAGAAATAGTCTAGCTGTTCTCAATTACACTTTATACCAATTACTCAGTGGTGGGTTTAAATCTAATACTGATTGTATAGGGTGACCCATTTCGAGTACCCCCACTTTTCAAAGAAAAAACACAAAAACTTTAACTTTAATGGCGAATGTTTATTCTTATTCGAAACGACATCCTTTGGCACATATTTTTCGAAGATTATCTCTATCAAATGTTGGCTGCGGCTACGTCTCAGAGGGTCCATCCGTTGAGTCGAATTTTCGATGACTCGTTCGAGCATTTCGACTGGTAACTGGCGAGTAACACACGTGATGTTTTGCTCCGAGGCCTGAATCGAAGCGGGATTGCTCGCATAGACTTTAGATTTTACATATCCTCACAGGAAAAAGTCTAACGGTATGATATCATATGATATTGATGGATGATCGACCTTCCCAAAACGTGAAATTATATGCTCACCGAAGTGTTCTCGCAATAAATCCATTGATTGATGCGATGTGTGGGAAGTGGCGCCGTCGTGTTGAAACCAAATGTCGCCAAGATCACGAGCTTACATTTCAGGCATCACGTTACGTTCTCAGCGGAATAATTTTTGAAGAAGTATGTATCGATGATTGCACCGGCCCACAACCCACATCAAACCGTTGTTTTTTTCAGGATAGAGGGGCAGGTCTTTAATCTATTATTTACATACTCATTGTTCTTGTTCTAACTTTAGCCAATTGTCATTGCCCTCATTACATGGCATTTCACATTTTCACATTCTCTTTATAACATTTCCAATATATGTCAACCATACTATTATAACATTCAATATAATTATACACGTTTTTTAATCAGCCATATTAATATATTGTTGATCATTGCCGCACATCAGCGCGACCATTCAATACAAATTTTATTACCCTCCTCTGAACTTCCATCTGATCCGCCTGCATGCCGATCGCGATCTCGATTTCTATCTTCAAGCCCATTCCGGCACCGATCTGCCGATCTGCAGCAATCAAAGCACTTGGTATCACTTTGTCAGGTAGACAGTTCAATTCTCTGTCGCGGCAATTAATATTACAACATTCGTGCAAGCGTTTGTGTGTTACTATGTGCGTATGTAGATGAGTGTAAGCGCCGCGCGGCATTGAAAGCGAACTTGCTGCCTCTTGATCCTCGCGACTGGTAATCAGAAACTGTGTTTGTCCACGGCGCAGTGTTAAATGACGGTACAATAATATTTTTTATTCTACTCAACTTGATTGTTGATCGGCTCGCCAGTTAGTCGAAAGCAAACGCCTCTGTCGCATGTCATTTTATGGTGTTTTTTCTTAATTTCTTTTCATTTTGTGCCAACTTAGCGCTCAATTGGCCGTTTAGTCGCGCATCTTCTGGTGTCCATCTGTTAACTGTCTTGCTTGTGTTTGTATATATGTGTGTAAGCATGTTAGCTGGACGACCCAATGCTTGTTCTTAAATACACTTTTAATGGTTTTATCTTCAGTTAACCTTTTTTGATTTTTCCCCTTTTTCGATATTGATTTGAGCAGTGGTGATCATTAACATTTTAAAGATTTTTATCGTTCTGCATGGCGCAAGTCTTTGTTTTATATCGAACATAGGCCATGGTTGAGGCAATATACAGGGTAGGCCATTTAAAGTTGACCCATCTGGCAACGCTGTAACTTTTAACAGCGCTGACAAATCGGCTAATGTCATACCGCGTTAGAAGCGTCATTCGAAGACAATTTATACCATGGAACAGTACACTCCAAAAGAACGCGCTGAAATTGTTCAGCTTTATATTCAAAATAACTTTTCAATTGTGTTAACTCAACGTGCGTTTCGCAAAAAAATAAAGTGAAAAGTGCTCCAGTTAAGAACACAATTAAGTCTTTATACGCAAAATTTGTGAACACCGGTAATCTCAGTAATGCCAGTCATGCATCCAGACAACGCACAAGACGTTCTGATGAAAATATCGAAGCTGTACGAGCCAGTATTGAGGAGACTCCATCGACATCGAGTTATCGCCGCTCTCAGGAATTAGACATCTCTCGCACCACTCTCCGACGCATAATTCATAAAGATTTGAAGATGTTTCCATATAAAATTCAAATGGCACAAAAACTAAACCCAGCTGATTATCCGCGACGCCTTAATTTTGGCAAATGGGCCATCGAAATGGCTGAAAACGAACTTGACTTTTGGCGAAAACTCATCATGTCAGACGAGGCACATTTCTCGTTGAATGGAGGCGTAAACAAGCAAAATTGCCGATTTTATGCCACCGAAAATCCTCAATTAATTGAAGAACAGCCTCTTTACGACCAAAAAGTAACAGTTTGGTGCGGTGTTTGCGCGAATATGATCATCGGACCGTATTTTTTCGAAGACGATGATGGAGCCACGACAACAGTCAATGGTGAGCGTTATCGAGCCATGATAACGGATTTTGTGATACCCATTATTCGCGAAAATGACATGGATAACTTCTGGTTTCAACAGGACGGGGCTACATGCCATACAGCTCGACCAACAATCAATTTATTGCGACCATTTTCCCCGGGCGATTGATATCGAAAAATGGTGATGTTGACTGGCCACCGAGATCACCAGATTTGACGCCACCAGACTTTTATTTGTGGGGTTATTTGAAATCCAAGGTATACGCTAATAAGCCAAAGACCTTAGCTCAACTGAAAGCCAACATTCGACGTGAAACAGCCGCCATATCATCCGAAACATTGGCCAAAGTCATGGAAAATGTCGAAAAAAGAGTGCATTTAGCTGTCAAAGCTAAAGGTGCCCATTTACGCGATCTAATTTTTAAATATTAGCTGAAACAAATCCCCTTGGACCAAAATAAATTATTTTTGAAATGAACAAAAAACATTGTTTTCTTTTGTTCTTTTTTTTTAGAAACAAATGGGTCAACTTTAAATGGCCTACCCTGTACATGTGTGTGTGTGAGTTTGTTGCGCATCTGAATTTTTGTGGCTTGTCAAACATGCGCTTTTATTGTTATAGCCGGTCCGTAGTCCCTTTTCCCCAATTTGTGTAAACAATTAAATTGATAATGAAGTCGATCGGTGTGGAGCACTTTCCTTAGCTGAGTCGATACGAAGCATAAGTTCATCATATTTAGCATTTTATTGGTCGTAAAGGACTAACTACAGGTGATGGCTTTAATTTCGATATTGACTCCACATTACTTGTAATAATAAAGGGTAACGTAGTGTACTAAATCAAAATAAGGGACACCACCTCGGTACCGACATAAATTCCACCAATAATCTAAGCCTGGAGATCAAACACGGAGTAACTTTTGCCAACAGGGGATCGGTAGGAAATTGAGAACCAGATCCCTATTTCGATGAACAAAAATTACTGACTAAAAGTCTCTCATTATTCCCGTCACTAGATGTTTCTTAGCAGAAACATGGACGATGACGACCCGAGATTAGAAAACACTTGGAGCATTTGAGAGAACTGTTCTTCGCCAGATCTTTGGAGCCGCCCGGCCAAAGAAGAAGAAGAAGCAGTGCTGCCTGCTCTAAAGTCAATAGAATTCATACTAATTCATATAGAAAGTTCTAAGGAAAAGCGGCAACAGAAAAGCGGATGTTTCAGAGGGGAGCGCTCGACCGATTGAACACCATTCGAAATGACTTGATCTGATATGAAGAGAAACGAACAATGCTTTCGTAAAAATATGCTGAGAAACGTGAAGTAATACATTCTTGGCGTCACATGAAATGTGGGCTGGAATCGGACATTGATTTAAATCAAAAGTATCCGATGTGACGATTGTATTACTTATCAGAGCCGTAGAGAGGAAACCGGGAGCCAAAAAGAATATAGGATGCGGACCCTCCGATCCTTCCAATCATTAAGTATAAATTATTGCAAAGCACCAGGTCCTCCTAAGAACTCCGATCCCGGGATGAATTGTCCTCATTTCTCCCCTCCTCTCGTTCATTCTTACTTAAACGTAAGCTAAATAAAATAGAATAATAATATTGGTATATACAATGAAATCCTTCATTTGAAGCCCCCAATCTTGAAGTGCCATTTCTAGACTTAAACCAAAACAACAAAGCAAACGAAACTTTAAGACACAGCGTAATTGCGACAGAATCAGAAGCACTTGGAGTTTAATTAAGTAGAACTAATGCTGTAATGCGGAATACTTGAAGCACGCCGTCCATCAACGCTTGACTCGACTGAGCGAATGTTGCTGACTCTCGAATATAATCACAATTACAAGGAATAAATAATAAATGCAGAAGCCGCCGAAGCAACGAGAGCAAAGCACCAAAGAGTAGCGAAATTGAACACAAAATTGCTGCTATGCAATCGACAAACTGACCGCAGACCAGTTACTAAAAACAAAAACAACGCCAGACTCAATGCAATGGTGGAGTTACAGCAACAACAATGCCATGAAACAAACGCAAGACAAACGCACAGGTTGAAATTGTCAGAGAACTGCGTCTCAGCGGGTGCCAAATATTGGACTGCAGCTTCCTTTAGCTGTCTTGATGCTCCACATTCCGCACACACGTATGTATGTATGTTGAACTGCAGAGCGCAGCAGACGGACTGCAATCGGACTGCAATCGGAGGCGACAACTCAAGTTTACCAAATCGCTGCGACGATGCACGTTTGTTGCTATATGAATGGTTTATTCTCATGTGCGTACGTGTGTGTGCGTGACTGCTGCTAGCCTTGCCAATACTGTCGTCTGTGTTTTTATTTATGTACGCAATGCTAACATCCTCCGCAATGTCCCAACTATAGCAACAAATACGCGTAAACTTTATTGCTCACAGCAAAAGCCATGGCAAACTACGCCCGCCTTCACCAACACACATACCTATGTACATACGTACACAATTTTATATAGACATACTATATAAGACTTGGTAGGTGGAGGCAAAGTGGACTGCAAGATGTGCCAAGACAATGCAAGCTTGTTAAGCCTGGTTAACTAGCACATACCCATCTACATATACACAATTATACACATAAATATGTACGTATGTATGCACATACACTCCTTCATATGAACACTTGTTATATTGGTCAAAGCAAGAAATCATTGTTCGTCATTCAACGCCTTGTAGCACACACACACACCCATATTATTTGTGGCCTGCAGCCAATCCCTCCACCACCAATACCGATGAAGTTCGTCCGGCCGGACATAAAATACTCCTGCATTGGCTGTCTAATATTTACCGTATGTTGCGCCAATACTGCGTGGCATCGTTAAGTTGGCAAAATTAAAGCTTCAGCCGAGTCAATCGCTGCCTTCGTTTTCCACTGCTTTGACTTCTGCTGTTAATCTCCATTTTTTGTTTTCACCAACTCAAGCAGCAGCCAACAACAATAACAACAGCAGCAACAACAGCGAAAGCAACATTGTCTCAAGTCTTATTGACAGCAGTTGCCAACAGCGCTGCAACAGCATGAGTAGCTCTTGTGTTTTTATGTTACACTCGCAAGCTGGGACACACATCAATTGTCTGTCGTGATGTTCGGCGAGGTGTCCACAAGTACGAACGCTTTACAGTTGCCATTAAAATGTTAAATTTGTAACGAGACAGGCACACACTGGTGCTCGTCTTTACTTCGTTTGCTTCATCGTCATCGTCGTCGCCATGTTAAAGCACACCATACTTTTTGGAGATGTGTGTTTGTGTGTGGATGCATGCGTGGATGTTTGTGTGTGGTATGTTCTTGCTATTATTTATGACCATTTGTCGGGATTGAGGTGGAGACTTTGTGTTTAAATTAAAACAAAAATGGCTGCCACATTTTAGCTTTTCAATTTGTGCGAATCACTCGTAAAATGTCGATTAAGTTGTTGGCTCTGCGGTATTAATGCAACTCATTACATTGTAACTGTATGTACGTATGTATGTATGTAAATAGCATTATAATATATATAGATTCGCATATTTAAATACTGCAGCTCTTTCAGCTTTGGCGCAAAACTGCAAATAAATTGTGAAATGTGTATTTGCCAAGAAATCCAAGGCAAAACAAAACAGTGATGATAAAATACAGCAATTGGAGCTTGAGGATCGGCAATTAACAGTCAAAGATCTACTGGTATCATTGGAATATCGGAAGGATCAGTAAAAACCATTTTGAAAGATCATTTGGGCTTAAAAAAAGTGAAAGCACGATTGGTTCCAAAATCACTTAACAGCGCCGCGTTAACTACCAGGATGTAATGAAAGCTATTATTACTGGCGAAGAGTCTTGGATCTATGCTTTCGACTCGGAAACAGACGATCAATCGGTCGAATATCGTGACAAAGGTGAGCCGAAGCCCAAACAAACTACGTCAAGCAGGTGAAAAATCAAGGTTATGTTGACAGTTTTCTTCGATTATCGTTATGGTGCACCCCGAATTCCTTCCAACCGACAATTTGTCAATAAAAAATACTGTTTGAGCGTTATGCTTCATTTGCGCGAAACCATTGGTAAAAAGATCCCGGATTTATGGGCCGACAACTCGTGGTTTATGCACCATGTTAATACATCATTGCTTACTGCATTGATTCTTTGTGAGTTTTTCGCCAAAGCCACTGGAAAAAATTCCATCGATTTCAGAAGCTCAACAAAAATAATTTTTTTGTCTTTTTTGCCGCCTCAGTGATAGATTGAAGGTTGTCCGCCAATTCCTGTCTATAATTATAGATTTTGTGTAAGAAATGGTTAAAATTGGTCGACTTTAGATAATGAAATTGGTATAAAAAGAATATCTGTGGTGTTCAAATTGGTAGAAACAAATTTTAAATAAGAAAATTGTTTTAAAAAAATTCAACCGATACTACTCAAAGCTTTTAAAAAGTAATTTTTTTGATCTTGTCCAGTTCCATCTTCGCTGCAGTTTTTCTCTGTTAACCGTAATGTAGAGTCGTCTTTCCATGGGCCGAAAAAGCACAGGGGCCATGTGTGGCGAATACAGTGGTAAAGTCTTTCTTTCTTTATTAGCATGAACATCTCTTATGCGCTTACAGCTGAGTTTAGAACATCGCACCAGTCGACCTTCTTTCACATATGGCTCAAGCAGCTCACAACTTCCGGCCTTAGACTAAGTATTCTCTGAGTAGCCAAAAAACATCCATTTGAGCTAAAGTGAGAAGGCGAATTCATCCATCCTCAGGGTTGTGCGCTGGATTTGGGACCCGCCAAGTACCCAATGATACGATCAACACTGAAGTGACTTGAACATAAAGCAGAAAATTACTCTGAAAGTGACTGCAGTTCACTCTATAATACATACAATTACTTGCTTAATCTTTGAAGAGTTCTTTGAAAACAAAAAACACAGAATTTCAAATGTAATGTGGAATGTTTATTATCAATTAAAATAATACTCTTTGAAATTTCAACTCAAAACTTTCGAATGACACTCCTGAAGTTTTTCTCTAACCTCTGAATCGAAGCGTGATTGTCCGCTAGACATTAGATTTACATATCCCCACAGGAAAAAGTCTAACGGTGTGATATCACACGTTCTTGGTGGTCAATCCACCGGTCCAAAACGTGAAATTATCTGCTCACCGAAGTCTTCTCTCAATAAATCTATTGATTGATGTGATGTTTGGGAAGTCACGCCGTCTTATTGAAACCAAATGTCGCCGAGCTTTCATTTCAGCCATCAAATAATCGGTCATTATGCGCGATAACGGTCGCCAATGACGGTTACGTTCTCACCGACACCATTTTTGAAGAAATATGGACCGATGATTACACCGGCTCACAAACCTCACTAAATCGTTGGATTTTCTGGATGAATCCCTTCGCATTGTTATTCGTCTCAAATGTCCATATCGATTGAGCCAGAAATAGTCCTCATCGCTGAACAAAATTTGGCTCGAAAACGTTGGATCTTCTTGGAACTTTTCAAGGGCCCATAGAACGAAACGATGTCGCTTGGGAAGGTCGAGCGGTTTCAGTTCTTACACAAGCTGTATTTTCCACGCTTTCAATTTAAGATCACGACGTAAAATGTGCAAGTCGTTCCATACGTCAGTTCGAGATGCTGCGAAAGGCGCCGAATGGACTCGGTCTTCGTAATGTAACATCGTCCTTCCATGGGTCGAAAAAGCACAGGGGCCATGTCTGGCGAATACATGGTGCAAAAGCCAATTTATGCTCTTCCACAATTTCGGAAGTTTCTGGCGAATTGCTTCGCGCAAATTGCGCTATCTCTGCTATCTAAGAATCTGTTAGCAAAACCTTCTCACCTTCATACCAAAGCAAAATCCAAGACGAACCAAAACCCGACTAAGCAAAACAGCTGTCAAAAATGAACTAAACATTCAAAATGGCTGACCTTGTCAGCGTTAGTCAGGGATATGAATACCAACATAACGCAACAAAACACATCAAAATCGTGAAAATTCATATACGATAGTTTTTGTGCCTCGTACTACCGAAGAACAGTTCTATATCTATAGTATTTGGCCAACAAAAGACGGCATAAGAAATCTCTTAATAGATATAAAAAAACAAATATTAACTATTAACTGTCTTAAATGAACGGATTGCTCTGAATTATTTCTGGTTATTTCTATTCTATAAAATCGTTTAACTATTTTTCGTAAACAAAGATGTTGAACACGAATATACCACAGTTGACATAACCTCAAACAGTCTATCTACAATCATGAGAAAGATTTAAAGCTATTGTTGCAATTGCACACCTCCTCCTTTATGTAAGGTGGGTGCTCTTTAACCCTTGCAGCAAAATCCTTATTGAATCTCAAAAATCACGTCCAACTAAACACCTTGAAATGCGATTTCACTTCATAAATTACACACCACATTAACATAAATGATTTAAACTTTTGATATTGAAACCAAGTAACAAGGGTGACAAAGCGTATAGCCGAACTGTCAGGCCGATTGAGCATATGTCAGACTTCCCACAATAATCTAGAGGCGTCCGAAGTTTTACAGCGTCACACCCCCAGCGAAAATTAAAAAAAGGCAGTGATGCTGCTTAAATGGGTGCTGAAGTTTATTGCCTTTCTCGCATGACTTCAGCAATGACTTTTACGCGGCCGGTGGCTGTGTTGCATGTGGCACACGACTACTTGTTTATTTGCCTAAGACACCGTGTAATGCCGGATTTAAATTATGCAAACGCAAAGTGGAGAAAATCATCTGCTACGAGCGTAAATATAAGCGAGAAGCGATAGAATCGCATTTAGTGGATTTATTACATTAGCATTTAATAGCATTTGGGTATTTACATATGTTAATGCTAAACATACTATGTAAATATATATGTATGTATGTATGGTTGTGTATTTGTATATTAAGTAATGAATATATGCAGCGATTTTTGGTGATTATAATGTCTTTGAATGACATATTTTATGATTTATAAAAAAAAAAAATGTTAAATGCTGTAGCTTATGAATAATATTAGCAGTTATTTATATAAATGTCGTGTCAAAAAAAAAATATATATATACGTAGTATAACTTTATTTTCGTATATGCATACATATGCATATACATATATGTACATAATAAATTTCCAGTAGTAAAGTCAGCCACTTGCTTCAGCCATCATAATGACAGAAATGAGCACTAAATTGCCGGCACCTCAGGGTTCCTGGCGTCCCTCTGTATGCACCACATACATACACACGTGCAATATGTACATACTCATGTGCTTTAATCCACAGCTGATTACTTTCGGCGATTAATCAGATTGAAATCAACTGGAATTTATTCATTAGCAAATATTTGCGTTGGCTGCAGTCACCCCCAACTCGTCGTGAACTTACCACCCGGTCAGTGTAATGTTGGCACACAGGGTGCCGCATTAAAATCAACGACATTTTCAAAGCATAAGTAAGTGCTTAACTCGGCAATATGTATGTTTGTGATTGTGTTAGTGTGAATTTGAAAGCGTGTTTTATAAATCCGCATGCAATTAGCGCCTTTTTGACCGAAATGATTAAACCACCAAAAACACATACAAACATATGCACATGTTGGCATTGCCCAAATCTCTGTAAATATGTATGTATGTGCGTTTCACTTGTGTCTTGCCCATGTGTTTTGTGAGCAAAGTTAATCTTGATTAATTAAATGCGACTTTCATTCACTCCTCGCATTTATCAAAATGTCACATTTGCGTCAAACACCTGATTAGCATTTGCGTGCTGCAGTCAGCATACTTACTACACACTAAACATTTTAATATATGTAAATATGAGTAAATTTGTATATTTTGCACAGCAGCACACTCGTGCACTAATCCATCAAGTATTCCCTTTTATATTTGAAAATGTTTACCAAAATACAAAAATATTATGACTAAATATTATGCTAATCTTTGGCAAAACAAGTTGGAAATCGTATAGGCTATTTATGATAAGCATAACAGTTATTTTAATTAACATAATCATAACAATACTTACACCATTGCTAGGAGCACAATGATTAATGCAATCATAATTAATAATAAAACTTATTCCCGCATAAATTCTAGAACTGTTTTCAAATTACCAATACTACCTTGTAGGGATACGAAAACTGGGCGAACTATCGCCGAGTTCAGAATTCGTATAATTTCAGAATTCGTGAAAAATATTACAACCTTTTTAAAGACATAAATTATTTGTTCTCTAACTTTGACTTCGATCAGTTTGTAGTGCAGCTAAATTCGACTTTTTCAATATATTCGGAGATTGTAGGGTTGCGTCGAGCAAAATTCGGGGCCAAATTTCGTGAAAATATCTTTTCAATACAAAAGTTTTCTATACAAGCACTCGATTTTGATAAATCAGCAACTATATTCCACAGTGGTCCGATAACAGTGGTTCCGACAAATGAGTACCTTAATGGGAAGAATGGTGTATGCCAAATTCCAGATCCATATATCAAAAAATGAATGTGTATAAATTTCGCAAGGATTGATGGGTGTTCCAAGGAGAGGTACTTTTTTAATAGCCTTTTTTTGACAGATTACGCGTGAGTAGTGTCTAGGTGTCATGTCATTTTTGTTCAGTATTGTTTGTGCGGAAAGACTTGCGCCTGAACAAAGTTTATTCCTTTTATGTAAAGAATGTGCTTTGCGAGCTTCGTTCAAGCGTACTATTTGCAGCAACATCACCCATCTTGAGACCCAGCATGCATTATTGCATAGTATCCGATCGAATAGACCATGTCCAGTACGCAGTGAAGAAAATATAGCAGCTGAAAGTGTACACGAAGACCACGGAGAGTCGATTCGTCGCTGTTCGCAGCAACTCGGACACAAGTATGGAACGACTTGGCGCATTTCAGGTCGAGACAGCTTGTGCATGAACTAAAGCTGTGCGATCTTCCAAAGCGACATCGCTTTACTCTAAGGGCTCTTGAAAAAGATCCGACGTTTTTGAGCCAAATTTTGCTCAGCGATGGGGCCACATTTTTGGCTCAATAAGTATGTAAGCAAGCAAAATTGCAGCATTTGGGACGAAGAAAACCCTGAAAAGATTCAAGAGCTGCCATTTTCCTCCAAAAACGAACGGTTTGGTGTGGTTTGTGGGCTTTTGGATTACCATATGTATGTTTTTAAATGATGATTTTGAATGATATCGCGCCGAAAGTTGAAAATATTAAAAAATCGATTTTCTTTCTTTTTCTCATTAATTAGCTTAAAATATTCTCCTAAATTTTGAAATCGATCCTGTTAAGACTTTTATCTCAAAACTTAATTTTTTAAGTCGGTGAGTACGATTTCTCGAAACGTTATGAAGCAACTTTGTTCAAATTTTGCACATTTTTATCTTAGAACAGCATCACACCTAAGGATTATAACGTTTTAAATTTGAATTATCTATATTTCGACATTGGAAACGTCAAATACCATTCGGAAAGTGACAGATATTCAGTAAAAAGTCTAAAATTTACGAAATGGGTCGCTATTCACTAGAAGAAAACTGGGAAATATTGAAAACTTTTTTCCAAAGTGGTGAGTCAAATGGATGGTCAATTTTACCGAAAAATCATCTTTCCGGACGAGGCTCATTTCCACCTCGATGGTTACGTTAACAAGCAGAATTGTCGCATTTGGGACACAGAAAACCCGCACGTAATCGTCGAGAAGCCAATGCACCCAGCACGAATCACTGTATGGTGCGGATTTTGGTCTGGTGGAATCATCGGCCCATTTTTCTTCGAAAATGAAGAAGGAACCGCCGTAACCATCAATAGTGAGCTATATCGCGCAATGTTAACCGAATTTTTCTTCAAGCAAATTGAAGAGGAAGACTTGGACAACATTTGGTTCCAGCAAAACGGCGCTACGTGCTATACAGCAAACACTACACTCAATCTTTTACGCTCTATCTTCGAAAATCGCATAATCAGCAAAAGAGGTGATGTGAATTGCCCTCCCAGAAGCTGCGATTTAACTCCGTTGGACTATTTTCTGTGGGGAGCTGTTAAAGATAAATGTTACGCCAACCATCCAGAAACAATTCAAGATCTAAACTACGAGATTCAAGCTGATGCAGCTGCCATAAGGCCTGAATCCATCGAGAAAGTACTCCAAAATTGGGTGGATCGGATAAGCTACTGTAAACTCAGCCGTGGTGGTCATTTGTCCGAAATCGTTTTCCACAAATAAATTTCATAAAACAAACTAATATAAATAAATGTTAGACCTTTGAAAAATATCAAGCCGTTTTTCTTATTGACTTTAATTTAAAATTTTATATGGCCCACCCTGTACATACATAGGTATATACATAAATTATAATTTTGTACAACCTTCTCTCGGAATATTTTTATAATAAACATACATATTGTAATATTCATCACCTGAGGTCCTTTGCATCATTGCACTGCTTAAATCCACTCAACTCTAGCAATTTTTTTAATTTTGTGCCCAAAGTTAAAACCACGAATATAAATAGTTTTCAATAGAATTTTAACAACATAATAATAATAAAACTTTCTCTCCAATGCATTTACTTATAGTTGCCCTACTCCTTCGATTCATTGGAAGGGCAAATCTCATAAATTCACTTTAATCCGCGTGGTCTGGTCAATTATGTCAATAAATGTTGATGGATTGACAAGTGAATTTGCAGCCTTCGCTTAGCTTCAACATACATACACAAACGTATGTATGTATATTTGCATTAGTTTCATGTCAACCCCTTCGTTGTGGTTTTCCTTAACATATTCACCCCTTTCTAATATACATACCTAATGTTAAGGTCGGTCTGTTTATATTTGTTTCTGTTCGTTCATTTATGTATATACGGTTCCCTCCAAAAAGCAGAACCACATCGTATACTGGGACAAACCACGTTACGTTGTAACCAACAGTAGTGATCGAAGTGTTCCAAACACATTAAAAAAAAAATATTGTTTCATTAACATTGCGATGTCATAGGACATGACCACCTGCCAAACTAGTTCGTTTAGTCCAACACATACTCTAATTACCTAGACTCTCGCGCCGCAATGTGATGTGTTTAAAAAGTCATGAGGTATCTCAGGCGAATTTGGCAGCAACTGGCTCTATATAAGTAAAGCAGACCGTGCCTGGCGAATGCTTCGGTGACTCTCGCGCCGCGATGTGATGTTTTTGAAAAAGCATGAGATGACCTCACGGGAAGTTGGCTGGCAACTGGCTCTATATAAGTAAAGCAGGCACCGTGCCTGGCGAGTGCTTCGGTGACTCTCGCGCCGCGATGTGATGTGAACGAAAAGTCATAAGATGACCTCATGGGAAGCTGGCTGCAACTGGCTATATAAGTAAAGCAGGCAGCGCGCCTGGCCAGTGACTCTTGCTTCGCGATGTGATGTGATTAAAAAGTCATGAGGTGACCTCAGGCGAAGTTGGCTGGCAACTGGCTCTATATAAGTAAAGCAGGCAGCGGTCCTGGCCAGTGCTTCGGTGATTCTTGCCCCACGATGTGATGTTTTTGGAAAGGCATGAGATGACCTCACGTGTCTAGTGCATCATAACATGCGGTAAAGTATGTAGCCAGTTCTGTTTCCAAGCATAGTCCATTTGGACTATCTGGTCTTCTTTCAC
This sequence comes from Bactrocera zonata, assembly GCA_037783105.1. Taxonomy (NCBI): domain Eukaryota; kingdom Metazoa; phylum Arthropoda; class Insecta; order Diptera; family Tephritidae; genus Bactrocera; species Bactrocera zonata. The sequence continues at coordinate 36,880 of JBAWJQ010004226.1, read as the reverse complement.
TTTTGCAGGGTTAATCTAATCATGTTTACGAATCGATATGCATGTGTATGTATAATACTTATTTATGATACCGACTGGAAACAGTTTCCACTTTTTATTAAGTGTCAAATTAGTTTCGTTGTGATGGATTGACTTTTTTCACAATTTAATTAAAATCTTGAAAATGCTTTAAAGTCTTTACAAATTGACCTTAGTACACAAAATATTACCAAACTATAAAAAGTGTTCGTTGATAGGACGCCAGCAACTTGTGGAAGCGGAGGGTTATCGATGCTGCATTTTCGTTAAAAGGTCGTAGAAGAGAATAATGAATGGATTGCTTTATAAATATTGGCATAAATGCGGTTTCATAAATCAATCTATTCGGTTAGAACTGGCTACAAATTAGCCTCGAAAGATTTGACTGCTTGGCCCATCCATGCAAAGTTGAACATGTTTTAAATCAATTTCAAACGGCTTCAAAGGTTTCGAAAAGATTTTTTACGTCAGAAAAACTTTCGAAGATTAAACTTATTTTGTCGTGGAGTCGGTAATGTGCCATACATTTTCTTAAATTTTAGGAAAAAATGAGCAAGAGGGCTTTTAGCTCACGAAACTGGGTAGATAGTCTTACTAAGGCTATGATGGAAGAGAATACTTCATCTGGAAAAATACTTAAATAATGAAATCATATACCAACATAATATCTTTCGGAGCATCACAACAACTTTAAATTAAACTAATACAACTCAACATCGAGATTATGGCAACAAATTACATGCATTCCAAATATAAATACACACATACACATGTGTTTACTACAATACCAAAGTGAAGTGTAGTATTTTGAAAGCATATCGTAGCTCAATTTCAAAAGCATTAATTTCAAATCCACCAATTGGTGCCACCATGTCTGGTGCGTAATCGATGCAAGTTTGACGTGTCTACGTGACAGCGTAGCTAATGACATGCTACATATCATTAGGCTATCAAAAAGCGCCTATCAATACATACCGCCTCCTCGCCCGCCCCTATACGATAAATAAAAGCAGTAACCCCCTACAAGGCGTAAAATTCGGCATTATGTTGAAAGGCACACAAAGCGGCAATCACACCGAATTTGTTACGTTCTTCATTAATTTCAAAATTTTAATTTTTTCTTAGATTTTTAATTTTCTGAATTTGCGCTTCAAATTGCCCACATGTGTAATATACACACATGTATTTATATGTACTATATGTACGTATGTATCTAGGAATGAATTTGTTAGCCCAGCTGATTTCACAGTCTGCCATCTGTTTGTACATTCGTTATTCGATAGATCGACAGTGATCCGAGTACCAATTTATATGTGTTTGTTGTGTTGTGATGGATTGATTAATTAAGTCGAACTCTACGTAAAAACTGGTAAAAATGGTGAATTTAAGAATCTAACTATTATTTTTGGGAAATCAAATTGCTACAGACTAATGATCTTAAATACATATGTACAATATACATACATATGTCTGTATAAGCATGAATTCTGGCGTAAAACTTGGAATTTGTAAGAAAATATCTTGAAAGGTGTTAGCTATACTAGTAAAAACAACAACAACAAGAACTGCTTTATAAAAGTTAGACAATAACAGTCAAATACATCATTGTGCTCTATTTCTCTAGAGGCCCAACTACACCATGAAGTGTTGCCGCTTAAACGGAAGTAGCCTTAACTCTGTTTGAGTCATAAATGACTAAAGTTTTGAGAAAACAAAGGAATGATGGTATTACAGAAAATCTCTTTCGATATACCTACATATTAGAGGCTCTGAAAATTAGTTTCTTGTAGCGTTGAGTATTTGTATTCCCCGTGAGTATACGAATGATTTATTACATAAATTATTGCGTATAATGATATAATGAATATATCGGATATTTAAATTAAGGATGCTTTGGAAATACCTGAATTTGCAATGTAAATAAGTATGTTTTCTTAATCTTTTAAGAATTCTTTCCGAATTAAATTTCCAATCCGCCAGCATCTCTTTCAGCCAGCGCCTAGTTTTGCCATTAGGCATTGCCAATAATACTAGTATTACCAATTTAGAATCTGAAATCCAAACACGTTGATGACGTAGAATTTGATAAATGTGACTGCAGTGCTCACCTGCTTCCTTCTCAGAGAGCAAGAATATTGCTCTGACTGCGATAAAATAATGATCAAGTGTAGAAGTTGCGTTCACGCTCTTTGGTGAACTTCAAATGTTGGTTCGCATAAAATTATCGTCTGTTTCAGATTAAACTTTGCATATTTTAACAATTTTTACATCAGATAATCTGTAAAGATTTAATTTTAGTTTTACGCTAACGTTGCATGTAAATGTTTATTTTAATATAAGATAAAAAACTGCAATTCAAAGGAACTGATATTTCTCTGTCACTATTATTTTTTAGCAGAAAACGTCAAATTTCCCGGTTATAGCAATCACTAAGTGGAAAACTACTTTATCTGTTTACCGGCTTCCTTTGTTAATAAAGCAGTGTATCAAATACATCAAAGGTGTGTGTCTAAACTAATTATAGGAGATAAGCCTTTTAAATTGCTTTCAAGCATGGTAGCGATTAATTTCATTGTCTGGTTACGTTTTGTTCAAATAATTTCAGCATACAGAAAAAAAATTGTTTATTTATATTTATTTATATATTATTTATGTATGTAATAAAAATAATAGTATACAAGGTTGAGCTTCCAGTCCTTTTTGCTGCATATTTCGAATATGGCAACTATACTTTTAAATCAGCTGTGTGTCATTTTGAAAACGCTTTTGCGCCGAAATTACCGGTGTTAAGTTTAGCAAATTTGCAATTTACTTTATATAGGGACTTAAATTTCATAACATACGGCATTACACAGATTAAAATGCAGCGAGTAAGTTTTTTTTTCAATCAGAATGTGCAATTAAAACATTTTTTACAATGGTTTGATTATTTTGTTTGGTTGTAGGATATAAGATCGTTTTATAAAAGCGCAGCTCCGCAAAAGAAAGTTGAACCGTCGAATGGCGAAGATGATTTACAGAATAAAAAACGCAAGAAGCGCACTGCTCGAGTTATATCAAGTGACGAAGATGAAATACCAGAAAGTCCCATGGCTAAGGGGAAAACTCCGGCAAAGAAAAAGCGAACAGATAAGTCACCTGATGCTACAAAACCGCAGAACAATAAGAAGCCGTCTTTGTCCAAGCTGAAAAGTTCGCCTTCAAAGAAGCTTAAACCAGTCGATCCTACTGCACTTTTCGGCGGTGAAACCTTACGTATAGAGGCAAAGAAACCACCTCCACCAAAAATAGTAGTTAAGGAATTTGAAGATGATGAAATCGATAAGAGCCTTATGGAAGTAGACGTAGATGAGAGTATACGTGCAGAAAATGATAAATTGGGTGAAAAGCGGGAAGTGCGACGTTCAAAGTCAAAAACGCCACGAAAGAGTCCTCATAAGGATAAACAAACACCAACTAAGTTGGAAAAATCAATAGGTACACCCACACCAAAGTTAGTGAAACAAGAAAAAGAACATTCTCTTGCTGATAAAGTAGAAAAAGAGAAGATATTAACACCTAAAACTGATACCAAAAAGGAAAAAAGCACGCCGAAGGTAAAAAAGCAGCATCGTGAAGATTTGGAAAGCAGTAAGTTATATATATATACAGTTTTTGTTGTGATTATCTACGTATGTATGTGTGTAATTATAGGTGTGCTCTCGGACGAAGAACGCCATGAACGAAAACGCTTGTCAGCCATACTCTATCAAAAGTATAAAAATAGAGCTAGTGTTATTAATCCTGGATCTAAGGAAGTTCCTAAGGTATAACACCTCCTTTGTCTTATGAATATAGATATTAAAAAATATGTTTTAATAATTTTTTAAGGGCAAACCAAATTGCTTAGCTGGTCTAACATTTTTAGTAACCGGAGTATTGGAATCACTTGAGCGCGATGAGGCAGCATCAATAATCAAGGAGTTGGGTGGTAAAGTGATGACAACCGTGGGTAAAAGGTTGAACTATTTAATTGTTGGAGAGGAAGCGGGACCCAAAAAATTAGCACAGGCCGAAGAATTCGGTGTAAATGTCATCAGTGAGGATGGACTATTCGATCTTATACGCGAAAAATCCGGAGATCTATCAAAGCAGTCTGTCAAAGAAGAGAAACAAACCGGACATGATGTAGAAAAAACAAAGCACACAAGTCCTAAGAAGGAAAAGAAAACAGTAAAAGAAGAAAAGGAAACTAAACATGTTGAAAAAGCAAAACACGAAAGTTCTAAGGAAGAGAAGAAGAAGAGTGATGAAAAAGTTAAAATTCATTCTTCAAAAAAAGAAGTTAAAGAGGAGAAATCCTCTAATAAGGAAAAAATTGCAATAAAAACGGAGGAAATCGAAGCTGATGCACTGAATAATGCTGCAAGCGAAGACAATGACGAAACGAAAAAAGAAATTGATGATACAATGCTTCCCTGGGTCGACAAATATAAGCCGACAAGTGTCAAGGAAATCGTCGGGCAATTCGGACCAACAAGTAATGTCTCGAAGTAAGTATGCTTCACACATAGGTACTCCTTTAAATAATTAAAAGAAAAATTTTACACACGTAGACTAACAAATTGGCTCTCCAAGTGGTACATCAACCATGATGGCAAAAAGAAACTACAAAAGCCAAATCCTTGGGCTAAAAACGATGATGGTAGCTTTTATAAAGCGGCATTACTATCAGGACCGCCGGGTATTGGTAAAACTACTACAGCTACGCTGGTTTGTAAAGAATTGGGTTTCGACACAGTCGAGTTCAATGCATCCGATACTCGTAGCAAGCGACTTCTTAAGGAAGAAGTAGCAGAGCTTTTGTCCAATAAATCACTTTATGGATATTTTCATGGGCAAGGCAAATCGGTCACAAAGAAGCACGTACTTTTAATGGATGAAGTTGATGGAATGGCTGGTAATGAAGATCGCGGAGGCATACAGGAGTTAATTGCTCTAATCAAAGAATCCTCCGTTCCAATTATATGCATGTGTAATGATCGTAATCATCAGAAAATGCGTTCACTCGTCAACTATTGCTACGATTTGCGTTTCAATAAACCACGTACGCAACAGATCAAGGGTCGTATTTTGAGCATTTGCTGTAAAGAAGGATTTAAAATCGACAGCGATAAGGTGGATGAAATAATTGAAGCGACTAATAATGATATACGTCAGACGATAAATCACATTTCGCTATTAAGTGCTGGCAAATATCTAAAGCTACCGACTAGCGCTAAAGGAACGAATAAAACCGCAGAGAAAGACTTGAAAATGGTATTTTACAATTTGTATATACGCTTTATTATACAAGGTGTGCATTAAACGGTTTATTACAGGGTCCTTGGGAGGTGGTGCGTAAAGTATTCTCTGCTGATGAACACAAACATATGACATTGAATGACAAATGTGACTTGTTCTTTCAAGACTACAGTATGGGACCACTATTCGTACAACAAAATTATTTACAAGTTTCACCCACTGGTTCCAAGTAAGTGAAGTAAAAATATTGCATGGAAAAAGACAAAAATTAGTGTCAACTGCAACATTTATACGCTAAAGTGTGGTTATTTCGTTTTTAGATCAGATATTCCATCTAAGGTAGCCTGCACAGCAGATGCGCTAAGTTTGGGTGATTTAGTGGACAAACGCATACGTTCCAATTCAGCTTGGTCCCTACTGCCAACACAGGCCATCTTCAGTTCCGTACTGCCAGGAGAGTACATGAGTGGACACTTTACAGGGCAAATAAATTTTCCTGGCTGGCTAGGCAAATATTCGCGTTCGAACAAACGTAGCCGTCTAGCGCAAGAGATTCATGATCACACACGTTTGCGAACATCTGCTTCACGTCAGTCCATACGTCTGGACTATGCACCTTTTCTGCTGGCGAAAATCGTGCGTCCACTGAAAGAGTTGGGAATGGAAGGAGTAGAGCAGTCACTGGAAATACTAAAAGAATATCATCTGCTGCGTGAAGATATTGACTCGTTGGTCGAATTAACGACTTGGCCAGGCAAAAAGAGTCTATTGGATGATGTAGATGGTCGTGTGAAGGCCGCTTTGACGCGCACTTACAATAAAGAAGTACTTGCATATTCCTATTCAGTGCATGCAGGTGTAAAGAAGAAGAAAGCTGAAGCAACCGAGGAAACCGAGATGTATGGCATGGAAGGGGAAGATGGCGGAGATGCACCAGTATCAGATGAGGAGGAGGACAAAATAGAGAATGATGGTTTGATTAAGGTAAAATATTCAAAATATCAATCATTTATTGATTTCATATAAACAAATTAATTAATGATATAGGCAAAAAAGAGTACAGCCACATCATCGAAAGCTAAGGCTGGATCCAAGGGTAAAGCTGCCGGAAGCAGTGCGGCCAGTAAGAAGTCTACAGGCAAAGCATCAACTTCCAAGGCAAAGAAATAATCGGCATGAATTTGTTTCAATTAGTTTAGTTTACTATGCGTTGTTAACTATGAATAATACTATATTTCCATTATTATGTATTTTTGCCTGTTTATCAAATAAATACATATGTACACAATTTTTTTATATTAAATAATTAGTCATACATTGAAAGACGATATTATGCAACTGCTTCTTTCACTTTAACGTCGTCAGGCGGCAATTCGACATTGACCGCTTGTAAAGCTTCCCTAATCCACAATGGCACCGACTCACCTTCGAAATGTTTTGCCATAAAATCGCATATAAACTGAGGGAATTGGTCGCGTTTTATTGCTTCTCTCATCCTTCGCATTAGCCTCAGCTGATATGCTACATTGTGGATACTTAACAAACTACATGAGACTGCTTCCATCGCGGCAATGTGATGCAAATACGAACGTGTATATCTGCTGCATGTGCTACACTCGCATTCATCATCAATGGGGCGCATGTCGTTTTCGTATTTTTTATTTTTTAAATTCATTTGACCAGTATTAACCAGCGCGCAACCAAAACGAGCTGTTCGTGTTGGGAAAACACAATCAAACATATCGATACCAAGCGCCACGCAAACGACCAAATCAGCAGCGAAACCTACACCCATTAAATATCGTGGCTTATCCTTTGGCAGTAGATCGGTGCACACATGTACTGTACGCCAGAACTCATGTTTACTTTCGCCGCCGCTAAGGCCGCCCACAGCATAACCGCGTACTTTGCGCTGTATCAATGCGTCTGCGCATATTTTGCGTAATTCAGGATCCAATGCACCCTGTACAATAGGGAATAAACTTTGATCGTCATCACGAGCATGTGCATTTATACAACGATCCAGCCAACGTATAGTACGATGCATTGCCTCTTCAACACGCGGACCAACAGTAGTAGTCTTGACAACATCATCCAACTGCATCATGATGTCGGCGCCAATAGTATTTTGAATTTGAATTGAATGTTCAGGTGTCAACATACACTCACTATTGTCAAATGGAGAGCAGAAATTTACACCGTTCTCATCAATTTGCGCCAACTTTAACAAAGAAACCATCTGAAAGCCACCTGAATCGGTTAGAATACCACGGGGCCAACTCATAAATTTGTGTAGGCCACCAGCTTTTTGTAGAGTTTCAATGCCAGGGCGCATGCCTAAATGGTATGTGTTGCCTAGCAATATTTGACAGTTAAGTTCAATTAGCTGATCCGGCAGTAGACCTTTCAAAGTACCCTAAATACAGTATATATGGTATTATTTAATTAAAACATTAAATAATGTAGCTTACTTGAGTGCCTACTGGCATGAAGACTGGTGTATTGACTTCACCATGACGAAGTGTCATTAAGCCGGCTCGCGCCTTCGTCACAGAACATTCAGCAATTACTTTGTAAGTTAGAGGCGGAACCTTAGCTGTCATATTAGCTTTACAATTCCAGTAAAATACAAATATTTAAAAGAATTTACTGAATTATATCCACTAAAAGCACAAGTGTTGTTATTATATATTTATGTTGACACTTCTCAACCGGCACGTGGTAAAGCGTTGCCAGTCCATTAGCAAATCTTAATACCAATGAGACTGCTTACTATAAAAATGCTTGCTATAATTTTCCACCAAAGTGGATTTTTAAATTACACTAAAAGTATGGCAATGTTTCTAATTCGGCATAAACTTTGTTTACAATTATTTCAATTTTATTTTACAAGGCGCAATTACTAACTTCAATTTGATTAATACGTTTTATCGCTATTCGTCATCAATATGTCGAGGAAACTTCATCGACCCATTCCATGTGCTGAAATTGCATCAACTGCTGCATTAAGAGGAAAAATAAAAAGTGTTTACTGCAAAAATTTTGTGTAACTATCCTCGCTTTGTTCCAATTATTGCAAATATGATTTTAATTCTTTTTCACTTTTAGTACTTACGGGGAATGTACATTTTATCCAACAGAATACCTAAATGTAATTATAGGACCAAATGGCACTGGAAAATCAACGCTTGTGGCGGCTATAGTGCTTGGCTTAGGTGGCAAACCTGAATTACTATCACGTTCAAGTTCTATTGGAGATTACGTGAAAAATGGGCGCGAAGAAGCCGTTATTAAAGTTGAGATCTACCGAGATACATCTGCTAAGTCTGTGATTTTCGAAAGAAGTTTTCCACGCAATGGCAAATCAACATTTAAGATTGGGGAAAATGTCGTGGGGGAGAAAAAATACTTGTCAGAAATAATGGAATTTAAAATTCAAATTGGTAATTTGTGTCAATTTCTGCCACAAGATAGAGTGCAAGACTTTGCCAAAATGGATCCACAAACAATATTCATAAATACCGTCAATTCCGTTTGTAGCCAAGAAACGATTAATAATTTCGACGAATTAAAAAAATTGCGCCAAAACCAGTTGACTGAAGGAGATGGCGTTAAAAAGAAGAAAGAGGAATTGGAGCAATTACAAGTCCAGTGCAATACGTAAGTACGCTTGAGAAAAGTAAATATTTACCAAACTCTAGCTGCAATTTTACAGACTTGAGCAACGTTTGGACCGTTACAATGAACAACAAGATTATCAAAATAAACTAGATGTTTGCGAGGCCAAAAAACTGCATCTGGATGCACGTGGTTTACGAGAACAGATGAAGCAACAAGCTAACGATTTATCATTAGCTAAACAGAAACTTGAAGAAGAAAATAAAGTATACGACGCTATTATGCGGCGTCAAAGCGATATAGCGAAAACTTCACAGCAACTTGCTAGAGGCGTAGCCCAGAAGGTAACTTTAGCAAAAAACAAAAAAAAATTAATAAATAAACAAATTGCATTGTATAAATAAATAAAATAATATTTGAAATTGAAGGAACAAGAAGAGCAAACAATTGCGTCAAAAAAACAGAACGTCGAGGAACGTATAAAAGATTTAAAAGATCGCATAGAGCAGGCACGAACAATCTATTTGGTTTGTTGACTTCATAACATTTACTTTAACATAAAATAATATTTTGCTCTTATAGAAAAAGAAACGCGATAAGGCAGATTACGATAAAGACTTGCAAGAAGAAACTAAAATGTTGAGTTTGCTTCTGCAAGATCTAACTAAAGCAAATGAAAATAATGCTGAAAAAGACTGGAAAGCTGAATTGAATGCATTAGCCCAACAACTACATAATATGAAAGAAGAATTAGGACAACATATGAAAATGCGTTTGGAAATTAACAGCGAATTGGACGAGAAATATGGACCCGAAATTGGTTCTCTAAGGAGACGATTGGAGCGAGCAAATGACGTGCATGCCCAAAAGTTAGAGGTAAAAAGGGCCACATTGTTCACATAGCATTTTAAATTCCAACAAACTTTAAAAAATTTTAACTATGAGAAACCTAAGAGGAAATTAATTAGAAAATTCTTATTTTCGCAGTTATTACAAGCAAAATTTCCAGATGTTTATCGAGCAGTGCAATGGTTAAGGGATCATCAGCAGTTGTTTAAAGGCACTGTTTACAAACCAATGATTTTAGAGGTAAACAAGTATTATACATTATAAATAAAATTTAAATGAGTTTTTTTCAGTTAAGCGTGCTAGATCCCGAACATGCCAAGTATTTCGAAAACGTAATCAGCATAAGAGATCTACTTGCTTTCACTTGCGAGGATAAAGACGACGTTTCATTGCTTGTAAGTGAGTTATGCGTCAAACAGAAACTGCACATTAATGTTGGGCATGCGCCATCTTCTAATAGAATAAACTATCGCCCTGACATACCAATCGAGAGCATAAGGTACGATTAAATGATGAAACAATTGCATATTTAATTATTTTTGTTAAATCTAATTTTTCTTATTATAATTATTGTACTTTTATTTTTTCTAATTTTACTTAAATAGATTTTGCGGCTTTACTGCATATTTAATTGATTTGATTGAAGGCCCACCAGCAATAATTAACTACTTATGCAGTCTAAATAGAATACATACGATACCCATTGGCACAGCTGATGTTAATAATAGAACTGATGACATTCCAAACAACATAAATATCTTTTTTGGCGGTAAAATATCTCAAACAAATATTACAAATTTAATATATATTTTTAATAATTGCTATTAATTTTGTTTAACAGGTAATCAAAGTTATGCTGTCAGGGTTTCTCGCTATTCCGGTGAAAAATCCATTATGCAAAGGCAAATTGGCGGTAGAAACCTATTGACCAGTAAAAATACAAATGAAATTTTACAAAATGAGGCACGGTAAACAGTTCAAAATTTGATATAAATACATTTATCAAGAATTATATATATACAAATCTTCCAAAATATGCAGCTTACGTGAATTAATACGTGGCAGTGATGTGCTGAAGAACAAACGTACGGCTTTGGAAGCTAAAATCGAAGAAATAAAGATTAAGCGCGAAGATATACTAGCCAAAATTCGGACAATCAAGAGCAAACTGGAGGAGAGACCCAAATTAGAGGAGCTGTGTCGGCGACAAAATGACAAAGTGAAACAACTGAAAAACAACGTCATTAGTGCGTGAAAGCCCTTAATTCAATAACAAAATAAAAAATATATTGCTTATGTATTACTATTGTAGGTTTACCCGAATTGGAGCAAGAATTCACACAGAAAGCGAAAAATTGTTTACAGCAAATCATGCAGTTACAAAATGAAAAAATTCAGATTTTAAAAAAATTACAACAGATTTTGGTTGATAAAAAAGTCGCTGTTGTGAAAGAACGCATATTTAAGCAAGAAAATGAAGAGTTGATTAACAACATAAAGGAAGCCAAAGAAAATAAGGTTCAAGCTACGGTAATTTGCTTGTTCTTATAACTACAGTTCGTTATATAACACTGTAATTTCATTTACGTTTTTTGATTAGCGCATGGTCGAAACTGTAACGCGAGCATATGAGAAGACTCAGCAGCAATTGGAAACAAAAGTTGCAGAGGCTAGAAAAGCTAAAAAAGACTGCAAATCACTCGAGCTCTTCAACATGCTGCCAGATACTATGGACGAACTGAAGGAAGCCATAAATGAATTTAAAGCACGCTTAGAGTGCATGGGAGATGTGGATCAGGATGTACAAACTCCGACTTCATTTGTATGAATATATGTGTAATATATAAATATTTTCTTTTACAATTAGATCGCGGCTGAATTCAGGCAGAAATGTGCTGATATTGAAAGACTTAAGAATGAAATGCAGAATGCCGAACATAATCGCCACGGCTTGGCTGCGCAGATAAATACACTGCATGAGCGTTGGTATCCCGAAATCGAAAACATTGTGATTACGCTTAATAAACACTTCAGTGATTTTATGACTTCTATGAATTACGTGGGTGAAGTGCAGCTGATCAGGCGCGATGAGGTACGTAAGCATTCACATTGAATTTTTAAACTCACTTCCTAATAATTTCATTCTTCAGCACGATTACGACACGTACGGCATACAAATCATGGTACAGTATCGTAGTAACGCACAATTGCAGGCGCTCGATCGACACACTCAGTCCGGCGGTGAGCGCGCAGTGGCGATTGCGACCTACACGCTGTCGCTTCAGCACATCACACACGTTCCTTTCCGGTACAACTGCTGCTGCTATTTATGAAAATGCTTGCAATTATTTACCGGTTTTTATTATCATTACAGCTGTGTGGATGAAATCAATCAAGGCATGGACGCTAACAATGAGCGAAAGATATTTGAAATGCTTGTGAAGGAAACAACGCAAGTCGGACGTGCACAATATTTTTTCGTTACCCCAAAGGTATGTACATTTGTGTTTTGTCTATGAGTGCTTGTTCTCTATAAGCCTAATGTTCGAATTTGTTTCAGCTTTTGCCGAACCTGATGTATAACGAACGCATGTCGGTGCACATAGTATTCAATGGCAAAATGGTAGAATCTAAAAACACCTTTGCATTCCAAATATAACGTATTCGATTCTATTAATATTTTTTTATACTCATTATTTAGTATTGTTAATTCTTATGAACAAATATGTTTCTTATTCAATAAAAAATGTCGTGATTGTCTACATTTTATGAGGTCATTGACCTTTTTGTTTATATTTAGCAAAGTCCACAACTATTGTTTACATTTAGCCAAGACCACAACCTTTGTTGTAGACCCTTTTATTTACATTTTATGGGGTTAATGACCCCTTTGTTTACATCTTCAGTTCAATGACACTTTTATTTACATTTCGCCGAGGTCATTGACCGTTTTGTTTATATTTTATGAGGTCATTGACTATTTTGTTTACATTTAGCCAAGACCACAATGTTTCTTTATATTTGGGGTCAATGACGCAAAGTCTTCTTATTCAGATCGTTCAGTTTGTATGGCAGCTATAAGCAATAGTGTTCCGATATCGGAGGTTCACACAAATGACAAGCTTCTTGATGAAAAAGGGCATCTTAAAAACTGAGGAACTAGTTCGCGTATACGAGGGATGTTCAGAAAATAACGGAAGTTTTAAAATTTCGCGTTTTTGAAGAGTCCAATTGTCAAATTCCTGTTTATTATCGTCTGGTGAATATGGAGGCTGGAGGATCGTTACAGTTTTGATTTTGAACAGTGAGTTTGTCTTTGTTTTTCTACTATGTCTGTAAATTTATTTACAAGTCATATTAAAATAAAGGAAAAAATAATAAAATAAAAGATCATAAAATCCTCATTGTTTTCTGAATATACGGACATATTTCAAGCAAAAGAGGAAGCGTTGTCAATTAAATCAAAAAAGTTCTAGCAAGCTCGTGAAAACTTAATAATCCTAGCCCAATTACGTTCTTAGCAATATTTACTTGTAAAGCCCAATCTCGACACACTAAACACTTTTTCTGCATTCAACGAGACCCATAAATAGAAATCAGCCCTTTACATACTTTACCATACTCTTAAATGAGTAACTTCTTCAAGGGCTTTTTTATAAGAGTTATAATCCATGATCCCAATGCCAGATGGTGTATGCTGATGGTAAAGAACCCACTCTAAAATACACATTACTTACAGCACTTACTTATTTGATGCGCAGTTAGGCTGAAGAATTAACGGTCATTGTGCTTTAAACAGCACACATCTACATACATACATATGTATGTATGTATAATATACATACATATATATATGTAAGTAGGTACAAGTATAATTAGAAAAACTAAGGCACGCCAGGATCGTTGTACTTAAGTCTTAACATTTAATGTAGTAATATACATAACTACATTGCGGTTGCGAGCAAACCGAAATCCTTTCGCTGATTTGCATGCAGCACCGCAATCGGGGGTCAGAGTAGCTATAGCAACTCCGTTCTATATCTATGTAAACAAAACTCGAATACTGTGCCCCCTTTGAATTATCATATTGCTGGCGACTTCTACATGCCAACGAAGTGATGTTAAACACGCACTCACCTTGCGGTTTCCCTTGTCACCCTCGTTGTCCTTATGCAAGTGCTTCATGTGCTTGGGGTTAGTGCGAAGCTTTCCGGCATTCAAATTATTTAGTTAGCATTTTGCCATCGCTCGGCTAAAGTGACAATTGTTGTAGTTTGAAAAGTCAGAATATTCTAATTCGTAAACAAAATAGTACTGTTATTGCAGTAAATCAGTAGAATTTAAATAAAATGTGGGTTTTCGTAAAACAGTGCTTCCTTTGCGTAAACGTGTTCTTCCAAGTGTTGGCAGTTTTCGCTTCTGGACACGGAAACGCCCAGACCACATTGTTATTAGCCAATTCAAGTCACACCACATACAGTTTCCACCAAATGAGCGAGTGTAAACATAATGAATTTTATGATTTGGACACATTTTCATGTGTTGCCTGTGGCAAGGAGGATGAAAACTTGCAATCAACGCCAGATAGTAAGTATTGATTAAACAGATGCAAATGTAGAACTCACTACCCAAGGATATGGAGTTTATTTTTAAAATGTTTATACGTGTGAAGCGTACTTACATGCATGCACTCGTCCCATGTGATGTGCTTCCCCTGCGCGCAGATCTACTATTTTACTTTAGAACTAGACTGAACATCGAATTAGCTGACGGATTTGTTTCAAGGAACTGTTATTTTTCACGTGTTGATGTATAACGATTTGGTACTTATGTCTGTCTGCCCAGTCTCATGCCAGTGCAGAAACGAATGTAAAACATATCTATGTGGGTTACGGACCACTGGTCTAATATAATAACTTATGTGAAAATCATAAAAAAATTATTAAAAGTCAGAAGATTTACGATCTAGCTAGGATGTCTAGTTGTAACATTGTTGTTGTACAGTTGTACATTTACTAAATAGTTTGGTCTTCGGCACTACAACCATAGGTCGATCTGAACAGACATGTCCCTATGTACTCGGTCCTTTCATTGGATGCGTGAGCGCCCTTGCTTCTGTTGTCCACCCATGGGTATCCAGTTGAAGACGTTGTAGGGAACGGATAACACGAATACATACTTTAAGTGCATTTTCATCTCAGTTCGCCGCCATCTATGTTTCTTCTGTTCTTCCTTTTCGCTGTTTGGCGCCAATTGGAGATTCCAAGTGTAGCCAGGTCCCTCTCCGTCTGGTCTTTCCAACGGAGTGGAGGTCTTCCGGCGGGTATTGCGTCAAATACACTCAGAGATGGAGTATTTTCATTCATTCGGACGACATGACCTAGCTAGCGGAGCCGCTGTCTCTTAATTCACTCTTTCTAGGCCGTATAAAAGGAGGGGTTGCTAACGAGACTTACAGAGCATAATTTTTGTTCGCGGAGAGAGGAATCAATTGCCTACCAATCCCAAAGTACAATGCAAGGCCAACCTGTTCGCTTGTTGTTCTGTGCTGAAAAAGGCTGCATTGACGGCTCTGTTGTTAAAGCCTATAATATCATTGTCATTACGACAAGGACATCTTTACCCCGGTAAAATGGATCTCTTAGAATAGATAGTGCCACTGATTTCAGATTTTTTAACATTGTATTGGAAAAAGTGCACGAAAGGAAATTATCCTGTAGAAAACCTCGTTAGATATCGAAAGCTCCGCTGCTTCATTGCTGGATACTATCGTCTAGTACTAGTGTATATCAGACCCACATCAGCTTCGTCTTTATTAGAGCTACAATCGGCTAAAGAATTTTATTCAAACCACAACCGCGCCAACCGCTTTTTCGATTCACAAATTGTTGTTAATTCTAAGACTAAATGAAAGTTCTCTTTTGTTTAGATTTTCCATGAGATATACCTCCCATCTTATACAATGACCTATAAAATATTCACAATATACTTATTTCTCTCAAAGCTAACGCATCTTCTGGATCATTTTGTACTAGAAACTTTTCCTGTATATATTTAGGTTTTTTGGAACTGGTTAAAACCGGCTAGTATCAGTCCATTGAGCAAAGCTACGCCAACGAGCCAGATTTTGCCGATATTGGGACTAAAGATTTATTTTTTTCATACATTATTTTTCAAGTCACCTAGTATGACCTTGAGATCGTCATGGATACAACGTTTCTAGCTGTGCTCCAAGCGTTCGTGTTCATGGAATAAATCTTTGCTTCTGCCATTACGTTTTCACCCTCCTATATTCAGGGAATGTTAAGGATCAATGTTAATACATATAGTACAACGTAAAGAAATATGCAAGTGAGATATATACAAAAATATATTTGGAAAAGTCAAAACACCATATCCAATACGATTTCCTGGTATTAAGTGAATTAAGTGAAGATCCTTTACTCTAATTTTCACCATTAATAACAAGAACAACTATTACTCATTCCAGAGTTCTCCTGCGAGTGCGCTGCCAATTATGTGACTATTGCGCTCTACGACACGCAACACCACAATCCGTTATGCGCAGAGAAATGCTCAGACATATTATCCACCGACAAAGGTTGTCAAGTTGCAACAGCGAATAACAGTAAAACACATTGTGAATTTAAATTAGTTAACTTTACTGATCCCAACAACGACTTCACGCCGCGATCGGTTGTTTCAACGAGGCCAATCCGCTTAACACCAGCCGGCATGCACGCGAATGGTATTTGCAATATTTGCGATTTGAAATATAACTACCGTTATCTGGACTACTGTATAGCGAATGCGGTGCTCAAGCCATATTTGAAATACAATTCCTTTTGGCAATCGACCAGCGCTAACGCGGTACACTTTGGCGACCTAAAGTTCGTGGTCTTCTTCTGTTTGGCTCTACGCAATAACACTGCCTGCAGTCAGCTGGCGAATCTCTGCATAATGTCTCACTACTCGTCGGATAAGAATTCACCTTGCAGTGCGTTTCTGCTAACACAAGTCTCCGATGTGGCCGTCAAGTATGCCAGCATGGACGAGCACTTGCAGGCGACGAAGCCGTCGTTGTTCTACAAAAAAGGCAAAGAGACCGCCAAAATGCTAACGGAGCCTCTGGGCGTAAGTGTGAGTACTGCTGCATTTTCACTCGTGACTCTCAAGTGATTGAGAAACATACCCACGAGTACATAAGCACACGTGTATAAACTGCATTTCTGTTTCAGCCGAAGCAGCTGCAACTTTTCAGCACTGCTTATCATTTGGACGGCAGTTTGCGTCGCTGGGGTGCATTCAAAATGAGTCATGTCAATTTATGCCAAATGCATGCTCAAAGCGATGCCGCCGATTGGAAACCGCAGCAGGAAATACAATTTGCACGCTTCAGCAAACCGATTCGCTGCGAATTGACTGTGGAGAATCTGATTGATTTGGCTAAAATATACGCAAATAATAACTTTTTGAGTTTATTTTTGAATATATCGCGTGAAACGAGTTCCGATGTAAAAAGAATTAGTTTGGAAGCGTTGCCGATTTTAATCGAGGACATAACACCTGAAAATTCGGTAAGTGGAAAAATTATATTGGGTTGTCAAAAAAGTCTTGCGGTATTTTTATTGAATCAATTCGTGTGGCACCCATACATCGAGCTTCTTAGTGACTCCAAGCTTATAATTATAATTATAACGGTTTGATGACTACTATGCCGGTCTCTTTCGACCAATTCAGCGATTTTATCGCAATTTTCGACGACAGGCCTTCCGGAGCGTGGCGCATCTTCGACCACCTCTACACCAGAACGAAAACGTTGAAACCATCGTTGTGCGGTGGAAATGGAAACTGTATCGGGTCCATAAACTGCACAAATTTTATTGGCGGCTTGAGATGCTTTTTTGCCTTTACCGTAGTAGTACTGTAAAATATGCCGTATTTTCTCTTTACATATTTTGCTCCATGTTTGCGACGCTATAACTCACGAACGACTTAAAAGAAACGACAATCAATCAAACACGTGTTAGCGGGTGAAATGAGCTTTCCAAAAAGGTAGAGCATGACCCGATGCGATGAATAAAACTAGAACTACGCGCTTTCAGCGCCAACTAGCGAAAATTCCGCAAGACTTTTTTGACGACCTAATATATGTATGAGTGAAAATTATAAAAAAAAGGAAATGGAGAGTTAAAAGTGGAGTGGAAGACCGATATCCCTTCTACAAATTATCGTAATCCTCTCTATATAACTTGGTGGAGCCATCCGTCCTCCGCCGGAATTGTTCCTTTGCGACTTCGTGATAATCTTTATCTTTCGCAATGGTTATAATATCTCCCATTTTTATTCCGATATTTTCTTCATTGTACTTTTTCACTTTCGACTATGACACTTAAAACATAAGAAGATGGTATATGAGATAATAGGAAATCCTGTGTAGGCGACCGCATACTCTCTTCCAAGTCTCAGAGTTCCTTTCTTTACCATACAGTCTTTTCTAAAGAGGCTAAGCATAATATAAATCAAGATATTAGGCAGAAAAGAGTACAGACCCAAAAGAGTGTACCCGGATTGTCCTGAGCTGTAATCTCCCTTTCAAATTTATCACACTTGTAATATGATGCCATAACTTTATTCGCAGAAAAGCGAAAATATAAAAATAATGAATTTATCCATATAACGCACCGCTGAAAACGAAAGTTAGCCTGCGGAGCCTGCAAGTCGACTTACAAACTTCGAAAAGTTTACTTTAGGCCATTACATATTACGATACTCTTTTTTCTTTGTTATAGCGGTACTCCGAATCCTTCTTCTTTTCAGCGTGCTCCAGCGGCAGAGTGGCAATTGGTGAAACGGTTCCAGCTAATCGAAGCCCAACCTCGACATGCCCGAATCCATGATCAGCAGTCGAAATATGAAGACGACTTTAAGCTCTCGCTTTACCGCAGCTTAAGATATGTGGAGTCCTTCGAAATACATTACGAAATTCATGATCGCAATCAGATCGGTATACCGCTAGTGAAGCTGCGCTATCGGCATGTTGACTTGAGCGCCAATGCAACACTGAATGCTGTGCATCCATTTAAATTGCAAATCACTTTTGAGCGCATCGCAGAGGCCACACAAAGGAAGTTCATGTTTGAAGTGATGCTGCCGGCCTTTTTATTCATCGCATTAATGATGGCTATACTGCAAATGCTTAACTATAGGAAACGCCATAACGCATTAACAACAACAACTAACAGCGACAAATGAATGTTGCGCACCATCCTCTTGCTTGCTGGAATTCCTGTTGCACTTCAGCTCTTACGCGGCCAATGCAGCACTGTTGTGCTTTGTACTCTACATTCTCGTCTATCCAGTGCAATTTCTCACACAGCGCTCCGTTGCGATCACATTGCCAATCATAAAAGACGATCAACGCTCATTGGAAATTCTAATTTATGCAGCCGTTCTTTTGAAGGTAATACACTCGAGTGCTTCTTGCTTGCAAGGGAGACTGTTATTCATTAGGTTTCTTTTATTTCAAGTTTATATTTATTTGCGTGCATTTTTGGCGAATCAGCCACTTTGATCTGTTTCTCATTGACTGGGAGCGTCCGCGTAGTTGTGAGGCTAATCACTTCACTTTGAAGAATAATCTGGAGACGTCATCCGTGTGCTCTAGTGTGCGCACATTTGCCACCGAGAATATTTCGACGTGGCGCATAATTTTTATAGCTAATGAATGGATACGTTTGAGTGCGAAGCAGAAACATTCCGCAGCCTGGCAGGGTCTATTGGTACTCCCATTGGTTCAGGTTATTGCTTGTCATACATTTATACACTTATAAGCGTGTCATAAATGTATTTGCATTCGTATTTTCCCATTGCAGGTTTTCTTGTCAGCTCGTTGGATCAGTCAGGACCTTGCTCTGCAGTTGTTCTTCATTGTTACTATCAGCCTGCTGATCTACATCATTCAACTGCTAGCGTGCAGTTTTATTTTTAACCGGCTTTTTGGTGATCCTCTACAAAAATTCATCGATCTCTGTTCGTTGTCCAATATATCTGTTTTCATGCTATTGGAGCAAAGTTTTGGGTTCTATATACATGGCAGATCTCCTAATGGTTTTGCAGATACTGATATGTACTCGATGCTGGCGCAGATGCATCGAAACTCGCAGCATCGCTGTAGTCGTAAAGGTTTATTGGGCGATTCGGATCAGCAGAGTTATATAATTTTGCCACCTCTAAATTTACGGTAAGTCCTATATGAAGTTCTTTTATAAAGGATGATGATGATCCAATTCGAAGTTCCCTACTTCCAACTTCATCAGAAGAGTCCAATTTTGAATGGCTTGTTCTAGCATTTTGACTGGCAACTAGCGAATGACACGCGTAATGTTTTGCTCAAAAGCCTGAATTGAAGCGGAATTGTTCGCATAGACTTTAGACTTTACATATCCTCACAAGAAAAGTCTAACGGTGTGATGTCACACGATCTTGGTGGCCAATCGATCGGCCCAAAACGTAAAACCGCGATAACGGTCGATATTGACGGTTACGTTCTCACCGGCATCATTTTTGAAGAAATATAGGCCGATGATTCCATCTTCTTGGAACTTTTCAAGTGCCCATAGAACGAAGGAATGTCGATCAGAAAGGTTGAGCGACTTTAGTTCTTGTGCAGGCTGTATTTTCCGTACGTCAGTCCAAGTTGCTGGGAACGGCGCTAAATCGACTCTTCACTCTCTCTCTCTCAGCTACGGCTGCTATATTTCTTTCACTGCGTGCTATTTGGTCGAATATTATCCAAATATGAATGCTGGGCCTCAGGATGGGTGATAGTGTTTTGCGAATAGTACGTCCAGTGTGCCGATTAGGTTCTAAAAAAGGCTATTGAGAAAAATACCTTTACTTGGATCATCCGTTATAAATAATTTTTCATTTTATCGTAATTTTTCGACAGAATTTACTTTGAGAAGTTGCTGGCGCCTTATCAACGCTCCTATAGCATGTCCCAAGCACATTTTCAGAAAGAAATCAACACGATCGATGCGGCAATGGAACGCAGCTCAGCGACTTTCAATAATCTAAATCGGTTTCTGTGCGCTTTCATAGATCACGTAAGTGCAATGTTATGCAAAGTATTCAAAATAACGGTAGCAAAAGCGTTCGTACCATTGTAAACGACTATAGGATGTGCTTTCATTGCTTACAGGCTATCAAGGATATGGATTATATAATAAAAGAGAAAACTTTCATTGAGAAATTGTTAAACTGCGAATGTGACAATTATTTAACGGAAAGTAAGTGCATCTGACAACGGTACATATTAAAGAAATTAACAGAGGGCTATTATATCGCGTTCTTGTAATTTAAATTTTTAAAAAAATTATTAATTAAAAATAATTTTTTCTTCTTTTTGATTTTCATTTTTGAATTTTCAGACAAGGGCACATTCTATATCGATAATGCAAAATCGTTTGACCAATTACTGTTATACGGCAACAGTTTAAATATCTTTATAATGGAATTGGCCTTGCTCCTAGCGCTTTATGTGCTGACAAATAATTTAATAGCAGCTGTGGCAATCGTTTATATACTCAATAAGGTATGCATGTACATACATATATCTGAAAATATATACACGTGACCGCACAGAACCAAGTAGGGTTACAAAGAAATATGTCCAAAAAGTCCTACAAAAAGATTGTTTGGATTGTCAAAAATATAAAAAATAATGTTGTTATTGTGACACCAGCAGAAAATATGCCGTGAATGTTATTGTGGCACGCTTCTGGTGCGCAAAAATCGTTTCATAGTTATAAATGCGAATTTTACCGAAGTTTCTTAAGTCCACGCTAATGACGGGAGCGCCAAATAAGCCGTTGCCTGGCGCTGTTTGTCATAGTTTACCTATTTCATAAACACAGATATTTTTAATAAATACTTTTTTTACAGCTGCTCCAACATATCTACTTAAATTGGCTACGCCAAAATGTAACAACGAAGACTTCCATTGATCAACGCTTTCTAATGTAAAGAAAATGGCGCTTTGCAACAAAAATGACTTTAAAAAACTCAACTTTATGGCAATACTTGCTGCACAATTAGCAGAAATATTATTAGATTATGTATATTTTGCTGGAACCTAACGAATTCGCGATAATCACCGCAGAAAAGTCAAACTCCAGTTATTGTTTTACATTAAATATTCAGTTGTTTATTAATTCATATCTTTTTGCTTAGAAATAGTGCAGTAGACATTAGATTCCATAACATATCTCACATGCATACGCACACAGCCATATGCATGCACATGTATTGCCTAAACTAGACCACCATCTGCTCATCATAGTAATCAACACTTGGCTCACATTAGCATTACTACTTTGCCAATGTTTATAAATTATAGGTAAACCTATCTCTACGATAAAATCTACAAAGTTTAGTTAATCAACTGCACAAATACATTCACATGTATTTATACATACATATTGTATGTGTTATGTGTGTGTGTTTTTGGAGTAAGGTGCTAGAGAGTGTTTATATAAAATCATTATGTAAATGTACATAATAAATTTGCATGATGGGTATATATGTATGTACTCATGCAATTCCAACAAATTGCTGCACACAATTAATTAATTAATAAGCCTTCCATTAGCTTGTCTCATAATTTGACAGCAATTTTGTATTGTAAAGGTCTTCCCTTCGGACATTACATGTTTGTGTATGTGTGCTTAATTATGCATATTCAGTATTTGATCGTGTTGTGTTTATTAGTGAGTGTAAACTATAGTCTTAAATAGCAAAAACAAAATTAATAGTAATAATAATAATAATAATAATAATAATAATAATGAGAAAACTACTGGCATGTACAATTTGCATAAAATATTAAATAAAATTCTTAAATAACAAGCATTTGAGTTTCACTGCTATTTAATTTTCAATTCATATATTTTAGTATGCGTTCTTGTGTCTATATAGTGGTCATGATGAACTGGACAGCAGTTATGTATAGCTATGTATACTAAATATATCAAAAGCGAAAATAAAGTCTGAGTGGAAATTAAAATACTATATTATATTATGTTAAATACTTTTTTGTCGCAATATTATGGTTCTACTTTAACTTGGTTATTTGGAGTAGTTTACCAAACTTGTGTCTTAAGCTAACTTGTTTACATGTTAAATACTTGGTATGAGGAGTTTAATTACAATAATTCTACGCTATGCTTTTATTTATATTTATAATTTATATAATTTGTGGCTTTGCACTGCCATAGTCTATTTAGTATAGTTGCAACAGCAAAAATAAAGATATAGGCTCGTATAAATATAGTGCAAGACTTTGCACGTGCGCAATGCAGACAGTAATCAGTTTTACTATATATATATGCTATAAGCACTGAAATGTTCATTCGAGCGAACTTTCCACAACTTTTCCATATTTTTTCGTTCTTCTAATGTATTAATTTATCACAAACTTACGATTTATCGAAAAGCTGCCAAATATGGAAAACCGCTACTGGCTTTATGTATGTGGATATAATGAAAATGCCAAAAATAATATGTTGAAATGTCATGAGCAACGTCAGCTGTCTAATAGCCTAGCTTTTCAAACACATTTTATGTGCTAATGGAAAATATTTTTGATAGTAGCGATATGGTTGGAAAATTGGCCTGTCTCAATGTCATGTGTGATACTTAAGTTACGAATCAAATGATGTGCGGGGAATTGGACTTTGCTAAAACTATGTTCTGTTATGCTTTTTATGTAAACGTTCCGAAGCGACGTCTTGTTGCCAGATTTAATATCTGAATTTAATAAGTTTTGGTAATTTAGTCTCCTGCGGTAATTAAACAATTGTCTTTTTTACAATTTTGCTTAGTTATAATAAGATAAGTGTTAGTCATTCTCACGCATTTGCGGTACTTTTAAAATGTAACGGTTACATCTGAACATATATTAGTGGCATGGTGTGGCATTTCGTTGATAGTTGTTTTTGTTGCTATAGAAATATTTGTTAATATGTAGGTATATTGCATTGTTTGCTTTTGTTTTTGATTCCAAGTTCGTTAGTATGTTTTGGTAATTTATATATATATATATATATATGTATATTTTATTTACAATTGAGTATGCGTATGACGTGCGCAACTAATGTAGAGTTATTTGTGAATTTTTCTATACAATGAAGATGTGTTTATTCTTTGTTCTTCACATTCTTAAAATTATTTTAGGGTGCAGCTTTAGTTTATATATTATTAATAAGTGTATTTTATTTTTGTAAACATTATTAACTACTATAGTGTGTGTGTGTTTTTTTTTTCAAGTTCAGAAGTGTATTTTTTGTTTTTTTTTTTACTTTTAGTAATCTAATTAAATTTACAACATGTATTAGTATTAGTTAATTTCAAAACGATGTCTTTCAAATAATGTCTATACTTAAACAGTTAGTGGTTTTCATCAAAGTATTATCAAACGTTTATTGTTGTCATTAGTATGAGGAAGCTTCTCAATGTCAATTCCGTATGGTTTCAGAAGCCAGCTTACCACTACGCAGTGCGCGTGCGCAGTGACATTTTTTGTGTAAATTCGATGATGCCAATAAAATCTTTGTAAATATTATGCTAAATGAGTACAATTTGCTCTGCACTAAATCGCTCAGCAACGATACGTATTTTGAGGTTAAAAAGCCAAACAAGAAAATATTTATTATTTTGCTGTGATTTTGCATGTGTTTTGTTCATCTTGCACATATGTATGCTTAGCTTTTTTTCAAGTTTTTTTTTTTGCGCATCTTTTCACTAATTTTGTGCATTAGCGTTAACAATTTTGAAAATCCTTGTTTTTGTCATCACATTTCGCCCTTATGACTGGCCATTAGAAAAGCAGATTCGGCTGCGTCTGTGGTGGGCAACATAGGCTGAGCAGCGCGAGCAGTTCCTCGCTTTCATTGCCATTGTTGATTGTTGCTAGCATGCTGGTAAGTAGCTGATTAAATTTATCCTATTCGGTTAGTTTGCGTGATCTTTTCGCCGGAATGCACGAGTCATCTTCCAGCCGGAATTCTGCAATGCAACTCTTTCTACCATTCTCCATAGCTGCAATAACACCGGGTGAAGCCGAGGGGCCGGTTGCTAGATTCATGAGACCTGGCGAAGCTGCAGACGATGTGGAAGCACTATTATTGCTGATACTGGCGGCATTGTTGCTGTTTGTGTTGGCACTGCCATTGGTCATGTTTGAATTTGTCTTGCTGGCGAAGTTTGGCAGCCATTTGGATAATTGTTCCTCGAAAAAGTTCTCCAAATATTTTGCATTTGTGAATGTTTTTGAGTCCTCCTGTAGTAAAAAAAAATCATTATTTACAAGTTTACGCAAAAATATAAATAAACATTTGGCTTGTTGGAATAATCACAAAGTACTTACTTGATAGAAGAGATAAGTGTTTTTAAATATTAGACGCACATCTGACACAAAGCCAGCGATATCCTTGTAATGGTTTGGGCTGGTCGGATCCAACCGTGTACGTATAACATCCAAAGACATGGGACTACAAAATGTGTGAGAGAAACTTTACTTTATAACCGCTTACAAAAATGGCTGCGCAGGTTGTGAAATCTTACTTGCAAATAATTTCATAGTAGGCTGTATTGGTAGGCGGCTCCGGCTCGCGGAAATGTAGACTCTGTTCGTACTGGCAATACAATTCGAGACAAATGCGTTGCATGATCTGCAATTCCAGCCGACTTAATTCGCCAGGTGCTTTCTGTGTGTTGTCGGTGTTGTTAGCCAGCTCTTTGAGGTTCACGCACAGCAGACATTGCCAACTTTCGCTTTCGTCCGGCAGTGAACTGATGGCGGGTATGTGGCAATTCTGATGGAATACTTTCGGGCACTTGTCGCAGCACATGAGCTCTCCACCGTCAAGGCAAACGGCACACCAATCTTCGTTCGGGTCGTCTTTTTGATCATTTTTAGTATTAACTAATTAGTTTTCAGTTTATTCGAGCAATTTTATGAAATATTTTTGTATTTGTATGTATAAAGATGTTTTTTTTATTTTTTTTATTTGTTTGGTTTTGATTTTGGCATTAATGATTAGTATGCATTATTTAAAGAGACGGAAGTTTAATTCGGTTACGATACGATTTGATTCGATATGTTTGGAAAAGAAACAAACAAAGCAAAGTTACATGAAATTGTAGATTAAACCAGCATATTACGTATGAAAAATACACATATTGTAGATTTTCGACTAGTAATATACGAATAAACAACTCTAAAAGCTGGAAAACTTTTTGATAGCTTGGAATTTATGGATGCGATGCCGTTAACTGTATAGTTTTGTTGTATGTGTGCCAATTAAAGCAAGTTTTCCAGCAGCTTATGACATTTAAAATACGAATGAATTGAATGACGTGAAAACAAATGCAAAATTAAGTTTGTAATCGCATATGTAATCAATGTAATGATGACAAAACAAAATTTTGTTGTTTCAATTTAGCTGAATCGAAATTAAATCAAGCGCATATTCGATTACAAACAAACATAAACATATACAACAGTAATACAATACTATTTTTCTGCTTGGTGACAATTTGCTTACCTTCTTGAGTATTGGATAGGTCTGTTGAGCTGTGCACTTGCGGCGATGTGGTTTTGGTACGTCCCTCCGGCAGCACCTGAACACCATTCGAATCCAATTTGGCAATGGTAGCTATTAGATCGTTTATGGAATCGTCACGGACCTTGTCAATCGGTTCAGTGAAATCTTTTGCGTTCTGTATTTTGGAAAAAAATTAAGTATACAATTTTAGTATAGCACTAAGCAAAGCATCGGCGCAATTGTGTTGCGTGAATGCTTAAGTATGCAAATGATCCTACTGCCCACCTCGTTAGTGCTCGGGCTCGGCGTCTTTGGATTCGTTGATGTGACATTGGGTAAGATGGAAACAGCTGGTCCGAGCCCAAGCGAAGCTGCATGTAAGCTAGACGCACTATTGCCTTGCATACTATGTGCCGATGAGCTGCCATTTGGTGTGGTATTCTTTAGAGTATTTGGAGATTTTAAGGAAATTTTAAAGTTCTCTGTTTGACGGCCGTTGGCAAACTGCATTAGAGGACCTTGTTGTGGGCAAGCTAAGTAACAAATAATACATTAAGATAGCATGTATGCATACATTAATGTGCAAATATTGATTTACCGTTTGTCTGTTGCGCTGATTGAGGTATGTGCCATTTGGCCATGCTGTGCATGCTGCTCAAACTACTGTTCATTTGCGGCGCGGTTTGTGGCGGCCCGGGACTGAAGCCAGGCTGACTCCCATGAAACCCCAGGTTCTACAAAGATTATTTGAAATATAATAATACAAATTAAAGTTGATTAACAAAAACAATTTTAGCTTACATTTTGCATGGGATTGGGCATGATTTGCGGTCGCTGCATGGGGTTTGGTGACGGTATTTGGCTGCCGCATGGACCACCAGGACCGCCCGCGCTTGACATGGCCGCTACTGCGGCCTGCTGTTGCGCGTGACTCGACATGCGTTGATAGTTCTGGAAGCGCGCAGTATTGTTTATATAATTCGGGTTATTCGGTCCACCAGGCGTATTCTGCGGATAGTTCTGATGTTGTTGGCCTGGAGGACCGCCCATAAAATGCGGCCTCATTTGGGTATTCATTTGCTGGTGTGGTGAAGCTGCGCCTTGTGGGCCACCGGGATAATTCGGTGGACCATTAAATGATATATGAGCTTGATTGGAACTCTGAGCCGCTTGATTATTTAGAAGGCCGCGCAAGCTCATGTCTAAAAAATCAATCAAAAGAAATGATGCAAGAATGAAAATAAATGTTATAATATTATTGACTTACCCATATTTTGAGGATGTGTTGAGGAACTAACATGTGGCTGACCTTGACGTTGCATACCCGGTGGCATTGCGCCGAAACGTACTGTAAACGATAAATGCAAATATATTATATTAGACAATTGTATAATTAAAAGGAGTTTACATAAATTGCTTAGCGTATAAATGTGATGGAGGTAGTAATAAATTGTGAACGACATGCTGGCGTACCCTTACCTGCGCCTTCGGCAGCATAGTTTCGATTCATTTGCATGTTGTTAAATTGTTGTTGTGCCGAAGAGCTGTTATTGTATATTGGCGGTCCATTCTGAGGTCCGTATCCGCTTGGTGGTCCAGTAGGAGACATGCCAGCGGGCATACCTGGTGGAAGACCCGGTCGTAATGGTGGCGCCATATTGGGACTTGGCTGCTGGCGTGGCGGTCCATTTGTGGATGGTGCCGGTGGATAAGGTTTACCGTCCACAATAACAGTGCCGAGTTGAGAAATAACTGCAACAAAAGCCAATAATATATTTGAATCGAAATGTATAAAATTCTATCTTAGCCGCAGTTATTATTTTGGGAACAAAATAACATTAATATAACAAAATCGTAATAATTTAATTCCTCCTACCTTTTTGCAGTTCAGAGACTTGATTTAACTGTACTTGAATACGCACGGGAATTTCTGGATTTGGTATGTCTGCTCGTTGACACTTCAGTTTCTGCAAATGTCGCACCAATGATTTTTTACTCGATAAAATCGCATAATCGCTGCCCTTCTCCATTGCGTTCTCCATAAACTCGATGCAGTGATCGGTGTTGTCGGATAACAGCTGCAACGCGTCCTTCTTCTCGATCAAAACCTTCATTTTTGTATCGCATACTTCATTCAGACGCATAGCCAACTGCTTGCCACGCATATTAACTGTATTTGTGATCTTCACCACCATTGCAGTGATCTCTTTAATAAGATCCTTCTTACGATCGGCAATTTGCTTTTGTCGATCGTCAATCACTTTTGTGGCAGATGAGAGCAGGAAGCGCTTGTAGTTGATTTCCGAGACGAGCGTTTTTAACGCTTGACGCGTCTCGGTGGCAATTTCATGCGCAAATTTATATTTGTGATCACGATGGTCGCTGAGCTGACAATCACGACATGTCAACTTGTCGCACGTCTCACAGAACAGCGACAGTTTCTCTTGCGGATGTAGATGACACATGTGTAGTTTATCTATACCAGCAGCACCAGGCAATTGTTCATTATTGGCTTCTTCCTTTGGCTTAATTGTGTGATCCTTGGTGATTTTAAGACGTTGATGCGCCTGCACACAACTGTCACAGATATATTCGGAACAATCGACACACCATGACGTCGCAATAGCATTATCCGAACAACTGCTACAGGTGATATTAGCTGTAACGGTTGCTTTGGATGCATCTGTGGAATTGCCATCGGCCAAACTGTTATCACCAGCGGCTGTACATTGTTCGATCAAAAATTGATTATCAATGATAAACTCATTCTGTGAAGCCATATTACAAACGGGGCAATGTATAAGTGGCGGCATGGTGCGGTCGAGCTCAGAGAATTTGGTATTCACACATTGTGAGCAGGAAACATGCAGACATTCCAAGAGTTTGGGGCGATCATTGATGCTCAGTAATTGACTGCACCATACACATTTGAGTAGAGCAAATTTTGTGGAAGCTGATGATGAGGACTCCGACTGAAAATTGAGGATATAAAAGTTGTTCATTATTTAAAGTGAATTTTTGGTGTATACGTATTTATTATATAACATACTTAAATATATGGACTGTATAATAATACTTTATTATTTAATATTAATCAGAAGTAAAGATACTTATTGATAAATAAACTTTGATCGAAGAGTGATTCATGAAATTGTTAGCGAAATATATAAAAAAAAATTCCATTGTTTGTAGAAAAAGGTGAATCAACATTCCTAAATGTATATACTTGTATGTCAGCCCACACATTTTTGTTAATCAAATCTCATATGATATATGACATGAAATTATTACTCCTTTAACTAGGGAGTGTTATCTTATCGCAAGGACAATCAAGTAATCAAGGAAAGTGTAAGCAATTACTGATAAGATACTAATTTATCAATGTCAATATAATTTCCTAGCTTTAGTGGACAAATAAAGATAACTTATCGCAAGTAAACAGCAATATCCTAAAGAGCTTTGTTATATAAAAAATCTGATATATTCGTTATAAAACTGATAAAGCCGACATTTTATGCAATAAATTGAAATAGTGTCATAAATATTTTGGAAATATTACAAATTTGTACAATGAATTGTTTTCTCAGTTTGTGTTATATCCCAAATTGACAGATGAAGTCAGAAGTCTGGCATGCTAGTGAGTAACAACAGCTGTTTTTATCAAATAAACTCAATATTTCAAAATGAACAAATAAAAAATCAAATGAATAATAAAATAATGATTTCCACTTTTTTGTTAAATATATCTGAAGTAGTTAATTTCTTAAACTGTAGAATCTGTGCTGCTATCGAAATTGAATTATCGCAAAAAATTCATTTCATATTTTTATACATAAGAAATTCCCCTTTGAATCAATTAGGCGAAGTTTTAGAATTAAAATGAATTTTATTTTTTGCCAATTATATAAAAATAAGAAATTTAAGTTAAATCTCAAAGCGTAAGATTGCTAGAGTTCTTGGAATAAAATCTAGGCAAAGTTAAAAGTCAGCACGAAGGGTGATTAGGGAGTGAAGCAGCAATCATTTCTACGCAACGTAGCTTTCTTAACATTCCCCTAATCATTTTTTATCGTTCGTTATGGATTGGCAATTACAGAAGTGTTGCTATGTACATCTTTATTCAATATAATGGTATATGCAACCTTATTAAATAATAAATCTGAAATAAATTATAAGTAATTTATTTTAAGTGCCCTAGCATTGACCTTGCATTGAAATTGAGAAGCAAAACATATTGTTACTGTCACACTAAATTCTCGTCTTTATTGCTTCATTATGTTCTCTTATTTTCGATAGCAATCGCAGCTTCACCCCAAGTATAATGAAAAAAGCAGTAATACTACTTTGGATCTGAACTACAATAATTAATCCATTAACTAATTAATATGGATTAAATTAGTGATTAATTAATAAAAATCAAATAGTCGAAAAAATCGATTAATTGTTTAATATATTACATATGACAGCAATTTCTTCTGTATTTCTCTAACCCACCAATAGTGCCAGTACAAAATATTCTCTCCACCGCAAGCACCGCTATAAACTGCGCAATTCAAAACTTTTAATTAAATCTCGCAGCAAAACAAAACTGAAGGAGTTGCTTAACTCCTGCCTGACCCAAAAAAAAAATTAAAATTTTAAATTTACTTAGGTGAATTTTAAATTAGCTCGCTAAACCAATGAGATATTCGCATTCACCTTCGAATGCTACAACTGTCAACGAATGCACATTATTTATAATAAATTAACATAAAGAAAATGTTTAATTTGAACTTTCTGAATTCGAGGGACAGAAAAACAATTGCAAAGTATGTTGAGTTTCTTGGATAATAGATTTTTAAGACCACATATCGGTATCGTAGCTTATACATATGGATAGGGATACGGTGTGGAGGCGCCTGGTACTCTTTCAATCATACTTGTTATTTTTTTTAATACGAATCTTGAAAATTTTCTCGAAAACAAAGTAAATGCAAAATTGAGAGAATTCTAAAAACCATTCCTAGTTATAATTGTGTTCTTTAAACAAAGCTTTTATATCAATATCTAAATTGGTTTGATAATATCTTTGCTTGGATTTGGGCGATCCTATGATTCTACGGAAGGAAGCGCCATGCCACACAGCACATTCAACAATTAATATTTTTCGCAACAAACTCGATTGGTCACGTGATCTGATGAAGTAGCGATGATCATTACTTTTACTTAAGTGAAATATCTAGGCAAAGATATCTTCACCTGAAGCAATTATAATAATGAAATTCTGATTTTTTTTCACTAAATAGTTTACCATGTGGAGACAACAAAAACTGAATGAAAGTTGAAATTCTTCGGAATAAAAGTGCAATTTGTGCAACTCAAAGAAAAACATGGCTTCTGCAATTCATGGCGACCAAAATGCTGACAATTACAAAGCATTAATTTCCACAACTTGGAAAGACTTTGCAAAAACACTCGCACGACTTTAAAAGCATAAAATTTGAAAACGATGAAATAATTTTTGTGCAAAGACTGCACAAACAACTGTTCTCTGTCTCTCTCTCTATATCTTCCTCTCTGTCATGCTTTCGTTGAAATGCTCAACTTTATTTCGAAAATTTTCATCATTATGCGTTTTCTTTGCCGTCACATGAAGATTGATTAGTTTTATCTCAAGTTGCAACGCATAAATCTTATTGATTGATTATGTCGTGAGAGTATACACATATTTACAAACAACCACACTACATAATAAGAATGTACATGCACATATTTATGTTTCAACATGTGCTCCTGTTAAAATATGTATTCAGCGAGAGTGCATAAGTGTATGTAGAAGTACACGCTCGAGCCAAACCAGACAGCGCTCGGATGTTTCAGCTTGTTGGCTGGGGCTAGCAGGTACATTTGTGAGTTGGCTGGCTCATCTACTGGCTGGCGGACTGACTGACTGACTGTTTGCTTGGATGGTTGGTTCGTGCATGACGACATTGATGAATACTCTCATCAGTTGTTGCAATTTAATTAAAGTCAAGTGCCTCTTATCAACATTGCAAATCGAATCGGATATATATTCTTACATAAGACCATACACATGTATTTACACACATAAGGAGTGCTCAGAGAGCAGGCACCTAAGCTAACCTTGCTGGTTGAGGCCAAAATAATTATATATGTATGTATGGACTTGCATATTGCTTTTATAAAACTTATTTTCAATATTATAATTATAATCACGTGATTTAACATTCCGTCGATAAATGGGCCTGTTTTATCCACTTTATATGAGATTTGAAGAATCCTCGTAAAATTCGACTGCTTTACATTTAAAGGTTAAATTGGAAGTGATTTGAGCAGCCAATAATCTTGCAACATGATCAAAACTGGTTGCGAAAATTGGATCCAACACTGTGCTGTATTCTAATAGTTCAATTAGCTGAGGTATTTACTCAATTTAGCTTGAATAATGAGATTTTGACAGTTGCTATATACTGATGCAATAGCAACAGCAATAATGAAGTTTTACCGACGACTCCTTGTATCCTGTGGTACTCCTTTTACTATTATATATTTATTATTTTTGGAATACACAATCTTTAAAATAATTATTCATGGAAGGCAACAACATCTTTGTCAGCCATTTATACATCGAAAATTTCTTCATTTGACATTAATGCCGTTTCAGGTTTCTGTCATTTCTCGTTGATTGCACTTCCATTTATCATTAAATAAATTCGTCATTCATTTATTGAACATTTTTCCAGAGAATGCATGTATGAATGACACTTTCGCATTTAATTTCAGTAGCATTCGGGGAATTAGTTAATTACTCTATTAATTACATTTCGGCAATGAGTTAATTAATCTATGGTATTGTATGGTAAATTGAGTACTGTTAATGATTAAATTGCTGAGATTATCCCTATTACTCAATTATGGTTTTTTTGGACAGCAGAAAATATCAGTATTTATAGTATAGTAAATCTGTCGAATGCTTAAGAGCTTAGGTTTATACATATATTTTACAATTTTTTGAGGCACAAAGGTCACCAAAAAATTATGGGTGGTATGGGTAGTGCCTATGAGGAGTACTTTCTGTAGGTTGAAAAATACTTTTAGCACAATTTGAATATTGGTAACCTTATTCCATTTAACCTCAAAAACACTGTCTTTGTTGAAAAAGTATTTATAATTTAGAAAACAGAAAGGTAGGTATTTACTAATATATATATATGTATATTTTAGCTGTATTTCGAGGTAGGTTAAACTAGCGCAGTGTAAAAAATTAAAATATTGGAAATGCTGATTTTTCAAACAGAGGTTATTTATAACCTCATTGGACCAATAATACGATCATAAATTATGCAAAATATAGAGAAACGTAGTTATTAGTTTTAAAAAAGCCAGTCATCATTTTGAGCTGTCAACCGTTAATTGAGGAAGTTAAGTGGCTTTTCGGTATACAGAAACCTTGAAAATATTTTCTACACAAATTATTCCCAATTTAATAATTGGCTAAGAAGACAAAAGCTGATTTTAGTCAAGGTATAAAAAAGCAAAGGAAAACTGCAGTAATGTAGTATATTTCAACTAGAAGGTTTTCAATACAGCAAAAAGTTTTTGAATTAACATATTGATAGTTTCCGTAGAATAATGGAACCCAAATCTGTCTAAGTACTACTCTGTTGACAGTGGTCTCGAAATCTGTCCATTTTACGCCAGAAAATTTTACATCCTCCAACAATATTGCTGACATGAAAAAGTTGCAACAACTATTCAGAGTCAACTTAGAAATGACACAAGGCATCAATTTTGGCTAGAATGCAACGAGAATAGTTTTGAACACCACACAAATTATATAAATCATAAAACGAGCAAGTAGCGTCGAGTACTTAGAAACTCTTCCACCACCTTTGTCATGAAAGTTCATTAAGCTTCTTCTATTAATGTAAGGAAAACTTTTATAAACTTGAATTTGATTTTATCGCTAATAATTAAAGGGAAGCAAAACTTGTCTGTTCTTAATTAACAAAGATTATAAGATTTCAGAATTCGTTTTCATTAATTATAATTACATTAATTGTTCAAATACAAAAAGTGCCAGCAAAAATGTCTGGCTGCCTACTTTGTGTAGCATCATTCGTTTATACATATATATGTATACGTATACTTACATATATGTACGTTAAGACGGGTCGCCTTAATGGCAATGGTAAAGTTTAACTGAAGAAGTTGATTCGACATTTTTACCATAAAAAAACGATTGTTTGAAGGAATGAAGAAAATTCTGCTCAAAAATCATCGAGAAGCGGTTAAATACGGGATTCTTAAGAAAAAATTTAATTTCTGCTAGGCAAAAGTAGTTTAATTGGGGATTTCACATAAGATTTTGAATCTCATTGTAGGTAGATTGCCTTTTATATTTCGGGATTAGAGAACAAAAAAAAATTTTAATAATCGAAAATCGCTCTCTTGTTTTTTAGAATATTCTCAATTAAGATCTATATACTTTTGCATCCGTTTGAACCAATTGTCGAAGATCTTTGCCGCTCTGATTGAGGTATCTCCAAAATATGTGTTCTGAACGCATCTTAAGGTTTCGAAACAGTTGACATATTATTTTATATTTTTCGTACTAGAATAAAAGAAGCTATTCGTTACCAAGTCAGGACGGAGGATGACTCATCAAATCGATTTTTTGAGTGCTCCAAAATACATTTGTTTCAGTCGATGTGTGAGAGCTCGCATTGTCATGGTGAAGAGTGATCCGTCGGTGGCGGTTGGTTTTTCTGTTTTCTTGAAAAACAATTGGCAAACAAATGGTTGTGTACCACTCAGAATTTACTGTTCTGCGTTGATCTAAAGGCACGGCTGCAACATGTGCAGTCGTCACGTGACGTGAGTTGCCAAATTGCAACACCAGGGTTGCCAAATCTCGAAATATTAAAGGAAACCTACGTATCATAGTAAATATATTGTTTTTTTTTTATATTTTGAACGTGTTTGCTGACTTTTAGTACCAATTGATTTCAAGGCGAGCTACTGCTGTATATAGTCTAATATGTCCAATTAAATACATTTCTACCGAAACCGATCCTCCCTTATACGAATTGGCTCCTATGCCCATGCATATTTATGTGTGTGCTAGAGTTGCTATGGCAAATTCCTTTTATGAGATTTTACTCTATTGCCTAACCTAGCTTACTTGCACACACACACACGCACACATTCCAGTCCTTCCCTGATAGGCAGTAATGGTTCTCTCATTATAATTTTTCTGCATGTTCGGCTCGAGCACAAAATGGAAAATGATTAGTAATTAAAATTCGATTTGGCTGTCATAATTACTATGTATTTTATGCTCAGAACGCATATTTTTTTAAACACGCATACATAAACAGTAGTATTCAAAAGTGATTCTAGAACCATAAGCCACACACGAAAATGTGAATGATGAGCACACAAGACTAACACTTGAAAACACATTTGAGTTTTATAAACTTTTGGAATTCCAAACTTGCTTGCTATACAGAGCAAGTAATGCGCACAGCTAATTATATTCGTCAGCTTGAGGAGGTACTGTACATACGTAGTTCGTAAAAATAATTCAATGTTTCGGAAGGTGCAATCACACAATTAACTTTAATTGATGCTAATAACTTTTATGATCCAATTAAATTATCGACACTATTTTCCCACACGTACACATCTATATGTACATATATAATAAGTATATGCCCACACACATATGTACATACATATACATAGTACACTGCAAAATAATTAGCGCCATTTTAATTGCATTGGCAGATTCGAGTTCGAAAGAACTGTAGTTTATTGCCCCCGAAGCGGCGCATTAACACAACTGAGTTGCACACTGGCGGACCTTCATTGCCTATTCTAAGCATTATAATGGCAAAATATGGCGAGTTGCTCGAAAATTGCCTTAACTTACAGGTGTAATTTATGAAAACTCGGAATGCCATATGTTATTCGGTCTTATATCGGTGGAAATACATAAAATATATGAGAGCGTGATTGTGTGGCGAAATGTGTTCGTGCCTGGGTGAGTTGGTGGCGATAGTCTTTCTGCCATTAGTTAAAACTTACATGTACTATAACAACAAGCAGATATATATTTATGTACATACATATGTATATATTCATCAGTATATATATTATAAAAATACGCCCGCAGACATCGTTCAACACGCTCAACTATATTCGCGCAGAGAAAGTTTCCAAAACATTTGCACTGCACATAAATCATTTTGCAACATCCATTTCGAACATGAAACGCGAGGCGTCTACACGATGACGTTGCGCCGTACAGTGTTTGTGGGGAGATAAAAAATTGGACGAGGTAAAAACTATTTAATGACTTTCTATTTAATTGCTGGAATGCTGATTATGTCAAACGAAATTTATGTTGACTAATAAAAAATGAGGTTAAGTGAGAACAGAGTTGCAATTACTTATAACTTGTCACTTTGAAGGACAGCAAATAATCAAGGTGGTAATGTACA